>OY728154.1:67552918-72352918 GCA_963277665.1 Viscum album
CTTTCTACTAATGATTTTTTTCTTTTTACTGCTTACAACTGCCAATATTCTTTTGGACTATTTTCATTACTCTCTATAACTTACCTCCTTTGATGATGATGAAGGAAACATATATATATATATTTGGCGTTATTAATTATAGGACATTTGAAGAAGAATATCGATGTTTATTTGAATCAAAAAATTAATGAGTTAATTTCATTATGAAACAACAGTGTAACAGCATTTGACATAGTTTTAGATCAAAATTGTATACTAAAGGTTTCATTACTGTGGATAATCAGTGACTTTTCGGCATATAGTATATTATCTAGATTGAGTACACATGGTATAAAATCATTTCCACACTACATGTCTAATAACAAAGTGTTTATGTTTTTCAATGGGAGAAAGTCTAGTTATTTTTAATATCATCAAATATTTTTCCATGTGAATCACCCTTTTCAAAGGAATACAAATGATTTTACAAAAGATAAAATTGAAAGAGACAAACCTTTAATAATGATCTTGGGTATTCAAGTAAAATTTATCATCTCTGAATTACCTTTTATTACTTTTTTACAAACCATAATCGAGAAAAACATTAATGATTTTGTGAGAGATCATAATTGGATAAATCATAGTATTTTTTAGGACCTTTCATATTGGTCTGATTTGTCGGTTAGTAACATGTTAGATTTAATTATTACTGAGAATAATGTTTTTGATCACATATTTTATACCCTATTAGACACACCTAATAATATCAAAGATAATTTAAAGGTACAGTTACATCTTACCCAAATTTACATCTGTTCTTAACATGAATTGTTTGAAGATTAAAGATCACAAAATTTAATGAAGTCAATAGTAGCTTACAAAATTTATAAAGAAATTAATTTATTATTCTTCCAATGGACTAAATATTTCAGGTTACCAAATGGTTATGCTTTTAACTTTTCTCATTACATCATAAATAGGCATATTACTAGGTTATAAATTCATGAATGTCATGTCATAATAAAAATATAACTGCTTGTTGGTCTTATACAGATGTTTAATTCTTCAAAATTAGGACGTGATGATTGAAATATCATATTTATTCTGATATATTTAAAATGAAAATTGGATTAGGATTCTTTGAGTATGATACAAAGTGATTTTATTTTAATTTTATTTAAATTAGAGAAAATATCCCCATAGGCCTTCTTTTACTCAATGGAACACTTAATATTTCACTTATCGTATGAAGATAAATGTGGAGGGATGGTACAATTCTTATGGATGTATCCATTTGAGAGATTTATGAAAAAAAATTAAAGAATAAAGTATGTAACAAAGCATCAGTTTAATGGTTGATTGAAGATATGTACTTGTAGGTGGAAATTTCCAATTTTTATTATTATTATTTTTAATCGGGATATGCTTCAAAATATAATTACATGGGTCATAATGAGGAAAACTTTTATGATATCAAAACCCATCAATTGTCAATTTTTAATCAATTCATGCTTCGTTTTGGTGGTTATCTCTAATGATTGCTTTTAGATAAAGAATTTCACATATCTTGTACATGTCTTCTATTGAATTGTGAAGAAATTATATGATTTTTTCAGTAAGTACTACATTTTAATATTTCTTTTAAATTTTTATAATATATACATTTATTTACATTATTGTTTTTTAGACTATATGATGAACATATAAAAAATCAATTTATAAAAATTATATTTGATTCTCATGAAGAACAGCATCAATATAATTTTTCATATTAGTGTCAAGGACTCGTAAGTTAAGTTTTTTTAAAGGAACATTAAATCATTTTTGTAACGATATCTATTATTGACAATTATTATTATTTTTATGAAACACAACATAAAAGTTAAATTTATACTTTATTTTTACTCAAAAACCATCCATTGAAATTGGTAAAGTCATATAGTGGGTATGCGGTTAATGAATTTTAATTCCATAAAATCCCATATAGTGAATCAAAGAAATCAATGAATAGTGGTGTTTGTTTGAAAGGATATCTTCATAAAGAATATGATGCTGAATTTTATGGTTTTCTATATGAAATAATTGAGTTATGTTATATGGGACCGAATTAGGTAATAATGTTTAAATGTTATTGGTTTGATACTGATCGAGGGTTTTGAGTTCATCCACAACATAGAGGTGTTGACATTAAATATAGTAGTATTATTGCATAAAATGAGACATTTGTGTTAGCACATCAATTTTTTTATGAAAATTAGTATGACGATTTTAGACATTTTAATGGCTAGTGTAGTGTAAAAAATGAAATTTCAATACAATCAATTTCATGAAAATGAAAATGGTTTTATAGAATTTCAAAAAAATGATGTTTTTAAAGAAACATCCCAAAATATATCTATTAACTGATTATATATAAATATCAATGATGAAACCACCATTTAAGGGTCAATGATATTGATAATGTTGATGAATTAATAAGGTATTGAAAAACAAAAGGTCATATAGAATTTGACGAGGCTGAAAATGAAGATGAAGAAATTATACTCGATAAATAATAATGTATTATATTCATGTATTTATTAATTTTTTATATTTTATACTTGTATTAATAATTAATTATAGGTAATATTTTTTGTTTTAGATGAATGGACCTAATGATCTATTTTATTCCTTCACTGATTCTAGTAATTATTAGTTTATTATATTTGATATATGCATTAACAATTATTGATAGGTAAGAATATTATGTTCTGTATGGTATTAATTATTTTTTTATATTTGATATCTATATTAACAAATATTTATAGGTTATATTATTATTTTATGATATCTATTTATAGGTAATTATTATATTATGGTATTATTAGTTTGTTATATTTGATATATGTATTAACAATTTATTAAACGTAAGATTATTATATTATTATATTTATTAGTTTTTTATATTTTATATTTATATTAATAATTTATTACAGGTAAGATTATTTGTTTCAAATAGATGTAGATTCTCTTGAAGATATATTTTCTTCTCTCACTAACTTCAGGCTTCCTAATAATGAGCATAATTAATTTAATTTTCATGATGTTGCACCTATTAAGATTGGGGGTTGTATTTCTCGATTGATGATTCCAGAACCTGTTCTAGATAGACATCCATCTCTTGATTTTAATCATTATTTATTGAGTTAACTTCATTTATTTAATGTATTTATTTAATATTATGTTTTTTTATTAATTTTCTTATAATATTATGATTATTATTTTCACTTATTTTCATATTTAGCTATTGGGTAGGCTGGTGCGATCTTAAAACAATTCTATGTCATGGGTGTCATGGAATCATGTTCTAATTGTCATTTTTCACAAGTTGTTTTACCAATGGATTGTATGTTATTAAATAATCTGTTTTATTTTAAATTTATTTAATTAGTTATATGTTGTTTTTAATTGTCATTCAAAATTTATGGTCTCCAATTACTGATAGTCTGAGAGATCCTATCTGGGAGGCATAGTATATTTATATATGTGAGCAATTTCATCGGTTCTTATACAACCTTGTAAAGAGTTCCATGGACCGAGATTCTCTTTCTATTTTTTACCAGTATTTCATCTAACATCAACTTGATTATATCTCAGATTTGGAGTACGATGGATTGTGCTCCTACTGGCTAGGAGAGACTGTTTGGAGGAGGTCATCATATGGACATCAAAACCAAGGGAGGAAGGAGGTCACACATATGACCATAAGTCATAATTTTGGTATACATCAATGATATATTCTATGTAATATTATTTATTAATCTACATATACATAAATTTTAAAATGTTTTTTATATTTTTTAGCCAGCTACCGACCCTTATATTACCCAATTCAAATTTTATAATAAGATATACACTAATCCTCATTCAGGATAGATTTTCAGTGACCGACATCACTATATTGTGGTAAGTAATTTTTTAAAAAAATTATTGATGTTAATTTTATTGTTATTATAATTTTTAATTATATTTGAATGAAATGTATGATATTGCGACTTCGCATTTGTGATAAAGTCAAGTTGAGATCAATGAAAATTCCACTAGAAAGTTAGGTTTCGATGAGGGGTCTTGGATATAGGTGACTTTTCATAGTGTCAAGAATGGTTGAGTGAACAGTATTGGTTCATGATTGACACCTATGAGTTATTATGGTATTTATGTGATGTCATCAGTTAGCTCGAAGGGATATCATGGGGAGTATTTTTCATCAGCTATATAGTATTATGAGAGGTTGAGAGATCACGATGAGATGTTACAGTGGATACAGAGAGAGATAGAGGAGGAGCATGAGTAGAAATTTCTGAGAGATTAGTATATATAAGAGTATGTGCAATGAATTTCACATTGTTTTGGTAGGAAGTTCCCTCCCCTAGACCCTTGAAGTGATTCCCCTCCACCAGATTATACCAATTGATGCTCAATGTTTTTTATAACTATTTCTTATTTTAGGGTGATAAACATATTATATGTGAAATGATGTATTAATGTTATGTTTTTTTAAATATTTTTAATATTTTTTAATTATTTATAATTTTTTTTTATTTTTATATTTTTTGAAAATATTAACAATTGTTATGGATCATCCCTCATAATTGATTTTTTTTTAAAAAAATATCCTACATAGTTGGGATGGATAAGGCAGTCGTCTCAAATATTTTTATTTATGATAGATCCATCAAAATTGTTTATATTAAATAACTTTGGGTAATATTTTTTATGAATAGGTTATACATGAAAAATAATTATTATTATTGAAGGTTCATCATAATAAAACAAATTTTGAATTCATTTTCGGTGATGGTCCATTAGCAATGGACTCCCATATAAAAATACCATTAGTGATGGGACTTCGTCACTAATAACCCATCACAAAAGTGTTAAACTTTAGTACTGTTAAGCAAGTTCCTTGATATCACTATGCAATAAAGTGACCCAATCCTTTTTAAATAGGTTATTTCATGATTATTAACATAAAATCCATTAATTAAAATGGAGGATAAAAAATAACAAGTGTATTTGGAGGACAAGGTTCATAACACATCAAAGAAAACTAAAACATGGCATCCTTATTTTATTCTCCTTAATGATCTCCTAAAATCCATTTTAGCTCTTAAAACTACAAAGGATTGCCTAGGGAATACATGAATGAAATGGGTCAGCTAAAAAACAAATTAATTAAATAAACATGATAATGAAACATAATTTGGGGTTCAAATGCATAACATGATATCATAAAATAAAAGGCATATGAGTAATAAAATTGAAGATTAATATAAAAATCATGGATTCATAAGAGGATTAAAACATAAGAAATGTGTAACAAACTTAAAAAATGGTATAAATATAATTCAAGGCTAACCATTGAGACAACATCACATGGTGGAAAGAGTCCCATAATAGATTAGGTACACTCCCTAATCCCATACATGATATCTATTGAGACTATAACAATACCCAACGTATAGGAGTGCTATATGGGTGCACCCGTCATAACATGTTCACGATTATTTATGCCATAAAAAATGAAATCAATAATTATGCATAAAATTATTAATTATCCAAGGAAATAAAATGGGTTTCATAATCTTTCCTCGTATCATAATCCAAATCGGCTTCCTAAAGAAGGCATTTGAGAAACGAATATAATGAATGTTTTAGCCCATAAAAGGAAGGGATAATGGGAATGGTATATATGTAAGAGAAATATATATATATATATATATAATTTATAATAATTTCTTAAAATTTAATATATATATATATATATATATATAATGTGATTTTGATAGAGGATGGTCGTTTTTGAATAAAAGGGTTGTTTAGAGAGATCCCTTACATAGAGTCCATACTTGTCATGTATATACAATATCTCCTGTATAATAAAATTATTTAGATTATTAATTTTATTAAGAACCTTTTAAATGTTTAATCCCTTGTACTTAAACTATTTACTTTATTTGTTTTAATAACATTTCTAATTACTTAATCAGTTATGTCCGCGTTGAGTGTTTTGAGGATATTTAGTTAATAGTTTTTAAATGGAATCAATGTGTTGAAGGTTGTCAAAGGGTTCATTGTGCCATATTCTATATAATATTAATCATTAAATAATTATCATTTTTATACATAAAATATAATTTTATAAACAGCCAAAAAATATTGTTATGAAAAATGGACTATGTTACAATCATAGAGACGGTAGGTCGTACATACGCATGAGTAAAGATTCCATTTTTCAGAAATTATAATGGAAAGAAGTAAAGTGTTATTTTATATTTATATAATGATAATTATATCATAAATCTCATATTATTTCTTTAAATATACTTATATATACCATTTATGTGATATAGTAATAAAACAAATTACATCGATTCGTGGTGTGGTAGTCTGCTGTAAAGAAGAATGACGTTGTGATTTTTTAGTGGATGGTGAGGTAAGAAATTATATGATATATTACATTACATAATTATTAATATTTCATGAATATAATATTAAAATATTAAATCCATAATCATGAGTATTTGTGAGAGGCGATGATGTAAATCAAATTACATCGGTTCGTGAGGAGGTAGTTTTTCGTACACACAAACGATTGTTTCGGTTTCCATTTTATGGAAGAGGATATGGATGTAGGTTATTCAATTTACATAATAAAATATATATATATATGGTATATATGTATGATTTTATATTATAATTTTTTAGTAATATATTAAGGATTTTGAAGATGAAATATAATAAAAACTCTCGATTAGGAACGATACCTCTTCTTTAGACCACCTCTTTAGAATTATACCTAAAGCCTTCCTAGATTGGAATTATAATAAAAAAAGGCATCTAAGACATGGTTTGTGAAGTAAGTAATATATTTTAACATTTATTGGTTGATAAAATTTGATTTTTATTTGTTAATATAAGAGGATAGGAGTTTCCATTTTTAAATTGAGGGGGACTGGTATTTTTTTAAATACTCAAAACTATTCAATAATGGGAAGTCACTCACAAGACATGTACCTAAAAAATAGATAAATAAAATAATTTAGAAAATATCAGGATAAAAAACACCCCTAAAAAATACACATGTTATTCCATTTACCACTTTATATTATCCCTCGATAAACCAATGTTAACATTAACTATGGTAACATATTTTTATTGCTTTACTATTCATTATGACAAAAACATTGTGATGAACTTATTATATAATATTAATTAAGATTATTATAAATATTGAATAAATTTTATCAAATTAAATTTATATAATTTGAATAATTTAATTTTAAATTAAACCTACTAACGTGTCAAAAAATGGTTTTCAATAAATGTATGTTTTAAGCATAGTATGATCTTACATTTACTATATGACAAGTAATCATCATTATATAAATTTAAATTCATATAAAGATATAAATAGTATATAAATTTAATTTTAATATTTAATTACAAGGGTTTATTTTAATTAATTAAAATTATTATACTCTATACAATTAAAAATAGTTTGTAGAAAACCACGTTTTTAAGCATAAAAATAATCTTTTTTCAAAATCATAAAAAATACTAATTCATATGAAATTAATTATAATATTATAAATAAAATGACTTAAATGGAACTTTAATAACAAATTAAAAATATATTGGGACTTTTAAATTACTTTATTTAATGAAAAAAAATGATTGTATTTGAAAAAACTGTAATTTTCATTATTCATAAAAAATCACTCATTTCAGATAAATACCAAAAATTCACCCTAAGTTAAAATTGATATGATTATTTATAAAATTATGTTAATTTTAAAAAATAACATTTCTAAAATTTCCAAAAAAATTATAATATTTTCTCAAAAATATAAATAGAAATCATTTTTTAATAAAATTTATTTTTTTGAATAATAAATGTCTGTTAAAAATTTGAGTACTTACTTACTAAGAATATTTAAATTGAGTATAGAATTTATAAATATTTCATAAATTATTTAATCCTATTCATACCATCTAGTTTAATATCTTGGTTATAATGGTCATATTTAAATAATCATGTTTGTTTTTCTTCAATGTTGTTTGTCATATACATTGTTGAACGTAAAAAAACTCAAGGTGTTACATTATTCCCACTTAAGTAATTTTTAACTAGAAATATAATATTATATACTAATTTGAAAACTGGTGAGTGTACTTTTTCTTTATTTCCTCTTCTAGTTCCCATGTTTCTTCAATAATGTTTTGGTTTCACCAAAGCACTTTGACCAGATGAGTTGTCTTGTTTTGTAGAACATTGTCTCTAAAATATAGGATATTCACTTGATTTTTCTCATATGAAAGTTCATTCAAAAATGGTACCAACTTTGTATTCATTACATGTGAGGGGTTTGGTATTTAATTCCTCGAGAGGGATCAATAGAACACATCATGTACTTGAGATTGGTTGGGTGAGAGTACTATATGATAGGTCACCACTCTAATGTGTTCAATGATCCCAAAGGGGATAATGTTTCTAGTACATAGATTTCCCTTCTTCCCAAAAATCAGGACTTTCTATCTTTGTTTTATATGAAGGAACACCTTATCTATAACTTCAAACTCCTGATCTAATCAATGTTGGTCTACAGAGCATTTTTTTCACCTATCCATGAATATCATATGATGCTGAATGGTTTGAACCTTCCCTGTAATCTATTGGAAAATATCAATACCCATCAACTTCTGCTCTCCAACTTAATCCTAGCATGTCAGAGTATGACACTACTCCCCAGATAGAGCCTTATAAGGTTCCATTTGAATTCCATAATGAAGTTTGTTTTTATATGATAACTATATAATGGGGAGGTATATATCCCAAAATACTTGGATATCCATTGAACAAGATCATTTCATATCCTCTATATTTTGGATGGTTATCTCATATTGACTATTCATCGTAGGGTGATAAGTATTACTAAAAGTGAGTTTTGTATCCAACTCTTACTGAAGCCGTCTATAGAACCTTGAGGTGAACCTTGGATCTCAATTAGAAGAAATAGAGAGTGGTACTAAATTAAATATTACCACTTACATTATGTATATCATATAAATTTGGTTGAGACATTAAATCTTCCTTGATAGCAATGAAATGTTCTATATTTGTAAGGAGACTGACTATTATCCAAATGGCATTATTTTATTTAGGTTCCTAGGTATTTCTATACTGAAATCCATGGTTATGTTTTCCCATTTTCATTATGGTATGTGAAATGTTTCACCATACCCTTAGACTTCATTCATTTATCCTTGAATTGATTTCATACGAAGCATCGAGATTCCAACTCCATAATATCCATATTCATGTTATCCCATTAGATTTTTTTCTTCAAATATCTATATATCTTAGTTCTTCCTAAATGAATAGGGAAGGATGAGAAAAGATAATCATATAAAATAACCCTCTTATGCTATTGTTTTTATGGGACACATATCCAGGTTCAAAACCTTATAACTCGATCTTCAGCAAAATTGAACTCTGTAATATTTTCTACCTTTCTCTATAGAAATTCATCATATTTATGGGCCTTCTTGATCTTCTCAAAAATGGATGTTTGAGAATTTAAATCAGAAAAGTAGGATGAAGATACTTTTACTATTCCCATATCCATACTTTGTATTTACAAAGAGATTATATCCCTTTTAATCATCATCATGGATAGGGATGTGAGATCCTTTTTACTAAGAGTATATTCCACTTTAATCAGTTTCCCTAAATCGTAATGAATTGAAAAATAATAATCCTTAATCTATTTTAACCACATTTTTTGGCGCATATTGATCTCCTTTTGTATGAATATATACTTGAGGATTTTATGATCCATATATATATCATACCTATACTTTTAGAGATAATGTCTCTAAATATTCAACAAAAAGATCACTATAGAAAAATATAGATCAGTTTTTGCGTTGTTATTTTCATTTATATTTAATTGGGTGGAGGAATAGGATATCACATTACCGTCTTTCATGAGTATATAACCAAATCCTTTTTTTGGATGCATTGATCTAGACCACAAATCCTTCCCTACTTGTGGGTAATGTGAGCATAGGTGTAATGATTGGACTCTTGTTTAACACCTTAAATATATCTTCAAATTATAAAAACATGACTTCCTTCGAAGTTATCTTGGTTAGTGGGATTCAAAATCATGAGATGTATCTCAAAATTTCTCCCCTATTTTATCCTTTATTTTAGAGTATATTATAATATCATCAATAAACACTACAAAAAAACTGTTGAGGTAAAATCTAAAGACATTATTCATCAATTCCATGAAGATAGTTGGAGCATTAGTGAGTCAAAATGGAATCATTATGAACCCATTTTTCCCATACCTTATATAAAAATTTAGACTTGTGGATATCCTCCTTCTTCACATTTGCTTGATAATATCCCAACTGAATATCCATGTAACTAATTTAACAAGTCATCATTATAAGGGATAAGGTACTTGTTATTTATCATGATATTGGTGATAACATTATAATAAATGAAGAGGCACATTTACCTATACTTCCTCTTGATGAAGAGGACCAGTGCACCACATGGTGAAGCACCTGGTCTCACAAACCCTTTATCTATATTCTTCTGCAATTTCTTCTTCATCTCCTCAAGTTCAAAAATGGAAATTATATATGGATTATTGGATATTAGAAAAGTTCCAGGTATATGTTTTATTGAAAATTCAACCTCTCATCTAGGATGAATACCAAGAAACTCTTCGAGGAATACATCGATATAATCCTTGGTAATGGGCAGGTCTCCAAGTGTGATATTTTCCATAGTCTCAGTCATTTGAGTAAGATATTATTTCTCATAAGGAAAAAATATTCATTCTTAAAATGATGATAAAAATAAGTTCCATCCTCCTCTTAACACTTTTATAGAATCATAGGGTTTTTCATAATATGGAGGTTGATTTCCTTCTCTCATCATTTTTTGTTGGATCTTTATAGGTAAAGCCAATCCATTCTTAGAATTGTATCAAATTACACTAAATAAAGTATCATAAGTTTCTCTATGAAGTTCATTTAGAAAATATAGATAGGGGATGAGTCGTATGATTGGGATGAAATAATTTAATCATTCGCCATATTCATTGATAAATCAAATTCTATGTTTTAAGGGGGTGCTTGAACAGTTCTACTAAACTTGTGTGATATTAATGAATGTGTAGAACAAAAATAAAAAATTACATTTTTTATTATTGAATGAATAACTAGTGTGTCTATCACCAATTTATTTTTGGGATCCACCTATGTTGTTGGGATAAAATAATATCAAAATTACTCTCTAGGACATGGAGGTTTTTTACATCAGTAATCAATGAAAACTCCTAGCTTAGTCTATTTATTCACATAGTTTCTTTGTTTCTTGTAGTTGAAACATTAGGAAATAGGATAAGGTTTTATGGGATAGTTCCTTTATTCCAACACATCTATGGGTTTCTCCCATTATAAAGCACTAGCTAGGTGCCCTTACATCCAACACCTAAATCTTTTCCTCATCCCATTTAGTAAAATTTCAAGATTCTTCTTCCCACATATTTGATAAGTGCGAGTTTGGAATTTATTTCCACCATCAAATTTCTCCATCACAGTGCTATAATTAAACTCCAATTTTTACTTCTTATCCCCATAAAAACCTTTGTATTGGATTATCCTCATTTAAAATTTCATGGAACATCATAAAATTTCCTCATATCTGTTTAAGTCTTGAACTACAAAATATTTTCATAGGCTTGGATTCATCTATCAAAATAAGTGATCAACGTTACTTTTAGGGGATATGAAAAATCTGGAGGCATATTATCCAAGTCCGGGGAATTTATCTTTGTATTCCCTAATGGATTTTTCATTATTTTACTTGAGTCTAAGGAAATCCATATCCATTATTTTTCAGAGAGTATGAGGAAAATATTTGTTGAAACAAATATCTGAAATTCCTTCCACTACATCACTATGAACTCTTCCTCATGGTTGATATTTTTAATCAAAATTCACCATTTATCATATTCTTCCTCCATACGATAGACATCTAGCACAACCTTCTCTTACTCATATAATTGAAGGATAGAAAATATCATTTCAGTAGAGTTTATACATTATTCCAAGATTAAAGTATCAGAAGATCCACTAAAATTTTGAGTCCTTTGTTGTATAATGGTATTAATTGAAACTTTCTCTTTCCTAATGGGATTTGAGAATTATTCCTTATTCAAGTTTTAGTTAAAAGTTTGAGTTAACTAAGAAAGTATTTTCATGATGTTCATGACTCATAGACTCATTGGGTTGGGTATCTCATTCTTTCAATCATCAAATTTCCCCTCACATTGGTTTTTGATTCGTTTCTTCTATTTCAATCCATTGACTCAAAAAAAGAAAATTATGGATGAGTACTTTTATAATATTAAACACTTAAAATAGAAACCATCAACATTAAAGGGATTACTTATAAATGACATATATTCTTTATATTATTAATTTATTAATTTCAATCTAAGATATACATAATATATTTCCTAATATAAAATCTTATAGGAACTGTTTTCCCTTTATAATGGATCATAAAGAGATTGTGAATTTACCAAATCATATCCCATGGGAGTGTCAAAGCAAGTGTGAAACAAAACTTTTTGTCATTCCCCAGGTGGCTATTAAGTCCATATCTATGTTCCATTTTAGAGGTTATTATATCTAGAAACAAATGTATTAGATTCACATCCACTTCTAGCATCCAAATAGGGATGAATTTTCTGGGAAACCACTTACTCTATATTTTACCAACATCTATGGATTATTTCCAAAGTATAGTCTTATCCCTCAGGATTTAACTAGAGTTATCTAACCATAATCCCCCAAAATAACTATACTTATATATAATACCAACTATAGAAACCAATCCTTTTTACATATATTATTTCATGATTCTTAACATAAATATATGTTAACACAAAACTAGGCTCGAAAAGGCCTAGCATCTTTGGAAGACTGCGTTCAAAATACATCAAAGGACAGAAAAACATAGATTCCATATTTTATTCTTGATAATGAGATCCTAAAATCCATTTTATCTCTTAAAATATTATATTATAACCTAGGGAATACATGAAATAAATGGGTGATATGAAAATCCCAATAAGGTAATAAAAATTACAAGGAAACATAACATGTGTCTCAAAGGTATAACATGATATCATAAAATATAAGACACGTGAGTAATAAAATGGAAGCATAACATAAATAACATGTAATCATAAGATCATAGAAAAATAGGAAACATGGAAGCAACATAAAACATCACATAAAAATAAGTCAATTTTGATAATCTAGATAGCATCACAAGGTGGATAGATTCCCATAAAGGATTAGGTTCACTCTCTAATCTCATAAATGATGTATCATGAGACTATAAAATTACCCAATTCATTAGAGATATATATATTAGAACCCATCATAACATTTTCATAATTATGTGTACCACAAAATGTATATCAATCATAAGTCATAAAAATAAGAATTACCCATTGAAAGAAAATGGGTTGCATAATCTTGCCTCATATCAAAATTAAAAGACATTTCTTGAAGAAGGCATTTGAGAAATGAAATTAAGGAATGATTACCCCATAAAAGGAAAGGTTAATGGGATAGTTATATATTTAAGAGTCATATATATAATTTAGAATCATTATATACCATTAAATAGATATAGATAGATAATGGCCATATTTGATGAAAATGGTTGTTTAGAGAGATCCCCTACCTCATGTCTAGACATGTTTTGTATGTCCTTTATCTCATATATAGTAAAATTATATCAATTATTTGTTTTATTAATAATTTTTTCAATGTTTAATCCCTTATACTTACACCATATAGTCTATTTATTTTAATTTTTTATTTAATTACTTAATCATTTATGTCTAGGTTGAGTGTTTTGAGGACATTCAGTTCACAAATTCAAAACGACATTGTTATATTGACCATGGTCAAAAGGGTCATTAGTACATAATCTCCATAATCATAATAATTAGATAAATATAATTTTATACATAAATTATATTTTTAAAACCAATCATGAAATATGGTTATGAAAATGAAATATGTTACAATCATGGGGAAGGTGGGCTATATATACGCATAAACAACGTTTCCATTTTTCAACGATCATGATGGAAAGAAGTTAAGAATGATTTTATATTTATATAATTATAATTATATCATAAATATAATATTTTTTCTTTAAATATACTTACATATTTCAACTATGTGATGTGGTAATAAAAAATGAATCGCATCACTTCGTGAGGCGGTAGTTTTCCGTACACATGAATAACGTTTTCATTTTTCAATGAATGATACTGTAAGATATGGTATGATAAATTATTTTCCCATAATTATTAATATTTCATGAATATAATATAAAACCATTAAATCCATCATCATGAGAATCTATGAATGGAAATGATGGAAAAGAAATTACATCAGTTTGTGAGGTGGTCGTTCGTCATACACACGAATGATGGTTTCATTTCTCATTTGATGGATGGGGATATGGATGTAGGTTAAGTAATTAACATAATAACATCTCAATATATTAGAAAAAATTAATTTCCTATATCATAAATTTTTAATAGTATTTTATGGATGTGCAAAAAGAAACAAAACACAAACGCTTGGTTAGGAATGATACCTCTTCTTCAGACCATCACTTTTGGATTATACATAAATCCTACATAGAATTGATTTATATTAAAACCAAGGACTATAGAAAATGTGTAGGCAATTAATGAATTTATTTTCAAAAAAAAGGAATTTTAGTTGTGAATAGAAGAATATTGGGGGTTCCCTTTTATAATTAAGGATGAGTTGTTTTTTTGTAAATACCCAAAACTATTCAAAAATGGGAAGTCACCCTCAATCCATATGCCTCAAAAATTTATAAATAAAGGAATAGATTGTATCTAAGACCAATATACACCTAAAATAATAAAAAAAATTAAATATGTTATTCTCTTTACTCCTTTAGTTTAACACCCTGGTTAACCGGTTCTAACATTAACCATGGTAACAGATTTTTACTATTTTACTATTCCTTGTGAAACAATATTAACTTAAACTTATTATATAATATTAATTTTTATAATTCCAAATATTGAATCTTTTTTATCATATTCAGTTAATATTAGTGGGAGAATTTAATTTAAAATGAAACCATAAAACATGTGGAAAATGGTTTTTCAAGAAATGTATTTTTCAAGCTTAAAATGATCTTACATTAACTATATGACAAGAAATCATCATTATATTAATTTAAATTAATATAAATAGAAATATTCTCTATAAATTGTATTTTAATATTTCTTTACTATGGGTTTTTTCAAATAAATAAATTGGGTAAAGTTTATGCACTTTCAAATATTTTTTGAAACCCATGTTTTTAAGTATAAAAATTATCTTTTACCAAAATCATGAAAATTTTCATTTAAAAGGAAATTAATTAGATTATTATAAATAAAATGGAAAACATGTCACTTTAATACCAAAACCAAAATATAATGGTACTTTTAAATTACTTTATGTAATTAAAAGTAATGATTGTTTTTGAAAATCAGTAATTTTAAATATTTAGTAAAAAATAATCCTTTTCAGAAAAAAAAATCACCATAAGTAAATATTGATATGATGATTTCAAAAAATTATTTTAATTTTATAATATAACTTTTCTAAACTTTCTAAAATATATTTATAA
The DNA here is from genome assembly GCA_963277665.1 of Viscum album. Classification (NCBI taxonomy): domain Eukaryota; kingdom Viridiplantae; phylum Streptophyta; class Magnoliopsida; order Santalales; family Viscaceae; genus Viscum; species Viscum album. The sequence continues at coordinate 67,568,712 of OY728154.1, forward strand.
TATTTTCTCACAAAAATCAATAAAATCCATTTTGGAAGATAATAAATATTTTTGAAGAATAAATGAATTTATTTAAAAAATAAGTGATTACTTTATAATAATTTATAAATTGAGTAGAACATTAATATATATTTAAAACATTATTTGATCATATTTATGCCCCAAAATTTAATGTCTATGTTACAATGGTCATATTTAAATAGTCTTGGATCATTTTCGTTCAGTGTTTCATGTCATATACACATTCAAATATAGTTTTACTTAAAAAAAATTATTGTTACATGAAATGATTTCACAATTTATTTTGAAAAACCATTTTATTAAAGGAAACGTATATCCTACTTTATTTAACCATAAAAATTTTCAAGATATTTTTATATTCAAATTTAGGTTTATGATATAATTTTTCATTCTTTAAATGAAACATTAACTATTGAATTTTTAGAATTAATTGAAAATGAATTTGAAATGATTATTATCAGAGAATTAAAATTCATTCGGGACATAAAATTTCTGAAATAAATGATGATATTTTTTTAATCAATTAAAATATTACAAGGAATTGGTTTAAATATTTATATTATAAGTGAAAATACACCTATAAGAACTTCATATAGACTTATGATGAATCTAAAAAATTAGTGGATAATAAATTTTATAGAGGTATGTTTGGAATTTTATTATATTTATCTCCTCTTAGAACAAGTTTAATATTTAGTGTGTGTATTTATTAAAGATTTCAAAGTAGTCCTATAGAATGTAAATTAAAATATTTTAAAAGAATCATAAAATGTGTTAAAGGTTCTATAAAACATAGTCTATTTTATCCAAGAAAATCTTTATTTGAATTAAAAATCCATTCCGATTATAACTTTAAAAGATGTAAAATTGATAGAAAAATCCTAAGTGGTATGTTTAAAATTTTATGAAAAATAATTTTGTCTAAGACTTCAGAGAAACAAGTGTCCATTTATTTATCAACTATAGAAGGAGAATACATAGTAGCAATAAGTTTCTTTTCACAATCATTATGCATTAAACAAACGTTAACCGATTTTAATTCTTTTTTACATGTTTCATATTTTGTGTGAAAACACTTCAGTTATTTTAATATCTAAAAATACATTGCATCATTATAGGAAAATCCTATAAATATAGATTTTATTTAATTAGGTATCATACGCAAAATGGTGAGATATATTTAGAATTTTTTTCAACTGGAGGTAATTAGTTGGTATTTTTAATAACACTTTAGATTCAAATAAGTTTGAGAAAATTAATCTTGAACTTATCATGATGGAATATTAAAATAAAACATGGATATAAATAATATTTTTATGGAAAACATGATTTCATATAAAGTTTGTGGTGTTTATTTAATACTAAAATCATTTCCTCTTCAAAATCCCACTTCATGTTAACTCTATTAGTTTGGGGTTCATCACTATTGGGACATGTGCTTAGCGATTGTACAATAAGTATATAATATACTTGTATTTCATGTTTTTCTAGATTGATATAATTACATAAATAATTCAAAATGTTTTTATAGCCCCTTGTATCTTTTTACTTATTATTCAGGGGGATTTTAGGGTAATTTTATACAAGATGTGCTTGAATATGCATAGATCAGTTTAAGAGTTGAACAGTCTCATGATAGATTGTATCATAGAATAAAAGTTAAAATTAAGGGGGATAATTTATTTATCTCTTACTAATATATTTTAAATTAATTTAGTAATTGGTATCTATTTTTAGAATGTATAATTTTTATGAAGTGTTAAACTAAATTGTTTTCTTTTTAATACTTTAAAAGGTATTGTTGTTTTAAAATTGTCTTCAAAAAGAAGAATACATATATTAATATTGTTGATAATTACAAAAGGGGTATAAATTTTTAAAATAATGATTTGTTTTGTTATTATCAAAAATGGGGACATATTTGAGTCACTCCTTTTAACTTTTTTTATTTATTTTTTCACTCACTCAAAATTAGTTTTTTATTAAATGTAAGGGAAAGACATAAACCCCAACCTACGGGTGAAGAATTTCATGGATCTCGAGGGATCAATTCCTTAAAATGAGGTGAACTTCATTTGGTAATGACCTATTACAATACTAAATAATGATTTCTTCTCTTGTATCACATTTTCTGGAAAAAGAGTCTGTTGTGTATTTCTCTTCACTCCATATATGTCCAACACTGATACACTGGTTAATAAGAACCCCAAACTTACGGATCAAATAAATAAAATCCCATGGTAATTTATTATTATCATGAAGAAGCCCGACCAGAACATTGGAGTCCAACTCCACCTCTACAATACTAAAGTTATAGATCCTATATAGAGGCAGATCAGTTTCCATAACTTTGAAATTATCCCCCAAAGAAGTGTTAACCCTTCATAAAGCACTAAAACCTAGGATAACTGGTGCATGCATCACAGTATATCAAATTTTCAAATTTGTTAACCAAATTACTACTATATAAGTAATAATTACGGTTGAACCATAGAGAGAATCTGTATAGACAATAAGAATATCCTTTTGAAGGAATGTTCAGAAATATGAGTTTTAAAAGTGATTAACAACTAAAACATATAAAATATATATATATATATATATGACTATTTAAATTAATTAAAACTATCTAATTGAACTAAATTAATCTATAGAAGAAACATATGGAGATGGAAGTGTTAGAGTTGTGACGTTCGTTCAGGTTCATGCAATGGTAATTATTTAATTTACATATCTGAATATTTATTCATTAAATTATCACTGATTACAGATTTAAACAAAATACCATAGGGTCTTGTTCTCTAATGTTAGTTAGTATTCTAATTTTCACACTAATCATATATCATTTTTTATCCATTTTGATGAATAATTTTTTGTGTCAAATTAGCATTAAACCATTTGGTTAAATGCAATAACTCGTTTCTTACAGTGTCAAAGTATCTATCGGTGTCAGGTTGGATCAAATGAGATCACTAATTAAGTATCAGTCATTCATGTTTGAAGTAAAATGAAAAAAAATATTGTTTTTTCAATGAACCTATTTATTTATTCGAAATTATCTTGCATGTGATTTATGATTCTCTCACTTGCATGATCGACTTCAAAATAAATAAATTATTTGATGGTCTACCTTATGTGATTGCTTATTATGTATCACATGAACATGAACTAAAACATGTGTTCAGATCCCCAATGACAATTAATTCAAACATAGATATAAATAATTAATTAAATATGTAATTAAAAAAATAATAATTCAAAACGCAATCAAATATAGAAACAAGCTAAATGCATGCATACACTGTCATGTTCATCACAAGTCCGACACTATGGAATTTCTCCCGTCAGGATGAAAACACAATATATAAAATAATAAAAAATATCATCATTCTCATGTTATCATAGTTTTCCCTGCAATCCACCATCGATGATTGAAAAATAATAATCATCACTCCATCGGTGGCTAGGTCTGGTGCAGTGGTGGTAGGTGGTGCACCTGGTTTTTTGGTGTGACATCCCAGGTAAATAAAGAATAAGATGTTTTCATATTTATTAATTTTTTTGATTTAAACATTAAATTTATTTTTAAAAGGGATTCTATATTTGATAGCGTACCTGATACGCAACAATACGGTTCTTTGAAATCTTATGTTGCACATAATGTTGGGTCATACTGAAAAATAATAATATAATATTTTTTAAATGGTAGTTAACGCCTAGTCATTGTATTGGTAGTAATGGACAGAACTAACTACAATATGAATATACATGTTTTTTAAATGCTTTTATATTTATACAATAAATTTTAGAGGCTTAAAATAATAAAGAATCAGATTTTAAGCATAAATACTCTAATATTCATTAAAAGGTCGATTTACTGCCTTTTGATGGCGAACCCTCCTTAAATAAAGTTTTGGTTAATTTTATATGTTCAATTTGAAAAAATAAAATACTTCTTCAGAATCGGGACATCAAAATTTACTTTGGGATTTTTTTGTTATTTTCTGATAAAATTCATTTTTAATGAATAGTGAAATAATACTTTATTTTAATTCAAAACTGCCTTTTAATCAAATTATTTAAAAGGATAGATTATCTATTTAATTGGTTTTAAAGTTTAATTAGAATGTTTTTTCACTTTTTAATCCAACTTTGGTCATTGGAAGTAATTTCACTTTGAAATTGTACATAAATAAGTGTCAATATTTTGATAGTTATTATTTCCTAAAAACACGCTTTTTGTTTTAAAAGCTGAAATTAATTTTAAATTAATTGTTGCCACTTCTATGATTTGAATTTGTAAAAATGGATTCCATATTTGTAATTAGGAGTTCTAAATTGTATAAATAGGTAACTTTTATTTTTAGAAATTATGAATATTTACTTTAGTAAATATTTTATTTACCATGGTTAAAGGGTAAATATGGTAAATAAGGGAAAACAGATAATATTATAATAATATAAAATTACCCTAACATGTTTCCTAATACTATTGGTTGATATAGTTTCGGCCTTGTGCATCCTTGGGTCAATTTTGGGACCCCATGGAGCCACTTGGGAGTGATAATGACACTTTATATGAATTAATTTAAAGACAAAAATGACTTAAACATATATCATTTAGTAAATCAATTCTTACATGGGGTTCTATAAGTTATCTCTTAGACTATAAATACTAATTTTAAAGCTAAAATATTTCCTACATCAAGATATATTTTTTTAATATTTATACATCAAATAAATAAAAATATTTATGACAAAATAATGATGTAGTGTTTACCTAATTAATGAATGATTTACCTAAATAATATTATAAACATTAAAAAAATGTCCAAAACCTGTCCAATTATTATTGGATGATTTTATTTCTAAAATTAGTCCTCTTATATTCTACTTTAATATGTTTTGGATGTTTTGAAATCTAAAATCATCATATAATAAAATAATATTTTCACACTTTCCTAAAGAGCCCCTCCCCCCTATAAAAAGCCATATTCTAACCCTTTCCTCACACTTATAAAGCCCCTTGGATCATCCAACCTCTACCTAGTTAATTTTACTACATCCCTCTCCTACTCCTAGAAGATTTCCCCTAGGCATAAGGTAATTCAAGTAAACCTTTTGGTTCAAAGAAAAGGGAGATACGTGATTTAAAGGTAACATCTTCTCTTAAGTTCTTTTGTTTTATTTCCCTTATCCAACCCCCTAAACTCTTTTTATTCCTTTATTTTATAACAAAACCAGTATCCTAAATATACTAGGTTGTTTTTATGTGAAGTATTCTAACTAAACTTACACACACCTCCATTAAATGGGTAAAGAACATACTATTTCTGTGGACGGTGAACTACTGCCTCACAAAACGATGATTATTCAATCTTCTCCTACCACCTCTTATGGTGGCCATTAAGATGGAAGTGTATTTATATGTGATATATATTATATTTATATTGTTTCTATGCTTCTGTGTTTTTTATTTATAGAATACCTTTATGGTTTCCATAGTTGGTAAATATGATAATTTCATTTGAGGAAGTGCGGACTACCACCCCTCAAAGTGATATGACTCGTTCATGCCATACCTGGAATGTATACGGGATGAAGTAAATGAAATTTTATAAGATATTGTACTTGAATTATAATATAATTATGTATCATTATGTTTTTATTCCATTAAATATGAAATAGAAATGAAAGTAGCATTCATGTGTACGTACAGCTTACCGTCTCCATGAACGATGCATTTCATTTTTTACCTCCAATGCTATGTAATATTATAAATACATATATATACTTGATATATATGATATATTGGATATCTAAATAAGGAATATCATTCTTGAGATATGTAATTTCGAACACAGGGACAGTTTATAATTATAAAAATTTCATTTTTAACTCATGTTCTGAACATCGACAAAATGTCCGATATGAACTCAAATAATTAACTAATTGTTATAGAAAGGTAATAATTCATATAAAAGTAGTAATAAAATTTAAAAAGGTTCTTATGTAATTATAAATTAACTTTAGTTCATTTTTCAGGAGATTAAATAATGATCGAGTCATGTTAGACATGAGGTAAGTGACTTCGTCACAATCTCCTTTCATTGAGGAATATTTGTTTATACATGACTTTCTTTTATACGGTGTATAAAAACAATTGAATTCTGATTTCATTCAAAAGGAATATTTATCTATGAGGAATTTTACTAGATGACAAAAATGAATATTTTTTTTTAACGTAAGTGGTGACAATGACCTTTTCTGTTTTCGTGAGTATTATTTGATCTTTAGCTTCCTTAACAAGATGTAATGTTTTTTAAAAGAAAAATAAACACCATATACTCTTTTGTGTATTTTGGTATTGAAAATGGTTTTGATAATGGATTTTTATGTCAATATATTTAAATGATATATTTTTATTGAAATGTGGAAATGTTATCTTTCCTTTATATTTATTTTTTGTGTTATGAATTTGTTATGGTTCTTGGGCATTGCTATGTATATAGGTTGTTACGTGATAAAACAAGGGTGGGTGAGCTGGAGATAGCTCTATAATGCATTGGGTAACGTGATGGAGGAAAACATGAATGTTTCTCCTAATAGATTTAGGGAATATACTGTGATGGGTATTCCAAATGTAAATCCCTACGAAGATATGAAATCTATAATGTAAGTATGTTATCTATTCCACAAGTTACCTTTATGATTTATGATTTCTATTTTTTATTGATAAATATTATGATTTCATGAGGTATGAGATTATTCTTGGCATGTATTTATTGAAAAATTATATCTTTCTTTATCTTATAATCCTTAATGAGATTTTCATACTCATCCCAAGTTTTGAAATGTTTTTCACAGGACTTAAATATGAATATGGTCAAGTTTGGGATCAAGGGAAAGTCATCTTGTCTAAAACATGGAACTAGACATTACTCTTTTTTTCAAGAGTTTTTATTTTATGGAAAAAAATAGATACTGAGTAGAATTTTCTACTTTGTAATTTTTGATATGTAATGTAATAGTTATGTCCTAATTATATAAAACTGTAAACCTAAAAAGATCCTCAATGTGAATTATTCATTTAATTAAGGATTATGTAATGTTTTAAGGTCGGGTCCTTATAGTTGGTATCAAAGGTCTGTTTAGATAACTTTAAGATTTATGATATTGTTAAATTAATATCCATATATTATTTTTAGGTTAAGTTATGATCTAAATGATATATCATTTATAGATTACCATGTTGCTTCGCCTAGGATATTTTAGTGTTCAGAATAGTTTTCTATAGAGGAAACATGGCAGCTATGATGGGACGACATCAGAGGGAAGACAACCATCCAAATCAGCAACCTGAGATGGTCGGAATCGGAACTGAATAGTTTTTATAGTGATGGAATAGTTGAATCAGGCTATAAATGGTGGTCTTATCCATGCATGAGATCTTGCAAAACAACCACAGAGGAACATGTTAGTAGTGGATCATTTCATGAGGCAACATCCCCCATCATTCAGAGGATCATCAGACCCAGTTCTATCTTAAGGATGGATTAAAGCACTGGATAAGATTTTTGATGTCATGGGGTGTTCAAAACATCAAGAGGTTACTCTTGTTGTTTATCATTTTAATGGTGAAGCCTATTAGTGGTGGTCGATGGTGAAAAATTTCAGTGATATTAAAGAAATTGATGCTCTTGATTGGGATAAATTCAAAGGTATTTTTCTTGATAAATATTTTCCTAAGGTAGTTTGTCTTAGGATGGAAAATAAATTCCTATAATTGAGGCATGATGATGACTTAGTGGCTGCTTATGAATCAAAAATCCCTCCACTGACAAGGTATGCTCCAAATTTCATATGAGACCTTGATAGTAAAATCAACTTTTTTTACTCAGGATTAAATCAAAAGTATGGAAGGGATTTAGCTTATCGATAGTTCAAAAGTTATGAAAAACTTGTTTGATGTGCGGATAAGGTGGAAATAGAGTTTTCTAATGATGAGGTGTTCTTTGAAAAACAACGGAATAAGAGAGTCGAGGTGGCAGACGAAAGGGAAGAACTCTTCAAAAAAGTCTGATGGTAAGAAACTTAAGTTTACAGTTTGGGAATATTGTGGTAAAAAGCTTTTTGGGAAATTTATTTTGAATTTTGTTAAGTGTTACCGATGTGGTAAAATGGTACATAAGTCTTGTAATTGCACTGAAAAAGATCAGGGTAATGGTAAGACAAAATCTAATTTACAGTCAGTAAAATGTTTTAAGTGAAATGAAATGGGTCATTATGAAAATTAGTGTCCAACGAAGAACTCAGCTGATGGAAAGAAGCTATACTACAAGCATAAAGGGGTAGTGAAATCCTTTTCAACTACTTCATCAGATGTTGGGCCGTCAAATGAAGTAGTATCAGGTACACTATTTGTTTGTTTATATTATGTCAATGTGTCTTCTGATTCAAGGTCTACACACTTTTTCATTTCTGAGAAGTTTTCTAGTAAATTTGGAATTCCATATCAAGATATGAATCCAGAACTTATGGTAAAAACCCTGGCGGGATGTTGAGAAAAAAATAAAACATAAGAACCTTCATGTCCTTGTGTGTAGAAATAATCTACCTGTAAACCTTATTGTTTTTCCTCTAGTAGAGTTTGATGTTATTTTGGGTGTGGATTGGCTTTCTTCTTATCATGATAAGATATACTACAGATCTAAAGAGGTTTCTTTTCAGAAATATTTTCTGTTTGTGTACAAGAATGAACCCTTGATTTTTATAACATATCAGGAATCTAAGAAACTAGTAAATATGGAAATGAATGTTACCTGACATATATTGTTGAAAACAAAGGAACTATTCAGATTAATGATGTGCTAGTGGTAAATGAGTATCTTGATGTTTTTCCTGATGCGTTTCCTCGTATTATACCTAATCGAGAAGTCAAATTTACTGTTGACTTAGTTTCTTATTCTAAGACAATTTCAAAACTCCCTTATCGAATAGCTCAAATTGAAATTTTAGAGTTAAATAAGCAATTACAGGAGTTTTTAGATGAAGGTTTCATTTGACCCAGCACATCACCATGGGGTGCTCGTGTCATTTTTGTTAAAAATAAAGATGGTTCAATGAGACTTCACATTGATTATAGATAATTGAATAACATCACTATTAAGAACATGCATCCTTTGTCTCATATCGATGACTTGTTTGATCAGTTCCAATGAGCTTAGAATTTTTCAAAGATTGATTTTAGTTCGGGGTACCTTCTGTTCAAAGTAAAGGAAGCTGACATTCTGAAGACCTCATTTCATAAAAGATATGTCCATTATGAATTTTTAGTTATGCCTTTTAGGCTAACCAATGCACATACTGTATTTATGGATCTTATGAATAGAATTTTCTGTGAGTTCTTAGATAAGTTTGTGGTTGTGTTCATTGATTATATTTTGGTTTGTTGTAAAATTAAATATGAGCATGAAATTCATTTAAGGGTTGTCTTTCAAACATTAAAATAAAATAAACTATATGGGAAATTCAGCAAGTGTGAGTTTTAGTTACAAAAACTTTCTTTCCTTGGTCACACTGTTTCAAAAAATGGCATAACGGTTGATCCTGCTAAAACAAAAGTTGTTGAAGAATGGACAAGACCCACAAATATAACCGAGATTATTAGTTTTCTTGGTTTGGAAGGTTATTACTGGAGGTTTTTTGAAACTTTTTCACGGTTATCTATCCCAATGGCTATGTTAACTCAAAAAGGTGTTATGTTCATTTGGACAAAATAATGTGATGATTTTTTTAGGAATAAAAAAAGAAGATTGGTGAATGCTCTAGTTTTGGAACTACCTTCTAGAAATGGTTAGTTTGTTATCTATAGTGATTTTTCGTTGAAAGGAATTGGTTGTGTCTTAATGCAGAATGATCAGGTAATTTCTTATGCTTCGTGCCATTTGAAACCTCATGAGTTAAATTACCCTTCACATGATTTGGAATTAGCTGCTGTTGTTTTCACTTTAAAAATTTGGTGGCGTCATCTGTATTGAGTAAAATGTGAAATATATACTAACCAAAAAAGATTAAAGTATATATTCACTCATAAATAATTGAACATGAGATAGAGGGGATGGTTGGAATTAATCAAGGATTATGATTTCACAATCAATTACCATCTGGGAAAATAAAATAAAGTGGTTGATGCTTTTAGTAGAAAAGGTAATGCTTCATTAACCATGCAACATTTGGAATGTGATCCTTTGGTTTTTGATTTGATGAATTTTGGAATAGAAGTTGTTGGTGTAGAAAATTACTTTTTTTTGTTTCAGGTGTCAGTGAAATCAACTCTATCAGATAGAATTAAGAAAGCACAGAAGGAAGACAGTGAGTTGTAGAAAAAGGTAGAGTTTGTTCAGAAGGGTATGTTGCCTAATTTTAACATTGATAATTATTGTGTTTTGAGTTTTTGGAAGAGATTATGTGTTCCTTGTGATTCATAGTTGAAGAATTAGTTGTTATGTGAAGCTCATAGTTATCCGTTTTCATTTCATCCTAGAAGTACTAAGATGTATAGAGATATTTTGGAGTATTATGGGTGGGATGGAATGAAAAGAGATATTGTTGATTTTACTATGAAGTGTTTGACTTGTCAACAGGTTAAAACAGAGTCACAGTTACCGAAAGGGATGCTTCGGTCTTTACCAGTCCCAGATTGGAAATGGGAAAATATATCCATGGACTTCATTGTGGGATTACCGAAGACATCTCGAGGTAATAATGAAATCTGTGTTACTGTTGATAGATTGAATAAATCTTCTCATTTCCTTCCTATTCGAGATAATTTTTCTCTAGATAATCTTTCTTGGTTGTATGTTAAAGAGATAGTCAAGTTTCATGGTGTTCCCCACTCTATTGTATCTGATCGTGATCCAAGGTTTACTTCTAACTTTTGGAAAGGCCTTTAGAAGTTGTTGGGTAGTGAATTAAAATTTAGTACATCTTTTCATCCTCAATCAGATCGGCAGTCATAATGAACAATTCAGACCTTGGAGGATATTTTATGTGGTTACCCGATGGATTACCAGGGAAGTTGGGACCAACATATTTCTTTGATTGAATGTTATTATAATAACAGTTTTCATTCCAGTATACATATGGCTCCATTTTAGGCATTATATGGGAAGCAGTGTCAAACTCCAACTTTTTGGGATGAAGTTGCTGAAAGGAAGTTGATTGGACCAGAATTGGTAGAAGAGATGGCAGAAAAAATTCAGTTAATTCAGAAGAACATGAGAACAACTCAGAGTAGGAAGAAACGTTATGCGGATAACCAGAGGAAGTATCTTTCTTTTGAGGTTAGTGATCATGTCTTTCTCAAAGTTTCTCCATGGAAAAGTGTGATGCATTTTGGTAATAAGTGAAAATTGAGTTCGAGGTTCATTGCACCTTATGAAATCCTGAAAAAAGTTGGATCAGTTGCGTACATAATGGCTTTACCTCTGATTTTATCCCAAGTACACAATGTTTTTCATGTTTCAATGTTGAGAAATTATATGTCAGATCCATCTCATTTTTTGAGCCCAAAGGTAGTTCAGTTGGAAGAGAATATCTCTTATGAGGAACAACCAGTCCAGATTCTTGACCGTAGAGAGAAAGTGTTGCGGAATAAGGTAATTAATCAGGTAAAGGTTTTTTGGAAAAACCATATGGTTGAAGAGGCAACGTGGGAATCTGAAAATTCTATGAGAAATAAATACCCCGCTTTATTTGATAAGTGAATAAAATTTCAAGGACGAAATTCCCAAAAATGGGAAGGATGTAACATCTTAGGTAAATAAAGAATAATAGATTTTCATATATATTTATATTTGTTATTTAAACATTATTTTTATTTTAAAAGGGATGTTATGTTCAATAGTGTACCTAATATGAAACAACGGTGTTCTTTTAAATCTTATATTGCACACAACGTTGGTTCATACTGAAAAATAATAATACAATATTGTTTTAAATAGTAGTTAATGCCTAGAAGTTGTATTGGAAAGACTGGACTAAACTAACTACAATATGAATATACATGTTTGTAAAAAAAATTATATTTATCCAATAAATTATAGAGACTTAAAATAAGAAAGAATCTATTTTTAATCATAAATACAATAATATTCATTAAAAGGTCGATTTACCACCTTTTGATGGAGAACCCTCTTTAAATATAGTTTTGGTCACTTTTATATGATTTATTTAAAAAAAATTCTTCTTCAGAATCATGACATCAAAATTTTCGTTGGGTATGTTTTTGGTATTTTCCGGGTAAAATTCATTTTTTAATGAATAGTGAAAAAATACTGTATTTTAATTCAAAACTGCCTTTTAATCTAATTTATTTATAAGGTTAGATTATCTTTTTAATTGGGATTAAAGCTTACTTAAAATATGTTTTTACCATTTAATCCAATGTTGGTCATTGTAAATAATTTCACTTTGAAATTTGACATAAATAAGTGTCAATATTTTGATAGTTATTATTTCTTACAAATATGCTTTTTGTTTTGACAACGCAAATTAATATTAAGTTAATTTATGCCACTTCTGTGTTTTGAATTTGTAAAAATGTATTCCATATTTAGAATCAGGAAGTATAAATTGTGTAAATAGGTAACTTTTTTTATAGAAATTGTGAATATTTACTTCAGTAAATATTTTATTTACCATGGTTAAAGGGTAAATCTTGTACATATGGGTAAAAAAATAATATTATAATAATATAAAATTACCCTAACATGTGTCATAATCCTATTGATTGATACATTTCCAACCATGGTCATCCTTGGGTCAATTTTGGGACCCCATGGAGCCACATGGGAGTGATAATGACACTTTATATTAATTAATTTAAAGTAAAGACAAAAATGACTTAAACATATATCTTTTAGTAAATCAATTTTTACTAGGGGTTATATAAATTATATTCAACTATAAATATTTATTATAAATCTAAAAATATTTCCTACATCTTGATATTTTTTTATAACTTTTAGACATCAAATAAGTAAAAATATTTATGACAAAATAATGATGTGGTGTTTACCTCATTAATGAATGATTTAAATAAATAAGATTATAAAGATTAAAAAAATATACAACACCTATCCATTTATTATTATATGATTTTATTTCAAACATGAGTCATCTTATCTTAAATTTTATGAGTTTTGGACGTTTTGAAACTTAAAAACATTGTGTAATAAAAGAATATTTTCACACTTTTCTAAAGATCCCCTCCTCCCCCTTATAAACAAATCCATCACTTCTAACCCATTACTCACACTTCTCAAGACCCTTGGATCTTCCATACAATGCCCAATTAATCTCCCTAAATCCCACTCCTTCTCCTAGAAATATTCCCCTAGGCATAAGGCAATTCAAGTAAACATTTTGGTTCAAAAAAAAGGGAGATACCCGATTTAAAGGTAACATCTTCTCTTAAGTTCTTTTGTTTTATTTTCCTTCTCCAAACCCCTAAATTTTTTTATTCCTTTATTTTATATAAAAACTAGTATCCTTAATATACTAGGTTTTTTATGAGAATTATTCGAACTAAACATACACACACCTCCATCTAATGTTTAAAGAACATATTGTTTCTGTGGACGATGAACTACTACCTCACGAAACAATGATTGTTCAATATTCTCCTACCACCTCTTATGGTGGCCATTAAGATGGAAATGTATTTATATGTGATATATATTATATTTATATTGTTTCTATTCATATGTGTTTTTCATTTATAGAATACCTTTATGGTTTCCATAGTGGTTAAATACGATAATTTCATTTGAGGAAGTGCGGACTACCGCCCCCTCAAAGTGATATGACTCGTTCATGCCATACATGGAATGTATAAAGGATGGATTTAATGAAATTATATGTGATATTATACTGGAATTATAATATACATGTGTATCATTATGTTTTTATTCCATTAAATATGAAATAGAAATGAAAGTATCATTCATTCGTACGTACGCCTTACCGTCTCCATGAACGGTGCATTTCATTTCTTACCTCCAAATGTTTTGTACTATTATAAATACATATATATACTAGATATATATGATATATATGATATCTAAATCATGAATATAATTCTGAAGATAATTTAATTTCGACCACATGGATAATTTATAATTATAACAAGTTCATTTTTAACTCAAGTTCTGAACATCGAAAAAATGTCAGATATGAACTCAAATAATTAAATAATTGTTATAACAAGGTAATAATTGATATAAAAGGAATAATAAACTTTAAAAGGGTTCTTAATCAAGTATAAATTGACTTTAGTTTATTATTCAAGAGATTAATGAATGATCGAGTCAAGTTAGACATGAGGTAAGGGACTTCATCTCAATCTCCTTTCATTGAGACATATTTTGTTTTATACATGACTTTCTTTTATACAGTGCTAAAAACATTTGACTTCACATTTCATTTGAAAGGAATCTTTTTATATGAGGCGTTTTACTAAATGAAAAAATGGAATGTTTCTTTTTAATGTAAGTGGTGACAACGATCTTTTCTGTCGCCGTGAGTATTATTTGATCTTTGGCTTCCTTAACAAGATGTAATGTTTTTTAAAAGGAAAATAAATACCATATAATATTTATTTTAGTATTGAAAATGGTTTTGATAATGGATTTGTTATGTCAATATATTTAAATGATATATTATTATTGAAATTTGTAAATGTTATCTTTCTTTTATATTTGTTTTATATGTTATGAATATGTTATAGTTCTTGTGAATTGTTACGAATATGGGTGGTTTTGTGATAATCCTTGGACAGGTGAGCCCGAGATAGCTCTCCAATGCATTGGGTAATGTAATGAAGGTAAACATGAATGTTTATCCTAATATATTTAGGTAATATACTATTATAGGTATTCCAAATGTAACTCCCTATGTAGTTGTGAAATCTACAACGTAAATATGTTATGTATTCCACAAGTTACCTTTATGATTTAGGATTTCTATGTGTTATTCATAAATCATATTATTTCATGAGGTATGATATTATTCTTGGTATGTATTTATGGACAGATGTTATCTTTCTTTATCTTATAACCCTTACTGAGCTTTTTATTCTCATCCCATGTTTTCAAGTGTTTTTCATAGGAAATGAAGATGAATAGGGTCAAGGATGGGATCAAGGGAAAGTCAAGATATCTAAAACATGGAACTATACATGAAAATATTTTCAATAGATTTGATTTTATGAGAAAAATGGAAACTAAGTAGAATTTTATACATTGTAATTTTTGAGATGTAATGTAATAGTTATGACCTAATTCTCTAAAAATCTATACCTGAAAAGATCCTTGATGTGAATTATTCATTTAATTCAAGATTGTGTAATGTTTTAAGGTCGGGTCCTTATATCTGGTGTACGTAAGTAGGTGCTTCTTGGGGGTGGTATAAGGGGTGTGGATTGTGTGGGGGTTATTGCAGTGTAAAGGGAGTGCGCCTAGCTTGTAGTGGGGGATTCAAAATAAGGGGGAATTTGTCTTCTATGGATATTGTGTGTACTGCATAAGTGGAGATTGGCTCTATGAATGAAAGTCGGTTCAGGTTCTCCTGCTGCTGGTTGAGGGTGGATACATGTGTGGTGGCCTTTTTGGGAAGGCCTATTGAAAGGGAGGAGCCACCTTGGTAGCCTAGTTGGCCATTCCTACTGAAAGGGAGGAGCCTCTGTGGCTAATGTAGCACACATAAGGAGGTGCCACGATGGTTTGTTGTTTGCTGCTACGAGGAGGGATACCCTCCTAGGTTTTCCAATAGCCGATGAAGAGAATAACCCCTCATGTTATCATATATAAAACACAAAATTATTAGATTAAATTAATAAAAACAATAATAATATTTTTTATTATTATTTATTAATTCTATTATTTAATTAAGTAATAAAAATTTGAATTAAATTTATGTATATACATACATAGATATCAAAATATGTAGATATATATATATATACATATAATTAGATAAACTAGGATTAATACATAAGTTATAATAATAGTTACAAAAAAAATAATATTTACAAAATATATTAAAACTACTATTAAATACTAATATCATATACTAATAATAATAAATTAATAATATTATTATTATTATTAAAACTATTAATAGTCAAAAAGATATAAAATAATATAAAATACTAATATAGGAAATTAATAAAAATACTAATATTAAAGTTATTATAATAAACTAAAATATATATATATCATTAATGAAACTAATATTATCAATAATAATGTTACATGTTAAGATTATATATAATTAATATAAACTAATAAAAATACAAAATTACTAATATTAGTATATAAATTAACCGAAAAATGATCCAAATATCAAAAATATTAAAAAAATACAAAAGAACCTAAAAATAAAAAAAATAGGATAGAAAAATAATTAAAAGTAAATTGAAAAATTATGAAAAAGTTAGAAAAATCTATGTGCATCAAATACATCACATGTAGAATTCTACACTCCCAGGAAAAACAATCAGAAATAATACACAATTGTACTCATATAAAATCAAAGCATAAAAATTGAAAGTTCAAACATTTTTGATCTCTTTGACCAAGAAAATATCATACTTCATTTAAAATTCAAATTTTCAAAAATGGTTCCAATTCCATAATCATTATTTACAAAACAAGTACCTAAACGCATGCATCATGTGACCTACTTCTCCATCACTCTCATCGCTAAAACAAATTTTATCAAATCAATGCTCAATTATCATACACATGCAAGATTACCATAGTCTTTCCATGAATTTCACATATCCACTAGTGAAAATAAAAAGAATACACCAATATTGATGAATTAATATTAGGTTAAAATGTCTTTTAAGGTTCTTAATGATGGGTCATAAGAAAAATTGTGATAGTTTTTGTAAAAAAAGAAGGATGAATTTTGAAAAAATACATGACAAGTGGAAATACAAATGTCTCCCTCAAAATCTTTCTCCCCTACACATAAAATATTTCTTGTCCCCAATCAGATCATAATGCAATTATTATTTTAAAAATATATTTTCATTTCTTTTTCCTTTTCTCTTTTTTTAGGCACAACTCACTCAAATAAGATGGGAATAAAAAATCAGTAAGTATCAACTCCAAAACCCCATGAAATAAATGTTAGAAAAAATCCCAAATAAAGGTATACAAGTAGCACATACGTTGTACAATCTCAATGAAATTATTTTATATGGAAAACTCTAAATCTCTTTGAGTAATGAATCATCAATTTTATAGTTATCCCCAAACATGAGGGTTATTGATTAATGAGCACAATAGTACTCATTATTAGAGCCACAAATAATCTACATTATAATATCAAAATAAATTTAATAAATATGGTTATTATGAAATATAACACATATGATTAGGATTATATAACTTGACACCATGTGTATCAAATGAATTTATCCCATCAATCAACCTTCTCTAAAATATATATCTCCTAGACACATAGATTGAAAATCGTCTTGAAAATACTCAATAAATAGGTAGGTAAGGGTATCAATTATGGGATCATCCTAAAAATGATTCTTCGTGTATTTTAAGGGGAAAATTGAGAAAATTTATAGGTGGATAAGTGGTTCAAAGGGGCTAAATAATCAAACCCATACCTCATTCATTTTAGTGAAATTTTCAAAAATTCATATATCTTTAATGAAAAAACATATAGTCTTCTAGAATAAAAAACATGGTCAAGATTACCTAAAGAAAAATATAAACATGAGAAGATTTAAAAATGGTCCAAAATTTTCACAGGTATGAAAATATAATTTTGGATCGCATAGATGATCATGAGTGCAAATAAGTGTCTCAAAAATATACAAGTTTTCAAAAGAAGATTTTTGAAGCATGGAAAAATATCAGTAATAATATAAGTTGTGTGATGAAGGATAAAATCATTCCAAATAGGAATCATGTGCTTAGACTACCTAAGGATACAAGAGGTATGACCAGAACTATGTTATGAAAAAAAATACAACAATTTTCATGTGGGTTCAACAATGACATGAATGCTAGTTTTTTCATTTTTTAAAAAAATTGTTATTTATTTTACATGGTGTTTTTTTAAGTATAAAATATAACAGAAAATAAAAAACTTCTCTATTTAAGTGAAAATAGACATAGAAAGGCTATATATATCTGATGATGCTCCATAAATGATGTACATATAAAATCTACCCATGTACAACACATACACTCATCATATCAAAGAGATAACACCAAAATCGTATTAACATGTGGATGATAAAAATATGTATGATGAATTGAAATTCCCTAATGTTATAGAAGAAAATATATTATGGTAAATGAATTCCATTTTAATATTTAAAAAACTAAATTAAATGAAACTAAATCTAGTGAAAGGAAAACAAAATAATGATGGGTTTCCTCCCCTTGAGTGCAAAGTTTACTTCGACTTCAGCTATATGTTGATGAAACTCCACCAGGATCGAATGGGAATGTAAACCATGATTCTTCTTATTTATTGGTATAAGTTTGTAATCCATTTTTTGAAATGGTAATTATCATGAAATATTCACCATATCTCAAAGGAAACATGTCATTCAAATGGATGTGTGGAATGAAATGAAAATAGACCAACTCACATGGGAATGCATATACCTCATCTAAAGAAAGACTCACCTAATAATTGAAGTTGGTGTAAAGGTTATCATCATGAAGATCAAAAAACATTACATTTTTTAATTTTCACAAGATAAGAAATTCCCTTACCAATATCTTTTAGTGATCAATTTATATCCATCATATCATTGAATGAATTATTTGGGTTGACGATATATCCCAATTTTTTTTCACCACCAACTAATAACATAGTAAAATTCATTGGTTTCTAACTCAATTCATGCACCATGGTTTAATTTATTTAACCATGCTTAAAACAATTACTAGAATCTATGTGTATTTCAATTGAATTATTTTAAACCTCAATACATAGAGCAAGTGTGGAGGGCTAAATTAGATTAAGTGACTCCATTGGGTCATGAATGACAGCTTTATCAATAGTTTCATCTATACTTATCTCATTATATTTATCCATTAAAACATGTTTCAACTCAAACTCATGATCCTACAAAAATACCTATCACGGACCAACCTAATGGGTCTTGAGCCGCAACTATCCCATGCCCGCCTTCAAAGACTATGGGCTTATGACCAGTGCCAAAAGTCATATCTAACATGGAAGTAATTTTTCATATTGTACATGTACAAGAAACCTGAACATCTAAATATATAAGTGTAGAGGAATTAATGGAGATATTCAATATCTATAATATAACAATGCATATGAAAAAACTCTAGGGTGTATAATAGTACAACAGTGCAAACTGAAATGTAAAGAAGCAAAATACATGCCAAACTAGAAAGATGTCCCAACCTAAAAAAACTAGAAACTAAAAGTGTTAACAGAGCGCATCACCTGATCTCCAAGATCTGATAACCATATGTTGTCCAATTCTCCAGGAATCCCTATGTTCCTCTATAGTCACCACCGACCTATAATTCATCTACATAAGAAATGACAAGTGTGGGAAATTCTCTTTCATGGGTGAGGATATACATACCCATTATGATGCTCTGAAATTTGAAGGTAGAGCAATAAGATACAGGATAGGAATATATAGATAGTATAAATCTCAACAAAAAGAAATAGTGTAACAAAATCCAATAACATGGATACAAATACATATACATATATATATATTCTAAAACCAAATAAACCGAAATGATAAAGAAGGGGATCTACATCTCATAGCCCATCCTAGGAAAAGACTTCCATTAGTTAAAGAATTCCATCAATGATACCCATCATCTCATGTGTCTATCCAACAAGTTACCATGTGGAGTGCTTGTGTCTCACCATTGTGCCACACAGACGAGGGGGGACAATCCCCAAGTAGAGTACATGCTCCCTAGTCCATCATGGGGTACTGCTCAGTGTTAGGAGGACTCACTCCTTATCTAATGGAAGGTACAACTCAGTGTGTAGAGGACCCACACACTAGTGTTTCATGGGGATCCACTCAAGAGAAAGGTGGAATAACACCCTATCTGAGAGGGGGTACCACTAGATAGATAGAGGACTTTCACCTTAATTCAATAGGGGTACCACTCAATAAGTAGAGGACCCATGCCTTGATCCATCATGTGGGTAAAACTCGGTGCATAGATAGAGGACATATTCCCTAGGGCCATAGAGGGTACCACATAGTATAAGGATGGAATGAACCCTATCTGATAGGGGTACAACTTTTTAAGTAAAAAAATGACATGTGTCCTAGTGAGTCATGGGAGGTACCACTCTAATGATCATGCCTGGTCATGATCGTCTTTCAGAACCACATAAATAATAATCACACCCATAGAATCTCAAATATTATCTCAAAAATCCACTAAGAATTCCACCATCGCAGTCTACATGTAAAAACACTTAAGATAGGATACATACATACCAAAATCAATGTGCAAATGAAGGAGATATGAGAGGTTAAATTTTCCTCATAAAGAAATTAGGGGTACATAGTGTTTAAGGGGACCCACACGGCATTTGGTTCTTCTCCATAACTTTTTAATTTCACTGAAGGTACACTTTTTTCTTCCCATTTAGCTCTATATGACATATAGGGGCTATACATGGTATGCCTCATCCACCCAGGGTCCTGCCCAAGCTCCCTGTCTATGTCTGTGTATCTTTCTTATGTCCATATATCTCGGAATATGATATGCACCTGGACATGACCATGCGATTGTACTCTCAAAGTATATGTCATCCCACCATCATAAGGTTACATGATGTGTGTGGGTCCCACATGACATGTGATGCTTATATACCCTGAAAAACCCTAGTTCCACAGATGCAAGGGCTAAAAGTCATATGTTCATCAGATTACATGACGTCTAGTCATGGTTTTTAATGAAGTTTAGATATACATCTATAAACTCTAGGTCATTATTCTCCTCCATGGATCTCACCTACATGCCACCCGTAATCAAAGTGGAATCCCTCAATTCATCAGCACGAACCAACTCGCATCGATGCACCTCCAATCATCTCTTTCCACCTCATCACTAATAAAATCCTAAATATAATCACCCATATCCCTATATTCGCGAGGATCTACCATCAATTCATTAATCAATCCCTATAATGTGAAACCTTCATGAATAAAGGGTTAGATCGAGCTCAGTACCACCTGACAACATAAAATCTCAACTCATTGGGCCACCAATGAATAACAAAAAGAGAATATGGATAAATTCACAATAAAAGGAGGTGATGCAATTGTTGTCCAAGAATTCTTTTCCAAAGAATACATTCAAGGATGCATGGGGTGAGAAAAAAAATGAATAATCAAATGAAACTAGTACACAGGAACATGCAAAGTCTTGAAATTAGTGTAGATCAATCAAAGGGATGATCATGCTCAATAAATTTAATCAATAAGTTCATAATACATGAAATAAAGATCACAAACTTATTTTTTTATCATTATTATTCAATGAACATGCTCTCTAAAAAATGGAAGAATTCATTGCATTCATTGTACATTGATTTTCCCCGATCCAGAGTTTTGTCATTGACTAATTTTCATTAACCAATGGAGGATAGAAAGAACGTATGTAAATTCTCCTAGGGTTGGTGTGGATAACCCTAGAGAAATACAAAATTATTTATTTGAAGGAAAATAGTTTTTGGTTAGATTAACTAATTAATTGATTTAATACATTAATAAATCCACTAAATAACCCGCCAATGGCCGTTTTATCTGAACGCCCCGCATCGACCTATTTTAAGTCACACTTAGGGTAAAAATTTCATTCCAGACCCATCTGTAATCTCATATTTTTATCCATATTATATTTAATAGTTATACCATTTTGTTTAAAAAAAATTCATTCATAATATAAAATATATTTAACATTTTTATAAAATTAATTTTGGTCACATCGGGCCTCATAATTGCACACCGTCTAAGTGTCAAGCTCCAAAAATATATGTATAAATATTCCAAAGTATTAAAAGGGAAAAAGGTCTCTACATCATTTCCTACATCAATATTTTCTTCCATGAAAATAAATACTAAACAAAAAGGTTTGTATACTGAGCATACATCCGAATCTCCCACTCGCAAGAGCTCTCCTGCACGTTCTCATACTGCCATAGCTCACAAATTAAGGGGATGGTACATCCTCATAAGATCCTGTAATGTTGATCCTCAATCACCATTGGGTTCTCTGAAAATGTTTCTCTATCCTTGATGTTCAACTCACATCTGAAAATAATTTGTGTTGGGTCATGCACATATCTTCGTAGCTATGACACATGGACGATGACCTGTATCTGCTCCAATTGTGGTGGTAGTGTGAGGTGGTAAGCAACCTCACCAACCCTCTGTGAGATCTATAATGGCCCAATAAACCTCGAGGATAGCTTTATTCCCATGATAAACCTCCACAATCCCCATCATGGGGAGACTCTTATAAAATTTTGGTCTCCCTTCTTGAACTCTAAGGGCTTACAACGTCGGTCTGCATATGATTTTTGCCTACTCTAGGATCTCCTCATATACTAATGGATGACATGGACCTTCATTGTTGTCTCCTGTACCAGATATAGACTGATAATAGATGTCTCACTGATCTCCATCTAGTAAGAGGTTGACCCGAATTGTCTCTTATACAAGACCACAAAAGCTTCCATGCTGATAGTATAGTGGTAGAAACTGTTGTATGAAAACTCTCCCAAGGAAAATTGATCCTCACAGCTCTAGCCAACATCCAACACTAAATCCCTCATCATATCCTCCAACACCTATAAATTCCACTAGGTCTGGCCATCTGTCTGAGGGTGGAAGGTTGTAATCATCCTTATCTAGGACTCGAATGCCTATTGTAGGACTCTCCACAATCTTGAAGCGTACCAAAAATCATGATCGAAGAAAATAGTTGAGGTAACCTCATGAAGGAGAATAATATCTCGTATGTACATCTTCCCCAAACACTCCACCAAACTTTGATCCCTAATATCAAGGAAGTGTGTCGACTTCTTGAGTTGTTCAGTTGTTACCGGGATGGAATAATGGCCCTTCGCTGTCTGAGAAATACCTTCCATAAATTCCATGGATATATCATCCCATTTTTACTATGGTATCTCAATGGGTTGCTACAAACCTACTGAAACCCAGTGCTCATTCTTCAGTTATTTACAACTGAGGCACCATGAGAAAAACTCATCCATGATCTATCTCATTTCAGCCCACCAAAACTGTTGTTGAATTTCACTATACATATTTCCCACACCATGATGTACAACCAAGATAGAAGTGTGTAACTCTCACATCATCTCCTCTCGTATCGTGACTAGGGACACCATCCATCCATGGAAAATGATGATGTGATTCACTCATTCATAAAATCCATCTGGTGAATCTCCTAAGGATATCTGGTCACACCAGACCTTATAGTTGATGTCTCCAAACAGGTAACCTCTCTCACACTAAAGGAGAGGAGGACTAAACACCATTAATTAATAAAAATTTAAACCCTATTGCTCGAACAGGGTCAGTTACAAGGAAGTCAGCTGCACAGAAGCCTCCTCCACCAAACAATCCCTGGAATTCCTACTATGGGAATTTGATACCACATTTCCCTACCTAAGAGTATAGACTATCTCAAAGTCATAGTCATATAGGAAGTATAACCAATGACAATATCTCATGTTCAAGTCTCTCTATGTGAAGATTTACCTAAGACTCTGATGGTATGAGTAAACCACAAAGTTCTCTCTTAGAAGATAGTGCTTCCATATGCTCAGGGAGAAGACTAATGATACTATATTTAGGTCATGAGTCACATAGTTCTACTCATGGGGTCTAAAAATCATTGACCTATATGTGATAACTACCTATCACTACGTCAACACGCAACTGAGCCCAACTCCTAGGGAATCAAAATACACTACATACTCCATAACCTCCTCTAGTAGTCTCAAAATAGGAGAACTCATCTTCCTCAACCTCAACTCCTAAAATGATCTCTATAATTACTCGATCTAGGTAAATAGATTCCCCATTCCACGTTAGGGTGGTCAAAGGGGTTTCAATCCTAGAGAATTATTTCAAAACGATCATGTAGTACCCTAAAAAGGCTAGAAAACTCCACACCTTGGACACACTCTTAGGTGGATCCTAAGAAATCACTTCATCGATCTTCATTATTTCCATGGATAACCCATACTTGGAAATGACATGCCCCATGAATTGAAAATTGTGAATCAAGAACTGGAACTTGATGAGCTAACAATAAATATGGTTCTTCTGAAGAAAATCTAGGACCATACTTGAGTGATTTTCATGATCTTCCTCTATCATAGAGTATATGAGTATATCTTCAGTGAAGAATCCATAAAACAGTACATGTATGGAGGGAAGATCCAGTTCATTAAAGTCACAAACACATCGGGGGAATTCATCTCAATGAAGGAAATCACCAGGAACTCATAGTGTCTATAACGACATTAGAATTCCAACTTCAAAACATTATCTAGACGAACTCTCAACTAGTTATAGCAGAACTAGAGATCAATCTTTGAGAATCATATCATTCCTCACAACTGGTCAAATAGGTCGTCAATCCTTGGTAATTGATACTTTTTATTTATTGTTTCCTAGTTTAGGTGATGATAATCCACACAAATCAATAATATCAAGTCTTCCTTTTCATGAACAATGTCAAATATTCCTATGAGGACATACAGGGAATAATAAAACCCTTCTCTTGATGGTCCTCCAACTACAAATAAATCTCCCAAAACATATTAAGGGCCATATGATATTCTAAAGAATATATTAGAGTGTTCTGGAGATAAAATTAGATAAAAAAACTCGATCTCCTACCTTGGTGGTGGTCCAGGAACGTCCTCGAGGTAGATTTCCCCAAAATCCTCCACGAATGAAGCAATATAGATGCCTGAAGATCCTGTTGTACCAAGGGATGCACTCTCCAACTCATTTTTGATGAAATTTAACCTCTTCCTCTCAAACAACACTCATCCTTCCATGCGATCTTTCTCACCTATAAAGGGTAATCGCATCTCATCGTTGTGGAGGCATCTGGATCATCTATAGTGACATTAAATCTATAATCAAACCATTGAAAACCAATACATACCCAGTAGGACATCATAGTGTTCCATCATGATGACCAAAAAGTCTCACATGAACCTCTATCCACCATGTGAGAGCCCACACTACTGGAAGATAAAAGATATAGAAGAAGTGTTCCCTATAAGAACCTCAAGAAAAAAAACGAGGATAACACCTCAACCAGTAGATCCATATCTCATGCCAAGTGTAAACAGTTGAAGGAATGAATTACACCTTTTTCTACTAATACTGATTCAAGAGTAAAATAAATAAATATCATACCTATAATCATCTCATGTGACATTGGGTCATAAGAATCCATCACTTATAGCTATCTGTGTCATCAATTTCCAGATCCATGAGCCTAATGTGGGATGCCTAGTGGTGCTAGAGGAAGGATCTCATAGCATCATCCATCACCCACAACTCCTCCTACTCCTCTTCTAGCTCTGCCTCCCTGGAGGTCTCCCTATCCACTCCTAGGATATCTTTAATCACAATGTTATCTCTAAAGTGGTGGTATGTCAGCTATTTTCCTACCCTCATCATCAAATCGAGTTGGGAAATCACACGCCATATGACCTCACCCATCACAAGCATATAAAATTCTCTCTATAGGATAACTTGGTCCTCTGTTTGGTCCCTAGACCTCACGACTAAATGCCTAAGTCTGATCATGGGGAGGTATCATACTCCAAAATCCTATTGAATGTCATCTGCTAGATGTTGTAGATGACTCAACCCTATAATTCCCACTAAAAACTCAATCTTCATGGCATCCCTATGACAATAAGATCTTTGTAACCAGTGTCCTCTCTAAAACCCTAACATAATTGGGAATGTACAAGGGAACCACACTGGAATGGATCTCTATGTGGAATCCTTGATCAAACTTTCATGCTCGGAAGTAGCCATCCCTGATCATGTCGATGGAGTACCACGTAAGGTCTATGAACCTATAAATATACTTATCCACTAGAATCCCTCTATTTTTCAGCTCTAGAATATCCTGAATCTAAACTCAGTGCAATCATTAGGGGTAGTGCTACTCACAGAATAGGTACTAGAAGACATGCTGTTAGAGTGTGGACTCATCGTGAATCCAGGTTAAAAGACTCCACCAGCACCTAGATACTCCATAGAAAAGAATAACTACCAGTGAAACCACCTAATCTAACTATATCTGGATAATCTTGAAAACACATACCACTAACTCTAGCTAATCCATTGCTTCTTGGGGATCTAGCTCGTCACATAACCTTTGTGGCCTCCGGCACTAGAACTCACGGAGTGCGCTAAGCATGCACACATCCTCAGTCTTCCATGTTGGTATAATATGCTACTCAACATGAGGGGTTGCTACTACTTGTCTATATGGAGTAAGTATAATAGTACTATCCTTTTACACATCTTAGTACATGATTTTAAACATAATTATCCAATAAATACAACCATGGATTGTAAATTCTAGTGTCTTTGTACGATTGGGTACATAATTAAAAAACATGAAACCAAACTAAAAAAATATTTTATTTAATATCCATAATGATTTACTAACATCTATTGAGCTCTTAATTCTTCATAATATAACCTAGGAAATACATGAACAAAAGGGTGAGCTAAAAATCCAATTAATGGAATAAGCATAGGAATAAAACATATCACATGGGTTAGAAGGAAAAACATGGTGACATAAAAGGCATGGAACATGAATAAACATAACGAATAATAACATGTATATCATGGGAACATATAATCATGTAATCTTAGGAATGTGGAAAAAAACATATAACATGACTAAAGGCTAACTTCCAAGACTATATCACATGGTGGACAAAGTCCCATAAAGGAATCAGGCTCACTCCCTATCCAAACATGACGTTTCATGAGACTAAAAAATACCCAATTAATTGTATCAATACCTGGACACACCCATAATAACATTTTCATGCATATTTGTGCCATGTGAATAATCAAACATAAACCCAAGGATTACCCATGGAAAGAAATTGGTATCGTAATCATGTTAGAAGGCATAAAAATGATCATATCAAAAAGTTGTCCATGAAAGAATGGATTTAATACATAAATTGATATTAATTAGGGAAATATGAATATAAAAAGATAATTTATGTCAATATGAAGTATAAATAAGTAAAAAAGTGTTTAAGAAACATTAGGAATGAGCTACATTAATGCGGTTTAAGGAGAAATATTACAGAGTCTTTAAAGAGGAAAAAGACATAATTGTTTGTATAAACAAGAAATGAACCGTGATATTTTTCATGATAAAATGATTGATTTTATAAAAACAATGGTGTATTAATAAATATTATTGATGTTTCTTGAATGTGGGTAATAAATTGGGAAGTTCCCTTTAATCGGTCTTGCTTATCAAGAGGAATTGAAAATGAAATATTATAAAACTTGTATTTCCCCATCAATAAAAGAAGAATTGGGATAAGTAAATTTTTTTGGAACATAAGTACATAAAATATGAGGAGTAATATGGATAATTATGAATTAAATTAAGGTAAATAAAGAGTAAGCATATCCTGAAGGAGAAATGGAGGTTCGGTGAGAATCCCTTACATTATGTTCAAAACAGTTCTGCACTTGATCTTAATGTCTTAGATAATCAAACTAAATCCATTAATTTACTAATTTATAACCTTTGATGCATGTATTTGATTTAGTATAATTTTTTATGTTCATTTACTACCTTTTTTATGAGTTATAAGATTCAATTTTGTCCCTCTGGAGTGATCATTTTCATAGTTTTCATGATCAGTTCGCTTGTATATGAGTATGGAAGTTCATGTAAAATGGGGATAGTTATCCATATTTGAAGTTATATGTTATCAATGAACATACCTAAGATTAATTTTTCTTATATATCCTTAGGTTATATGTTATGAGGATGATTCATTAGATAAAAAGTTAATGATAATCGTTTAGATTATTTTGGGGGTTCTTTGATCATCACGAACTAGTTTTGTTATATTATTTATTATTGTGTATATATAACAGTTAAATATCATTAAATAAGATGTATTAAATATATTATAATATTTTTATTGATAAAAATGTTTTTATGACCAGCCTTGAATGCGATAAAGGCAATTGAAAACTCATCTTCCTTGAATGCGATAAATTAACACATCAAAGACGATGTTTTCATTTTTAGAAAAAAAAAACAGTAGGAGAAGAGGTTTGATAATTAATTATAACATTAAAATGATAAAATTAATGTATGTATAATATACTGTAGTTTTAATTTCACTTGTATATGAAAAGATGAATAGATAATAAGAAAATAAATTTGAACAGAAATTTAATGAAATTGAAAGAGGAATTTACCTCTTTAATTTCTCCTACTTCAGAACCTACATAGGGAAAAGGGTTTGGACTTTTATTAACGCCAAGGGATCATAGAATTTGGGGATAGTATTGGGAAAAATATTGAGAATAATTTTTAAAAGTATAAAATATTTAAAGGTGTGAGGAGAAGAGGTGCTAAGGGTGGTATTTATAAGGGAGGAGAGGGGTGTTTTTTATTATTTAATTAATTAGTTAATTATTGTGGCTCAAGAATATGAATAGTGTGGATTATTATGACCAAATATAGTAACTAATGCATTTGAGTTTAGAATAATGTCTGCATACATCATCTGTGACTCAATAATTACTCAAAAATGTATTTATTTAACATATATCGTAAATTACCATATTTTACTCTTCACAAAAAAATCAACTATTTTAGAAAAATCCCAAAAACTATTCTTATCCATTTTTTATGTTTTGAATTAAAAAATGGACTCCATTTTATGAAAATAATTTTCTATACATGATAATTTTAATTTTTAATTAAATCATCATTTATCATAAAATACTGATTTTAAAATTATAATTGATTTTTTTACACTTTAGAAAATTAATTAAGGTATCATAAAATTTTGTTATAATAATAAGAAAAAAATATCAATTTTTGAATCTATTTTATGAAAATGAGTTTTTTTAAAATCCTTATATTAACAATAAAATTGTAAATAAAGATTTATGTTTTATAAAAATAATAACACTTAATTTATCATTTTAAAAAAATGTATTTACTTATACTATGGTATAAATATATCATATTTTCATTTATAATATGGATAAATTCCATTTTTATGTCAATAGGTGAGGTTAATATTCTATTTGTTGGGTTACTATTCTTAAGGGTTGCATTACTATTCCATAGGTCATGTTACTATTCTGTTGGTTTAGGTTCCTTAATTTCTAGAAGTACCTCTTATTTCATTGATTATTTATTTAAAAAAATTGTATTGTGTTATCTATGTGATTTTTATGTGATTTATACTATATGGAATAATTATAATAAGGGAGTTTCCATTGATAAAATTATGTGTTGTTGATTCTTTCCCCCTTATGAAATTTCTCTCTTGAAATTTCATTTTAGAAACTATGGTGAAAACAAGTGAGGGTAGCTCTCCACCATCACTTCCTCCAATTCCCATGTTTCATATTTGTACTTAATGTTTCGACATAGTACTTTGACCATGTGAGTAGTATTTTTGCATTGAACTTTATCTCTACGGTCCAAGTTCTTCATTGTATACTCCACATAAGAGAGTTCATGTTCCAACTATACCACATCTGGATTCAGTACATGTGAGGGATATGGTATGTACTTCCTCAAGATGTATACATGGAATGCATCATGTATATAAGACATAGTAGATGGAAGTGTTAGTGAATAGGCCATAGCTTCAACACAATCAAGAATTTAGAAATGATCGATGTACCTGGGACTTAGCTTTCCTTTCTTCCTGAATCCCATGATCTTGTTCCATGGATATATGCATAGGAATAACATATATCCAACCTTAAACTCTAGGTCACATCTATTATTATCTTCATTACTCTTCTGCTGACATTGGGCTACCTGGATATTTTGTTGAATGGTTTTAACCTTTTTACCATTTCTTTAACCATTTTAGGTCCTAGCATCTTATGTTCACCAACTTTATCCCAGCATGTTGGTGTTCTTTATATTTTTTCATAAAGGGATTCATATGGAGCCATTTGGTTGCTTGAGTGGAAACTATTGTTGTAAGAGAACTCGGCCAGAGGTATATGTTGGTCTCATCATCCTTTGAAGTCCATAGAACAAGCTCTCAACAGGTCTTATAGTGTATTAATAGTTCTCTCTAATTGGCCATTAGTTTGAGGATGATAAGTCGTACTGAGGTTTTTCCTAGTGTTTAGATCACGTTGGATAATTTTTTAGTACTTGGAGGTGAATCTTGGATCTTGAGTGGATACAATTGATAGTGGTATTACATGAATCATTACCACTTCTTGGATGTATATTTGGGAAAGTTGATTCAGTAAGAAGTCCTCTTGAATTTTGATAAAGTGAATTGTCTTTATAAGATGATCCACAATGACACATATAGAATTATTTACTATAGATGTATTTGGAAGTCCAATGAAAAAATCCATGGTGATGTTTTCCCACTTTCAAGTTGGTATGGGTAATAGTTTCATCATCCTCTTAGACTTTTTCCTTTCATTATTCACTTGTTGACATTCCAGGCACTTTGATGTATATTCAGAAATCTTCTTCTTCATATTTTTTTCACTAATAGTTTTTTCATAGATCATGATACATCCTTGTGCTCCTTGGGTAAATTGAGAAGGTTGATATATGTGTGTCATTTAGAATATATTTATTTATCTCTTGATCATATGGTACACATAATCATGAACCAAATCTTATGACTCCTTCCTCATCCATTTTGAACTCTAAGTATTTACCATTTTGGATTAATTCCATTTTTTCTGAATTTCATCATCATTTCTTTGAGAATCATTTATTTTCTCTATAAGGTTGGTTGATTAATAATTTGAGAAAGGATTTATAATGTTCTATCCCTAATGATTAACAGGTATATCCTTTTTAGGTCTAAGAAGATTGTATCCTTATGAATTCTCATCATTGATAAAGTTGAAGGATCCTTTCTTCTTAGAGAATCTGCCACATTATTTAAATTAATATGATAATAGTGTATTGAGCAGTCATATTCTTTAATGATATCTAACCATTTTCAATGTGAAGACCATATCGTCCAACTCTAGATCATGTGTAGGATATTTTTGCTCATGAATTTTCAACTACCTTGAGGCGTAGGCTATCACTTTATCATCCTTCATTAGTTAATAGTCTAATACCTTCTTTGGAACATCGTTGTACACCAAAAATATTTCCCCACTTATTGGTAGTGTGAGAACTATTACAGTGATAAGCCACTTTTTCAGCTCTTTGAAGCAGTCTTCACATTCACTAGTCTAGATAAACTTTTCTCCCTTTTGAGTTATCTTGGTTAGTGGGTTTTAAAATCATGATAATTTCTTCAAAAGTCATCGGTAATACCTATATAGTTCATGGAAACTACAGATATCTATTAAATATGTTGGTCTAGGACACTCTTCAATTTCCTTTGTCTTAGAAGGGTCCATAGATATTCCTCTACTAGTGATTACATGCCCCAAGAATGATTCTTCCTCCATCTAAAACTCACATTTAATATAATTTACATAGAGTTTCTCCCTTTGAGAATTATTTAGCACAGTATTCAAATTATCCTCATACTTCACTTTGATTTTGAATTATATTAGAATATAATTGATAAAGACTACAACAAATTTTCTGAAGTAATCTCTAAATAATATATTAAATAATTCCGTGAAAATTGATGGATCATTAGTGATTCTAAATGGAGTCACTCTAAAGTCATAGTGTTCATACATTATTCAAAAGGAAATCTTGGGAATATCTTTCTTCTTAACCTTTAATTGGTGATATCCTAATTGAATATCCACTTTAGAGAAATACTTGGACACATTTAGTTGATCGAACAAGTCATATGTCCATAGAATGGGATACTTGTACTTTATTTTTATTTTATTGAGCTCACAATAATCAATGTAAAGGAAAATTAATCTATCCTTCTTATTGATAAATAGGAATGGCACACCCCATGGTGAAGAACTTGGGAATATAAAACCCTTATCCAGGTTCTCTTCAAACTTCTTCTTCAGTTCTTACAGATCAATGGTGTCCATTATATAAGGTGTCTTTGATATAGGGAATGATCCAAAAATAAGTTCAATTGAGAACCTACCCACTCAATCAAGATGAAGACCATGTAATTCTTCAGGAAACACTTCAGTGTAATACCTTATGATGGGCATGTATTCAATAATTATTCTCTCTTTTGTATCAATAATTTTATCTAGATATGAATTATCATAAGGAATTAATATCGACACTTGATATGATGACTCTGAAGAAGATTCATCATCATCCTTACACTTTTATAGAATTGGAGGATGCTTCAATATTTGAAGAGTGATCTCCCTTTCTTGACAGTTGATGTCATATTTTTATAAAGATATCCAATCCATGCCCAATATAGCATCAAACTCCACCAAAGGAAGTAATACAATATTTTTTTGGGAGGTTTAGTCCACAAACATTAACTGGGGAGGATTTATATACTTTGACACAATAATTTCCCCATTTACTATTCTCATGTATAATTCAACCTCTATACTTTTAGGTGGTTTTGGAATATTTCTACTAAATTGAAAGATATGAAATAATTCATAGAACCAGACTCAAATAGTATATTCACTATTCTTGAATGAATAACCAGAGTGCCTATCAACCCATCATTATTAGCTCCACCTTAGTAGTACTGATTGAGTATGTATCCCCTTGTTTCCTTGGAGTTTTTTTTGTTTATGGCCTCTGAAAACCCTTGGATTAGTGAAATAGCTTTCATAATTCCCATGTTATTAGAAATTGAAACACTATACTATAGGTTGAGTATTGATATGAACCTTTTCTTATTCTTCCAACTTAGATGGATTCTTTATATCCCTTCAGATGTTATTATCTAGATTCCCCATTCTTCCACATTTGAATCATTTTTTGATTCCCTTTAGATGGTTCCTAGGATGATTTTTCCAAAAAATAATTATCATGTATGATATTAGGTTTCCTTTTTATCATGGGATTTATTTATTGATCCAACCATATTAAACTATATTTTCCTCTTTATATATCTGGGTCCATAATACAACTAAGAGTCTCAAAACTCTATTTCAAACTTGAGTAAACTATAGAAAACATCTCCATAGCTTTAAAATTCTCGAATCACCAATAATTTTCATAGACTCAACATTAGTTAGTTAAAGAATAGACCCACCTTTATTTTGGTGTTCATGATAAAGGTGGAGGTGTATCATAAAAGCTTTGTAAATTTTTCTTCATATTCTCTGATAGAATATTATTCCTTTTGATTCAAACTAAGGAACCCCCTCTTCATCTTAAGATGAAGAGTTTGTGTAAAATATTTATTGAAAAATATTTTCTGGAAGCCTTCACATTCCATGGAATAAATTTCCTCCTTGGACTTCGTGTTCTTGATCATTATTCGCCACTAACTAGCTTCCCCATGAAAATGATAGACCACCAATAAAACTTTCTCTTCTTTTGAGAACATATATTTTAAATGGAGTTAATCCACTCTTTTGTGAGGAGGGGATCAGAAGATCACTAAACAAGGGATGACTTTTTCAGATAAATGATTCGACTGTAACTTTCTCTTTATTATGATAAGCAGGTAGTTCCATGAAATTTATGTTATTATTCATAACTTGAACTAGTTGAGAAAGTACTGTCATGAAGGTTTTAGTGGTCGTTCCCATCATATTTGTAATTTTATTAGGAAATCATCACATTACCAACAACATTGATTGTTAGAATGGGTTCTCCTATTTCCATCCATTAAATAAGAAAAATAAATACAATTATGGGGCTTGAATACATAGCTAATAATAATATGAAAAGGAAACTTTGAACATAGAAGGATAAACTTGTAAATGAAAAGTATATCCTAACTTTTGATGCCCTATGTTTTAATTTAGGTTATTGATGGTGATATAATTATCCATAGGGTTCTTTTTAAAGTTATCTAGTCCAAATGTCCCCAAAAATAGGAATAAAACATATCACATGGGTTAGGATAATTAATAAATATAAGGAATAATAACATGTATAACATGGGAATATATAATCATGGCATCTTAGGAATGTGGTAACAACATATAACATGAGTCAAGGATAACTGCCAATACTACATCCCATGGTGGACAAAGTCCCATAAAGGAATCAAGTTCACT
The DNA here is from genome assembly GCA_963277665.1 of Viscum album. NCBI lineage: Eukaryota > Viridiplantae > Streptophyta > Magnoliopsida > Santalales > Viscaceae > Viscum > Viscum album. Next base: position 67,603,237 of record OY728154.1, read on the forward strand.
CCCTATCCCAACATTATGACTCATGAGACTAAACATTTCCCAATGAAATAGAGTGATATCTGGGCCACCCATCATAATATGTTCATTAATATGTGTTCCACATGAATAATCAAACATAAATATAAGGGTTACCCATGTAAGGAAGGGGGTATCGTAATCATGTCAGAAGACATAACATATGATCATATCATAAAGGTTTCCATGATAGAATGGATTTAAAACATACATGTACATTAATCAGAGAAAATAGGAATACATCATGATAATTAATGTCAAGTTTAAAAATTTATAAAAGGGTTTAAGAAACATTATAAATGGTCCACTTTAATGCGATTTAAGGTGAAATTTTAAAGATCCTTTAAATAAGAAAATGGAAAAATTATTTGTATAAACACATAAATGAACCAATATAGTTTTTCATGATAAAATTAGTTATTTTTTAAAAATAATGGTTGATTAAAATGTATGATTTATAGTTCTTGAAAGTGGGTAATAAATTGGGAAGTTCCCTTCAATCGGACATGCTTGTCGAAAGGAATTGAGAAGGGAATCTTATAAAACATGTATTCCCCCATCAAATAAAGTAGAATTGGGATAAGTAAATATTTTCAAAACATACAAAGAGAATATATGAAGAGTATATAAGAATAATTTGGATTTATATTAAGTTAAATATAGAGTAAGTGTAACCCAAAGGAGAAATGGAGGTTCTGTGAAAATCCCTTACCTTATGTCCAAAACAATTCTGCACTTCATCTAAATGTCCTAAATAATAAAATTAAGTCTATTAATTAATTAAGTAAGAATATTTTATAAATTTACTTGATTTAGTATAATGTTTTTAATGTATTTTATTTCCTTTTTTATGAGTTATAAGATTCAATTTTTTCGCTCGTTAGTATTTGTTTTCTTGGTTTTTATGATGGGTTCACTTGTATATGAGTATTGAACATCATGTAAAAATGGGATAGTTATCCAAAATTGAAGTTAAATGTTTTTAATGAACTTATTGTAGATTAATGTTTTTTATATATCCTTTGGTTATATGGTATGAAGATGATTCATTAGATAAAAAGTTAGTGATAATCATTTATATTTGTTTAGCGGTTCTTTTATCATCACGAACTAGTTTTGTTATATTATTTAATATTATGTATATATACTGGTTATGGAACATTATATAAGTTTTAATACATATATTATAATCTTTTTTAACCATAAAAAATGGTTTTATGACCATCCTATAAGGTGGTAAATAAAATTTAAAACTCAACATCCTGGAATGCGATAAATTAACACATCACGAACGATGTTTTCATTTTCAGTAAAAAAAGGTGATGAGAAGTGGTTTGATGATGAATTATTCCATTAACATGATAAAATTACAATATATATAAGATAATTGATTTATCATGTCACATGGATAATGGAAGTTGAGGAGAGAATAATAAAATAATTTTCAAACGAAATTAAAAGAAAATGAAAGAGGATTTTAACTCTTGAATTTCTCCTCCTCGAGATCCTCCTTAGGGAAAAGGGTTTAGTATTTTTTTCTGATACCATGGGATCCTGAACATGGGGGAGATTCTTGGTAATAGTATTGAGTATCATTTTTAAAATTAAAAAATCTTTAAAGGTGTGAGGAGAAGAGGTCGTGGGGGTGGTATTTATAGGGGAGGAGACGGGTGTTATTTTATTATTTAATTTATTAGTTTATTATTTTGGATCAAGACTATGAATAGTATAGACTCTTGTGACTCAATAAAGTAAATAATGATTTTTATTTCGAGAAATTCTACTTACATCATCCGTGACTCATGAATGACTCAAAATGAATTTATTTACCTTATACCATAAATTATCGTATTTCACTATTCACCAAAAATTCAACTATTTTAGAAAAAAACCACCCTAAAAAATTTTATTGTGTAGAATTAAAAAATGGACTCCATTTTATGAAAATAAATTTATAAATTTGATAAATTTTAATTTTAATTAAAATCTTCATTTTCTCATAAAAATACCGATTTTCAAATTACGACTAATTTATAACATTTTGAAAAATTAATTAAGGTCTAATAAAATTATTTTATAATCATATGAAAAAATATATATCAATTTATGAATATATTATATGAAAAAAAATCTTTTAAATTTTTATATTAATTATAAAATTGTAAAAAAACATTTGTGTTTTATAAAAATACCAACACTTAATTTATCATTTTCAAAAAAAATTATTTACTTATACTATGATATATTTATATCATGTTTTCATTTATAATATGGATAAATTTTATTTATAATTTCATAGGTTAGATTATTATTCTATTGGAAGGGTTACTATTCTTAAGGGTCACATTACTATTCCATAGGTCATGTAACTATTTCTTTAGTTTAGGTTCCTTAATTTCTACAAATACCTATTATTGAATTCATTCTTCTTTTAAAAGGTTTTTATTGAATTCTCTATGTTATTTTTATTTTATTTATACTATATTTAAAAATTATATGAAGGTAGTTTCCAATGATAAAATTTTGGGTTGTTATCGGAAGGATCTCATAGGATGGACCCAGAAGTGAGGCCTCATCTCTTATCAGATCATCTTCACAATTCGGAACCGGAAACCTTGACAGTTGTCGTGGTGGATGCATCCTAGAAATTTAATCAATACATACCACTATCAAATGAGAATATATATATATATATATATAATGGAGATCTTACTCAAGAAGTACAGTTAAAAAATCAATCATATATGATGCATGTACCATTGATCCCTATAACCAATGTCTCGGTATTCTAAGTCAATGAGCAGGTAGTCAAGGCCCGGATGAATTAATATGTCAAATGTCACACCAATACTAGATTTACTAGTCTGAAACATTCACTTGAAATAATTTTACATTGTCTTCTAAATCTCAACCAAATCCTCATAAGGAGATTACTCCAAACACTCTCTTAAGGATCAAACCACAACTGATACCAATCTATCGTGACCTAACCCAATGGGTCTTGAGCCACAACAACCCCAAGCCTACCTCCATAGTATAGGGATAGAGACCAATGGTGAAAGGTATATCTAACATGGGAGTAATTTTCCTAATTTACCTATGTTTACACACCTAACCATCTTAATGCATCTTTGTAGAGGAATAAAGGAAAAGATGCAATATCTAGAATATAATCATACATATGAAAACCCTCTAGTGTTTATAAGAGTACGATAGTGAAAAGTAAAAAGTAAAGGGGAAAAATACATTCCCACCCATAAATATGTCCCAGGAAGACAAAACTATAAATAAAAAGTGATAATAGATCCTAGATCTCGATCTCCAAGCTCCGACCATCGTTTCTGGTCCAACTAGGTATCCATATTCTCCTATATAGTCATAATTGGAATTTCCATTGCCTGCATAAGACATGACATGTTCTGGAAAATCCCATGTAGGGGTGAATATATAAATACCTAGTAGGACACCCCAAAAGCGTAAGGGGGAGCAGTAAGAGACATGATATGAACAGATAGATATTATAATGTTTAACTCAAAGAAATATAGTAACAAAATCCAACAACAAGGATTCAGATTGGTATATATATATATATATATATATATGATCAAATCAAAGAAACCCAAATGATATATAAGGGGATCTCCATATCACAGCCTAACTCTGGAAAAGAGTTCCATCAGTTCTAAAAGTCTATTAGTGATGCCCAACATCTCACACATATGTCCAAATAACTGAATGTGTAGAGTTTCCATGCCTAATCACTATAAAACACATTCTTGGGGGAAGAACCACTAATAATAGGACCCAAGTCCTAGTCCATCTGGGGAGTACTACTCATTGTAAGGAAGACCCATGCCCTCTCTGATAAGGGGTACAACTCAGTGTATTGGGGACCCGCTCCCTAGTGCATTGGGGGTGATACTCAAAGCAAGGAGGACCAATGACCTATCTGATAGGGGTACCGATCTATAGATAAAATACCTACACCCAAATGCCATAGGGGGTACCAATCAATAAGTATAGGACTCATTCCCTGATCCATCAGGGGGTACAAATCAATGTCTAGATAGGGGACCCATTCCCTAGTGCCATAGGTGGGTACCATTCAGTATAAGGAGGACCTACACCCTATCCAATAGGGAATACTAAACCATAAGAATATTGAGGACCCACACCCTATTGTGCTAGGGGTGCCACTCTAAGGATCATATATGGTCACTTTCACCATCTAATGTCGCCTAAATAAGCGTCATGTAGGAACATCTTGAATTGTATCTCAAAAACAACTTTGATGTATACTATCTTGGTATATACGGATAAACACTCAGGATAGGCTACTTATGGACCAAAATGTGAGTCTAAAGAAAGGAGATATGAGAGGTTAATTTTTTCCTTAGAATGAAAGAAGGGGTACGTGACATGTGAGGAGACCCACACGGTGTGTGGTCCCACTCCATTTCCCAGTCGTATCCTTGTTTGTACGTGGATCAATGTCCATGTATTCCTAAATAGTGTATAGGATCTATACATGGAATGAATTAACCACGTGGGGTCCTACTCGTGCTCACTGGACAAGTTCGTGTATCCTGCATGTGTCTGTGTATCATAGTGAACAGAATATGCCTAGCCATGCACATGAACGTGTACTCTCAGAGAATACATTGGGCTACCATAACAAGTTAACAAGGAATGTGGGGGTCCAATATGGTGGGTTATACTTATAAACCCATGGAAACCCTAGCATCAAAGATATAGGAACTACATGCCATGTGTTCATCAGATTATAGGACATGTTGTCATGATTTTTTCATAAGTTCAAATCTATGACTATGCACTCCAAATATGGAATCTTCTCTATAGATCTCACCTCCACACCACTTATATTGTATGTGAATCCATTGATTCAAAATTTTCATCCCTCTGATGGTTGAAAATTGTATTTATATTGATCCGAACAAAGGCTGCATGAACCACCTCGCACCATCGCACCTCCGTTCATCACCTATCACCTCATCAGTAAACTGATCCTCATTAGAATCACCCATATCTATCTATTCACATGAATTTTTCACTGATTCATTAATCCATCTCTTGCACTTATAACTATTGTGAATCCTAGGGTCTAATCGAGCTCGATACCGCCTGACAACATGGAAACATGACCTAGTGGTCCAACAAGGACTAATGTGCATAACAATGAGAGAAATTCACCAGAAAAAGAGGTGATATGATCTTTGGTCAAGATTTATTTTCCAAAAAAACACATTCAAATATGTTCAAGGTAGGAAAAAATGAATAATCAAATGAAACCAGTACACAATCACATTCAAAGTCTAAAAATTGTTGTAGATCAAATAAAGGGATGATTGTACTCAATAAATTTAATAAATAATGGAACAATCTATTAATTGATGAGTCCTACCTGATTTTTAGATCATTCATCATTGAATAATTCACTCTATAATGATTTGAGGAATCTATTATATTCACTATGTGATGATCTACCTCTATCTGAAGTTCCTTCATTGACTAATTTCGATTCACCAATAGAGAAGAGGAAGAACATTTGTCAATTATCCTAGGGTTTATGTGGATGACCCTAGAGAATTTCCATAATGATTTATTTAAATTAAAATAAATTTAGGTTATGTTAATTAAATAATTAACTAATTTAATAAATTAATTAATCCACTGAACATACAGCCAATAGTTGTTTTATTCTAATTCCCCACACCATCCTATTTTAGGTCATGCCTAGGTTAAACAACACATTCCAAACACAACTATGGTATCATATTTTTTATCTATGATTTTTTTAAAAGTTATCCTATTTTATTTTAGAACTATTCATTATTAATATAAAATATATTTAATATTTTTATAAAATTAAATTTAGGAACATCGGGCCTCAGGAGCACACATCGGCTCATCACTTAGCTCCAAAAATATATGTAGATATATTCCAAAGTATTACAAAGAAAAACAAATAGTGTCTATATTATCCAATTCTTACATTTTTTTCTCAAAAAATATGGGTGATCACCACCAAAATCATTGACTGATTTTCTGACTCCTACAATGCATCAAATGTATCTATTTTTTAAAAAGATTCATACATGAAAATATTTTCATATGGAGGTGATTCAATGTCATTTGAAGTGATGTTCTCTTTCATGTGTAAATTCATCATATCTTGTTTTAATTCCAACACTATAGTAGTAAATAAGGGTCCCATTTAAATTTCCTCTTCTTCCTCAATAGGTGTAATTTGATAGACATTGAATGTGTCCTTTTTCACTTTGGGATGGATGGGTTTTGAATTGACATAAAAAGGGCATCAAATCCCATTGTTTGATGGACTATTATGTTCAAAAGAGTGGAATATTGATCTCTCATATTCTTGAAATGTGATTAGATTGGAAGAATAAAAGTATGATGGAGAGGATTCGTCAATGGTATGATAAGAATTTGGATCAATCAAATTAGTATCACCCTAAGAATCAGACAATGAATGTTGTTCAAATGGAACCTTTACTACACTTTCCTCAAAATAATTATTCTGAATTGGATCATTGAGAGGAAATGAGGTGGCTAGTTCTGAAAGATGAGTCATTTTATTTTATAAATTCTTCAATTTATTTTCTAGATCTTTATTTAGGGAATAAAATTTTCATTACATTTATCTTGATGTTCGGACCTTTAACTTGCCTCAATGGTAGTAGAAAACAACATGTTCCCAATTATTGAATCATTTGTTTCACTGGAATTATTAAGTTCTAAAATTTCCATAATTATTTTAATTTGAAAATGATTAATATATGTATAAGGAATTGTAACATAGTATGGTGAATCATTCTCATATGGGTTATAACACATACATGAATAAAGATCATTAAAATAAATTGGATTACATGGAGAGATCGCGTGCGGTGAATCATTATACATCGTACCATGAGTTGTGGGAATGTAGGACAGGTGTTGATTGTAGTAGTATGGTATTGACCTTCCCATTCAAGATTTATGGGTATTTTTAAAGTCCCTAAATTTAAAAATTCCAAGATTAGTAAAATGATTTTTTATCTAAATCACTCTTTTTAAGGAACTATGAATGATATTATTCTCCCTAGAAACAGTTCCAAAAAATGGTATGCATGCCACAGTGCATCAAATTTGTAAATGTATTAACCTAATAACTACTATAGAAATGGAGAGTAGGGTCGAACCACAGAGAGAATGTGTGTAGACACTATGAATATCGTCCTAGAGGAATGTTCAATAAGATGAGGTTTAAAAGTGATTAAGAACTAAAACTTATACAAACAAAACAATTATATAAAAACTAATATTAAAATAAACTAAAACTATCTATGCAAATTAAATTAATCTATGGAAGAAACATGCAGAGATGGAAGTTTCAGAGTTGTAATTTCCATTCAGGTGCATGAAATACCAATTATTTAATTTCCACATATGAATATTTATTCATTCAATTATCAAAGATTCCATATTTAATCAAAATACTATCATGTATCATTAACTAATGCTATAAATTATTCTTATATTCACACAAATAATCAGTCATTTTGTTCCCAATCCTGACAAATAATTTGTGTGTCACATTAGCATCAAATCATTTGGTGAAATGCAACAACTTGTTTCTCCCAAATTTGAAGTATTTATATTTTCCATGTTTTATTGCATGAGATCATTGATTAAGTATCACTCATACAATTTTTAAGGAGAATGAACAAAAAATATTAATTTTTCAATTAATGTATTTATTTATTCATAATTTTCTCATGTGTGATTTACTATTCCCTCATGTGAACGATCGACTTCCAAATGAATAATTTCTCCAATAATATCCTATAGGTGATTACTTATAAGGTTTCATAATAATATAAACAAAATCATGTGTTTAGATTCAAAATTAAAATTAATTTAATTGAAAATATAATTAATTATTTATCTAATTTATAAAATAATAATTCCAAAGGTAATCAAATATAGAAACAAGCTAAAGGCATTCATATATTGCAACCTTAATCATAATTGTGATACTATATAATTTATCCCACCATGATGAAAACACAATACATAAAATTATAAACAAATATCATTGTGCTCATGTCATCATAGTTTCCACCATAAGCCACCATCAATAATTTCAAAATAATAACCACCACTTCACTGGTATTCATAATGCCAATGCAAACCATGAAATTCACTATATTAATCTCCAAACCACAAAAAAAACAATAAATGAATTAATACATGAAACCGTCAATCACATCAAAAAACCACCCTCAAACTGAATTCCAATGATCGGTTTTCATGCACACAAGAGAAGGAGGTCAGTCGATGTCTGGTGGTGTTGTGAAGAGGCTGTGTGATAACAGAGGTAGTTATGCCAGGTGTAGCGGAGGCAGGTGGTGGGCCTGGTTTGATGGTGTTCAGTATGAGGTGTTTATCGGGTGAGGTGGAAGGGGTGCGACTTGTGTGGGGGTTTCTGTAGCCTATAGAGAGTGAATCCACTACTATAAAAACTGGCAAGGGAACCGCCCCCTTATATCAGTGCTAAGAAAAACTGCTCATAAAGGTTACCCTTTATCAGTACTAAAATTTTTGTGATGATACAGGGTAACCTTTATCAGCGCTAAACAAGCGCTGATAAAACGACCCTTTATCAGTGCTAGAAAAGCACTGATAAAGAATCCCTGTATCAGCGCTAGAATTTTAGCGCTGATACAGGATGGATTTATCAGCGCTTTTGTAGCGCTGATAAAGAGTACCATTATCAGGGCTAAAAAATCACTGAAAAAGGATACCTTTATCAGCGCTAAAATGATAGCACTGATAAAGGTAGTCTTTATTAGTGCTTTGTTAGCACTGATAAAACCATAGTCCATTTTTTTATAAATTCGGTCACATAGTGCCCTCGTTTTATCGCGATCTAAAGATCTCGCGGTACTGGAACCCTGCGACTCCCCTCTACCGCCCGCTGAGTTCGCATTTCTGGACCTCCGCTACCCTCAAGCTTCGGTTTTCCGGACCTCCGCCGCCCGCAACGCCCTCGAGCTTCGGTTTTTTTGGACCTCCCTTTAAGGCATGTTTTCCAAATCATTTTTTAATATTTTTCTCCTCTCCCATTACACATAACAATATGTTGATTTGGCATGATCGATTTAATGGATATTTGATATTGTGATGGTTGAAGGCTACATGATTCATCCTTTTCTGGAAACCTACAAATGTTTTAGGTTATTTCCATTTAAAATCCCTTATGTTTCCTTCCATGGTTGTCTTCTTTGGGTGGGTGTTTGAGACCACTAAGGTGGTTATTATTCCTTATTGTCCTCTGATTCACAACTTCTTGGTTAGAGCTCAATCTTGATGTGTTGGGTGGTCTATCTTTTAAGAGATTAGTTTTCCATATTTGTGCAAAAATAATTTTATATGATCTAATTATGGTTGGACATAGATAGGCTTTTGTGTGTACTCAAATGACTAGGATTATGAAGTCTCTTGATGGACTAGGAACTGGGAGGTGCTGGTGTCTACTTCAATGTGACCATCGATGGGTGACACTCTATAGTGGGAATTCAAGGTTTCCATCGAGTACTTGATCGAGGAATAAATCCTTTTTAGTTTTTTACTTTCTTGTTGTTGGTTGAATCATTGATGGATATTGATTATGTTATTTCATTTGGATTCATTGGTATGTTTTGGGTGTACCTTTCCTTAGGTTTCGAATTATGCTATTATTGGTTCTTCATGGTTAGTGGTTGTAGTCTCTTATTTGGGTGAAGGGATGTGTTCTTAGTATATTCCCATCATATGCCCCAACATTTTAGTGAAAAGTTAAATGGTTGGGTGACCTATGATAGGTATCTGGACATTATTTGGATTTTCTCTCTTTTTAGTGATGTAGACGTGTCATTTGGAGATGTCTGATGTTCTTGGAGGATATACATTAAGGGTTCTTGGGAATATTGGTTATCTGTTCATTTTAATTTTTTCGTAGTGGTCCTCTATTCGGTGAATCTTCCTATATTTTGTGAATTTCCCACACAATAATTATTGTGTGGAATTTATTTTTGTATCATCATTTTCTATCCTTCATACTAGAATATTTATTCGGATAAAAAACGGAACATTGGGGAGAATTGTAACATCTCAGTATCTCTTTCATCAAAGCAATGCTCTTTGAGTTTTTTTGGGTTTCTTAAGGGGTCATAAGATATCCCAGACTGTCATAGAAGGTGTGGATGTGAACATGTAGGTTGAAAAGATTCATGTGGTCCACCGAATGGTCGGTGAGGGTAATTGAATAGGAAATGGGATTCACAATGGATACAAAAAAATTCTATAGCCATCAGCTAGCTGGTGGGTCAGTAGTGACTAGCCAGTGGGATAACCTATGGTTATAACATTTATATTATAACCACTATCTAGCTGGTAAGGGCCACTATCTAGCTAGTGGTGTCGTTGTATATGAGGAAGCATTGAGGTAGTAGGGTAATTGCACCCCGATACCCCCATTTATTTGTTTTATCTTCCCCCTCAAGTTTAACTAAACCCACTCAAGCCTTGGGAGCCCCTTTGGATAGTTTAGCTCTTCTATCCTCATCACTTGGTGGATTGATGTTTCATTCGAAATGGTGATCCTCTTTTGGTATTTATTTCTTTTCTTGAACTTCAATCTCTCTCCATCACTTGATTCTTTGTTCCTAGGGGCTATGGAAGCCTTGGTATTTACTAGGCCTATAATTTATATAGGGAATTATGGTTATAGTATCTCTTTTACCTTTTATTGAGATCCCTTTTTTTATTCAATGTTCTTCATTTGAGTAGACTCATTTAGATTCATTGTGTTTTGATCCCAAATATTCCAAGTTGGTGTTTCAATACTATATCGTCTTTTTGGGATTCATGTGTTTCATGAATTCATATTTTATCCATTTGATGTTGGTTAGACATGTTTTGATCATTTTGAAGCACAAAATAACCCTATTAATGAAAATAATATATGGAATGGATGGTATCTTGTTGTGAATTAACCTTTTTATTGAAATAAATTAGGTTTCCTTCTACTGTTGGTTGATTTGATATTATAAATGAAAATCATGGTTTAAAATAAAGATAAGTTGATTCTTTAAAAAAATACAAATGGTTTGGCATGTGTTTGTTTATTGAATTTTTTTGGGAATGATTTCAAAAATAAATTAAAATGTCTTGTTTTTAAATGGTTTATGGTATTAGTATTTTAAAAAATTGAGGGGGATTGATTGTCCTTTTGAACAAAATACCTTAAATCCTATCCACCATCCATTGTTTGTTGGGGTGAATTTAATTTCATTTCCAACCCAAAGGAAAGGAATTGTAGAAGCCCATTCCAGAGGAAGGCCATCATGGAGTTTGTTCAGTTCATGGCTGGGAAGGGCCTCATTGATCTCAGCTTATCAGGTGATAATTTAACCTGGTGAAACAACTACAAGGGCCATCACCGCTTATAGAGTCTATTGGATATGTTTCTATCCAACATTAAAGACACTAACCTATTCTCAAATACCATGTTTTCTATCTTGCTTGAGGTATTTTGATTCACTCCCCCCTCTTGGTATCCATTTTTTATTAGCATGATCATTAGGAGCGGTTTCACTTCCACCAGGAGTGGGTTAACATCCTAGGGTACCAGGACATGGTTTGTAAAATATGGAATGAACCCTTGTAGGAGTATCAGGCCACCTTCAACCTTAGTGACCTGACCGCGAACCCCGATAGGTGCGTGTTCGCCCCTTCCTCCTCAAGAACCTTCACCACCTGGGACTACTGTCGCATATGGGCTCCTTCAGAGTTTTAGGATAGATGGAATGATACCTTTGGTTTATTGGATTATTAACACTAGTTTGATATTTATGTGTGACTATATACTTATTATATTTTCTTATTATTTCTTACACACCACCACTTGAGTCGAGTAACCTGATTGAAATCCATATTGGTACATTGGTTTCTGATGTGGATATGGTTTTTTATGTGTTTGTGATATGTGTATGTGTGGATATATGGGTATTTAGTCATGATGATATTGAATGTAGGGTAGAGACCTAGGATTGGTAGATGTATCATTCTTGATTATTCTTGTGTTTGGTCTAGGGTGATTTGAGGAAACTATCATGAATCTAAAGTAATTATATTTAATGAAGATGAATAAATGCTAATGGTTAGACTCTATTAATCTCTATTTTTATAAGGAAGTGGTTCTCTTATACTGTATTTGGATGTCTTGTTTTGTGTACTTGAACCATAAATACTAATATTTGAGATTCAAATAGGATGAAGATGAATAAAGATTAGATGGATTCTAATCGTTTGACTATAGAGTAGGAGAACAGAGTGAAAGAGTTCATCAAGTTTGCAAAGGATCGCGCAAAGGATCCTTCTCAAATCCTTTGTTCGTGTTTACGTTGTTGTTATTATAGAATACTTACTTCAGAGGAGTTGGAAGAACATTTGATATGTCACGGAATAGATAGGAGTTATAAATGTTCGAATAAACATGGAGAAAAAGCGAATGTAGCTACTGGATGGGATAAAACTACATTTTATGGATCATCAAATATGAATAAAAATATGGATAATGAAGAAGACTGTATGGAGGATGTGATTATAGATATCAATGATGAGGAAGATCGTATTGAGTAAATGACAAAGAAAATTGAATATCAACTCCGTGATTGCCCAAAATTGTTTGAGAAGTTAAAGAGTTGTGAAAAGATGCCATTGTATGCTGCTTGCACTAAGTATACAACATTGTCAGCTATACTAAAGTTGTATAAATTGAAAGCAGGAAACAGATGGAGTGATGTCAGTTTTACAGAACTACTTTCTCTCTTGAATTACATGCTCCAGGAAGATAATGAGCTCCCAAGACGAACATATGAAGCTAGACGAATACTACACTCGATGGGTATGATTTCTGAAATAATACATTCATGCCTGAAAGAATGTATATTGCTTTTCAAGGAGAAAAAATCACTTACAGAATGCCCAAAGTGTGGTGCTTCTTGATACAAGAAAGATAAATCCAATCCTACGAAATTTGTATCGTACATTCCAATCATTCCAAGGTTTAGGCGTCTATATGGAAGTGAAGAAACTGCAAGACAGTTACTGTGGAATGCAGATAAAAGAAATAAAGATGGGAAATTAAGGCATCCGAACGACTCTCCTCAATGGAATAAAATTTATCATGAGTATCCTGAATTTGGAAAAGAGCCGAGAAACCTTCGTCTTGCGTTATCTACAGATGGAGTGAATCCTTTTGGTTTTCAAACCAGCACTCATACTACATAGCCTATTATGTTGGTAAATTATAACTTTCCACCCTGGTTAGGCATGAAGTGGAAATTCATCATGTTATCTACACTTATATCAGGACCAAAACAACCAGGTAACAATATTGATGTTTATCTGGCTCCTTTGATCGAGGATTTGAAGTTATTGTGGGATTCAGGTGTAATGTTGTATGATGCTTATAAAAGTGAATAATTCACGTTGAGAGCGATGTTGTATGGGATAATAAATTATTTCCCTGCTTATGGAAATTTTTCAGGATATAGAATTAAAGGAACTCAAGGGTGTCCCATGTGCGAAGAAGATACAGAATCAATTAGGTTAAAACATTCATCAAAATATGTGTTTCTAAGACATCGCAGATTTCTACCTCGTCGTCATAAGTACCGATCTTGGATGACATCATTCAATGGAAGTTCAGAACAACGCGCAACACCGTCTACACTAATAGGTGATCAGCTGTTTGAGAGAAATTAAAAGATCTAAACACTATTTTTAGTAAACCATTTTCGAAAAACCTTACGAAAATCGATTGGAAAAAGAGATCAGTTTTTTTTTTAATTACCATACTGGAATTGTTTGTACGTCATCCATTTTCTTGACATGATGCATGTGGAAAAAAATGTATGTGACAGTGTTATCGAAACATTTCTAAATTCCCCTACCAGAACAAAATATGGAATTAAGGCAAGGTTGGACATGGTTGACATGGGAATACAAGAAAAGTTCGCTCTTGTGAAGGGTGAAAATCGATTGTTTCTTCCTCCAGCTGCTTATACTATTTCTAGGGATGAGAGATATCAGTTTTGAAACTTCTTCAATGATGTAAAGGTTCCAGATGGGTACTCATCAATTATCAAGAACATTGTGTCAATGAATGATTTGAAATTAAAAGGTTTGAAATCACATGATTGCCATGTTTTGATGCAAGATCTAATTCCTATAGCTTTACATTGCATTTTGCCCAAGAATGTTTGTCATACATTAACCAAACTTTGTTTCTTTTTCAAATCTATATGTAGCAAAGTTTTATACCCGGTGAAATTTCCAGCTATGGAAAAAGAAATTGTCATCATATTATGTGAATTAGAAATGTTCTCCCTGCCAAAATTTTTTGATATGATGGTTCATTTGATGATTCACTTGGTGAGAGAGACTCGACTTTTTGGTCCTGTGCACTATAGATGGATGTATCCTGTTGAATGGTATATGAATATTTTGAAAGGGTATGTCAAAAATTGAAGTCGATCAGAGGGTTGTATAGTGGAGTGATATATTGTTGAGGAAGCCATTGAATTTTTCACTGAATACCTATCTGATGTGGAAAGTATTGGTCTCCCGAAATCTCGCCACACTGGACACATTGAGGGTGAGGGAATTTCTGGAAGAGAAGTTGTGACAATCTGTATTACAGATCGGGAGCAGGCCCATCTTTATGTTTTGCATAACAGTTGGGAGGTTTCTCCATATATTGAAACTCACAAAGAAATTATTAGGCTGTTGAATCCATCATGGGCTGAAAAATGGTTATCAGACACACATAATCACCAGTTTATAGGATGGTTTCAGGACCATATTTTTAAGAAGTTGAATGAAAATCCTAATTCAATGTCAGAATGACTTTGATGGATAGTCATTGGACCAAGTGTGTATGTATTATCTTATAGTGGTTTTGTAATTAATGGTTATACATTATATATAGATGAACATGATGAGGATAGTACCATGAAAAATAGTGGAGTTACACTAGTAGCTAAAGCGATGCATGTTTCTGGTAGTAAGGACATAAATCCAATTTATGAAAATATGTCATACTTTGGCATTATCAAACTAATATGGGAGTTGGATTATACGACATTCCAATTGCCTATTTTTCAATGAAAATGGGTTGATAACAACAGTGGTGTTAAAATAGATGAATGGTGATTTGTGAAAGTTTATTTTAGTAAAGAAGGGTACAAAGACGAATAGTTTATAATGGCATCACAAGTGGTACAAGTTTTTTATGTTCCAGATCCCGCAAACTGAAAGTGGTCGATTGTTCTGTTATCCTCCAAAACTACTGAAGGTTCCGATGAAAATTCCGTTGAGGAAGATCCTTTTAGTGGTACGTCGAAATCATTTCAGAGTGGTCCCAATGGAGATGATGTTTTTTATGTTAGAGAATACCACAATGAAGGGATTTGGATAATCTATAGAGGTGTCAAATCCCTTCAACCTTTGAAAAAAAATAGAGTTCAATAAAGATGTTATATTTTGTTTGTAGTATAGATCTTGTTATCTCATGTTATTATCTTATCATTACTAAATTTATGTAATCTCAAATAACTGTTCAACAACTTTTGTAGATAATGACTTCTACACATTCTGGTGCTCCTAACCATGAGGCTGAATAAGTCTCTCAAGCTGTTGCTGCTGCTCCTACTGCTCCTGCAACTCCTGCTACTCCTGCTGTTGCTCCTCCTACGGCTCCTATTGCTCCTGCTGCTCCTTTAGTTGTGGCTCCTTCTGCTCCTATAGTGGCTGCTGTTGCGGCTCTTGATGCTCCTAGTGTTGAGTTCCAACAACCATCATCACATGTCGTTGATACCATTTCAGATGAACATATAGATGATGTTGATATCGATGAAATGGTTGGAAATGAAGAACCGGCGTCACAGAGAAGACAGGTGTGTCGTAGTTTGATGGTGTTAGCCAAAATTATTAAGGCGAAAAGCAAAGGTATCAAATTTGAAGTCGGATGGAATGCATGAGGCCAACATGTGAATCCCAACAAGGCTATGTTTAGCAGCTACATTAGAGTTTTCACTCGGCAACGCGTGCCGATTGACATAGATTCATGGCACCATGTTGTGCCTGGGCTGAAAGCTGTGATCTGGGAAGAAATTAGGTAACATTATGAATTTATTTATTTAATTTACAAGCAAATAAAATAATTAAACAATGTCTTACTCTTCTCAATCTCTTGCAGAGTACATTTATAGTAAATGATTTACACAAGGATTATGTACTAAGTCTTGCGGGAAGGATTCATCGAGGTTTTCGCACTATTTTAACAAGATTTCACCTGAAAGATTCCAAAGGTAAAATAAACCCACACCCACCCATTGTCTATGCTCACCTAATATCCCAAGAAGCATGGGTTGTATTTATTGGACATCGTGGGGATGAGAAGTTTCAAGTACATTGTGGGTGATAATACGTTGTTTGAGGATACCTGTATTCATCACTTTGATTTTCAATATTTCATTTATGAAACAGAAACTCTGTACTAAAAATAAGGAATGTGTATCAAAACCAACATACCCCTATCGTAAAGCAAGGATGGGGTACGCTTCATTAGAAAATAAAATGGTATGTATTTTAAATTTACAGTAATATTGTTAGGTGCCAATAAACAACATCATAATTATCTTTCTACGTTTATATATAGATTGATGAGTCTAAAACCAAATGCACTTCCATCCCACGTCATGTGCTATGGAAGGAGGCGCATCTGAACAAAGAAGGGAAGTTAGTAGATGATAACACATAGAAAGTGTGGTAAATATGTGTAAGTATGACACGACGATAAAAAAAAAAATTTTAAATTTATATTACATAAAAATAATTTGTTATTTTCCTATATCTGATATTCAAAGATATTAGCTACTCTTATAGAGGATACAGACCTATTATCGACGGCTTTGAAGCAGCCAGAAAAATACGGTCGTGTCAGAGGTGCAGGGTTTGGGGTGACACCCTGAGTATATTTTGAGAAGAAGAAAAAAACGGATGATACAGATGAAAAAATGGAACAAATGAGCGAAACAATAGCAACCCTTGAAGGAAGATTTCAATGGCAGGGAGAGTTGATAGAAACTTTTATGGGTGGGAAGCAAAGGGATGACACAACTCAAGAACAACCCGCACATGAACATCCCGCCCCACACCCTATTAGCTTTGAGGTGAGCCATTCACCTCAAAGAACTGTCTTAGCCATGCTAATCAATATTATAATAATTGTTCCCATGAAATGTGAATCAGAAAAACACTGATAATTTTTCTGTACTGATCTTATATAGGGTAATAATGATTGTGATTTATATCTGTAAACACCCACCTATCACCTTGTAGCGAGGGCTACAGTGTTCAATATCCCAGATGCCACACTGCATAATAGACCACTTTCGAAATATCATCTGAAAGTGATGATTACTATATCTCATGATCCAAATGAAAAGCTACCTATTCCACTTGATGACGATGATATTCATATGGTATAAAAGGATATTGGGACATTAATTGCATGACCTTCACAACTTGTAAGAGTATATGCGGACAAAGATGTATTTATTTCCTTTTTTTTCAAGATAAACCCTTAACAATTAATTAAAAAAGGGTTTGAACCAATGATTGTTGTTATAGATGGAGAAAGGGAAGGGGTGAAAAACATCAGCTCAAAACCATCTAAAAGATCGACCAACTGATCCCAAGGAGCTACTGAAATCACAATAACACCAATTGTTCTCTATCCACATTTACTAGCATTGAAGACTCATGTGGATACGAATCTAAAAGATGGTAATAGTCATATAGTGGTTTTCGAAGAGAATATATACAGAGAGGAAAGTCAAGATTTTTTTGCTGCTGAAAATGTAAATGAGATCCTTGAAAACGGTTGGCTAGGCATCATAGTTGTAAATTTATATATGTGGTATGTTTCCATGAATTGATTTTCTAAAACCTGATCAAATGTGAAAATTATGACAAAATGCATTTTATATTGTTGAAAGACGCATTTATGAAAAATAGTAGAAGGAATTTTCCCATGGGAAAAGATTTGGCCTCGTTAGTCCTCATATCACATCAACACACCTAACAAAAATAGAGCCATAAAAAAAGGATGCAATAGTAAACGGCTTGCTGAAAATATTTTAAAGCAAGATTACAGATGACAAACTTTTCCTAATACCAATGATATAGGGGTAATACTCTGTGATTAAAGAATATCAATTCTATTTTCACTTATTTTATTACTTATTCCATTTTTTGTTTTTAGGAAACATTTGTTTCTAATTGCGGTAAACTTGGATACTCCAAAGATTTATTTTCTGGATTCAAAGAAAGGATATCCATCAAACCGACCACACATGATGGAGTTTGTGAATCTGTAAGACACTACATCTTAAGTTTTAGGTCTAAACATCAAGTAATATAATTTATATTATCTTTTACTAAGGATTCTGTTATGATAGGGTGGTGTATCATTATTGTCTAAAAAAGGAATAAGGATAGGGGCTAAGTATAAGGAGTCGAGAAATTACTACGTCTCAACAAATATCAGGGTATATATAATAAAATTTCAATATCCAAACACATCTCAACACAAGTTACTTATTCTTCTAATGTTAAATTTTTTTGCAGTGTCCAAAACAAAAAAACAATAATGATTGCGGTTATTATGTTTTCAAATTTATGAAAGAGATCGTTTTTCATCAACAAACTAGCATCCCTAAAGAGGTATTTTCAAAAATAACTACTAGTTCGTTTAAGTTATTTATTAATTATTTATTTTTATATTTTGCAGTACTACTCTGACTTTCGGAAAGCCTCATACTCACAAGATGATAAAGATGTGTTCAGAAATGAGTGGTCCACATACCTGATGAAATATTGTACACAAATACAATGAAGATCTGACTTGGGGGCATGTACAATTGGTGGTCATTTTTGAGAGGGGTTAAGGGGATCAAAAGATGAAACATTGTTGTATGTAAATGTTCGTAGGAAAATTGTAATTGTTATTAAATAAAACACCCTTTCTCTAATGATTCATTTTCCCATTTTAACAAATGATATGCACCAGCAACATGCAAGAATGCTGAACCACTTAAAGGGTCTCTATTTTGTTTAAAATGGACACAATTTTAAGTGAAAACCACAACTGGCCTATGGAAATTTGACCAAATGCATTCAGATTGTGTTTATCATTTAAGATAATGATACATGGGTCCTTTGTGATGTGTAAGAGTCATCCCCGCCTCAATCTGAGGCATGGTGTGGCCACTAGCACTCAAAGGGTCTCTCTTTTGTTTAAAATGGACACAATTTTAATTGAAACCAACAACTGACCTATGAAAATCTGACCAATGCATTTGGATTGTCTTAATCTTTTATGATAATGATCCAAGGGTCCTTGGTGATGTCTACAAGTCATTCATGCCTCAATCCGAGGCACGGTGTGGCTGCTAGCACTCAAAGGGTCTCTCTTTTGTTTAAAATGGAAACCATTTTAATTGAAAACAACAACATACCTTTGAAAATCCAACCAAACGGATTCGGATTGCCTTGATATTTTATGAGAATGATCCAAGGGTACTAGGTGATGTGTGCGAGTCATCCCCGCCTCAATCTGAGGCACGGTTTAGCCGGTACCACTCAAAGGGTCTCTATTTTGTTTAAAATGTACATGATTTTAAGTGAAAACTACAACTGAAGTATGAAAATCCAACCAAACGCATTCGGATTGTCTTGATCCTTTATAATACCAATCCAAGGGTCCTTTGTGATGTGTACGAGTCAACCCCACCTCAATATGAGGCACGGTGTGGCCTCTAGCACTCAAAGGGTCTCTCTTTTGTTTAAAATGGACACAATTTTAATTGAAAACAATAACCAACCTATAAAAATCCAACCAAATTCATTCGGATTGCCTTGATATTTTATGAGAACGATCCAAGGGTCCTTGGTGATGTGTAAGAGTCAACCCTGCCTCAATCCGACGCACGGTGTGGCTGGTACCACTCAAAGGGTCTCTATTTTGTTTAAAATGGACACGATTTTAAGTGAAAACAACAACTGACCTACAGAAATCTGATGAAATGCATTCGGATTGTGTTGATACTTTAGGAGAACAATACACTTATCCTTTGTGACGTATAGAAATCAACCCTACCTCAATACAAGGCACATTGGGTCCGCTTGCACTCAAAGGGTCTCTCTTTTGTTTAAAATGGACACAATTTTAATTGAAAACAACAACTCACCTATGAAAATCTGACCAAATGAATTCAGATTGTCTTGATCATTTAGTATAACGATCCACGGGTCCTTTGTGACATGTAAGAGTCAATTTATCCTCAATAAAAGGCACGGTATGGCCACTAGCACTCAAAGGGTCTCTCTTTTGTTTAAAATGGACACGATTTTAATTGAAAACAAAAACTAACCAATGAAAATCTGACCAAATGCATTTGGATTGCCTTTATATTTTATCATAACAATACAAGGGTAATTGGTGATGTGTAATATTCATCCCCACCTCAATACAAGGCACGATATGGCTGGTACCACTCAAAGGGTCTCTATTTTGTTTAAAATCGATACGATTTTAAGTGAAAACAACAAATGACCTTTGTAAATCTAACCAAACGCATTTGAATTGCATTTATATTTTATAAGAACGATCCAAGGGTCCTTGGTGATGTGTACGAGTCAACCCCGCATCAATCTGAGGCATGGTGTGGCTGCTACCACTTTATGGATCTCTATTTTGTTTAAAATGGACACGATTTTAAGTGACAACAACAACTGACCTATGGAAATTTGACCAAACGCATTTGGATTGTGTTTATCCTTTAGGATAATGATACAAGGGTCCTTTGTGACGTGTAAAAATCATCCTTGCCTCAATCCGAGGCATGGTGTGGCCACTATCACTCAAAGGGTCTCTCTTTTCTTTAAAATGGACTCAATTTTTATTGAAAACAACAACTAACCGATGAAAATCTGACCAAACGCATTCGGATTTCCTTGATCTTCTATTAGAACGATCCAAGGGTCCTTTTTGACGTCTATGAGTCATCTCCGTCTCAATCTGAGGCACGGTGTGGCCGCTAGCACTCAAAGGGTCTCTCTTTTGTTTAAAATGGATACCATTTTAATTGAAAACAAAAACTGACCTTTGAAAATATGAACAAACGCATTCGGATTGCCTTGAACATTTATAAGAACGATCCAAGGGTCATTGGTGATGTTTAAAAGTCATCCCCTCCTCAATATGAGGCACGGTGTGGCCGATACCACTCAAATGGTCTCTATTTTGTTTAAAATGGACACGATTTTAAGTTAAAACAACAACTGACGTATGAAAATCCAACCAAATGCATTTGGATTGTCTTGATACTTTAGTAGAATGATCCAAGGGTCCTTTGTGACATTTAAGAGTCATACCCACCTCAATCTGAGGCACAGTGTGGCCGCTATCACTCAAAGGGTCTCTCTTTTTTTTAAATGGACACAATTTTAATTGAAAACAACAACTGACCTATGAAAATCTGACCAAACGCATTCGGATTGCCTTGGTATTTTATGATAATAATCCAACGGTCCTTGGTTATGTGTATGTGTCAACCCTGCCTCAATATGAGGGATGGTGTGGCCGGTACCACTAAAAGTGCCTCTATTTTGTTTAAAATGGACATGATTTTAAGTGAAAACAAAAACTAACCTACCGAAATCTGACCAAACGCATTCGTATTGTGTTTATCCTTTATAAGAACGATCCACTAGTCTTTTTTGATGTGTAAGAGTCAACCCCACCTCAATCCGAGGCACGGTGTGGCCGCTATCACTCCAACGGTCTCTCTTTTGTTTAAAATGGACACAATTTTAATTGAAAACAAAAAATGACCTATTAAAATCAGACCACACACATTTGGATTGTCAGGATATTTCAGTATAATGATCCAAGGGTACTTTTTGATGTGTATGAGTCAACCCCGCCTCAATCCGAGGCACAGTGTGGCCGCTAGTACTCAAAGGGTCTCTCTTTTGTTTAAAATGGACACGATTTTAATTGAAAATAACAACTGACCTATTAAAATCTGAAAAAACGCATTTGGATTGCCTTAAGTTTTATAATAACGATACAACGGTCCTTGGTGACGTGTATGAGTCAACCCCGCCTCAATCTGAGGCACGGTGTGGCTGGTACCACTCAAAGGGTCTCTATTTTGTTTAAAATGGACACGATTTTAAGTGAAAACAACAATTGACTTATGGAAATTCGACCAAACGCATTCAGATTGTGTTGATCCTTTAGGAGAACGATCCAATGGTCCTTGGTGATGTGTGAAAGTCAACCCTATCTCAATATGAGTCACGGTGTGGCCGGTACCACTCAAAGGGTCTCTATTTTGTTTAAAATGGACACGATTTTAAGTGAAAACAACAACTGACCTACGGAAATCTGACCAAATGTATTCGGATTGCCTTGATATTTTATAATAATTATAAAAGTGTCCTTGGTGACATGTAAAAGTAAACCCCTCCTCAATACGAGGCACGTTGTGGATTCTACCACTCAAAGGGTCTCTATTTTGTTTAAAATGGACACGATTTTAAGTGACAACAACAACTGACCTAAGGAAATTAGACAAAACGCACTTGGATTGTGTTGATCCTTTATTAGAATGATAAACGGGTCCTTTGTGACGTGTACGAGTCATCCCCACCTCAATCTGAGGCACGGTGTGGCTGATAGCACTCAAAGGGTCTCTCTTTTGTTTAAAATGGACACAATTTTAATTGACAAAAACAACTAACCTAGGAAAATCTGAACAAATGCATTCGGGTTGCCTTAATATTTTATGAGAACAATCCAAGGGTCCTTGGAGACGTCTACGAGTCATTACTGCCAAAATCCGAGGCACGGTGTGGCCGCTATCACTCAAAGGGTCTCTCTTTTGTTTAAAATGGACAACATTTTAATTGAAAACAACAATTGACCTATGGAAATCTGACCAAATGCATTCGTATTGCCTTGATATTTTATGAGAATGATAAAATGGTACTTGGTGATGTGTAAAAGTCATCCCTGACTTAATCTGAGGCACGGTGTGGCCGGCACCACTCAAAGGGTCCCTATTTTGTTTAAAATGGACACAATTTTAAGTGAAAACAACAACTGACATACGAAAATTCAACCAAAAGTATTCGGATTGTCTTCATCCATTAGGATAATGATCCACAGGTCCTTTTTGATGTGTAAGAGTCAACTCCGCCTCAATACGAGGCATGGTGTGGCCACTATCACTCAAAGGGTCTCTCTTTTGTTTAAAATGGATACAATTTTAATTGAAAACAATAACTAACCTATTAAAATCCAACCAAACGCATTCTTATTGCCTTGATATTTTATGAGAACGATCCAAGGGTCATTGGTGATGTGTAAGACTCAACCCCACCTCAATCCGAGGCACGGTGTGGCCGGTACAACTCAAAGGGTCTCTATTTTGTTTAAAATGGACATGATTTTAAGTGAAAACAACAACTGACCTACGGAAATCCAACCAAACGCATTTGGATTGTGTTTATCCTTTAGAGAATGATCCAATGGTCTTTTGTGACATGTATGAGTCAGCCCCACCTCAATCTGAGGCACAGTGTCGCCGCTATCACTCAAAGGGTATCTATTTTGTTTAAAATGGACACAATTTTAATTGAAAACAACAACTGACCTATTAAAATCCAACCAAATGCATTTTTATTGTCTTGATCCTTTAGGATAATGATCCAAGGGTCATTTTTGATGTTTAAGAGTCAACCCTACCTCAATTCGAGGCATGGTGTGGCCGCTATCACTCAAAGGGTCTCTCTTTTGTTTAAATTGGACACGATTTTAATTGAAAACAACAACTGACCTATGAAAATCCGACCAAATGCATTCGGATTTCCTTGATATTTTATCATAACAATACAAGGGACATTTTTGAAGTGTAAGAGTCATCCCCGCCTCAATCCGAGGCACGGTGTGGCCGGTACCACTAAAAGGGTCTCTATTTTGTTTAAAATGGACACAATTTTAAGTGAAAACAAAAACTAACCTTCAGAAATCTTATAAATGCATTAGGATTGTCTTGATCCTTTAGGATAACAATCCACGGGTCCATTGAGACGTGTATGAGTCAACCCCACATCAATCCGAGGCACGGTGTGGCTGCTAGCACTCAAAGGGTATCTTTTTGTTTAAAATGGACACGATTTTAATTGAAAACAACAACTGACCTATGAAAATCTGACAAAACACATTCAGATTGTATTGATCCTTTTGGAAAACTATCCACGGGTCATTTTTGACATCTACGAGTCAACCCCGCCTCAATATGAGGCACGGTGTGGCCGCTATCACTCAAAGGGTCTCTCTTTTGTTTAAAATGGACTCGATTTTAATTGAAAACAACAACTGACCTATGAAAATCTGAACAAATGCATTCGGATTGACTTGATCTTTTATTATAATGATCCAAAGGTCCTTGGTGATGTGTATGAGTCAACCCCGCCTCTATCCAAGGCACGGTGTGGCCGGTACCACACAAAGGTTCTCTATTTTGTTTAAAATGGAAACGATTTTAAGTGAAAACAACAAATGACCTACGGAAATCTGACCAGACGCATTTTTATTTCCTCTATCTTTTATAGTAATGATTAAAGGGTCCGTGGTGATGTGTAAGATTCAACCTTGCCTCAATCCCAGGCACGGTGTGGCTGCTACCAGTCAAAGGGTCTCTATTTTGTTTAAAATTGACACGATTTTAAGTGAAAACAACAACTGACCTACGTAAATTTGACCAAAACACATTCGGGTTGTGTTGATCCTTTAGTAGAATTATCCACAGGTCCTTTGTGACATGTAAGAGTCATCTCTGCCTCAATACAAGGCACGGTGTGGCCGCTAGCACTCAAAGGGTCTCTCTTTGGTTTAAAATGGACACAATTTTAATTGAAAACAACAACTGGCCTATGAAAATCTGACCAAACGCATTCTAATTTCCTTGAACTTTTATGAGAACTCTCCAAGGGTCCTTGGTGAAGTCTACGAGTCATCCCCGCCACAATATGAGGCACGGTGTGGCTGCTAGCACTCAAAGGGTCTCTCTTTTGTTTAAAATGGACACCATTTTAATTGAAAACAACAACTGACCTATGAAAATATGACCAAATTCATTAGAATTGCCTTGATCTTCTATGAGAACGATCCAAGGGTCCTTAGTGACGTGTACGAGTCATACCCACCTCAATCTGAGGCATAGTGTGGCCGATACCACTCATAGTGTCTCTATTTTGTTTAAAATGGACACGATTTTAAGTGAAAACAACAACGGGCATACGAAAATCCAACCGAATGCATTCGGATTGTCCTGATCCTTTAGGATAAAGATAAACGGGTCCTTTTTGACGTTTATGAGTCAACCCCGCCTCAATCCAAGGCACGGTGTGGCCGCTATCACTCAAAGGGTCTCTCTTTTGTTTAAAATTGACACAATTTTGATTGAAAACAACAATTGACCTATGAAAATCTGACCAAATGCATTCGTATTGTCATGATTCTTTTGTAGAACGATCCATGGGTCCTTTGTGACATGTTTCAACCCCTCCTCAATCTGAGGTATGGTGTGGCCGCTAGCACTTAAAGGGTCTCTCTTTTTTTTAAAATGGATACTATTTTAATTGAAAACAACAACTGACCTATGAAAATCTGACCACGTGCATTTGGATTCCCTTGATCTTTTTTGAGAAGGATCCAAGGGTCCTTGGTGATGTGTAAAAGTCATCCTCGCCTCAATATGAGGCACTATGTGGCCGGTACCACTCAAAGGGTCTTTATTTTGTTTAAAATGGACAGGATTTTAAGCGAAAACAACAACTGGCCTACGTAAATCCAACCAAATGCATTCAGATTGTCTTGATCCTTTAATAGAACGATCCACGGGTCCTTTGTGATGTGTACGAGTCAACCCCTCCTCAATCTAAGTCACGGTGTGGCCTCTAGGACTCAAAGGGTCTCTCTTTTGTTTAAAATGAACACAATTTTAATTGAAAACAACAAATGACCTATGAAAATCCAACCAAATGAATTCTTATTATCTTTATTCTTTAGGGGAACTATCCATGGGTCTTTTTTGATGTGTAAGAGTCAACCCCGCCTCAATATGAGGTACGGTGTAGCCACTAGCACTCAAAGAGTTCTCTTTTGTTTCAAATGGAAACGATTTTAATTGAAAACAACAACTGACCTATGAAATCTGACCAAATGCATTCGGATTTCCTTGATCATTTATCATAACGATTCAAGGGTCCTTGGTGACATGTACGAGTCAACCTCGCCTCAATCTGAGGCACGGTGTGGCCGGTACCACTCAAAGGGTCTCTATTTTGTATAAAATGGACAAGAATTTAAGTGAAAACAACAACTGGCCTACGAAAGTCTGACCAAACACATTCGGATTGCCTTGATCTTTTATAAAAACGATCCAAGGGTCCTTGGTGAGGTGTACGAGTCAACCCCGCCTCAATCCGAGGCACGGTGTGGCTGCTACCACTCAAAGGGTCTCTATTTTGTTTAAAATGGACACAATTTTAATTGAAAACAAAAACTGACCTATGAAAATCTGACCAAACTCATTAGGATTTTCTTGATCTTTTATGAGAACGATCCAAGGGTCCTTCGTGACATGTATGAATCAACCCCGCCTCAATCCGAGGCACGGTGTGGCCGGTACCACTCAAAGGGTCTCTATTTTGTTTAAAATGGACACGATTTTAAGTGAAAACAACAACTGAGCTATAGAATTCTGACCAAACGCATTTAGATTGTGTTGATCCTTTAGGATAACGATCTACTGGTCCTTTTTGACATGTAAGAGTCAACCCCGCCTCAATCTGAGGCACGGTGTGGCCGCTAGCACTCAAAGGGTGTCTCTTTTGATTAAATTGGACACAATTTTAATTGAAAACAACAACTGACCTATGAAAATCTGACCAAACTCATTCGGATTGTCTTGATCCTTTATGAGAACGATCCATGGGTCCTTTGTGACATGTAAGAGTCAATCCCGCCTCAATCCGAGGCACGGTGTGTCTGCTAGCACCCAAAAGGTGTCTCTTTTGTTTAAAATGGACACGATTTTAATTGAAAACAACAACTGACCTATGAAAATCCGAGAAAATGCATTCGGATTGCCTTGATCTTTTATCATAAAAATACAAGGGTACTTGGTGACGTGTACGAGTCATCCATGCCTCAATCCGAGGCACGATGTGGCTGGTACCACTCAAACGGTCTCTATTTTGTTAAAAATGGATACGATTTTAAGTGAAATCAATAAATGACCTACGCAAATCTTACTAAACACATTAGGATTGACTTAATATTTTATAATAACAATCCAAGGGTCCTTGGTGATGTGTACGAGTCAACCCTGCCTCAATATGAGGCATGTTGTGGCTGCTACCACTCAAAGGGTCTCTCTTTTGTTTGAAATGGACACAATTTTAAGTGACAACAACAACACACCTTTGGAAATTTGACCAAACGCATTCGGATTATGTTTATACATTAGGAGAATTATCCACGAGTCCTTTGTGATGTGTAAGAGTCATCCCCGCCTCAATCTGAGGCACGGTATGGCCGCTAGCACTCAAAGGGTTTCTCTTTTGTTTAAAATGGACATAATTTTAATTGAAAGCAACAACTAACCTATGAAAATCAGACCGAATGCATTCATATTTCCTTGATCTTTTATGAGAACGATCAAAGGGTCCTTGTTGATGTCTATGAGTAATCTTAGCCTCAATCTGAGGCATGGTGTGGTCGCTAAAACTCAAAGGGTCTCTCTTTTGTTTAAAATGGACATCATTTTAATTGAAAACAAAAACTAACCTATGAAAATCTGACCAAACGAATTCGGATTGCCTTAAACATTTATGAGAATGATCCAAGGGTCCTTGGTAATGTGTGAAAGTCATCCCCACCTCAATAAGAGTCATGGTGTGGCCGTTACCACTCAAAGGTTCTCTATTTTGTTTAAAATGGACATGATTTTAAGTGAAAACAACAAATTATGTATGAAAATCTGAACAACCACATTCGGATTGTCTTGATCCTTTAAGAGAATTATCCAAGGGTCCATTGTGATGTGTAAGAGTCATACCAGCATCAATCTGAGGCACAGTGTGGCCGCTAGCACTCAAAGCGTCTCTCTTTTGTTTAAAATCGACACAATTTTAATTGAAAACAAAAAGTGACCTATGAAAATCCGAACAAAAACATTCGGATTGACTTTATATTTTATGATAACTATAAAAAGGTCCTTGGTGATGTGTATGAGTCAACCCCGCCTCAATCCGAGGCATGGTGTGGCCGGTACCACTAAAAGTGTCTCTCTTTTGTAAAAAATGGACACGATTTTAAGTGAAAACAACAACTGACCTACCGAAATCTGACCAAACGCATTAGGATTGTGTTGATCCTTTAGGATAACAATCCAATGGTCCTTTCTGATGTGTATGAGTCAATCTCTCCTCAATACGAGTCATGGTGTGCCCGCTATCACTCAAAGGGTCTCTCTTTTGTTTAAAATGGACATAATTTTAATTGAAAACAACAACTAACCAATTAAAATATGACCAAACGCATTCGTATTATCTTGATCATTTAGTATAACGATTCACGGGTCCTTTTGGACGTTTATGAGTCAACCCTGCCTCAATAAAAGGCATGGTGTGGCCTCTAGCACTCAAAGGGTCTCTCTTTTGTTTAAAATGGACACGATCTTAATTGAAAACAAAAACTGACCTATGAAAATCCGACCAAATGCATTCGGATTGACTTTATTTTTATAATAACTATCCAAGGGTCCTTGGTGACATGTATGAGTCAACCTCGGCTCAATCCGAGGCACGGTGTGGCCGGTACCTCTCAAAGGGTCTCTAT
The DNA here is from genome assembly GCA_963277665.1 of Viscum album. Lineage (NCBI taxonomy): Eukaryota > Viridiplantae > Streptophyta > Magnoliopsida > Santalales > Viscaceae > Viscum > Viscum album. The sequence continues at coordinate 67,632,369 of OY728154.1, forward strand.
TTTGTTTAAAATGGACACGATTTTAAGTGAAAACAACAACTGACCTATGGAAATTCGACCAAATGTATTCGGATTGTGTTGATCCTTTAGGAGAATGATACAAGGTTCATTGGAGATGTGTAAAAGTCAACCCCATCTCAATCCGAGGCACGGTGTGGCCAGTACCACTCAAAGGGTCTCTATTTTGTACACGATTTTAAGTGAAAACAACAACTGACCTACGGAAATATGACCAAACGCATTTGGATTGCCTTGATCTTTTACAAGAACAATACAAGGGTTCTTGGTGACGTGTATGAGTCATCCTCGCCTCAATAAAAGGCACGGTGTGGCTGCTACCACTGAAACGGTCTCTATTTTGTTTAAAATGGACACGATATTAAGTGACAACAACAACTGACCTACGGAAATTCGACCAAACGCATTTGGATTGTGTTGATCCTTTAGGAGAACGATCCACGGGTCCTTTTGGATGGGTACTAGTCATCACCGCCTCAATCCGAGGCATAGTGTGGCCACTAGCACTCAAAGGGTCTCTCTTTTGTTTAAAATGGACACAGTTTTAATTGAAAACAACAACTGACCTATGAAAATCCGACCAAACCATTCATATTGCCTTTATCTTTATGAAAACGATCAAAGGGTCCTTGGTGACGTCTACGAGTCATCCTCGCCTCAATCTGAGGCATGGTGTGGCCGCTAGCACTCAAAGGGTCTCTCTTTTGTTTAAAATGGACAACATTTTAATTGAAAACAAAAACTGACCTATGAAAATCTGACCAAACATATTCGGATTGCCTTGATCTTTTATGAGAACGATCCAAGGGTACTTGGTGACATGTAAGAGTCATCCCCACCTCAATCCGAGGCACAGTGTGTCCGGTACCACTCAAAGGGTCTCTATTTTGTTTAAAATGGACACAATTTTAAGTGAAAACAACAACTGACGTACGAAAATCCAACCAAACGAATTCAGATTGTCTTGATACTTTAAGAGAACTATCCATGGGTCCTTTTTGATGTGTAAGAGTCAAACCTGCCTCAATTCGAGGCACAGTGTGGCTGCTAGCACTCAAAGGATCTCTCTTTTGTTTAAAATGGACACATTTTAATAGAAAACAACAACTAGCCTATGTAAATCCGACCAAACGCATTCGGATTGCCTTGATCTTTTATGAGAACGATCCAAGGCTCCTTGGTGACCTACATGATTCAACCCTACCACAATCTGAGGCACGGTTTGGCCGGTACAACTCAAAGGGTCTCTATTTTGTTTAAAATGGACACGATTTTAAGTGAAAACAATAACTAACCTAGAGAAATCCGACCAAACGCATTCAGATTGTGTTGATCCTTTATAGAACGATTAAATGGTCCTTTTTTATGTGTACTAGTCATCCCCACCCCAATCTGAGGCACGTTGTGGCCGCTAGCACTCAAAGGGTCTCTCCTTTGTTTAAAATGGACACAATTTTAATTTAAAACAACAACTGACCTATGAAAATCTGACCAAATTCATTCGGATTGTCATGATCTTTTAGGATAATGATACAAGGGTCCTTTGTGACATGTAAGAGTCATCCCCGCCTCAATACAAGGCACAGTGTGGCTGCTATCACTAAAAGGGTCTCTCTTTTGTTTAAAATGGACACGATTTTAATTGAAAACAACAAATAACCTATGAAAATCCAACCAAATGAATTCGGATTGCCTTGATAATTTATCATAATGATCCAAGGGTCGTTGGTGACATGTTAGATTCATCCCCGCCTCAATCCGAGGCACGGTGTGGCCGGTACCACTCAAAGGGTCTCTATTTTTTTTTAAATGGGCACGATTTTAAGTGAAAACAACAACTGACCTACGGAAATATGAACAAAACGTATTCAGATTGTCTTGATCCTTTAGGAGAATGATACAAGGGTCCCTTGTGACGTGTACAAGTCAACCTCTCCTCAATAAGAGTCACGGTGTGGCCGCTAGCACTCATAGGGTCTCTTTTTGTTTAAAATGGACACGATGTTAATTGAAAACAACAACTGACCTATGAAAATCTGACCAAAAGCATTCGTATTGTCTTGATCCTTTATGAGAATGATCCACGGGTCCTTTTTGATGTGTAAGAGTCAACCTTGCCTCAATACGAGGCACGGTGTGGCCGTTAGCACTCAAAGGGTCTCTCTTTTGTTTAAAATGGACACGATTTTCATTGAAAACAACAACTGACCTATGAAAATAGGACCAAATGCATTAGGATTTACTTTATTTTTATAATAACGATCCAAGGGTCCTTGGTGACATGTATGAGTCAACTCCGCATCAATCTGAGGAACAGTGTCACCGGTACCACTCAAAGTGTCTCTATTTTGTTTAAAATGGACACGATTTTAAGTGAAAACAACAACTGACCTATGGAAATTCGACCAAACATATTCGGATTTTTTTTATCCTTTCGGAGAACGATCCAAGGGTCCTTGGTGACATGTAAGAGTCAAACCTGTCTCAATATGAGGCATGGTGTGGCCGGTACCACTCAAAGGGTCTCTATTTTGTTTAAAATGGACACGATTTTAAGTGAAAACAATAACTGACCTACGGAAATCCGACCAAACACATTCGGATTGCCTTGATATTTTATAATAATGATAGAAGGGTACTTGGGGACGTGTACGAGTCATCCCCGCCTCAATAAGAGGCATGGTGTGGCTGCTACAACTCAAAGGGTCTCTATTTTGTTTAAAATGGACACAATATTAAGTGACAACAACAACTGACCTACAGAAATTCAACCAAAAGCATTAGTATTGTGTTGATCCTTTAGGAGAACGATCCAAGGTTACTTTGTGACATGTATTAGTCATCCCTACCTCAATCTGAGGCACGGTGTGGCCGCTAGCACTCAAAGGGTCTCTCTTTTGTTTAAAATGGACACAATTTTAATTGAAAACAACAACTGACCTATGAAAATCTGGCCAAATGCATTATGATTGCCTTTATCTTTATGATAAAGATACAAGGGTCCTTGGTGACATATAAGAGTCATCCCTGCCTCAATCCGAGGCACAGTGTGGCCGCTAGCACTCAAAGGGTCTCTCTTTTGTTTAAAACGAACAACATTTTAATTGAAAACAAAAACTGACCTATGAAAATCTGACCAAATGCATTCGGATTGCCTTGATATTTTATGATAAAGATCCAAGGCTACTTGGTGATGTGTAACAGTCATCCCCACCTCAATATGAGGCACATTGTGGCCGGGACCACTCAAAGGGTCTCTATTTTGGTTAAAATGGACAAAATTTTAAGTGAAAACAACAACTGACGTACAAAAATCCAACCAAACGCATTTGGATTGTCTTGATACTTTAGTAGAATGATCCATGAGTCCTTTTTGATGTGTAATATTCAACCCTGCCTCAATCTGAGGTATGGTGTGGCCGTTAGCACTCAAAGGATCTCTCTTTTGTTTAAAATGGACACAATTTTAATTGAAAACAACAACTGACCTACGAAAATCTAACCAGACGCATTAAAATTTCCTTGATATTTTATTAGAACGATCCAAGGGTCCTTGGTGACATGAAAAAGTCAACCCCGCCTCAATCCGAGGCATGGTGTGGCCGGTACAACTCAAAGGGTCTCTATTTTGTTTAAAATGGACAAAATTTTAAGTGAATACAACAACTGACCTATAGAAATCTGACCAAACGCATTAGGATTGTGTTTCTACTTTAGAAAAAAATATAATGGTCCTTTGGGACATGTACGAGTTAGCCCCGCCTCAATCCGAGGCACGGTGTGGCCGCTATCACTCAAAGGGTCTCTCTTTTGTTTAAAATGGACACAATTTTAATTTAAAACAACAACTGACCTATGCAAATCTGACCAAATGTATTCGGATAGTCTTGATCCTTTAGAATAATGATCCAAGGGTCCTTTTTGATGTGTAAGAGTCAACCCCGCCTCAATCCAGGGCACGGTGTGGACGCTAGCACTAAAAGGGTCTCTCTTGTGTTTAAAATGGACACGATTTTAATTGAAAACCACAACTGACCTATGAAAATCCAACCAAACGCATTCATATTGCCTTGATCATTTATCATAATGATCCAAGGGTCCTTGGAGATGTGTACGAGTCATCCCCGCCTCAATCCGAGGCATGGTGTGGCCGGTAGCACTCAAAGGGTCCTTATTTTATTTAAAATGGACACGATTTTAAGTGAAAACAACCACTGACCTACGAAAATCCTACCAAACGCATTAGGATTGTATTGATCCTTTAGGAGAACAATCCAAGGGTACTTTTTGACGTGTATGATTCAACCCTACCTCAATCCGAGTCACGGTGTGGCCGCTAGCACTCATAGGGTCTCTCTTTTGTTTAAAATGGACACGATTTTAATTGAAAATAACAACTGACCTATAAAAATCTGACCAAAGCATTTGGATTGTCTTGATCCTTTAGGAGAATGATCCACGGGTCCTTTTTTATGTGTACGAGTAAACCCCGCCTCAATACGAGGCACAGTGTGGTGGATATCACTTAAAGGGTCTCTCTTTTGTTTAAAATGGACACGATTTTAATTGAAAACAACAACTGACCTATGAAAATCTGAACAAACACATTCATATTGCCATGATCTTTTATCAAAATGATCCATGGATCCTTGGTGACGTGTACAAGTCAACCTCGCCTCAATACGAGGCATGGTGCTACCGATACCACTCAAAGGTTCTCTATTTTGTTTGAAATGGGCACGATTTTAAGTGAAAACAACAACTGACCTACGGAAATTTGACCAAACGCATTCGGATTGCCTTGATCTTTTATAAGAATGATCCAAGGGTCCTTGGTGACATGTAAGAGTCAAACCTGCTGCAATATGAGTCATGGTGTGGCTGCTACCACTCAAAGGGTCCTTTGTGACATGTACGAGTCATCCCCGCCTCAATCCGAGGCACTGTGTGGCCGCTAGCACTCAAAGGGTCTCTCTTTGGTTTAAAATGGACACAATTTTAATTGAAAACAATAACTGACATATGAAAATCTGACCAAATGCATTCTCATTGCCTTGATCTTTTATGAGAACGATCCAAGGGTCCTTGGTGATGTCTAAGAGTCATCCCCGCCACAATCTGAGGCACGGTGTGGCCGCTAGCACTGAAAGGGTCTCTCTTTTGTTTAAAATGGACACCATTTTAATTGAAAACAACAAATGACCTATGAAAATATGACCAAACGCATTCAGATTGCATTTATCTTTTATTAGAACGATCCAAGGGTCCTTGGTGACATGTACGAGTCATCCCCGCCTCAATCTGAGGCACGGTGTGGTCGGTACCACTCAAAGGGTCTCTATTTTGTTTAAAATGGAAATGATTTTAAGCGAAAACAACAACTGGCATACGAAAATCCAACCAAAAGCATTTGGATTGTATTGATCCTTTAGAAGAAATATCAACGGTTCCTTTGTGATGTGTATGAGTCAACCCCGCCTCAATCCAAGGCACGGTGTGGCCACTAGCACTCAAAGCGTCTCTCTTTTGTTCAAAATGGACACAATTTTAATTGAAAACAACAACTAACCTCTGAAAATCTGACCAAATGCATTCGGATTGTCTTGATACTTTAGGAGAACGATCCACAGGTCCTTTGTGACGGGTTTCAACCCCGCCTCAATACGAGGCACGGTGTGGCTGCTAGCACTCAAAGGGTCTCTCTTTTGTTTAAAATGGATACAATTTTAATTGAAAACAACAACTGACCTATTAAAATCATACCAAACGCATTAGTATTGCCTTGATATTTTATGAGAACGATCCAGGCATCCTTGGTGACATGTAAGAGTCATCCCCGCCTCAATCCGAGGCACGGTGTGGCCGGTACCACTCAAAGGGTCTCTATTTTGTTTAAAATGGACACGATTTTAAGTGAAAACAACAACTGACCTATGGAAATCTGACTAAATGCATTAGTATTGTCTTGATCCTTTAGTAGAACGATCCACGGGTCCTTTGTGACGTATACGAGTCAACCTCGCCTCAATCCGAGGCACGGTGTGGCCGCTAGCACTCAAAGGGTCTCTCTTTTGTTTAAAATGGACACAATTTTAATTGAAAACAAATTGCCTATGAAAATATGAGAAAACGCATTCTAATTGTCTTGATACTTTAGGAGAACAATCCATGGGTCCTTTGTGACATGTAAGAGTCAACTCCGCCTCAATCCGAGGCATGGTGTGGCCGCTAGCACTCTAAGGGTTCTCTTTTGTTTAAAATGGACATGATTTTAATTGAAAACAACAATTGACCTATGAAAATATGACCAAACACATTCATATTTCATTGATCATTTATCAGAACGATCCAAGGGTCCTTGGTGATGTGTATGAGTCAACTCCGCCTCAATCTGAGGCACGGTGTGGCCGATACCACTCAAAGGGTCTCTATTTTGTTTAAAATGGACACGAATTTAAGTGAAAACAACAACTGACCTAAAAAAATCTGACCAAACGCATTCGGATTGCCATGATATTTTATAGGGACGATCCAAGGGTCTTTGGTGATGTGTACGAGTCAACCCTGCCAAAATCCGAGGCACGGTGTGGCTGCTACCACTCAAAAGGTCTCTATTTTGTTTAAAATGGACACGATTTTAAGTGAAAACAACAACTAACCTACGTAAATTCGACCAAATGCATTCTCATTATGTTGATACTTTAGTAGAATGATCCATGGGTCCTTTGTGACATGTACGAGTCATCCCCAATTCAATCTGAGGCACGTTTTGGCCGTTATCACTCAAAGGGTCTCTCTTTTGTTCAAAATGGACACAATTTTAATTGAAAACAACAACTGACCTATGAAAATCCGACCAAACGCATTCGGATTTCCTTGATCTTTTATGAGAACTATCCAAGGGTCCTTGTTGATGTCTAAGAGTCATCCCCGCCTTAATCCGAGGTATTGTGTCACCGCTGGCACTCAAAGGGTGTCTCTTTTGTTTAAAATGGACACCATTTTAATTGAAAACAACAATTTACCTATGAAAATCCAACCAAACACATTCGTATTGCCTTGATCTTTTATGATAACTATCCAAGGTTCCTTGGTGATGTTTATGAGTCATCCCCGCCTCAATCTGAGGCACGGTGTGGCCGGTACCACTCAAAGGGTCTCTATTTTGTTTAAAATGGACATGATTTTAAGTGAAAACAACAACTGATGTACAAAAATCCAACCAAATGCATTAGTATTGTAATTATATTTTATGAGAACGATCCAAGGATCCCTTGTGATGTGTATGAGTCAACCTTGCCTCAATCCGAGGCATGGTGTGGCCACTAGCACTCAAAGGGTCTCTCTTTTGTTTAAAATGGACACAATTTTAATTGAAAACAACAACTGACCTATGAAACTCTGACCAAACACATTCGGATTGCCTTTATATTTTATAATAATGATCCAAGAGTCCTTGGTGTTTTGTATGAGTCAACCCCGTCTCAATCTAAGGCATGGTGTGGCCGGTACCACTCAAAGGGTCTCTATTTTTTAAAAAATGGACACGATTTTAAGTGAAAACAACAACTGACCTACGGAAATTCAACCAAACGCATTAGGATTGTGTTGATACTTTAGTAGAATGATCAATAAGTCCTTTTTGGACATGTATGAGTCATCCCTACCTCAATATAAGGCACAGTGTGGCTGCTATCACTTAAAGGTTCTCTCTTTTGTTTAAAATGGACACCATTTTAATTGAAAACAACAACTGACCTATGAAAATCTGACCAAACACATTCGGATTGTCTTGATCCTTTAGGAGAAAAATCCATGGGTCCTTTTTGACATGTAAGAGTCAACCTTACCTCAATACGAGGCATGGTGTGGCCGCTAGCACTTAGAGGGTCTCTCTTTTGTTTAAAATGGACACAATTTTAACTGAAAACAACAATTGACCTACGGAAATCCGACCAAATGCATTCATATTGTGTTGATCCTTTAGGATAACGATCCAATGGTCCTTTGTGATGTGTAAGAGTCTTCCCCTCCTCAATCTGAGGAACGGTGTGGCTGCTATAACTCAAAGTTTCTCTCTTTTGTTTAAAATGGAGATAATTTTAATTGAAAACAGCAACTGACCGATGAAAATCCGACCAAACACATTCGGATTATCTTGATCCTTTAGGAGAAAGATACAAGGGTCCTTTGTACATTGTATAAGTCAACCTCGCCTCAATATGAGGCACGATGTGGTTGCTAGAACTCAAAGGGTCTCTCTTTTGTTTAAGATGGACACAATTTTAATTGAAAACAACAACTGTCCTATGAAAATATGAACAAACGCATTTGGATTGCCTTGATCTTTTATAAGAACAATCCAAGGGTCCTTGGTGACATGTACGAGTCAACCCCACCAACCCCTGGACCGCCCCACCCCCTGGACACCAATCCACCCTTGGACACCCCCACCCCTCTAGACACCCTCCCACCCCCTGTAAAGCCCACCCGACACCTTGGACACCAGCCCACCCCCTGGAAAGCCCCCCCCCCCCCGGACACCCGCTACCCCCACTTGGACAGCCACCCCAAATCCTTGAACAGCACCCCAGCCCCCTGAATTCTGAATTTAATTCTTTATGTACTTAATTAACTTGTGAATTATTTGTTAATGGTGTACGAGTATACTTGTTGTATGGGTATACTTGGTCTAATTAGATTATTATTTATGTGTAAATTTTGTATGGGTATAATTTCTCTAATTGTCTTATTGAGATGCTCATTTTTTTTACAGGTGTTCGGGTGTGTTTCTGCAGATTTTTTCATAGCAGCAGACAGGGAATTTATCAGCGCTTTTTTAGCACTGATAAATGGTGCTTTTATCAGCACTAAAAAAGCACTGATAAAGGATCAGTTTATCAGTTCTAAAGGAGATCTGATAAAACAATCATTTATCATCGCTCTTTTAACGCTGATAAAGGGTTGTTTTATCAGTTCTCTTTTAGCGCTGATAAACTGAGCCTTTATTAGTACGTTTTTAGCGCTGATAAAGGTTTCTTTTATCAGCGCTTAGTAAGTGCTGATAAAGGGTACCGCCCTTTATCAGCGCCGATCTTTACAGCGATTTTTTAGCGCTGTTAAAGCCAATTTTTAGCACTGTTAAATCCTGTTTTTGTATTAGTCATATGGATCATTGTAGAGGATGTGTAGAAGGGAGAATTCGTCACCAATGGCTGTTGTGTGTGATGTGCGGGTGGAGATCGGCTCTATGAACGGATGTCAGGCTAGCTGCATCGATTGCTAGTGGAGGGTGGAGGTTTAGATGGTGGACTGGTTGTGTGTACCTGCTGAAAGGGGGGAGCCACCATGGTGGACTGGTTGGGTGCGCCTGCTGAAAGGGAGGAGTCATCATGGCTCATGCAGCACATAGAGGGAGGAGGGTTGGCGGCCAATGATTTGCTATTATGAGAAGGGAGACCCTCCAAGGGTTTCCACCAGCTGATGATGATAATAATACTTCTTATTATTATATATATAACAACACATAATTATTATATTAAAATAATAATAATAATAATATGTTGATACTATTACTTAATTAATTAGTATTGATTAAAATTAAATATATGTATATAAATATATAGATATTGATATATATATATATATATATATATGCATGTGTGTGTAATTAGATAAACTAGGATTAATACATAAGATAGAATAATAGTTACATAAAATAATAATCTTTGTAAATATAATAATACTACAATTAAAGGATAATTTGATATAGTAATAATAACAAATACTAATAATATTAATACTATTATTAAAACTACTAATATTCAAAAAGATATACAATAATATAAAACACTAATATGATAAATTAATAAAAATACTTATATTAAAGTTATTATAATAAACTAAAAAATAATATTATTAATGAAACTAAAATTAATAATAATAGTGTTACATGTTACACTACTGTAGATCATACCTTTAACAGCATGTAAAAAGGGATTTATAATTGAAAAAAATGGTGTTTTCCTCAGCACCGTTAAAGGGGGGTCCCCTTTAACAGCGCTAAAAAACACCAAAAAAGGGACAACTTTATCAGTGCTAAAAAACACTGATAAAGGACACCCTTTATCAATGATTTAATTAGCATTGTTAAAAGTTTCCTTTATTAGTTCTAGAAATAGTGCAAATAAAGGCCAGGCTAGTTCAGTTTGTTGTTTAAATAACAACACATTACAGCCAAAAAACCTATAACCTGTATGAAAATACACTAGTATGAAAATATATAATTTAATTGAAATAAATTTTACATCACAAATACAAAATAAAAACATTATTATATACATTTAAAATAATTTTTTTATAATTACATTTTACAATTGTTATCCAAAAATATTTAAAATCATTAATGTTTCATCGTCTTTGGCACCTGCGACCCCCTATCATAAAAGCCCAACCAATATATCATTTTTTGAAAAAAACCACATCAACCCAAGAAAAATAATCCACCTAGAGAAGAAATCATATGTTATTAATACTATTAAGAAATGAATTAAACCATAAAATGAAAGAATAAATTAATAAAATTTCAATTTTAAAATAAAAAATACACACTTGGAGTAATATCGTCCACACTGTACGTCATATTGAGGTGATGATGATCCTTAAACATCAAAAATGACTTATGGATCATTTTCCTAAAGTATCAAAATAATCCTAATGTGTTTTATTGTTTTTCAGTATGTCACTTGTTCTTTTTATTAAAATTAATGTTAATTTTAAATAAAATGACACACTTAGAGTTATACCAGTCACACCATGAGTTGTATTGAGGTGCGTCCAATTCCTACACATCAAAAATTAATTATGGATCATTTTACTTAAGTATAAAAAAATAATCCAAATTTATTTTAGTGATTTTGAGTATGTCACTTGTTTTTTTACTAAAATGTCATTTCAAACTGAAAGCGTGTACATTGATTCATACTAGTAACATCATGTGTCATTTTGAAGTGATAATTCTTCTTACACATAAAAAATGACTTTTTGATCATTATCCTAAATTATCGAGATAATTAGAGAAAGTTTACTTTATTTTAAGTGATTGAAACACATTTTGAACTAAAATGTCAATTTTAAATTGATAATGAAAATTTTGAGTCATACCAGTCACACTGTGTGTTAGATTGAGGGTGTGGTTGTTTCCTACATTTCAAAAATGACATAGGAAGTTTTTTCCTAAAGTATCAAAATAATTTTAATGCCTTTTCTCAGTTTTCAGTTTTTCACTTTCTCTTTTCACTAAAATTAATGAAAATTTTAAATAAAAAGACGCACTTAGAATCATATCAGTCGCATTATTCATTGGATTGAGATGTGGTTGATTCATACATTTCAAAAATGAATTATTTATCATTTTACTAATGTATCAAAACAATCCAAATGACTTTTATTGGTTTTTATTATGTTACTTGTTCTTTTTACTAAAATTGACGTCAATTATATATATAAAGACACACTTAGAGCTATACCGGTCACATCACGCATCAGATGATAGAGGGGTTGATTCAAACACGTCACTAATTTCTTATGGTTTTTCCCCTAAATATAAAAAAAAATTATTTTTCTCTGTTTTCAGTATGTCACTTGTTCATTCTACTAAAATTAATGTCAATTTTAAATAAAAACACACTTGGAGTCATATCGGTCACATCATGCGTTGGAATAAGGAGTGGTTGATTCTTACATGTCAAAAATGCCTTGAGAATCATTTTAATAAAGTATCAAAATAATCTGAAAATTTTTTCTTGGCTTTGTTTAGTTCACTTCTTTTCTTTACTAAAATATCATTTCAAACTAGAAACATAATCTTTGAGTCATACTAGTCATGTGTGTCGGTTTTTTGTGAGACTACTTCCTATATGTCAAAAATGACTTATTAATAATTTTCCTAAATTATCAAGACAATTAGAGTGTGTTTTCTTGGTTTTAAAGGAGTGACAAATGTGTTGAACTAAAATGAAAATTTTAAAATGATAATGGACACATTGATTCATACTAGTCACATCGTGTAACATATTGAGGTTCATTTAATACCTAAACATCATAAATGACTTATAGATCACTTTTATAAAGTATCAGTACAATATGAATATGTTTTCTTAGTTTTCAGTATATCACATGTTCTTTTTACTAAAATTAATGACAATTTTAAATAAAAATATACACTTGGAGTCATATCGGTCACATTGTGCGTAGGATTGAGGTGGAGTTGAATACATGTCAAGAAATACTGATGGATCATTTATATAAATTATCAAAACAATAAGAATGTGTTTCTCAGTTTTCAGTATGTCACTTGTTCTTTTTACTAAAATTAATGTCGATTTTAAATAAAAAAACACATGTAGAGTTATACCAGTCACACTGTGTGTTAGATTTATGTGTAGTTAATTCCTACACACAAAATATGACTTATGGATAGTTTTACTAATGTATCAAAACAATCCAAATTAATTTTCTCTATTTTTAGTATGTCTCATGTTTTTTTACTAAACTTTATGTCAATTTTAAATAACAAGACACAGTTTGAGTTATACTAGTAACATCGTTCCTTGTATTGAGTTGTGGTTGATTTCTAAATATCAAAATTGACTTATAAATCATTTTCCTAAATTATAATTTCAATATGAATTCATTTTCTTAGTTTTCATTATGTTAGTTTTTCTTTTTACTAAAATTAATTTCAATTTTAAATAAAAAGACATGGTTGGAGTCATATCAATAACATTGTGCATTGGATTGACATGTGGCTAATTTTTATACATCAAAAATGACTTATGGATCATTTTCCTAAAGTATAAAAACATTATAAATTCGTTTTCTTGGTTTTTAGTATGTGACTCATTCCTTTTACTAAAATTAATGTCAAATTTAAATTAAAAGACACACTTAGAGTCATACCGGACACATCGTGCATCAAATTGAGGTGAGGATGATTCCTACACATCAAAACTGACTTACAGATTGATGTCCTAAAGTATCAAAATAATATTAATGTGTTTTCATGGTTTTGAGTATGTGATGTGTGTTTTGAAGTAAAAATTAAATTATAAACTAAAAACATACATTCTGATTCATCCCAAGATCATTGTTTATTGTATTGAGGTGCGACTGATTGAGTATGTGATATGTGTTTTTCTTGTAACTATCTTGAAAAAAACGCTAGAAAATAGGTTACTTGTTACATTATGATATAATAGAAACCACATTCTCCCTAAAACACTTCTTATTTTAAGTATTATGGGGTTTCCTCTTCCATCGGAAAGGAATATATTCTATCTTTTCTATCTTGTTGAAGATAATTGAATCCAAAATATAACTTCACAAAATATATGTGAAAAAAATAAGTATTAGATAAAAAGGATAAGGAAATTAACTTAAAAATTGTAGATAAAATGATGAAAAAAATAATTAAATAATTAGTATTAATTCTCCATTTCATGATTATTGTATACATTCTTGACTCATTTCCTTGTTTTCATTATTTCAGTTGTATCCTTGAAGTCCAATCTCACTCGAACATGAGTATATTTGAACAAACCACCCCAACATGAGAAAAAAATTAACCTGTATAATAAAAAAATTGTTATGTTAGTAATACTATAAATAAATAAATTAAATATAAATATGAAATAATAAATTAATTAAATATATACTAAGTAACTGTTTATCGGATTAAGTGCCTGATTATAGTACATGAGTGAATCATCCTTATTGAGGAAGTCATTTCTTTATAATCTCTATGAAAATTAACAAAATAAGTATCATAAATAAATTATAAGGAATTTAACTAAAAATATTGCATAAAATGATGATAAAATCAACCAAATATGAAGTAAAAAGTCACATATTCATGATATATGTGTACATTCTGACATCAGGTATGTTTCCCATTCATTTCTAAAAAGTCTATTTTTTATTTTGAATATGATGATTTTAGATAGTCATTTTAGTAATGGAAAAATATAAATACAAAAAGGATTAATAAATATTTTAAATGAAATAGTAATTATCTTTGTAAATATATCTTTAGGGATGCTAGTTTTTTTATTGTATATTTTATATCTCATAAATTTACAAAAAATGTCCCCAATATTTTTCCTTTATTTATTTTAATAAATATATGAACATTGATAAAAATATGTAATTGTTTTGGATATATGTTTTGATTGTGAAATCTTATTATATATAACCTAACATTTATCCACTTGTAGAAGTCGATAGGATCCTTGTATGCATGGACTGTCCTCATGCCATGATTTTCATGATATTTAAATATCTCCCTATCAAAACAGAATTCTAATTAAAACATAATATAAAATATATATCTCTATGTTTAGTTCTAAAATTTTGGATGTAGTGTATTATAAATTGAAAAATGTCATCATGTTTGGTCAGTTTGTTAAATATCCATGTAGTGAATCTAGAAAATAAATCTTTGGAGTATCCAAATTTACCACAATGAGCACTCAATGCTTCCTAAAAAAGCTGCAAGTAATGAAATTAATGAAAATATATTTAATATGATTAAATTTTATACTTTTACCCATGCATTGTTGGTATTAATAAGAGTCTGTCATCTGTATGTTCGCCTTCAAACAATTTGGCCAGTTTTTTCACTATTGCATCAATTTGAACTGATTCAATGTTGGTTAGGTCTGTAAGAGTGACTTCAAGACTAATGATCCCATATTTATATTCATGGGGTAATCCCTCCAATTGGTATTTATATAAATGCTTGTAAAAAAATAAGAATTAAATTTTTTTCATAATTAACATAGTAGATCATCTATTAGAAAAACAAATCATGAAAACACAACTCATGTAAAAAATTAAAACTAAGACTCCTAGCCATTCATACATGAGGATTTGATTTACATTCTCAAGATAAATGAATTCTATAATGGGCTCATTGTACATTTTTTCTTCAAAATCAACTATGTGATTACTACAGCTGTGTAACTTTGTATCCTCAAAGTAAATGTAGATATTAAACAAGTAGGGTAAATGTGTTTTATAAATATATTCTTGAGCAGTTGGTTGATCCTTTAAATGGTTTTGATTCGAACATTCACTTCACTCCCTTCACTTTGTCTATCTATAATATCATTCATCGATTTAGACCTTGTATTAATAATTGTTAAAGGTTCATCAGGAAAAATAAACTGTAAATGAATACCTCCTTGTTGATATGTTTTTTTACAAGATATAATGTCCATTCTTGGAATATTCTAATATCTTTCTTGAATGTATGAATATATGAATCATCAATTGGAATAGGTATCTTGGTAATTGGATCATGATCTATGGTAATCCCCACTCTTACATTACTTTTTTGAAGTTGTCTATTGTGTATAGTGTCTTCTTGTATATTGAATATGGTAAACCTCACAACATGGTGATGAGTGGGTGTTGATAGATATAAATCACAATCATTTTATCCTATTAGAATATTGTTATAGGAAAGGTATCAATGTCTTCCATATTCACATTTCATTGAAACAATTATGAGAATATTTATTAACTCATCTAAGATATCTCTTTGAGGGGAATGGCTTGAATCAAAGATGGTGGGTTTAGGGTGGGATCTTTATGGAGTGGTTGTTCTTGACTTGTTTCATTCCTCGATCCCCCCCCCCATAAAGTTTTATAGTAACTCAGACTTCCAATGAAATTTTTCTCCAGGGGAAGATGATCATGCATTCATCTCATCCATTTGTTTATATTTATCCCCAGTTATTTTCTTTTCTCAAAATATGTTTGATTTTTCACCTAAAAACACACATCTACGATGTGTCCATACTATTATGGACACTTTAGGGAAATTAATAGTAGGTGTTCATCCATTGATTTTGTTGATGATTCCTATGTCTATGTCAAATATAAAATATAATAAAATAAGTAATTATTTTTACGTAATATTAATTTAAAGGAAAACAAAAACATTTAAGTCATACTTAAAGATGCTTCCCACACAATTTGTGTGTTTTCATCTCTTAGTATCCCATATTTATTTACACATTCCCCATTCCATATCCCATTATGTGGTATGAAAGTGGATTTGGATTTCGATTCATCAATATGTATATAAATAGAGGAATATAGTTATTTTTTTTGTTTCATTCCACATAAAACTATTATCGTATATTTAAAATACATAACAATTTTTTTAAAGTAAAGCATACCCCTTCATTATTTACAGTAAGGGTATGTTGGTTTTTCTTCAATTTCCTTATTTTCATCATTCAATTATTTTTTATAAATAATCAATTCTTAATCAAAGTTATTAGTACATGTATTGTTAAACAATTTATTACCATCCACAATGCACCTAAAAAGATATCTTCTCATGATGGACAATAAATGCATACCATGCTTCTGGGATTATCAGGTATGAAAACATATGTGGTGGGTGTGGGTTTATTTTCCCTTTAGCATATTTGAGATGAAATTTCATAAGAATTGTGTGAATGCCTATGTGAGTCATTCTAGTGAGCATTAATACAAATTTCTTGTGGGATTCCTCTACTATGAATGAACTCTTAAATGGATAATGAAGAGTTAGTCAATGTTTCATTATTTTATTTTTTTAGTAAAATAAAGAAAGAATATCCTAATGTTATCCTAATTTCTTCTAAAATCAGTGTCTTAAGTGTTTGAACAACATGGTTCAACAAATCTATATCAATCGGAATGGACATCAAAGTGATGATCCCAATAAAACTATTTAACATGGCCTTATTGGGGTTAACAGGATGGCCATACACATTTTATCCAAACTCAAATTCGATTCCTTTTCTTTTCACTTTATTTTTTTCTAACACCATCATGCTACAGCGCTACTATTTTTTGTGACATAGGTTCTTCACCATATACCACTTCCTCAGGTTCAACATCATCAACATATTGTTCCTCTAGATTGGTATCATTGGCATGTGTATACGTTTGTTATTCCTCTGTATTGGGAGAAGTAATAGGTTGAGAAACATGTTTTTCCTTAGGATTAGAAGCATTAACACATACAAAAGTCATTATTTGTAGAAGTTATTCAACATTTAATATAGATTATATAAATGTAGTAGTGAACAGATAATAACATGAGGTAACTCAATGAATATGTCAAAAAAACAATAACTTGATTATTAAAATCTTTTTTAAAGGTTGAAGGGATTTGAACCCTCTATATAATATCCAAATATCTTCATTGTGGTTTCCTATAACAAAAAAAACCCATATACAATGGGACTTCTATGAAATGATTGTGACATACCAATGAAAGGTTCATCCAAATTTGAATTTTTATTTGACTCTTCAGTGGTTTTGGTTGATAACAGAACAATTGGCCACTTTCGGTTTTCAAGATCTAGAACCTAAAATACTTTTACTTCCTAATATTCCACTATAAACCATTCATTTTTTATGCTTCCTTACTAAAATCCACTTTCACAAATCCCAATTCATCAATTTTAACATCACTCCTATTATTAACCCACTTTCATTGAAAAATCTGCACTTTGAATGTTGTATAATACCACTCCCATATTTGTTTGATGATGCCAAATTATGACATATTCCCATAAATTTAAATTTTTTTCTTTGTACCAGATACATACATTACTTCGACCAAAAATTTAAATCCACTATTTCCCATGGTACTACATTCATCATGTTCATCTTCATAGAACATTTAACAATTAATTACATAAACATTATAATATAATACATACACAATTAGTTCTCTAGCTAGCCATCAAATTCATTCGGAAATTGAATCTATATTTTCATCGAACTCCATAAAAATATGGTCTCAAAACCATCTGAT
This sequence comes from Viscum album, assembly GCA_963277665.1. Taxonomy (NCBI): domain Eukaryota; kingdom Viridiplantae; phylum Streptophyta; class Magnoliopsida; order Santalales; family Viscaceae; genus Viscum; species Viscum album. The sequence continues at coordinate 67,650,268 of OY728154.1, forward strand.
AAACTATTGACTATGTATATTTTATATCCAACCTTCATCCCTTAATGGATTCAAATTCCTAAGATTTTTTTGTGTGTTTCAACATATGAGGAAACCTATAAACTGTTATAAAATTGTAAAGGTGGGCCTGCTCCCAATCTGTAATAGTGATTCTGACAACATCTATTCCATAAATTAATTAACCCAAAAATCTACCCAGTTTGATGAGATTTCGATAGACAAATTATTTCCACACTGGATAGGTTGTCAATACATCATTCAATGGGTTCCTTAATAATATATTGCTCTATAATACTACCCACTGGATGAATTTTATTTTTGACATTCCCTTTCAAAAAATTCATGTACCGTTGAATGCGGTACATCCGTCTATAATGTATAAGACAAAATAGTCAAATCTCTCTCACTAAGTAAACAATCATATCAAAGAATTTTGGTAGGAGCAACATTTAGAATTCACATAATATGATGAAACATTCCTTTTCCATAGTTGGAAATTTTTTCAGTTATATAACTTTATTGTATATAACTTTGAAAAATAAATAGAGTTTCATTAATGTATGATGAAAATTCTTTAGAAAAATGAAATATAAAGATATAGGAATTAGATATTGCATCAAAACATGACATTCATGTGATTTCATACCCTTTAACTTTAAATCAGGCATTGATATGATATTCTTGATATTCGATGAATAACCTTCTATAACCTTTAAATCATTCAAGTAGTTTGAAAAATAATATATCTCTTTCATAGAAAGAGTGTCAGCAGTTACTGGAAGAAAAGTACATTTTCACCCTTCACTAGCACTATGTATTCCCATATTCCTGTGTCAATCATGTCTAACCAAGCCAAAATTTTATCCTTTTTTTAGGTGAATTTAGTAATGTTCCAATGAAACTATCACATTTTTTTAACATGCATAACATCAAGAACATTTATGACATATATACAATTCTAGTATACTAATTAAAAAAATTGATCTCTTTTTCCAATCGATCTTCATATGTTTTCTCAAAAATGGTTTACCAAAATCAGTTTCCATATATTTTACTTTCTCAAATATTCGATCACCTATTAGTGGATTTGTGTTGTATGTTATTCTAAACTCCCATTAAATGATATCATCCATGATCGGTATTTATTTCATCAGGGTAAAAATATACAATGTCCTGGAAACACAGTATTCAGTGAATGTTTCAACATAATTGACTATGTACCTTGTTCAAAAATGGTACAACCTTGTGTTTCATTAATTCTATATCCTGAAAAAAATATAACCTGGAAATTCATTTATCATCCCTTACAACATGTCTCTCAACTTGAAATATTAATTTTTTAAGCATCATACAATGTAACATCAAAATCCCACAATAATTTCAAATCTTGGATTAATGGATCCAAATAAACATTAATATAATTACCTGATTGTTTTGGTCCACATATAAGCATAGATAACATAATTTATTTTTGTTCCATGCATAACAATGATGATAAGTAATAATTTACCAACATAGCTACCAAAGTACTATGAGTGTTTTTTTGAAATCCAAAAGGATTCACTCTATCTATAGATATCGCAAGAAGAAGGTTTCTCATAAAGTATCTAAGTTTAGGATAATCATGATCAATTCTCTTCTACTAAGGAGAGTCTTCTGGGTGATGAAGTTTCCCATCATTATTTCTGGTATTTGTGTCCCTTGTCAATTTTCTTGACATTTACTCACTTCTATATAGGCACCCAAACCTCAGAATGATTGGAAAGTACCATAAAATTACGTATGAACCGATCCATCTTTCTTATATTGAGAAGAAATACACCTTGAGAATTCTTTAAGTGATTTTTGGTCCTTGAGAAATATCTTTAATGGACCGAAGGCCTTCAATTTTTTTTTATTTTTGATAATCCCCCTTTCAAGGGACAAGGGGGGACCCTTTCAAGGTCCTTGTAAAATAGTATACAGTCATTTGGAGAGGCATTTATTCTTTCATATATCATACCCATTGAACGTAGAATGTTCTTAGCATTATATATTCATATAGGAATCTCATTATCTTCTAGTAGAACATAATTAAACAGAGCATGTAGTTCAGAAAAATCTATGTCACTCCATCTATTTCTAGATTTTAAATTATATTTCTTCAATATGGATGACAATGCCGTATTTTTAGTACAACCAACATACAATGACATATTTTTACAACTCTTTAACTTCTCAAACGATTTTTGGAAATCAAAAAGTTAATATTCAATTGTCATTGTCATTTCATCAATATGATCTTCATTATCATTCACAACTATAATCACATCCTCAATAGATTATTTTTCATTTTCCACACTTGTAATCATATCAGAGGATTTATAAAACGTACTAGTGTTATCCTAGTCACTAGTTACACTACCTTTTTTCCTGTGTTTATTACAACATTTATAACTTATATATATTTCGTGTCATATGAAGTGGTCTTTTATCTCCTCTAGACTAATTATTCTTGAATAAAAACATCAAAAACACATACAATGGATTGGATAAGGGTCATATGAATGATCTTTTGCAAACTTGATGAACTCTTTCACCCCAAATTCACACTCTTTTTTCATACGACTGGTATCCATCATTTTTCGATTAATATTCATCACATTTGATTAGTAATTTTAATATTTAATAAAATAAATAAATATATAAAAGGGGTCTTTCAAATCAGGGGAACCCAACATTTGAAAAGAAAAAATATTTTGGTTTCAGAACTAAATTTACATAGCGCTTAGCATTCGAAGAATCCATGGTTTCAAGAGTAGGGTTATGATGGATATCCTATGGATTGGATGGAGTTAGTGAAAACCCTTATCATGGTGTTATTATAAATCAGTGATTAGTATTTTTCACTGACATATTATACAATCATTAGATTTGATGATATCAATTTTGTCTAACATTTCAAAATTCAAATATATAATATTTTTATTGAGTTCTACCCAAGAAGGTTCATTAAAGACCTGTAAAAAATTATTTAGAAATGAATAAATTTGTAAAAATTTATAATAATAAATTACAAATAAGTTATAATTATTGTTAACTAATGTGATATTAATTACTAAATTGTTTAAAAAATATGAAATTGTTAATTGAGCCTAATTATTTTTAATTACAATAGTTATAATAATTTTTTATTTTATTAATAATAATAAACTATGATCAATGATTGCTAATTATTATTAATTATTAGTTACTAATATTTTGAATAAAAAATATTAATAAATAGTTTTTTATTTATATTTTAATAAATTAGATATTAATAAATGTTGATTATTGTTAGTAAATAAGTAATAATTACTATTAATTATAAATTATTATTTATGTTTATTAATTAAATAGTAATTAATTAATTAATATTAAAACTAACTAGTAATAATTATACTAAGTGATATTCAATGTTAATTAATACATAATAATTTTTAAATTAATAATTAAGACTACTTATTACTTAATTACAAATTATTAATCATATTTATTAATTATGTAGAAACTAATTAACAATAATTATTACAAACTTGTAATTATCAACTACTAAATAAAATTAGATATTAATTAAACCATTAATAGTTATTAAATTTTCCAAGATAGTGAAAACCATCGATTCCCCAAGGTTCTAAAATTTATTGAAAATAAAATTACATCATACAAGTGGATACATCATATAAAGCCATTGATAAAACAAAACTCCAAACATCAAATAGGCCACTGCCCAAAAAGCATGAGTTTTTTCATCAGTGGAAGCGGCCACCACCTCCGCCTCATGGATGATGGCCCCACCTCTATGTTTTGGGTTGTTACCATGGAACATCATAGATATAAGGATCAGTGTTTCTATCTAGTGGGATATGGTCCTTAGGTGGTTGAGGATTATGTTCACCAACCAGACTTGTACTTGCATTGACACCCTTAGTGCCTGAGGATTTCTACTTGAAAAGGAACATAGGTATTTCTAAATTCATCATATAATACTTACCTACTTTTAGACCTATTTAATATGTCAAGAAATCTATTTGTGTTTTTACCAGAGTTTGTAGAAGCCTCTTTGAGGCTAGTCACCCCTTGACCAGGGGTGATAACATCCTTAATAGGAGTAGCAGCAGCACTTTGGGTCTTGACTGTAAGATATTTGTGTCGGACAGAATCCATTCCTTTTGTTCATTCAAGGGGGGTAGCCATCACCTCTCATGCTAACCTACCCACATCCTATAAATATGATTTCACCAAGTAAGATTCAACCTCCAATGAAATTTCCACATCTTCCATCTTGACTATAAGATCACGGATTTATTCTGGATCCATTTCTATTGTTTGTGCTACAGGGGTAGCCAATAATTACTAAATTACTAAGACTAATTATGAGGCAGTTACAAATTATTGTCCACAATTACTAATTAATTATGGCTTAATTAATAAATATAATAATTATATTTATTATTTAAATATATTTATTATAACTTTATAATTATTTAAATATATATATATATAATTCTATTTATAAATAAGTATATTTATAAATACTTTTATATAATTATAAATATATCCAAATAGTGTGAACCATGGGTAAACCCAGGATCCCAAAAAAATTATTAGGAAAAGAATGTATGAGAACCAAAAAAAGGAATTTTGAATGTTTAAATGACACGACAAGCTCTACCAAAGAAAAACCAAACACTGATCAAAAATAATCTTTGTTTGAGTCTACCTCACCTTCCTTAGGATCCACCCAGACTTCTGGGGTGTCTTTTTATTTTCCATTACTTAGGGTATTTCCATTCATTAGCATGTTCATCCATACTTGATGGTTATTCTTCCTCAACATGTGGATCGATGTCATGTTCACCAATTCAAATTAGAACCAAATTGGAACAATCATGAAAATTGTCAAACTCTTCACAAAACATTTATCTACATTGAGATCTATTTAATATATCATTCAAGGTAAATATATCTTTATTTTGGTCCGATTATAGTGGGGTAGTGGCATCTTCCACAACTACCACCTCATTTTCTTCATCCCCTACCCAATAATCAATGGCCCTCATAGAACTTTTCTTAGTCTTCAATGCATCAAATTCTATATGATCATCCTTATACACCTACTCCTTTCTACACACATCAAGATGTACAATCTAATTTAGAAAAGCAAAGGAGGGCATGTGCTTCCAAGGTACAACCAATTAGAAACCCTTACCATCAATAACCTTCTCTTTACCCTTTCTTTTAGTGCTGGTAATTGAATCCTAAATCAGATCATAATCAACTCCCCTCTGGATAGTATCCTCATGATTAGACTGTCCAGGGGAATCCTCTTTCTCCATTATACCATCATTTTTCTAACATGTATGCTCAACCTACACCTCTTCAGCTACATAAGGCCATGAGATCATCAACTCTAGTGATGGGTCTCCCCTCCTTACACCTTTAGTGTTATTCAAACTAACATCAGCAGTAACCACTTGAGTTTTTTCCAAGATAGTGCTCATCTCTTAACCCACAGAACCAGAACCTATATGACTTGAATCATTTCTAATAGAAACAACATATATGACAGACCCTAGATAAACCAGTTGGGTTGCACCACTATTTCCATCATCAACTCTCTCAACATCTGAGTTCCTTACAACCAGATTCATTTCACCTTTATTTATGCAATCATCAGCAGCATAATTAACATCACTCCAATTTCTATAATCACCACTAAGGTGTCCAGTTCTAATACAGAGGAAAAAAAACATGTTCCTTTGATATATTTCAGACAAATGACCCATATATTTACAAGTTCCACAAAAAAATAGGTATTCTCTCTTATTCAATTGATAATTTAAAACGATTCCATATAACAACCCAGATTATATAATAAATCATGGTGAGAGATAAATCTATCTCAACAAGAACTCTAGAAACTTACCCATAGAGAGAATTCTATGTCTCCTTGTTGAACTTGATAGGGACGCCAATGGCCGAAGTAACATCTCATAATATTTCAGGTTTCCATAAGAACCAACTCAAACCACATATACATACCCAAGATTGGGCTACTGATTTCTTTACCTTCATGGGATCAAAGAGAGGATCCCAATCTGATGTCTTAAGAAAAATTGATTTAATATGAATGAGAACACAACCCCAAGCACTATTCTTAAGGTCTTTTTAAGTGAATATGAGGTGGAAGAAACCTCTCCCAATCGTAATAATATTTCATCCATCAATCCCCAAAAGGTAAGAAGAATAGCCCTCAACTCTTCAGGATTCCATGGATTTTACCCCTATAGAATAACAATACATGAAAGGATTTAATACTTAAATTCATTAATTCAGTTCTTTAGGATCATGGAATTCACTTCAAAAACAACCAATACATCATTTCGGGTGATTCAATTTGGTGGAATACTAGAATCACCCCAGAGGTCTGAGAAGAACCAAATATTCTCAAACCCTTTCACCACAGAATGTATAACATCCTCATGACCCTTTGATGAGTAGCTGGAAGCATTGATGAATAAAGAATGGGACCTCTAACCATCAAATATGGTTTGAGATCCTGAGGAAATCCATTTCTCTCAACAAACCCTAGAAGGATCCATGGATGTCACACTCACCTGACACCACCACTCGCATTCTCCTATAATTATAAATATATTTATATAATTATATATATTTTTTAATATATCAGTATATTTTATTATAAATATAATACATATATTTATTATCTAAATATATTCATTAAAAATTTATAATTATTTAAAAATATATTTATATATAATTGAATATATTTATTAATATATGAGTCTATTTTATTATAAATATAATAAATATATTCTTATTTAAATATTTTTATTATAATATTATAATTATTAAAATATATATTTATTTATTTATAATTATAATTATAAATAATTTATTTAAAAATATTTTCATATAATTATATATATTTGTATATAATTATGTTTGTTTATTTAATTATTTAATTATTATAATTTCAGTATTCTTGAAATATATATTTTTATTTATAATTATATAAATACTTTTTTAATAACATTATATATATATTTCAATTACTAATATATAAAAATTATCAAATCTCAACTATCAATTTTAAGTTACACATAGACAAAAATCTCAAATTTCTTAGAAAGAAATTGATTATCAAAAAAACACTAATTACCCCTAGACAAATCTCAAATTGAAAATGAGGGTGGAAAATAGTACTGAATCTGCAATTAAAATAATTTTTAAAAATTAATGAAAATAATTAATAAAAATGTTAAAAGAATTATAAAAAAACAAACCATAACTACAATCGGGGTGGCAGTCGGCATAAAGGGAGGGGCGGAAAGAAGTAGAAGGTAGCAAGGGAAGGGTTGTGGGTAGTGAACGATGGTAATGGAGGGGCGGTGAGTGGAATATGATGGAAATGGAGGGGTGGGAAGTGGCCAACAAAAAGGGAGGGAGGGAGGGGAGGGGTGTCTCTATAGGAGGGTAGGTGAGGGGTGTCTCTATAGGAATGGTGGCAGGCGACGGATGGAAGCAATGGAGGGGCGGTGGGTAGTAGATAATTCCCAGGGAGAGATGGGGAAATGGATGGAAATAAGGGAGGGTGGGTGGGAAGTGGATGACGTTAAGGTAGGGTGGGTGGAGGATGGTTACAATGGTGGGATGGGATAGGGGGACTTGGTAGGGGCAAGCGATTGAGATCTATAATGCGCCACCAAGTCTGAACCACCGGACGCTGCTCTTACTGAGGCCAAACCACCGAACCCACTAGATGTTGCACATGTTGAGGTCGAACCACCAAAAAGGGTGAAAAACTGATGATGGAGGCAAAAATCACAGTAGTACTATAGATCCAATGAAAAAAATCAGCACATATACCTTAGATTTGTGCATTAATCCCATTTCCTGGTGGAGGTGTGCTTATGATCTACTATGGTTGATATGGTTTTTCTCTCCACTAACATTGATTATTTTACTAAGAAAATTGAATATGAGTGGGTGCCACGTTTTTTTATGGATTGTAGGCTCATTGTTCATGATCTCTCAAACTTTAAAAGGGATTTGGTATGTGCCTTTTGTTCTGCATATGGGCATGTATAACAATCATGCATTAAGAAATATCATCATTTGAAATTCATACATGTTGTGAATCCTAGAAAAATTCATTGGTAGGATGAAGGCTTGTCTTCACAAGTTCTAGAGAGGGTGTCAATGGACAGGGGGCTTGGAAGCTCTATTCAAGCGAATCTATAGCATGGGGTTTGCGTTCAGCAAGGTGATCCACCCCTGGTTGATCTTTTGGAGGAAAAGGGAGCTACTGGTGGCTTTCCCAACATGGTGACACCATATCTTCCTATTCTGAATGAAGAGAAACTTCCCTTTGTTAACAAATAAAATTCTTCTCCCTTGGTGGCTATTGTTTCTACAGATGAATTTTCGTAGGGTGTGGGAGAAAAGTATTTACATGGGACTTCATTTAATCCTATTAAGAGGATTTTGGCTGAAATTTCAAAAGAGGGTAAAGATAAATGGTCAACATTACATGGTGGTGATTCTTCTTAGTTCGATGGTAAGGAAAAATATGATATTGAAAATGTTATCTAAAGGGAAGTGGATAGGGAGTTGTTACAGGAACAAGACATAGCATCTTCTAAAAGCAAGGGTAAAGAAAATATTTTTTAGACTCCTCAAATTAAACCAAAAATAATTTAGTGGGTAATGTTGGTTGTCCCAGCATTTCTCAACACACTTCTTCTTTAGCAGTGCATTGAACTTCATATCTGGATGGTAAGAGAGTGTCTTCATCCAAGTCAGTCGATGAAGATGGTTTTCAACAGGTTTTGTTTAGGAAGTGAATACCTCTTTCCTATGAGCATGTATAGCCTTCACCTATTGGAAGGTCATATGATATGGATTTGTCTCCATTAGTTATGCATCTTCATATGGAGCCTACTTTAAGCTCTCCCGTGTCAAAGCAGAGTGTGTCTATCTTATCTGAAGCATCATGTGAAAATGTGAAGGGCATAGGAAGGACATATTGTGTGCATATACCCATATAAAACCTTCTTGGAGTGCTATATTAGCCCAATGAAGGTAAAGACCTTTAGCCAACAAGCTTATACCTGAGTGGTAGCGGCTCCTACTTGGAATCAATAAGACTCACTATCAAATCTAGGTGGGGATGAATTTACAGTTTTCTATAGAAGTATTGTATTGGTTATTGTAGAAGATATTATGTGTTGTTGTAGAATACAGAATGAGTCATATGATTTGGGCCTTTGAGCCACCGATTTGGGCATGCGGGTCTCAGGGAATTCAGGCCACAAAGGCCTTCAGTTGATAGGGTCTTTGGGCCACCATAGGCCTTTGGGCCATAAAGAACCAAGAAGTATCCTATGATGAACACACAAGAGTAGGCCCCGGAAGATGATTCAGATCAAGTAGCATCCACCAAAGAAGAGTTAAACAGATTTGAAGAACTAAAGGATATGGAAATTTCTATCAGTACCAGGCATCATGCATATTTACATGGGCACCGATCAGCCATGTGAGGTGGAGAGATAGGCACCATGAAAGATGTAGATGTTGGGCAGGAGTAGTTCCAATGTGTAGTTAGGTCTTGGGACTTCAAAGTTCATGTATTCTCCTTATGCCTCTATGCCTTCGAGTCATGATGGCCCTTGTGCCTATGGGCCTACGGGTTATGTAAGGGTTCCCCATAAACCATTAAAATGGGGATTATCCATAAATAAATAAATAAATCTAGGTCCTTTGATATTTATAAGAGTAAAGACCTTTCTCAAGATGGAGAGAACCAAGCAGTCTCCCAGTAGCGGGAGGATGAGGGGGTGTCTTTACTACATTGTAAAGACATTGCCTCTGCATCTTCCTTGGCACCTATTGTGCTATCCTCAAAGGAGATATCCACGTAAGAAGATGGCATTCAGGTTAATGTTGCTCAGTCCCCTATAGATAAAGTAACCTTGGTGGATGACCCTTCTAAGAGGGCAGAGGATCAATCATATACAGAGAAAATGAAGTTAGATATCATTATCATTTAAGGGCTCTTATTACAGGAAAAGACTTAGAGAAGAGGATGCCACCCTAGAGGTCGAGGTCATGGGTGTAAGACAAAATAATTGGAACACAATATGATATGAGCAGTGAAGGATCAATTCTAATATCAGAGAAAATCTTGGTCTTTGATTTTTTTGATGAAGACAATTTACTACCATATTTGATATCATCACTTTCCCTCTATTTTCATGTCTTTTAATAAAGGGTAGTTGTCCCTGTCTTTTAAAATACATATATATATATATATATAAACATTTCTATATAATTATAAATATAATTATATACTTATATATATTTATATAATTTTACCTCATGTTATGCACCACTTTGGTATATTTATATATATTTATATATTTATATCATTACATAAATATATATAATTATAAATATAGAAAATATATTTATTACTTAAATATATTTATTATAATTTTATAATTATTTAAATATATTTATTTATTTATAATTATAATTATAAAAAATATATATTTAAAAACTATTTATTCTAAGGACGGATCAGTCATAGATTTAGAAACCAAATCCATAACCCCAAATTTATTAATAAAAAAGAAATAAAATAATGAGGAAAAATCAAACAAAGTAAAACATGACACATCCAAAGAAAACAACCAAGCAAAGAGGGTCAATTCCTATGAGTCCCTCTATAATCCATAATTTTAGGAAATAATCCTCATCCCTTCAGGTAACGGCCTCTCTACTAGGTCTAGACCCTTTGTGGGACCTTATAATCTTCATCTGATGACAATTCAGATATATCCTCTAAAATGGAGGAGTTCCGGAATCTCCGTGATAGATCCTAAACATTCATCCCTATGCTAGAACAAAAACCATATTCAATATTGATTGATAACAAGTTCTACATAGATAATAATCATTAAATACAAATATGTATGGCTCCATCGAGTAGTAAATGACTTCAATTTGTGAGGAAACCCATTTATTATGTTTCTTTTTAAGGCCCTTAGTAGGATTCTCCCCTTCCTGATATGTTAGAGGTATGATATTAGAATTATTTTCTTGTAAAATTTAACACTGCTCTTATGAGGCCTTTCCAAAAGAATCATAATCATTTTTCATTAGGTCATTCAAGTGAGATGGATAAACCCACTCCAACTTCTCATCAGCAGGTGGGTGTCTAACATGAAGGGTAGGAACCTGCGATGAAATTGGAAGCTCGTCTTTTACATGGGTCATAGATATATTTATAGTCTGTGACTGAAAATCAGGTGATACAAATTTATGAAGGGTGACCAGTTGGAATACCTCCTCATCCATTAAAATTTTCTTACCCTTACGAACCTTCTTTACAATCAGTTGTTCTTACTACAGCTGTTGTTATGGAAACTATTGAGTGACATCTTCCTCAATGGATGGATCATCCTCTGATATCGCATCAGTTCTAGCATGTTGTTCCATGTCAGCCCCTAACATAGGGATTATATTTAAAACATACTTGGATGATCCCTACTTAATATAAGGTGACATATCATTATCCTTCCCTACATCAGTTCCAACCGCATTTAAGTCAGAAACTAACTTTGACTTAGTTCACACACATTTCTAGCTGCTGAATCTGCCTTAGCATCTATGTCTTCCCAGGACCTCTTAACATTCTCATATCAACTATCATAATTTGTAGTAAAAATATTTTTTCCAAACACAACATGATACTGTGGAGTACCACGAGCAGAGATCTACATATCCACAGGGCTGACAGAAGAAGATTGCAGCTCTTGAGTGTTCTCATACCCAGGTTGAACAATAATGAAGTCCTCAATAGTAGCCCCTTGCTTCTGGGTAACTCCATTATCAATATACATACAAGGACCAGAAAAATTATGGTTCTTATAATTTTTAGAAAACTTACCTTCATCATGACCTATGGAAGAATAGATGGATCATACAATGAATTTTTATAGTGTAAAATATCATGGCCAATGGTTATGTAGTTCATATAGAATTGAGGTATTTTCTCATAATCAATCTGAAAATGATATTCTTCATCATAAGTGGATAAAAATACTCTATCAATAAGTGTATAACACAAATCTACTTCAATAAGGACTCACGTGTAGTGGCCAAACCGAGCCTATTCCATATCTCTATCCATCTTAATAGGGATGTTGATGGCCAATGTTATATCGCGAAAAATCTATGGATGCCAGAGAATCCAGTTAATACCATGAACCCTAACCCACATTTGAAAAGCTGAATTAGATACCTAAAGTGGGTTGAACCTATGATCCTAATCATGAATATGAAGAGTACTTAGCTTAAGAAACACCAAACCAAGGACCCATGCTTGCATATTCATTTCCTTGGAGGTGAAACCGAATATAGAAGAAGCTACAGCCTAATAAAACACAATTCCATTTTGAGAAACCCCAAATCTCTAAAAGCCGCATCACATGATCACTGATTCTACATGGAGAGGAACCCATTGGCAGAATGAGGCGATCAATCACAGAGTGCTTTCCAATCTCAACCCTCTATGAGATCATGGAAGGATCTTCTTTCATATGGGGGACATTGCCCCGATGTTGAATCCATCTGATGAAATAGTTATTTGAGAGAGAGAGGAGTGAGTACATCCCTTCCCAATTAGTAGAGCATCATTGTCCTAGCCTCACGCAAGCTTCCATCCCTCCTAGCAGGCCACAGATTTGTGACTGTTGAATCCCCCTTTAGGGACTGAGACATCAACTAATGAAGAATTGATTGAGGCAGCCATCGGATGGAAGCCCTAATCACCATTGAACTCTTGATAGAGAAGTTATCGCCTGGATGTCATCATCAGTTATGATGAAAAAGTATTTATATATAATTCTAAATATATTATTATAAATATAATATATATATTTATTATTTAAATATATTTATTATAATTTTATAATTATTTAAATATGTATTCATATATTTATAATTTCAATTAAAAATAAATATATTTATAAAGTATTTATATATAATTATAAATATATTTATATTTATATATATATTTATATATATATTTATATATTTATTTATATATTTATATATATTTATATAATTATATATATTTTTATTAATATATAAATATATATATTTATAAAATTATAATTAACATATTTATTATTTAAATATATCTATTATTTAAATATATTTATTATAATTTTATAATTATTTAATTATATTTTTATTTATTTATAATTATAATTATAAATAAATATATTTAAAAAATATTTATATAAAATTATAAATATAATATATTTATTTATTTATTATTTAAATATTTTTATTATAAATTTATAATTATTTAAATATATTTTTATTTATTTCTAATTTTAATTATAAATAAATATATTTATAAATATTTTCATAAAATTATATAAATATATTTATTAATATATAAATATATTTTTATAAAATTATAATACACATATTTATTATTTAAATATATTTATTATAATTTTATAATTATTTAAATATATATTTATTTATTTCAATTATAATTACAAATAAATACATTTAAAAATATTTCTATATAGTTATAAATATATTTATATAATTATATATATTTATATAATTATACCTCATGGTCTGCACCGCTTTGGTGTGTGTATATATATATAAAATTGATATTAGGGTACAATTACATTGAAACATGCGCACACGTCACTCCCACAGGGTGGAAGGGAAGTTCATAGCCCCCTAAGGGATAACCTACCTATCAAACCTTTTTTATTTATTGCATGTATAGGTCCATAGACCCCCATTTATCATGACCTAAGGGTCAACATACACCAGCCCAAAGGCCCTCCTCGATCACCCTTACCTCAGGAACCTATATGGCCACTACGAACCACACCACCCATGATAACCTCATGCACCCGAAGCCCCTACGTCAACAAGGTATTGTGTTCCATCAATCGCCAGACAGCAAGGATTAGATAGTCTCGATAGCATTTCTATGCCCCATGGTCCTAGAAATATATTATTAAAAACAAAGCACAAGACAAAGATAGTGGGGGTTGCTAAGATAACAAAGTGACACCAACAATGCTACCAAAATACTCTATTATACAAAATTCATCTTTTTTATGCCTACCAGCCCTTTCTTGAAGCCCACCTTGGCCACTAGGATATCTACCTATTTTCAATAGTTTAGGCGCCAGAAAAGGGACATCCTGCTCATCCATGCTCAATGACTCAACAACCTCATCCTGAGGCTCAAAACCTCCAATAACATCATTTTTCAAGATAGTACCATATGGATCTACCTCATAGTCCTTTGGCTCAGATTTGATTGAGACTGAAGTTTGTGCTTCACGATGAGGGTTGTATAATTATCCACAGAAGGATTCCTTACTAAAATATATATTAAAAATTTCAACCAAAGTAATTCCTCTAGAACCATATTCTAGTAAGTCAGTGGTGTCCTCCTTGGCTTCCTCTTTCCCTCCTAGAGTGAAATCCAATGAAGGATCACCTACACCCTCATTAGAAAAAACCTACGACAATATTTCCTTAGTCATCTCAGTTTTTTCATGATGCACACGAAGTGGGGAGGCCTAGAGATACCTCTCCAACCCCTTTGAAAGAGGAATTTTATTAGGTGTATCCTCCATAGTTTGATACTCATATGATTTTTATTTCTAAGGAGAAACCATTTGAAATAAATTCTTATCCAAAACAATTATAATGCCTTTGTACTTAGCCAATTCTATTTATGGATCAATTGAGGCTACTGCTGGAATTGTTCCAATGCCATCACTTGGTTTAATAAAAGATGACATCAACAAACACCTACTGGGAAAATAATTTACCTAAATATAGGGCCCAAAAACTATTGGAGCCACACCTTGGGTGTCACGACCCACCTTCTTTAAGATGAGGGAAGGGACAACAAAGTATCATGCCCTTCCTTCCTCAAGATGAAGGAGAGATAATGACCCCCGAGTCCTACCTTTAATATGCCTTGGAGTAGAAACCAGAACTAAGGGAGTATAATCTCACATATAAATGGAAGGCATTACCCCTTTTCATGGAACAAGATCGGGAGATAATATGGTAAATCCAAAATAACTCCTAATACCAAAAGTGAAAGTTAATCCAAAACCCATTTCCCACATGCATTTTTCAAAGTAAAGCTAATACAAAGTACAAAATACTCCAAGGTAAAGTTCCAAAAGAAAATAACTAGGTAGAAATAGTAATTAATCTCATCGTCTGAGCTAGTAAGGTATAGTAAGATCCTCAAAGTTCTCTGGGAAACCGGAAAATAGTTTTATATACCTAGGGTGAGTATACAAGTATACTCGGTAGGAAAACTAAATCTACTAGTGCACAAGTGGGGGAACATACTAATGTCCCTAGGAAAAAATAGTAGAACCTCAAAGAACCTACCATGGAATACTAACCAACCCAGCCTCACTAAGGAACACTCACCAAATAACATAAGTTAACTAAAGTAATAGTATAATCACATCGATATTTGGGCACCCCACACCACTTTCTCCCTAGTTGACTGCTCATCCCTAATGGATTACATATTGATGCTACCACTCTTCCCATACACAGCCCCACTGCCACAACCCGCTTGTACATGCCTATGCCTCATTTACACACAATCCCATCTGCAAACACTTGGGCCACAACAACCACACATCTCGCCCGAAGAAACCTGGTCCTCATCCTGGAGACACTTGGAAAACAAACCTAGCCCGCAAACACCTTGGCCTCTCATCTACAACAAACCCTCGCCTGAAGAATCTTAGGCTATGGTAAGCCTTAGGCCATTACATCCTGCCCAGATATACTCGAGCATTAAGAAACTAGAAGATGGTTCAATGAAGGAAGTCAGTAACCATCCATCTATCCTCCCACCAGGATGTTGGGAAAAACACCCTCCCCCATGAAATAGAGGTGTTTGGCACATAGTTCTCAACAAGGGTGAGGTACGTATAGAAATCATAAAGAACTACAATATATATATATATATATGTAAACAAACACTTAGCCCAACCTATGGGTTTCAAAACAAGAAACCATCCCACACAAACCACCTTTGTCACTACCCCTATATGCACAACCACACAACAGCCACTTCCAAATCATAACCAACCCTTTTTCATTTAACCATTTTTCATTTATTTATTTAAGGGGTTCTTTTTAATTCATTCCCGCACTACCACACAACTACTACCCACAACCATACCAAAACAAGAAAAACTGAACTGCATCCCACTACACCACAAGTTCGTAACCACACCACAATCCAACTACCTAACATCGCTCCATGACCACAACACAACAAAGTTAGTCTAGATACCTACAAGTTTATCCATTCCACAATCAATAAATCTCTCATTGTGAGATTTTATCACACCTCTCATGTACCACTCCACATGAAAATCCCATTATAAATACCATTAACCCACAACCCCGTTGTACACACACACCACACCTTTATCTCGAGACCAACTCCTCTATCCAACCTTTTACCCGCCACTGTGCTCCCAATAGCAACACCACACAACTCAAGCAGCATTACAAAACTCAACAGAACACATCACTCAAACACACCTATCAAAAATATGTGCATATTTTCATATTTAACTAGTAGATGTTCTTTAAACCCACTTAATTATAACTGGGGTGATCACAAAATAGGCTTGATTTTGGGGGAATCCATTTATTTAAATAGTGTACGTGATTTGGTAGATTTAATGTTACAATAATTTATTCAAGCATCTCAAAAAATATAACATCACTAGTGCAAAAGAAAATACCACCAACAGACATGATTTTCAAAAGGATTTATAGCCAAAAAAATCCATAAATTAATCAAGGATAACAGATAAAAAAGGTGGTCAACATAAACCCACTCTATTCCTTTTATTTTTTTTATTTGTGTTGTCTCTTGATCAAATCCAGTTATTATCTATTTCTTGTTTTTAAGAAATGTATTCCACCATTATCTATAAGGACTCATTTATATACATTCCTTGCATGATTCACAATTAACGAGGTGAAAAAGAAAATCCCTACCTGATGATGAAAGGATCAAAGTTCCTCCTTGTTCCAAGAACAGGGAATCACACGAGGACCATGGGACTCCAATAAAATTGAGTTGGAGAGATTTGGAATAGGTTCATGACACTTCTAGAGAGGAAGGCTCTAGGCTCACCACGGGAAATGAAAAGGAAGAATGAAAGAAGAGATCTTGATTTATGAAAGAGCGAGATCCTAAAAATTAGGGAGAAGATTTAAAAGTTCTTGAAAATCGGATCATGGTTTGACCATGTGGCTTGGTAGTTACAAGGTCAGTGGAATGTTATGAGACATGGTTAATTTAATTATTCCCCTCAAAAGTGGTGGAGACAGACTAGTTCATGGATGTGAGTTGATAGGTTACTATTTCACAGAAATAAACACGTAACAAGGGAGAAACTGGAAAAACTGGGAAAAACTGGAAATGAGTCACCAATGGGTGAGTCACCAATGCTAAACCGCCAATGGGTGAGCTACCAACATGACCTACTAACATTGAGCCACATACGTTGATCTATCAATGTCATGACCTACTGATACAAATACCTACAAATTCCATGACCTATCGACACCCTGACCTACCGACACCTCGACCTACCGACGCCCTAACCTACAAACATTGATGCCCTTGACTCACTGATGCTGACACCCTCAACTCATTGATCCTGACACACTGACATGCCTATGCACGGACATGTTGGTGCACTGACATGCCGACGCAATAACATGCTGAAGGAAAAAACTAGAAATTTGGAAAACTCTTGAAGTAACCCACCGATAGCTCTCATAACACCTTAAATACTACATTTTTACAAAGGAAGGGCATAGGAAAATCCAAGTTATTATATAATATAACTCTCAAACTATTATCATCATTGATAATTCAAAACTAACCAAGAATTAAAAAAGTATGAATAACCATCCCTTAAGATACCTCTCAGGCGTAAACAATATAGTGTTGTTCTAAAGATGGAGTGAAAACCTTGACATCCAAGGACACCTCATTGACATATATCTTCTGAACAAATATGTAACACTAAGGCCCCACACTACCCTAAACAACCAAACATACACCAAATGTCATGTTGTCTAGATATATGTATTATAGAGCTACTTCCTCCATGTTAAGATAATATCCACTTTGGGCCGCACTGACTCACCTACACGGGTTTAATTTCATCCACATTAATGTGTATTAATTAGGGATCAGGTTCTCCCCTCCCCATAGTTAGTACTTTTCACACAAAATTAGAGGACAGGGAAATAACTTATCGTACTGTAAGCGAGGTCAAATATTATATCATAAGCAAGGCACAAAGAAAACACAAGCACAAAACTCAGAACAACTCTAGGTACTGGGCACACATGTGGGCCTCCCATTCCCAAGTGCTCTCCTTGAGGCCACCATGCCTCCATAACATAAGAACCAAAGGAATGTTCCATCCATGCAACACCTTTTCCTTATAATCCTCGATCCTTAATGATTTCTCTGTGAATGTCACATCGCCCTTGATATCCAAATCTACCCAATCAAGGAAGTGGGAGTCATCATGTAGATACCAATAGATCTAAAAGGCATGGAAGACATTGTGGATACTCTCTTACCATGGTGGAAATGATAGATGTTATGCCACCTCGCTAACTCGTCCCAACACTTTGAAAGGTTTGATGAAATTAGGATACAACTTTCTTCCCTTACCGAACCTCCACTATCTGCACAGAGGAGAGACCTTTAAGAACATGTGGTCCCCAACCTCAAACTCCAAAGGCATCCTCCTATGATCAGCATATGACTTCTATTGGTCCATAGCCTCCTTCATCTTCTCACACACAAGTTGAAATTTCTCTGTTGTGCTCTACACTACCTCTAGTCAAAGAATGTATGTTTTCCCTACCTATGTCTAGCACATGGGTGAATGACACGATCTTCCATACAAGGCTTAAAATGGTGTCATGCCAATGGTAGAGTGATGCCTATTATTTTAGGAAAACTCTACTAGGATAAAGTGTCGTACCCGCGATCCTCTGAAGTCCAGAACACATGCTCGCAGCATATCCTCCAACATCTGGATGGTCGTTTCTGTCTTCCCATCCATCTAAGGGAGGAAAGCAATGCTAAGATGTAACTCAATGCCAAAATCATGAAGCAATATCCTCCAGACTCATGACGTAAAATGTGTATCCCAATCTGAGAAAATGGATTTTGGAACTCCATACAGCTTCACCACCTCATCCACATACCTCTTTGTTAAGGCATCCACTTTTCTTGACTCCTTGATCGCCAAGAAGTGAGGAAACTTCTTCAATCAGTCCACTAGTACCCAATGAGTATCGTATTCCCCCTAATCCCTAGGTAATATTGTGACAAAATACATCAACATGTCATTCCACTACCACTCGGGAACATCTAAGGGCTGCAATATACTTCTGAGAACATGGTGCTCATCCTTCACTTACTGACACACTAGGCACCTTGCCACAAACTCCGCCACTTCCCGCTTCACCCAGGGCCACCAAAATTGCTCCCTCAGGACATGGTACACCTTAGAGACTCCTAGATGAACTTCCAATAGTGAGATATGGAACTTACAGAGAACACCCTCATACATTTCCACTAGGAAAAATAGCTTCACACATAACAGCGTCTGATTCTGACTATCCTCTGACCATCCCTCTTGAGCATCACCCTGGTTTGTGTGTGTAACATCCCGGTTCCGGAAGCCACCCAGAGGCACCCCGTACCTGGTTGGTCAAATAGACTCAATAGCATTTCCCTGCACGCCATAGGCTGCAGACTAGCAGTGAGGGCTTGGGTGTGATAGTGGAGAAATTATGCCCTCATTAGCAGAGTACACGGTGGAAGTAAACAACACACAATAGAGGAAGTAGTAAATATCCAACAACAGTAAACAGTGGAAGACTGGAATAATAAAAAGTACTAAACTAAAGTACAAAAGAAAAAGATAAAAAAATCCTCAGCATCGCAAGCCTAAGCTTGGTCCCATGCTCTTCAGCTCCACATCAAGTCAAGTACCTGAATTAGAAGGGTAATTTCCCTTATCTATACCTGAAACAATATAATCTGTTTGGGCCCAAATTCATGACCCAAACAGGGTGAGTGACTAAATACCAATAGGAAACCACCTGAAAATCTTTTCCTAACAGTCAGTGAATATATGGCAAGTAAAAGTACAGAAAACATTAAAAAACAAAGTACTCAGTAGTAAACAATTCATATTTTCAATATCAATAAATAGCAAAACAAACAGCTAAACCCGAAATAGGTAACCCTCAGGGAAGTACTCACAACCATCCCCTCTGGTACTACCTAAGAAGTACCAGCAACCCTCTAGGCAGTGCACTTGGCCTAACCCCTCTGTTTCAGTCATAAGAATTCATAAAGACTCTCTGAGGAAGCACTCACAGTCAATTCCCCTTATAATCTAAGGTAGTCAGGGACTCTCTGAGGAAGCTCACATGGTCAATTCCCCTTATATCCCCAAGGTCACGGAATCTCTGAGGAAGCTTGCTCGGTCAATTCCCCTAATAGCCCAGGTCCTTCAATTAATTCAAATACTCTCTGAGGAATCTCACACGGTCAATTCCTCTTATAGTCTAAAGCAGTCAAGGACTCTCTGAGGAAGCTCACTTGGTCAATTCCCCTCATAGCCTAAAGTGATTCAAAGACTCTCTAAGGAAGCTCACTCGGTCAATTCCCCTTATATCCTACTACACCAAGTTCTCATGTCCATATGTAGGTCAACGAGCATAGAAATGAAATATGGCCAAAGTTAACCTATAGAACTACTTGCTTAATCAGTCTACAACATATCACGCATGTCAGAGTACAAATATTCCACCCTACAACTCTAGGCATGGAAAACAGGCAAGGCGGCCAAACAGGCTAAACAGTACCAAACGGTCGTAAACAGATCATACATGGGAAAAGAATCAAAAGAATAGAAAATTAACCCTATTAATATCCAAATAACCTCTACACAATCATGCGAGCATGGAAGGAAATCAAGAGGGGTAAAATGGTAAACACACAATACCCTGTTCAAGGGTATTGGTAAAAATTGCACATAATACTCAATGACTTTGAACAGAAAGGCACAAACCACCTACCTTGGTGTTAATAGATCACTATATGTGAACCTCGAATCTTGAATCACCCTAGAACTCTGACGATCTACAAAAATTTCTAAAACGTTCAACCCACGATATCTCACGAGAGAAGAGAAACCAGAAGATGGTTCTCTAGGAGAAGAGAGAAATTGTCGATGTGATTCCAACGCAATCAACGGTGTTTGATTTGGAGAACGGACGCACGCTCAGGGGTTCATCAAAGATCTGTGGTCGTACGGAGATCTCGATCGAAAGAGATCTAAACGAAGGGTGATTTGGTGATTAGACGTGACCCCAGTGTGTTTAATGAAAAAAAAAGTATGTGGTGTGTACTTTTGAAGTACACGGCGTGTACTCTCTATTTCTGTAATCCACTTTAGGTGGCCTCCAAATCACTCCCACACAGCCATGTGTGTGGCTACTACACAGCTAGCACATGGCCTCCTACGGCAATACAGTACATGGCGTGTACTTAGAAAATTTTCAGAATTTCCTCTTTTTCTCAAAAATGACCAGAAAAGGAAAAACATACCTGAAAAGAAGATATGGGTTCTTAAAAACTTCCCCTCTTGAAGAAATTTGTCCCTGAATTTCCATAGAGCGGCATAGAAGAAGAAACCCTGAACATCTCCAGCCACTGTGATCATATATCTGCCTCCCTCTCCCAAGTCTCGTCCTGTACTCGCCCGTGCTGCCAAAGCACTCATACCAGAGGAATAAACCGGCCACAGAGAACCTTTGTACTTCGATCCACAATCCATATGGGATGCTCCTCAAAGGATGCATCCACTTCCAACTCAACCTCCTCGGGTTGGAAAACATGAGACGGGTCTGAAAAGTAATGTCGAATCTAAGAAACATGGAAGACGTCGTGCATAGCTTAGTACCTCTGAGGTAACTATAACCGATAGGCAACCGGTCCAACTCTCTCCAACACCTCAAACGGCCCGACGTACCTTGGAGAAAGCTTACCCTGTCTCCTAATCCTTTTTTCCCCAACCTCAGTGTGACATGCAAAAAAAACTGATCCTCGGTCTCGTACTCCAGAGGTCGTCTCTGCTGATCAGCATAAGACTTATGTTGAGACTACGCAGTAGCCATCCTCTTCTGAATCAACTCTATCTACTATGTGGTCTCCTAAACAAGATGAGGTCCTAGCAAAGCTGTCTCTACTGCCTCCAGCCAACATAAGGGTGATCGGCATGGCCTATCATACAAATCCTCAGAAGGTTTCATCTGAATAGTTTCATGAAAACTATTGTTGTAGGAAAACTCCACAAGAGGTATATGCTTCTCCCAAGAACCTCCAAAATCCAGAATGCATGCTCGGATCATGTCCTCAAGAACCTGAATCGTATGCTCGGACTGGCCATCTATCTAGGGATGGTAAGCTGTAATCAAAAGTACTTGTGTACCCAAAGCCTTCTGAAGCCCCTGCCATACCTGAGAAGTAAAACGCACATCCTTGTCTGAAACGATGGAGTGTGTAACTCCATAAATACGTATAATCTCTCAGATGTACAACCATCTCGGATCATCAGCACTGAAGGTCTATTTGATCACTAAGAATTGAGCAACCTTCGTGAGTTTGTCAATGAAAACCCAAACTACGTCATTCCCTCGAGGCGATCTTGGCAAACCAGTCACGAAGTCCATTGCAACGTCATTCCACTGCCACTCGGGAATGGGTAACTGCTGTAAAATCCCTAATGGTCGCTGATACTATGAATTCACCTACTGAAAAGTGGAGCACCTCATGACGAAATGAGCAACGTCCCTCTTCATACTTGGAAACTAATACTGATGGTGGAGATCGTGATACATCTTGGTGATGCCAGGATAAACTACCCAAACTGATAAATGGAAGTCTCGCATCAGCTCCTCATGTATGTCTGTTGGCACCCATTCGTGCCCCTGGAAACACAATATCTCATCCTTGCATATGGTCCATCCAGGAATAGGGTCCTCTCCTGACACACTCTCCCTTAGGACTAGGCCTTCAAAATCTGATAGCTTCCTCATTCGAACTTGATCAAGAAGAGTAGAGGTAACAGCTACAGAATATAGAAATGTCTACCCCTGTCTGTCATGCACCTTCAAATGCATCTCAGAAAACAGAGCCATAAGCTTCCACTCACTTTTGGCCTCCTGAACTGCCTGTATCTGAGTCCTCCTGCTCAATGCATTAGCCACCACGTTAACCTTCCCATATGTATAGGCATGCTCAAAGTCAAAGGACTGTAGGTACTCGACCTACCTCCGCTGTCTTAAATTCAGATCTCGCTGAGTGAAGAAGTACTTGAGACATTTATTGTTGGTGAAAACCACAAAATGATCTCCTAGAAGATAATGCCTCCAATAGCGTAGGGCATGAACAATAGCTTCCAACTCTAGATCGTGCGTCAGGTAATTCCTCTCATGTGGCCTCAACTGCCGAGACCCGAACGCAATGAATCCATCTCCCTACATAATCACATCTCCCAACTTGATACCTAAAGCATCGGTGTAAACAATATAGCTCTTGCCCGACTCTGGCAAGACTAGTATCGGTGCTGAAGTCAACATCCCTTTCAGCTTCTGAAAGGCTGAATCACAAGAATCTTACCGTAATAACTTCACATCCTTGTTATTTAGACCTATCAGTGGTGCTTCTAAGAATGAAAAGTCATGTATAAAAATTTTGTAGTATCTAGCCAGCCCTAGAAAACTTCGCACCTCAAAGATGTTCTTTGGATGCTCCCAGGAAACTACATCTCTCACTTTCTCTGGGTCTACTGATACTCCTGCCTCTGAGATAATATGACCCAGGAAGTGAATCTGAGCCATCCGAAAGTGGCACTTTGAGAGCTTAGCATATAACTGATGCTCCCTCAGTGTACTCAAAATGATCTCAAGATGGGTAGCATGATCGTATCGAGTGTTAGAGTACACCAAGATATTGTCCATGAAAACAACCATGACATAATCCAAGTATGGATGGAACACTCAGTTCATCAGTGCCATGAAAACAGCAGGCGCGTTCGTGATACCGAACGACATAACCATATACTCATATAGACCATACTTGCTCCAGAAGGCTATAAGAGGTATATCAAATTGTATAACACACAACTGTTGATAACCGGACCTCAATTCAATCTTCGAGAACACCCGGTCTCCTCGAATCTGATCAAAGTGATCATCAATCCTCAAAAAGGGATACCAGTTCTTGACCATCAACTGGCTCAACTTCCGATAGTCCACACAAAGCCTAAGGGTGTCTTCTGCCTTCTTCGCAAACAAGACAGGTGAACCCCAACGAGAAATACTGGGTCAGATGAAACCCTTTTCCTGCAACTCCTCCAACTGTTTCTTGAGCTCCTAAAACTCTGGTGTAGCCATCCTATAAGGAGTAATGGACACCAGTGCCGCTCTTGGCACAATTTCAATCGAGAAGTCTACCTCATGCTCCAGAGGAAAACCTGAAAATTCCTCTGGAAAGACATCTCTGAAATGATCCACCACTAGAGGAAAGTCTAAATATGAAGTCCCCTGGTCATCCAAATATATACTAGCAATCTGGGCTGTAACTCCTCCAAACCCATGATGCACAGGTCCTGTTATGCTCTCCTGGACATCCCATTCACCCTTATGAAGAAAATATTCTCCTTCTGGTGATGTGAAACTCACCCTACGGTGATAACAGTCGACGACTACCTGGAAGGGAACTAGCCAGTCCATTCCTAGAATGAAATCATATCCTATCATCTCTAGGATATAAATTTCCCATAGAAAGTGACATCCACTAACCACTAGTGGGAACTCCTTGTACTGACGTACACTAGCCGTTCTAGTCCCCAACGGTGTGTCTAGCATCAAAATATAGATATAGTAAAAGATATAGATCCCAAGGCTCTCCAAAATATAAACATATATAAAGTTGTGGGAAGCCCCTATATCGAAAAGAGCATAAGCTAAAACTGATGCTATTAAGATCGTACCTCGAACTGTGGAGGGTCAGGGATCCTGCTCCTACTGGGTCTGCTCCACTGCAAAATTTTGGCCTATGTCACGGCCATGTGACCCTGACTGACCACTCTGAGTGGATCCACCCTGTTTTCGCTGAAGAAGCGGTGACTGACTACCACATCCATGACCTCCACCTCGGCCCGAACAACCCAAAGAACTCCAGTTCCAAGACTGGTGAGAAACTGGTGGCACTGCTCCTGATTGAGGAGTCATAGAAGAACCCCTGTCTCCAGCAACTGGTGAGAATAACTGAAAAAATCACTAAAGGTGGCCCATCTTTCCATAAGATCAGCACTTCACTGGGTCTCTCGGGAAATTTCTCCTCATAAGCCTGCTCTTCCCACACTGGTAACACACCACCGGGATACCGGAAGATGCATCCTGCATACTCTGATCTCCTCGTGAAAACTCCCAGTGGCGCTTCCTGCTGTCAGGAGGAGGGATACTAACTCTATATGCTAAACCACCCTGGCTCACCACTCCAGAATCCCTCATATTGTGCTCTGTGATCAGTGCCCGGTTGACGATAGAAGATATCGAAGTCAAGCTGAAGATGTTCACCTGGGATCAGATGTCGTTCCTGAGACCATCCTCAAACTTTCGTGTAAGGAACAACTCATCACCTATTGGAATAGGCATGAAACGCTGCAGCTCTGTGAAGTGAGAGGAATACTCCATAACAGAAAGAGTACACTGCTCCAGACTCATGAACGCTCGGGCTCGATCTTCCATCAAGGTCTCTGGATAGAAGTAATCGTAGAAGATATGCTGAAACTCATTCTAAGTCATATTCTGTTGGCGTCCCACCTGTGATATCACATCCCACCACCTCTTGGAGGAATATCAAAGAATGTAGGTAGCGAGTTTCACCCTCTTCTCTGGAGGTATCTCCAGATGCTCGAAAATCGTCACCCTGGCTTCTAGCCACGACTCTGTAGCCTGGGGTCCTCCATCCCCTGAGAAAATAGGATAATGTTGTTGCTGAAAGACCCATGTCAATTCTGCCATTGATGGGGCAGGAGGGGGTTCTCCCTGAAAGGTCTGCAACATCTTCAAAAATCCCTCTCTGAACTATGCATCAGCACCTGTGTTAGGTATAACGGTTGGTGCCAAGATTGGCACGACAGTAGGATCTTCTGAAATTCCCTGATCGGCCATGTCCGGTGTTTGATCACCACCTGGAAACTGGTGCAATACCGGAGGACGTTTCAATGGCATGACTCTGTAAGGCCAAGCGCACACCTTAGATCAAGATTATCAAGTAATGAAAACTAGAATCATAAGAAGGGAACATGGGAAAGAAAGCATTCAAGTTTTATAAAACATGACTACATGATGCGTACAATTCCTACATGGCATGTTCCTTTAAGTCATTTACATGGGCATTTACTCATACCTAAACTGGTCGTGTAACACCCAACATACACGGCGTGTTGTCTTAACATACAACGTGTACTTGAATCACCTTTCCCTACCCGAGTCCTTCGATACAGTTAAGCCACACATCTCCCCTAAGAAAAGACTACACAGCGTGTTCAAGGTAGACATGGTGTGTACTAGACAAGCTTCAAATGGCTCATGTTGTTTGTGACACAGCGTGTACTAGACAAGCTTCACCTGGCCCATGTTTTAGTGACACGGCCTGACACTCGGCTCACACTAAATAGCGTGTTCCAGATGGACACGGCGTGTACGTGAAAGGATAACACTGACCCATGTTGTTAGTGACACGTCCGGGTACCCGGGTCAGACTACACAGCGTGTTCAATACTAACACGACGTTTATAGCTTAAGGTTTATCTGTCTGTGTTGTTAGTTACACGGGCGGACACAAGATCAACCCTACATGGCATGCTCAACTGTTACATGGCGTGTTCCCACAAGAAAATCCCTATCCCATGTCTCTTCCCACACTGCTGATGACACGGTTAGAGACTACATGGCGTGTATATAAGGTACACGGTGTGTACTTAAGAAAAACAATTTCTTCCCGAACGGAAGAACACATGGCGTGTAGTCAAAACTACACAGCATGTATTCTGGGTTTTTTAGACAGTAAGCCTCAAAAACTACTCCATAGCCCAAAAAAACACTGAAAAAACATTAAAGGTGCCAAATTCCGATCTGTGAGCACCCATACTCCCCACGAATCAAAGTTTGGCATTTTCTTACATGATATAACAATGTAATGATCCACCAAATTCTATTCCATGAGGTCCCATAACACCTCAAGAACCAAATTTTGGCATTCATTCAAACAAATACTTACACAACAATACCCTATCAAGACAGAATATATTCTTATCAAGGCATCTATCACAACAGCATGCATATTCTACACAATGTCTACCACAACAACATGCAATCACTAATGCATCCTAGATGACACAGAAAGAATGCATGACATGTGATTTATAGAAAGTGCCTATATGATGCATGAGATGGAATACCCTCATCTCATTGGGTTGCGACAGAAATAGAACTTCAATAACGTCAACAGTAACAACCCAAAACATGTGAGTCACCCAACAGTGAAAATTAGATCAATCGTAAACTTGCAAAACCAGAAGAAATTTCAATAAATGCGGTATATTGACTTTTCCCAGTACAAGGGTTAGCTACTCCCAGGCCCAGATTATTACCAAAGTACCTTTTCCTTCATATCCCAGGATAAAGGCTCCAAAAAGTAAATCAAGAGAAAAAAAACCTTCCCTATGATAAAACTTTTTAATGTCCGGGTTCCATAAAACACCCAGAGGCACCCCGTACCCAGTTGGTCACATGGCCTCAAGTGCATTTCCCCGCATGTCAGAGGATGCTGACTAGTAGCGAGGGCTTGGGTGTGATAGTGGGGAAACTATGCCCTCATTGGAAGAGTACATAGCGGAAGTAAATAACACACAATAGTAGAATTAGTAAATATCCAACAACAGTAAACATCTAAAGACTGGAATAATAAACAACTGAAGTAAATATATATATAAAATGATGCATGGTACATATGTCTAGGAAAGCATCCAAACAAGTCACAATGCTAGAAATACAAACAGTACTAAACCAAAGTACAAAAGAAAAAGATAAACAGTTCCTCAACATCGCAAGCCTAAGCTTAGTCCCATGCTCTCCAGCTCCACAACAAGTCAAGTACCTAAAGTAGAAGGGTGCTTTCCCTTATCTATACCTGCAGTAATATAATCTATTTGGGCTCAAAAGCATGACCCAAATAGGGTGTGAGACTAAATCCCAGTAGGCAACCACCCGAAGATCTGTGCCTAACAGTCCGTGAATATTTGGTAGGTAAAAGAACAGAAAACAGTAAACAGGAAAGTACTCAGTAGTAAACAATCCACAGTTTAAATATCAATCAATAGTGAAACAAATAGCTAAACCTCAAATAGGTAACCCTCTGGGAAGTACTCACATCCATCCCCTCTGGTCCTACCTAAGAAGTACAAGCAACCCTTTGGGCAGTGTACTTAGCCTAACCCCTCTGGTTCAGTCATAAGAATTCATAAAGACTCTCTGATGAAGAACTCACAGTCAATTCCCCTTATAGTATAAGGTAGTCTGGGACTCTCTGAAAAAGATCACATGGTCAATTCCCCTTATATCCCCAAGGTCAAGGACTCTTTGAGGAAGCTCGCTTAGTCAATTCCCCTTATAGCCCAGGTCGTTCAATTAATTCAAAGACTCTTTAAGGAAGCTCACACGGTCAATTCCTCTTATAGTCTAAAGCAATCAAGGAATCTCTGAGGAAGCTCACTCAGTCAATTACCCTCATATCCCAAAGTGATTCAAAGAATCTCTGAGGAAGCTCACTCAATAAATTCCCCTCATAGTCTAAAGTGCTGAAAGACTCTCTGAGGAAGCTCACTCAGTCAATTACCCTTATATCCTACTAAACCAGGTTCTCACAGCCCTGTGTAGGTCAAAGAGCATAGCAATGAAATATGGCCATAGTAAACATACATAGATACTTGGATAATCAGTCTACAACATATAGCACGTGTCAGAGTACAAATATTACACCCTACAACTCTAGGCATGGAAGACAGGTAAGGAAGCCAAACTAGCTAAACAGGACCAAACGGTCATAAACAGAGCATGCATGGTCAAAGCAGCCAAAGCATAGAAAATCAACCCTATTCATATCCAAATAACCTCTACCCAATCATGTGAGCATGGAAGGCAACCAAAAGGGGTAAAATGGTAAACACACAATACCTCATTCAAGGGTATTGGTAAAAATTGCACATAATACTCAAAGACTTTGAATGGAAAGGCACAAACCACCTACCTTGGTGTTAGGATATTTCTATACGTGAACCTCGAATCATGAATCACCCTAGAATGCTGAAGATCTAAAAACATTCTAAAACGTTCAACCCGTGATATCTCACAATAGAAGAGAAATAAGAAGATGGTTCTCTAGGAGAAGAGTGAACTCACAAAAGCGATTCCAACGCAATTGATGGTGTTAGATTCGGAGGACAGACGCATGCTCGAGGGTTCGTCGAAGATCTGCGGCCGTACAGAGCTCTCAGTCGAAAGAGACCTAAACGAAGGGCGATCTGGAGATTTGACGCAACCCTAGTGCGTTTAATGAAATAAAATAAATTAAACTGCATGTACTTTTGAAGTACTTAGTGTGTACTCGCTATTTCAGTAATCCACTTTAGGTAGCCTCCAAATCACTCCCACATGCCCGTGTGGGTGGCTACAATACAGCCAGCACACGGCCTCCTGTAGCAATGCAGTACACGACGTATAATCATAAAGTACACGGTGTGTACATAGAAAATTTTCAGAATTTCCAAATTTATACAAAAACAACCAGAAAAGGAAAAACATACCTAAAAAGAAGATCTGGGTTCTTACAGTGCGATCACACATCACTTCAACCTATGAGTCTCCCTAACAAGACTCTTATACCTACCCCACCAAGGAAGACTAAATTGTTATCTAAAATAGATAGGTTATGCCACTATCCTCCCCAACATCTAGGTTCAAAGATGCCAACTCCTTTATATCCTTCCAAGCATCCTTCGATTACCGAACTACCTCTTTATGTGACTTCCTACTCAAGGAATTGGCCCCCACGTTCCCATTCCCTAGGGTGAAAGATATTTTGAATTCATAATCCTGGAGAAAATCTACCCACCTTCGGTTCTTCATGTTCATTTCTCATTGGGAAAACATATACCTCAATATCTTGGGATCCGTGAAGACCAAAACATGCTCCCTGATGAGTTAATTCTACCACAACTTTTGCACAAACATGACCTCTACAAGCTCCAAGTCATCAGTGGAATAGTTACATTCGTGAGAACATAACTGCCTAGACCCATAAGAGATCACTCCCCACTAATGCATCAGGGAACACCCCAAGCCTAATATGGAAGCATCACAGACCACTTCGAACATAACTCCTTTCTCCAACAACCTAAGAACTGGGGAACTGACCAGCGTTCCCTTCAGACAACTGAAATATGCCAGACACTACTCAATCCACATGAAATCCTGGTCTTTTATAGTCTAATATGTCAATGGAGCTAAAATACAGGATAATTTGGGTACGAACCTAAGATAATATCCTTCTAGACCCAGGAAACAAAAAACCTTCACCACATTCATGGGTGCTTCCCAAGAAACAATTGTTTCGACTATTGAAGGGTACAATACCATCCATTACTGAGACACCATGTGTCCAAGGAAGTGAACCTATCACATCTATAACTTTAACTTTGACAACTTTCCAGATAGTTGGTGGTGTCATAGGACCTCTAAGACAGTCCTCAGATGACCGATATGCTCCTCCTCTGACATTGAGTAGATCAGGATATCATCGATGAACACAATGACAAACCGGTCTTGGTACTCATGAAAAAAAGAATTCATGATCCCCATGAGAACATTTGGTTCATTCGTGACATCGAAGGTCATTACCACGAACTCGAAGTTCCCATAACTGCACCTGAAATAATTCTTCGGGATGTCACCCTTATTTACTCTCAACTAGTGATATCCATAATGTAGATCGATCTTAGAGAACCAACCTTCCCCCTTTAATTGGTAAAAAGGCCGTCAATCCTTGGAAGGGGTAATAGTTCTTGACCATCACCTAATTCAGCCTTTGGTAGTCTATGCACAGTCTTAGTCCACTATCTTCCTTCTTCATGAACAAGAATGTATCACCCCATGGTGACACACTTGTCTGGATAAAACCATTCTTAATCAGGTCATCAACCTAAATCCACAACTCCAGTAACTCAAAAGGCGTCATTTGATAGGGATCCATCAAAATTATACAGGAACCGGGTTGCAAGTCTATCCCGAACTCAGCGTTATGTTGAGGGGGTAGAGTCACAACCTCTTCAGGGAAGACATCCAAGAATTCACTGAAAACACCTAGAACTTCCACCATCTCTATATCTTCTGATTCCGCTGATATCTCAACTAACAAAGAAAGAAGGGAATTTACTCATCGACTTCCCTCCTGACAACTCTCCTTGCCAACGAAGGTTGCGTGATGGACACCCAAATCTGAGAACACGAACCTTCTCTTAAAGTATTTTTTAACTTTGTGCAAAGAAAATAACTATTTGATGTCTGTGATAACATTTTATGGGTGAATATGTAGTAGAATAAGATCTCCACTGGATTGGGGTGGCCCCAACATCAGTCTGCATCCTTGACAAACATCAAACAGAAAGATCTGACCTTCAACTAGCATACTCAAAACCAGGTGCATGGGAAGCCTATCTACATCTAATCCCAGAGTATGGGATAGATTGGGTGAACCAAAGGAGTGTGAGGCTCTTGAATCAAACAAATCACACACTAGAGTACTAAATAGACTGATCGTACCTCGAACAACCTCTGGCCCAGCTGGAACTGCTACCTCTACGTTGTGTAACAACCCATGATCAGCTCCTCTACCACTCTTCTATTGACTGTATCCTTGAACATACCCTATTTGAGGTCCCTGAGGAGCACCCTGAGGTTGTCCTTCTCCTGCACCATCTACCCTCAGTGAAGTAAGAGCTCGCTACCCCTACTTCTGGAAGGGCCTAACTAAAAACTGCTACTGTTGAGGTGGGCATTGACCCTGCCCACCCCCACTGTACAGAACTTGAACTAGGAACTTGTTCCAAAGATTTCCATAGCCTCAATAGATAAAGAACCACGGTCCTAGGACCATATGTAAAGGGAAAGGACCATGAGATCAGAACTGGAACTGCTGAGGCCTATTCCCCACTGGCCGAAACCTGGAAGGCCCTAACGTTGGAGACTTGTTGTTGACAGTTTTCCCCTTTGACAAACTCATATGGATCCCCTCTCATGGAACACCTCCTAGGGAGTGCATCCCTTCCACTACCCCATCCATTTTATGAACCTCTATGTATGTCGATATAGTGAAAGGAGTAATAACATAATGAAGAGAAGG
The DNA here is from genome assembly GCA_963277665.1 of Viscum album. Taxonomy (NCBI): domain Eukaryota; kingdom Viridiplantae; phylum Streptophyta; class Magnoliopsida; order Santalales; family Viscaceae; genus Viscum; species Viscum album. Next base: position 67,683,008 of record OY728154.1, read on the forward strand.
TCGGAGTGCCTACTCCAAGCATCTCGCTCAGGACTCCTCATCCGGGAAGACATCCGGTTTGAGGCATAGGAGATCCTTAACCTTGATCCCTAGTTCTCTCACTAACATACTCTTCTACTGGTGTGATAGTATCGCATGGATCTTCTTAGCCTTCATCATGGAAGAAAGGAATTCCACTCGAAACTCCCTTTCAAAGTCATCCCACGAGGATTTAGTTTCCTTCCTCTCCCCAAGTTAAAGCATCCACCACTGATGTAATGCTCCTCATAGATAGATCATGGATAGAGGAACTCAGTAGTCTCTCAGATCTCAGATCAAGCTAAAAGCGATCACCAGCACCTCGATCCATCTTTCTATCTCCATGTCTGAGACGTCGCCCTCGTACTTCCCCAGAGTCTGCTGCTGGAATTCATGAAGTTTCTTCTGCCACTGGTCATCTTACTCTTCTCGATCAGCCTTACGCTAATCAACTGGGTCAAACTGTCGAGCCTCAACTACTTGCATCACACCGGGGCAACGTCTGGGTTCCATAGTTGAAGAAGTAGACAAGGAACTCCTAATCCCAAGTAGCGTAGAAATATTTTTAATTTTATTTTAACTCTTTATTTATTTTATGTTCCCAAAACATCCAAGAAACACAAGAACAAAATTCATTATGATGCATGTACCTTTCATAGGGTCTCTACCCTGCAATCAGTGTAGCCTCACTTGGTCAATCAATAGGTCCAGAGTCCTTGCATCAGATCATGAGGGGCCCTAAAATTTTGTGTCCTATCAGGTCTTCCCAGGCCTATTTCACGTGCCAAGATTGCCTAACATTGTTTCCCTACCATCTACACAATCCTTACTGTACCTAAATCTGAAATTCATCCTATCTTTAAACTCCCAAACCAGCCTATGATACCATTCTTTCACAACCCACCTTCTTCACGGTGAGGGAAAGGACAATAAAGTGTCACACCCTTCCTTCCTCAAGATGAAGAAGAGATAATGACCCCCCAAGTCCCACCTTCAATAGGCCCTGGAATGGAAACCATCACCAAGGGTATAGAATCTCACATAGAAATGGAAGCCATTACCCCTATTCCTAGAACAAGATCGGGAGATAATATTGTAAATCCCAAAAAACTCATAATACCAAAAGTGAAAGTGAATCCAAAACCCATTTTACACAAGAATGTTTAAAAGTAAATATGATACAAAGTAAAAAAGACTCCAAATTAATTTCCAAGATAATAGGACTAGGTAAGAACAACTAATACCACCTCCCAAGCTAGTAAGGTCCAACATGATCCTCAAAGTTCCTCTAGAAACCTGAAAACAATTTTATATGCATAGGGTGATTATACAAGTATACTCAGTATGAAAATTAAAGCTACATGTGCACAAGTGGGGGAACGAACAAATGTACCTATGAGAAAACAGTAGAACCTCAAAGCACATAATAAGGAATACTAACCAATCCAACCTTACCAAGGGACAATCACCAAATAACACAAGTCAAGTAAAGTAATAGTATAAACACATCAATATTTACATACCTTGCACTGCTTTCCCATTGGTTGACTGCTCATCCCTAATGGATGACATCTTGATGCTACCACTATTCCCATATGAATTCCCATTTCCACAACCCGCCCACACACACTTGGGCCTCAACTGCACACAATCCCGCCCACAGACACTTGGGCCGCAACAACCACACCTCTCTTATGAAGACACCTGGGCCTCATCTTGAAGAAACATGGGAAACAAACCTAGCCCGCAAACACTTATTCCTTTCATCTACAACAAAACCTCTCCTGAATAATGTTGGGATATGGTAAGCCTCAATCCATTACAGCCTGCCTAGATACACTCAAGTGGTAAGAAACCGGAAGAGGGTGTGAGGAAGGAAGTCAAAGCCAGTCATCTATCCTCCCATTGGGATGTTTGGAAAGACACCCTCCCCCATGAAATGGTGGTGTTCGATACATAGTTCTAAACAAGGGTGGGGTACTTATAAAAATCACAAGGAACTTAAATATATATATATATATAGGTAAAAAACACTCATCCCAACCAATGGGTTTCCAAACTAGAAACCAACCCACACAAACCACCTTTGTTGGTACCCCTATATGCACAACCACACAACATCCACTACAAAAGAATAAACCAACTCTTTTTCATTTAACCACTTTTCATTTATTTGTTTAAGGGGTTATTTGTAATCCCTTCCAGCACTACCTGGAAACTACCACCCCCAAGCATACCAAAATAACAAGAAAACCAAAATGTAGTCCCACTGCACCACAATTTCGTAACCACATCATAGTCCCACTACCCAACATCACTCCGCGGCCACAACACAACAAAGGAAGTTCACCTGCCTGTAACTTTATCCATTCCATAATCAATCAGTCTCTCATACTAAGATTCTATCACACATCCAATGTACCACTGCACATGAAAATCCCATCGTAACTACCATTAACCCACAACCCCATTGTACACACACACCACACCCTTCTCCTGAGATCATCTCCTCTGTCCAACCTTTTACCCACTACTGTGCTCCCAATTTCCTCACCACACAACTCACACTACATTAAAAAACTCAACTTAACATAGAACTCAGCCACACCTATCAATAGGATGGGCATATTTTCAGACTTAACCAACAGAGGTTCTTTAATTCCACTTAATTATAACTGGGGTGATCACAAAACAGTCTAAATACTAGGATCATCCATTTATTTAACCATTGTACGTGATTAGGAAGATTTAATGTTATAGTCATTTATTCAAGCATCTCAACAAAAGAAACATCACTAGTGCGCAAGAAAATACCACCAACGAACCTAATTTTCATAAGGCTTTACAGCCACAAAAAATCTATAAAATAATCAAGGATAACATATAAAATAGGCTATCGACATCAACCCACTCTCTACCCTTTATTTTTTTTACTTGTGTTGTCTATTGATCAAATCTAGTTATTATCTATTTCTTGTTTTTAAGAAAAGTATTTAGTTATTCCCCACAATGATTCATTTGTATAACCACCCCACATGATGAATAATTAATGAGAAGTGAAAGGAAATCCCTACCGGATGATCAAAGGATCGATGTTCCTCATTACGCCAAGAACATGGAATCTCACGATCACCACAAGACTTCAAGAAAACTGAGTGGGAGGGATCTGGAAAAAGCGCACGACTCATCTAGGGAGAAAGGATCTAGGTGCACAATAGGAAATTAAAAGGAATAAAAAAATAATAGATCTCAATTTATGAAAGGGAAAGATCCTAAAAATCAAGGAGACGATTTTGAAGTTCTTGAAAATCATATTGTGGTTTGACCACATGACTTGGTGGTTACAAGGCTGGTGGAATGTTACGAGACATGGGGAATTTAATAATTCCCCTCGAAAATGGTGGAGACAAATTAGGGAACAACTTTGAGTTTATAGGTTACTATTTTATAGATATAAACACATAATTGGGGAGAAACTAAAAAAACTGGGAAAAAATAGAAAAACTGGAAATGAGTCACCGATGGGTGATTCACCGACATTGAGCCACTGACAGATGAGATACTGATGCGACCTACCGTTGATGATCCACTGATGCTGAGCCACTGATGTTGGGATACTGATTTCATAACCTACCAGCACAATGACCTACCGATTCCTCCACCTACTAATGCCCTGACCTACTAACGCCTCGACCTACAGATACCCTGACCTACCGACGCCCTGACCTACCGACACTGATACCCTCAAATCACTGATTTCGATGACCTCGACTCACCGATACTGACACACTGAAATGCCGAAGCACTGACATGTTTATGTATTGACATGCCACCGCACTGACATGCCGATTGAAGAATTGGAAATTTGGAAAACTCTTGAAGTAATCCTCCTACAGCTTCCAGAACACCTCAAACACTAGATTTTCCAAAAGGAAGGGCCTAGGTAAATCTGGGTTATTACATTGGGTTCCCTACACATGAAGGCCATTATCCATTTTTAGATTTACAATAGAACCACTCACACTTGGAACAACCCCATTCAAAGAAGCATCGATAAATTAGTATCCCTAATGGGAAGAAACCGCATTAGACAAAGAACAATTAAAAGTTCCAAGATTTGAAGCATCATTTTCTTCCCCAGAACATCTCCCTAACCCATCCTTCCTTCCCATAGACTCATTCACTACAGAATTATTGTCAACAGAAATATGAATTTTTAATTTTCATTCTTCTACTCAATTCTCATGAATTATACATCTCGAACACATCAAACCCATATGACACATACCTTTTTCATTCCCAATTGATATGCACCCTTAATTTGCTTCCCAAGCTCCATAATAGATGACATAATTCTATATTTCAATAAATAAAATAAGATCTTTTTCCTTCCGTCATGTTATTCCTTATTTCCCAAATAGTCTATCAAATCACTATAAAAATCACGCTACGAACCTTGATCTTGACCCATGTTGATCCAATCCCTAGAACCATCCCTCCAAGAAATGATAGATTATATCACTACCTCCTGTGAACCCCCACTCTTGACCCATGAAGCGCTATATTTCGATCACCAAATCACTTTAAAAAAAGGTCCCAGGTAGATTATGAGTGTGCTTGATCACAATATTTTCATCTCAAAAAAATAGCAACACCCCTCCTTTGAACATTATCATCAGTGGGGCGATGCATAATTTCTCAGACCCCACACCAAAAAATTCATTTTCACTAGATGATCCTTGCATTGGATCTTTATGGTCATTCATGATTCTTGTTGTTGGAAAGAAATGATCTCAAAAAATCTAGAATATTGAAGTACCCAAAATTGGATCTTAAGTAAACAAATCTATCTGGATCATCATTCATGCATATTTTATCAAAATGAAAATTTTAATGGTGATCCCAAGTGGATTTGATAAAACCAGAATAAAAGCTTTCTTCCAGAAACATAATTCCTTGGGAAAGACACCCTAAAAATAAAATCACATTTCCTGCCCATTTATCTTCCCAATAGTTTATATCACTGCATCCCACCACACACTAGACTTCTCCTTCTAGAATCTCAAAATGACTAATCATGCTCTTCATAAAATTTGATATTCTTGTAGTTTTGTTCACCCATAGGTTAAATTTTACCTCATAAATATCTCTTATAAATGTTTCCCACAACATATTCCCTTTGATAATCTCACATGTCATCCATTCTTCCATGACATGCATGGAATTTGTCACACTTCACAGGATAAAACCACCCTCTGTGAATAGTTTCCCCATATATTTTAATGAATTTCAATAAAAATTCCCATATTGATTGGCATCCCATATAATTTCCATCGGGGATTTTTCAATCCTCTCTATATTACCATTTAGATCATTTAGAGTGGATATCATGTTCAGAGGAATAAATGTGTGGACATTGTTAACTAGCGTTATTCTCCCTCCAAAATAATGGAACCAATTCTTAAAATTTTTAATTCTCCCCACTATCCGATTAATGATATCTTTGAATAGTTCCATATTTATTTGTCCATCTGATAAGGGAGCTACTAGATACTCTATAGGTAGATCATTCCTTTTCAACCTGAAATTTTCTTGAATAGATATGTTGTGTCAACTTGAACATCTTTTCTAGATAAAAGCATTTCTCTTTCTCAAGTTGATCTTTTGTCCACTCCATTTTCCATAAGACTCCATTATTTTTCAGAACCCATTGATGGAATGTTTCCTTCCATTTATGAAGAAAATCATATCATCAATAAATATGATATGAGAAACCAAACCCTTTCCAATCCTGATTCTGAAGGGTCTTATCTTTCCCTCATCTATACCACATTTGATATTCCTTGTAATAGCTTCCTATGTAAGAATAAAAAGTCTAGGTGATAAGGGGTCTCCTTGTTTGAGGCCTTTAATGATTTTGAAGAAACTAAAACCCTTTCCCGTCATGTAATTAGAGATCCACGGTGAGGCAAAGCATCTAAAGTAGATGCCAACAACCCATTCCCTAAAGTTGAGCCCCCTCATGACTTTCATAATAAAACTCTATTTTAATCGTTCATATGCCTTGCCCATATCCACATTAACAATAATGTTCAACCTTAGATATCTTTTTTAATGTCATCCACTATATCCTTGTTTATCATAATTTCCCATTAAATGTTGTGCCCTTGCAGAAAACCATGCTTCTCATCTAAGATAATCTTTGGTATTAATGTGCTTATTCTTGTATTGATAATGCATGCCAAACTTTTATAGAAAAAATTGAAAAGTCAAATTAGCATGTAATGATTGAGTCACATGGGGTCCCTTCTCTTCGGTAGCACACACTACTACAAAAAAAGGGTTTTATCAGTGCTAATAAATCCTTTATCAATGCTAAAAAACACTAATAATCGAGGAGCTGTTAAAAGGGGTCCCTTTTATAAGTGCTAAAAAAAGTGTTGATAAAGGCCCCTTTTATCGGCAATAAAAAATCACTGATAAAAGGGTCATTTATCAGCACTTTTTTTAGTTCTGATAAAAGTCAAAAAAAATCTGTAAATCGGATCCCCCCCCCTCCCCAACAGTGCTAGGAATCCCCTCCCATGCATGCCCCCTCCACCCCTTTAACAGCACTAAGCACCCCCTGTCCTTTAGCAGTGCTAGGCCCCCTGCACCCACCCGCACACCCCTGCATATGCTTGGATTCAAACTCGAGACCTCTCCCTTATACGTTTGCACCTTTACCACTCACCCATATTGTTTTGTTCTACATTTAATGATATATCTATTTATATATATATAGTTATATTTATTCATATATTAATATAGATTTATATTAATATATATATATATAGTTATATTAATATATATATATATATATATTAATATATTAATATATATTTATATCCATTTATTTATATATATATTTAGTTATATTTTTTATTCGTACATTTATTCATATATTAATATATATTTATAACACTATTTTTAAATACATTTATAAAATACTTTATTTTGTGTATAAATAAATAAATACATATATACAACATACATACATATGTATATAAATTATATATACGTGTATCTTTAAGTATAATTATACATATTTATATATATTTATCTATATTTCATATATTATATATTCATATGTATATTCATATGTTAGAATATATAGATAATATATATCAGTTTGTTAATACAAACACACCCTAATACACACACACACACATTATATATGTATATAAATATTCATATATTTGTACTCTAAATAAAATGGATATTAGTTTTTATTTGGACATAGCTTATATATTGATAAATATATTTTATATGTAACTATATTTAATTATTTATTTATAAAATTAAATTTTTGTTTGTGAATAATATATATATATATATATATTGTTATATATTTGATTATAAATAACAGTACATTATGAAAAATGATAAAACTTCATAGACATAATATCAATATGAATGTAAACCCTATAAATGAATTCAATTCCAACTGAAAAAAAGGAAACAATACCCCCTAAAACGTGACAAAAATTCCATTGAATGTTAAAAAAATTGGGTATACCGACTAAAAACTCAATTTTGGAGGAATTATAAGCCTTTTGGCCTCCAAAAACGTGACAGAGGGTTCCCCTTTGTCACTAGAGCATAGATCTTGTTGTATTCTTTGATTTGATATGTGGTAGAGCTCAAATGTACACTCGGATCAAAAGTTATGACCATTTGAAGTTTGAGTTGTTTTTTCAACTTATTTTAGACCTTTTATTAATATTTTATTTTTTTGAGTTATCAAACTGTTATTAAATGATTATTACTCAATAATAATTAGAAAATTATTAATTAATAATAATTTTTAAAAATATTTTATAAGTCATTTTCACTAAATATCTTATATATTAAGTGTAAATGTCTATTTATACTTATCTAAAACATATTTAAAATATATATGTTATATTTTTATCAATGAAAATATATTTATATATTAATATATTAATATATTATTTTTATTGATTTTTTTTAAAATATAAATTTTATCAGCGATAGTAAAAAAATGTCGATTAAGACCACCCATTATCAGTGCTACTAAAAAATCGTTGATAAAGGGGGGGAAATTTAACTGTGATAAAAAAAGCACTGATAAAGGGGGTACTTTTATCAACGATGAAAAAAATAAATGATAAATGGGTACTTTTAACTACTATTTTTTAGAACCATTAAAATAACTTTTTACCATCACTTATTTTGAACGTTGATAAAGGTATCTCTTTAACAATGCTTTTTTTTAGCACTGTTAAATGGGTGGCACTGAGAAAACCCATTTTTGTGGTAGTGAAAACCTTTGATGTGAAAATGAATCTTATACGAACTCCTCCTATGTAATAGTGTGTCATTGCCTCCCTCACATGAGCCTTAATAAAATCCCATGTGTCCACAAATAATGACTTGGGAAAGCCATCCAGTCTAGGTGCACTTTCCTCATTCAAGATGCACACTGTCTCCTTTATCACTTTCTCATCTAGAACTGCCTCCAACATGTTATTGTAGTTTCTTCTACCATTATTTAGATTCAATTCATTAAAATCTCCTCTCTACTATCTCCCATTATCCTTCCATTTTCTAGAGTGTTGGCTCCAGCTAGAATCTCCCAAAAATGTCCAGGCGCCATTTTACCCTCTACCTCAGTCTTCATTGTGTAAGATCCATACTCTAGGTTCAGGTTAATATTCCTAGACACCTTCATTTCCTTCACACAAGCTTTGTAAGAATATTTTGTTCTTATCTCTCTCCTTGATCCTTATATCTTTGGATTTTTCCCTCTATACTCTTTTAGTTTCTAGAATTATGTCAGTGAGGTTGCTTTTTTCTGTGAGATTCACAAAATTATCATCATCCCACCCATCTTGAATTTTTTCCTCCAGTCTCCCAATATCATATTTCAAATCCTATAATATATCCTCTTTGTGATTTCTTCCATCCATCTAGTCCAATATGTCTATCTTTAATTATTGAAGTCGGTGAGATAGACCTGCCCATGAAGCATCAGGCTCTGGCATATCCTGTGATTCTTTAACAATTTTCAGGAAGCCCTCCAGCCACACCCAACTCCATGAATAGAAAAAATGGTTTCTTATTACATGCTCCTTATTCATTTGGAGATCAATGAACGAATGATCAGATACGAACCTTGTTAGATGAGTAACATCGGTCTCCATAAAGGCGTCCATGCCTTAGAGATTAGAGAGATACCTATCTAGCCTGCTCCAAATTCTCTAGTTCCCTTCATGTTGTTCCCTTCCTATTATTGCATGGGATTTCATGCATACAATCGTTAAAACCCATCTCTCTGGCCAGGGATGATAAATGTTCCACCTTTTGTTTGTGCTCCAGCGCAATGAAAATTGAAGCTTGGAGATGCTTCAACTAACTATGAATGAAATAATTTTTTTCTCTAGCACCCAAGCCCCAAACGTTCTAATAATGACCATAATCATTTAATCACAATTTTTAAGGTACTACACCCTTCCCAATACCTATAACCGAGGAATCAGTCACTTCCAATGACTCAAACTGTTGAAAGTTTCTTTCTCTAGGACGGTAACACCCCCTTGTTTTGTCAAAGGGGGGTGGTGGTGGTTGATATTGTGGGTGGACAACCCCACCTATCGGGATACAGTGAAGAAAGGAAGATACGGAGGGGGAGAGGCAGTCTATAAATTCAGAGCATCCCCTATGTTTCTGATATAAGCATCACCTTCAACATCTCACCAGTGAAGTAGATCCCATTTGAGAAGTATTTTTGAAGCAGTTTCCCCATCATATTCAAGAGATCTTTTACGAGTTTTTTATCATTGTAATAAGTGAGGGAGTATACCCAATCTTACCCTTTAGTGATCCTTCTATTTACCTGTGGTTTTTTACCCCTTCCATTTTGGGGGGTTTTTCAACGTTACATCTGGTGCCATTTATTTTTCTTCATTTTTCACTTTATTTTTATCTCATAATTATCACAACACTGGTGGTCCAATCATTTTTTTCCCCAATAAGTGGTATCATAGGGAAGGTTCTAGCCCGATGTTGTTCACGTTTTCGTGTATTAATAATTCTCATAAATTTCAGTATACTCTGTGACTGTGACTCTGGTTGACCATTCACATCAGGAAAAATTTAGTGAGATTATTACATACACCCTTGTGAAATGGAGGAGGTTCTGGGTTGATGACGTGTCTAGATGGCAGCAGAATTGAAGATCAAAAAATTCAACAGGAATAATTTTTCATTGAGGAGAAAGAAGATGCAGGCAGTGCTGCAGATGGATAATTGTATACTATAATTTGGCGAAAAGCCAACGGGTGTGATGGAGGATAAATTTAATGACATGGATGGGAATTCTATTTCTAACATACATTTGGATTTGGCAGATGACGTCCTATCCAGCATTGAGAAGAAAAAGATAGAAAAGGAAATACGGGATACTCTAACAATGTTATTGGAGGCCAAGTTAGTTCACAACAAAATTATCTAAAAGAGAAAGTTGTACACTCTTAAGATGGTGGAGTCATCATCAGTGATCGACCATATCAACAACCTCAATACCTTATTCGCTCAGCTCATGGCATTGGACTATAAAATTGAGGATACTGAACATGCAGAGATTCTGCTCTAGATTTTTCTAGATTTGTATGAACAACTCATTATAAACCTCACAAAAAATATCCTAACAGATATGTTGGACTTCAATGATGTCGCAGTTTTCGTTCTTGAAGAATAAATTCAGCACAAAAACAAGGAGGACAGACAGACAACTTCGCACCAGGTAGAGGCTCTGTCAATGGAGAGAGGAAGGATGATGGAGCATGGTTATAGTGGGATCCAAAATAGTGGCAGGTCCAAATCAAGGAGTAAGAAGAATAATTTCACATGTTTTAATTATGGAAATAAGGTACACGTCAAGAAGGATTGTTGGAATAAGAAGAGTGGTAGAAATAGCTCTCAGGGGAATGTGCAGAGTACTTATGAAAAGGGAGATATACTAGTCAGTGAAGTGGTGATGATTGCAGGAAGCAGGCAACATCTTGACGATGCATGGATTATTGAATCAAGATAAACATGAAACATGACATCTCAATAGGAATGGTTTGAGCAGTATGAAACTATCCCGGAAGTACTTGTGTACATGGGAAATAATAACACCATGAAGATCATTGGAGTCGGTACCATCAAACTGAAGATGCGTGATAGCATAGTACATACCATCCAAGGAGTACGTCATGTGAAGGGCCTAAAGAAGAACATATTGTCTTTGGGACAATTTGATGATATCGGATACAAGACTCGCACCGAGTGTAACACCCTGAGATTTTATGAAAAATATTCTTTTTAATTTCATTGATGTATTGTGTTGTACGCTATACCAAAAGGAGATTGAACTACACACATACCTGGCTTGTCTTTCATTACATGCAATCGCGACCTTCCACGATAGCGTGTGTTGTACGCAATATCGAGTTTCACTAAACAACGAAATGTTATGAAAATATTATATAAACTAGCCGTTATGAATAGTAATACCCACTTTTTGAAATTTTATAAATTTTATCTTTCAAAATGGACTTCATTCTTGGATTCAGAATATTGAAATTAGCCTAGGGTGATTTTTTGGTATTTTTCTGAAAACTTTCAATTTTTGATGAATAGTGAAAACACTGGGTTACTATTTAAAAACCGAATTTTTATTTAAATAATTATTTATTTTATTTAAATTTATTTTATGTAAAAATTGATACATAATACCTATATATGTTCAATTTAATTCATTGGATTCATTTTATAATAATTTTAGATATATAAAAATTTTATTGAACTTTTCACCGTCTTTTACCCACCTTCTAGAAGAAATTTAAAATTTACATAAAACTTAATTTTACCGGTTCTGTGAGTGGAATTTTTAAAATCCGAGAGATGCAGTTAATATAAAGGAGTAAAATTTGGTTAAATAAGATAAAAATAATTTTTGTGAATAGTAAGTTTTTACTTTTATTTACCATGGTTAAAAAAATAGGGTAATTAAGGGTAAAAATGATATTATTATTACCCTAACACATGTCCTAATTATATTGGATAAGTATAATTAGACCAAAAACAACCTTAGGAATAAAATATTATCATTTAGGTCCACTTGGATTATATTAGGACATTTATTATTATTTTATTTAAAGAATAGATAAAATTGTTAAAATCAAAGTTTAATAACTAAAACATTTTTAATATAGGGTTATAAATAAGATAAATTCTATTATAAATATTAATTAGAAAGATAAAACGTTTTCCTACATAATGGTAATTTATTTTTAATTTTTAGACATTAAATAATTTAATATATTTATGACACAATGATGATGCAGTAATTACCTTATTTATGAAATATTAACATAATTGATGTTATAAATGCCCAAAAAAATGTAATTTGAGACTTTTAATGAATTACTAAAATTTTATAGGTTAATATGACATTTTATTATTGATTCAATTAAATTTTTTAGAACTAATAATGTTTTTATGATTTTCAAAAAAATCAATTACCAAAGAGTGTCAAAATTGACATAAAATAGTTTTTAAAACAAATATTATATTATTAATTGTTATTATATTCCCAAAAATATAAGTTTTGGACAAATTACTTATATAAGGTTATATATATTAATACTGAACCACTTGGGGTTCTTTTGGCTTATTATAGTAAGTTTATTAACCATATATTGTAAGAAAACAAGAAGACACGGTAAAAGTTAAATTATTTAACTTAGTGTTAAATCTTAATGATAAGGTTAAAATAGTAACCTAAACTTGTCTAAAACCTATTTGTTGATAGGATTTCGACCCATACCCACTTTATCTTCTAAATAAATCAATTTGGAGATATTATAAACCGAATATTACTTTATTATAAAATAATATTTTATGTTTTTTCAAAGGTGCCCCTCTCCTCCCTTATAAAAAGGGCACCCCTTCCCTCTTCTCTTCGCACCCTTTTGAGACTTGAAGCTCGGAAAAACCCTTCCCATTTCACTTCTAAACTTCCCTGGAAACATTCTAGAGGTTATTTTCTTCTCAAAATACCAACTCTACTTCCTTAAGAGAAGGCTTAAAGGAGGTGTGTCGAAGAAGTGGTAATCTCTTCTTCTGATTCTCTCAAGTTTCTTTCTTCTTCTATTTCTTATTCTTTAGTTGTCCCATTATAAAGTAATAACTTCAGTATTACTTATATACTGATATGTTATTATAAATATGAAACAACCTTATTTCACCTTATATCCATCCTATGGAAAACAAAATTACTGCGCGTGCGTACGTACGGAATATCTTCTCCACGTCGTGGTGTAATTAGTTTTTCCACCACCACCTTACTTGGATGGGAATAATGGTGTAAAGAATAAATATATATTATTATTATAAAATCATACTGATTATAAGATATTATATAATCCACTCTAATTCCATCTAATAAATATGGGAACGATATCATCGCTCATGCGTACGTACGGACTACCATCTCCACAACGCGATGAGATTCATTCTCCATGTTAACCATTCATGAATGATTATAAAGTATATATAATGAATAATAATAAAATATATGACATAATAATGATACTTTATTTATTTTTATATATATATATATGTATGTCATCTACTTAATTCCATTCAATTCAATAAGGAAACGAAAACTGCGTTCATGCATACGTACGGCCTACCGTCTCCATGAACGGTGTATTTCATTCCATTTATCGATATATCATATATATATGTATATACTAAATATATATTATATATAAATTATGTTTTAAATTCTTTAATTAATTAAATCATGATTTAAGTAATAATATCAAGAACAACAAGTCGAAACACGTACAATAAATGAAAGGATTTTACCCAAATCGCTGCTTTTACATCGAATTTACAAAAGAACGGGTAATATAAAGTCATAAGTGAACCATATATGATATCATAACAATTAATATGATTCTATAATAAGTAAATTACATTATTTAAATCATTATACAGGAGGTTCAGATACACACGAATCATATCGGACCTAAGGTAAGGGATAACTTTTCCAATCTCGTTTTCATCTGAGATTGTTTATTTGTAAGTATTTATTGGGGTTATATTTATCATTCTTGTCCCTGTTTTCTAAAAATTATTTCATTTATGGTTAAATTCCTCTTTACCCATTTTTTACTTTTACCACATGTTATGGAAGGAAACTTTCTCCTGTTTACCATATGAGGAACTTTTTTACTTTTCCGACAAAAGTACGAGTAGAATATTTTTTTACTTATACTGCATGAATGTATTTTTACGGTTTCATAACTCCGATTCTTAATAAATATTACTCTACAAGATTTCATGAATATTTTCAAAAAAATCCTTTTCTTTTAAAATTGCATGGCATTTTGTGAAAAGAAAATGATTTTGAAGAAGAAATGATATTTTCCTCAAGAATTCATTTCAAGTGTTTTATCAAAACTATTTTCCATCTAAGATTACATTATTCAGTATGTTTATGTTTCAAGTATAATGTCACTATTATTTAAATTGTTTGATTATTATTATGATGAAATTATATTCATTTGTTTTATATGGATTATGTTATGATGGGATGATGTTTATGAAACTCATTTTATTCATTGGGTTATGATGAATTATTTATGTTTATTTTGTGGCACAAGTTACAATGATTTAATTATGAGATGGGTGGGACCTATATCTCCCTCCAATGCATTAGGTAAATATTTATATCTCATGAGATAGACATGTCTGGAACGGTAAGTTAAACCGGTTCAGTGTTACAGGACTGAAACAAGGAGTGAACTCGATTCAGAAAGGGACTTTGTCCACTAAGATGGTCATGGTAGTAATTTCTTGGCTACTATGGAAATCATAACATGTGCTTAATGGTTGACATAATTACATTTTTTATTCCCATTCTATTTTATCATGATTTATGTTCCTTTATGATCTATTCCTTACGTACTGCCAAGATTTATTTCACAACTCAAGATTTTGATGTTTAAACTTTATGTTCATGTTTTGAAGTTCAAATGTATATGGTTTGTTTTATTTTCTCCATGATTACCCTTACTGATCATTTGAGCTCACATTTTATATGTTTTCTTTTCCGCATGATATAAAGAAATGTTTTATGTAAGAAAAAAAGGGAAGATCCTTATGGGAGATGTTGAAGATCTTTCACTAAGATTGGAAGATTATGTTCCAAGTTTCCAAAGACACTAAACTATTACGGTCCTTTGTTGTCTGTTTTTGTTATGTATTAAGTATTCCACAACAGTAATGTAATGTCTATGTATGTTAAGATTTGGGTCTCTATAGTTGGTATCAGAGGAAAGGTTTAGTCAACCTTTGGAAACTAGGATGCGAGAACTTTAATGGTATCCCTAGAGATATTTCTAAGGAATGTCTAGGGATGTCCCAAAGGTTAATTATAAGTATAGGTTATAGTCCTAGAATTACGGTAACGATATTAGAATTAAACCTAAGATGTTAGATATTGAAGGTAATCCCCCTTTATTATGTTGTTTTACCTAGCATGATTTTTGCCCCTCACACTATTCTTTTTGGGTTTTAGACGATGGCTGGAACCTGAAGGAACCGTGTTGATCAATGTAACAGAAAATGCAATGGTTGTCCTCCTGAACAACCAAATGTTATGGGAAATGGAGTGAAAAATCTTGTTGCTATACTTACACAAGCTATGAATCATTCCGAACTTCTGAATGAGCAGAGAAGGGAACAATATTCTATTGTGTCATTCATGAGGCAACGTCCACCTTGTTTCAGTGGGTCTTCTGATCCACTTGTTGCTGAACAATGGATCAGTAGCATTGAGAAGATATTTTCAATACTTCACTATTCAGAGCATGAAAAAGTCATTTTGGCTATTTACCGTTTAGAAGGTGAAGTAGACCAGTGGTGGACTCTAATTAAGAATACAAGGCCCCAAGATGAAATTGCATCAATGGAATGGTACGAGTTCAAGAACTTGTTTTTCAATAAGTACTTCCCTCATATTATTCGAACAAAGATGGAAAAAGAGTTCCTTAAGATTAAGAAAAAGGATGATTAATCTATTGGTATATACGAAGCGAATTTTACAAGGCTTGCAAGGTATGAATCTGGCTTTATCATCCAACCTGAAAGTAAAGTTTATCGATTCTTCAGAGGCTTAAAACCAAGTCTTCGAAGGGCATTAACTATAAGAGACTTGAATAACTATGAAGAATTTGTGCATTGTGCTATCAAGGTAGAATTGGAAGTTTTTGTTACATATCCATCTCATGGTTTTAAAAAAATGAAAGATGGAGTTCAAGGAGAAATATCAGAACAATGGTGAAAAGAAGATGAATGTTTCTTTATGCTCAAATTGTGGAAAGAAACATGGTGGAGATTGCCTAAAAGGTACTAGAAAATGTTTTAAGTGTGGAAAAGAAGGTCATAGAGCAGTTGAGTGTCGAAGTAATGTGAAAAAGGTGGCTAATGATGTTAATAGAGAAAAGACTACAGAGAACACTCCACCAACACTTCAATGCTTCAAGTGAAAAGAAATGGGGCATTATGCTAATCAATGCCCTTATCCAAGGGTTAATGATGATCAATGTGAGAAACCTCTTAAGGAAAAGGATAAAGGGAAGTCAAATGCGATCACTATTTGTGATGTTGAGTATGACAATGATGTCGTGTAATGATTAAGTGTTTATGTAATGGGATTTCAAATTAGTATCATGGAATCTCATTTATGGTATCATGGAATTTTGGAATATCTATGTATTGGTTTTCAATAATTATATGGTACCGGTAACCATGAAAAGTGATTGAAATATTTTTGGAACGAAGATGATATGCACATAATGAAGGGATAAAGAAAAAAAAATGAAATGAGATCATGACTAATATAAGGATAAAGTTATATCATGGTTTGAGTATATAGAAATTTTGGGATTTTGGTATGTGGAAAGTGTTAAATTTTGATAGCATTCATGTTTTCACTAAGGTTCAATCGGTATTTCAAGAGAATACCTAATTAAGGTATTCACATGTTTGTAATGTGACCAACAAGATATATCGTATGATATATGGGGGATAAATGATGGTATTCACGTGTTTGTTATGTGATGTTTCAAGTAATTGTTTTCTTTAGACTATGATATTGGACATATCTATTTTGGATAAGCCTAAATATTGGAATGGGTTATGTTGGACATTAGATAGTATTGTTTAAGGATATAACTTTTTTTGATATTTTTTCTGGAATGTTATAATAGTGTAGCTTTAGAAAAAGGAAAACTCATAGGACAGGCGACAACCCATCACGTCGGGAAAGGTTGTGGGAATCGAACCCACAACCAAAGTGCGACAGGCCTTTATCGCCTACCACTGGCATACAGGAAGTCCCTGGTTAGTAGAAACTAGTTTTATTAAGCGGTATGATAGATAAAGTATAAGTCCATTTTTGGAATCATATACGATTAACCTCACCATAGATGGACTTATGTATATTTGATAATTTTTGCTGACCTTTTGTTTGAGACATATGGAATGACCCATCATTCTATCACATGATCTGCTAACACTTCACGAATGAAAAATTTAACTTCATTTCATTAAGAGATGAAGTAGAAATTGTCCAAGGCCTGAACAACGGTGAGATTATACTGAAATAAAGTAATTATTTCTTCAAAATCAAATTCTTCAACTTTAGGGAAATGATCATGAAAACCAAAAATGTTGTCCTAGTGCCCTTATATCTGATGAATCAGATGGTACCTTAGATCATCACAAATTTATGGCTTTTTGATTGTTGGATTTTTCATAGTCGTGTTCTCTAACACTCTCCTTCAGAACATGATGGTTAGATTTCCCTTCCATATCCATATTTTCACCTATGTTCTTCTATGTGGAAACATAGTGATTAGTTAATTTGGGTAACTGTTACATTTCATAAATTAGTTTTTAAATATATGTTTTGGTATTCTTTTTTATGATGTGGGTTTCTATTAAAGAAACTTTCGATTAGTAAATCATTTATAACCCCGACGATTTTCCAGGGAAAAATTCATTTTAAGGGGGGTAGAGTGTAACACCCCGAGATTTTATGAAAAATATTCTTTTTAATTTCATTGATATCTTGTGTTGCATGCTACACCAAAAGGATCTTGCAATAAACGCATCCCAGACTTAGCTTGCATTACATGCAATCATGACCTTCCATGATAGCGTGTGCTGTACGCAATACCGAGTTTCACTAAACAATGATATGTTATTAAAATATTATATAAACTAGCCGTTGTGAATAGTAATACCCAATTTTTGAAATTTTATAAATTTTATCTTTAAAAATGGACTTCATTTTTGTATTAATAATATCAAAATTATCCTCGGGTGAATTTTTTGTATTTTTCTGAAAACTTTCAATTTTTGATGAATGGTGAAAACACTGGGTTACTATTTAAAAACCAACTTGTTATTTAAATAATTTTTTATTTTATTTAAATTTATTTTAGGTAATCTCTATATAAGTTAAATTTAATTCATTGGAGTCATTTTAAAATAATTTTAGATATATAAAAATCTTATTGAACTTTTCACCGTCTTTTACCCACCTCCTAGGAGAATTTGAAATTTTACATAAAACTTAATTTTACCGCTTCTGTGAGTGGAATTTTGAAAATCCGAGATACACGGTTAATATCAAGGAGTAAAATGTGGTTCAATAAGATAAAAATAGTTTTTGGTGAATAGTAACTTTTTACTTTTATTTACCACGGTTAAAAGTAAATAGGGTAATTAAGGGTAAAAATGATATTATTATTACCCTAAAACATGTCCTAATTATATTGGATAAGTATAATTCGACCAAAAACAACCTTAGGAATAAAATATTTTCCTTTATGTCAACTTGGATTATATTAGGACATTTATTTTTATTTTATTTAAAGAATAGTTAAAATTGTTAAAATCAAAGTTTAATAACTAAAAAAAATTTAATATAGGGTTATACATAAGATAAATTAGATTATAAAAATTCATTATAAATAAAAAAATATTTCCTACATAATGGTATTTTATTTTTAATTTTTAGAAATTAAATAATTTAATTTATTTATGACACAATGATGATGCAGTAATTACCTTATTTATGAAATATTAACATAATTGATGTTATAAAAACCAAAATAAATGAAATTTGAGACTTTTTATGAATTAAAATAATTTTATAATTTAATATTACATGTTATTATTGATTAAATTTACTTTTTTCGAACTAATCATGTTGTTATGATTTTCAAAAAAAATCAATTACCAAATAGATTCAAAATTGACATAAAATAGTTTTTAAAACAAATATTATATTATTAATTGTTATTATATTCCTAAAAATATAAGGTTTAGACAAATGACTTAGATAAGGTTATATATATTAATAATGAACCACTTTAGGTTCTTTTGTCTTGTTATAGTAAGTTTATTGACCATATAGTGTAAGAAAACAAGAAGATACGGTAAAAGTTAAATTATTTAACTTAGTGTTAAATCTTAATGATAAGGTTAAAATAGTAACCTAAACTCGTCTAAAAACTATTGGTTGAAAGTATTTAGACCCATACCCACTTTAGATTCTAAATAAATCAATTTGGAGCTATTATAAACCGAATATGACTTTATTATAAAATAATATTTTAAGTTTTTTCAAAGGTACCCCTCTCCTCCCTTATAAAAAGGGCACCCCTTTCCTCTTCTATTCACACCCTTTTGAGCCTTGAATCTCGGCCAACCCCTGCACATTTATCTTCTCCACTTACCTAGAAACATTCTGGAGGTTCTGGTCTTCTCAAAAGACCAACTCTACTTACTTAAGAGAAGTCTTAAAGGGGGTGCGTCGAAGAAGAGGTATTCTCTTCTTCTGATTCTCTCAAGTTTATTTCTTCTTCTACTTCTTCTTCTTTAGTTGTATCATTATAAAGTAATAAAATAAGTATTAATTATATACTGATATGTTATTATAAATATTAAACAACCTTATTTCACCTTATATCCATCCTACAAAAAATAAAATCATTGCACGTGCGTACGTACGGAATATCGTCTCCACGCCATGGTGTAATCAATTATTCTGCCACCACCTTACTTGGATGGGTATAATGGTGTAAAGAATAACTATATATGATTATTATAACATCATAATTATTCTAAGATATTATATCATCCACTCCAATTCCATTCAATAAATATGGGAACGATATTATCGCTCGTGCGTACGTACGGACTACCGTCTCCACGACGCGATGAGATTCATTCTCCATGTTAACCATTCATGAATGATTATAAAGTATATATGATGAATAATAATGAAATATATGACATAATAATGATACTGAATTTATGTATATATATATATGTATATATTTATTTCATCTACTTAATTCCATTCAATTCAATAAGGAAACGAAAACAGGGTTCATGCGTACGTACGACCTACCATCTCCATGAACGGTGTATTTCATTCCATTTATCGATCTATCATATATATATGTATATGCTGAATATATATTATATATAAATCATTTTTTACATTATTTAATTAATTAAATCAGGATATAAGTAATAATATCAAGAACAACAAGTCGAAACACGTACAATAAATGAAACGATTTTACCCAAATCGCTACTTTTACATCGAATTTACAGAAGAACGGGTAATATAAAGTCATAAGTGAACCATATATGATATAATAACAATGAATATGATTCTGTAATAATTAAATGAAATTATTTAAATCATTATACAGGAGGTTCGGATATGTACAAAGCATATCAGACCTAAGGTAAGGGATAACTTTTCCAATCTCATTTTTATCTGAGATTGTTTATTTGTAAGTATTTACTGGGGTTATATTTATCATTCTTGTCCCTGTTTTCTAAAAATGGTTTCATGTATATTTAAAGTCCTATTTACCCATTTTTGACTTTTACCACATGTTATGTAAGGAATATTTTTCTTGTTTACCATACGAGGAACTTTTTGACTTTTCCGACAAAAGTACGAGGAGAATGTTGTTTTTACTTATACGGAATGAACGGATTTTTACGGTTTCATAATGCCTTTTCTTAATAAAGCTTACTCTACAAGATTTCATGACTATTTTCAAAAAAAATCCTTTTATTTTAAAATTTCATGGCATTTTGTGAAAAGAAAATGATTTTGAAGAAGAAAGGATATTTTCCTCAAGAATTCATTTCAAGTGTTTTATCAAAACTATTTTCCATCTAAGATGAAATTATTCAGTATGTTTATGTTTCAAGTATAATGTATCTATTATTTAAATGGTTTGATTATTATTATAATTAAATGGTATCCTTTTGTTTTATATGGATTATTTTATGATGGGATGATGTTTATGAAACTTATTTTATTCATTGGGTTATGATGAATGATTTATGTTTATTTTGTGGAACAAGTAAGAATGATTTCATTATGAGATGGGTGGGACCTATATCTCCCTTCAATGCATTGGGTAAATATTTATATCTCATGAGATATACATGGATGGAATGGTAAGTTAAACCGGTTCAGTGTTACAGGACTGAAACGTGGAGTGAACTCGATTCAGAAAGGGACTTTGTCCACTAAGATGGTCATGGAAGTAATTCCTTGGATACTATGGAAATCATAACATGTGCTTAATGGTTTCCAAAATTACATGTTTTATTCCAATGCTATTTTATCAGGATTTATGTTCCTTTATGATTTATGCCTTAGGTACTGCCAAGATTTATTTCACAACTCAAGATTTTGATGTTTAAACTTTATGTTCATGTTTTGAAGTTCAAATGTATAAGGTTTGTTTTATTTTCTCCATGCTTACCATTACTGATCATTTGAGCTCACCCTTTATATGTTTTCTTTTCCCCATGATATAAATAAATGTTTTAGGTAAGAAAAAAAAGGGAAGATATTTATGGGAGATGTTGAAGATCTTTCACCAATATTAGAAGATTATGTTCCAAGTTTCCAAAGACACTAAACTAATATAGTCCTTTGGTGTCTATTTTTGTTGTGTATTATGTATTCCAAAACAGTAATGTAATGTCTATGTACGTAAAGATTTGGGTCTCTACACCGATAATGGAGTGATGAGAATTGTGAAGTGTTCCCTTATGGCAATTAAGGAAGAGAATATCTCAAAAAACCTTTACGTGCTTATGGGTGAAACTTATAAGGAGGAGGAGATATTTGTTGCATCAACTACCTTGACAGAAGCCTTGACAAAGTTATGGAATTATAATCTTGGCCATATGTCAGAACGAGGCATGAAGATTGCTGCGGATCAAAAGTTGCTTCATGGTATGACAAAGGTATCCTTACAATTTTATGAGCATTGTGTTTTGAGAAAAGAAACACATGTTAAATTTCTGGATGTCAACAACAAGAAGTCAGGAGATCTTGGATTTAATCCATTCCAATGTTTGGAAATCACCAGTTATATCCCTAGGATGAGAAAGGTACTTTGTATCATTCATTGATAATTATTCTAGGAGATATTGGGTGTACCCAATCAATAGGAAGGCAGATGTTTTTGAAGTCTCCAAAACATTCAAAGTGCATAAGGAACTTGAATCTAAAAGGAAGATCAAGTTTCTAATGACTAAAAATGGTGGAGAATATAGAGGCGAGGAGTTTGATACTTTTTTTCAACAGGAAGGAATCAAGAGATAGTTCACAGTGGCATACACTACTCAGAAAAATGGAGTGGCAGAGTGGATGAACAAAACCATGTTGGATAGAACAAGGGAAATGTTGAAGACTACAGGAATTACAAAAACATTTTGGGAAGAAGCAGTGAATATCGTTTGTTATGTGATCAATCAATCTCCTTCAATGGAGATTGATCTAAATGCACCGATGGAGATGTAGGCTGGTAAACCTACTGACTATTCCTGGTTACATACTTTTGGAAGTCCTGTATATGCATTTTTTTATGACCAAAAAATATCAAAGTTGGATTCAAGATCCAGGAAATGTATCTTCTTGGGGTACGTTGATGGTGTGAAGGGGTGTCATTTATGGAACCCCACTGCCCGCAAATTTATCATTAGCAGTGATGTCATTTTTAAAGAAGATAATGTGAAAATGAAAACTGATCAAGATATAGAGAAGGAGAAAATAGAAACTACAATAGTCGGAGTAGAAGGAAAATCCAAGGAAGAATCAGTTTCCTCTGAAGCATTACCAGAGCACGATGATCAAGTACTAGTTGAGTTTGGACCGTGACGGTCAACTCAGGAGAAAAGAGCACCAGTATAGAACTCATTCTATGTCACTGGCTGTAATATTGCATACTGCTTATTGACGGAGGATGGAGAGCCATATTCTTTTGTGGAGGTGACCCAGAGTCCAGATGTATCCTCATGGATGGCAGCGATGCAGGAGGAAATCGAATCCCTGCATCAGAATAAGACTTGGTATCTTGTTCCATTACCTCATAGAAGGAAGGATATCAGAAACAAATGGATCCTTAAGATCAAACGGGATGTAAAAGACCAGGTTGAATGATATCGTGCATGATTGGTGGTCAAAAAATTTTATCAAAATAAAGGTATTGATTTCAATGAAATATTTTCTCATGTTGTTAGACTAATGATTGTTCGAATAGTTCTGGTGATGTGTTCTACATATAGCTTACATCTAGGGTAGCTAGATGTAAATACTATTTTCTCCATGGTGATCTTGATTAAGAGATCTATATGCTCAAACCATAATGTTTTTTAGAATAAGGGAAAGGGAGCTTGGTTTGTAGGTTGAAAGAATCTATGTATAGTCTCAAACAGGTGCCAAGGTGTTGGTATAGGAGATTTTGTTCCTATGTAATGAGTCTTGGATACAACATACTTCATTCAGATCCTTGTGCATATTTCAGGGGTTTGGATGGTAACGATTTCATCATTCTTCTGTTGTATGTGGATGACATGTTGGTTGCAGGCCCTAAAAAAATTAGATCCATGAGACAAAGGCACAGTTGGATAGGGAGTTTGATATGAAGGACTTGGGACCAGCAAACAAGATTCTTGGGATACATATTTAATGAGACATAAATAATGGGAAGATTTTTCTATCATAGAAGAGTTACTTAAAGAAAGTCTTAAAAAAATTCAACATGAAAAACTATAGGCCAATCTCTACCCCTCTTCCCATTAATTTGAAGTTATCCTCAACGATGAGTCCTAGCAGTGAAGCAGAGTGGATGGAAATGTCTTGAGTACCATATACATCAGTAGTGGTTAGTCGGATGTTCTTTATGGTTTGTATTATACTAGACATTGCACTTGTAGTGGGTGAAGTTAGTTAGTATCTGGAGAATTCATTGGATCATAGTGAAGAGGATCCTGAGATACATCAATAATACCCCAGATACTGCATTATGTTATGGAGGATCCGATTTTGCTATTAGAGGCTATGTTGATTCATATTTTTTAGGTGATTCTGACTGGAGGAAATCTACTACTGGTTATGTGTTTACTCTTACAAGAGGAGTTGTGAGCTGGATTTCGAAGTTACAGTTAGTTTTGGATTTGTACAATATATAGGCAGAGTACATGGAAGCTACATAGGCTTACAAAGAGGTAATTTGGATGAAACAGTTGCTGGAGGAGCTCGGGCACAGATAGGAGCAGATTCCATTGTTTGTGACAGTCATAGCACCTTTCACATCGCAAGGAATCCATCTTTTCATTCCAGGACAAAGCACATTAGGGTGCAGTATCACTTTTTCTTAGATTTGGTGGAGGAAGGCAGTGTGGAAATGAAGAAGATTCATAGTAAAGAAAATATGGCATATTTTCTGATGAAGTCGGTTGAATCTGATAAGTTCAGATGGTGTAAATCCTCGAACAGCCTTACAGAGACTAGAGCAGCATGTTTGGTAGATATATTGGATGTGTGGAGTTGTGATTGGTTCTTAATAAAATCTCCAAGTGGGAGATGTGTCAGTAGTTTCTTTCTCTAGGGTGGTGTTGCCCCTTGTTTTGTTAAAGGGGGTTGTCGATGGTTGATATGGTGGTGCCCAACCCCACCTATCGTGCCACAGAAATGAAAGGAAGAGCGGTAGGGGGAGAGGCAGTCTATAAATTGAGATCCTCCCATATGTTTATGGTATAAGCATCACTTTCATCATCTCACGGGCAAAGAAGATCCCATCTAAGTAGTATTTGTGAGGTGGTTCCCCCATCATATTCAAGAGAGTTTTTATGAGTTTTTTCTCCATGTAATAAGTGAGGGAGTGTGTACCCACTTTTTCCCCATAGGGATCCTTCTATTTACTTGTGGTTTTTACCACATCTATTTGAGTGGGTTTCCATGTAACATCTGGTGCCATTTATTTTTCTGCATTTTGAAATTTATTTTTATCTCATAATTATAACTACACGAGTGGAAAATCATTTTTGGTCCCAACACCAACGATCCCCCTAATGTTGTAAACTTTTTATTGAAAGCTATCGGGGTAGATCTAAACCTCAACTTACCCTTATTCATGTGGTGGAGAGGAGAAAATGTTTTCTTTAGAGAAAAATAGGCCTCAAAAACTTCCTCATCTAGTTCCACCAGGAAGCAGGACCTCTCAAACCTACCAGGGTCTCGAGAAGGAAGATGAATAGTCATCAGCACGTTACCCTCCAAAGTGGTTTTCGTTTCGGACTCCCTTAGAACTGGAGACGGTAAGAATTTGGCCCTGATGAGATGGGCTAACCTTGTAGGGGTAGCTCCTTGCCCCATATCTTCAAGAAAAGCACAAAATATATCAAGGACTTGTCATATTCCTCCATCAAGCATCTAAATTGTGTCAGGAGGGGCTTCAGGAACTATATCTGGAGCAACGGTCATATGATCTGATTTTGAAAAGGCCACGTGAGCTACACAATCATAATTTTAAATTCTCACTCCTTTTCTTGGCATACAGAAACTGGTTAGAGAAGGGTCCACCAGACTAGATGTTTTTTATACTGGACAACCAAGATCTGGCATCCTAACTATCAATGATGGAGAAGCACCCTCAAAGAGAACAAGAACATCCTATGGAAAAGAAACTCATGGGACTAACCACCCATGCTTTCAAAAAATCATTGAATAACTCTATATATGGTAGTTTACATAGAATTTCGATGACATTTGATAGATTATATGCTTCCGCTTGACGAATCCTTCACTATATCCTAAGAGAATATGCAAAGTAATATCTTTCACTAGATCCAGTTTAATGAAAATACATAGGAAATAAGCCACCTATAATCTCCTAGTGCTTGAATCAAAGCATAGGTAGAATCCTAAGGCGTTTCCCACCAATGTATTGTGTAAAGGAAGAGGGATCCTAGTCAGAAGAACCCATTGTTGGCTATACAAGCCAGAAAATGAGAGGAAGAAAAATTTAAGAACACACACAAGAAGGTTTCAAGATTTCTATTTCACACTATCATTCACTAAAATTTCCTACAATTTATAGGCTTCTCTAAAGAAAATTAAAATGCATAGCATGATACAACAACAATATAGGAAAAAGAAAACAGGGCTGAATAAATTAAAATGCATGCATAGGGATTGGGCGAAACACATATGGGGAGAAAACGGGATGCATGTGGAATATTCCAGGGGAGCCTAGAAACTCCCACCTATATTGAAAACCCAACCACTATTTTGTTT
The DNA here is from genome assembly GCA_963277665.1 of Viscum album. Taxonomy (NCBI): domain Eukaryota; kingdom Viridiplantae; phylum Streptophyta; class Magnoliopsida; order Santalales; family Viscaceae; genus Viscum; species Viscum album. The sequence goes on from OY728154.1 coordinate 67,709,787, forward strand.
TTCATTTCCAACACTCCCCTTCAAACCAAAATAGGTTTCATTCCAATCATCATTATTAATTATTTGAATACATATTTTGATAATTTATTTGTGAAAATATCAACCATCTCTTATGTATTATGGAAATACTCCAACTTTATCATTTTCTACTTCACATGATCTTTTAGAAAATGATAATAGGTATCAATGTGTTTGCTTCTTTCATGTTGCATGGGATTTTTGGAAAGTTCAGTTACTGGCTTATTATCCACATATATGATTGTGGATCCATTCTGTGGATACTTCAACTCCTTTAGCAGATTTCTTAACCAAATTCTTTCACAAATAGTGGAAGATATTTCCACACACTCTGCTTCACATGTTGATAGAGAAAACACACTCTGCTTCCTTGAATTCGATGTCAAAGCAGTCATTCCAAGAAAAAATACATACCCATTGGTGCTTTTTCTTTAATCTTGTTCACCTACCCAATCACTGTCTAAGTATCCATATATCTTGGGTTCATCACTATATGAATAGAAAATACCAAAATCCATTATTCCTTTAACAAACCTGAGGTTTTGTTTTGTTTCTAGCCAGTGTGACTCTTTTGGTACCTCCATGTACATACTTAGAATCCATGCACTATAGAAAGTATACGGTCTTTTAATTTTAATTTACCTTAGGATTCTAATAAAACTTTTGAATAAAGTCAAATCAATGCTTCTTCCTTCTCCATCTTTTTTCAATTCTATGCATGTTTCTACAAAAGTTTTTACGGTGTGGCAGTTATCTATCTTGAATTTTTCAAGAAATTTCTTAGAATACTTCTTCTGAGATATATAGATGTCACCATGTTGTTACTTTACATAAATTCCCAGTAAAAGGATATGAGACCTCCATCAATCATCTAAAACTTCTTAAACATGGCCTCCTTAAATTCATCAAACATCTATCGGTTGTTCCCTATAAACAACAAATCATCATCATACAGGCATGATATAAGCATATCACCATGACAATCCTTCTTAGTGTAAGCCTCATGCTCATATGGACATTAGGTGAATCCATTCTATTGAATATAGTTTTCTATGCGTGTATTCCAAGCATGTGGAGATTGATTCAACCCATAGAGAGATTTCTTCAGTTGATACACCTTGTCTTCCTCCCCTTGCATAAAAAAGCTTTCAAGCTGGTCAAGATAGACTTCTTCTTCAAGAATTCCATTCCATAATGCAGATTTCACATCCAGTTGGTAGATCATCCAGCTGTGATGGACTATACGTGAGATGATCATCCTCACAAGGTCAAGGCGAGCAACAGGAGTGACAGATTCTTCATAGTCCACCCCGTACTTCTGCTTATACCCCTTTTGTATGAGCCTTGCCTTATATAAATCAATCTCTCCATAAGAATTTCGATTGATCTTGTACACCAATTTTACGCCAATGGTTTTCTAGCTGTTAGGAAGTGTAGTTAGCTCCCACGTGTAATTTTTCTCTATGGCCTGAATTTCTTCTTCCATATAAATTCTCTAACATTTATCCCATGTGTATTACTAAAATATCAGAGGCTCGTGATCTACATACAAGAAAAAAATATTTACCTTTTCAGTTTTCTCATAGATTCCGCTTATGTTTTTCACCTTTATAGGCACCATAGGTGAGGATAAGCTGTCCAAATTTTGACTTGGTGGAGTTATTTTAGGAGTGATGGAATGTACTCCTAGACTCTTGTGTACTAATGATGTGTCTGAGGAAGGTATTTTGGGAATTTTCTCATGATGATCATGCCTTTATTTAGGATCATGTGTTTTGGTTGTAATATCTTTGTTTTATTTTTCACCATTCCATCCCCAAGCTTCTTCCTCACTAAAGATAACATCTCTACTCACCACTACTTTATTTCTTAGTGTATTATAGAGATTATAGGCTTTAGAGGATTCACATTAGCTTATAAAGATGCACTTTTCACCACGATTAACAAGTTTCCTTCTTCTTACATCTAGAACTTGAGTGTAGGCGACACAGCCAAATATTATTAGGTGTTCCACGCTCAGTTTGTAGCCACTCCATGCCTCTTGTGGTGTCAAAATTTTTAAACTCTTGGTTGGACAGTGATTGAGAATGTAGGAATCACTTTCTACTACCTCTTCCCAAAAGCTCTTTGGAAGGCCTTTCTCCTTCATCATGGTCCTCTTTATGTTGTGGATGGTGCAATTCTTTCATTCTACAATTCCATTCTTCTATGGTATGTAGGTTGTAGTGTGTTTCTTCTTGATTCCTTGTTCCCTATAAAAAATATTGAAATACATTTGAAGTGTATTCTCCACCTCTGTCAGATCTAAGTTATTTGATTATGTGACCACTTTGAGATTCAACACGATATTTAAAAATTTTAAAGGTCATAAATGAATAATATTTTTCTTTGATGCAATACACCTAAACTCTTCTTATGAAATCATCAATGAGGGTAATAAAGTACCTATTACCTATTAGTGAGGGTGTTTCAAGTGGTATGAAAATATCAATGTGAACCAACTGAAGTGGTTCCTTCTCTCTTCTGGAAACTCCACTTGGGAAGGAGTTTCTTTATTGCTTACTGAGTGTACATGCCTCACATACATGATTTGGAACTTCAATCGTCAGAAATTGACACACCATGCATGATGAGGAAAAGAGTTTAATCCCACTAAAATAGAGATTTTTAAAGTGTATATGCCATCTCCATGAGTCATTCTTCATGAGTCCAAAGAGACACTCCTCAAACTTTGTGTTGATATATAACAGAAACATGCAGTTCTTCACTATTTGGACTTGAGAAACAAGTCTCCTATGAGAATCTATTATATACAAAGAAGAGTTTTCCATGTGTATGACATGCCCCTTCTCAAGGATTTGGCCGATACTAATGATATTATTTTTCATGTTTGGAATGTAATAAAAGTTTGAGAAGTAATTCGACTCGCCATTATTCTGATAGATTTTAATTTTACCTTTTCCAATCACAGGTGCCTTTTACGAGTCTCCAAAACTCATGTCGCCATGAACTTCTTTTGTGAGTTCCTTGAATAGTTCTTTATTACTACTCATATGGTTTCTTGCACATGTTTCGAGATACCACACATCTGGTTGTTCACATGCCTTTTCTTGGGCAATGAGGAGTGTAATGACTTCTTCTTCATGGTGAGATGCTTCAGTATAGTTGGATAGTTCATCATGATCCATTTTTCTCTAATAATCAGAAGCATAATGACCAAATTTCTTGAAATTTCAGCATTGAATGTTCTTTCTGTTTCGATGAACTCGCGTGAATCAGCCTCCACCGTTTACTTTCTAAAAAAATTGGTAAAATTTGTTGGTTTTGATGATGGATTGGATGATACTCACACTCTCTTCCTCTTGAACGATGAACACCTCATTGCGTTAGACTATTATTTGGTTCTTGTAGAGTCAACTTGGACTCTAAGTCATGCTCAATCATTGAACTGTAATTCTTTTTAATTTGTTTCTCATGTACTTATAATGACCCCATCAATTCTTCAATGAACAATTTTTCAAAATACTTTGATTATTTTATTCCCAAAAATACTTTCTCAAACTTGGTTGTGAGATATCTAAGTACTTTTTCAATAACATTAATTTCCTCAACTTTTTCACCATTTCTTTTCAAATTGTTAAGAATAATAATTAAACATGAGAAGTAATAATAGATACTCTCACTTTCCTTCATGTTTTCCCCTTAGAACTATACTCTTAGTGTTTGAAGATGAACCTACTTCACTTGATCAATACCCTTGAATATAGTGCCAATATTATCCCAATACTTCTTTCTTGATGTTGCTTCAGAAATATTTTCAAAAGTTGATTCATTCAACCCTTGATAGAGGAGGAACAATGCTTTATTGCCTTTCTTCCTTTGATTTTTTAGAGTCGTCTTTTCTTCATTTGTAAAGGTGGATTCTTCCTCCATAGTGGGTAATGTATACCCATCAATGACGATCTCCCATAGTTCTTATGACCTAAACAACACCTTCATTTGGATACACAATCTCTCATAGTTATCTTTAGACAACTTCGGAACATGTGGCTGGATTGCGGTGGCCATATTCAAAAAATTGAGGATACCTTGGAACCACCTCTAATACCAGATTGTTGGATATACAAGCCAAAATTTTAGAGGAAGACAAATGGAACAATAAAGATAAGAATATTTCAAGCTTTCTATTTAACACTATCACTAACTACAATTTCAAATAATTTATAGGATTCACTAAAGAAAATGAAAATACATAGCGTGATATAATAATAATAGTGGAAACAGAAAATAAGGCTGAATAAATTAAAATGAATGAATAGGAATTAAGTAGAATGCATATGGGGAGAAAAATGGATTCATGGGGAATACTCCAGGGACATTTAGAAACTCCCTCCACCATTTAAAAAACAACCTCTATTTTGGTTTTCATTTCCAACACCCACACCATAGCCTGAGCTTGCATCTTTCCCATAATGCATATCCTAGGACCACATCCAATGCAAGAACCTCCATTTTCTGTAGAGATGATCTTCCCTCAACCATTCCTTGATGAATTCCTCTTTTGAAATTAGTTTCATGCATAAGGATGATCTTGATAGCACCTAAACCGCCGTTGGATTGCTTGAATCCTAGGATTGCATGAACGACCTAAAAACAGAAGGGAGGGTTTCTAATTGCATGTAGTATTCTCCATGGATGGTGGCTGCACCCTTTATTTTTCAATGATGCAGGAAAGGATGGTGGTATCTGATGAAATGGGAGGCCAACCCTTTTTACTAGGCTACAACGGATAAAGAAAAACATTAGGAGAAGCAGCCTATATAAAGGGTTCTCTCCCATCTGTTTCAATATCTCATCTAGTTCTGGAGTTCTCTATTTATTTACATTATTTTTTTAGGTGGTTTCCCCACTTATTAAAGATGGATATTTATGAGAGTTTTGTCCTTGAAAGATAGATATAGTGTGTACCCACATTTACCCATAGTGATATCCTTCTATTTGTCTGAGGTTTTTTACCCCTTTCATTTTTGGGGGTTTTCAAAGTTACATCTGGTGTCCAATTATTTCTGTATTTTTAGACTTTATTTTATATTAGGATTATAATTGCACCAATGGTTAAATAATTTATAGTATCAACAATTGGTATCATATGAAGGTTCTGTCCCAGCATTGTTCATGTTTTTTAGTATTAATAATTATCATAAATTTTAGTATTCTCTGTGATTGCAACTTCAATTGATCATTAATTTCATAAAAAATTTATTGAGATTATTAAATACACCATTGTAAAATAGAGGAGGTTCTATACTGACAATGTGTCTAGATGGAGATGAAATTCATGATCAAAAAATTCAATGGGAATAATTTTCTGTTGTGGGAAATGAAGATGCAAGCAATGTTACAGAAGGATAATTGTCCACTGACAATTGAAGAAAGACCAATAGATGTGACGATGGAGTGTGGTTCCAGTGGGAGCCAAAATCATGATATGGATAGAAATGTGGTTAGTACATTTGGAAGTGGAGATATACTAGTCAATGAAGTGGAGATGATAGCTGGAAGTAGGAAGCATATCAATGATTCATTGATAATTGACTTGGGAGCAACATAGAACATGAAATCTTGATTAAAATGGTATGACTAGTATAAAACTATCTTAGAAGGACTTGTGTACATTGGGAACAATCACACCTTGAAGATCATTAGATTTGGTATCGTCAAATTGAAGATGCATGATGGTATTGTTCGAACTATCTAAGAAGTACGCCATGTGAAGGTCCTAAAGAAGAAAATATTTTATTTGGGACCATTTGATGAAATCGGATGCAAGACTCGCACTATGAATGGAGCGGTGAGGATTTTGAAGGGAACTCTTGGGGTGATAAAGGTGTAGAATACATCAAATAACCTATATGTTCTTATGGATGAAACATACAATGAGGTGTAGACAGTTGTCACATCAACTATCGTGATAGAAGCATTGACAACGTTATAGAATCAGAAGCTTGGACATATGTCAGAGCGAGGACTGAAGATTCTTATGGATCTTGAGTTGTTTTATAAGCTTACAATGGTATCCTTAACATTTTTTTGAGAATTGTGTTTTGAGAAAGAAACACAGTTTGATGTTCATTATGTCAACAATAAGTAGTCATAAGATCTTAGAGTTGATCCATTCCAACATTTTTAAATCATTGGTTATATCCCTAGGAGAATAAAGGTACTTTGTATCATTCATTGATGATTATTATATGAGATTTTTTGTGTACCCAATCAAGTGAAAATTGTGTGTTTTGAAGTCTTCATAACATTCAAAGTGCGGAAGGAGATTGAATCTGGAAAGAAGATCAAGTGTTTGAGGAATGAAAATGGTGGAGAATATACAGGTAAGGAGTTTAATACTTTTTTTAATGAGATGTAATTAAGATATACTTCACAGTGGCGTACACTCCTCAGTAGAATGGATTGGTAGAGTGGATGAATAAAACCCTTTTGGATAGAACAAGGGTGATGTTGAGGACTTTAGGAATTTCCATAACATTTTGGATAGAAACATTGAATACCTCATGTTATGTGATCAATAGATCTACTTAAATTTCAATTGATTTGAATACATAGATGAATATTTGGACTGATAAACCCACTACTATTCTCATTTACATACTTTTGGAAGTCCTGTATATGAAATTTTTATTAACCAAGAAAGATCGAAGTTGGATTCAAGATCCAGAAAATGTATCTTCATGGGGTATGTTGATGGTGTGAAGGGGTATCATTTATAGGACCCCACTTCCCTCAAACCTATCATCGAGAAGTCATTTTTGCAGAAGAAAATGTGAAAAATTTAAAGTGATCAAGACATGGAGAAGGAGAATATAGAAACAACAATAGTCAAAGTAGAGGAAACATCCAAGGAAGAACCAGTTTCCTATGAGGCATTACTATAGAATGAAGATCAAGTACCAGTTGATTTTGGACCGTAACGGTCAACTTAAAAGAAAATATATCCAATATGAAACTTGGACTATGTCATTGAGATAAATATTATATACTACTTATTGATGGAGGATGGAGAGTCATCTTAGTTTTTAAAGGAAACCCAAAGTCTATATGTATCCTCATGGATGGAGGTGATGTAGGAGGAACGTGAAGCCATGTACAAGAACAAGACATGTGATATTGTTCCATTACCTCATGGAAGGAAGGATATCCTAAATAAATGGGTCTTTAAGATAAAACAGGATGGAATGTACTAGGTGGAAAGATATCGTGTGTGACTGGTGGTCAAAGGATATGCTTAAAAGAAAGGTATTGATTTCAATGAAATATTTTCTCCTGTTGTTAGACTGGAGACTGTTCTGATAGTTTCTAAAATATGTTCTACATACAATTTACATCTAGAGTAGCTGGATGTGAAGAATGATTTTCTCCACGGTGATCTTGATAAAGATATTTATATGCTCCAATAGGAATGTTTTTTAGAAGGATTAAAAGAGAAATTGGTTTAAAGGTTAAACAAATCTTTATACGGTTTCAAGTAGATGTCGAGGTGTTGGTACAGTGTATTTGATTCCTATATCATGAGCCTTGGATACTGTAAACTTCATTCAAATACTTGTACATATTTCAAGGGTTTGGATGGTAATTATTTTATCATTCTTATGTTGTATTTGGATGATATGTTGGTTGAAGGCCCCAACAAAAGATCATATCTAGGATATGAAGGCACAGTTGTCAAGAGAGTTTTATGTTAATAAATTGGGACTAGAAAACAAGATTTTTGTGATGTAGATTTACTGGGATAGAAATAATGGGAGGATTTGACTATCACATAAGAATTACTTATAGAGAGTCTTGAAATGATTCAACATGTAATATTGTAAGCCAACATCTACTCATATTACCATTAATTTCAAGTTAGACTCTACGATGAGTCCTAGTAGTGAAGAAGAAAGGTTGAAGATGTATCAAGTACCATATGCATTAGCAGTGTGATGTTTGATGTTCGCTATGGGTTTTACTAGACTAGACATTAAACATTTAGTGGGAGTAGTTATTCAGTACATGGATAATCCATGATGGGAGCATAGGATCATAGTGAATAGGATCCTTAGATACATCAAGGATACCTCAAATTATGCATTATGTTATGAAGGATTAGATTTAACTACCAAATGATATGTTGATTCATATTTTTTAGGTAATTCTGACCGGAGGAAATCCACTACTTATTATGTGTTTACTCTTGCAGAAGGATATATGAGCTGGATTTCAACGTTACAGTCAGTTTTGGTGTTATCCATGATGGAGGTAGAGTACATGGCAGCTACAAAGTCTTGCAAAGAGGAGATTTAGATGAGCTGGTTGTTGGAGGATCACGGGAACAAACAGGATAAGGTTCCATTGTTTTTTGATATTCATATCACCTTGCACATTGAAAGGAATCCATATTTTCATTCAACAAAAAAGCACATGGGGGTACAATATCACTTTATCTGAGACGTGGTAGAGGAATGAAGTGCGGACATGCAGAAAATTCACACAAAAGAAAATTTGACAGATTTACTAATAAAGGTAGTTGACTTGGATAAGTTCAGATGGTGTAGATCCTCGAGCAACCTCACAAGGATGTGAGTATCATGTTTGGTATATAGAAAGTATGTGTGGAGATGTGATTGGTTCTCAATCAAATCTCCAAGTGGGATATGTGTAGGCATTATTTTCCATGGAAAATCATTGCCCTATTGATTTATCAATGAGGCAGGCATGGATGGTGGTAGCTAATGAAGTGGGTGACCAACCCCACCTACCAAGATATAGAGGAGAAAGGAAGGCAGAAGGAGAGGAAACCTATAGAAAGGGATCTCTCCCATCATTTTCAATATCTCATATAGTTCTAGAGTTCTGTATTTATTTTCAGTATTTCATGGGGTGATTTTCCCAATTATTCCATAGATATATTTATGATAATTTTCCCCTTGTAATAGTGAGGGAGTGTATACCCACTTTTACCCAAAGTTAGAACCTTATATTTGTCTATGGTTTTTTACCCCTTTCATTTTGGGGGGTTTTCCATGTTACATATGGTGTCCAATTCTTTCCTTATTTTTAGCTTTATTTTATCTCGTGATTATCATTGTACCGGTGGGTAAATCATTTACAGTCCCAACACTCATGACCAAACCTTTCCACTAGGGTTAGATGATAGCATTCCACAACTTCCTCTAACTCCTTCTTTAAGAAGTCCACCACTAGAAAACCCTCCACCACGTCCATGTTGTAAGGATATATAGAAATGTCTGGGGTTGAGAGGAGACAGATCCTAATTGAGCTACTAGAAGATGCTATCAGATCCTCCTCGAATGAATGAATTCATGTCACCCCAGATTCCCTAGAATAATATGACCACTGGGATAAAGGATTTATGGATTCTCCCCTTTTCACTAGGGAAGAGAACTCCAATTAAGGGGTGGAAATTTTGGAGAAAAATACATTTGAATATAAGTTGTAAATTAATTCATATACTATTTTCATGAAGTTTGTTTTTTGATTTTTTATAAGTATTAAATGATCATTCACATCTTAAAATGATCCTTATGAAGTGGTATATTTTCCTTAAAAAGATGTTTTTATCCTTAAGAAGTGAAAATTTTCAAAAGCAAGATTCTTATGCACCAATGAATCACCCTTACATGAAACACAATTAATATGTATATTCAATGATTCATAAGAAAAATTATTCTTATGAACCTAGGAATGATCCATAAACATATTATTTTTACAAAGAGGACATTTTGTAACACCCTAATATTTCATAGTACGTTATCTCTTCAAAGTAATTCAATAATTGCGCTTCTCGCAACACCGAGTTCTAGCGCACCACGACTTACCAAACTAGCCGTTAAAAAAGTGGTTATGAATATTATTAACTAAATGTTGAATTTAATATACTCCATATAATTTTAGAATCCATATTATGTGTTTCTTAGAAATAATGTAGAACAAAATTCATTTTTTCAGATAAAAGAAGTATTTTTCAAAATATGCAATTTTACCACCTTTTAATGGTGAACCCTTTTTATAAAAAATATTTGACACTTTTATATATTCAATTTAATGAAATTAAATTGTTATTTATAAGAGGCACATAAAAATTATGTTTGGAAAAAGTTTTGGTACTTTTCTGATAACTTTTATATTTTGACGAATAATGAAAAATACTAAATTTTAATTGAAAAAAACTTTTTTAATAGAAATAATTTATAGTGTTGAATTATGAATTTGAATGGTTTAGAATTATAACGATATTATATTTTTATCATTTAATACAATTTAGGTCATTATCTGTAATTTCACATTTAAATTTGACATAAACGCATGTCTATCTTTTGATTGTTTTTACTTTTTAAAAACCTACTTCTTGGTTTTGACAACGAGAATTAATTTTAAATTAATTAATGAAAATTATATGTTTTTAATTTGATAAATAGAATTAATTTTTGAATTTGGAATATAAAAATTATCTTAGGGTGAATTTTAGGTATTTTTCTGAAAACTTTCATTTTTTGATGAATAGTGAAAAATACTGCGTAATTGTTTAAACTCGTATTTTTATTTAAATAATTATTTATTTTATTTAAATTTATTTTAACTAAAAAATAGATATATAATACCTATATATGTTCAATGTAATTCATTTAATTCATTTTATAATAAAATTAGATGTATAAAATTTTATTGAACTTTTTAACGTCATTTACCCACCTCCTAGGCACATTTGCAAATTTGCAATAAACATAATTTTACCGCTTCTGTGAATTGAATTTAAAAATTCTGAGAGACACAATTAACATCAATAAGTAAAATTTGGTCCAATAATATGAAAATAATTTTTGGTGAATGGTAACTTTTGACTTTTATTTACCACGGTTAAAAGTAAATAAGGTAATTAATGGTAAAATGATATTATAGTTACCCTAACACATTTAATAATTCTATTGTATAAGTGTATTTCGACCAAAACCAACCTTAGGAAAAAAATATGATCCATTTGGCCCAATTGGATTATATTAGTACATTTATTATTTTTTTATTTGAAGAAGAGTTAAAAGTGTAAAATTCAAAGTTTAATAATTAACCATTTTTAATATAGGGTTATACATACGATAAATTATACTATAAATATTCATTATAAATGTAAAAAAAATTATACATCATGGTATTTTATTTATAATTTTTAGAAATTAAATAATTAAATTTATTTATGAAACAATGATGATGCAGTAATTACCTTATTAATAAAAGAATCAAATAAATGATATAATAAATATAAAAATAAATATAATTTTAAATTTTCGATGCATTACACTAATTTTCAAGGTTAATATGACATGTTAGTGTTGATTAAATAAATTTTTTTCGAAGTGATAACATTTTTATGACTTTAACAAAAATCAAATACAAAATAGTGTCTAAATTGACATAAATGAGTTTTTAAAAAAAATACTATATTATTAAATTATATAATAGTCCTAAAAATATAAGGTTCGTCCAAAAGACTTATATAATAATAGTTATGTCGTTAGGGAACCACTTTGGGTTCACTTGGCATTTTTTAGTAAGTTTATTAACCATATAATATAAAAATACAAGGAGACATGGTAAATGTTAAACTATTTAACTAAGAGTTAAATCTACAAGATAAGGTTAATATAGTGACCTAAACTTGTCTAAAACCTATTGGTTGAGATTATTTCAACCCATAAACACCTAATTATCTAAATAAATTCATTTCGAGCCATTAGAAACCGAATATGATTGTATAATAAAATAATATTTTTAGCTTTTCCTACGGTGCCCCTCACCCCTCTTATAAAAGGGCACTTCCCCTTCTCTCAAATTCACACCTCCAAAGCCATTTTCCTCGGCCAACCCCTGCCCAAATATCCTCCCAAATTCCCTCAATTCAACCTATATGCCTTACTTTGAGAATAAATCCAACCTATGGAGACCTTTTGTTCAAATCAAAATAAAACACCCGAAGAAGAGGTAATTATTTTTCACCTCTTTCAAAGTTATTTTATTCTTCCACTTTCTCTTTCTTTTTTATTTTCATACCAAAATAAAAACTCCAGTACCTTCTATATACTGTGATTTTATTATAAATATGGTACAACCATATTCATTATCCTATCCTTCCTATGAATGATAATGTCACCATGTGTGCGTAAGTACGACTTACCGTCTCCACGTTGTGGTGTAATTTTTTATTCAACACTATATTATTTGGATGGATATAATGATGAGAAATATATATATAAATAATTAAAATAACATGATAATGTTTTTTTACAATTAATATAACATCCAATTTCACACCTTTTAATCATTTAGGAAATGATATCCTTAGTCATGTGTGTGTACGTCTTACTGTCTCCACGAAGCGATGACATTCATTTCTAGGTTCACCATTTAACGATGATTATAAAAATATAAATTATTAATAATTATTTAATATATGACATAATAATGATACTGAATATATATATATATATTCATTTACCTACATATATCTTATTCACTTACTTCCGTTCAATACGATATGAAAACAAAAACAGCGTTTACGCGTACGTACAACCTACCGTCTCTATAAACGATGTTTTTCATTTCATATATATATCTATTATACATATTTATATTGTAAATGTATTTTATATATAAATAATTTTTTATATTCTGGAAGTATTTAAATCATGATATAAATTATACGATCAATAATAACAAGTTAAAACACATACGATAAAGAAAGCGATTATTACCCGAAATGTTAGTTTAAGATAGAAATCCTTATCAAATGGGTAGTATAAAGTCATAAAAGAATCATTTATGATATGGTAAATATTAATATGGTTCTGGTATAATTTAATAACATACTATGGTCATTATAAAGGAGGTTAAAAGTACCCTCGACCCAAGGAAAGTGCAAGGTAAGGGTTAATTCCTCAATCTCATTATTATCTGAGATTGTTTATGTGTAAGTATTTTCTGGGAAATATTTATTATCCATGTCCATGTTTCATAAAAGTCATTTCAAAATTATTCTATTAAGGTACTATTTAACTAAAACATCATTTTAAATGTTTTAAATATCTATTATTCTAAATCTTTCTCATTAATGGTCATGTTTTCAAAATGGTTTTAAGGATTTATTTATATGGACATAGTTGTTTTAAAAATGTTAATTCCTTTCAAAAGTTTCAAAGAGGTATGAGACACTTTTATTCAAAAATATCTTTTAATTGACTTCATTTATAAATGTGTGACTTATAAATTATTTCACAAAAAGGGATATTTCTCTCAAAAAGATTTACTGATCATTTTCAACTATGTCAAAATCCTTTACTAGATATTATTCTTGATGAAGGTTGATTTATTATAATAAATTCTTCCATCTTGTATTGAATGAGTTGTGATATGTTTCACTATGGATGTTCTATTTTTATACCCTTCATGTTTTATGTTTGACATATTGGCATTTCGTATTCTAGTTTTAATACAAATGTTTATGAAATGTTTCAACATTTTCACATGAGGAATGCAGTGGACTTCGTAAGTAATGGGTGGAGCCTGCTATAGCTCCTTGATGCATCATTAGGTATCATGAGACAAAAAAGTGTCTTAGAATAATTCCTTGACAAAAAGTTTATTTTTTAGTCTTGGCAAGAGGCCTTCACTATGTGGTAATGATGTCTGGCGTTAGGAATTCCCTCATTATGAAATAAATTATTACATATAATTATTTAACTAGTAGAATATCCATGTGAATGTTTATATGGTAATTTTGGATTTATTTTCTCCATATGATGTTCAAGTTTATGTTTAAAAGGATTTTTTTTATTAAGCATCTTTCCTTAAAATTCTATAGCTTTCGCTAAATTATTTACCCTTACTGAGCATTTGAGCTCACCCCTTTCTTATGTTTTTTTTACTAGGATTCCAAATGTGTATTGTGTTTGACATGTAGGGTTAAAATAGAGGAATAATGGCATTCTAAACAGATTATATATGTTTTGTTTTATGTTTGAATTTTTAATGTAATGTTCATGTATGTAATCTATTTTCTAAGATTACTAAACTGATTGGTCCTTTGGGACATGATTCCATGTAATAATGCAAATGTATTAAAATAATGCACCAGCTTTGGGCTTTTGGGGTCGGGGCGTTACAGTTGGTATTAGAGGAAGTTTAGTAAAAACCTTGGAAACTATATTTAGAAAAACTCTGATTAGAGAACATTACCCTAAGATAGACTTTGAGAATTAGTATAGAAGAACTTCCTAGAATTTTGGTAATGTAGAAATTTTTTGTATTTTCCAATAAATACATCCTTTTCGGAATACGATAATATAGAGGTGGATCTGGAATAGATGTACCTAGGAGTGAAAACTCTGACAAGGAGTTTTGGGCTTGAACCAGGGTATCCTGGTACATGACAATGGTCTTTTCTGAACTCTTGGTTACGACACTCCCGGGGGATACGCTTAGGATAATTCACATTTTCTTTATAAGCCAATATAAATGATTTAGGAGTAAATACTTCCTTAAAGAAAACATTTTTTATGATTATAGATTATATGGATAATATTTTCAATTTATGTTGGGTATTTTGAAAGTTTGTAATTATGAATTGTGATTCATAAACTAACCTAGTGTATACCATTTTTTAGAAATGGTTCCCATTAGATGGAATGAGAACTCCAGAAATACTCATGATCCAAAGAGTAAGAAGGGTCATATATTTCATGTTATTAAGCCAAAATTTAGAATTGAAATAGTCTCCCATGTATTCTCATCAAATGAATATATAGTATAATGTGTTAATAAGATAATTAAAGAATTCTTCGAGTCCTATGGATTTGAAGGGAAGCAAGAGAAGAAAATGATGGTAGGGAGAAAGATAGATAAAGGGAATAGGGGAAAGAAGGATTTTCCCATATGTGATAACTATGGAAAGAATCAACTTGGTAAATTCCTGAAGGGAATGGGAGTTTTTTATAAGTGTGGAGAAAAGGGACACCAAATATATGATTGAAAAGGTAAGAAAAGTGTTTCAAACGTACAATTCTTCATTTTTAAGAAGTTGGGACACTATATGAATCAATGTCCAAATAATCAGAATATTCCCCAAATAATGCTATTGGATAATAATCAAGTTATGATACTACCGTATATGAAGAGGAATGACTAGTGTTATTATGTTGTTATTAAATAATTATTTAAATGTTGTATCAACGATGTACAGGTTATATGAATTATGGAAATAAATAAGGATTGTACTGTAGTACAATTTCATTAAGGATTTGAGATTATATGGTTCTAAGAAAAGTGACTCAATAGCAAGTTAACCTTTTTGGAAAATACATGGTTTAAGGAAAGATAAACCTTAATATGGTTCTAATACTGAGGTAGTAATTTTGGAATAAGATATGATTTATTTGGATAAATTATATTTGATATTATTGACTACTTTGAAAAAAATTAATTGTTTTTTATTCCATTATTGTTGGAGTTTAAAAAAAATTTAGATATAAGAAGCATATCCAGTATTCTATATGTAATAAGGGAGCATGAATGTAATCAATAAGGTTTTATGATAATTCAGGGTGTTACCATGTTTTAAAAGAATACATGAAGTTATTCACATGTTATTACGTGGAAAAAATATCTTCATTGTGTTTACCTTCCTTAAAAAATTTGGACTGTGAGTTTGGACATAAGTATTTTTGATAAGTATAAAGGTTGGAATTTATTAAGTTTGTCATTGGATACTATTTTTAAGGTTAAATATTTTCTTAATATTATTTTTGGATTGTTTTAAAAAGGACAACCAGGAGGTCGGGCGACAACTCGTCGCATTCGGCAAGGCTGTGAGACTTGAACCCACAACCAAAGGGCGACAAGGGTACATCACCTACCATTGTCCTTTGTGATGTCCAAGTTTGTATAATGTAGTTTTTTTAAATAGTCTAACAAATGAATTATAAATTTATTATTTTGGATACCCTATCCGATTAGGATAAATAGAATATTTTTGAATTCTATTATCTTTTGGAGTGAAAGATGATTTTGTGGTATGAATTAGTTGAATGATGAAACTCTACTTGTCAAGTATATTTTTTTTCTATTATTCTATGAATAAATTAATTCTTAAACTATAGGGAAGGTATCTTTAAACCAATAATGTGTTATCCAAATACCTTATGTTTTGTTGAACCGATGATATTTTAAATCATCATAGATTGATAGATTTGAGGCCCTCAATTTTACAATTGTTTGTGATTGATGACCTCAATCACTCCCTATAAATATTTACATTTTCACTCCAATTGTGTGTCTCTAATTTCCGCCAATGTTCTCCTAATAGATATCATAATTTGTTGGTAACCTATTTATTTACCTTTCCCTCTTATTAAGACTAAATTTTATTAACCCAATTTCCGATGTGGGTTTTCCACAAAGATATTTTTCTATTTTTAACCTTTTATTTTAAAGAACAATTTCAAATTACGAGGACGCGATTTATTGAAGGAGGTGAGAATGTAACACCCAAAGATTTCATAGTACGTTATCTCTTCAAAGTAATTCAATAACTTTCACTACACGCAACACCGAGTTCGAGCGCACCACGACTTACCAAAATAGCTATTCAAAAAGCGGTTAAGAATATTATTAACAAAATTTTGAATTTTATATATGACATATAATTATAGAATCCATATTATGTGTTTCTTAGACATACCAGGAAAGTTCAGGAATTGAGCGAGCTCGGTCCTAAAAAATTATTTAATAAAATATAAAAGCAACAAGACATAAACGTAACACAAGCACTATCACACCACAAAAGTGAAAAAATGTCACCCAAAAACCAAAGACCCCAAAGACACTAAATGATAAACCCGGAACGCATCAGAAAATGATGCCAACACCATAAAAGATGAAATTTTAAGATAAAAGATGTATTTTTTAAAAGAAGTATTTTTTAAAAAATGAAATTTTACCGCCTTTTAATGGATAACCCTTTTTAAAACCAATATTTTACACTTTTATATATTAAATTTAATGAAATTAAATTTTTATTTAGAACGGGGATGTGAAAATTTAGTTTGGATAATTTTTTTGTACTTTTCGGATAACTTTTATATTTTGATGAATAATGAAAAATACTAAATTTTAATTGAAAAAAACTTTTTTTATTGAAATAATTTATAGTGTTGAATTATGAATTTTAATGTTTTGGAAGTATAATTAGATTATATTTTTATCATTTAATATAATTTAGGTCATTATATGTAATTTCACATTTAAATTTGACATAAATGCAGGTTAATCTTTTGATAGTTTTTACTTTTTAAAAACCCGCTTTTTGGATTGGACAACGGGAATTAATTTTAAATTAATTAATTAAACTTCAATGTTTTTGAATTTGGTAAAATAGAACTCATTTTTGAATTTGGAATATTAAAATAATCTTAGGGTAAATTTTGGGTATTTTTCTGAAAACTTTCAATTTTTGATGAATATGAAAAACATTGTGTTGTTGTTTAAAACCGAATTTTTATTTAAATAATTATTTATTTTATTTAAATTTATTTTAAGTAAAAATATATATATAATACTTATATAAGTTCAATGTAATTAATTGAGGTCATTTTATACTAAAGTTAGAAGTATAAAATTTTATTGAACTTTTTAACGTCTTTTACCCACCTCCTAGGCACATTTACAAATTTGCATAAAATATAATTTTACAGCTTCTGTGAATTGAATTTCAAAAATCCGAGAGACACGGTTAACATAATTAAGTAAAATTTTGTTCAATAAGATGAAAATAATTTTTGGTGAATAGTAACTTTGGACTTTTATTTACCACGGTTAAAAGTAAATAAGTTTATTAAATGTAAAAATGATATTATAATTACCCTAAAAGATGTCCTAATTCTATTGGATAAGTGTATTTATACCAAAACCAACTTTAGGAAAAAACTATGATCCTTTTGGCCCACTTGGTTTAGATTATGACATTTATTATTATTTTATTTGAGGAAGAGTTAAAAGTGTAAAATTCAAAGTTTAATAACTAAACCATTTTTATTATAGGGTTATACATACGATAAATTAGACTATAAATATTCATTAGAAATGTAAAAAAAATCTACATCATGGTATTTTATTTATAATTTTTAGACATTAAATAATTAAATTTATTTATGACACAATGATGATGCAGTAATTACATTATTAATAAAAGAATCAAATAAATGATATAATAAATATAAAAATAAATATAATTTGAAAGTTTTGATGTATTCCACTAATTTTTTAAGGTTAATATGACATGTTAGTTTTTATTAAATAAATTTTTTTCAAAGTGATAACGTTGTTATGACTTTAACAAAAATCAAATACTAAATAGTGTCTAAATTCATGTAAATGAGTTTTTAAAACAAATACTATATTATTAAATTATATAATAGTCCTAAAATATTAGGTTAGGACAAAGGACTTATATAATAATAGATATGTCATTAAGTAACCACTTGGGGTTCACTTTGAATTTTATAGTAAGTTTATTAACCATATAATATAAAAATACAATGAGACATGGTAAATATTAAACTATTTAACTGCGAGTTAAATCTACAATATAAGGTTAATATGGTAACATAAACTTGTCTAAAACCTATTGGTTGAGATTATTTCGACCCATAATCACCTAAGGCTCAAAATAAATTCATTTGGATCCATTATAAACTGAATATGATTGTATAATAAAATAATATTTCAATTATTTTCTAAGGTGCCCCTCACCCCTCTTATAAAAGAGCACTTCCCCTTATCTCAAATTCACACCTCCAAATCCATTTTTATCGACCAACCCCTGCCCAAATCTCCTCCCAACTTCCCTCACGTCAACCTATATGCCTTAATTTGAGCATAAATCCAACCTAAGAATCCATTTTGTTCAAATAAAAATATAACACCTGAAGAAGAGGTAATTATTTTATCACCTCTTTCAAAGTTCATTTCTTCTTACACTTTATCTTTATTTGTTATTTTCATACCAAAATAATAAATCCAGTACCTTATACATGTTGTGATGTTATTATAAATATGGTACAACTATATTCATTATACTATCCATCCTATGAATGATAATGTCACCATGTGTGCGTACGTACGGATTACCGTCTCCACGTTGTGGTGTAATTTGTTATTCAACACTATGTTATTTGGATGGATATAATGATGAGTAATATGTATATAAATAATTAAAATAACTTTATAATGTTTCTTTACAATTAATATAACATCCAATTCCACACCTTTTAATCATTAAGGAAATGATATCATCACTCGTGTGTGCGTATGGATTATTGTCTCCACGATGCAATGAGATTCATTTCCAAGTTCACCATTCAACGATGATTATAAAATTATATATTATTAATAAGTATGTAATATATGACATAATAATTCTACTGGATATATATATATATATATGTACTTACATATATCTTATTCACTTACTTTTGTTCAATACAATATGAAAACAGAAACAGAGTTTATGCGTACATACAGCCTACCATCTCCATAAACGGTGTTTTCCATTTGAAATATCTATCTATTATATATATTTATATTCTAAATATATATTATATATAAATCATGTTTTATATTCTTGAATTATTTAAATCATGATATAAATGTTACGATCAAGAATAACAAGTTAAAACACGTACGATAAAGAAAGTGATTATTACCCAAAATGTTAATTTAAGATGGAAATAATTATAAAATGGGTAGTATAAAGTCATAAATGAATCATGTATGATATAATAAATATTAATATGGTTTTGGTATAATTTAATAACATTCTATGGTCATTTTACAAGAGGTTAAATGTACCCTCTACCCAAGGAAAGTGCAAGGTAAGGGTTAATTCCTCAATCTCATTATTATCTGAGATTGTTTATGTATAAGTATTTTATGGGAAATATTTATTGTCCATTTCCATGTTTCATAAAGGAAATTTGAAAATGATTCTCTTAAGGTACTCTTTAACTAAAACATCATTTTAAATGTTTTAAATATTTATTCTTCTAAATCTTTCTCATTAATGTCCATGTTTTCAAAATGGTTTTAAGGAATTATTTATATGGACATAATTTTTTTTTTAAATGTTAATTCCTTTAAAAAGTTTCAAAGTGGTATGGGACACTTTGATTCAAAAATATCTTTTAAATTACTTCCTTTATAAATGTGTGACCATTAAATTATTTCAGAAAAATGGATATTTCTCTCAATAAGTTTTACTGATCATTTTCAACTATGTCAGCATCCTTTAGTGGATATTATTCTTGATTATGGTTGATTTATTATAATACAACATTCCATATTTTATTTAATGAGTTATGATATGTTTGACTGTGGATGTGCTATTTTTATACCCTTCGTGGTTAATGGTTGATGTATTGGCATTTCGTATGCTAGTTTTAATACGAATGTTTGTGATATATTTCAACATTGTCATATGAGGAATATAGTGGACTTAGTAAGTGACGAGTGGAGCCTGCTATAGCTCCATGATGCATCAGTAGGTATCATGAGACAAACTAATGTCTTGGAACAAGTCCTTGAAAAAAAATATTATTTTTAGTCTTGGCACGAGGCATTGACTATATGGTAATGATGTCTGACATCAGGCATTCCCTCATTATGAAATAAATTATTACATGTGATTATTCGACTAGTAGAATATCCATGTGAATATTTATATGGTAATGTTTGATTTATTTTCTCCATATTATGTTCATGTTTATGTTTAAAAGGATTTTGTTTTTGTTACACAACTTTCCTTAAAATATTTTATCTTTCTTCTAAATTATTTACCCTTACTGAGCATCTAAGATCACCCCTTTCTTATGTTTTGTTTTCCTAGGATTCCAAGATGTGTATTATGTTTGACATGATGGGTTAGGCAAGGGGAATAATGGAATTCTTAATGGATTATTTATGTTGTGTTTTATGTTTGAATGTATAATGTAACATTCATGTATGTAATCTATTTTCCAAGATTACTAAACTGATCAGTCCTTCGGGACTTGATTCCTTGTAATCATGCCAATGTATTAAAATAATACACCAGCTCCGGGTATCTAGGGTCGGGGAATTACACATTTCATCAGATTTTTTTAAATGATTTTTTAATTTTTTTTACAGAAAAGGGATAAGGGTCTGCATATTTTACAAAATGGGATCGAAGAAGCGTGAATGGGGTTTATGCTTCTTTATCTACCATCAGAGAAGCATGAATCTCGTTCATTCTTCCTTTAAAAAGTCATTAAGGAAGCATGAATGGGTTCCACGACTTCGCCTATCCAAAAATTATAAATGGGGATCTACCCCCCCCCCCCACCCCCACCCAATCTCATTTCTCTCCTATGGATTTTATTTTTAATCCCTACAAAAAATCATTCTCAACATATATTTTCATCTTTTAAGAAGGTAAAATTTTTATTTAAAATTCTAATTATTTAATTGTGTTTGTTTTTTTTTGTATGATTTATTTATTTAATATGTTATGCGTAACAGTATGGATGTAGAAATAAGTGTCTGTTTGTATGGTTTATTTATTTAATATGTATTGATGCATGAATGTATGAATGTATACATTAGTTTATTGTGTATGATTTAATTTTTGGATGATTTTTTATTTGTTGTATGATATAATTCATATTTAATGTTTGAGAAATTTAAATATGGTGTGTATAAAATGTAATTTACATTTAAGGAAATAATATTGTTTTTAAAAATGTATATATTTTTAATTTAAATGGTGAGTTGAATATATTTAAATGTATATAAAATATGTTATTTTTAAAGTAATATAAATTTAAATTATAATATTCTATACACTAGATATATAATTTATTAAAAAAAATATTAGTTATATTAAGTATCATATTTAAATTTATTAAAATATATATAGAAAAAAAATTAATCGTATAAAAAAGTTTTCTATAAATAAAAATTTTAAATTATATTAAGTGTAAATAATTATTATTTGAAGTAATAAATTATGAAATATAATTAATTAAATTTAATAAAGTATAAATATGACAAAAAAATTATATATACATATGTAATTTTGTTAAATTGAAAATAACATAAGTTTATATTATTTTAATAGTTTTTATGTAAGTGTAAATTATATTACTTTTATTTTATACTAATAATACTTTTAATTAATAAATTTAAATTATATTAAGTTTAAATAATTATTATTCTAAGTAATAAAGTATAAAATATAATTAATTATATTTTGGAATGTAGAAGAATGAAAAAAAAATATTATATATTCATATGCAATTTTATAAAATTGAAAATAACATAACTGTACAGTACTGTAATGATTTTTATATAAGTGTAGATTATATTATTTTTAATTAAATTTATTAAATTTTATTATTCAATATATATATATATACATACACATTGAAAAGTTAAATTTTTTGAAAACAAGTGTAGATATTTAATATATTTTACATCTAGTAATAAGTAAAGTTATATAATATGTAGAAAATAATAAGCATACGAAAAAACTTATTAATAGTATTGTCTGATGAATGATCTAGAGATGGATGATCTTAAGATGACTGACCAATGCATAATTGAAATTTCATGTTTTTTTGTGTATGTGGTTATATAATTTGTAATAATTTCATTTTCAATTCCGTATTGATGACCTGCGATCATCCCTCACTAAGTATGTAAGGACATGTGTATCCTCCTAAAAAATGTTATGTATTTCATACCCCTAGACCATGTAACTTTCATGTGAGTAAATTTGTATTAAAAAGGAGTTCTACAAGAGGCGTGTCATAAGAGGCATTCGAGAACTTGTGTTTCACAAGAGGCATTTGACAAGAGGCATTGCTATTTGAAAGGAGACTTGTGGTTGCTGAAATATTTGATAATAGAGACTCTAGGAGTTCACCCAAAGTTTTTGGTTAGTTTATCATATAATGATAAACTAATCCATAGTGAGTCTCATGATATGGTTATTTATTTATAAGTAATTAAAATTTATGAAATATTTTATGATGTGGTATAAAAATATATTATGTTTTATTAAATTCATTTTGGTAATAATATCACCATCAATATACTTCAATGGTGATTTTATTTATATATTTTGTTTATTAAATATAGTATATAAATTTCCAAAATTTAGAACATAATAAATATCTCAAACAAACATGTTATCAATCTATAATGTTTAATGATCTTCATACCATCGTTTATGTATAATTAAAATTACATGTTTATTTTTTATATACAATTATTTAATTTATAATAACTGGATGATCTTGAGATGACCGAACATTGTATGAATGAAAAATAATGTTGTGTTTTTCTGTAATATAATTTTTAATAATTTCATTTTTTTCTCATTTATGACCTTCGTGTCATCCTTCTCTCTAAGTATGTAAGGACCTATGTGTCTTATTAAAAAATGTTGTGTATCTAAAACCCCTATACCCCCTCACTTTCATGTGAGTATTATTATAATAAAAGTGTTTTCATAAAGAACTATTTCTGTTTGAAGTTTTATTTTTACACCATGTCTAAGAGGATACTGATGGTAGCTAAAATTTGAGCTAATAGACGCACAAGGACCCCCCTTAGGTTTTAGTTGGTTTATAAAGTAATGAAAATCAATCCATATAAAAAATATTGAGATCAAGTCAATTATTCAATCATAAAAAATTTAAATAATTTAAAATTTTCATGTAGTATATAATGTTTTATTAATTTTTTTTTCTAAGTAATCATGCTTGTGAAAATATATTACAATGGTGAGGCAATTTATACTGAGTAGGGTTTTAGCTATAGTTTTCCACCTATAAGAGTGGAAAATATTATTGATTGTGCGACATTGGATGAAGTTCTCAATAAGATTCATAGTTGGTGGAAACTAAAGGATGATCAATCAATTACTTCAATAACATATTGAAATCTTCAATATCTTGAATGATTATGGCACACTGAGTACCCTCTGCTTGATGATGAGGATTTGGTGGATGTAACTTTGTTATTCAGGAAACAGTATAGTAATGGTCTGAGGGAATTGTATGTGGTGATTTCTGATATTGATGTGGTGCAACCTACTACTACAGATCCATGTTTTGTGAGCTCTATAGAATTTGGTCCTTCACAACACTCTTATCCATTATCGCTTAATATAACTCCTATGATAGAACCAAATTATGAAGAATATAATCTGAATTTTGAAGGAAATATAGGTAAAATACCTTTGTGTACTCTTGATATACTGAATGACAGTTTATCTAAGGATGAAGTATCTATTGATGCATCAGGAGATGATGTGGGTTAGGGTGATGTGGGGAATGGACCTTCTATGGTTTCTATAATAGACAAGAATCTAGGGAATCCACCAATTTGTGGTAATCATCCTTCAGTGTTGACTTCTTTAGTTGATGGAATGTCGCATGAACAATATTTTGATTGTTATTTCATTACACTGACTTCTGAACTCCTTACTATTATAGGGAATAGATCTGCATCAACTAATAACACCATCAATGTTAGGTAGGATTTTTAAAGTAAAGTTTCCATAAAAAATGTGATAAAACAATACCACATATAGTGTCATTTCACAATTTTGTTCGATGAGTCGAAGAAGGAAAAATATCTCATTCGATGTAAAAAAATATGGGCCATAATGTAAATTTTGATTGAGATAAATATATGATAAATTTTTTTCATATTGGAAGATAACCGAATTAGAAGGCCCACACACTTGTGTACTTCCAAGCTTGTCACAGGACCACTCTTCACTTGATGCAAAGTTTATATAAACTATTATTATAGAGATAATATGAACATGTTAGGATGTTTCTACGGCCCTTGTTCAGGAATGAATACAATAGTTGTTTAACTATAATATATCATACGAAAAAGCTCAGAATAAAAACTATAAGACAATTATAAAAGTGTATGGTTATTGAGATAAATCATATGTAATGTTGCCATATCTTATGAAATTGTTGTCTCTTAACAATTAGATTATTTATCATTTAGAAACTATTGATTATTTCACACCCAATCACCAAGTTGATCGATCAAAGGTGAAGTTCAATAGGATTTTTTGGGCATTCAGGCCATGCATCACTGTTTTTCCCTATTGTTAACAATTCATTCAGTTCGATGGAACTTTCCTTTATGGTAACTATAGAGGTGTTCTACTTTTTACTACTACACAGGATGGTAATTGTGCTACTCTACCACTTTCATTCTCTATTTTTGAAAAGGATAATTTTGAATCATGGAGTTGGTTTTTAGAATGTATATTAATTCATGCCACACAAAACTAGGGAGTGTGTTTGATATCTGATCTCTATAAATTGATTATAGAGATCATAAATAGTGATGGGGTTTTATAGATAGAGCCAAATTCTTATCATAGATATAGAATTTGGAATATTTCAAGTAATGTGTATAATCATTTCAAATATGATGCAATAAATAAGGTAATCCTCAAGTTGGGTATGTTTTTATAAACACAATGTTTTGGAAAGAAAATTTCATTTCATTTTTAATACAGTATTCTCTTATGGTTTCAACATATTATCCCCAAAAATAATGGTTTGATCAACATCTTGAAGAGATTTAAAGGGATAATAAAGATTTATATGAATATATAATGCATATTTCAAAGGGAAAATGTTCATTAGCATATGATGGTGGCAGGAGATATGGCCATATAACCACTAATATAGTGAACTGCATAAATGGGGTCCTCAAGGGTGTGTGCAAACTGTTAATCATTGGGTTAGTGCAAGATACATTTTATATATGTGTGCACTACTTTATTGAACGGTCCTAAAAATCCTATCTGAGGATGGAAAATAGAATGCATTTTACTCAACATTTCTAAAGTGACATTAATTAGATACTACATGAGGCATCAATATGGAGTGTTCTATCATTTGACCAGGAAAAGAGTAGCTTTTGGTAAGAAAGTTCTATGATTAGGCTACATGCACCAGTGGTTGAGTGCTTTTGGTCATGTTGGATAACAGGTACTGTGAGTGTGGAAACTTCCAAGCATTGAGATATCCCTATGCACATGTTCTTGTATCTTGTGCTTTGGTAAACATATCATGGGAACCCTATACTGGCATGATGTATCACATGAGAAATCCGGTTAACAGTTATAGTGAATCTTGGATACTTGTTGCTGAAATTCATTTTATCCCATTGCCTTTTGATCAGCCAAATTTCGTCCCTAATAATTCCAGGTTTCGTAATTTGGTTTTGTTTTCATTTATGTTTTTTTTCAATTTCTATAATTTTTTAAATTATTGGCTTGATATTAATAGGTTTCACCCCTGGGGAAGACCAAAATCTACTCTAATTAGAAATGAGATGGATTGGTCTCAGCAATGAGGACGTGGGCTACATTGCAGCATTTGTCACGTAGAATGACATACTCATAATAGATGTCCCCAAGTGGTAGGATAGATCTCCACTTCTTTTTATCCATGATCAACTCTGTGAATTTTGTCATGGATGTGTATATTTTCTCTATTTATGACCTATTTCAACTTTGTTTTGTTTCATTTCTATATTCTATTTGAAATAATTCTGTGATATTATAACTATTAAAAAATTAAGGAGACAAAGAAAATGAATGTATCATGCAACCACATGTTCTATGCAGGTTTTTCATCACTGGTGATTTAAAAAAATAGAATAAATTAAAATTCATTTGAGATCAATAAAATAATAAATTGATAGACTAAACCAATATCACCAATCACATATATTCGTTTATCTCTTTTTCATCATAATCTTGAATTATACATGCTAGTTTTCTAACTTATTTTTCTTGTTGTGGTTAAAAAATATGTTTACAATTTTTATTGAATTCAGTATAAAAAAGTAACGATGATATCATTTTTGCAGATGAAAGGTGCTCCAATTGTCACATCCTAGGATACTCATGGTTCACGACTGGTTTTAGAGGGATGTCTTATTCCTCCTTTGATTTTAAGGTTATCATGTCACATCCATCATGCCACACCACCTCCTGTTATCATCCCCCATCTTCATCATGTTGGGTTCTATGGTGTAGTGATGTGCGACCACACCTTTCTCGACTATTAGTTAATTTCATCACTCATAGAGAGATGGAGGCTAGAGTCACACACATTCCATTTTAGAGAGGGGGAGATAACTATTACACTGTAGTATGTGTCAGTTATGTTGGGTCTCCCCATCGACGGTGTGGTTGTGACAGGCCGAGTTAGAGCATATTGGTTTGATCTTGTTCATAGATTATTGGGAATTTAGGTCCACAATAATGGAAGGTCCTTCATTGGTAGTAGAATACAAATGATCTATTTAGACCATCACTTCTCACATCTAGTAGAGGATTTCAATGAGACCATCATTCTAAAATTTTAACGTGCTTACATTTTGAGTCTAATCGGTGGCATGATTTTCATTGATCACTCCACTACATTTGTACATATGATGTATTTACATTTACTAGAGGATATAGACCAGGAAGGCAATAATAGCTAGGAATGTGATTGTCTTGCATATACTTACACGGTGCTATGTAGTGCATGTCACATTGATAAGATGTAGATCACAGGATTCATTATTCTTCTACAGATGTGGATATGGTAGCACATCTCTCACTTATCTCCACATGTTCATGCGCCATTGCCTGTAGATATTATAGTAGAGTCTATGTGTGGATAATGGTATATTATTCCATCTTTCTAATTTATAACTTGATTTTATAACTTTATATTATGAAATTTAAATATAACAATGTGGTCTATAAGTGGAGTCAGGCACATCGGCATTCAAATATAGCCAGACGTGTTGTCCACACCTACAGACTTATATTGGACATCCTCCGTCTAGACGATCTAAGTGGTTATTATTTATATAGTTAAATATTTATTCTTTATTGTACACCTATTCATTTATTAATTGATTTTAATTTTTTTCATTCATATTCCATGGATGTCGTATACTAATGATATCCTCTAAATTCTTCCACAGTATTGTATGGCAATGCTTGCTACCAGCTCCTGCATGGTTCCATTGATTCATTTTCATATTGTTGAGTGAAATTAGACTGATAGAGTTATGAGGTAGTTCGGGATCCTTCATCCCATTCCTGACTTTCCTAGTCAGTTACCTTCACATCATTCCCTAAATATGTCAGGGAAGAGAGACTTTGATTGGAGGAAGTATCATACATGATATATTGATCTATGGGACGTATGACATGAGTCCCGATTACGAGGGGTGGGGAAAATACATATGAATTTATTAGATTAAATAGATTATAAATCCTAGTACTGCAGGTCCCCAGTTGGATTTCTTACACAATACAGATGGGGTTTTCATGACTTGGTAATCATTCTTACTTCCACTACATGACATGTTTCTTATTAACATTACTTAATAGCAGAATTTTTTTTGCAGGATACTCATATTTCCCATCTCATTCACATCTATGATCCAATAGAGGGAGGTTTATTTGACCAAATATATTTTCACAAATCCATGAAAAAGTTGTTTCCTTATATGGATGAGACTTATCATTGGATTTTCTTTGATCCTCCATACACTATTGAGGCTGCTGATCTTGATATAGACGTGTCAGGGGGTGACGACCCTATTATGGATACTGATGTTGCATAGGAGGAGGATGTTCATCATGATCATCCAGATGCTCCTCGAGATTATCATTCATATTCAGAGGAATATATATACATGATTGGTCTGAGTTGGATTCTTTATTAGACCCTACTTTGTAGACATCTGCAGCACAACATCCATATTCTTCACATGTTGGTGAGAGTTCCATTCATTATCCATTATCCTTAGAGGCAAGATAGGGTACAAGCAGCAAGACAATACATCCACTTCCTGTCACATAGGATGATGTGAAGGCAGGTACCAATGTTGATATATAAGAGCAGTGTACACCAGAGCAGAGACGTAGACAGACATGGTGTGGATGCACCATATATACACCTGGCAGTTGGACGAGGATCATACATCCCACAGACATAGATTATATTGATATTATATTGATGATACATGTTGTATGTTTTTTAAATCATTATTTATACATTATTTAAAAACATGCTAATATATTACATAATGTCCCACAAATCAAATAATTGATATAATTAGAAATTCTTACAAATAACTTTCAACAACTAAGAAACATTAATATTAATTACTACATTTGTAATAATAATAATTACTATTTTCTATTCATATTAATACTTAGTATTAATATATATATTTGTATAATAAATAATATTGTAAAATTCATTAATAAATATTAATTATATTAATTATATTAATTATTTTGAATTGAATAAATATTATAACTATTTAATAAATAATTTAAGATGATTATTTATTATATATAATATGGATTATAATACTATGTATTAATATAATAAATAATCATATTAAATTAATTCTTAAATAGTAATAATATCATTGAATATGACTAAATATCAATTAAATATTCATAAATATTAATAAATATCAATAAATATTTCTAGATATTACTTAATGTTAATAAATTTCATAAATAATAATATTTCATTATATTTAATAATATTTATTAATTTTTATGAATATTTATTTAATGGAAATCTATTATTCATGAATATTTATTAATAATTATTAACATTTATTAATATTTAATAAATATTTATTTATATTCATTATTATTTAAATAATATCTATATTCTTTATAAGAGGGTTTCACCCTCAACCTGTTAAAAAATTATTAAAATTTATGAATACTAATTTAATATATATTATTATTTAATTGATATTTATTAATATTCATGAATATTTATTAATTTTTACTTAATTTTTATTGATTTTAATTAATATATATAAGTGTTAAAAAATATTTTATTGATATTTATTATTATTTTTTAATATTTTATTAATATTTTTTGTTATTTAGTTTATATATTAACATTTATTTATATTTATTGATATTTTATCAATATTGGTTATTTTTTAATTAATATTTAATTATATTTAATTAATATTTTTTATATTAAATCAATATTTATAAATATTGATTATTTTTTTAATTAAAAAACCTAGAGGAAGTGTGAACGGGGTTCTCGCTTCCTTCAAGAAATTTACACAGGAAGCGTAAATGGGGTTTATGCTTCTCTAGACCTATTTTTTAAAATATTGGGAACCCTGTCCATTTTATTAAAAAAATTAAAAAACCATTAAAAAAATTATCCCATTTCATCCTTATGATGATGCTTAAAAAATCATCCTTATAAAAAATGAAATTTATGTGGAATAATAAATCATCCTTATAGAAATTGTTGCTTATATAAAATAACACATCAACATTGAAGAAAATGATGTTCACATTGAATTCAAATTATCATTAAGAAAAACACTTAGAAAATATTCTAGGATATTTAAAACCAAATTATATTTTCTTTAAATCTTTATTGCGATTAGTATTTTAGAGATACTTAATTTCCAATTCGAAGCCTATTTGGAATACCAAATAGTGTTTCACGTGAATTGTTAAGATATTTAAGGCATGATTAATAGAGTATTAATTGATAATATTTATTATTTAAATCATTTATTATTATTTTTTGTACAATTTATCTATCTTTTTATATAGATTATCAAAGGACGGCATGTGCATAGTGATAATTATCATTTAAGTTGGTGATACATGTGGATCATGATTCTAGGAAATCAAAAACCCATGATCAAGAATAAATGAACAAATCTAAATTAGTTCATTAATTTCTTCCACATTGACTACTTCTTTAGAAGAATAAGAACTAAAATGAATAAATGGTTTGAAATCACTATGCATGTGACTTGTTAATATTATTTTTGTAGAGTTTTATGCTTGTAAGAAACCCTACAAATAGATTTCAATAGAACCATTAAAAAAATATCGACATATATTGAGGTATCATAATTTAAATGGGGTGTACTGCATGAAATAAGCTATATTATAGAGTGTGAGGGTTTCACTATAAATCATTTTCTACCACTTCTAGACTTTATCATTCTATAAACTACTAGTGGAGTGATCTAAGGATTCCTCGACATTCAATACTACATCATTTATACTGGTTTTTATAGTACTTATTTGTTTCCATATTTTGATAGTATTTCGTTATGGTTTATATTTTCTCATAAAAAAGTAGGACCTTAGTATTGGGTTATACCATCCCTATAAACGGTGTGTTGTCTTGTTCCTCTAAGTGTAAGAAAAGCAGTTCTTAGAGTGTGCCTTATCTGATAAAAGGAGGGGGTTTTGGTTGTGCCTTGGTATGAAGAAAGGAAAGGTTGGTTCTTCATTTACTTCAAAAATAAGTATTTGGGTTGTGCCTCCAAGTGAGAAAAATGTAGTATAGGTTTGTGGCTCTCAGTGAGAAAAAGGAAATATTCGTTTGTGCCTCCAAGTGTGAAAAAGGAAAGATTGGGGTTGTTCCTCTAGGGGTTAGAAAGGTAGTTTTAAAGGGTTTTAAAACCCTTAAAAAGTTAGATCACCATATAGTGGGTTCCACACTCTCAAGTTGATATTGTGAAGAGTATATTCAAGATAATATTCATATAAAATACTATAAAAATAGTGCTCATTTTTATTTTTACTTCCATTGGAAAAAAATATTTGAAACATATATATAACTTTAAAATATTTAAAAAGGACAATTCACCCCACTATGGTCCATTCGACCATCTTAACAAGGACTAAATAGGAAGTACACTCCCATAAATGGTACATCGATCTGGAGAGAGATAGATCATTGGGAAAAAGAAGATAATTATGGGAGTTAAACAAATATAGGAAAATGGGTCTCTTTAGTTTCTGTGGTCGAGTATAGATGGGGTATTATATGGTTTTAATAGAAATTATAATTAATTTTATATCTATATATATGTGTGAGTGAGTATTTGTGTGTGTTTATATACCACTAGGTACCTGATGCCCACCACTAAGAAATCAGTGGTCCATCAGGTAGTTGATGTATATTCATTGACCACCTAATAGAAATCACAAGCTTACTTACCCATACTAATTCCATCAGCTATCTAGTGAGCCCCTACTGAGTACTCGATGGTAATAGTTGTAAAAAGAATCTATTTAACAATGTGTTCATCCTATTCCAAAATATTCAATATCTTACATTATTCTTCTAAATAGCTATTAAGAAAATATCTAGTGATATTCTAAGTGTCAGAAACCCACCACAAAACTAGACTTTTAGAACTCCCCTTGTTCCAAATTCATCAAAGAGTCAAAATTCTCCAACACCCTTAGCCCACAATAACTTGGGATATTATAAACACCCCCATAATATAGTTTATCATCCCTAAGAATCATCCACACTCATATCCTAACTCTAATTGTTCCATAAAATGACAATACTATTGTGTAATTCCAATTCTAGATTGAATTCTCAACATACTAACTATACACCCAATCTACCAAAATTATATTTTCACTAAAAACTATTTATTTGAACTATTACACCCATTAAATATATATTTAATCATGTATTATATACAAATTTATCTTTATCATATCCTAGCATGATAAAGGAACTAATATCTTTCACCAAACTAAAGACCATTGAAACTCGTATGGATAATTCACCAAAACATCAGCATGCCCCAACACCGCATCATACTCGGTTTATTCTCAAAATCCCTCCACACATAAATTTTAAACCATGCTAACCATACCATATTCATAGATAAATCATAAAACCTATTATATTATATTTAATATATAAGATTAATTCCAACCCCAACATAATAATGTCAATGAACCTTACTCACTCGCCAGATCGGATCATTTCACCATTGTTTCTCAATATCGACTAATATGCACTTGACAGAAGCATCAAATCATTTCTATCCATGGTGTGCTCCTAACCATAATATTATACATACTATCATCAAAAATCACTAACTCCATCATTATTTATCTCTCAAAATAACTATTTATTAATGAAGAAAAAGTATCTTTAGGGAGTTCAATAGTGATGGAGGCTAAGGGCATCTCCACAGACCACGCCTTTACAATCTGGGGGAAGGGAACCCATATTATATAAAATTTGAAGAGTATCAGTGAAAATTATTTTCAAAACAAAGATTCATTCCACATTGCTACCCTCCCACCAAGTTTGTAAAATCACTAAACAGTTATCCATAAGATTTATGCAATTCCCTCGGTCTCTGATATTATATGAAGATCACAATCTCTAAGCCTATCTTAGGCATCCTGAAAAACTTATTCAATACCATAATTACCAACCTTATTAAAAATAACACAATAAATTATAATTTAATAATTAAAAATAACAACTAAAAACCTTTAATATCATGGATTTCATAATAGTTTAAGGTAGAAATCAAAAATGGACATGCTAATTATCCGAAACCTATGATCAATTATACTTAATCTACTAATAAAATCTATGAACATAAAAAAACTTCTCCATGGGAATGGTACTCCCACATCCTAACCAAAAATTTTAAATCCTTACACCCTAGTCACACACAATTGAAATATCCAATAGTGCACTTACTATTCTATGGTGGAGGTGATGAAGTATCTTGTTAGATGAATCCATTACTCACCTTGCTTCTCATCAATAAACTTTAAATTTTACCCTGATTCATTCCCATTTCACACAGAATCCTAAGGTAAGGTAACCAATTCATTTGTCATCAACACCATCATGACTACTACTAAGTGGGTGTCTGAGAAAAAAGAGGCTACACATACTCATAATGTGCACTTAAGGGATTTCTAAGAATATCATTACTTTACGAATTCATTTCTTTTCAAGGATGATATGTAGTGAAATGGCCTCATGAACTCAGCAGCATTATCCATAAGTGACTTTCTAAGATACTATAAATCCATATATATTAATAACATATCTTGACGAACCATATATAGGAATAATATCACAAAAAAATATTATTAAACTCAATATATGGAACTTTATCATCTTCCCACATCAGGTATAGGGTGTTACATCATTCTTTTACCTCACCTTAAATTTAGAAACAACTACCTTCTCAAATATATCCCTCATAGTAACAAACTACTCAAACAAAAGATAAACTTTTTCTAACAAATTTTCAGCATCCTATGATCCAATAACACCAATTAAAATAAGTAATATTGTACTTGAAGCTCATGAATGACATGGGTATCCACCATTTACCTTTTTAAAAACCCATGTAAAAGGCTCTAAACACTGTTTTTATGCTCAATATGAAGATTGCATCAAATTATTTACCAAATCATGTTTAATTATTTCCCATATTTGACTAATACTCTATTTATGAGTATCAATCAAATGTCATCCTTTGATTACATCACCACAAATTAAATTTATAGTCAATAAAGATCCAATAATTTATAATACTTAAAAAGGAATCATGATCCATGAATAAGAAATTATATAATATTCATGCACTATTAGAAATAGAATCTTCAATGTCAAAAATATGACGTTGATTTCTTATAAACTGATGAAAAATAAGTCTAAAGAGAAATTTTAGCTTTGGTTTTTTCCAAAATCAACGCTAAAATGGATTCATTTTGGGCTCTATTTTCGGTTTTGGAAAAAAAATCACCAAAATGTAAATAAAATTTTTTTGTTATCAGTTTTTACTTAAACTGACGCCAAAATTAAAAAAAATGTACTGATTTTTGTAAAAACGAATGTCTATTTTTTTAAAAAAAACAATGAACCCCAAAACACTCATTTTGGATATTCTAAAATTGTTTCCTCTCAACAAACGACACCATCGATGACTACTCAAGTAACCTAGACAACAATTTTACTTGGTTTTCTTATTTAAATCATCATTTCATGATCAATGGTCCTTAATATTTCATCCTCTATCTTTGTTTCACCATCCATGAAAGTATTTAGTCACTTTAAACCCTATTATGATTGAATATCAACTGCGGTTTGATTTTTTTCCTTATTTATTGTTTGTGTATACAAAACATTTTGTTAGATCTTGCATTGTTGATCCTACCAAAAAATTCAAGGGAAAAAATCAATATTATGGATCAATTTTCCATTACTAAACTCTTAATTTTATAAGTTATTTTTTTTAATTTTGAAGATAAATTATTTATCATTTATTTATAATTTTGATTCATTACTTCATTTGTTTGTATGCATTTTATTATTAATTATAAATATTTTTATAAAAGTTTTTTAAATTTAATAAATTTTTTATTTGTTGTAATTATCAAATGGTTTTTCCAAAAATGATATATACATATTTGTGTGTGTGTAACTAAGTTGAAATTAGTAGCTATGATATTTTTCATTTTTGATTCTGACCAAATTATATACTTTTGGATCAACATGAAACACATCAAGAAAATATAGTCATATATTTCATAATATCAATAAATGTTTTTGTCTTACTACATAACATTTTTTCATTCATTTAAACCAAGATCAATATTAGATGATAATGATAACCACCCTTATTTTTAATCTCTATCTTATAAATGGAAATTTAGGAGATTATTTTGATCAAATATATATATATTACTTTTAACTGATGTTATCTATATCTGGGGCTTTCGATCAATGATTTTTTTCAATTTTCTTCTTATTATAATCAATTATTAATTTAATATATATATTTTTTAACCTATAAAATTTACTTTTATTGTTGATAATGAAAATTTGAATTTATTTTTAGCATTATTTATTCTAATTTAACTAATAGGAAGTATTGATATATATCTTAAGGGATCTAGGTAAAACGGAAGTGTTGTTGTGTGATATTCATTTAAAAAAATATAAAATTGAAAAAAGTATCCCTATTTCTTTATTAATATCATCACACATAGTTTATATTTAATTATTTAAATAAAATAAATACCAAGAGTAATTTATTTTTTATTTTATTCCTAATAATCATTTATATTTTATACCTGATCACTAATTTTTTTTATTGAATGTTTTTATGTTTAAAATTTATCTTTTTAGATATATATATATATTTAAATTTTTATATGTTTTAATATATTCACTAATTATATTGTGAACACATGTATTGAATAGATTGTAATTGGACAAATTTATGATGAACCACTAGTGAATATGAAAAATGAGATGATGATTTCATGGAATTTTCTAAATGAAATCTTCAAAACATAGATTTTATTTTCTATCCATGTGTGAATTTTTTGAATATGAAAATGTTAAATTCTAGAGAAATTAAGGATCATCTCATTTTCTATGGTTTTATCCTTAATTATACATGTTGGATCTGGCATGGTGAAAGAATTGAAAATTCAACATCTAATATTGATGATAATAATCATAATGAGGAAGAGGATCATATTAAAGAATTAATTCATGGTTTAGGTGTTGAAACCATGAAAAAATAGAAATTTTTTAATGATTTTATGGATATTCTAAGAAAACATTATTCCTCATTTTCACTAAATATACAGTGTTATGAGTGGCTTTGATATTAGTTTAATTAAAATCAAGAAATGGGTGGAGTGATAAAATTTTCTCTAATTTTCTTGGGCTTTTAAAAGAGATACTTCCAGAAGGAAACATACTTCAAAATTTCAATTATGAGGAAATGAAAATATTATGCCTAATGGTATTGGGGTATAAAAAGATACATGATTTACCCAATGATTGGGTTTTTTATAGGAAATAATATGAATATTTATCAAAATGCCTTTCATGTGGGACATCATAGTATAATATTGATGAAAAATACAACTCAGTTTCATTCTCAGGAACTGGAATCTAAACTCATGCTAAATCAATTTTTTTACTTTCTAATAATTCCATCCATCCTTCATATAATTTTAATAATTCAACTTTCATTCATTCTCAAGTACTCGAATCATAGCTCCTTCTAAATAAATTCGGTATCTTTTAATAATTTCTCATTTAAACCGTATATTTTAAAATAAAATTGATGCAAAAAGGTTAAGATAGAATTCATATGAGCGCATATCTGATGGTAACTTACATCACCCTACCGATTCACCAAAATGGAATAGATTTGAAAAAGAATTTTTTGATTTTGGAAGTGAATCTATAAATATTAGAATGGGATTACGTACTGATGGAATGAATCCATATAGGAGCCTATATAGCCAACATAGTTCATGACCTGTTTTGTTGGTAATTTACAACTTTTCCCTATAGATATATAAGAATAAAAAATATTCTATGATGATATTGATTATTTATGAACCAAAATATCCTAGAAATTATATTTATGTGTATCTTTCACCATTTATTGATGATTTGAAACTTCTATGGGAGGTAGGTGTTAAAGCTTTTTATGTGTACAAGAAAGAATATTTTTTTGTATGTTATAATAATGTTCACTATAAATGAATTTCAAGTATATGAAAACTTATCTGGATACAGTTTTAAGGAACATAAATCATACCCACTTTATAAATAAGAGACTCTATATTAACAATTGTACAATGGAATAAAGACAATGTACATGGGCCATCAAAGATTTTTTTGAATTGATCATCCTTATCATAGATTGAAAAAAGAATTTAATGTTTTATAGGAATATAATCTTACCCTGCAACTATTTCTAGTTAAATAATATTATGATAGGGTGAAAAATATTGATTCTACATTTATAATGAAACGAAATTATATTCTTTAAAAAAATATCTGGAAGAAATAGTCAATATTTTTCAAACTAACTTATTAAATATTTTTAGAGATAAAACATAACATTGATGTGATGCATGTTGAGAGAAACATATATGACAGTTTGATTAGAAATTTATTAGACATAAAATGAAATAAAAATTATTGATTACATGCTATATTGGACTTGATATTAATGGGAATATGTTTGGAGTTATATCCCACTATAAAAGGAAACACAACATATTTACCTATGGATTTTCACACATTAATGAATATTGAGAAGATGAATTTTTATCAGTGTATTCGTGGTATTAAAGTACCCAGTGGATATTCTTCAAATGTGAATAATTTGGTGTCATTGAAGGATTATAAATTAATAGGTATGAAATATCATGATTGTCATGTATTGATGCAACAACTTCCACTAGTCACACTGCATGGTATATTACTAACAATTGTTAGAAAGAATATCATAAGGTTATGTAATTTTTTCAAATCAATTTGTTGCAAATTCATTGATCCAATTTTGTTATATGTGTTGGATAATGAAGATTATATTATAATTTTTCAACTATACATGTATTTCCCACCATCATTTTTTGATATAATGGTTCATATGGTGATTCATTTAGTGTGTGAGATAAGAATATGTGGGCTTATTTATTTATGATGTATGTATACTTTTGAAAGATATATGATAATTTTGAAGGGATCTGTTAAAAATATTTATTTACCATAGGCCTCTATTGTTCAAAAATATATATTTAAAGAGGTTATTGAGTTTGGAATTGATTATTTATATGAAGTGGGGAATATTGGTCTCCCTATATATTGACATATGAAAGTTGATACTGAAGGTATAGGGATTCAAGTCTTAAAGGTAAAATTCATTTTATGTAATGAAGTGATTCAAGAACATTTATACATTTTTAACAACACAGATGAGGTTCAATCATATATATCATCACATATTTCTGAATTAAAGGTACGATATCTGAAAAGAAATGAAAATTAGTTGATGAATGAGCATAAAAATACATTTGTTTCATGGTTTAAAGAGAAAGTCATCACATATATATCTTCATCAAAAACATTGAAATAGTTGGAAAGGGGATCATCTCCTAATATGATCACATAGTCTTGTTTTAATATTAATGGGTACATATTTTACAAAAATAATCCAAAAGATAAGAGTGCCCTTAAAAATAGTGGTGCAATGGTCATCACTAAATCAATACATTTTTCAAGTGGAAAAGATAAAAACCCAATTTCTGCATCAACAACTTATTTTTGAGTTCTTTAAGATATATGGTAAATTGATTATTCTAAATTTCAATTCACCATGTTTAAGTGTAATTGGGTTTCTAGTAATACTAGTGTGAAACACGATGAATATGGGTTTAAAGAGGTTGATTTGAAAAGATTTAGTTTCAATTTGGAATGATTTATCATGGCGACAAATGAAATGAAAATATTTTATGCCACTGATCCATCAAATGATCAGTGGTCTATCATTTTTCAAGTTAATTGAATTTAGTAGAGTGATGAGTATGATGATAAAATTATTTATTTATATGAGTCTTATTCATCTATTATCTAATTTCTAGATAAAAATGACTACAACACAAACATAGTGCATTCATTATGAAACGATCTTTCTGAACGGATATGGTAAAACACTAAATTACTCTCCTAATTAATTTGGTAAATATTTACATTATATTTATTTTTTGAAATTTACTTGAATAAAAACTATATTTTTTAAAAACAATTGGATGTTTATTTATATATATTTGATTATTAATATGATTTTTTTGTTAAATTTTATATTCCATGGTTATGGTAAAACATATTTTCAATGAAATATCTGATGTACATTATTATATTTTGGTTATATTTACTGATATGAAAAAACTTTTTGTAACTTTGATATTTAAATTTATAAATGTTTCTATCATTTTAGAAGTAATGTTTATATTTAATAGTTTAGATTGTATATTTTTTTTAAGAAACATAACATAATTATTTTAAAAAACTAACACATGTGTGCCACTTTTTTTACTTGCATATTTTTATTTTCCAATTTTCTAATTATTCACTTGTTTAACTATATACAGTTACATAGAATTTCATTACATTTTTTTGTTTCAATAATAGATACAGATACATATACATAGTAACATGTTCCAGGGTATATTTCTTTTTTATATTATAAAATATTCAGTAATATAATTATTTAATGAGAGAAACGTTTTAATTTACAAAAAAATTGCATAACTACTGATGAGACTTTAGTGGTGTATTCTTCTCTTTTTAGTATTAAAAATTTGATTTCTCAAGTTTGTAAATTTGGAATTACACATTTAAAAAAATGTCACTTGCTCATGGAGATGAAAAATTACTTACTAGTTTTGATGATGATATTAATGCGACTAGCATAGTGCAATGTAGTTTATTTGCTATATCTCCATGCAGAGTTGTTGCAGGATTGTCATTTTATATCCTAATTGGAAGTCCATCGAAAATATAGTGAAATATCAGCTTTGGGAGGCTGTAATGATAAAATATCTCAATTGATTTATTTTAACTCATTTTTCAAATATTATATATTTTAAATTACAAATATTTAATTTATTCAATTAGTGATGACATTCAATTTTTAAGAAATGAATGAAATTAAGAAAATATTTATTTCTTTATTGGGGGTTTGATGTAGATATTTCAAAACAAAATTGAAAAAAATTTATGTTTTTGGAAAGAAAAAAATGAATACCCATTCCATAATTATGAGTTTTTATATGCATATACTTGGAAGAAATTTGTTTCCAGCTAACATGATGAAGAATTTATGGTATGATAATTATTTTATATTGTAAAATTTGTTATACATACACCTAATTACTTATTAATTTATTTTTATATAATATCCCTCCATGAAATATCATTAATAGATCTAGGTTCATAATGTATACCCTCATACTTTATCATGTGAAGGTTATCATTTATTGGTGTAAAAACTGATTGATGAAAAGTTTGAAGCATTAATATATCAGTCTACTAGTGGTTCAGATGAGGTCCATTTAGGTCCTCCATCTCCCCCACCCACCATGAAAAATGTAAAAGAGTGAAAAGAAAAAAATGAAAAGTATCTTATAGATAAATATAAGAAAGTAGCTGAAAGAATTGTAAGTAAATATTTTAGTTCATTAATTTTTGTATTTTATAAATTAACAACACTAATATACCATTTTAATTTTTCATTTTAGGATGAATTTCAAGAGAAATCAACACATGTAGCTTTTATCCCTGAGGGTAGGATATAAATCCTAGTCACTTATTTAGGAAAGTAAGAATATCCCAGTCGTATAAGAGGATATGAGGCGGGTGTTAGTATTCAAAAAGTTATTGGTCATCAATGTATGAAATCAGGAGACCCATAAATCAAACCCTTAAATATTGAGTTAAAATATATGAAAAATCTATGGGAGATCAAATTAAATTGGTTGTGAAGGCTATGTTAGAACAATTGATGAGATAATCATAGTTTACGCAATCTGACTAGCCTACCTGGCCTTCCAATTCAGTTATGCATCTGGTAAAGATCACCCAACTGGACTAGCTTGCCCAGCTTTCCAACTCAGATCCTCCACCACCTCATTTAGACCCAACCTTATACTGTTATTTGTATGTTGTATATCCTTATGTACTTATTGTAGTGTACAGAGTCATAGATATTTTTGGGGATTCTTTACATCACCATCCTATGTAGATGGGTCAGGTCATAGTATTAGTACATGATATTATTTAAACTAATACTCTAATACCATTTCATCCAGAGGAGGTTACCAAATTTGGGGATTTTATGGGTCAATTTTTACATTGTCTAGCTAGTATTATTCATTATCTTTCATACAAGGTATGCATTTTTTAATGTTAATTATATTTGATTGAAAATTATTTATAATGTTTTTTGAAACTTAATTTATTTATGAGTATCTAAAATCAAAATAATTGGCACAAAGGAAACAAAAGGTTCAAGAACAAACAACTTTAAATAATTCTAATATTTCTGATAGGATACTAAGATTATCTTAGGTTTCTTCTTCCTTAGATAATTTATATGAGTTTTGGATGATATTTTATATATGTATAAGATAATATATATTGAGAATATTCAGAAAATATATCATGGATCTAATTAGTTTTGAAGAGATTAGTGTTCCTGTGTTGAAACTGTTTTCCATGTAAGTAAATTTATGTTTTAGTTTTTATTTATTTAATTAAATATGGTTTTAAGTGACTTACTATATTACTTATTTGATTAAGTATATACACATGCTTCTTATTCAAAATTATACCACTAGAATTTATGGTTTTAAAGATCTATAATTCATTTCAATTGCTACAAAATATTTGAAGTCTGGTGATAGAGTTACATGTATATGTGAGAGATTATCAAATATGGAGATTGGCTATTGGTTTTTTCCATTCCTTTATGGGTAAAAACACTAAGATAATTATGAAATAATGTTAATTATAATTTCATTAATTGTGAACTTTTTGTATTGTAGAGGGCATTGGATATTAGGCATATTATTCCAAAGTGAATGCATATTATATTGGTTTTTCTCTTTATTTGATGGGGTTTGTAAAAAAATCATCACCTTGTAAGACAAGTAAGTTTTATTCTTTTTTATAAGTTCATTATATTTAATTTTTATTATCTATACATGTTTTGTTTGATTATATATATGAAATACATGTCATGGAAAAATTTTAACAAATATTACTTTTTGATAAAGAATCCAAATCTAATCCAATACGTGGAAGTAATGGTAAATATTTTTTATATTAGATAATATTATAAATTTATATATATATATTTGTTTGTGTGTGTGTGAAAGTTTTTATTATAAATTTAGTGTTTTATAACCACATTTTCATTAACAATAAGGAAATGTGGAATGCGTTTATTATGTTTTACTATTTATGTATGAGGTAATCACAACTGGGGTAATGACTAAATTTGATAAGGTTTATAACAACCCTACTTTTTATTACACACTTCAACCCAATTTATTACATAAAATATTCACTCGATACAACATAGAAGATCGATAGGTATAGTTTATTTGGGGATTAGGAACATTACATAACATCTTAGAACATAAAACACACAACATCTTTATTGAAAGCTTCCTTTACATTACCACTACATTCCCTCATACTTAGCATTACATGGGATAACCTGAGGAAATGCATAAGAAAAGGGTGAGCAATAAAGCCCAGTAAAGGAATAAACATGTAATAACATGAGGAATAAAATACATGTTATACAATAGGCATATAAATGGAGAACAATATAAGCATGAACATAATGTCATGATAAATCATGATAATCATAACATGGAAATGTGGCAACAACACTTAACATGGAATTAGCATGAGCCGAGGATCATTGCACATGGATCATGAGTAAACCCTCATTACACATGAATCATGAGTAAAACCTCATG
Organism: Viscum album; assembly: GCA_963277665.1. Classification (NCBI taxonomy): domain Eukaryota; kingdom Viridiplantae; phylum Streptophyta; class Magnoliopsida; order Santalales; family Viscaceae; genus Viscum; species Viscum album. Next base: position 67,753,168 of record OY728154.1, read on the forward strand.
TCACTTGAATTAGCATGATTCAACACCCATTTCACATGACGTATCATGATACTATACTTTACCCAATTCATTAGAGCGCTATCAGGGTGCACCCTTCTTAAACATTTCATTCCATGTATAAGTGATCCACATGGATCATAAGACATGAAATCAATCATCATAATTTATTCTATGATAATGGGATGTGGAATACATACATGAATCTTTATAATCAATAAGTAAATTTTCATAAATTTGAATACCCTTGATAGAGAAATGGGCATGGTATTCACTACATAATGACATTGGCTTGGAAAATCTTAATGCAATTTCGACAGCATAATGGTGTGAAATAAGAACTCATAAAAAATGGTTGATGAGAGAGAAAGGGGTGTCTCATCATATTTACATGAAATGGATAGTAAGGGGGTCATATGAAAACATGACCCAACAAATGTAATGGAATTTAGATGCATAATTCAAAGTAATTACTTTGATGTAATAGAGGAGAGAGAAATCCATCATGGAATTTCAGCATAGTAACAGGGGTACATGGGCGGACTTAATGAGAGAGAAAGGGGTATCCAATCATTAAAACATAAATAGTGTAGTATGGGGGAGGTTATCAATCATACACCAACATTTTAATTGAAAAAAGGGCATAACAACTTAAAGAAAATTGGACAAATGAGAATGGAAGAAATCCCTTACTTGGAAGTGTGATCCAAAAGGCTTGGGAGAGGATTGAGAGAGGCTTCTTGGGAGCTTGTGGAACCCTGGTAGGATTCTATAGAGATAAGGGAATGGGTTGGTATAACTCCAAAGGCTTTTATTGAAGATTAAGTGGGATCTTGGGTGGTTTTATATAGTAAAGAAGAGGTAATTCTTTATTATTTAGGTTTGGGACACCTCACATTAAACTAATAAAAACACAAACCAGACCATGGTTTTTACCCATGGTTTTTTCCAAATTTGAGTGGAAAATAATATTTTATAAGGAAAATGTCCGAACTTCTTAAAATAATAGGGTTGATTATGTGGAGGTGAGTCACACTCTTAAGGAAAACAATTTAAAAAGACAAAATGTTTTATAAGTCTTGGAGGGTCAACTAAAGCTTTGTAAAATAAATAAATAAAACCCAAAATCACATTATTTGAATGGTAAAACATATATTGTCCTAACATAATGTTTATATTATTTTATTACATCACTATTGGGTCATTACGATGTCATAAACACATTATATATTTAAACGGTGTTTTATTTTTAGCCAAAAATTTGACTATCTCAGAAAATTATAAAAAATTCACCATTGGATAATTTCAACATCTTGATTCCAAAAATAATAATCATTTTATCTAAATAATTTTATAAATATGTTAATTTTTACTTTTAAAATAAAAACTGACATTTATCGAAAATTCATTGGTTTTGAAAAAAATAGCTTTCAAACCATAAAAAAATTACAATTGCATTCATAAAATTATAAAATAATTTATATTTAATAAAAAATAATTTGATAATAATAATAAAAATATTTTATTAAAATATTATTTAATTCAAAAATCCATTAATTCGTCAAAATATATTTCTTAGTTGAATGTTAACTAAAAATACTATTTGTGCTTTAAAAACTATTTAAAAAGTAACAATAATAAAATGAATGCACATTATTTATACAAAAATAATGTACAAAGTCATAGTGTTAAGGTATTGTTACATAACCCCTTATAACACCCGCATAAGACTGAAGGGTAAGGTGTGCGATGGTGACAGACTCTTGGGGTGGATCAGATAGCATCGCTCTGGTGGTAATCTCTATTAACTTCCACTTCTCTTGTAGTCGATTCTGCTCAAGCTTAAAGTGTTCAAGCTCAGATTGGGCTTGGTCAAGAGTGAAGCCTACTGACACCACCACCTTTATGAGCTCTGAAAAATGGGCTTCGTACGGGGAAAGTCTACTGTATGAGGCCATTGTTTCCTTTGTTTAAGTAAATTGGATTTGTTAAAGCCTTATATTTATACTAATCATATGATCAATGTTCAACAACTATATTAGAAACGATCAAAATTCCTAATGGTATTTTAAAATCCATAAACATAAAACCAATGAAGTTCACATTTTATATAACTATAATAAGTCATTTAATTAGATCAAGAGGAATTTCCATAAATGAAATTTTGGGTCATTACAATCTTCCCCCCTTAAGAAATTTCACCCTTGAAATTTACTTTTCCCACATTAAAATAGATTAAGGTAACTCTGCTTCATCATTTCCTCCTATTCCCACGTCGCTTCTTTAAACTTTTGGTTTCACCACAACACCTTGACGAGGGGAATTGTCCTATTTCATAGAACTTTTTCTCTATGATCTAGGATCTTCACTGGTTTCTCCTCATAAGAAAGATCATCCTCTAACTGTACTACCTCTGAAGAGAGTACATGTGAAGGGTCTAGTATGTACTTTCTTAATAAGGATACATGAAAGACATCATATAATTTGGCCATGTTAGGTGGAAGTGCTAGTCGATAGGCCATAGCCCCAACATGATCAAGAATCTCGAAGGGGTCGATGTACCTAGGACTTAACTTCCCTTTATTTCCAAACCTCATGACCTTCTTCCATGGAGATATGTGTAGAAATATCACGTCTCCAACTTTAAACTCAATGTCTCGTTGATGGTTATCTTCATAACTCTTTTGTCGACTCTGTGATGCCTTGATATGCTTCTAAATATTTTTCACCTTCTCCACCATTTTTTCAACCATTTCTGGTCCTAGCACCTTACGTTCACCGACTTCATCCTAACATGCTGGTGTTATGCACCTCTTCCCATTCAGGGCTTCATAAGGTGCCATTCGGATGCTCGAGTGGAACCTATTATTGTAGAATAATTCAACCAGTGGAAGATGTTGGTCACATCCTCCTTTGAAGTCCATAGAACATGATCTTAACATATCCTCCAGTGTCTGAATAGTTCGCTCGAATTTTCCATCAGATTGAGGATGATAGACCGTACTGAAGTTTAGTTCAGTATACAGAGCATGTTGAAGACTCTTGCAAAACTTAGAGGTGAATCTTAGATCTCGATCGGATACAATAGATAGTGGTACACTATGCAGCCTTACCACTTCCCATATATATATCCATACCAGTTGATCCAATGAGAAATCCTCCCGAATTGTAATAAAGTGTGCAGACTTTGTAAGAAAATCCACAATAACCCATATTGCATTATTGCCTTTGGATGTCTTCGAAAGTCTGGTGAAAAAGTCCATGGTGATGTTCTCCCATTTCCATGCTGGTATGGGAAATGGTTGCATCATGCCCTTAGACTTATGTCTCTCTACCTTCACTTGCTGACACATCGGGCACTGTGATGTATACTCAGTGATCTCCTTCTTTATATTATCCCACCAATAATGCTCTCGGAGATCTCGATACATCTTTGTGTTTCCTGGGTGAATAGAGAAAATTGAACAATGGCCATCATCATAAAGTTCCTTCTTCAGCTCCAAACTTTATGGAACACATAGTATTTTCCAAAATCTCACAATTATATCTTCATTAACATTGACCTCTGAGGACTTCCCTTTTCTAATAGCTTCCACTTTATTCTAAGTTCTCACATCATCCTTTTGAGCATCCTTTAACCTTTTCAAAAGATAATGTTGATCAATCATTTGTGAAAGGATTTATGATGTTCCCTTATTTATAATTCCCATATCTATTTTCATTAAGTCTAAGAATATTGGATCCTTATCAATTTTGGTCAATGATAGAATCACTGGGTCCTTTCTACTTAGAGCATCCTCCACCTTGTTTTCTTTCCTATGGTGGTAATGGATTGAGCAGTCATAGTCTTTGATCGGCTCTAACCACTTTCATTGGTGCATTTTCAACTCTTTCTATGTGAATATATACTTGAGGCTTTTGTGGTCCATATATATTTCATGCTTCTCCCCAAAGAGATAATGCCACAAAATTTTTAAAGTGAGGATCACCACATCAAACTCCAAATCATGTGTTGGATAATTCTGCTCATGAACTTTCAATTTCCTTGAAGCATAGGCAATGACTTTGTCATTTTGCATCAACACACAGCCCATGCCCTTCTTTGAAGCATCACTGAATACCACAAAAAGTTCTCCACATGTGGGTAAAATGGGAACGAGCATAGTGATAAGCCTCCTTTTTAACTCCTTGAAGCTTTCTTCGTATTCATCACTGCAAGAAAACATTACTCCCTTCTAAGTTAGCTTGGTAAGAGGGTTGGAAAATCGTGAGAAATATCTCAAAAATCATTGATAATATCCAGCTAACCCCAAGAAGTTATGGATATTTGTTACCGATGTTGGACTTGTCCATCCCTCAATTGCATCTATTTTGGAGGGATCCATAGATATCTCATTTCTTGTGATGATATGACCCAAGAATGATACCTCCTTCAATCATAACTCACACTTGATGTACTTTTCATAGAGATTATCCTTCTGCAAGGTCTCTATTATAGTTCTTAGATGCTCTGCATGATCCTCCTTGGTTTTGGAGTATATCATAATATCATATATAAAGACTACCAAAATTTTGTCGAGGTAATCTCTAAAGACTCTATTCATCAAGTCCATGAAAATTTCTATAGAATTAGTGAGTTCGAAAGGCATTACTATGAAATCATAGTGCTCGTATCTTGTACAAAAAGCAGTCTCGGGGATATCTTCCTTCTTCACCCTTACTTGATAATATCCCGACCGAAAATCCACCTTGGAGAAGTATTGTGATCCACGCAGTTGATCGAACAAGTCATCAATTTGTGGGAGAGGATACTTGTTCTTTATCGTGATTTTGTTAAGCTCGTGATAATCAATGCAAAGGCGCATTGACCCATCTTCCTTCTTGACAAAGAGGACTGGTGCACCCAAAGGTGAAGCACTTGGGCATATAAACCCTTTATCCAGATTCTCCTGTAGTTGTTTCTTCATCTCCTCAAGCTTCACAATATCCATTCTATATGGATTATTTGGTATTGGAAACACCCTAGGTATAAGATCAATTGATAATTCAAAATCTCTTCTAGGAGGAAGACCAGGAAATTCCTTGGGAAACACTTCAGCGAATTCCCTTACAATAGGTATGTCTTTAAGGATGGTTTCCTCCTTAAACTCAATCATATGAGCCAGATACGTGTTCTCATAGGGCAGTAATATCCACGCTTGAGATGATGGATCTAAAGAAGATTAATCTTCCTCCTTGCACTTGTATAGAATTAGGGGGCGATTCTCCATATGGAGAGTGATTTCCCTGTCACAGTAATTTATGTTGGATCTATATAAGGAAAGTCAATCCATGCCAAGAATTGCATCAAATTCCACCAGATGGAGTATGACGAGGTTGACTGGGAAATTTAATCCACAGATTAGGATATGGGAGGAGTTATATTTATGGGATGCAATGATTTCCTCATTTTCCATACTCACCGACATCTTTACTTCCATGATTTGTGGTGGTGATGGGATTGTTATACTAAACGTTTGTGATATAAAAGAATGTGTATAACCAGAATCAAAAAGTACGTTCAAAATTATTGAATGAATAACTAGCGTACCTGTCACCACTTTGTTTTCAGGGTTCACATCGGCAATAGTAATGGAAAAATCTCTCCCTTGTTGCCTTATAGGTTGTTGGTTTCCTCCTAAAACCCTTGGATTAGGGAATTGATTTGCAAGATGCCCTGTTTCTTTGCAGTTGTAGCAATGTACAACACATTGAGGTTCGAACGGAGTGTTCCTCTCCTCTGTTGCAGCTGTGGGTTTTTCTTTTTGGAAATTAACAGCTAGGTTCCATTCTCTTCAACACCTAAATCATTTCCTCGTCCCCTTCAAGAAATTTTCAGGGTGCTTCTTTTCACACCTTTGGCAAGTGGGGTGTTGGATCCTCTTAAAACCATTGGATTTATCCATCAGACTACCAACATTTAATTCCACCTTATGTTTCATATCCCCATGATACTCCTGAGATTCTCCAATCTCCATTTCATCCTTGAGGGAACATCAGACAATTTCCTCATAGCTGTCAAAGTCACGGATCGCCATTGCTTTCCGTAGGCTAGGTTTCATCCCCCCAAAGAAGCGGTCAACCTTGCATTTGGGGGTAACAACAAAGCCAGAGGCGTATCGTGCAATCCTTGTGAAGTTTTCCTCGTATTCTCCGATAGATTCATCATCTTTTTTGATTGAGTGCAAGAAAGTCCCTTTCCATCTTAAGCCGGAGGGTGTCCGGAAAATATTTATCAAGAAACATCTTCTGGAAATACTTCCATTCCAACACCTCGATCTCCTCCTCAGGCTTCGTATTTTTTATCAACATCCACCATTGATTAGCTTCACCCTCTATATGATAAGCAACTAGGAGAACCTTCTCTTTTTCAGAACATTGAAGGATAGAGAAGATCTTTTCAATGGAGTTGATCCATTGTTCGATGATTGAGGGATCGGATGATCCATTAAAAGTAGGAGACCTTTGTATCATGAAGCTCTCAATAGTGAATTGTTCTTTCTTAGGGGGGTTGAATGTTCCTCTTAACCCATGTTTTTATTCACATATTGAGTTAACTAAGATAGAATCATGACAAAGTTTGTGATTCCCGCTCCCATCGGATTGGAAATCTCATTAGCACAGTTATCACATTGATCTTCACATCGGTTGTTAGCCCGAGTCCTCCTATTACCGGAAATTGGATGGAATAAAAGGAAAGTTAGGGGTAACACATAAAGGGTAATCCAAGGACAAAACTAATGAATTATAAATAACTTTTATTTCCTTAACTTATGAATTCATAGGCTTCAATATATGATATTCATGATCTACTTTTTAACATATACTCTTAGGGGAATTTTTTTTATTCCCGTAATAATGGTTTATACTAAGCTTGTGAATTTACCAATGCATATCCCTCGGGAGTGTCGTAACCAAGAGTGCAGCAAGACAAGTTTTCATGCACCAGTTCCTATTCGAGTCTAGCTCAAAGTGGTGTTTCCATATTTTACCCCTAGGATACATATGTGTGAGAGCCACCTGTACCTGCTCATATCCAGAAAGGGATGTACTTGCTTTATAAACCACTTACTCAATACTCAAAAAAACATAGGGATGTTTTTATTATACTTATTCTTGTCTCTAAGGCTTCACTAGGGTTTTCTAAACCTAATCCCAAAAAATAACTAAACCTATCCTCTGATACCAACTATGACAGCCCTTCTTTTTATAACACACTTAAACCTGATTTATTACATAAAATCTTCACTTGATACAACATAGAAGATAGAGAGGTCTATATTATTTGGGGCTTAGGAACATTAAATAATAACTTAGAACATAAAACACACAATATATTTATTAAAAAATTCCTTTACATTACCACTACATTCCCTCGTACTTAGCATTGCATGGGATAACCGAAGGACATGCATAAGAGAAGGGTGAGCTATAAAGCCCAGTAAAGGAATAAACATGGAATAACATGAGGAATACAATACATGTTAGAAAATAGGCATATCAATGGAGCACAAGAGAAACACGAACATAAAGTCATGATAAAGCATGATAATCATAACATGGAAATGTGGCAACAACACTTAACATAGAATTAGCATGATCCAAGGCTCATTGCACACAGAGCATGATTAAAGCCTTATTGCACATGAATCAAGAGTAAAAACTCATTGCACTTTAATTATCATGATTCATCACCCATTTCACATGACGTATCATGATACTATACTTTATCCAATGCATTGGAGTGCTATCAGGGTGCACCCTACTTAAACATTTCATTTCATGCATAAGTGTGCAACATGGATCATACGACATGGAATCAATCATCATAATTTATTCCATGATAAAGGGATGTGGAATACATACATGAATATTTATAATCAATAAGTAAATGTTCATAAAGGTGAATACCCTTGATAGAGAAATGGGTATGGTATTCACTATACAATGACATTGGCTTAGAAAATCGTAGTGCAATTTTTCCAGCATAACGACATGAAATAAGAACTCATAAGAAATGGTTGATGGGAGATAAAGGGGTGTCTCATCATATTTACATGAAATGGAAAGTAATGGGGTCATATATATACATTTCTCAACAAATTTAATGGAATTTATATGCATAATTCAAAGTAATTACTTGGATGTAAGAGAGGAGAGAGAAATCCCCCACGGAATTTCGGCATGGTAACGGGTGTACATGGGAAGAATTAATGAGAGATAAAGGGGTATCCCATCATCAAAACATAAAGAGGGAAGTATGGGGGAGGTTCTAAATCGTACCCCAACATTTTTAATTGAAAACAAAAGGGCATAACAACTTAAAGAAAATTGGGAAAAAATGAGAAAGGAAGAAATCCCTTACTTGGAAGTGTGATCCCAAATTCTTGGGAGAGGCTTGAGAGAGGCTTCTTGGGAGATTAGGGAACCTTGGGAGGATTATAGAGAGTGAAGGGCAGGGGTTGGTTGAACTCCAAAGGCTTTTAGTGAAGATTATGTGGGAGCTTGGGTGGGTTTATATAGGAAAGGAGGGGAATGCTTTATTATTTAGGTTTGGGACACCTCACATTAGACTAATCAAACCCACAAACCATCCCATGGTTTTTGCCCATGGTTTTTGCCAAAGGGGAGTGGAAAAAAATATTTTATAATTAAAATGGACGAACTTCTTAAAATAATAGGGTTGCTTATGTGGAGGTGAGTCACACTCTTAAGGAAAACAATTTAAAAAGACAAAATGTTTTATAAGTCTTGGAGCATCCAATAAAGCTTTCTAAAATAAATCAAACAAACCCAAAATAAAATTATTTTAATGGTAAAATATATATTGGCCGAGAATAATGTTTATATTATTTTATTACATCACTATTGGGTCATTATTATGTCATAAAACACATTATATATTTAAGCGGTATTTAATTTTTACCCAAATGTTCGACTATCTCAGAAAATTATGAAAAATTCACTATTGGATAATTTTGACGTCCTAAATCCAAAAATAATATTCATTTTATCTAAATAATTTTTTAAATATGTGAATTTTTACTTTTAAAATAAAAACCAACATTTATCGAAAATTCATGGGTTTTGACAAAAACAGCTTTCAATATTTAATAAAAATTTCAATTGCATTCATAAAATTATATGATAATTTATATTTAATAAAAATTAATTTGATAATAATAATAATAATATTTTATTAAAATATTATTTAATTCAAAATTCCATTAATTCATCAAAATAGATTTCTTAGTTGAATATTAACTAAAAATATTGTTTGTGCTTTAAAAACTATTTACAAAGTAACAACAATAAAATGAATGCACATTCTATATACAAAAATAATGTACATAGTCATAGTACTAGGGTCTTGTTAAATAACCCCTTATAACACCCACATAATACCAAATGGTACGGTTTGCGATGGTGACATACTCTTGGGGTGGTTTAGATAACATCGCTCGGGTGGTAATCTCTATTAACTTCCACTTCTCCCATAGTCAGTTCCGCTCAAGATTAACGTGTTCAAGCTCGGATTGGGGTTGGTCAAGAGAGAAGCCCAATGACACCACCTCCTTTCCGAGCTTTGACAAATGGGCTTCGTATAGAGAAAGTCTACTGGATGAGGCCATCTCTTCCTTTGTCTGGGTAAATTAGATTTGTTAAAGCCCTATATTTATACTAATCATGTGATCACTATTCAACGACTATATTAGCAACGGTCACAATTCATAACGGTATTTTATAATCCAGAAATGTAAAACCAATGAATTTCACATTTTATATAACCATAATAATACATTTAATTAGATTAAGAGGAATTTCCATTAATGAAAGTTTGGGTCGTTACAAGGTTAGTTATATTAATTATTTTATATTTATGTCACATTATTTTATTTTTTAATCTTATAACATAAAATGTAATTATAGATTTACAATGAGGATGATTCATGTATGAATGATGAACTTACCCATATTTGATCTTTGTTTATGAACTATTTGTTAAATATGATTGCGATTTAAATTATAAGGTATGTATATTTTAATTTTTATGATTAATATTAAATTCTCTTAATAAAAAGTGTTCAAAAACTAATCCTTTTTTTATAATATGTGTTTGAAGCTAATGATCTCAAAATAATTCTTCAACAACATCAACTACAAATTATTATATAATAAATTATTAGGTATTTGTTTTTCAATTCTATTTTATAATATAATTATGTAGATAATGTTTTTTTGATTAAGTTGTTAAATTGTGTCTTTTTATAGATTTTTATTATGTGATACATTTTTCTTGATTGTTTTATATTATTTTTTTCTATTATAGAAATTATAATATTTTTGGGAGTGTGATATTTAGAATTTTCTAAAACAAAATATCTTTCGATTTTGGTTTTTTTTCAAAACTGACACCGAAAACATTAAAAAACACAAAAGATCTTCAATGTCAGTTTTTTCTATAAACTAGTGATGAAGACCATTTTTAGAATCAATTTCTTTTAGAAAATGATGTTGAAAACATGACTAAAAATTTTGTCTTTGGTTTTAAACAAAAACTGATTCCCAAACCTAAAAAAATAAGAACTTCAGTGTTAGTTTCTACTAGAAACCAATGCTAAATCTCTTTTTTTGGAGTTATTTTATAGTAGAAACTGATTCCAAAAACTGGAATTCAAATTCAAAAATTCAATTTTAGATATAGGTTTTTTTAACTGACACTGAAACCCTTATTTATAATGTCGCCTTTATAAACATCGGTTAAAAACCAATGATAAAATTGAAAAAAAAACGATGTGCAAACTTGTTTTTCCACTAGTAATGAGATTTAATTAATTTACTAACCAAACTACTTTTGACCAACCATGTACCATCCAATCTTGGATGCCACTAAAATGGCACCCTGGGATGGTTTGCCACAAGGCCTCAAGTGTGCCTCCCCATATTCCAAAGGCTGCCGAATAGAAGCGAGGGCATAGAGTGTGATACTAGGGAGACTATGTCCTCATATTAGAGTATGAAAATAATAGAAATAACCAAAAATCATAAAAATTAGTAAATATGTAATCATAGCATGTAAGTAATAAATATAAACAAGGCTATGATAAATAATGAAAATGTAATAAAGTCTGAATGACTATGCCATACATATAACATTGTTCACCTGCTAGCCTGGCCAAACATACACAGTAGTAAATAAAAGAAATACAAATAAAAGTACAGGGCTCTACTAATAACTCCACGTTGAACCACAAACCCAATCTCCATATGTGTGTGTGTGTGTGTGTGTGTGTCTGATCCATCCTACTTGATCAGTCCTAGTAATAAGACCATCCTATGTATGCAACCATGTAAACATATTCTCGGGTGAAATTGTGGATCGAGTAGGGTCTGAGTACAAACTCAATGGGGCACCACCAATGCAGTTTCATACATAGATAGTAAATGAAATGTACGTAAATGTGATCTAATCATCAGGATATCAATAATAATAATAATAAATAACTATTTGAAATAAACTAAAAGAAAATTTTGTACAAAATTTTGTTGTTAGAACTACACACTCATGCAATATGATCAGCCTATTTGAGACACTACTAGAATAAAAGAAAATAATAAAACCATAGTCAATCCTTGGTTTTGTGATCCTGATTGAATGGAAGTCCTGTGAATAGAGAATTGAGTTGAATTTCATTCCACTCAATCCATGTATAATTCAATTCAATCATTGGGTTCATAATTCTAATCGAAAATACTTGTTTCATCCAGTATATGAAATTTATCTGAGAAAGCTATGTAACCACAGAGAGATACATGTCCTAACCCCGGGTTCACCTATACTTTCTTCTAATATATATAATGAGGGATTCCTAGTATCAAATGGACATCCCATAAACAAGGCACTAATATATATTCCAAACCACTCAAGCCATGTGTAATCTAGTCTGAAGTCATATTCCAAGGTCTTGGTTCATAGGCAATCACAAAATTGCAACTCAAGTAACCCCCCTAGGTGATATAAAGGAATACTTTCCATATCCAAGATAAATCTTGAAATCCATTCAATAACTATCTCAACATCCCCATTTCTATATACCTCTAGTCAATGCATTAATGGTGTTTCCACTTGACCCTAAGGAGTATCCTAGGCATCACTAGAGTAGATCAACCTCAATCCTAAAGGATTTCAACAATATACACATATCATGGGAATTGTTCCCACCCAGAAACATCTATAAATATCATGGTTCCTATCATATAGGAGTCCACAGGGTGACACCAAGTAGAGGGGTTATCAAATAAACTCAACAACCATCTATAAAAATCCTTATATAGGGTGGAATACAAGTGCATAATGGGAATTATGATAATAGAAACCATCAACAATAAATCTCAAGAGGTGGATCTAGGAAGTAAGTATGGTAATTCCCACCTTAACATCATATCACATTAGGAACATCATCCTAGTACCATTAATTACCTATGTAAATCATTATTGAATCAATATTAATCATGTTAATACATAAATAAAAGAGTGAGGGTGGAAAAACACCTAAACTCACCACTCATGTAACAACTTAATGGTCTTAAAAGTTCAGTATGAGTTTTAAGGTGACACCTTATACTATCTATAATAAAAAACATGATTCACTAGGTCAGGGTTGGTCAACCACTGGGGAACCCACTGATTCCCCTAAGTCAAAAAAATCAGAGAGGCATCCTATCTAGGATCCTCATGGTTCACAAGTAAATAGAGGCATCCCTCTTGGGATCCTCTAAGTAAATACATAAGTAAGGACATCCCTCTTAGGATCCTCATGAGGAGTATGTAAGTGGAAGCATCCTTCATGGTATTCTCTAGGATAGATTATAAGCGAAGGCATCTATTGGGGATCCTCGGTCATAATGATAATCTCAAGTCGAAGTAAGAAGATATCGTTCAAGGTATATTAGTGACCCCTAGAATTCATCCTAAAAATTATATAGTTTAATTAATTAAATATCCACTAGTATGAATTAAACAGGAGACATCATCCTCATGGGAGAGCCCAATCATACTCATATGACCATAAATATTCATAAATACCATAGGGTAGGTATTATAGACCACCAACCTTTACGAAGATTTCAATTTAATATCTAAGGGCTGACATTAGGTGCCAAGTTTCATACATTCCCATATGAGACATACATGGTCCTATCTCACAACCAAACCATCAAAAGTTAATTAATTATAATTACATAATAATTAATTAATTAATATAAATGATATATAAATAATTTAACAACTTGGATTACAAAGGCATAAATCTCAAGACCCCACCGGCTAATCTCATTTCACCGTAACAGTAACCTAACACTCTCTAACAACTCGTGACACATAAACAACCATGAATTGGCAATAATCCCTAAGCAACAGTGTCAATACAAACACTCAAAAATTTAATTTAAGCTCTAAATATTTATAAAATTTATTTTCTCAACATAACTTGATGAAACGACACACATAAAAGTGTAAACAACATCATGGTTCAACCTATTCCTTGGAAAAGTAAAAGGCCCATCACCAGTATTTGATTCCACCAGGGTCTGGTGGAATCAGGATTGAAAACCCTAACTGAGGAACTGAAAAATTAAGAATGAAAGAAGGAGAATGTAAAGATATGTTTCCATGAGAAATCATATCTCAAATAACCATGTAAGGCCATCAATATCATTCCCTTTGAGGGGTTTGAAGAAGATAAGTAATGGAAAGGAGGACCAGCTCGTGTGATGGAGGGAAAAAAGAGGGAGCTTACCTCTTAATGTTTTCCTGGGGAAAAGGGTAATTTCACCCTTTTTAATGAGTCACATGGTTAGGATTCAAGGTTAGGAAAATGGTGTGCCAACCATGTGAACCTCACTGTCTAAACACCCACATTCCACATAGTTAAGGCACAAAATATACCAAATACTACACCAACCATGCACATGGCTCTAAAATTTATTACAGGCCTTACACAGTTATCCTGGCCACCTCACATGGTTTAAATAAATCATTTTCACTTAAAAAATGGGCCACATTATTTGGCTTCATGGTCAGCACTATCAGTGCATCGACTGCGCACCCTAGGCTAAGCTTTTCTAAAAATTTAACTTCATGACCTAAACCCCAAAGATGCTCCTAAAACATTCTGGATACATTCTGAGCCTCATTACATGTCTAAAACATCACTTAGATACATTCCAACCTTCATAATTAAATTATAAATATTTGATAAAGATTTGACCCATCTTGTAATTGAAAGTTCAATTTCCTTATAAAATGTCCAACTCTCAAATCATGGGATATTACAAACCAACAATAAGAAAATAATGTATTTACAATTATATTAAATCAACTCACACTATAGATAGAAGTTCCACACTATCATGACATAATATCATATTCCATCTCAACATACATGAGGGTACCTAACCAACTGAAGTACCCATTCCAATACTAATCCATACCCAAATTCTATATCACATTCACTCAATCATACCTCAAAAATATAATACCTAAAACTACCTATCATAGAGATTCCATCCCCCATATATGTATAACTATAGTATTAAATTATCAAATATATAATATATAGAAAAATGAACCACTGGTTTCATCTAATTAACACACCCCTGAAATTTTAATCAATAAAACACTAAATAAATTATTATTGATATTTTAAATAACCTAGTTTATTTTCAAAAAAAAATCAATAAAAAATTTCCTCAAAGCTATTTTCCTATTAAAATCCATTTCCCACTCATAATAAGTCATGTATATGATACATATAAGTATGTTCCTAGTATTTTTCATGAATAGACACCATCCTTAATCCTTAGGCCAAGATTGTAACAATAATACAATAGTCACCACACACAATATAATACTTGAATAAACATATCAACTGTAATAGGGAAAATAAATAATAAAAATCTTGGATCCTTGGTAACTTGGAATTATACCTTACAGGTTTTGGTGATACACAAGGTCAGTGTTTATTCCAAGTTTCAACCAACCATTCCTCTATCCATGAAGTAAAAATAAGTAATAAATCCAAAATAATTCCTTGATACCTCTAATCTAGGTGAAATTACTTAATCTTAGGAACACTTTTCCATGATCTAGAGCCTAACAACTAGTGGTGAGAGTCTTTTATCGATGATGGGTGGACTATAATCTTGATATCACATCAAATAATGTGAAAACAATAATAGATATATCATATAACAAAAAAAACCACAGTATATAACATAATTATAGTGAATAAAAAACCCTAAATGATGGAAATAAAGTAAAAAAAGGAAATAAGGAACTAAAATGAGATAAAATAGGAACAAAATGATTTTATACTTTATTATATAACTAAAACACATCATTAGACTCCATTTTTGTCAATTTCACAAGCTATACCAATCTTATATAATATATAAAAGAACTGTATGTCCATCATGGTGCATGTGTAGGGTGTGGGTGTTAAACTCAGTAGGAAACCACCAAAAAGGCCCATAATATAATAAATAATATCTCATGTGTATGTGTTCATGAAAAAATAATAATAACATAAAACATGAAATAAATTTTTCCAGGTCATTGTGCACTAACCAGGACACCAGGACACCAAAACACCAAACCCTTCCTACTTCAACTAATGTCATTGATCATGTCAGTTACATCCTTATAAGATCTGGGGATTTTCATTATTATATTCCTCCTCTCATATAGGATTTTAATCCTGATAAAGTTGTAACATATCCAATCTAGTGGAAAAATGAAATGCATATGGGGAAGGTTTAATATAATTTGTCTAGTGTATATGGGGAATAAATCAGGTAAAGTTATAACATATGAAACCATATTTATATAGGAAATGAATTTGGGAAAAGTGTAAAATACCTAATCCCAAATAAATATGCTCCTAGGGGTTATATTATAATAAAAAAATACTTATAAAATTATATAATATTTATCACTTGATCTATGTTACTCAATACCTTAATAATTAATATCTCTAAGTATCAATCTAAAGAGTAGTGCCACCCCACGAGTATGCTACATCAATAGATTCAGGATATAGACTAAATAATCATGATATAAATAGCCTTTTTCAACCTCCTGACTAAGAAAAATCTTCACTACATTCTCAGTAGGAAGATAGAATCTAAATACAACACATATCACTATTCATGGTCATACCAAATAAATCCAAACTATATAACCAAATTTCCTCAACAAAGTGAAGCCCGTATTCCATGATCCATTTTATAACCCTAAATCATAGGTCATATCATGATAAATAAGTTAGATATATTAATCTCAATAGACTATCAATCAAATTGTCCTCAATAAACCTTCTATGACTACCTCTTATATCACATATTGCACAATGATCACCCCATGGTGATATAAATGCTTGTAAGCCTCTTTTCATCCTCAAACCATGCTTCAAACTCATATAAGAGATTAAATAATTACTAATTCATTAGACCATATTTGAAAACATGCTCATCCATTATAACAAATCTAAGAAAAATGTACCCTTTAAATACCCCCACCTCAAGGCAATCCATGTTCCCTAATAATGAGAGTAAAATCCCAAAAAAAATTCTTAAAACTCCTTTATACCTCTTTAGTGCCCCTAAGTAAAACAATGAAGAGTAATTACCACTCTAAACCACACTAAAAAAGTAAATCCTTGACAACACCTCTTTCTAAAAATGTTAATCATGGTTCACCACACAAAATTCCATTTAATGACCTCATTCTAGAGAGATTCAAGATCAATAGGCCATACTCTCTTCTTCTCCAAAGTAATTATGAAGGATAACTATTGAACAACCCGTTACTAAAGTACATATACACTCATAACAAGTCTATTCAACCCATTAAGTATTTCATAAAGGAAATTAGAATTTTCTACATGGTCTAAGACCCTATTGGTGTCTATTGAGTATAACTAGAGGTCACTCCCCAAGGTGAAATATTCACAAGGCGGTTCTAAATTATTGTGTATGGGGCACCTATATACCCATAATATATGTATGGAATCCCAAAAATCATGACAATATCAATTTGGAGTGTAATAAAAAAGAAAAAACCATAAATCAAACATAAGTCAATATCCATGATTTTGATATTCACTAGAAAGAATTTTGATCAAGTTCCCTAAAAATATATGGGAACTCACAAAGAATCATTAATTCCAACAACCTAATAAATTTTAAGATGAACACTTAAATGTAATAATATATATTAAAATACAAAAAATAATTATTAATGGAGATTAAGGTATAATAAATTTTACATTCAAGTTCATTAAGTAATAAATAAAAAAATAAATTAATGATCACCCATAAAATTGTCAGAATCTATTCTAAGTGAATCCCTTGGTACAAGTAATCACTATATATCTCTAAAAATCCCCTTTTATCATGGTTAAGAACTTTAATTTTTTAAGAAGATATGTGGCCCAAAACAATTTTTAAATATAGCATTAAATTCAACCAATGGTCATGGATATAATCATACACCAGTCAATGGATTATAATTACTCCCTTCAATCCAATGATAATGCTCATGCTCAATGAAATAGATGAGAGATAGAATAATAAAATGAATAAAAAATCCCTACAAAAATATCATTAAAATTAATAAATATTTATTTAAATCAATCCACCTTTATTAGAACCATCTCGACCTAAATATTTACCCTCCCGTGCAAGCCATGTGAGGGTGGACAGTTTTTTATATTTTTCTTGAAAAAAATATTTATTTAAATTAGTCTAGGTTAAAAATATTTTGAAAAATAACACAAAAAGGTGGAATTAGTGATGCCTCTTTTCAGTAAAAAAACTTATTTTAAATATACATGTTTGTGTATTAAATTTTTTTATTTTTGTTTTGTTTGTTTTTTGTTTATATATATATATATATATATATATATATATATAAATAAATAAAATTTAACTACTATTTAATATCCAAAATTACTACCATTAAAGTATTCTATAATTCAGACAGAAACTCTCACCTAGGGCTCACTTTTATAAGTGGGTTTTCTTTGGAAATCATTCTAGATTTTCGATGTAGGATTCAGGTTCTCTCTTTCCTATAATAAATTATAATATATTATTATTAATTGTTTTTAGTCAATTAATAATAAATATTAATTAATAATAAATATTAATTAATAATGAATATTAATTAATAATAAATATTAATTAATAATAAATATTAATTATTAAAAAATATTAATTAATAATAAATACTAATAATACATAAATAATAATTAACTATTAATCTTTACTAATATATATTAATAGTTGGAAAAATTATATTAATAATATTTTAAACAATATCAATTAGTATTATTAATTTATAAGGTGGTGGATAATGATGGATTTTGATTGGTCTTGCATAGAAAAATGAATACTCCTTCACTTGTTCATGGTCAAGCCTCAATTGTACAGCGCGAGGTCTATGAATAGGAGTGGGTGCTCAATGTTGCCTCTAAAGATGGTTAGGTAGCAATGTCTAAAAAGGAATCAGTGGAACCCCCTCAGGGTGAGATCCCAGCTGTAAGGATTTGGGAAGATGATACTCTAGGGATGGAGGTGTCAAGTGAAGAGGATTCAATTGTTCCTCTAGACTCAGGTACAAATAATGATAAATTTAACTTGCTTCATATTCTACACAGATCCAAGACCATGGATGTGTTTCGTGAGGACACATTGGGTATGATAACCTTCTCTTAAAGGTCCTCCAATAGTACCCTCAACTCATGGAGCTTGGTAGGTGCCATCTATTATTCCATAAAAGATATTGGTGTGGTCTCGTGGTGCAAGTAAATATAGAAGTCTATCTACTACCTCAGAGGTACTCCCAAAAACTCCTTGGGGAATACTTCCATATAATCCTTCACTATTTAAGGAAGTAAGATGCTAGAATATCCCACTATTCTAGGGACCAAACTTGCCAACTAATTGGTGATGGTTTGTAGCTTCTTACTCCTAAGACCCACTTGTCTTGTCATGAGATCTCTCTCACCCATAAAGGTGAATATCATACCATTTGTCCAAAGGAATCTAACTCATCTTTGATGATAGTCAATCTAGGCTCGTACCATAGACTATCAATCCATATCCAAGATGGAATTGTAATGTTCCATCATGATGAGAAAGAGGTCCCATGATAAACTCTATCCATCGAGTGTTAGCTCACACTACTAATAGATATATGATATTAAATAATTTCTACCTATAAGAACCTTTAGTCGTAACTGCTAGGCTAGAGTCTCAAATGGAAGAAACTACTCATGAAAAAGGGATAAGGTGATAAAAGAATGAATTGAGTCTGTGTTTAATAATACTGTGGTAATATTATAAAAGGCATAATTCATACCTCATATCATCTCATGTGTAGCCTGGTCAAATCTTTCCATAGATTTCGACTTCCCGCGGCCTTGACTGCTAGTACTTTGAGCCTAACGTGGGACTATTATTAGCGGTGGTAGAAGCAAATCATAATGTTATCCTCCACTAACTGTTCATTACTTGGGACTGGATCGTACTCCTCTTCTATCACCTCCTCCCTGAGGTCCACCCTGGTCATGTCTGGGTGATCCCTGATCAATGCACTGCCTCTGTCGTGCAGGTCCATCCACTACCTATATGTCCTACTAGGCATGATGGGTTTGTAAATCATGATCCAAGTGACATTTTCCATTATAGGACTAGAATATCCCCTCTCTGGTATGATTAGATCCTATTTTTGATCGCTAATCTATAGACCCACGTTTTTATATTCAATTATTAGTATGCCTCTTGCACCAAGACCTCAATGTCTGCACCTAATAACCACTATAGATGACTCGTACCTATGATAAACACTAGTAGAATCAGTCACCTAAAAACTCTCTTCGAAGAATCTATTTATAAAATGATCGCACTAAGGTACTCCCTCATAGGTAAGGAGACACGAGGAAAATACATTGGCCTAGATGTCTCCATGGAGGACCTTCTCAAACTTCTATGCCTGAAAGAAACCATCCCATGTCATGTTAAGGGAGTATCGTGTAAGGTCAGTGAACGTCATTGAATAATCTTCAATGGTCATATAACCTTGTTTCAGCTCAAGAAACTCCTTAATCTAAATTTATCACAAGCATGAAGGGTAATACTCCTCATGAAATAGTTATAGGAAGTTTTTTCACAAAAGCGTCATCTCATCATGGGTATGAGTAACTAGAATCCACTAGTTCATAGATGTTCGATGGAAAATAACAGCTTCCAGCACAACTATATGATCTATCGGGGTCCAAACAACCACACAGACTCAGATCATCAACTCTAAATCCTCCTCTAATGTCTGAGGATATGGATCATTGTATAACCTAAATGGTCTCTAATATAGGAACTCACAAATTTCATCAATCATGTTTTTTTAAAGGTTGGGGTCGAAGCCTCATTTTATTATTTAAAGCAAAGACCTCTTTAGACTGGGTAGAGGGAGACCAATTACATATCCCGAAGGCCCAAGGCCAAGTGACCTCAATCATGTGTGCATCCTTAGACTTAACTATTGGTATTGTATACTACTTGATAGGTGGTGTCACTACTATCTTCCTACTTAGAGGAAACACCTTATGGGATGGCTGACACATTAATGTTTTCGTGAAAAATTTAAATATATTATAGTGATTTTTAAAATATTTTAATGTGTATATCCATAAAATTCAATGATTTTTTCAAAAGTGGGAATTTTATAATAAATAATTAGAAGTTATATAATTTATTAGAAGAATAGTAAATTTTTATTTTTAAATCTATTAATGATTTTTGGATTGGTGTTTTTGTAAATCAGTTTGAAATATTTCTAAGTGTTATTCTTTTTCAGGTATCAAAAAAATAGGCCAACTTGGGCCAGCCCATCAACCAGGTCATGCACACCACATAGACATCCCACAAGGGGCCACCCAACCATATAGGCCCACGAGAGGGCTATCCTGAGCGGTAGGCTGCATGGGGGATGAGGCCCATGCAGGTATAGGGGCCACATGGATTAAATATGTGAGATTTCATAGGTGTACCAAATACTATGCACACCATCCCATGGTGGTCAAGCCCATGAGGTGGAGGGAGGAGTGCATCGTTGGGATGGGGTTGTCCACAATGACGGTGTGGGTCCTCCAACCCCCGAACGACTTCACTACTGAGTGACTTATATGCTTTGTATTGTAAGAGCTCACTTCTCCCAGCTTTATTTTCTATGTTGTAAAAGAGTCCCAGGAAATTTTCATCTATTAATCAATAGGACCAGCCTGGAAAACCCTTATAAATATTGTTTTCCAATACTATGAGCATAAATGTTTCCCCTTCCAAGCTTCTATAGTGCTTATATAGTACATGTAATATAGAAATCTTGCTTGTTTCCCTATCCCAAGGTCTTGTTGGGCTTTCCCTAGGGTCGACCCTTTTAATCAAAACACTATAATCCCTATGCATTCCTTCCTCCACTCACTAAGGCACACCACTCCACTACTTCCTCTACTCCCCATTTTCGTTATTAGCTTCCAGTCGTCACCGCTTCACCCCAGGACCACCATGGTCGACCACCAAGATCTCAAGTTCGAGCCACTCAACTAATTCACATGCCCAAGACTACCATGAAAGACCTATGAGGCATGTTCTGGCCACTGCGAGTCCCTCTTCAAAGGAAACCATCACCATGCTCGATAAACGATCCCCATATGGCCAATGTGAAGTCTAGAGGGGTTGAGGGACCACCAAGGTCCACCGCACCACTTCCATTATCATAGTTCACCTTCACTGTTTCCACATTGTACATCCAAGTCTCCATGTATAGAACCATGCACTAAGCTCGTTCAGTGCTATCTTAAAGGTTTTCCACATGGATTATTTTCACACTACAAAAAATGTCAACCCAATTATCTATGGGGTATATTTTTTCATATTCAAATGGAGAATAATTTTTAAATAAGGACCTGAGATTTTGAAGATCCAAAAGATCATAACAGTGACAGAAGGAAAGGATATACCTTCCTAGAAAAGGAAAAGGAGTCTATGCTGCTGAAGGAGGACACACACCCACTAGACACTGAAGTAGGAGAGGGGCTCAACTGCTCACCTTTTTTTCTATTTATTTTCATTTATTTATATTTTTGTTTCTATTTTTGTTTGATAATTTATTTAAATTTTATATAATTTCCTTTTAAAAAAATATTTCATGCATTTTTTTGACAATTGTGTTTCCACCCACACCTTCTTATTCTTCTTATTCTTATTTTCTTCATCTTTTTTGTTTTAATTTTATCTTATTTCTTTATTATAATTTATTATTCTCCATCTATTTTATTGTTATTTTATTATTATTATTATTATTATTATTATTATATTTTATGTATTTAATTTTATTATTCTTTTATTACTCTTATTTTCTATTTTATTTTATTCTTCTTCATTTTATCACTCTCATCTTATTCTATTTTTATTTATATTCTTTTATGTTTTTTATCATTTTATTTTATTATTATCTCTCTCTCTCTTCTATTTTATTATTTTGTTATTTTATTTTCACTTTTTCTTCTCTTTTATCTTTCCACCAAGTGATCTCTTATATTTGACAATGAAGGGCTAACCTAAGGTTTGTCTTGGGGGAGGTTAAGGTGTTTTTTAATTCTTTCATAAAGTTAATTTTATGTTTGTGGTAGATGTGAGTGGCATGCATAGGTGTGGGGATTTTACCCCATAAAATGAAACTAAAATCTACTTTGATTCTTTCATTTTATTTATTTTATCTCTCCTATATTGATTATATCTTCCCATGATGATGTTAAGTTAATCAATGGATTAAATGGACTATGATGGGGTCGGGTCCTAGAATATGTCACATTCCCCACTGAGGTGTGCCATAAACCTTGATTATAGAAGGAGGTTGAAATTAGATTTCCTAAATGCATTCTATAATTCACAAAACTAATAAAAGGATAGTGATTCATCATGAGATTTCATTATTGGATTATTAAACTAAATTTAAACAAGTAAAGAAGAATAAATATTGAACCCAAAATTGAACCTAGGACTAACTTATATATTTCAAATGACATTATATTTATCATTTCATGTTATTTTAGCTTAAATTTTCAATCTTCATGTCTTCTCATTATTTTAGAAAATAGAAAAAAAAAACAAACATTTTTTTTTGTTTTCATAAAATAATAATAACAAAAAAAATAATTAGTTCTTATGGGAATTAGATTAAGTAAGTGAATCAACTCAGAATCTCCTCAAGTGAAATAACCCTGATCATCCTCTATGATTCATTAGGAAAATAATTTTATTTTTTCTAGGCCCTATGGAAGGTGTGCATAAAAAATTGGTTTTATTGTCAGGGAACTAATTAGAAGTTTTATTTGTTTTTATATTTTTACATTGTAGATATTTTTTCATTATTTACATTAAAATATAAAAAAATGTTTAAATCACCCTATTCTATTGAATATAGTATTCACTTATTTTCCACATAGATCATAGGATCCCATATCCAAATTAAAAAATATGAGTTATTAAAGTAAATCATATAGCATCTTAAAGATACCCTCAAATAACTAGTGGTTGAAGGATTGGTCAGAGAGTTAACTAAATTCTAGGAGTACTTCCTAAAGTTTTATCAAGAAATTTCTAAGACACTAGTAGAGTGTTCCTTGTTTCCTCCCATAATTTATAAAGACATTACCTAGGTGCACTACCCAGAGAATGTGTCTAACAAAAAAACTAAAATATTATATTTAATAGTTGGAAGAGATGGTATAATATCTAAAAAGAAAAAGGTATTGGATAATTTATCACTTCAATGTATCCCTCGATCAATATGAACCTGAACCAGAAGATGAGCCACTGATATTTCTTGATTTTTTGGGTAAAATACAAGAAGTTGAGGCCATTATTGAGAAGTATACACATCCCAACCATTTGAATAATCAAATTGGAGATGTACATGATAAGATATAGTGGATTCATTATAAAGAATACTTTCCTGTTGAGCTATGTGTGGGAGATTAACAATATCTAGGTGACTTATGTAATGAATGTGAGGTTAAATTTAATTTATATAGTACCTAAAAAGAATAAGATCCCACACCATTGCATATTTTTTTTATCCATGGATGAATACACCACCCAAGTGAAGGAATTTAAATAAAATATGGAGTATCCTAACTACCTGCCTCCACTTTCCACCATCCATCTCCAAGAGGTACTAACCACTAAATAAGAAATTGAATATAAACTAATTTTGGGAGTTAATATTATCTAAAACTCTATTTAATTTTATTTTATTTAATATAAATTGATTAATAATTTTCACAAATTTGAATTTTCAGTTTTAGAAAATATTTTTTATGCCTTAGATGAAGATTAAGAAACTGAACATGCACCTATTGAGGAACACGTGGAGCTCCCTAATTTTGATGAACATACATTTGAGGAAGCCCATGGAGAATTACAAGTGGCTGAGCATGAGGAAATAAACACATAGGCTTCTCTTATTTAAAGTGGAAAATTTATTATTAATAATTCAAATTTAAATATTACTCAGGTAAAAATATCTACTTACTTTACCTTTGACCATTCAATTTATGTAGCCCATGTTGATCCTGTACTAGAAAATAAAGAGGAATTTGTTCAAGTATAAACCAAGAAGAAGGATGACCCATACTTCATCATAACCCCACCATGAAATCTATACTTAATTGTGAGGGGTTATCTAGTATACTCTATCCATGGATCATTCATCACCAACAATAAAGAAGTAAAAGCTTGTAAAAGCCACATGTGGTGGTTCAAATCCATGAAGATCCATCCACTATAAAATTATGGAAAACAATTGGTACTACCCTCTGGAAAAAATAAAAAATCATGGACCAATTGAGGGATCAAAAAAAGATTTACCTATACTTTATTTCTATAAATATCAATCTCATTCTTAGTATTAGTCCATCATGCAGCCTCACTCCCTCTAGCATTTTGAACATTAATGACATGATCCTTGTGCTTAATCGAGTAATTCTCTTTTATAGGTTCATGATGGAACAAGGTATCAATTAATCAGTGGAGTAATATGAATAAATATTCATTTCAAAATGGATTTTACTTTTATGTTTATATTTTAAACTCTCTACATTTTTTCTAAAACCTGTTTTGAGCTTAAATTGGAATTTCATGCCCATGCTTGAATTATTGTTTTACTTGACTTATCTAGGAGAAATAAGTTTCTTATAGATCCTATGATTCCATATTTTATATTTAAATGATAATGAAATTAAATGATTAAAATGTATAATTGAATGATTAAAATGAAGCATGGATATTAAAATGGGGACTTGTGATTTAAGGGAATTAGTTGATTCATGAAAATAAAATTTCCCAATCATTTTTTTTGAACATTAAATTTATAAAATTCATGTGATTTTATTTTTTATTATTAGTCATTCGTTGAGGGATTTTCAAAAATTATATGTCCCATTTCCAATATGATTTATATACCAAGTACTTTATATTTAATCTTAAGCATATTTCATGATTGATATTGGGACATACCACCTACTAGAACTTTAATTTGAACTTTTAAAATCCATTGACTATGAATAAACACATTTTAAATTATTATGGAATAATTTGAAAAGAACTTATCCTTAAATACAACCTTTACATTAGTCTTTGTTTAGCCCATATAAACCTCAAATTCCCATGTTAGTAATGATCCATGTTTTGATCCATTTTTACCCATTCCTACCCTCCACTAAGTATTTGTGTGATATTTTAAAGTTGAAGTGTGGGGGTTGGTGAAGTCATAGTAAATGGAATGAAAATCATTATAATGAAAAATGGTGGGGTTATAATTATGGGTGTTGATAAAGGTTGTTAATTTATTCGTTTTTCTTATAGTTTTCACTACTTAAAATGAAAAAAAATATGGGTTGTGACTTGGAAGAATAAAAAATGAGCATTACTAGACCAATGGTTTTATCAAATGTGGTTAGGTTATTGTTGTGAGGTTTATTCTAATCATAACTTTCAAAAAATGAAAAAAATGAAAATTACTTTGAAATAAAGTGTATAAAAATAGATAAAATTACAAAAGGTACAAATCATTCATTATGCTTTCATTATCATGAACTTACATTGAGATGGGGGAAAGTGGAAGTTTTCGCAATTTTAAGGGGATAATTCCATTAAATTTTCATTTTTATATATATCATGCTTTATACTTTAAGAGATAAGCCTCCTCTTTGAGCCTTGTATTTTTAAACATCAATTCCTACCAAACTTAAGCCTTAGAGTCATATAAACCTTGATAGAAAAGTCCTTATGATTTTATGTTTCTTTTTTATTTACAATGTAGAGAAAAGAGTTCATTTACAATCCCATGGATATGGAGCATGTTCAAATGATATTAGAATAAATATATTTGAATTATATCATGAGTGAATGGTGAAAATATTCAAAGGTGAGGTAGATCATGAATTGTAATATATAATAATAATTAATTAAGGAGTTTGAATGAATGAGAAAATAAGTACCATAATTATCAAATGGGAAAAGGTAAAATACTTGAGTTGATTATTTCTTTGAAAATTGAAAAATTAAATTGATATTTTATGTGGATTTTGGAAAATTTTATTTGACACTAATTTTTTTTATTTTTTTTATTTCATATTTTAATAATTGTAACATTGGTTCCCTATGACTTCAATGTTGTGATTTTATTCTTGAGAACAAGAACAGTTTAAGTGTGGGGATATTTGACCCACTAATATTTTCCTGAAAATTTTAAATATATTGTAGTAATTTTTAAAATATTTTAACGTGTATTTCCATAAAATTCAATGATTTATTCAAAGTGGGAATTTTCTAATAAATAATTAAAATACATTTAATTGTGCAGAAGAATGGTAAATTTTGAATTTTAAATTTATTTATGATTTTTGGATTGGTATTTTTTTATGTGGTTTGAAATATTTCTAAGTGTTATTATTTTTAAGTTATCAAGAAAAGAGGTTGCTAGTCCCATAATGACAAATACCATGAGAGGGGGGTGAATCCGGGTATGACAGATTTAAACCTATACCCCTTTGGATCTTGTTTCGCTGTTAAGAAAAACTCTCTTCTCTCTCTTTCCTGTAGAAAAATATAAACAGAAATTAAATCATGCATAGGACACATCAATTTTTACTTGGTTCTACATAACTAGGCTATGTCCAAGGAGAATACACTGGCAATGTTCCGATGTACCAAATCCACTATAAGTGCACTGTTGTTTACAATGTTCGAAGTGGACTCATTTTTCCTTCTGGTTTACAACCAATCACAATATGAAAGCTCACTACTCTCTCAACTGAAGTGTTCTCACTGCTTATTTAGAAGATCCAATCACAATTTATAGACCTATAGGACTCTTCAATTTAATGAATACATGCATCCTAAACTATATGTATATGCTCAATTGAAGTTATACTTTAATCCACATATGAATACTGCTGTACCATTGAATTGAACTAGGAAACCTCAAATTTTACGTGCAACCCTTACTTCACCTTGCACGTAATTCCCTTTCCTTACGCATAAAATATCTCTTTTTTCATCCAATCCCAACTCCACTTTTCGCAAAATCTCAACAATTTCTCACAACCTTCATTTTATGCACAATGTTAACTTTTACATGCAACATCAATTTTATGCGCAACACCAAATTTTTCATAGAACTCCCTTTGCGTATTTTTTACATGAATCAAATCTCAGATCTTCTCTAAGTATTGATCTTGTTTGAATGAGGGGGATCACCACATATTTATATGAAAAATTGACCAATGTGTGAAAAACTCTCCTTAACCACATTGTCCTCTTCAAGTCCGAAAAACACATCTTCCACACAACACCATATTTTGCGCACTTCTCCAATATTTCATGCACCTCATGCCTTTGACAATTTTTGAGATTTTTATTTCAAAACACCTCTTGTGAAAAAAACCCTAATCCTCTATTTCACGCACCTTCCTTTGGCAAAAACACATCTCCCCATTTTCTAATTTTCAAGCCCAAAAATTTGGAAAACACTAGAAAACAGTGCCACCTTGTATCTGCTCTTTTTGTACCACCTCTAGATCATCCATTCCTTTGTCGAGGTTCTTCTGTCAGGCATGGATTGTTAACAACATCTCTTAAACCCAAAAAACCACCATTGATGCCCCCTTTTTCAACAAACAAAACAATGAGGCTCGCTTTGTAAACAAGCACAATCTCCTCAAAAATACATTAATTCTTCCTTGGGGGATTTTTTCCCAATAATCTCCCCCTTTGGGTTTGTTGAAAACTCTTCTCAAAAAACTTATCTCCACTTTGATACCTCACTAAATATCCTTTCATCATCTACCATCATTCACCTCTTTCGATTCAGATAGTGACCAAATATTCACTCACCGTATATTCTAATCCCATACGAGTAATGATCGGCATGAGAAACAAGAGTAGTATGAAAAGTTCATCAATGAATCAATTCATTTCTGACACCAATTGTTGATGCCATATTGATACCAATAAACATTTTGAATCATGAAACTTAGTTTTCGTGATATCTAATCTTTTATTGAGCACTTCAAGCATCGTCAGATTTAAATACTCTCCCCCTATTTCATTACTCCCCCTATCTCGCTTCCCCACCTGTCAGCTTCTTCCCAGGTATTGACTTAAGACACTTTATCCCACTTGAATAGTCATTTTCTCCCCCTTTGTCAATGAACCCAAATATCACTACTTTTCGGTCTGTAATAGGGTAAAACCCCTCATTAATACATTAGAGAAAAACACATCATACCTCGGGAAGAGGGGGGCCACATCCACAATTTTTCATGTGTGGGGAGTCAACTGGACTCCTAGAGCCAGTCGATTCCTCTCAAATGCTACTTTAGGTAAGTCCCTTGTCAGAATATCAGCAACCTATTGCTCTATAGGAACATACTCCATCTTCATGATCCCTTTATCCACTTTCTCCTTGATAAAATGATATTTAATCTCAATATGCTTGGTCCTCAAATGATGGATGGTATTTTTTATAAGATTTATAGTACTTCAGTTATCACACTGAATTCCGATTGGATACTACACAGCCACGCCAATGTCATCAAGCTGCTGCTCCATCTATAATAGTAGTGTGAATGCTTTCATGGCTACAATGTATTCATCTTATGTGGTGCTCAATGAAATTCAATCTTGTTTCTTGCTTAGCCAAGAAATACACAATCCACCAAGATAGAATACACCTCCCGAAGTTGATTTTCAATTGTCTGTTGATCCATCCCAATATACATCTGTATATCCCAATAATTGTAGCTGAGTTTTTTCATTATACACTAATCCAAAATACACCATGCCCTTGATATACCGAAGTATTCTTTTCATTGTGATAATATGGATTTCCTTGGTATTGCTCAGATATATCACTACTTGGCATGTTGTGAATACAATGTCAGGACATACCTCTGTCAGATACAGTAGACTTCCAATGATTTTCCTATACTCTATGATATTAACTGCCTTGCCTTCATCATCCTTTGATGGTTTCATCTGGGTTGCAACCAGAGTCTTCATATCCTTGTAATTTTCCATTACAAATATATTTAGAACTTCCTTGTAATATTTATATTGAGAGATGAATGTGTTGTTCCTACCTTGTGTCACCTGTAAACCAAGGAAAAATGTCATCTCACCAATCATAGACATTTTGAACTCATTTTTCATGAACTCTAAAAACTATATACATTGTGCTTTGTCTAATACATCAAAGATTATGTCATCGACATATACCAGTACCATCATCCTTTTCTTACTATCATTATTGAAATATAAATTGTAATCAACTCCTCTACACTGAAATCCAAGCTTCTTAAAATATTGGTCAAGTCTTGAGTATCATGTTCTCAGTGCTTTCTTCAACCCATAAAGCTCCTTCTTTAGCCAAAAAACTTTTTTCTCATATTCATGAATGAAAAAACCATCTAGCTCTCAATATATAATTATTCTTCTAGGACCCCATTCAGAAATGTTGACTTTACATCCATTTGAAAACCTTTGAATTTTATTTCCACTATTATGGACAGGAGTAATCTTATGGTCTCCAGCCTTGCAACAGGTGAAAATGTCTCATCAACAGCAATTCACTCTATCTAGGAGTACCCTTTGCACACCAGTCATTCTTTGTTGCAGACCACAACACCATCCTCATTATTTTTTTTTTTTGAAAGACTCATTTTGTCCCAATGAAATTCTTATTTTATATCCTCAAAAAAATCCCCCATTTCTAATTCTTCTCAATCTGGTCTATCTCGTCATTCATTGCCTGAACCCAGTTTTCATCTTCAGTTGCATCAGAAAAAAAATTAGGCAATAACTGAGATAGGAGGGATTTCTGTTGTATTGACTTCATCCTTATTTTCTAAACTAGATTTGTCTGATCACCAATGATATTTTTCCTATCAATATCAACTCCACTATATGGATTCTTCACTAATATAGATTTGGATTCCTCTTGATAATCATCAGTGTCTTCTTCTGAATCAGCATCTATCACTTCTTCTCCCCCTATGTTTCTTTCCTCCTGATCACTTTCATCAGGAAAATGTTCATTGCATTGTTGAATATTCTCTTCATTTTCCACTATAGTGACATAATTTCTCTCAACTACCTTTCCTAACCTCTTGTTAAATCATTTGTATGCTTTTCTTTTTCCTAGGTATCCAAGTAATATTCCCTAATCTCCACGCGACTCAAATTTTGGATGTTTCTCCTTATTGAGAATAAAGCACTTACTTCCAAAGATTCAAAAGTATTTCCCTATTGGATTATTTCCATACTACATCTCATACAGAGCCTTTCCTTCCTTCATACACAAAAAATCTCTATTATAAATGTAGACTGATGTCAACACCGCTTCCTTCCAGAACTTCTCTGGTAGGTATTTTTATATAAGCATCATTTTGGACATGTTGTTGATGATCCAATTTCTCCTTTAAACCACTCCATTATATTTGTAAGTTATTAATAAGAAAACTTTATACCTTATCCCATGTTCCTAGAGATAGTCTTCCACCTGACTATTTGTGAATTCTGTACCATTATCAGTATGAAACTTCAGAATTTTCTGTCTAAGCATCCTTTTTCACTCCCTCTAATACTTATTTAAGTAGATAAACACATTGAACTTATGGGAAATAACAAATAAACATGCCATTCTTATATAGTCATTAATGAAAAGAATTTAGTACCTCATTCCATCAATTTCTCTTGGTGTGATAGTCCCACAAACATCAACATGCACCAATTTGAGAACTCTTGTTGACTTCTTTTCCTTTTCCTTATACTTCTTTCTGATGAGATTCCCTTGTTGGAATGCATCACAGGTGTGAGAATGATCTTTTGATAGCTTAGGGAGCTCTCTATCTACATCACACATTACCAAATCTTTTAGGGATGGCTGGCATAGATGACCAAGTCATTTATGCCATAACTTGTTTTCTTCCTCTATGGATAAAAAGAATATATCTTCTTCTCCACTTACCATGTAGAGATTCCCCTTTGTTATTTTTCACTATAGTATCACTGTACCATATTTTCCCTTGATGACAAACATCTTCTGCGTAAACTGTATTGAATTACCTAAGTCACATATTTGACTAACACTGGGAAAATTGTGACTTAGAACTTCTATAACCAAGACATCAGCACGTCTTATTTCTTTTCCCCCAAACCTGGCATTTCTTGATCCAATTATCTTCAGGCCTTCATCATTTCAAAACTTGAAAACTCTTTCTTTGTCATATTTTATGCCTGTAACCAGATCCCTATTTCCTATCTTGTGAGATGTACAACCACTGTCAAGGATCCATACACCAGAACTGTCTGATGCTTTAAGGGAAATTTCAGAAACCATTACCTTCTCTTCTCTCATTTTCGTGGTCCATATTTTTGTCTTCACACTTGTCATATATTGATACTTCTGATATTTCTTAGAGTATGATGGGTCAGATTCATCTTGTAAAGCTAAAAATCTATTTTTCATTTTCAACTCACTTGTTGGTTCATTGATCTAGTGCTTGCGAACATTTTGATTCTGCTTTGGTATATTCCTCTGTATGGTCGATGTACAGTATCTATCTATGTGCCTAATTCCTCTGCACCAAAAATAGTGTCCTCTAAAATATGTTCTAGAGAATCGTTCTTTATTTGGCTTCCACCTCTGTTATTGTGCCCTTCGGTATCTTCTGGCTATAGAACACACATTTTGTGAGTGTCTCATATTTCCAGAGCAATAATACCTGATGAAAGGTACATTCCTGCATGACACTTCTGTACTGACAGTAGTCCCCTAGGCTCTTTGAATTTTTTGATTATGCTT
The DNA here is from genome assembly GCA_963277665.1 of Viscum album. Classification (NCBI taxonomy): domain Eukaryota; kingdom Viridiplantae; phylum Streptophyta; class Magnoliopsida; order Santalales; family Viscaceae; genus Viscum; species Viscum album. The sequence continues at coordinate 67,785,692 of OY728154.1, forward strand.
TATACCCACTTCAATTTTCATTCTCAGAATGAGCGTTTGTGGTCTAACTTCAACCCTAAGTGCTTTCTGTTTCTGATCGATCCCCAAATAAGCCTTAACATCTAAGGTCGATTACTTCTTCTTTCCATCTAAACTACTAGGATCTTCTTTCATCTTTTTAGTCTTATGAATGATATTCTTACCCCATAATGTGTTGGGAATCAGATTTTTTTCTTGGTCCTTAAATTTTTTTCACAGACCAATAACTTCCTCTTAAATCTCTTTAATATACTTGATGTGATCTTTCACTATGTTCTTCAAAGAATTAATCTCTCTCTTCTTCTCTTTAACCTTGATTTTTTACTCACTTACCAACTTTGAGTTCTCTGGTGCTAATGATTTGAGTTTTTCAATTTCTTCCATTAGCTCATATTTTTCTTCTTCTTTCTACTGCATGTAGAGTTTGGAGTCATGGACAACTTTGTTGGATTTCTTTGTTTTAGCTATCCAAACATCTATCTCTTCAAGAGTGGCTTCTAACTCAGCTTACATATTTATTATTCCTTAAACTTCTTCCTCTTCTTCAATGTCAGATTTTTCTTTTTCTTATGCACTATTGACAACAACCACCATATCATTTTCTCCATGATCTTTATAGTTTTTAATCTCCTTAACCGCTTCAACCTCAGACTCATATGAACTTTCAAATTATTTTGAAAGAAGATTCTCCTTCTTAAAGAAATATCTCTTGAACCATTTCTTTCCTTTCACATAGGTTGAGATCTTCTTCTTGGGAATTTCAACTTAGTCATCATCATTATCATCATCTTGAAACTTTTTGGGGCACCTTGTTGAAATATGACAAACCTTTCCACATATAAAGCATGCTAGTGGAAGTTTCCCTTTAAACTTTCCTTTTTCTATTTTCATATTTGAAGAAAGGAATTACATCTACTCATCCATCTCTGCTTCTTCCTGAGTATATTCGATGGTGAGATTCTTCATGGCCTTGAATTCCACCTCTTTGGATTTTCCCTTTTCTATAGCTTTATTGTCATCATTTCACATTTCATATGCTACGAGGGTACTATGAAAATTGTCCAGTGGCAGCTCAGTTGGGTCTTTTTACTCCAATACTGAAACCTTCAGGTTTAATCGAGGTGGATGTTTCCTCAGGATACGCATTAAAATTTTTATGTCTTCAATGACTTAACTAAGACCTCACATGTCCTCAACTATAATGTTCACCCTGTCAAAGAAGGCATCAACGGTATCATTCAGGTTCATTATCAGATCTTCATACTTATTCCACAAAACTTGCATCTTTTCTATCTGACCTTTGAATATCCTTCATATATGTTAAATAGATTTTCCAACATAGCATGTGATGTTTTTCATGACATCACCTTTGTATATATAGAATTGTTCAGGTCTCCACCTAAAGCATTGATTCCCTTGGCGTCAGCATCTAATTATCTTCACTCAGCTTCTGATAGTGCACCACTATTAATATCGGATGTTATACCACACATTGCTGCTATAAACACATACATTACCAAAGATTATAAGTGGTGTTTCATATGATTCTTCCATAACTTAAATTTGTTCCCATCGAAGATCAGAATCCCATTATGATTGGTGACCTCTATTGAGAGAGAAACACTGATATTAACATAGATCTGATACCAATTCTTTGTCTTATAAGGCCAAATACCCTAAGAGGGGGGATGAATCAGGGTATGATAGATTTAAACCTCTGTCCCTTTGGATCTTATTTCGTTGTTAAGAAAAACTCTCTTCTCTTTCTTTCCCGTAGAAAAGTATAAACAGAAATTAAATCATGCATAGGACATAGAAAATTTTACTTGGTTCACCCTCACTGGTCTACATCCAAGGAGCATACATCAGCGATGTTCTGAGGTACCAAATCCACTATAAGTGCACCACTATTTACAATGTTCGAAGCGGACTCACTATCCCTTCTGGTTTACAAACAATCACAATATGAAAGCTTGATACTCTCTCAAATAAAGTGTTCTCACTGCTTCTTCAGAAGATCCAATCACAGTTTATAGACCTGTAGGTATTTTCAATTGAATGAATACCTGCATCCTCAACTATATGTAGATGATCTTTTGAAGTTCTACTTTCATCTATAGATGAATATTTCTTTACCACATAATTGAAATGGGAAACCTCAAATCTTACGTGCAACCCTTACTACGCCTTGCATGTAATTCCCTTGCCTGGTGTGAAAAATATCTATTTTTGAGTGCAATCACAAATCCACTTTTTGTGGTCCCTCAACAATTCTGTGAAACCTTCATTTTAAATTCAATGTTAACTTTTATGTGCAACATCATTTTTACGTGCAACACCAAATTTTTCACGCAACTCCCTTTGCGTATTTTTTATGTGCATCAAATCTCAGATCTTCTATAAGTCTTGAACTTTTTTGAATGAGGGGGTTCACCTAATATTTATAGGAAACTTGACCCCTATGTGAAAAACCCTCCTTGTGTGTGTTATCCTCTTCAAGCATGAAAAACACATCTTCCGCGCAACACCGTATTTCACGCACTGCTCTAATATTTTACGCACCTCATGCCTTTGCCAATTTTTGATCTTCTGATCTCAAAACACCTCTTACACAAAAAAACTTTATTCCTATATTTCATGCACCTACCTTTTCCATAAACACATCTCTCCATTTTCTTATTTTAAGGCCCAAAATTTTGGTAAACACTAGAAAATGGTGCCACCTTGTATCTGCTCTTTGTACCACCTCCAGATCATCCATTCCTTTTTCGAGGTTCTTCTATCAATCATGTATTGTCAACAAAATCTCTTGAACCCAAAAAATTGACATTGATGTCCCCTTTTTCAATAAACAAAACATCAAAGCTCTCTTTGTCAGCAAACACAATCCCCTAAAAAATACATCAATGCTACCTTGGGGGATTTTTTCCCAAAATAGGCCAATTTGTGTCATCCCATAAACTAGGGCCTAAATGCCACATAGGAAACCCACAAGATTCCACCCAGCCATATAGGCCCACAGTAGGTCAATCCTTAATGATAGGATATATGAAGGATGAGGCTCATGTAGGTGCAGGGCCTGCGAGGATGAAATCCACGGGAATTCATAGGTGGGATGAAGCTTTTGTACACCGGCCCATGCTGGTCAATCCCACGAGGCAGCGGGAGGAGCATATCTTTGGGACAGGGTGGTCCAAGATAGAAGTGGGGGTCCTTCAACCCCCAAATGACTTCACTTCTGATTGATTGCGACACCTTGGTTTATAAGCACTTGTTTCTCCCATCTACATTTTTTATGTGGGATAAGAGTCCCAGGTAATGTCCATCCATTAATAAAAATTCCATTATCCCACTACATTCATGAATCTTCTCTCTAGGACACACCACTCCTCCATTTCCACAGCTTTCCACCTTCGTTCATAGCCATTGGCCACTACTGCTTCACCCCGGGACCACCATGGCTGACCCCTAAGCGCTTGGGTTTGAGCTTCTCAACCACTTCCCTTTCTTGGGACCTCTATAAAAGACCTTAGATGAATTTTCCAACCACCATGAGGCTCTATTCAAAGGAGACCATTATCATGGTCAATAAGTGAGCCCGCTATGACCACTGTAAAGGCCAGAGGGGTTAAGGGACCACCGAAGTCCGCTACACCACTGAAGGTTCCATTATTCACCTTAACTATTACCACATTGCACATCTTAACCTCTATGAACAAAATCAAGCACCATGCTCATGTAGTTTTATATCTAAGGCTTACTTAGTGGATTAATTCCACATGGAAAAAAATGGAACCCCCTTTATCTACAGGGTATCTTTTTGCCTATTAAAATGGAGAATCATTTTTAAATAAGGTATTGAGGAAGTTAAGATCCTAAAGATTATCATGAAGAATAAAGGAAAGTATCTCCCTACCTATAAAAAGAAAAGGAGGCCATGCTACTAAAAGTGGATGCACACCCACTAGACACCGAAGGAGGAGAAGGGCTCAACTACTCACCTTTTTTCTATTTCTTTTCATTTATTTATTTATTTATTTTTATATATTTATACTTTATGTAATTTTTATATAATTTCCTTTTATAAAATTAAATCATTTATTTTTTTTATAATTTTTTTTCTACCCACACCTTATTCTTCTTCTTCTACTCATTCTTCTTCTTTTTATTTTATTCTACTTCTTTGTTTTAATTTTATCTTCTTTATTTCTTATATTTTATTATTCTTCATATCTTTTCTTTTTATTTTATTATTATTCTATTATTATATGTGTTTAGTTTTATTATTCTTTTTTTACTCTTATTTTATTTTTATTTTATTCTTCTTTATTCTATCTCTCTTATCTTCTTCTATTTATATTTTTGTGATTTTATGTTTTTTCTCATTTTATTTTATTATTTTCTCTCTCTCTCTCTAATATTTTTTTATTTTCTATACTTATTCTCTTATCTATTTCCACCAAGTGATCTCTTACTCTGGACAATGAGGGTTGACCTAAGGCTTGTCCTAGGGGAGGTTAAGGTTTTCTTGAATTCATGCTTAAAGTTCATTTTATGTTTGTGGTTGATGTGAGTTTCATGAATGGGTGTGGTGATTATCCCCCATGAAATTCAACATGAATCTACTTCTATTATTTTATTTTATTTTTTTCCTCTCCGATATTGATTAGATCGTCACTTGATGATGTTGATTTGATAAATGGATGAAATGGAATATTATGGAGTTGAGTCCTACAATATGTCACACTCTCGACTGAAGTATTCCATTAACCTTGATTATAGGAGGAGGTGGAATTTATATTGTGTAAGGCATTTGATATTTCACAACACTAAATAGAAGTATATAAATTCATCATGAGATTTCTTGATTGGATTATTAGACTAAATTTAAAATTAGAAGATAATAATGATTGAACCAAAAAATGAACCTAGGGCCAAATTCACTATTTCTAAACACATTATTTTTGGAATTTAATGTTAGTTTAGTTTAAATTTTTACTCTAAATATTTTTTCATTACTTTATAAAATAAAAAAATCCCAAACATTTTCCATTGATTTTAGAAAATAATAAAAACAACAAAAAAGTAGATATTAGGTGAATTAGATTAAGTTAGTGAATAAACTGAGAAGCTAATCATGTGAGATGACCATGGTCAGCCTCTGTGCTGCATTAGGAAAAAAAATATTTTTCCATTCCTTATGATAGTCGTGCATCAATGGACCCTAAACTGGGGAATCATCATCATGATCTTGAATTGGTAACCTGGATGGTTTTCTACATAGAGGCATCTTGAAAGTTGTCAAGATGCACCATGGTCAGATGAGAACATATATGGGTAGATAGCTTAAGAATGATGTTCAAAGGACTCAATCATATATGATTCATGTACCAATGTTCCCTGTAAACAATGTCTTGATATTTCGAGTTGACAATCAAGTTTTCAGAGTCTTGGTGAATGGATACATTGACCTCCGCACCAACACTGAGTTATCTGGACTGAAAGACACACTCAAGACACTCCAACACCATTGCACTAGGTTCCCAAAAAATCATCACCATGGGTCCAACTCCAACTATGTCTTGAGTATGAAAAACCTACTCTGATACATTAGAGTATGATAGTATAAAATCAATGTGTAAAGGCTAAAAATACAAACCCCACTAGAAAATAAGTCTCATCCTAAAAAATGGAATAAAGTAAACACTGAGAGATCCCGACTCTTGATATCCAAGTCCTTACCTTTTTATGTGGTAAATGCACTCAAGTATCCCTAAGCTCCAAAAAATTCACCATAGATCTTTTTGTTGTGTGCATAATACACAACGCGTGTGGGAAAATCCCATGCGGGAGTGATTATATACATACCCAGTAGGACACCACAAAAAAGTAGGGATAAATATAAAATAAAACAAATCCCATTTAAACCCATAATAGATGGAAAATAAACCCAACATATACATATATAATCATAAGTAAACATAATATATAAAGAAATAGAATCTTTATCTCATAGCCCAGCCAAAGTCAATGAGTCGGCATGCAGTATGAAAATTCCATCTCTAATGCCTAAAATAAAACATAGCCTCACCAAAATCTATGTGTGAAGCTTACCCCTTTCTACTATGCTCCACAGTCGAGGGATCCACAATACATATGGAGAACTTGTATACTAGTGGGGCTTGAAGACTGGGAAGTACTACTTCATAGATATAGAAACCATGCCTAGTGTACGAGCGTATTGTCTATATCTGTAGAAAGAGTATGGGGAACCCATTTCCCAGTGTGTTAGGGGAGTATCAACCTTGGAAACTCTCTGATGATCCTACTCCGATCACTTTCATCATCAAGAATCACCAAAAGAAGCATCCTACCCAAAAGTCCTAACATAATATCATTTATTCCACAATAATGGTCACCATCGTGTTCTATATGGAAAAATACTTAGGATAGGCTACTTATGGGCCCAAATCTGAGTCCAAAAAAAAGATATACAAGATAAATAATTTTCTAGAGGGGATAAAAGGCATATATGGGGATCCACACGGTGTGTGACCCTGCCTCTTCCTCTGGTTGTGCTCTCCTCTAGAAACTTCTTGGGAATCTATTTCATACCACATAGAATATATAGGTGGTACACTATGTGTCATAGATACTTGGGTCCCACCCTTGAACTTATTATTATTATCATATACTTTGGGTTGTGCATATACACATGGCTATGCTTGGGTACTTGGTTGTTCCCATATACCTATAGGATTTTCTATGTACTCTCAAAGTACTTGTCATGTCCTACCACATGGAGACTTGGGCATGTATAAGGCCCCAACTTTAAACATTACATGATCTTGTATTTTAGTCAAGAATTTAATTTCTTTCACTTTTAGGATATTTTAAATTTTATATTTTTAGAGAATTAGGCCATATTTCATACATAACAATACCATAAAATAAAAATTGGACACTTTTTATTAGTATCCATTTTACCCATAATATGAAAAATTCAAAATAAAGCATGATTTATTTTCATTAAAATATCCATGACATTCAACATGACTTCTTCATTTCCATTAACCATCCTTAAATACTATTAAAATAAATAAAAAATGTGGTATGAGCACAAAATATCAGTAAGGGATACAAAAATGAGGAAAATTGTTAGTCCATTGAAAAGATGAAAACTCATAAAAATTTACCTTTTTCATAAAATTTCTTCAAGCATATGAAATAAAATACGATTAAATGAAAAAAAACACACATTTTTCTCAAAGAAAATCATTAAATCCCATGGAAATAAATTTAAACCTATTTTGGTGACTTGGAGAATCATATTCATGAACCTCTTTAAAACGCTTTTAATTGGAATAACCATATGGATGCCTTCAAATATTATCATTACTCAATGAATTGGATCAATATCTTGGTGAAACCATTGTTTAATCTATTAGGGGATTACCTAATGCTATTTGGGCCACCCCATGTTAATATGTAATGATCTTACCTGAGGTTATCTAGTCTACCCCAAGTTAAGCTATAATGGGATTGCTCACCGCTATCTTCTCCACCCAATGTTAAGATGCAACAGGCTTACCCAGTTCTATCTGAGCTGCCCCATGTTAAGCTATAAAGGGATTACCCAACACTATCTCAACCAATCCTAGTTAAGTTGTAATGGGATTACCCAATGCTATCTAGTACACCCCAAGTTAAGTTGTAATGGTATTAACTATCTCTATTTGTTCCACCTTGATTTAAGTGGTAACGAGCTTACTTGGAGAAATCTAGTCCACCCCATGCTAAGTTATAACAAGTTTTCCAGGTGTTATATGGGCCACCCCATGTTAAGATATAATAGGATTTCCTAACACTATCTGGGTCACCCCAATTATCATGTATAATTCCCAAGTAACATATAAAGAATAAAACATTTTTTTTCTTAAATGTTTTCATCATAAATCATTTAAAAAACTCTTCTAAACTCATAATAAAATCACTTTTGGATATCAAAATACCCTTTTCTTTTAAAAAACCATTTTCAATACCATAATACCCCTTTCTTTTGAAAAACAATTTCTAATACAAAAAATACCCGAAAAAAGGATTTTCTTAGAGTAAAATATGAAAAATTTCAAATGAATATAGAAATAAAATAATGGTCATGGTGGTGTAAAATTCATTGTTGTCGTGTATGTTAAGAATATAACATCCCGTTTATCGATTGTCAAAATGTTCCATGTAAAACACTTAAAAAGATTAATTTTTTAAACCATTTAAATAAAGTAAAAATATACATAAAAAATACTTTATAAATATTTTATGTCCATAAAATCTTTTTAAAAATCTAGACATGGAAATGGGAGAGTTGGAAGGAAAACACTTAAAAGGATTTTTTTAATGAAAATGTGCCTTATCACTTTGGAACTATTTGAATCATAAGATCCATGAAGTATAAAATTAAACAAAACATTAAATACCATGAGAATGGATAAATTCATGATATAAAATGTTAAATGGTCTGTATATACACCTTTTAAAATATTATAGGTGTATAACATCAAAATATTCCTTAATGAAATGAGATTATGACAAAGTCCGTTACCTTGAGTCTGATTTATCACGTGTGTCATTATTTGCTGAATAATAAACTTATATTAATTATTAACTTTCTTGAGAAATTTTTTCAATTTTATTATTACTTTAATTTATCATATTATTATGTTATATATAATTACTTAATCACTTAAATTTCTATCAGATGTTTCAATGATATTTGGGCTTATGTGTTGAAACTGACTTTGGTAAGTCGACTAAGGTCAAAGAGGTCATTATTTAAACATCTATAGAAGAATAATAATGGAATAATTATCATATTAATTATTAATTATACTTATATATATCATTATTTTTATTTGATGATGAAAAAAAAGAGGAATCACATCGCTTTGAAGAGGTGGTAGTCCACACATCCACAAACAACATTATCACTTTTTTGGTGTGTGAAAATGTAAGAAGTAAAGTGATATATTATATTTCAATGAAGATAATTATTTAATTAATATAATATATATTTCATGTATGTCACATATATTTTTTAAAACTATCCTTAATATATTAAATGTAAAATGTAAACGAATCACGTTGCTTTGAGGAGGCGGTAGTCCACACATCCACAAACGATGTTATCGTATTCCCAAAAAATGGAAATCCTGAAGGTATGTGTTATATAATAATTATATAAGAATAAATAAATAATAAATATTATATTTAACATAAATATTATGCTCATCATTATTCTCAACCTTGAGATGTGGTAATGGAAGAACGAACGACATCGGTTCGTGAGGCGGTAGTTCGTCGTACAAAGGAACGATGATTGTGTATCCCATTTAATAGAAGACTGTAAAGTTGTAAGACATACCATTGACATAATAAAATCTCAGTATATTTAATATATTTAGGTTATTATACAATCATGGTATAAAAACAATTTAATGAGGTGGTGAAGGAAAAAAATGAAAATGCTTTTAGAAAAACATTACCTCTTTTTTGGGTATCCTCCTAAGGTTTTCACTAAAACCTGGAAATGTTTGATTTAATCAAAAAATAAGGCTTCTAAGATTAGGGGAGTGAATTTTGGGAGTTATTTGTTTAGTACTTGGATGAACCCAAGTGGTTTGAAGGTGTGAAGTGGGGAGGATGGGGGGCTTTTATAAGTGATGGAGAGGACACACTTGGCATTTTTACAAAGAAGTTAGGGTGACCCATGTTTTTACCTCAAAGAGTATTCCATAACACAAAAAATTAGACAATAGAGGTTTAATGGTCTAAAATTTCCATAAAATGGGTTTTAGATAAGTGTATAGGTCATTTTTTCCCTTAAGATTAAAGTTTGGTCCCTTGGTAAACTTTTTTTCCTCTTAATCATCGTGATTAATTTTAATTTTTTTCACTAATCATTTTGGTAAAAAATTAAGTTAAAATTAATAAAAATATAAATTATTTTTATTAAAAATATTAAATCTATTTTTCTAAATTTAATTCACATAAGTGTTATAAAATAATTTAAAATTAATTTCACAGACGGGACGAGACAATTGGTTTTTTATAGTTAAAATGTTCAAAAGTTAAAAAAAAATTTATATGAAATTCTAATATGAAATTGATTCTAATGACCTACATTGAATTAATTAATGTATAATTGATCTAATTTATCATAAAACTATATTAAAATATAATTTAAATATATAAATAATTTGAATAAAAATGAAATTTTCAATTAAAATTCATTATTTGTTTACCATTCATTAAAAAATAAAACTTCTCATAAAAATTTCAAAAAAAACCCTAGGATAGTATTAAAATTAATATTTCAAAAATTATGTTTATTTTTTCAAATAAATTCTATAAAAATTTCAAAATTTAGTTTTAAAATAAGTGATCCATTAAAAAGAGGAAAAACTACCTTTTGAAAAATACAGCTTTTTATGTGTAAATTTGGATTTGTTCTTATATTATGACTGTAAAATATATTAGATAAATATAAAAATATTTGATTTAATATATAATATATATATTATTAATGTCAGTCAATAATAGTTGTTAATTTAATTTATTAAGGTAAAATTCATTTGGTCACATAAAAGTGGTTTTTTATAAAAAAAAATTCTTTATATTCAATTAATTTTTATTTTCATTTATAATTAAATATTAACCAATAGATTAATTTTATAAACATGTGTAAAACATATTTTCATAATTTAGTTAATTTTATTCATTCCCACCATTCTAATGGCTAGGTGATAACTATAATGTTGAATAATAATAATATTAGTATATTTTTGTCAGGTAAGACTCAACCTTATGTGTAACACAAGTCATTGAAGAAAATCAATGTTACATGCAATGAAAGATAAACATAGTTTTTAATAACTCAAGCTTAACTATTCATTGTGTGTAACTCAAGCTATCAGGTAATTTAAATTAATTTGAAAGAATACATCTCATAAAATCTAGGGATATTACAATGTGTACAGGTGGCACATGGAATGACTTCCCAGGTAGGGTCACGTGGCATGTGGGCCCATACACATGGTGTGTGATCCTTAACTTGACTAGAAACCCTTGTTGTTGTGAAATATGAATAACAGGTCTTGTGTTATTCTACACTACATGGTGTGTAGTAATATGTTTTCATAGAAAATTAAGTTTCCTCACATTGTTTCCTAATCTGATTCTGCTACCATAAATCCCACTTTTGGACCACCCAAGATCGAATGGAATCTCCTTCAACCATCGATTCCCATCCTTTTATGAATATAAATAACAAACTCAGTGTTCCATAGAATATCCATCACACCTCCCATGGGCATCGATCCAAATCCAACTGTGATCTGCGTCCCTAACTCCTACATCCATGAGTCCAACCCAATCAACCTAAAAAACACCATCTTGCTCATTGTTCACAAAAATTCCATATATTTGTGGGTTCTATAGTTCTCAAACCCTCCCTGGTAATGTCAAACTGCAACCCCGTGAGCTAATGATGAATAACATGAAGAATGGTGGGGGAAAGCATAAGAACAGGGTGATGATCATCATTAGTCTATGCAATCCCAACCAACGATCGATATGATCATGATCATGGGAGATAACATGAAATATTAAATAAATTGAAAACAATAATTCAATTTATATAAATCGGTCTCATGCGAAGGTAGGAAATCACCAATAAAAAATAAGTAGATTAAATCTATACTTAAAAAAATTTAATCAATAGGGTGAAAATACAAAATTGATGAGTCTTTCCTCGATTTGGATTGATTGTTAGTAAGGAATATTTTTTACAATAAATGAGAAGTCCCACTACATTTTCTACCCCTTTATTCACCTCGATTAAGTTACTCGTCATCCTCTGATGTGATCTATCAATGAAGAAGAGTCATATATCCTCTCAATTGTCCTAGGGTTTATGTGGATAATCCTAGAGAATTTTTATAATTGGGTAATTATATAGGTTTATATAGGTTAGTTCATTTAAATTAAATAAATAAATCATTTATTTATTTTAATTAAATGCACCTTCCAATGGCTGCCTCAACTATACATTCTACACCAACCAACCATAGCTCACACCTATGGTAAACCTCACATTCCAGATTCAACTTTGGTCTTATATTTTTTATTCAATACTCTATTATAGAGTTATTCTAGTTTTTTAGGTAAACTATATGCTCATGATATTAATATATTTAATATTTTTATAATATAAATATCAGGCTCATCGGGCCTCATAATCTCATGTTTTCTCAGTTCCTAGCTCTAAAAATATTCCTTAATATATTCCAAAGTATTTTAAGAAAAAAATAGATACACTATAGTACATGTTGATATGGAAGAAGAGGATAAATCTTTTCTTCTCTTGGGTTCGTTGCCAGATTCATTTGATAATCTCTTCACCAAATTTTTTATCAAGAAAGAAACCCTAAAGTTGGATGATGTGAGTTCATTTTTATTGATAAATAACACTTGGTGAAAGACTAATGATGGTGAATATTTATGTAATAGTGGTATTTTTTTTGTGATAGATGAAAACAATAATTAGAGAGGTAAATAAGAGAAAAAAGGAAAAGTTAGGTGCTTCTATTATGGCAAGGAGGGTCATGTGAAAAGGTTCGGTAATGTTTAAGGAAGAAAATAAGTAGAATGAAACCAATTTTTAGGATACCACGATAAGTTTTATAAAATATGAGGGTGATTTTCTTTTATCTTGTGTTGATTGTCATGGGTTATATATTTACAATGAATATGTGATTGATTTATTGGATTTGTACCATTTTACACCAAAGAGGGGATTATTTTATTCATATGAAGAGGGTGACTTTGGTACATTGAGTATGGAAGATATATATTTTTCTAGAGTAATTAGTGTTTGTGATATTTGAATCACTATAAATGTAGGTTGTATGTTGTTGTTTAGGGTTGTGTGACATGTTTCAGGTATACATCATAATTTGGTATCAGATTTTTTTCATGATAATGATAGATTTAAGAGTTCATTTATAAATTAAAGATGGACATTTTCCAAGGGATAGATGGTATATACGTGAGGTAGATTGGTTCACACTCTTTGCTGAACTGATGTAAATATGTGTGGTGAAGTGAAAAATACAGTTCCATAGAGGACTTCATCATATTTATGGAACATGTGATCAATACACATGAGTCGAAGACCACCAACAAGGATGATGAAATTTTAGAATCTAAAGTAAGTCAGATTAGGTTTTTTAGGTCATATGCCTAATTATTTTTTCCATATAGAGTTCCACTAGTGAAGAAGTAATTGAAATTAAAGATCAAGGTGATGTGCTGAGAGTTATAGAATACTTAGAGGATGTTGGGAATATGGATCAATTAGTTTCTAAAGGTACCTATGAAAATGTAGAGATCACTGTTATTGGAGGGGAAAATTATGTTGATTCTAGTCTTGTTCAGCATATAAGTACAGATATAGGTATTATTAAGACTTCAACATTTGTATTTTTTTTATAGGTGGAGCCATTAGGTTTCTATCCGAGCTGCAAAAAAGGCATCATTATATTTTCTAGAAAGGATAATGGTTGGTATGATATGAACTAATTTACTTTATAACTGATTTTTTTTATAATTTATCTTCTTATTTGATGGGTAAATGTGGGAGATTGATAGGTTCCATACCATGGTTGGTATCAAATCAGATATAAGAGAGTTTTTTTTGTTTAAACTCACATGTTTGCATATGTGGTGGGAATTTTTGGAAGGTGCAGCGCATGACCTTATCTGCAAGAAGAGATATATTTTTTATATCTCCATTTTGAATGGGATAAAAGTAAAATGTGGGCCTATAAAAAGGAAAAATTCAATAACTCTAACATAAAACAAAAACATAGAAGAAAAATGTGTGCTACGACTTGGGTGTTGGAAGCAATGGGCTGTAGTGAGCAACAACAATTCAGGTTATGTGAAGACTTCTTAGAGTGATAGAATAAATGTCACAATGACACTATGTGTTCAGTTTTGATCTTAGAGGGGTAATGTTTTTTCATGATATGATTTTTTAAGAAAATACATAGGCGTATCAAGATGTGATTTTCACATAGGTTTTCTATGCTCTCCCTAAAATTCAAGTTTCAAGCTTTTAGTTAGATTATGTAGACTCTCTATATTATAGTGAAAATTTTTGGAGTTTCCCCATGGTTTTTTAATTATCTAGGTTATAGGGTTTTCCATCTTAAAAATATTCTGTGTTGATTTATATTATTATGATTATATTATCCATTCATTTATATTAGTGATTCTCACAATTTTTTATCATAAGAAATTTATCATGGGACTAATCACGTTTCCTACCCAACAACTAGTATCAAATGAGGTTATCCATGTTTCTTTCTAATTGTATGTTAGTGATTAATGATAATATATTTCCTTCCACATCTAACTATTTAATTGGGAAAATGATTTTAATCTATGGAAACAATGATTAAAAATATTTTGACTCGTGAAAAGATAGTGAAATGTGGGATTTTTTTGAGAAGCTGTAGAACATGAGCGATGGTGATTGTAAAGACATGAAAGGGTTGGAGACAAGAAAAATCCAAATTTATTTTGATGATAATACTTTTGTGGGAAGTAAAGAATCTAAAATATCCAAAGGAGGTATATTTGAAGCTTGAAAGCATGTATAAATCAAAATTCCTCACACATTGTTTATATCTAAAAAACTATTTCATTATTTGTGAATGCTAGAGAGTTGAGATTTAGGTAACCATATGGATGAGATTGCTAAACTTCTGATGGATCTATCCTTGGTGGTATTCAAATCTATGATAAATTTAATATGGTATCTGTTGATATGGAAGAAGAAGATAAAGTTTTTCTTCTCTTGGATTTGTTACCATATTTATATAAAAATATCATCACCATATTATTACTTGAGAAAGTTAATCTGATGTCAGATGATGTGATTTCATTGTTTTTTATAAATGAGACTCATAGAAAGACAAATAATGGTTAATGTTTATATAATAGTAGTATTATGGCTATGCCAGATATATGCGGTCAATCATTGGAAAAGGTAAAATTCAAGTACTTCTATTGTGATAAGTAGGGTCATGCGCAAAGGTTATATAAATCAAGGAAGAATACGTTTAAGAAAAAAAGTAACATTCCACCAATTATGAGGATATTATCATAAGTCTTATATAATATAAGGTTTATTTACTTTTAGTTGGATTTCATTATCACAGTTCATATATGGACAAAAAATCATGGATTTCTATAGATTCATGCCATATTACACCAAAGAGATAATTTTTATCTTTATATGAAGAAGGTTAATTTGGTGTATTTAAGAAGGGAAAAAATATTTTTATGGTTTCATTAATGTTGGTGATATTTGTATCACTAAAAATGAAGGTTGTATGTTAATGTTGAGGGAAATGGGATATGTCTAGGTATACACCATAATTTTTTATCTTCTTGTGCTCTTGATAATGATGGATTTGAGAGTTTTATTAGTAATGAAAGATGAAAAATGTATTGGGAATCGATGGTATATGAATGACAAAGAATTGTTGACACTATTTAGAGGATTGATGTGATTTTTTTGGTGAAGTGAAAATTTAAATTAGGAAGAATATTTTGTTAGATTTATGGCATAGGATATCATCACACATGATTCAAGGACCATCGATAAGGATGATGAAAGTTTGGAAGTTGAAGAAGGTCATGCCAGGTGTCTCTAGTCCAACACCTAATTCTGTTTTCTTTAGAGAGTTCCACTAGTGGAGACGGAATTGAAATCAAAGATCGATGTGATGCATTAAGAGTTACAGAATTCTTGGAAGATATTTATTAGAGGTAAAAATTAGTTTCTATAAGTAATCATAATTATGTGGAGATCACTGTTATGGTGGAGCCAGATGTTGTTAGTTCTAGTTTTGTTTATAAAGAAAATGAAGACACATGTATGATGAATACTATAGTGTTTGGAATTTTTTTATAGGAGGAGATATTAGATTATTTTAGAGTTTCAAAAGTGAGTAGTCAAATTTTCTATAAAAGATGATGATTTGTGTGATACCAACAAATTTTCTTTCAAATTAATTTTATTAGAATTCATCTCCTTCATTGATTGGATGAAAGATAATATTTATAGGGTTCATCATATAGTTGGTTTCAAAAGAGATATAAGAGAGTTTGATTCAACCTGTGTTGGGTTTCAAATCAGATATGAGAGAGTTTTATTTTTTTTAACTCGCATAGTTGTGCATGTGGTGGGAATTTTTCAAAAGCACAAAACATGACCTTATTTAGAATAGGAGATATATTTTTTCATATCTGTATTTTGAATGGGATAAGGGGAACATGAGGGCCTATTAAAAGGAAAGAGTAAGTGAATCCAAGGTAGATGCACAATAGAGAAGAAAAACATGATTAACACTACAAGGAAAAGGGGATTCATAGCAGTTTTTAGCAGTGGTTTTCAAAACTACCGCTAGATATTCTAGAAAAAAAATTCACGATTGGTTTTTAGAGGTTGTTCTTAAAACCTCTAATAAAAGTGTTTTTTAATTTTTAATTTTTTTAATTTTCTTTGTGGCTGTATTTATCCACTATTTTTTTAACCACATCTAATTTACACATTTTATTTTTTTAAATTAAATTAAATTTATTTTTATGAGTGGTTCATGAAGACCATTGCGAAATAATAGTGGTTTTTATAAAAATACCGCTAAATTAATGGGGAAAATATTAAATATTAAATATTAAATTATGATTTATTATTAATAAGTATTATTATTTATGTATATTTTTTTATTTTTTTATTTATAGTTTTAATTAATTATAATGTGTTAAATATTATTTATATATAATTATTAGTTAATAGTTATCTAAAACATAAATTAATTATTATATAAGTTGAAATCATTATTCAGTATCAAATGCTTATAGATTTTGATATGAGTGTCTGTTTTAGTTTCACAACCAGTCAAATTAAAGCTTATGAAATGAACTATAACCAAATTAGATAATAATTTAGTAATAATTAATGGAATAAATTTATTATAGTTTTAATAAAAGTTGAAAATTGAACTTCAACTTCAAATAGTCATAACTTCTGATTTGGGTGTATGTTTGGTCTCTACCATATATCAAATCAAAGAATGTAATGATCTCTACATATTATTGATGGGGAAACCTCTTACACTAATTTTCAAGGTCAAAAGAGGTCCTAAAACCCTCTAAAACTTATTTTTTTTAGATATCATGATTCTTGAACATTCAATGAAATTTTATCTTTGTTTAAGAGTCTCTTCATTTTCTTTTTAGGTAATCTATGATTTTATTCCATTAATTTATATTCCTATTGATTTTATGGTTTTTCATTAATTATGGGTTTCCTTATTTTGGTGGTTTTTTTTCTATTATATATATATATATATATATATGTATATACTTACATACATTTCTGTATATTTATTTTTAATTTATATACATTTATCATTATTTTTTAAAATTATAAATAATTATATCCATGCATGGATATTTATATGTATTTATGTATATATATATTTATATATTATATGGCTATATATATATATATATATTAATATAAAATTGTGTGTGTGTGTGTATTTATGTATCATAAATGTGTGTTTATATATATTTATGTAAATTTTGTTATATGTATATTTATTTATAGATATTTATTTCTATTTATTATTTATTATTTATTAATTTATTAATTTATTATTTATTATTTATTAATTTATTATTTATCCCTTTTTTACTTATTTATTATATATATATTTATTTTTTATTATTAATTTATTATTAAATTATTATTTAATATTTATTTAATATTTAATATATATTATTACATAATATTTAGAAAATATTGAAATGGGCAGGGGTGTCCTTGCTATATAGAAGATGGAGTAGGGAACTCACGATGTGGTTCCTCTTACACAAGAACCCTCTTTGTAGGGGAATCACTTGGGTGACAAGTGTTTGGTGTTGGGATCATCCACCTTGGGAGGGACTGACCTAGATTTAGGAATTGTAATTTACCCTACAACATCCTCATATGATGAAACAACATCTATGGAAATGGACAAGTCTCTGAACAAAGGTAAGAAAATTGTTGTGGATAAATAGGGTTTTCATATGGTTTCCCCTCAAAAATCCAAAAATAAATGAACCTCAATAGGTTCAGGATGCATATTCTATGATCCAGATGCCTCTCCCAGGTGGGAATAAAAAGGATTTGTTGGATATCACTTTTTCTAAGGATTGTGAAGAAGTGTTGTATGAGAAAAATACTATTGGTGATAAGTTTATGATGGTTGGACCTTTCCAGGTGCCTCATGGTGAATCTCAAGATCATGGAAAATTAGATGGTTGGGGAAACTATATTGTAGGCTAGTGTTGAAGTCTCATTGGGTGATATCATTGTTGATGGTGCATTGGGAGGGAAGGCCACAACCGTGGATTTTCTACTACCCTACTAAAATCATGGCCTAGTAAAATTTCTTTTCTTTATATTTTTAATAAATATTTTACTATGGAATCCTTCTATGAAGAATTTGGAAACCTTTGTGTTGCACCAGCCTTAGGCACTGGTATTTCTTATTTGAAGGACAATGGAGTTGATCAAGATGATGTTGTCTTCAAAAATGATGTCATTAGAGGCATTGAGCCTCATGATGAGAAAATGAATCATTGAGAATGGATGATCAAGATGTCACTTTGAAGTATCCTAAACAATGGAAGAGAGGCAGACATCCAAGAGGTTGGGGTAGATCTCGAGCAAGGGGTGAAATATAGAAAAAATGGTGATTATTTTCTGAACACCAGTTTTTGGTGGCATTATGTTTCCACTTTTTTAACTTTGTTTTCACTCTGTTATCTCTACTGTGTACTTTCCTTTTTGAAAATATATTTTATAGGACCATGGATTTTAATCCATGATTCAAACCATTCGTATTATTTATTATTTATTATTCTTTAATATTATTTTTTTATCTATATATATATATAAGTATATTAGATACTCTTTACTCACCACATAAAGGGGTTTTTGGAGTGGTAAAGTATTTGGAGAATGGGTAAAAGATAAGGGGTTCAAATCACTCCCAGTGCATATATATGACAGATTTATGCATGGTATTCATGGAATATGAATGCATGGTAGGATAAATAATGAATAAATTTATTATGTAAATAATTAATTAATTACACAAACAAAAAACTACCACTAAACAAAACACTACTAAATAAAAGCTACATCCAAAAAAACATCACAAAATGATTCCCAACACACAAATACATAGTGCTTTTAGAAAGCACCACACATCACTTTGTGGAGGTTTAAACTACCTCTAAATACAAAAAAACCTCTGTGAATCACATTTTTCCTTGTAGTTTGTGACTTGGGCTTGAGTATCAGCGAACTATAGAGTGTATCAACAATTCGGGTTGTATGAAGATTTATTGGAGTGTTTAAAGAACTATATCAATGATGCATTGTGTTTGGTTTTGATCTTCTGGGAGTGATGATTATCAGAGAAAAGGCGAAGGTGTATGGGGTGTAATTTTCACACATGTTTTCTATGCTCTCAGTCTAATTTAAATGGTTGGTACTCTTTAGGTGACTGATGTAAAGGTATGTGGTGTAGTGAAAAATATAGTTGTGAAGAGGAATTTGTTATATTTATGGCACTGGAGATCACCACACATTATTTGAAGACCATCGATAAGGATGATGAAAGTATGGAAGCTAGAGTGGGTCATGTTAGGTGTTTCTAGTCCAACACCTCATTCCTTTTTCTTTAGATAGTGCCACTAAGGGAGATAATTGAGATAAAAAATTATTTTGATATGTTGAGAGTTACAGACTATTTGGGGGATGTTGATTACTGGGAACAATTAGTTTCTGTATATACTCCTAATTATGTGACCATCACTTTTATGGGGGTTCTAGATGTTTTTTATTCTAGTTTTGTTTAGAAGGACAATGTAGTCACTTGTATGATAAATACTTCAACATTTGGAATTTTTTTACAGGGGGGGCTATCAGGTTTCTATTAGAGTTTCAAAAGGGTGTTGTCATATTTTCTACAAAGGATGAGGGTTGGTGTGATACCAAGTAGTTTTCTTTCAAAATAAGTTTTTTGGAATTCATCTCCTTATTTGATGAGTAGAAGGATGAGATTGATAGGGTCCATCCCGTGGTGGGTTTCAAATAAGAGTTAAGAGAGTTTGATTCAGATTGTATGTGGTAGAAATTATGGCATCCCATATTTTTATTACATAATTTTTCATTACATGGTACAAATAGAGAATATTTTAAAGTTTAGTTTCTTGGAAATAAGGTACATTATACATAAAAACATAAAAATTTATTTTAAATCCACTTGAAATACATATTTATGGGTTCACCCTAAGTTACAATTATTTCATCTCAT
The DNA here is from genome assembly GCA_963277665.1 of Viscum album. Classification (NCBI taxonomy): domain Eukaryota; kingdom Viridiplantae; phylum Streptophyta; class Magnoliopsida; order Santalales; family Viscaceae; genus Viscum; species Viscum album. Next base: position 67,806,214 of record OY728154.1, read on the forward strand.
AACCTGGGGACATACATCAAATGAAAGGGGTGAACATGAGGCCCGGTAAGGGAATAAGCAAGGGAAACATTTAGCATGTGGTCATGAGGAATATCAATAAGAACATAAGGCATGGAAATATATCTTCAACAATAGATCATTATAAATATCATAAATTGATCATGAAACATAACATTGAAATATTTCTATAACATTTAAATGATAAATTCGTAAGCATATCACCAAGGTTTGGAACCAAGGTGTCATAAATGAAAATTACCAAAGTTATTCACCAATGTATCGCAAAATATATAAATATTAAATTTTTCACCCAATTATTTAGAGAGCTATCATGGAACACACTTCATATGTATTAATTTAATTTGGGACACATATATTTTAACAAATCATTTCATTAATAACTCATGGAGAATAATGAAAAGGTTTCTTATCAAAATATTGGCATACAAAAATGCTAAAAGACATGATCATTACATCAATTTTAACCCATGAATAAAAATATGAGTTTCATATATGTAAATTCCCAAATCAAAAAAAACATGTTTAGATATTTTTTAATACCCATTTAAAATAAATAGGTTTAGGTATTAAAATAAAATGTAAAATAAAATTTCACATGTAAAAGATAGAATTTTGAAAAGTAAATTCGGTAGCATGGCGGGTATAAAACATGGTTTTATAAAAGGGTAAATTGAGAGGGGACAAGGGTATACCATTGATAAAAGTTAATTTTTTACTAAGGGTATGCTCAAAATGGTAATAAAATAGAGTAACCATAACATTTATAAGATATATAACAAAATAGGTTTTTGAATTGAAGAGAAAAAAAGGATAATTCCCTTACCTTGAAGAGTGACTCCTAGATCTTGAGGAATGGAACCTTAGGGAATAGATGACACGTTGGGGGACTCCTTGGGAAGAAAACCCAAAAAAACTTCATGGAGGATGGATTGAGTTAAAAATAAATAGATAAATGGGTGGGTATTTGTAGCAAAAGTGGAGTAATTGTTTAATAATTTTCAAATATAGGTCTTGGAAATCTAGGTTGTGGAAAATGAAAAACCGTTGGCTTAACCATAGTTTTTTCTCATGGTCTTTGAAATTTGTGTCACATTTTAAGTTATTTTAAACCATAATAACTGTGCATCATTTTTTTATGAATTCTTTTGGCATGGAAAAGTAAATTTTATATAAAGTACTATTTTTAAAGACAAAGTTTCTATTTTAGACTTTGGAATGTCTCCTGTGAAAATTTATTAAATATATTACAATAATTGATATTAATAAAAATAAAATATTTTAGGTCATGTATTGTGATTAATTAATTATTAAATAATTATTAAATAAATATGAATTCATTAAACATACCGAAAACCCAAAACTAATTTTTACTATTGATGGAAAATTTAAATTATTTTTGAAAATTATCATAAATTCATTATAACCTAATTTTGATGTGCTGATTTGAAATATGATTTTATATTATCATAAAAAATATCTAAATATTTTATTTTTACTTTTAAATATAAAAACCATTATTTATTTTAAAAATAGCAGTTTTTAAGGCACAGTCAAATTTTTGACACTTATAAAAAATTTCCAGATCATCATAAAATTATTTTATCATTTATATTTTAATAATGGAGTTTTAAAATACTATTTGATTTAAAAAAATTAATAATACCTTATTTTATTATAAAATTGTATATATATTCTAGAAAAATACAATTATGTTTTATTTGCGTCCAAAAATCAAATTATCAAATTAATCTCAATTAAACATATATTTTATTAAGAAAAAAATTATTAAGAGGAACTGGTGGGATAAAAATTTAATTAATATGAAGGAATTTACACTTTTTGTAACTAATTTGAAGACACATAACCCCTTATTGCACCCACATATGCCCTAAGGGTAAGCTGTGTAATGGTGTCAATTCATGGGGTGGATCGGCTAACATCGAACAAGTTGTAATCTCTACTAATTTGAACTTATCCCTTAGGAAATTTCATTCAATATTACCTTATTGAAGCTCAAATTAGGCGTGTTCAAGGGAAAAACCTATTGACGATACCTCCCTCCCAAGTTCTGATAAATGGGCTTCAAATGGCACGACTCTATTGGTTGAGTCCATCAATTCTTCTTTCTGTATCAATTATTTTTTATCATTAGTACTTATAAACACTAATATTAATGGTAAAATTATAAACCTGGGTATAGTATCCAATGGTCATGTTAACCAATGTTCATATAACAGTCGAATACCAACGGTCACATTTCCTTTTATACCCTATAAAACAACTCTTTTATTTCATAAAAATTCAATAAAATTCCATTTAAGGATATATTTTTATTTTTATAATATTTTGATTTCTTTACTACTATTTTTGTTTCATTTCTATATCATTTTCAGTGTGGGTGATGATTCTAGTATATTGGGGTGATCCATACTTTCAATTTTAGCTATTCTATTTTATATTTTTTGTCTATTTGTAATGTTTGGAATTTTAATTGGTTTCATAGCAAACTAATGTAATGATAATTGTTAATGATATAATATTTTGTTGGTTTATATTTATTTTTTATGCATTTAATATTATATAATATGTAACCACATTTAAATGAAATATATATCATTGAAAAATTCTGGGTCGTAACAATATTCCCCTTAAGAATTTCATCCTTGAAATTTCAACACATTATTTCAGTTGAGAAAATTTGAGGGTACTTCTTTGTCATTGACTCCTATGGTTCCCACATAACTTCTTCATATCTATAGTTCCTTTACAACACTTTTACAAGTTGGTTAGTCTTTTTGTGTTGAACCTTGTCTATACGGTCCAAGATCTCCACTGGATGCTCCTCATAAAAGAGGTCATGTTCTAGTTTTACCACCTCCAGATTTAGTACATGTGAGGGGTTAGGTATGTACTTCATCAAGAGAGATACATGGAATACATCAAGAATATAATCTAGATTTATTGGATATTCTAGCTGATAATCCACTACTCTTATGTGATCAAGGATCTCAAAGTGTCTAATGTACCTAGGGATAATCTTCCCTATCTATTCAAATCGCATGACTCTCTTCCATGGTGATATCCAAAGGAAAACTTTTTCCCCAATATCAAACTCCAACTCCCTTCGATGGTTTTTAGCATAACTCTTTTTTCAACTATGATCATCCTTTATATGTTGTTGGATGGCATGAACCTTTTCTGTCATCTCTTGCACAATAATGGTCCCAAGAAATTTCCTCTCACCAACTTCATCTCAATAAGTAGGTATAGCATCCCGCCTTTTTATCACATAAACATTCATTACATTACACAAAACTGAGGATCGTTAAGGTTTAGTGTCTTGGAAACAAGGATCATAATACATAAAAAAAACATAAAACATTCTTCTTAAACACTTGAAAGGCTTCTCCTTAAGTTCATCCTAGGTTCATTACTGCATCTCATAACCTGGGGACATACATCAAAAGAAAGGATGAGCAGAAGGCCCAGCAAGGGAAACAAGTGAAACATTTTACATATGAACTTGAGATACATCAATAAAGTCATGAAAAGAACTTTAAGGCATGAAAATGAAATCATGAGGCATATCATAATAAAAATAAAACTTTTTCATAACTTGAAGATGTGGCTTCAACATTTAATATTGACAATCGTTTCGTTTCACCAAGGTCCATCCCCAAGGTGTCGTTAAAAATTACCAAGGTTATTCACCAAGGCGTCGTTAAAATGGTCATCTCTAGAGATTAAGTCTTTACCCAATGCATTGGAGCGCTATCAGGGCGCACCCTTAAATTTGCCTTTATTATCATGTGAGCCACATATATCATCATCAAACATTTCATAAATAACCCATATAGCATAAAATAAATGGGTTTCATTTCATAATCATAACGTTTTAAAAACTGCTTTAAAGACATGATCTTTACGTCACTTTAAAACCCACAGAAAAGGAAGGTGGGTCTCATGTATGTAAATCCCAGAATTTAAACTAGACATTTTGGTATATATGTGAATACCCCTTTATAAGAAAGAGCTTTGAGTATTCACTTAATAATATAAAAGAACTTTAGAAAAAGAGAGAGACATTTTGAGACGGAAATTCTGCAGCATAACGGCTATGTTACGACGTTTAGAAGACATTAAAAAGAGAGGGAAAATGGGTCAAACATTCATAAATGACCCATAAAACAGTAGATGGAAAGAATAAGAATGATACATGATCATGGTAATGAAATTTCAAGGACATACCATTTGAAATGAAAAACATGGAAGGAAGACAAAAATTAGATTTCTCTTATGAAAGTTCGGCAGCCTAACGGCGTTACTTAAACTTCAACAAAAATGATTTGAAAAGATCAAATAGGATCTCTCATCATGTGAACATAAGAGTTCAGTATGATAGATATAGAGATAATGACCCAACATAATTAAAAAGGAACTTGAAAGACATGACATGAAAGTAGAACTTTGAAAAGAATGAGAAGGGTGAAAGAATCCCCTAAAAACAATTCGGCAGCCTAACGACGTTACTTAAAACTTCAAAATACTGAATTGAAGAGATCAAATGGGGTCTCTCATCATATGAACATAAGATTCCATTATAATAGATATAGATATCATACCCCAACATAACAAAAATTAACTTGAAAGAATTGACATGAAAGTAGAACTTCAAAACGAGAAGGGTGAAAAACCTCTTAAAAATTCGGCAGCCTAACGGCGCCACTTAAAACATCAAAATACTGAATTGAAGAGATAAAATGGGGTCTCTCATAATATGAACATAATATTTCAGTATGATATATATAGAGATCATACCCCAATATAACAAAAAGGAACATTAAATACTTGAATGAAAATAGAACTTGAAAACGAGGAAGGTGAAAGAATCCCTTAAAAATTCGGCAGCCTAACGGCGCCACTTAAACATTATTAAAACGAATTGATGAGAGAAAGGGGGGGTCTCTCATCATATAAACATGAAATAGGCAGTAGGATGAATATAAAATAACATCCTCCAACATAAGAACATGGAGTATAAAAGAAAAGACATAAAAGAGATTACTTGAAAAGAAAGAGAGAGGTCGGATCCCTTACCTTAAAATGTAACTCTTAAACCTCAAAGGTTGGGACCTTGAGGGCTTGGGGGCACCTTGGGAGGGCTCCTTGGGAGGTAATGAGACCATAAATTCGTTGGTAATGAGTGGGGAGTCGAATGTATGAGAGGAGGGCTTGGTATTTATAGGGAAAGTGAGGGGACAAGGCATTAATGGCCAAAGGACACCTCACATGTGCTTTTATCAAACCCATGTGCTCTCCCTTGGCATTTATCATGGAGTTAGGCCACATGGGGCCTCCAAAACAATAATGCATCACCCTTGGCCGGCCAACCCTTAAAATAACTCATGAAATCATCATGACATAGCTATGATGTCATTAAACATACCGAAACCCTAAAACTACATTTTTACTATTCACTGAAAATTCAACTTTCTCAGAAAGATCCCAAAATTTCACCATAATCAAATATCAACGCTCTGATTACAAATATGAACTCCATTTTATAAAAATAATTTTCTAAATATTTTTAATTTAATTTTTAAATAAAAACACTATTCACCGAAAATTTGTTTTTTCAGAAAAAACCCCAAAAATTACCATAGCATAATATCGGTGCTCTGAGTTCAAAAATGAAATCTGTTTTATAAAAATAATTTTCTGAATAATTTTAATTAAATTTTTAATTAAAAAACACTATTCACCCGAAAAAACTAATACTTGAATAATAATTTATGAAACCATTATTTAACCATTTTATTGAATCACATTACTTAATCAAGGTGCCTAGATTATTTTAAAACTTTCTTTAAGTTAGATTACTAATCCATTTGGTCATATTACTAATCCTAATCATAAAATCACTATTCATAATTTACTATTCATCAAAAATCAAGTTGATCTTATTAGACTCCAAATTTCGTACTGAACATAATTGTAGAAGACCATTTTTTGAAAATCATTACACATTTTTAATTATTTAAGGTTTACACAACCATTTTTAAAATATCCTTTTTCTAAAATTCATCAAAAATATGCATGCTATATTTATCCGGTCATTTCAAAATTCATAAACTTCATCATAAGAAGAAATCCCAATTTTTATTTAAAACAAGGATTACACAAGGAAGTTACGGTCTCGTTACATAGCCCCTTATAATACCAGCATAGGACCTAAGAGTAAGGTGTGCTAGGGTGATAGAATCTTGGGGCGGTTCGGTCAACATTTCCCGAGTAGTAATTTCTATCAGTTTGAACTTCTCGCGAAGGCGATTCCGTTCTAGCTTCACATGATGAAGTTCGTCTTGGATTTGATCCAGAGCAAAGCCCAATGGTGCTACCTCCTTCCCAAGCTCTGTTAGATGGGCTTCGATCGGTCCAAGACTACTAGGTGAGGCCATCGAATCTTCTTTCTATAATAATTAACCAAGATTACATGTAATAATCAAAACATTTTGTTCACAGTGGTCATATTGACCTATGGTCATATAACAATCAAAACCCAATGGCCTCATTTTAATTATAATCTTTTTTATCAAATAAAACATTTTTGTTGAGTATAAAAATAAAATAAAATAACACATGAAATTAGGAAACAAGATTTATTCAAAATTTCGGGCCGTTACAATCTTCCCCCCTTAAGAAATTGCGTCCCCGCAATTTTTTTAAAATTGGGTTTTGAAATTTCATTGAAAGTCCCACATCGGAAAAAGAGTCAGTAACACTATTACTTTAAATGAAATAAAAGGGAGTACAAAGGCCACCCGAGTTTACTCATACTAGGATTCCATGTAGGAAACATGGACATGGAGGAGAAAACAAAGGGTCACGTTCTAAGGGAGAGTGATAGAGAACATGATTAGGAGAAAGTTAACCATAAGAAAATCCCAAACTTATGATGTGTGTAAGCGGTCTTTGATTAACTTGTAGGAAACGTAAACCAACAACGTTTTTGTTTTACGTTCCTTTTAATAACTTTGAGGAATTCATTTACAACATAGAACAAAAACATAAGGAAATATATCTACCTTCATGTAGAGTTTCATACTTTAATAAGTTTCGACCAAAACTAATATTTTCTCCAAATGATGAGCATTCAAAACTACTTGGTCTCATCAAAACACAAGAATCATCTTCTAGAGAATCTCATAATCCTCAAAAGATCAACTATCTATTTCTTCTATCTTTAAACATTATCCCAAAAACCGAAAGGGTAAGGTAAAACAACTCTTCAAAAAGAAAGAATCCCATTGTAATGGAAACTACTTTTAAATCTTCAAGGTTCCATGGTACTACCCAAAGTTCATCATAGTCCATTCCATAAATAACGGTCCTTAAAATTCCTTAAAATAAACCAAACTAAGATTGAAACCCAAATACAAGAAGGATTTGATAACATAGTCTTCCAAAATAAACATCATTGTTCATCTCCAAACAACATCAACCACTCCTAACATCTTATAACAAAAGTATCTAATCTAAACATATTTAACCCAAGATAGGTTAATCATTCCCAAAAGTAACCTAAATTACTATAAATCCACCTTAAATTCATCGATTCTTTAAATATAAATCAACCTTACTCCTCAATGAAAATACCGTTGTAATCTATTTACCTCGATCATATAGGGTCCCCAAAATAGTGAATGTATTCCAAAATAAAAATCATATTTTAATCCCCTAATCATCTCTGTCATAATAATACGGCAATCGTAGCATTTCCTATCACATTGGTTGTTGAGACATGTTCTTCCATTTCCCACCATTAACTAAGAAAAGAAACTATAATTAGGGGCTTAAATACTTAGCCAATAATCATGAAAAGAAACTTAAATCATATAAGGATAACTTGTAGTTGAAAAGTATACCCTAACTTGTGATCCCCTAGGTTCCCATCTAGGTTATCCATGATCATATATTCTTATGTGAATCTTCATTTTATTTTATCTTTGTTCCTTTAACAATGGTTCATACTAAGCTTATGAATTTACCAAAGCATATCCCCCGGGAGTGTCGTAACCAAGAGTGCAGCAAGGCCCGTTGTCGTGTACCAGTTCCCGTTCGAGTCTAGCTCAAAGTGGTGTTTTCGGGTTTTACCCCTATGTACATCTGTGCCAGAGCCACCTCTACCTGCTCGTATCCAGACAGGGATGTATTTGCTTGGAAACCCCTTACTCAATACTCACCAAAATACCAGGAATATTTCCTATATTTTAACTTTTCTATAGGCTTCTTCCTAAAGTTTTCATATCCTAATTTCCACAAATAACTAAACCGTCCTTTGATACCAACTATAGCATCCCGCCTTTTTATCACATAAACATTCATTACATTACACAAAACTGAGGATCGTTAAGGTTTAGTGTCTTGGAAACAAGGATCATAATACATAAAAAAACATAAAACATTCTTCTTAAACACTTGAAAGGCTTCTCCTTAAGTTCATCCTAGGTTCATTACTGCATCTCATAACCTGGGGACATACATCAAAAGAAAGGATGAGCAGAAGGCCCAGCAAGGGAAACAAGTGAAACATTTTACATATGAACTTGAGATACATCAATAAAGTCATGAAAAGAACTTTAAGGCATGAAAATGAAATCATGAGGCATATCATAATAAAAATAAAACTTTTTCATAACTTGAAGATGTGGCTGCAACATTTAATATTGACAATCGTTTCGTTTCACCAAGGTCCATCCCCAAGGTGTCGTTAAAAATTACCAAGGTTATTCACCAAGGCGTCGTTAAAATGGTCATCTCTAGAGATTAAGTCTTTACCCAATGCATTGGAGCGTTATCAGGGCGCACCCTTAAATTTGCCTTTATTATCATGTGAGCCACATATATCATCATCAAACATTTCATAAATAACCCATATAGCATAAAATAAATGGGTTTCATTTCATAATCATAACGTTTTAAAAACTGCTTTAAAGACATGATCTTTACGTCACTTTAAAACCCACAGAAAAGGAAGGTGGGTCTCATGTATGTAAATCCCAGAATTTAAAATAGACATTTTGGTATATATGTTAATACCCCTTTATAAGAAAGAGCTTTGAGTATTCACTTAATAATATAAAAGAACTTTAGAAAAAGAGAGAGACATTTTGAGACGGAAATTCTGCAGCATAACGGCTATGTTACGACGTTTAGAAGACATTAAAAAGAGAGGGAAAATGGGTCAAACATTCATAAATGACCCATAAAACAGTAGATGGAAAGAATAAGAATGATACATGATCATGGTAATGAAATTTCAAGGACATACCATTTGAAATGAAAAACATGGAAGGAAGACAAAAATTAGATTTCTCTTATGAAAGTTCGGCAGCCTAACGGCGTTACTTAAACTTCAACAAAAATGATTTGAAAAGATCAAATAGGATCTCTCATCATGTGAACATAAGAGTTCAGTATGATATATATATAGATAATGCCCCAACATAATTAAAAAGGAACTTGAAAGACATGACATGAAAGTAGAACTTTGAAAAGAATGAGAAGGGTGAAAGAATCCCCTAAAAAATTCGGCAGCCTAACGGCGTTACTTAAAACTTCAAAATACTGAATTGAAGAGATCAAATGGGGTATCTCATCATATGAACATAAGAGTCCATTATAATAGATATAGAGATCATACCCCAACATAACAAAAAGTAACTTGAAAGAATTGACATGAAAGTAGAACTTCAAAACGAGAAGGGTGAAGAACCACTTAAAAATTCGGCAGCCTAACGGCGCCACTTAAAACATCAAAATACTGAATTGAAGAGGTAAAATGGGGTATCTCATCATATGAACATAAGAGTCCAGTATGATATATATAGAGATCATACCCCAATATAACAAAAAGGAACATTAAAGACTTGAATGAAAATAGAACTTGAAAACGAGGAAGGTGAAAGAATCCCTTAAAAATTCGGCAGCCTAACGGCGCAACTTAAACATTATTAAAACGAATTGATGAGAGAAAGGGGGGGTCTCTCATCATATAAACATGAAATAGGCAGTAGGATGAATATAAAATAACATCCTCCAACATAAGAACATGGAGTATAAAAGAAAAGACATAAAAGAGATTACTTGAAAAGAAAGAGAGAGGTCAGATCCCTTACCTTAAAATGTAACTCTTAAACCTCAAAGGTTGGGACCTTGAGGGCTTGGGGGCACCTTGGGAGGGCTCATTGGGAGGTAATGAGACCATAAATTCGTTGGGAATGAGTGGGGAGTCGAATGTATGAGAGGAGGGCTTGGTATTTATAGGGAAAGTGAGGGGACAAGGCATTAATGGCCAAAGGACACCTCACATGTGCTTTTCTCAAACCCATGTGCTCTCCCTTGGCATTTATCATGGAGTTAGGCCACATGGGGCCCCGAAAACAATAATGCATCACCCTTGGCCGGCCAACCCTTAAAATAACTCATGACATCATCATGACATAGCTATGATGTCATTAAACATACCGAAACCCTAAAACTACATTTTTACTATTCACTGAAAATTCAACTTTCTCAGAAAGATCCCAAAATTTCACCATAATCAAATATCAACGCTCTGATTACAAATATGAACTCCATTTTATAAAAATAATTTTCTAAATATTTTTAATTTAATTTTTAAATAAAAACACTATTCACCGAAAATTTGTTTTTTCAGAAAAAACCCCAAAAATTACCATAGCATAATATCGGTGCTCTGAGTTCAAAAATGAAATCTGTTTTATAAAAATAATTTTCTAAATAATTTTAATTAAAATTTTAATTAAAAAACACTATTCACCCGAAAAAACTAATACTTGAATAATAATTTATGAAACCATTATTTAACCATTTTATTGAATCACATTACTTAATCAAGGTGCCTAGATTATTTTAAAACTTTCTTTAAGTTAGATTACTAATCCATTTGGTCATATTACTAATCCTAATCATAAAATCACTATTCATAATTTACTATTCATCAAAAATCAAGTTGATCTTATTAGACTCCAAATTTCGTACTGAACATAATTGTAGAAGACCATTTTTTGAAAATCATTACACATTTTTAATTATTTAAGGTTTACACAACCATTTTTAAAATATCCTTTTTCTAAAATTCATAAAAAATATGTATACTATATTTATCCGGTCATTTCAAAATTCATAAACTTCATCATAAGAAGAAATCCCAATTTTTATTTAAAACAAGGATTACACAAGGAAGTTACGGTCTCGTTACATAGCCCCTTATAATACCAGCATAGGACCTAAGAGTAAGGTGTGCTAGGGTGATAGAATCTTGGGGCGGTTCGGTCAACATTGCCCGAGTAGTAATTTCTATCAGTTTGAACTTCTCGCGAAGGTGATTCCGTTCTAGCTTCACATGATGAAGTTCGGCTTGGATTTGATCCAGAGCAAAGCCCAATGGTGCTACCTCCTTCCCAAGCTCTGTTAGATGGGCTTCGATCGGTCCAAGACTACTAGGTGAGGCCATCGAATCTTCTTTCTATAATAATTAACCAAGATTACATGTAATAATCAAAACATTTTGTTCACAGTGGTCATATTGACCGATGGTCATATAACAATCAAAACCCAATGGCCTCATTTTAATTATAATCTTGTTTATCAAATAAAACATTTTTTTTGAGTATAAAAATAAAATAAAATAACACATGAAATTAGGAAACAAGATTTATTCAAAATTTCGGGCCGTTACAGTAGGAGTTCTACATTACTTCCCATATAGAGATTTATATGGTTCCATTTGAATACTTGATTGGAAGTTTTTGTTGTATGAGAACTCAAATAATGGGAGGTGTTTATACCATCCACCTTTACATTTCATTGAACATGTTCTCAGCACATCCTTGAGTGTATGAATAGTCCTTTTATATTGGCCATCATTTTGGAGGTGATAGGTCATACTGAAATTCAATTTAGTATTAAGATCATATTGAATACTCTTCCAGAATTTAGATGTGAACCATGTATCAAGATCAGAAACAATAGAAAGTGTCACCCGGTACAACCTCACTAATTCCTTTATGTATATCTTGGAAAGTTTTTCAAGAGATGAATATTCTCTAATATCAATGAAATGGAAAATATTGGTGATTTGATCCACCATAATCTATATCACACTATTTCCTTTGGATGTTTTTGGGAGACTGGTGATGAATTCCATAGTGATATTATCCCACTTCCATGATGGTATGGGCAGTGGTTGCAATACCCCTTTAAAAGTTTGTATCTCCACCTTCACTTTTTGACACACCAAGCACCTTATAGTGTAGTTAGTAATATCCCTTTTTCATATTATCCCACTAATAATGATCACAAAGGTCTCTATACATTTTAATACTTCCAAAATGTATAGATAATGTAGACATTTGAGCTTTATCCATCATCTCCCTTTTTATCTCTGGGATAGATAGCACACATAGCCTTATATGAAATTTCAATACACCTTCTAGATCAATATTGAACTCATGAAACTTCCCATTCTTCACATCCTCTATCTTCCTTTGTTAAAAAGTATATTCTCTTTAATCTTTCTTGATATTCTATAGTAATGATGGTTGGGAAATCATTTGGGATAGAGTTGATGATTTCCCTTCCCTTATGATTCCCGTGTCCAATTTTACTAGTTCTTTGATCCAAGGATCTCCTAAAATCCTCATCATTTCCAGTACAATAGGTTTTTTCCTACTTAATGCATCACTGACTTTGTTTTCTCTTTTATAGTGATAATTAATTGAATATTCATAGTATTTAAGAAGTTCCAACCATCTCCTTTGTCTCGTGTTCATTTCATTTTTCATGAAAATATAATTCAAACTTTTTTGGTCTATGTATATATCACATTTCTCTCTATAAATATAGTGTCTCCATATTTTCAAATAAAAAATAACTATAGATAACTCTAGTTCTTGCGTAGGATAATTCTGCTCATGAGGTTTTAACAATTGAGTTGAATTAATAATCACCTTGTCATTTTTCACAAGGACGCACCCAATACCTTTCAGAAATGAATCGTTATAAATAATGAATCATTCTCTGATAGAGGGTAGAGTTATAATAGGTGCAGTAACCAATCTCCTCTTTAATTCTTGGAAACTTTCATTGCACTCCTTTTTCCTGATGAACTTATCCCCTTTTGAGTTAACTTGGTTAGTGTATTAGAAAGTCATGAAATGTTTTTTACAAACCTCTTATAATATCCTACTAAACCAAGGAAACTATGAATCTCAGTTACTTTCATAGGATTATCCCACTCCTATACAATCTTTGTCTTCATAGGTTCAATCAAGATTCCTTCATTGGTTACAATGTTCCCTTAGAATGCAACTTGTTGCAATAATAATTTACATTTACTGATTTTTAAAAAATTATTATCCTTCATCGGAGTTTTCAATATAACCCTTAGATGATCCTCATGCTCCTTGTGACTTTTGGAATATATCATAATTTCATTAATAAAAAAACCATGAATTTATTAAGGTATTCCTTAAAGACTCTAGTCATCAAATCCATAAATATAACATGATCATTAGTCAAAATGAAGGGCATAACAACAAACTCATAATTCTCCTATCTTGTTTAGAATTTACTATTTTGAGTATCTTCTTTCTTCACCCTTGGTTGATGATACCTAGATCAAAGGTCAATCTTGGATAAGAATTGAGCCCCATGAAGACGGTCAAATAAATCATAAATCCTTGGGAGATAAAACTTGTTCTTCGCTATGATCTCGTTAAATTCTCTATAATCAATGAATAGACACATTGATCCATCCTTCTTATTCACAAAGATAACAAGTTCTCCCCAAGAAAACATTCTTGGTTGGATAAATCCCTTCTCCATAAGATCATGAATTTTTTTCTTTAATTCCTCTAACTCCGCATTTTCCATTCTATGTGGGGTCTTTGATAATGGCTTGGATCTAGGTATGAGTTCAATAGAGAACTCTAACTCTCTTTCTAGGGGAGGTCCAGGTAACTCTTCAGGAAATTCTTTAATGTATTCATGAACTTTAGGGACATTGTCTATCTTTATACTTTCATTTCCTTCTCCCTCTTCACTGATCATCTCTATAAAGAAGGCAATGGGATGTGCTTCTAGAAAAATCTCATGCCGAGATATCACTCATTTCAAAATTACTATAGGTTTTCCATTCAAGACTAGTGAAATTTCAATGCTTCTACAATTGATATTAGTATTATACTTTGAGAGTCGATCTATCCCAAGTATAGTGTCTAATTCCACCATGGGAATGACTATTATATTTGTGATGAGATTTTACTTTCTGAAGTAAATACTAGAGTTTCTATACACTACTGATGATAGTATAATTCCTCTAGGAGTTGTGAATAATAACTCTACTTATAGGAATTCATAGATTGATTATATATTATTTACAAACAAGGATGAAATAAAGGAATATATAAAACTATAATAAAAAAATTAATTGCTAGCTTTGAGAGCACAATGAGTATACCAGCCACCACATCATTCGAAGCCTCTACTTCGGTTATTGTGATAGAAAATGATCGACCTTTCTCTCTTGGAATAGGTTGAGGATGACAGTGGTTTCCCTCCATTAACTTATAATTTGGACATTGATTGGAAAATTTTCCAACCTACCCACACTTGAAGCGTTGAATTTCCAGTTGGGCCTACACCTTCTTCCATTTATCGTTAGTGTTTAGAAGTTGAGGCTTCACCTCACCATGATAGTTCCAAGATATATTCCCATATCTTCCACATTTTTATCACTTTCCACTCCCAAGAAATAAATTCCCCAAATGGTTCTTCCCATATTTTTTCATGTGGGAAGTTTCACTTTCTTTCCTCCTCTTCCATGATCAAAATTCCTCCTTGAGTGTATCTCCATTGATCTCTTATTTTCATTCGATCTATATGATTTTTTTGTCTCTCCAAACTCTAATCCAACCTTCATAGAACTCTTCACTATCTCATCATAGCTTTCATAGTCACTATTTTCTATATTCCTTCACATATGGGTCTCAATCCACCGAAGAATCTATCAACATTTACCTTAGGATCCATAACAAAGCTAGAGGTGTATTGAGAAAGTCTTGTAAAGTTCGTCTCATAACTTCCCAACAATTCATTTTCCTTCTACTTGAGCTCTAAGAATTAATTATCCATTTTTGTTTGCATCAAACGGGTAAAATATTTATTGAAAATTATTTTCCTGGACTCTTACAACTCTATAGAATCAATCTCCCTTCTTGGATTCATCTTTCTAATCAGCTTCCACCACTGATCAACTTCTCCATCTAAGTGGTATACTTATAGGGGAAATTTCTCTTACATTGAACAACATGTTACAGAAAAGATATTTTCAATAGATCTTATCCATTTTTCAGTAATCATTGGGTTAGTAGATCCATTGAAAGAAGATAGTCATTAATGCATAAAGGACTCAATGGAAAGTTATTCCCTTCGTGGTGAATCTGGTCTCTTGACTTGATTCAAGTTATTGTTCATAACTAGATTTAGTTGATTCATCATCCTAGTGAAGTTTTCCATCCCAAATTCTATCATAATTCCATCAGTGCATCGTCTGTTGCACTCATCATTTATGTGGATCTATCTCTTTCCTTCTATTTTTCTAAAACAAGAAAACAATAGTGAGAAATGTGTTACTTTTATTAATCTCTTCATTCTAAATCAATTTTATGTCCTAAAACATCATGATTAAATATGTTATTAATCTTCTTTTATAACAATTATATTTTCAATATATTCTTCATAAAGGATCATAAAAATCTTTTGATTAACCAAATATATCCCCCAGGAGTGTCAAAGAAGGTGTGCAACGGGGATCATTTTTGTTCACCAGTTCCCATTTGAGTCTATCTCAATGCATTGTTTTTGGGTGTTATCCCAAGGTATATATGTGCTAGGTCCACATCCACTTGTAGTATCTAGATAGGGATGTATTTTTTTGAAAACCACTTACTTAATACTTACCAAAATACCAGGGTGTTTTCCTATATCTGGACTTGTCCTTAGGGTTCTTCTGAAGTTTTTAAGTCCTAATTTTCATAAATAATTAAACCTTCATTTGATACTAACTATGGAATCCTGTCTTTTTATTACATAACTTTTCATTACCTGGTACAAATAGAGGAACTTTTAAATTTTAGTTTCATGGAAATACGGTACATAATACATGAAAACATAAAAAAATATTCTAAATCCACTTGAAAGACATCTTCATGGGTTCACCCTAAGTTATATTTACTGCATCTCATAACCTAGGGACATATATCAAATAAAAGGGGTGATCATGAGGACCAGTAAGGGGATAAGAGAGGGAAACATTTAGCATTTGGTTGTGAGGAATATCAATAAGAACATGAGGTATAACAATATATCTTGAATAAGAGATCATGAGGCATATCATAATAAAATGAACATGAACCATAACATGGAAATGTGGATACAATATTTAAATGATACATTCGTAAACATATCACCAAGATTTGTCACCAATGTGTCATAAATTAAAATTACCAAGATTATTCACTAAGGTATCCTAAAACATGTCATCTCTAGCGATTAAATTCTTTACTCAATGAATTGGAACGCCTTTAGGTGGAACCCTTAATATGTTTTATGTTCATGTGAGCCGCATAGATCGTAAAAAATCATTTCATTAATAACTAATGGTAGAATAATAAATGGGTTTCTTATCAAAATATTGGTGTACAGAAGTGCTTAAAGACGTGATCATTACGTCATTTTTAACCCATGAAAGGAAATGTGAGTTTCATATATGTAAATATCCAAATAAAAAATTCATGTTTACATATTTTTGAATACCCATTGAAGAGAAAGTGGTTTGGGTATTCAAATAAAAAAGAAAAGAGGATTTCTCATGTAAAAGAGTGAATTTTTATAACTAAATTCGACATCATGATAGTTATAAAACATTGTTTTTGAAAAGGGTAAAATGAGAGGGGACAAGGGTCTCCCGTTGATAAAACATAATTTAGAATAAAGGGTATGATCAAAAGGGTAATAAAAGAGATTAACCATAACATTTAGAAGACATCTACAAAAAAGTGGTTCCTGAATTGAAGGGAAAAGAAGGATAATTCCCTTACCTTGAAGAGTTATTCCTAGATTTTGGGGAATAGAACCTTGGGGGCTTGAGGACACCTTGGGGAGACTCCTTAGGAGGAAAACCCACTATAACATTATGAAGGATGGATTGGGAGTGAAAGGAAATGGAGAAATGGGTGAGTATTTATAGAAATATTGGAGGAATTATTTAATAATTTCCTAATATAGGTCTTGGAAATCTAGGTTGTGGAAAATGCAAAACCATTGGCTTACCCATGGTTTCTACTCATGTTTTTGAACATTTGGGTCACATTTTTTGTTATTTTAACCCACTAGAACCGAGAATCATTTTTTATTACTTATTTTGGCATGAAAAAGTAGATTTTCCACAAAGTAATGTTTTTAAAGTCAAAGTTTCTATTTCATACATTGGAAAGTCACTAATAGGTTTTGGAAATTGATTAAAATCTATTAAAATACATAATATTAATAAAAAATAACATATTTTAGGTCATGGATTGTAATTAATTTATTATTACCTCATAATGACATAAATATGAAGTGCTTAAATATACCGAAAACCCAAAACAGTACTTTTACTATTCACAAAAAAAATAAATTATTTTAGAAAATTCCCATAAATTCACCCTAACCTGATTTCAACGTGATTATTTAAAATATGATGTTTATTTTATCATAAAAATTATCTAAAAATGATAAATGTAACTTTTAAAAAAAATCCGTATTTATTTAAAAAATAACAGTTTTTAAGGCACAGTCAAATTTCTGACACATAAAAAAATTCCTATGTCATTATAAAATTATTTTATCATTTATATTTTAATAAGTGTGTGTTAAAAGTCTATTTGATTAAAATAAATATTATTCAAAATACCTGAGTTTATTATAAAAGTGTATATATTTTCTAGAAAAATACAATTATGTTTTATTTGCGTCCAAAAAAATATCAAATTCATCTCAATTAAACATATATTTTATTAAGAAAAACAATTCTTAAGAGGAATTGATGGAATAAACATTTGATTTATACGAAGAAATTTACACTTTATGTAACTAAGGTCTGGACACCTAACCCCTTATTGTACTCGCAAACACCCTAAGGGTAAGGTGGGTGATTGTGATAGTTTCATGGGGTGGCTCAGCTACCATCGATCGAGTGGTAACCTCCACTAAATTGAACTTCTCTCATATGTGATTTTGTTCAAGCTTCACTTGTTGATGCTTGAATTGGGCTTAGTCAAGGGTGAACCCTAGTAATGATACCTCTTTCCCAAGTTCTGACAAATGAGCTTCAAACAACGCGACTATACTAGTTGAGGTCATCGATTCTTCTTTCTGTATCAATTCTCTTTTGTTCTTACTACTTATAAACACTAATTATAACGTAAAATTAGCAACCGAATGTATAGTTTCCAACGGTCAAATCTCAACGATCACATTTCTGTTTATAAAAGTTGAGGCTGAAGCCTCGGTTTATTTGGGGAAAGAGGTTACATTACAAAGAAAAGCAGACAACATGCAATATAGGGTTGTATTCAGTGAGACTCAAACCCGAGATACTGTTGAGACCCACAAGGGAAACTACCATTGAATACCACTTCATTCTTTCATCTAAATTCATTTCAATTCCACCTAAGGTTATGTTTTCATTTTCATAAGATGTTGATTGGATTACCAATATTTTGTTTCATTTCTATAACATTTGTTGTGAGGGTGATGATTCTAGTAAATTGGGGCAATTCATACTTTGCCATTTTAGCTATTCTATTTCATATTTTTTGTCCAGTTGTAATGTTTTATATTTTAATTAGTTTCATAGTTGACTATTGTAATGATCATTGTTAATAATATAAAATTTTGTTGGTTTCATTTATTTTGTACATGCATAATAATATATAATATGTAACAACATTTAAATTAGGAAAATATTATTTAAAAAGTTTGGGTTGTTCGTGACATTTTTCGAATGCATGATGGTATTGTATCTGCAAGAGGAGAGATGTTTTTTATGTTTTGTATTTTGAACGGAATAAGGGGCACACGAGGTCCACTAAAAAGGAAAGAGGTTGTGACTCCAAGGTAGATACGCAACAGAAAAGATAAATGTGAGTCGCGACATGGGTGTGAGCAGGAACATGCCATAGCTTGCAGTGACAATATATTTGGGAGTGTTTGAAGAACCGTTGCAACGATGCCACATGTTTGGTTTTGATCTTTGAGAAATGATGTTTTGTCACGATATGATTATTAGAGGAAAGATTAAGATGTTTGAAGGTGTGATTTTCGCATAAGTTTTATATGCATACTCCATGATTGTAGTTGAATTCTTTGAAGTTGCTGGGTGGTTTTGTAATTATCAACATCAGAGGTTTTTCCACATTTGAAAAAAAGAAGAAGAAAAAAACTTGTTGGCTGATTTGCATTTTATATAATTTGCGTCGGAGATGATCACAATATTTTGTCCCGATCAATTTATGTTGGACAGGTCAAGTTTCCTCCCTCCAACAGTGAGAGATAAAATGGGTGTGTGGACTACAAATTTGCAAATGGACGAAGTGTGCGTCGGGAGCGCCAAGGCAGCCATGGGTATAGGTTGTGTTAATATGCAGATCAGACTTCCGGCAGCCGGGAGTCTCTGTATCTTTCTAATTCGTCTTCTTTCTTCGATCCGCCCCGGCCGCGGCCGCCGCTTTCTCTCACTTACAGGCACTTCCGACGATAGGCAATTCCATCGGAGCCTTCACGCCGATCCTCTCCCCTCCCCGGGACTGCGAGTTTATGGGGTCCTTGCTCTTCCCCCACACCACCGAGTAAAGCCCCACAACTATGACAGCGGCCCCGATTATACTGATCCAAACAATTAAACATGTCAACCCACGCTGCAAGCGTTTCATTCATCCACCATTAACTATACCTTCCCAGGTAGATCTGCTCTGCCAACACGATGATTCCGAGGGCGGCGGTGAGGAGCATGCAGAGTGGAGAGAAGGCGGCCACGAAGACAGGTCCTCGCTCCTTCATCACCACCCCCTGCGCGTAATACGCCACGCCCGAGCATACCACCCCCTGTGCAGATGCATATATGATATACCACGTCACTTTGATATTCATCATAAAACTACGATTTTGGAGTGGGAAGGGGTTACTGACAGAGTAAACGGCGGCCAGCAGTCTGGAGTCCCACCCGACCACCCACGCCGCGGGGTTACGCTCCGCCGCCAGCGCCACCACCGCGCCTTGCAACGTTCCCATCAGACAGATCAAGCACGTCAGCGACAGCTCCGCCGGATACTCCTTCAGCGTCACCGACTGACACCCGCACGGATTCATTTCATTGAGGGGATTGTCAATGAGGGAGGGCGCGCGTCCCAGAATTAATAATTACCTGTAGGACGAAGAACCCGGCCCAGCCGCCGCATCTGGCGAGGAGCATCAGGGTTCCGGGGAGCCAGTGATTGTGGTGGGCGGAGGCGCCGTCGTTGCCCACGCCGTGGGGGGTCCCTCCTCCGGGCAGAAGGAAATCCACGGCGGGGCCTTTGTAGAGAACCATGACCAGCGTCCCGCCGACGGTCACCAGGGAGCCGACGATCTTGGCCTGGGTGTGCAGCTTCTTCATCTGGAGCCGCTCCTGCCGGAAGATGACCGCCACGACGAAGGTCAGGGCGGGGAGGACGTTGGCCGAGGCCGAGGCCAAGGTGGCAGACGTGTACTTCATTCCCAGGTAGTACAGGTTCTGGTCGATCACGGGTCTGGAAATCCCCCAAGTCAAAAACAGAGAGACCCAAGATTTCATCTAATGCGTGTTAAAGTCAGTAGGCATACTCCAGCAAACCGAGCGCCATGACTTTGAGTGCGGTTGAAGCCGCCAGCTTGGGTCTGATCTTTCTGAAAAACAGAAACGTTCACTCATCAGTTAGTATATATTATTATATATCATCACGCACGATTGAGTGGATTGAAATGAAAAACCTTTCGAGGAGGAGGGCGAAGGGTGCGATGGCGAGGGTGGCTGCGGCATGGCGGTACACGGCCAGTACGTAGTGGTTCATGCCCTGGTTCAGCGACACCATGGTGATGATATACATCCCAGCAAAGCCGCATTGCAGCGACACCATTATCAAGTACGGCTTCATCTTCTGGTACCATTGCATCTCCATCTCTAATGCGTTAATGAACTTACAGTTACTGAGAGAGGACGCAGTGGATTGTCCTTGACAAACACGGATGCATATATAGAGAGAGAGAGAGGCGGCAGGGGCGGGATTGGGTTGGAGGACGGGCGGGGGTTAGCGTATTTTGATCACCCACCCACCGCCCAAGAAACGCACGAGGGGAGACAGTGGGATTACATTGTCCATTGAAATGAAATGGGCATTCGAATGGTGTGGGTTTAGCGTCCGTCCTAGTGAGTGACTGTCGACTCGGATGGAAAAGACGGGGAATGTACGCATCAGCACGGCGTGGGCACCCAGAAGCAGGGCTTCAACTCCGTCTCTTTTGTTTTGGCTTTATGGTTTGAAACTTGGGTTGAGTGCACACCAGTGGGTCGTGACGATACGTGTGGCGATCCTTCTTGATAAATGAAAACCCGTTTGAAAAATGCATAGATAGCTTATCAAACTATTAATTCTTAGTGGGTAGCCGGTGATATCGACGTTTCCCTGTTTTGGGTTATGCCCCGTTGTCCGTCACTCTAAAAAATATCAACATAAATTGTACGCTCAAACGCCACTATTGTTATTTGGATAGTTTAGGCGTACATAAATTTAAGAACAAAAAAAATATTTATCAAAGCAAAAAAAAAAACACATTAATAAATGGACATCATATGTCCATGTATTATTTAGCGATGAAATGAATATTTCATTAAAAAAAACATCACACGCACTATTAAATATCCTATTGTAGTATATAAATATCACAACCACAAAACTGAGTTTCATCACTGCTAAAAAGACCTTTATCACTGTTAAAAAAGCGATGATAATCAATGCGCTGATAAAAAGGTCATTTATCAGCGTTTTTTTAAGCGATGATAAACAACTCCTTTTATCAATACTTTTTTTTTAATGGTGATAAAAGTTAAAAAAATAATAAAAAATGTGCAAATCAGAGGGGGTTTTAACAATGACCCCACCTGCACACCCTACCACCCCTACATGCCCCAGCCCTACCCCTCAACCCTTTAACAACACTACCACCCCCCTTCACCAACCCCCGCGCGCCCCCTTGCCTCCTCATAATCCAAACTCGAGACGTTTCCCCTACACGCCTGGACCATTTACCACTCTTCCATGCTGTTTTGGTCTCCATTTAATGATATATCCATTTATATATATATATTTAGTTATATTTATTCATATATTAATATTTATATATATACATATATAGTTATATTTATATATTTATATATTTATTTGTATATTAACACACACACACACACATACATATATATATATATATATATATATATATATTATCCATATATTAATATATATTTATAAGATCAGTTTTAAATACATTTATAAAATGTGTTTTTTGTGTTTATAAATAAATAAATACATATATACAACACACACACACACATATATTATATGTGTATCTATAAGTATAATTATACATATTTATATATATTTACAAATATTATATATTAAAATGTATATACATATATTTAGAATATATAGATAATATATATCAAATTGTTAATATAGATATACACAAATATACACACACACACACATTATATAGGTATATAAATATTCATATATTTGTACCACAAGAGCCTCACCCCCAGTTGGTGAGGACTCGCTAGGTGCATCCAAGAGACCAGAGATCAAATCCGGGTGGAGGCATATTTCCGAGCACTGTAGCAGCACTGGAGTAGCACTGTAGCAGCATTGCAGCAGCGCTGGAGCAAGCACTGTTCGGTACTGTAGCAGACGGAACTATTCATCCATCTGGGCCTTTGGGCCACCGGTTTGGTCCTCAGGTCCTGCAAGGCTTTAGGGCCACCCAAGGCCTTCGGGTCACAGGAATGCAGGCCCCAGACACACTATAAAAAAGGAGCAGCCCGAGAAGAGGATTCAGAGCAGGTGCACTCACCAGAGCAGAACCAAATGGATTGTCAGAATGAGAGGGTATGACTATGCCATCGGTACCAGCCTGTGCTTGCACGGGAAGCCTAGCCAGACGGTCATGCAATGGTGGAGAGCTACTATCATGATGCAGATGTTGGGGAGGGGCAGTTCCTTGTAGATAGTCTAGTTAAATTCCCTAAGACCTTTAGGTCATGTGATCTCCTAAGCCTACAAGCCATGTAATCTCTGAGCCTACGGGTCTTGTAAGGGTTCCCCATCATCGGTACCAGCCTGTGCTTGCACGGGAAACTTAGCCAGATGGTCATGCAATGGTGGAGAGCTACTATCAAGATGCAGATGCTGGGGATGGGCAGTTCCTTGTAGATAGTCTGGTTGAATTCCCTAAGACCTTCGGGTCATGTGATCTCCTAAGCCTACGGGCCTTGTAATCTCTGAGCCTACGGGCCTTGTAAGGGTTCCCCCTCATCCCTTGAAAGGGGGGTTGTCAAAAATCAATAAAAATGATGGTCTTCGGGCCATTCAGGCTATATATTTGTATTTTAAATAAAATGGATATTTGTTTTTTATTTAGATAATGCTTATATATTGAGAAATATATTGTATGTGTAAATATGTTTAATTATTTATTTATAAAAATAAATTTTTTATGTGTGAATATATAAAAAAATGTATATATTGTTATATATTTGATTATAAATAACATCACATCGTGAAAAACGATAAAATTTCAAAACCATAATATCAATATAAATGTAATCCCTCGGAATAAATTCATTTGCTACTGAAAAAGGGAAAAAGCACTGAAATGAGCCTGAAATTCCATCGAATGATAAAAAAATTGGGTATCCCGACTAAGAACTCAGTTTGTGTGGATATTTGGGCCTTTTTTGGCCTCAAAAAATGCGACCAAAGGTTCCATTTTTGTTGCCAGCGTGTAGACCTCGTCACATGCTTCAATTTGATATGTGGTAGAGCTCAAACAAACACCCGAATCCAAAAGTTATGGCCTTTTGATGTTTGAGTTATGTTTTCAACTTATTATAGATCTTTTGTTAATTTTTTTTTATTTTTTGTGCCTTTAAATTATTATTAAATGATTATTACTCGATGATAATTAGAAAATTATTAATTAATAATATTTTTTAAAATATTTTATAAGCCATTTTCACTACATATCTTATATATTAAGTGCAAATGTCTATTTATACTTATCTAAAACATATTTAAATATATATATATTATATTTATATCAATATAAATATATTTATATATCAATATATCAATATATTTTTTTAATGAAATATTTTTTTTGAAATATATCATTTATCAACGCTAGTAAAAAAAGCGGTGATAAAGACCCCTTTTATCAACACTACTAAAAAAAGATATGTAGTGAAAATTGTAGCGTTGTGAAAACCAGTTTTTGTGGTAGTGCATATTTCAATTGATATAGATATAATATATTTTTTAAATATGATTTATATAATACTAATACTGTGGCGGTCGACCGACGGTTGACCCAAGATCTTACCCGGGTCCCACCCGATTCACTGGGTCCGACCCGCCAAATGGGACCCGACCCGTTTACTCGACCGGGGCCGCTAGCCCAGCCCGCTAGCCGACGCGGTCTGACCCACCGCCGACAATGAGTCCGGCCCGCGGGCCGATCGCCGACCGTGTTCACGAGGTCGACCGTCCTCGGGTCTTGCGACACTGGTCGCCACCTTGGATCACACGATGCGACCCTTCCCAACCACGTTGTGGCACCACCGCTGCCACGGTGCCACCGATGTCGCAGTGCTGTTGCCGCTATGCGGACTGTCGGGCTTGATCCGCTCACCCGATCGGGATTCCGTCAGCGGATCAGGGACCCTTGTGAGGGTGGCTTCACTACAACGGCCTCTAATCGTCGATCCAGCAATGATCTTATGTGCCCAAAAGTTGTGGGTGGATAATCACGGAGAACGGATGAAAAACGATGGTTTAAACACAAATCGATGACCGTGTTCGTGCGACCATCGATGATTTGATGATAGAACAACAAACATATATCCATAAATCGAGTAATCAGATGAGAAACTGAAATGGAACTCAAAAATGTGATAAATTCTACCTCGATTCGGCCGTTTGTTGTAGGTGATGCATCCACGACGCTCATGCTTCGATCCGCTAAAGATTTGGCGGAGGTTGCTCCTCGTTTTGGCAAAGAACGAAGAAGAACGGCTAGAGAGAGAGAGAGAGAGAGAGAGAGAGCTTAGGTTTTTAGCGAAAAAGAGAGATTGTGGGGGGGGGGGGGGGGTGGATAACCCTAATCTAAAATGCTTAACTCTCTATTTATAGCGGTCCCACTTGGTGCAGAATCCGAAACCGCTGCACCCCCTCATTTTATGTCGTGCCTAGAAAAAACACCTCATTCCGAACTCAATAGCGGTCTTGGATATCCAATCCAAGATCTTGTTTGAAAGTCATTTAGCATGACCTCAGGGGTAAAATAATTACATTTAATTATTTTTAATTAGGATTTTACCACTGGGTAGCTTTTTCTATATAAGTCTCACACCGATGAAAGTTATACCCCGTCTAGGGTAAACACTGTGTTCTGGACTCAACCGTGGCCTCAAATTTCTGATCTGAGTTACCGTTTAATATTTATCTTGTTTTTATCATGTGCACAGTATAAAATATACTTAATATTTTTATAAAATTGATTCCGGGAACATCAGGCCTCATAATCACACGCCGTCTGAGCTCCTAACTCTGGAAATATATAGAAATATTTTAAAGTGTTACAAGGTGAAAACTGGGTCTCAACATCATTCCCTCCTTTAAGATTTTTTTCCCCTGAAATAAAAAACTAGGAAAACCACTCGGGATACTGAGACCACATCTGGGTCACCTATTCCCAAGAACTCTCCTACATGTTTCCCTGCTGCCATAGGATGCAAACCAAGAGGATGCCCTGTCCACATAAGTTTC
Organism: Viscum album; assembly: GCA_963277665.1. Classification (NCBI taxonomy): domain Eukaryota; kingdom Viridiplantae; phylum Streptophyta; class Magnoliopsida; order Santalales; family Viscaceae; genus Viscum; species Viscum album. The sequence continues at coordinate 67,832,475 of OY728154.1, forward strand.
GCTCCTGTAGATCCTTAATTGCCACTGGGTGCTCTACAAAGGTGGCTCCATCTTCAATGTCTATGTCACCCCAGTCGATGATGTGCACAAGATAATGCATGTATCGTCTCAACTGCGACAGATGGAAGACGTCAAGAACCCACTCTGGCTGTGGGGGTAGGGCAAGGTGGTAGACAACCTCGTAAACCCTTCACATGATCTTGAACAACCTGATGAACCGCGGAGACAACTTTCCTCCCTTGTCGAACCTCTACATTCTACATCGTGGGGAGACTCTCAAGAAAACATGGTCTCCCTAATTGAACTCCAAGGGCCTACGATGATGGTGTGTGTACGATTTCTATCTACTTGGGAATCTTTAGCTTTTCATGGATGACCTGCACCTTCTCTGCTGTGGTTCACACCAACTCTAGGCCCACGAGGGATGATTCTCCAACCTCTTTCCAACACAGGGGTGACCTGTAAGGTCTTACACATAGGGACTCATAAGGATCCATGCTGATGGTAGAGTGATATATGTTGTTGAATGAAAAATCTACTAAAGGAAGTTGATCCTCTCAACTCTGATCGAAATCTAGCACGTAAGCCCTTAGCATATCCTCCAACACCTGGATAGTGTGTTCGGTCTGCCCATTGGTCTGGGGGTGAAAGGTCATACTCATCCGCAACCAAGTCCCTAATGCCTCCTGCAGGCCACTCCATAACCTTGACGTAAACCGCACGTCATGGTTGGAGACAATTATCGACGGAACCCCGTGAAGGAGGATGACCTTCTGTAAGTACAACTACCATAAACTCTCCACTGAACTCTGCTACCTAGTAGTCAGGAAGGGTGCTGACTTGGTAAGCTGATCCACTATCACCTAGATGGAGTCATGTCCCTTCACTGTGCGTTTAAACCCTGTGGTGAAGTCCATGGATATGCTATCCCAATTTCACTCTGGGATGTTGAGGGATTGTAGCAAACCTGTCAGAACCTAATGTTCAGCCTTTACCTACTGACAGGTATGGCATCGAGAGATGAATTCAGCAATTCTCCATCTCATGTCGGACTACCAAAACTTCCACTGAAGATCCCTATACATCTTCCCCACACTGGGATGTATAGATAAGTGTGAAGTATGGAACTCCCACATCACTTCTTCCCTCATTGAGGCTGGAATCAATTTTTCCCCTAGAATAATATCTCATGATTCCCTCCTTCTGAATACCCCTTAGGTGAATTTCCTATGGATATCTAGTCACGCAGAACTTTGCAGTCGATATATCCTAGCTGGGACTTTCTCACACAGTCAAGGAGAAAAGGATTAAGCACCATCGACTACTGAAAAGTTGTACCCTCCTACTCCACCAGGGTCAGTTTCAAGGAAGCTAAATGCTCTGAAGCTTCCTACACTAGGAAATTCTGGGACTTACTGCTGAGGGCATTTGCTACAACATTTCCCTTCCCTAGAGTATAGACGATCTCGAAGTCTTAGACCTTTAGGAACTCTAACCAGCGTCATTTCCTCAAATTCATATCTCTCTGGGTAAAGATATACTGGAGGCTATGGTGGTCTGATTAAACCACAAATCACTCTCCTAGGAGGTAGTGTCTCCACTTCCTCAGGGTGAAGACTACCATTGTGAGCTCCAAGTCGTTAGTCACATATTTATTCTCATGGGGTCTCAACTTCCTTGACCCGTATGCAATGATTGCCTATTTTTGCATCAAAACACAACTAAGCCCAGCTCCTGAGGCATCATTGTACACTACAAACTCAATGCCCTCCTATGGTAGTCTCATAACTGGAGCACCCATCAACCTCTGCCTCAAATCCTCGAAGGCCTTCTATAACTACACAGACCAGGTAAATGAATATCCCTTCCAAATCAGAGTGATCAAAGAGGTTTCAATCCTGGAGAATCCCACCAAAAATCTTTGGTAGTACCCATCTAAACCAAGAAAACTCCACACCTATGATGCATTCTTGGGAGGTTCCCAAGAAAGCACTGCCTCGATCTTCATGATATCCATGAATAAACCTTCTTCAGAGATGAAATTCCCCATAAAGTGAACCTTGTGTATCCATAACTCACACTTCGAGATATTTACATAAGGATGGTGCTCTCAAAGAAAATCAAGGCCATGAAAATGGAGGGGGCGTTTATCACACTGAAGGGCATCATTAGGAACTTGTAATTCCTATAGTGAAAACAAAAGGACAGATTTGGAATATCATTCCCACAAACCTGTAGTTTGTGGTAGTCGGATCTCATATCGATCTTGGAGAACCACATAGAACCTCACAACTAGTATAAGAGGTCGTCGATCCTCAGTAAGAGGTACTTATTCTTTATCGTGGCCTGGTTCAGGCGATGATAATCCACACAAAGCCACAAACTCCCATCTTCCTTCTTCACAAATAGAACTAGAGCTACCTAGGGGGGACACATAGGGTCTAATAAAACCCTTCACATGAAGGTACTAAAACTATAAACATAGCTCATAAAGCTTAGTGGGTTCCATAAAATATGCCGCAAATGATCTTGGGGTAGTCCCTGGTTGCAAATTGATGAAAAACTCCATCTGTCACCTTAGAGGTAGTCCTGGGACATCATTAGGGAAGACATCCATGTAATCCTCAAAAAATAAAGGATCTCAGGTTCCTTATGAGTCTAATACACCAAGGGTCACACTCACTAACTAATGGAAAAAATGTTTTAGTCCCTTGTTCACTCCACTTGTTTTCCCTGTTGCGAGGCCTCATTCACCAAGAAAGGTGGACCCTATCCCATCAGTATGTAAACATTTGACTAGCTTAAGGTGACAGTCAATCTAGGATCGAACGATGGAAAGACAATCCATGCCCAAGATGATTTCATAAAGCTCCATCGTTATGACCAACAAGCCCCACATGAACATTTCTCATCTAAATGAAAGATCGCACTGCCAGAAGATAAAAGATATAAAATAGGTACTTCCTGTAGGAACCTAAAGACAAAGCCACTATGATAGCACATTTATTGGGATCTCTAACTCCCGTACCAGGAGTAATGATATAAATGAGTGGCTGATGCCTATGTCTTATAATACTGAAGTAAGAGTAGAATAAACATAGAGCATACCTCAGATCATCTCATGCGTTAGAGGATCATGAACGTCTATAGCCTGTAGCTGTCCACAACTGAAACCACTATCTCCGTGAGCCTAATGTGGGACACCTAGTGGTGGTGGTGGTGGAAACTCGTAGTATTGTCCCCCACCACCGAGTCCTCCTGCTCCATCTCCCCTACTAGCACCACCTCCCTGGGGACTACTCTGATCACGGTGTTACTTCTACCATAGTGGTCCACCCACTGTCTTCCTGGGATGCTCAGTTCATCAGGTCGAGCAGTCTCACTCCATGTGACCTCTCCCATCACACGTAAAACATCTCCCCTCTCCGGGTTGACCCAGTGCTCTACGTGGTCCTAGAACTGCCTGACCACATGGCCGAGGGTGATCCTGGATAGGCCACCTACATCACAGTCCTACAACTTGACGTCTGTCACCTATTTTGTATGTCTCCACTCTGAAGCGAACAATGCCTATACCAACTGCCTAGAATACCTCTTGTAGGAAGATATTTTTCACGAGAACCATCTCCATCACCCCAACATAGGTAGGGATGCATAGGGGAACTAAGCTCACACAGATCTCTCGACGGAGACCCTGCTCAAACTTCCACGCTCAGAAGTAACTGTCACAGATCATATACATGGAGTAGAATGTAAGGTTAGTAAACCTATCCATGTATGCAGATACTATCATGGCTCCCTACTGTAGCTATAGAAGCTCCTAAATCCTGATGGCACATAAGCTCTAGGGGAATTAATCCTCACAAAACAACTACTGAAACTCATCCCACAAGAGACTCATCTCATCATGCATATGGGTAACTAAACCCAAACATCGCCCAGCTAGCCTGAGGAAAAGGATGGATGCTAAGGCTACCATCTAGTCTACCAGTGTACGCACCGGCCTGAAATGGAAAATCACTGACTCCATCCAGTCCTCTACCGCCTAAGGGTATAGATCACCATGAAACCATAGTGGCCTCTGCGGCTGGAACCCACGAAGTGTGCTCAACCTGTGCTCAAATTCGGATTGTACTGCTGGTACTAACTGTTGTTCCTTGGGTGGAGGTATTTCTTCCAGTCTACCTGGAGGAAGGATATCACATGATAGCCCCTGAACTGAGGCCTCATCACTCGCAAGGTCATCGTCATGATCCAGAGGAGGTAAAATGGTTGGCTATCTTCATGGAGGCATCTTAAAATTTATCAAGGAGTACCACGGTCAGATGAGCATATATATACATATCAAGAAAAAAACAAATGGGAGATAAATCGACAAGGAAAGTAAAATACTTGATCTTATATGATGCATGCACCATTAATCCATGAAAAAAGTACCTCAGCATGCCAAATCAGCAAGCGGGTAATCAGGGTCCTGGTGTATGGCTACGTTGTTTATCGCACCATCACTGGACTCCCTGACCTGAGAGCTGCTCTCGAGACACGTCGACACTTTTTCCCTATACCCAACCAATTATCTTAAGGGTAAACATCCGAAAAACTTCCCAAAGAATGAAATTTCTCTAATAACACTTTGTCATGACTCGACCTGTACCAGGGCTTGAGCAACAACTACCTCAAGACCGCCTCCATAGGTTCGGGGGTGGTGACTAGTGTTGAAGGTACAACAAACTAGGGGAGACCTTTTTTTAAGTACCTGTACACACACACACACAACCAAGTTGGTGTAAAGTGAAGATGGAGAAAAGTAAAAGATGCAACCTGATATAAAATTAAACCCAAGCATGTATTGACCACTAAAACGGTATGAGCACAGTAATGTAAAAAGAAAGGAAAAAGGAAAAAAACACACCCAACTAGTACAGTTTCCCAACCTAACAGAAAAATAAAAATCCACCGAGGAAGCATTGCTTCGAGAATCCCAAATGTGACCATCGCACGTGGTCCAAGCACCTGTTGTCTTGACGTCCCGATCAAACCTATGTGTCGTCTGCATAAAGCACGATACATGTGGGAAAAGCCCATGCATGGGTGAGTATAAACATACTCAATAGGACACCCAAAAAGGAGGGGGATCGGTAAGATATAAAAGAGGAAATGATGTACAAAAAATAGAATAAAGTACAATAAACGAGTGCAGCTCAACACAACAAGGAAGTGAAGTAATCTCATATAGAAATAAGGAGATAGAGATGGTGAGAAGGTTAAATTCTCATCGAGTATTCACTACATTTAGTAGGAGAGTATACTCATCTAACAACCAGAAACTAGACATGGAAAGCACGTGACATACCCCGCACATCTTCGCCTCTCCTAGAAGGAGAGTAACCAGAACCCAAGTAGTGGGTGCTGTAAGAGGGTGTAAATATATATATATATATATATATATATATATATATATATATATATATATATATATTCTCAAACCAAAGAAACCCAAAAAAGAGAGTAATAGGATCTCTATCTCAAATATCATCCTAGGTAAAGATTTTTACAACAGTTCTAGGAGTAACCACCATCGATGTCCAACGTCTGCATGTCTTCCCCAAACTACAAGTCAAAGGGGCTCAAACACCACACCTTGATACTATCCACTTTGGATGGGTCTTTCTCTTTTGTACGATTTTAGATCACATCACCAAGATGCATCTTGGTGAGGAAAGCGCCTCTCTTACTTGTGAGTCCGAGGTCACAACAAAACATGCCTCTTTACTGATCTGTATAAAAGAAGTCATCTAAAGTTAAGGACCCATGCCCAAAACACCTGGAGGGTGCCACTCAAGCATCGTTGAGGACCCATGCTTAGCCCGGATGGAGGGCGCTAATCAAATAGGTTGAGGACCCATGCCCAGCCTGATTGGAGGGTGCCACTCTAGCGTCATTGAGGACCCATGCCCAATGTGTCTAGAGGGTGGCACTCTAGTATGTTAAGGACCCATGCCCAACCTGGCTAGAGGGTTCCTCTCAAAATTCCCTGATATCATCACCTGATCACGACTGCTATCGAACACTGCCTAAGGATGCATTGAGTTCAAAACACCTAGATTCGCAACTCAAATATCGAAACTGAGGTGTCACCATTGTGTTCTACATGTAAAAACACGTAGGAAAGGCTAATTATTTTCCCAAAATAGACAACTAGTTATAAGGGTGCTTTTCACTGTATGACACCCGAACAGTTCAAAGTGGGACCCGTCTTCCGACCCCAAACCTCAAATTCTCAAAATTTATCTCAAAAGATCTGTCTCGATGAGAGGAACACACTTACATAGACGGTGCATCAAATAGACACCTAGTTTAAAAGATAAGGTCATTTAAATCCCCAGAAGAGGGTACCAGGGCTAGTTGACCGACTCACGATCGATCCACCTACTACGGCGGTCGACTAGCCGACTGCACCCATGTCGCAGAAGATAATATGGTTGTCGACTATTGGCCGACCTCGGGTATGACCTGTCGGGTTAGACCCAGCCTGTTTACCTAACTCGGGCTGCTAGCACGACCCGCTTACCGACACGGTCTGGCCCGTCACAAACAGCGGATCCGACCCGCGAATCGATCACCGGCCGCATTGACGTGGCTGACCGACAACTCCCACATAGTCGATCAGCCATGGGTCTTGCAGTGATGGTCGTTACATGGGGTAGCAAGACGTGACCCCGCCTTACCAATAGCCCGACCATGTGGCCCGACCACGTTGCGGCACCGCGAGTGTCGTCACCTTCGATGCCGTCGCAGCTCTGCAGATCACCGTTGGTGCCACGATAGTCCATTATGTGGACTTCCAAGCTTGATCCAGTCACCTGATCATGATTTATTTAGTTGATTGAGGACTCGTGCAATTGTGGATTCACTGCAATGACCTCTGATCGTCGATCCACCAATGATCTTATGCGCCCAAAAGTTATTGCCGGATAACTGCAAAGAACAGATGAAGAACATCAGTTTAAACATGATCGATGGTCGTGTTCATGTGGCCATCAATGATTTGATGATAGAATAACAAAAATATATCCATAAATTGAGTAATCAAAGAAGAAACTGAAATGGAACTCAAAAAAATGATAAATCCTACCTCAATCCAACCATTCATTGTAGGCGATACATCTACACTGCTCCTGCTTTGATTTGCTGAATATTTGGTGGAGGTTGCTCCTCATTCTGGTGAAGAACAACAAAGAAAAACTAGATAAAGAGAGAAAGAGATTATGTTTTTAGAGAGAGAGATATTGGGGGGTAACCCTAATCTAAAATGTTTAACTCTCTATTTATATTGGTCCCACTTAGCATGAAATATGAAACCATTACGCCCCCCTTATTTTATATCACGCCTAGGAAAAACACCTCATTCCGAACTCAAGGAAGATCTTAGATATCCAATATGAGCTCTCATTTGAAATTTATTTATCATGACCTCAGGGGTAAAATAATTATGTTTAATTATTTTTAATTAGGTTTTTTCCCATGGGTAACTTTTTACACAGAAGTCTCACACCGACAAAAGTTATACCCCTCCTAGGGTAAACGTCATGTTCTGGACTCAACCGTAGCCTTAGATTTCTAATATGAGTTAATGTTTAAGAGTTATCCTATTTATGTCACATGAATATTATAAAATATACTTAATATTTTTATAAAATTAATTTTGGACACACCGGATTTCAGAGTCATGCGCCGTCTGAGTGCCTAACTCTGGAAATATATAGAAATATTTCAAAGTATTACAAGGTAAAAATTAAGTGTCTACAAATATTTATTTCAGTAATAGTAAATAAAAAAATAAAAAAGATTATAATTTTAATGTTATATAATCCACATATGATAAATTATATTGTTAATTACTTTACATATTAATGATATGATCAGTTATACTATTAATTATATTGTTAAGTATTATATTAATTATTAATTTTTAATTATAAAGTTAATTAATAATTATATTTTTAATTGTTAATTACATTGTTAATTAATAATCCATATAAATTTTATTGTTAATTATTGAATATATTAATGATATTATTAGTTATTAATTATCATAATTAATTAAATAGTTTTTAATAATTATATCATTAAACTGAAATGACACCTCTTTATTAAAAACCCGCACTTCGAGTCATACCGTTCACATTGTGTGTTAGATTGATGTACAGTTGATTCCTACATGTCACAAAAGAATAATGGATCATCTCCATAAAGTTTGAAAACAATCTGAGTTTTTTGCTCGTTTTTTTCTATGTGACACATGTTTTAATCAAAAATGACACTTCTATATTGAAAACATGCACTTCGAGTCATACCCACCACATCGTGTGTCAGAATGATGTGTGATCGATTCCTTCACATCAAAAATGAATTATGGATTGTTTTCATAATGTTTTAAAATACTCTGAGATCTTTTTATCTATTTTGTCTATGTGAAGATTTTTTTAAAATTAAATGACACTTTTATATTGAAAACAAACAATTCAAGTCATACTAGCCACATCACGTGTCATATTAATGTGTGGTTTATTTTTACACATCACAAATGAAATATGAGTTGTTTTTCTAAATTTTGAAAACAATATGAGCTCTTTTTCTTAGTTTTGGATAATGACTCACGTTTTAAACTAAATGACACTTTTCAATTGCAAACATGCAATTTGAGTCGTACCTACCACCACCACTACAAAACTGGGTTTTAACAATGCCAGTAAAGAGCCTTTAATAACAATTATAAAGCATTATCTACACAAGATATGTTAAAGGGTGGACTTTAACAATGCTCAAACAAAATCTATGTTAAAGGGGTCCTTTAACAACATTTTTTAGCACTCATAAAGGACCTCTTTATTAGTGCTAAAAAAACATTTTTAAAGGGGGTAAAATTATATTTTTTCAGGCCTCTATGAGCCCGAACCCTTTATCAATGCTTCCACAACCCCTTCAACACTACTTTATGAATTTCTAGCCTCCTTTGCATGCATGGATTTGAACCCTGTACCTCTCATTTCAAGATGAAACGCCTTTATCACTGCATCATGTTGTTTTGTTTCCTGTTTAAAGATATTTATGTTTATATATATATATATATTTACATATATATTTTTTATTCATATATTTATATAATTATTTTTAAATAAATTTATCAAATATATGTGTGTGTGTGTGTGATATATATATATATATATAAATATATACTTATATTTATTTAAATATATTATATATTATATTCATTTACATATACTATAATATAATATAAATATATATATCCATTTATTAATACACACACATATATGTATATATAAAAACTATATATATATTTGTATAGTGTAAAAAATGGTTAAATATCATTTTAATACATCTTTAGAATATATATTTATTTATATATATTATAATATACATATACACATATTTTTTTATTGACAGAGACATGTTTATATATAAACATTAATTGTATAGGTATACATATACATATTAGTGCATTTGTATATGGTATATAAAATTGATAATTTTTTTATTTAAATAAAATGAATAATAAATATTTAGTTTATATATTTAAAAATACATTTCTACGTAAATATGTTAATATATGTATATATACAAGTGATTTATTATATGAAAATATAATAAAATATATATTTATTTAATTATAAATAAAACTACATTATGAAAAATGATAAAATTTCAAAACCCTAATACTAATATGAGTGTAATCTCTGAAAATAAATTAATTCCCCATTTAAAAAAGAAAATAATACCCCCTTAAATGAGGCCGAAATTCCATCAAATGTTAAAAAATTGAGATATCCCAACTAAAAACTCTGTTTTAGAGGACTTATGGGCCTTTTTGGTCTCAAAAAACATGAACGGGGGTTCTCCCAAATCATTAGAATGGGCTTTGATTTGATATGCTTTGAAGTTCAAGTCATGTTTTCCACTTATCTTAGACCGTTCATTAATTAATTTCATTTTTATGTCATACAACTATTATTAAATGTCTATTACTCGATTATAATTAGAAAATTATTAATTTATAACATTTTTAAATTATTTTATAAAGAATTTTTACTAAATATCTTATTTATTAAGTGTAAATGAATATTTATCTTTATCTAAAATAAATTTAATATATATATATATTATATTGATATAAATATAAATATATTTATATATTAATATATTATTTTTAATGAAATATAATTTTTTTATGAAATATACCCTTTAACAATGCTAGAAAAAAAGTGTTGATAAAAGGTGGGTCTTTATCAATGATTTTAAAAAATCATTGATAAAGGGTGTCCTTTATGAGCACTTTTTTTACATCATTGATAAATTCCTCCTTTATCAATGCTTTTTTAAAAGTGCTGATAATTATACACCCTTTATGAGTGTTTTTTTCTAGTGCTAATAAATGGGGGGCCTCTATCAGTACATTTTTACAAATGCATATAAAGGGTTCCCTTTAACAGTTATTTTTTAGAACTTTTAAAGACTCCCTTTAACAATGCTAAAAAATGATATAAAAGGCCCCCTTTTACAATATTTTTTCTAAAATTGATGAAGAGGTTCTTTAACATCACTTTTAGCTAGTGCTGGATAAACCTAGTTTTGTAGTCGTGCACATCATGTGTCAGATTGATGTGTGGTCGATTATTTCACATCATAAATGAATAATGGATCATTTTCCTAATGTTTGAAAATAATCCAAGATCGTTTTCTAAGTTTTGGCTATGTGATGCACATTTTAAATTTAAATTAAACTTCTATATTGAAAAACATACTTCAAGTGTAAAAACACCGACCTCAGTAGCCCAAAGTTGGTGGTTATATTATTAAAATGAAACTAGATACAAGCGATCACATCCCAAAGGATTGAATAGATTAACAGTCTTGGTAAACTAGATACATACTTTAATTTCACATACATTTGAAAACATAAAATACAACAAACTATTTTATTTGAGATCATCTCTATTACCTCTAGCATATCCATGCATATCAATCATAAAACATTTCTTGACCTCATTGGTAAAGTAAACATAAGAAAGGGGTGATCTCATATGCTTAGTAAGGGTAAGCATACAATGAAAGCTAATAAGGAATGAATAATATGGCATGAATAAATGATAATGTAATAATGTCATATAAATATTATCATAAGGTAGAAACTCATACATGGATATCATAACATATAAAACAATCATATGGATATAAATAACTAAATTTATAATGATGGAATGTATTATTCCAGACATATGAAACATATTGTTGAGGCCGTGTTCCAATACATCTAAAATACCATCGAGGTCTTATGCTAAGATTTCTATATAATTGGGTAACTCCTTGGCCAAAAACCAATCTAGATTGTCTCATGAGACCAACTGATGCATCAAGGGACTATAGAGGGACCCGTTTATCACTCACTAAGTCTAATTAATTCATCATATTAAAGGGATGAAACATAATCAACAAAAACATTTGTTTTGAAAAACTATCATACATAATGTTACAAATTACCCAATCAATAAACATAATCACAACTCATCCAGAGTAATATGAATGGTATCAACATAGTACATCCCCCGTTAAACTGATCATAAACCAGCCAGAGAATTAATGATAAGGATGATATCATTATAATGTATCCCCAACGGATCATAATCTGAATAAGGGTTTTTGATGTTGATGAATAGAAATTCCATAAAAAATCACTAAAAACATTCTTGAGAAAAAACATTTCCACTTTAAAAATAACCTTTTTAAAACTAAAATTTCACAACAGATTGTAAAAAATGTTTCTTTGAAAATAACTTTTCAAACTTATAAATTAAGCTTTAAAACATTGGTTGGTCATGATGGTGAAAAATTATGTTCATGTCGAGTATATTAAAATAATGATTTCTTTTACATTTTCAGTAAAATCCAAAAAGGTACCTCATTTGAAAAATGATAGAAAGATTCCTTTTAAACCATTTTTTTAAAATTCAAACATCGGTAAAATGTCTTTAATAAATCATTTTGAGAATTATATTTTTTTTGAATTTTTTTAAACATAGACATGGAAGAGAAATCATTTTTGAGCGAGGAGAGAAATAAAGTTATATTTTATTAAAATGCTCTCTCCAATAATTTTAAGTAAAAATGAGATGAAAATGGTACTATTACTTGAAAATTTATCAAATAACCTAATTATAAGAAAATATATTGGGTTTCTGAAAATACAAATCAAAATATTTCATCATCAGAAACTTAATCATGAAAAATCTTGATAAATAATGGGATTGTAACATAAGCCTTTACCACTTTGGTAACTTTTGAATCATAATAACCATGAAATAAATAAATTCAAGTGAAAATTAAAATACCATGAAGGTAAATGGATTCATTATATAATATAATTAAGGGTAATTATATACACCACGCAAAATAACTAAGTGGTGAATATGACATACATCTCATGGAAGTAAAAGTGATATGAGAATCCCTTACAGTTTATGAAATGTATAAATAAAAAACACTTGAAAGAGAGAGAGAGAGATTGAATATAATTTAAAAAACCCATGAATAATAATAATACATGATTTTAAATATTAAAATGGACGTATATAAACCATTTCAAATAAATTAGGTGCATAAAAGAGCATGTGTCTTAAAGAAGAAAGTTTTGAGATAGAAACCCTTACCTCAGGTTCGATTTCTTTCATATGTGTCTGTACCTCCTATATAATAAATATTGATTTATTATATATATATATATATATTAAATAACCATAATAATATATTTAATACCATATATTATTTACTTATTTACTTTTATGACCTGTCTATTAACAATTATTTATTAAAATCATTATTTCAGGTGATAATTGATTAGTTTTTCATGTATGTTTTGGTTCGGTAATTTCTATCCTTTTACTTTGAACATGGTTCCATAATCTCTAAAATTTTAAACATGATATTAATATAATATATAATAATTATATAATTATTTATAATAGTATATAAATGTTATAGATGGGAAAATGAGTTACACCGTTCATGGAGACAGTAGGTCGTATGTACTCATGAATGATGTTTCTATTTTTACAATAGATGGAAAAAAATAAGGGAAAATATAATTTATCCTTTAAAAACCCATGATTATATCAAATATATCATTTATATTCCTTAAATATATCCTTATTAATATCCATGTCAATATAAAATGAAAGAAATTCACATCATTATGTGGAGGCGGCAGTCCACACGTACGCACAAGCGACGTTATTGTTTTCTAACGAGTTGGAAGGTAAGAAGGTATACATGATATTATAATTAAATAAGTATATTTATTTCATAAATATAATATATAAACATTAAATCCTTCATTACATCTATATTTGAGAGGTGGTGATGGAAAACAAATCACATCAGTTCGGGAGGCGGTAGTCCTCCATACACATGATCAATGATTTCATTTCCCATTTGATGGAAGTGAAGATGGATATAGGCTATGAAATTAACATAATAAAATCTAGGTATATAATATATAATATTTTTATTATTTTATTATAGTTGTAGAATATTTTAAGGAGTTATAAGAGGTTGTAAAATGAAAATGCATGGTCAAGAACCTTACATCTTCGTGGGACAACCTCTTTAGGTTTATACCTAAAGCCTTCCTAGATTGGTTTTCAGATCAAAGAAAGGATCATAGTATGTGTGGATGTGTTTAATTAAGATACATGGGTAGGTATTGCATGAACCAATTTTGGAGTGTGAAGAGAAGAGGAGAGGGGGTGAACTTTTATAACTAGGGGAGAGGGCACACTTGGAATTTTTTAAAAGAAAAAGTGATACCCATGTTTCTCACATGAAATAAGGCCCTAAAATGGTTCATTATCAAACCAAGGAATAGATAATGTTGAAATATGTCTATAAAAAGAGGAATTGGATAAGTTTATAGGTCATTTTAACCCACATATTTTTAGTTTAACCCCCGGTAAACCCGTTTTAACCTCATCCGAGGTAATTAATATTTATTATTTTTACTATTAATTATTACAAAAAAATAATTTAAACTTATTATATAATATTAATTATCATTATTAAAAGTATTAAAACCATTATTTTAAATTAAATTCACATAATTAGTATAATTTAATTTAAAATTAATCCCGCAGACGTGACGAAAAAGTGGTTTTCCAAAGAGAGAATTCTCATAAGTATAGACAACTTTAATATATAAAATAAAAAATATTTTGATTAAAATGACCCAATTTTTTTTATTATAATATAATTTAACTAATTTTATTTTTAAAATAATTTTAAATCAAAATTTAACTTTTAAATACTTTAAACAAAAGGGCAGTTTTCAATAAAAACTAGCATTTTTGACTATTCATCTAAAAATTAATATTTTTAGAAAAATACTGAAAATTCACTCTAAGATAATTTTTACATAATGATTTAAAAAATAAATTTAATGTTTTAAAATAAATTTTCTAAAATTGGTAAAAATTAATTTTGATGCATGCACACAAAACACGTTGAAACCGTCTTATAGAAAAATATAGTTTCTCCGAAAACATTTCTTTTTATTTAAAATGATTGTTATTTTATTTATAAATAATAGATAACCATTGAATAGATTTTATACATGTGTAAACCATATAATTTTTATAATTTATTTAGTCCTATTCATATCGACCAATTTAACTACTTGGTTATAACGATATACAACTCATTAAGACTCAGAGTTGCTTGTATCATAAGCTATTGATGAGATTAAATTTTAAAAAATATATCACATGAATAATTTAAGCTCAATTTTTCATGTCGCATATTCTATAGAACAAAATATTCTTCTTCTATAATCCCTGGGTGTCATATTCTCCCAACCTTCAATAAATTGCATCCTCATAATTTTAACTTGCGCTCAGAAATCAATAGATTGTCATTTGAAAATACCTTTGTTGAAATACCACATCATAAAAAAGGTTAACAAAACTTCATCTAGAAACAGGGAAAGGGAGATACAAAGGTCTTCTGAAATAAAAAAAATAGGTTTCCAAGTAGGAAAACATTGGTGGGATGTGAAAATATAGACATAGAAGAAAAGCATAAAAAATTATATAGAGTGATCTAAATCATTGATCATAATAAAGTGAATGGTCAAGAGAAAGTTGTAAACCACAAAACATAAATATGTGAAGTGTTAAAACACAATTGATTCATTATATATGAAGGTAATAGGATAATTTTTTTGTTTCAAGATCCTTTTCTTAGTTTTGAGGGATTCTTTTACTATCATGATAGAGAAATATAGAAAATATACTTAACAATTAATCTGTTGGTTCTACTTCAATTAATTCCCACTTCATTTTTTACTCAAAGAAATGAATATCCCAGATTATTTTTTTATTATAGAGGCACTAAAATTAACTTTTAATGGATTGTAAGATCCATAAAATAATGACATGTCTTTCCGTATGTATCTAAAGTTTTACCAAAATCCAAATGGCTAGCATAAGTTTTGAATTAATATCTAAACCTCAATAGTAACACACAAATATAAACTTAATCTATTCCATAAGTATTTATACATAGAATATTTTAAGTAAGAACAAATTTATATTAATCGGAACATCATTTAGGCCAGTAGTAGACATTGCACCTTTTTCAGGCTTCAGTTTTGGGTTCAAGCCCCGTGACCTTGCCAGATGCGACGAGCTATCACCCACCACCCAGGTTGTACTTTTATAAAACCATATCAATAAATTCCTTTAATTATTCCATTAATATGATGAATATACTAAAAAATTTCATGGTTCATCCAATCACTTTTTAACCACAAGTATTTTCTATATGACTTATTTTTTTATATGAAATTAAATAATATTAATTGAATAGTATTACCTTAACATAAATAATCATATTTCATCTAAAGTTTATCAATACCTTTAATATTATTTAAAAAAAATGTAAAGTCATTATTCCTTAAATAAATTTTTCACTAAAACATATACTAAACCAATGGGTTGTATTTCCATAAATGTCTCTAAAAACATGCTTAATATTGATAAACTCCCATTGCATAAAGCCTAACAAGTGGGTGTTCAAAAAATTTAAATTATGATCAAACCTAAACTCATAAACCCATGATGGTATCCACAAATTTTACGTTAGACTTACATGAAGACATATATAATTCCATAACTAACACAATCCTTAGACCACACTCCATTTTTTTATTTTATAAGAAGCCACTTTTTGGAAAAGTGGGAACCAAAAAAACCCTCCAAAAACCACCCTTACACACCCCACATGACGATAAATACACTACAAACAAAATTCAAAATGCAAACAAATTTAAAAATTCAAAATCCTTACCACCACTGTAGCATCAAAAAAACACAAAATTCAAAATTCAAAAACAAAGAAATCACCATCCAGTCATCTCGATCGACGTGTCACCTCGAGTCCACCACCCTACCTTGAGTCACACACCAAATTTTTCAGCTACCCAGTCCTCATCAAACCATATCACCGTTGATCTCCACTAGCATATGCCATCACCGAAAAAAATATAACCATCATTTCTGCCATACTCGAATCACAAAACATCACACAATCATCAATTACACCATTGTTGAACTCGTCTGAACTCATCAGCTCTTCTCCATTGGCCTATTCTCCGATGTCCACCGCTTGACACCAAAAAAAATCTCTATAGTTTCACAGGATCTCCCTCATTAGGATAGTCATAAACACTGATCCACCACTAAAATCGTTTTCACCGTTCAAACATCTCCCAACCAGACTGAGTTCCCTCCATCGCCTGAACTATGTCCGGGCTACCTGGAACCCCCCACCACAATGAAAAACACAACCCAATGACTCTAAAGAACCACCACAACCGACCGACTTGGAAGGGAGCAGTGGATCTAGAGGCCAGAGAGGAGTACGAGTGGCCAATACTTCCATATAAAGACAATACTAAGAAAAAACCATTTTAATCCCCATAAAAAAACATTTACTAACCTTTACCTATAAAACAAAAACTACAACTCCATCGGCACCCCCAACAGAAATAGAATCACACCCCATAGCCACTACAGAACTAGGAAGAGGAAAACAGGATTGAAACCCTAATACGAACATAGAAGGAGATCCAAAACCAGTGAAAAACTTAAAAAAGAAAAATTGAAAGCAAGAAAAACCCCGAAAAGGAGCTTGGGATTGAAACCCTAGGAAGAAGAACCAGCTCTGGTAACACCTGGAAATCTACCGTCCGTCAAACCACTCCCCAAACCCTCAGTGATTCCTGTGATCCAAATACGACCTAGAGAGGAGCTAGGGAATATGAGACCAGAGCTCAAAGTTATGGACACAGAGAAAAGTAGAGCACCCTCACAGAGTTGGGAGAGTCAAGCAATAGAGAAAGAAAAGTCAAGATAGAGCGCAGTCCATAGCGAACAAGCACTTTAATTGTTCATTTATGTAGTGACCTATATTCTTACAATTGAAACACTGAACATTAATTAATTTATTTTTTCCCTTGCAATCATGAGCTTGATGGTCTTTCTATCCACACCTGAATAAAATTCTCATTCACTTAAATAAATTACCAGGGTCTTTCTTTACACAATAATCAAATGTGGGGAAATCCTTCTTTCCCTTATCCCCCTTATAGTTTTTTCGATTCCATCCTCTTTTTTTCTTACTTACCTTCAAATCCATAAGACTTGGTGAATTATTTATGTATATTGATATCACAAGATACTATGTCCTCATATGATGATGATTTTTGGGAGACTAGAGACCTTCAATGGATTGGCTATACAACATCAAAGAAACAACCAATCTTACTCTTTGGATTACATACATAGTCTGTATCATGTATTTATAACCTTGAAAAGTTAGCTTCATATTTTAAAACAATTTTATCTTCCTTTTTTCATAGAGTCAATATTTTTCTCTCCATATCTACTCGTTGTTCATGAGGAAAATATTTTTCCAAGAAGAGTACCTTAAAATCTATTCACTCCATGCTTTCTATTTCCTCATCATCCTTAGTGTTTTGAATCAATGACCACCATTTATCCGAATCCCCTGAGAGATGATAAACTACCATGAAAACATTATCCCTTTCATTACTACCCATAAAAAAGAATATATTCTCTAAGGAAATTATCCACTACTTATATAAAAATAGATTCTTAGTCCCATCGAATGATGGAGGTTGTTGACACATGAATCAGTATAACATTGTTACATCACGCGGTGGATCAGACCGATGCTCAATATGGAAAATTTTATTGATCATAACCTAATTTAGCTACCCTAATATGGTTATAATTTTACCAATTCCAACTACATCTATATCTCTAGATTTATTATATTTCCCAGGAGGAAAATACCTATATGTGTTACATTCATTTTTATAGTTTCCATTCCTTATACTTAGATCTATTTATAAATAATAAAATATACTATATTAGATCATAAAATTATGGAACATTATGTATAATCCCAAAACTAGTGAAATATTTAACATAAATGGAAAATTTTATGCATATTTAATATGATAATCATAAAAATGGGTTTTTTGGGAATATTTTTGAATCATAACAAATATTTTCAGATCCTTCATGATGGTTTGTAAATAAAATGTGAATTATCCCAAGAAAATCCCCCAAGAGTATCAAACTAGGTGTGCAGTAAGGTCTGTTATTGTGCACCAGGTGAGAATGTAGTAAAATCCCAATGAACCTTTTTCAAAGTTATTACCCCTAGGAACAGATGTTCCAGAACCACATCCACTTATAGTATCTAGAAATGGATGTATATCTATGAAAAACTACATAATATATTTATCACTAAAACATTAGGATGTTATTCTATACTTATCCTCCAAATCGATCATAGGTTTATGTTTCCTAATCTATGTTTTACAAAATCTAGTTCCCAATGTTTCTAAAAAACATGCTCTAATACTAACTGTAAATACCTTGACCCTATTATCCTAGAGTCAATGGTTAATTTATTTCATTAGAATTAGATACAAGAAATCACATCCCAAAAGACCAAATAGTTTAATAGTCTTTGTGAACTAGATGCATACTTTAATTTCAGATACATTTGAAAACATAAAATACAATAGATTTTTTTTGAGATCATGTCTATTAACTATATAATGTACCTACATAATAATCATAAAACATTTCCTATAATACTAAGGAAATGAAACATAATAAAGGGGTGAACTTAGATGCTCTGTAAGGGTAAACATACAACAAAAGCTAATAAGGCATGGACAATGTGGTAAGAGTAAATGATAATCAAATAATGTCATATAAATAATATCATAAGCTAAAAACTAATCAATGGGTATCATAAAAAATAAAATAATCACATGGAATTCAAAAACTGAATTCATAATATTAGAATGTATAATGTTGTATATCTGAAACATACCATCTAGGACTTGTTTCAAGACATCTGAAATACCATAAAGTCCATGTGCTAATACGTCTATATAAATAGGTAAGTCCTTGGACAAAAACCAATCTAGTTTATCTCATGAGACCTATTGATGCATTAAGAAACTATAACAGGACCCACCCTTCACATAATATATCAAATTCATTCCTCATATGAAAGGGGTGAAAAATAATCTACAAAGACATTCATATCTAAAAACTCACATAAAAAATATTAATATTTACCTCAATTAATAAACATAATTATAAACCATCCAGAGTAATATGAATGGTATAAACATAGTACATCCCTAGTCAAACTGATCATAAACCATCAAGACATATAATAAGGATTGTATAATTACCTTATATCTATAGTGTATCATAGCTAGAATAAGTGTAGTTTATTTTTATGAACAAAAATCCCATAAAGAGATAAATAAAAACATTCATGGGAGAAAATAACCTTTTTACTTTGAAAATAACTTTTTTAAAACTAAAATTTCACAAATTTTGTTTTAAAATATTTTTATTAGAAAATAAATTATTAAAATTATAAAGGAATATTTAAAAAATTGAGTGTTCATGATGATGGAAAATTCAATTCTTGTTTATTAAATTAAAACAAATATTATTTTCACATTTTTGATAAATGTGAGAAAAGTACCTCATTTGGAAAATGATAAGAAGATTCATTTTAAACCATTTTTTTAAAAATTCAAATATGGATAAAAATGCATTTAATAAATCATTTGGATAATTCTAAAAAAAATTAAAAACATTTTTTTAAAACATGAACATGGAAGAGAAATCATTTTTTAGTGAAGGGAGAAATAAAGTTATCTTTTCTTAAAACATTTTTTCAAATCATTTTAAGAATCAATGAGGGGAAAATGGTACTATTACCTAAAAATTTCATGAATAAATAGAGGATAAGAAAATATATTGGGTTTATTATAATATATATCATAATATTTCATCATGAGAAACTTAATCATGAACAATCCTGATGAATAATGAGATTGTAACATAAACCTTTACTACTTTGATAACTTTTGAATCATAATCACTATAAAATAAATAATCAAAAATGAAACATTAAACACCAAGAATATAAAGGGATTAATGATATAACATATAAAATGGGAAGAATATAAATGACATAAAATAACTAAATGGTGAATATGGTATACGTCTCATATAAGTAAAAGTGAGACGAGAAACCCTTACATTTTAAGAAACGTCTTAATAAAATCCACTTGAGAGAGAGAGAGAGATAGATATTGAATTTGAAGTTAAAACACCCTTAATAATAATAATACATGATTTTAAATATTCAATTTTAATTATATACACCATTTAAAAATAATTCAGATGCATAAAAGAACATGTGTCTCAAAGAAAAATGTTTTGAGATTGAAACCCTAACCCCATGTCAAATTTCATTCGTACATGTATGTAAATACTATATAATATATATTTATTTATTATAAATATATTAAATAACCATAATCATATATTTCATTCCGTATTTTTATTACTTATAGAATTTTATGACCAGTTTGTTAACAATTCTTTATTACAATCACTATTTTGGGTGATAATTGCTTCATTTTTCATGTATGTTTTAGTTTAGTTTTTTAGTAATTTTACTTTTATCATGGTTACATACTATTAATAAATTTATCCATTAAATAATTATCATATTTAATAATGATATATATTTATAAAAGTATATAAAAGTTATATATGAGAAAATGAGTTACACTATTCATAGAGATGATAGGTCGTACGTACGTGTGGACACTATCTCTATTTTTCCAATAGATGGAACGATATAAATTTAAATAATATTTTATATTTAAAAAATCATTATTATATAAAATATATCATTTATATTCATTAAATATATCCTTATTTACATCCACATCAAAATGAAATGAAAAAAAATTTGCACCGCTACGTGGTGGAAGTAGTCCATACGTACGTACGAGGGACATTATTGTTTTCCAACAGGTTGAAAGGTAAGAATGTATATGTAATATTATAATTAAATAATTATATTTATTTCATAAAGATAATATATAAACCTCACATCCATAATTACATCCATCCTTGAGAGGTGGTGATGTAAAATGAATTATATCGGTTTGTGATGCGGTGGTCCATCGTACTCACAATCGACAGTTTTGTTTCCCATTTAATGTAAGTGGATATAGATATAGGTTATACCATTAAAATAATAACATATTATTATATATTATATAATATTTTTATTATTTTTTCATATTTTTATAATATTTTATGGGGTTGGAAGAGAAAGTAAAATGAAAACACATGGTTAAGAATCTTACATCTTCTTCAGACATCCTCTTTAGTTTTATACCTAAAGCCTTCGTAGATTTGATTTATGATCAAAGAAAGGCTTATAGGATGTTTATATGGATTCAAGGAATATATTTGAGTAGGTATTGGTATAACCAAAAGTATTTGGGAGTGTGAAGAGGAAAGTAGAGGGGGTGACCATTTATAAATAGGGGAGAGGACACACATGGAATTTTTGAAAAGAAAAAGTGATAACCACATTTATAACATGAGAAAATTCCCCAAAATGGGTAATTATAGAACCATGGAAGATATAGTGTAAAAATATTACTAAACAATAGCGATTGGACATGTTTTTAGGCCATTTTAACCCTTATCTTGTAGTTTAAACCCCTATAAACCCGTTTAAACCTTATCCACTATAATTAATTATTTCTATATTTACTATTAATTATGATAAAAAATTAAGTTTAACTTATTATAATATATTAATTATTAATATTAAAAATATGTAATCCATTTTACCAAATTAAATTCATAGAAGTGGAAGAATTTAATTTAAAATTAATCTCATATACATGAAAAAAAGATGTTTTCCAATGTGAAAATTTTCATAAGTATATAAAGATTTAATATAAAAAATTAAAATCAATTTGATTAAAATAACATGAATTGTATTTATTATAATATATTTTTACAAATTTTACTTTAAAAAATTTTTAAAATAAAATTTAACTTTTAAATACTTAAAAAAATATTTTTTTAATAAAAACCAATATTTTTCACTATTTCTTAATAAATTATTCTTCTCATAAAATTATAAAAAATTAACTATAAGATATTTTTGACATTATGATTTCAAATATTATGTTTATTTTATAAAATAAATTTTAAAAAAGTGGAAAAAATTAATTTTAATTTATGTGTGCAAAGCATGATGAAACTGCCTTTTAGAAAAATACAGTTTATCCAATAGCATTTCTCTTTCTTTTAAATGATTTTTTTAATTAATAGATAAACATTGAAATTATTTTATACATGTTTAAATCATATAATTCTCATAATTTAGTTTATCCTATTCATACTCACCAATTTAATGGCTTGGTTATAACGGTTTACAGTTCATTTAGACTTGGGGTTGCATGTATCACAAGGTATCAAAGAGGTTAAATTTAAAGAAATATATTTCATGGATTATTTAATATAGGTGTTTCATGTCATTGATAAAACAAAAATTTATTAAATATTTTATTAATAAAAAACGACATAATCTCATCACATTGTGTAAAATATGTTTATTTATAGAATATTTGGGATTAGATCATTCATTTTCAAATTTGATGAAAATTTCAGTTTTGAACCATTAATGTACACTGTAGTATTTTAGTCATAAATATTTTTTTTGTAGATTATTTTAATTTTAAATTTTGTGAAAAAATTATTAACTTAATGGTATAAATCTTTAATTTAGATCATACAAGATGAATTATGTATTTGATTGGAGTAAATGGTTCAAGAATTGAAAACTGGACATGACTCACTAAATTGGAAACCACTTAACTATTTGGGCCCTAACATCTTTATCTGGGCTTTTATTGGGATAAAATTTATAAATTATATATATGAACCAATTTATATCAAATAATACTTATGTAAGGATAGATGGTTCAATTTTTTTAGGTCAACAAGGTGGTTCAAGCTGGATTAAAATATTTGTCTAATTTTCCCCATTCACACTTGTAACCTCTTGTAACCCTAGCCTCCCTTCTCTCTATAAATATCTATTTTTCTCATTTATAGGATTTTTTAAATGAATTAAAAGATTTATGGAATTTGTTAAGGGGTTTTACTCCATTTATCCAAGCATTTGAAGAGGTATATCTCTTGAAGCAAAGATTCCTTCATTGAAGCCTTCTTCTTCTTCTTATTCACGTTATAAAGTTTGTTTTTGCATAATAAACTTCTTAGTTTCTATACCATTTATTAATATTTTTTCAAATTTTAA
Organism: Viscum album; assembly: GCA_963277665.1. Classification (NCBI taxonomy): domain Eukaryota; kingdom Viridiplantae; phylum Streptophyta; class Magnoliopsida; order Santalales; family Viscaceae; genus Viscum; species Viscum album. Next base: position 67,856,310 of record OY728154.1, read on the forward strand.
TATTCATTAATTTAATTCTTTGGTATGGAACTCATGAGTAGAAATGTGATTGGGTTATACCGTTTCTAAACCTTTACACATGTAGAATGTTTCTACAATGATTATACCACCCATGGAAAAGTTGTTTTACTTAGTAATGAATATAATTATCACCTTATTAATTTTTTTGTATAAATGAGTTGTTATAATTCACATAATATGATCTACGAATTTAGTTTTTAACATAAAATAAACTAAGTAAGAAATTTAATAATTATTACAAAATACTCAAGGTTGAGTGATGTGTGAATTGGGAGAGCACATTCTTAATATGTAAAACAAAACCACATGGGATCAATTTGTAGAGTTCAAATATAACACATAAACTAAAATTTTCCTAACTTAAAATATGGATATTATACCTAATTCAACACTGACCATAATCTAGACTTGGAACAATAATTAAAGTAGTGTTCTAAAATTGCATACTCCTAATATAACCTAGGGTTTAATTCATTTAATCTTTGTGGTTAAGGTAAAATCTTGTAGTGTTTGGGGATTAAAAAATTAGGGGATCATAATTAATTGGATTTTAATTTGAATGATAATAATTAATAATTAACTGAATAGGTAGAGTTATGTCAATTAATCCTTCTAAAAACAATTTCTAAAAAAATATTCTTGTTGTGTTTTATCAATAAAATTTAAAAAATAAAAAAAATACAATCTTCTTCCAGAATAATTCTTATTATTTTATAAACATAAAAAAACCATGCTATTTAATATTTTTTTTCATTTATTTTTAAAAAAAAATACATTTAATATATTGTTTTAATTATTGTATCTTTATAGAACAACCTTGGTCATCCACTCTACTACACCCAAGTACCTAAAAACCACACATCATTTGAGATATCCCATGAAAACACTTTTTAAATTGGTGTCGTGGAAGGGGAATATAGTATTTTATTCAAATAATTTGAGGTATTTATTTTCTTTTATTTTATCCCTTATTTCTTATTTCTTATCTCCGCTTTCTTAATTTTTTATTTTTCTCTCTATCTATTTTATTATCTTTTAAACGATGAATTGAAAATTATTCTCATGATATTATGTTCTATTATTCTTAATTTATATATTTTATCTAATTTATGCTAAGATCCCATCCATTGGATCTATTTGATCTAAACCCCTAGATTGAACACAACCTTAGGATTCGAATAAGAAAATATTGATCTACGAGACACATCGACATTTACCGAACTAGGGAACTCATCCATTCTAGGAAAATTGAAATTGGAAGCACTTATGAAATAAAATTAAAAACATAACCAATGGCTAAAAATAATAACAATGAAATTAATAAAAATATTCTAGAATTGGATACACTATAAATTAGCTACAAAACAATTATATTGCACACCCAAACCATAATTAAAATTTTAATTAAAATATGGATTGATACACCTTCTTCCAAAATTTCATGGAACCTTTGGTGAGGATCCCAATGAACATCTAAAAGGATTTAATGTGGTTTTCTCAACTTAAAACTGATAATTTTTTTTGAAGATCAAATCAAACTAAGATCATTTCCATTATCACTTGATGAAACATAAAATGATTAGATATATTATTTTAAACCTGAATATGTAACATGTTGCAATGATTTTAAATGTATTTTCTTATAAATATTTTTTCTAGCATCGAGGACCACTTCCATTCATAAGGAGATATTATGGATCAAGTTAAAATAAGGGTATTCAATGTATGAATTCTAGGAGTTATACAAGAAGTTGTGTGAAAGCTTCCAAGATCACCAAATAAGTGAGAAAATTATCATCAAATACTTATACAAAGGCATCAAACCTATGGAGAGGAGTAGGGTGGATGCCATAGTTGGAGGGGAATTAGTAGAAAAAACACTAGTAAATTCACATGTGTTGATCGATAATATGGAAAAAAACTTCCAACAATTTGGTGATCAAGGTACACCACACATTATAGCAGTACATCAAGTAAGTACATCTTCTATTGAAAATAATTTAATTGATACCAAGTTAATTAAATTTAACACTATGGTGAGATATATTACTTTGGTTCAAAAGACAACCCAACCCACTCCGATGAGGCTTTGTGGAATTTTAAGTGAAACAGACCACCAGACTGATTATTTCCCCCAACTAAAAGAGATAGAGAATTGCATACCATATTCCCTAGGAAACCATATTAAAAGAAAAAATAACCACATCCCCATAAGAAGTATGATTATTTTTAACTAACATAAAACAAAGGGTGGAAAGATCAATAAAACTTGATGTATAGCTCCGAACAACAACAAATACCCATTTTCAAAAATAATTCTAGTATCCTCTACCTCACCAAAAGGGTTTCAAAAAACCCCAATGGAGACTTGAAGCCCAAAAATAAATAAGTCAACAACAACAAGGGAATTCTAAAACAAATTTAGATTCAAAAACTGATTTCCTTTTGAAACAAAATCTTCTTAATCAACAAAATAAACTGAAGTGTCATGGTTCATAGTAGTGGGAGTTGAAGATGATAATTATTCAGATTTCCACAACCCTATATGAATTGGTAAGTATGAAATATATAAATATTTCTTTCCAACATACTGAAAATACCCCTAAAAGTATGTACTTAGTTCGTGGGATTCCCTCCAACTACATTACTTTAGACCCTCCTGGTTTTTTCTTGTGTGTACTTGGATTATTCCCTTGATCATAAATAAAATAATTGATGATGATAAAATTTCAGTGACATCACATTGAGAAGTGGAAATAAAATGAGTGATACATCTACACATATCATTCTACTAGGATTCAACTTAACCCTAGAGAATCCCTATTCAAGACCAACTTATAAGTAGCCAAAGGAGAAAGGCAAAGGTAAGAAAAATATTGATGATGTTAATCTTAAACCCCTTATATTTCTAAATAGAATTATAAAATCCAAGAACATGGTTGAATTAGTGATTAAAAAATAGTTTTTGGATACATTCAAGTGTATTGAGATCAACATCCCTTTACTTAAAGAGATCAAAAAAATTCTAAGGTATTCCAAGATTTTGAAAGAATTTTGTAAAAATAGAAGAGGGATAAAAGGAAATTAGAAGATTAACCTTGGGTGGAATGTATCTTCACTCATCACACCAACCTTAGTGATGCATATAATGTTCAAGAACCATAAGACATTCACTATTCCATACTCCATAGGGGACTTGTATTTCTTTAATTCTTTATGTGATTTAGGTGCATCCATTAATGTCATGTCTCACTCCAATTTCTAATCCTTCCAAGTTGGAGAGCTAAATACAACAAGGGTGATGGTGCAACTTGCGAATAGGGCCACAAACTACCCAATGTGAGTTATCAAGGATGTCCATGTTTGGGTAAGGTACATGATCATTCCAGTAGATTTCTACACGATGTATATGTAGGATGATCAGGTAAGTTCTCATGATCCTATCATTCTTGGTATAACCTTCCTAAAAAATGCCCAAATAATAATTAATGTCCATGATGGTACATGTTATATGGAGTTTGGAGATGTTATTATATGATTTTATATTTTGGACTCCATAAAGTACACCTATGAGGATCATTTTGATTTCTTCATCTCCCATTCTGACCCATCTTGTAATGATTATCCAAATGATGATTTTTAATCTCTTTAAAATGGGAATCATTCCATTCTTAGATATATCTTAAGTATTGGTTCTATTTTTATGTCAAAAAATACCATCACACTTATTCCTCATGATCAAACCATACTCATTTCTAATTTTTATGTGGATTTTGATTTTGATTTTGGGCATATAAATTCTGATTATGACATAGATATTGATTTTATAGATGGAATTGATTAATTATTCACTGATGTTGATGATGTATATTCAAGGGAAAACATTTTTTGTTCACATATATTAGTTCCTACATCACTCCAATTAATACAAAACCCACCCAAATTGGAACTAAAACCATTTCCACCAAATTTAAAATATTTATACCTATTGAATAATGAAAAATTTTCTGTGATAACTGCTAATAACATCCTACCTGATCAAGAAACATAAATTTTATATATTTTAAGGGAGAATATTTAGGAAATTGGGTGGACCTTAGCATTCATTCTAGGTATTATCCCTTCCATTTGTATGCATATGATTATTTTAGAGGATGAGGCCAAACCGGTTTGGCAACCATAATGGAGACTTAACGCCACACTGTTAGATGTTGTTAAAAAATAGATGTAAATGTTAATTTAGGTAGGTATAATTTACCCTATTTATGAATCTCAGTGGCTATCTCTATCCAGGTTATACCCAAGAAAACCTGGTTCACTATTATAAATAATGAAAACAATGAGTTAGTTTCAGTGAGAGTACAAAATAGTTGGAGAGTGTGCACAGATTATAGGAAACTAAATCAATCCACTCATAAGGATAATTTCCAACTTCCATTCACTGACTAGATTCTTGAGATACTTATAGGTAGGACACACTATTTCTTATTGAATGGTTTCTTGAGCTATTTTCAAGTTCCCATTACAATATAGGACAAGAAGAAGATGACATTCACCTACTTGTTCAGTACTTATTCTTACCAAAATATGGCATTTGAACTTTGTAAAACCCTAGGAACCTTATAGAGATTCCTGGTAAGTACCTTTTTTGATTTACTTGAGACTTTTATGGAGGCAATTATGGATGATTTTACTATGTATGGTTCCCCATTTGATGTGTGTCTATTGATTTTGGGTAAAGTGTTGTATCACTGTATTGAAAAAATTTGTTTTTGATCTTTGAAAAATGTAATTTCATGGAAGAGAAGAGAATTTTACTAGTTCATGTAGTGCCATATAATAGAATTGAGGTTGATAGATATAAGTTATATATTTTTTCATACATTCTATATCCTATATGTGTGCATTATGTCCAATCATTCATTGGACATGATGGTTTTTATTGACACTTCATCAGGGATTTCAGTTAGATTATACTGCCCTTATCTTGATTTATTAAAAAATATATTGAATTATTTTTTAATGATTCATGTAGGGTATCATTTTATGAGATAAATAAGAGTCTCACCACACCCCCAATCATACAACCCCCACAATTGGACCTTCCATTTAATATTATGTGTGATGCTTCAAACTTCATATTTGGAGAAGTCATATCTCATAGAGTGGAAGGGTGGTCCCATGTGATTTATTATGAATCAAGGACTTTGGATTTCTCCCAAGAAAATAAAACTACAATAGAAAAGGAGTTTTTATGTTATATTTTCTTTATTCAAATTCCTTTATTATTTATTGGGATCCAAAGTGGTTATTTTCTCTGATCATACTGCTTTGATGTACCTCCTAAAGAACCCAAATAAAAATATATGAATTATTCATTGGATGTTACTTCTTCAAGAGTTTGAAATTGAGATGAGGGATAAGAATGGGTCAGATAACTTGGTGGTTGATCGCATAAGCAAGATTACTCACATATTGGAGCATGATATCAAAAAATAGGTACCACTTCAAGATAATTTCACTGATGATAATCTCTATGTCATATTAGGTATGCATCCTTGGTATGAAGATTTAGTAATTACTTAGTTTCATTGAAAATTCCTACAAACATAAAGAAACACCATGTTGAAAAATTGAAGAGTGAATCTAGGTTTTATGTGTGGGATGATCCTTACCTTTGGCACATTTGTAGTGAACAAGTCATTAGGAGATGCATGAATAATCATGAGTTTGGGTATGTTTTTTATTGTTTTCATAAATTTACGTGTGGTTGACACTTTGGACCCCAAATTACATCTTTTAAGGTCTTAGACTCAGGATGATATTGAAATACCTTATTTCATGATGCCCATGTGTTTTGTAAGTCATTCCCTCGTTGTCAACACACTAGAAACCTTTCAAGGAGACATGATATTCCCCAACAACTCATATTATTTTGTAAGATTTTTTATATATGTGTTTTATGGATACATTTCCTAGATCATCTAGTTTATTATATATTATTGTCTTTTTTGATTATGTTAGTAAATAAGTAGTGGAAAAGGCTACCAGGACTGATGATTCTCATATTGTATTAGATTTTATCAAGTCTAAAATTTTCTATAGGTTTGGAGTACCAAAGGATATCATCGGTGACTGAAGGTAAAACTTTTGAAACCAAAATTTATCATCCCCGCTTTGTAAGTATGGGGTGATACATAAAAATTATACTCCATACCACCCCCAAACAAATATCTTGGCTGAGGTTTCATATCAGGAGTTGATTTTTTATAGAAAATGGTGAGTTTTAATAGGAAGGATTGGAGTAAAATCTTAGATGATTACCTATGGGCTTATAGGATGACATTAAAAAATCCCATTGGTATGTCCCCCTTCCGGATCATTTTTTGGAAAGAATGTTATCTTCCCATGGAGGTAGAGCATCAAGAATATTGGGATATAAAGAAATGAAACAGGGATTTAGCACAAGATAGAGATCAAAGGAAGCTGAAAATTCAAGAGCTTGATGAGATTCAATTATCATAATAAGAGTACTAAAGTATCTATAATAAAACATCAAAATAAGATCATGATAGAATGATCCAAGAAATATAGTTTCATATAAGAGATAAAGTCCTCTGTAGTTTATGATTGAATGTGATTCTTGGTAAGTTGCATTCTAGATGGTTAAGTCTTTATGATGTATCTAATGTTCATCCTTATGGTGTAATGCAGATCACTAAAGAGGCTTCATGGAGGAGCTTTATAGTAAATGGGAAGCGACTGTAACATTACATTGAGGGATTCCATGCACATGCTATTGATGCTATCACACTTCACGATCCCTTCATCACTTGAATTATCTTGCTGTACCTAACCATTTCAATTTTATATTATTTTTATATATATAAATTTTTATATTTCATGTGCATTTATCAGCTCATAGGTTCACATTGAATAAATTAAAATATTTTAAGTATGGGGGAGGGTACAACATCTTGGGGAGATTCTTTAGGTTCTTTATTTGTGTGTTTTTGAGTGTGTTTTGTGTTATTTAAAAAAACACCATTTAACATGCTCATTCAGATGTGGAACATTTGAAAAATTCATGCTTTTAGAATTCACTAGTAAAATGATAATCATGTGAAAGATTTCATCATCAAGGGTTATTTTTTATAAAAATATGATTTTTTGATGGTATTATTGGTTGTGTCATTATAAAACCATTTATAAATTTACACCATTATTTGTGATATTTTTTCATGGTAAATTATTTCATTGAATTCTCCACACAAATTTTCACAAAAACATGACTTGATAAAATTTTCCTACTTTGAAGGTATAAAAAAGTTAGGTAAAAAAATAATTTTATATAAATGGTTCATCCACATATTCATTTCTCTTCTAATCAATTTCATCAATGTAATAAATTGATTTATGCATGTGTACCTGATACCTAACATTTATACGTCCTAAAAAAATCAAAAATATAAAAATAAAATAAATAAATAAATATATATATATTGTCTTAATAAATATGAGAGTAATGAAATGTACAACATGTGTGGATATCTAGATTAGGAGCTTAATGTTTTAAATTTAAGATTGCTTAAGTGTGTGGGTCATGAAAGTTTATTGCAGAGGAATATAGAACAGGTTTGTTGGTGTTAAACTAGGTAAGAATAGATGTTTATATTGACCTTAATATATAGAATAGAGGGTGGAGATATGTGCTTGAAATGGTTGGCACACACACACGTGGGGAATTAATAGCATGGTAGACCCATAAATTGCTTTTCTATGATTAATTTCATTTATATCAATGTATTTTTTATACAAGTTATGAGACAATGAATTTAAAATTTTTTGAGATTGAATTTTGATGATATTTTTACTTTTCCTATATTACCTCTATGGATTAGGAAATATGAACATGCATATATTGTAATAATGTTTTGGAATTAAAGACTTGTGACTTTTCCTAGGAGTTCAAAAGGCTAAATGTGCGGATGTTGATAAGACAAATTTTGGTTAAATACTTTATCAATAATAAGTGAAATAATTTCTTCACATTGTTTTAAATATGTTTATTTATAGAATATTTGAGATTAGATCATTCATATGAAAATCTGAAGAAAATTCCATTTTGACCCTTTAAAGAGTACTGTAGTGTTTTAGTCATAATTATTTTTATAAAGATTATTTGAACTTGAAATTTTATGAAAAAATTATTAACTTAACGGGATATAACATTAATTTATATCATCCATGTTGAATAATGCATTTGGTTGGAGTAAATGGTCCATGAATACTAAGATGGATCGGACTCATAAGATTTGAAACCACTTCACTATTTGGGCCATAACATCTTAATCTAGGCTTCAATTAAGATCAAATATGGAAAGTAGACAGAGGAAAAAATTTCAAAAAAATAATCCTTCATGAAAGATATATTTTTCAATTTTTTTGGAAATCAAAAAGGTTGTGAAAGTTGGGTTAAAATATTTGGCCAAATTTTCCCATTCACACTTGTAAACTCTTGTAACCCTAGCTTCCCCTCCCCTCTATAAATATGTATATTTCCCATTTGGATGGGTTTGTACATAAATTAGGAGATTAAGGGAAAACAATAAGTGGTTTCACTCCATTTCTACAAGAATTTCATGAGGGATATGTCATGAAGCAAGGATCCCTTCATTGAATCCTTCTTCTTCTTCTTCATCGTGTTGTAAGGTTTTTGTTTGCATTATAAATTTTTATATTCTATTCCATTTATTCTATTTTGTTAAATTTTATTTTTATTTTATTTAATTATTTGGTATGGAACTCAAGAATATAATTGTGATTAGGTTATACCCTTTCTAAACCTTTTCACATGAAAAATATTTCTATGATGATTACACCACCGATGAAAATATTGTTTTACATAGTAATCGATCTAATTATCACCTCACTAACTAATTTTGTTTTGAATCAATGAGATTATTTAATAAAAATAATATGATCTAAAAATTTATTTTTTAGCTTAAAATAAAATAATAAATAAATTTAACAATTAACACAAAATACATGAGGTCAGGTGATGTGTGAATTGATAGAGCATGTTCTTAATTAGTAAAACAGAACCACACAATATCAATTTATAGAGTTCCAATATAATCCCTAAAATCAATTCATAATTACTTATAGTATGGATATGATCCTTATTTCACCACTAAACACAAGATATCCTTGGAATGAAAATCAAATCAAGGTTCTATGATTTCATGTTCTGAAGCTATCATAGGGTTTAATTCATTTCATATTTGTGGTTGAGACAAATTCCCACAGGGTTAAAGGACTAAAAAATCAGTAGATCATAATTACATGGATTTTAATTTGAATGATAATGGTTTATAATTAAGTGAATAGGTATATTTAGATCAATTATTTCTTCTAAAAATATTTTTTAAAAAATAATACTCTTGTTACATTTTTTCAATCAAATTTCAAAAAGAAAAAATACAGTCTTCTTCCAGCATACTTATTCTTGTTTTTTAAACATAAAACAAACCCTCATAATTTTGAATAGTTTTTTTATTTTTTAAAAACATTTAAAATATTTTTTAAATATTTCTTCCTTAGATAATGAGGTTTGTCATCCACTCTGTTGTACCTATGTATCCAAAAACTACACATCATTTGAGAGCACCCATGATAGAGCCTTTTAGTCACATATTCCATCAAACAAAATATTATTCTTTTAGAATCTAATGGATTTAAATAAAGTTATACTAGTCACATCATGTGTCATATTGATGTTCAATAAATTCATAAACGTCATAAATGAATTATTTATTGTTGTCCTAAAGTTTGAAAAAAATATGAGCTTGTTCACCCGGTTTTGGCTAGAGTTACACATTTTAAACTAAAATGACACTTTTAGATTAAAAAAAAACACTTCAATTCATAACATCCATGTAGTATGTTTGATTGAAATGTGGTCGATTCATACACACCACAAATGAATTATGGATTGTATTCCTAAATTTTGAAAACAATAAAAGATCATTTTTATGATTTTGGAAATGTGATTCAAATTTTAAACTAAAATGATACTTTTATACTGAAAACATGCACTTTTCCAAATCATATGTTTGATCTATGTATGGCCGATCACTTCATTTCACAAATTAATTATGGATAATTTTCCTAATTTTTGAAAATAACATGTGCTCATTTTCTTGGATTTGGCATTGTGATGTGTATTTTAAACATAAATGACACTTCTATATTGAAAACATGAAATTTGAGTTATACCAATCACATCATGTTTTAGATTGATGTGTAGTAAATTCATACATTTCACAAATGAATTATGGCTTTTTTTCAAAATTCTAAAAAAATAGACCATGTTTGATCAAATTTGGACAATATGATCATTTTAAAATAAAAGAAAACATTTATATTAAAAACATACATGTCAATTAATACTAGCCAAATCATGTGTCAGATTGATGTATGATCAATTCATATACATAAAAAATTATTATGGATCATTTTCCTAAATTTTAACAATAATTTTAGCTCGTTATCTTAATTTTTGCAATGAAATGTATGTTTTAAACTAAAATGACACTTTTATATTGAAGCCACACACTTTGAGTCATACCGACCACACCATGTGTCAGATTTACATTTGGTCAATTAATTCACATCAAAAATAAATTATGCATAATTATACTAATGTTTGAATTAAATCCAGTAAAATTTGATAGGTTTTGGCTATGTGACACATATTTTAATATTAAATGACAATTTTATATTGAAAACATGCACTTCGAGTCATACCAACCACATCATGTGTTGGATTGATGTGTAGTCAATTACTATATGTCACAAATGAATTATGGATCATTTATTAATGTCTTAAAACAACATGAGCTCATTTTCTTAGTTTGGGATAGTGATACACATTTTAAACTAAAATGAAACTTTTATATTAAAAACATGAACTTAGAGTCATACTAGACGTATCATGTGTTGGCTTGATGTGAGGTCGAATACTACATATAAAAAATAAATTATAAATCATTTTAATAATGTTTGAAAATAATCTGAGATTTTTTTCTTGGTTTTGTCTATGTGACGTGCATTTTAAACTAAAATGACACTTTTATATTGAAAACATATACTTCGAGTCATACCAGATACATCATGTTTTAGATTGATATGTGGTCAATTCCTACATATTTAAAATGAATTATGGATCATTTTATTAAAGTTTTGAAAATAATATGAACTTATTTTATCAATTTTGGATATGTGATCTTCATTTTAAACTAAAATGACACTTTTATATTTAAAACATGATCTTAAAGTAGTACCAACCACATCTCATGTCAGTTTGACATTCGTCCAATTACTTCATAGAAAAAATAAATTATGGATTGGTTTCCTAATTTTTAAAAATGATCTGAGTATATTTTTTCAGTTTTGAAAATGTGACACACATTTAAAACTAAAATGATACTTATATATTGAAAACACACACTTCAATTAATACCAACCGCATAATTTGTCAGATTTAATGTAGTTGATTCCTACATATCATAAATGCATTATGGATTATTTTCCTATAGTTTAAAATAATTCGAACTTTTTTTCTCAATTTTGGCTATGTGACACACATTTTAAACTAAAATGACACTTTTATATTGAAAACACACTTTAATTCATACTAAAAACATTACTTGTAGGATTGATGTGCTGTATATTTATACACATCAAAAATAAATTATGGATCTTTTTCCTAATGTTTTAAAACAATCTAAGCTCATTTTATCAGTTTTGGATTTGTGATGCGTGTTTTAATCTATAATGACACTTTTATATTTAAGACACAAAATAAAAATGTCGAGGAAATGAGAATGGAAGTACCTTCCCCAATAGTTGGTAAAACTTATTCATATTTTGGTGGTATAAGGATTCATGAACCATTTCCCCATCACCGTTATCTCAGTTTTGGCCTTAAAGTCCAATTTCTCACGTGCACGAGTGACTTCATACATTTTACTTGTTTTACTAGAATCCCAAGATCATAACCCTCCATCATACTTATCCTTGATAAATAGGTCACAAATAATATATAATCATTATGATACTAATGATTCACATCCCAAATGTAACTATAAGGTCATAGACTCTACTAGATCACACACATAATAGGTAATAACCTCAAATTGATGTTGGTAAACATTCTAACAACATTTACTTTTCCCACTCATCACTAAACAAAATTACTAATTTTGAGTATGTATATTGTTAAAAATCTTGGTAGTACTGATAAAATAAATTTAAAAAATGATTAAAAAATATTTTAAATGAAATTTTAATTACCTTCTGAAGTTACATGTTTGGGGATTATAGTCTTTTGATGGTATATGATATCTTTTATAAAATCTCAAATGTAATATTTAAAATTTTTGTTGTTATTTTTCTCTAGGAACTATTAAAACATTGATCAAAATAAGTAAATTGTTTTGAAATATAATTTAATAGTTATATATTACTATAGATACCTTAATCTATTTGCATTTGAATAAATCCATAAACTTATTATGTCCAATCTCCCACTTTATACCATGATTTAGACTATACTTATAGATCTACCTATCATAAATTTTTTTATTTAAAGCGCAAACCAAAACATATAATTCAATGTTTATCTATAAAATATTTATTGAAACACATTAAAAATTCACAATATACATAATTTCTGGTCAGTTAAATGGAAATACATGCATTGGATCCAAAAAATAAACATTTGGGGTATCCAAATTGATTACGATGATCATACATTGCTTCCTAATAAAAAGAAAAAATAAGTAATAAAAACAGAAAAATATATTTTATATAATTTGATTGTATAATTTTACCATAAAATTGTAGGGATCAAGAGGAGTCTATTGTCTGTTATTTTATCTTTAAACACCTCACTTAGTTCATCTTTTTTCCTTTTAATTTCTTTCAATTATAATTAAAGTTTTTACATAAAAATTATAGAGGGATTAATGAGTCCAAATATTTCTTCATTGGGGTTTACCTTTATATAGCAGAAATATATTTTTCTATAGAAAATATGAATAGTTATTAACTATAATGAATATATTAGATATTTTTTTTGGATAGAATTATTATGAAATTGTACCTCATGTATGTATTCCCAATTGATACTCCCAACCATTTAAACTTGATAATATAATTTATTCTCTCCAGAAAAAACACATCTGTAATTACATCTCTAAATATTTATTCTTCATATCAAATTTAAGAAATATTCTCATTTCTGAATGTTGCATTTACATTAAATTATAATGTTAATATATTAAATAGTGCAAATAATGGGGTGAAGGTACTCTCAAAAGTTCCTTTTTTATTTCAAGGTTGATTCATTGGATTTTCTTGATCTGACCTTTCATTTCCCCTTTGTTTTATCCATATGTAATACCATCACTCATTTCAAAGCTCTTTTCATCAACTATTAAAGGTTTATCATTTGAAAATATTATTAAGGAAATACCTCATGTATCTTTATAAGATTATATGGACATGTTATAATAATTCCAATAACATTATCAACCATAGTAACAACCATAACATCAAGAGGAATAATAAACTTAGCACTGAAATCCTGATATAATTAAATACCAACTCTCATGTGATTTTTTTGGAGTTTTTTGTTATATAAAATGTATCTTGGGATATTGTACACCATATCCATCGCAACAAGGCAATGTGTGGGTGTTAATAAATATAAATCACATACAACTTCATACTATATAATTTTTGTAGGATAATGTTATAAAAAATTATTTGATTCAAAATTTGGAGAAATTTTAATGAAAAAATTGATTACCTCATGTAAGACAGGTGGTTGATGGGAATTTATACCCTCAAAACTGGTAGGTAATGTGGCTCTTCATGTGTTGATTATTGTTCCACTACTAGTTATCTTTGATCATTTTACATAGATTTGTCTACCAAAATACACCAAAAAATAATATATTTCAAATAATATACCTATTCATACATATATTTCATCGTCTAATATGCATCATCTTGTATATTTTTCTTCTCAATATATGTTTGAGGTGATACTTCAAAACATATTGTTCCAGCCACTTCAAAGATACTAAAAGTAGTTTTTCTTAAGGTGCAGTTGATGTTGATTATTATATCTAAACCATATAAAAAAATGAAAATAAATAGATATTTTTATATAATACTATTATAAATCATAAGGAGTTACTATTATTTCTTACATATAACGAATTCTAAAACTTCTTGTGTGTGTTCATCAACTGCATTACCCATTTTATTTACAGAAGCATCCTTCCAAAGAACATGATGTGGGATTGATGTGGATTTATATTTTTATTCAGAAATCTATATATAAACAAATGAATATATGTTGTTTCATATTACGTAAAACTATTATTTTATATTTAAAATATATACTATTTTTTTCTCAAGTGAAGAGTAACCCATCCTTTCTTTGCAGTATGGATACAAGGGTTTTAATGTATGCATCTTATTTTCAGCATGCATTTATTATTTCATAAATTAATAATTTTGAATCAAAGTGAATAAAATAAATATTTTCAAATAAAATATCATCGATTAAAATTCACCTAAAATAACTCCTCATCATAGTTACTAATGAATGATTCCATGTTTCCTGACTTATAATGTGTGTATAAATAACTGGTGGGTGGGGGTTTACTTTCCTGTTAACATATCTGAGATGATTCTTTATAAGAATTATTCAGAAGCCTCTATGGGATTTTCCAATGACCATTAAGACATATTTATTATGGAAATAATCTATTATAAATGAAACTCTACAAGGGATAATGAAAATTAAACCAACATTTCATTATATATTTTTTCAGTAAAATAGAGAAAGTATATAGTGAAATTTTCTTAATATCTTCCCATATAGTTGTATTTAATGCCGAAATGACATTATTCCACATATCTATATCAATTGGATCATGCATCATTATTGTGATACCAATGTAACTAATAAACATTGAATTTTTAGGGTTAACATGTTGGCTGCATTGATTCCATCTAACCTCAAATCTTATACCTTTTCTTTTTCCTTAATAATTTAAGTTAACATGGTGATGAAACATCATTCTTGTTTTATTTTATCATCGTTTTATTGATCCCCTAATAATTCTATATTTTCATCATCAATCACGTGTTATTAATTATAATTAGTAACATATTAATGTGAAGAAATAATTATATTCCCAAGTAGTCAAACGTTTAATTTATATTCTATAAATACAATAGAGAACACATAATATTTCAAGGAAAAACATATTATATTAAAAAACAATTTAACATGATAATTGAAATATATTTTTTTCTTTAAAGGTTGAAGGGATTTGATTCCTCTACCATGTAACCAAATCTTTTATATATTGTCCCCTCTAAAATTAAAGACATTGTCTACATTTGGACCATCATGAAATGATTGGGTTCTCCCAATGAAAGGGTTATCCTCAATTGAATTTTCCTCAGAACTTGTAGTTGTTTTAGTCACCTATAGAAAAATTTACCAATTACCATTTATTGGATCTGAAACATAAAATATCCACGCTACTTGTGATGTCATTATGAATAGGTCATCCTTATACCCTTCCACATTAAAATTCACATTCAAAAACCCCAATTCATAAATTTTCATTGCACTCATGTTTTCAACCCATTTACAATGGGAAATAAGAACTTGAAATGTTGTGTCATTTAACTCATATATATATTTGATGATTCCAAAATATGATATATTCACATAAATTGGATTTCTATCCTTAAAACCGAATATGTTCATCACTTCTATAACATGAATAACTCTACTATTTTTAATTGTACTACATTTATATTGTTCTTTTTTATAAAACATATAATTATTAATTACAAAATCATTATAAGATATAACATTTAAATTTGGTCCCCTAGCTAGCCATCAAAGTCATTCATCAATTGAATACATATTTTAGATAACTCATTATAAATATGATCTCATATCCATCTTATAAATTGTTGATTATGTATATTTGATATCCATAATTCAGTATTTTATGGATTGAAATGTCTAAGAATTACTTTTTTTGGATTTTAAATATGGAGAAACCTCTACACTATTATGAAAAATGCAATGGTGAGGTTTCTACCACTCTGTGATGGTAATTATAACAACATCTCTTCTAGAAATCCCTTTTCCTATAAGATGTATATTGTAATGAGATTTTTGGAGATCAATGCTATCAACATCTGATAGGTACTTGATATAGAATTCAATATATTCATAAAAAACATATCGTTCTACATTAAAACCTACTAGCTAACTTCGATTCTTAATGCACCCTTTCAAGATCTTCATATACTGTTCAATAGGATACATCCATCTGTAATGGTCATCACCACATAGTTGAATCTCTATAACCAATTCAAATATTATATGGACCATTATACTAAGGAATGATATAGGGGAGAATATATATAATTCACATAATATGTTAGCAATATACTAATTCATGATTGGAAACATAATCAGTTCTATAAATTTATAGCATATAGATTTGAAAAAGAAGCAATGTTTGGTTAATGTATGTTGTATATTTTTAGGCACAATACAACATAAAATGATTTCCATGGAATTTTGTATCAAAATAATATAGTTATTTGATTTTAGACTTCGTAACTTCAAATTACTCATTGGCATGACATTCTGGATATTTTATTAATACCCCTCTAGAACTTTTACACCGTTAAGGAAATTATAAAATTGAAAATTTTCGTATCTAGATTAAGTGTAATCTGTTTGAGAAATAAAAGTTTTCCTTTCACCCTTCACCAATTTCAACCCTTCTATTATACCTATTTCAATCATATCCAACCTATCCTTGATTCCATATTTTTTTTCAAGAAAATTTAGTAACGTTCCAATAACACTATCAAATACATTTTTTATACATGCATGACATCATGGAAATTTATGACGTACAAATAATTCCCATATGTTAATTTAAATAAAATTGATATCTTTTCCCAAATTGATTATATAAGTTTTTTTGAAAAAGGGTTACTAAAAACATTGTCAATATATTTTACTTTATCAAATAGTTTATCACCCTTTAGTATAAATGGTGTTATACATTATTCTGTGTTCCCTTTAATGATGTCGTCCAAGATCAATATTTGTGTCATCATGGTAAAAATTTGAGATGCCTTAAAATTGTATTCTTCAAGTAATTTCTCAATATAATTGACTGTGTTCATTCTTAAAAAATGGGATACCCCAACATTCCTTTAATACTATATTCTGAAAAAAATTCCATAAGCAAGAAATTCATTTATCATTCCACGAAACATGGCTCTCAATGTAAATCATTCACTTCTACGAGAATTATAAATTGTAACACATTTATCCCACATGAATTTCAGATCTTCTATTAATGGAGACAAATATAAATCAATAACATTATTGAGTTATTTTGGTCTAGATAAAAGCAGATATAGCATAATGTATTTGTGCTTCATACATAACCAGATGGGAAAGCTATAATTTACCAACATAACTGGCCATGTGTTAGGTTAGGATGAATATGAAAAAGACAAAGAAACAAGATGTGAGAGGAGGTAAATTTTTCACTTAAAAAACATTGATGAATTCTTTACATTTCTCTGGTTATAGAGTGAACCTTTCCTTCTCTCCAAATGAGCAATCAATGGAAAATAATAAAGGAAATGAACACAATGATATATAGTGGTTCAGGGCACAAAGATACCTTAGTCCACTTCAACAAAAATCAACTCCATGAGCTTGGTGATTTTACTATCATATACTCTTATCCTAAGGCCATTAAATCCATAACTGATTATTGGTAGTTGACACCTTACAATAATACTTTTAAAATCATTCTTGTTCTCTTATAGGAAACCATAAATCCACAGATTAGTGTAAGAAGCTAACACTTAATCACAACTAAGTATGAGAAGTTGAAACTATAATAAATCAAAAGAGTTTGATTTGTTGAATTGTACTGGTTGAACTTTATAGATTACAGCAACAGCTGACAAATGAAATAAGATCTTCATAATAACACAACAGTAAATAGATCTTCAATGTCACATAGGATTTCTTCAAATAACATCAAAGAAAAAAAAATAGATTTTTAAACATGTATGTATTCAAATTATATATTCACAGAATTCCTCACTGTTCTTGTATAAAAATATATAACAATAAAGAGTAGTAGAAACAACACCAACATTAGTGAGTTGATCAGATAAATCAAAACATGTATGTCTCCAAAGTATAGCTTTGAAGGCAATGAAACCAAATTTTTCTTATATACAACTCCTCTGTATATTTTTCAATATTTCATTCTCTATGTATTTACATTCATCATATCTCTTTTTAATAAAGAGAGTCTTGATATTTATAAAGACGTTCAAAAAATCTTGGTCAAAATAGCTCTAAAAATATCTCATAATAAATCATGAATATTTGAATTGAAATTATTTCAATATAATTGTAACTTACCATAACAATATAAATGATCTACACCATTGAATACGAGCCTTTAAAACAATCATAAAGAGCCATTGAATCGATCAGAAAAAATATTTGAAACAATATCTTCCTTCATCAAGACCATTGTACAAATCATGGATAATATCATGGATTTAAAACTCCGTTATTGAATATTCAATCATAGGGTTCCTCTATGTAATGAAAAAAATATAAAATGTAGGGTTGAAAACATTGGGTTGATAATTTAAGGTTGATATACCATACATTTATTTCCTCAAACGTAGGGTTGAATCAAAACATAGGATTCTTTATCCAAACTTTCCTGACAATGTAGGGTTGTTGATCCATATGTGGTGTTCTGAACATAGGGTTCATTCCTTACGTGATGTTGTAAACATAGGGTTCATTCCTCATGCTACGCTTACCTATGTAGGGTATGAAAAATGTTTCTACAATCTGTTAAAACATTTTCCCAATGATTTAGTGAATATTATTCACAAATAAATGACTTGAATATAATTTGGAAATAAATATTCTGATGAATAATAATTTCCTAAAAATTCACTTAAAGTAAATTCATTAGAAATATAATTATGGGAATTTGTGAAAATCAAAACCAAAAATAAGTTACTGAAATTATTGAATCAATATATACTCAAAAATATCCCCCTTTTTCATGATTACAAAACCCATTATAAAATGAAAATAATAATACGAAAATATATAAAATTAATATCAAAATATATCATTCTTTATAATATTTATTTCGTAAAAGAAACTTCTCCCCCATAAATACAATTAATTTTTTCTCTTTATTATAAAATGATTATAGAAAAATTTTCTCCCATATGTAGACATGTAAAAGTAAACGACTTCCCCAAATGATAAAAAGAATAATAATAAAAGTTATCTACTTTAAAACATCTAAACATCGTCAGTATAAACTTCTCTCCCATTCCTAAGGTTATTTAAAATGTGTAAACTTCTCCCCCTTTTGGTGAAATAAAAAATATAAGAGTAAGAAACTTAAATCCCCCCTAAAATTACGCGTTCGTAAGAATGAAAATATTTAAACAAGAAATATAAAACAATTATTTACTTAAAAATTATCCCTAAATTATAGCATACAAGATTTTCAAATAATATGTTTTCATAAATAAAAGCCAAAATTAATACTTACAATAATAATATAATTTAAATAAATATTAGGATCATTCATATGTATTGAAAAAAGAAATCATGAATTAACACGTAACACTATTTTTACTACACAATTTATATATCATTTGAACACAAATAAAATAAAAAAGTTAATAAGTAGACTGTTCGTCTGAACTTTCTAAACTTCAAACTTTTTTGCTTAGAGTAGAAACAAATCTCTAAGGGTTGTTCTAATCTTTTTTTGATCATCTTCTATTCTTTGATTTGAAGAAGAAAAACTTTGTTCAAGCATAACTAACTTCATCTTTTCAAGATCTTTCTTGGTAATATCTAGTTTTCTAATAATTTCTATCCAAATTAGAATTTCTATTCTAAAATATTTAAATTATTATTTTGAGATCGAACTATCCTTCATACTCTAATATTCATTCTCCAATGAATCTAAAACCATATTTGGTATATATTCTTTATAAATATCATTATAAAACATTCTAGATGCATCCAAAGCAATTTAACACCTTAAGCTTCCATAGTACACTTCTTTTTGAATAATACAGTAGCGTGTGTTGTACGCAACTGTGAGTTCTAACACACACCACAACCAATCAAACTAGCCATTATGAATAGTAATAACCAATTTTTGAAATTTTATAGATTTTAAATTTCAAAATGGACTTCATTTTTGGATTCATAATATCGAAATTATCTTAGGGTTAATTTTTGGTATTTTTCCAAAAACTTTCAATTTTTAATGAATAATGAAAATCACTAAATTTTAATTAAAAATAACTTTTTTAATAGAAATAATTAATAGTGATAAATTATGAATTTGAGTGGGTTTAAAGTATATTTATAATATATTTTTACCACTTAATACAATTTTGGTCATTGGACATAATTTCATATTTAAACTGGACATAAACAAGTGTCAATCTTTTGATAGTTAATATTTCTTAAAAACACACTTTTTGTTTTGATAGCAGGAATAAATTTTAAATTAATTTCTTCCACTTCTTTGTTTTGAATTTAGAAAAATGGATTCCATATTTAGAATCAGGAGGTCCAAATTGTGTAAATAGGTAACTTTTATTTTTAAACATTTTGAATAATTACTTCGGTAAATATTTTATTTACCATGGTTAAAGGGTAAATCCGGTAAATAAGGGTAAAAAATATTATTATAATAATAATAAATTACCCTAAATCGTGTCCTAACCCTAATGGTTGATACATTTCCGACCATGGGAATCTTTGGGTCGATTTTGGGACCCCATGGATCCACTTGTAAGTGATAATGACACTTTATATTAATTAAGTTAAAGTAAATACAAAAATGACATAAGCAAATATCTTTTGTAAAAACAATTTTTACATAGGGTTATATATGCTATATTTTCAACAATAAATATTCATTATAAATATAAAAATATTTCATACATAATGTTATTTTATTTATAATTTTTAGACATTGAATAATTAAACTTATTTATGACACAATAATGATGCAGTAGTTTTCTTATTAATTAAAGAATCAAATAATTGGTATTATAAATGATTAAATAAATATAATTTGGAATTTTTGATGCCATAAATGAATTTTATAGGTTACTATGCCATTTTAGGATATCTTAAAGCAATTTTTT
This sequence comes from Viscum album, assembly GCA_963277665.1. Taxonomy (NCBI): domain Eukaryota; kingdom Viridiplantae; phylum Streptophyta; class Magnoliopsida; order Santalales; family Viscaceae; genus Viscum; species Viscum album. The sequence goes on from OY728154.1 coordinate 67,877,706, forward strand.
TGTATTAATAAAGTTGTTAAGACTTTAACAAAAATAAATTATTAAATAGTGTCAAAATTGACATAAATGAGTTTTTAAAACAAATATTATATTATTAATTGATATTATATTCTTAAAAATTTAAGGTTTGGACAAAGGAATTATATAATTATAGGTTTATCATTAATGAACCACTTCGGGTCTCTTGGAACTATATAGTAAGTTTATTAACCATATAATATAAAAATACAAAGTGACATGGTAAATGTCAAACTATTTAACTAAGAGTTAAATATAAATGATAAGGTTAATATAGTGACCCGAACCAATATAAAATATATTGGATGAAATTATTTAGACCCATAACCACCTTATAATTTGAATAATACACTTTGGAACTATTAGAAACCGAATATAAATTTATTATAAATTAATACTTTACGTTTTTCCTAAAGAGCCCCTCCTCCCCCTTATAAAAGGACACCACTTCTAGCCAATTATTCATACCTTCAAATCCTTTTGGTTCTGCCCAACCCTTCTCAATTATCCTTTAAAATTCCCTAAATTCAACCTATAGGCCTTACTTTAGTCATAAATTGAACCTAAGGAGCCTTTTTAATCAAATCAAAAGGAAGAACCCGAAGAAGAGGTAATGTTTTCACCACCCTCTTTCAAGTTCCTTTATTCTTCCATTTATTATTTCTTTGTTATTTCCATTCTAAAATAATAACTCCAGTATCTTCTATAAACTATGATGTTATTATAAATATTTTAAAACCATATTCAATATTCTATCCATCCTTTGAATGACATGTCACCATAGGTGCGTACATACGGCTTACCGTCTCCATGTCGTGGTGTAATTATTATTCAATACATTATTATTTGGATGGATATAATAATGATGTTTAATTTAAGTAAATAATAAATATAACATTATAATTATTCTGTATATATTATATACCATCCAATTATATATTATTTTAATAAAAAAATAATGATATTGTCGCTCGTGCGTACGTACGGACTACCGTCTCCACGAACGCGATGAGATTCATTCCCCATCGTATCCATTCAAGAATAATTTTCAATTGATGATTAGAAATAATGTTAAAGGACTTGATATCATTCTGTATATGAATTAGATACAACCTATGGATAAAAAACACAACTTATGTAACAAAACATATAAAAGAAAACGAGTAAGTGAACACCCAAAATGACGATAATACTAAAATATTATTAACAAAGCAATATTAAAAGATCATATATGATATCATATTTATGTATATGATTCTTGTATAATTTAATAACAATTATTTAACTATTATACAGGAGTTTAACTTACCGTTGACCAAGGAAAAGTACAAGGTAAGTGTTTATTTCACAATCTCTTCATTATCCAAGGTTGTGTATATGTAATTATCTACTGGGACCTCTTTATCATCCACATCCATGTTTCTTAAAAATGTATTTCAAATAATTCTTAATATTTTATAGACTATGGGTTAATTTCATTTATACCCTTTTTTACTTTTTATAATATGTTTATAAAGTAATCTTTTCTTTGTTTTCCAAACAAGGTCCTTTTTAACCTTTTCAACAGAATTAAGGTAAGAATGTCTTTTTAACTTATATGGATGGTACAACTATTTTATACAATTTTAAACTTGTGAAAGGTTACCTTAGAATCTTATAAGAATATTTTCAAAGTAAATGTTTTATTTCATAATTATGTGACTCTTAAATGATTTCAAAATAGAAAGATATATTTCTCTAAAAAGGGTTTTGATTTCATCTTTGTCAACATCCTTTGATGGATTTTAAGTTTATTTGGAGTTGATTTATTATGATACAAAACTTACATATTGTATTGAAGGTTTTGTGATATGTTTTAATGTGGATGTTCTATTTTTATACCATTCATGATTTATGGTTAAAGTATGGACATTTCATATATTAGTTTTAATACGAATGTTTATGATATGTTTAAACCTTTTCATATGAGGAATGTATTAGACTTAGTAAGTGACGGGTGGAGCCCGCTATAGCTCCTCGATGCATCAGTAGGTATCATGAGACAAATAGACATGGAATTGGCTGAGGCCCTATCCTAATTTGATATTTGGTTTTGGTTGAGGCCTTAATCATTTTTAGACGTCTTAGCCGAGGCCTTGACAAAATGTTTCATAATGTCCAGCATTATACATTCCCTCATTATGAAAATAATATTAATGGTTCATGTGGTCATTTGACTAGTATAATACCAATGATTATGTTTTATTATGGCATTATTTACTCATCTCATACTCCTACCATAAAAGTATTCATGTTTATTATTGGTAAAGGAATGTGGTTTCAATTATTCACCATGATTAATATTTATGTTATCTTCCACTATATTTCTTACCCTTACTGAGCATTTGAGATCACCCCTTTCTTATGTTTCATTTTCCCAGGATATGAAGAAGTTAGTTATGAGTGAATTGCAGGCATTATTTAGGATTCTTGGATGTTTTCAATGGAATAAATTTGTGTTGTATTTATTTTCAGGTTGTAAATTTGAACTTATGTATGAATCTTGTTTCCAATAATACTAAACTGATCGGTCTTTCGAGACATGATTTCCTTGTGATCATGCTAATGTTATGTAATAATGCACCGACTATTGGTAACTGGGGTCGGGGCGTTACAGTTGGTATCATAGGAAGTTTAGTACAAACCTTGGAAACTAGATTTAGATAAACCTTGATTAGAGCACATAACCCTAAGATAAACTTTGAGGATTAGTGTAGAAGAACTTCCTAGAATTTTGGTATTGTAGAGATTTTGTGAGTTTTCTAAGAAATAAATCCCTATCTGGATACGAGTAGGTAGAGGCGGCTCTGGCACAGATGTAACTAGGGGTAAAATCCAAAAACACCACTTTGAGTTAGGCTCAAATGGGAACTGGTGCACGACAACGGGCCTTGCTGCACTCTTAGTTACGACACTCCCAGGGGATATGATTAGGATAATTATCATTTTCTTTACAAACCATTATGAAGGTTTTATGAGTATATAGTTACTCAAAGAAAACATTTTTATGATTATGGATTATATCTATAAACTATTCAACTTATGTTAAGTGTTTTACAAGTTTGGATTTTTGCATTGCGATTCATAAACTAATCTAGTGTATGGAATTGTTTAGAAATGGCGCCTAGTGGAAGGAATGAAAACCGTATCAATGAACGAACCCCATGTAGGGATTTCCCTCCTTCTCAAGATAATTATAGTGGAGCTGGTGATGCAACTGGTGGTGATCAGCTAATCACCATACGAGGACAACTCACTCAGGTTATGAATAATAACCTTACCCGTATGGAGCACCCAGATCCACATCGTGGAGGATCAATGTTAGATCGCTTTATGAGGCAACAACCACCGACATTTAATGAGAATACAAATACATTGGTATCTAAGTAATGGATAAGTTCCCTAGAGAAAATATTTCAGGATTTGGAGAGTAGTGAAAGGGAAAAAGTTGTCATGGCAGTTTATCGCCTTACTAGAGATGCTGATCAATGGTGGTCATTGATTCAAAACACAAAGGAAGATGATGAAGTATCAAATATGGAATGGAGGTAGTTGAAAGATATTTTCTTAGAAAAATACTTTCCTCGTGACCATCGAGCGGATATGGAAAGACAATTTCTGAGTCTGAGGAAAAAAGAGGATGAGAATATCGCAAAGTATGAGGCTAACTTTACAAGGTTAGTGAGGCATGCTGCAGATTATATACGTAATCCAAGAAGTAAGGTTGATCGTTTCTTTGATGGGTTAAAACCAATTCTCCATCGAGCATTAGTATCACAATCCTTCTCATCATACGAAGATATTGTCTCGTGTGCTATCAAGACAGAAAAGGAATTCTCTAAGTCTAAATAATTTAAAGCAAAGAAAGAGAAGAAGAGATCTGCTGAACACTCTGGGAAAGGAAATAAAGAAATAAGGAATAAGGGAAGAATTGAATTTCATCCCTGTGATAATTATGGAATTAAGCACCGTGGTTCCTGTCTAAAAGGAAAAGGAGTATGCTAAAAATGTGGAAAGAAAGGTAATCTAGATGGTGATTGTAAAGGAAAGAAAGATGCTACCAATGTTCAATGCTACAATTGGAGGGAGATGAGACATTATGCGAATGAATGTCCTAAGCGTCAGGGAAAATTATCTCAGAAAAGGACTAGGGATCAAGGCCAAGCTTATTCTATCACTATTACTGAGGTAGAAGCTATGAAAGACATGGTGGAAGGTAATTTAATGGTTTCCTCAAGTTTAGAAAATGAATTATTTGATTCTGGGTCATCACATTGTTTCATATCTTCCCAGTTTTCTAAGAAAATTAGATATTTACAATTTGATCTAACAAAGGAGTTGTCAGTTAAAACTCCTAAGGGAAGTATCATTGCAATAAAGTTTTGTGAATCAGTCCCCATTGGGGCATATAAGTGTTCTTTATCTGCTGATCTCATCGTCATACCCATGACTAAATTTGATATAATCCTCAATATGGATTGGATTTCGGAACATGATGTAAAGAATTATTGTAAGAAGAAGGAGGTTATGATTTTTGATGATGATGATAAGGAACACCTTATATTTAGAGTAGAATCATCACCACCTAATTCTTATCTAGATCCACCCCCAGTAGATCAACTAAATTCAATTATCGGGGAGGAAGAGAATGAAATAACTGTGAGTAAGGAAAGGAATGTTCCAATAGAGGATGTACATATTGTGAGAGAATATGTTTATGTGTTTCCAGAAAGTTTACCTGGACATCCCCCAGAATGAGAAATTGAGTTTTCCATTGATTTAATTTCTGGTTCAAGGCCTATTTCGAAGACCCCTTATACAATGGACACTGTGGAATTAGTTGAACTAAAGAAACAACTATAGGAATTGAGTAATAAGAGATTTATTCACACTAGTGTTTCTCCATAGGGATCCCCCATCCTTTTTGTTAAAAATAAAGATGGATCTATAAGGTTATGTATTGACTACAGGGAAATCAATGCTATAACAATAAAGAAAAAGTATCCCCTAACTTGCATTGATGATTTATTTGACCAACTGCATGGAGCTCAATACTTTTCAAATATTGACCTTTGATCTAGATACCATCAGTTGTGTGTGAAGAATGAAGACATTTCGAAGACAGCATTTTGAACCAGGTACGGGCATTACGAGTTTAGAGTAATGCCTTTTGGATTGACTAATGCACCCTCTGTATTCATGGATCTAATGAATAGAGTTTTTAAGGAATATCTTGATGAATTTTTGGTGATATTTATTGATGATATCTTGGTATACTCCAAAAGCTACAAAGATCATGAAAATCACTTGTGCATTATCCTGAAGACTCTTAGAAGACATGAATTATATGGGAAGTTTAGCAAGTGTGAATTCTGGATTCAAGAGATTTCTTTTCTTTTCCATATTGTCTCCAAAGATGGAATTTCCGTTGACTCTTCTAAGACTAAGGAAATCCAAGAATGGCTAGCACCGATGAGTATAACTGTGGTACGCAGTTTTATTGGTTTAGTAGGTTATTATCAGTGTTTCGTCCAAAACATTGCCCAAATGGATAACCCATTAACGAATCTCACACGTAAAGGGGTTAAATTTGTTTGGACAAAAGAGTGTGAGGAATTTTTTGAAGAACTGAAGAGAATATTAGTCAATGATATTATATTGACTCTACCATAAGAAAATTAAGGGTTTGTTATTTATAGTGATGCATCGAAGAAAGGACTTGGTTGTGTCCTTATGTAGAATGATAGGGTTATTGCCTATGCATCACGACAACTGAAAATTCCTGAGAAAAACTATCCTACTCATGATCTTGAGTTATCTGCTATAATATTTGCTTTGAAGATATGAAGACATTATCTCTATTGTGAAAAATGTGAGATTTATACTGATCACAAGAGTTTGAAGTATATTTTCTCACAGAAAGAACTCAACATGAGGAAAAGGAGATGGCTTGAATTACTCAAGGATTATGATTTCAAGATACACTACCACCCAGGAAGGCAAATAAGGCGGCAGATGATTTGAGTAAAAAGGATCATGGAGGTTTGAACAAGATGAGAGTTGAAAAGGATCCTATATATATGGATCTGGTAAATATGGATATAAGAATAACCATGGAAGGTGAAACATCGATATTTTTTCAAATGGTTTCCAAACCATCTTTACGAGAAAGGATAAAGAGTTCTCAGACCGGTGATGATGAGTTTGAAAAGAATATTAATGTTTTGAATGATGGGAGATTGAGTGACTTTGTGTATGATGATGGAATTTTGAAATTTGGGAAGATAATTTGTGTTCCCAATATACCTGATCTAAAAATAGAGTTGTTGGATGATGCTCATAGTTCCAATTTCTCTATACACCATGGGAGCACCAAAATGTATAGACATTTGAAGGAACATTTTTGGTGGGACAACATGAAGAGGGAGATTGCTGATTTTGTGTCAAGATGTATGGTTTGTCAACAAGTGAAAGCTGGAAGGAAATAGACTAGAGGAGTATTGCAACCTCTTCCCATAACTGAGTGGAAATGGGATAATATTACAATGGACTTTGTCATGGGACTACCAAAGACTCCTAGAAGAAACGATGAAATATGGGTCATTGTTGATCGTCTTAGCAAGTCAGCACATTTTCTTGCTATAAGAGAAGATGTACCACTTGAACATCTAGAAATACTATATATTAATGAAGTTGTGATACTTTATGGAGTACCCCTATCAATTTTTTCTGATCGTGATCCCAGTTTTACTTCAAGATTCTAGAAGAGTCTTCAGAAGGCCTTGGATACTGAACCTCGTTTGAGAACTGCCTACCACCCTCAAACAGATGGACAGTAAGAACAGACTATTCCAACCTTATAAGACATGTTGAGATCCTGATCACTTAACTTTCAGGGTATGTGGGATCAATATTTACCTATGGTAGAATTTTCCTATAACAATAGCTTCCATTCAAGTATTCAGATGGAACTGTATGAAGCGTTATACAGAAAGAGATGTCGCACACCAACCTGTTGGGATGATGTTGGTTAAAGAAAACTTGTAGGCCCAGAACTAGTGGAGGAAATGATGGAAAAGGTTAAGGTAATCCAAAGCCACATCAAAGCATCTCAAATTAGGCAGAAGAGCTACGCCGATAATCGAAGGAAGGATTTGGAATTTCAGGTAGGAGATCATGTTTTCTTAAAGGTATCTCAATGGAAGGGAGTTATACATTTCGGTAAGAAAGGTAAATTGAGTCCCAGATACATCAGACCTTTCGAAATTCAAGAACGAATAGGGGCTGTAGCTTATCATTTGTAAATGCCGCCAAATCTCTCCAAAGTTCACGATGTGTTCCACGTATCACTGTTGAGAAAATACATGCTTGACCCAACGCATGTACTCACTTATGAGGAAGTAGAACTGGAACCCGATATGTCTTATTATGAAGATCCCATCAGGATTCTTGATACTAGAGAACAAGTGCTGAGAAACTGGACGACTCGTCTGGTAAAAGTTCTATGGAGAAACCATAAGATGGAAGAGGCAACGTGGGAACCCGAGGAACTTATGATAAAGAACCACCTGAGTCTTTTAATGCGGTAGTATTCTATAAATTTCAAGGGCAAAATTATTTGAAGGAGGGGAGAATGTAATGCCCCAAGCTTCCACGTTACGCTTCTCTTTGAATAATACAGTAGCATGTGTTGTACGTAACTTCGAGTTCTAACACACACCACAACCAATCAAACTAGCGGTTATGAATAGTAATATCCACTTTTTGAAATTCTATACATTTTATCTTTCAAAATTGACTTCATTTTTGGATTCAGAATATTGAAATTATCTTAGGGTGAATTTTTGGTATTTTTCTAAAAAATTTCATTTTTTGATGAATAGTGAAAATCACTAAATTTTAATTAAAAACAATTTTTTAAATAGAAATAATTAATAGTGATAAATTATGAATTTGAGTGGTTTTAAAGTATATTTAAAATATATTTTTACCACTTAATAAAATATTGGTCATTGGACGTAATTTTTCATTTAAACCGGACATAAACAAGTGTCAATCTTTTGATAGTTATTATTTCTTAAAAACACGCTTTTTGTTTTGACAGCGGGAATTAATTTTAAATTAATTTCTGCCACTTCTATGTTTTGAATTTAGAAAAATGGATTCCATATTTAGAATCAGGAGTTCCAAATTTTGTAAATAGTTAACTTTTATTTTTAGACATTTTTAATAATTCGGTAAATATTTTATTTACCGCGATTAAAGGGTAAATCTGGTAAATAAGGGTAAAAAATAATATAATAATAATAATAAATTACCCTAAAATGTGTCCTAACCCTATTTTTTGATACATTTATGACAATGGGAATATTGGAGTCAATTTTGGGAATCCATGTATCCACTTGTAAGTGATAATGACACTTTATATTAATTAAGTTAAAGTAAATACAAATATGACATAAGCATATAGATTTTGGAAAAACAATTTTTACATAGGGTTATATATGTTATATTTTCAACTATAAATATTAATTATAAATATAAAAATATTTCCTACATAATGGTATTTTATTTATATTTTTTAGACATTGAATAATTAATGTTATTTATGACACAATAATGATGCAGTAGTTTCTTTATTAATGAAAGAATCTAATAATTGGTATTATAAATGATAAAATAAATATAATGTGAAAGTTTTGATGCCATAAACGAATTTTATAGGTTACTAAAACATTTTATGATTTCTTAAATAAATTTGGTTCGAATTAATAAATTTTTTAAGACTTTAACAAAAATCAATTATTAAATAGTGTCAAAATTGACATAAATGAGTTTTTAAAACAAATATTATATTATTAATTGATATTATATTCCTAAAAATATAAGGTTCGGACAAAGGAATTATATAATTATAGGTGTATCATTAATGGACCACTTTGGGGTATCTTGGAAGTATATAGTAAGTTTATTAACCATATAATATAAAAATACAAAGTGACATGGTAAATGTCAAACTATTTAACTAAGAGTTAAATATAAATGATGAGGTTAATATAGTGACCCAAACCTATCTAAAATCTATTTTATGAAAGTATTTAGACCCATAACCACCTTATACATTGAATAATCCACTTTGGGTCCATTATAAATCGAATATAAATTTATTATAAATTAATACTTTAAGTTTTTCCTAAAGAGCCCTTCCTCCCCCTTATAAAAGGACACCACTTATAACCAATTATTCATACCTTAAAAGCCTTTCGGTTCAGATAATCCCTACCAAATTATCCTCTAAACTTCCCTCACTTCAACTTAGATGACTTAATTTAGTCATAAAGCCAACCTAATGATCCATTTTGATCAAATCAAAAGGAAGAACCTGAAGAAGATGTAATGTTTTCACCACACTCTTTCAAGTTCCTTTCTTCTTCCACTTCTTCTTTCTTTGTTATTTACATTATAAATTAATTAATACAGTATATTATATATACTGTAATGTTATTATAAATATGGTACAACCATATTCAGTATTCTATCCATCCTTTGAATGACATGTCACCATACGTGCGTACGTACGACTTACTGTCTCCACTTCGTGGTGTAATTGTTGTTCAATACATTATTATTTGGATGGGTATAATAATGATGTGTAATTGAATTAAATAATAAATATAACATTATAATGATTCTGTATATATGATATAACATCCAATTATATATTATTTTAATATCAAAATAATGATATTGTCGCTCGTGCGTACGTATGAACTACCGTCTCAACGAACGCGATGAGATTCATTCCCCATCACATCCATTCAAGACTAATTTTCATTTGATGATTAAAAATAATGTTTAAGGACTTGATATAATTATGTATATAAATAAGATACAACCTATGGATTACAAACACGACTTATGTAACAAAAAAAAATAAAATAAAACGAGTAAGTGAACACTCGAAACGACAATAATACTAAAATATTATTAACAAAGAAATATTAAAAGATCATATATGATATCATATTTATGTATATGATTATTGTATAATTTAATAACAATTATTTAACTGTTATACAACAGTTTAACCTACCCTCGACCAAGGAAAAGCACAAGGTAAGGGTTTATTTCACAATCTCTTCATTATCTGAGGTTTTGTATACGTAATTATCTACTAGGACCTCTTTATCATCCACATCTATGTTTCTTAAGAATGTATTTAAAATCATTATTAATATTTTATAAACTATGGGTTAAAGTCATTTATACACTTTTTGACTTTTTATGAGATGTTTATAAAGGAATATTTCTGTCATTTTCCAAACAAGGTCCTTTTTAACCTTTTCGACAGAATTAAGATAAAAATGTATTTTTTAACTTATACGACGGGTGAGGCTATTTTGTACCATTTTAAACTCGTCAAAGATTCCCTTTCAATATTATAAGAATATTTTCAAATTAAATGGTTTATTTTATAATTATGTGACTCTTAAATTATTTCAAAATAGAAATAGATATTTCTTTAAAAAGGGTTTTGATTTCATCTATGTCAACATCCTTTGATGGATTTTAAGTTTATTTGGAGTTGATTTATTATGATACAAAACTTCCATATTGTATAGAAGGTTTTGTGATATGTTTGACTATGGATGTTCTATTTTTATACCATTCATTATTTATGGTTAAAGTATTGAAATTTTGTATACTAGTTTTTATATGAATGTTTATGATATGTTTAAACCTTTTCATATGAGGAATGTATTGGACTTAGTAAGTGATGAGTGGAGCCCGCTATAACTCCTCGATGCATCGGTAGGTCTCATGAGACAACTAGAAGTGGAATTGGCCAAAGCTCTTTCCCAATTTAATATGTGGTTTTGGCCGAGGCCTTAGTCATTTTTAGACATCTTGGCCGAGGCCTTGACAAAATGTTTCAGAATATCCAGCATTATACATTCCCTCATTATGAAAATAATATTGATGGTTCATGTGGTCATTCAACTAGTATAATACCAATGATTATGTTTTATTATGGTATTATTTACTCATCTCATACTCCTTCCATAAAAGTATTCATGTTTATTATTGGTAAAGGCATGTGGTTTCAATTATTCACCATGCTTAATATTTATGTTATCTTCCGCTGTATTTCTTACCCTTAATAAGTGTTTGATCTCACCCCTTTCTTATGTTTCATTTTCCTAGGATATGAAGAAGTTATTTATGAGTGACTTTCAGGCATTATTTAGGAGTCTTGGATGTTTCCAATGGAATAAATTTGTGTTTTATTTCTTTTCAAGTTGTAAAGTTGAACTTATGTATGAATCTTGTTTCCAATAATACTAAACAGATCATTCTTTCGAGACATGATTTCCTTGTGATCATTCCAATGTTATGTAATATTGAACCGACTCTGGGTAACATGGGTCAGGGTGTAACAGCAGCTTGCAAATTTACTTTTTCTTCATTCAAAATGTTGAATTTTCATAAAATATTTTAATAAGTCATTTGAAATGAAGAAACCTAATTTATTTCAAAATATTTTTTAAAATGAATCTTTAACAATAAAAAAGGATGTTATTCTAACAAATCATAAGGATTATATTCTGTTCTTTTGTAAGATTAATTTTCATCTGAACCTATATAGTTTGATTATTTCATCTTTCTATGTTCTGGGTTTCCATATATTTCAAACAAAATATTCTGAAGAAGAATATAGATAGATAAAATTTTAATAAGAAGATGATATATTATTTTCTGACATACTGCAGATTACGTTTCATATTTATTAGCTGAAAACACATAACAATCCTTATAGATTTTACGTATTAAGAGATGTATTATTTAAGAAAGTTATTCAGGTTTCATAAAAAAATGAAATAAAAATATTTCAAAAAAAAATTTAAAAATAAAAAAATAAACTTTTCATAATGATTAAATACCATATTTTCCAAAAAACAATGTTAAAAATTTAATGTTTTAACAAATAAATTATATATTTAAATAAGTATTTTTATCAAAATTTGAAAGATAAATATCTCCTTTTATAAAATTAGTTAATGTTCTAGAAGTATATACATTTTAAAATAAAATACTTTATGAATCCACATTTCTAATACTAATGTTTTTTATAATGAACTACTTCAGAGTTATTCACTCTTTCCATTTGATCAACCACTCATAGATTTTTATAATATGTGTAATCCTACAAAATATAAAATTAAAGTGTGTTTTGGTACACATATTTTTTTTTGGGTCTAATAGTGTTAGCAATTAATTTTCTCAGTAACCAAATTTCATTAGTTTGAGTAGAATTTCTACTATTAAAGTAGAAAAATTATTTTAAAAAATAAGAATCTTTAAAACCAGAAATTTTAGTTTTTTTGAAACAAAAATAACTTTCATAATGATCATCAATACCATAATAAAAAAATTTAACAGAAGACATGTTATTACTATTTACACCAAGAACAAAATAATTCTTCTATATTTTTAGTCTTTCACCATTGCTTGAAATTCCACATTTTCCTTTCTGAACTTTATTTTTTCCAAGGATTTTATTTAAATATTTTTATCCTTTGGTCAACATACTTGAATATTTTTTTAGTTCATAAAATTAAATTAATAATTATTTAATATTAATATAATGTAAATCAAAAGAAACTTTAGAAGCATTAGATTCTGAATCTAATTTTTTTGAAAAGGTTTCTTTATCTAATAAAATTGTATCATAATTTTTTCTAATTTTTCTATTTTATTTCTTTAAAGACTTATATAAATCTTGTAAAATAAATAAATATCTATTTAACTCATTATAAGACATTTTTTCACAACTAGAATTTTGAGAATAAGAAGATTGTACCTCATTATCAGTATGATCCATAAGACATACCATTTGTATTTTATGTTCAACCTTAGAATCTATAGACAATTCATTATGTGAAATGGAAGTATTAATCTAAATATATTTTTCATTTTGCTTTACTTTTATCTTGCAATCAACTTTCCATTGTGTTTTGAGTACATGACAATTATTCTTTATACCTTTTTTCTTTCACTCACAATATCTGTTTTCTCCAGTTCCTTTATTTTTATTTTTGTATAGATTTAAAAATTTAAAGATAGATCTAAAAAATATTTATCCAAATCTGTATGAAATGTATTATATGATTCATCCAAATTAATTTTGAGAAATATTCTTTATGTAAATTATGATTCTAAACTTCAGACCACATCTCAACTTCATACATCATTAGAGTTCCAATCAATTCCTTTATAACTAAATTATTCACAGGAGTAGATTAACGTATAGTTGCAGATATTCCATTCCACTTTGTGGGTATTAATATAAGTACTTTCAATGCTTGATATGATTTTGAAATTGAATATCCTATAGGGGACATATTTTTTCACAATATATATCATTAAAATATTCATTTTTCTGATAGTTTCATCCTCAAACATTCAGAATGTTTCAAAATTTAGTTTCATAGTATCATACCTTAGTTGTCTAATATTTTCAGTACCATTATAGGAAACAACAATTTTCTACCATATCTCATATATAGTGGGATATTGTGATACTTAATTTAATTTATTAGATCCTAAACCACACACAATTTCATTTATATATTTGTAATTGAGATCATATTCTATTTTTTGATTTTCATTCTAATATTCTAATTCCTCTTTAGGAATCTCATAAGGCTAATAAACCATTATTTCAATATTTTTTAAATATAAAATCATATAGGATTTCAAACATCCATAATTGTCACCATTAAAATAGGGATCAAGAATCATAGACATACCTTCTCCAGAATCACCCATTTCAAGATTTCTTTGTTTTAATATTAAACTCAGGCTTGTTAGAGCTAGAAACAGTTTCTGAAAATTTTTCAAAAAGAAAATATACTAGAAGAGCACTGAATTTGATACCAATTTTAGGTTAGGATGGCTATGATGAAGACAAAGACACGAGGGGGGGGGGATTTTGCACTTCAAAAACTTTGAAAAATTATTCACACTTATCATTTTATATAGTAAACCTTTACTTTTTCCAAAAAGAGAGAGCAATATAAAATAATAAAGGAAATGAACGCAATGATATATAGTGGTTTAGGGAAAAAATATCCCTTAGTCCACTTCACCAACACACAACTCCACGAGCTTGAATATTTTACTATTAAGTCCTTTTATCCTAAGACCTTTAAATCCACAACTTAGCATAGGTAGATGAAACCTTATGATAAGACTTTACAAAGACTTCTGTTTTTTATAGGGAACCATAAATCCACATTTTTAGTGCAAGAAGATGAAACTTTACCAAAACTGAGTAAAAGTGGTTGAAACTATAATAAATTATATTATTTTTTTTGTTGAATGGTATATTTTGAACTTCATATATTGAAGCAACAACTAAAAAATGAAATAAGATCTTCAGAATAGCACAAAAACAAATCGATCTTTAACATTGCATAAGGTTTATTCAAATAAAACTAAAGAAAATGTTAGAAAGATGTTTCAAAAATTATTTCTCCATATTTTATCTTCACAAAATTATTCTTTGTTCTTGTAGAAAAAAATATAACAATAAGGAGTAGTAGAAATGACACCAACAATAAAGAGTTGATCAGATAGATAAAAACATGTATGTATCCAACGTATAGATCTAAAAGGAACAAAACCAACTTTTTATTATGTATAAATCCTCTGTAAATTTGTCAATATTTCTTTCTCTATGTATATACATTCATCTTATCTTTTTTTGATGATGATCGTATTGATATTTATACAGAAGGTTGAACAAATCCAGGTCAAACCAACTCTAGAAATATCACATAATAAATCATGAATATTTTAATTAAAATTATCTCAAGAGCATCATAACTTCCCATAAGAATATATATTATTTATCCATTTAATATGAATCATAATGAGCCTTTGAATCTATCATAATTTTTTTTTGAAATGAAATCTTCTTTCATCAAGATAGTTGCACAAATCCTGGATAATATCACAGATTTAAAAATCTATCATTGAATAGTCAAATATAGGGTTCCTCCATATAATGATAAAATATCAAATGTTGGGTTGATAATGTAGGGTTGATAACATAGGGTTTATATACCATACGTTTATTTCCTCAAACATAGGGTTTAATACAAACACAGAGTTCTTTATCCATAATTTCTCGAAAACGTATGGTTTCTGATCCATACACACTATTTTGAATGTAGGGTTCATTCCTTATGAACTGTTTGGAATATAGGGTTCATTCCTTATGAAATTCTTACCAATGTAGTGTATGAACAATGTTTCTAGAATATGTTAAAACATGTTCACAATGCTTTAGTGAATATTCTTCACAGATTAATTAATTGAACATAATTATGAAATAAACATTCTGATGAAAAATAGTTTCTTGAAAAGTCAATTAAAGTAAATTCATTAGAAACATAAATGTGGGTCTTTATGAAAATAAAAACCAAAAAGAAATTACTGAAATTATTGAATCAATATATGATCATCACCATGTACTATTAGTACTAACATGTACACCAAAAGGATTTATTCTATATGCAAATAATGCAAAATGGAGGTTTCAAGGCCTATTTTAAAATTCAAGATACTCATAATCAATTTTCTTCCACTAAGGAGAGTGTCATGAACTAGGCCAGGATTCCATCCAACCCAACACGTGACCGAATATGAGACATGGGCCGAAGGGTGTTCCTGATCTCATAGGATGGAAACTAGTATTGGGCATCAAAGTAATCATGATGGGAACAATTTTTACCAAACAAACCAAGATCAATAACCAAACTGAATACACAACAAAACCAAAAACTAAACATCAATAAATACACAAATAAATCCAAATACAATAGCTGCTGAACTTAAAATAACTAAATACAAGACTAAATCTGAACCATGATAACATGATATCCACGTGAACTCTTGGTCACCACCACTAATAAGACCAACCTGCTGCAAAGGTAAACACACGATCTAGAAACCATAACTTGAAAAATAGATTGGGTCTACCATAACCAATTGGAACAAGTAGGGTGTAAGACTAAATATCTAAGTAGGTAATCATCATAGAGTCCATGCATTTCCTTCCCCAAAATAGTCTAAAAACACTAGTTTGAAATAAATTCATAAAATAGGCTTTTAATCATTTTAAGAAACCAAACACAACTTCCCACAAATTCCATTTTTAAAACCAAATATGCAGCTTTTATTTTTAAAAACAAATTCACTTTCCAAAACCCAGTTCAAAACAAAAATCCAGCTACAAATCCATAAGAGATTGACCAAATAAAACTACGCTAAAAATAACTGAAAAAATCATGAATAAACTAGTAGGGATAACACCTAACATGCAACATAAGTAAAACAAAAAATACATATAGATAATCCTGGGAATTTTCTAAACATATCTAGAAGAAATCCCTGTATGTAATCAGCTTTGACTCACCTTATGACATATAGTACTACCCCATAGTCAATAAACAACTGTCCCCTCTAAACTATCCAATCCAGTGGAATGTCCCACCTAGCATCTCAGCAAATCCAGGGGGTACCAACCTGTCTAATCAAGTTCGAAAAGCAACCCTCACTCAGACCTCTAAATTACACCCAAGAATCCCATGATAAAATCACTCCTTGAAACATGGTATATAAACCAAAAACCATAACATCATCATGTACGATCCACTATAGGGGAATGAATCCCAATGTCTAGTGGTTTCAAAACATAATACAAAACAAACAACTTTCCCATGCACGATCCATTAGAGTGTTGGAGTTTGTGGCCTAGAACCAACTACTTTGTACTTTATTAATTAAATAAACACCTTATCACATATTGATCATTCTTCTACATAAAAATTCATGTGATAATGTCCCAAGGATGGCTGTTGAATTAAAGGGTCATAGAGGATCCCTGCTATGATGAGAACCTAGAAGTTTCATAACACTATTCTTGAATATATTTTCTATGGATGAATGATGTTATTTTAGGGACACAAATAATACAGGCCATTAGGGGTGAGGAATCATAAAACTTTGAGGCAGCTTCTCATGGTGTGCACCCTTGGTAATATCCAGGAGGATATTATGAGAATGAGACCCACCAGTAGGAAATCCAAATTTCATAGTGTCATTGGATGTTCCTATCTGCGTACGTGTGTATTGGTCCTTAGACTTTAAGATTATTATTAATGGGTATTACAAATTGCGCACTTAGATGTATTGAAAAAAATTGTGACGACACACTGTTCGCAGCGAGGTAGGATACATTGGGTGCGTCACGAGTAATACTGCATTAATAGATAATGAAGAGAGGATTTGTCCCTTCTATTTCATAAAAAAGGTAGATATCTTAGGCCCTTTGATGGAATTGATATATCATAAATAAATCCATGGACATGGTAAGGTATGGGTGAGTTCAATTATGGAAAGTCAAAGAAAGAATAATCAAGCACATGGCTTGATGACACTAGCATAAAACCCGCTTTATTCGAGATATCATGACAAAGGGATTATATTATATGGTAAGCATTCATAGGAGGTGACACGTCATTATAGCATTAAATTCTTTCTCTATGGGTGCCTTGGCATGTTGCTAGATGCTAATCATGGACTTTAGGCAGGCTCCGCCTAATGCCACTGAGAAAGAGGCCTAGATGGTCACACACTAAGTGTGTCTATGTATCTCAGTTAAATATTAATTTAACAAGTTAAATAAATATTATTCCTAACTATGGTTTAATAATTATTTAAGGATTCCCGATCACGTTTATTTCGACACTAGTTATTTGATAGAATATATTGTGGGCGAAATAATATATATTTATTAGAAATTAATGCAGTTACATTTATTTAAGAAATAAATAGCCATTACTGAAGGACTAATAAATGTGGTGGAGGAAATAAAGGAAATAAAAACAAGTACACGTTGTGTATTAATGATTACACACCGTGTAGTTTTTAGTCGGGATTTTGAGGAAATAATATTTGTTTATTAAATGATATTTATTTTAATCATCATGGGCGCATGTTAAGGAATTAATGATTTGACAAGGGGATTTTCAATAAGATTTAATGAAATAAATAAAACGCGTAACATGTTTATTTATTATCATAACTCTATAACCTTAAACCCGATTATAAATATCCTCACAACCCCAACACTTTTCCCCAATCGTTGTGCACAACAATTCTAGAGAGTTCTCTCAAGGCCGAAAGAAATCCTTCCCCCAAGAACACTCTCAAGACCGAGAGAGATCCACCACCACTAGATCAAGGTGATTGAAGGCAGACATCTCAAGAAAAGGTTCTTCCATGATAGTACCTAGAGATCCCTTCGGTGAAATCCAAAGATACGTGGTGCACATGTGGATCACCGCTAGAGGAATCATACACTTGGATTCTACAACGCAATGACAGATCACAAGATCATGACTGGAAACATCAACAAAGAAATACTTCCACCAAGTTAATTCTTATAGATTAATTAAATTAATTATATCCAACATATGATGATTCTATCTCTATGGTTCTAGGACTCCCTCTTTTGTTTTTCGTTCTTCATTCTATTCCAAAGATCTGACATTTTACATCGTGATGGATCTCGGATTGATCGTTGTTAATTCTAAAATTAAAGTTGGGTGATCCACCAACGTGCTTCCATTGCACTCAGAACCTACAAGCGGTATTAGAGGGGTCATATTGTTGATTATAATTATTTTGTTTTTTGTTGGTGATTTATGCATTTAATAATTTAGATGTTTCAATTCAAGTTAATCATTTTAAAAAATCTAAATCTTGAGATATGTTCCTCGCCTCTCATTTCTCATTCATCTTATAGAAACAAATTTTTCTTTTATTTTGGATTAATATAAAATAGAGGAGCTCATTCAGAGGATCCAAATTCTCCTGGCCATACAAAACTAGAATATGCGATGTGTATTCAGAAGTACACGTCATGTAGTATAGGTTCAATGCATTGACTGATCCGCCAAATCAGGCTGTGTATTGGATCCTATATAAGTCATTTATGACACCGTGTGTTGACCAGGAACAGGTGGCACACGGTTTCCAGATTACACACTATGTGGTCTAACTGAACATGACATGTAGTCCCTTCAGGTTAGGTTTGGACCGTGTACCCCGTACAAGGCTTGCCTGGCTGGAAACCGTGTAACACAGAAACTACACGGTGTGTGTCCCACTGAACAAGCCGTGTAATCCAAAAATTTCTGAATTACATCAACTTGCCATGTCCCCAGATGTGTAATTTAGATGGATGGTGAACAAAAGGTACATGCCGTATAGTCAGAACTACACGCCGTGTACTCATCCAAATTACGCAGATTTATTAAAATTTATTTTTATATTATACAAACCCTTGAGTCATGTACCGTAGTGTAGACGTAAAGCCGAGGCACAACATGTGATAGGTGTTTTATATATGTGTGTTTAATTTAACATCTTCATATTGAATGGAAATTCACCGGGTTGCCTCCAAGGTACAAGTTACGTACACGGATAATTTTAAATGAATTAATTTATTTAAAATTATGATGGATGAGAATATCAAAGAAATTTAGAAAAGGGTTTAATATAAAATTATTGATTAATATAAAGATAATTAATTGATTCGACCATGATTTATCTTAAACAAGAATGATTAAAGAATTGAATGCTAGTTTTATTTATGCGTAAATATTGTTTCATGTATGGATGCTCATTAGCTAGACTAAGACATTTGTATGTGAATGGTTTCTTTTAATTAATTTATTTAAATTAAATTTGTTGGCCTGTGAGCCTTCTCCTCATTAATATATAGGTCTGACACACCCAATGATTCTTTTATGTAAAAACCCCTTTTTACCCATCACATACATGTGAGATAAATGAATATGTAATGGATGGAACTCCCAATCTAGTGGAGGCGGCTCAAGTTAGGAGCCAAGGTGAAACCAATCCAAGGAGATACCAAGGTGGACAAGTGGAAAGCTGTAAACACGAACTTGAAAGGTTCAAGGTGTTTCTCCTTTAGGTATTGGGTTAGTTTATCAACTGCTAGATAAACTAACCAATAGAAAAATCTCATGATCATACCATTTATTTTATTTCTATTAGTTGTATGATTTATTTATTATGGGTGTGTTGTCACGATCACATAATTAATGAATTAAAAAATCATGCAAGATGGAACTAAAATAAGACTGTTTTATGCGTAAATATTATCTTATACATGGTTAATCACTTTAGTATATCCCACTTAATATTAAAAAGCATGTAATCAAAGATAATAAAATGGAAATTTACGTATAAGGATAAAATCCCTCAAATAAATATTAAGTCGGTATAGCCATCCATAATCTTGGTTAGAGTCGAACCATAGTTCAAAGTGCTTGACCAACCCTAATTGGGGTGCTTTCAATTATAGGGGAATTCTAATTCAAGGTTTTGGGTTGACTTGACTTGGTTCACATCAAGGGTTTACTTCCACAATATGACTTGGTGTGACCAAGAGGAAAAGGTTGAGGAAATCCAAAATAAAAGGGTTTCAGGATTGGGGAGTCCACTCAACGGATCAAGGAACTGAGAGTTAATGCAGTTGGAATTTGGAATGCCTACCTAAAACCCTTCAATTTTCTTGACCAACCCTAGTTGAGTTAATGAAAAGAGAAATATAGATCCTTGCCACTAGAATATTTAGGCAACAAAATATTCCAAAGTCAATGGTGATAGATATTGGATTTTGATAAAATAGTGGGAGACTAATAAGTATTAATTAATTTATTTGTCTCAGTTTTTATAATACAGTACTAAAACCTTTTCTCATCTTAATTTGTAGAAACAGCAAGAAAAATGACTTCAAACAAATCATTGTGAACCAAACTCGAGAAGAAAAACCTTCTCACTGGAACCAATTTCCAAGAGTGGTAGAGGCGTTTACGCATCATCCTTTGCCACGAAAAGAAATTGTATGTGCTGGAAGAGCCGGTTCCAGTTGCGCCTGGGAAAGAGGCCAGTGATGATGAACTATCTATATATATGAAACACATGAATGATGCCACATATGTCCAGTGTTTCATGCTATTGGCCATGTATAATGAGCTCTTGAAGAAACATGAAAAAATGGACACGTATATCATGATGTATCACCTTAAGGATATCTACCAAGAGAAGGTGAGAAAGGAGAGATATGAGATCTTAAACACTTTGTTTTCAACTAATATTGGAGAGTCTGTGCCAGCTGGGCCTCATGTAGTCAAGCTCATTGGCTACATTGAACGCCTGGACATCTTAGGGATTAAGTTCCCGGATGACTTGCGTACAGACCTCATCCTATCATCACAGCCCAAGACCTTCTCTAGATTCATTGTCAATTATAACATGAGAAACAATGAAAAGAGTCTATCAGAAATTCTGACCTTAATTTTCCAAGTAGATAAGGACATGGGGCGTGAAAAACCTGCAATCCTTATGGTGAATAAGAAAAATACAAGGAAAAGGGGATAAAGACTTATAAATGGTCTAAAGCCCCTGAGCACTGTCCTTCCAAGAAGGGGAAGATCCATATGTAGGGTAAGGAATGGGAGGCAGTATATTTTTTGTGTGGTAAGTAAGGCCACTAGAAGAGGAACTGCACCCAGAAGCATGGGGAAGCTAAAGGTGCATTCGTTATCGAGTGTAATATTTCTATTTTTACACATTGGGTATTAGATACAACTTGTGGGGCTCACATCTGTATTCAAATGCATGAACCAAGTAGATTTAGAATTATTTCTAGAGGAGAGGTGGATCTTTGAGCTGCCAATGGTGTGAGGCTGGCTACTTTGTCCATTGGAAATTACCACCTCTTATTGCTGGCTGGGATGATTTTGGTTTTACACAACTGTTATTATGTGCCTAGTGTTACCAAGAACATAATTTCTGTATCTTGTTTGGATATAGATGGTTTTATTTTCAAGTTTTGAAATAAGGGTTGTCTATTTTATAAGAACAATGTATGTTATGGTATGGAACATTTAAATAATGGTTTATATGTATTAAATTACAAAAACCAAGTGTTGGAAATAGATAATGAAACAAACTCACATGAATCATACATCACCCAATTGTGGCATCATCTTCTCAGTCATGTAAACGAGAAATTCTTGACAAAGCTCTACCAAGATGGCTATTTAGACTCTACTAAGCTAAAACCACTTAATAGACGTCACACTTGTTTATAAGGTAAAATGACCAAGCCGCCTTTCCATAGACAAGGTGAAAGGGCCATAGAGCTTCTAGGATTGCTGCACATGGATGTGTGTGGACCATTTCTAGTAGAAGATAGAGGTGGATATTATTACTTAATTATGTTTACTGATGATTTGATTAGATATGGATATATCTACTTAATGAGGTATAAGTTAGAATCCTTAGAGAAATTTATGGAATTCAAGAATGAAGTATAGAATCATCTTGGTAAAAAGATAAAGAAACTTCGATCGGATCGAGGTGGAGAATATCTGAACCAAGAGTTCATCGATCTTCTATGGGAGTCTGGGATTCTATCTCAGCTCACTCCTACTTATACACCATAGTGGAATGGTGTTAGTGAAAGGAGGAACCACACCTTGTTGGACATGGTGAGGTCAATGATGAGTCATGCAGATCTTCCATTATCCTTTTGGGGACATGCATTACAAACTGCAGCATACACATTAAAAAAAGTACCAACTAAGGCAGAAAATGGAATTCCATCTGAGTTATGGAATGGAAAGAAACCCATTTTGTTGCATAAACATGTATGGGGATGCGAAGCATTTGTTAAGGCCTTATCAGAAAACAAACTAGCACCCCAGGGCACGAGGTGTATCTTTATAGGATATCCCAAGGAAAAGAAAGGATATTACCTATATAACCCTCAAGAAAAGAAAGTGACTGTCTCCAGACAATCCGTCTTTCTTGAGAGGGAGTACATCCTCAAAAAGGATAGTGGGAGAAAGATTGAATTCGACGAAGTTGATGCTCAAGATACACAAGAGTTAGTACAGGAACAAGTTCCACAAGTCCCTGTGGAAGAGGTTCCAGAAAAAAAAGTACTATGTATGAGCTGAAGAGAGGTAAGGGAACCAGAGATATTTGGTTTCCTAGTCACTGAGGATGGTGAATCATTATTTTTGGACAATAATGAACCTCTCTCCTACAAGGAATCAATAGAAAGATCAGAATATGCAAGATGGTTGGAAGCCATGAATTATGATATGGATTCCATATATCAAAACCAAGTATGGGTTCTGGTTGATGAGCCAATTGATGTAAAGCATGTTGGATGAAAATGAGTATTCAAGAGAAAACTGGACATGGAAGGTTAAGTTATCACCTATAAAGCAAGGCTAGTGGCTAAAGGATTCAGAAAAAGTCAACGAATAGACTATGATGAAACCTTTTCGCCAGTTTCCATGTTTAAATCCATAAGAATCATACTTTATATAGCAGCTTACCATGACTATGAGATTTATAAGATGGATGTCAAAATGGAATTCCTTAATGGGAACCTTTAGGAAGATTTCTATATGACACAACCAGAAGGGTTTGTGACACCAGGTGAAGCCAAATGGGTTTGCAAGGTTCATAAATCCATTTATGGATTAAAGGAATCATCGAGGTCATGGAACATTCGATTTGATGAAGCCATAAAGGAATTTTATTTCATTAAGAATGAATGTGAGACATGCATTTATAAGCAGTTTAATGAGAATATTATCGTTATCCTAGTAGTATATGTTGAAGACATATTGCTTCTTGGAAACAATGTACCAGTCCTACAGTCAGTTAAGGACTAGTTGAACAAGTGTTTCTCCATAAAGGACTTTGGTGAAACAACCTACATTCTAGGGATCAATATCATTCATAATAGATCCAAGAGACTGCTTGGACTAAGTCAAGGTAAATACATTGACCAGATAATAAAGAGATTTAGTATGTAACAATCCAATAGAGGATTGGTTCCAGTGTCACATGGCCTACATCTTTCTAAGAACATGTGTCCTCAGACACAACAAGAGAAAGATAGAATGAGTGAGATCCTATACACTTCAGCTATAGGATCCATCATGTACGCCATGTTATGTACTAGGATTAATGTTGCATATGCACTGAGCATGGTAGTCAGATATCAAGCAGATCCCGAAGAACAACATTGGACTGCTGTTATGACTATCCTTAAGTATCTGAGAAGAACTAAGGATATGCTCTTGGTGTATGGAGGATACAAGGAGCTTGTCATCAGAGGGTATGATAATGATAGATTTCAGATAGATCAGAAAGATCTGAAGTCGCAATTTGGATATGTTTTCTATCACAATGGAGGAGCTATGAGTTGGAAGAGTTCAAAGCAGCCAATTGTCACTAATTCTACAGTGAAGTCCGAATATATAGCAGCTTCTGATGCAGCCAAAGAAGACGCCTGAATTCAGAACTTTTTCCAAGATATTGATGTGGTTCCTAGCAGTAAAAATCCTATCACTTTGTATTGTGATAATACTACAGCGGTGGATCTTGAAAAATAACCATGGTCACATCAACAGAAAAAGCATATACTCTGGAAGTATCACATCTTGAGGGATTTCTATCAAAGGGGTGAAGTTGTAGAGAGCAGAGTGTCAACAGAAGAGAACATGGAAGACCCCATGACTAAAGGTCTATCTCAACAGAAGCATGAATATCATGTGAGAGATAGTGGGTTAAAGGTTGTTAGCAGTTGGCTCTAGTCCAAGTCAGAGTCTGTTGGAGTTGGTGGCCTAGAACCAACTACTTTTTACTTTATTCATTAAATAAACACCTTATCACATCTTGATTGTTCTTTTGCATGACAATGCATCTGATAATATCCCAAGGATAACTGTTGCATTAAAAGGTCATAGTGGATCCCTGCTATGACGAGAACCCGAAAGTGACATAACGCTATTCTTGAATATATGTTCTATGGTCGGATGATGTTATTTGAAGGACACAAATAATACAGGCCATTAGGGGTGAGGAATCCTAAAAATTTGAGGCACCTTCTCATGGTGTGTTCCCTTGGTAATATCCAAGAGGATATTATGAGAACGAGACCCGCCAGTAGGAAATCCACATTTAATAGTGTCATTGGATGTTCCTATATGTGGACGTGTGTATTGGTCCTTAGATTTTAAGATTATTATTAATGGGTATTACAACTCACACACTTATATGTATTGATGAAAACTGTGACGACACACTATTCACAGGGAGGTAGGATACGTTGTGTGCATCAGGAGTAATACTGCATTAATAGATAATGCGAGAAATGATTTTTCCCTTGTGTTCCATAACAGAAGTAGATATCTCAGGCCCTTTGATGGAATTGATATAGCCTAAATAAATCCATGGCCATGGTAAGTTATGGGTGAGTTCAATTCTCTGGAAAGTCAAAGAAAGAATAATCGGGCACATTGGTTGATGAAACTAGAATGCAACCCGCTTGATTTGAGATATCATGATAAAGGGAGAATATTATATGGTAAGCATTCGTAGGAGGTGACACGTCATTGCGGTGTTAACTTCTTTCTCTATGGTTGCCTTGGCATGTTGCTAGATGCAAACCTTGGACATTAGGAAGGCTCCATCTAATGACACTGAGAAAGAAACCTAGAGGGCCCCACACTAAGTGTGTCCATGTATCTTAGTTAAATATTAATTTAACAAGTTAAATAAATATTATTCCCTACTGTTGTTTAATAATTATTTAAGGATGCCTGATCAGATTTATTTCAACACTAGTTATTCGAGAGAATATATTGTGGGCGAAATAATGTATATTTATTAGCGAGTAATGCAGTTACATTTATTTAAGAAATAAATAGACATTACTCAAGGTCTAATAAATTTGGTGGAGGAAATAAAATAAATAAAAACAAGTACACGCTGTGTATTAATGATTACACGCCGTGTAGTTTTTAGTCATGATTTTGAGGAAATAATATTGTTTTATTAAATTATATTTATTATAATAAGCGTGGGAGAATGTCAAGGAATTAATGATTCAACATGGGGGTTTTCAATATGAGTTAATGAAATAAATAAAACACGTAACATGTTTATTTATTGTCATAACTCTATAAACTCAAACCCGATTATAAATATCCTCACAACCCCAACACTTTCCCCCAATCGTTGTGCACAACAATTCTAGAGAGTTATCTCAAGGCCAAAAGAACTCCTTCCTCCAAGAACGCTCTCATGACCGAGAAAGATCCACCACCACCGGATCAAGGTGATCAAAGGCGGACATCACAAGTAAAGGTTATTCAACGCTAGAACTTAGAGATCCCTTCGGTGATGTCTAGAGATACGTGGCACACATGTAGATAACCGCTAGAGGAATCCTACACTTGGATTTTATGACGCAACGACAGATCACAGGATCATGACTGGAAACATCAACGAAGAAAGAATTCCACCAAGGTAATTCTTGTGAATTAATTAAATTAATTATAACCAACATATAATGATCCTATATCTATGGTTCTGGGATTACCTCTTTTGTTTTTAGTTCTTTGTTCTATTCCGAAGATCTGGCATTTTACATCATGATGGATCTCATATTGATCGTTGTTAATGCTAAAATTAAAGTTGTGCGACCCACCAATGCACTTCCGCTGCGCCCGGAACCTACATAGAGGGGATCCCATCCCAATGTCTAGTGGCATCCAAACATAATCCAATTAATCTTAAACACACACAGAAATATATTTCTTTCACAAGAACATACATTCAATAAATAAATCTCACATGGAAACCACTATTTTCCATAATCAAAACCATTTTCCCAAAAATCACAAAATACCAACTCAGCCTTCAAGCTACCCAATATTTCAATCCATTTTCCAAAACATGCCAAGATTCCCATCAGGCCCATACATCACATGAGTTCCAAACCCAATTTCCAAAATATCACAAGGTACTAATCGGTACTTCACATCACTTAACATCAAAACTAACTTTTCAAAGACAACACAAGGTTCCAAATGGGACTTTAAAATTTCCAATCAAAATATATTAACAAATCTATTTCCACCCCATTTACAAGGTCAATATAAAACACCAATTTCACGTGAAAAATACCAAACTAGCATTTACATTTTAGATCCAAAACCATTCCCAATTTAAAGTGACTAACAGACCATTTCACCATTTAGTTACCAATTATGTATTAATGTTCTAAATGGGGATTTATGCCAATTATTCACAAAACTATGTATCAAAATGCCAAATGGGACAATCTTTCAGAAACACATTTGAAAACAATTTTAAAGTCATACAAAGCACCAACACACTAATTAGAAATAATGGAACCATTTTGGAAAAAGAAACAGGGAAAGGAATAGAATCCTTTGAAAATCCATGGTTCAAGGAAGAATTAATTTTATCAAGGTGCCAAATAGACCTCAAGAAAACATTAAGAACCCACACATTTCCAAAATAATCCAATAAATCATTTAAAAATCCAAAACCAATTACAAATATATTTAAGAAAACCCAATCCAACATTCAATTACACTCTTAATGTATCTAGTAAATCACACAAAAAACATTTTTTGAAGAAACATAACTTGGTTTTAAACTAGCACAATAATACACACATAATCATCACAATATAGAAATAAAAAATTTCCACATACAACATCCCATTCACAATCTAACCATATTACAAAAACATAACCATGGTAAACCACCACCCAAAACACCCAAATTTCTCCTTAAAAGTTCAATTGACATTTTATCAAACACCTTGCATGCATCAATATATATGTATAATTAAATAATCCCTTTAGAAACCATTTATCACCCATTTTACAAAATTAAAACCATAAATAAATTTATAATAACTCGTAAAATCAATGGAAACTCATTCATAAACCATTTAGGAAAGATCAAACATCAAATGGACTATGTTAGAAAGGAAATGGATAAAAAAACCTACCTCAATGATATGTTAATGCAACAAAACTTTGGGAGAAGGTTGAATACACCCCAAGAGACAATTCACACACCATAACATCAAATAAATTGATCCACATAAGATAACCCTCAACCCAAGGTTCATACAATAGAAAAACTACCATGAAACCACCAATTAACCCAAAGAGAAGGAAGAGGATAAGAGGAAAATCGAAATATTTTATGAAGAAATCATGAACAATCACTAACATTTTGTAATAAATCTCCCAAAAAGTGTCTCAAGATAAAAGAGAATGGGGGTGGGGGTGCCCTTTGGTCAATACACAACTAAGAGGGGGTCAAATGGGAGGTGGAATCACTTAAATCAAGTTTAAAAAAAATTATTTATGTTTTAATGGGATTCAAAATTTTACTACATGATTTTGTAAACCATGTGCAAACCATGTGAATGCTACTGATTTTTTTTTTAAAATTTAAAAATTTATGTTGCATGATTTGGGAAAACTGTGATCAAACCATGTAACCTAAAAAATGGCCCAAAACCCATCAAATGACTCCCCAAACACTAGGAGAGTCCACCCAAATATCTTTGAATGATTTAAACACAATGTAGTGATACTGTTGGTGTCATAAACTCCCCACCATGAAACTTTTTCCAAAAACCTTTCTCAATAACCATATACATGTCAAAAAACAAACTGAAACCACTAAAACCCAAAGAATATTTTCAGACACTAAACCCAAACCTCAATCAAAATAACCAAATACAAGAAAATAATAAAATAAAAGAAATTACAAGATCGGGGTGTGACAATTCTCCCCACCAAAAACACTTCCTTCCCCCAAGAAATTCACCTAGCCACACGAGGAAAAAATCTTAATTCAAAATACAAACAAATTTGAATGGAAACAGGAACCTCAATGTGACCTCTTACCACAAGTCACACTCAATCGAATCTAATAGAAACCATAACAGAAAGAACCACGAGAATAGGGTGGGGGGGGGGGGTCTCCCCACCACAATAACCTGAATAGCATATTGGAACAACTTTAGATTGGGCTAATAAAAAAACCCAAATCATGAACATACCCAAACTTCACTACACAATCAGGACAACAGTGCCACCAAAACTGAGAATTCTCAATAATTCCACCATGGTCCAACCATCACGTGAATTCTCAATACAAATCAAAAACCTCCCCAACAAAAAGTGAAAAATCACAGAATATATCGAGATCAAACAATTAACATAATGTTGGACCCAAAGATATTATTTACTAATAAATGGAGGATGGTTTGTGTTATTTTTCAGGTAAGTGGTCTGGTGGGATTGAGTGAAGAGCTCAACCCCTAATAGTGATTCCCTAGCGGATATGGCCATGGCTCTGACCCCCTCTTCCCTGACGGGGGGAGGGGAGCATGTACTTCCATCCCCCTTGTTAGCTTAGTCCTTCACCCCTTTCAAAAACCCAGATTTACTTCACCCCTTTCCATCTATCCCGCTTTTCCTTAAGGTCCCTTACCTTAACAATGACTCACCCCATCTCATGATCTCTACCAAAGAGTTCAATGAAGCCTCATATATTCACCTGTTGATGCTTTTAGCCCGATTCATAGGTTTCCATACCTATTTCAATGCTTTTGATTAATTCGTCTTTGATATCTGGGATCTTCAAGAATATACAGTGGTGGGACTCTTCAATCATAGGCACCTGATGAATTGCTTCTCCTCATAGGACGATCTAATTGCCACCTGGTCCAGAGCCCCTAGTGCAATCAATGGATCCATCTTTTTTCCTCTTCACTGGTCTATCAAACTCATCATGAATCATGAAGTGACTTCGTCTGTGGATTGGGTTAGCTTTTCAGATCTACCTCTCCCTTTCCAAACCCCCAAATTATCAGAATGTTAGGCAATATGGTTGGCAGATATTTGTGCCATGATAGTCAGATGTTGGCAGTATGTCACCCGATCTCTTCTCATGTATGTGTCCAGGATTTTGATTCAAAGGACCCCATGGAGTGGCTGTGTATTTCATTTGGAGTGGATTTTCATTGGAAACAAAGGGTTTTATTTGAATTGTGTCCTATGTTCTACCTATGATGTCACAAGATAGGACACTCAGTCTCCGTCTGTCACTACGGGTGCAGGGTCAGGAAAGAGGAGATCAGTTCAACTTAGGAGAATGTGGTGCTGGCTAATACTGTTGTGAACCAGAAGGTGTGGGTTTTTGATGGTAGGGATGAGCAAGATAAGGTGCGCGGGGTTGATCCGGAGGTGGTGGAGTGCTCGAGGGTGCACAAACCAGCCATGGTCTTACCTCTAGGACCTAGTGTGGCAGAAGTATTCAAAAAACTACGGAGTGATTTTTTCTAGTCCCCCTTGTAACAAGACTATGGAAGGGGGATCTCAGGCCAGTGAAGTGGCTGAAGGAATTTAGGACACATTCCCTGCTTCTACTCAGGATACAGGGGAGTCTGTTGGAGCTGTTAGAGATGATGGGCCAGTTTTTGGGGATGAGGAAAGTCAAAGTCCCTACTCATTTTCAATGGCGGTGCAGGATGGCAGTAGAATGGTCTCTTAAAGGGTGTATTATGGTGAGAATGAGACGAAGTTAGGACATGATTGGGAGCATATTTCACTTAGGAAACACAGGCCACTGGATACTAAGAAGTTCACTAACTCGAGGGGAGATCAGTCCTACATTTCTCTCAACAATTGTTTTTGGAGTTTGAGCAATGAGGGAGAGTTTGAGGGATATTCCAAGGGTCCATCTGAGGCTGAGTCTGAGGATGATGGAAATTTTTTTGATGATAATGGTTTGGGAGGGGTGGGAAAAATCTTGCACAACCAAATATGGAAGAAAGGGAACAAAGAGAATAGGGACCCAGAGTGCTGCATTGTTTCTAGGAAGCCAAACCCGAAGGGGTGCAAAGACTAATCTTACCTTCCTAGACCGATGGAGACCCAGTCGGCCAAAAAAGAGGGGAAACCCAAGGAGCTCGAGTTCCAACCAGTGGAGGGAGTAGATGGCCAACAAGTCTTGGTCTCTGAATCTCATGAGAATAAATCCTCACTAGAAGGAGATCAACATGAGGTGATGCACTTACATACAGAGGAGGATATACCGGTGGTGGCAGATACTACTTCCCTTGGTTCACAGTGTGAGGTAGGAACCATGCCAAAAGGTCAGTGCAGAGGGAGTGGAGGAGAAGTGAGTGAATCGGTCTCACCTGCCAAGGTGGGAGTAGAGGGGATGCATGGGGAGCCAAAAGGGGAGGCTGTGATCAGGGAATATCCATGGGAGTTTCTATTACAATATGAGGAGGAGATGAGAAAGAAGGTGGTAGCCATCAGTGCTTCTTCTGAGGCTATGGAACTGATGCAAGCAAGATCGATTCAAGTTGACTTGAATAGGGAGTAAAGTGAGTGGATTGACAAACAACACCTAATCCTAGTCATAGGGTTCAACAACAAGAAAATAGTTGAGGAGGATTTCTTGTGAGCATGGGGTATGCTATCCACTCATTTCGAAGACATTATCAGAGACGACCCTGGAAAAATGGTAACATCTCTTTACTATAAAAGTTTTAAGGAAATTAAGTCTAATGGGTTTAATATGGTCTTTAATAATTTTGTAATGTGCTATTGTGTTTGACAGCTTGGTTGTACTTGTTGGTTTTTCACTTTCTCCATAAAAGTTCCCCCTTTTTAATAAAAATTTATATTTGGTGGTGGAGGATGTTTTGTATTTTTTTCAATCCTCTAATGGATGATCAGGGAGATTGTAAGGAAAGGGATCATACAGTTTAATCCGTAAGTAGTATTGAAGGTGGAGCAGTTTCCCAATGTTTTCCAATTTTTTGGGCCTCAAAATCGGTAGTTTGATTTTGGAAAATGAAGGTTTTTACATAGGAGTGAATGTTATGTGAAACAAAAAAGAAAATCAGAAAAATAAAGGGACTCCATACCTCAGAACATAGACCATGTACCATGTTCTAAGAATGGTTCACATTCACGTACCTGGCAGCGGGAATGGTACACAGAGCGGTTTGCAGAACCAAATATGGTTTATAGTAATAGTTTGTGGTGAAGGCATGTAGTACACGAAATTATGAAGGTTTGTGGGAATGATACGGTTCATGAAACAGGAGTGATACGTGGTGGAGTCTTATAGCATGCAGAGAGAGTTCAGTATGAGGTGAAGATTGTCCCACATTGAATATTTTGGTAAATTAAATTAGAAAAATTTCTAGAGTTATGTTCCTATTTAAGGAGCAGTATTCCCCTTCATTAAGTAAAGAGATTAGAGATTAAAATTTGGGAAGAAATCTGGTGAAGTCCAAAGTGGTTTATAGAGGAGAAGACGGTACACAGAGAGAACCATCCTCATAAGAAAAAATAGTCTAGGGAAGTGAGTTTAGTTTGCAGAAGAATATCTCACTGTACACGACAGAGCAAGGAAGTATGCAGATTAGGACAGTATGTAGAGGAGCATAGCAGTGCATGGAGTAAGGTAGTTTGTAAAGCAGGGTAGTTCGCAGAGGAGCTGGATGGTACACGGAAACAACAGTGGTACACGGAGGAGGTGATCTGTGAACCATACCCACTACTCAGCACGTGGAAGATGTGAAGTGGTATGCAAAACACCCAAGGAAGCCTAAAAAGTGACCAAATCAGTTTGCAAAATTAATTACCATAACCTAGAAGTGTGTGGGAAATTAAATTAAACTTGTGGGTGATAACGAGACTTCAATAGAGCATCCATTTATAGTTGAGGATGTATGATTTAATGCTAAACCATTAAAGCGACCTTCAAGTTGATAAACTGAGTGAAGATTCTTCCAACTCAGTGAGTAAGGGGGAGTAAGTGGAAGTAATTAGAGGGACGTAGTGAGCTATCATTAAATAATTTTAAAGGTAGTGAGCTTGGAACAGAGTGAATGTGATAAACTATTGTAATCCATATGTTGTAAAGATTAGTGGTTTTTGGTACGATCAGCACACTATTAACGTATGTTCCTTAGAAGTATCCCTTATTGGTGAACCATGTTAAATTATTGAGTATTTTATTTTCATGTGGTTGGTTGTTTTATACACTTCCTTTTAAAACTTTTTTAACAGGTTCCTACTAATGTGGGAACAAGATCCATCCATTTAGAAGATAAAGTTCACACCCTGATTCACCCCTCCCCTCTCAGGTTGTTCTAGGGTCCTTCACATAACCACAATCCATCATTACCACAAGATCCAAGAATTTCCAAAATGAAAAAAACTAGAAACCACGACCTATCCACTAAAAGGATAAGAAAACAAAAGAAGGAACACCAATCTAAGAATCACATTTTAAAAAGGCACAACTATCCAGATCACAAAAGAAAAAAACCACCAAGCCTCTTGAAAAAATGGAGAACTCAAAACAGAAAAGGGAACTACAATAAGGAAATTAAATTGAATCCACTATTACACTAGAGACAAAATCTGGAATGAATACTCCACCACACCCATGATTCCTGGCTACGCAAAAGATTTACTTCGAGGCCTATAGACGGGGACTTTATGTATGAACCATCTAATGCCTCAAAATTAAGATCTGACATCCTTTAGAACAAAAATTCCTTTTCTACAAACCTCTCTTGTATAATTTCCCAAAGTGACCAAAACAACCACAATGACAACACACCCGTGGAGGATTACGACAATACAGATTCAAATGACCAATCCAGCCACACTAAAAGCACATGAATGATTGGTTCAATGGGTGAGAAGATGAGGCTGAAAAAAGATATTTCACATAAATGGGTTCCTCTGGAACACACCTCTCACTAGATAGGGGACCATTATGGGATTCAACCACCACCTACCACACCCCAGAGACTAACTCATCTAAGAATGCATCATCTACAAATTTCTCAAACTAAAATTCATTGGATGATAGGAATTTCTCATTGATCTCTGTATGAAGAACCAAAATAACAAGAGTAGCTTTCAACTAATTCTCTAAGGCTATCTCTACAGAAAACAAAACCAAATCCTTGAAACTATCAATATAGGCCCTCACAGATAGATGGCCTTATTGAACACCAAACAAATTTTCTAATTTCTCAGCCTTCACCTCCTCATGTATAAACCATCAGACGAAAGTGGTCTTAAACACCTCCCATGACATACCAACTTGTAGTGATGCCGGGATGATCACCTTCCATTAATCCAAGGATAAACTCTCAAATGACCCTAAAATATAACGAGTTATAACAGCTTCAAGATTTTCCAATGACCTGAATACACTCTCAACCTCTTCAAGTCATTTCACCGCCTCTAACAGACCACAATCACTACTAAATACCATCAAATACTAATAAGAATTTGACCCCACCACTCCACTAGGATTTTGGGAAAATCCAACAACTGGATGAAACTCAATAGAAACCTCTGATACATTTCTGGGTGGAATACTCTGAATAGAATAAAAACAAAGAACCAAAATCAACATCACCCAAAACTCATCCAAAATAACACCTCAAGACAAAACAATATGCTCACAACCATACCTCGCTTTAAAAAAATTTTCAAACACTAAAGCCTATATAATCACACATTGAAACCATTCTCCATTGATTGTTTTTCTAAAAAAAATCCCTTCTAAAAAACCACTCACTCCAACAAAACGAACCAAAACGAAAAACTCACATAAAAACCTAGGATAAGGAACTAGTGACAATGAATAACCCAATGGCATGTTTAGTGGGCCATGCCCCAAGTATGCATAAAAAAATAAGAGGACCTTGAACCATGAACGTAGACTCCACATGGGTCAGTACTCCATGTGAGATCATATCATGACATGGTTTGACTCCATTGTCATTCCACATCCATAAAAAAAAGATGGAAAAATAATAAACTCTCAGACAACCCCTATAAACTCAAGGTTCAGATCGATAAATGATTCATGATGTCCTTCCCATACCTAACTCTCAATACCCTATAACCCTAATATAAAATCTATCTAACTCCACAAATAAGAAAGGGCTACTCTGATACCATTTTTTCACAAACCAGGATGGGATGCAATCCAACCCGACACCCGACCCAATCCGAGACATGGCCTAAAGGGCATTCCCAATCATCATGGGTTGACAAATAGTATCATAAATAAAAAGTAATCATGATGTGAACAATTTTTACCAAAAAACTAGGATCAATAAAAAATCTGAATATGCAGAAAAAAAATGAACATCAATAAATATACAAAGTAAAAAAAATACAACATCTACTAAACATAAAAAAACTGAATAAAAGACTAAAATCTAACTATGCTAACAAATTGTCCACATGACCTATTGATCACCACCAACTACAAGACCAACCTACTCCAAAATAAAACACATGAAACCGAAACCTGAAGCTACAATGCAACTTGGGTCTTATAACACTGAGTGGAATAAGTAGGGTATGAGCTTAAATAGTTCTATAGGTAATCACCATAGATTACATGCATTTCATTTCTCAAAATAGTCTACAGACAACAAATGAAATACATTCAGAAAATCAGATTTTAATCATTTTAATCATTTTAATCAACCAAACACAGCTTCCCATGAATTCCATTTTTAAAAACCACAGACACAACTTTTATTTTTTAAAAGAGAATTACCTTTCCAAAACACAGTTCAATACCAAAATCTAGAGACAAATCCATACAAGATCACCCACTGAAAACTGTACTAAAAATAAAGGAATAAAAAAAGTATGGATAATAACCAACATGAAATAGAAGTAAAATAGAAAATACAGATAGATAACGATTAGATTTTCCGAAACACATATAGAATCAATACCTGGATGTACTCGGATTAGACTCACCTACTGGCATAAGGTGTATCTCCATTGTCAATAACCAACTAGCTACTCTAAACTAGCCGATCCAGTGGTACATCCCACCTGGCCTCTCAAAAAATCCAGGGGGTACCAACTGGTCTAATCATGGTTGACACAAAACCTTCACTGACCCTATAGATGACACCCAGGAATCCAATAATAAAATTACTTAGTGAAACATGGTATAACAACCAAAACCCAGACACCCTCATGAACAAGCCACTATAGGGTAACGTATCCCAAGGTCTAGTGTTTTCCAAAAATAATCCAAAACCAACAACATTATCATGTACAAACCACTAGAGGGGATCCCATATCAAGGTCTAGTAGTCACCAAACATAATCCAAGTCATCACAAACACACAAAAAAATAAATTTCTTATACAAGAATGTATATTCAACAATTAAAGCTCATATGGAAACCACTATTTTCTATAATAAAAACCATTTTTCTAAAAATCACAAAAATAGAAACTGGGCCTTCACACTACCCAATCTTTCAATCCATTTTCCAAGACATTCCAAGATTCCCATTAAGCCTATACATCACATGAGTTTCAAAACCAATTTCCAAAAGATCACAAGGTACCAATCAATCCTTCACATCAATTCACATCAAAAACAACTTTTTAAAGACAACACAAGGTGCCAACCGAGACTTTAACATTTCTAATATAAATACATTCAAAAATCCATTTCCATAACAATTTAAAAGTAAATATAAAACACCAATTTCACATGAAAAATGTTAAATAGTCATTTACATTTCAGATCCAAAACTATTCCTAAGCTAAAGTGAAAACATGAAAAAACATAAAAATTTAAAATCAGGACTTTTCCACTTAGTTACCAAGTATATCTTAAAGTTCCAAATGGGACTTTATATTAATTACTCACCAAACCATTTCTCAAAATTAAAAACATACCAAGATTTAATAAACAAATTTGAAACCAATTTTAAAGTTATACAAAGAACCAATACACAATTTAGTAATCAAGGAAACATTTAGGAAAAATAAAGTGGGAAGGGAGGTAAAGCCTTCAGAAAACCATGATTCAAGGAAGAAACAATTTTATCAATGTTACAAATGGGATTCAATCAATAATTAAGTACCCAAACATTTCCAAAATAATCCAACACATCGTTTAAAAATCCAAAACCACTTCAGAATCTATTTAAGAAAACCCAAACTAACATTCAATGACACTCTTAAAGTATCCAAGAAATCACCAAAAAAACCTGTTTTAAGAAACATCACTTGGTTTTAAACCAACACAAAAAGCCACACATAAGCGTCACAATATAGAAAAAAATCTCCACATAAAACATCCCATTCACAATCCAACCATATTATCATAACCAAGGGAAACCACCACCCAAAACACCCAAATTACAATTTAAAAGTTCAATTTAAATTTTATGAAACACCTTACATGAATGAAAATATAGGAATAATTAATCAATACCTTTAGAAACCATTTCAAACCCATTTTACATCATGAAAACACCAAATAAATTTATACTAACACATCAAAAGTAAGGGAAAAACATTTAGAAACCATTTAAGAAAGCTCAAGCATCAAATGGATTGTTTGGAAAAGGAATTGGATGGAAATGCCTACCTCAAGGACATGAGAATGAAAAAAAATGTTGGGAGAAGGATTAATACACCCCAAGAGACAATCTGCATACCGTAAAATAAAAAAAAATGAACCACATGAGCATACCTTCATACTAGGGTTTGGGAAAGAAAGAACCCACCAAGAAAACTCCAAGAGACCAAGAGAGAAGGAATAAGTAAAGAGGAAAAGGGAAATATTCGATGAAGAAATCATAAAGAATAACTTACCTTTGGTGAAAAATCACAAAAAAGTGACCCAAGATGAAAGAGAAAGGGGGGAGGGGGGGACCTTATGGTCGATAACCAACTGAGGGGGGTCAAATAGAAGGTGAAATCACATAAATAAGGTTTTTAAAATAAAGGTTATTTAGGTTTTAATGGGCTTCACAGTTTTGTTGCACAGTTTTGTAAACCATGTGCAAACCATGTGAATGTTACTGATTTTTTTTCTAAACTTACGGATTTAAGTT
Source organism: Viscum album (assembly GCA_963277665.1). NCBI lineage: Eukaryota > Viridiplantae > Streptophyta > Magnoliopsida > Santalales > Viscaceae > Viscum > Viscum album. The sequence continues at coordinate 67,915,734 of OY728154.1, forward strand.
TCATGGTTTGGGGAAACCATACATAAACCATGCGACCTGAAAAATTGAAACCCCCCCTCAAATGACACCCCAAACACTTGGAGAGTCCACATAAATACCCTTAAATGATTTAAACACAATTAGAAAAACCATTGGTGTCATAAACTTCCCACCATGCCACTTTCTCCCAATACCTTTATCAATAACCATATACAGGGCCAAAAGCAAACTGAAACCACCAAAACCCAAATAATTTTGTTGAACACCCAGCCCGAACCTCAACCAAAAGAACCAAATCCAATAAAAGAATAAAATAAAATAAATTACAAGATTAGGGTGTAACAGAGAGTCTGTTGGGTGACATAGTTTCTCAAATTCAATTACTATATCCGTGTTCCATGTCAATCATCTAGAAGTTTTGATAATATCCATAAATTCATATAATCCTTGGAATTATAGAAAGTACTATAAAAATTTCAAAGGACTTAATTCATCTTTCTTATATCGATCCACACCACACTTAGGTCATTTTTAGTGTAATTCATGGTCCCTAGGAAATAATATTAAATCATTTAAACAAGCATTCATTTTTTCAGAGATAATATCCGTAGAATATAGAATTCATTTATCCTCAAATGGTTAATAAGGAAGCTCATTTTATTTTAGTATCACATCATTTAAGAGACCAAGTAGCTCTATAAATATGGCGTCACTCTATCCTCTACTAGATTTAAAATTATTTAACTTCAATACAATTGATAATGTTGTATATTTAGTAAAATAAGTATACAATGCTCTCTTAGAACAACAATTTAACAACTCAATCAACTTTTTAAAATAAAAAAATTCATATTCAATTTTTATTTTCATTTCTTCTATATGATCTCAATCATAATTTACACTAGTATTCATATCAAATGATCTATAAATCACAGTATTATACCAATTAGTATGTACATTTAGTTCCTACATGTTTCTAGTCTAACATTTATAGCTACGATCTATTCTGTAAAAACTAAAATGTTCTTGAAACTCTTCTAAATGATTTTTATTGAATAAAAACAATATAAACAAGGACAAAGTATTTGAGAAAGTTTATATACATACTCTATTACAAACTTGATTAACTCTTTAAATTCATCCTTATACTATTTTTTCATACGATTAACATCTATCCATTTTCAATTCAAATTAATCATATAAGTTTTAATAATATTCATTATCTACAAAAAATAAATAAATACACATAAGGTATGAATATAATGTATATATAAATTGATGTGTAAATAAAGTATCAAAATTTGAGTGTCTTTATGCTCTATTTTGGGAATGTTACATAGCTTAATCATGATTTTGATTGAGATATAAGAGTGTTTTAAATAAATTTTAAACTAGTAGTTAAAGAAGATTTCAAATTGTTTACTTAAAAAGTTATTAGAGTCAAGGAAAATTAACTTCAATTGAGGTTATAGGGATAATTAAAATATAGTATATTAGAATTCTTAAAATAAGTTTAAATATTCTTTAAATATATGGTGTTTTCTCTAGAATAAATTCTAAAAGTTTCAATTTTAAATTTATATTTTGATAGTTCTCAAATGTGTCTATTGAGGGAACACAATCAATGATATTTATGAGATTATTGAAAATAAAACCCTAAAAAAGGTAATGATTAATTTATTCTACTAAATCAATGATAAAAATTATCTAAAACCTGTTATCCAACCCATCAAGTCATTCATTATCAAAATTAATTTAATTTATCCTACGAATATAAAAATGTAAAATTATAAGACACACATTTCAAAATATCCCATGTCTGGGATCAGATCATAGTAAACCTTTTTTCCAGAGAACCCATGTTCACACATTATCACACAAATACTATAAAAATTTAATAGTATTAATTCCATCTTGGATTATGCGTGTGTGTTAGGAATTTAATTTAAGAAAATGATCAATTAAATAGAAAATGCATATGATTTTGTTTTGATGAATAAAAAAATAAAAATTATTGACTTCTAAAATATTACTATGTAATACCATATGTATAGTAATTTGTTTTAAATTTTTTGATATATAGATAATAACACATGATTTCAAATGAAGGCATCAAAATTAGTATATTTAACCATCCAAATATCATACAACAATAATATGATTTTTTATCAAGAATGTCTAAATAAAATAATAGAAAATAAACTCTCTAAACAATGTAATAAATATCATAGAGAATTGATATTATTAATAAAATAATCAATATATATATATATATATATCGTAAAAAATAAAAAAAATAAGAATGGGAACATGCGGTATATTTAAATTTAAGAAAATAAAAAAATATGACATATCAAGCATTGACTAATCAGTAATATATTATTAAAAATATTTAAATTTAAAATATATTCTATCCAAATTAGAAATAAAAAATATAAATTAATATAAAAGGGCATATATATACAGAGAAAAAATAAACAAATAGTAGAAGAAAAATGAGATGCATTTATAAATCATTATAGTGAGTTCGAGACTAAAAAATTTTCCATAGAGGATAATAGAAATAAAATCAATAATTTGATAAATGATACTATTCAATTTAATAAAATAATAAAATAATAATTTATAATTATTATAAATTAATTTAAATTAAACTGGCTATGGTGTAACCTAAAAAAATTTCTAAGATTGAAAACAGACCTTTCCCCTCATGATGAATGTGTGTGTGTGCCACACGTAATTGGAAAAACTAATTCAAATTTTTTATTATTTTCATTTTCATGGTATTGAGTAACTTTACTAGTAACAAAAAGATTAAAAATAATTAAATATTATTATTAATTACAAGTACTAATGTTTTAATGAAAATTTAAGAAAATAGGAAATAGAATTAAAACATCAAATTCTTCATAAAATAATTGCATGTCGAGATCCAAACTTGAAGTCTGTCCATCAATGTAAAGTATTAAAATTTAGGTTTTAATTACAAGGACATGACCCTTGGAAAGAAGAAGAACCATGGATAATTGGTCCCTAGTTTATGGAAGGTTTATCTGTGTGCTACGTCAAATATTGGCAATTATAATTGAAAGAAAAATAAAATGGTTCCCTAATAAGATCATTGTATAGAAGTTGGTATGCTTGGAGTGAGGGTGGGGAGAATGAGGTACTACAGATCAGTGAGCCTCAAAAGAAGAAGAAAGAATCACATACATCCGATTTTGAGAGTGTCGATTCATCTGGGAATTTTGAGGGGGAGTGAGGGTGATGGTTTAGTTCCACAAGAGATTGAACGAAGCAAGTGATGAGGTTCTCTATTAGGGTTCTATTTAAAAGAACGAAAAAGTTTTATCATCACTTTCCAAAAATCACTGATAAAGACATGTTTTATTATCTCTTTCTATTTTAGTGCTAATAAAACATATCATTATTAGTGTTATTTGAAAAAAGATGATAAAAACTATATAAAATAAATTAAAAAATATTAAAAGAATATATATTTAAAATGAATAAATTATAAAAAAGTTAAAAATTTACGTTATTAATGAATGAATAATATTATATGTATAGATTCTATAAATGTGTAGAATTTAATAACTACAAATGAAAAGACTCCAAAAATAATAAAAAAAGATTGAATATATTTTATTAATTACATAAATTATTAAAAAAATAAAAAATGAATATGAATTCATATTTATTATGTACATTAAAAACATATTAAAAAAATCAAATGTTAATGAATAAATATGAATAAAAAATATTAAAAATGAATAAATGATAATAAATATTAAACGAATAAATATTAAAAATGAATAAATTACAAAGAAAAGTAAAAGATAATTAACATTATTGTGGAATAAATAATACTGAATAATATTAAATGAATGAATGCTCAAAAATAGTGAAATTTAATAACTAAAATATCAATGATTACACAAATATTAAAAAAATGAACGTGACATTAATTATATAGATTATTAGAAAAATTAAAATTGAATATATGTTAACATGAAAATGAATACATATTAATTATATAAATTAAAATGATATTAAAGCCATTAATTTTTAATGAATACAAATTTATACATAAATATTAAAAATTGATAAAATTACAAAAATATTAAATAGGTAAAAATTGAAAATGAATAAATTAAAAACATATTAAAAATAAATAAGAATTTAAATGAATAAAAAATATTAAAAATGGAATAAATGATTTTTTTTAAAAAATTAATAAATAGTATATATTGAATAAAAATATAAAAAATGAATAAAATTTACTGATTAAACACATAATATATATTAAATATATTATGTTAATAAATAAAATTCTACAATGAATATAAAAAATTGAATAAATTATAGAAATATTATGTGTGTGTGTGTGTTTCTATATAAAATTTCATTAATTACATATATGTGTATGTGAAATTAATGTAACACAAGTTTGATATATGTAAAATTGAAAAAACAAATGAAATTTTATTAAATGTCCATCACTCGATACTAATTGGTCAATATTTATAATTAACATTAATTTTTAATAATAAAACTTTTATCTCTAAATATATGACTTATTTAATGTAAATACATATTTTTTATTATATAAATTATATTTATGGAAATATTATTTATATTAATACAATTATATATTAAAAATATTAAAAATATTAATGAATAATTATGTATAAAAAATATTAAAAACGAATAAATTATAAAAATATTAAAAAAATAAATATTTAAAATTAATAAATTATTAAAAAGTAAAAAAATGAATATATATTTAAATAAAAATGAATACACATAATAATTATTTTAATTACTATTGTTTTAAAACATATTAAATTTAAATCAATAAATACAAATAAATAAATAAAATAAAATAAAAATTATAAAATATTAAACCAATAAAAATTAAAAATGAATAAATTATATATATATATATATATTAATTAAAATGTAATAAATAGTACATCTGAAATATAAATATAAAAACAAATAAAATTTAATAATTAAAAACATGATATGTTAAATATTAAATATTAATAAATAAAAATATAAGGAGAAAATATTAACAATTTATTATTGGTGTATATTTTTGTGTTTATAAAACTGAATTAATTTCATATATGTACATGTGAAATTATTGTATGACATATTATGGGTGACATATTTAGTCAATTTTTAATTAATAATTAAATATTTATTATTTTATATACATGTAAAATTAAAACACAAATGACATTGATAAAACCGAATGTTATTAAATGTCTGTTAATATTAATTAGTCAATATTTTTTTTTGTTAATATTAATTTCTAATTAAATTATATTCCATTTTCACTAAATACATGACATATAAATATGATTTATAATACATTAATTAGTATTATATAAATAATATTTAAGAATATATATATATATATATCACTATATATTTTAATATACTATAATTTTTTTAATAATATATAATTTCTATTTTATATGACATTTTTAACGAAATCTCTTTTATTTCAAGTGTAAATGTATATTTAGTCATATATAAATCATATTTAATAAAATATATTACATTTTAATCAATATAAATATATTTATATATTAATATATGATTTGTAATGATATATATGTTTTTTATAAATATACCTTTTGTCAGCGCTTTTTAGCATTGATAAAGGACACCCTTTATCAGCACTAAAAAAGTACTAATAAAGGCTTGTATTTATCATTTCTAATAAAAGCACCGATAAAAGTTACCTTTATCATTGTTTTTTTGCACTGATAAATGGTACCTTTATCAACTTTTTTTATCAAGCACTGATAAAGGCTAACACTGTTTATCGTAGGTTCTGTAGTAGTTATGGTGTTGATTTTTTTTCATTTTTTTATATTGTATTGTTATTTATATATAAATATAAATATATATAGACACACATAATTTCTTATATTTACATATAAAAATTTAATTATATAAATAAAAATTTAATTATATAAATACATATTTAAATGTATAAATAAATATTTAAATAAGGATGCCTATTGAGAATGTCCTGATTTGATGTTCAAATATCACCACTTCAAGATTAATTCCGGATTTAATTGAGGGGTTCATGTTTAATTCATAAATATACGTGCATGCGTTATATATATATATATAAACACATAAACACATATTTATGAATATATAAATATATAAATATATAAATATAAATATATAAATATAAATATACGAACAAACACATATTTTATTAATATATTTCAAAATAATTATATAAAAATATATAGTTATGTGAATAGATATATGGATAAAAAATATGTATGTTAATATATTATAATAAATATATATAATAAATTGTAGAAGAAAAAATATGGAGCAATCATAAGGGTGTTTGATTTGCATAAGGAGGTCATTGGTTCGAATCCTTTTATGTGTGGGTGGTTGAGTAGGGTTTCTGGGGACTTATGGAATTAACACTGAATATGCCTAAAATTAGTGTTGATATGGGGGTGAGGGGGGTAAGAGTGGCTTTGAGGTTGTGTGAATTAGGCATGATAACCAAATAATAAATTTTAAAAATATTTTTTGAGTTTTTTCAGTGTTAGAAATTAGCACTGATAATGACATCCTTTATCAATGCTAAAAAATATACTGATAAAGGCTCCATTTATCAACATTTTTTTAGCATTGATAAAAAATACCGACTTTTAAATGTGATAAAAACACCAATTATTTCTTATCAGTGATGAATGTTATTTCTAACACTGGTAAAGAAATTATTTATAGTAGTGCACCTACTTTTGAAGCTTGTGACCACATAACACACGCCTACAACATCCCAATCCCACTACTATAGATAGACACCCACTACTTTTATCAATTAAGAAAAAATGATCATTGTTTAGAAGCCACAATATGGCTACTAATAATATTTATAAATATATTTTTTTAATCCATAAAAATCACTATTCTGTTAGCGATTGGTTCTATACTTGAGGTAAAATATCATGTTATCATTAAATTATATTATTAGATTATTTTTTTATCATAAATACAATTAAAAATTTCAAATAATATTAACATTTCCTGGATATTATTTCATATATGATGCATTTATTTTTAATATTTTTATTAATTTCCATTGATGTTAAAATTTTGATCCTAAATATCACAATATTATATTTTATGATTTTGTTTTAATCATTAAATTTTGTTATCATTAATGTTAAAAATTAAAAATATTAGGATATGAATCATTGTGAGTAGTCATTATACAACCATTGTTTTTATTATTTTTATTATTTTTATTCTTAGTGGGACCATAAAACAGTTAGTTTTAAACTTTTATGGCATATAGGGGGTCACATGGTCAAACCTCTTGGTGTGTATGTGTGTGTGCACAATTATTTGCATTGTCTTTCCTCCTGTAAGAAGGTTCCAAGTACAGTGGAAGTTCCTGGTGGGCATATAACCATAAAGGTTTGTTTGAAAATTTATGGATCATTTGAACATTGTGTCTGATGTAAACACAATGACCAATGGATTTTTCAATTAAATACTAACATAATAAATCTTTAAAACCAAAGAGGATATTTACATGTTAAATTTATAATTAATTTAGATTTATATTTTAATAAAGGTTACATAGTATTATGAACTTTCCTTGAAGTTTTTATTGATTAAAAAAAAATCTCAGATTTCCATCATTGTGCTAGTTGGATCCAAGTGAAGAATCCATCTAGCAGTGATCTACACATGCTCCTTTTATCTATGAGAATCACTGATGGAAGATTGGGTGCTAGAGTGGAGGATCTATCATCTTGTGTTGTTCATCTTGACCGCTTCTAGTTAATTCAGTCTTGAAGAATCTCTATAGTGTTTCTCATTCTTAAGTGGAATATAGGGGGATGGATGAAGAGAGAAGTATATTATGTGTAATGATTCTCAAATCTCAATTAACTCTACACAATAGACATAAACATCTTGTTGGTTGGAGTAGGACACTCAAGAGGGGGGTGAATTGAGTTCTTATAAAAATTTCTGTCTAAAATGATTATAAAAAAATCCCCCAATTTCAAAAAAATACAGTCTATTTAACCAAAGTAGTATATTTATAAAATGTTTTATTATTTGAATTATTTCTATAAGATTGATTATTTATCAGTTAAAATAATATCGATTACTATTTTAATTTTCGAAAACATTTTAATAAATCAAATTATAATATAAACACTATATAAGATTAAATATCAAAGAAAAGTTAAGTTTTTTTTGAAAAAACTACAAATATAGTGAAAAAAACATATAAAAACACATTAGAAGTAAACAAGAGGTTCAGTTTTAAGCCGAGACCAAATCCTCTCCACTTAGTGATCACTTGCCACCAAGTAGTTTAAATTAAATGAACTTGATCCACACCCTAGATCGGGGTAACATAGTATACAAACTATTTAGGTGTACTAGACCTCTTCCATAGTTTTTACAAAAGTGTAAAAAAATAGGCCACACATGGACCTCTTCCACTGTTATCCATGGGAGTGTAAATATGAAGGTTTGTAAAGATATCTAAGTATATTTCAGTTTATCTTAGGAGTCAGTGTGTGTTTAAAAAATAGTTAGACAAACTAATTGAAAGATAAATAAGTAAAAATGTAGATATAATTGATAAGAAGAGTTTATAATGCTTTGTGCGATATTCTATGAAGCTTATGGACTCCTTTAAGATAATAGAAGTGAAGTAGGAGTCATCTTCCAAAAATAGACAGCAAAATAGGGAGTTATTTTTTTTCTTATGTCTTCTATTCCTAGTGTGGTAGAAGATTAATCGATGTGTTCTTATCTTCTAAGTTGTTGCTGTATATATTTTAGGTATTTTGGTTCTTAGAAGTATCTTCTTGTATACACAATAGGCAACTCTTGTGTTTTTTTCTAAGGTTCACAAACAACTCAGTATTTCTTCAGGTCACCTCTTTCTCATTATTTTTCTTGCTGGTCTAGAAATTCCCTTTACACAGACAAGCAACATGTTCTCTGGTACCTCATACCTCATACTATTCTATGAAATCATTAATTTGTTTCTACAAAATACAAACAATCTCATTAAAATACAATTAGTACTATGTTTCTTAAATATGTCCATTAGAGGTAATTTTTAATTTAAGAGAAATATCATCAGTGAATTAGTCTGTCGAAAGGTCAGACTATCAGTGAATCATGCTATCTATGAGTCATGTTATCAGTGAGTTGTGTTTTTAGTGGATCATTTTATAGATAGATCATTTCTATTGGTAGATTAGACTATCGATGGATCACTCTGTCGGTAGTTCAAACTTGAATCGGTCAATCGAGATATCAGTAAATGATGAATCAGTAGCTTATATTTCAGTAGGCAATACATCAGTATCTTGACTGTAGGTAGGTGATAAATGGGTAGATCAGCCGTGAGCAGCTCATACTTAGCAAAATTTTGAGTGTTAGTTAGTCACTCTGTCAGTAGGTCGAGCATCAGTAGGTTATGCATTAGTAGCTCAGACTTCTGTTAGTGGCTCAACTTATTGCTAGCTTATGTCATTGGTAGCTCTTATATCGATGTCTTACACTTAACCAAAATTTGTAATTTTGTATTATGATGTAAACACTAACACCATAGGTTAAAATTATAACTGAACATGATTAAGCACAATGCAACTTAATAAATCTTAATTAGCATAGTTAATCATAGTTAAGCATGATTTGTGAGTAATAAAATTAGAGGAGGACAACAATATCCCCCTTTTTTATGATCATAAATCATGGAATTATATACCATAATAATTTATTCATGACGGTCAGAGAAAAATATCTTCTTATCATATTACACAGATTATTGAGATGAAAGTTTATAAGAAATACAAGTACAAATTACTTGTTAAATGGACAATGTTAATTTTTTGTTCCCTTTTAATATCAAGATTAATATTAAGATTACCCTAAGAGAGATTCCATATTATTTCTCCCCCTTTTGGGATTACCAAAAATTAAACACTGAATGAAAAATAAATAACAGATAAGGAACTAACAAGAATATGTAATCAAAGAAGGCATTCCATTAATAAAACAGTACAAGGGATAAAAAAATAGTACAAAAAAGAGTACATAAAATACCTATAAAAAATTAATCCAACTACATGTTGGTCATAGTTGAGTAGGGAGGAGTATAAGGGTCATTAGTAGGAGTGGTGGAAGACACAAAGTGGATATTGAGGGAAAGAAGAGGAACTCCTGTGAAAACTGATGGAGCAAGGCTCTGTCTAGACGAGGAAGTAGGACCCGTGAGTTCCTGTTGGATGACAAGTCTAATCTAGATGAGATCTTGATTAGGGGTCATGGTTAAAGGTGATAAAGGGTAGAATAATAAGTGGTATAATCTTGTAGGACTGGTCTGATAGGATCAATATCTGGAGCGACAATAGTTGTGTTGTGATGCTGTAAGTATGGTTTGAGTATATTGATGAAGTCCTTGATGACCTCACCACCATATTTCATTGCCTTCCCAAAATCATCCTTATTCTCCATAAACATATCAAGGGTAGGAGTAAACTCTTTCAACTACCTAACTTGCTCCTTGAATTCCTAGGTCAATAAAGGTAGCCTCAAATTTTCCACCAAGTACTTGATGTGACTGGTTAGCTGATTTTTCGTTTAAATTATCTTGAAATAAAAATATACCTTCTTTGTAATTTATTCCTGAGAAGTGGTACCACCTTTTGAGTAGAATCTCAAAATTTCATTCACATGGTCACTATTCTTTCTGATCTTACTAAATCTTTCCTGATCAGTTCCACCCATCATGGTTTGAAGTTCCTCTTTAATCACATTTCTAACCATCTCAACATCAGGAGGGAGAGAAAAAGGAGAAGATGAGATGGATTCACCTTGAAATATATCTCATAAATCTAATCTCAACTAAGTTAAATCAAGAGATGGATTCTAAGGAGTATATTCCTTAGAAGATTCAGAAGTGCTATCTCCAAGAATTTTCAGAACTTTTTCTAAAGAACTTATATATTCAATTGTCAAATTGTTAATGGAAGAAAACATAATAGTCAAATAATACTTCATTTTCTGATTGTTTGAGATAATGGATTCCAGTGCTGAGAATAACTAAGGTTCAACATGAGAAACCACTCCCTCAGTGATCAAATCAGCATCTCTTTTACTAATTCTGGAAAATAGAGAAGGTGGATGAGAAGGGGTGGATCGAACAATAGCCAAAAGATCTTCCTTGAAGGCATTAAAATCATATTTGGTGACATATTCAATTGGATATAAACCAACCATAGTAGTAGGATAATTCCTCTCCTCTATATTAGGATAATCCAATCCAAGAGTCACATACCCTAGGTCCCCCATTTATATAGGTACCACAAAATCATCCAAGGGAGAAAGCAGACCAACCTTTGGTATTTTTATCTTGCCTTTCCCCCTCAGCTAATGGAATATTTCTTGAATAAACCAACTCCCTCACTAGAGTCATAAACAAATCACTTACAACTTGAACTTCTTCCTAAACATGGACAATAAGAGCCCTCTCTTCAACCATAGCTGGTTCAACATGAGCATTAGGATCCCTTTACTTAATCACAACCTATTCTGCAGCCTCATGAGACTTCATAACTGGTTCATATTTCTATTCCGCCACATGATTATCAGTAAAATTTTAATTCTAAGCAAGCACTTATGTAAGATCTGAAGGCTTTTCCTCAGAACCTTGATCAACACCTGGATGATCTGATATACTTTCTGATTCATCACTTTTTTCATTTTCCCTTTCACTTCAATCTTCTTTATCACTTCCATAAGATTCCTCAACATCTTCCTCAACTCCATTATCATCATCATCATCATCTTATTATTCATTATCATTTCTTTCTTCATCAACATATTCTTCCTCACTTCTTGATCTACTGACATACTCAGTATCCTCAGACTCTTTAGTCTCTTTACTATCATTCTTAGGTAGAAGTGGTTCCTTAGAAGGTAGAGGTCTTGGTGGACTTCTAGGACCATAATCATCCTTTCTGAAATGTCAGTATTGTGAAGATAATTTGTATCATCTATTATAGATTCAAATATTTGAACTTTCTTAGGCACATCTTCATTAGAATAAACACCCACTTCACCTGGTCCTAGAATAGAGTCTATAATATTCCTCACCCTCGATAGATTATCAACAGGATTGAAGTCTTCATTTAAATTATCATTATCTTCAACCAAAATTTTCTTCTAGGGGTTACAATTAATCCTCATCCTCTTGTAGATAACTTTTTTGAGACATAAACCATCAACAGCTGAAATGGTCTCTACACTTTAATTCACTAAACCCTTATCCTTCAACATAGTAGAGATACGTATAGGATAAAACAAAGAGTTAGTCCTGAAATAGGGTTTAATAATCTCACTGATATGAACCATCAGGTATCTTCACAAATTTACCTTATAGCCATTATTAAATAGATACAACAAACACACATCTTGGTACTTAAGAGAAGCATAATACCCTTTCCTAATACATAACTAATGATGGATGGGTTTAAACAAAAGTCTGTTGTCACCATCAAGTATTATAGCAATGGGTCACCTATATTCTCCATTGCATGCCAGCTCTTCCAATGCTTCTTAATTACTAAAAAGATCACTTGTGGGATGATCAAACCCATTATAGTCATCACAAACACCCTCATGGGGTACCTTCAAGTATTCTACCCAATTATTGGATGAAAAAGAAACTCTCCTTCCATCTACTATGAACTTTATCCAAACCACCTCAGATACTTCCAGTAGATACCCAACATATAGGTAAAACTCATATAATAAATTCACATAATACAACCTCTCATTATTGGAGAACCACTCCAACTACCCTTTAGTTTTCAACACATCCAACCGAAAAGACTTACTTGATAATAGCCATTCCAAATGTACTTCCTTCTCAGGGGTCACAAAGTAATTCACGAGTTCCAGATGAACATGTGGTGATTTTGGTTGGCTAGATTCACCTATTTTACTCTTATATTGATGTGACTCATCCTCATATACTTGAAGGACATGCTTGAAATGATCCATTAAGAGAGGTTTGAAGGTTTCAGTTTGAGAGACAAGGGTAGCAGATCAAAAGAGAATGGTTTGAGGGTAAGAGTTGGGAGTAAGAGTGTGAGGGTAAAAATTATTATATATCCACTCAATTTTTATCATTTAGGGATTTGAAAACATTAAATACTAAATTCGGGTTAAAATAAAATAAAAAAAATAAAATAATGGAGTTTCAAATTCTAGACAGGGAAATAAATCAATACCGGTCGGTGAGACATCATTAGTGAGACATGTCAACAAGACATCATCAGTGAGTCACATCTATGATACATCATCAGTGAGTCACATTGGAGAGACATCATCAGTGAGTCACATTGGTGAGACATAATTGGTGAGTTATCATCACTTGGTTCTAAAAAATTGATCATCCCTAAATCATGTTTGATGTAACTCATCCTCTCACAATTTAATGTCTTAATAAAAATATCAGCAAGTTGAGTTCTGTTCTAATTAATTCAAGAGTTATATCAACTTTTTGATAATGATCTCTCAAAAAGCGATCTTTTAATCAATATGTTTTGTACTAGAGTGAGAAACTGGATTCTTAGGAATATTAATTGCACTTATGTTATCATGGTTTATAGGGTCATGACTAAACTGATATCCATAATCTAGTAATGTGTGTTTTATCCACAAAATTTGAGCACAACGACTTTCAGAAGCTATGTATTCATCTTCAGTAGTAGATAATGCAGCATAATTTTTTATTTTTACTACACCATGATACTAGAGACTTTCCCAAAAAGTGACATGTTCCAGAGGTTCTTTTTCTATCTAAATTACAACCACCAAAATCATTATCATAATAACTAACAAAATGAAAAGGTATTTGAAAATTCTTCTAGTATACTCATGGTATTTCAAAATTATTTTAACAGTACTTAAATAATATTCTTTATGGTTTTCGTGAAAATGTGCACACATACACAGAATAAACACAATATTAGTCTAGATAGTAGTTAATTAGAGTAGACTTTCTATCATCCCCCTATAATTGGTTTGATAAATAGATTTTCCATTTTCATCAGGATCCAATTTACAGGTGGTACTAATTAGAGTATCACTACTTTATATACTATAAAATCCCAAACATTTAAAATGATCTTAAGTGTACTTACATTGATTTAAATTAATTCCTTTTTTATTTTAAAAAATTTTAATTCCAAGAAGGAATTTTAGTTCACCCATTAAACTCATTTCAAATTCATTTTTCATCATTTTTGAAAAATCAATACATAAATAATTTTTTGAAGATCCAAAAATAATGGCATAAACATAGATTTTAACAAATAAAATATCTTTAGAAATTATTTTTATAAAAATATTAGGACCATCTATCCCTTTTTTAAAAACTTTAGAAATAAGAAAAGTGTTGAGACTATCATATCAAGCTCTTGGAGCATATTATAAACCATACAAATCTTTTGTTAATTTAAAGACATGATCTATAATATGGGAGTTCATAAAACAATGGGGTTGTTCAAAAAAAAACATCCTCAACTATATAAACATTTAGTAATGCACTTTTAACATCCATTTTATATAGTTTAAAACTAACATGTGATGTATATGCAAGCAGAATTATAATAGCTTCAAGTCCAGAAACCAGTGAAAAAGTTTCTTCATAGTCAATTACTTCTTCTTGACTATAACCTTGTGTAACCAATCTGGCCTTGTTTCTCACTATAATACCAGATTCATCTACTTTATTTCTAAACACCCATTTAGTGCCTATAGTCAAGGTGTATTTGGGTCTATAAAAATGTTTCCAAAATTTATTTCTTTCAAACTAATTAAAATATTCTTACATATATATTACCCAAAATTCATCATTGATTTCATCATTGATGTTCTTAGGTTCAATTTGTGACAAAAAGGTTTGATGTTCAACCTGGTTCCTTAGAGAAGCTCTAGTCTATGTTCCCTTATCTAAGTCTCCAACTACAACATCTAAGGGATGGTTCTTAAGGGTTCTGATAGATCTAGAAAAAGAAGGGCTAGTTATTTTCGATTCTTCTACTAGTTTGGGTACACTATGATCATATTCTAGATATTTTCTAGAAATAAAGGATTTTTTCACTTGCTTAACTATAAATTTAGAACGTTTAGCATTTATTTCCAGGCTGGAAAGATTATCCTCAATATTTTCTAGGGAGGTATTAGGTTCATGTGGATATGTTTCAATAAATTTGATATGGAAATTTTTTTCCACACACTTGGTTCATTTATTGAAGACCCTGTAGGATTTTCTAGAGGTTGAATAACCTATAAAAATTCCTTCATCACTTTTAGTGGAAAAAATTTCAAGATTATCTTTTGTATTAAGGATAAAAACTTTTCAACCAAAATCATTAAAGTAATTAACCTTAGAATTCATATTGTTCCATAACTCATAGGGAGTTTTCTTTAAGATAGTTCTAATTAAAACTATTTTAATTATATACCAATCTATATTCACAACTTCTTCCCAAAAATAAAAAGCTAAGTCATACTCATTAAGCATAGTTCATGCAATTTCTGGTAATGTTCTATTCCTTATTTCTAAAACTTCATTATGTTGGGGTGTTCTAGGAGTAGATAAATTATGACTATAACCATTTTTTGAGAAAAAGGATTCAAACTCTTGGTTTTAAAACTTATATAAATGGTCACTTCTTACAGTTTTATTTCTAAGACCACTTAAGTTATCTATAGTTCTAGAATACTTGGTCAAGTATGAACATGTTTCACTCTTATGAGATTAAAATATGGTCCAGGTATATCTATAAAATTAATATACTAGAACATAGAAATAATTCTTCCCATTTAAACTAGAAACTATAGATGCTCCAAAAAAATCCATGTGAACCAACTCAAGAGGTTGAGAAGTTGAAACTTCTTTCTTTAATTTGAAATATATTTTAGGTTGTTTACCTTTTTGACCAAGATTACAGACTTTATCATTTAGAAACTCAAGTTTAGGTAGATCCTTTACTAGTACTTTCCTAGTAAGATTTATAAGGGAGTGAATATTGTAATGGCCTAGTCTCTTATTATAGATCCAAGAATCTTTGGGAAATGAACTCAAGAAAGAAACATTTAGAGAAACTAAAGAATCTAAATTTACAGTATAAACATTTTCATTTCTAAAAGAAGTTAATAATAAATAATTCTTAGAATTGAAAAAATTACAAGCATAATTTCCAAATTTCATATGAGTTACATCATCATATAATTGTTAAATGATAAATAGATTATACTTATGACCATCAACAAAAAAGAAATTTAGAAATTTAAACTAAATCAGTGTTACCAATTTGGCTAAATCCAATAATTTTTCCTTTTGTATTATCACCAAAGGTTACATGCCCGCCATAAATCTTGATAAAGTTCTTGAATATTGAATATTACCCTATCTTATTTCTTGAATAACTACTATCCAAGTACTATATGATCTTATAGTAACTCTTCAAACAAATTTCCTACAAAAATAATTCAAATAAGAAAAGTTTTTAGTCCCATAATTGCTTGGGTCTAGTAACATTAGAAATTAAAGTTTTGGGAACCTGTATTTTCATTATGGGTTTCTTATAAGACATTTTTAAGACATTTGAAAAATAAACTCTATTTGGTATGAAAAAACTAGAAGCTGTAAAAGATTTTATAGCGCTGGAAGTTGTAGCATATTTTTCATCTCTGGGCATGAAACCAAATTTTCCAGATTTTGAAACAAAAATACCTTTAACAAAGTTTATTTTTCCAGGTTGATAACCAATACCATTAGTATATTTTGGAGTAACTTGTTTTCTAAGAATTTTAACTAAATTATCTTTAAAATTTTTGAACCTCTATAAATATTTATTTAATTTCTCATTCGACAGTTTAAGTTTATTGTTCTCATTGAGCAATTGATCATTATTTTCCTTTTCAATAGAAGGTTCATATTTAACAGAAATTATAAGTGCATGTTGTTTATTGAGAGATTTATACTTATCCTTTAGTTCATTTTATATGTACTCAATCATTTTACAATAATAAAAAATTTCTTCATTTTTCATATTTTCATAATCAGATTAATATCTAGAATAATAAGAATTCAGTGAAAGAGATTATAGAGTTACCCCAGATGTGTTTTTCATGAATCACATATTAGATTTGTCAGCCCTCTCATCATGTTAAGATTCTGATTCACTGGAGATATCATCAAAAGCACTCCAGGTGACCTTTATTACCTTTTTATATTTTTAATATTTGTACTCATACATCCTTTTAAGCTTTAAGTTAGGACAATAAGCTTTTACATGTATTATTCACTTACACTCAAAGCAAACTATTTCATTAGTATTTCATTTATCTTCCAGTCCTTTTTCTATTTTCCTTTGCTGTCATACTTCCCTTTATAACTAGGTTTTCTGAAGAACTTATTTCTTATATAAAAATTCTTAAATCTTCCAGATAGATGAACTATTTCCTCATCACTTTCACTTGGGGATTCTTTATTTCTAGAACTTTTACTTTTTATTTTTGTTTGGAGGCAGTATTTTTGAAAGCCACTAAATATCTCTTTAGTTTATCATTTTCTTCTCTATTGAACTTCAACAATTCTTCATACATCATCATCTTACCTATCATATAATTTATAGGTAAAGTACTGATATCGAAAAATTCCCTTATTGATACTGAGGTTCCTCGCCATCTTTTGGGTAAGCATATAAGAATTCGCATTACTTGTTACTAGGATGTGATTGTCTTTCCTAGAGAGGACATCGTATTTACCATATCATTGAACCTGAGATACATGTTAGAAATGGGTTCATCAGGCTTCATATTAAAGTTATCATATTTAGTAGTATATTTATTAAGTCTCATTTCTATAACACAAGTGGTTCCATCATGTGAAACTACAAGAGTATCCCAAATTTCATGTCTTGTTTTACATGCAGAAATCCAATGAAATTCTTCATCCCCTAAAGATAAGTAAAATGAATTCATAGATTTATAGTTTTTATTTTAGTCTACCATTGTAGAATCATAAAAAGTGTTCCTAGTAGTATCAGGAATATTATATTCATCTCTAATTGAACACCAGATTTCAGAACCCATACTTTCCAAATGAATTTTCATTTTACTTTTCCACTGAGCATAATTTATGCCATTAAAGTAAGGAGGTTATTTGGTTGAAGCTCCTTATTGTATATTGTACATTTAAATAACATTTTAAAAATCAATAAATTTTGGACTAACATAAATTTAAAGATCTTTCAAACATAACAAAAATCACAGTTGAAAAAATATTTGAAAATTTTGAAACTTTGAAAACATAAGATTAAAAACATCCTTTGATAACAGCTGTTGGTCAGAGTAGGACACTCAATAGGGAGTGAATTGAGTTCCTATAAAAATTTATGTCTAAAATTCTTATAAGAAAAATCCCCCAATTTCAAAAACAATAAAGGCCAGTTAACCAAAGTAGTAGATTTATAAAATATTTGATCATTTGAATGATTTCTCAAAGTTTGATTTATTTAAAAAAATATGGATTTCTATTTTAACTTTTGAAAATAGTATTCTAAATAAAATTATAATATAAACACTATCTAAGATTAATTATCAAATCAAAGTTAAGTTTTATAAAATAATTACAAAGATAGAGAAAACAAAACTTGAAAACACACAACATAAGTAAAAAATAGGTTCAATCTCAAGTTGAGACCTAATCCTCCCCACTTGGTGATCACCGACCACCAAGCAGTTTATATTTAATAAACTTGATTTACACCCTAGATCGAAGTAAAAATAGTAAAAAAACTATTCAGGTCAACTATACCTCTTCCACAATTTTCGTGGGAGTGTAAAAAACAGGCCACATAGGGAACTCTTCAACTGTTATCTGTGGGAGTGTAAATGTGAATGTTTGTGAAGATATCTAAGTATATTTTATTTTAGCTTAGGAGTTAGTGTGTGTTTACAAAAAGAGAGACACAATACTCGAAATGTAAATAATGTACACAGGTATAGCTAAATGATAATAAGAGTTTATAATTCTATGCAAGATGTTCTATGAATATTTTGGACTCCTTTAGGATAGTGAAAGTGAAGTTGGAGTCATTTTCTAGAAATATACAGCAAAACATAGAGTTGTTTTTGATTTTGTATTTTGTTCCCAGTGAGGTGGAATATTCCTCATTGCGTTCTGGTCTTCTGAGTTGTTGCTGCAGATATTTATGTTCTTTTGGTTCTTATTAGTATCTTCGTGTTTAAAATGTAGGAAACTATTTTGACTTTTTCTAATGTGCACAAACAACTCAGTATTTCTTCTAATTCACCTTATTTCTCGTTATTTCTCTTATTGATCTAGACATTACATTTATATAGACAAGAAACATGTTCTCTAGTACCTTGTACCTAATACTAGTCTCTAACATCATTAAATATTTTCTAGAAAAGATAGACAAGATCATTAATATAATAAGTAGTACTAAGTTTCATAAATATGACTATTAGAGTTAATTTTAAATTTAAGAGAAATATCATCGGTGCTTTAGTATATCAGCAGGTCAGAATATTAGTGACTCATACTACCAGTGAGTCATGCTGTTAGCGATTCATGCTGTCAGTAGCTCATTCTATTGATAGATCTTTTCTGTCAGTAGATCAGACTATCGGTGGATCACTCTCTTGGTAGGTCAAAATTTCATCGGTAAATTGAGCTGTTAGTAGATGATGCTGCGGTATATCGATTGTTAGTAGGTGATATATCGATAGCTCGGTTATCAGTATATCGGTATATCATATATCACTATCTCATACTTAGAGAAATTTTGAGTGTCAGACAGTCACTCTGTTGGCAGGTCGAGTGTCAGTAGGTCAGGTGTCGGTAGCTCAGAATTCCATCGGTGGCTCAGCTTGTTGGTAGCTTATGTAATTGGTAGATCATGTATCAGTGTATTACACTTAACTAAAATCTATAATTCTGTCTTATTATGTAAACACTAACACCAGTGGTTAAAATTATAATCGAATATGATTAAGCACAATGTATAATAATAAATCATAATTAGCAAAGGTAATCATTGTTAAACATGATTTGTGAGCATTAAAACTAGTTGAGGCTAACACATCTATTTATAGAGTTAGGGTCTAGGGTAAAATATTATTTAATTGTACAATAACCCTTAAATAATATGTTAATCATTATCAAACCCCATACCATATAATAATAATAATATTACTATTGTATGGTGTGAACTAACTAGCACAATGATAAGTATTATTTTACTGACTTTCAAATTAATATTTATCATCATAGATTATATTGGTTATCTCAGACTCCTAAAAATTTATTTAATACTCAAATAAATATTTGTGATCAATAAAATATGAATAAAATTAATCCTTGGTCTTGATAACAATATTTATTCCATTAATTAAATTCAAATAGAATTTAACTGAGATCAACAAAAACACTTACCATGTGACCCTCTAGGATTCCGTCTCATCAGTATTAGGAAAACTTGTCTAAAGTACAATATTACTATCTATCAATGGGTTAAGATACCCAAGAGAATGAAAATAATGTCATAATGTTAAAAACTACATACGAATGTTCCCTGTATAATATAATCCATTTTTCCAAATATCTCAACAAATAGGTTTCACATCTATGTCACTAAATTATATGCTTGATACGTATTTCTTTGACTATCTAAAATAAACACATCGTTAGACCATAGCCATAAAATTTAGTGCGATGGATTCATTTCAATAAAAGGGAAGATATATGAGATTCCATAAATATGTAAGGGAAAAATCCTTACTTTACTTATCCATTGATAACTTGTCATTGATGATGCACCCAACATACACTATTTCCCATAAACATATAGAATCATTGGTTTTCATATATAAATATAAGTGTGTGATTCGTGACATGCATTAATGATGAACTTAAAGTATAAGGACCATTACACATGCTCGAATATAGGAATATATGATGAGACATAAACCTGTAGAATTTATACTGGCAGGTCTGTTCTCATAATCTCCCATCTTGGAGAATACCAAGTACGAAGTTCATGAGATGAAGTCTCATGATCTTATGAGTACTCTAACCTGATGACCAATATACTATATTCCCCATCATAGAATGTTATCGACCTCTATAACTATATTTAAGAATATCATTATGCAATTTCAAGTTTCTCATCACAGTATAGAACTTCTTTAAACTTATCAATCCAATATATACTCTAGGATATTATACATCAAAGCCATGGAGAAAAATGAACAATATGTAACATGATATTTTATTAATATTAAATTTTTTACATATACATGTAATCTAAAGTGAAATAGTTGGTTATAGAATACAATATCTTACAGACTCCAACTTTGACTAGAGCCAATTACCTTTGACTTTTAGTCTTCTAGACCTCACATGATGATCATATTTTTGCTGAGTCGTGGATTTAGTAAAGGGGTCTACCACATTTTCTTCCATGGATATTCTACTCTGTTTAACTTTAACTCCCTGAAAAAAACCATCAAGATATAATACTTATGAAGTTTTTTCTTCATCAATTGATGTGACCTAGACTCCTTTATGAGAGCCACTAATACAGTATTATCATAATATAGTATTATATGATCTTTACTGCTATGTACCACATAATCTCTTGGATAAAGTTTCATATCTAAAGTTCTTCTTTATCTACCTTAGAATTTATAGTATAGTTGGACTCTATTGTAAAATATGCAACCACATATTTCTTTGAGCTCTTCCATCTCAAAACATTTAGAGTGGATATGTATCTTGTCTATGATTTTGTATCATATTAATATATTTGGAAACATTCATATACATATCCTCTGATGAATGGTTCCTTATCTTTTTCATAGACCAGGAACATATCTTTAGTAAACCTTAGATACTTAAGGATAGTATTGACTACTATCCAATGGAAGTCACCAAGGTTAACTTGATATCCTCCTACAACACACAAGGTATAGGAAACATCTATCCAAGTAAATAACATAACATGAATTATTGATCCAATCACTGATGTGTATGGAATCTTTATCATCCCATGTCTCTCATCATGTATTTATGGAGAAAATTTCCTAGAAGGATTAATTCCATGTGACATTAGAAACAATCCCCTCTTGGATTGTTCTATATTGAATATATTTGATATCTTTTCAATATTCTTACCTTGAATTAGGATAAGCATCCTATTAGATCTATTTTTATGGATCTTGATTCCATGAATACATAATGCTTAACCTAAGTCCTTCATGGAGAAGCATTTATTCAACCAAGATTTGATAGATTGTAAGAATGGTATTTTGTTTCCAATAAGTAATATGTCAGTGATATATAATTTTAAGAATAAGACCGTACTACCATTAAACCACTAATATGAACAATGAACACATTATTTATTTATGTAACCAAATTTCATTATGGATTCATAAAATCTAATATTTCATGACCTGGATTATTTATTTAATCCAAAAATGGATCTTTACAATTTGCACACCTTATTGGAATCATTTAGACTCACAAACCCTTCAGGCTGTGTCATATAGAAATTTTCCAAAGGTTTCTCATTAAATAAATATTTCATGAAATACTTTTTTTCAGATCTAATATTCATGGTAAGACATGATGAAAAGTATAATTTTTATGGATTCAATCATTGAAACTAGTGAAAAGGTTTCATCGTAGTCTACGCATTTACACTATTAAAACCCTTTTGAAACTAGTCATTTATTCTGAGTACTAAATTATCCATCCATGACCAGTTTATTCTTGAATAAAAATTTATAACCCACATGATTTACATCAATTAGTGGATCTACCAAAATCCATACTTGGTTTTGGTACATGGAGTCTATTTCAGAATTCATGGATTCTTTCCACTTGGTATAATATGTGTCACTTAATTCTTTCTTATAAGTAAAATAATCATTATTATCAACCAATAATAAGTCACTATATTCAATTAATATAAAACCATATTGTTTTGGTTCTCTATACTATCTTTTACTCCTACACAATACTCATATCCCTAAAACATATTCTTCTATAAGGCTTTGAGAAAAATTTCCTATAAAATTTTTTGTGTACCTTGAGCCTAGATTTTATCAATGTCTATCTTGATTCCAATATATTTCTAAGATATGCAATAAATATCAAGGAATTCAATGTGCCTTACCACTATAAAATTTTTGAATGAAGGGTAATATAAGAAATATCCCCTTTTTTTCCTTAGGGTATCCTATAAAGAACACTTTGTGACTCCCGGTGAAATATTTTTACCAAAAGAGTTTTAACAAACATTTCACAAACCCACACATATACACTAGAAAACATGGTTTTATCCATGATAAATTTTGTGTGAAATACCATTTTTTCATTATTTATCACTTGATTTAGTATATGTGCTACTTTTTGAAACACATATCCCCCAAAGGATAATGGGAAACTGTATGACTCATAATTAATCTCAACATATATAAAAAGGTGTGGTTACTCCTTTTTATTTCAACATTACATTGAGGTATATAAGGAGTATTGGGTTGAGATAGAATCCCAATATCCCATAAATAATATACGAATACCTGATTAAAATATTCTTCACTATGTTCTAATTAAAGATTACTAATCTTCTTACTAAGCCAGTTCTCAACTTCATTATTTTATTCCTTGAATATATTAAAGGAATCCAAATTATACCTCACCAAGTAGATATATACATATCTGAATATTATTAATAAATGTTATGAAGTATGATTAACCACCCCTTTCTTAAATAGGAAATTTTCCAGACCCATTGGTTTGAACTAATTCAAAAAGATATTTGGACCTTTCACCTTTTACACTAAATAGACGTTTAAATAATTTTGTTTGTAAACATTCTTGACATACACCAAATGAGTTTTAGTTCAAAGGAATATAAACTTCCATCTTGGTGGAATTTATTCAAATTAATTTCATTTACATGACCTAGTTAATGATGCTATAGTGAGGTGTGGTATGAGTCATGTGATGTATATTAATTATTGACTTATTATTACATGTTTTTTGTAACCAAACATATAAAGACCATTATTTAAACACGATTTACCATAAAAAAGCTATACATATATAAAAGAAGAAACATTTATTCCCAAATTTTAAAATAAATCCCTTGTATCAAGTCTTGATATAAAAATAGTGTTTTATATAATATATAGAACATAACAACAATATTTCAAAACAAAAATAATTCCTATCAGAAATGTAAGGTGGTGGTCCCTGATAACCACAAAAATAAGTTTGGTTCCAATGGATTCTTGTATACGTACTTCCCCTTGGTCAATATTCCTAAAGCTACATGGTTCTTATATTTGAATATATATGTGAGAACCAAAAGCTATATATAATACCTGATTTTTAGAAACTGATAAATTTCAATAAATAACAAACACACTTGAAGCTTCCCCTTGCTTCTTTTTCTGGGTAGAATTTTTCTTTTAGTGGCCATTCGTGCAAAATGTGAAAGAAATAACATCACATTACCTTCCAAGATCCTCAATATTTATCTTCTTGGAAGGTCATTGTGAAGAATATTTGTACTTATAGATATTCTATTGACCATTTGTTTTATTAACCATAAGGACAAAAGGATTTTCACATTATGTTTCCTTATCAAATTACAAAGAATAGTGAGTTTATATAGAAGAGACTTCTCAATGCATTTCATATTGAAATTAATAATAAAGACAGAGAAGATCTGAGGGAGTGATGAAATAATGAAATTGATGAATAGATATTCTGATATTTTAAACCTTATAACCTCAAGGTTATCAATGTATCCAATAATTTTGACAACAAAAGGACCATCTGGTGCACCCCCTCCAAGATTTCTTTGAAAGAGTGCCTTGAATAACTAAAAAATATTCCTACCTATATCTCTCATGATATAATCCATAGAGATGATCTAAAATTCTATAACCATCCATGTCTTCATGAGAATTCATGAGTTCACTAGTCATGGATGATAACATAAAACACAGAACATCGACCGTGTTACTCAGGTGTTTATCAAAGAAATAAAACCCATCATCACTCACCTCCATTATAGGTGGATTAATAAATATGGATTATATCTTTTAATATTTCAATTCATGGTACAACAAAACCCATATACATCTGAACCATTCTTGGAAGTTACTATCTATTAGGAGATGACCTTTATCCAATAGTGAATTCTTGGGATAATATGGGTAATAAAAATGGATTTTTTTTTAAAATTATAAGAGCAGATATTTTTTAGAAATATGGTGGTTGTGCCTCTTTTATTAAAAGTAAGAAAAGAAAGGAAACTGAAAGAGTATGAGAAAACATGGTAAAACCCAAATCATAAATATATATACATATATTTTTCCTCAATCATTCACTGATATTTATTTCTTTTTCTTTAATTTCATACCATTCATACCTTTCGTAACCATGCCCCTGACATGTCGATATACCCCTACTTGAAGGAAGAGATCAGAGCCTTTCAAGAAGTGTCTCAACATTAATGCTATTAGAATCAGAGCTATCATCTTGATTCCATTTTAATTTTTTGGTAGAAGTGTCTCTTTCTACAAGAGTTATTATCCCCTGGCTCTCCACTACTTCAGCCAATGAAAGGATCTCTTGGTGCATTGTCTCATCAAGAGAGCCCTGAATTGCATCCTGTATCTCAATGGAACTATCTATATTTTGATCCTAGAAGGGATCAAGGTTACTTGAAATTTATTTCTCAACCACCAATGGAGGCACAATTAGAGACTTCATCTTCTTTTAGTAAAAAAGTTGAAACCTCTCATTACCCACAATAAGTTTTGAAAAATAATTGAAAGTTTTAGAAATGACTGCAGAGTCAGATTCTAAAATTTTCTTCCCCTTTTGGATACCTGAAGAAACCATCATTTCATGTGAAAGTTGCTGATCAAAAACTTTTTGAATTTCTTCTTCAAAAACTTGTTCAACTATTAAGTCATCATCAAGGCCTGACATTTAAGGAGTCTAAAATATATGAATTTACTACATGTCATCACTCTTTTCATTGCTATAAGTATTAGCATTTTAGACATTCATCTCTTTATAGAAGATGTCATACGAAGAGTTAATATTATTCTCATAGGTAGAGGCATTGACATTAGGTGAGTCACTTGGACAATAACACTTATCATAAACCATTGGTTTAACAAAATCCTCAAGAAAAACTCCCTACACTTCTTTCTTCTGTACAACATTATCAACATCAAGTCAAAGTTCAACATCACCCTTACAAGGATCTTTGTTTTCCTCATGTTGGGACTGAGGAGGAACAACAACCTTACAAGTATGTGTATTCTTTCTCTTCTTAAGACAATTTCTCACATCATTCCCACACAAAGAAAAAAAGTTGAAAACTATTGAGAACCTATAGGTAGACAATTCCTGACCTATAACATTATAGTCCTTGAAGAATTTTGGAATTTTTTCATAAATGATCTTCAACTCAATAATTTCATCAACATTTTCATGCATAAACTTATCAACTAGTGATGATACCAGCTCAACCTTAACCAAGAACCTAGATAAGGGAATAAATCAAGCCACTTCTATTTCCTTGTAAAATTTGATCAGGATTTTAATTGACAATGAAATATCATACAAAATATTTGGGTGCTAGAGTGTCCAATTTAAGTCATAAACCCTTAGTGGAAATGATCCATATTCCCCTTCTCATAAACCATGTAAGGTATTGATCAATTACTTGAAGGTGTCTAGGTAGGAAAGTCTTTTCAAATTTTGGTCATGTAGTTCCTTGATCTATTGAGTGTATTATCCAATCCTAAAATTCTAAGTGGGATTTCCTCAACATTTTCCACCAAGTTACAGTAATTCTAGCATGTGTGGTATTCTTGATGTAAAATGGTTAAGTCAACCCAAAACCTTTATAAGAATCCCATTATAAAAGTGTCCCAATAAAGGAAGGTCAAATAATTAGTTCTATTGGTTTCATTCCTAATTAAGTAATTGAAGGATTAGTCTAACTTAATATTATATTGAGGGCTTTTATTTTATTATGTGTAATTGTTTTTTTACATTTCTTGTTAATATTAAGTGGATTTTACTCAAGAAATTAACAATATTTTGATTAAGCATTCATGCATAATCCATGTATTTAAATTCTATATTTGCCTATTTATCTATTTATTAATCTGATCATAGTCATGCATCCATAAAATAAATAAGTCTTAATATCGAAATAAATAAATAAATAAATTACCCAACTATATACTTATCTAACAGTTGATTTATTGAGCAGATAGTACATTAACCTACAACCTAGGGGAGAAATCATTATGTTGGTATTGGAACGAGTTGAAACATTACACCTATCCACCCATGTATTTCTTGGGTTGGCATTATCTTGTTTCTATCTTGAACTACCTCCACATTCCTTGGGATACTACTTTTATTACATATATTTATAACTCACATGAAGGTGAGAGGAACAAAAGGATTGGAAATGGGGAAGTACATAAATAACCCTAAGCATGAAGGTCCTACATAATAAAGGAGGGAGGGATGAATCATAGGACATCATATTTAATTTAATATTAAATAATTTCAAAGCTATGCAATTAATTAAATTAATTAAATCCAACACATACACAGGTCTTGTTTAACCTCATGATCAATTATACACATGCAACGAATAGGAAAAAGTACATCAGTAAACATTAATTTGAATTAATTATTTATTATTAATAATAATTCAATTTTATTAAATAAATAAATAATTAATTAAATCTCTTCATCGTTAATGTACATTTGAATTTTCTTGGAGATTCTCATCATATAAGAATTGATGAAAAATAAAATGGTATAAACAGTAACTATAGATAATTTCTACAAATTAATTGAGAATTTATTAATTCTTTAAAAACTTTCTTACATAGTAATAAAAATATAATGAAAATAGTGTAATTTTCTTTTAACAATGAAATTAACCATTTTAATGTAATTTAATTCGATATTTTATTAGGATACTATAGGGTGTGTACTTACTAGTGACACACAACGTTCCTCAATTTCCATATATTAGGGATAAATGTCTGGGGCTTCTGTGAGTATCTCGACTGGACTACATTGAATTTAATAACCAACTACAGGTAGTGTATCATGATTTTTTGTGTGTCCTCACAACCCACTGGAAGAATCAATGTGTTCTTCAGATATGGGATCACACAACATGTACTCTGGGTATACACCACATGTTCTTCTTTCCATGTGTCCGCAAGACTCGCAAAAAAACTCACCGCATACTTTGGATGCAATAATTAATGAATTAAATGATGTGTATTCTAGATACACACTATTTATTTCATTATTTACAAAGTCTATCAGTCTCATATAGTAAAAAACTAGGTATTTTACCACATGCTTAGCATGAATTTCATACCTAAATCATGGATACTAAATGATGTGTACCCTAGTTACACACTGTGTAATCTGGAAAGCCGTGTGCTAGGTTAGTTTGGTCCACACATGGTGTGTACTAATTTTATCACGTTTAGTTACTTCTTGGAATTTTGTGTACCCTTTGACACATCCAGGTGCGATATACTTGGGTACATGATGTGTACTCTAGCTACACACTGTGTAACCTAGTCGCATTAACCAAAATCCTTGGAATTTCCTAAAGAATTTTTTATTTTTTCTTAATTTATTACAATACCTTAAATAAAATATGAATCTTGAATAAAATAATTAAAATTCATAAAATATATTAATTAAAATCGGATTAAAGAAAGAATAGTTGAGAAATTAAAGATCTAACCAATACTACACATATAGATCAATAATCAAATAAATAATTATTAATTTAAAACATGACCCATTTGATATCACTTGAAGTTTCTAGGTGCCGCAAAAGTGTAACACCATGAACATTTATTTAAAAGAATAATAATATTGATAGCTCGCTTAACATGCAACACTGAGCTGTAAGCTAATTGTGATATATTATAAAAATATTATTATAACCTAGATGTTGAATTAGTGGGTATTAATATGAGTAAAAAAATTATTAAATAAATATATAATAGTCTCAATCAGTACAAAATTATTGATTAATTCATATTAAATAATCACTCCTTTTTAGTGAAGTTATTTTATGCTTTAAAAATGCATTTTCTTCAAAAGTGATTTGTATTACATTTTGTGTGAGGAAATTATAATTAATTTTAGCCAATTTTATAAATTTTATTTTATAATATTTTTTAAAAATCATCATATCAAACTTAATGTAAGGTGAAATTTTTTGTTTTTTCTAAAATGATTATTTTTTAGTGAATAGTGAAAAATATTAATTTTTCAAATACAATTATTTATTTTCATTAAATTGAGCAATTTTTAAGTAAAAATATATTTTATATTTGGTATTAAAGTAAAATATGATCCATTTTATTTATAATAATCTAGTTAATTCCATTTTAATTATCAATATTTATGATTTTGAAATATGTTAATTTTTATGTATAAATATTTTTTTTTCAGAAAACTATTTTTCATTTTGTCTTACGCGTTTAAAATAAAATTGATTTATGAAACTTATAGAGATTAAAATTTGAAAATGGATACCATATTTAAAATTAATAGGTTCAAATTTGGTAAATATTTCCCTTTTATTTTTGTTCATTATTAATAGTAACCTTGATAAATATTTTTCACCACTATAGGGCTAAAATGTGAAAAAATGGTCTAAACAATGAGATATGGCCTAAAAATATACCCAAAACAGAACCTTATTTCATTTTGTGGAAGAAATTATACCATATACACCGAAAATTTTAATATATGTCATTTTGGTGGCATTTTCTATTTATAAGTAAATTTATATTATTTTAAGTAAAGAAAATCCCAAAATATTACTCTCTTGACTTTAACACCACTATAATTTTTTCATAAGTATAAAAAGAGGAAATGTTTCGTTATAATTTTTAATTTGAAATAATAATTAATTTTTTTGTCATGGTAATTTATTTATAATTTTTATTTAATGAATAATTACCTTAAATTCTTATGCTACACCAACACTATATTTATTCAATTAATAGAAAAATAAAATAAATGATTTTAGAAATTTTGAAAATAATATAATATCGATGAACTATTTTTTTCATAAATTTTTTAGATAAATATAACATTTTAGGGATGTGTTAAAGGTTTATATTTAAATTCCATAACTATCTTGATGTCTTTAAAGTCAAATTAAATGAATAGTGTAAAAAATGTTAATACAGATATTTTATGCCAAATAATATTTTATTAAATTATTTAAAATTTATAAAACAATTCAAGTGTATAATTAGGATTGTAAATTATTTAATTTATCATCCATTTTCCACTTATGATGTAATTTTTACATCACAAGTAAAATCATAATCCTTTAAGAGTGAAAAAGTTTTTACCGCAGTTAAGGTTGAAATTAATTAACAAAGGGGTTAAACCAAAAGATAAGGTTTTAAACCACCATATAAACCTATTATAATTTTATTAATTGATTCAATTTCAACCAAATACTACCATATAATTCAATATTTTTCAATTTTGAATCATTGGTGTAGATAATTACTTTATTATATTTTAATCTTTTAAGAAATTCCAAGAGTGCCCCTCCCCTCGCTTATAAAAGGGAACCCCTACATTCTCTTATTTACACCAATCTAAGACTTATAGATAAAAAACCATATAAAATATCTTCTAAACTTACATGAACCCAAATTATAAGTTTTTGTATCCTTAAAATACCATTCAAAAGGTTATAAAGTTTGGCTTTAAAGGCAGTCACAAGAAGAATAGGTTGTCGTCTTAATCGACCCCTTCAATTTGTTTATTCGTATAACTCATATAAATATATGTTATTCACCATAAAATAAAAAATATAGTATCCTTAGTATAATATAATTTTATTATGATAATTAAACCACCATTATATACCCTCTTTTCCATCAATTGGGAAGTGAAAGTGTCGCTAGTACATACGTGTGAACTACCACCTCCACGTAGTGATACAATTCATTTTCCATCACCGCCATTATTGGAGGATTATTAAGATGGTTTTAAAGTTTATATATTATATTTATGACATATTTATACTTTTATAATTATAATTTAATATATACCTTCTTAAATTCCAACCTTTTGGACAGTGATAACGTTGCTCGTGCATACGTGTGGACTACCACCATAACGAAGCGATGTGAGTTGTTTTTCATTTACATTTTACATGGATGATAATAATAATATAATTAATGAGTATATATTATATATATATAATATAATAATTATTCTATAAAGGTGAATTCTTATTTACCTTTCATTCATCATATCCATCAAAAAGTGAAAACAACATTCATGCGTATAGACAACTTACCATATCCAGGAACAATGTAATTCATTTTATAACTATAAATTTTATGCATGATTAAAAATATTTATATATTAAATATATATGATATTTATTTAATTATTAAAATTATATATATATATATTATTTAATCATGATCAAAGTAAAAGGACTGAAACTACGAAACCAAAATTCTCATGAAAAACGAAACTGTTAACACTCAGAAACAACAATTTTAATAACGAATTACTAATTAATGGTTGTTGAAAATTTATAAGTCAATAATATATGATATAATAAGTATGTAAAAGAATATGGTATATAATTATAAGGAATTTAAAAAATTTATATATGAGGTTAAGGCTCTTTCAAATCAAGTCAAAATATAGGTAAGATATTTTCGTCTCACTTTTAATTTTGTGAGACACATGACATATTCAACCATTAATTCAATTATGTGGTGTACATACTTACCATTAATGTATTTTTTGATGATTATAATAAAAATTATACATATATAAAAGTACATATATGGTTTTATCTTCCATGAGGTTTTTATTTTAAAGTTACCAAAGTGGTAAGGGTACATGTTACAATCTCATTATTTAAAAGGATTGTTTATGATTAAGTTACCAATGATGAAATTTATTGATCCACATCTTAGGAATCTCATAAATTTTCTTATTTTCTAGTAATTATTATATATTACAAATATTCCTTTAATTTTCCTCTCTTTATGTAATTAAGAGCCTCAAAGAATATTTTTAAGGAAAACCAATTATGTTTTACTATTAGGTCGAAAATATTTTTCATAAATTTCCATGTTTTCTTTAAAATGTCTTCAATAATGTTTTAATATTTTCCTATGAATATTTAATATATTTTTTACCCATGTTTTAATTTCATATAATTACTTTAAAGGACTCCTCTTTTAATTTTCCAAATGAGACACTTTTGAAATTTTAACGAAAATGTGAAAGGAATATTTGTTTTTACATACATGAAATGAATAAAATTTCCCTCCACCATGAATGATAAATGATTTTAAGTCTACTATAAAAATTTCCAAGGTTGTTTTCAAAGAAAAGTTTTCCTTAATATCTAGGAAAGAATTAGATTTTAAATAATTTATTTGAAAATGGAAAGGGTATTTTCCTCAAGATACATTCTAGATATATTTTAAAGATATTTTAATAAAAGATGAAATCATTTGATGATACTTATGATTTAATGGTGATATGATCCAATGATACTATCGAAGTTCATTCTATTAATGTATTATGATGATGATTTCGGGATGA
This sequence comes from Viscum album, assembly GCA_963277665.1. NCBI lineage: Eukaryota > Viridiplantae > Streptophyta > Magnoliopsida > Santalales > Viscaceae > Viscum > Viscum album. The sequence goes on from OY728154.1 coordinate 67,948,561, forward strand.
TTCTATGAAATCCTTTTTGTTCCCATGGGTTAATTATGTTATAATGAAATATTTATGAAGCCTTTTTCTTTTCTATAGGTTATGATATGTTGAAATAATAAAATGTTTATAAACAATATATAATTTCCATGGGTTTGATATTATAAATATTTCACGATCTTGTGGAACACATATGTATGATTTTCACTATGTGATGTGTGGCCCCAAAATTATATATCCCTCAAATGCATTGGGTAAAGATGGATATCTCATGTGATAATAAGAACTATAATGGGGAGTAAACCAAGTTTAGTAAGGGATTGTATCCAATATTATAGACTTGGTTTTGAACCTTGAATAATGTTATAATGGTTTGAGTAGTGAACTCAATCCACTAAGATAGTATTGGATGTTAACCTTGACTATAATGAAAATTATTTTCTATGATTATGTGTATGCCACAAACTTATTTCTTATGCTAATGTTATGCTCTCATGGATCATGTTATTTAATTCCTTTACGATCCATTTATTATAAACTACTAGGATTTATTTCATGACGTAAAATTATGATCTTTGATATAAAATGTATGGTTTTAAAATCTTAATCTAATGTTCTCATACAATTTGGATCATGTTATTTTTAAGTGATCATTATTTTATCCCGTGTTTATCCTTATTGAACATATGAGATTACCATTTCATATGTTTCCTTTCCCCATATTATAAATAATGTTTTAAGTACGATATGTAAGGGTTATAGTTAAGAATAACTTATTGGGATATTTGACTACTTTGTTATGACATTCCAAATTTATTATATTTATAAAGTTGATTTATTATCTAGAAAAGAACCTAGGTCGTCTCTCAAGGAGCATTAGTGGGTTTAGAGTGTGTGTTTTTACTAAAAAGTACTAAAATAGGGGGTGGTTTTGAAAATAGTTTTAGGATGAAATTACTTAATTGAAAGTTTAAAAGTTGAGAAAGAAAACAGATTTAAAAAAATATGAGATAAAAGGGTTAATTTTGAGTTCACTACACACTTTTAAGTTCATCATTCTTGGAGATTAATTTAGGTTTGGAGTAATTTTTTGGTTGAAATTAATTGGAATCCCGATTAATTCCTAAGCCTTTATTTTATTTCTTGAAGAACCAAACCTTGAAATAAAAATCATATTGTCAAGGTACAAAACTTATGCGTGGAATAATAGCTTCCAAATCAGATTGAAATCTCAAGTAATTGGGTAAGAAAAGGATTCTTGTGTTGTCTAATCGGAACAACGCCATCCACAAACTCAAAATCTGACACCGATCAGTTACAAATTAAGAGTATCTCAATCACATGAATCAAAACAAGAATTAAAATATGTAATTATGTAAGATAAATGGAAATAAATGTTTTTACACCCAAATTAATCCAAAACAATAGCTAAAATAAGAATCAGAACTCCCTTGACATGTGCGTAGCTCCCTCACAACGAACACCCACTGTTTAGCTCGACATCGAGAGTAGGAGGAAGCTCGGGTGAAACTACTTCTTCATTCTTGACCCCCTATGAGTATAGGGTACTCCATAACTTCAAGGATGTTGGGGATACTCTTATAGGAATTCAAAATGTTAGAGTTTCGCTTCTGGTTTGAACTTACAAATGGGGATCCCAAGGTTCCATTTTATAGGAAAATGGGAAGGTGGTTTTGAGCACACAGATTTCTTAAAACTAATTTTTACATGAGTTTTGAAATCAAGATAGACTTATCTTTCTTTGGAGAAAATAAAAAGTTTTATCCCCACATCATGGATGTCTCCACAAAAAGTTTGGCACAATTTGGACCACTAGAGCCTGGGTTATGGAAAGATCACAACACACCACTTTTTACTTCGTGCAGATTTAGTAGGCTGGACAAAGCAGGTAGGTTGGGCATCATAGAGGATAAATGAGGCTTCGATTCCTTCATAAAAAATGTATAACATTATATTTTGGACCATAACACAAAACTTCATCCCATTTGGATGCACTATTTAGTTTCAATATGCTGTTGAGTCGACTGGTGTGCATGGATCCGGCGTAGTTTGGATCATTTTTCTTGGACATCATCTTTGGCCCTCCAAATCACCTCCTCCTACAATGGAATAATAAAATAAGTAACATTCCCATTTTTAAAAGTTATAAAAAAAATAAATTATTCAAACATGGATTGAAATTTGTTATTATGTTTATAATTTTCAATATAAAACAAGTTTAGCACAGTGGTTTAAGGGTGAAAATGAAACAGTGAATCATGGTGCGATCACACCCCCACACCTAAACACATACACTCCTTAGAAAAGTTACATTTTTATAAATTATTCTTTTAGATGTTTCCAACTTCAAAAATATTTAATAGTCAATGAAAATTTAATTCCTGATAGAAATGTGATTAAATAAAAAAAACACACCAAGGAGTTATTCTCATTGATCATTGAAAAAGACGTCCAAAAAATTGTATCCAAATGAAATTCCAAGAGATACATGATACCAATCAAATAATATAATTTAAAAGTTAATCATGTCACTAATTCTCTATGTGTGTGTGTGGAAACCATTTCATACTATTCTTTCCACTTTCTATCGAGTAAATATAAGTTATTTTAATAATTGCCTACTTTCAAGATCCTTTCCACCGAACCTTCCCCACATCCTTTGTAATCAAATTTCAAAACCTACTAACTTAAGCATTCCTAGAAGTCAAACCATAATCTCCAGACCTAGATATCCCCATATGATGTACATTTCATCACTCCACTTATTTTTTTTTTCAAAAGTTCCAATTGGAACAAATATCACACTCTTCCCCAAACCCTTGTTTGATCTCCTCACGACACTAATTTTAATAGTTATAACAAGATAAAAAGTCATGGAAGGGTGTTTTTTGACCAGCCCAATATACAACCCATTTTTTTTTGTTTTTTTGAGGGCATACAACATTCAGATAATAGGTACACATGCATAGGTCAATCTAGTACAATAATGAAATAGACTAGATAAGTATCGAACGAATAGAAAAATGATTTTGGAAAGTAGAGAAAAATAAACCTAACTTATATTTACATTTCATTAAGAAATAAATTTTCACACATCATGGTTGGGTGAAACAAATGTGTGGAGAGATTAAGTGACAAAATTTTCCCTTAAACTATTCAAAAAAGGGAACCATTCTTCTCAAAGTTTTAAAAATGATACAACCATTTATATCATCGAAAAAGAACTAAATTTCAAATGAAAATCACACAATAGTATTGAATTCTTTCTGAAATTCACATTTCATCAGATTTTTTTTGAATGTTAAAACAACATGAAATACATATATTCCACATGCATTTTTGATAACTTCCATGATTAAATGGGAATAATTTTCCATGATAAATTGGGAATAAAAAATAATATTCTAGGAGGGAAGGAGGAAAGTAACAAAACAATTCATCAAGATAAAAGGGAATAATAAGAAAGATGATGAAAATTCCTAACTAACTCAAGAATATACCCATCCTACCACACCTAAAATGTACAGTGTCCTCACTATAAGAAAAGAGAATGTGTAAAGGAAGGATAAAACCTGATGAGTTTCATTCATAGATTTCTTCTTGAACATGGAGTTCCTCCATCGGGGACTCTGGAATGGATTCATTGAAGTGCTTCAGCTGATTCCTATTCATATTGAAGGTTTTCTTGGTTTCTTCATTTTGAACCTAGAAAACACCAAACAGAGAGACGTTAGTAATAATGTATGGTTCAAACCAGTGGGAATGAAGCTTACCTATATGAATCTTCAACCGTACATTGTAGAGGAGGACATTTTTTCCAATGTGGAACTAATGATAAAGGATAAGACAGTTTTGAGAAGCCTTGGTTCTCTCTTTATAAATCCTGGAGTTCTCATATTCATCTATTCTCATTTCCTCCAGCTTCTGAATATGTAACTTCCACTGAGCACCTGAACCAGAAAGATTAGAATTGCATTGTTTGATGGAACAATAGGCCTGATGCTCAATATCAACAGGCAGGTGACAACTCTTTCAAACACAAACCGATAGGGTGACATTCCAATGGGAGTTTTGAAAGTAGTACAATAAGCCCATAAGGAATCATTGAGTCTAAGACTCCAATATTTTCTATTAGGTTGGATTATTTTTTCAAGAATTTATTTTACTTATCTATTTGAAACCTCAGCTTGACCATTGGTCTGTAGGTGATATGTAGTAGACACTCTATAACCGACCCCATACTGACACAAAAGTGATTGCATTGTACAATTGCAGAAATGAGAACCCTGGTCACTGATTATTAACCTAGGCAAGCCAAAACTATAAATGTTTTGGGTTATCAGAAATTCTATAACTAACTTAGAATCATCAGTCCTTGTAGCTTGTGCCTCTACCCATTTTGAAACATAATCCACCGCCAATAGAATGTACAGGTTACCAAATGAATTAGTAATGTTCCCATAAATTCAATGCCCCAAACATAAAAAATGTCATGGAATAGAAAGGGTTTTTGTGGCATCTCATTTCTTTTAGACACATTCCTCATTCTTTGACAGTGAGGACAAGATTTATAGAAGTCATGGGAATCCCGAAACAATGTGGGCCAAAAGAGACTAGAATCAAGGACATTGAGAGAAATCCATTGGGGACCAAAGTGGCCCCCACAAGGAAGAGTGTGGTAGAACCTAAGGACAGACTAAAACTTGTTATCGGGAACACAATGCCTGAGTATTGATCACTACAGGTGCGCCAAAGGTAGGGGTCATCCCAAATGTACCAACAAGACTCTTGTTTTAGATGACTTTCTTGGTTTTTTTTTGAAATCATCAAGAATGCAAGTTGCTACCAAATAATTTACAATTTCATCACACCAAGGAATAATATATTGCACTCAGTACAATTGATCATCGAGAAACATATAATTTATAGGAAATAGGGGGATCAATAAATGTCTGAGGATGGGTTGATCCTACTGATGTGGCCAGCTACCACATTATCTACTCCTTTTTATCTCTAATTTCTCCATTGAATTCTTGAAGGAGGAGCATCCAGTAATTGAGATGTGGTTTTGCTTTCGGCTTCTTAAGGAGATATCGTAGGGATTCATGGTCTGAGAACACAATGACTTTGGACCCTAAAAGGTATGACATGATTTTTTCCAATGCAAACACAATTGAAATGAATTATTTTTTAGTTGTGGTTTAGTTTGCTTGGGAAGGGTCCAATGTATGCGAGGTATAGGCAATGACATGTGGATCTCGATCGAACCTTTGTGATAAGACTTCCCCAACTGCATAGTAAGAGGTGTTACACATGAGCTCAAATGGTAAATCCCACCGAGGTGGTTGGATTACCGAGGGTGACATGAGACTCCATTTTAACTTATTAAAATATTCCTCATATTCATTATAAAAAAAATTCATTTTATTTTTGGAGTAACCGAGATGGGGGGAGTGAAATATTACTAAATTCACAAATGAAACGATGGTAAAATCCAACATGACCTAGGAAAGATCATACACCCCATTCATTTTTGGGGAATGGTAGGGAAGAAATGACATCCAATTTTAATTTATCTACTTGGATACCATCCCCATAAATGAAATTTACCAAATCTATATCTTGTTGCACTATGAAATTGAATTTATCATAATTTAATATGAGATTATTTTCAATACAACGACATAGGGATAAAGCAAGACTACTCAAACATTCATCAAAATAATTTCCATTAAAAGTGAAATTATCCATGAATACTTCCAAGAAATTATCAAGGTAATCCAAAAAAATACTAACCATGCATCGCTGGAAGGTACTTGGAGCATTACACAAACCAAATGGAATCCTCCTATATGAAAATGTGACAAAGGGGCAAGTGAAGGTTGTATTTTCCAAATCCTTGAGAGAAATATGGATCTAAAAGTATCCAGAATACCCATTAAGGAAATGGTAGTGGGAATTACCAACTAGCCTCTCTTGAATTTGGCCAATGAATAGTAAAGTGAAATGGTCCTTCCTAGTTTGTTGGTTTAGTTGGTGATAGTCTATGCAGACACGCCAACAATTCTGCACATGAGTTGGAACCAATTCATTGTTTTAATTTTTGATTACTACATGGACGGTTTGTTAAGAACTACTTGAATAGGACTGACCCATTGGATTTCATAGATGAGGTAAATGATTCCAAAAACCAATAATTTTTTTACCTCCTTTTTTCACAACTTCTAGTAGGTTTGGGTTCAGTTGACGTTTTTCATGCCTCACTGGTTTAGCATCATTGTTTAATAAATTATGATGTGTAAAAATTGATGGGCTAATACCAGGAATATCAGCATGTTTCCATCCCAAAGATTGTTTATACTTCCTCAAAAGTTCAAGTAGTCACAATTCATTCTCAGGAGGGAGTGAACTAGAAATGATGATGGGTAACTTGTTTCCATTCTCAAGATATGCATATTTTCAATCTTGAGGAAGTTGTTTCAGTTCCAATTTAGGTGGATTTTGGATTGATGGGATTGTGTGTGAAAGTAATATGTTACTGATCTCATCTAACTACTCAATGGTATCATCCTCAAATGAGGAATGATCTTTTATAATCTTAGCAGTATCATTGATGGTCATTGGATCCTCGATGTTCAAGAAATTATCAACTAATAAACATGCATGACACTTTTCTAGACCACAACAACAATCAATGAATGATTCATTACCTATAATTTCAATCAATGAAGAAAACTATGATAGAGGATTAGGGTAAATAAATTTTGTTTATTCAGGGGAAGGCAGTACATCAATTGAATTAACAGAGGGAGGGGAATGTTCTTATATGGGGTGCTTCATGGCATCATGGATGTTGAAGTAGACAATTTCACCACCAAACTCCATAGATAATGTACCATTATGGACATTAAGTATGGTTTTGGTGGTTTTCAAGAAGGGCCTCCCCAATATAATCGGGGCATTTCTATTTATCCTATCATCTTCCATTTTAAGCTCATAGAAATCAGTAGGAAAAATTAAATTTTGAACCCTCATAAGAACTTCCTCTAACACACCAGAGGGGTGTGCGGTACTCCAGTTTTCCAGTTGAACAATAGTCCTAGTTGGCTTCAATTATTCAACCTGCAATAAAGAGTAAATGGATCGAGGCATCACATTTATATAAGAACCTAAATAAAGCATAGAATTGGAAAATGAATACTCCCCTATGGTGCATGGAATCAAGAAGGTTCCATGATCATTGCAATTGGTAGGTAGTTATGGTTTTATCAATGCTGAGACATTCCTCCCTAAGCTTACCTTTTTATCACCTCGAAGCATCCTTCAGTGTGTACAAATATCCTTTAGAAAATTGGCGTATCTTTGAAGTTTCTTCATGAAATCAATCAAAATAATGTTCACATGCACTTTTTTGAATGTTTCCAATATTTCCTTATCAACTTCAGTTTCCTTTTGTTTTCTAGGTTGGGTGGACCTTTGTCAAAATAAAAGAGGTATTGTTGGGCTAGGTGACTGATTAATAGACACACTCTTTCCTTTATAGGGGTTTCACTCAAGACATGGTTTTTCAAAATTCAGAACATTTTCAATTGTTGGGATAGATGTTTCCTTAAGAGGGAATGACTCCAGTGGAGGATTCATTTGGTTTTTAAGTTTTGTTCCATTTCTAAGGGTGATAGAACTAACATTTCTCTTATTCCTAGGGTTAACTACTAGTTGAGAAGGTAGTTTACCCGGCCCATCACTTTGAATTTTCCCCAACGAGTTAGCTAGTTGGCCTAATGGGGTTTTGAGGTCTTGTATGGATTCTTGGGTGGTTTTATGGAATTGGAGATTTTTGGAAGCCATTTGTTTCATAATATCTTCTAGGATATGCTCAGGTTTTAGAGGGGGTTGTGGGAAAGGCCTTTGGGGTGGTTGATGATTTTTGAGTGGTGGTGGTAGATGAATACTCTTCCCTAGTTGGTTCTATGGTTGATGAGTCTAGTTTGAATACCCCATTTCCTATAATCTTGATTTTCTTCCCACCCAGAGTTGGATGGATAATACTGTTCTTTCCTAAAGGGTTGGTTATAGGGGGATCCTGTGAATATTTCCTCACAACTCTCAGACGTTTCTCTCAATTGGGGGAATTGGTCAGAATAATGGGTGTTAGAAGAGTAGATTCCACAATGGATGGGGGGAGGATATTGAGATTTTCCTTGGGAGAGAGAAAGTTTTCATAGAAGGGAACTTACCTCCTCAAACATTGTGCCCACCTTCTTCTCGAATTCAGTACTTTTCACCTCATGGGCACCTCAAATGGGTATGATAGACCTTGTACCGAATTGATGATCGTTTTGCACCATGTTCTCAATCAGGGTTCTTGTAGTGATTTGGGTTTTATCTACCAGTGCACCACCTACAACAGCATTAATCATGTTACGATCAATTGGAATTAAACCTTCATAAAAATACTGAATTAAAAGTTGATCACTTATTTTGTGGTATGTACAACTTGAACATAATATTTTAAATCTTTACAAATATTTATGATGTGTTTCCCCTTGATATTGTCTTATCCCACAAATTTATTTCCTTATTATTTCAGTTCGAGAGGCTGGGAAATATTTTTCAAGAAAAAGACATTTCATATCCGCCCAACTTCTTATTGGTGAAATAACATAATAATGCCATTCTTTTGCAGTGTATTATAATAAAAATAGGAATTCTTTGAGCTTTAATTTTTCTTCATCCACATTTTTAGGTTTTAATGTAGAACACATAGTATGAAATTATTATAAGTGTTTATGTGGATCTTCTCTGGGAAGTTCATGGAATATTGGTAATAAATGAATTAGACTAGATTTTAGTTCAAAATTAGGTGCCTCGCCTTGCATTTGATTATAAGTGGGTTGGATATAAACATCAGGAGAGGTTAGTTATTTTAATTTCCAGTTATTTTCAGCCATGTTATGCAAGTTTATTTCAGTTTTTTTGTTGGTTCTAGAAGAATAAGAGAAAGGATCAAGAAGAGTGTCCATGTTTTGTGTGTCATCCTTCGAAGGGTTCTCTTCTATGTCTCGGTGTCGCTAATGTAGGATCCTCTCTAGTTTGGTTTCTAAAAGAGGTAAATCACCAGGATTAGAATGCGTCATACACTAAACCTAAATAAAAAATAGATCATAATACAAAAATATAGGCAGAGTTATAATATAAAATAGATAAACATTCAAAACATTTACAAAAATCATATAAAAAACATGAACTAAAAATCAAAGCGCTCCCCGAAAACGACTCCAAAATTTGACCACGTTTTCATGACACATCAAATTGATTATATTTATAAAGTTTATTTATAGTCTAGGGAAGACCATAGGATTCTTATCAAGGAGTTTTGGTGTGTTTAGAGTGTGTGTTTTTACTAAGAATTACTAAAATAGGGAGAGGTTTTAAAAATAGTTTTAGGATGATATTACTTAATTGAAAGTTTAAAAGTTGATAAACCAAAAATATTCTAAAAAATATGAGACAAAAGTGTTAATTTTGAGTTCACTACATACTTTCAAGTTCATAATTCTGAGATATTAATTTAGGTTTCGAGTAATTATTTGGTTGAAATTAATTGGAATCCAGATTAATTCCTAAGCCTTTATTTCATTGATTGAAGAACCAAACCTTGACACAACAATCGTATTATCAAGGTTTATAACTTATTCATGGAATAATAGATTCCAAATCAGATTTAAATCTCAATTAAGTGGGTAAAAAAGGATTCTCATGTTGTGCAATCAGAATAACACAAGTCACACACTCAAAATATCACACCGATCGGTTAGAAATTAAGAGTATCTCAATCACATGAATCAAAACAAGAATTAAAATATGGAATTATGTATGTAAATTAATATAAATGTTTTCATGCCCAAATTAATCGAAACCAGTAGATAAAATAAGAATCGGAACTCCCTTGGCATGTGCGTATCTCCCTCAAAACGAACGCCCACCGTTTAGCTCGACATCGAGAAGAGGAGGAAGCTCGGGTGGAACTCATTCTTCATTCTTGGCCCCCCTATGAGTATAGGGGACTATAGGAATTCAAGTATGAGGAGGAGAAGCCTCTAGGATTTCAAAATAGAATAGTTTTACTTATCTTTATAACTTACAAATGGGGAGAAGAAGGTGCCATTTTATAGGAAAATGGGAAGGTGGTTTTGAGCACACAGATTTCTTAAAACAAATTTTCACATGGTTTTTTACCTTCATAAAACCTTATATCACTTTGGAGAAAATAAAAAAGTTGTATACCCACATCTTGGATGTCTACACCAAAATTTTGGTACAATTTGGACAACTATATCTAGAGATATGGACAGATCATAACACATCACTTTTGACTTCCTGCAGATTTGGTATGCTAGACTGATCAACTTTTTTGGGAATCGTAGAGGCCGAATGAGGCTTTAGTTCCTTAATATGAAATGTATCCCATTAAATTTTGGACTTTCTCACAATATTTCATCCCATTTTAATGAACAATGTAGTTTTAATATGCGGTTGAGTCCACTGGTGTGCATGGATCCTGCGCAGTTTGGCCCATTTTTCTTAGACATCATCATGGGCCCTCCAAATCACCTCCTCCTACAATGGAATCATCAAAACAAGTAAGATAGACCTTTTTAAAAGCGATAAAAAATTAATTATTCAAACATTTAATGAAACTTGTAATTATTTTTATAATTTTTAATATAAAACAAGTTTAGCATAGTGGTGTAATGGTGAAAATGAAACATTGAATCGCAGTGCGATCAATATTATGTAGATATTTTATGAACATGTCATTTATATATCCGAGTTTTCAGAGATACTAAACCTAAATTATTATAGTAGGGATCATAATTTTATGTAATGAATAATCATCTATTAAGATGTAATATCTATGTATGGAAAGTATGGGTCATTATAGTTAGTATCAGATTAAGGATTAGTTATCTTTGGAAACAAGGATGAGAAAAATTTAGTGAGAACAACTAGGATAATCCTATATATAGGAGAAAATCCTAAATGATGGAAAATAAATAGGTCTAGTTTTCCTCGAAAACCACCATGTATAGATACTATAATTATATATGGTTTTGAAAAAAATGCATCTAAGAGTATTTAACCTAAAAAAGAGTTGGTTTAGTATATCTCAACTATCATTTTAGTGCACAATGAGTGTGAATTTACTTCATACTAACTTTGACACTCCCAAGGGATATGCTTTGGTTAACTAAAATCTTCTTTATGAACCATTATAAAAGATTTGAATTGATGATTATCATGGATGAACTCGGTTAAAACTAAAGTGTCATAGATTGAAAAGAATATTTCATGATTAAATATCCTATAAATTATTTTTCATGATTAATTGGTTTCAAAATATTATTAATTTTTCTCACACTATGTTTTTTGGTTTTATTAAATTGATGGAACTAGGAGGAATAATGTTAAAACTGAATGTGAAAAACAATAGAATGATTTTATTTATGAGAAACCAAATGAAACAGGAGAAGGAATAAAATCCCTTGTGATTAGGGGTAATAGGATATCTTATTACATGACTAAAAATATCAACTTGGTTGAGTTTACAGACACACCTAATAAGATAAAAATAGAGTTTCATGAATAACATGGAAGGAAGAAGATTTAGTTTCCTAAATTTTAGTAATGTTGGAAGAATCACCATTAGAAATGTCTCAAATTAATGAGATGATTTTTTGGGTGTGGAATATAAGTATATAGAGAAATTAATTTTCAAGGGAAAAATAATTTTTTTTAATAAAATGGATGATAACAATGGTTTCCCTAAGGTATAATCAATGTTTGAATTTTTTAAATGTTAAAAATATAGGAATTATTAAAATCAAATTCTTAAGGGGAAATATTTAAAAAATGATATAAAAGATTATATGGATAGAGGTTTTACTTTTGATAATGAAGAGACTATGAATGAAATATTAAAGGAATGGGGTATTAAGGAATGATATAAAGAAGCCTAGTTAATAGTTTATGAATTAAGTTGAATGATTAAAGTGTATATGAATTAGAATTCCAGAATTATTTTGTAGAATTATTTTTATCAATGATATTCTATTTATAATTATCATAAAAAATTTAATTATTGTTCTATAATAGTTTTACTTATATATATTTTCAAGAATATATTAAACAGTATCGATGAACAATAAAAACTATTTCATATTAAAATGAATAATGGAAAAAACTCATGATTGAGGGAAATATAACCCTTAATATGTGCCTAATATAGAAATAATAATGTATAGTTGAGATAAATATATTATTGATAAGGTAAATTAGATAGTATTGATAACCATGGAACTGATTATTGATTTGATGAAAAAGTGGTTTATGTTATATTTGATGGAGTTTAAAACATTTTTGGATACATGAAATATATTATATAATCTATGGTTTTATTTAAGTAATGAGGAGAGAGTTTATTTTTGGAATCGTTAATGTTTTCATTTAGGTTTTATGGAAATTCAAGTTATTACTAAGTTTTAGGAGAATAAAAGATTAATGTATTCACATATTTGGTATATGAAATTTAGATCTACCTTATGTTGTTTGAGGGAATAATGTTAAGTTTATTTTTGAAATTTAGTGGAGTTATTTTGAAATTTTTGAATTTTTGAATTTTGTTAGAAATATTATTGGAATTTTCTTAAGGTTATCCATTTATATAATGGATTAAGTTAAACTTTGGGTGTTACTGTTGAGGTTTTAAAGATTAATTTATTATTTTATCATATGAATATTTATCCATATTGGATAACTTGTTCAAAAAAATTTTGTGTTTGAAGATAAGTGGATATAGAATAAATGAATTATCATTATTTTATAGATCTTATTATTCATTACATGTTGATATTAGTTCTTTAGGTATGAAAAATTCATCTTGAATATTCATTTCTTGGAGTAAGATATAAAGTGGAAATTGATCTAATCATAAAAAGGATGAAATTTTTCTTATGATATTGAAAGAATAAAGTAAGTATATTTTATTATGTTCTTTATCTTGATGGTAAAATAATCCCTCAACATTAATAAAAAGATCTTGAAATAAAATTTTATAATTTTACCTTCATATCTGATGAATCGATGGTCTTTTCATCCATCATATATTTATAGTTTTTTAGTTTTTAGCTTTCTCATAAACATGACCTATATCACTTTCTATTAGTCACTATGAATTTGTTTTCTTCTATTTTTCTAAATTTTAACTTCCCACTAATTTTCTCCTGATCTAGGAACACAATAATGTGATATTTTAGGTAACCTTTATTTCTACCACTTCCCCTTTTCAAAGGAATTTTTATTACCTCTCTATATGATGTGAGTTTTACACAAAGGTATTTTCAAATATTTAACGCATGAATAAGTATAAAAAATTTCACAATGCAATTTATTTAAGGGGATATAATGTAACACCCCAAAAATTCAGTTAAAAGAATAATAATCTTTATATATTTCTTAACATGCAACACCAAACTTTAAGAAAATTGTGTTATATTATAAAAATATTATTATAAAATAACATTTTAATTAGAGGGTATGAATATGATTAAACAAATTATGAAATAAATGTATAATTTTCTTACTAATAAAAAATTATTTATTATTTATTATAAAATAACCACTCATTTTTTGTGAAGTCATTTTAGGCTTAAAAAATCCATTTTCTTCAAAATTATTTTATATTTCATTTTTTGAAAAGAAATTATAATTAATTTTACATACTTATAGAATTTTTTTTAAAAAACAAAACAATTTTTGAAATAATTATATCTAAATTAACTTAAGGTGGAATTTTGGTTTTTTTCTGACATGATTGATTTTTCTGTGTATAGTGAAAATACCGAATTTTCAAATACTATCTTTTATTTTCATTAAATAATATAATTAAAAAGTACCATTATATTTTGGATTTGGTATTATAGTGACTTATGATCTATTTTATTTATGATAATATGGTTAATTCCATTTAAATCAGTAATATTATTGAGTTTGAAATAAGTTAATTTTTATAATTAAAAACACATTTTCTAAAAACTATTTTTCGTTAAATTCGCATTTAAAATAAAATTTAATTCTAACATGTATAGAGATTAAATCTTAAAAATGAATACCATATTTGGAATCATGAGGTCCAAATTTTGTAAATAGGTCCCTATTATTTTTAGTCATTATGAATTGTAATTGTGATAAATATTTGTCACCACGGTAAGGGTAAAATGGGTAAAACATGGCAAAAATCCTGAGATAAGTGCTCAAAATAAAACCAAAATTTAAATTAATTAAATTTCTTGGAATATATTTGACCATATAAATCCAAAATTTGAATATATTTAATTTTGGTGGCATTTTATCTTCATTGTAAAATTTATATTATTTTAAATAAAGAAAATTCCAAAATATAACCCTCTTTACTTTAATATCTACCAAATTTTTTCATAATTATAAAAATAGAAGAACTTAAATTATAAATATTTATTTTAAATAATGATTAATTTTTTAGCATTATAATTTATTTATAAATTTTAATTATTTAATAATTACCTTAAATTCTTATGTAGCACCAACACAATATTTATTCAATTAATAGAAAAATAAAATTAATGTTTTTTAAATTTGATAAAAGTAATAAAAATTGGTTGAATTATTGTTTTCCAAAAATTATTTTTATAAATATAACATTTTATGGATTTTTAGTGGTTTATATTCAAATTCCATAACAATCTTGATTTCTTTAAAATCAAATTAGTTGAATAGTGTCAAAAATGAAATTAATGTTATTTTATGTTAAAAAATATTTCATTAAATTATTCAAAAATAAAAAATAGGATAATTAATATATTTAATGGTCAAAATTTTTATACCTTGTCCATTTATGAGCTAATTGTTACCTTATAAGTAAAATTATAACTCTTTAAGAGTAAAAAAATAATCATCGTGGTTAAGGTTAAAACCCAAAGATGAGGTTTAAAATACCACATAAACCTATAAATATTTTATTATTTGATTGAATTTAAACCAAATAATAAATTATATACTAATATTTAGATATTTTTAATTATTTTTCTTTGTAATTAATTTATTATATTTTTATATTTTGAAAAATTCCAAGAGTTCCCCTCCCCTTACTTATAAAATATAACACCACCTTTCTATTATTTACACCACTGTGAGCCTTATAGATCGACAAAAACTAGTCAAAGTGACTTATAAAATTACTTATAAACAATTTATAGGTTATTTTATCCTAAAAATACCAATACAAGGGTTATTAAGATAGGATCTAAAGGCGGTCTCCTGAAGAATAGGTAATCGTCTTACCCGACCCCTTTCAAATTGTTTCTACTTATACCTCATCTAAATATGTGGTATTCATAATAAAATAATAACTTAAATACCCTAAATATACTTAAATTTTATTATTATCATTAAAAAACCTTTATCCAACCTCTTTTCGATCAAATGGGAAGTGAAAGTATCACTCGTGAGTATGTGTGGACTACCATATCCATGAAGTGATACACATCATTTCCCATCACCATATTTCACGGATAGTTATTATGATAGGTTTAAAGTTTAAATATAATATTTATGAAATTATTTTACTTATGTAATTATAATATCACATCTACATTCTTACCTTACAATCCTTTGGAAAATGATAACATCACTCCTGCGTACGTGTGAACTTCCACCTCAATGTAGCGATGTGATTTGTTTTTCATTTCCATTTTATATGGATGATAATAATGATGTATTTAATTATTATATATTATATATATAATATAATAATTATTCTATAAACTTTAATTGTTATTTACATTTTTTCATTCTATCTATTAAAAAGTGAAAACAACATTCCTGCATATGTACGACCTACCATCTCCATGAACAATGTAATTCATTTTTTTACCAATAAATTTTATGTATTATTATATATAATTATATATTGAGTATATATGATATTTATATCATTATTAAAATTATATATGTTATTTAACCATGATAAAAGAAAAATGACCAGAACAATCGAACCAAAATTCTCATGCAAAACAAAATAGTTTACACCTAAAAATGATGATTTTAATAAGGAATTATTAATAAATGTGTGTTAAAATATTATTAGTGGATCATATATGATTTTATAATTATGTACATGACTATTTAATTTAATTATAATAAACTTAAATTTATTATATATAATGTTAAATTTATTTAAAATCAAGTCAAACTCGAGGTAAGGGGTTTTCATCTCACTTTTACTTATGTGAGGAAAATGTAATATTCACCACTTATTTATTTTATGTGGTATATATAAAACCCATTAAATTATTTAATGATGATTCTCACAAAAAATTATAGGGATATAAATTTCCATATAATGTTCTCTCTTTTATGAGGTTTTTATTTGAAAGATGCCAAAGTTGTAAGGGTTTTATGTTACAATCTCATTATTTACTGAGATTATTTATGATCAAGTTACTAATGATGAAATTTCATGATATAATTATCAATAATAACATAAATTTATTATACTATGGTTATTTATTACTATTACAATTTATCCTTTCATTTTTCTCTCTTTAAGTACTCAGATGTATGAAATAATACTTTTACAAAAACCAACTATGTTTTACTATTCAACCAAAATTTTTTATTTTTCACATCCTTATTTTATTTAAAATGTGTTCAATAATGTTTTCATATTTTACTATGACAATTTAAATTCATTTTTATCCATTCTTAAATTTCTAATTTTTTTTAGATGGCTATTCTCATCATTTTCAGAATGAGGTTCTTTTGTATTTTTACTGAAAATATGAAAGGGATATTTTTTAAAATATATGATATGAATTGAATTTACCATCATCATAACCACTCAATGATTTGAATCTTCTTTTAAACACATCCAAGGTTCCTTTCATATAATTTTTTTTATTAATATTAAAGAAATTTTTATATTTTTAAGAAGTGATTTCAAAATGGGAAGGGTATTTTCCTTAATAAATATTCCAGATATCTTATAAATGAATTTTAATATAAGATGATAACCTTTGATGTTACTTATGATTTACTAGTTATATGATTCAATGATATCATACACTTTCATTATTTTGATGTCTTATGTGGATGATTTAAGGTTGATTCTATAAAAGCATTTTCTTTCACATAGGTTAATTTTATTTTGATAAAATATTTATAAAGCCCATTTATTTTCCAAAGGTTATGCTTTGATGAAATGATGAAATGTTTATAAATCTTATTTCCTTTCCATAGGTTATTCTATGATGAATTTTATATGATCTAATTTCACACATATGTATGATTTTCATTATGTGGTGGGTGGGATTGAAATTATATAGCCCTCTAATTAATTGGATAAATATGGACATCTCATGTGATAATAAGTATTGGAATGCAGAGTGAAACAAGTTCAGTAAGTGACTTTGTCCAATATGATAGTCTTGGGAGTCAACATTGAAAAAGTATTTGATGATTTGGTAAGTGAACCCAATCCACTATGATAGTCTTGTAAGTGATCATTGACTACTAAAGAAATAATTTTCTATGCTTATGTGTATGATAGAAACTTATGTCATATGTGAATGTTAATATCTCATGGCTCATGTTATTTTATTACTTTTATGTCTTATGAACTACCAAGATTTATTATATGACTCAAGATTATGATCTTTGATATATATGGTATGATTTTCAAATTTTAATCTCATGTTATCATACCATTATGATCATATTAAGTGTAATTAATCATTATTATATCACATTTTACCCTTATTGAGCATCTAATATCACCCTTTCTTATATTTACTTTACCCAAGTTATTAAGAAATATTTGAGGTATTATATGTATAACAATGGTACTATTTAAGAAGAACTTATTGGGAGATGTTTCAAATATCTTATAAAAACGTTATTTATGTATCCAAGTTTCCAAAGATACTAAACCTATTGGATTCTAGCATGGGTAATAATGTTATGTAATGATTATTCATCAATTAATAAGTAATATCTATGTAATAAAAGTATGGTTTCTATAGGAAGTGCCTGGTGGGCGTATAACCATAAAGTTTTTTTCTAGATTCAATGGATCATTCACAAATTTTTCATTATGTAAATTCTAGGAACAATGATTTTTTTTATAAAATATTGACATAATAAATCCTAGAGCCTGAAGAATATATTTACATATTAAATTTATAATTAAATTATATTTATATATGAAGAAAGGTTAGTTCAAATTAGGAACTTCTTTTAAGGTGTTTTTGATTATCCAAAAAAACCTTTTCCGATTATGGTCATTGTACTAGAAGGATAAAAGTATATAATCCTCTTTATTGTGATCCAAACATTCACCTTTGAGCCCTGAAGAACACCGATATAATGATGAGTGCTGGCATGGAAAATATATCATCTTTTATTGTTCATCTTGATCAATTCTAGTCACTTTGGGCTTAAAGGAATCTCTAGTGATTATCATTATTAAGACGAATAGAGGAGGATGAATAGATATAGAATTAATTTGTGCAAAATGATTCTCAAATCTCGATTAACCCTACAAAATAGACATAACCATATTTTTACAAATTTAGTTTTCAGTTTAAAATATTATTTAATTTCACAAAAAAATTAAATAATATGATAATCCTTATCAAAACCCATTCCATATAATAATAATAATAATATTTTATGGTGTGTACTAACTAGTGAAATGATAAATATTATTTTACTAGTATGAAATTTAATATTTATCACCAGATATAATCTTGGTCGTCTCATACTTCTCAACATTTATTGAATACTCAAATATATATTTTTAATCGATAAAACAAGATTAAAATTATTCCTTAGTCCTGAGAATAATATTTATTCCATTAATTAAATTCAAATAGAATTTAATTGAGATAAAATAAAACACTTACTACGTGACCCTCTAGGATTCTTTTTTATTGGTATCATGTCAGATTTTCTAAAGTACAAGATTACTATCAAGAGATGGGTCAAGGCAACCAAGACAATGAACTTAATGTCATAGTTTCGACATCCACATATAGACACTCAATGTGTAATATAATCCATTTATCAAAATATCTCATCAAGTAGGACAAACATATATGTCATCTACCTGTATTCTTCATATGTCTTTCTTTGACTATCTAAAATAATCATGTTGTTAAACTATGGACATCTAATTCAATGTGATAGATTTATTTCAATCAAAGGGTTTATATTTCAACTTCCATAAATATGGAAGGGGATAATTCTTTCTCAACTTATCCATTAATAATATTTCATTCACGACACACCCACCATACCCTACTTACTTTAAACATATGGAATCATGTTTTTGGTTAGTAAATCAAAGTGCGTGAGTCATGAAATGAATAAATGGTAATATTAAATTCGAATGAGTATTACACATGCTCATATATAGGAATATCTAATGGAACATAAACATGAAAAATTTCTACTGGTAGGTATGTTCTCATAATCTCCAGTATTGGGGATTACCAAGTGATAACTTCTTGAGATGAAGTCATATCTACTAACGAGTACTCACACCTTATAGTTATCATACTATTTTTCCCATCATATAATGTTATCTGACCATATAACTATATTTAATGATATATTCATGGCATTTCAAGGTTCTTATCATATCAGGGAACTATCAGGACCTTATTAATGTGAAAAATATTCTAGGAAATAATTACATAAAAGTTATGAAGAACAATGAAATATATTTAACAAGATGTTTTATTAATAATAAAATCTTCAAATATACATATAATCTAAAGTACAAACTGTTGGTTCTAAAACACCAACTCCAACAATACCCCTAATTATAATTATCATTATTATCTATAATGTTTGAGTAAAAGTTTTTTACTAAAATATAATATCTTATTACCATTTAAAATTAAATATTTTATATTTAAATTACTAAATTTATTTATTTAAAAGTAAATTTAAATTTACAACTATAATATATAACTTACATTTTTATACAAATTTTGTTTTAATTTATAATGAATCATAGGTAGATTAATTTATGGATAAAATTGATAAATGTGTAAAAGTGGTTGATGAGTTCTTAGAATTGAGTGAATAGAATTTTATAAATAGAAAATTAGTTTAATTTCTAAGATTAAGTGATTAAATATGAGAAATTTGGGATATAGAAAAATGAAATATCATTAAATTTTAAATTCATTAAATTTGAGTTACAACCATTGGATTTTTCATACTTAAACACATAAAACTTCAATATATCATGATATAGATGTTTATAAAAATTATTCAATCGAATTAAGGAATTAATTTACGATGATAAAGTGGAAAATAGTTAAAAAATAAACATTTTAAATAGATTGTATGGAAATGTTGGAAAGGAACTACACTAGGGTTGTATTAGTTTCAAAGTTTCATCTGTAGTGTTGAGATTAGTTAACTTCAAATCTTTAAATATATAGAGATATAAGAGTTTCAAGGTACATCATAAATTATTGAAATATATACTTCTATAAGGTAATGATTTTACATGTTTAAATTACAATATGAAAAAAAAATATTATGTTTAACGAGGTTAGGGTATAAAAAGTGGCTTGTTTATACCAATGAATATGCATTGTATAAAAAATTATATGAAGATAAGGAATAATATCTAATATTTAGGGTTAAAGGTTATAAAATTAAAGATAAATCCACTATTGATTCATCTATTGGGACAAACACCATACCTCTTGCAACATTTTTTTGGAAACCTACAATAACTTCTCATTTTAAAATTCTATTTCCACATCCAAACTATTAAAAATAGTTAAGCTGACATGTATATAATAAAATATACAATGGATAAAAATTATATAAATAAGTCTCTATGAGACATAAAATAATTTATCATTATGTGTTTGATTTTAGAAAATAAATTAAAAATTTTATACTAAGATTGTGTATATATGGAATTAATCTATATTTGAGTCTCAAAATCTAAAAAATTTTAGAAATAGTTTTTTTTGGTAATCTGTATGTTTTACCATTATATATACCTGAATCGATATGATGGTTGGTCTAATCATATCTTGAATAATATTATTGTCTTGTATAGGAATTTCTTATAGATTTAATCTATATTCATAAAATTATTCCTATTTTCAAAATTATGGATATCAATTAACTACATCACTGCAACTTTATAAGGGAAATGTTACAATATGAAAGGTATTGGATAATATTAATGAATTTGGGAAACCCTAAAAAATTAAATCTTATTAATTTCAAGTTTTATGGGATCTTATACATTTTTTCACAAAGAAAGGGTAGTTAAATTAAATTTTAAAGTCATATAGGAAGGCACTACAATGTTTAATGTCATTATGGAAGGTGAAATGTAACATTAAAATTTAAATGATAGTTTGGATGAAATGAGGGATAATATAGAGTTTCATTCTACACAATATGTTTAAGGATACATAAGATCTTAATTTACTCTAGTAAGAAGGAATGTTATTCCATAGTTTTATGTCATACAATATGACAAAAATTTATATTGATGTCTAATTTCATAATGGATGATGGAAAGATTATGTTTGAGTTTAATATAATCAAGGATGATGGATAGATATTCTATAGTTTAATTTCATCAAGGATGATGAGATGAATATAGTGAATTTTAATGTCATTTAGAATTATGAAAGAGTTAATCTTGAGTTTAATGTCATCTATGAAGATGAGAAGGGTTCACTAGAGTTTAATTTAATTTAGGAAGATGAGAAGGACATGTTGGAGTTTAATATAGACCAATAATATGAGATGAATATTCCAAAGTTGAAATTAATTTAGTAATATGATAAGGGTACAACAATGTTTAATGTCATCATGGAAGATGGAAGGGTTATGTTGGAGTTTACTGTCATCTAGAATAAAGAGAAGGGTGCATTAGAGTTTAATGAAATCATTGAAGATGAGATGTTTATGAGGGAGTTAATGTCATCCAAGATAATGAAAATGGTATTCTGGTGTTTAATTTCATATTGGATGATAATAAGGACACACTTAAGTTTAATTTCATAAATAAAGATGAATAATTTTTGAAAGAGGGGGAGTTATGATTATTTTGGGATTGGATGTAAAAAATGTTATATATATATATATATATATATATTTATCCAAAATAGAGGAATCAAAACCCATGTAGTTTAAGGATCATAGTTAAAATCCATATGAAAAATATAGGTCACTAATTCTTAATAAAAAAGTATTATAATTTAATATTTAGCAAGAAGGAATAAAATTACATTTAAATCTATGCGATCATGACATGGAACTGTTTCCTAAAAAGTATTCTTATAGTTTAAATCCATGAAAGAGGGTATACCATGTTATTTAACATTGTATAGGGAGTATAATGCACCATATAGTTTTAGGTCATGTTGTGATGGCCCAAGAAATGTTTTTTTGGTTTATACAATGAATATTTTTACATATAGTTTATAGTCTTGTGGGAAGGATCATCACGCCATATAGTTTAAGGTCATAAGATATGGACTTTGATTTTTATTTATGTTAAGATTACTAATATTTTTTCTATACAATATGGAGGGGGAGTTGTTTTACATGACTATTATTACTTGGTTGTGTTGGTATTGGCAACCACATTTGAGATTATATCATCATTTCTAGAAGAATCTATGGTGAGGCTCCTTGGTATCAACTATTTCAATTATATAGGTATAAATTTTTCATGTATTGAAATGGATAATACTATTATTTTTATTTTATTAAAAAATAAGGATTTACCCATTGGTCAGTATCCTACATAGTTTATGTTTGTGTTATAAAGATTGAAGAGGGTACCATTATATGTCACTCCTAGAGAGAATAAAATTTTATAGCGGGATATATTACATTATATAGAAATTCTAATAGTGATATTTATGTCTAATTTACTCTTAGGAGTCTTATCTTTTTGTGTAAAATGATTTTTAAGTTTGATGCTCTAGGCCTCTATTTCTTTCATTCACCTTAATAGTGCATATTTCTAGTTTTGTGTTAGGTTCTTTTATGACTGTCCTTTATTTCATTAATAAAAATTTTTTGGTGAATTTTTTAAACTATTTATAATGATTTTTAAAAATAATGAAATGGATGATATAAAATGTAGTATTACTTGGTATTATGTAGAAGTATCCATGGAGGAATCAATTCCCATATGATATAACATGATTTTTTGTTATCTATATGAATAATAGCTATAATATGAGTGGGTATTTCATATAATTATGCAACATTTTTGGACCTAAAAATGATCTCAATGTAGGTAGCTGGACTTGGACAAATAGGTTATGATACTCTACCACTTGGGTGAACATGGAATTTTGTGGTTGGGTGGAATTATTATAGAAGAAAGTGGAAATTTTTCATGGTAAGGAGGGTCAAAAGGGTAAAAAACTTCACTAATAAGCATTAATGGGATCCAACCCTTTTTGAAGATGGACCATTATGGCCAAGGTAAAAACATAGTTGATATCATTTTACTTCATTAAGGTAGCTGACCTTTGAAATGATTTCGAACCTTTTGAATTTTAAGGGATTTGTGAATGTAACAAAGAATATAAATAATTCTATTGAATTTAAAGAGGGAAGGGAAATGATGGAATTCAATATGACTTATTTGAAATTTTATTAAATAGGAATCCTTTTCCAAAGTTTTAATCCAATACATTGGATAAGTGGGATTTCATGAAGGTATCATGGATGAAAACTTTTAATGACTATTCTTACCTGGTTTAACTTAAACCTTGATTGATAAAGGTGAAAACCCAAACACCCATAACCTAAATTTGGTGGTTATTTTATTACATATATATAGAAAATATATATAAAAATTAAAAAATATAAAATATTTTTAGTAGTATATGGATACTATATACATAAATGATCATTATATTACATGGGAAACATAAAGTAAATCATATGAATATATGAAAATTTTATTAATTATCTTTTATTATCCTTAGGCTACACATGGTAATCATTATGGTTTCCTAGGTCATTAGAAACAATATAAAGGGGTGATCTTAGATGCTCATCGAGGGATAACGTACAACAGAAGAAAACTTGACATAATGATAACATGCACAATATGGAAGAAATAAATAATAAAATTATGATATAATAATTGATAACATGAGAAAAATATATCCATGGATAACATAAACTTTGAAATAAATAATCACATGGATAATAATAAAATAATCATAGTGATGGAATGCATAATGTCAGAAATTATAACCATACCATCAGGGCCAAAGGCAATAAATCTTACATAAATGGGTAGACATACACCAAATAAATAAGCTATTTTTCTCATGATATATTTCAATTTACTGATGGAATTTATAATTTTAGGACCCACTAATCACATAATAATTTTAATGCTTCCATTAAATGAAAATAATCTCCGAATAATTCATATCATAATGTTCCCTAAGGAACCTCTTACATAATCAAGGATAACTAATCAATTATATCTCCTTATGAAAATATTGTATAAATATAATATCAATATTTTACTATTTAATGGAATAATATGGATATATAGGTGAATATAAAAAATCAATTTAGGAATGATAGGATATTTACAATGTATTGGAAAGTACCTATATCAAAGAATGATAATGAAGTAATAGTGTTGGGAAATTTCATAGTATAATGTTATTAATAAAAAATAGTCATTTAATGAAATAATTATAATGGTATGAGTCTAAATTAATGGAAGAAAAATCTTCTCTAAACATTTTTATTATGTGTCACACATATTTAATACGCATTATTGATATAAAAATTTCTTAAGGAAATCCTTCCGGGACGATGTGTACTAATATAAATTGTAAAATTTAACTAAAATTGAGTTTAATAAACTTGGGTCTTAATATATGATCCACCATCTACATAATAATAACCCTTACTTATAAAAATACTAACTCATATAAATAATAAATCAGTAATACCAGAAATGCATGACATACACCGGGATATGAATAATGGAGTTTTTTGGATATGATTTTTTTAAAGATTATAAAATCCTATGAAGGTGGTATAATGAGAAGAAAAAATGATATAAAATTAAAATTAAAATAAATAATTATTAAAAATTATTCTTAGTAACATTTAATGTTGAGATAAAAAGGAATTGGAAAGGATTAAAAAATAAAATAAGAGAAGAGATCATGAACCCTTACCCTGTAATGTAGCTTCTTAAAGTATGAGAAAGAAAAAATTAAAACCTTAAGAAAATTATAGAGGGAATATAGAGGAAAAAAGGAGACGTTAACTATGCTAAATAATTTTATAGTGAAGAGGAATGAGATTATGGAAAAGTATTTATAGAAAATGAGGTGTTTTGGATAATTAATTTTTGATTTTAGGCTCTGAAAATCTTAGCTCTGGAAAATGTGAAAAAATTTGGTTTGTCCATGGTTTAAACTATAGTTTTTGAAATTGATGGATTTTTTTTCATGTTAATGTTTAATAAATTAAATTTATTTTCATATTTTATTTTTCATATGAAAAATACTTTTATTCACAAAGAAATATTTTTGAAACCTTATTTTTCCATTTCTTACTTTGGAAATTCCATTGTAGGTTTTCAAATTGTTTTTAATTAATTATAATAATTTTATTGTAAAAATAAATTATTTATTATAATTTATATACCTATATTAATTATTCCATCATTTTGACATCATTATTTACTAATAATACTTATCGTATATTCATACAATAGTTTAATAATTACCTGAAAATTCGACTGTCTTAGAAAATTATGAAAAATTCACCATTAGATAATTTTTACATACTCATTCCAAATTTAATTTAATTTTTAGGAAAATAATTTTCTATATATATTAGAATTTATTTATTAAAGAAAATTCTTAGTGTATTTAAAAATCATGATTTTGATGCCAAAAACAAAAAAACTCATATTTAATGAATATTATTTCTATTATAAAACATATAGGTGAAATTATATTAATATTAATTAGTAAATATAAATTAATAATAATAATTTATTATATTTTTAACAAATAATTTTATATAATTATATAGACACCTATATATATATAACTATTACATTACTATTAAAATTGTTTGATTCCCATTGATCAGATTACAATAGTCACCTGAACCATACAATGGTTATATTTCCCCTTATATATGCACTTTATTCTATCATTTGAAATCATTTACATCCTTTTATTAGTTCCTATAGCATGTCTATTCTATTACATACTATTTTCTTCATTATAACAATGTATCTTATATATTTTTTATACTTTTTAGAGTGTCATTCTACATAGTTTAAGATTATGGTGTTGCCCTATATTGTTATTTGTTCAGTAGAACTAGTTATAGTCATTACAATGAATTTTAATTTTAATTTTTATCTATTTTACTATGATAATGTAATTTAAGGGATTGTGTAATGAGACAAACATTATAATATGAATTTTATTTATTATAGTCATATATTGGGTCTTACATCCCACCCCCCTTAAATAATTTTTCACAAACATTTCTGGTATGCATTAGTATATATAAAAATAAGGTTATTTGTTTCTATATACTATGATTCCTATAGAATTGCTTCACCAACTAGGTTATATGATTACATAACACTCAATCTCTAGTGTCAATAATTTGGTCAGACTATTCATTATAGGATAAGTCATGTCCTAGCTCAATTTCATTAATGGTGAGTTTGTGTGTTGGGTTTGGAAAGTATTTCCGTAATAGAGAGACATGGAATACATCATTAACTTTAGAGAGGTTGTGTGGTAAATCCAAATTATAAGATGAAACTAAAATCCTTTTCAAAATCTCAGAATCCCCAATATACCTTTTAATTAGCTTCCCCTTCATACCAAACCTTATACATCCTTTTCATGGTGATACTTTCAAGAAGACATGATCACCTACATTAAATTATAAGTGATTACTATAACTATGAACATAGTTATTATATCTAATTTAATCTATCTTGATATAATTCTAGATAGTTTACACTCTCTAAGTTATCTCCTCAATGAGTATTTTTATCAATTATCCTCATTTCCCCAATATCCTCTCAATAGGTTGTAGAGTGATATATTTTCCCATAAAAGGCTTTATACAACCCCATTTGTATTCTATAGTGAAAGCTACTATTTTATGTGATTTAAAACATAGATATATATTTTTAGATCAAATAAGTGATGATATATGGTCTAGAGGGGGGGGGGGGGTGAATATACTAAATTAAAAATTTTAAGATATAGATTAATTACCTAAATTAATTATTAGAGTTAATTAAAAGAGTTAATTAGAAATAGAAATAAAATAGAGAACACATGGATTTTTTGTAGTAGTTCAGGTTAAAGAAGACCTAGTATATTCTTATACCTTTCTACATGAAGAATGATACATTGTATACTAATATTAACATTTAAGGGGAATCATAACCCATTTAAAACATACTTTTTCTAGTATAAGTATGACAAAATAGACCTGATTTTTGTATGTGGAGTTATAATATAATTACCACCCTAACTTTAGATATTGAGAGTTATAAACAAAATATTATGAATGTTAGAATCTAAGAGTCATAAATAAAAAATATATATAATTATTTTGTTTGAAAAATTCTAATGAGAACTGAAAGAATGTGAGATATGGGAATAAGTGTTACAGAATCCAGAAACCAGAATGAAATAAATATAAGAACAAAACACAAATACTGGTTCATGATTTCTTAATCATATTGATTATATCATTAAGGAATTAGAAGAAGTTATATACGTATCTGTTCATCCAATGAGATATCATCCCATAGCAGTGAGAAATATTTAAAATATGAAAAATGTAAAATACTTTACAATATCAACACCACCACACTCTTCAAACTATATCACTTAAAAATATGAAATATCTTGTAAAAAAGTATCATATCATAATTCCTCCACTTTACAACACACCAAATAAAATCTAAATTCCATTTAAGAAAAACTTATCACTACAAATAAATAGTTAAATAATTTAAAATTCAAAAATAATAATACTGGATTATCCGATAGAGAGAGAGAGAGAGAGTGAGGAAGAGAGAAGGATATTATCATTTTATAATAATATCCCAACTCACATCCAGTATTAAAAAAATTAAATAATAATTTAAACCAAGTTTAAATAATTTGATTTAATAGTTTAAAATACTTTCATATGAATAGGTCAAAAATAAATCCCATGAAAATTTCATGTTTCTATTGAAAATTGAAAATTGAAAAACATTTCATTTTCAATATGTAGTTAACATGTGGAGAATTTAAAAAATTAATAACACTACATTAATACATTAAAAAAAGTTTTAATGAGTTCAATATCAACTAATATTAATTTATAAATAATATAATTGAATTAAAAAATAGAAAATAATATTTTTTTAGAGTTTCAAGCTGTAAGTTTCCGGCCTGAAAATAAAACATCCTTTGATCTTCATAAAAAAATGTTTATAATAATAAAAAACACTTAACATAGGTTCTATATAAAAAAATGAAGTTATAAATTCATTATAATAATTTAAATATTATATATAAACAATCATCAAATATAAATATGAAATATTACATAGAATAGAGCATATTTCCATGTTTTAGAAAAACCTATAGAATTTTACAAAATCATGTAGGAAAATTCACATAGGTTATTTTTCACATAAGAATTTTTCTGTACATTGATAAAACTCACCATGTAAGAAAATTTCATATAGTTGAAATGAATTAGGCGATTCATGTGAGAAAATAAACATATATTAATTCACGTAAGTAAATCGATGAAGGTGAATTCATATAGTCAAATTCCAGAAATCTGTAAAGAGTTTAACCAAAACAATTTCATTATCATTACAAATAACCAATAATTACATTAATATAACCTCTATAGAACATTTTATGATTAAAAAACATTATAAAATTGTTTTAAAAAACTACATAAATCATAATGAAAACATATATTAACTTCTAACCTAATTTTGGACATTATAGAAACCAATTCATAATTTGATGTCTTCTAATTAAATGTATATAAATTATATATCCATTAAACCCAACATGAATCACTATATTTGGAGTTATGTATCCTATGATATGGTTTAAATATATAAGGTAACTAAATATGGAAAATTGGCTATGTGGTTCCCAAATCATCTACATGGATTACAAAATCAGTTAGCGATTTAGTATTTGGATATGCGGTGGATTATAAAAAATAAATAAAAAATGACGACCTTCAGGCCATTGGAGGATATAAGGATTTTGAAACATTTTCTATGTGGGAATAGTAAAAAACATGTATAAAAGATATTTAAAGGTCCCAAATGACTTATTTATCATAGGAAAACTTTATGAACTTATAGAACATGTTGCTAAAAATCAAATCCTAAAATAAAAAGAAATATTAAGTAAAGAAATGTTATGATATAATCAAAGTTAAACATACTAATGAAAGTAGTTAATAAATCCATGAGAAATTATAATTAAATTAAATAATATATAATAAGATATAATTATAAATAAAAATATTGTTTTAAAATAAACAATGGTTGAAAAAATTATAATGTGAGGAATTTTTTAATATTCAAAACATAAAACATTAATACTACAAAAATTAGACAAAAAACTTACAATTTCTAAAAAAATCTATCTTTTGAGAAATTACCAAACTGATTTTTTTTTTCAAAAATTATCTCTGTTTTTGAATTTTTAAAAATATAAATACCAGAATTTTTAAAAAAATATCCTCCTCAATATAAGAAAAAAATAATTTTCAAAAAAAATTTACAACATTCCATATTCAAATATGATTTTATGAAATCTAAAAAAATTCAATGGTTAAGTAAAAATATGTACAAGTTATTTTTTGGGAACATATTCTAAAATAACATCTATTTTATTAACATAATCTCATATAAAATGAATCGAATAACAATATACTTTGTTTGATGATGTTTTAAATGGTTTTTCCAAATAGAAAAAATAAATAATCATCTTTTTATAATTAAAACCAAAATTTGATAAAGTTTGTTTAATACAAGATGATCGAGAAAAACATGGTGCAATGAAAACACATTCACTCTAAGTAGTAGATAAAGGAACAAAATTTTGTTTTCTTAAACTCCAAGAAACAAAATTTTTACTGAGAAAATGAAATATTCTTGATGTTTTTTTTCTATCAAGTATGCATCCTGTAAAATGATAGTTAGAGTAACTAATCAGATAAAAAATCTTTTATCTAGAATACAATAATCTATTATTAATAGTTATGTTAATATATCAAATTATACCTTTAATAGCATTTATGTGGGATTTATTTGGATCATAGTGAAATCTAGTAGATTAACACACGCTAAGCATTATATCAATTCTAGATGTACTGAAATAAAAAAAATCCAATCATGCCTCTAAAAAATTTAGAATCAATAGATTTTCTAGAAACATAAAAATGAAATTTACAAATAATAATCACAGGGGTTTAGAAAGTATTTGAAAAAGCAAGAATTTTTTTCAACAAATATATTCAGTATATTTAGATTGATTCAAGAAAATACCACCATTTATTTGAAAAATTTGAAGTCCTAAAAATATTTTTGATTCCCCTATAAAAATCATTTCAAACTCACTTACCATAAAATTTGAAAATTCTTTGAAAATGAAATCATTTGAGGATAAAAAACAATCATCAATATAAACATGAAAAATCAAAATATAATTTGAAATTAATTTGATAAACATATTAGGATCTAATTTACCTTTATTAAAATCATTTTCAATAAAAACAAAGAAAGACTAATATACCAAACATAAGGTTCTTCCTTAATACCAAATAAATATTGTGATAATTTAAATACATGATTATGAAATTTTTCATTTTTAAAACCAGTAGGATGAGAAACATAAATTTGTTCAGAAATAAAACCATTTAAATATTCACTTTTGATATCCATTTAAAATATATTGAAAACTTTAAAAAAAGACAAATTTTTTAATAGATTCAATATGAGAAACGTGAAAAAAATATTCATAAAGGTTTTTATGTTCTTCTTGATAATAACCTTGAGAAAAAAATTAACTTTTATTATTAACAATTTTTCCATATCCATCTATTTAATTTTTAAAAATTCATTTAGTTCCAATAACATGATTTTATATATGGGGATCAAGTAAATTCCCTAAATTATTTCTAGAAAATTTATTAAGTTCATATTATATATAAATAATCCAATTATCATCATTTAAAGTATCTAAAATATCATTAGGCATGAAATTATAAACAAAAGTAGAATTAAAAAAGAAGTTTAAAGAAGAGATTTTGTTTTTCATACCAGAACTAACATTACCAATCACATTGTAAATAGAATTATCTTTCTGAATACTCCAATATTTAGGATCAGATTGAGAATCATTGTTATCCCCCTTGATAGAAACATTTTATTGATGTTTTTATTCACCAAAATTGAAATAACTGAAATCATATTCAATATTTTATAAAATAGATTTCTAAAAATCACAAGATTCATCAAACTTTATATGTATAAATTCATTAATAATCATGGTATTCTTATTATAAACTCTTTATGATTTACTATTATAAGAATAACTAAGAAATACACCTTATACAATTTTATCATAAAACTTATCTAAATTATATTTTTTTTTAAAATAAAAAATTTGCAACAAAAAAATTTAAAATAACTAACCTGTGGTTTTATACCAATAAATAATTCATAAAGTATTTTATTCCAATAATTTCTAACATAAACACTATTCAAAATGTAGTAAGCATTATTAATAGATACAACCCAAAAATATTTTTGTATACTATATTTAGTAATCATAGTTTGAGACATCTCAGGAATTGTTCTAATTTTCTATATTATAACCCCATTTTTGTGGTTTTTTAAGAGAAAAAAATTATGATCATAATCATTTTCTTGAAAAAAAATCAAAATTAAAAATTAAAAATTCATCTTCATTATCACTTCTAATAGAAAAAACTAATTTTTTTTAGTTTAAACTAGATTATAAATAGAAATAAATCTAGATAAGGTTTGATGATTATGAGAAATAAATAAACCCATAAAAATATACTGAAATCATTAATAATAATAATAATAAATTTCATTCCACGTAAAATAGAAGTTTTAATCAGACCAAATAAATCAAGATATAAGAATTAAAGAGTTATATATGTAGAAACATGATTTATATATTTGAAATATTCCTCGGGATTCTTAACTTTTAATAATGAATCAGAAACAAAATATTTTCTTACTTTTAACTTGGGGAAATATGGAACATGTCCATGAATGGATAATTTTTGTATCATTTGGAAATGAGCATGTCTAGGCCTTCTATGCTAGAGAAAATCATCTATTTCTATTAAATTGATACACTTAACATTTTGATTATATTATTATATAAATTAATAGAATAAATCTTATCTTTTCTATTAGCATAAAATAAAACATTTTCATTTAAAAAAACTAAACATTTATTATCTTTAAATTTAATATACTTTCCATTATTTCAGAATTTTGAAATAACAATTATGTTATATTTAAAACGTTTAATGTATGAAACATTATAAATTAAAACAACATTATAAATACCTACTTCACCAAACCCAAATCCTTACCTTTAGATTTATATTAAAAAGTGATAGAGCCTCCATCACATTTAGTATTAGAGAGTAAATTAGATAGGTCACCAGTCGCGTTCCATACACAATTTTTTTCCATATACCATGTGTCCTTGAGATTCCTAAAGTGGTTATCCTGAAAAGATAAATTATGTAGAGAAAGAGTTTTGTATTCATTCTATTTTGTGTCCATCTAGGTTATCAATATAATTAATAGGTAACCTAATAGATTTAAAACATTTATTATAAGGTACTATTAGAAAATAAATTCTTCCAAATAAAAGTCTTTTTATAATAAATATATTTATGATATATAATAGAAAATTCACTATAATAATTTCATTTCATTCAACATTTAATACATGTAACATAAGGAACCTTTCCAACCTAACTTTTAAAAAAGATATATTCTATAACTTTGGAATCTATGGATTCTAAAAAAAAACTGGTTTTATGTTTACTTGGTTTCATCATAGCTAATATCTTTTCATATTTTTATTTCCTTGAAAAAATATATATAAAATATATTTTAGGATAAAAATTTCCTTTCCATTATTATCATTTTAATTCTAAAAAAACTCAAAATCATCAAAGATTTTTCCTTTAGAACATGAAGAAAAATTTATTATTTATTTTTAAGATCATCATTCTCTTTATTTACCTTCTTAATTTCCATTAATATGATGATTTATTATAATGAGTATTCTTTGAAATTTATACTTTCATCAATCACAAACTTATTTTTATTCCATTTCATAGAAAGATATCTTATGACTCTAAATAAATGCAGAGTTCTACAATATTTTTCCAAGTTAATTCATTCCATTTACAATGACTGTGAATTATTTGAACATTTGATTGATTCTTTGATCATCCCTAATCTTGAAATCTTGGTACCCCACTCAAAGTATTTTGAGTTTGGTTCTAATTAGGTTGTCTATTCCAAGGTGAGTAACTAGTAAAATCATCCAATTATCATGATTTTTATTATATGCAGACACATTAATAAACACACATATGTTAATAGAATAATATAAATATTTTCTGATTTGTAAATAAAATCCTGACCTGGGGACCACTAAACTGGTTCCCTAATTTGGTTCTCTACAAGGCCCGAAGTGCACCTACATGTATTCTAGAGGCTTTCAACTAGAAACAAGGGTCTAAAGGCAGCACAATGAAGAGAATATACCCTCACGATTAAGTAAAAATATCGAAAATAACCACATATAATCCAAAGTGGTAAATATAAATAGTGTATAAGTAGTAAATAATCTAAAATAGAAGCATCCTATTATAATAAATGAAATTATTTTAAATCATGAACACCATGTAAAAAATACAACATTGATCACCCACTAGGCCAATTAAATATATATGAGTACATAAAGTAAATCAAAATAAAGGTATACGAATATCATATTAACTCTGATATAAATCATATAACTGATCTATATACACTTTCGAACTGCACCATCCTGATCATAAAAATCCACATGAGCAGCTCCACTCGATCATGCAACCCTTGGCCTCATCCCAATCCATCATGAAATCTGTTCACAACCTGAAAAGAAGACATAAGGTCTTCACGCACCCCAAGGTGAACGTATATGGGTAAGTAGTAATCTCAGTTTTCCACCCCAATGATGAAATATAATTTTTTTCACAAGTGAATGCTCATTCATTATGTTCATCCTAGCCGAGACACATATAGAAACAATAAATTAAATGAATAATGTGAAGCCATGTTTGATCCCTGGATCCATGATCCTAGTCAACTAGGAAATGTTCCATCATTTATATATATATATGTATATAAATACATTCCTATAAATAGATATATACATAAATTTGTATATATATAATTAAGGTGAAAAATAACACAATCAACATTAGTCAATACTTGGGTCCATAATCCCAATTGATGAACATCCTATAAAAGGGAATTAAGAATAATGGCATACCACTCAATCCATGCATGATTAATTTGATCCCTATGTCTGTAATCCTAATTTAAAATACCTACTTTGGCTAGCACCAGAAATGTCTCTGATTAAGCTACGTCACCATAGGTGGATATATGTCCCAACCATGGGTTTATCCATACTTTCCTCTAATAACTATAATGAAGGTTTTCATATACTAAGGAACATACTATAAATATGATATAAAGGTGGACATCATTCCATACTCTCCATGTAAATTCAGTCTAATGATTGAGCCCTAGGTCTCAATCTGTAGGAATTCATGACATTGTGACTCAGAAAATTCCTTAAGGTTCTCACCTTTAGGTGATCTATAAATGGAATTTTGTCGATATCCAAGTACATGCTTGGCATCCATTAACTAGAAGAGTAGAACTGGTGTGTCCTCCCGAACCTAGGAAAAATCCTAGGCATTTATCAGAAGACCGTAATCATCCATGAGTATATCATGAAATGTGGAGAGTCATGCACAACATCTAATCATGTAAGTCTCAATAGTCGGACCTTAGGAAGTATGTATGGACATCCCCATCTTGTATCAAATCAAGGAGAGCATAATAATCCTCATCACACAAAAAATAAAGGACAAACAAATCATTTTCATCATGAAACAAATCAAATAGAGTGGAATCATACTCATTACATAACAAATAAAAGAGAGAGTACTCATCCTCATCATACATATCAAGAGGTATGTGAAGGACATACAAGCATATAAGGCTCAAATTCTAGATCCCAGGAAGTAAGTCTTGGTAACCCAACAATATAAAAAATAAAAAGGCACATAATCTTGACACTAGGAAGTACATATGGTCATCCCAATAATAATAATATAACACATGGGGGTACCTTTCCTTGTACCTCACATGGAATTGACATGTACTTTTCCTAGATGTATACTTCTACACAGCGTACGACTCACACGGGTTCTGGCTGTGTACTATACAAGGACATGTTCCCCTACACAGGCTATCATCCAGGTAATTGAATACATAGCTGAGTGTCAGTACATAGTGTGTATATCCCATACACAACGTGTGATTCCAAAAATATCAACTTCCCTGAATGGGAAGAACACAAAGTGTGTGATTGAGATTTCTGAACAGGAAACCCCTTAAATCACTCAGAATCCCCGTTTTCTCCAAAAATATTATAGATCAACCCCCAATGGGTAATAAGTAGGGTTAAAAAGTGTTTAAAACAATAAATCACTAAATCTGTATGGATTTATTGAAATACTTGCAAACAACCTACTTTGGGTAGAATCCTTCAAAACTTCGCTCGTTTCCACGATCCACGGTTGCCACACGATGATCCGACTCCTCTTGAGCTCCGTGGAGGCACCTCTCTTCCCCTATCTCTCACTCTCTCAATTATTTCTAGTTTCATGAAGGAATATTCCATTGAGGGAATGCATGAGATCTCGAGAAGAAAAAGAAATGAAAATAAATAAAATAAAGAAAAGAAAAGAAAAAGAAAAAGGGGCTCTGGCCCAGCCTCAGTTCCCAACATGAGTTTATACCCCACCTAGGTTGAACTCCCCATTTTAGACTCAAATGTGGAGATAAAATCTCAATATAATTCCTTGTTAAAATGATATATATGAATGAATGTGTTCAAATAAATTAATATTTATTATTCCATGAAAATTAAAATAGTTTGAAATTACAACAAACTCTTATCCTAGTATAGACATCATATTACAGGATAAAAAGAGTGGTTAGAAAAATTATCCAAGATTATCTACTAGGGAAAAATAAAAATTTTACCCCTTAGAAGTATCTAAAGGAAATATTAAAATTTCTGCTTAAAATTCCAATCCTGAAAAACATAGGTCATTACAATCTCTTCACCAAAACCCTTATCATCCCTAAGAATCCTTGGTGATAAAACTAGTTGTTATGATCACATTCTTATAATCTAAAAAACTATGCAATATTGACAATTGATTGAAGAGTCTCATAGCATAGAAAACACTCCTATATGAGAGAAACTTAACAACAATGAATCTAGTACTCCCCACCAGAGTTGTATCCTTATTTTCTCCTCATAACATCACCCATTTATGCTCCCAACGAATAGTTTTGATAGAAAAAAATTTCAATTGAAAATAAGGGTCACCACCCCCAAATGGAAAATGGTTCACTCTCCTCCATATGGATTATCTTATAACAGTCCTCAAGCATAACATCAATTGGTTCCTTCATCAAACAAGGAAAGATATTTAAGAAGAACAGATGCTTAGTTTAGATATGACACTCTCTTAGCTTACTCAATATGATGTTAAGATAAATTGTGATCATCTCAAACTAAGATTACACTAAGATTCCATCAAAAGGTTTGTATATATATCTCTCTCCCAACCATGCTCACATCTGATATGAAAACTTACCTTTAACCAAATCCTAACACCATGCCTACTGACAATGCATGTCTTGGTCTAGCCATGGGGCAACCATCTCAAAGTACCCTATTCATTTATAATGTCTCCTCTACCAAAAAAGTACATTCTTCATTTAAAAAAACACCTGAGAAACCATTACTGTGAAAAGTATTTAAAACCATCAATCACAATATCACACATATACACTCACTGATCTATGATTTAAAAGGAACCATGCATAACTGATGCATACCATTATCACCCAACTCATGATCCTATGATTAATCCAATATAAGGATAATATGACCATCTTATATGACACATTAGTCTAATTAATCTATAATCTCCTCTGGAACTCCTCTTCAAAATCATGAACCTCATATGTTCCATGATTTATTCCATGAATTCCTGCCACACAAAATTGTTTAAGAGATCTAAGCACATCTGGGTATAATAACAATATAATTAATAAAGGGGTTTGGAATCCAAACCTCATGAAGTTAAAATAGTCATCCCAATAATAATAATATACTTATCATGTTTGGAAAAACATTCAAAAACCAGAAAAACACATCTTACTATCATAGATGAATCAATAATTACCATGTGAATAAATAAATAAAGTGTGAGGGTGGACACATTCCTAAACCAACCAACACTTACATATCCAGATGAATTAATTTTTTATGGGTTTTAAGGTGACACTTGCTACCGTGTCTACCCAAACCCATAATGCACTAACTCAAGGTCGGTCAAACATTGGGGGACCCATTAGGTCCCTCGGGTCAAAGTACTGGAGAGGAATACTACTTGGGATCCTCGAGGTATACACATAAACGAAGGTATCCCACTAGGGATCCTTTGTAGTGAAAGTAAATTATGAATCCAACATGATATCCTTGACATTATGTAAATAGAGGAATCCCACTCAGAGTCCTCATAACGGTATACATGAAGAGGCGTCCTACATGGGACCCTTAGAAATAATTTATGTAGGTTGAGGAATCCTACATAGGATCCTAAAAATGAGTAAATAGGTTGAAGGATCCTAAAATATATTCCCTAAGTGATCATGTATGTAAAGTCATACCACATGGGACCTTTTATAATAGTAGTTAGGTGGAGGCATCCTACATGAGTTCCTAGAATAGAACTAATATCATGGCCTCTTAAGCCAGAAGGTAACATCATGCAAGGGATAAATTCTCAATGAAATATTTATAAAGGAATATACCAGATATATGGATATTAAACCATCTGAAATTAAAGGGTACCACTCTTAATAGAAAGTTGGATTTGACTATCGGATGAATAACCTCTCTATTTTGGAAAATTCCAAAAACACCTCCTAGGAATACTAAAATACCATTATGGGTTTCACCATCACGATCTACATGGAAAGATACTAAAAATGGAATATTAATAGGTCTATCTCTGACCCTGGGGAATAAAGATACGAAAAAACATCAAAAGGGTAGAAAGGGGAATTACATGACATTATACCCTAGTACATGAAATGTACTCCCAAATCCCCACCTAGGTGTATACTCCAACTGGACATGGAATTTAAAAAACCATGTACACAATGTGTTGATCATATATAGGGAAATGTACCCTACACGAGGTACTTTACTATATACCTCACATGTCCTAAGCATGTACTTTTTTTGGTTGTGTACTTCTACGTAGCTTGAGACCAACACGAGGTATGGCTATGTACTCTACACGACCATGTCACCCTACACAAGAAATATGGTTGGGTACACATATATAAAATTGAGTCCCAGTACATGGAATGTATAAATAATACATGACATATACTTAAACAACGTTCATATCCCCTGAATGGTAAGAACACAGAGCATGTATTCCTAAACAACCCACAGTGTGATCATAATTTCGGAATGGGAAACCCCTCAAATTACTTGAAACACCTGTTTTCTCCTCAATAGGTATAGATCAAACCCAAGGGAACTAAGAAGTTATACAATGGGTTTAAAAATATAAATCAGTAAATTAATAGGTATTTATAGAAAAAATTAAAAATGGCCTACTTTTGGGAGAAATCCACTGAAGCTTTGCTCATTTTTGTGATCCACGACTACTGCACGATGATCCAACTCCTCTCGAGCTTTGCGATGGTACCTATTTTATCCTATATATTTATCCCTCTCCCTATAATTCTTCCATATTGGTCATGTTAAGGATTAATACCAAGGGGTATTTAATGAGAATCTAGGGAAGGAAAAAAATAAAATAAATAAAAGGTTGAAAAGAAAAGAAAAAGAAAAGAAAAAGAAAAGGGGGCTCAAGCCTGGCCCCAGCGCCCGACCCCAACCTCAGTGCCCAACATGAGTTTATTACCCACCTAGGAAAAATACCAATTTTTGATTCAATATAGGTGAATCAAATCTCAATATGACAGTCCCTTCAAAAATATAGATGTATGAACATATGCGAGTAAATTAATATTTAATTAATTAAGGATTAAATATTGATTATTCCATGAAAATTATAATGGTTAATAATTACACCAAACTCATATACTATGGTAAAAACAATTTTCTTAATACTAACAGAGTGGTCATAAAAATCATATAAGATCATCTTTTAGGATAAAATGATTATTTTACCTTTTATAAGCATCTGAAAGGAAAATTTAAAATTTATTCTCAAAATTCCATTCCAAAAAAGAAAAGTTCCTTGCATTATAATTAAAAATATATCTATTATAATAATTTCCACTAAAAGTATCTAGATAATATGTTATTAGATTGAATATTTTTTCCATGATCAACGAATGTTCTATTCTAAATAGTTTTAGGTATGCCTCTATTTTGGATTTCTAGTAACCATAGTCATTACCATCAAAGTGCCATGGTTTCTGAGAAATCCATCCATTGTTTTCATTAATTCATTCCATATTATAGATAATTTTCCTATACTACAAGGTCTATCAAAATGTTTGAATAATAAAATATAAACAACATAATCTATAGAATAGTTGACTAAATTATTAATGGAATAAACACTAATACTAATTATTAGGTCTAATAGGTGATGGAAGTTGGTCCGGAGGGGTGGGAGTGAATAGAATATATTAAAAATGTTAAAAAGATAGATTAATTATATAAATTAATTATTAGAGTAAATTAATAATGTTGATTTATAGTAGAAATAAAAAATAGAACATAAGGATGCTTTTTATAGTTGTTCGATCAGAAGTGATCCAAGTCCATTATTATAATTATCTACTCACCAAGAGATACATCATGAACTAAAATTACTTTCTAAGGGGAATGATAACCAAATTTTGACCTATTTGTTTTATAGTAGAAGTATAATAAAAATATACTTGACTTTTGTATAATGAGTCACAACCCAATCACAACCCTAACTCTATATACCAAAAGTTATAACTTGAATTGTCCTGAATTTAGAATCTAGGAGTCACATCCTAAAAATAGAGAATCCTTATGTATAAAAAATCATAAAGATAAAGTGAAAGAAAGTTATAATTATGAAGAAGTTTTATCGACTCAATAAATAAGAACAAAATAGATATAATAAAACATAGGTACCAGTTCACAAGTGTTTTACTAGATTTATTGTCATGTCAAGATAGTAGAAGTAGTCGTATAAGTTTTTTTCATCCATTGAGAGATCATACAACAATAGTGAGAAATACTCCTCACTAGAAAAGTGTACAAAACTTCATAGTATCAACACCATTACAATCTTTGCAACATATCACTTGAAAATATGAAATATATCATAGAAAAAATAGAATATTAGAATTCTATCACTTTTCCACACACAT
This sequence comes from Viscum album, assembly GCA_963277665.1. NCBI lineage: Eukaryota > Viridiplantae > Streptophyta > Magnoliopsida > Santalales > Viscaceae > Viscum > Viscum album. Next base: position 67,989,554 of record OY728154.1, read on the forward strand.
AATAAAATCTTGATGACCTTTTAAAATAAAATAACATAACACAACTAATTAATAGTTAAACTATTTAAAATTTCAAAATAAAAATAATGGATTATTATAGAGAGAGAAAAATAGAAGGATATTATCATTTCATAATAATCTTTCAACTCACATATAGTATTCAAAACACTAAAGAAAAATTTAAACCAATTTGAAATAATTTGATTGAATATTTAATAATAATTCCATTATAATAAGTCAAAAATAAATCCCATGAAAATATCCATTATGAATTTAAAATTTGAAATTCCAGAACATTCCATTTTTAATATGCATTTAACATGTAGATAATTTCAAAAATTAATAAATTTTCCCTAAAAATATTAAAATAAGTTTGAGTGAGTTTGTTATCAACTAATATTAATTTATAAACATTATAATTGAAGAAAATAATGTAAAATAATAAAAATTATATTTTGAGTTTTGAGTTGTAAGTTTCATGAGTGAAAATAGAACATGTTTTGATCTTTATAAAACATGTTTAAAACAATTAACAACATTTCAAATAGGTTCTACATAAATAATATGAATTTATAAAATCAATATAATAATTAAAATATTTTAAATTAACATATATAAAATCAAAATTTGAATCATATTGTAAAAAAAACATATTTCTATATTTGAGAACTACCTGTAGAATTTCAAAAAACCACATAGGAAAATTCATGGAGGTGTTTTTCGCATCGGTGTCTTTCTCTAAAAAGCTAAGAATTTCCATGTAATAAAATTTCATATATATAAATTGAAGTTGGTGATTCATGTAAGCGAATCGATGTAGCCAAATTCATATAAGCGAATCAACATTTGTGAAATCATGTTGATGAATTTCTGAAATCTATAAACAGTTTGACTAAAAACAATTAAAACCAAAGAAATAACTTGTGAAAGGCCAAATATGATTTAGGTATAGTTGAATTATATTTATAAAATTTAATTATATTTCTAAATAATCATGAATCACTTTAATCATACCTCAATAACTCATGTTATAATTAAAGAAATATATAAAATTATTCTAAAAAAATGTATAAATCAAACTAAAAATATATAGTGACTTATAATCTAATTTTAGACATGATATAGATGATTAAAAATTTTATGTCTTAAAATTAAATATATTTAATTTTAAAATATTTATAAAATAATAAGAATGACTCAATTTTGAGTCTTTTATCCCACTATATGGGAAAAATATTGAAGTTAATTGAATCTGGAAAATTGGATATGTGGTTCACAAATCGACTATGTGGAATAAAAATTGGCTACAAGGTTAAGAATCTAGCTATATATATTTTGACAAATTGGCAATGTGGTAATAGTATAAAAGATGTGTAAAAGATATATAATGATCTTAAATGAATTATTTATCCTTGGAAAACATCATGAAACTTGTAGAACAAGTCATAAAAAATCAAAATATAAAATAAAAGAAATTTTAAAAAAAGAAACATTATGATATAATAAAATTTAAACATACCAAAGAAAACAATTAATAAAGCATTTAGAAATTATAATTACATAAAATAATATACAATAAGATATAATAATAACTAAAAATATTTTTTAAAAATAAATAGTTTTTATAAAAAATATCAAATAGTGAGGAATTTTTTAATATTCAAAACATAAAATATTAATACTCCAAAAAATAGGAAAACAAACATCTCTGTTCTATCAAACTCCCCCCATTTAGAAATTACAAAATTGAATAATATTTTTCAAAAATTCTATCACTTTTTCAAATTTATAAAAACTAAATATAGAAAATATTATAAAAATATCTCCCTCAATAAAATAAAAAAATAATTTTCAAACTAAATTTCCAACATTCCAAGTTTAAATTTGATTTTGTTAAATATAAAAAAATCCAATAGTTTAGTAAAAATATATTCAATTTTATTTTTAGTTAGAATATTATCAAAAATAACATATCCTTTATTAACATAATTTATAAAAAAATGAAATCACACATCAATATGATTAGTTTGATAATTTTTTAAATGATTTTTTAAAATAGAAATAGGGGAATAATTGTCACAATAAATATGAATATTTTCAAATTTTTTAAAAAAATAAGAGAAAGTATATTTAATCTATAATGGGTTTCAAATAAATTATGAAAAATAAATATATTCACTGTTAGAACTATATAAAGAAACAAAAAATTGTTTTCGTGAACTCAAAGAAAATAAATTTTAAAAATGAAAATGAAAAATACCCAAGGTAGCTTTTCTATCATGTTTCCATCCTCTAAAATGAGAGTCAGAGTAGTTAATTAAATAAAAAACATTTATATAGAATAAAATAATACTCTATTAATATTCCCTTTAACATATCTAATAATATGTTTAACAACCTTTATGTGATATTCATTAGGATCAGATTAAAATATAAAACCTTAAAAACATTAAACATTATATCAGCTCTAGAAGTAGTCAAATAGAAAAATTATAATCATGCCTCTAAACAATTTAGAATCAAAAAAATTTCTAGAAACATAAAAATATAATTTAAAACTAATACTCATAATGGTTTTAAAATTATTATACGAATTAAGAGAAAAATATTTTACAAAATATTTAGCATATTTAGATTGAGTGAAGAAAATACCATTTATTTTCTAAATTTAAAATTCTAGAAAGAATTTTAATTCTCCCATAATAATCATGTAAAACTCACTTTCCATGAAATTTAAAAACTCCTTACAAAGAAAATAATTTTAGGTGAATAATAATATCATCAATATAAATTTGAACAATTGAAATATCATTTGAAACTATTTTGATAAATGAAGAAGGATCTACTTTACCATTATTAAAATAATTTTTAAACAAAAAAATTGAAGTATATTATACCAACCATGAGGATATTTCTTAATACTGTTTAACATTTTTGATAATTTAAAAATGATTATGAAATTTTTTATTTTCAAAATTAGGGGGTTCAAAAAAATAAACTTCTCTAGAAATAAAAATATTTAAAAATGAACTTTTAATATTTATTTAAAATAAATTATAACCTTGAAAAGTGGAAAACGATAAAAAATTATAATAGATTAAATATGAGTAGCATTTGAAAAATATTCATTAAAATCCATACATTCTTCTTGAAAATACCCTTAAGTAATATGTCTAGATTTATTTTTAACAATTTCACCAGATTTATCCATTTTATTTCTCAAAATCCGTTTAGTTACATTAACATGTTTATCAATAGGTTGTTCAACTAAATTCCAAAAATTATTTATAGAAAATTTATTAAGTTCATTTTCATAGGAATAATCTCATTTTCACCATTTAAATAATTTAAAACATCATTTGGCACACAATCAGAAATAAAAAATTATAAATAAGTTTAAAGTAATGATTTCAATTTTCATTATGATTACCAAAATTACCAACCAAAAAGTCAATAGAATGATATTTATAAATCCTCTGTGATATAGGATCATATTGGGAAGCATTTCCCCCCTCAAAATAAACATTATTCTGAGGTTTTTCTTCACCAGAATTAAAATATATGAAATCATATTCAATATTTTACAAAACAGATTTTTGAGCATCACAAGATTCATTAAAATTTATATTCAAGAATTCTTCAATAGTTATGGAATGATAATTATAAATTCTATATGATTTACTGTTATAAGAATAACCATGAAATATAAATCGAACAATTTTAGCATCAAAGTTGTCTAAACTACCTTTGGTATTTAAAATAAAAACTTTACAACAAAAACATTAAAATAACTAACCTCTGGTTTTTTTTTCTATTAAAAAATTCATATGGGGTTTCATTCAAAAAAATATAACATAAAATATACTAAAAACATCGCATGTAATATTAACAGATTCAAGACAAAAATATTTCTGCAAATGATATTCATTAAGAATAGTTCAAGCCATCTCTTAAATAGTTCTATTTTTTGTTCTAAAACACCATTTGGTTGTGGTGTTATTGGAGTGAAAAAATGACGAGTATATCCATTTTATTCACAGTTTTGTTTCAAAATTTAAATTAAAAAATTAACCTATATTATAACTTCTAATAGAAATAAATAAACAACCTTTTTCCTTTTGAACTAGATTATAGAATGAAATAAATATAGGTAAGTATTTATGCTTACAAGATATAAAATAAACAAATGTAAGTATATTGAAATAATAAACAATAAAAAACATATTTATTTACACTTCAACTATAAATTCTCATCAAAACAAATAAATTTAGATGTAGTAATTCAAGAGTTATGGAAGTGAAAACATGATTTCAATGAAAGTAAATATGAATTTTTATATGTGATTTGAATGAAATACCATTTTTCTTTGAAATATCTTCTTCTATAGTATTCTTCAACTCATGTTCGTATTGATGAAGTAATCTGACGATTTCATACAATGTAAGTTCTTTGAAATCCTTACAATAATCAATCAAAACATTCTTTATATTTCATTATTGGGTAGATCTCATAGTACTGTTTAAAAAAGTACCAGGTTCTACAAAATTTCTCTAATGGAATTCATTACATTCACAATGTTTGTGAACCCATGGAACATTTGAATGAAGCTTTCATCTTAACCTATCTTGAAATATTTGTATTTTTTTAAAGCATTATGAATTTGGTTCTAATCATCTTATCTGATTCAATATGAGTAACTTGTAGAATATTCTAGATATTATGAGCTGTATTACATGAAAACACATGACTAAACACAATTATATTAAAAAAACAATATAATATATTAACTACTATGTAATTAAAAACATATCAAACAACATCGTTTTCTGTAAGGGTATCTGGGTAAGATTTTGGAAGCTTGAAAGGTTTTTCCATGATCGACCAGTTTTCTATGATTAGTTTTTTTAGGTACACCTCTAGTTAAGATTTCCAATGACCATAGTCATTGTGATTAGAGTGCGGTGGTTTCGTAGGAATCCATCCACCGATTCCATTCATTATTTTTATATTATAGATCTTTTTATTGTACCATGAGGTCTAAGAAAAGGTTATCATAATAAAATATAAATAATAGAAAAACTATATAATAATTGGTTAAATTATAAAATAAATAACTTCTAATACTAATTTTTAGGCCAGATAGGCGATGAAAGATAATCTATAGGGTGGTAGTGAATAGACCAAATAATATTTTTTTTAAATAGAAAGATTAATTATCTAAAATAATTGTTATAGTTAATTTATAGCAGAAATAAAATATCGAACACAAGGATATTTGTTTATTAGATAAGTCTAAATGGGACATTATCTACAATTTTACCTCTCTTCTAAGTGAGAGACACTTTGTGAAATAATCTTATTTTTAAGGGGAGTCATGAACTAATTACAATGTTCTTTTTCTTGTGAAAGTATTACTAAAAGGAACCTGACATTTTTATAGGGAGTCAAAACAAAATTACAACCCTAACATTATATACCAGGAGTGACAACTAGAATGATCCTAAAATTAGAATTTATGAGTCATAAATTAAATATAGAAAATTATTTTTTATAAAAAATCATAAAGATAAATTGAAAGCATGTGAGAGACAATAATAATTAAAATCAAATCAAGAAACCAGAAAGAAATAGATAGAAGAAAATAAAACATAAGTACTAGTTCTTAAGATCTTTTTTGTTTGATTATCTCATGAAGTTTTTAGAAGTCCTAGAAGTTTTTTATTCCTCGAGAGATCATCCAATAGTAGTGAGTAATGTTTATCATAGGTATAATGTTCAAAACTTTGTAGTATCAACACCACTATGTTCTTCACACTATATCACTTTAAAATATGAATGTCCTCATTAAAAAATTATTGTATCAAAATTTAATTACTTTCCCACACATATATGAACAACTTTATTCCCTTAAAAAATGACTCAAAAAACTGATCTATAATTAGAAAATTTATAATTCAAAAATAATAATATAGGATTATTTAAGAGAGAGAGATAGAAAGAGTGTAGGATATTATCATTGCATAATAATTTCTTTACTCACATTAAATATTTTCAAAATTAAATAATAATTCAAACTAATTTTTAATAATTCAGTTAAATATTTTAAACTACTTCTATAATAATATGTCAAAAATAAATACCCTAAAAATCTAAAGTATCTATTTGAAATTAAAAATTCACAAACCTTCTATTTTCAAATGCAGTTAACATGTGATTTTTTTAAAAAATTAATTACACTGAATTTAAAATATTTTAAAAAAGATAAATGAGTTTAGTATCAACTAATATTAATTTATGAACAAATAAATTGAACAAAAATTATAGAAAATTTTAAAAACATTTTTTTTGAGTTTCGAGATGTATGTTTCATGTATAAAAATTGAACATCCTTAGATCTTCATAAAAATATGTTTAAAACAATTCAAAATAATTTGAATAGGTTTTACATAAATAATTTGAAATTATAAAGTATTTGTTAAAATTTAAATTTTATAATTAAACAATTATTAAATATATATATGAAACATTTTGTAAAAAATAGCATATATTCAGATTTTATAATAACCTATAGAATTTCAAAAAAACATAAGAAAATTAACATATGTGTTTCTCACATCGGAATTTCTCTCTACGTATATAAAATGACACCACTTTAGAATATTTCATGTAGAATAATTAACAAAGGTAATTTATGTAAGATAATAAATGTAGGAGACATCACCTAGCCAAATTCCAGAAATATGTAAAGAGTTTAACTAAAAAAATTAGGCCTAAAACAAACCTTATAAAATGTAGAATTAGATTTGTGTCCAGTTTAATTACATTTAGAAAATATCATTATATTTATAAATAATTAAGAATAACCTTAATCATACCTCTATAGATGATGTTATAATTTAAAAATAGTAGCAAAAAAGTTCTGAATAACTACATAAATCATATTGAAAACATACAGTGACTTCTAACCTATTTTTTGACATGATAGATATTGATTCAAAATTTTATATATTCTAATGAAATGTAGATAATTTATAATATTTATAACACAATAAGAATCACTCAATTTATAGTTATGTAACCCAAGATATTATTGAAATATAGAAGGAACCCGAAGAAATAAAATCAGATACATTGTTCACAAATCGGTTACGTGGATTACAAATTCGTTATATGGTTAAGAATTTGTTTATGAGGATTTTGAGAAATTGGATATATGGTAATAGTAAAAAACATGTTTAAATGATATTTAAAGGACCAAAATGATTTATTTATACTAGAAAAACTTCATGAAACTTTTAGAATGTGTTATGATAAGAAAGATTAAATCAAAATAAATTTTAAGCAGAGAAATATTATAATATAATCAAAGTTAAACATACTAAATAAATTACTTAATAATGTTATGAGAAAATATATTTATTTAAAATGATTTATAATTTATTTTATAAACATTATGAAAAATGATATCCTAGGGGTAATTTCAAGAAGGGGATCAATAAGTCTGTACGAGTAAATGATTTATTATTGATGATAAAGAGACTATGAATGGAATATGAATGATATAAATTATTTTAACAATGTTTATTATGTTAAACAAAATAAGCATGATTAAATTAAGGTTAATGAATCATAAGACATGATTCATATTTCATATTATAGGAAGAAAGTATTGAGTAATATGATGGATAATCCTGATTAATGGTTTAATAAGGAAGTGAAATTATTGAAGTGGTTTTGTATTGGGTTTAGATAATTATGATATTTATCAGTGATATTATGGTGTGTTATAAAATTTACTGGGATGTTGAATCATCTAATAGTTGTTCTATATTAGTTATGAATTATTAATGTGTAAGAATATGGTTAATGGTAATGATAAAATAGAAAAGTGATTTAGTGGTAAGGATATATTTTTTGAAAAAACATTATTTTGGGATTAATAACCCTTAATTTCTACCATATAGTGAGATAATAATGTTTAATTTGGATAAATAGATGATTGATATTGAAAATGTAAACTGGATTCTATTGGAGATCTTATAATTTATTACATAGTGATTTATGTTATATTTGATGAAGTTTATTTCATTTTTGGATTCATGAGTATATTAAATAGTCAATGATTTTACATGAGGAAAAATTATATAGTTAATTGGATGAATATATGTTTTTAATGAGGTTTTATAGAGAATCAGGTTATAAGCTTGTTTTAGGAAAATATATGATCAAGGTGTTTACGTGTTTGCGATGTGGCATTGTGAGAAACTTTATATTGTTTGGGAATAAATTTTAAAGTTGATCATTGGAAAACATATTTGTTCAAATATAATGGAATATTTTGTGTATTGAATTATGGTAGACATGATTTGGAGGAGTTTTAATATTATCTATTTATAGAGTGGTTTATGCTAAAATTTGGGTGTTATTGTTGAGGTTTTAGAGATTAATGTATTATTTCATCATATAAATACTTATCTTTATTGGATAAATCTTTATAACCATTTTTTTATAAATATCCGAAGATAGAAGTAATGATTTTTTGTAACATCCTATTACTTTTTTATTTGGTATGTTATAAAACTTTCCATGGTTTTTATTTTCATTAACTCGGTATGATCGAGAAGGAATTGGGAGAAAATCTATAACGGCGAAGTTAGATATTTGTTGTAATTTTTAGCATAAAATCTACTTATTATAGAACCTAATGTATAATTACACAACGTGTAATAGGGTTACATGACATGTAACTCAAAAATAATATTAAATCAATTTTTAATCCAAAGAAGAAGCGTTTTTTTGGTGAAAATGGGATTTACTAATTTCACAATGTGTAATTAAGTTACACATCATGTAAAGCACTATTGGTGGTTTTTAAAATACTATCCCTGCTGAATTTTTTTTTGATTCCTCCAATATCCCTTGATCTTGACCCAAAGCCTTCCCCAGGTGATTTTGGGAACCTCCAACCCCTTCGAGTCTTTTTTTTTCAGTGATTAATCCTCATTCTAGTCATTGTGTGACATACGTGGTAAGAATTATCTTTTCTTCTTACTCTCTTCTCCCTTAGATTTTGATAGATCATCTTGGGATTGATAGATCTAAACTCCATGTTATCGAATCTTTAATCTTGGTGTGATTCTTGGATATTTGTTACAACCGTTCTTTGTTGGTTTTGGTGCGATGGGTGTACATTATTTAGGTATTTAGATTTCATCCTTTCCACCCACCTATTTTTCAAAATTTTATCTATCTTGAGATGTGGATTGGATTATAGTGTTTTTTTGACCTTTTTGGGTTTCGTTGTTGTTGGATCCCATTGCGGGTGTGTGAAACCCATGTTTTGAGGTAGGTGGTCCCATATCTAGCATATGTTAAATAAATTTTATTGTTCCATTTTTATAAATTGATTTATAAATAAATCATTAGGAAATTGGAATGATTTTTTGTGTGTGTTGGAAAGGGATTTTAATGAAAAATGGGTTTCTATTCTTTTTTATAAATGGAAAGAAAATGGGTATTTTTAAAGCATTGAATTATTTATGAAAAATAAGCAGGTGTGGTTACCCTATTAAATATTTAATTTCATAAATGGTTTTGAAAAAATTGACATGATTTTGAAAATAAACACATGAGTTACCTTGGGTACTAGGTGTAAGGTTTATCTTAAGGACATCATCCATTGTGGAGGTTTACACTTTGAGTGTTCCTTTTGTCCTATAGTGTATATTATAGGATCTAGGTATGGATATGATGTTGGGGTTTAACTTTTTATGGTGTCTCCCTAGTCTTGGAGTGTTGATAATTGGATTCAGGTACCAGAGTGCACTGATAATAGATTTTTGGGTACAAGTATTTAATTATCTAACCTATTGTATTCCTTAGTGTTGTGATAACAGTACTATTACTATTGTTTTGTACTACTTAGATTTGTACTTTTTTTAACCTTGATATTCATTTTTATTCTTGTGTAAGATGATATAAAAAATGTTCTTTGAACTTGATATACCTGATTTTGTTTTATAACTGTGAAAAAGGGAAATGTACCATGTTTTCTATAAAACATATTTACTACGTAAAATTCCCTGTTTTATTTGAAATGAGCACATGAGAATTATTTTAAGGAGACCAGTTATGGAACACCTAGTTGGGATCCTATTAAGCCTATTAACTCATAGCTTTTGAACCCCTTCGACGTTGCATAGACCATTGTATATCTTCCAATGCAGGGAAAGGTAAGGCCTCGCAGTGAGGCCGTGGAGTTTTTTTTCAGCTAAGTTGGGTAGCTAGTGGTGACATGGTGGGGGTTTCCCACACTATCACATGGAGTAGTTTTTTTTCACTTTCCTTTGTAGTTAGACATGCATCTTTGAGTTTTTAGCTACTTTAGTGGTTGTTATATTTCCACTGTCTTCCTATATTTATGGAAACTATATATATCAGTCTTGTATGTTTTATTTCTTCTTTGAGTATGTATATATATTTTCATTTTCTTAATTAAGGTTGGGAGAAATCATTCCCTTGGTTTTTTGTTCTATTCCCAGGTGCTTATCTCTAACCCCTAGGGAACAGGAATTCCCTTCAGGTATGTAAAATATTGGTTCGCGTTCCAAGTTTTAGGGTAAACTGGGCTGGTTCATTACAAAGAGGTTTCATAGGAGCTCTGTCCCCAAGAGTTCTTATCTTGGTATGTCTATTATATTGGAGATAGGATTGTCGAGACTTCGGAGGTATATTATGATAAGTTCCTGGCTTGCTCTTTTTGTGACGAGACTCAAGTTTCCATTGTACATTGGGATATGTGTCTATAGTGTTGGGTTTTGTTTTAAATCTTAGTTTCTGTTAATGGGTTTTTTGGTCTGAACTTAGATTTACTTTATTGTCTGATTGTTCCTTCTATTTAGGTGTGCATTATTATGCATCTAAGACATCTTCCATGAGTTCCTCAAGAGGGTGAAATTGATGCTCCTCAAGGGAATCCACCAATAGATCATAATCCCATTGAGGGTATAGTACATGCAGTTTTTGTTATTTATCAGAATGTACCATGGGGTTAGAATGTAGTTGTTGAGGTATAACAAGGATTTGGAGGATAGAGAGAGATTGATAGTGTGAATTGTTGTACAAGAATCCACCATCAATTAAAGTAATGAATGAATCTAAATAGGTAGTGGTCTTCTTGGATAATATCGATCAAATCTTTGACTTTCTGGCAACACCTGCAAATATAATGGTGAAGTTTGAAGCTTTCAGGCATGAAGGTTATAGTAAGGATTAGTGGGATTCCATATTCTTGGTAGATAGACATGTGGACTTGGATCGAAAGGGTTTCAAAACACTATTCTTCCAATAGTTATGTCCAGATTCACTAATGATGAAACAATATATGGATTTAATCTCTTTGTACTAGGGAGAGTGTCTTGTGTAGGTATACACCCACTAGTTTGCTAATATTTTTCTCTTTTCTTTAGACATGGTAAAGAATGACCATTTAAAGGCTCATAAGTTCCTGTAGGATTTATGACTGGATATCTGATCATAGTTATTTATGTTAAAACTTTCTAACTATGTGGAGATGGTAGAGAGAGTAATGATGGTAGAGATTAATATGGTAGGCAAGGTTGGATATTCCACCTATTCTTTTTAATATAGTGGCAGTTTTAGTGGAATTAATGGGAGGAAGAGGAAGTGGAAGGATCATCACATGAGTCTTGGAGGTGGGTCTTAGTAGTGATCCTCCTCTACACCATCTACTATAACTTGTAGTCTACCTTTTACTTTCTATCACTTTAGAAATGTCAGAGACAATAGACATTTTTCCCATGCCTGTGAAGAACTGAAATTATTGTGGACGTTTTGGCCATTTACAATGCTTCTGTCATGAAATGTATACACCTCATTATGGATAGGGTTCTTCGACTCTATATGCTACTGTGGGGTAGTCAGATGCTTCAAAGACTACCAGGCTCTAGCCACAGACCTCCAGAGTGAATCACTTTCTCAAAGTAGATGAGTTTCTAATGGAAGTCGATGTAGGTCCATAAGTATTTAAAGGTAATATCTTTAATACATCTTCCATATCAATTTATTTCTTTGATACTAGTACATCCCACTTATTTATATATACATGTTTTATTGATATGATTAAACTTCCAATGGAACTTATTTCTTTTGTTATGGAGTTTGTGACACCCCTTGGTAAGAGGAAAGAGAATGGTTTTTAGTGTCCTTGTTCATTTACAATATTTGATATGGAGTTAGTTTGGGATTTTCTTGTTTTTGATTTAGATATGTTTGTTTTCATAATTGGTATAAATTGTATAGTTTCTCGTTGATATTAGGATGATTGTTATCATAGTCATGTTTTGGTTCTTTCTACTGATGAGGGATATCATGTGTTTTATGGGGAGTGTAACCCAAGGTCTAGTCATGTAGGGCCCTCCCACCCCGAGCTCATGAGTTTTTTGTCCCCTATTGTGATTAAGACCAATGAAATTTCTTCTATTGTTGATCTTCCCATTGTTGTTCAGAAATTTTATGATGTTTTCCCTGACAACTTCTCCTATCTTCTTATAGAGAGAGGGGTGGATTATGCAGTTTACTGGATACCAGGGATGCAATGGATATTGATACCTTCTTATTTTATGGAATCAATATAGATGAATGAGATTAAGATTTAGTTGGATGAATTTTTTGAAAAAGTTTTTGTGCACTCTTGTTTTTCACCTTGGGAAACCCTTATGTTCTTCACTAAGAAGGAATATGGTCCACTTCTATTGTGTGTGGACTATTAGAAGTTGAACTGGGTAATAGATAATAATAAGTATCCTTTTCCTCACCTGGATGATTTTTTTGATAAATTAAATGGGGGAAAGTGGTTTTCAAAGATTAATGTTTGGTCGTGTTATCATCAGTTGAGAGTTTTTGAGTCTAATATACCGAAGAAAACTTTTAGGAGTAGGTATGGCCATTATGAATTTCTTGGAATTTCTTTTGGTCTGACTAATGATTTTATAGTTTTTATGTCTTTGATGAATCAAATATTCCATAAATATATTAACACATTTATGGTAGTGTTCATGGATGATATTCTAGTTTATTTAAAATTTTAAAGTGAGCACAAGAACCATATTAGTTTGGTTATGAAAATCATGATAATTCACCATTTGTATGGAAATGTAATTTTTGAGAATGAATTATCAGTTGATCCTAAAAAGGTAAAGGATTTATTGTCAAGGAAAGAACAATATAATGTATTTGATATTCAGAGTTTCCTTGGTATTGTTGGACATTACCGATGGTTAGTTAAAGATTTCTCTAAACTGGTGTCACCTTTGACTACCCTTACTATGAAAGTGGTGAAATTCACCTAGGATGTGAAGTGTCATTTTTCTTTCGATGAACTGAAATGACTTATGAAATCAGAACCTATACTTATCTAACCTGATCTTAGTAAGGGATACATTGTGTTTTTATGATTCTGGTGCTAGTTTGGGTTTCATGATTATTCAGTATGATCATGTGGTGTCTTGTGGATGTCGTTATCTGTAACCATATTAGAAGAATTACCCCACTCATGACTTAGATATTTCTATGGTTATTCATGTGAATATGTTTTGGCAGAACTATATTTTTGGGGAGAGGTTCATAGTATTTTTTGATCATATGGGTCTGAGCTATATCTTTTCTCATAAATACTTGAATCTTAGACTGAGAATATGGGTAGAATACCTTCATACATTTGACATCGATATCACCTACATCCCATGGAAGAGGAATGCCATTTTTAATGCTTTGAGATGTAAACTTACAATCTAGGAAGTGAAAGAATCATTAGAAGAGTGGAAATTGATGGATCCTTTTTCATAGTTTAACATTGGAGTCTAAAAATCAAGGTAATAGATCTCTTTAACCAGTGTTTAGTTGACCTCCACTCTTGCTGAATTTATTCTTCAGGGAAAAAACCTTTAAGATGTGTTCTATGGAATTATATAATCTCTTTAATGTGGGGGACCATTCCTGAGTGGTCATTCTCCCAAGATGATTTTATTTACTTCCAGAATCATTTTTTAGTACCACAATTGGTAAAGAGAGCTATTATAGGGGATTTCTATAGTTCCCAAAGGGTAGTGCACCCAGGAACCATGAATATGTTTTATGACATGCAACATAAATTTTGGTGGCCTGATATGAGATGGGACATTGTTGGGTTTTTATCTAATTGTTATACATTAAAATAGGGGAAAGTTGATCATTAAAAACCTTCAGGTTCACTTCATCCACTTCTAGTTCCTACTTGGAAGTCATATGAGATCTCTATTGACTTTTTGGTTGGGTTTTTGAGTACCTAGAAAACCAAGTATGCGATATGGGTAATGATGGATATACTAACAAAATCAAATCACTTTATACCCATTCAGGATATAACCAAAGTTAAAGATTTGGGAAATCATTATATGAAAGTGATTGTTCAGTTTCATGGAGTTATAACTGCTATAGTTTTTGATAGAGATCCTTGGTCCAATTAATACTTTTCGAAAGTACTTCAAGAGGTGTTGCGATCTTATGTTAATTTGAGTATGATATACCATCTACAGTCATATGGTCATGCAGAAAGAGCCATATAGATTCTTAAAGATATGCTCCGCACTTGTGTTAATGACTTTGATGGGGCTTAGGATGATCAATTTGGGCTAGTCTAGTTTTATTATAACAATAATTACTAGTTTTTGATTAGAATGGATCCTTTTGAGGCCTTGTGTGGCTGACATTATAAATCTCCATTGTGTTGGTTGGAGATTTCTGAAATTTCTTTGATTGGACCAAGATTGGTTCAAGAGATGAAAAAAAAAGATTCAGTTGATTCATTAGAGGATATTATTGACACAGAGAAGGAAAAAATATAATGCTGGTCATCATCGTAGTCTATTGGAGTTTTCAGTTGGTGACCAAGTGTTTTTAAAAGTTTCACCCCATTTGGATCATCAACAACTTGGAAGGGAAGTAAAACTTTCTCCCCATTTTGTGGGAACTTTTGAGGTTGTAGAGAAAGTGGGTAATATTTATTACCATTTGGAACTTACACCACAAATGACATCAATACATAATGTGTTTCATGCATCTCAGTTTCGAAAGTATCTATCTGATCCATCTCATGTTTTGAACTGGCGTGATATTGAAGTTGAGCCTGACTTATCCATAGTTGAGCAGCCAATAGGGATAATAGATTCTAAAACCAAGTTAATTTGTGGGAGGATGATAAATTTTATTTGAGTGCTATGAAATCACGTTTCTGATTCTTATGGGACATGAGAGAATGAGTCACTGATGAGAGAGTAGCGACCTCATCTTTTTAGCATGGTGGATTCTTCATAGTATTTATAAGGGAAAAAAGTTTCTATGTTGGGGAGGTTGTAACAACCTGTTACCTTGTTAATTGGTACATTCTAAACCTTATCATGTATTTTCTTTTCATTGACTAGGTAGGATCGGGAAGGAATTGGGAGTATACCTGTAATGGTGAAGTCTGATATTTGTTGGAATTTTTAGCACATAACCTACTGATTCAACAACCTGTTGAAGAATTACATGATATGTAATTGGGATACATGATATGTAATTGGGTTACATGACATGTAATTGGGTTATATTATATATAACTCATACATGAAATTAAATATGTTTTTAATCAAAAGGTGATGGTTTTTAGTGGAAATGGGATTTATCAATTTCACAATGTGTAATTGGGTTACATGTCATGTAAAGTCTTGATGGTAATTTTTTAAATAGGTATCCCAGATGAAATTTCCATTTTTTTCTTCCTCTAGGATCCCTTTCTCTCGACCCATAGCCTTCCCCATGTGATTTTGGGAACCTCAAATCGCTCCAGGTCTTTCTTTTTGCAATTGATCCTCATTTCGATCATTGTGTGACATATCGAGTAAGTGTTATCTCTGTTTATTACTCTCTTCTCCCTTAGAGTTTGATATATCATCCAGGGATTAGTGGATATAAACTCCATGTTGTCAAATCTTGAATCTAGGTATGATTTTTGGAGCTCCATTATGGTCATTATTTATTGGTTTTGGTGCGGCGGGTGTTAGTTATTGAGGTATGAGGATTTCCTCCATTCTTCCAACCCCTATTTATAAATTGAATATATATTGAGATGTGGATTGGATTATAGGGTTTATTCTAAAGTTGTTGGTTTTCATTATTGGTGGATCCCGTTGCAGGAATGTGCGATCTGAGTTTTGAGGTAGTTGGTTCTATCTCTATCCTTTGTTTGATATACCGTATTTTTTTATAAATTGATTTATAAATAAATTAGTATGAAATTTGAATGATTTTTTTATGTGTTTTGGAAAGGTATTTTGAAGAAAAATGTTTTTTCCTTGGTTTTTGATAAATTGAAATAAAATGGATATCTTCAAAGCATTGAATGATTTTTGAAAAAGAAGTGGGTATGGTTACCCAATTAAATGTTGAATTGAATAAATGATTTTGAAATGGTTTTCCAAACATTGATATGGTTTTGAAATTGAGCACATGGGTTATCATGGGTAATAGGTCTAAGGATTATCTTAAGGCCATCATCAATTGTGGGGGTTCACTTTATAGGTGTTCCTCTAATCTTAAAGTGTATCTTATTGGATCTAGGTATGTATATGATGTCAGGGTTTTACTTTATGGGGTGTCTCACTGCTCTTGGAGTGTAGATAAGCGGCTTCAGGTAATGTAGTGCACCAATCATAGATTTTTGGGTATGTGTAGTATGCTACCTACCCTATTGTATTCCTTGGTGTTGTGATACATTTTCTAAAACTGTTGTTTTTTACTTCTTTGTTTTTTAATTTTTTATTCTTAATATGCAATTTGATTATTCTGAAATATGATATAGAAAATGTGCATTGAAATTGTTATACCTACTTTTTTTTGGCCTATGAAAAAGGGAAATGTTTACCACATTTTCTATAAAAACAATTTACTTCTTATCATGCCATGTTTTATTTGAAATGAGAATATGATAATTATTATATAGAGACTTTTTATGGACCACCTGGGTGGGTTCCTATTAATCCTATTAGCTCACACCTTGTGCACCCCCTCGAAGATACATAGACCATTGTATGTCTTCCAATGTAGGGAAAGGAAAGGCATTGTAGTGAGGCATTGGGGTTTCATTTTAGTTAGGTTGGGTAGCATGTGGGGATATAGTGGGAGGTTTCCCACAATATCACATGGATTAGTTGCTTGTTTTCATTGTCATATATATTTGGACTTGTCTCTTTGAGTTTGTATCTACTTAAGTGGGCGTTTTGTTTCCTATTTCCTCTTAAAGTTATGGAACCTATATATATCAGTCTTCTGTTGATTATTTTTTTCTTTGAGTATGTATATATATTTCCATGTTCTTTATTCAGTTTGGGAGAATTCATTCCCTTGCTGTGTTGTATGACGCTCGAGTGCTTATCACTAACCTGTGGGGATCAGGAACTCCCTTCAGGTATGTAATGGATTGGTTTGGGTGCCAAATTTGAAGTTAACACAGGTTGGTTCATTACCAAGTGGTATCAGAGGAGGTATTTACCCAAGTGTTCTTGTCTTGGGACGTTTGTTAGACTGAAGATAGGATTGTTGGGACTTGAGACATGTGTTGTGACAAGTGCCTAGATATCTTTTTTCATTATGAGAGTCAATTTTCCTTGGGATGTTGGGATATGTGTCTCTAGTGTTGGGGTTTATTTTAAATACCAGTTTCTTCTTATGGGTTTTTTAGTTTAAAATGAAATTTAATATATTGTCTGATTGTTCCTTCTATGTCAGTGTGTGGTAGTATGCCTCTAAGACATCTTCCATAATTTCCTAAGAAGGGGGAAGTTGATGATCTTAAAGGGAATCCACCAACAGATGAATCCCATTGAGGTTATAATATAGGTAGTTCATGTTGTTGATCAAAACTTACCAATATTTCAGAATATAGTTGTTGAGGTACAACCAGGAGTTGAAGGAGAGAAAGATAAATCACATGAATTCTTACATGACAAGCCACCATCCTTAAAGGAACTAATGAATATCAAGAGTTTGAGGAGTGAATGGATATGATCGATCATGTTTTTGAATTTCTAGCGACACCTGAAAATATAAAGGTGAAGTGAGAAGCTTTCAAGATCAAGGTTTCCAGTAAGTGATTGTGGGATTCCATAGTCCAAGTAGATATACACATGGAATTGTATTGGAAGGGTTTCAAAACCCTATTCTTCCAATAATTTTTTTCAAATTAACTGATGCTGGTAAAATATTTAGTGTTTCTATATTTTTCATAGGGAGAGCATTTGATGTTGTCATACATGAACCATTTTACTAAGATTTTTCATTTTACTCCAGATGTGGTAAATAATGATCAATTAAAGGCTCATAAGTACCTAAAGGGTTTACGACTGGATATCAGATCATAGGTATTTATGTTAAATATTTCTACTTATTTGTAGATGGTAGAAAAATCTATGATGACAGAGATGAATATTGAAGGCAAGGTTAGATTTCTCAGATCTTCTTTTCTATTTGTTGTCATCTTTAGTGGTGGACATGGGAGGAATAAGAATAGGAAAGTTCATTGTAGGAGTGGTGGATGTGGGTCTCCATAGTGAGAATCCCCTAGAATTTCTACTATAGCTAGTAGTGTACCTCTGATTTTCTATCAGTATGTCAAAATCAAACACACTATACGTTTTTCTCTTATTCTCATGAAGACGTGGACCAACTATTAATGTGGTGGTCATTTACAATGCTTTTATCTGGTCATGTCTATGCCTCTTTATGGTCAAGGTTTGTTGGATCCAAAGGCTACTGTGGGGTAGTCATATGCATCAAAGACTACAGGTCTCTATCCACGTGACTCAAAAGTGAATAACCTTTACAAAGCAGATGAGTGTCCAGAGGAAGTCAATACAAGTCCACCGACAGTGAGAGGTAATATATCTATTTCATCTTCTGTACTGATTTCTTTAATTGATACTGCTTCCTCCCACTCATTTATATCAAATTTTTTTGTTGATATTCTTAAACTTCCAATGAAACTTATGTACTTCATTATGAAGTTAGAGATACCCCTTGGAAAGAGGAAAGAGTGGGGTTTTTAGTGTCTTTATTATTCGTTAAAAATAGTTGATATAGAGTTGTTCTGGGATTCTCTCATTCTTGATTTCGATCTATTTGACGTCATCATCAGTATTGATTATCTAGTCACTCATCGAGATGAGTTTGATTTTTAGCATCAGCATGTTTTGTTTCATACTGCTGATGGGAGCTCTCGTGTGTTTTAGGGGGAGTGGGACTTGAGGTCTGATCATATAGGGACTTCCCACCCATAGATCAGAAGTTTTTTGACTATTTTTGAGATTGAGCCTGAAATTGTTCATTCTATTTTTAATCTTCCTGTTTTTGTTTGTGATTTTTCTAACGTTTTCTCAAACAGCTCATCCTGTCTTTCTCCATAGATAGAGGTAGATTTTACAGTTGACTAGGTTCCAGAGACAAAGCTGATATCAATACCTTCTTATTATATGTCACCAATGTAGTTGAAAGAGCTTAATATTCAATTGGATGACCTATTGGAAAAAGGGTTTGTTCACCCTGGTGTTTCTCCTTGTGCATCCCCTATGCTATTTTCCAAGAAGGTAGATGGTTCACTTCAATTGTGTGTGGACTATCAGATGTTTAATTGGGTAACAGTTAAGAACAAGTATCATTTGCCTCATGTGGATGATTTGTTTTATTAGTTAAAGGGGGAAATAGGTTTTCAAATATTTATCTTCAGTCGTGTTATCATCATCTCAGAGTTCGGGAATCTGATATACTGAAGAAAACTTTCAGTACCAGGTATCACCATTATGAATATATTGTGATTCCTTTTGGTCTAACTGATGCTCCTTAAATTTTTATGGCTTTGGTAAATCATATATTTTGTCAATATCTTGAAACTTTTGTGGTAGTTTTTGTGGGTGATATTCTGGTTTATTTGAAATCTGAACGTGAGGACGAGCACCATCTTAGTTTGGTTCTATAAATTTTTATAAGTCACCATCATATGGAATGATTTTGAAATGTAGTTTCTATATTAAAGAAATTACATTCTTAGGGAACATGATTTTGGAACATGGATTATTAGTTGATCCTATAAAGGTGAATTTTTTCTTGTCATGGAAAGAACCACAAAATGTCTTTGAGATTCAGAGTTTCCTTAGTCTTTCTAGATACAACCAATGGTTTGTTAAATATTTCTCTAAAATGGTGTCACATTTGACTGCCCTTACCATGAATGTAGTGAAATTCACCTAGCATGTGAAGTTTTATTATTCTTATGATGATCTGAAATTACTTCTGACATCAGATCCTATCATGATCTTACCTAATCCTAGTAAGGGATGCATGGATTTTTGTGATACTTTTGGTGCTGTTTTGGGTTATGTGATTATGTAGGATGATCATGTGGTGGATAATGGCTCTCATCAGCTCTAACTTCATGAGAATAATTATAACACTTATAACTTAGATCTTTTTATGGTTTTGAATACACTTATGTTTTGGAAGCACTATCTGTTTGGGGAGAGGTTCATAGTATTTTATTATCATAAGATTCTAAGATATATATTTTTTCACAAAAAAATGAATCTCAGATAGAGACTATGGATAGAATACCTTCAAAAATTTTACTTAGACATCTACTATACCCTAGGGAATGGGAATGTTGTTGTGGATGCTTTGATTTGTAAACTTCTGAACTAGGTAGTGAAATAATCATCAGAAGATTATAACTTGATGGATCTTTTTGCACAGTTTCACATTGGAGTCTAGGAATCAGGGGAAGAGATCTATTTGACCAGTGTTTAGTTGAACTCCACTCTTCTTAAGTTGATTCTCCAGGAACAATAGATTACCGATGAGATCTATGGAATTATATATTCTCTTAATGGTGGGGAGACCATTTTTTGAGTTGCCGTTCTCCAAAGAGGATGTTCTTTGCTTCTAGAATCATTTTTTGGTACCATTGTCAGTAAGGAGAGATGTTATGGGATATTTTCATAGTTCCTGGAAGGAAGTGCACCCAAGAACCATAAATATGTTCTATGATATGTGAAATAAATTATATTATCCTGGTATGAGACGGGGAATTGCTTAGTTTGTCTCTCATTTCTATACATGCCAATAGGTGAAAGCTGAGCATAAAAAACATTTGGGTTTGCTTCATCCACTTCCAGTTCCTACTTGTAAGTGGGATGAGATATCCATGGAATATTCGGTTGGGTTTCCATGTACCCAAAAAAATAATAATTTTATATGGGTTGTGATCAATATACTGACAAAATCACTTCATTTTATACGCATTAAGGATACAACAAAAGTTGAAGAGTTGGGAAATCTATATGTAAGAGAGATTGTTAATTTTAACGAAGTTCCATCTACTATAGTTTCTGATAGAGATCCTTGGTTCACTTGTTTCTTTTAGAAAGTCCTTCAGGAGGTTTTGAGATCTCAAGTTCATTTGAGTACGTCATATCATCCGCAATCGGTTGAATAAATGGAAAGATCCATACAGATTCTTATGGATATGATTCGTTCTTGTGTTCTCAATTTTGGTGGGGCTTGGGATGATCACTTGGGGTTGGTTGAGTTTTTGTATAACAATAGTTACTAGTCAATGATCATGATGGATCATTTTGAGGCCTTGTATGGTCATCCTTGAAAATCACCATTATGTTGGTCAAATATTGGTGAATGTTTCTTGATTGGACCGATCCTAATTCAAGAGACAAAAAAAGATTCATTTGATTTGTTCGAGGATATTTATGGCACAAAGTGGGTATAAATATAATGATAATCATTGTCATAGTTCATTGAAGATTTTAGTTGGTGACCAAGTGTTTTTGAAAGTTTTACCCTATTTGGGTTATCGATTGCTTGAAAGACATGGGAAACTTTCTCCCCATTTTTCGGGACCATTCGAGGTTATGAAGCAATTGGTGAAGGTTGATTAATGTTTGGAACTTCCACCACAACTGACAATGATAAATCAAATATTTCATGTATCTCATATCTAAAATAATCTATCTAATACATTTCTTACTTTGATCTAGCATGATCTTGAAGTT
The DNA here is from genome assembly GCA_963277665.1 of Viscum album. Classification (NCBI taxonomy): domain Eukaryota; kingdom Viridiplantae; phylum Streptophyta; class Magnoliopsida; order Santalales; family Viscaceae; genus Viscum; species Viscum album. Next base: position 68,011,703 of record OY728154.1, read on the forward strand.
GAGCCTAACTTATCCATGACTGAGAAAATGACCAGGATAATTGATTTTGAAACCAAGGTACTTTATGGGAGGATAATACCTTTGGTTTGAGTGATATGGTAGCATGGTTTTAATTCTCATGAGACATGGGAGCATGAGGCACTATTGAGTGATTATTGGCCTCGTATTTTTATCATGTAGGCTTCTTCATAGTCTTTTTGAGGATAAAAAGTTTTTATGGTGGGGAGGTTATAATATCCCAATACCTTTTTAATTAGTACGTTTTAAACCTTTTCATGGTTTTTCTTTTCATTAACTGGGTAGGATCAAGAAGGAATTAGGATGATTCTTGTAATGGTGAAGTTAGATATTTGTTGTAATTTTTAGCATGAAACCTACTAATTCTGCATACTATTGGATAAATACACAATGTGTAACAAGGTTACATAATTCGTAAATCATATATAAAATTATATTTGTTTTTTATCAAAAGGTGATGGATTTTTTTATAGAAAATGGTATTTACCTATTTCACGATGTGTAATTGGCTTAAACATCATGTAAAGTCTTGATGGTTCTTTTTAAATAGGAAAATCGACTAAAATTTTCATTTTTTCGTCCTTCAGGATCCCTTTATCTTTATCCAAAGCCTTCTCTAAGTGATTTTGGGAACCTCCAACCCCTCCTGGTCTTTTTGTTCAGATATTGATCCTTGTTTTGGTCATTGAGTGAGTTATTGGGTAAGAATTATCTCTATTTCTCACTCTCTTATCCCTTGTAGTTTGATAGATCATCTAGGGACTAATGAATCTTAACTCAATGTTATCAAATCTTGAATCTAGGTGTAATTTTTGGATCTCAGTTATAGTTATTCTTCATTAGTTTTAGTGTGGTTTTTGTATGTTATTGAGGTATATGGATTTACTCCTTTTTTATTACCCATTTTCCTAAATTGAATCTATCTTGAGATGTGGATTGGATTCTAGGGTTTTCAATGACATTGGTGGGTTTTATTGTTGGTAGATCTCATTGCGGGCATGTGCGAACCGAGTTTTGAGGTAGTTGGTTATGTCTCCATCCCATGTTTGATAAACCGTATTGTTATTTTTTATAAATTGATTTATAAATAAATTGTTATGAAATTGGAATGATTGTTTGTGTGTGTAGGAAAGGTATTTTGAAGAAAAATGGATTTTCCTTAGTTTTTGATAAATGAAAAGTAGAGGGGGTTTCTTTAAATAATTGAATGATTTGTGAAAAATAATTTGGTATAGTTTCCCTATTAAATTTTGAATTGAATAAATTATTTTGAAATGGTTTTCAAAACATTGATATGATTGTGAAAACAAGCATATAGGTTACCTTGGGTACTAGGTTAAAGGTTTATCTTGAGGCCATCTTCCATTGAGGGGGTTCACTTTCGAGGTGTTCCTCTTGTCCTAGAGTGTATATTATTGGATTTATGTACGTATATGATGTCAGAGTTTCACTTTTTTGGGTGTCTCCCTGGTCATGTACTGTAGATAATTGGCTTTAGGTACCATAGTGCACTCATCATATATTTTGGGTACGAGTAGTCTGCTACCCAAACTATTTTATTCCTTGGTGTTGTGATACCCGTGCTAGTACTGTTGTTTCATACAACTTGTATTTGTTCTATTTTAGCTTTGATATGCATGTTGATTCTTTTGAAATATGATATGGAAAATGTGCTTTGAAATTGATTTATCTGCTTTGGTTTTAGGGCTGATAAAAAGGGAAATGTTAACCATGTTTTCTATAAAACTAATTTACTGCTTATCATGTCATGTTTTGTTTGAAATGAGCATACAATAATTTTTATATAGAGGATTATTATGGAACAATTGGTTGGGATATTACTGATCCTTTTAGCTCACACCCTTCACACCCCTTCAGCGGTGTGTAGACCATTGTATGTCTTCTAATGCAGGGAAAGAAAAGGAACTGCAGTGATGAGGTGGGGTTTCATGTCAGCTGAGTTGGGTAGATGGTGGGAGGTTTCCCACACAATCAAATGGATTAGTTTCTTGTTTTTGTTTTCATTTTCAATTGGACTTTGTCTTTGAGTTTGTAGATACTTTAGTGGTTATTTTTTTTCCTCTTTCTTCTTACAGTTATGGAATATATATATATATATATATATATATATCAGTCTTCTATTATTTATTTCTGATTTGAATATGTATATATATTTCCATGTTCTTTGTTCAGGTTGGGAGAAATCATTCCCTTGGTGTGTTGTTCAATGTATGAGTGCTTTTTTCCAGCCCATGGGGATCAAGAAGATCCTTCGAGTATGTAATAGATTGGATCTGGTTCCATGCTTGAGGGTAACCCAGGTTGGTTCATTACACTTGTCATTATTTTATAGATTTTTTGATCCATTAAAAGTTAATTTTTATGGTTCAGGTTATTTCATGGAGTAAGAAATGAGATTGAAGTGGATGTGGACCAAATCATTATCAAAGGATGAAATTATACTTATAAAATGGAAAAAATCGACTAAGTATATTTTATTTTATACTATACTAGGATAGAAAAAAACCCAGAAATCTTGGAATAGAATCTTGGAAATAAAAATGTTTTTTTATTATAATCATTTCATAAGAATTTGTGGTCTTTTCGCCCCTCACTAATTTACAATTTTATGGTCAATAAATTTTTCCTGATTATATTTTATATAACTATTTATTATTACTTGTAAATTATCATTCTACTCCATGTATAAATTTTCAATTCTAGAAATTGTTATCCATATCTGGGAACCATATTACATATTATTTTTGGTATCCTTTTATATTTCACACCTCCCATTTTCAAAGAATGTTTTATTATGCCTTTGTATAATGCGAGTTCTCAAAATATTTATTTTCAAATATTAAACACTTGATTACCAAAATAAAAATTTTTAGGATGCAATTTATTTAATGGGGTATAATGATACACCATGATATTTTAAAATATAATTTTCTTTAAAGAAATTATAAATGTTGGATAACATGGTTTACATGGAACCCCAAGTCTAAATGAACTATGATATAATAATCATTTGTAACCTAGTTAAAGTTTTTAATAGGTATGATTATTAATAACAAAATTATGAAAAATATGTATAGATTTATGAAATAATTCAAATATATTGATTAATTCATTATAAATAAGTATCCAATTCTCAGTAAAGTCATTTATTAATTTAAAAATATGTTTTCTTCAAAAATGATTTTATTTGTATTATGTGTAGAGAAAATATAATTAACTTATACAATTTATATAAATTTTATTTAAAGTAATTAGTATAATTTTTGAAGTCATCATATTAATTTTATCTTATGGCGAATTTTTAGGATTTTTCAAATTTTTTCAGTGAACAGTAAAACAAACCGAGTTTTGTAAAAAATATCCTTTAACTTCAAGTAAAAGTCACATTATGTTTTGAAAATTATCATAAAGTAACATAAATCTCATTAAATTAGAAATAATATAATTAATTACATAATAATCACCATTATACTTTATTTTGGTATAAGTCCATATTGGGGATTAAAAACACATTTTTTCTAAAAACTATTTTTATGTGTTCAATGTGTTTTTATCTCAATAAATTAAATTAATCTATATTGATTCATGTTTTAAATGAAATTTAATTATTATATATTCAATAATATATTTTAGCATTTGTTTTTGTTTTTACAAGTAAAGTAATGGATGTAAATCAATTTTTATGCTTAAAAATTGATTTTTCTAAAGATGGGTTTTCATTGTGTTTTTCTCAATAATTATAAATAAGATTATTCCACATATATAAATTGAATCCATTGAAATTAATTCCATATTTTTAATCATCACAATTAATATAATTAATAGGTTAAAATTAATTTTTTCCCTAGTTAATAGTTAATATAGTAAACTTTTGTTACCACAGTTATGGTTAAAACGTTTTTACTAGGGATTAAACCAAGAGATAATATTAATAATTAAACCCAAAACTATATAATATTTATTTTTTAAATATATTTAAACATTATAATATACTAAATTAATTTTTATTTCTATTATTTTCCACATTCACATCAATGCGACTTATATTATTCAAATATGTTATGAAAGTCCTTGTGTATCCCTCCCCCACACATAAAAGGGAACCTATTCTTCTCCCATATTAACAATATTTTAGAGTTATATATTATACAGTACCTAATAAAAAATAATTATATATTCCTTCCATTAATACTATATCATCTAGTATTCTTCTAATATTAACCATTCAAATCATGATGTGTATGCCAATTGAGGTCTTTGAAAGAAGAGGTATAAATCTTAACCGAGATCTTTCAATTTTATTTCTTATTAAAACTAATATAAACTTGTTGTATCCATAAGAACATGAGTAATAAAATATAATAAATATAATGATGTTTTATTATGATGTTTTCACCACAATACCCCTCCTCCTTTCCATCAAATTGGAAATCAAAGTATCACTCGTGTATACGTTTGGACTAATTCCTCCACGTAACGATACGATTAATTTTCCATCACTATATTTCATGATTATTTATTATAATTTTTTTGATGTTTATATATGATATTTTTTAAATAACTATTGTTCTTGAATTATAATAATTTTTATACCTTCTTACCATCCCAACCATTGGAAAATGATAATGCTGCTCATGCGTACGTGTGGACTACCACCTCCACGAAGTGATGTGATTCATTTTAGATTTAAAATTTACATGGATGATAATATGGATAAATTTAAAGAATATATAATATATTTATGAAATAATAATTAATATTTAATGGTGTATTGTCATTTAAATTTTGTTCACTTCAGCAAATGAAAAGTGGTAACATCACTCGTGTGTATGCACATATTACCGTCTCTATAAAGTAATGAAATTCATTTTTCATCACCATTTTTTATAAATAGACATACAAGTGTATTTATTGATTAAAAAATAAAATTATTATATTATTAAAATTATGTATAGTATGGGACCATGGTCAATGTAGAAGGACTAAAACTATAGAAACTAGACATACATAAGAAAAAAAGAAATTAACACTCGAAATGATGACTTTTTTTCCTAAATAGATGTTAAAATGTTATAAGTTGATTATATATTATATTATAATTAATCTTATATATAATTATAATAAATCTAAAATTATTATATATGAGGTTATAATTCTTACGAATAAAGTCAAATATAAGGTAAGGTTTATCGTCACAAAATTGTTTTATTGAGACATGTTTCATGGTATACACCTATTGATGATTATGAGGTGTATATATAACCCCATTGGAATTTTAAATCATATATCGTTATTAATTCATTTTATTTAATTTTATAATGTAATAAATATATCCTAATTGGTTTTGATTAGAAAGTTATCAAATTGTAAGGGGTTTATCGTCTAAAATCGCCTTTTTTAGGACATATGTTATATTATACACCTATACTATTTTATGAGATGTATCTACTAACACATTGATAATATATATCATGAATATAAATATATTAATGGAATTAAAAAAATTAATTTTATTTTATATCTTTTATGGGGTTTCTGAATCAAAATTTACCAAAGAAGAAAGGGTTTTATGTTGTAATCTCATTTTTATCATGATTTTTATGCTTAAATTTATGATGATAAAATTATATAATCTATCTTTCCCAAATATTATTTATTTTATTATGCTATATTTACATCAGGATATTAAATCTTTTTATTCCATTTTCCTCTCTTTATTTACTAATAACATCAACAAATATTTTTATGGAAAACCGACATTATTTCCCTCTTCGGTCAAGAATCATTTCATCCATGTCAATATTTTCCTAAAAAAATTTCAAGAATTTTTTTACTATTCTAAAATTATTTATTAATTTAATTTTTACCCATTTTTTAAATTATATAAAAATTTATTAATGGAATCTTTTTTTTTCAAAATGAGTTACATTTGATTTTCTTCTAAAAATGTAAAAGAAATCATTATTTTAATATACACCACATGAATTTTTTTTATTAATTATGTGAATTAAATTTTAATTGATTATTAATTTAAAATATCCCATATTTATTTTCAATTAATTTTTTTCCTTAATATTTATGAAATTTTTTGTTTTTTAATATGTGATTTCAAATTAAAAACTGTATTTTCCTTAAGAAATATTACAATGATCTTTTAAATTTATTTTCATCTATGACAATATACTTTATTGTTTATTATTATTTACATGTGATATGATCTAATGTAACCATAATTTTTTATTATCTGAATGGTTTATATTTATGATGATGAATTATTTATGAAACCCACATTCTTTTAAATAGGTTAAGATATAACGAAATGATAAATGTTTTCGTGATCATGAGACATGCATTTGAACTGATTATGATTATGTGATGGGTGGTTTAGTTATAAAAATTCAATGAATTAGGTAAATATTAGTGTTGTATTAGCTCAAATAGGATACACATTATGTTATCCCAATCCCAAACAGGGAACATTAATGGTTAGAACAATCCCAACATGTGATATCATTGAATAATGATTTCTATGATTATGATTATGCCACACTTTTTATACTCCCTTATGAAATGTTCTAACAAAAAGTTATATTATCATGGATCATGATATTTTATTCTCTTATGATTCACGTCTTATGAACTTTTAAATTAGTGTACCATGATTTATGATCATGTTTATACAAATTATTTAGCATTATTTTCTAATGTTAAGTTCATTCTCTCATACCCTTATGTGTATCGTATGCTAACTTATTATCATTAACTGATATATACTATGTTTACCCTTATATAGAATATTATCTAAACAATTATTATATTTTCTTCCCCAAGCTATGAATAAATGTTCTAAGTATGGTATTTTTAAGAAGAGTTCTATTTGTAAAGAAAATAGTAAGAGATAATGCATATAGTTTATATACTAACTGCTTAGCTATCCGTGTTTTCAATGAAACAAAACCATTATGATTTTGTCATGTATTGTACTGATATATAATGAATGTTTATTTAATAAGATGTAATATATTTTATGTAATGTTTGGGGTCATTATATGGGTACTTACCATTGAATCATAAATGTTCCTATGGATGGATGTTCACCAAGTAAGACACGTTATTCCTTTGAAAAAGGAAATGTTAATAATATATATATCTACTATTTATGTACATAAAATTATTGATTACTCATCCATTATAATGAATGAGGTTCCTTAGGGAAATTCAGGATATGTATTGTTTAACGAAATCTGGATGGGTAATGATCATGTTATCATTTTTATTTACATGGATAAAATTATTTGTGTTTTGCATGTTGTCATTACAATATAGATTTTTATGAATTGAAATTTATTTTTAATGATATTTTTATTCATATATTTTATATGGTCAATTCATTAGACTTAAATAAGTGATGGGTGGATCCCAGGATTATATAACCCGTAGATGCATTAGTTGGTCTCATGAGACAAAATGTTTGGGTATTTGGTGTATGCTTACCCAATGTAAGAATTATTTCTTAGATGTATCCTTGATATAAGGAATGATGTATTAGTAGGGACCTTGACTATGAAAACCTATATCATTTATACACTTTATTTCCTTATTTATTACATAAACACACACACAATAAAATCCTAGAAGATCTAAAGGCATATTTTCTTTAGGAAATGATGTATATGGCATGTTAACTTGAAACCGGGATACAAATTCATTATTTAAAATCTCTATAACATTCCCCTATATTCCATTGACCTTATAATACCTCACAAGATAACATGGGGAAGTACATAGGAAATGGGTGATCTATAATGACTGGTAAGGGAATAATCAAAGAAAACATGATGAAAGTAATACATATGATTTAATAGGAATATCAAAGTGACATAAAATGGTGAGAATCATGAACATGAACATCAAATCATGGCATTGATAATAACATCAAGGCAAAATAGGAATGCAGAAACAACATAAAACATGACATCATAAGAATATGTCAAGGATAACCACCGAGACATCATAACATAGTGGGATTAGAATAACCTCACATTCACCATATATGATATCTTATGAGAAAAAAATATTACCCAATGCATTGGAGGGCTATATAATTTTGGGTACACCCATCATATTCAAATTATATACCAAAAGTTTTATGCCATATAGATCATACAATATAAGAACCATTTTAGTCAATGTTGATCTAATAATTAAGAATAATTTTTAACATAAATGGATGTACCCAATAAATAAATTTTATTTAAATACATGTGAATACCCTTGAGTGGAAATTAAGATTGTATTCACAACATAAAAGTTGGGCATGAAAAATCGTGGGATAATTTCCACAACATGAAAGGTGTACATAAAGGTTATTGGAAGGGTTTAATGAGAGTGAAAGGTGGTTTATAGTTACTTGGGAATCACAAGGACATAAAATATAGGTGTAAAAACACATTAAAATAAAATAATTAGAAATAAAAAGGCTTAGTACAAAGAAATTACTAGAAATTAAAAGGAAGAGAATATGATCCATTACCTTGAGAGGGTGATTCTAAATGCTTTGGAGGATCATATTAAGATACTAAGAATACCTTGGGAAGGATTTAGAGAGGGATTCTTATAAGAAATTCATGCTCAATGGGTTTTTAGTGAAGAGGAGTGGGAGGTACGGTTGGTATTTATAGAAAAAGAGAGGAGATTTATTTATTAATTTCGACACTTATATTTTGGAATCTACATGAAAAAATAATCAAAAACCAAAAACCATTCCATTTTTTTGGATATAGTTTACACCAAAGAAGATTAGTTTTAAATATTTTATAAATCCAAGAACATAACATATTAAAATAATAATGTTTTTGATGTTCAAGTGAGTCATGTTCATAAAAATTGAATTTAAAATAAAAAAAATATAATATAGGTTTTGGAGAATTCATTAAAGGTTTATAAAATTTATCAAATAGATTGAAAAAAATTATATTAAAGGTTAAATTTATATTTTCATGGGTTACTTTTATATCATTTATTATATAACTTTTGGTATATTATGATGTTATAAAACAAAACATATATTTTTATCATATTAAATTTTTACCCATAAATTCAACCATCGGTAAAAATTATAAAAAAATTAGAATTGGATAATTTAAAAATATTGATTTCAAAAATAATATTTATTTTTAAAAAATAATTTTCTAAATGTGATAATTTTATATTTTTGGTAAACATACTTATTTATTATAAAATACTAGTTTTTATAACACCAACAACTTTTTGAACCTTATAAAAATTAAATTAGACATAATTAAATTATTTTATCATTTATATTTAAATAAATATTATTGAATAAGGAACTTTTATAAAAATAACTTTTATTAAAAAATTATGGAATTTAGGAATGGCCTTTTTTAATTGGAACTATACATTTCACAAAAATACCATTTCAGTTTCTTCATATCAAAACAATATTTTATCACTCTTTATATTATCATTTATAAAGTAATAATAAAACAATATTAGAATAATGATTTTTTTATTTTAAATAAAATATATGAATTCATACTTCTAGGGTCTCGATACATAACCCATTATTACACCAACATAAACACTAAGGTTATGGTGTGCAATTATGGTGCTTTCTTGGAGTGGTTTGGCAAACATGGTTTAGTCCTTGATCTCAATAAATTTCAAATTTAAACATAAATAGTTTCAATCATATTTTATTTGTTGAATATTGGCTTGGGATTGGTCAAGGTAAAAGACAAGTGATTCCATCTCCATTTAAATCTCCGATAAATGGGATTAATAGTGTATGTTCCAATTGGTCTAGGCCATCACTTATTCCGCCCGTGTCAATTATACTATATCATAACCCTTAATATATACTAATATTAATGGTAACTATAAAAAAATATATTACCAAAATTTATGATTATTAACATAATTTTAAATATGATAGGATATAATTTATAATGGTACATACACTTCTACAAAATTGTCATTTAATAGTGCTATAAATGGACTTTATCAGTGCTATAAAAGCATCGACTAACTGAGTGAGATTAAATGCCTTGATCTTTTATCAATACTAAAAAAGAATTGATAAAGGCACTTTTATCATAACTTATAGAAGCACTGATATAGTGTACCTTTATAAGTTCTTTTAAAAGATCTGATAAATGGCCATACTATGGTGTTCTTCCACAGCACACTACAACACCAATGCAATGTGCTATAACAACACACTGTAGGACTAAAAACACACCATATATCAAAGAAACATGTACCAATATATAATATAAATGAATTGAATTTTACAAAAAAAATACAAGAAAAAAATATTATAGACATTTCAAACGTTAGTTGATATAATTACATAAATACAATTTATTACATACATTAAAAAACATCAATGTTTTTTGTCTTTTAATCCTGACCATGACTCATGATATTGCTGAAAAAACACCCCAGATAAAGGAAAAAAACACACCTATGTAAGAAAAAAATTCAAATTTTAGTAATAATATAATGAAATAAATTATCATAAATTTTCAATTTTACTAAAATTAATGTTAATTTTACTAAAATTGATGAAAATTCTAAATAAAAAGAGGCACTTGGAGTCATACCAGTCACACCGTGCATCTAATTGAGGTGATGATGATTCCAACATCTCTCAAATGACTTTAGGATGATTTTAATAATGTATAAAAACATTATTAATGCGTTTTTTGGTTTTGAGAACATTGTTTTTCTTTTTTACTAAATGTCATTATAAACCGGAAACACACAATTTTGACTCATTCCCAAAACACTGTGTCTCGGTTTGACGTGTAACTGATTCCTACATATCAAAAATTAATTATGAATCATTTTCCTAAATTATCTATAAAATTTGTGTCTATTTTATCATTTTTTAGCGAGTGAGACTTTTTGAACTAAAATCTCAATTCTAAACTAATAAGAGACATGTTAAGTCATATCAAGAACATCATATATCATATTGAGGTGAAACTAATTTATACACATAAAAAATAAATTATAGATCATTTTAATAAATTATTAAAACAATATAAATGTGTTTTCTTAGTTTTGAGTAGGTCAGTTTTCCATTTTATTAAAATTGATGTCAATTTTAAATAAAAATACGCACTTTGAGTCATACCAGCCACACCATGGGTCAGATTAAAGTGAGGATGATTATTACACATATCAAATGGCTTATGAATCATTTCACTAAATTATGAAAACAATATGAATGTGTTTTATTACTTTTGAGTATGTGAGTTATCCTTTTTACTAAAATGTCATTTTAAAATGGGAACACACACATTGACTCATTCAGATCACATATTGTATCGGTTTGATGTAATACCAATTATTATATTTCAAAAATAACATAATAATAATTTTAATAAATTATCATGAAAACTTGAGTGTGTTTGATTAGTTTTCAGTGAGTGACACTTTTTTAACTAAAATGAAACTTTTAAACTGATAATGGAGAATTTGAGTCATACTGATCACATCATGTATCAGATTGAGTTTTAGCTGATCCCTATAGGTCAAAAATGACTTATGGACAATTTTAGTAAAGTATAAAAATAATAAGAATGCATTTTATCAATTTTGAGTAGGTCAATTATCAATTTTACTTAAATTGATGGCAATTTTAAATAATAAGATGCACTTGGAGTCATAATTGTTACACCATTCATTAGATTGAGGTTTAGCGGATTCCTACACATATAAAATGACTTGTGGATTATTTTCCTCATGTATAAAAATATTATGAATGTTTTTTCTCAGTTTTGAGTATGTTAGTTTTTTTTACTAAAATGTCATTTTAAATTACAAACACAAACTTTTGACTCATTCTAATCACATCGTGCATCGGTTTGGTGTGAAACTGATTCCTACACATCACAAATTACTTAAGAATATTTTTCATAAATTATCAATAAAATATGATCATGTTTGATTAGTTTTTAGGGAGTGACACTTTTTGAACTAAAATGTCGATTTTAAACTGATAACAAACACATTGAGTCATACTGGGAACATCGTGTATCAGATTGATGTGTGGATGACTCATACATGCCAAAAATAACTTACAGATCATTTTATTAAAGTATACAAACAATATGAATATTTTTTCTCAGTTTTGAGTATGTTAGTTATCTATTTTATTAAAATTAATGTCAATTTTACATAGAAAGAAGTACATAGAGTCATACCAGTCACACCATGTGTCAGATTGAGGTGTGGTTGACTCATACACATCCCAAAGTTTGTGGAAGTTTTGGTATATAAAGGCATGAAAGATGGAAAGACCGCCCTAACTTGAACAAAATAATCCACCTGTATAAGAAAACAATTTTTATGTGAGTAATACTAAAAATAAATTAATTAAACATAAAAATGAAACAATACATTAATTTTATGGACAATAATTTTAGTGGGAAAAAATTGAGATTAACTATGTGATTGAGAAGAGACAATATCATCTATCTTTCTATAAAGGCATAATAGATGGAAAGGAATATTATAAAATAAACAAACTTTGTAAGGAATAATGAAATATAATCAATAGTCCATTATATTTTTTTGATAAAATAGAGAAATTATATCATAAGATTAAATTAACATATTTCCAAAGGGTTTCCTTTATTACAGTTTGTTATTATGAGGTATTGGTAACATCATAATGTGCAGAAGGCATTTTCTGTACGGGTAGTCAAACATTTAATTTAAATTATGTTAATTAAGTAGAGAACATATAATATTATGAGGAAAAACATAGTATATTAAAAAACAATTTCCCTTATTATTGGAATCTATTTATTTTTTTAAAGGTTTTAAGGATTTGGATCCTCTATAGAGAATGTAAATCCCCTATTTTTGGTCCCCAATAATGTAAAAGACATTGTATACATTGGAACTAACATGAAGTGATTGTGATTTTCCTATAAAAGGGATATCCTTGATTGAATTTTCCTATAACTCAAAATTATTTTTAGTTTACAATAGGATAATCAACTAATTATTGTTTATTGGATCAGAGAAATAAAATACATGCACTACTTGTGATGCCATTACGAAAAAGTCATATTTTTACCCTTCCATGATTAAATTCAGCTTCACAAAACCTATTTCATTAGCTTTCACTAAAATGATATTTTCAACCCATTAGCAACATAAAATCAACACTTGAAATGTTGTATAATAAAAATTTTATATATTTTTTATAATATTAAAATACACATATTTTTATAAATTGGTTTTTTATCCTTGTAACTAGATATGTTCATCGATTCATCCATAAGCGTAACACCACTGTTTTTCATCATTATACAGTCATTGTGTTATTTTTTATATAACTTATAACAATTGATTACATAACCAGTGTATGATATAACATTTTTATTTGGTCCTCTGGTTATCCATTTTATTCATTCAAGAATTGAATTTGGATTTTTAGATAAATCCATATAAATTTGATCTCAGGACCTGTTGGATCGAATATTTAGATATATATGTATATTAGATGTGACAATACAAGAGGGGGGGGGAGTGAATTGTATGTTTAAAACTTTGTGTTTAAACACTTAAGAGATTAGTTTAAAAGATCTTAAACTAATACAATTCAAAAAACCACAATTGTATTGAATATAAATGTATGAAGTTATGTAATACAATAAGAAAAGTAAAGTAATTTTATTCAAGATAAATACAATAATCAGAGTAAAACAAGTGTCAGAGATTCTACCATAAAGCATATAGAATATATTAATATAAAATTTAATAGAATAATTGTAATTGAGACTATTACAATTGAAAATGTAAAGAAGAAAGGAAACAATACAAATTCCTTTCTAATACAAACAGTGAAAATGTAAAAGTATTACAATTCTTTTGACCCAAAGAGAAGGGTTATCCTTTAACCTAGGATAAGATGTCTGTCTTACCACCACCTTGGTAAGCCCTCGATACGATGATAAGAACGTCTGTCTGCCTATCCCTGGCAGCCCTCGATACAATGATCGGACTGTCTGTCTGCCTATCCCCGACAGCCCTCGATTTTGTAGGTAATCGGAACCTCTGCCTTTCAATTACTTGAAAGCCCTCGATATGATGATCGGTCGCACAAAAAACAAATCATGAGAGAAGTCACATCGTCTCTCTCTAGAACTTGATAGAAGAAAACCATCACAATTATCACCATCCCAACTTTTTTGGCTTCAAATGACCTCTTATTTATAGGCCTCATGTTCCAACGGTCATATTTCCTCCAACAGTCATATTTCTCCGAAAAAATCGGAGGTACTTGGACACCTGACATTATAACGGTCACATTGAAACAGAAAGCACGACATCGTTTTGATTAGTTTGTAACTGACTCAACGAAATCATATTGGTTAAAACAAGACATATGAAGATGATAAACAAGAGTACGATTAATATGAAACATGTGTTTTTTTTGACTAAGTACCAAAACAAGAAAGTAATGAAAGTATGAGTATTATAAGTATCACTAAATGTAATGTTTTGATATGATACAAAGTAAGATACGCAAAAGTGAGTATGATTAGAAGAGTCAGTACGATACGATTGACAGAGTCAGTACGATACAATTGATAGAGTCAGTACGATACGATTGATAGAGTCAGTACGATACTAGATAAAAGACATTTGTGATTTCCAAAACATGATATAGAAGTCAAAGAAAATATTTTGACTCAACAATCTCCCCACTTTTGGAAAGCACAAAACACAAAGTAAAGACTACAAGAAATACTTATCTCCCCCCGAGTTATTGGAAACTCTTCTGAATATGAATTTGAATAAAACTAACTCCCCCATAGGTGTATACTTTCCTAAGGATTGTATTCACAGATTTTTTTTGATTTTTAAGTATTTGATTAAATCATTATCCCTTTGTAAAACATTCTCCCCCTTTATAAAACATTCTCCCCCTTTGTGATTTACAAAAAAAAAATGGTGTAACCTTGGGTTTCCTGAAAGGGTTAGAGAAAATAATTGCAGGACAAAAGGAAGAGTAACATAAAAGTCATTTACAAAACAAAGACAGGTTCCATTAGAAAAGAAAAACAATTACAACAGTCATTTGTTTTCTCTTTCCTTTTACTTCTTTATCAGCTCATGAAGAACAAATTTCTTATTCTTGATTTCTTTCTTGTCTTCAGAGATGGAATCTCCCTGAGATCTGAGAAGCTATTGTTGGTCGGCAAAAAGTTGATCTTGATTTTTGATAGTCTCCTCCTGGACTCTGATTACTTCCTCAAGGGTATCAATTCTGTCTTGCAGATTCTTGTTATATTTGGATAACATAGAATTTTGTTTCTTCAAAAAAACCATTTCATCTTTGAAAGATGAAACCTTTGAGAATCCAGACTGAAAAGCATTCATTCTCTCTTGTAATTCTTTCACTGAAGGAATATCGGCTCCATGAGTTACCTGATTCAGCCTTTCAACGGTTTCTTTGTCAAGCTTATTGAAAGCAATCACAAGATCATTTGATAACCTCCTTATATCTTCAATTGATATCTCATGGTCATTCACCGAGATTTCGATTTTATATGAACACTTGGTTATCCTGTTTCAAGCCATCTTATGAGTAGCCGATGTTTCAGAAAGAACTTTCAAATCGGCTTCAACTGAAAAAAATTTCTTTCTTAATTCTCTTACAGAACCAAACTTCTTTTTCTGATTATCAGTAATAAAATCAATTTTCCATTCCATCCTGGGAAAGTAAGTAATAGTCTTTTCAACCCTTCTTAAAACATGAACAATGTAATCACTCTTCTTGAGAGAGATTGTGTGTTCTGAATCAGTATCCTCATCGTACGAAGGCAATTCATTTGACCGACTTGAGTCAACAACTGGATGTTTTCCTTTTACTTTTTCTTTCTCTTTTCTTTCTTCTTCTACTTTTTCACTGATGATAATAACTTTTTCATTATGAGAGGATTGACCACCTTGCTTTTCTTGAGGGGGTGTTTTATCTAGAGTTTCAGAAGTCTCAATAGGTGCTTGATCGGCATGAGTAACTTTTTTAATACCTTCACTCTACTTTTGATAAGATTCTTCCCTACTTTTTTTCAAACATTGAAGGAATTCTAAAAGAAAATATCCTTCCTCTACTTCAACTTCCTCTATTTCTTCCAACATCTGTTTTCTTTTTTCTTTCTCTGGAAGACTCTGTACGATGGGCTCTTGATGCACTTCGTCCATTAGTTGAGCACTAGCATCATCAACCATTCTGAGTACTTTATAGATATCAAAGTCTTGAGCCTTTCTTTTCAAAATAGACTTCTTTTTCTTTTCAGCTTGATGGGTTTCCTCTACCCTTATTTTTTCTGCTAAAGATTCTGCTGGGTCAAGACCGAACTTTGGATCACCTTCCTTTATCTGTTCCTTATCCTTTCTCCAATTGGCTACAACCTCCTTACTATACTTTGGCTTCTTCTTTGGCTTTGACCTGGTTTGTGGATCATACTTTTTAGTAACACCAATAGAAGGATTGTCTTTGGCTGGCATATGTGCCGATTGATTCTGAGCCGATTCTGCTTCTAAATCTCTTACAAAAAGTTTCGAATTCGGGTCAAAACAAACATTCAACTTCTTTAAAGTACTTTTGCTAATCCAGGGGGGCTTCAAATCTACCAGGTTTCCTTTAAAAGGAATATTACAAAACTTCATACTCTCGAGAATGAATTTTGTAAGAATAGCTGGATACATAATCATTTGGGACTTAATTCCTCCTGTCTTAACATTATTGATAGTTTCAAAAACATATCCCATGAGATTTACTTTTCTCATATTTACAAGATAGTCAAGCATAAAAACATCATAAACTTTCAAAGTTTCTCTATCTTCTTTCCTTGGGATAAGAAAACCTTACATCCAAAGAGTCACAAATCTATTGTCCGGAGAAAGATGAGATACTTTCCTCTTTTATTCATTTATAATAAACAGAGATTTTTCAACATTCTCTTTGTTAAACATACCAACTTCTTTTGTTAGTTTATGAGATGGACAGAAAGAGTCACCTTCTATCAGAACATTCAGAAAATGAGATGCTTGATTCACAGACATGGAAATCTTTCTATCGTACACAACAAAGTTGATTGTAATATTTTTATCAAATGATATAGTTTAATAAAACTGAGTGACTTCATCAAAAAGAACTGGATCTTGAGATACTGCTTTTTCAACACCTAGATGTTCCCAGCCTCGAAACAAAATGATTCTTCTGATTGTAGAATCGTACGAATCAAAAAAGACTCGAGAAACTAACCTTTCTATGAAAGTCTTTCTCTGTGAAAGTATTCAAAGACATTTTGACGGGAGTATTAGCAGAGGACTGAGAAATATAGGTGAAGCCGCTTGAATGATCGTCTGATGCCTTAAATCGGTGGAGCAGGGCTTTGCCACAAATCCTGAAAAACCGGTGTGAGTTTGGGAAGGGGGGGGGGGTCTATTTATAGGTGGAAAAAAGGGTGACCATTTATCTTCTACGGCTGAGATTAGAAGAGAGGAAATCAACAGTTAGAATTAAAAAGAGAGAATTTATTTTTAAAGAAAATGACAAGTATGTACCTGCCCGAGATCATAAGGTAATTATTGGTTTAGATAGTATTAAAAGAAAAACAGAAGAATACGAAGTAAAAGAATACTATCAATCATCATACCGATGGAAAACAAAGTCGTTCCCATTAACTTATGAGCCGATGGAAAACAATCTTATTACCATGAAATGACAAGCCGATGGAAAACAAACTTGTTACCATGGACATGCCGATGAAAAAAAAATTCATTACCATGATCGGACGTGCCGATGGAAAATAAATTCATTACTATGATCTGATGATATGATGGAAAAGAAATTTATTACCATGATCTGACAATACGATGGAAAAGAAATTCATTACCATGATCTGACGATATGATGGAAAAGAAATTCATTACCATGATCTGACGATACGATGGAAAAGAAATTCATTACCATGATCTAACGATATGATGGAAAAGAAATTCATTACCATGATATGACGATACGATGGAAAAGAAATTCATTACCATGATATGATGATATGATGGAAAACAAATTCATTACCATGAACTGACAGTACTATGGATAGATAGGTAAATAATACGATAAAACTGTCAATATGGTAAAACCGTTAATGCGATAACTAGATAGGACAAAAAAACATAACATAAGATAAAAAGAAAACAAAAAAAGAAATGTTCTCCCCCTTTCTAAGAGGAGTTTCTTAATTTTAGGAAAAATGTAAAACATGAAGTATATTTTAATGATTATTTTAATATAAGCATTCCTAGATTCTGTTTTATAAACTCAAATCTATCGGAAGGTAATGGTTTTGTAAAAATGTCAGCAAGTTGTTCTTGCGTTTCGATGAATTGTAAAACAATATCTCCTTTCTGTGTGTGATCCCTAAGAAAGTGACGTCTAACATCTATGTGTTTTGCACGAGAGTGATGTGCTGAGTTTTTACTAAGAGCTATGGCACTAGTATTATCACATAGAATTTTAGTTTTGGAAAAACTCAATCCATAGTTAGTGAGTGTGCGTTGCATCCACAACACTTGAGCACAACAATTTCTAGCTTCTACATATTCAGCTTCAGTAGTGGAAAGTGATACCAAGTGTTGTTTCTTGCAGGACCAAGAAACCAGAGAATCTCTTAAGAAATGACATGTTCCAGATGTACTTTTTCTATCCATTCTACAACCGCCAAAGTCAGCATCTGAATATTTTTTTAAAACAAAACCATTTCAAGAAGAATAAAAGAGACCTAGATCCAAAGTGCCTTTTAAATACTGAAAGATTCTCTTACAGATTTTAAATGAGACTCTTTTGAATTAGATTGATATCTTGAACATAAGCATACAAAAAACATTAAGTCTGGTCGACTAGTCGTCAAGTATAGCAAACTTCCTATCATACCTCTAAAAATTGTTTGATCTACTGGTTTCCCAGTTTCATCAAGATCAAGTGTATTTGAGGTACCAATTGGAGTGCTGATACTTTTAGTTTTGTCATAACCATACTTTTTGAGTAAATCTTTAATATACTTATGTTGGGATATATATGTTCCTTCTGGTCTTTGAGAAATTTGGAAACCTAAAAAGAATGTTAACTCACCCATCATACTCATTTCAAACTCAGATTTCATTAAATTATAAAAAGAATCAGTTAAGGATTTCTGAGTTAATCCGAATATGATGTAATCAACATAGATTTGAATAGTCAAGATATTTTTATTTTCCATTTTTATAAAAAGGGTTGGATCTGTTGTACCTTTTGTATAATTTTTTTGTAAAATAAATACTGTAAGTCTATCATACCATGCTCTAGGGGCTTGTTTAAGACCTTATAGGGATTTGGTAAGTTTAAAAACATGATTAGGATGTATTGGGTCAAGAAAACTGGGAGGTTGTTCAACAAAATCTTCTTCTTGGACAAAACCATTTAGAAAAGCACATTTAACATCCATTGAAATAGTTTGAAATTAAAGTATGCTTCAAAAGCTAATAGAATACGAATAGATTCAACTCTAGCTACCAAGAATATGTTTATTCATTGTCTATTCCCTCTTGTTGATTATAGCCCTTAACAACAAGTCTTTCTTTATTTCATACAATTATTCCATTTTCATCACATTTGTTTCTGAAAACCTATTTTACACCAATTACAGTTGTTTCTTTAGGTCTTTCAACTAAAGTCCAGACTTGATTCCTTTCGAATTCATTTAGTTCATCTTGCATTGCTTTGATCAAATCTTCATCACCTAAGGCCTCACTTGAACTTTTAGGTTCAAATTGGGAAAGAAAAGCAAGATGTTCTATTTCATTTCTTAAGGAATTTCTGGTCCTTACAGGTTGATTTACATCACCAATGATGTTATCACTGGGATGATCCTAAGAAACAATTGATCTGGGTTTTGTAAAACCTGTTCATCAAAATATGGTAGACATTCTTCTATGGTAAATGTTTTAGAAGTAACTTCTTGAACATTTTCCTTATCAGAAGGATTTTTTATCAAGGGTTGATAAACAGTTTTTGAAATCACATCTGAGGATGTAGGTTGGGATTATTTAAAAACAAAAGGATCAGTTTCATTGAATTTTACATGTACTGTTTCTTCAACAGTACAAGTGTTTTTATTGAGAACTCTATAAGCCTTAGAAGTTGTGGAGTATCCCAGAAAGATTCCTTCATCATATTTTGGTGCGAATTTGTGAAGATTATATTTTGTATTCAGAATGAATACTTTTCACCCAAAAACTTTTAAGTATGAAACTTTAGGTTTTCATCTAGTCCATAATTCATAAGGTGTTTTATTAAGAAATGGTCTGGATAAAAAAAGATTTATATTATAGAAAGTAGTACTAACAGATTCAGCCCAAAAGTGCATAGCAATTGAGTATTCACTCAACATGCTTCTAGTCATTTCCTGAAGAATACGATTTCTTCTTTCAATAACACCATTTTGCTGAGAAGTTCTCGGAGCTGAGAAATTGTGAGTAATACCTTTCTTACTACAAAAAGTTTCAAAATCTGAATTTTGAAATTCACCACCATGATCACTATGAATAGTTATCAATGGTAGGTTTTTCTCATTTTTAACTTGGGCTCTAAAAACTTTGAAATAGGAAAAGGATTCAGATTTCTTTGTTAGAAAATAGACCCATGTGAATCTAGTAAAGACATCAACTAAAACAAATACATAGTATTTGCCTCCAATGCTTCCAGTTTGTGAAGGACCAACAATATCCATATGTACTAGCTATAATGCATTAGAAGTTGAAAATTTATTAATTTATTTAAAGCTAGTTTTATGTTTCTTTCCAAATTGACAAGGATCACAGAATTTTGAAGAATCATATCTAAGATCTGGTAGTCCCTTTATAAGTCTTTTCTTTGAGAGTTTACAAAGGTTTTTTAGATTGCAGTGTCCTAGTCTTCTATTCCATATCCATGATTGGTCTTCTATTGCACTTAAGCAGGGTAAGTTTTGGCTCCTAAGGTATTCTAAGTTAATAGTGTATACATTCTCTTGCCTATGGGTAGATAGAATGAACTCATCCTTGGAATTGTGAACTAGACACTTATCATTCCTAAAATTCACAAGGTAACCTTCATCACATAATTGACTTATGATGAAGAGATTGTTACTAGGACCTTTAACAAACAAAACATTTGATATAAGAACTTTTCAAAGAAAAACAATATTACCTATACGAACAATCTTCACTTGAGCATTATCTCTGACGATAAATTTTCCACCTTTTGTTTTGATAACCTTTTCAAATAGATCTTTTCTTCCAGTCATGTGTCGAGAACAACCACTATCCATGTACTAAATATTCTTATTGGTACACTTCTCATTTTCCTGAAAAAGAAACAATTAGTTTTTCGGAATCCAAACTTGTTTGGATCCAGAATGTTTAGATAATAAAATTTTAGGAATCCAGATTTTTTTTACAAAATGAGATTTATAAAATCCTAAAGATTGAGTTTTATTTATAGAAGAATCTCTTTTCCAGTGTCCGCCACATTGGCACATAAAAAAAAAGAGGTTTTTTGTGGAACAAATTAGTTATTACTAAAAACTGGTTTGGAAATAGTATAACCAAGTCCAGAACGATTTCTCAAAGGCCGGATTTGGGAATACATTTTGTCAAAATTTTCCTTGCCATGAGTAAAGTTTGACAAACATTTCTTTAAAGATAAAATTTCTGACTTTAGTTTTAAAGCTATGTTTTTATCTTCAAAAAAATTTGATTTTAAACTAGAGTTAGGCTCTAAAATATTTCTCTTTGAAATAATATTTTCTAGATCCTTAGAAAGTTTATCCTTATCAGATTTGACTTTCTCAAGGGTTTTTAAAATACTTTCAAAATCATAAGTTTTCATATTAAGATCATTAGAAAGATTCGATACTTATTTAGTTAAAACTGAAATTCTAGAATTTTCCTTCTTAAGCTTCTTCTTGAGTTTAGAATTTTCATTTTAAATTAATTTAGCAAATTTGGATACTTCTTCAAAAGAAGGTAATGTATCATATTCTAATGATGAAGATTCATCATTTGAAGATTCATAATATTTATCAGTATAATTTGCATTTAAAGAGAAATTTTTAATAGCTTCAGCATTATGTACCTTAGCCATAAGAAAATGATCCTCAATTGGTAGTCTGGCTATAAGTCCCATATTTCTCTGTCCTGAGGACTCATATTCTGAAGAATTGTCTGAAGAATCACTACCACTTGCACTTCAAGTGTCATTTTCTTTCAAGACTTTATTTGTCTTATAATAATTTTTCTTATTTCTTTCAGAACGTTTTTCCTTTCTGTCTTTTCTCTTCAGTAAATAACAATCAGGCCTTATATGTGCTACTTTCTTACATTCGTAACATGTTACCTCTGAATCTTTATTATCCTTTCTATCTTTATTTTTGAATCTGTATTTGAATTCTATCTTTCCCACAATCTTGTTCATCCTTCAAGCAATATTGGCTAACTCATTATCTGAAAGATCACAATCACTTGAATCAGATATAAGAAATTTCTTGGCTTTGGATCTTGTTATCCTTTCAGGTGTTTTAGCTTTATATGTAAAAGCTACACTACCATTTCCATTATTCTTCTTATTGAAATCAGCATCTCTTTTCATTTTTTTTCATGCTGCAAAAGAGTTCCAAATAGTTCATCAAGAGTGATCTGGGAAACTTTTCTATTTTCATCAATAGTTGTCCTTTTTGATTCCTATTCATTTGGAATTATATCAATAATCTTATCTACAAGAGCTTCATCATCAAGGCCATTTTCTCCCATGGATTGTAAACTGTTGACAATTGTCATAAATCTTTGTTGTACTTTACATACTGGCTCTCCATACAGGAAAACAAATCCATGATACTCTGCTCGAAGCATTTCTCTTCTTGTTTCTATAACCTTGGATGTACCAAAATGAGTGACTTCTAATTTCTTCCAAATACAGTTGGTGGCTTCACATGAAGATATCTGGATGTATATATTCCTGGTCATAGAGCATAATAAAGTATTGCGTACCTTGTAGTTCAGTTGATATTATTTCTTCTCTTGATTAGTGAAAGTACTGACTTCTTTGTTAGGAATTTTGTAACCTCCAATAAGCATAATAAAATTTTCTACACCAGTATTGATCACACAAATCTTCATACGATCTCTCCAGTACTCATAATCATTCCCATCAAATATTGGTGGTCTAGAGAGAATTTAGGTTGTCTATTGAACCAATATTCATTCCTTCCATCTAATGAAACAAAAAGTCTTTTCCACTCCACACGTTTGTGTAGTAAGTAGTTAAAGAAAGTTTGAAAGAAATAAAGCTAGTAATACAAATCAGTGGAAACCTACTCTGATACCAATTGTTGGATCTAATATGTAGATATATATGTATATTAGATAGAACAATACAATAGGGGGGGGGGGGGTGAATTGTATGTTTAAAACTTTGTGTTTAAAAACTTAAGAGATTAGTTTAAAAGATATTAAACTAATACAATTCAAACAACCACAATTTTATTGAATATAAAGGTATGAAGTAATGTAATACAATTAGAAAAGTAAAGTAATTGTATTCAAGATGAATACAATAACCAGAGTAGAACAAGTGTGAGAGATTCTACCATAAAGCATATAGAATCTATTAATATAAAATGTAATAGAATAATTGTAATTGAGACTATTACAATTGAAAATGTAAAGAAGAAAGGAAACAATACAAATTCCTTTCTAATACAAAAGTGGAAATGTAAAAGTATTACAATTCTTTTGACCCAAAGAGAAGGGTTATCCTTTCACCTAGGATAAGAGGTCTATCTTACCACCACCTTGGTAAGCCCTCGATACGATGATCGGAACATCTGTCTGCCTATCCCTGGCAGCCCTCGATAAGATGATCCGAACGTCTATCTGCCTATCCCCGGTAGCCCTTGATTTTGTAGGTAATCAGCACCTCTATCTTTCAATTACCTGAAAGACCTCGATACGATGATCGGTCTCACAAAGAACAAAGCATGAGAGAAGTCCCATTGTCTCTCTCTAGAAATTTATATAAGAAAAGCATCACAGTTATCACCATCCCACCTTTTTTGGCTTCAAATGAACTCCTATTTATAGGCCTCAGGTTCCAACAGTCACATTTCCTCCAACGGTCATATTTCTCCGAAAAACTCGGAGGGACTTGCACACCTGACATTATAACGGTCACATTGAAACAGAATGCACGACATCGTTTTGATTAGTTTGTTACTAACTCAACGACATCGTATTGGTTAGAAAAAGACATATGAAGATGATAAACAAGAGTATGATTAATTTGAAACATGTGTTTTTTTGACTAAGTACCAAAACAGGCAAGTAATGAAAGTATGAGTATTATAAGTATCACTAAATGTAATGTTTTGATATGATACAAAGTAAGATACACAAAAGTGAGTATGATTAGCAGAGTCAGTATGATATGATTGACAGAGTCAGTACGATATGATTGATAGAGTCAGTATGATACGATTGACAGAGTCAGTAAGATACGATTGACAGAGTCAGTATGATACAATTGACAGAGTCAGTACGATACGATTGATAAAGTCAATACGATACTAGATAAAAGACATTTGTGATTTCCAAAACATGATATAGAAGTCAAAGGAAAACGTTTGAATCAACAGAACCATCCTATAAAATATTTATTATGTATATTTTATATCCATATTTCAGCCCTTGATGGATTCAAATCTCTAGTGGGATTCAATGTATGTATCAACATATTCCCTATTATATAAAATATAAATGTTTTCTTTCCCGTACTCTGTCAAGGTAATTGTAAGAACATATCTTCCATAAATCCCTTCTCCCACAAGGCTTTTACTATGTTGAGACTTTGGGAGATCGATGTTGTCAACATCTAATAGGCAAGTGGTAAATAATTAAATGGCTTCTTCAACAATATATCATTCTACAATACAACCTTTGGGCCAAATTTGATTATTGGAATACTCTTTCAAAATATTCATATACCATTCAATGGGGTACATCCATCTGTAATGGATAAGACCACATAGTTGAAACTCTATAACCTAGTGAACCATCAAGTGGACCATTATATCATAGAATGAGGGTGGGAAGAACATCTATAATTTACATAATATGACCACAACCTCTATATAAATGATAAAACATTTCACTGGGTCTATAAATTTACTACACATGGATTTGAAAAAAAAGAAAAGTCTGGTTAATGTATGTCGTAAATTTTAAGGTAGAATGTAACAAAAAAAAACAAGCATTTAATCTTGAATCAAAACATGAAAGTCCTGTGATTTTAGTCCTTATATTTTTAAATTATTCATTTATATGACATTATTGATATTTGATGAATAACCCTATGGAACTTTTACACTATTAAGGATCATGAAAATTATCATTTTTTCTTGTTTGGATAGAGTATATGCTAGTGGAGGAAGAAAAGTACACCTTTTACTCTTCACCACTACCAACTCTTCCCTTATCCTCATTTCAATCAAGTCTAACCTTGACTTGAGTCCATATTTCATTTTTATAAGAACATTTACTAATGTTCCAATAACACTATAAAATACATTTTTTTCTACATGCATGATGTCAATAAAATGTTTGACATACAAACAATTCTAATACGACAATTCAAATAAAATTTATATTTTCTTCCAACCTGATTTTGTAATGTATTTCATAATTTTGTTTACCAAAAATAATGCCAATATATTTTACATTATTGTATAGTTGATAACCCATTACTAGAGATGGTGTTGTAACTTGTTCAATATTCCCATCGAATTCTATCATGTCAATGAGGTAAATATTTATGATATTTTAAAAACAAAGTCTTCGAGGAATGGTTCAACCAAACTGAGTATGTGCATTTTTTACAAATGGGACATCCCAAAAATACTTTAATTCTATAGAATAATAAATTTCAATAAGCTTGGAATTCATTTATCATTCTATACAACATGGACCTCAATATGAATTCTTCACTTCTATGATCATCATATATTATAACACCTTTATACCACATCAATTTTAGATATTAATTCAATGAATCTAAATAGACATAATTATCATTACTAGGTTTCTTTGCTACATATATAAGCAGAGACAACATGATGTATTTTCTCTTCATGAATAACCATGGTGGTAAGTTATAATTTACCAACATGATAGGCCATATATAATGAGTACTACTCTTTACATAAAAAATATTTATTACATATGTTGATAATGCTAGACGAAAGTTTCTCATCTAATTACCAAATTTAGGATACTCATAATCAATTTTCTTCCACTAAGAAGAATATATTGGATGACATAGGTTACCATCTTTAATAATTATATCTTCATGCCATGTCAACTGTCTCATGGTTTCCTGATATCCATATAGTCTTCTAAACCATGGAATGATTGGAAAGTACCATACATATTTAGAGGGACTTGAGTCATTTTTCTTGTATCAGTCTACACCACACTTAGGGAATTTTATGATTGATTCATGGTCCTTGCGAAACAATATACAATCATTTGGACTGGCATGATTTTTTTAGAGATCATGCCCATTGAACTTAATATTCATTTTGCGTCATATATTCATAATGGTTTTTCATTTTCTTATGGTATTATATCATTTAGGAGACCAAGTATTTATGTAAATATGGTGTCACTCCATCCACTGCTAGTTTTCAAATTATATAAATTTAATACAGCTGACAATTTTTTTTTATTTAGTACAACTAGTATACAATAGTTTTTGAAAAAAACTATTTAAATCATTAATAAACTTTGGAAAATCACCAAGGTTATCTTAAATTTACATTTCCATTTCTTCCATTTCAACTATATCTCCATTTAAAATGGTATTCATCTCAAATGATCCATAAAATGCAATATCATCCCAATAGGTGTCCATATTAAGTTTTTCCACATATTTAGTCTATCATTTTTAGATCTGATCTATTCCATGAAAAATCAATTTTTTTTTCTGAATCTTACAGACTAATGTTTCTTCAATAACAACAACATAAACATGGAAAGAGGATTATAGAAGGGTCGTATGCATGCTCTCTTGAAAATTTTATGAACTCTTTAACTCCTTATTTATAATATTTTGTCAAACGATTTGTGTGCATCCATTATCTATTCATATTCATCCTATTGTGCTCATAAAATATTTATTTTGTACAATAAATAAATAAATACACACAAGATATTCATTATCAAAGGTGAAAGTTAATGACAATTCAGTTAAGGGGAACTAAACTTTTGATTATTTTAAAGAATTTCAGTATGCTAAAAAAAATGAAATTTAATTTAAGAAAATAATTCACCCACTATGACATGTGTTATCCTATAAATTCATTCAATGGTGAAATTCATAGACAACTTGTCCTCATGAAATTATCTCTCATAAATTTATCATTCAATTTTGTTGTTTGAAACATCCTTCATCTCTTATGGACATGCACTTATTTTTCTTGAAATACTAAAAGCAGTAGTCATCCATGGGTAACTAATCATCGGAGTAGTAAAAGAAACATAAAATAGTTGGGGGTGAGTTTCATGCAACAAATTACAATAATGACTATTCAGGAGATAATGTTGATGAGGATGAAAATTGTCTATAAAAGAGATGGGGGATGATTCTCAAGCAAAAAATTACAATAATAAATGTTGTTTTACACACATAAAGTCTTTCTTAAATCCCCTAAACAAATTAAAATATATTATAGACAATTAAGAAGTAATAAGAAACATAAATATGATAAACAAGAATAATAAACTCTCATTCAATCAACAAGAATATATAAAAATGTATTGATAATTTTTTTAATAAATTAAGAGTTATTTCATATACATGTATAGTAATAAGAGATTCCTAGGGGTGGAACCAAAACATGTAGACCTAAAGTGATTAATACCAAAAATAATTTCTATTATATATATTTTGATAACTTCCATTCTATTTTTTGGAACAAGTGATATAGAAACCTGAGGAATTATTACATTTAAAATTAATAGTAGATCAAATATTTGAAAAAACCTCAAGACTCTTGGGATGTCATATCACCACACCGACCTATCCCAAGGATTCTAGGGAGGTAGACATATCAGATATACCCATATAAAGTATTTTAGAGACACCATCTAATACACATTGACCCATCATTGAGATTCAAGGGAGGTCTATAAAGAAGTTTGCATAAAGCAATAATACACATCAAAAAGATATATCACAAAAAGGGAGAAAAACACACCAACCCTTGAAACATCTATCCCATACACATTTAAACACACACAAACACAAACACACACAAATATATATAACATAGAATTTATAATAGACATACTTACAAAAAATTCACATTTAAACATAATTTTTAATGAAAATAAATATAACCCCTTTCTAATTTGGAAATCCAGAACCATAATTTATGAATAAATAATTATAAAATCACCCTTACATTATAAGATATAAAAAACAATATAAATAAATATATATATACATATATTTAATATAAACTTAAATTGATTAAAATATATGTAACCCTTACAAAAGAATATTACAACAAAGTAAAATAAATTCAACCCCTTACTAATTTTGAAAATATAGATCTATTGAAAATAAATAAATATGGAATCACCCTTACTAAGATTTATCTAAAAATAAAACAATAAAATTATGATAAAATAAATTTTTAATGAAAAACCCTTACACCATAATATTAAAACAAAATTTAAATAAATAAATTCCCATACTTGAATTCCATAAAATCAACTTCGGTTGCTACTTCACACTATCACCAGACTAAGAATTGATTTTCTAAATCAATTTGATCATTTGTTTAAGGTTTTTATTTTAAAAACCTCTTCTTTTTTTATATAGTGGAATAGATATTTATTTAATTTATTTATCTATAGATCAAAGGTGATTCTCTAAGATTTCAAAACAATGAAAAAATTAGTCTTGCAGAGAAATCTCAGGTATAGATGTAGATAGTGAAGAAAATTGATTCAAAACAACAATTTAAAAATACCAAAACAGAATATCTAAATTAGTAGTTAAGAAAAAATGGATCATAAAAAAATAAAAATAATATACAATGATCGGATCACAAATAACTGATGACATAGTCAAGAAGAAATCAAAAAAAAATGAAACATACAAAAAGAAAATTGAAACCTACAAAAGAAAAACATAGGCCTACCTTTATAGGTTGAAGAAATTCTAAGACCCTTAAATCTAGATCTCGATGTTTTCATTCGAAACCCAAAATGTAAGTGAAAAACAGATACTAGATTATGTTCGGGAAACTGGAGGTACTGGGTTTATGTGATTCAAGTGGGTTTGTGTGATTCAAGATTCGATTCATAGAGGAGGAGCACCGACATTGGGTGGATTATGTGGAAAGTTTTTGATAGCGTGACGTTTTCACAGCTGGTTTGGTTTTATAAAATAGGTGGGGATATTTTTATTAGTGATTTTAAAAAAGTGCTGATAAAGAATCTGTTTATCAGTGCTTAAGTAATAAGCACTGATAAAAGACATATTTATCATCACTTTTTTAGTGATGATAATGGTAGGTCTTAATCAATGTAAAAAAGTGATGATAAAATACATCTTTATCAGCACTAATATTTTAGCACTAATAAATATTGATTTTATCAACAATTTTTAGCACCGATAAAGCCTCATCTTTATCATTGCTAAAAAAGAACTCATAATGATTTCTTTTATCAGCATATTTTTAGCGATGATAAGGGTAGGTCTTTATTAGTGCTAAGAAATCACTGATAAAATCCATCTTTATCGGCACTAAAATTTTAGCATTAATAAATATTGATTTTATGAATGCTTTTTAGCATTGATAAAGAATCATCTTTATCAGTGCTAATAAATATTTATTTTATCAATGATCATTACTAAAGAACTGATAAAGGATTTATAATTATAATTATAAAAAAATTGTAAATATATATATATATAATAAATAAATAAATATAAATATAAATATAGTAAATATATTCCCTATTTAAATATATTTTTTATAATTTTATAATTATTTAAATAAATAATTAATTATTTATAATTATATAAATATTTTTAAAAAATAATATTTATATTATTATATATATTTATTTAAAAAATATATATAAATATAAATATAGTAAATATATTCATCATTTATGTAAATTTATTATAAATTTAATAATTATTTAAATATATATAATTATTTATTTATAATTATATAAAATAATTTTAGAAAAAATTATTAATTTATAATTACAAATATATAAGTTCATAAATATAGCATGTACATTTATAAATATATTTTGACAATTTTTTTTTACCAATATTTTTTTAACATTATTAATGAATATCTAATTTTAATTACATGTATGTTTAAAATGAGTGAAATTGAATAAATTAAAAATAAGTACACTAACAACATTGAAAAAATGGATAAGTTTTGTGTGCGTGTATTGTATATAAAAATGAATTAATTACATATATTTTAAATCAATATAAAACACATTTGATTTATATTAAATTTAAAAATTAAATGACATTCAATTATATTCTCTGTGTAATTAGTCAATATTCTTAATTTGTATTAATTTTTAATTATAAACCATTATTTACTAAATATATAACTATTTAATATAAAGCACATAAATATTTTGTAATATTTAAATCATATCTATATACATTTACATATATCTATATATTTAATATATACAATTTATTAACATTATCAATAATAAACTAATTAATAATTTTTTTAATATTTTTCTCAATTTACTTATTTTAATTTTAATTTGTTTAATTTTTATTTTTAATAAATATATATATTTAATATATACTATTTATTAGTATTTATAATTTATATATATTATAATCAATTTATTCATTTTTATCAATAATTATTTAATTAATTAAATTTATAATTTTTTTTAATAATTTTTTTTTATTTTTAATTTATTTAATTATTTTATTTTATTTATTCAGGCCTTTATTAACCCTAAAAATCATCGATAAAAGATTTATTTGGGAGTGCTAAAAATATTACACTGATAAAGGGTACCCTTTATCAGCGCTAAAAAGAAAGCGTTGATAAAGGGTATCCATTATCAGCACTAAAAATAAAGTGTTGATAAATGGTACCCTTTATCCACGCTAAAAATAAAGCACTGATAAAGGAACCATTTATCAGTGCTTTTT
The DNA here is from genome assembly GCA_963277665.1 of Viscum album. Classification (NCBI taxonomy): domain Eukaryota; kingdom Viridiplantae; phylum Streptophyta; class Magnoliopsida; order Santalales; family Viscaceae; genus Viscum; species Viscum album. The sequence continues at coordinate 68,043,090 of OY728154.1, forward strand.
TTAACACTGATAAATATTTCATTTATCAGTGCTTTTTCCTAGCACTGATAAATACTAGCGTTGTTAAATACATATTTTGTTGTAGTGAAAATAACCAAAGTGGTGCATGTGTTTTCTATCACTACATTACTTAATAAGGAATTAATTCATTAAAATGGATTTTCATTTATAAAAGTTTGGGTCACTATATTCTTCATCCCCTTAGAAAAGTTTCCATAAAAATTTCATTTTTTAATCTAAAATAGTTAACGATGCTTCTATTAAATCACCTCTTCTACTTCCCATGTTTCTTCCTCAAACTTATGGTTCCACCAAAATAATATTACCTAGTGAGTTTGTTGTTTTATAGATTTTTGTTTCTATTATCTAATATCTTCACCTGATGATCCTCATATGAAATATCATTCTCTAAAGGTATAACCTTCAGATTCAGTACATGTGAGGGGTATGGTATGTACTTCTTCAAGAAGGATACATGTAACATGTCATGTACTTGAGATTAGTTAGGTTGGAGTTCTAGGTGATAGGATAAAACTCTAGCGCGATCAAGGATCTCATAGGGGATGATGTATCTAGGACTAAGATTTCCCTTCTACCAAAACCTCATGAATTTATTCTGTGGAAATATATGAAGGAATGCATTGTCTATAGCCTCAAACTCCCAGCCTCATCTATGGTTATTTAAATAGACTTTCAATCATCTTTTTGTGGATTTCATATGAAATTAAATGGTTTGAACCCTATTTACCATCTCTTGGATAAGATTAGGTCCCATAATAATCCGCACTCTAACATTATTCTAGTATGTTGGAGTCTGACACCTCTTTCCATACAGAGCCTCAAAAGGTGTCATTTGAATGCTATAATGAAAACCACTATTATATGAGAGCTCCACTAGGGGAAGGTTCTGACCCCAAAATCCTTGTAAATCCATTTAACATGATATAATTATACCCTCTATAATTTGAATTTTTCTTTTTTACTAACCATTCATTTGAGGGTAATAAGTAGTACTGAAACCCTTCTCTATATCCAGTTCTTGCTGAAGCCTTCTATTGAACACTAAAAAAACCTTAGATCTTAATAAGACATAATGTATAGTGGCACTACATCCATTATTACAATTTCCCTTAGGTATATCTTAGATAGTTTGTCAATATAGAAATATTCCTTAATAGAAATTACATGTGCTAACATTTTCATGAGATCAACTACCACCTAGATGAGGTTATTATCTTTAGATCTCATGGAGGGTCTTACAACGTAATCTATGGTTATGTTTTCTAATTTCTACACTAGTTTGGAAAATAGTTTCATTATACCCTTAGACGTCTGTCAATAATAATTGTCTTGTTGGAAAACCATGTATTGAGATACAAATTATTCAATCCCCCTCTTCATTTTATCCTACAAGATGATTTTTCTTAGATCTATATAACATCTTAGTGCTTCCCAGATGAATAGAGAAGGTTAAACTTTACACATTATCTGGTAGTTCCCTCTTCAAATATATTTTTTATGGGACAATATTTGGGTTCCAAACCTTATGAATTCATCTTTAGAAAATTTGAACTTCTAAATATTCACTAAATTTTTCTATAGCTCCCCATCATTTTTTGGGCCTCCTTAATCCTTTCAAAAAAGGATGATTGAGAAGTTATTTGAGAAAAATAGTATTATTTCATTTTTATGATTCCCATGTCCATCCTTTTCATTTACAATAAGATTCTATCCCTTTCAACCCTCATCATGGATAGGGTTATGAAATCCTTTTTACTCATAGCATCACCTACTATATTCTCCTTTCGATGACAGTAATGGAAAGAACAATGATAATCCTTGATCATCTCTAACAACCATTTTTGGAACATGTTTATATCATTTATCCAAAATATATATTTGAGGATTTATAGATTCATATATATGTTATACTTCACCCCATAAATATAATGTCACCAAATATTCAATGTGATGATCACTACAAAAAATTCTAGATCATGCATTGTGTAGTTCCTCTCATGGATAATTAACTGGAGATAGGAATATGCTATCACTTTTTCAGCTTTCATGAGTATAAAACCCAATAAGTTTTTGGACACAAAACTGTATATCATAAATTCTTCCCCTCTAATGGGTAATGTGAGCATAGGTGTAATGATTATCCTATTATTCAACTCTTTAAATCTATCCTCGAATTCCTTAATCCAAAAAAAAACTATAATCCCTTCTTTGTTATCTTTGTTAGTGGGTTGAAAATTGCGATAAGTTTCTCATAAACAATTGATAGTACCCATCTAATACAATAAAAATAAATATATCCACCATAAAGTTGGTCTAGAACATCCTTTAATTTTCTATATTCTCTAAGGATCCATAACCATCCCTTTATTGTTGATAGCATGCCCTAGGAATGTTACATAATCCATCCAAAAATCATATTTACTATAATTCAAATATGAATTTTTATTTTGAAAGGTCTTTAGTATATAATTCAAATTCTCTTTACATTCTTCCTTGATTTTGTAGTATATAATAATATCATCTATTGAGGAAACCAAAATTTTTTCGAGGTAACCCCGAATGATTCTACTTTATAAGTCGATGATGATAGTTGTAGCATTAGTGAGTCTAAATGGCATCAGTATGAACTCATAGTTACTATACTTTCTATAGAAATAAGACTTGGGTATATCCTCCTTATTCTCTATTACATGATAATATCCTAACTGAAGATCCACCATAGATAAGTATTGGGATCAATATAGTAGATCAACTAAGTAATAATTTTATGGTAGAGGATACTTGTTATTTATTTTGATCCTTTTAAGGTCATGGTGATCAGCATAGAGTCATATTGACTCATTCTTCTTCTTAATGAAGAGGATATGTTCAATAATGTAGTGTTTAATTTATTTGTTTTTCCACATCATTTAATTTATATTTTTTTCATTTAATTATTAAATTCCCATTATTTGTTTAATAATTTAACACTAGTTGTTTTCTTGATTAAACTATTAATCAAACAGTTTTATGCTAATTTTTTTATCTTTACCTTTTAATTATTAATCATGTTTTCTTAGATTTTTTATAATATATTTTTAGATATATTTCAAAATATTAATTTCAAGTGTTTCTATTTTTAATGTTGATAACTTATAATTAAATATTCCATAATTATATTTTTATTTAATAAATTAAATTTTAATTTAACGTAATTATCTTATTATTTTAATTTAATATTTTTTTGAATTTTAATTTTCAATATTAATAATTATTTGGGTTTTAATTATTAATTAAAGGAATTTGATTTTTTTAATTCAACTTATAATTTATGAATCAAAATAACTAATTTAATTGTTTTTTTATTTTTAATAATTTAATTTTAATTATTTTCATTAATTTTAATTATTAATATTCATTTATTTAGATAGTTACCATTTCTTTATATCACGGTAGTGATACCGCTAGGCCATAAGGATATGAAACTTCCAGAAAACCGAGCTACTATCACTTAATGGACATGCTGTTACTACTCTGTTCCAACTACCATTCAACCACGGTAGGTCCTGCTACCATCCCACTTCAAGAGGCACCATGAGTTCTTTCGATACTACTCCAATTCCCTGAAATGATACCACCACTAATACCTCAATGAAGGAACCACCGTTGTGGAATGATCACAACCCCCTTGAATATAAACCATCCACTTCCATTTGAAGGAGAAGAAACCCATGAAATTCTATCTACTAGTACATCCACCGAGCATGACACAATGTTGAAGACACCCCTCCGACAAGCCAAAGTCACTATAGGGATTGAAGGTTATTATAGAAGATGATACCTACAACACCCATAAATCCTAAAACCTTGATAAATGAATAAAATCCCACAGATCTACCACCAAAATCCTCTATCTATCTAATGTTCCATGATGGATCTACCGCCAAACATGAATCTACCACCATAAATAATACATAACACTGTAGAATCATATTTAATGATACTCTAAGCTGAAGTCGATGCTAATCCATCTGAGCTGATTCAATACAAGCCACCATCGACCAAGCCGAGGTTGATCTAAATCTGAATAATGTTCTCAATTTTGAGCTTCTATGACATTGATGGTTTAGATTTTCAAGAAGTTCACCAGTGATCAAAGATTCAATGTGATCCGTACCAGACAATGTTGACCAGAGAACTATCTCATTGAAGAAGACGAAGCCATGACCCAAACTCCTATTAGAAAATCTGAGTGGAAAAAAAATCCATTTGTGAAGATCAATCCATCCGTGATGAAGGGAGCTCAAATACTGGTGATCAAACTAGACTAGGGAGACAAATAATCAATTCAACTATTACTGATTTATGTTCCTGAAGTCGACTAGTGAACCATTCACCGATGAAGATGAAATGTACCCTTGCATATTGAATTTTAACTAGGTCTGAATATTTCAAAATTTTAAAGGATTTTTTTTTGGTTTCTTGTCGATTTCAGGTTTAAGAATTTGTTTGGGGAAGGTAGGTATTGATAATTCCCAATCCATGTGCAGTGAGGTTAAATAGAATTGTGTGTAGGATGTTTTTTGAAATGCCTAGAATATGTTGCCGAGTTATTTGGGAGTCCCAAGTTCACACCATGCTAAACTGAGTAGCACCATGTTGATAAATTCATCTTAAGAGGGGTTGATCCCACTTAAAAAATTCATCTTGAGTTGATGTCTTTGGATTTCATTGGTCCAATTCTTATAAATTATGAAGAATGAATTAATTTGAAAGTATTTATAGCTATATTATATTAAAGATACAACAAATACATATAAATTATCTGTTTGAAGAGAGATACTAATGTCACATGCATATTTAAAAAATACCATGACTGTGATAAGTTATCAATGATCTGGAGTAGTCCAAACTAAGTTGGTTAAAAAATATTGGTGAAGAACCTATAAATGAAAAAAAATTCAGAGGTAGGAAGGGATGAAATAGATATATACTTTCAAATTAGGATTATAAAAAATGAGACATGGTAAAAAAGTAATTAATCATAGAGGTTCTCAGATTTTGGAGGAGTGAGAGGAGTAGAGAAACAGTCATCAAGATCAATATTTTAGTGGAGATCTAGTCTTTTCTATTATCTTCATTCAATTAAATTTTAATAAGAATTGAATAATTTGAATTCTCGTGAATTAAAAATTATTTTCAATTAATATTTTCTCTTTTGGGGATTTAATACTTATTTTTTCATATATTTTATTCTTCTCATTTATTTTAATCAAATACCAGAATCAATCAGAGAGGTTGATTCTAAATTTAAAAATTATTCTTAACCTCTCATATCTTATTTTCAAAACTTCAAAATCAATTGATGAGATTTATTATTATGACAGTTTCTTCAAATTAATTTCTTTTCAAATGACTTATAAAGTGCTGAGATTATATAATCATTCATCTATAAGTTTTATCTCTTGCAGAGGGAGGTAAATTAAACAAATTTCATTGATACAATGTTAATAAAATTTTTATGGATGCATAAATCTATTTAAACAATAAGACTTTAATATCCCCTTGCATATATCTCTATATTATTTGTCACTACCAATTCTTGCTACCCAATAATATTTTCTATTTCATATTTTCTTTTAGAAAATATCATTGTCTTCCTTAATTTTCTTCCATAAATAAAAAAAATAAAAATATTTCATTAATTGCTTTTGGTGGAATTGTTTTCTAATTTTGGTTGCATGATCACAATAAACATTATATTTTTGTTCAAAACCCTATACCCTACTATACATTAGTCGAAATGAGTTATAAATAATTAAATTTTCATGTATTCAATGGTGTACATGTCATGTTTTTATAAATTATTGGGACTGTGTTGTACACTTTGGACAACAGTGAAGGAAGATTTAAAAGTGTCTATGATATTAAAAATCGTTCCACTTTTCAACATCCATAAAAGATACAAGTTTAATATTTGGACCTCCCATGCCCATGATACTTCATTCAAGTGAAGAATCAACATTTTTATAGCTAACACCACTCCTAAAACACATGAAAAATTCATTTTTATGTGAAAACACAACACTACTGTTTATTATTTTTACTGAACTAAAAGAAAATAAATTTGAAAAATTATTGGGTGTTATAATAATATTTAAAACTGAAATAGGTCGGTCCATATATGATATCAAAGGAATTATCTCATTTTTTTACATACAAAATATTCCTATGGAAGTAGACCATAAAATTAATGTAGAGTGTCAAAGGATACTGAATCCAAACATGATAAAGGTTGTGAACAAAAAGGAAATAAAGTTGATATATACTAGTTTTATATATCCCATTTATGATAGTTCTTGGGTCAGTCTATTCCAATTAGTCCCAAATAAAGGAGGTGACACTATAGTAACCAATGAAAAAAATTAACAAATTCAAGGGATAAAAGAAACCAAATGTATATTCTATATAGATTATCGAAATATCAATTCAACCACTAGGAAGGATCATTTTCTTATGGAATTTATAGATTAAATTCTTGAGAGGATTACTACAAATGAGATATTTTATTTTTTTTGTATGGATATTATGGGAACAACTAGATCCTTATATCCCCATAATAATGATATAAAACTACATTTACATGCCCATTTGAGATACTTTTCTACCGGTGAATGCCCTTTGGATTATGTGGTTTTTATTCTACCTTTTAGATATATATGATGACTATACTTACAGATATGATAGAGATAATTATTAAGGTATCAATGGATGAATTCTCTATTATTGATAACACATTTTAGAGATAATTATGAAATATAGAATTGTTTTTAAGAGATTTTTAGAGACCAACTTAGTTCTAAACTTTGAGAAATTATAGTTTATGTTCACTAAAGTAATTGTTTCAGGACATAAAGTGTCTAATATTGGTTTAGAAATATATACTTCTAATATTGAGATCACCAAAAAATTAAACCTCTTGAAAATGTTATAGGAATTAGATGATTTCTAGGGAATTCCATTTTTTAATGTAGGTTTATTAAAGAATTTTAAAATATTAAAAAGTATTTATGTTATATTCTAATAAAATATACACCTTTCTTGGTTGATAAAAAATTTGTGAAATCATTTAATTTTATTATAATAAAACTCACCTCATTACCCATCATAACTGCACCTGATTGGAAATTAACTTTTGAAATTATGTGTGATATTATTTATATGGTTATTAGAGTTATTTTAGGATATAAGAGTGATAAGATACTAAATGTGTCTTATTGGGATAATATAATCTTATATGATGCGAATTGGTATTACACCACTACTGAGAATGAGTTTTTTACTGTGATTTTCATCTCTAGAAAAGTATAGGTAGTACCTACTAGGCTCTAAGGTTATAATATTTATAAATCATTCTGCCTTAATATATCAAATATTAAAGAATTATGCTAAACTAAGACTCATTATATAGATTATCTTATTATAGGAGTTCAATATATGTATTAGAGATAAAAATGGGGTTGATAATCTTGGCACATATCAGTTTTATAGTTTTTTAAATACCTAGTGTAAAGATATAGGGAAATTAATTCTTTCTTTACCAATGAGAAGTTACTCATTGTCTCTTTTAATTAGTCTTATTGGTTTATATATTTCAATAATTTATTTCTATGGAGTTTTATCCTTATGTATTTTTCAAATAATCAAAGGAAGAAGTTAATTTCAGAACATAAGTACTATATTTGTGATGAAACTTTCTTTTTTAAAGGTATGATGATGGGATTCTAAGAATTTGTCTTCTAGAAGAAATAATGTTACCAATTTAGAGAGTTTTCACTCCTCACATAGGGGATGTTATCATGGTGAACATAGAATATCCCAAAAATTCCTTAAACCTAGTTTTTACACACCTATATTGTTTAATGACAGTAAGAGTTTTTTTGGACTGTGATAAGTTCTATAGAATTGGAAATATGGTGAGAAAACAAGAAACTCCTCAAAAAAGTATATTATAAGTTGATATTTTTGAAATTAGGATCTTGAATTTTGTAACACCATTCCCATAATCTCATGGGAATGATTATATTTTTGTAGCTATTGACTATGTATCCATATGGGTGGAGGTAGTGTAACTACCCCACATTAAATCCAATAGTGTGATAATAATCATCAAAAATTACAATTTCACAAGGATTGGGGTTCCTCAAGATTTTATAACTGATAATGAAATCAATTTTAAAAAATAAAAATTTATATAATTGATGAAAAAATATGGGTGTGCCCATAGAACTTGAATTTCTTACCATCCAAAATCCACTGGATAGATAAATATTTTAAAGGGTGAGATAAAATATATTTTAGAGACAAATGCCTCTATTTTTTGAAAGGATTAGTCCTTGAAACTAGACAATGCTTTATGGGCCTACAGAACTATGTTCAAAACCCTAATAGGTCTGTATCCTTATAGGTTTTTTTGGGAAATGTTTTTGTTAACCTATGGAGTTGAAACACAAGTTATATTGGGTTATTAAGGCTTTAAACTTTGATTTTAAGACTGCTGGAGAGAGGATGCTGCTAGAACTGAGTGAGTTGGATGACAATAGAAGATAATCATATGATAATTCTATAATTTTTAAAGAGATAGAGAGAGATAATTTATTTTCATGATTATGTCATTCAAAATAGAGAATCCAAGGCTAGAAAGATTATTTTTTTCTTTAATTCAATATATAAGATATTTCTAGGTAAATTGAAATATATGTTTTCTGGACCTTTCACTAGGATTAGAGTACTTGATAATGTAGAAGTTGAAATAGTTGGAGAATAAAATAAACAAATTTTAATAAATGGTCAATGAATCAAAAAATATTTTTAGGGGTGTCCAATGAGATTGGATTTTATCTTTGTTCCTGAAAACTGAGTTTTCAATGAAGTCGAACTAAAAAATTTAAATTATATACTTCATGTGAGTCAGCCCATGGTATTTAGATGTGTTTTTTTTTCCATTAAGAGTAAAATTATTCTATTATATATCTATTTATTTATTTTTCTAATAGATATAAATTCTTTATCTTATTTATCATGTTTCTTAAAGAAGGTTTCTATTGAGGTGCTAACATAAGAGAAACGATCCCAATTATTATCTATGGGTTTTTTTCAAATTATATTAATATGTTAAACTATTATTTTGGTAATTTTCAATTATTAAGAACTAGAGTAGAATAAACTAGGGGATTAAATTCAAATCTAAGAGGGAAGAGATAATTTTGGATAAACTGAAATAAAAAAACTTCTTTGATCAAGGGATTGTTTATTTTAATTTATTTTCTTATTTATTACTATTTTTATTCTACTAGAAATTGATATTTATTTTTTTCTAATTTATTCACCATTTTAAATTAAGTTTCAGGGAGTAATACCTGTAGTTGTTTTGTGTTTAAGTGAATGTTCTTATCTTGGTTAGGCGATTAACATACCATTTTCAAAAGATACAAATCTAATAATTTTTTTTTCGAACTTTCCGACTCCAACTTCACTGTGTTATATAATAATATACATTATTGTATTTTCAACTTATTGAAAATCTTTTATATCTATGTCTTAAAGACAATTCATATACCTTTTTAATATATTAATAAAATATTTATTATAGAAAATATATTTTTAAACTTTCATTGTGACCCTTCAATGTAAATTTGAATCATTGAATTTTAAATATCTTTGAACCTTTAAAGTTTAATTATTTTATTTAAAATTAAAATTAAAATTTGATGACATAGTTGGGTTTTAACTGTTTAAGCATGGCTCTTCTTCTTAAATGATAAAAACTGTGTTTTAATGTTTAACCCAACAAGAATCCCTTTAATTTTTTTTTTCAAAATTATCCAAAATAAATTGTTTTTCATGTTTTATTCTTCAATTTTAATGGGTCAAAAATTTTCTTAGTTTTTATAGTTTTGATGTCATTTTGAATTGGTTATACTTTATCACCGAATGAGTTTAATTGAGAAAATCATTTTTTGCCCTCTTGAAATTATTTGTTCACGGTTAGATTTTAAGAAAATGTTACACAAATAAAATCAAATTTAACCTATTTTATTGAATGAAACACACAATAAATGCATTTACATGAGCTATAAAATGAAAATCCTAATCCAGGTTGATCTTATTTACTTCATTCTTTCATTCTTTTATTCTTTTAGATAAAAATATTGGATGAGTTATTTATGCCTATATGTAATTATTGAACCAACTCATTCATTCAATTGTGTATATTTATTTTTTTGATAAATTATGCATGTATACCAACCTTGTGGAAAATATATGTTTAGAAGTATCAGTTAAATTAATACTTATGTTTTTTATTTAATTCAGAATGTTTTTAAATAATCATTTTTTAAAATAAAAATTAAACATTTCACTCAAAACACTTTGTTTTGTGAAGGAATTCCTACATTTTTATTAAAATTATGTAGGAAAAAATAACTTTTTTATTAACTAATTCTTTTTGGCATTATAGTTTTTTCAATTTTTAGATTTCTTATTTTCTATTGAAATTGATTACTAATTTTTTGAGGGCAATAAATTCTTGTGTGTGGGGGAATTTGATGCAACCATTAATTCAGGTGTTTTTCCAAATCATTTAACTAATATTTTTATCATTTAATTAGTTAAATGTCCTTTATTTATTAAATAAACATTAGTTGTTATGTTTATTAATATATTAATTGAACACTTTTATATTATTTTTTGTATTTTTACCATTTAATTATTAATTCTTTTTTCTTAGATTTTCTTTATATTTTATTTATAAATATCTTTCCAAATATTAATTTTTAATGTGTATATTTTTAATGTTGAAACTTTGTAATTAAATATTTTATCATTACATTTTTATTTAATACATCAAACTTTAATTTAATTTAATTCACTCATTTTTTTTATTTTTAAAATTTATTTAAAAATTATAATAATTTTTTGGGTTTAAATTAACAATTAATGGAATTTAAATTTATTTTTAATTCAACTTTTAATTTATGTATCAAAATAATTAATTGAATTGGTTTTTAATTTTTAATACATTGATTTTAGTTTTTATACATTTTTATTAATTTTAATTATTAATCTTTATATATTTGTTTATTTGGATTGCTACCATTTCCTGATACTATGGTAGTGTTATAATCAGGTCATTGGGACATAGTAATGCCAGGAAACTGAGCTACCATCACTTAATGGAAAGGTTTCTACTGCTCTGTTCCAACTATTGTTCATCCATGGTAGTTCCTGTATTTTCCCCACTTTTAACTAACACCAAAGGCACTATTAATTCTTCCACTACCACTGCTCAACCTTAGCATGCTACCACCACTGATCCCTCTATGATGGAACTACCACTATAGAATGACCATGCCACCTTAAAAATCCACCATCAACATTCATTTGAAATATAATCCGCCCATGTGACTCCATCTACCGATACATCCAAAGAGCATTCCATAAGGAATAAACCACCCCGCCAATGATCTAAAGTCACTAGAGGGATTGAAGTTCACTAGATAAGATGATACGTACAACCCCTATGAATCCCAAAACATTAGAGGATAAAAAAATACTCTTGGATCTACCACTAGCCTCCCCTTTCTATATACCATTCCATGATGGATCTAATGACAAATATAAATCTACCATCATAAATAAATCCATCAATCATGAGTATGGATTCAAAGAACCTCTAGGACAAGTTCGATATTGAGCTGTCTGAGTTGGTGCCGTCCAATCCACCATCGGTCAAGCTAAGTTAAATCCAGATATGTGGAAATTTATCAATTTCGAGCATATATGACATTTTTTATTGATATTTTAAATAAGGTTACCATCAATTGAATATATTCTTCGGGCCATACTAAAATACGGCGACCAGATAATTATCACACCGAATAAGATGACACTAAATGAGACGAACTCATGTTGGAAAATCTGAGTGGCTGATGTCTCCATTTTTGAATCTCGAGCCATCCTTGGTAAAGGGATCTCAAAGTTTAGTGCTCAAAATAGATCACGAAGATAAATAATAAATTAAAATATCATAAATTTAAGTTCTTTAAGTAGACTAACGAACCTTCACTGATAAAGATGAGATACACCCTTACAAATTAAAGTTTAACCGGTTCTGAATATTTTGAATATGTAAAGGAATTTTTTTTGGTTTATTACTAATTAGAGTTTGAATAATTTCTTGGGGAAGTTATGATTTTATCACCTCCAATACATGTGTAGCAATGTTGAATAGGGTTGTGTGTAGGGTGTTATTTGAAATTCCAATATGAAGATTTTGTTGAGTGATTTGGGAGTCATAAGTATACTCCATGCTAAAATGAGGACCCCGTTGTTAATAAATTCATAGGTGTGATGTTATTCCGTGTAATATGGTCTGATCATACTTAGAAAAATGCAACTTTATTTGAAGAATTTGGTATTTATTGTTCCAATGCTTAGTGAAGCTAAAGAATACATTAATCTAGAATTATTTCTCAATGAATTTTTTAAATAGACTACACATGCATTATACTTAGTTGTTACTAGGGCACTACTAAATTCATGTTCATATTTAAAAAATACTATGGATTTTATAAGTGTTTAGTGATATAGAGAATACCGATCTAAGTGAGTTAAAACATTTCACTAGTGAACTCATAAACTATGGAAAATAAATATTGGGGAAGAGAGGAATGAAAATGATATATAATTTGAAACAACAATTCCAAAAAAGGGAGACATGGAAAAAAATTACTTTAATAGAGATAACTTGAGATTTTTGAGAAGATGAAGGAGAAGAGAAGCAATCATCATGATCAATATTTTAGTGGAGATCTATTTTCTCTTATTATTTTTCATTTAATTCAATTGTAATCGTAAATGAATATATTGACTTTTTTTGTATTGAAAATACTTTTCAGCTAATATTTTCTTACTTGATGGTTTAATATTATTATTTTCATATATTATTTTCTTCACATTTATTTTCCTTAAATATCAAACTCGATTGGAGAGTTATATTATGAATTTATAAATTATGTTTCACCTCTCTCATCTTATTTTCAAAACATTGAAATCAATTGGAGAGATTAATTATGATGATGCTTGATTCAAATTCCTTTAACATTTGATGATTTTTGAAGTGTAAGGATTCATGAATAATTATTATGCATTATTTACCTCATTTATATGGAGATAAATTGAACAAATTTTTGAGGATGTGATTTTAATAAAATTTCCATGAATGAATAAATCCATTTAAACCATACAAAATTAATTTCTCCGTGAATCCTTTTATATTGTATTTCTCACTACCCATTATTACTACTTGATAACATTTTATACTTAATATTTTCTTTAAAAAATACCTTTTTATTCATTAATTTTCTTTCATAAATATAAAAAAATAAGAAAAATATCCCATCCAATACTTTTAGTGGCTTTGTTTTAAAATTTTGGTTATACGATCATAATCACCCTTCCCTACAGGTCTGATAATATACAAACTATTATACAGTAGTAAATAGGGGTTATAAATAATTAAATTTTCATGTATTAAATGACATATGTGTCATGCACCCCACCGTGAGATACTTGGGTTTATAAACCCTTTATATAAATTCTCTAGTAGTTTCTTCTTCATCTCTTCAAGTTAAAATTTTCCATTTTATATGGTGTCTTAGATACTGGAAAACCTTTGGGTATATGTTTTTTTGGGAACACAACCTCTAATCTAGGAAAACATATAGGAAATTATTTGATAAACACATTAATGTATTCCATCACAATGGTCATATCATCAAGGTTGATATTTTCCTCAGTCGTAATCATTTGAGCAAGATAAACTTACTCATAAGGAAATAATTTCCATGATTGAGAAGATTATTCAAAAGGAGGTTTTTTGGCCTCCTTTCACTTTAATAGAATAAATGGGAAATTCAAAATATATATGTTTATTTCATTATATCAACAATTTATGTTAGATCTATATAAGTAAATAAAATCCATACTTATAATAGCATTGAATTTTTCTAAAGGGAGTATCACATGGTTTATTAGGAAATTAAACCCATAAATATGAACATGGGAGAAGTTATATACATGGAATGAAATAATTTCTCAATTTTCTATTTTCATATATACATATCCACTTTTATGGTTTTAGGTTGTTTTTGAATACTTTTACTAAATTTTCATGGTATAATAGAATGCATAGACCCATTGTCACATATGATATTTGAAGTTCATGAATGAATGATAAGTCTACCTTTGAATATTTTATTCTAGTTTATAGTCATTTACTATATCCAATATAAACTTTTGAATGATATTTTTAAACTATAAAACATATGAAAGGGAAACTATGAACATCTAAGGGTTATCCAATAAATCACATATATTCCTTAACCTATGAATTTCTATAATTTAATCTAAGTTATCTATGGTCTATTTTCTAAAAATAAATTTCATTCTAATTTTTTTTCCCTTCATAATTGGTTGTAAAAGAAGATGATTAACAAAATCATATCTATTGGGAGTGTCAAACTAGGTGTGAATAAATGCTTATTTATTGTGCACAAGGTTATGATCGAGTTAATACCAAATTCTCCCTTTTGGGGTTATTACCCCTAAATAAAAATGGGATATATCCACATCCACCCATAGTATCCAGACATGGAATTTATTTCTTAGAAACCTCTTAATCCATACATTACAAAAATTTAGGGATTATTTCCCATTTTTAGTTTTATAACTAAGGGTTTCACCACAGTTTTATAATCCTAATCCCCAAAACAACTCAGCCTTTCTCTAAAACCAACTTTTACAACCCATATATTTTATACAATTTATTTCATAATTTATTACACAATGAAAAGGGTTCAACTATAACTCCAAATAAGTTAATAATATAAGCATAACATGATGAAGACATACACGTGAATCTAGAGGAATATCAAGGTTACATAAAAGGGAATGAATAAAAAACATGAATATTGAAGCATGATATAATATGATAAAATAAAGGAAACATATGAATGTTAAAAAAGCATAAAATTTAACATCATAATAAAAAGTCAGGGAAACCTCATGATAAATAATGACATAGTTTTCTTAGTATAACCTCATGTGAACCATAGATGATATCTCATGAGATAAAAAAATTACCCAATGCATTAGAGGGATATATAATTTTGGGCCCACCTATTATATTCATATTTTGTACATGCATTTTTGTGCCCCATAGATCATACAATAAAATAATGAATTTTATCACATTTAACCCCATGGTTAGGATTTTTGGGATACATACATGAAATTACACAATAATTAAAGGATATTTATATCTAGGTGATTACTCTTGACTAAAAATGGGGATGGGTATTCACAACACAAAATTTTTGGCATGAAAAATCCTGAGACAATTTCAGAATCATAACAGGTGTATATAAAGGTTCATGAAAGGGTTTAATGAGAGTGAAAGGTGCTGTATTTTTACTTGGGAATCATAATTATCGTAAAAAAATATGTAAAAACATATTACAACATGAATAATTAGAGATAAAAATGATTAATAAAAAGAAAGTACATGGAATAAAAAGGAAGAGAAGAGGGTCACTTACCATGATAGGGAGCTTCTAAAAGATTGGTAGAAGCCTCTTAAGATCTTGATAATAGGATAGGGGTGGAAGGATTTAGTGGGGGATAGAGATATGAAATTCATGATCAAAGGGTTTTGAGTGAATAAGAGTGAGAGGATGAGTGGGTACTTATAGAAAAAGAGAGGAGAATTTCTTAAAAATATCTAAACTCAGGTTTTGAACTCTATATGATAAAATATAAAAAATAAAAAACCTTTAAATGTTTTCTCACAATATTTTATACTAGAGTGTTGGTTTTAAATATTTTATAAGGCAAATTTCTGAAAATTTTAAAATAATACCATTGGTTATGTGGAATTGAGTGATGTTCAAAAAGAATTAATTTTGAAACCTTAAAATATAATTTATGTTTTTGAGAAATCATTAACAGTTTATAAAATTAATAAAAAAATTTAAAAAAATTATTTTAATTTAGAAATCTATATTTAGTTTTGGATACCTTTTATAAAATTTATTACATAAATTTTAGGCTATTATGATGTCATAATATAGACCATATATTTACATCATATATAATTTTTACCCAAAAATTTGATTATCTCTAAAAATTATGAAAAATTTACCATTGACTAATTTTGATTTGATTTTTTTTAAAAATAATATTTATTTGAAAAAATTATAAATATGATAATTTCTACATTTAAATAAAAAACATTATTTTCTAAAAAATACTAGTTTTTACAATACCAATTTTTTTTAACCCTTATAAAAATTACTTTAGTCTTCATTAAATTATATTATAATTTATATTTCTAAAAATATTTTTTAACAAGAAAATTTTATGAAAATAAAATTTATTTAAAAAACTATTAAATTTATCAAAAATTTATTATAATCTCAAAAATTAAATTTTAGTTATTTCGTATGAAACTATCATTTTTATCTCATGTTATATAATAATTTATAAATTAATAATAAAAGTAGATAAGTATAATAATTATTTTATTTAAAATATAATATAAGTATTCATACTTCTAGGGTCAAGATACATAACCCCTTGTTACACCAGTATACACTCTAAGGTTAAGGTATGTGATGATGGTGCTTTCTTGGGGAGGTTGTGTGAACATGGTTTGGGATTTGATCTCTACAAGATTGAAATTATACCATAAATAGTTTCACTTATTTTTTAGTTGTTAAATCTTAGCTTGGTTTTGGTCATGGTAAAATCCTATCGGTTCCATATCCCTCAGAATATTTGATTAATGGTATTTATAGGTTATGATCCTACTGGTCAAGGCCACTGCTTCATCCATCTATGTCAATTATAATTTATCATAACACTTAACATATACAAATATAAATGGTTATTTTATAAATGAAATATTATCAATGACTAAAATTCTTGATGGTATTTTAAATCTGATAGGAAAGATTTCATAATAGTCCAAAATAACCAAAGTATTGCATGTGTTTTATAAAAAAACATTACTTAAGGGGTAATTATTTAATTAAAAAGGTAATTTCATTTATAAATTATTGGGTTGTTATATTTACATTGAGAATAATTTATTTTCTAAGGTCTTGACAGTAAAGATCAAGATATCTGACATTATGCATTCCATCAGCATAAATTCTATCATTTTTATCCATGTAATTACTTTAAATGCTATGAAATCTATGAATATTTTTCATGATCAAAATATGGATTATATGGAATGTTTAATAATTATTCACACTACCATAATGTGTAATTCTCTTTTGATAACATCCATTGTACTTGTATCCTTACAGAGTGTTTGAGCTCACCCTTCTTTTGCTTCCATTTCTATAGGTTACTAAGAAGTGATATATGAATAGATTTATAGATTCACTAAAAGGAATAAAAAAATTCAAGAAGTATTTATGGTTTAATTTGATATTTCAATTTAATATGAAAATTATGTATATATATATATATAGTGTCCCATAATTGATATATTGTTTAGTCCTTAGTGATACGATTACTTATATATTGTAATAATGTAATCATTTAATTTTTAACACTGGGTTACTAGATATGGAAAATTAAAATATTTATTTAGAATATAAAAATGAAATCTATAGTGAATAAGAATAGAAAGAGATATAAATCATTATATCAAATGATGTTGGAAGGTTAAAGTGTCCCATTTTAAGCAACTTATGGTATGAACCATGAATATACTAGAGATATAAGTATACAAGTAACACTTAAAAAATAATACTAAAATAGAATGATATATATCCAAGGATTTGGAGTTAATACATAAATGATATGATATTTTATAAAGAAACCATATATATAAAGAATTAAGATATGTAAGAGACCACCTTATGAATGTTGTATTGTATGACTTAAGAAAAATTAAATCATATAACAATAAATAATATTTAAATACCTAGAAAAATAATAATAAAATGAATAATATAATTGAATTAAAACATATATTTGAATAGTTTTGAATATGATTGGGAAAGATAGAAAATATGAAATCTGAATTGAGATAGAATTATGACGCCATACCTGAAGTCCTAACAAAATTTAGATTCCCTCTAATTTCATAAATGATAAAATAAAATTTATTATTTTCTTACATAATAACCTTATATATTTTTATTATATTATTATAATTTACTTTTATTAATTTATTGTTTATTTATTAGATTCATTTACTTCACATCTATAGTTTAAGGTTGTTCGGCCCTTAGTTCAACAAAAAATCAATGTAATGGTAAAAATAAATGGTCACTATTTAATGGTTCAATAAGTTAATTTTTTTCTCATTTTATAGAATCTTTATCAATACATTATTATATATTTCAATGTTTTAATTGATATTCCATGTTTGCTTCAATCATGTAAGATTTATCAATATGATTTTTTCAGGCTGTTATAATGACCATTATGTTTTTAAAAATCATTATTCCCATTTTATCATTACAACATCTTAAAAATTACTCAAAAAATTAAAATTATTGCTCATATCAATTAAAAAACTAACCTTGTATTTAAATAATAGTTGATTTATAACATATTCTACATGTTCTCTTTAAATTTTAAATGATCATAAAATTATTATTAAAAACTGTGAAATGAATTTATCAAACTATTTTTTTCATGAAATAATAGTTGTATCTAATCATTAATTTTATGATTAATTACTAGATAATTGAAGTTAACAAGAATATGAATTATGAAAATATGAGAATATAATGAATTAATTTTTAATAAAGAACATACTATTATTCTTGTAGACAAATCCTTTGAGATACACCTTAAGGATTCTAGGAGTGAACTATTAGATAGACCAGAGATTCAACAACATATCCAGGAGGTTTTAAGGAAATAATTTTAGTAAATTGGTTAAGAGTAAGTGGTTTGATATGTGTAGAGAAATGGGAAGTGGATGGGTGTGTTTATAGGTGAATGATAAGAGATGTTTTGAATAAAATACTGATTAAATTAATATTTTCTCCCAAGAATAATTTTATCATTAATTTTTTTATTATAAAAAATAATTTATGCATTTAAGGCTGAACATATGGTTTCTTAAATCATCTATGATTTAATTAAAAATTTATTTAAATTATAATTTAAAATATCACATTTCACTCCATTTCACAATTCATATCAACAATTCACTATTCATGAAAGTCACTAAAACATCACTCATATATGATATAGATATTTGAAACCAAAAATAAAATATATTTTTCCAAAATAAATTTCTAAATATTGAAATTCTATCATTTAATTCCTTTATAATAACTTTTTATTAAATAATAAAAAATATGTTTCACTAAAAATGTATGAATATACTTATTTTATTTTACATTGAATGAGTAATAGTTTTATAATAATTTTATACTTTTATTTATATATTATATTCAGCCAAAACATTAATTATAGCTTTACATCATCAATTTTCTTTTTCCATCCCAACGATTATGTTAGTATTCAAATAGCCAAGTCACTATTCTAATAGTTGCATTATGAATGCAGAAATGATCATTACATTCCTTATAAAAAAAATATTATTTATATCAATCTTTTTTCACTAAATTTTCAATCAATATATATATAAATTATTTAAAAAATACCTATATAATTTAAATTTTTTTCATTTCTTTTTATAATTTTGTTTTCACTAATGATGTTTGTGGTATACAAACCCCTTTGAATTTCTAAATTTTTGATAGGTTATTTAATTTTTTTAGCATCGTATTACATTTGAATTAATTATATAGAATATATTCATCCTTTATTTGTAATTTGATATTATGAAAATAAAATAATGTTTATATGTTTCTTTTCATCCATTTATAATATTCTTTTATACATGAAATAATATTTTTTAAACAAATATGTTCTTAATAAATAAATATAATTAAAAAATAAATATGTAAAAATTGAAGGTTAATATCATAAAAAAAACAAATTAAAATGTGTTTAATATTTAAAAAATATAATTTATGGGAGGAAAATTATAATAATATTTATAAAAAATGTGGTATTTTATAATTAAAATTTTGATATTTTATGATGCAACCATGTTTCACCTACCCAACAAGATTGAGACACCAACACCACCACCACCATAATGGTTGCCAAAGATTCAAACTATTGATGGTGAAGGAACCTTAAAAAAAATATTTTTTAATGATAAGGATGTATTAGAACATATCAATAAATTAAAGAAATAGTATTCTAACATTTGGAATTGTTCATAATGAAATTAGAATGATGGATAGTGGTGATAGTGACACCCCTTGTGATATGAAACAAATTAGTTTAGTTATGGTCAGCTAAGTTTTTATATTGGTAAAAAGAGGGTTTTATGGAGTTGAACTATAATCATTGAATAAAATAATAAAAATAAAGGGGAATAAACTATGATACCTACATTTAGGATAGATAAAGATGGGTCAACCATTCAAGTGTCTGCAAATATGTTGTATCCCAACCCTCTTTGGCCAGGATAGAATTATTGAGTTGTGTTATGTCTTAGGGAAAGAAGGGATTTCTTAATCGCAATACAGTTGAACAAAGAGTTTCAGGTTAGTAGGGAACTCCAAAACCACTCATATGTCAACCTAAACCTACAAAATACATCCGTGATGCCTTTACCCCATACCACATAGTAGCTACATGTTTCACCCCACTAGAATCCACATGATCCCCTTTTTTCATTCAAATATTAGGGAAAAAATAACAATTTTTAGGCTAGTTTCTATTTTAAAAAAAATAAATAGTATATTTTAATATTTATATAAATAAATCATTATGAATAGTATTTCAAATCCATTTGATATCATTTGGATGTAATTTTTAGTGTTTAATATTTTTAATAGAGAATTTGATGACAACTCAAACCTGAAAATTTTCATGTGTACTGGTTCATTCTTTTTATTGAGTAGAACATAATAGTTTACTTATTTTTTTAAGTTTAGAGATCCCTTAAAAGAGTTTATTACAAATTAATTTCTTGGACATGGATTTACGGGAATGGAGTTCAAATGTTTTTGTATGATTTATAACACACATGAATTTCTCAATGGTACCCATAATCTTTGGTATAAATCAATTACTCTTTATAATAGATGATTCTATATTACATGAAGTGTTGATAATATTTTTTTTAATGATAGATGGTTATGAAATCTTAATTGTATCATCAAGATAGAAATTCAATTAGTGTTACGAGATGAGAAATTATTGTTGTAGATTTCTAAATAGGAAAACATTTTTTATGCAACTATACAATTTATAATAATTTTATCCTGTTTATTAATTATTACATAATAGTAGTGTGTATAGGGTGTAATTACATGAAAATTCCCTCTCACTATAGTAAATACATTGTATCACCCTCTTACTTAGGGTGAGGCCACACATCCACATTATAGACAAATACACTATCACTCACCATGATCTATTCTAGAACTTTCTCACCCAGGGGGATATCACATATCCACATCCTGGACCAATACACTCTCACTCAGGGCAGTCCATGTTATCACCCTCTAACTCAGGGTGAGTACTAACATGTATTTTTTCATAAAATATAAGGAAATCACAAATATAAAAATATATAAACAATCCCAGATCATAACTCATTTCACATGCACACCCTGACTCACATCTCGACACTGGTCACTTAGGAGCTAGCCTATAGCCTGAAGCATATCTCATCATGAAACTAGCCTCACAAGATAATTCCCAAACCATAATCGAACATGAAATCTCAATACACCAAACCCTTGGAATCCTAGTTTCTCCCATAAGGGTATCCATTAAGTTCCCTAGACCCAACCCAATATCTACCCATTGGTTTCATCCTACCCTCATTACTTGAAAACCAACATGCCTTACAAATCCCTAACCACTAGATTTTTGATAATATTACTGTTCAATTTTTACATTTATATATTGATCGTAATTACCATAACTTTTCCAATACTATAACTTAAGGACTTTTATGAACTCATTACGAACCCTACAGAACAATCCCAAGAATCCACAATAGGGTTCTATCACACATAAATTATAGAAGAACTATTAATATCACTACATAGAGGAAAATTTACACACAACACTACATTAATCCCCAATGAATTTTTCCACATATAGCACATAGTAATAATCCATTTGACACTCATGATCATATTCCTAATCTTATGCGACACATATCATCATCTTACTCATCATCTTTGGGTATAAAATCATCCTTCATGTAATATTATCCCTAGGAGTTCCAATCTAGGTTACCCACGACTCATGATATCCCTAATACTTATCCCAAACCTCTTAAAAACCCAACCAACATCCTATCCCCTAATTGGATATAGTCACTGAGTGATTCCAAAATACACAATGTGAAAGGGAGAACTTGCTACAACTATAGGAGGCACTATTCCACCTAACATATTTATATAGGTTTTTCTCTGTACCTACCCATTATATTAGAAAACATATTTCCATACTAGATTTTTTAATCATGAATAAAAATATTATTCTTTTTCATTATAGGGACAAATTAAACCATACATGGACATACCCATTAGGCATGCTCAAATCATCCTTTTCTAACTCAATGCTAAGACATTCCAAATCATTCCCACACTTGAGCCCCTATCTCAAAAAATATCATTTAACTTTTTTATTAAAAATTAATAATAAGTTTAAAAATTAATTTAATCATTTATAATTATTTAAAAAATTTAACCCAACATCAAATAATCATTTGAAACTCACTGAGCATCCCTTTACAGTGAAACCCTAACCAACCCCCTATATGAGCTCCATGATCCACCCATGGAACCTCTATAAAAAATTCCCCATCAATCAGAACTCGATAAACTAAATATATAATTAAATTAAATTAAATATCATAAATAAATTTACCTAGTTATGTACGTCAATATAAACAATAAATGATGGAATGAACATATCTTTATAGGATCTTCTCGATGCACCATGCCCAAAATTCCCTTAGGTAGAGATGATTCCACCATTATCTAGTGGAATCATTACTAAATTTCCTTGACTATAGACATAAAAAATTTGAAACAATAAGGGAGGAAGATAATAGAGGATGTATGAGATTAATTAGATGATAAATTCCCATAGTAAGTCATCAAAAAACACACAATGTGAAGGGGGAATCCAAAGGGGAAGATATGGGGGATGAGGTGGAATTAACAAGAAAAATGGGAATTCCAAATCCCTCCCTACTGAACACCTAGGTGATCAATAGTGAAATAAATATCATACCCTCTATAAATAAATAAGCATAGGTCAATCATGTACTTTTTTATACCATATCAGGTATCTGACCACCTATGCATCACATGGTAAACCTCCATCGTGTGTAAAGCGGTGGTCTAGGAGAATTTTCCCCACTAGAAAATCCACCGAGTACTTTATGTTACCTATGTCGGTATCTAGTGACACCTTACTATATAAAATTAGTAATGGGTCCACCCTAAACTATATATGATGTTCCCTTGCTCACATTGTCAACCTCTAAAGCCTCCAATCACACTCGAAATCAACTCATATGGATGTTTGAATTCCCATATTTGTAATTATAATTTGAATTCTATGATTATCACTGTATTGAAAAAAATAAAAAAAATCCTAAAAAATAAAAAACTTATAAAAACACGGGACATTTAAAAAACCCACAAATAAGGTTTTTTGTATAAGAGAACCACTTAGAAAAATTTCATGAATTTCAATTCATTGATAAAATCCTAATTTCACTTATAGTAATCAATTAAAAAAATGGTTGTGTTTCTATCATATAATAAATGAGCAAGGATAATCTAGTTTTTTTATATAAATCCCTAGTATTATCCATGGAAAAAATCTGTCATACCTGAAACAATATACCAAATTTGGTTTCCATGTCATCACATCCAATTATATATAAAAACAAAATTCGTTCCTCCTCTTTCTAACACTTCCAAAAAACACTTGACCTCGCATATTTGTGAACAATTACCTCAACCTGATCAATATTTCTTAATTACTAAGGGAATTTAAAAATCTATCAGATAATTACAATAATTTTTTAACCTGAACTCTATGTATTTACACAATTGGGACATTAATAAATGAAATCTTTTATCACACCATCTATATTATCACTAACATGTTATCAATCTGAATCACTCTTAGATCCTAACAATTTCAATCCTGAGTCCGCTAACAACACACATAGCCATTTTGACACTATATATGAATCTAAAATCATTAATTTACCATGTTATTAGATAAAATATGATCTATATACATAATGATATCAAAGTATAATCCTAATTAGTCACCAACATTTCTCATTAGAAACCCAACCCTTCTGACACAAGGGTCATATAATGATGACTAATTCAACGTTTCTTGTCATAAAGGAATATTCATCATCATCGAAAACTGAATGAAACATGTGATCTTCATTTCTCAATCATAGAAAAATATTAAACATAATGATTGGAAATTCCCACACCACTCATACATTATCATAAACCTAAAATATTGATTACTACCCAATCTCGGTTTATTAGGAACATTGTCTTTGATGTTTACAAAAATTAACCCACAACAGGGGTTACAAACTCTAACCACCAATGGTACACTTCCCACCATATGAATCCCTTACACCAATACCCAATCACTGATCTAACAGATCCTAATGTTATTTTTTTGTCGATTTTCTCGATCCACACTCATCCCATCCTAGATGACCTCTATAAATTCTCATACTTGGATTGAATGCACCCTAACATTTCAATCCACCACCAATGAATCCTCTCACCATACAACAAAAAACTATATTATCTTAAAATCCTTTGGAGACCTTCCCTATTGAAATTCTATAGAATACATCAATCCCTAACCCATAACTAAATCTAAAAGACAAATATTATCCCTGATTATAATGAATGTGTTATTGTAACTAAACACACAGTGTTCCCATGACTCTTCTCTGGGAAGTTGAGACCTATAGTCCTCCCCACAATAATAAAACATTTTTAAATCACTTTAGTTCCCCTATAACCATAAATGTAACACCCCAATAAACATGTATCTTGCATAATGATAATTTTTATGCCAGTATTTTTGTTTAAAATATCTTTTAACCAAAAAAAAAATGTAAAAAATAAACACAAGGATTTTAATTAAACTTTACACCAAAGTGTTTACAATGTGTCAATATCACAAGGAAAAATCCTACCCAAAAATTCCTAATAAAAACCCTATCAGAACTACAGGAAGTCCCCCTAAAAAGACAACAAGACACAATAAATAAAGGAGATCCTTTGGGTTAGTGAAAACAAGGAACAACACCACCATGATCATGTAAACTATGCTGAGCATAAACGGTATGGAAAGCACCATATCTTCTCTTTCTTGAGTTTAGGACACCCTAAGGCATGGTTTTATAAGACATTAACTCAATCTTTACCTTGGGTGACCATTTTAAATCCAACGACTACAATTATAGCCATTGGCCATGTAGTGATTTAACTAGAGAACAATTAAGTACAACATAGTTTTCCAAAATTTACGTTATGAGTTGAAAAATTATAAGATAAACCCTAACTACGATATAATTCTTTGAATTACACTTAATTTATGAAATATAATAAATAATTAAAAACAACTTGCAAATATTTCAATTATATTATAAATATTTTCATTTCTTAAACAGTGTTACAAATTATGTTTAATTTCTTCAAATTAATTTTTTTTTATTAAACTATGTTTTATATAATACTAGTATAATAATTACCATGTAGGTTTATTAAATCCCAATTTATAATTCATATGTTAAAGGTTTAGTGTGTGTAAATAATTCAATCTTAGACAAAATTAATTTGTATTCTTTAGACTCCTATTTTTTAAGAGAAAGTCAAGTCTAAAAAGATAATTTTTATATGGTTTTAATAAATTTATCTTTCTTAAGACTTGATGATTTTTGTAAGTTAGTTTTTATAAAAAAATTGGCTAGAAGGGCTAGCCGATTATGGGTGGGACAAGGGAGGCATCTCACACGTAGTGGCTGAGCCTATCCCTCAGCCCAAACCAAGTTTGGCCCAAGCTTGGGCATAGGTTTCCCAAAGGGAACACGGGAGCAGGAGAGCATGGGATCTCTACTGTGGCTGCAGGGTCACAACAAGGCAGGGGTAGGTCGAAGCCTATGGGGGAAGGCATGATCCCGTGTGTAAGGCTCCCAGGTGTGTGTTGTGTCATCGGTGATGTTGTGTGAGGCCTAGGTTTATAAAGAACCACCAAACCTCTCTTCCTTTTGATGTGGGACGATTAAAAATCTATTGGGATCAAATCTGGACTATTGGATCATGCCTCACATGATTTGGGCGTTGATTTTGATCCAGGTTTTGATACCTTGAAGTCGGTATCCTCTCCACATTTTCCATGGACCGTTCGATCCGGCTTGATCTAATCATGACCATTTGAGTTTTTTAAAATGCCACAATGATCGTGAGATGCCCGATCTTTCCACAGATCTATCTGAGCCGTCTATCCCCTTTATAAACCACAGATGTACCCTGACCGTCAAATCAAGCCCATATCAAATCCTGACTATCTGTTATTCTCCCGGTTTCTACCCACTATGTCATCTTCTTCTTCCCCATGGTGTGCGCTGCACCGAACCCTACACCCCTTTGCACCATTTTTTTATCTTCTTCAACCTTGACAACTGGGTGGAACCTCATTTTCCCCTTTTCCATAAGTATTTCCTGACCAATTAATGAACCAATTGGACTTGATTTTCTCAACGGTTGTATTAAATGTTTTTTATATTTTATTTACCTTAAAATCTAACCGGTTTCACCCAAGGAACCCTCGGTTCTTCTCCCCACTCAAACCTCTAGCAAGTTCCAGCCACCCTCCCTTAAGTTCTCCACCTCCTTGGACCAATGTAAGGGTTTTAGTTCTGCTTTGTCTGATTTATTTGAGAGTATATATATATACATGAATATATATATATATATTCCTATAGTTCAGGTAAAACCTTTACTTAATCCGAACCTATGTCATTAGTTTTTCAAGAGGTTGAGAAAACACATGAGAGTATTTTAATACAAGCAAAACATAATTATGTACTATATATATGTACATGTGTTTGTTGTAAATTTTAGTTTATAAATGTATGAATGCATGTATAGTCTTATAGAGTGGGTGGAAATCCTCAAATACCCGATTCTAGGTCCTTAAGATCTTTGGGTTATGCAAAATTGAAGAAATAACTCATTTCCTCTTAGAATATATATATATGAATAATTTTTGTGATTATATATGTATATACGGTCACATATTTTATAACCTAACCTATTTTTTTTATAATTGTGTAATAAATATGTTTTAAGTACCCATTACTAATGAAAAATTATTTAACTTAGTTCAATATTGGGAAATCATATATACATACTTAGTATATATACGGTTATAATTTATAATATCATAATTTTATGAATGGATTATTAGAATTTAATTAATTAAGTTAAGTAATTAATACTTGTAAGACTTTAATTAATATCAGTATCTACGTAAGCCAAATGAAGAGGTATTCATGTAAAAGTGTATGTCCTGATACATAAAGTATGTCAAACTGGTTTTAGTTAAAGAACATTTAATGATATGAGCTTTGATATAATTTCCTATTTAAAAGGTATTATATGTTTGACCTTGTTTTGTTTTATTATTAAAAAGAAGATAAAATATTGATTTGACCAAGTATATTAAAGTATAAAAAGGGTGTGTTAAACCATGCGATCATGTCAAACTGACCTAATGTTTTTTAAATTGCAATGATTATTGTTAGTTGAGTCATGATGTAGTTTAATTTTTTGATCAATTGATATTCTTAGAATCATATTAAATAACATGCATTTTCATTCATGGAATAAGGAGTTTTTATGTTAAATAGTAATCATTTTAACATCTCATATGGAAAAACCCTTCTCTCCCACTATTTGATGTTCTTTAGTAACTGTCTCTAGTGAAAAGAATGTGTAATGAACCATGTATGCCTTTCATAAACTCTTACTGCCATATCTTCAATGTTATCTATCATATTTTGTATTTATGGATTAAATGGTTTCATTTTCCATTTTTTTTATTTTATAGTTTCACTCAATGATGCATGAATGGGGAATAAAAGGATAATAAGATAAGAAATCAAATTACTCAAAGTGGTATGGGACACCTTGAGTAATATGAAATAAAATTTAATTATTTAAGGTGGTATGGGACACCTTGAATACAAGAACTGATCTGACATATGAGTAATGTATTGGAATAGTATGTTCCGGGTTAGGGACCAGTAAAAGTAAGCCCTCTGGGTTGGGTACCTGTAAAAGTAAGTCCTATGGGTTGGGGACCTATAAAAGTAAGCCCTCCTGGTTGTAGTCTGGTTACAAATACTCTCCGGGTTGGGGTATGGTCACAGTTATCCCCTAGATCTTGGCACGAGGCCATGACACAGAAGTCTGGCATTTTACATTCCATCATTATGCTTCTGATAATGAATTAAACTAATGGATATTAGACTAGTAGAATATCCATGGTTATGAGTCATTACTTATGAGTATCAGAAAATTAAAAGCTTATGGAATGACTTATGTTTATCACTCAGTGAATTTGTATTCAATATTTGAAATTGAAGTTGTGTCCTTTACGTGCAAATATGATTATTCTTTACTCTCAATTGTTCAATTTGTGCTTAAATAATCATATGTCATACATGTTTATAATGTCTTTTATTTATTACTCCAAATGAGCATCATTTATCTATGTAATTATGTTGGTACATTCTTAATTGAGAACTATGATGATATGTTACCTGTGTTACAACTTTACATTAATAGAAATGTATTATGGTAAGTTTTAAAGAATGTTTTCAAAGGATTTATTGGTTTATTTTTAAAACCCCTTACCAGGCATTCACATACTCACCCTACGTTTTTTTTCAAGTATCAGTTTGAGTTAAAAGAAGTATGAAAGAAGTTTCTGGTTTCCTAGAACCTGAATCGAATTTTATCCTCTCTACGGGACATGACATGTAATTTATAAGTGCATTTACTTGTAATAAATGGCATATCAGGTTCTGAAGGCACTAGATCTGGGTGTTCTGGGGCTGGGTCTTCATAGTTGGTATCAGAGGATCTGATTTAGATAACATTGGAAAACCAGAACTTAAACAAAGAGAAATTTACTTAGGCATTACTAAATATGAGGATTTTCCAAATTTTCAGATGGAAGGACGGACCTACATCTTATCACACCCTACTGAGATACTAGAGACCATCTTGGTTAAAACATTTGAGGAAGGGTACCTACCTTTCAAAAACATAAGAAAAATGTGCAAGAAACATTACAAAGTGTCAAACAGTCTGAAGATTCTCTGTTCCTATAAAGATAATGCCTACATTTACCATCATATAGCTAATGCTCAACTTGGTGAGTATAGATGAAGGGGAAAGTACCATGAAGGTCTTTTCCTATGTTTCACCCAATCCCGAAACATCATGGCCAGGATGAGGTTTCAAGATACTGCCTTGGGAGGGGACCTACACAGAACTTACATGTACCAGATTCTGAGCATCAGTATGTATGACCATGTCGAGGTCATTAAAATTTTCTTACAAGAGTCAACCCGACGAGTTCTCAGAGGTATTGCCCATTTAGACATTTCTGAACTCTTCACCTTTCGAGCCTCCCTTTGGAAGCCTGATTTCACACAACATGAGTTTAACCCATACTATATAAAGTGTGTTTGGGCCAGAGAAACAGAATAACTGAACACCAACTTGGGTATCCATCTAGCCTTACTTGAGGATCCTCCACGATGGAGGGTGTGGTGAAGTTGTAAGGGAGTATTTTAGAGAGTTTATGTGAAAGGAATTGAGAGGATGAAATTATTTGAAGGGGGAGATAATGTAACACCCCAAAATCTTGTATCTCACATAATGATAATTTTATGGAATTATTTTTGTTTAAAATGACTTTTAACCAAAAAAATGTAAAAGATAAACATAAGGATTTTATTTAAACATTACATTGAAGTGTTTAAAATGTTCCAAGATCACAAGGAACCATCCTACCCAAATATTCCTAATACAAACCCTATCATAACTACATGAAGGCCCCCTACAAATACAGCAAGACACTGTAAATAAAATAGATCCTTCGGGTCAGTGAAATTGAGGAACAACACCACCATGATCATGTAAGATTTTTAGAGCATCAATGGTATGGAAACCACCATCTCTTCTCTTTATTGAGTTTAGGACACCATAAGGAATGGTTTTATAAGGAATTAACTCGAATTTTACCTTGGGTGACCGTTAGAAATCCAACGACTATAATTATAGTCGTTATCCTTATGGCGATTTAACTATAGAACAATTAAGTACAACTTAGTTTTCCAAAATTTACGTTATGAATTGAAAAATTATAAGATAAACCCTAACTATGATATAATTCTTTGAATTAAACATAATTTTTGAAATATAATAAGGAATTAAAAACACCTTGAAAATATTTCAATTATATTTTAAAGATTTTCATTTATTAAACAGTGTTACAAATTATGTTTAATTTCTTCAAATTAAATTATGTTTTTGATTAAATTAAGTTTTCTATAATACTAGTATAATAATTATCATATAGGTTTATTAAATCTCAATTTATAATTTGAATGTTAAAGGTTTAGTGTTTGTAAATAATTGTATCTTAAAAAAATATAATTTGCATTCTTTAGCCTCCTGTTGTTTAAGTGAAAGTCTTGTCTAAAAAGATAATTTTTATATGGTTTTAATAAATATATTTTTCTTAAGACTTGATGATTTTTTAAGTTAGTTTTTATAAAAAAGAGGGCCAGCAAGGGACAACCCTTTATGGCTGGGCCAAGGGAGGCAGCTCACACGTAGTGGCTGAGCCTAGCCCCAGCCCAAGCAAAGGCCGACCCAAGCTTGGACATAGGTTCCCCGAAGGGCGCACGAGAGAAGGAGCACATGGGCGTGCCACTGTGGGTGCATGGTCATGACGAGGCAGGGGTAGGCTGAAGCCTACAGGGGAAGGTGGGAGCCCGTGTGTAAGGCTCCCTGGTCTGTGCTATGTCATCAGTGATGTTGCGGGAGGATCATGGTTATAAAGAATTACCAAACCCCTCACTGTTTCGATGTGGGCCGGTTAAAAATCGCTTGGTATTAAATCTAGACCATTGGATCACACCGTGTACAATCTGGACCATTGATTTAGATCTGGGGTTTGATCCCTAGAAGCCGCGATCCTCTCCACATTTTTTGTGGACAGTTTGATCCAGCATGATCTAATCAAGACCGTTTGAGTTTTTTAAAATGCCGTGACGATCACGATCTACCTGATATTTCCACAAATGAATCCGATCCGTCCATCACCTTTATAAACCGTGGATGTACCCCAACAATCGCATCAATCCCAGATCAAATCTCGACTGTCCATTTTTCTCCCAGTTTCTCCCAACTGTGTCGTTTTCTTCTTCCCTGTGGCGTGCGCTGCACTGAACCATACAACCCTTGACACCATTTTTTAATCTTCTTCAGCCTTGATAGCCAGGTGGACCCTCCTTTTCCTCCCTTTCCATAAGTGTTCCTTGGCCAATTAATGAACTGGTTGGACTCGGTTTTCTCAACGGTTTTATTAAATGTTTTTTATTTTTTATTTAGATTATAAGATAACCGATTACACCCAAGGAACCCTCAGTTCTTCACCCCACTCAAACCCCCAACAAGTTCCATCCACCCTCCCTTAAGTTCTCCTCCTCCTTGGACCAATATAAGGGTTTTAATTCTACTTTTTCTCGTTTCTTTGAGAGTATATATATATATACACATGAAAATATTGATATAGTCCTACAGTTTATGTAAAACCTTTACTTAAACCGACCTAATTCATCTGTTTTTCAAGAGGTTGAGAAAACATAGGAGAGTATTTTAATACAAGTAAAACATAATTATGTACTGTATATATGTACATGAGTTTTTTGTAAATTTCTTTTATAAATGTATGAATGCATTTATAGTCTTATATATTAGGCGGAAATCCTCAAATACCCGATTCTAGGTCCCTCGGATCTTCGCGTTATGAAAACTTGAAGAAATAAATCCTTTCCTCATGAAATATATATATATATATATATATATATATATGAATACAATTTATGATTATATATGTATATACGGTCACATATGTTATAACCTAACATGGTTTGTTTATTTTTATAATGGTGTAATAAATATGTTTTAAGCACCAATTACGAATGAAAAATTATTAAACTTAGTTAAATATTGGGAACTCATATATATATAATTAATATATATATATGGTTATAATTTTAATACCCTAATTTTATGAGCGGATTATTAGAATTTAATTAATTAATTGATATAATTAATACTTGTAAGACTTTAATTAATATCAGTCTCTATGTAAGACAGACCAATAGGTATTCACATAAAAGTGTATGTCCTGATCCATAAAGTATGCCAAAATGGTTTTAGTTAAATATATTTTAATAATATGAGCATTGATATAATTTCATATTTCAAAGGTATCATATGTTTGACCTTGTTGTTTTTTATGATTAAAAAGAAGATAAACCGTTGATTTGACCAAGTATATTAAAGGTTAAAAAGGTCCCGTCAAACCATGGGATCATGTTAAACTCACATAATGTTTTGTCAACTGAGGTGATTTTTGTTAGTTAAGTAGTGATGTAGTTTAATTGTTTGATCACTAACACTTATTAGCATCATATTAAATAACATGTATTTTCATTCATGGAATAAAGATTTTTTAAGTTAAGTAGTTATCATTTTAACATCTCATATGGAAAACCCCTTCTCTCCCACTATTTCATGTCTTTAGTAATTTTCTCTAGTGGAAAGAATGTGTAATGAACCATGTATGCCTTAGGTAAACTCTTACTGCCATATCTTCAATGTTATCTTTCATATTATGTATTTATAGATTAAATAGTTTCATTTTCCATTTTTTTCATTTTATATTTGCACTCATTGATGAATGCATGTGGCATAACATGATAATAATATAAGAAATCAAATTACACAAAGTGGTATGGGACACCTTGAGTAATATGAAATAAAATTTAACTATTTAAGGTGGTATGGGAAATATTTAATACATGACCTGATCTAACATATGAGGAATGTATTGGACTAGTATGTTCCAGGTTGGGGAACGGTAAAAGTAAGCCCTCCAGGTTGGAGTCTGATTATATATACTCTCCAGGTTGGGGTCTGGTCACAATTATCCCCTAGGTCTTGGCATGAGGCCTTGAAACAGAAGTCCGACATTTTACATTCCCTTATTATGATTATGATAATGAATTTACCTAATGGATATTCGAATAGTAGAATATCCATGGTTAAGAGCCAGTACTTATGAGTACCAAAAAATTAGAATCTTACAACATGACTTATGTTAAGCACTCAGTGAATTGGTATTCAATATTTGAAATTGAATTTGTCTCCTTTACACGCAACTCTAACTATTCTTTACTCTTACCTGTTCAATTTGTTCTTAAATACTCATATGTCATACATGTTTGGAATGTATATTATTTATTACTCCAAATGAGCATCATGTATCCTTGTAATTCTGTTGGTACGTTCTTAATTAAGCACTCTTATGATATGTTACATGTGTTACAACTTTACTTTAAGAGAAATGTATTATCGTAAGCATTGAAGAATGTTTTTCAAAGGTGTATTAGTTTATTTTTAAAACCTTTTACTAGGCATTTTCATGCTCAACCTACATTTTTTTCATGTATCAGTTTGAGTTAAATAAGTATGACAGGAGTGGGTGGTTTTCCAGAACCTAAATCAAATTCAATCCTCTCTACGGGACATGATGTGTAATTTATCAGTGCATGTCCTTGTAATAAATGGAACATCATGTTTTTAAGGCATGAACTCCAGGTGTTCCGGGGCAAGGTCCTCAAAACAAAATTCATAACAAACTCATACACCATCCTTTCCACTGATCCATAACCGAAGAGGAACCATATAAATCCAATGTTTGTTCAATTTTCACACTAATAAATGATCCTTTAATCCATGAAATCCATCACTCACCTACTCCTAGATAAATTGGTCCTCTAAATAACCCTATCTCGAGTTCTTTAACACTACCCATATCAGTCTAATTATACTCAATAGGTGTACATGCTCATGTGTCACCCATCCTCACAACTCGACTCATGCTTCCATGTGTCTTAGATCACCAAACCTAGGCACACATTCTTGATCATCAATCCATTATTCCCTCACATATAAAAAAGGTAAACCTAAATTTACTATAATTTCATCCATTCTAATAAACTAAAGTAAGATAACTCTTTCTATGGTCAACACTCAGTCATCCATTATTTGGTTATCATTCTAGAACCACAAGAATCCACCCTTTCTTTACCGATCCTAGAAAAAACCATCATGGATCACAACTCACTATTTGATTGAAGAAAACACTAAAAAACCAAAGTATTGTCATCTAACTAGTCATAGACTTTAATAAAATCACAATACAAAAGGAAGGCTCAGTTATTTACATCTAAAAAGCCTAAGGAATACCACATGCATTTTACTAACCTCCTGATGGTTTAAAACTCATCAAGGAAACCTGTTAAAATTATAATTCATATCTTTATCGTACATCCCCTAAATTGAAATGTATCCCAAGAATTTAGTGTCTAGAACAACCCACAAAGGGCACTATACATCCCTTGCATGTATAGACTATATAACCATTATTATAGAATATCCCTGGATAAGATATACATAGCTTATCATCAGAAAATAATGTGGTTCCATAGAGTAGAATTATAGAATAAAATTATATAAGAAATCACTATATAAGTTGTTTTCAACACTTTAAACAATTTGACCCGCTTTAATTTGAAAAATATATAATACACAGTCAAATGTATGTTATGTGAATTCGATGTGATAAATATAATCGATGTAATCATTCCTCTTAAAAAATGTTCCAAGAGAAAAAAACTGAAGAGAAAATATAAATTCAACTCATCATACATTAATATATATTCCAATGATAACAAAAAAAATCATGAATATCCATCCCTTTACCCAAGTAACCTAGAGTTCCTAAAAGAAATGTGTTCATGTATCATCGACCTAATGTATATTAAAATATATGAAACATACCTATATCTATTGAATAGTCCCCAAATATCCAAAAAAGATAAAATATGCCTTAATACCAACTTGTAATGATGTATCTAAAATTGAACAAACAAAACATTATCCAGAGAACCACATGACCTTAGTTTCGTCTCCTCATGAATCAAAGTACGATGACTAGTGAAAATAGTGTATAGTTAACATGGGAGAGACTGTACTCTCAATATTTGTGGAATAAATAATAAATAAATAAAAAAATTAATTAACACAATATAACTGAGTACACAATTATGGTATTATAGACAAGGAAAACCATAACAAAATAAACATACACCCATGCTATGCTAGTGATTATGCTGTTATATTATAATATGTCCAAAATTATAACCCATTGGGCTAATAAAAATTAATAAACATAAATAAAATAAAACATAAAGGAGGATCCACTACAAATCATTGGAAAGCCTCAATTCCCAACTTTGAATCATTTCCATTCTACTCCAGCTAGATTTATTATGGACTTTATGGGATCCAAGGTTCCCATGTTTGTGTGTGAGAAATAAATAATAGTAGTGTCTCACCATGTTCTCTTAATATAAACCATAATATATATGTTTATAAATAATAAAAATAAATAAATGATGTATAAATACATAAAAACATTAGTGTCAGGTCATCATGTGATAACAAGGACATTATGACAGATGAATATACTTATCTAAGTTAATAACAGATGAAAATGTAATATTGTTACAAAACCCCAACCCATACCCAAAGAATCAGGGCATTTCTTCATGTTATTTCATGAAAAAAACCCTCCCACTTAAAGTATGGTCTATAAAAAACATTAATTTTACCATAATATATATCTAAATCTATCTTCTCACATAGGAAATGTCTCATAACCACATCCCGCACCAATAGACACTCACTTCGGGAAGTCTATGCCTGGATCCTCTCACTCAGGAAGAGGCCAAGCATCAAATCCCATGCCACATCACAGTGATGACTCTTATCTCATTCAGGGTGTATGTCACAATGAGATCATTTACTAATACCATCCCACTTAGACTTTTCCATTATTTTACCCTCTGACTTCGAGTGAGGTTATACATACACATCTTGGAATAATACACTCCCACTCGGGGTATTCTATTCCATAACCCTCTCAATTTAGTTGAGTCCATACATCAAAATCCTAAATCAATACACCACTAGTAGAAAAATATCCTTTAATGTTGGTTCTTTTACCATTAACATTAGTTTTCTAGACCATGTTAATAAATCCAACATTTTAAATTATATTTTTAATTTCAGTTTATTTAACCGATGTATTTTTTTTCAAGTCATTTGGAACCGTTTATTTTTATAACTGATGTAAAAACGTAAAAAATGTAAACATTAGACATCAGTTTTTTGGGATAACTGATGTCAAATAGTGAAAAAGAAAACTTTCCATGTCAGTAATATAGAAAAACCGATGTCAAAACATCATTCCACATCATTTATTTCGATAACTTATGTGGAATGTGTAATTTTTGTATTCATAAAATCTCTATGCAGCCTACCTTCTTAGAAAGAACATGAAAAATATGAACTAAATATTTTAGAAACTAGACGACATAAAAAAACTCAATGCAATGATTTATTTTCGTTTCCCACCACAGAATCCTTCAAATAAATATGTTTTTCTTATACCTCATATTTTTTGGGAAGAACTATTGCAGAAACCATAATGACGGTTGATTAGAAATTTCAAACTTCAACTGGTGAGTATTATGGGGAAAATTTATCTACTTAAATCAGTTGAAGGAAATCTATATCATCATCAAAAATAAATAAACAAAATTTCTCAATAAATAAACCGAATAATAATGAAACGTGATGATGAAAGAATACCATAACGAAATCATCAAATGAAGAATCATCGAAACTTTTATGTGAATTTAAGATAAAAAGATCAAAAATATTGAAATAGAGAGTCTGAGAAGATATATAATGGATTTGAAAAATGTTTTCCAGTGATATAATAAAAGTAGATGTGATTTGAAAATTTTAAACTCCATTGTTAAAAAGTTAAAATTTTTATTTTGCGCTTTTAAAATTGGGGCTTTAACTTCGATTTTTTTTAAAACCAACTTAAAAAAAATCAACATAATTTTATTTCTAAACCAACATGGAAACCTTCCTCACATAAATTTTTTTTCATCGGTTTTATATTAAATAGACATGAAAACCCATCCTTCAGGGGGTTTTTCATTGGTTTATTTTTAAACTAACATAGAAAACCACCGGGGGAAATGTTTTCACATCGGTTTTATACAAAACCAATGTGAAAACATTATTGTGGGTGGTTTTCAATGTTGGTTTATTTTTAAACTGACATGGAAACCACTTGAGGATGGGTTTTCACATCATTTTTGTATAAAAACGATGTGAAAATACTTTTAAAGTTAGTTTTAATAAAATTGACGCTAAAAACCTAATGTTAAAGGCTATTTTTTCACTAGTTACCTCTCAATTAGGATGGTCCATGATGATAAAATCCCACTCAAGGTGATTCCTAAAATGATTTTTTATTCAACCACATGGTCACTATTAGCACATTGTCATAAAAACAAGAATGAAACACAACAC
This sequence comes from Viscum album, assembly GCA_963277665.1. Taxonomy (NCBI): domain Eukaryota; kingdom Viridiplantae; phylum Streptophyta; class Magnoliopsida; order Santalales; family Viscaceae; genus Viscum; species Viscum album. Next base: position 68,081,120 of record OY728154.1, read on the forward strand.
ATCTCACATGCACAACCCACCTCACAGCATGGAGCTAGTACCTCATGGATTAGACCATACCTTGAAGCATATATCATCATGAACATATCCTCATAGGACAATCCCATAAACTAGAATCAAACATGAGATCTTGATATGTTGAACACCTCAATATCTCCTTATCACACACAAGGGAATCAACTAGGTTCCCTATATCTGACCTGGTCTATACTAATTGGTGTCAACCAAAACTCATCTCCCCATAGTGAAACCATGAAGTGTAGACTATACCAAGACCTATCCTGAAGGGTTCGGGTTAAATTACCCTTTAATTCTCAGTATATCATCTTGGTTTTTATTCCCATATCCATGCCAATACTATACATTCATGACCATTTATTTCCTCATTTATACTCAACCAGAAAAATCAATAGAACTGGAAATATGGTTACATACAACTCCACTAAAAGGAAAACACTCAAGATCATCACTTGGAAGAAACCCTCCATGACATTTTATATCAAGACAACAAGGACTTATCTTACACAAACCTCACAATAAGAGAATAATCTACCCCAACAGGGTATTACAAATCATGTTTGAGATGTATGGAAATCTAAAATATAATGTTGTAGCCTAATCTAATCTTACATATGATACCATCTCTTGGAGGTCCAACCTATGCCACTCACATCTCATCCCAACCCCAATAATTGTCTTAAGCCGTGCAAAAACCAAACCAATAACCTCACACCTTTAGAGAAATAGTCCATAGGTGATTCTAAAATACCAAACACACAAGTGATAACTTTCTCTAGATATAGGATGTAATAGGCCATATGTATTTTCTACCTAGTGTTCTCCCAGTCCCTATCCATTTTATTAGAACCCATATTCTCAAAAAGGCATACAAAATCATCAATAAATTGACATACAGTTTAGTATTATAGGGACCACATGCCTCATACTTACAGTTACCTATTTTTAATTATTTTCTGATTCTTTGATAAGACCACACCAAGCCACAAAAATCCATGCCATTGTGTGAGACCTCATCTAAATATATAAAATCCATTTAAATTAATTATAAAAAACTTATAATTTTATTTAAAAAATTATTATATCAATTATAATTAATTATTTTTTTAAAAAATATAGAATAATATCTAGAAACTCATAGAGTATTCTAACAAAATCCAAACCCTGAATAACCACCCATGAGGGCCTATAGTGCCCCCATGAAACCTTTGTGAACTAAATCCCCATAACATAACACCCGATTAACCACTAATTTAAATAAATTAAATTGAAAGACCCAAATAAATTCATCAATTAACATACCTCATGATAAATAATGAATGATGAAATTAATATCATTTTATGGGACATCCTTCATAGACAACGCCCAAAATTCTATTAGATCAAGATGATTCCACAATTCCCCAGTGGAATATACACTCAAATACCAAGCTCAGAGCTTCAATTATTGCAACTATAGGTTATAATATTGAATTTTTGGAAACTAGTATTTAGTTTAAATTTATAATAAGTGTATTTATATATGTGATAATTCATGGAGTTTAATTAAGATGGTTAAAAAAATATTTTGATATAGTGAAATATAGTATGAACATTTTACATCATGTGAGAAAATTTCAAGCTATGACAGGATTAAAAGTCTAAGAAATTCATAATGAAATGTAAACAACATAAGAATAATAAATTCTAAAAAATAGACATCATTATTTAATGGGACTTAGATAAACTGAATGAGATGATGAGTTCACACTGTGAAGGTGAATAGATGCACTCTGAACATTATTGTTTGTGCTCATTTAGATTATTGAATGAGGCTGTGTTGTGAATCCATAAACTATGTCGTGGTCTATATTAGGGTAAACGAAATACATAAAAGATAAAAATGTTACCTCCAATAATGAAAATATTATAGGTACATGATTCTTATAGTTTTTTATATACATATTTGGTTCACACTCTTATGATTATGATCATGTTGCGACTAATCTGATGGTTTAATAATTTTAAGGAGTAACTGATGCGTCATTCCATGAAGATTTTTATGACATCATAATTTTTTGAAATATGAAGAATTAAAACAAAAAACAAGATATGGGGGTCTCATGATGGTTTAATTGTTATTTATGAAACTAATAACTCACTATTTAAATTTATACATTAGATGTGAAATTGATGATTATATATGGGTAGGAATTAAATAAAATTATGTTGGAAGTTATATTAGATTTGAATATTCAATTTTATTTCATGTTCTCTAAATATATTTAATCTTATTGTATAGAGGAAGAAGTTTCACACATAAAGAAGAAATAAAAGAGTCTTAAAGAGTTTAAATAAGTAATTATAAGTGATGTTCATTGAATACCAATAATCTCAAGATGAAATGTGATCAATCTAAGTTACATTCAAGAGTATTCTTAGATGATTATATTTTTTTCATATCATTAAAGATATTTAAGGGAATATTAGAATATTATGGAGAAAAATAAATACAGTTCAGTGTTAAACCTTAATATATATATATGTGAGTTCTATATACATGTGAATTATGTCTTTATAACCCTCTTAGAAGAAGTGATAGGGAGAGAGGAAGAGACAGTTGATGTAACTCCCTGTGATTTTAATATATATTTCTCTTTATAATTAATTTATTGTATTTGAAAGCTTGTTATATATGAAAAAATTATATAATGTGATTAATTATTTATACAATAAAAATGAAACACATTATAGTATATTTTTATAAAACATAATTAAAAAGAATCCAATCATTTAGAATTAAAATAATCAAATTCATATAGGTAATAGAATTGATTTTAAGGAAACATTTTTCTTGAATTTGGATTTTTTGTTAAATTTTTCCATTTTTAAGAAATTATATCAATAATATTTAATGATAAATTTAAATGAATTATTTTTAACATAAATTAGTAACATACAAGGAATAATTAATTAACTATAAAGAGTACTAATTTAAATATTCACGATCGAATAAAAATTCTTTATTTTAAAAATTATTTTTAAGCTAAATATATCTTATTTAGAGTATTAAATTTATTATTTCTAAAAATAAATAAATGAATAATCATTAATAAATATATTATTAATTGGTTATAAATGATGATAAAACCATTTTATTGTAACAAGATATATTTTTTCAGAAAATTATTTTTATATTAATAAATTAAATTAAACACAAATTATTAATTATTTTAATGAAATTCATTAATAATACATACCAAAAAATAAAAAACATTCATTTAATTAATATTATATATAATGGAATAATATTAGATTCATTTTAATTCTTATAAAAGTTTAAAAAAGAATGGATTTTATGTGTTATGTGAGCTTATATTAAAATTAAATTCTATCAAGTGTAGAAATTATATTTTCTATTTTTTTTTCATATTTTAAATCAAAACGTTAAATTTTTAATAATTTATATTTCATTTTTAATTATAAAAATATGTTACCAAGGTAAAGGTTAGTTACCATAGTGAAGGATAAAATAAGGTAAAATGTTTGATACTAAATAAAAAGGTCACAAATATATATAAAAACATTTTCATTAATTTATTGGATGAGTTTATTATATAATCCCCTATCATATGTTCTAAATTTGGCTACTTTTTTCCACTTTACTTTTATAATTAAATTTATTTTATTTAAATTTTGGAGTATTTACAAACATGATTCCCTTATCACTTATAAAAGCACAAATCCTCTGACCTCCACAAAACACACCATTACATATAATATATCATGAATACCTGCTCAAATTAGAACTCTATTAAACATATCTCATGTTCTGGAACCACTATTACCAAAAAGATGTCTCAAACCTCCCATTTCTAAGAGGTCCTTCAAGATGAGATTCATTTTCTCAACATAAGTGATATCTTTTCCTTGATTTTTATTCAATATATTTTTAAATTAAATAATTTAAAATTTTATTTAAGAAATTTATAACATATTTTTATAAAATCATTAAACTCATATAAAAGTGATATTATCATTAAAAAATAGCATGGTCTTCTCATTCAGTCATTAAAGCATGCTCTTGCTTGTGACTGTTTTAACACCCACATGAAAGATGTTAAGATGTTTTTTCCACGAATGATTAATAAGTGTTAGATACTGAAAATATTATGTAAAAATGATTAATTTAATATTTTTAAAATTATTATATATTTTTTATATATAATGTTTTATTCACTAATAAATTGAATTTTTCCATGAAATAAATTTTTCAAAAAAATGATATTTTTTTTTTACCATGAAAATTGTCACCAAAAGTTCCATGAAATGACCATAAGACTATAGAAATATAAAAAAAACATTCTTTATACCTTCATGAAATATTTTGAGGCAACTAATCCATGAACTAGGCGCAATCATCATAATTTTCTAACCAACACATGTGAAGAAAACATATAGTTAACACGATAGTATTGATTTTAAAAAAAATCTTACTAAATGGTTAATAAGATATTATAATTTAATTATATATAAAAATATTAATATAAATTAAAATATGGTTATTTTATATATTGATAATAAATTTAAATTTATTATACTGGAGGTTCGAGTGAGTCCAACCAAGAGGAAGTTCAAGTTAAGGGTTTTTCATCTCAATTTCCCTGCATTGCGATATGTTTTATATTTTGAACTATGATCTTACATATAGTGTGTATTTAGTCATTTTGATATATTATATCATGAATATATTTATACTCATTATTTTATAATTTTCTTCTCAAGTTCTTTTTTTAGGAGGTTTTAACTTTTCAATGTCATAAGTGGTTTTATTTACAATCATTTCTTCAAACGTTTTGATGTATTTTACCCAAATATTTCTCTTAACATCCATATTCATTATATTGTTCCATTTACGCTTGTATCTATAATTAAATGTGTTTTAAGTTTTTTTTTCAAATATCTTATACTTTTTATAATGGTTAAAAATGAATCTTAATAACTATTTCTATACGAGTCGTTTTTTAATTTCTTTATAATGGTGTGAAACAAATGTTATTTAATATTTACCCCATGATATCATTTTTATTTTTCTATGTATGTTAATAACTATAAATATTACTTTATTTGTTACCATTGGTTTTCAAATAAAATTAAATTTCTATTCTTATGTGATTTTTTGTATTTTTTAAATATTTCCAAAAGAAAAATATATTTCTTATTGTTTATCAAAGTATATTTTTAATGCTTTTATAAATGTTTCATTAATCTATGTTTACATATTTTAATTTTTATTATGATATAATTATGATATTATCTATTAAAACCATCCTCCTTCATTCAACATATGACATATGATTATATTTTAGTGAGGTTTCCATGAAACTCATTTCTTTCCCATGGGTTAATTAAGATATGATTGAAATATGAAGGTTTTTATGTTCTTATGGCACACATATATATAGGTTTCATTATTTGATGGGTGGATCATGAATTATATATATATAAAATGAATTGGGAAAAGAATTATATACAATGAGATTAAATATAAGGGAATTAGAGTAAACCCAATCCACCAAGAGACACTGTCTACTAATGTTTAAAGAGAAATGGGGAGTGAACCCAATCCACTATGTGATTATGGTCATGGTAGTGCTCCATGAAAAATGAAATAAATTTATTTTATGATATGTACCAAAATATTATTTTACATTCTTATGTCTATTTTATCATATAATTGATCAATATTACTGACTGATGACTCTTATTTACACACTCTTATGAATCCTGTCTTATGTTATGCCATATCCTAATACCAAAAATCATGATATATGATCTATGACTTGTTGGGTATGATTTTGAAATGTTATTATCATGTAACATAGTTTTGTTCTAATACACCTTTTCTTATATTAGGCTCATTTATTATCTTTGATTGATATCTCCTATGATTACCCTTATTGAGAATCTGAGATCATAACTTATTATGTTTCTATTTTAAAAATTTATGAAGAAGGGTGTTAATTATGATATGTTTATAAGGGTATTACACTTTAATATTAATAGTGGGAATTTTTGAAGAATAGTTTTGAAGTAAATTTTTCATGTATCTAATCTTAAAATAAACTAAACATTTAGGTTATAGTGTCTGGGTTGTTATGGTATGTATTGGATATTAATTTAAAATGATGTAATAAGAATGTATACTATGGTTGGGTCACCTAAATGGACCTCATATGAGTAGTGATACTACCCTAAAGTCAGTAATCCTACACTAGTGATTTAGTTGTTAAATGGAACATCAACACATTATTGATATATGCTATATGGAAGTAGCACATTATAAGTGAACTATGTAAAATTAGTGTATCATTTTCTATTTACTATATTTTGATTTCATTGTGGATACATGATAGATTAAATTTTTCTCTTCTAATGTGAATAAAAGATCCAATTTTTTTTATAGATAATATGAATTTTGATCGACACCCTAATTTAAACCCATATTAGGGTGTATAATAGGAAAATTTTTTACAAAAAGTTGTTTTAGAGACATAGATTTTTTTCTTAGAGAATATATTATAGGAAGATGAAATAGATAATATTTGGGATGAAAATGGAGTACCAATTTTTGAGGAGTGTAATTTTCAGATATTGATAAATATAATGAGATCACATTTAATATCACTTGGAATTTTTGTTTTATCTGGTAGTTGAACATGGAAATCATATAAGTTATTCCACCAGAAGATAAATGACTAAAACTGAAATGAAGTTATTTAATGATGATATTATGGTTCAGAATGATTTTTCCAGTGAATTATCAAATCATATTTTTATAAAGGTGAATGATTTTATAATATCTAATGAAGTTTGTGATAAAGTATTTAACAGCTAAGAAGGAGACAACAAGGTCAAAAAAGTGAATATGTATGTTTTAAAAACATATTTTATGATTTAAAGATGAATTAAAGTTAAAATATTGATAGATTATTTAATAGTATTATTAAAGTTATTGGTAAAATATGTGGACTCAATCATGAGATAATGGATTCTAATATTGTGAAGAAAATCATATGAATATTAACACTAATATTTAACCAAAACGTTTCATCACATGATGAAATTAACCTTGAATAATATTTTATTGGTGATTTAAAATGTAAACTAGTTTCATTTGAAATGAGAGTGAAGTTGGAAATATTTTTACAACATTATTCTAATGAAATATCATTCATATATATGATGAAACATGAGGTTTTGGAAATTGAAATTAAAGAGGATGTAATTGAATATTTCTTATTATATATGGAAAGGAATTTTAAAAGAGCTCATGATAGATTCGAAGGTATATTTCCTTGAGCTTTTATTTATTTGCGAATGATTGGGAACATCTTTGAAAGATGTCTGATAAATTTTTATAAAGAGTATACTGAGTTTGAATTCTCATAAAAAATAAGAAATTCCCCCCTATAAAGAATTTCAATTATAGAAATTAAAGTTGTAAGATGTTTCAAATATCAGTTTTAATGATGAAAGTGAAAGAGGATTCAAAGAAAGGTCCCTTATAATGTGTTGAGACTAAGTTTATCTTAGACACGGAAGATACTACAATGGAATCAGTGAAAAAATTAGATGTTTTTAACGAGTTTGTTCAACATAAGAGAGTTTTGTAACGACCCAAACTTTTTGAATAGTATATCAACTTACTCTTAATGATTTAATAGAGATGTTTATGGTTAATGCAGAAAGAGGAGTCGACGGCTTCATCCGGTAGACTCGAACCTTATGAAGCCCACTTATCAGAGCTGGGGAAGGAGGTGGCATCTTTGGGTTTCACTTTGGACCAAGCCCAATCTGAAATCCAGTGTGTCAAGCTTGAACGGAAACATCTGCGGGAGAAGTTCAAGTTAGTAGAGATTACTACTAGGGAAATGTTATCTGAGCCTCCCTCAGATTCTCTCACCATAGAACACCTTACACTTAGGTCATATGATGGTGTTATAAGGGGATATGTGACGAGACCGTAGCTTCTTTGTGTAATCCTTTGGGATGAATAAATTGAAATTTCCTCCTTTAGTGAAGTTTGTGAATTTTCAACTTTCCGAATAATTTTAGGATGTATTTTGTTGATGGATTTTGAAAAAAGGATATTTTAAAATATTTTTGTAAACCTTAAATAATTAATGATGTGTAATGATTTTTAAAAAATGGTCTTCTACAAAAGTGTTCAGTAAGGAATTTGGAGTCTAATAAGATCAACTTAATTTTTGATGAATAGTAAATTAGGAATAGTGATTTTATGCTTAGGATTATTAATGTGACCAAATGGATTAATAATCTCACTTAAAGAAAGTTTTAATATAATTTAGACACCTTGATTAAGTAACGTGATTCAATAAAATGGGTAAATAACGGTTTCATAAATTATTAGTCAAGTATTAGATTTTTTAAGGTGAATAGTTTTTTTATTTAAAAATTTAATTTAAAATATTTAGAAAATTATTTTTATAAAATGGACTTTATTTTTGAACTCAGAGCATCGATATTATGTTATGGAATTTTTTAAGGATTTTTCTGAAAACAAAAGAATTTTCGGTGAATAGTATATTTATTTAAAAATCAAATTAAAAATATTTAGAAAATTATTTTTATAAAATGGAGTTCATATCTGTAATCAGAGCATCGATATTTGGTTAAGGTGAAATTTTGGTATTTTTCTGAGAAAGATGAATTTTTAGTGAATAGTAAAAATGTAGTTTTAGGGCTTCGGTATGTTAAAATGACATCATAACTGTGTCATGATGATTTCATGAGATATTTTAAGGGATAGTCGACTGAAGGGGATTAATTATTGTATGAGGTGTCCCAAGTGGCCAATCCCATGGGCAAATACCATGGGCAAGCCCATGGTTTTGCCAATTCTACCAATGAGGTGTCCTTTGGCCATTAATGCCTTGTCCTCTCACTTTCCCTATAAATACCAAGCCATCCTCTCATCCTTTCGACTCCAAAATCATCCTCAACGAAGTTCTGGTCTCCTTATCTCCCAAGGATTCCTCCCAAGGTGCTCCCAAGCCATCATGGTCCCAAAATTTGAGTTTTAAGAGTTACGGTTTAAGGTAAGGGATCTTACCTCTCTCTTTCTTTTCAAGTAATCTCTTTTATGTCCTTTATTTTATGCTCCATGATCTTATGTTGGAAGATGATATTTTATATTCCTCTTACTTTATTTTTCATGTTCATATTATGAGAGACCCCCACTTTCTCTAATCAATTCATTTTAAGAAAGTTTAGGTGACGCCATTAGGCTACCAAATTTTTAAGGGATTCTTTCAGCTTTCTCATTTTTCAAAGTTCTATTTTCATGTCAAGTATTTCAAGTTCCTTTTTATTATGTTGGGGGTATAATCTCTATATCTATCATACTAAACTTTTTTTTTCATATGATGAGATAACCTATTTGATCTCTTCAATTCATTTTTTTGTTGAAGTTTAAGTGACGCCGTTAGGCTGCCGAATTTTCATAAGAGAAATCTTATTTTTTTCTTCCTTTCATGTTCTTCATTTCATATGGTATGTCTTTTAAATTTCATTACCATGTTCTTAGATCCTTTATATTCTGTTCCCCTACTGTTTTATGGATCATTTACGAGTGGGTGACCCATGGCCCCTCTCTTTTCAATGTTTTCTAAAACCTCATAACACAGCCGTTATGCTGCAGAATTTCCATCTCAAAATGTCTCTCTTTTTCTAAAGTTCTTTTATGTTATTAAGTGAATACTCAAAGATATTTATTATAAAGGGGTATTCACATATATACGAAAATTTTCTATTTTAAATTCTAGGATTTACATACATGAGACCCTCTTTCCCTTTCTGTGGGTTTAAAGTGACACAAAGATCATGTCTTTAAAGCAGTTTTTAAAATGTTATGATTATGAAATGAAACCCATTTCTTTTTGATATATGGGTTGTTTATGAAATTATTGATGATGATATATGTGAATCACATGATAAAAAAGGAAAATTTAAGGGTTCACCCTGATAGCACTCCAATGCATTGGGTAAAGACTTAATCTCTAGAGATGACCATTTAGACTGATACCTTTGTGAATAACCTTGGTAATTTTTATTGACACCTTGGGGATGGACCTTGGTGAAACTAAAATGATTGTCTTTGTAAAATGTTGTAGCCACATCTTTATGTTATGAAACATGTTATTTTTATATGCCTCATTATTTCTTTCTCATGCCTTAAAGTTCTTTTCATGACCTTGTTGGAGTATCTCAAGTTCACATGTAAAATGTTTCTCTTGTTTCCCTTACCGGGCGTTCTGCTCACCCTATCTTTTGATGTATGTCCCCAGGTTATGAGATGCAGTAATGAACCTAGGATGAACTTAAGGAGAAGTATTTCAAGTTTTTAAGAAGAATTTTTTATTTTGTTTTCATGTATTATGTTCCTAGTTTCCAAGACACCAAACCTTAAAAATCCCCAATTTTGTGTAATGTAATGAAATTTTATGTTATAAAAATGCGGGATGCCACAGTTGGTATCAAAGGGAGGTTTATTTATTTTTGGGAATTAGGATATAAAAACTTTAGGAAGTACCCTATAGAAAAGTTTAAATATTGTAAAACTTCCTGGTATTTTGGTAAGTATTGAGTCAATGGTTTATCAAACAAATACATCCATGTCTGGATACAAGCAGGTAGAGGTGGCTCTGACACAGATGTACATAGGGGTAAAACCCGAAAACACCGCTTTGAGCTAGACTCGAACGAAAAATGGTGCATGATAACGGGCCTTGTTGTACTCTTGGTTACGACACTCCCGAGGGATGTGTTTGGTTAATCACAAGATTTTTATGAATCATTATGAAGTAATTATAGAGAAATGTAATTGTCTAAGCATGAAGTCTTAGTTAAAAGATTCATAAATGGAATAAGTTTCTCAATAAGGATTTATTCTTTTAGAAAATGGCGGGAAATAGGAGGAACCGTGCAGATGGTGACTGCAATGCACCATGTTCTGATGACCCTCCGATGGAAGCCAGAATCGAAACATTCATGCGAATAATGAACCAATTGACTCAAGTTATGAGTAATAACTTAAATCAAGCTGAGAGACCGATCTCACCATGAAGGGAACAACATTCTATTGAGTCCTTCATGCGTCAATGACCACCAACATTCAGTGGATCTACTGACCCATTGGTTGCGAAACAATGGATAAGCTCCATTTAAAATATCTTTTCTGTACTTCATTGTTCGGAACAAGAAAAAGTCAACCTTGCTGTTTACCTCCTAGAGGGAGAAGCTGATCAGTGGTGGTCACTGATCAAAAAAACGATGCCACGAGGAGATATGGAAGCTATGGAGTAGGAAGAGTTCTGGGGAAAATTATTTAATAAGTATTTCCCTCATTCCATGATAACGAGAATGGAGAAAGAGTTTCTCGAGTTGATGCATAAGGAGAACAAATCTGTCATAAGCTATGAGATGAACTTCACCCGACATTCACGATATACCTCTAGCTTTGTCATGGATCCCAGTGGGAAGGTTGACAGATTTTTCGGTGGGCTGGGACCTCATATGCAGAAGAATCTATCCAACCAGGACTATGATATCTATGAGGAGATCATGCGGAGTGAAATGAAATTCGAGATAGAGTTTGGTGAGACACAGTGGTTTCATAAATCAAATGACAAGAAGAGATTGTTGGAGCCCAGTCTAGGGAAGTCTTTTGATCAGGGAAGAGGTGGAAATAAAATGAATCTTACCACATGCAATAAATGTGGGAAGAAGCATTCAGGGAACTGATTGATTGGAAGTGGAAAGTGATACATGTGTGGAAGAGAGGGCCATATTGCTCGGAATTCTCATAGTGAGTTGAAGCCTCAACTTCCCAACACTAACGATAGAGGAAATATGGTTCCGGCCCTACCTGAAGTCAAATGCTTCAAGTGTGGACAGCTTGGGCACTTTGCTAATCAGTGTCCAAATCCGAGGGTAGTGGAGGGGAATCACCATCAACCTCATCAAAGGCCAAGGGAGAAAGGTCGTGCTTTTGCTATCACAATAACTGAAGTTGAAGTTCCGAAAAATGTGGTAGATATTACTCTTATTGTCCTCTCAAAACTAGAAAGTACTTTGTTTGATTCTGGTTCTATGCATTCCTTTATTTCCTCCATGTTTTCAAAGAATATAAAATCAATCCCTGAACTGCTTGAGGTAGAATTGTCAGTCAAGAATCCAAGTGGGATTATCTATGCATCAACAGTGTTTAGAGACTCTAGTGTTTACTTCAGTGAGAACACTCTTATCGCCAATCTAGTAGTCATTCCCATGTTGGAATTCGACGTTATACTAGGGATGAACTGGTTCTCAAAGTATAATGCTAAGATTAAATGCAGAAGTATGGAAATATCGATAGTCTTGAATGAATAACCTACAATTATCTTCCTAAGGAGAGATATCCCGAACTGATCCCTATCTAGAAGCACCTCATATATCTTTCTCTATGGAGTTAATCGGTGATGATGAAGAAGGAAAGGGAGTATACAAATAGAAGATGTTCCAATTGTTTAGGAGTACATGGATGTATTTCCTAGGGAGTTACCTGGACCTCCCCTAGAAAGAGAGGTAGAGTTCTCCATTGAACTCATACCTATATCTCAACTGATATTAAAGACCCCGTATAGAATGGTAAATGTGGATCTAGAAGAGTTAAAGAAACTACTCCAAGACTTGTTGGATAAGAGGTTTATCTGACTGAGTGTGTCTCCTTAGGGAGCATCAGTTCTCTTTGTGAAGAAGAACAATGGATCAATGCAGCTATGCATTGATTATAGAGAACTAAACGGGATCATAGTGAAGAACATATACCCTCTTCCAAGAATTGATGATTTATTAGACCAACTTCATGGATCTCAATTCTTCTCCAAGATTGACCTTCGATCTGGTTATCATCAACTGAGGGTGAAGAAGGAAGATATTCCAAAGACTATCTCCCGATCAAGATATGGGCTTTATGAGTTTTCTGTTATGCCCTTCGTCTTGACTAATGCTCCTTCTATTTTCATGGATTTGATGAATAGAGTCTTTAATGACTACATTGATAACTTTGTGGTAGTTTTTATTGATGATATTTTGATATATTCAAAAAGTTGTGAGGAGCATGAAGATCATATGAGGGTTATTTTGAAAACTTTGTTGAAGGAAAGGCTCTTTGGAAAGTTCAGAAAGTGTGAGTTTTGGTTACAAAAAGTGGATTTCTTGGGAAACATCGTAACCAATGAAGGAATCTCAATTGACCCTGCAAAGACAATGGTTGTGGAAGAGTGGACTCAACCCACAACAGTGACTGAGATTCATAGTTTCCTTGGTTTAGTGGGATATTATAGGAGGTTTGTGAAAAACTTTTCACGGCTTTCTAATCCACTAACCAAGTTGACTCGAAAAGGGGTTATGTTCATCTGGACAAAGGAATGAGAGGAAAGTTTCCAAGAGCTGAAGAAGAGATTGGTTACTGCACCTGTGTTAACACTACCCTCTATCGGAGAAGGATTTTTTATTTTTAGTGATGCATCTCTGAAAGGGCTTGGGTGCGTCCTCATGAAAAATGACAAGGTAATTGCTTATGCATCTTGATAGATGAATATTCATGAGTATAATTATCCTATGCATGACTGAGAGCTAGCGACAGTTGTTTTTGCTCTAAAGATATTGAGGCACTATCTTTATGGGGAGAAATGTGATATATAAATTGACCACCAAAGTTTAAATTATATTTTCAAATAGAAAGAATTGAACATGAGATAAAGGAGATGGTTGGAGCTTATTAAAGATTGTGAATGTTCAATTCATTATCACCCTGTAAGAGCAAACAAAATCACGGATGCATTAAGCAGGAAAGACCCTATTGTTATGGAAACAATGAGGATCCTAGGAGATCCCTTGATTAATGATATAGTAAAACTAGACAGGGGAATTGTAAGGCAAGGGACATCATCAACCTTGTCCAAAATGATTTCTCAACCTTCATTACTAGAGAGGATCAAGAAGGCTCAAAAAGAAGATCCTTTGCTGTAGGAGAAGTTTGAGGCTGTAAAGGATGGGAAGTTCCCTGATTTCAATATTGATCAAGAAGGTGTATTGAAATTTCGTACAAGACTATGTGTTCCATTTATTCCGGAGATAAAGAAAGAACTGATGGATGATGCTCATAGCTCTAATTTCTCTATACATCTGGGAATTACTAAAATGTATAGAGACCTTTGTGATCATTATTGGTGGGATAACATGAAGAGGGATATTGCTGATTACACTACATGGTGCCTGGTGTGTTAAAAATTAAATGAAGAACGACAACTTCCTAAGGGGGTATTATAACATCTACCCATACCAGTATGGAAGTTGGATAATATCACTATGGAATTTGTAACGGGTCTCCCGAGAACATCCAAAGGAGATAATGCGATATGGGTTATTGTGGACCATCTCACCAAGACCGCCATTTTATCTCTATTTGGGAATATTTCTCCCTGGTTCAACTTGCCAAGATATACGTAAAGGAAGTGGTAAGGCTTCATGGGGTACCACTATCCATCGTGTCTGATCGTGATCCAAGATTCACATCAAAATTCTGGAGAAGTCTTCAACATGCTCTGAATACTGAATTAAATTTTAGTACGGCCTATCATCCTCAAACTGATGGCCAATCGGAACGAACTATTCATACACTCAAAGACATGCTGAGATTATGCTCAATGGAATTTAAAGGTGGATTAGATCAACAACTCCCATTAGTTGAGTTCTCCTATAACAACAACTTCCATTCGAGTATTCAGATGGCACCCTATGAAGCTCTGTATGGAAAGCGATGGAGAACTCCTACTTGTTTGGATGAAACTGGTGAGAGAAATCTTCTTGGGCCTGATCTTGTGCAAGAGATGACAGAACATGACCATGCCATCCAACAACACATAAAGGCTGCTCAGAGTCAGCAGAAGAGCTATGCTGACAACCATCTAAGAGACTTGGAGTTTGGTGTTGGAGACAAATTCTTCCTTCGAATTTCTCCATGGAAGAGATTCATGCGGTTTGGGAAGAAAGGGAAGCTCAGCCCTAGGTACATTGGCCCCTATGAAGTCCTTGATCGCATAGAAGCAGTGGCCTATCGACTAGCACTTCCACCGAACCTAGCTCAAGTTCACGATGTCTTCCATGTATCCCTCTTGAAGAGGTACATACCTGACCCTTCACATGTACTGAACACAGAGGTGATAAAACTGGAACATGACCTCTCTTATGAGGAGCAGCCAGTGGAGATCTTAGACCATAGAGACAAGGTTCTATGAAACAAGACTACCCACCTTGTGAAAGTGTTGTGGAGGAATCATAAATATGAAGAAGCGACTTGGGAGCCTGGGGAAACAATGAAGCAAAAGTACCCTCACCTTTTCGACTAGGCCTCAAGTATAAAATTTCAGGGATGGAATTTCTTAAGGGGGGAAGAATGTAACAACCCAAACTTTTTGAATAGTATATCAACTTACTCTTAATGATTTAATAGATATGTTTATGGTTAATGAAAAAAGAGGAGTCAATGGCTTCATCCGATAGACTCGAACCTTATAAATCCCACTTATCAGAGCTTGGGAAGGAGGTGGCATCTTTGGGCTTCGCTTTGGGCCAAGCCCAAGATGAAATCCAGCGTGTCTAGCTTGAACGGAAACACCTACGAGAGAAGTTCAAGTTAGTAGAGATTACTACTAGGGCAATGTTATATGAGCCTCCCTCAGATTCTCTCACCATAGCATACCTTACACTTAGGTCATATGCTGGTGTTATAAGGGGCTATGTGATGAGACCGTAGCTTCTTTGTGTAATCCATTGGGATGAATAAATTGAAATTTCCTCCTTTATTGAAGTTTGTGAATTTTCAAATGTTTGGATAATTTTAGGATGTATTTTATTAATGGATTTTGAAAAAATGGATATTTTAAAATATTTATGTAAACCTTAAATAATTAATGATGTGTAATGATTTTTTAAAAAAAATGGTCTTCTACAAAAGTTGTTCAGTAAGGAATTTGGAGTCTAATAAGATCAACTTAATTTTTGATGAATAGTAAATTAGGAATAGTGATTTTACTCTTAGGATTAGTAATGTGACCAAATGGATTAGTAATCTCACTTAAAGAAAGTTTTAATATAATTTAGACACCTTGATTAAGTAATGTGATTCAATAAAATGGGTAAATAACGGTTTCATAAATTATTAGTCAAGTATTAGTTTTTTTCAGGTGAATAGTTTATTTATTTAAAAATTTAATTAAAAATATTTATAAAATTATTTTTATAAAATGGACTTTATTTTTGAACTCAGAGCATCGATATTATGTTATGGTAATTTTTGGGGATTTTTCTGAAAACAAAAGAATTTTCGGTGAATAGTATATTTATAGAAAAATCAAATTAAAAATATTTAGAAAAATATTTTTATAAAATGGAGTTCATATTTGTAATCAGAACATTGATATTTGGTTAAGGTGAAATTTTGGGATTTTTCTGAGAAAGATGAATTTTCAGTGAATAGTAAAAATGTAGTTTTAGGGTTTCGGTATGTTAAAATGACATCATAACCGTGTCATGATGATTTCATGAGATATTTTAAGGGATGGTCGACTAAAGGGGATTAATTATTTTATGAGGTGTCCCAAGTGGCCAATACCATGGGCAAATACCATGGGCAAGCCCATGGTTTTGGCAATTCTACCAATGAGGTGTCCCTTGGCCATTAATGCCTTGTCCTCTCACTTCCCCTATAAATACCAAGCCATCCTATCATCCTTTCGACTCCAAAATCATTCTCAACAAAGTTCTGGTCTCCTTACCTCCCAAGGATTCCTCCCAAGGTGCTCCCAAGCCCTTAAGGTCTCAAAATTGGAGTTTTAAGAGTTACGGTTTAAGGTAAGGGATCTTACCTCTCTCTTTCTTTTCAAGTAATCTCTTTTATGTCCTTTCTTTTATGCTCCATGATATTATGTTGGAAGATGATCTTTTATATTTCTATTACATTATTTTTCATGTTCATATGATGAGATACCCCCTATTTCTCTCATCAATTCATTTTAAGAAAGTTTAAGTGATGCCGTTAGGCTGCCAAATTTTTAAGGGATTCTTCCAGCTTTCTCATTTTTCAAAGTTCTATTTTCATGTCAAGTATTTCCAGTTCCTTTTTATTATGTTGGGGTATAATATCTATATCTATCATACTGAAATTTTTTGTTCATATGATGAGATACCCTATTTTATCTCGGAAATTCATTTTTTTGTTGAAGTTTATGTGATGCCGTTAGGCTGCCGAATTTTCATAAGAGAAATCTTATTTTTGTCTTCCTTTCATGTTCTTCATTCCATATGGTATGTCTTTTAAATTTCATTAACATGTTATTAAATCCTTTATATTCTGTTCCCCTACTATTTTATAGATCATTTACGAGTGGGTGACCCATGTCCCCTCTCTTTTCAATGTTTTCTAAAACCTCGTAACATAGCCGTTATGCTGCAGAATTTCCATCTCAAAATGTCTCTTTTTTTTAAAGTTCTTTTATTTTATTAATTTAATACTCAAAGCTATTTCTTATAAAGGGGTATTCACATATATACCAAAATTTTCTATTTTAAATTCTGGTATTTACATACATGAGACCCGCTTTCCCTTTCCGTGGGTTTAAAGTGACACAAAGATCATGTCTTTAAAGAAGTTTTTAAAATGTTATGATTATGAAATGAAAACCATTTCTTTTTTCTATATGAGTTGTTTATGAAATGATTGATGATGATATATGTGATGCACATGATAAAAAAGTCAAATTTTAGGGTGCACCCTTATAGCGCTCCAATGCATTGGGTAAAGACTTAATCTCTAGAGATGACCATTTAGACTGATACCTTGGTGAATAACCTTGGTAATTTTTATTGACACATTGGGGATGGACCTTGGTGAAACAGAAATGATTGTCTTTGTAAAATGTTGTAGACACATCTTTATTTTGTGAAAAATGTTATTTTTATATGCCTCATGATTTCTTTCTCATGCCTTAAAGTTCTTTTCATGACCTTATTGAAGTATCTCAAGTTCACATGTAAAATGTTTCTCTTGTTTCCCTTACCGGGCCTTCTGCTCACCCTATCTTTTGATGTATGTCCCGAGGTTATGATATGCAGTAATGAACCTAGGATGAACTTAAGAAGAAGTATTTCATGTTTTTAAGAAGAATTTTTTATTTTGTTTTCATGTATTATGTTCCTGGTTTCCAAGACACTAAACCTTAAAGATCCTCAGTTTTGTGTAATGTAATGAATGTTTATGTTATAAAAAGGCGGGATTCCACAGTTGGTATCAAAGGGAGGTTTAGTTATTTGTGGGAATTAGGATATAAAAACTTTAGGAAGGACCCTATATAAAAGTTTAATTATTGTAAAACTTCCTGGTATTTTGGTAAGTATTGAGTTAGTGGTTTATCAAAAAAATACATCCCTGTCTAGATACGAGAAGGTAGAGGCAGCTCTGACACAGATGTACATAGGGGTAAAACCCAAAAACACCGCTTTGAGCAAGACTCAAATGGGAACTGGTGCATGATAACGGGCCTTGCTGTACTCTTGGTTACGACACTCCCAAGGGATATGTTTGGTTAATCACAAGATTTTTATAAATCATTATGAAGGAATTATAGAGAAATGTAATTGTCTAAGCATGATGTCTTAGTTAAAAGATTTGTAAATGGAATAAGTTTCTCAATAAGGTTTTATTCTTTTAGAAAATGGCGGGAAATTGGAGGAACCGTGCAGATGGTTATCGCAATGCACCATGTGCTGACGACCCTCTGATGGAAGCCATAATGGAAACATTCATGTGAATGATGAACCAATTGGCTCAAGTTATGATTAATAACTTGAATCAAGATGAGAGGCAGATCTCACCACGAAGGGAACAACATTATTTTGAGTCCTTCATGAGTCAATGACCACCAACATTTAGTGGATCTAATGACCCATTGGTTTCAGAACAATGGATAAGCTCCATTTAAAAGATCTTTTCTGTACTTCATTGTTCGAAACAAGAAAAAGTCACCCTTGCTGTTTACCGCCTAGAGGGAGAAGCTGATTAGTGGTGGTCACTGATCAACAACATGAAGCCACAAGGAGAGATGGAAGCTATGGAGTAGGAAGATTTCTGGGGAATATTCTTTAATAAGTATTTCCCTCGTTCCATGAGAACGAGAATGGAGAAAGAGTTTCTTGAGCTGAAGTAGAAGGAGAACAAATCTGTCAGAAGATATGAGATGAACTTCACCCGACATTCACGATATACCTCTAGCTTTGTCATGGATCCAAGTGGGAAGGTTGACAGATTTTTCGAGGGACTGAGACCTCATATGCAGAAGAATCTAGCCAACCAGAACTATGATAGCTATGAGGAGATCGTGCGGAGTGAAATGAAATTAGAGATAGAGTTTGGTGAGACACAGTGGTCTCATAAATCAAATGACAAGAAGAGATCATTGGAGCCCAGTCTAGGGAAGAATTTTGATCTGGGAAGAGGTGGAAAGAAAATGAAACTTACCACATGCAATAAATGTGGGAAGAAGCATTCACAGAACTGCTTGATCGGAAGTGTAAAGTGTTACAAGTGTGGAAGAGAGGGCCATATTGCCCGGAATTCTCATAGTGAGGTGAAGCCTCAACTTCAAAACACTAACGACAGAGGAAAGATGGTTCCGGCCCTACCCGAAGTCAAATTCGTCAAGTGTGGAAAACTTGGGCACTTTACTAATCACTGTCCAAATCCGAGGGTAGTGGAGGGGAATCACCATCAACCTTAGCAAAGGCCAAGGGAGCAAGGTCATGATTTTTCTATCACGACAACTGAATTTGAAGTTCCGAACAATGTGGTAGCTGTTACTCTTGTTGTCCTCTCAAAACTAGCAAGTACTTTGTTTGATTCTTGTTCTATGCATTCCTTTATTTCCTCCAAGTTTTCAAATAATGTAGAATCAATCCCTGAACTGCTTGAGGTATAATTTTCAGTCAAGACTCCAAGTGGGATTATCCATGCATAAACAGTGTTTAGAGACTCTAGTGTTTACTTCAGTGAGAACACTCTTATCACAAATCTAGTAGTCATTCCCATGTTGGAATTTGACATTATACTAGGGATGAACTGGCTCTCAAAGTGTAATTCTAAGATCAAATGTAGAAGTAAGGAAATATCGATAGTCTTGAATGAACGACCTAAAATTATCTTCCAAGGAGAGATATCCTGAAATGATCCCTATATAGAATCACCTTTTATATCTTTCTCTATGGAGTTAATCAGTGATGATGAAGAAGGAAAGGGAGTATACAAATAGAAGATGTTCCGATTGTTTAGGAATACATGGATGTATTTCCTAGGGAGTTACCTGGACCTCCCCTAGAAAGAGAGTTAGAGTTCTCTATTGAACTCGTACCTGGATCTCAACTGATATCAAAGACCCCGTATAGAATGGTAAATGTGGAGCTAGAAGAGTTAAAGAAACAACTCCAAGACTTGTTGGAGAAGGGGTTTATCCGACTGAGTGTGTCTCCTTAGGGAGCACCAGTTCTCTCTGTGAAGAAGAATGATGGATCAATGCGGCTATGCATTGATTATATATAACTAAATGGGATCACAGTGAAGAAAAGATACCCTCTTCCAAGAATTGATGATTTATTTGACCAACTTCATGGAGCTCAATTCTTCTCCAAGATTGACCTTCGATCTGGTTATCATTAACTGAGAGTGAAGAAGGAGGATATTCCAAAGACTGTCTTCCGATCAAGATATGGGCTTTATGAGTTTACTGTTATGACCTTCTGCTTGACTAATGCTCCTTCTATTTTCATGGATTTTACGAATAGAGTCTTTAAGGACTACCTTGATAACGTTGTGGTAGTTTTTATTGATGATATTTTGATGTATTCAAAAATTTTTTAGGAGCATGAAGATCATCTGAGGGTTGTTTTGAAAACTCTGTTGAAGGAGAGGCTCTTTGTAAAGTTTAGAAAGTGTGAGTTTTGGTTACAACAAGTGGCTTTCTTGGGACACATCGTAGCCAATGAAGGAATCTCAATTGACCCTACAAAGACAATGGTTGTGGAAGAGTGGCCTCAACCCACAATAGTAACTGAGATTCATAGTTTCCTTGGTTTAGTGGGATATTATAGGAGGTTTGTGAAAAACTTTTCACGGCTTTCTAATCCACTAACAAAGTTGACTCAAAAAGGGGTTAAGTTCATCTGGACAAAGGAATGAGAGGAAAGTTTCCAAGAGCTGAAGAAGAGATTGGTTACTGCACCTGTGTTAACACCACCCTCTATCCAAGAAGGATTTGTTATTTTTTGTGATGCATCTATGAAAGGGCTTGGGTGATTCCTCATGAAAAATGACAAGGTAATTGCTTATGCATCTTGACAGATGAAGATTCATGAGTATAATTATCCTACACATGACTAAGAGCTAGAGGTGATTGTTTTTTCTATAAAGATATAGAGACACTATCTTTATGGGGATAAATGTGATATATACACTGACCACCAAAGTTTAAAGTATATTTTCACATAGAAAGAATTTAACATTAGATAAAGGAGATGGTTGGAGCTTATTAAAGACTATGAATGTTCAATTCATTATCACCCTGTAAGAGCAAACAAAATCACGGATGCATTAATAAGGAAAGACCCTGTTGGTCTGGCAACAATGAGGATCCTAGGAGATCCCTTGATTAATGATCTAGTAAAACTGGACATGGGAATTGTAAGGGAAGGGACATCATCAACTTTATCCCAAATGATTTCTCAACCTTCATTACTAGAGAGGATCAAGAAGGCTCAAAAAGAAGATCCTTTGCTGCAGGAGAAGTTTGAGGCTGTAAAGGATGGGAAGTTCCCTGATTTCAATATTGATCAAGAAGATGTATTGAAATTTCGTACAAGACTATGTGTTCCATTTATTCCGGAGATAAAGAAAGAACTGATGGATGAAGCTCATAGCTCTACTTTCTCTATACATCTGGGAAGCACTAAAATGTATAGAGACCTTCGTGATCATTATTGGGGGGATAACATGAAGAGGGATATTGCTGATTACACTACAAGGTGCCTGGTGTGTCAACAATTAAAGGCAAAACGACAACTTCCTAAGGGGGTATTACAACCGCTACCCATACCAGTATGGAAGTGGGATAATATCACTATGGACTTTGTAACGGGTCTCCCGAAAACATCCAAAGGAAATAATATGATATGGGTTATTGTGGACCATCTCACCAAGACCGCCCATTTAATATCTATTCGGGAATATTTCTCCCTGGATCAACTTGCCAATATATACATAAAGGAAGTGGTAAGGCTTCATGGGGTACCACTATACATCATGTCTGATCATGATACAAGATTCACATCAAAATTCTGGAGAAGTCTTCAACATGCTCTGAATACTGAATTAAATTTTAGTACGACCTATCATCCTCAAACTGATGGCCAATCGGAAAGGACTATTCAGACACTCAAAGACATGATGAGATTATGCTCAATGGAATTTAAAGGTGGATGGGATCAACACCTCCCATTAGTTGAGTTCTCCTATAACAACAACTTCCATTTGAGTATTCAGATGGAACCCTATGAAGCTCTGTATGGAAAGCGATGTAGAACTCCTACTTGTTTGGATGAAACTGGTGAGAGAAAGATTCTTGGGCCTGATCTTGTGCATGAGATGACAGAACAGGATAATTCCATCCAACAACACATAAAGGCTGCTCAGAGTCGGCAGAAGAGATATGCTGACAACCATCGAAGAGACTTGGAGTTTGGTGTTGGCGACAAAGTCTTCCTTCGAATTTCTCCATGGAAGAGATTCATGCGGTTTGGGAGGAAAGGGAAGCTCATCCCTAGGTACATTGGCCCCTATGATGTCCTTGATCACATAGGAGCAGTGGCCTATCGACTAGCACTTCCACCGAACCTAGGTCAAGTTCATGATGTCTTCCATTTATCTCTCTTGAGGAGGTACATACCTGACCCTTCACATGTACTGAACACAGAGGTGGTAAAACTGGAACATGACCTCTCTTATGAGGAGCAGCCAGTGGAGATCTTAGACCATAGAGACAAGGTTCTGTGAAACAAGACTACCCACCTTGTGAAAGTGTTGTGGAGGAATCATAAATATGAAGAAGCGACTTGGGAGCCTGAGGAAACAATGAAGCAAATGTACCCTCACCTTTTCGACTAGGCCTCAAGTATAAAATTTCGGGGACGAAATTTTTTAAGGGGGGAAGAATGTAACAACCCAAACATTTTGAATTGTATTTCAACTTACTCTTAATGATTTAATAGAGATGTTTATGGTTAATGTAGAAAGAGGAGTCAATGGCTTAATCCGGTAGACTCGAACCTTTTGAAGCCCACTTATCAGAGCTTGGGAAGGAGGTGTCATCTTTGTGCTTCACTTTGGACCAAGCCCAAGCTGAAATCCAGCATGTCAAGCTTGAACAAAAACGCCTACGGGAGAAGTTAAAGTTAGTAGAGATTACTACTAGGGAAATGTTATATGATCCACCCTCAAATTCTCTCACCATAGCACACCTTACACTTAGGTCGTATGCTGGTGTTATAAGGGGCTATGTGATGAGACCGTAGCTTCTTTGTGTAATCCTTTGGGATGAATAAATTGAAATTTCCTCCTTTAGTGAAGTTTGTGAATT
Source organism: Viscum album (assembly GCA_963277665.1). NCBI lineage: Eukaryota > Viridiplantae > Streptophyta > Magnoliopsida > Santalales > Viscaceae > Viscum > Viscum album. The sequence goes on from OY728154.1 coordinate 68,104,921, forward strand.
TTCAAATGTTTGGATAATTTTAGGATGTATTTTATTAATGGATTTTGAAAAAATGGATATTTTAAAATATTTATGTAAACCTTAAATAATTAATGATGTGTAATGATTTTAAAAAAATGGTCTTCTACAAAAGTGTTCAGTAAGGAATTTGGAGTCTAATAAGATCAACTTAATTTTTGATGAATAGTAAATTAGGAATAGTGATTTTACTCTTAGGATTAGTAATGTGACCAAATGGATTAGTAATCTCACTTAAATAAAGTTTTAATATAATTTAGACACCTTGATTATGTAATGTGATTCAATAAAATGGGTAAAAAACTGTTTCATAAATTATTAGTCAAGTATTAGTTTTTTCAGGTGAATAGTGTTTTTATTTAAAAATTTAATTAAAATTTTTTAGAAAATTATTTTTATAAAATGGACTTTATTTTTGAACTCAGAGCATCGATATTATGTTATGGTAATTTTTGGGGATTTTTCTGAAAACAAAAGAATTTTCAGTGAATAGTGTATTTATTTAAAAATCAAATTAAAAATATTTAGAAAATTATTTTTATAAAATGGAGTTCATATCTGTAATCAGAGCATCGATATTTGGTTAAGGTGAAATTTTGGGATTTTTCTGAGAAAGATGAATTTTCAGTGAATAGTAAAAATGCTGTTTTAGGGTTTCAGTATGCTAAAATGACATCATAACTGTGTCATGATGATGTCTTGAGATATTTTAAGGGATGGTCAACTAAAGGGGATTAATTATTGTAAGAGGTTTCCCAAGTGGCCAATACCATGGGAAAATACCATGGGCAAGCCCATGGTTTTTCCAATTCTACCAATGAGGTGTCCCTTGGCCATTAATGCCTTGTCCCCTCACTTTCCCAATAAATACCAAGCCATACTCTCATCCTTTCGACTCCAAAATCATCCTCAGCGATGTTCTGGTCTCCTTACCTCCCAAGGAGTCCTTCCAAGGTGCGCCCAAGCCCTCAAGGTCTCAACCTTTTAGTTTTAAGAGTTGCGGTTAATGGTAAGGGATCTTACCTATCTCTTTCTTTTCAAGTAATCTCTTTTATGTCCTTTCTTTTGTGCTCCATGATCTTATGTTGGAAGATGATCTTTTATATTCCTCTTACTTTCCTTTTCATGTTCATATGATGAGATAACCCTTCTTTCTCTCATCAATTCATTTTAATAAATTTTAAGTGACACCGTTATGCTGCTGAATTTTTAAGGGATTCTTTCAGCTTTCTCATTTTTCAAAGTTCTACTTTCATGTCAAGTATTTCAAGTTCCTTTTTATTATGTTGGGGGTATGATATCTATATCTATAATACTAATTTTTTTTGTTCATATGATTAGAGACCCTATTTGATCTTGTCAATTCATTTTTTTGTTGAAGCTTAAGTGACACCGTTAGGCTGCCGAATTTTCATAAGAGAAATCTTATTTTTGTCTTCCTTTAATATTCTTCATTTCATATGGTATGTCTTTTAAATTTGATTACCATGTTCTTAAATCCTTTATATTGAGTTCTCCTACTGTTTTATGGATCATTTATGAGTGGTGACCCATGTCCCCTCTCTTATCAATGTTTTCTAAAACCTCGTAACATAGCCGTTATGCTGCAGAATTTCCATCTCAAAATGTCTCCCTTTTTCTAAATTTCTTTTATTTTATTAAGTGAATACTCAAATATATTTCTTCTAAAAGGGTATTCATATATATACAAAAATTTTCTATTTTTAAATTCTGGGATTTACATACATGAGACCCGCTTTCCCTTTCTGTGAGTTTAAAGTGACACAAAGATCATGTCTTTAAAAAGTTTTTAAAACGTTATGATTATGAAATGAAATCCATTTATTTTTTCTATATGGGTTGTTTATTAAATGATTGATGATCATATATGTGTCTCACATGATAACAAAGGCAAATTTAAAGGTGCACCTTGATAGCGCTCTAATGCATTGGGTAAAGACTTAATCTCTAGAGATGACCATTTAGACTGATACCTTGGTGAATAACCTTGGTAATTTTTATTGAAACCTTGGGGATGGACCTTGGTGAAACGGAAATGATTGTCCTTTTAAAATTTTGTAGACACATCTTTAAGTTATGAAAAATTTTATTTTTATATGCCTCATGATTTCTTTCTCATGCCTTAAAGTTATTTTCATGACCTTTTTGAAGTATCTCAAGTTCACATGTAAAATGTTTCTCTTGTTTCCCTTACTGGGCCTTCTGCTCACCCTATCTTTTGATGTATGTCCCCAGGTTATGAGATGTAGTAATGAAACAAGGATGGACTTAAGGAGAAGCATTTCGGGTTTCTAATAAGAATGTTTTATGTTGTTTTCATGTATTATGTTCCTGGTTTCCAAGACACTAAACCTCAATGATCCTCAGTTTTGTGTAATGTAATGAAAGTTTATGTTATAAAAAGGCGGGATGCCATAGTTGGTATCAAAGGGAGGTTTATTTTTTTGTGGGAATTAGGATATAAAAACTTTAGAAGGACCTTATAGAAAAGTTTAAATATTGTAAAACATCCTGGTATTTTGGTAAGTATTGAGTTAGCGGTTTATCAAACAAATACATCCCTGTTTGGATATGAGCAGGTAAAGGTGGCTCTAGCACAGATGTACATAGGGGTAAACCCCGAAAACACCGCTTTGAGCTAGACTTGAATGAGAACTGGTGCACGATAACGGGCCTTGCTGTACTCTTGGTTACGACACTCCCGGGGGATATGTTTGGTTAATCACATGTTTTTTATGAATCATTATGAAGGAATTATAGATAAATGTAATTGTCTAAGCATGAAGTCTTAGTGAAAAGATTCATAATTGGAATAAGTTTCTCTATTAGGTTTTATTCTTTTAGAAAATTGTGGACAATAGGAGGAACCGTGCAGATGGTGACCGCAATGCACCATGTGCTGAAGACCCTCCGATGGAATCCAGAATGGAAACATTCATGCGAATGATGAACCAATTGAATCAAGTTATGAGTAATAACTTGAATCAAGATGAGAGGCCGATCTCACCACGAAGGGAACAACATTCTGTTGAGTCCTTCATGCTTCAATGACCACCAACATTCAGTGGATCTACTGACCCATTGGTTGCGGAACAATGGATAAGCTCCATTGAAATGTTCTTTTCTGTAATTCATTGTTCGGAACAAGAAAAATTCACCCTTGCTGTTTACTTCCTAGAGGGAGAAGCTAATCAGTGGTGTTCACTGATCAAAAACACGAATCCATGAGGAGAGATGGAAGCTATGGAGTGGAAAGAGTTCTGGGGAATATTCTTTGATAAGTATTTCCCTCATTCCATGAGAATGAGAATGGAGAAAGAGTTTCTCGAGCTGAAGTAGAAGGAGAACGAATGTGTCAGAAGCTATGAGATTAACTTCACCCGACTTTCACAATATACCTCTATCTTTGTCATGGATCCAAGTGGGATGGTTGACAGATTTTTTGGTGGACTGAGACCTCATATGCGGAAGAATCTAGCCAACTGGGACTACGATAGCTATGAGGAGATTGTGCTGAGTGAAATGAAAGTCAAGCTATAGTTTGGTGAGACACAGTGGTCTTATAAATCAAATGACAAGAAAAGATCGTTGGAGCCCAGTCTAGGGAAGACTTTTGATCAGGGAATAAGTGGAAAGCAAATGAAACTTACCACATGAAATAAATGTGGGAAGAAGCATCTGGGGAACTTCTTGATCGGAAGTGGAAAGTGATACAAGTGTGGAAGAGAAGGCCATATTGCTCGTAATTCTCATAGTGAGGTGAAGCCTCAACTTCCCAACACTAAAGATAGAGGAACGATGGTTCCGGCATTACCCGAAGTCAAATTTTTCAAGTGTGGACAGCTTTAGCACTTTTCTAATCACTGTCCAAATCTGAGGGTAGTGGAGGTGAATCACCATCAACCTCAGTAAAGGCCAAGGGACCAAGGTCGTGCTTTTTCTATCACAACAACTGAAGTTGAAGTTCCGAAAAATGTGGTAGTAGGTACTCTTGTTGTCCTCTCAAAACTAGCGAGTACTTTTTTTGATTCTGGTTCTATTCATTCCTTTATTTACTCCAAGTTTTCAAAGAATATAGAATCAATACCTGAACTTCTTGAGGTAGAATTATCAATCAACACTCCAAGTGGGATTATCCATGCATTGAAAGTGTTTAGAAACTCTAGTGTTTACTTCAGTGAGAACAATCTTATCGAAAATCTAGTAGTTATTCCTATGTTGGAATGTGACGTTATACTAGGGATGAACTGGTTCTCAATGAATAATGCTAAGATCAAATGAAGAAGTAAGGAAATATCGATAGTATTTAATGAACGAAATACAATTATCTTCCAAGGAGAGATATCCCAAACTGATCCCTATCTAGAAGCACCTCCTATAGATTTCTTTATGTAGTTAATCGATGATGATGAAGAAGGAAAAGGGAGTATACAAATAGAAGATGTTCCGATTGTTCAAGAATACATGGATGTATTTCTTGAGGAGTTACCTGGACCTCCCCTAGAAAGAGAGGAAGAGTTCTCCATTGAACTCGTACCTTGATCTCAACTGATATCAAAGACCCCATATAGAATGGAAAATTAGGATCTAGAAGAGTTAAAGAAACAACTCCAAGACTTGTTGGAGAAGGGGTTTTTCCGACCGAGTGTGTCTCCTTAGGGAGTACCAATTCTTTTTGTGAATAATAAGAATGGATCAATGTGTCTATGCATTGATTATAGAGAACTAAATGGGATCACAGTGAAGAACATATACCCTCTTCCAAGAATTGATGATTTATTTTACCAACTTCATGGAGCTCAATTCTTCTCCAAGAATGAACTTCAATCTGGTTATCATCAACTGAGGGTGAAGAAGGAAGATATTCTAAAGACTGCCTTCCGATAAAGATATGGGCTTTATGAGTTTACTGTTATGCCCTTCGGCTTGACTAATGATCCTTCTATTTTCATGGATTTGATGAATAGAGTCTTTACGGACTACCTTGATAACTTTGTGGTAGTTTTTATTAATGATATTTTGATATATTCAAAAAGTCGTGAGGAGCATGAAGATCATCTGAGGGTTGTTTTGAAGACTCTGTGGAAGGAGAGGATCTTTGGAAATTTCATCAAGTGTGAGTTTTGGTTACAACAAGTGGCTTTCTTGGGACACATCGTAACCAATGAAGGAATCTCAATTGACCCTACAAAGACAATTGTTGTAGAGGAGTGGCCTCAACCCACTATAGTAACTGAGATTCATAGTTTCCTTGGTTTAGTGGGATATTATAGGAGGTTTGTGAAAAAAAATTCACGTCTTTATAATCCACTAACCAAGTTGACTCGAAAAGGGGTTAAGTTCATCTTGGCAAAGGAATGAGAGGAAAGTTTCCAAGAGCTAAAGAAGAGATTGGTTACTGCACCTGTGTTAACACTACCCTCTATCAGAGAAGGATTTGTTATTTTTAGCGATGCATCTCTGAAAGGGGTTGGGTGCGTCCTCATGAAAAATGACAAGGTAATTGCTTATGCATCTCAACAGTTGAAGATTTATGAGTAGAATTATCCTATGCATGACCAAGAGATAGCAGCGGTTGTTTTTGCTCTAAAGATATGGAGGCACTATCTTTATGGGGAGAAATGTGATATATACACTGACCACCAAAGTTTAAAGTATATTTTCACATAGAAATAATTGAACATGAACAAAGGATATGGTTGGAGATTATTAAAGACTGTGATTTTTCAATTCATAATCACCCTAGAAGAGAAATCAAAGTCACAGATGCATTTAGCAGGAACGACCCTGTTGTTCTGGCAACAATGAGGATCCTAGGAGATCCCTTGATTAATGATCTAGTAAAACTGGACATTGGAATTGTAAGGGAAGGGAAATCATCAAACTTATCCCAAATGATTACTCAACCTTCATTACTAGAGAGGATCAAGAAGCCTAAAAAATAAGATCCTTTGTTGCAGGAGAAGTTTGAGGCTGTAAAGGATGGGAAGTTCCCTGATTTCAATATTGATCAAGAAGGTGTATTGAAATTTCGTACAAGACTATGTGTTCCATCTATTCCGGAGATAAAGAAAGAACTGATGGATGAAGCTCATAGCTCTACTTTCTCTATAAATCTGGGAAGCACTAAAATTTATAGAGACCTTCATGATCATTATTGGTTGGATAACATGAAGAGGGATATTGGTGATTACACTACAAGGTGCCTGGTGTGTCAACAATTAAAGGAAGAATGACAACTTCCTAAGGGGGTATTACAACCGCTACCCATACCTGTATGGAAGTGGGATAATATCACTATGGACTTTGTAATGGGTCTCCCGAAAACATCCAAAGGAAATAATGCGATATGGGTTATTGTGGACCATCTCACCAAGACCGCCCATTTTATCTCTATTCGGGAATATTTCTCTCTGGATCAATTTGCCAAGATATATGTAAAGGAAGTGGTAAAGCTTCATGGGGTACCACTATCCATCGTGTCTGATCGTGATCCATGATTCACATCAAAATTCTGGAGAAGTCTTCAACATGCTCTGAATACTGAATTGAATTTTAGTACGGCCTATCATCCTCAAACTGATGGCCAATATGAAAGGACTATTCAGACATTCGAAGACATGCTGAGATTATGCTCAATGGAATTTAAATGTGGATGGGATCAACACCTCTCATTAGTTGAGTTCTCCTATAACAACAACTTCTATTTGAGTATTCAGATGGCACTCTATGAAGCTCTGTATGGAAAGCGATGCAGAAATCCTACTTGTTGGGATAAAACTGGTGAGGGAAAGAATCATGGTCTTGATCTTGTGCAAGAGATGATTGAACAGGTTCATGCCATCCAACAACACATAAAGGCTGCTTAGAGTTGGTAGAAGAGCTATGCTGACAACCATCGAAGAGACTTAGAGATTGGTGTTGGCGACAAAGTCTTCCTTCGAATTTCTCCATGGAAGAGAGTCATGCGGTTTGGGAAGAAAGGGAAGCTCAGCCCTAGGTATATTGGCTTCTATGAAATCCTTGATCGCATAGGAGCAGTGGCCTATCGACTAGCACTTCCACCGAACCTAGCTCAAGTTCACGATGTCTTCCATGTATCTCTCTTGAGGAGGTACATACCCGACCCTTCGCATGTACTGAACCCAGAGGTGGTAAAACTGGAACATGACCTCTCTTATGAGGAGTAGACAATGGAGATCTTAGACCATAGAGGCAATGTTCTATGAAACAAGACTACCCACCTTGTGAAAGTGTTGTGGAGGAATCATAAATATGAAGAAGCGACTTGGGAGCCTGAGGAAACAATGAGGCAAAAGTACCCTCACCTTTTCGACTAGGCCTCAAGTATAAAATTTCGCGGACGAAATTTCTTAAGGGGGGAAGAATGTAACAACCCAAAATTTTTGAATAGTATATCAACTTACTCTTAATGATTTAATAGAGATGTTTATGGTTAATGCAGAAAGAGGAGTCAATGTCTTCATCCGGTAGAATCGAACCTTATGAATCCCACTTATCAGAGCTTGGGAAGGAGGTGGAATCTTGGGGCTTCACATTGGACCAAGCCCAAGATGAACTCCAGCATGTCAAGCTTGAACAGAAACGCCTACAGGAGAAGTTCAAGTTAGTAGAGATTGCTACCAGGGAAATGTTATTTGAGCCTCCCTCAGATTCTCTCATCATAGCACACCTTACACTTAGGTCATATGTTGGTGTTATAAGGGGATATGTGATGAGACCGTAGCTTCTTTGTGTAATCCTTTGGGATGAATATATTGAAATTTACTCCTTTAGTGAAGTTAGTGAATTTTCAAATGTCCGGATAATTTTAGGATGTATTTTATTGATGGATTTTGAAAAAAAGGATATTTTAAAATATTTATGTAAACCTTAAACAATTAATGATGTGTAATGATTTTCAAAAAACGGTCTTCTACAAAAGTGTTCATTAAGGAATTTGGAGACTAATAAGATCAAATTAATTTTTATGAATAGTAAATTAGGAATAGTGATTTTACGCTTAGGATTAGTAATGTGACCAAATGGATTAGTAATCTCACTTAAAGAAAGTTTTAATATAATTTAGACACCTTGATTAAATAATGTGATTCAATAAAATAGGTAAATAACAGTTTCATAAATTATTAGTCAAGTATAAGTTTTTTCGAGTGAATAGTGTTTTTTATTTAAAAATTTAATTAAAAATATTTAGAAAATTATTTTTATAAAATGGACTTTATTTTTGAACTCAGAGCATTGATAATATGTTATGTTAATTTTTGGGGATTTTTCTGAAAAAAAAAGAATTTTCAGTGAATAGTGTATTTATTTAAAAATAAAATTAAAAATATTTAAAAAATTATTTTTATAAAATGGAGTTCATATTTGTAATCAGATCATCGATATTTGGTTAGGTTGAAATTTTGGGATTTTTCTGAGAAAGATGAATTTTCAGTGAATAGTAAAAATGCAGTTTTTATGGTTTCGGTATGTTTAAATGACATCATAACTGTGTCATGATGATTTCATGAGATGGTCGACTAAAGGGGATGAATTATTGGATGATGTGTACCAAGTGTCCAATACCATGGGAAAATACCATGGGGAAGCCCATGGTTTTGCCAATACCACCAATGAGGTGTCCCTTGGCCATTAATGCCTTGTCCCCTCACTTTCCCTATAAATACCAAGCCATACTCTCATCCTTTCGACTTCAAAATCATCCTCAACGAAGTTATGGTCTCCTTACCTCCCAAGGAGTCCTCCCAAGGTGCCCCCAAGCCCTCAAGATCCCAACCTTTGTGTTTTAAGAGTTACGATTTAAGGTAAGGGATCTTACCTCTCTCTTTCTTTTCAAGTAATCTCTTTTATGTCCTTTCTTTTATGCTCCATGCTCTTATGTTGGAGGATGATCTTTTATATTCCTCTCACTTACCTTTTCATGTTCATATGATTAGATACCCCCTATTTCTCTCATCAATTCATTTTAGGATAGTTTAAGTGACGTCGTTAGGCTGCCAAATATTTAAGGGATTCTTTCAGCTTTCTCAATTTTCAAAGTTCTACTTTCATGTCAAGTATTTCAAGTTAATTTTTATTATGTTGGGGTATGATCTATATATCTACCATACTTAACTTTTATGTGCATAATATGAGAGGTCCTGTTTTATCTCGTCAACTAATTGTTTTGTTGAAGTTTAAGTGACGCCGTTAGGCTGCCGAATTTTCATAAGAGAAATCTTATTTTTGTCTTCCTTTAATGTTCTTCATTTCATATGGTATGTCTTTTAAATTTCAATAAAATGTTCTTAAATCCTTTATATTCTATTCTCCTACTGTTTTATGGATCATTTATGAGTGGGTGAACCATGTCCCCTCTCTTTTCAATGTTTTCTAAAACCTCATAACTTAGCCGTTATTCTGTAGAATTTCCATCTCAAAATGTCTCTCTTTTTCTAAAGTTAATTTATTTTATTAAGTTAATACTAAAAGATATTTCTTATAAAGTGGTATTCACATATATACCAAAATGTTCTATTTTAAATTCTGGTATTTACATACAGGAGACCCGCTTTCCCTTTCCGTGGGTTTAAAGTGACACAAAGATCATGTCTTTAAAGCAGTTTTTAAAACGTTATGATTATGAAATGAAACCCATTTATTTTTTCTATATGGGTTGTTTATGAAATTATTGATGATGATATATGTATCTCACATGATAAAAAAGACAAATTTAAGGGTGCGCCCTGATAGCGTTCCAATGCATTGGGTAAAGACTTAATCTCTAGAGATGACCATTTCGACTGATACCTTGGTGAATAACCTTGGTAATTTTTATTGACACCTTGGGGATGGTCCTTGGTGAAATGGAAATGATTGTCTTTGTAAAAATTTTTATCCATATCTTTATGTTATGAAAAATGTTATTTTTATATGCCTCATGATTTCTTTCTCATGCCTTAATGTTCTTTTCATGACCTTATTGAAGTATCTCATGTTCACATGTAAAATGTTTCTCTTGTTTCCTTTACTGGGCCTTCTGCTAACCCTATCTTTTGATGTATTTCCCCAGGTTATGATATGTAATAATGAACCCAGGATTAAATTAAGGAGAAGTATTTCAAAATTTTAAGAAGAATATTTTATGTTGTTTTCATGTATTATGTTCCTGGTTTCCAAGACACTAAACCTTAAAGATCCTCAGTTTTGTGTAATGTAATGAAATTTTATGTTATAAATTGGAGGGATGCCACAATTTTTGATAAAAGAAGTATAATTAGATGGGTTTATTGAGGAGCATAATGTATTGATAAAAAATATTGGAAATTTATATATTTTTTAAAAGATTATTCATATAATTTTGATGAATATAAAGTATATGTGGATTGTTTAAATAAGTATGTTAAAATAAATTAAAATATTCAAGTGATGTTTTAAGAATTAGTGTTCTCACAATTGAATATTAAAGAATAGGATAATATCGATATTTAGAAAATGGACAAAGATTCCATTTCTTTGAGAAATAATGATGATTTGAAATTTAAAACTGATTGACCAAAGATATAGATAAAATTCTCATGGATTTAAAATGAAGTGTTAAGATTATAAATTTAATGAGTCATAATACAAATTGAGAGTATTTTTAATTCTCAATGACCCAATTTCATGTGTATAAGTTTTCTTATATATGTGGATGGATCATTAGAAACAAATATAACCAACTTAAATAATACATAGAAGTAGATGAAAGGCGATTTTTTTCAACTGTCAAGGACTTACCGACAACTAGGGAGTTATTAAAAAGAGATATATTTTTAGAGAGGTGAAAATAATGAGGTATTTCCACTTATCAAGTTTCAATTATCTGGCTCTCTGAGTCACACTATGTCTTATTATGGCAAAGAAGAAAACTATTTTGTAGGAGAAACAATTATTAGTTAATATAGGATAGTTTATACATATAATTTTGTCAGAATGATTATTCATTTTATAAGTACTTTTTAGTGTTTGTAAATTTTAGGTACAAATGAGTATATTTTAATAACGGAGAGGTATTTATTCTTATATAAGTCATAGGAAAATGGATACAATACATTACAATTCAATTCCATTGAAAAACAGTTTTTTCTCTTTAAACATAATAAATAAATAAAAATTATCATGTTGATGAAAATAAAATGGGATCTACAAAATTCTCAACACATTTTGAAATATTTTGGAAGGAATATAAGAATATTGTGAAGGAAAATTTGGATGTAATTTCATTAAAATCATCAAAAAATAGTATCACCTAGATTATTTTTAGTGGGTTTTTATCTCATATGATAAGTAATATTAATATTTTTATTAATTTAATGAGAATATTTGATATAATATTGAATTTTGGAAATGATGGAGCATTAATGATTATAGAAAGTGAATTGATCAAGTTAGCTGGATATGAATTGAGGAATACTATATGCCTCTATGTTTATATATTTCATTACAATTTATTAACTAGTATGTATATTTGTGACTCATGCATGAAAGTCATAGCCATAATATCAAACATAGGGCTATGAATAATTTTATAGATGGTTAGAGGAAAAATGAAAGACTATATCAAGTTGGTTGAAAATAGAATACATGTTTTATAATATTGGAAGAAGAAACTAGGTTGTGGAACTTGATGATATTATACACTAAGAAAAAATATATAGATAAATATTCCATGTTAAAATATATGGTGTATATTACTAACATTAAATCAGATAAGGAATAGATTTATGATTCTTTTATTTGATGTAGGATCGTTAGAAATTCATATCCACTGAAGAAGAATCAAGAATCAGTTTTTCCAAATACCTTCTAAACCAACATTAGTGGTCGGGAGGGAATAGATAGTGATAAGTACTTCATCTTATTTTCTAATTTTTATAGTAGTATAGGATATAACATGTTTATGTGATGAAAGAGGGAAGTGTTGGATAACATAAAAACATTTTGAAGAAGATAATAACATAAAACTAAAATAAAGGTGAAGATTGTGAGATCAAATATTGGAATAGATTATACATCCTCTGTGGTTGAAAATTACATTCAAAATCATGGTACTAAGCATGAAGTATATTCATTGAGAATTATAAAATAATTTGATTTTGGACAGAATAAATTTAATCATGAATAAAATGGAAATTAAATTTTTGATAAAAAGTCGAATCACATGTCACTATTTAAAATAAGTGGTGAAAGTGGCCATGTATTCTCAGAATAGTGAATTACATAGTCCAAAATCATAGAACAAGCCATATGAATAATTACATGGGAGGTGTTATAAAATAACCATTAAAAATAAATAGAATAACTAGTGTATATATTAAAATGTGTCAAATTATGTTTTATTGTTAGGAAATTAAATAAAGAGTAAGTCATATAAGGGTTTATATAAAAGGCTCAACAAGATTGTTGATAGTTGTGATATAATGATTGTTGAGTATGAATCTAAATAAAGTTCAAAAAATATTTGTCCGTAAATAATCCTTTGATGAATATGAAGAGATATATTTATATTTTGTAAAATATCAAAATATTTAGATTGATGGTCATTTTGATTTTGAATTAGGTGAGGAAAAATGTAATAAAGAGTGTCCACTTTTGACTTAATCAAGAAGTAAATGAGTTCAAGTTTATTTGATAAATATTATTATGGAAAAATATGCCCAAACACAAAATTTTTAGATGTGTATAATGGATCATAGTCCTCTATTATGAAAAATAGAGAAAAATTCATTTTAATATGCGTGAAATAAAGAATCATGGGTGAAATCCATGAATGACTAATTTCATTAGTGACTTCGGAAATATAGATAGGGAACACACCATGATAGCCTTCGTGTAGGTTTTCCATGGTCTGATAGACATGGATACCACCACTATACCTCCCACTCATGACTGAGGAAAGGGTATCTCAAGCTTATATAAGACACTTACTTTCACTCCTCTTACAGATCTTTCCTCTCTTCCTCCCTTCTATAGAATCGAGCTTGACCCCAAAGTTCCCTCTTTCATCTAGGGCTTCCCCACAAATCCAATCTCCATGAGGGAGTTCACTGAGTACTTTAACCTTCATAGGATATCCCTGGTGACTCTATTTGGTTGGAATCAGCCTTTAGTTAAAGTATTCAACTGATTTATCTTTGATTCATGGGATCTGCATCATATCATTGTTACATGGATCTTGGATCATCGATATCTTATCATTCTATTTGAATGGGAGGATTATATTATCTCCACCTTGGCCAACATTAAGATATCCTTCAATGGTGTTTAGTTTTACCTTTTTATGGTATTTTGACTTCCATCTGAGTTGATACCCTTTTTCAGTTCTAATATGGGTAAGATTTCTCTCCCTCCATCTTTTATTTAAAATATTTCAATCTTCTCTCTGTTAAAAAACTTGGTCATTACATATTTGTGCTTTTATATTACATATTTCTCCTTGTTTCATCACATTTATCCTCATATATGTGTTTATTTTTATGTATTTAACCCTTGATTTTATTTTGTGTGGATTGATATTGAAAATGAATACTGGATCAAACATGTGGTGCATTTTGAATATTGGGTAAAATTTATACTCCTATTTCCATAATCCGATCCACCATAAATAGGTCTGTAGGTGAGATTTGGTTGGCCAGAGATCTTATCCTTCAGTCCCATTTTGTGGTGATGACTATTCAAGTCACAGAACTCTGATATCTTATGCGGATATGGTTTATTTACCATCAGGAGTTATATTTTTTTCATATGAATATGATAGATGTGGAATCAATTTAGATCATTATTTTCCATCGGTAAGAGTGAAGATAGATATGGGGGATACTTCATGTGGTCTTCCTGGTTCATCCTATCAGGAGCACTAAGATATCCAGGGGCCTGATACAAGGTTTAAGGTACAGTAAAACCCCCTATAAAAATGGAAAAGATCCCATGTACTCTTATTTATTTTTACAATTTAGAAAATGGTGTTTTTTATATAGATGAGTTAGAGGGATAGAAAATTTTTTTGACATAGAAATTCTAAGAAGGAGGGTCTATCCCTAGTGGGTAAAATTTCAGTAAATAAGGCAACAACAACTAAGAATTATCAGTCATCATTGGAGTATCATGAGAAAGAGAAACCTACAATTTTTTTCCCAAATGGATTGAATAAAGAGAATAAAAGGCCCATTGACACCAGTGATTATCTGGTTAATGAAGGTAGAAAGACTGAGGAATGAAAATATATTTTTTATCCTATGAAATTGATGACAACTTGAGCAGAAGGTAAAGTTACCAAAGTTAGGAGGTTTGGCCAGTCAACATTTAAAGGACTTGAAAATGATATTGTCTATAGTGTTGTTACAAAAAACAAGAGGTACCTCTTTCATAGGAGGATCCTTAGGAAAAAACGTTGATTGATAACTTGATTCAAGAGGAGGGTCCTCTTAAATTAAGTGAAGTCATGGATCTGGAAGGAGTTTTTGAGGAAAAGGAAAACAATTCTGACAATCACTTTAGAGGTGAGGCAATTAGGGTAGTGGTGAAACTAGTGGATTCAAATTCCATGATAAAGATCCCCTAGATGAATTATATTTAGGATAGGGTGGAAGAGAATCTCTTAACCAAGGATTCAATGGAATATCAAAGATGAATGAAAGCAAGAGTTGTATAAGTTGGCACCAAGGAATAACAAGAATGGGAAAATTCTCAGATCCTCAGGTTGTTTCAGGGATTCAATGATATACAAATTAGTATTGATAAATTCATTAATATTTACAAAATGATGGCCTATTTATTTGGGGAGATGATTCATAAAGAGCCTATATGGAATAATTTTCCTATCTTCTATATCCTATATCATATACTATACACTATCACCTTATGTTTTTATTGGAATGTTAAAATTACATTACAGTTTAAATGTGTTTTTTTGGTTCTCCAATTTCCCCCAAAGTGATTTATCTTAAAAATTAATGAAAATTTAATTTTTAGTTTGAGATTGAATAATTGTATCATATTGATAAGATTAAATCTTAGGAGAAAATGGATAGTCTTAAAAATCATAATGTTATTTGTACAAATTGTGTTTAAAAAAAATCTTGATAAAATGGTAAAGTGTTCCAAAATAAAGTGAACTTATATCTAAAAGACATATATAGGTTGAAAGCATTGATGTTGATGAAACATTCACACCAATAAAAGGAATAGAGCCTCTAAGACGTTTTCTAGCATTTATTATTCAATGAAATTTTAGAGTATTATAAATGGATGTGATTGAAACATGTAAATGGATTCTTGAACAAATAAGTTAATTTAATAAAAATTTATATTTTTTATTGTAAATGATGGTTAAAAATTTAGTGTATTGAAGAAGGATATTTATGGACTAAATCAAGCACCTCATACTTGGTATTTATGATTTGATACTTTATTAAGAAAGTTGGAGTTCAAATACAAGGGGATGATCACAAAATATATGTGAAAATTTTAAGAGGAATGGTTTATAGTGATGTTTTATATATATAAAATCATATTTGAAGGAAATAATAAAATTTTAGTTTATTTTTTTCCCAGTTAATGAGTTTGAAATTTGAGATTCCATTAATTGGAAAAATTAATTACTTATTAAGGATAAAAATAAAATAAAAATAAGAAAGTATATTCATATTATAGTTAAAATAAATTAGATAAGTGTTGAATAAATTCAATAATAGAATAGTGAAATCAGTTTTCCACACCAATGGTAGGGGAAATAAACATGGAAATCATGAAATTAGTGAGGTAGTATATTAAAATCTACATAGATGAATAATTAAGAGTTTATCTTACTATAACCATGATAGATATTTTCTATTATACATGCTTGGCATTATGGGTCCTCATTTTTCCTAAGAATGGATGCCTGTTGATATTGAAGAGAATAGTAATGTATATTTGCGGAACACTAAATTATTGTTCGGTGTTAAATTTTTAAGAATATTTATATTTTTTTGTTATTTTGATGTATATTGGGTTGGATAAATTTTGGACGGAAAATCTACAATGGGTGGAGTATTTTATATGGATGAAACTCTATTTGTTAGCTAACAATGAAACAAGATTCTATTTCTTCAAGTATAATAAAAGTATAGTATATTTCAGTTACCATGTCTTTTAATTTGATAATATGGATGAATGATAAACCAAAATATTTTTCTAAAGTATTATAACAAGTAAAGTTTATTCAACGTGATAAAAAATGTTCCATTGAATTAGTAGATAATTCATTACAAATTTATCAAAAAAAAAACACAATGATATCCATTATAACTTTATAAAGGAGAAGATAGATAACAAAATTGTGATACTGGAATTTTTTGGAACATAATATCATATGGAATATATCTTATCCAAACCATTTTTTTCGCATATTTTTGATAAGAACATGTTTATGCTTACTATTTATCCAATTCCATATAACTGAAGAGGTGTGGAATAATCTCTCCCCATTTAATTTTATTTTTTCTTGCAAAATATTTGTTCTTGAAGGGATTTAACTCTTATTAGGTTCAAAAATATGGGGGAAGATACTATTCATGGGGATTTGGATTCATTTAATGGGTTTTATTGGTATATTTATTATTAGGAATACTTGAATCACTTAATAGTTCTCTTTTTTATTAATTTGAGATTTAACATGTATTGGAATAGATATTAGTCAAATGATCTTTTTTATTATTTGAAATAATGATAATGTTAAGTTTATAAAATGAATATATGAATATGAATATAAAAACTCCTCAAATTTTATTATCAAATGGGGGAGAATAACTCAAAGAGGAGAATCGAGTGAATTAAAATAGGAGAAAGGAGAATATATTAAAGAATAATAATATTCCCAATGGGAGAAAAATAATGAGGTGGTAGATTTTAAATCAATGTGTTTTATTGAAAATAATGAAGTGGTGAATTGATAACAAAATCTAAATGGGGATATTTTTGTAACCATATGTTGTAATATTGAGTTTTATATCAATGATAAATAAATTAGAAGTCATATGAAGTTTATTGGAGTATGTAAAGATGCTCTAAGTTAGATTAATATTGATACAATGATATTTTTAAGTAGCTGGGTATAACAAAAACATTTCACATAGTGAGAGAAAAGGTTGTGTCATGGATTCATTAATAGTCTATGAAATTTAGAAAGGCATATGAAAAAACTAATATTCAAACATTCCATGTCATAGTAGTTTCTCTAATAAAAATATGAATTCAGTGACTGGTTGAGTTCACACCATGATTTTTAATTGGCACACCACAAATATAATTTTTTTTGTCTTGGTAGCTCAATTTAGGTTACACCATGAATCATTAAACCATTCCATGATATATTTCATAATTGAATAAATCCTAATGATTCATTACATGATATATTTTTTCATTGAATAAATCCTAAGGAATCATTCCAAGACAAGCTACCATGGAATTATATAGGAAAATTATTCCTAATGTGTTTGTAGATTAAGGTCATATATTTGATTTTCAACATGAAGCTTATCATTACCCCATGAATTATTTATTGATTGATGAAATTTTAAGGAGAAAATTACCTATCATGATGTAAATAAATATGTCAAAATTTGTTTTCAAGAACTATATATAATTCAAAAATAAATTAATAATTGGTAGTCTAATGATGGTTTATAGGTTATTTGAGAAACAAATAACTAATTATTTTAATTTGTATTGTAGGGATAAAATTGATTATATCCAATGGTTTTATTTGAAGTAAAACATGGTATAAGTTATATTAGATTATAAATTTAAATTTGAATTCAAATTATTTGGATGTAGAATATCTTACTGTATAGAAGAAGATGTGTCACACATAGAAAAGAAAGAGTGTAATCTTGATGATCTAAAATAAAGAATAAGTAATGAAATTCACATAATACCTAGAAGTGTAAATTAAATCATGACCAATATGAGTTATATTGAAGATTATGAATGGAATATTTATTTTATGTGCACATCATTAAATATTTAGAAGTTAATATTAGAGTATCACGATGAAAACCCATTATAGTTGAGAGTTCAATATTAATAAATATCATTTTGAGTTTTAACTATGTGTTAATTATATCATTATAATGCTCTTGAAAACAATGAAATGAAGAGAGGTAGAGGTTATGGACCATGTACTATTAGTGAGTTCATCCTAAATATTTTAATAAAAAATTAGCGAAATAGTGGTTTATTGGCATATCAACACACCATTGACATGTTCTCATTGGATATAGCCCCTTATTGGTGAACTAAGTAAAATTGTTATGTAATTTTCTCTTTACTATTATTGAATTTTATTGTTGATCCAATATTGATTCAAGGGGTCTTTATCAATGAAAATACCATATAATTATTTCATAAATATTAGAATAAATTTTCAAGATACCATAATTAATAGACCTCTAATGGTGTATAATGGGACCACTAGTTAAAACAAAAACAAATTAAAAACAACAAGGGAAGGGAATAGTAAAAAAATAGGGAGTGGAATTTCACCGTAAATAATTAAAATAAGAGATATAAACACCCCACATCATGGGAGGACACTAATGGATAAAATAGTGGGTAGATGGGGGAAAATGACTAAATATTTTCATTCCCAATATCTCCCCAATTGGAAGCTCGAGGGGACTCAATTGTGAATTGAGCAATGTGTTCCTAGAAAAAAAATAAACACTAGTATTACTAAATACCAAGTTAAGACATACATAGTACCCTACCACCATTTGGACACCTAGTACACTTCCACCAGGTGTGATGTGGAGGTCCATGGGTACTGTCATACTGGATAGGTCACCAGGTACCCTTCCTCACCTAGAAAAGAGGTTGGTGTCACTCTATTTCCTAAAATCAATAGTAATACCACCCTGACCTTATTTTGATGCTCCTCCACTCACATGATCCACATCTTAAGACTCATACCAAACCCAAAACAATTCCTAGAGATGCCCAAATACCTAGATTTATAATTTTAATATGAATTCACCATTTACCAATACATTAAAATTAAAAATACAAAGACTAGATAGAAATTATCCACTCACAATGACAAGAGTCATTATAAAATTTCATAAATATTATTACATGTTATAAAATGGCTAAAAGATCCAATTGTGATTCATCTCCATGGTCAAGTTCTAAACCACCTAGTTGGTAAATTTTTTATCTTATAATAATTACCCATTTGATGTAGTTATTTATAAATTCAAATTAATAGATGATTCATAGAATGTATAGATGAGTAAATATTATATGGAAACATATGATACCTAGAGGACTAACTACAATAGAAGTTGTTTGATCAATAATTTCTTGATTTTTGAAATAATGTTAAAAATCATATGTTGGGACTATTCGTTGATAGAATGAATCCATATTGTATAATAAATTTCCATCATATTTCATAGCCATTTATATTGGTAGTTTACAACCATTCTCTAGAAATCAATATGAATTCCAAATATATTCTTATGAGCTCAAGTATTTTTTTGGAAAACAACATCCTGAATAAGATATTAATGTTTAAATGTCAAAATAAATTGATTATTTACAATTTTTATTTTAGGAAGGTATTAAAATAGTTTATTAATAAAATAAGTGTGTTTACTTAAGAATGTTATATTAATTTTAACTATAAATTTCTTTCATTAATATAGAATATATGCTTAGATATAGTGTTAAGAGACATAAATCGAGTCCAATTTTTAGAGAAGGTATTTCATACCATCAACATAAAAATGGGATAAATATAGTATAAATAGATCATTGATGATTTCTATGAATGGATAACCCCTATAGAAGATGAAAAAAGGAAATCAGAAGCTTATAAAAGTATAATTTTCCCCAATAATGATTTCCATTTGATAAATGTTATGATAATTTGAAAAATAACTATGCTTCATTTAGAATGACATAAATATTGGGTACTAAAAATAATAAATAGATGAAGTGGTCTATCTTATTTGATTCAACTTAATATTTTTAAAGTTAAAACAAAACATTTATGTTATTAATGTTGAGAAAAATAGTTCTTACATTTTAAATGAAAATTTTTTTCTATAAAAGGACTGAATAAATATTGTTTTCATGAAATATTGGAATTATTATCTATGTGAATATGGAGTTATATGACACTAAAAATGGAAAAAATGAATAGACGCACCTATTAATTGTCATATGTTATCTAAGACAAAATAATAATAATTTTTTTCTTGGTTTACATGGTATTAATGTACCAAATTGTTATTCTTTAAATGTAAAAAATTTATTATCATTAAGAGATCTGTTGTTAATTGGAATTAAATCTCATGATTTTCATCTATTATAGAATAAACTACTTTTGAATTCCCTATATGGAATACTATCAATTCCCATAAAAATGAAATTATCAAGTTGTGTTACTTATATAATTCCATTTTGACAAAATTTGCATATTCAAATCTATTAAATATGTAAGAAAATAATGTTTTGTTACTCTTTGTTAATTGTAGATATATTTTGAAACTTTTTTTTATATAATACTACATATAATGATTTATTTTGTGTGAGAGATGACATAAAGTGTATTTATATATTTACATTAAATTTATCATGTTTGTTGAGTCAATAAGGTTTTCCTTATGAATTTTCCATTCCTTCTTGTTTTGAAAATCACAAACACCTTATCTTTAAGGAAAATTGCTTTTATAAGGAAAATCGCTTTTATAAAGAAAATCGCTTTTATAAGGAAAATCACCTTTATAAGGAAAATTATCCTTATCATATTTTCATTCATATATTTCTTAAGTATAAGAATCGGATTCATTTCTATATTCTCGGAATCGTTTAAAACTTTGATATGAAGCATTCTTTTTTAGGCTCCGAATTCTGGATGAGAACTATACTGAAGTTCCACTCCGAATTCTAGATACGAACTCTAATAAAGTTCCACTCCGAATTCTGGATACGAACTCTCATTAAGTTCGACACCGAATTCTTATGATGAATTCTGTTTACAAATTCTCATTATGAATTCTGATGACGAATTATCATTCCGAATTATCATTCCTAATTCTCATTCCGAATTCTCATTCCGAATTCTCATTCCGAATTCTCATTCCGAATTCTCCTATTAAATAGAATCTGATCATCTTTTCTTTATACACACCGAATTTATTTAGACTCTAAACTTTAATTTTTCTTAGACTCCGAACCTTCAGTCCGAACTTTTTAGTTAATCTTAAAATGATGTCGTACATTCTATTACACTTGTTTTGTTATAAAACGATGTTGTCTATTCTATTATAAACTAATCGTTGTCTAAGTTACACGTGTACAGGTCCCTCCGATTTTTAAGGAAAATATGACCGTTGGAAAGGAGGCCGACCGAGCCTATAAATATGAGATCATTTGAAAGAGCTCAACACAACAACGAAGTTGATCGATCTAGAGACCACATGCTACTAAGGTGATTTCTAGAGAGAGAAAGCTTTTCATGCCTTGTGTGTACTGAACCGCTCGTTCAGTTTTTTCTTCGTGCGACTCCAAATTTTGGTGATTACATTTGAGGACTTCCGGGTATAAGAAGATAGAGGTGACGACTACCTTAAAGTTCGAGGGCTTCCTTGCTGAGGAAGACAGAGGTTCCAACTACCTTGAAGTTGGGGGCTTGCGAGGATAACAAGACAGAGATTCTGATCTTAGTATCGAGGGCTTACCCTAGTGTGGGTAAGATAGATTTTCTTGAAAGTATAAATCAAGGGACCTTTATCCATGGTTGTTGGATACCCTTCTCTTTGGGTTAAAAGACTTATATCTTGTTACTAGTAGTTTTACTACTTATTTTTTCCGCTGCACTTTTTTATTTTAAGGAAAGTATAACTTTCTTATACTCCCTTACTTATACTATGATAAATTTAGATTCTATACGCTTTAAGGTAGAATCTCATATTGTGATCTTTAGTTAAGTTTCAATTTCTGGATCCATATTTCCAGAACCTACTTTCGGAATCTATTTCCAGTTTTAAGCAAGTATATAGAACTTGAAGTTTATAACTTCATTCATTATTCCAATTTTTCAATTGGTGTTAGAGGTGTTGTGAATTTTCTTTGTTTAACTTTGTTAAAGTTAGCTCTTTCCTTTATTTAAAGGAAAATTTTAAAGTGTACAATTCACCCCCCTCTTGTATATTGAGAATCTACATCATTATTTCGATCCTACAATGATAAATGATACTTTAAAATTCTGATGAGATATGTTAAGAATACCCCTCAACCCGAGGACTTTATTCTTCAAAAATAAATATCAGAGGATATTTTTGAGTTATATACTAAATAATTTTAGGATTTAGACCACATGGGTCTCCCTAAATATCTCTATATGGTAGTAAATATTTGAGGTAAGGGTATTTGTGTATTTAAGTGTAATTTAGTGAAAGAAGGCACCCAATGACTAGTGTATTTCATGGAAAGATCATCTCCAATAACATTTTACAACTTTCTTAAGGATTTATGATTTATTTTTTGGGTGTTTTTCTTCTTGATCATCTACTTATGATTGTATTTTTCAGGGGTTTTCCATTTTATTTGAGATTGAGAAGCCCTTTAATTGTTTATTATAGTCATCATTGGTATTATATCTTTCTATTATTTTTTCCCATTCCCCTTTATTTAAGGTATCAATTGTGTTGTGACATCTTTTACATGGTTTATTTATAGAGAAATTATTTTCTTATATTTTACTTTGATATTATTGATTTTATCTCAACCATTTTTATCCATGTATGTGTGAATATAACATTTATTATTTTTAGGAATAATCTATAATTTTATTGTAAAATGTATTAGAAACTACTTTTTAATATATTTATTCATTTTGAAATTAATTAGAAAATAAATGTGTTAGTTTTTTATTATAGGATAAAATGGTTAATAGTCACCCAATATTGATCTTTAATGTTTTAATCCAAATCTGAAAAAATAATTAAAATCCTACAAAAAATGTGTTTTTATGAATTAAAGGCATGGAAGCTAAAAATAGATCAAGAAAAAGTTATATAGAGTGTTCATAAAACTTTTTTGAGATAAGTGAGAGTTTTTTATACCATATAAGAAGTTTTTAAAAAAATATAATAATTATCTGTTGTATAATAAATTTACTTATCATAATATGTTTGATCTACAATATGATATTTGAGTGTATTGATGATTTTCAAAGGGAAAAGTCATATGGTTTATAAAATTTCAATAAGAAATAATCTATTTCATCTTCATGTATGAAATTTTACAAAATGGAAAATTATATATAAACATAAGATAATTTATTTTTCATTATATGGATATTTTCCTAATATTGGTTACTTTGATAAATACTAAAAAAAATTAAAAGGAGAAAAAATATGACAATGCTATTCCTATGAACTTAGTTGATTAAATATCATGATAATTTATGAGATTGAAGATGAGACTTTGGGGTTACACTTCCACATTAATTCAACCAATAAAATGATTCTATGTGGTTCATAATATAGAGAATATTTAGATCAAGGATAAAGAAATAAATTAGTGGATTTTTTTCTAATAGGATCACATGAAAATTTGAAGCTATGAACAAATTTGAAGATATGTAGAGGGATAATTTCTAAAAATTTAGAAAATAAAATATATTAGAGTTATAAAAACAACCAAAGAAGATGAGAAATGAGGACCTACACATAGAACACGAGTATAAATGAAAAAGGTGGATGATGTTTGGAGTCATGATTTCATGTTGGGACTATTGTGTCTTCTTTTATTCATAATTATTAATGTGTTAGTTTTTTTTCCAAAGTATGTTTATCCTTCATTAATCTCTACTAACATTTTAATAGAGAGTTAGTTCTCCAGTGTTTGGGGAATTTAAGGTTTTCGTTTTTTTATTCTGAAGTCTTTTATCTTTAATGCATTAAGTTTTATTTCTTTTTAACTGGTACTAATATGCAGTAATAGATATTAATTTTTAATGTAGTTGTGTTTAAATAACTTTTTTCTATATTTTTTATTGACATGGTTTATGAACTACAATCTCCCTTCACATGTTTTTAGGTTATATATGATTTAAGTGTTTGAGATGAGTGATGAAGTTCTTGGTGGTTACTAGAATGCGTGGAATGTGTAGTAGTTATTCTTTGATTCTTTGGGAGGCACAAGAAAACATTGGGTATTTACTAAGTCATATAATGAGAAATATAATTGTGATTGGATATATCATATTTAAACATTATAAGAATGAAATAATTAATAAAGAGTTTTTTATGGTAATCCTCACAAAAACCATTTAACCAAGGATGATAAGTGCAATGGTTATGAATCCTGTCATTCATAAGTTAATATGAATAGGAGCTAAACATGTTGGGTTTTGCCAACATTATGATTGAAAATATAACCTTTAAAAAATAAACCATTCATCATCATTATTTTCATTCTCTTCACTTCATTAATTTAATTTGTTTTCAAAAACTAAAAATTTGAAAAGTACCCCTTTTTCTTAAGTGGAAACTGATTTTGAGCACTCCGAAAACTCTAGGGTTACAAATAAATATGCATTTAACCTATAGAAATAATTTCTTTTTTCACACCCCACAATTAGAAATTTTTAAAACATGGAATCATTTTTGGTGAGGTATTATTAAAATATAATTTTTAAATTACATGACTAGGACCACTAACACTAATATTTACCCTTTAGTTCCAGAAATTGAAACAATTTTTCAAATTGAACATAGAAAATTAAACTTGAAATTTGAATTTTAGGACGTTTCCTCAACAAAATCATGTGATACTTCCAGTTCTCACCTTGATCCTACTACCATGACAGTTAACCCTAATAAGACCTCGAGGGACCTATGTGAACCTTAATTCATTAATCAAAATAATCAAATAGTTATATCTATATTATATAATCATTCTATGTTAAGAGGATATATTTATTGAATTTATTTAAAAACTTCATGGATTTTTAGGTGAAGACCCCACAAAACACATCAAAGAATAATCCTATTTATACTCCATAATAAAATCCATAGGAGTGGTAGAAGAACAAGATAGGTAGAGGGAATTTCCCTTTAAACTTGAAGTAGAATCCAAGTAATAGTTGTACAACCTACCAAAAGGTGAAGTCCATAATTATGAAGAACTAAAAATATCTTTTATATAGATATTATTCTCTATCTCTAGAATTAAATCCATGTGGAAGGAGTTTTATAATATTATAAAATATTCTAGAGAGACTTGTTATGAGTACTTTGCGAGGTTTACAAATGTATCTACTAGTTTCCCAAATAAATATATAAAGTAGAATCACTTATTTATATTATTTTATCATGGATTTATGTAAAATTAAAAACCTTAGTGAAATTATTGTCTGTAGGATCCTTGATAGATAAATCACCAGAAAAATCCTAGTGATTGATCAAGAAGACATCCTAGACACATAATAGTTTGGCATAAGAGGTATAAGGACAAGAGGTATACATGTGGTAAGAATATCATATTCATATCCATTGAGATAATCTAAACTTGATGAACCCATCAACTTTTCAAAAATAATAAAAACATAATTAGTATAACACTATGATATTTTAGAATATATTTATCTTTAATTAAAGTTTTAGTTCTTGATAACTTGCTTGACACAACATGAAGCTTAAAACAAACAATTTTATATTATAACCAAGTCATTAAATTGGTTGGATGAATAAGTTTAAAAAAATTATGAAATATATCTATAATTATTTTATACAATTCAAATGTATTGATTAATTCATAAGAACGAATTTCTCAATTTTTTGAAAAGATAATTTTTATTTCAAAAATATTTTATAATCAAATATTTTTTTTAATATTTTTATGTGCAAAAATTATTATTAATTTATAAAATTTATAGAAATTTCATTATTTGGAATGAATATTATTTCTGAATTCATCATTTATATATTATTATGGGGTGAATTTTTTCGAACTTTTTTAAAAAAATTATTATTTAGTGAATAGTGAGAAATATCTATTTCTGTTAAACTGTCATTTATTTTGATTAAAGAAAAAAATTTAAATGTTCAGTTATGTTTTTAATTTGATAAAAAATTTATATAAGCCTCTTAAGAATAAAAATAATATAATTATTTTCATTTTAATAATAATTATACTTAACTTTAGTATAAGTTTCTTTTTTGACAGAAAAACACATATTTTAGAAAAACTATTTCATGTAAAATATTTTATGTGCAGAATGTGTTTTATTTAAATTGATATAATAAATAAATTTTGATTAATAATTTTAATTAATTTAATATAATATATATTTTATTCAATATTTTAAAATTCATATAATGGTTTTAAAAAGCATGGAATTAAGATAAATCTTATTTTATGCTTAAAAATGAATTTTTTCTATAAATGAGTTTTCACTGTATTTTCATTCTTATTTTAAAATTTATTTCTAAAAATTATTAAAACTGAATTTAATAAAATATATTACATATTTTATATCATAATTTTCTAATTTTTTAATGAAGGAAAATTCATTTCTTTATATAATGAATTGTAGAAACAATTGAAATTTGTTACCAAAGTTAAGAATAAAATAGTTTTACTAGGGGGTTTAAACTTTAGAGATAAGGTTAATATTCACACATAAACTTATTTAATTTTTTATGAATATATATAGACCATATATTATTTTAATTGAAAATAAATGACATTTGGAAGTATTATACTTGAGGAATACATTAATTATATTTAAATATTTTAATTAATTCCAACTGTGTCCTCTCCCTCACTTATAAAAGAGATACTCCCATATTAATGAAAATATAGCCTTATATATTAGTAAATTCCTACCCTAATACCTTAAAATATTATTTATCTTTATAATAGATCTCCTGGTATTCTTTTAAGTCCAATGTTTCAATGTTTATAGTGTAAACCAAAGTTGATCTCTCAAAGAAAGAGTATAAATCACAACTAAGTTCTTTCGATTTTATTTTTTCATCCACATACTCTAAAGCAATGGTATATATAATATAATTATGAATATAGTACCATAAATATAATTATATTTTATTATGAGTAATACATAACCCTTTTCACATCTTTAGCATCAAATGAGAAATAAATGTATCACCAGTGTGTGCATGTGGACTGCCACCTCCACATAAAGATATGATTCATTTTCCATCAACGCCTAATATTGATGGATATAATGGTGGATTTAATAAATATATATTATATTTATGAAATAATTAATATTATATAATTATAAAATATTTGTTGGGAAAAAATCCCTCAAGGTATCATTACAAAATTTTTCCGTTGCTTTTGTTTTTTGACAATGTAGGTTTACATGTTTAATTGTCGAGTTCCAGATATATTGTTAACAATCCATGTTGACAAAGAACCATGAAAAATGAATGGAAGATATAGAGGGGGTACAAAAGAATAGATATAATGTGAGGGAAATGTGAGGGATCTTCGCAGCAATGAAGGGAAATGTGAGGGATTACTTTGGTGCTTCATAATTACGATGAGCTTTACGAATGGAAGAGATGAAGGGAAATGTGAGGGATCTTCGCAGCGATGACACGAAGTAATTTACAGAATGCTCTGTGATTACAATGAGATCCACGATCTGAAGATTACTTTGGTGCTTCACAATATTGAGATAATTTCAGTAGGAATTTCAGAGCTTCATGACTTGAGATGACGTGGTGCTGATATCGCACATATGGTTCAAGGGTTGGTGGAATCTCCTATAAATATGCATCGACCCCCTCGAGAGAAGTAGAGAGTTTTCCAAGGAAAAATTGTTGCTCTAGACTAGATAAGGTGGTTCAAAAAGTCAGTACGATTCACGAAAATAAGGATCTTCATGGAGGATAATATAGCTCTGTGAAAGTTTTGTGCTCTGCATTGTCTTAGTGAGCTTCACGAAGGAAGTCGCTATACAATGACTTGATCTCTGCAACGGACTGATCTTTGCAAAGGTGTGGGCTTCACGAAATGGGAGGAGCTTCACTAAGGCTTGTTTGATCTTCACGAAATTGGGAGCTTCACGAAGTAGGGTGCTTTGTGAAGGTACATCCCAAAGGTTGGTTCCCAGTGGTTAGGGGAAAAGGGGAATTCATCAGTGGATCAAATATAGAATTTAATATAGAATCTACATATAGTGGAGGATTCATCCATTAGTGGTAATGAAGAGACCTACAGGTTTATAAACTGTGAGTGGATCTTCTGAAGAAGCAGCGAGCTCACTTCAGTTGAGAGAGCAGTGAGCTCTCAAATTGTGAGTGGTTGTAAACCAGGAGGGATAGTGAGTTCCCTTCTAACTTGTAAACAGTAGTGCGCTTATAGTGGAATTGAAACATCGGCACACTACCAGTGTACACTCCTTGGACATATCCTGGTGAGGGTGAACCAAGTAAAATTTTTTATGTCCTGTGCATTCTTTAAGGTTTATTCATACTCTACAATGGGAAGGAGAGAGAAGAGGGTTTTGTCTAATAGAGAATAAAAGATCAAAAGGTGAAATTGTTTTAATCTGCCATACCCTGATTCACTTCCCCTCTCAGGGTATCTAGCCTACTGTACCTAACAATATTATATATCTTACTTTTCCTGTTCTTAAAAGAAAATGAAAACAATGTTCATGCGTACATACGGACTAACGTCTCCATGAATATTATAATTCATTTTTTCTATTAGAACCTTTTATAGAAGGTTACAAGTATTTAGGTAATTAATATATATTAAAATGATATCATGATTATAATTCTAGATATTAGGGAACCATGATCAATGTACAAGGATCATAACCACCAAAACGAAAGATTCATGAAAAATGAAATAGTTATCCCCTGGAAATAGAGATTCTAATAAATAATTATTAATAAATAGGTGTATTAATGTTATCCATGTATCATATATTGTATTATAAGTGTAAAAATGGTTTTCTCATAATTATAATAAATATAAAATTATCATATAGAAGGTTAGAGTTCTTATGAATAATGTATGATAAAATTTATGGGGTCTTCATCTGAATATTTTTTCATGTAAGCATGTTGATTTTATAAACCAAAAAACCTTTATTAAGATGGGTATATAATTCTCCATTTTAATGTTATATTTTGGATAATTATTAATTAACGTTATATAAATATACAATTAAAATTATTTTATTAAAGGGTTTTCAGTTTGAAAGTTACTAATGTTGTATGGGTATATCCTTTAAAAATACCTTCTTTCGGAGATAAGTTATGCTATACAATTATATTATTTTTTCAAGTGTATAAAATATACCTTTGGTATGTTATATCCTGAATATATATATATATCATTTTTTTAAAGTATCATTTGCTGTAATTTCTTTCATGTGTGTTATGATTCAAAAGATACCAAAATAGCAAGGGTTTAACATTACAATCTCATTTTTATTGGGATTTTTTAAACTTAAATTTCCAAATATGAAATTATATTATAAATTTTTCATAAATATTTTGTATTTTAATATCCTATTATTATTTACATATAATTTACTTTTTTCCATTCATTCTACTCTCCCTAAGATCTAAAAAATCAAAAATAATGTTTTAAGGAAAACCGAATTGTTTTCTCTTCGGTTCCAAATATTTTTCTTCTATGTCCATATTTTATTTAAAATAATTTGAATATTTTTTTTTAAAATTATCCAATGATTGATTAAGGTAATTTTTATACTTTTTTAACATTAAATAACATAGTGTAAAAGGAAATTTTGTTCATTTTTTGAAGCAGGTTATTTCTACCAAAGGTGTGAATGAAATCATTGATTGAATGTACAATATAAGGTAATATCTACCCACTTTCATGAATAATATTTTTTTAGCAGTAACTTTATAATATTTCATGTTTCTTTTCAAAGAAATTATTTCCTTACTTATTTGGAAATATTTATATTTTAATTAATTAATATCAAAATGAAAATGGCATTTGTAACACCCTATGATTTTAGAATATATTTTTCTACTATTAAAATTTAAGGGTTTGGATGTTTTTTATACACACAAACATGAGCTTATATGAACCATGAAATGGTATACCTTTATAATATATTTATTTAATTATTAGGTATGAATGGTAATAATCACATTATTAAAATCATTTATAAAAGATTTAAATAATTCAAATATATTTAATAATGCATAATAAATTAGTACTCAATTTTCAATAAGATCATTTTATGCTTCAAAAATGAGTTTTTTTTTCAAAAATGGTTTTTACTCTAATTTATGTGAAAATATATTTTAATTAATTTCTATAATTTGTAAAAAATTTATTTGGGGAAATGAATATAATTTTTGAAATTAGTGTTTAAATAATATTTTAGGGTGAA
This sequence comes from Viscum album, assembly GCA_963277665.1. Lineage (NCBI taxonomy): Eukaryota > Viridiplantae > Streptophyta > Magnoliopsida > Santalales > Viscaceae > Viscum > Viscum album. The sequence continues at coordinate 68,135,414 of OY728154.1, forward strand.
TTTTTATTGTTTTTATAAATGATTTACTTTCTGAAATTAGCATGTAAATGTATATATTATATATTCATTCCTATATTTTAAAATTAATTTTATGGTTTTTACAATGAACATAAGTAAATTATCTGTTTAGTTGAAATATTCATTCTTCTAAAACAAGTGTTCGTTATGGGTTGTACACTTATTTAAAATTAAATTATATCACATAGATATAAATTGGATCAGTTGAAATGGATTAAATATTTTGAATCGAAAAAATTAATGTAATCTTATAGGGTCAAATTATTATTTTTTATAGTGAATAATAAAAATATAAATTTTTTGTTACTACGTTTAAAGCTTAAAACGAGGTTACAAGGGGTATTAAATCAAGAGATAAGGGTAGGATTTCAACTCACACATATCTAATTATAATTGGTTGGAGATAATTCAACCATAACATATTATTCCGTTGAATAATTATACATTTTGATCCAATTTCCCAAAAAACTGATGTTAAATAATTTAAATATTTTAAGAAATTCCGTGTATGTCCCTCCCCTCATTTATAAATGGGCACCTCTACTACGACCTTATTCGATCCACTTTTGACTCATATATTAGCCATAACCTACTAAAAAACCTTCCTAGAATTGTTACAAATATCCTAGAGATTCTTTTCTTCTCTTAAGACCAATACTTCAAGGCATAAGTTGTAAGAAAAGGGGGTCTCTCAAAGAATAGGTATTAATATTATACAAGAACTTTCAATTTTATTTATTCTTGTACCATATATATAATTATTTTATCCTTGAAAAAATTATGAATTACATATCATAAATATATTGAGATTTTATTATGAATATTTAACAACTATTTTCCTCCCCTTCTCCATCAAATAGGAAATAACAATATCCCTTATGCGTAAGTGTGGACTACTGCATTCACTTAGCGATACGATTCATTTACCATAACCATATTTATTGGGTGGTGATAATGATGAATTTAATTTTTATATATGATGTTTATAAAATAATAATAATTTTTTAATTATATGATATTTTCTACCTTTATAAATTTCAATCCGTTGGTAATTTATAATTTCGTTTATGCGTACGTGTTAACTACCACCTCTATAAAGCGATGTAATTTATTTATCAGTTCCAATTTACTTAAAAAGTAAAAAGGATATGAAGTGCCCAGATCAGTGTGAATCACTGAGAGGGGGAGGGGGTGAATCAGTGATCCTTTAAAACTTTTTACTAATTGATTATTTATCAATTAAACCTCTATGGCTTGTTAAGGCCTCGATCAACTCTTCTTGTATCTCTCAGCCTTTCCTCGAATGATGTAGTAAATGTAAAGGCACTGGACACAAGGATTTACAAGGTTCGGCACCAAAGGCCTACGTCCTTGCCATGTTGATTATACGCCCCAACATGGTTTCTCCCATTATAATCTGTTAGTATTACAATGGTCGATACAGAGTCCCACTGTATCTCTCCTGAGTCCCACATGAGGGTCTTTATACTGCGTCCCACAGTGTTACCAGAGTCCCACTGGCCTGCTCAGAATCCCACTGAAGACTTCTTCCGCCCTGAGTCTCACAGGGGGCTTCTCCTGGCTCCTCGAGTCGCACGAGTAGCTCTTCTTCTTGTTCAGCTCTTCAAGTATCTTCAGCATCCTGGGATAAAGACTGCTGGCCTTGCTCTGTACCTCTAATCACTTGAGTTGATCAGGTCTTCTCGTCTTGATCAGGATTTATCTCCTTCTTCTCAGGATGACCTGGCTTCTCTCTTCAAGAATCTTCAACAGCCTCTGATTAGGTCTGTTTGTCTTTCTCACAACTTCTGATCACTTCTGTTGATCAGGGTCTTCTCAATCACTGAAAAACTCAGGCAGCTGATGTCTTTAACTTCAGTCTGGCTTTAGTCTCACTTTAAATCATCTTCATGCACTGAGTGCATGACATCTCTGCATCCTCATGCGCTGATAGCATGGCTTCTCAATAATCTTCAAGAACTTCCGGTCTTGGTCAACTCATATGCACACAACCATATTTTACTTGTTTACATGTGCACGTGCATTCATGCAAGCATGCACTCCCCTTTTTCTCTTCTTGGTGTAGTAAACCCTAAAAAGGTGTAATTATTTTTAGCACACACCTTCTAGAACTTCACACACATTATTCAATTTGGTTACACACTTAAGAGTGTGTTCTACTTTAGTGTGAGAGTCCTCTCTTTCTTCCTTCTTCTAGGTGTGTTCACTTCACTTAGTGCACACACACTAGGTTCGGCCTCTTTTCTCTTTGCACACACTTCTTTCACTTTGCACACAAGTAAGCTTGGCCTCATCCTCTTCTTACACACCCCAAAGGCTACAGCCTCTTCTTAAAATTCACACACAAAGTGTGTTCTTCAATTTGGCAAAACCAAGGGCTACAACCTCTTTTTTTTTACACCTACTGCCTACGACCTTTCTCCTTTGTAAAGCACCCAAGGCCTTGGGCTTAGCACACACAACACCAAGTGTATATAACACTTAACCCGAATTCCTTCTTCAAAGAGAGGGCATGCAAGGTGCGACCTCTCACTTCCTTCTTCAAAGGCCGCACATGGGTGAAATGGGTCTTGGGAGCACAAGGTTCACATGCCACAAGGGCCGCGCAAGCCTCGGGTGCAAGACAGCCTACTACCGCGCAAGCCTCAACCAAGCCCGGGGCGCACAAGTGATGCGGCCTCGGGTCGCGCAAGTGCAAGGCACAAGCCGGCCGCACAAGCTCCTCCTGCCGCGAAAATTTTCGGGCAGTGAGGGCTCCTTCTGCTGCGCGAATACGCGGGCAGGGACCTCCTTCAGAGCCTCGGGTGACTCTGGAACTTCAGCCGCACAAGTGGTTGCGCGGTGGCTTCTTTCTTCACGAGGCACAGGAGCTCTCGCGGGTCTCAAAATTTCAGCAAAACTAAACGAGGGCTCGACCTCTCTTTTTATAGGAAGATACGTCTCGGATCATCCGCGTGCGATAAATATTTGATCTCCCGAATATTTCAGATCTTCAAGATTCTTTGAAATCTCCTTTTTCTCCTCTGTTCACGTGGGTTCTTTTCCTTCATTATTATTCACGTACATGCGACTAAAAACGCATGAAATCCTCTGTTCTTTTCCAATCCATGTACGACATCAACTCCACATGGCCTCGACACTTCGTTTTCCTCGGCCGAACTTCGAAATCCTCATTAAGTTGCACGCATGCTCATTTTATAGCATGATTATGTTCAGTGTAGCCATACGAACAGAATGGAGCCATTACATCGATCAGAGGTGGCTGGAGGCTCCATTTCCATCTTCGGGAGGCACCTGGTTCGAAGGAGGAGTCGCGGGTGGCCTCGGGCGAGCTCAAGGTAGAGGAAGACTCCTCAACCGTCAGATCCGGATTTGAAAATACATCGGACGGCTGCGATTATAAGATCTCGCACAGGATCAATCGTGCGGTCGAGATCTGGCACGCGATCGATCGAGCGGTCAGGATTCGCTCCGCGGCAAAATCCCGCTTCCCACATCGAAACAGAGGCTGGTTTTTCCGCGGTTTGTCAAACATCCACTGCCATCCATCCCACAATTGAACTTCTCCCCTCACGGTGCCGCCCCGCACCGTGTTCTCTCTGCGGGCGCACTCTGCGCCCACCTCTGCTCCCTGCGGGCGCGCTATGCACCCACCATGTGCTCCTCCGGGCGTGCCCCTGGCGCCCAAGCTGCGTCCTGCAGGTGAGACCCTGCCTCAGGGTTGCCGCCTTGGCCTTGAGGGTTCCCCATGGGCGTGGTGACCTTGAGTCCCACAAGAGCCTTGGGTGATGAACCTCGGCTGGCCTCCTTGGTGGCTCTCTTTTTGCTTAAGTATTGAACAAATACTTTGTTTTTGTTTAAAAACAAAGTAACAAGCTCAACATGCCAAATTCCCCTTCTTCTCTTCCTATTATTCATCATCTCCTTAAGAACTTCTTTCTTCTTCATTATAATTCTACAACTCCTTTCAACATGTACTCTTGACTTAGGAATGGAATTCCCGAAGGTTCTTCATCAACCGAAGCTCCTGAATCAAATAAATCTTCAATGTTCTTCATTGATCCAATCAGAGATCAAGTTGGATCAACTTCTAATTCACATTCACTAAGTGATAGTTCATGGACTTCATTAAACCACTTCATCCACTTAGAACTTGTGGATGGATCCCTTTCATCTCCTCATGCATTGTCAATACAATACACGACCTTCTAACATTGTTGTGACTTTGTATCATCAGGATACAAGTTCTATGAACATAAATATCAGCTCAACAATCGTCAGATATGATGATGCTCCATCATCATTCATTCTTGAAGTGTTGTAACTTAGTATCACCTTGATACAAGTATTGAAACATTAAGAGCAATTCTACAATCGTCTGATATACATAGATAATGTTTCAACCATCATATCCTATGTCACTTAGTGAATCTCCTAAGTGACATGCCTCTAAGTACCATGGCCATTCTCCATTCATCACCATCACCATCACATCCTTTGTCATTAACATATTGAAACTCCTTGACATCCATCCATTCATTCCTTGACAACAACATACCTCATTGGCAACAAATGCAACACAATGCACTTAAATCTCCCCCTTTGTATTTGTTGGAAATACACTAGAGCACATATGAATGGGTCAATATGTGTGCCAATATTTCTCCCCCTTATTGGCAATCAAATTCAAAGATGTGGTGTGGTTCAAAAATCACTTCCTCCATTTGAAAAGCATTTTCTTCACAACTACTAAGAGAGGGATGATGTCACATGTTCTCTTTAGGAAAGAGCCTTTAGTAAATCAACTCTAAGTCTACTTGGGAAAAGCCGGTGTAGAAAACAAGAGTGATATAACCAAGATTTTCAATGCTATCCACAATTCACTGTACATGTGAGATCATTCTACAGGGGGTGAAATTTTTCAGATTTATCAATGAATTGCTAAATCCCGCACATACTTCACAAAACTCATTAGAAAGTTCAGTGAAAAGATAAAGCTCCCCCTTTCAACCATTTGCCTTCAATCAATACTCCCCCGTAATTATCATGATGAATACAATTAAGAAACAAGGGATGAAAGTATGATTGGAATACCTTCAGCTTTTCTCAAGATGGTATTAAATCTTAGAATACCATCTTCTCCAGATTGGCTCCCCCTCAAGGGGTGCTCTCCATTCTACCCAAACCACTCTCCAGTTGAGAATGATCATCATCTTCAATTCCCTGCAATGTTAGCACATGTAAATACCAGAAGTATAAGGGAATAAGATGGAACCTCCTTGGTTCATCAATGTGAACAACAAGGTTGAGAAGATTCTCTCAACCGAGATGTCCCATTTTCATCATTCTTCACACTTTCACATTTGATCTTCAATGATGTTTGTGCTGGTGTGGATCTCAACACATTTTCATGTGAAATCTTCTTCTTCCCTTTTGCCTTGCAATTGCCAGAACTTCATCTTCAGCTCTTTGCAGATCTTTGGCAAGTTGCAACTGATTTGGCCATATGACTTGCAAGTCACTTGGAAGTGTGGCCTCAGTTCTGGAAGTTCCACATGGTTCTTTTGATGCTTTCAAGCTACCTTTCTTAGACAACTTGTTTTCAATCAATCCCTTCTGCTTCTTCTGGATTGATTGTCTTTTTGAGTCCAGTCTGCTTCTATTCAATTCCATGTCTTGTTCACAAAGATCCATGGTGTGTCCTTTCTTTCCACAGTAGAAGCATGTTTTCTTGGTGGTCCTTTTGGATGCATCACCCTTCTTGGATTTAGACTCCAAGGACTTCTTTTACTTTTTCAAAACCTTCTTGGGAGCATCTTCAACTTTCTTCTTGCTTCCCAAGGATTCCATTTTAGCCAGGTTCAGTGATCTTCTCTTCTTTTTAGCTCTAGATATAGTTGGAGATTGACATGTATCTATTTGACCACTTTTGCACACATCCCAGATGTTATCAAGAAATTCAAATCTGTTAGCAGTAAATAGATGTCTCTGGACCTGTTGATGTTGCTTCTTTTCTTCTGGCTTTCTCCCCCTTGGCATGGGCTTACTTTGTGCTTTGACATTCAGTGGATTGTACTAACAATCCTTTGCACAGTGCCCATACTTATTACAACACCAACACTGACCCACAAATCTTGACCTCTTCAGTACTTCTGATTATTGGGTACTTTTCTTGACTTGCTGTGTTATTTCAGGAGAGAATTCTTTCTTCACTGTCTTCATCCATACTTGTTTGGATTCATTCTTCCATCCTGCACTTTTAGTAGAAACACTTTTAGAATCATGAGTACATGATGGTATGGATGGTACCTTCTTTTTAGAAGATATTTCCCTTTCATTAGAGGATGTCTTTCTTTTAGAATCATCCTTCTCAAAGCACACTTGTGTAGAAACATTTCTACTTTTAGCTAACTGGGAAGATTCAGCTTTGGGTGATTGCAGATTTTTCAATATCACCTCTTGTTCTAAGCATTTCATGTTAAGGGAGTTCTTATCATCCACAACAGTTCTTAGCCTTCCTTCCCAATTTTCTTTCAGCTGTTCTAACTGGTCTTCATGCACCTTCTTCATTTATTGCAATGAGTTGTCAAGCTCCTTCACCATTTTGACTTTGTCTTCAATTTGAGCATCTCTGACAATCATTGAAACTTTGTGCCTCTTTTCCAGTGCATGAAAAACTTCTTTAACCATTATTATAAATAATTCTTTCTCAGAAAGGCTTCTTTGCAATTCTTCAGTAGTGTCTTCATATCTTTCATTGCAAAGGTAAACCGTTTCATCCTTGGAATTCACCAGCTTTCTGAGAGTGTTGGTTATGCCAACCCTTTTTGCCAATTGGACTTCCAGAGAATTGGATTCATCTTCTAGCTGTAATTTTTCTTCTGGAAGATCAAGGATGCCTGTAGCTATACACATTTCCACTTCCTTGGGGACTGTCTTCTGAAGATATTTCATTGCATTTAGAAGATCATTGTTTCCTCCATCTTCATCACAGCTAGAGCAGGATTCATCAGAAGAATGATAAAAGGAATTGTCATCTGATGTGACTTTCACATTTCTTTCCATAGAAGGATTTTCTCTGATTGCAACAACCTTATTCCTCATCTTCTTTGCCTGTTTCTTCATTCTATTTTTCAGAGTCTTGGAAGATATCTCCATTTGAGGCTGTTCTTTCATTTCCTCAAATCTGCACTCCATATAGACTCTCTTGGATCTTTTAGAGGCAACCTCTCCCTGATACCAATTGAAGTGCCCAGATCAGTGTGAATCACTGAGAGGGGGAGGGGGTGAATCAGTGATCCTTTAAAACGTTTTACTAATTGATTCTTTATCAATTAACCCTCTATGGCTTGTTAAGGGCTCGATCCACTCTTCTTGTATCTCTCAGCCTTTCCTCGAATGATGCAATAAATGTAATGGCACTGGACACAAGGATTTACAAGGTTCGGCACCAAAGGCATACGTCCTTGCCATGTTGGTTATACGCCCCAACATGGTTTCTCCCATTACAATCTGTTAGTATTACAATGGTCGATACAGAGTCCCAATATATCTCTCCTGAGTCCCACAGGAGGGTCTTTATACTGCGTCCCACAGTGTTACCAGAGTCCCACTGGCCTGCTCCAGAATCCCACTGAAGACTTCTTCCACCCTGAGTCTCACAGGGGGCTTCTCCTAGCTCCTCGAGTCACACGGGTAGCTCTTCTTCTTGTTCAGCTCTTCAAGTATCTTCAGCAGCCTGGGATAAAGACTACTGGCCTTGCTCTGTACCTCTGATCACTTGAGTTGATCAGGTCTTCTCGTCTTACTCAGGATTTATCTCCTTCTTCTCAGGATGACCTGGCTTCTCTCTTAAAGAATCTTCAACAGCCTCTGATTAGGTCTGTTGGTCTTGCTCACAACTTCTGATCACTTCTGTTGATCAGGGTCTTCTCAATCACTGAAAAACTCAGGCAGCTGATGTCTTTAACTTCAGTCTGGCTTCAGTCTCACTTCAAATCATCTTCATGCACTGAGTGCATGACATCTCTGCATCCTCATGCGCTGACAGCACAGCTTCTCAATAATCTTCAAGAACTTCCGGTCTTGGTCAACTCAGATGCACACAACCAGATTTGACTTGTTTACATGTGCACGTGCATGCATGCAAGCATGCACTCCCCTTCTTCTCTTCTTGGTGTAGTAAACCCTCAAAAGGTGTAATTCTTTTTAGCACACACCTTCTCGAACTTCACACACTTTATTCAATTTGGTTACACACTTAAGAGTGAGTTCTAGTTTAGTGTGAGAGTCCTCTCTTTCTTCCTTCTTCTAGGTGTGTTCACTTCACTTAGTGCACACACACTAGGTTCAGCCTCTTTTCTCTTTTCACACACTTCTTTCACTTTTCAAACAAGTAAGCTTGGCCTCCTCCTCTTCTTACACACCCCAAAGGCTACGACCACTTCTTCAAATTCACACACAAAGTGTGTTCTTCAATTTTGCACAACCGAGGGCTACGACCTCTTTTTTTTTACACCTACTGCCTACGGCCTTTCTCTTTTGTAAAGCACACAAGGCCTTGGGTCTCCTTCTCCACTTAGCACACACAACACCAAGTGTATATAACACTTAACCCAAATTTCTTCTTCAAAGGGAGGGCACGCAAGGTGCGACCTCTCACTTCCTTCTTCAAACGCCGCACAAGGGTGCAATGGGTCTTGGGAGTGCAAGGTTCACATGCCACAAGGGCCGCGCAAGCCTCGGGTGCAAGACAACCTACTGCCGCGCAAGCCTCAACCAAGCCCGGGGCGCGCAAGTGATGCGGCCTCGGGTCGCGCAAGTGCAAGGCACAAGCCGTCTGCACAAGCTCCTCCTGCCGCGCAAATTTGCGGGTAGTGAGGGCTCCTTCTGCCACGCGAATACGTGGGCAGGGACCTCCTTCAGAGCCTCGAGTGACTTTAGAACTTCAGCCGCACAAGTGGTTGCGCGTTGGCTTCTTTCTTCCCGAGGCACAGGAGCTCTCACAGGTCTCAAAATTTCAGCAAAACTAAACGAGGGATCGACCTCTCTTTTTATAGGAAGATACGTCTCGGATCATCTGCGTGAGATAAATCTTTGATCTCTCGAAGATTTAGGATCTTAAAGATTCTTTGAAATCTCCTTTTTCTCCTCTGTTCACGCGGGTTGTTTTCCTTCATTATTTTTCACGTACATGCGACTAAAAACGCATGCAAGCCTCTGTTCTTTTCCAATCCATGTACGACATCAACTCCACATGGCCTCGACACTTCGTTTGCCTCAGCCGAACTTCTAAATCCTCATTAAGTTGCATGCATGCTCATTTTATAGCATGATTATGTTCAGTGTGGCCATACGAACCGAACAGAGCCATTACATCGATCGGAGGTGGCCGGAGGCTCCATTTCCATCTTCGGGAGGTTCCTGGTTCGAAGGAGGAGTCGCGGGTGTCCTCGGGCGAGCTCAAGGTAGAGGATGACTCCTCAAACGTCAGATCCGTAGTTGAAAAGACATCGGACGGCTGCGATCAGAAGATCTCACGCGGGATCAATCGTGCGGTCCAGATCTGGCGCGTGATCGATCGAGCGGCCAGGATTCGCTCCGCGGAAAAATCCCGCGTCCCACATCGAAACGGAGGCTAGTTTTTCCGTGGTTTATCAAATATCCGCTGCCATCCATCCCACAATTGAACTTCTCCACTCACGGTGTCGCCCCGCACCGTGTTATCTCTGCAGGCGTGCTCTGCGCCCACCTCTTCTCCCTGCGGGCGCGCTATGCGCCCACCATGCACTCCTCCGGGCGTGCCCCTGGCGCCCACGCTGCGTCCTACGGGTGCGCCCCTGCCTCAGGTTTACCGCCTTGGCCTTGAGGGTTCCCCATGGGCGTGGTGACCTTGAGTCCCACAAGATCCTTGGGTGATGACCCTCGGATGTCCTCCTTGGTGGCTCTCTTTTTTCTTAAGTATTGAAAAAATACTTTGTTTTTGTTTAAAAACAAAGTAACAAGCTCAACATGCCAAATTCCACTTATTCTCTTCCTATTCTTCATCATCTCCTTAAGAATTTCTTTCTTCTTCATTAGAATTCTACAACTCCTTTCAACATGTACTCTTGACTTAGGAATGGAATTCCCGAAGGTTCTTCATCAACCGAAGCTCCTGAATCAAATAAATATTCAATGTTCTTCATTTATCCAATCAGAGATCAAGTTTGATCAACTTCTAACTCACATGCACTAAGTGATAGTGCAAGGAATTCATTAAACCACTTCATCCACTTAGAACTTGTGGATGGATCCCTTTAATCTCCTCATGCATTGTCAATACAATACACGGCCTTCTAACATTGTTGTGACTTTGTATCATCAGGATACAAGTTCTATGAACTTAAAGATCAGCTCAACAATCGTCAGATATGATGATGCTCCATCATCATTCATTCTTGAAGTGTTGTAACTTAGTATCACCTTGATACAAGTATTGAAACATTAAGAGCAGTTCTACAATCGTCTGATATACATAGAGAATGTTTCAACCATCATCTCTTATGTCACTTAGTGAATCTCCTAAGTGACATGCCTCTAAGTACCATGGCCATTCTCCATTCGTCACCATCACCATCACATCCTTTGTCATTAACATATTGAAACTCCTTGACATCCATCCATTCATTCCTTGACAAAAACATACCTCATTGGCAAAAAATGCAACACAGTGCACTTCAGGATAGATATAATGAAAACATATTCTATTCATGATATAATAAGGATTATATAAAGGTGAATTAGTATTTACCTTTCTTTTGTTCCATCTGTCAAAAAGTGGAAACATCACTTATGTGTATAAAGATTACCATCTCTATTAAGTAATGGAATTAACTTTTCATCACCAATAAATATGAATTATAATAAATATGTATAAAATTAATATATAATATATTAATACTATTAATAAAATTCAGAATATTTAGGATCCATGATCAAATTTCAAGGACAAAAAATTCCAAACTAAAACATACATGAAAAACAAAGGAATTAACACTCAAACAAACAACTTTAATTTCCAATTGTGTATAAGATAATTTTTAAATGATATAATTCCATAATATATGATATTATATGTATTAAAATTGATATTTTATAGAATTATAAAAAAATTAAATTTTTTTATAGGTGGTTTGAGTGCTTATGAAGCAACAAGGACATGAATAGGTTTGTCTTAATTTCTCTTCATTAAGACATGTTTTAATGTTATGAACTAATTTTTTATTTATATGGTGTATATTAGTCATAGTAATATATTAATGAAAATTACATTATTAATTTCATGATATTTACATAACCATATGATTTTCAATATTTTAATTACCTTTTTTTTAAAATTACTAAAGTCGTAAGGGCTCTTCGTCTCAATTGTTTTTCACTGAGACATGTTTATTGTTATACACCTATCTTATTTTATGAGGTGTATCTATGAAACCAATGATATATTGTATCATTAATATCCTTATATTCATGGTATTTAAATTTTAATTTTATGGTATTTTATTAATGTGTTATATTATTCAAAATCTACCACAAAAGTAAGGACTTATTTTACAATTTTATTTTTACATAGATTGTTTATGATTGAATTTTTATTTTGATGAAATTATATGACATAGCTCCCTAAATTCCTTTATTTTATTCTATTCTCATTATTTTTATATATTTTTTTGGTTTTTTTTTCATTTTTTTTCTCATTAAGTACGTAATATGTCGGATGAATTTCTTTAAGGAAAACTTACCTTTTTTCGCTTTAGTTAAGAATCATTTCTTCCATGTAGGTATTATTTTTAAAATGAATTCATGAATATTTTTACTATTCTAAAAAGATTACTTAATTTTATTTTTTGACTATATTTTAATTTCTTTACCATGGTTTAAAATGAACCTTCTTATTATTCTTAAAATGTTTTACATTTTTCCTTTTACCAAAAATGTGAAATGAATTTTTTCTTTAATATACATCACACGAAACAATTTCTCCGCTAACATGAATAATCTTTTTTTGAATATTCATTTATAAATTTCCTTGGTTATTAAAAAATATATTTTTTACTTAATATTTTGAATTTTTTATATTTTAAATAAGTTATTTTAAAATGAAAGGGTTATTTTCCCTGATAAATGTTTTAGGGATATTTTAAAGGAATTTTAATCTATAACAACATCCTTTGATATTTCATTTGATTTACTAGTGATAAGATCCATTATTATCATCATTATTATTTTTCTGGATGCTACATGATTATGGTGATGAAATTTTTATGAAAATATTATCCCTTACACAGTTTATGACATGATGATATGATTAATCCTTTATAATCTTATGGCCCACATGTGTATGATTTTAATTATGTGATGGGTGGTCACATAATTATATACCCCTACAATGCATTGAGTAAAGATGTATATCACATGAAATAATATGTTCTGGAATAGGTATTGAACACATTTTAATAAGGGATATTATCCAATAATATAGACTTTAGTGTAAACCATGACTAAGGAAATGATGAAATGAAAAGTGAACCCAATACACTATGATAGTTTTAGCAGCGGGTCTTGACTTAGAAAATTATTCTCTATGATTATGTGTATGTCAAAAAAATATGACTTCTTCTTATAATATTTTCACATGGATCATGATGGATTATTTATGATCCCCCACTCTTATGTATTATGTCATTTAATTGATAAAACATTAGGTTATGTCTCATCTTATGATATATGAATTGATGAGTATAATTTTCAATTGTTAACCACATGTTCTAGAACTCTTATTCTAATATTATGATCATTGATTGATATCTATTTTTTTTACTCTTACAAATAATATGATCACAAAATTTCTTATGTTTCTATTATTCAATTTATAAAGGAATGTTTTAATTAATATATGACTAAGAAGGGTGCCAATTGTGAATAACTAAATGAGAAATAATGTCGATATTTTATATACCAGTTGTTTATATATCCATATATCGAATGATATTGAACATTTATGGTTCTAGTATAGATAATATTGATATGAAATTTATATTCCATTAATAATATGTAGTATTAATATATGAAATGTTTAGGTCTCTATATAATTTTCCGCAAGAAAATATTCCAGTGATCTTTTAAAGGCATATTCATCTATGAAAACATCCAATGATGTTACTTATGATTCATTGGGGATATAATCTAACGATAATATCTATATTATTTATCTATATGTTTTATGAATATGATAATAAAATATGTATGAATCCCACTTTATTTTCCACATTGTATACTTTCATGAAATGAAAAATGTTTTTTTGATTTTGTGGCATATATATGAATGGATTATGATTATGTGATAGGTGGGTCCTTTATATCCCTACAATTTATTGGGAAACACTTAATGTTTTTATGATCTCAAAGGGTATATGAGAGGTTATCCCATTCCCAAAAGAGGGTACACAAGTGGTTATATCAATCATGAAGTAGGTAAATGGGTGGTTATCCAATCCATAACATGTGAAACATGTCTTGGTGGATACCCTTAACATAATATTTTTATGATTATTATTATTCCACATTTTATTACACTATTTAATGACCTTATTTTATTCTAATTTTATTTTCTCATGGTTCATTTTATCTAATTAATTTACAATTTATGCATTATAAACTTCCATGAGTTATTCCATGACTCATAATTATGAAGTAAGAATTTATGGGTATGGTTTTAAAATGATAATCTCATGTTTTTATACTCTTATTCTAATGTAATTATTGAATGATCATTAATATTTTAATATCTCTTCACTTTATTACACATTAATTCATGAGTTATTAAATAAAATTACACATAATACAACTTGGATTATTGACAATTCTAGTGTCTTTAGGTATTATGTACATTACATAACTTAAAATAGGAAATACATCATCTTTATTGAAAAATTCCTTAACATGATTGTACTAAAAACTGCATGGGATAACCTAATAACATTAAGAAAAAAGATGTGATCTATACAACCTAGTAAGGGAATAAACATGAAAAAAACATAATTAAATTAATAAATGTTAGATCATAGGAATATCAATGGGATATAAAAGGGGTGATAATCATAATCATGAAAAATGAGTCATGATATCGTATGATAACATAAAGCAAACATGGGGAAATGTGGAAACAACTTACAAAACAATGTCATAAACAAAGGTCAAGGATAACAACCAAGACATCCTGATGGATGAATTCCCAAAAAGGAATCAGGTTCACTCTTTATCCCAACATGACTTCTAATGAGACTAATATACCCAATGAACTGGAGAGCTATATAATTTTGGGTGCACCCGTTACATTCATTTCATTATCATGCTTAAGTTTTCCATAGAGATCATAAAAAATGCAATCAATTATCATCACATTTTATTCCAAGGACATGGAGTGTGGAATACATACATTTAATTACCATATAAATAAGTATATGTTTATAAAGGTGAACACACTTGATAGGAAATGTGTACAAGTATTCACAATATATTTTTTTGGCATGGAAAAGCATGGTGGAATTTTAATACCATAACGATTCCACTTAAAAATTAATAAAATTGGTTGATGAGAGTGAAATATATATCATTATTTGGACAAAAAATTTATACTAATAATTACATGAAAAAACATATCCCAACAGTAGGAATTGGAAATATAAGGCCTAAGATAATGAAGAAACATTAATAAAGAGGAGAAATAAAAGATCCCTTACCTTGAGATTTTGACTAAAAATACTTCAGAAGAGATTCTTGAGAGTTTGGTGGAACCTTGGGAGGACTTTATATTGGTGAGGTAATATTTAGGATGTGATTCAAGGATTTTGAGTTATGATAAGTGAGAACTTGGGTGATTTTATATAGGAAGTGTGTGGGGAATTCTGTATCATTTCCCAAACATAGGTTTTGGACTCTATATAATAAAATAACAAAAATCACAAAACTTCCCATGGGTTTTGCCCATGGTTTTTTCCAAAGGGGTATTTCGTTATTTTAAAAGTTCAAGGGAAAAACATAATAAAATAATACCCTTACTAATGTGTAAGTGAGTCATACTCATAAAGAAATGATTTTAAAACCTCAAAATATATTAATGGTTTTGGAGGATTCATAAAGGCATTATAAAATTAAATAAAATAAACTTAAAATAAAATTATTTTAAAGGTAAAACAAATATTTGGTCATGGATACCATTTATAGTTTTTATTACATCACTTTTGGGTCATTATGAGGTCATAATACACACCATATATTTATATAGTATTTAATTTTTATCTAAAATTTCAACTATCTCAAAAAACTAAGAAAAATTTCCCATTGGATAATTTAAAAGAAATATTTCCAAAAATAATATTAATTTTATCAAAAATAGTTTTTAAATATTTTTATTTAAACTTTAAAATAATAATTGACATTTATTGAGAAATGTTGGGTTTTTTTACAATGACAATTTTCAACCCCTTATAAAAATTACATTTGAATTCATAAAAATTAAATGATCATTTATATTTAATAACAATTATGAATGAAAATAATTTATTAAAATTTTATTTATTTCAAAAATTCATAAATTCCTGAAAGTAAACATCTTAATTAAAAGTGAATATTAATTAAAAATAAAATTTCGGTTTTATTGTATAAAAATCGAAATCATTTATAAAGTAATGATAATAAGAAAATATGAACATTATTATATTGAAAATACGATATACATATTCATATTATTATAGTATTGATACATTTCAATTTAATACACCATAAAATTCCTAAAGGCTAAGGTGTACGACAATGATAATTTTATGGGGTGGTTTGATGTACATGGTTTGGGTTGTGATCTCGAGGAGCTTGAACTTCTTCGGTAAGCAGTTTCTCTCATTCTTAATTTATTAGATCTCAACATGGGCATGGTAAAGGAGAAAACCCAATGTTTCTATCTCCCACATAAGCTCTGATAAATTAATTTTATAGAGTATGATCATACTAGTTGTGACCATCACTTCCTTTGTTTATGTCAATTGGATTTGTTAAAAATCTATATTTATAATAACCATGTGATCACAGTTCAATAACTATTTTATGAAATATAATGACGTTTAATGGTCTTTTAAATATGATAGGATATAATAAAATCAAATAAGTACATGTGTTTTGTATATCCATAATATATAATAAGACATTTAATTTAAATCAAAAGGGTAATTTTGTTGATAAAATTTTAGTTCATTACCATATTCCCCTCCTAAGAAAATTTTCCTTAGAAATTTATATTTCACCTACTAAAATAGAAGAGTGTAATTCTATTTCATCAATTATTCTAGTTCCCACATTTATTATTCAAACTTTTGGTTTCTCCACAACACTTTGACCAGGTGCATTATTTCATAGAACTTTGTCTCTACGATCTAAGATCTTCACCAGTTGCTCCTCATATAAGAGATCATTCTTTAACAGTACCACCATTGGATTGATTACATGTGAGGGGCATGATATGTACTTTCTCAAGAGGGATACATTGAATACATCATGTACTTAATATATGTTTTGTGAGAATGTGATCAAGGATCTCAAAGTGGATAATGTATTTTGGAAAAATCATTCCCTTAATCCAAAATCTCATGGATTTATTCCATGGAGATTTATGGAGGAATATAATGTTTCCAACATAAAAATATAGGCCTCATCGATGATTGTCATCATATCTCTTTTATTGAATCTGAGAAGACTTGATGTGATGCTGAATGATCTTGAGCTTTTCTACCATTTCTTCAATGATTTCAGGACCATGTAGTTTGTGTTCCCTAACCACTTCCCAACATGCAGGTGTTTTTCACCTCTTCCCATGAAGGACTTCCTAGGAATCCATTTGGATGATTGAGTGGAAACTATTATTGTATGAAAACTTAACCAGAGGAAGATATTGATCACATCCTCCTTTCACGTCAATTGAGTATACTCTCAAAATGTACTCAAGTGTATGGATAGTCTTCTTAAATTGAACATCATTTTGAGGGTGATAAGACGTGCTAAAGTTCAACTCAGTATTCAGAGAATGTTGGAGACTCTTCCAGAATTTGGAGGTATATCTTAGATCTCAATCAGATACAATCTATAGTGGTGTTCCATACAGCCTCACCACATCTCTAATGTATATCCTTTCAATTTGATCGAGTTAGAAATACTATTGAACCATAATAAAGTGTTTAGTCTTTGTAATATGATCCACCAAAACCCATATAACATTATTTCCTCTTGATTTATTCTGAATACTGGTGAAAAATTCCATGGTGACATTTTCCAATTTTCATGTAGGTATGGGTAATGATAACATCATCCCCCTGTATTTTTTCCTTTACACCATCACTTTATAACATAAAATACATCTTGTTGTATATTCTATGATATTTTTATTCATATTATCCCACCAATAGTTCTCTGGGAGATCTTGATACATCTCTGTGCATCGATGATGGATAGAGAAGGTAAACCTATGTGCATCATCCAAAAAATCCTTCTTTAACTTAGGATTTGATGGAAGACATAGTCGTGAACTAAATATTACAACTCCTTCTTCATTGGCATTGAAATCTAAGGATTTAAATTTTCAAATAGATTCTAGTTTTTCTAAATTTCTCACACCCTCTCTTTGGGAATCCTTTATCTTCTCTAAAAGGGATATTTGATCTACCATTTTTTAAAGGATTGATGATTTTATTTCCTTTTTTATTTTAATGTCCATCCTTTCCAAATCTATGAAGATATAATCCCTCTCAATTCTCATCAATGATATAATTTTTGGATGTTTATACTTAGAGTTTCTGCCACTTTATTCACTTTCCTATGATGGTAGTTAATTGAGTAGTCATATTCCTTGATCAGCTCTAACCATTTTCGTTGGTTCATATTCAACTCTTCCTTTTTAAATATATACTTTATGCTTTTGTGATTCGTATATATTTCACAATTCTCCACAAAGAGATAATTCAAATATATTTTCAATGTGAGGATCACTACAACCAACTCCAGATCACCTGTTAGGTAATTCTATTTAGGAACTTTCAACTTCCATGAAGCAGATGTAATAATTTTTCCATTCTATATTAACACACAACCAAATCCCTTATTTGAAGAATCATTGAATACAATACAAATTTCTCCACTTTTGGGTATTTTGAGTATATGTATAGTGATAAGTGTTCTTTTTAACACATTGATGGTCACTTCTCATTCACCATTACATGAAAAGTTGACACCCTTTTTAGTTATCATTGTTAGAGGGTTTGATAATCACAATAAATTTCTCAAAAATTGATGATAATACACATCTAATCCAAATAAACTATGGATATCTGTCATAGATGTTGGCCTCAACCACCCTTTGATTAATTCTATTTTTGAAGTTCTATAAATATCTCATTTCTTGAGATGATATACCACAATAATTATACTTCCTTCAATTAGAGCTCACATTTACTGTACTTATCTTAAATATTCTCATTTCTTATGGTCTTTAGAACATTTCTCAGAAGCTCCTCATGCTCCTCCTTGGTTTTGGAGAATATTATAATATCATCTAAATACTACCAAAAATTTGTCAAGGTAATCCCTAAAGACTCTATTCATCATGTATATGAATATTTTTGGAGTATTAGTGAGTCCGAATGACATTACTATAAACTCATAATACTCGCACCTTATACAAAAAAGTAGTATTGGGGATTTCCTCTATCTTAACCCCAACTTGGTAATATCACAACCACATATACACCTTTGATAAGTATTATTCTACACATAGCTGATCGAACAAGTATTTAATCTATGGTAGATGATACTTTTTCTCTATTATGATCTTGTTGAGCTCATGATAATCAATGGAAAGGTTCATGGACCCATCCTTCTTCTGGACTAAGATGACCGATGTACCCCATGGTGAAATAGTTGAGCATATAAAACCTTTATTCAGATTCTCCTGTATTTGTTTCTCTAGATACTCTAGTTTCACAATAGACATTCAATACGGAGTCTTGAATTACGGTAACACCCAATGTATAAGATCGATTGAAAATTAAACCTCTCAATTAGGAGGAAGACTAGAAAAATCTTTGGATAGCACATCAGCGTATTACCTCAAAATGGACATGTCTTTAAGAAATATTCTATACTTGGAATTAATCACTTGAGAAATATATTATTGATAATAGGGTAACAATATAAATTCTTGAGATGTTGGTGCTAAAAAATATTCACCCCCCTACTCTTACATGTTTAAAATTAGGGGTCAATTCTTTATATAGAGAGTGATTTCTTCCTCATGGAAATTTATTTTGGATCTATAAATGAAAATTCAATACACACCTATAATTTAATATAATTCCCCGAAAGGGAGTTTCACAGGGATCCAAGGAAAATTCATCCAAGAAATTTTGATAGGGGAGGAGTTATATACTTGGGATAGAATAATTTTCCCATTTTCCATTTTCACTGACAACTATACTTCCAATCTTTGTGGTGGTGTTTTAATATTTCTACTAAAATTTCATGATATGAAGGAATTGATATAACAAGAATAAAAATGTACATTTTCTATTATTGAAGGAATAACTATCATACCTGTCACAACTTCATTGTTGCGATCCACCTCAATGGTTGTGATGGGAAAATCTCACACTTTTTCCCATGGAGGTTGTTGGTTGTCTCCAAAAACCCTTAGCATAGTGGATTGGTTTGAAAAGAGTCTTGGTTACTTGAATTTTATGAAATGAACAATGCATTGAGGTTTGAACATACCATTCCTTTAGTCTATCACATTGGTGGGTTTCTCTTGTCGGAAATTTCTAGTTAGGTGCCATTCTTTCCCAATCCTTATGTATTTCCTCACCCCTTAGGAAAATTTCAAGGTGCTTCTTTACACACCTTTGACAAGTGGGATGTTGAAATTTTTAACATCATTAGATTTTTCCATTAGATCTCCAGAATTAAACTCAAATTTCCACTTATTATCCCAGTAATACCCTTGAGATTTTCTGATCCCCATTTCAATTTTGAGGGAACATTAGAAAATTTAATCATAGCTATCAAAGTCTTTGATCTCCAAGGATTTTAGTAGAATAGGTTTTTCCCACCAAAGAATGGAAAAACATACATTTAAGGGTAAAGAAAAAGCCGAAGGCATATCATTCAATTATAGTGATGTTTTCCTCATCAGCCCCAATATATTTGTCATCTTTTTTTATTGAGGGTAAGAAAATCTGTTTTCATTTTTTTTCAAAGAGTGCGAGGAAAATATTTATCAAAAAAAAATTTATAGAATTACTTTTACCCCATATCATTGATCTCTTCCTTAGGATTTGTATTCCTAATCAATGTACACCCTTGATCATCTTCTCCCTCCATACAATAAACAGTCAGTAAAACCTTCGATTTCTAAAAAAATTGAAGTATAGAGAAGATCTTATTAATGGTGTCGATCCATTGTTCCTCGATTAATGGATTATATAATGCTTTGAATGTCAGAGGCCTTTCTCACATAAATCTATCAATTGTAAATTTTTATTTCATAGGGTGATTTGGAAACTCCTCCCAATCACTATTTTTATTAAGAACTTGAGTTGGCTGAGAGAGTATCATCAAAAAGTTTCTGATTCCCACTCCCATTGGGTTGGGCATCTCATTGGGGCCATCATCACATTTCCCATAACATTTTTTGTTTACTCGATTCATTATATTTTGTCCATTGGATATAATAAATGGAAATATTAGGGATGGTTAATTTTTTACTTTTAAAAACATAAATGGTAATTCAATAAAATTAAAGAGATAACTTATTAATTAAATTTATTTCATTATCTTAAGAATTTATGGGCTTAAATATATGTTATCTATGGTCTATTTACTAAGATATATTCTTATGGGTATTTTTTGTTCCCTTAATAATGTTTTTTATTGAGTTTAAGAATTTAAAAAAGTATATACCTCAGGATTTTCAAACTAGGTGTGCAATTAGGCCCATTTTCATGCATTGGTTCCCGATCGAGTCTAGCTCAATGCGATGGTTTTAGGTTTTACCACTATGTAATCTATTCCTGATTCAAATCCACTTATAGTATCATGATATATATGTATTTTATTGATAAACCACTTACTATATACTCAACAAATTTTGGGATTTTTTCTTTTAATTTGTCTTATCCATAAGTCTTTATCTATAGTTCTCTAATCCTAGTCCCAAAAATAACTAAAATTTTCATTTGATACCAATTATAACAACCTTTTTCATTATTAAACATCAATTCCATATTTATTACATAAAATTACAAATAATAAAACATGGAAGATATAAAATTCAAGTTTCTTTGGTAATTAGGTACATTACGTCCCAAATTAAAATAGGAAATACAATATCTTTATTGAAAACTTCCTTAACATGCTCATACTTAAAACTGGATGGGATAACTTGAGAACATACATAATAAAGAGGCGAGCTATAAAGGCCTATAAGGAAATAAAAATGGTATAACAAAACGAAATTAATACAAGTTAGACAATAGTTATATCAATGAGACATGAAAATGGTGAGAATCATAAAACTTAATAATGATGCATGATATAACATGATAACATAAGGGAAACATAGACAAATGTTACAACAATGTAAAATAATGCATCATAAATATAGGTCAATGATAACTAAGAATACATCATGATGGAAAAAGTCCCATATATGAATCATGTTCACTCCATATACAAACATGATTTCTCATGATACTGCATATTACCCAATTCATTAGAGAACTACAAAATTCTAGGCGAACCCATCACATTCATTTCATTATCATGACTAAGTGTTCCAGATAAATCATAAAACAAGAAATCATTTGTCATCAAATTTTATTCCATGATCATAGAGTGTGAAATATATAAATGTAATTCTAAAATAAATAAGAATATGTTCATAAAGGTGAACACTCTTTATAAGAGATGGGTATAGGTATTCACTACACAATATTTTGGCATGGAAAATCGTGTTGGAATTTCAGCAGCATAACAACATCACTTAAAAATTCATATAATTGGTTGATGAGAGAAAAATAGGACTCTAATAATTTTTGAAGAAAATGTAATGTAATAGGGAAATGAAAAAACATATCCCAATAATAGTAATTGAAAAAATAATTCATAATATAATGATGAAACTTGAATAAATAGGAGAAGGAAAAGACTCCTTACCTTGAGTGTGTGACTTTAGATTCTTAGGAGGAGCTTCTTGAGAGATTGTGGGAACCTTGGGATAACTCTAGAGAGGGTCGAGAAGAGTAAGGATGTGATCCAAGGAATTTTAGTGAAGATAAGTAAGATATTGGGTGGGTTTATATAGGAAATGTGTGAGGAATTATTTATCATTTCTCAAACACATGTTTCTGGACTCTATATAATAAAATAAACAAAACGAAAAACCTTACCATGTTTTTTACCCATGGTTTATGAAAAAGGGTAGTGTTTTTAATTATTTTATAAGTACAAGGTCCAAAATTATTAAAATAATACTCTTTTTGATGTGGAAGTGAGTCATACACTTAATGAAATTATTTTAAAACCTTAAAATATATTAACGGTTTTGGAGGATTCATAAAGGTTTTATAAGATTAATAAAATAGACATAAAAATAAATATTTTTAGAGGTAAAACATATATTTTGTCTTGGATACCCTTTATAGTATTATTTACAATATTATTGAGTCATTATGATGTCATAATACACACCGTATATTTATACGATATTTTATTTTTACCCAAAAATTCAATTATCTCAGAAAATTATAAAAAATTGGAAATTGGATAATTTTGACATTATAATTATAAAAATGATATTTATTCTATGAAGATAATTTTCTAAATATGTGAATTTTCAATTTTATAATAATAATTGACATTTATTGGGATGTGTTGGGCTTTTTGACAAAAACAGTTTTTCAACCCCTATAAAAATTACATTTGACTTCATAAAAATTAGAGGATCATTTATATTTAATAATTATTTTAAGAATAACATTTTCTTAAAATATTGTTTATTATATAAATATATTAATTCATAAAAATAAATACCTTAATTTTAATTTGATACTAATTAAAAATACATTGTTTTTTTTTATTTTATAAAAAAATCATTTAAAGTAACAATAAGAAGAAACAATAAAAATTATTATATTGAAAATGTAATATAAATATAAATATTATTATGTTATTGATACATACCCCTTTAAATACACCAGAAAATTCTCTAATGGTATTGTGTGTGATGGTGAGACTTTAACGTGGTGGTTAAGTGTATATAGTTTTGGTTGTGATCTCGATGAAATTGAACTTCTCCCATACACGGTTTCTCTCATGATTAAGTTATTGGATATCATCTTGGGATCAGCCAAGGGAAAATCCCATTGATGATATATCCCCCACAAACTCCAATAAATGAGCATCATAGGGTATGATCCAACTTTTTGAGGCCATCACCTCATTTTTATGTGTCAATTGTATTTTAAATTTGATAGGATATAATAAAACCAAAGAAGTTCATGTGTTTTATATATTCATAATATATAATAAGACCTTTAATTTATATCATAAGGGGAATTTTATTTATAAAAGTTCGGGTCGTTATAGATATCTACCTTTTTTAGGCTTAATAAGCATCTAAAATCATCCTTTATTAAGTTTTCGTTTCACTAAGACATCAAGAAAGGTTTATATATGATCTGTCTATGAAGGATCTAGTAGTGAAGAACATAGAAAGAGATATTGTAGATCTTTTATGTACCAGTGATATATATATTTAATACATATATTTTTTAGTGTTTTAATGTATTTATTTTTGTAATTAAATGAAAAATATTTACAATTTTGGAATTATTTGACTTGTTTTATGGTAGGAAACAATATATATTTGGAAATGAATGAAAATGGGAGAGAATATGAGCTCCATTCCGGATTTTTTTAAGATAAATCACTGTTGGAAACTGGAAAAACACTGATTACACATCATTTAATAACATTACATGTCTTGACTTTTTTAAAATGAAATTCACATGATTGACATGTCATGACATGAAGACACGATGTGAAAGACAATTACATTATGTGAGTTAGGATTTCACATCGTGAAATGAGTCAATATTCCAAATGAGATTCGCGAATACATAGGAAAAATCAGAGGTATTACAAGACATGAAAACCCAGTTAACGTCATGATGAGGATGATGCACTGAAAAAATAAAATGTCACAGACGTGGGTTTTGATTCAGTTATCCTAGAAATACCACCCTTGTTTGCCCTTTTAAGGAACTCTGGGACCAATAGAAGGAAAAGTGACACCAACAGAGGCTGCAGAGCACAGAGTGATGATCCAGGGTTCGGCTTCGACATCATTCTTCACTGCCTTTCTTCTTTGGGAACCGATGATGCTCATTATCATCATGCCTAGAATGAGAGAGTAGTCTACTTAATGATGAGTGATGTAATTATATGGGGATATATTCTAAGGGATTAATTCTATTTTATTATTCATGTTTTGGATTGCTGCAACTCATTCTATCAAATTCCAATTCATATTCATTTCATATTACAAGACCATTGTGTGCAAATTGAGGTGTTTAGTGTTATTGAATCAATTAATCGGCTTATTTTGCACATGGCCATTATTCAAATTATATCAATTATGTTTAAAAAAGGTTTCAGGTCAACTAGTTCTATGCTTACACTAAGTAGATGACCATTACAAAGGTGCAATAATAGGATTAGGGCGGGATTCCATGACCAAGGAACCATGTAGACCCAATTCCAACACCAAACCTGAATAAACCTATATCAATTGAATCCCTAGAACACGAACATGAAAATCACTAATCCTTACATGTCCCTCATCTTGAATTTCAACCCAATCATCACTACTATTATTTTTCTTTTCTTAATATAATTAAATAATTTCAATCTTAGTTTATATAATTAATTTAGAACATACAAATTGTCCATGTTAGATAAACACATGGACTAACTAGATACTATTTTTTAGGTTGTTTGAGTCTATATAAATTAATAAATTTGGTTATCTATGTAGGATTTAAGGATGCACCACTGGTTATCAACCAGATATTTATGTATCAATTTTTCCAATTTCACTGAACCTTTGAGGTTCTAGAATGGATCACAATGTTATGTAATAAATATTCATCTAATAAGACATAATATTTATTTATGTAATGTTTTGTTTTCCTCACTTATTCATAACCTACTTAAATTAAAAACATCAATTTTAACAATATAAACCCATTTAACAACCCTCCACTGTTATACATCAACCTATACTATCGAAAAAAGTGGACGAGTTAAGGAATAAAGAGAAAGAACTCAAAAATCTACTTAGTAGTTCAGTATAAATTCAATAAAATCTAGGAAATATACCAGTAAAATCAGTTCCTAATACCATGGTAAATGTGATCATGTTGAAAATAATAAGTGGAAATGAAAATGCACCACCAAGCACACCATTACCTTAACCCAATCAATAAGAACATGATGAAATTAAAGCTAAAAAATTTGGATCAATTTCTAAAAATCATTACATAGAATAATATAATAAAGGGGTATAAGATAAAGTTATAATAGTAATAAATAAACAAGATTCATCCTTATAAAAACAAAAAAATGGAAGAATGGATTGCCACATCCTTTCCCATCAAGAATGACCCAATCAAAAATACTCCGGATGAGTAACTACTAAGAGAAATTCATAAAACCTTCCAAATAGTTGAGATTAATTTTCCAATTTTGGAAGATCTAAAAAACTAAAAATTTATTTTATGTTTATCAAGGATATTTTTATTAAAAAGTTAAATATTTAAGGGAATGGGAGGGTAAAATAGTAATAAGTGTATCAAATTTAATCTCACTACAACTACCCATAAAATTTCAAGATTTAAGGACACTTTCTATCCCTTGAATCATTGGTTACATGTATTTTTTTGATAATTTATATGATTTTTATGATTCAATAAATGGTATACCTCACTCAGTGTTTACTTATATATATATGGGTAAATTAATTCCCAATAGGGTGGTGGTACAATATGAAAATAGATCCACTGTTTTTCTATTAAAATCATGGGAGGATATTCTAGTTTTCATTAAAAGTCTGATCTTCCCAGAAAACTTTAATGTATTAAACATGGTGGAATATAGTACCCAATCCCATACAACTATCAATATTGGGACACCAATAATAAAGGCAACTAGTACAATAATCAATGTGCATGAAAGGACACTCACCATGGAGTTTGGAGACAATGTTTTCAACTTAAATGTTTTAATTTCCTTGAAGCACTATTCAGATGAAAATCCAATTATTACACATTCCCATAACAAAGATACCAAGACAGGTGAAGATTTAGTTATCATACACAATTTTTCATCATAAGGGAAACATATTAGGCTTGAAATCTCTCTAGATAATGAATTTATTATAAAATCTTGTGAAGATATTTTTAAATAAGAAGAAGAGGTTACTCTTAAATTTTTTGATGGATTTTATGGTTTGTTCCATAAAGAAGATAACATTTCATCTGTTGTGTAGGAAATTTAAACCCTAGAAGTGAGGAACAAAAATTTGATTTTATATTTATAAAACCCCTAAATCTAAAATTAAAACCACTATATGCTAATTTGAAATATATGTATATCATGGAAGAAGAAAAGTTACCATTGATAATTTTTAATAATATATAAACTTTAATTCATCATAGATTGATATTACTTTTATAGGGAATATGTACAATAAATTTTATAGAGTTTAGGTTACATTATTAAAATTAATTCAAAAACCAATATTAAGAAATTTTTTCTTTAGGAATATTATAAAACTTTTAGATTTCCAAAATAAGGATAAATACTTACATGATTTATATATTCAAGAAGAAGATAAATAATAGTTTAAGTGAATAAATCATATAACTCATCTTTGACTCAAAGTGGGTTAGAACCATTAATGTATTTCCTTTGAAAATATGACTGACCATAGTAAAGAATGACAAAAAAGAGTTAATCCTTATTCAAACCCAGAATAGATGGAGAGTATGTATAAACTATACGAAGATGAATCTTATCATCAGTAATTATCATTTCCTCATACCATTTATTGAAAATATGAAAGATATATTGACATGAATAACTCACTACTATTTCATGGATTGATTTCTATAATATTTTTAATGTAACCATTACACTAGAGGACCAAGAGAAGACCACCTTTACTTGTTTCTTTGAGACCTTTCTCAAAGGAGGATTCCATTTGGATTATTTTATCCTCCATGTAAATTTTATAGGTTCAAGGTAAGTATATTTTTTATCACATTAATGATTTCAATTTTGTTTTTTAGGATAAAATTACAGTTTTTATAAGTTCATTTTTTCATTACTTAAAAAATATTGGAAATTGTAACACCCCAATCTTCCACGGTACGCTTCTCTTTGAATAATATAGTAGCGTGTGTTGTATGCAACTTCGAGTTCTAACACACTACAACCAATCAAACTAGACGTTATGAATAGTAATACTCACTTTTTGAATTTTTATACATTTTATCTTTCAAAATGGACTTCATTTTTGGATTTTAAATATCGAAATTAGCATAGGGTGAAATTTTGGTATTTTTATGAAAACTTTCAATTTCTGATGAATACTGAAAAACAAAGAGTTAAAGTTTAAAAAAGAATTTTTATTTAAATAATTATTTATTTTATTTAAATTTATTTTAAGTCAAAATAGATACATAATACCAATATAAGTTCAATTTAATTCATTGGAGCCAGTTTATAATAATTTTAGATATATAAAATTTTATTGAACTTTTCACCGTATTTTACCCATCTCATAGGAGAATTTGAAAATTCACATAAAAGTTAATTTTACTGCTTCAATGAGTGGAACTTCAAAAATCCAAGAGACACGGTTAATATCAAGAAGTAAAATGTGGTTCAATAAGATAAAAATAATTTTTTGTGAATAGTACCTTTTTACTTTTATTTACGACGTTTAAAAATAAATAGGGTAATTAAGGGTAAAAATGATATTATTATTACCCTAACACATGTCCTAATTCTATTGGATAATAATAATTCGACCAAAAAACAACCTTAGGAATAAAAGATGAACCTATTTGGTCCATATTTATTAGATTAGGACATTTATTATTATTTAATTCAAAGAAGAGTTAAAAGAGGTAAATTCAATGTGTAATAACTAAAACATTTTTAATATAGGGTTATACATAAGATAAGTTCGATTATTAATATTCATTAGAAAGATAAAAATATTTTCTACATAATTTTATTTTATTTATAATTTTTACACATTAAATAAGTTAATTTATTTATGTCACAATGATGATACAGTAATTACCTTTTTAGTGAAATATTAAAACATGTGATATTATAAATACCCTAATAATTATAATTTTAGACTTTTAATGAATTAAAATAACTTTATAGGTTAATATGACATGTTAGGGTTGATTAAATGATTTTTCTTCGAAGTAATAATGCTTTTATAAATTGAGAAAAAACAAAATACCAAATAGTGTCAATATTGATGTAAAAGAGTTTTTAAAGCCAATATTATATTATTAATTGATATTATATTCCTAAAAATCTACGGTTCGGCCAAAGGACTTATATAATGATATATGTATCATTAATGGACCACATGGGGGTCACTTGGAAGTATATAGTAAGTTTATTATCTATATAATATAAAAATACAAAGAGACATGGTAAATGTCAAACTAATTAACTAAGAGTTAAAACTAAAAGATAAGGTTAATAAAGTGACCCAAACCTGTCTAAAACCAATTGGTTGAGTGGTTTTGACCCATACCCACCTTATATTTTAAATAATTTAGTTTTGAGACATTATAATCCGAATATTAATTTATTATAAAATAATAATTTATGTTTTTCCTAAAGAGCCCCTCCTCCCCCTTATAAAAAGACACCACTTCTAACCAATTCTTCATACCCTAAAAGCCTTTTGGTTCAGACAAACCCCATCCAAATATCCTATCAACTTCCCTAAATTCAACCTAGAGGCCTTGGTTTGATCATAAATACAGCCTATGGAGCCCTTTTTATCAAATCAAAAGGAAGAACCCGAAAACGAGGTAATGTTTTCACCACCCTCTTTCAAGTTCATTTCTTCTTCCACTTCTTCTTTAATTGTTATTTACTTTCTAAAATAATAAATCCAGTATCTTATATTTACTATGATGTTATTATAATTATGTTACAACCATCTTCAGTATTATATATATCCTTTGAATGACATGTCACCATACGTGCGTACGTACGCCTTACCGTCTCCACGTCGTGGTGTAATTTCTATTCAAAACATTATTATTTGGATGGGTATGATAATGCTGTTTAATTCATGTAAATAATAAATCTAACATGATAATTATTCTGTATATATGATACACCATACAATTATATATTATTTTAATATCAAAAGAATGATATTGTCGCTCGTGCGTACGTACGGACTACCGTCTCCACGAATGCGATGAGATTCATTCCCCATCGTATCCACTCAAGAATAATTTCATTTGATAATTAAAAATAATGTTTAAGGGCTTGATATAATTCTGGATAAGAATAAGATACAACCTATCCATAACAAAGATTGCTTATGTAACAAAACATATAAAAGAAAATGAGTAATTTAACACCAGAAATGATGATAATACTAAGATATTATTAACAAAGCAATGTTAAAAGATCATATATGATATCACATTAATTTATATGGTTCTTTTATAATTTAATAACAATTATTTCACCATTATACATAAGGTTAACCTACCCTCGACCATGGAAAAGTACAAGTTAAGGGTTAATTTCACAATCTCTTCATTAGCTAAGGTTGTTTATACGTAATTATCTACTGGGACCTCTTTATCATCCACATCCATGTTTCTTAAAAATGCATTTCAAATAATTCTTATTATTTTATAGACTATGGGTTAAAGTCATTTATACCCTTCTTTGACTTTTTGTAAGATGTTTATAATGGAATATTTCTGTCGTTTTCCAAACAAGGTACTTTTTAACCTTTTCGATAGAATTAAGGTAAGAATGTCTTTTTTTTAACTTATACGATGGGTGCAACTATTTTACGCCATTATAATATTGTCGAAGCTTCCCTTACAAGCTTATAATAAAATTTTCAAAGTAAATGGTTCTTTTTATAATTATTTTACATTTAAATGATTTCAAAAAATAAATATTTCTCTCAAATAGTTTTGATTTCATCTATGTCAATATCCTTTGATGGATTTTAAGATTATTTGAAGTTGATTTATTATGATAAAAAGATTCCATATTGTATTGAAGGTTTGCTGATATGTTTGACTGTGGATGTGTTATTTTTATACCATTCATGGTTTATGGAGAATGTATTGACATTTCATATTCTAGTTTTAATACGGATGTTTATGTTATGTTTAAACCTGTTCATATGAGGAATGAATTGGACTTAATAAGAGATGAGTGGAGCCCTCTATAGCTCCTCGATACATCGGTAGGTCTCTTGAGACAAACTAGTGTCTTGGAACAAGGCCTTAAAAAAATCGTATTTGTAGTCTTGGAACAAGGCCTTGACTATGTGGTTATGATAGTCTGGCATTATGCATTCCATCATTATGAAAGTGGTTATTGATATTGCATGTGATTATTCAACTAGTAGAATATCCATGTGAATGAGTAAATGGAATTATTTCATTTTATTTCTGCCATATTATGATAAAGTTCAAGTTTAAAAGGCTTCTGTTTTAGTTATACATTGCCTTGAATGTTTATGATTATTTTGAAAGTTTCCTCTATATTGTTATCCTTACTGAGCATCTGAGCTCACCCCTTTCTATGTTTTATTTTTCCCCGGATGTTAAGAAATATTTTATGACTGACCTACAGGGATAGTATGAAGGGGATATGATTGTGGACTATGGAGACTATGTTATTGTAGTTTGTCACTTTATGATTTAATGTAACATTTATGAATGTATCTAGTGTTTCTAAGGCTACTAAACTAATCAATCTTTCGAGATTTGATCTTTTATGATCATGACAATGTTATGTAATAATGCACCGACTCTCGGTAGATGGGGTCGGGGCGTTACAGAAATGTAATGAAAACATATATTGAAAAGATATTGGTTTTGAAATTTGAATATTATCACTTCATGGTAGAAAGATAAATATTCACTAGGAATATTATTCTATACAAAATAGTTGAGGTGTATAAATCAAAAATTGAATCGATAAATTCATTTTCTTTCCCAACATGGGTCAAAAATGTCAGATATTTTTTAGGACATGGAGTCTTTTACTAGAGGTTCATAGTGTATTTATTAAGAATATAATTCCATTTTAGTCACCAAATTTTAATGAAACTAGTTTTATATTTAATGATAAGTTTATGACAGGTATTCATGTATTAAAGAGTATATTAATCATCCCACAAGTGATAAAAATCACAAAACCAGGATCGTCCCTTTGAGTTACTTTGAAATGCTTCCAACCAAATAGTTTGAACAATTTTATCCTAAAACTGGAAATATCTTGTTACTTCCTATTCCTCTATAACCTTGTATTCTTCGGAAAATGAACTAAACAAATATAAATAGAATGTATTATAATTTATTTTTCTTTAGATATGTTCACACCTTTCCCCTTGGTAAAAACGTTATGAGAACCAATGGGATAATCACCTGGGTATATTACCCAATATAATAGAATTTAAGATTCCAGACCCAGAAGCACTAAATGACCATATTCTAAGAGAACATCATTATTTGGTTAATGTAGAAGTGCCTTGTTAGGATGATATGGTTAAATATTTAGTAAAATTTCAAATACCCTCCTACACGAATGATACTAAATCTAAAGACATAATTATGACTCAAAATTTTACATTTTATAAGATCCTTATCTTTTGAAAATGGGTAATGATATTGTGATATGAATATTCTTACATAGAAGTGAAATAAAATATACATTTAAAATTTTTCCATATCTATCTCGTGGATTCCACTTTTTATATAAAAGAACAATATGAAATTTTTTATGTCTATAACTTCTTAGAACATATTTTCTAAACATGAATATTAATTTTGTAAAAATATTGAGAAATGTCAATTCACTAGAAATATCTCAGAGAAAAGAAATACCCTAAAAACCAATAAATGTTTTTGAAATATTTTATGTCTGGGGAATAATTTTTATTTCACATTTTATCTTTTTTTTGAAACTCATACATTTTTTTAGAAACCGGTTAGTATAAAAAATGCTGGAATACCTAGAAACCAAAACTGATGATATACATGTTTTTCATGTTTTTTTAAGGTGAAAATATCTTATATGTTTGGAGTTATAAGAGATGAAATCAATGATCAAGGAACTTTATTTTTCAATAGGAGAATGGATATGACCCCCTATATTTATATATCCCATAAATAAATGATTTATATAAAATAATTTGTTAAATTAAATTCCCATGATCTTTTATGTTTAAGGGTTTAGAGAATTTAGAACAAACACTAACTAAAAAAAACCATGTATTTTTCAACTAATAAAAAAAATTCCCACTATATAATCAACTTCTTAATCCATAACAAGACTTCAAAAAAACCAATAAATTTTAAAGATAATATACAATTATATAAAAATAATAAGTAAAAAATTTCATAACTTAGGGAAATGAAAACATAATAAATGGGTGGCCTTAAATTCTTAGTAAGTGTAAACATAAGCAATAATAATAAAAGATTATAAGTGAGAATAAGATGAATTTATGGGTATGATAACATAATTAGGAACATAAACACATAATAGTTAAATAATACCCAATAAAACATGGATTATATAATAATAATAATTAAATTAATCTTTTATCATAATGGAATAATTATCATAGTATTGTTCCATGAAAATATTTTGAGCACAGTTTATTACATGACATCATAAGAATATCACTAATGTTGATCACTAAGTTATCAAATAATAATATGACCAAGTTTTTTCAAAAAAGTATCATAAAACAATACCAAATAATAATACCAATGTATCACAAACATGTCATCTCTAGTATTAATTCATTAACCAGTGCATTATAGTGTTATCAGGGAACACGTTTCCATACATTACATGTACACCATATATGTGGGTTACATAAAATAAATCATCATTATATAATATATAACCAAGGGAATCTGAATGAGTTTCGTATACCTTCAAAATGGAATCATTTAATAAAAAAATTCATAACTCCATAAATAAATAGGTTAAACTCATTGGATATAAATACGTATCCAATGATAATAAATAACATTCTAGATAGATTCTCTCTAATTAATTATATCATATTTACACCATATAGATAAAGGATATACAATTCAATAAATAATTTCCCCATTAAATAGATGTATGGAATCTAAGTGAACATCCTTTAATAAAAGAAATGGAAAATTAGGTACTCTTAAAGGAAGGTCATTGACAATTTTTTTCCTATTAACAATGAATGGTTATGCAGGAAAAAGAAAGTGACCGGTCATTCGTCTGATAGAGAATAAAATTTCATATTCCATATAGAGATAAAATTAGTATTGTGGCATTTAAATAATATACAATATAAATAAAAAAATATATCGAAAGCTGTTGACATAAATGAAAAACAATTTTTTGGAGCATTAGAAAACACGCATCAGAAATAAAGAATATCCTTGACCCATTTGAATATATTTTTTTTCTGAAAAAAGAAATATTTTATAAAATAAGGAGGATTAGAATTTCTTTTTAAAGCCTAGAAACTATAGACATGGTGCTTTATAGGGAAATAAAAAATGGTGGAAATATATGTTCACATGGAAAACATTATAATGAGATAATTTTTCAGATTTTGATAAAAACATACTATACAAAAGACATTAGATTTTTCAAATAATTTTATTGAAAATAAAATTATTATAAATTCACCCTAAAAAATTATTAACACATAGATAAAAACATTTATAATTGCCTGAAATAAGTACATAAAAGTAATAGGGAGGTTCCTGACCAAAAAGAAAAGGATAGGTCAGTTTCTCTGACAAGAGACAAATTGGGTAAAATACAAGACACGGGGAAATGAAATTATAATGGGATATATCAAACCAAATGAATTAAATTAATATGTTGAAATATATCCATTATGATATAATTATACTATATAAAATATATCATGATCCACAACATGAAATATTTCTCAAGAAAATGAATTTGAGATAAACAACTTCTTAACTAAAATGTTGACTCCCACAAAAGCAGGTGAATCTCTTGTACATAAAACATAAATATATTAATAACCTATTTTATAACATTATTCATATCTATTAAATTTTATAATGTTAATTTATATTTATTATCTTAAGAAAACTAGCTATTTACTATTTCTTTTCAATATCTGGTGTGAGTAATCTTGACCGCTTTCAATTAGTTTTTTAATAGTATTGTTGTTCTTCATTCTTACCTCAATGTTAATCATTAAAATATAAATAAAGGTATTAGAATTTATTGATTTATAATTATTTATAATTTTATAATTTTACTATTTTTTAGTTTTTTTCAATCCCTATATATGAAATTGACAATGAGAATATTTCAGTGATTTTTGATGAACATATATTAGTATTTTGATTATTAAGTTTAATAATAGTGTTACCATTCCAAAACAAAAATAAAATAATTATTTAATAATTTATATCATATATTATAAATAATTAATTTTTCATTTTCATCCATGATTTTATCTTACAACATCTATTAAGTAGTTGGTTAGACTGACCTAAACAAGATTATAACATAATTAATGGATGAATATGGTTCTTAAAGTGGTTTATATTCGAATAATATAATTTTTATAGAATAAAATTGAAATTATTTAGATATTTTTTATTGAATCATATCTTAATTGGTATTTATAAATAATAATAAAACTAGATGAAAAATTAAATATGTTACTTCATGGAAGAGGTATCCCACACAAACACACGAATGAAGTTTTTGATTTTCTTAATAAAAAAGGCGAAATGTGGTAAGTTATTATTAAATAAATATATCTACATTAAATTTACTATTAATATTGAAACTATCATATAATTCTAGGTAAAATAGATTTTAAATGGACTGATAGAAAAGAAACAGTGTTAGGGAAAAGTTAATTCTTACATTGTGAACCGTGTGCTTTCATTGGAGGATTCTTCTCAATGGGAGGGATTATAAAAATATATTTTATACAAAAGGAAAAATAATTAAATAATAATTAAATTTGATGGAAATATATTTTATTTTAAAAATTAAATGCAAGTTTTGGGTTCTAATTAAGGTGTTGTGAGAGACCCATTTTATAATTCATGATAATGAAATTTTTATAATTGTGTTTCATTAATATAAAAAGAGAAGATGTTTCACATGTCAAGAAAAATCCAAAATAGAAAATAATGTAATAGAGATAATTTTTTTTTTCAAAGAAAACCTTAGAAACTATATTAGAAAACATTTTTAACATGGTTTTCCTTTTAACCCTTTGGTTATCTATTTTTTACACTGTTGGATATTACTAAAGTTACTAGTTTTACCTAAGTAAATTTTTTTACGCATAAAAAATAAATTTGTTCTTATTAAATAATATAGAACTTATAATTACATATTTTATGTCCATTTTATTTTATTCACTTTAAAAAAGTGATAAAATTTAATTTTAAAATAATAAATATATAATGTATTGAAAAGAAATCTAAAGAATCGTGTAACTTAAGATAAAAAATATAAAACATAGGTTGGTAAAATAAAATTCATATTTTAAAATTTAAAATATATATTATAAGATAAATAATTCTTTCTAGAAAATAGTTTGATAAATTTCCATGTTATAATTATATTTTAATAATGTCATAAAATTCATTATATTTGTAAAAACAGTATTTTCACTATTTACTTAAAAACTACGATTTTATAAAAATCCTAAAATTTATCAAAAAATTATATATTTATTATAAGTACAAAAAATCATTTAATTTGTTCAATTTTAAAATCTTTTAATTTTATAATTTATATTTTAAAGAGAAATAAAATGAAAATTTTTTCATATTAAAATAAAAATTTAAAATAGTAGTTATTATTATTTTTTATTTCTATGAAACAAAAATAAAACAACCATTAATAAATCAATATTATATTTTATTAATAGAATCATTTAAAAATAATATAAATTGTTTTTTAATAAAATATAGAGTGCATAAAATATCACATTTAGTAAAGGGGTATTTCATGCACAAAATAGACTAAGTATATTTATATACAATGATATTTATACATATTTCATAATTTGGTTACTCAAATTCATACCCACTAATTGGATGGATAGGGTAATATTTTCCTAATTTTATCTAAATAAAATATATCATGTTTTTTTTATTTTGGTTTTTCATGTATAATAAGATATTAAAAGGATTTTAATTTAAGAAAAACATATAGGGGAATTTTTGTTCATTAAATTCTCCCTATTAAATCAATTATGTCGTCAAAATATTAATTATTCCTTATTACTGAAATATTTTAGGGTTTTCATAAGATAGATATGGCTTGGGATTTAATTTCTAATGAGGATTCATCCTCATTTTCATTGGTATGGATAATAAACTCAAATTTTTTCTCTTAATAACAATATAATGAATTTGGAATTTTTCTTTAAAAGATTGTGTTAAATACCCTAATAAAATGGTGTAATTTTTTTATTGGGAGTTTATAGAAAAACTTATATTAATTAGTGGCAACATGTTTTTTTAGATGTTATTTTCTTATTTAGACAATTATCATCTCCTCAATGTCGAGAGAGTTAATCCATTCTTAATATCACATAAAATTTGACTAAAGGAAGGATAATAATATTTTATAGGAATCACATTCTAAAAAATATTGTTTAATGATGAGTGATTTTTATGGGATATAATATTTATACCACTAAAGCTATTATTTGAAAATTCAACATCTAGTCATTGGGGAGGCAGTTTTATGTACTTTAATAGAGAGGAGTAGGTTAAGAAATATAGAAGTATAATACTCACAGTTCTTGATTCGGTGATCACTCCTCCTCATTTCAAATTATTTTCAAAACTCAATTATATTGTTTTTACACTAAAAAGAATTATGGTAAAATAATTACATTACAAATTATTTTTCAAAATTCATTACCCTTTGAAATTAATACATTACCTATTAGTTCAACCAGAATCACTCTTGAATTAGTCTTGTTATCTTCTGATTGGGTTCTCTCATATTATTTAACTTAGTTACTTAAAATAATATATGCTTAATAATATATTGTAAAGTGAATTTGATTAACCAAAGAATATCCCTCAAGAGTGTCTAGTTAGGTGTATAGTCATATGCCCACTAATCATGCACCTGAGTAAAGTTTAAGTAGATACTCATCCATCCTTTCTAAAGTTTATTAACCCTAGGTGAATATGTTTCATAGCCGCATTCAATTTACAATATATATATATGGATTTAATTTCCTGGAGGGCCACACAACATTTACTTTACAAAAACTTTAGGATGTTATTCTATACATAGACATATCACTTATACCTATCAGTACGGTTTTCACTTATGCAATCTTATAATAATCCCTATAATATTCAATATTACTTTAACTAACCTAAAAATATATATATTCCTCTAAAATTTTTATCAACCATAACTTATCAACACTTAAATCATCCTCAACTAATATATCAATATCTAAATTTTTATAAACCCTTCCTTAACACCAAATACGACTCTTTAGATGTTACTTCCCCATAATTACATGATTTATAACAAATATTTTATTATAATATACTTCCATGATCATTTACATTGAAATTATTAGGGTATTAAAAGGAAAAATTAACTAAAAAACCATTCATTTTTTAAATAATGGAAATTTTCCGACTCTATAAGCAAATAATTAATCCATATCAATCCTTGAAATATGAAAAAATTTATCCTCATAGGAAAATCTTCTATAAATTTCATATGTATTTATTTCTTTTTAACATGGGGTAATAAGAACATAATAAATGGGTGCACTAAGACGTTTAGTAAGTGTAAACATAAATGATAATAATCAAATATCATAATTGATCATAAAATGAGTATATGAGTATGATAATATAATAATAGTAAAATAACACATAATAAATAAATCATACCCAATAAAATACTGAAAATTTTCCAAGAATATTCAAATGAAGCTTTTCGCATAAGGGAATAGTTATAATAGGATCTTGGTATCAAAAGATTATAACCATAATTTGTACATAACATAATAATATTATCACCAATGTTCATCACAAATTTTCTTTAAAGGTATATTAATAATTAGTTTCACCAAGGTATCATACAACATTACCAAGGAATACTACCAAGGTATTATAAATATTTCATATCTATAGAAAAATTAATTACCCAATGCATTAGAGCACTATCAGGGCACACCCTTCCATATATTATATGTAAATTGTATATGCATTACACATGAAATAAATCAACATCATATCATAAATAAAACATTGAGAGATAAGGGGACTAATATCCCTTTCAAATGGAATCATGTAAGGAAAAAATTTATAATTTCATCAATAAAAATTGTACACCCATAGAATTTAAATGGGTATCCAATGATACGAAATAAATTTCTAGGTAGATAAAATTCAAGGGTGTAAATCTTAATTACTATATATAGATAAATGGTATAAAGTTTGGATAATGATTTCCTAAAAAAATCAATGAATTTCTTCAATGTGATAACACTTCAATCAATGAAATGGAAAACATGGTATTCACAATGAAAAGGCATTGGAAGAAAATTTATTCATAGAGTATGGTTAGGACCATAAAGGTAGTGATGGATCACTCATTGTTTACAGAAGAAAATTTCATAATCCATCTAGAGGAATATTTATGATGGTATAATTTGAAAAATATCCTTTATCAAGCATAAAATATGTCTAAGTATGTTTACGTGAGCGCAAAAATATTTCATGGAGCATTAGACTAATAACATTCAAAATAAGGAACATCCTTGACTCCTTCAAAAATATTTATTTAGAGAGAAGAAATATTCAATAAATATAATTGTATTATAATTGCTTTTATAATCCAATAAATTATATATTTTAAGTCTAATTTTACAAAAGAAAAAATGGTGGAAATATGTTTTCACATAAAAAATGTTAAAAATATATTCATTTCACATCTTGTTAAAAACATAACATATGAAAAACATTATTTTTTTAAAAGAAATATAATTAATTAAAACATATTGTAAAAAGTATTTAAAAATTAATTGATTCATAGTTAAGGACATTAAAACAAATTCAATAAATAAGAACTTGGAAAAGGGAGGCTCATAATAAAAAGGAAGAGGCAGGGTCATTTTCTTTGAAAGGAATAAATTTAAGAGAAATAATAATAAAGAGTAAATGGAAATATTAAGTAAAATGTAAATAAAAAATGAATATGGTAAAATAAATTCATCATAAAATTATCACACCATATCAATGATATCATGGTGCATAATATGAAATGCGTCTCAATAAATTAAATTTGAGATTAAGAATCCCCTTCCTTAATTCTTAACATTCAATAAAGAATTTTAATATCATGTAGAAAACAATAACTATATTAATAACCTATTTCATATCCTTATTCATATTTATATACTTTTATATTGTTTATTTATAATTATTCTCTAAAGGTATATTAGTTAATTACTATCTGTTTTCAACATCAGCTATGACTAATCTTGATCGCTTGGAACTAGTTTTGTAATACCGATGATGTTATTAATAATTATTACAAATTTAAGCATTAACATATCACACATGTTACTAGAATTTATTCAATTTAAATATTTATAATTTCATTATTTTATAGTTTTTTATCCATATATATGAAATCGATGACCAATATGTCTCAGTGATTTTTAACGAATGAGCATTGGTGTCTTAATTAATGAGTTTAGTATTAATGTTACAATTATAGAAAAAAAATTATAATTTGCTTATTTATTTCATATATTATAAATACATAATCTTACATATTTATCCATGATATTATTTTATTTCACTATACATGTTGATTGTTAGACCGAAACGTACATGAACATACTATCATTAATGGATGACTATGGTTATGAAATTTGTTTCTCTTAGAGTAATATCAATATTAAAGAATCATAGTGATATAATATTAACATTATAAGTCTTTTAATCATATATTAAGTGATTTTGAGAGATAATAAATAAACTAGATAAATAGTGATATATGTTACTTCCTAGAAGCAATAGTCCGCACAAGTGCATGGATGAAACTTTCATTTTTCTTAAGATAAATGTAGAAAGTTATTTATTTATTTTTCCCAAAATATAAAAAAACTATATAATATAAATAATGATTTCATCAGATAATATTGGAGAAAATATTTTTAAATTTAAATTATATAAAATAAACAATGTTAGTAAAAATTTAGTAATTATTTTGACAACATTGAGGTACCCTTAGAGAATTAATTAAATAAGGAGGAATTGGGAAAAACAGTTGTGTTCAAAACAACATGGAAGTGAAGGAGGATTCAATGGGAAGTAAAGAGGTTATATTTTCAATAGAAAATAGACATTTTGGATTTGTCTTGAAGGGGTGGATAGGGGACCCTTTTATAAGTGTTGATAATGAAAATATTGTAATAATTTTTCCTAATATAAAGAGGGAACATGTTTCACATGTCAAGAAGAATAAAAAAGGGAAAATAATGGAGTTGAGATGATTTTTTTCTATTTCAATACTTAACAAATGAATTATCATTATTTTTAACAAGTTAGGCCATTTAATCCTATGGTTAAAACTTTTTACTCTTTTGGCTTTTACCGTGATAACTTGTTTTTATGTCTCTAATTTGTTTTTATGCCCAAAAAATAAAATGGTATTTAATACATAATATAAACTTTATAATTAATTTTTTTTAAAAAAATTAGACTCAATTTTTATAAGTGATAAAAATTAAATTTAAAATAATAAATGTACAATTTTTTAAAAATAATTTTAGAGAATAATGTAACTTGTGTTCTAAAATATCAAACATAGATTCATAAACTATAATAAATATTTTAAAATTTTTAATGAATCTTATAGAATGAATATTTTTTCTAAAATAGTATTTCAAAAAACCCCTTGTTATACTTTTATAGTAATAAAATAATAAATGTCACACTATATATAAAAACAATATTTTCCATTATTCACCTAAAAATAAATCTTTTCAGAAAAAATATAAACAAATTATCATACGATAATATTATAATTCTAATTTAAAAAATTATGTTATTTTTGTCAAATTAAAATTCTAAAATTTTAGATCTTTACTTCTTTATAAAAATATGCTGGTCACCATTTTCATATTAAAATAAAATTTTAAATTACTCACTATTCTTATTATTAATTTCTATAAAACACTAATAAAACTAAAATTAATAAATAAATATTATATTTTATTAACATCAAATTTTAAAAATAATATAATTAATTTTATTTAAAAAGATTAACATCATATAAAAAACGAATTTAATAAAATAAAAATTTAACCTCAAAATAAACTATTCAAATTTCTTTAGAATGAACTATAAATTTATTTATATATTTTTTAATAATTTGGGTTCTTCTATTGATACCCACTAATTAGATGGATAGGTTTTATAGACATATTATTTTCTAAAAAAATATATCATTATTTGGTTTTAGTTTAGTGTTGCGTGTACAATAAGATATTATCATATTATTTATTTAAGAAAAATACATAGTAAAATTTTATGTTATTACATTCTCCCTTGATTAAGAAAATAGACTCCATATAATATTAATTATTCATAACTAATTAAATACTTAATAGTGTTGATAATATGGACATGAATCCAAATTTAATTTATAATGCGATTTTATTCTCAATATTGGTGGTATGACTAGTGGACTAATCCTTTCCCTTGTAATAGTAATATAATTAATGATGAGTTTTCTTTAATCATTTTTGTTATATTCCCCAAAATAATTTGGGTAATCTTTTATAGGGAGTTCATATTTAGGCATGCATTAATATGTGGCAATGAGTTGATATTTTGATTTGATTTTACTATCCTATAAATTATCATGTACTTTATATCAAGAGAGAAAATCCATGACTAATATCACATCAAATTTGACCAAAGGAAGGATATCATGATTTTATTGGAATTACATTACTATAAACACATATTATAGAGGAGTAATCTAAATGGGATAGAATAATCCTAAAATAAGAAGTTTTTATTAGTAATTACCCATCTGGTCATTGTGGTGGATATTTAATTTTATTTGGTACATTTGA
Source organism: Viscum album (assembly GCA_963277665.1). Classification (NCBI taxonomy): domain Eukaryota; kingdom Viridiplantae; phylum Streptophyta; class Magnoliopsida; order Santalales; family Viscaceae; genus Viscum; species Viscum album. The sequence continues at coordinate 68,178,048 of OY728154.1, forward strand.
GCAAGTTAAACAGGTTATGAATAAAATAATCATAGTTATTGAGTGTTTGATCAGTGTTCACCATTCCATATCATTTTTGGAACCCCATATATATTTTTCAATGCATAGTATTTTCCTTATATTAGAAGTTACTCATCCCTATCATTGTTGTTAGCCTTTAGATTAGGTCATTTACTTGGGTAATTCTCAATATACCAACATTTAATTCATTGAAATATTAATGGTACCTTAATATGAACTCTATTTACATTTATCATACCTACCACTCTCTTCACATCTCCTCAATAATTATTTTCCCCATGCAATCTTTTTCCAGACCAAAAACATCTCCCAGTTTCATTAAGATATTCCCCTTGGTGATTTTGATTACATTTTTGACATGAAAGAAATTAAATCGTCTTTCCATTATTTTATTTATCTCGTAAAATTACATGATAATCCATCATTATCTAATTTGGTATTTTTTAAACTCAAATAATTTTATATTGTTAGTCATATTTTTCAATCTCAAATTTTGTATAATCACATGATTTCTCACTCTATCTCTTATATTGTTGGTTTTCTCATTAGGATAATCTATTAATTGTCCATATAATCCATTATTAACTTGGTTACTTTGTGATTTATCCATTAAAAAATCAACGGAGTTAATTGTGATCCACTAAAAATTAACAACATTAGAGAATTATTTTAAGATAATTACACTAAACATCAACCTAAAAATTTCTTACAATTTGAAATAATTACATTAGCTATTAGTTGAACCAAAATAACTCTTAGTTCAAAAAAAGTTTATTGTGGTTGGTATATATCCTATTACTTAACATAATTCATTAATATAATAAATCCTCTGTAATGGCTTGTAAATATAATTTAATTAATCAATGAATATACTCTCGGAGTTTCTATCCATGTGTGTTGTCTTAGGCCAACTCATTATGAACTATATTTATGATTGATTTTATACTCAACCATCATTTCTATGGTGATTATCCCGAGGAGAGTATCTAAAAAAACCTTATCGACCTTCCAGTATCTATAAAGAGATGTACTTTCATGGATAACCACACAATATCAACATTACCGAAACTTTTTTATTTTATGGTATACTTAGACTTATCCCTTAGACCCATCCCAAGGGTTTTCACTTATGTTATCTTACCTTAATTCCTAAAATATTAAATATTAATTCAGATAACCAAATGTTTTTTATACCTTTTAAATTATGATAAATATTAACTTATCAAATATTAAATTATCCTCAACTGACATCTTAACCTTACAAGATATACAAACCCTACTCAGATACCCACTACGACACCCTGGATGTAACCATTCCACAATTAAATCATTTATAACATATTTTCCATTAAAATTAATTATCATGATCTTTTAGGATTATAGTTTATATAATTATAAAAAAAATATTATAAACCCCATGTATTTTTAAACTAGTAGGTACTTCCCACACTATATAAGACACTTCTTAATCCATAATAAGACATCAAAATCTCCTTGAAATTCCCCACAAAATACACCCTTCTAAAAACATAATACATATTAATTTTATTCATAGCCATTTTAAATGTAAAATAATAAATGGGTGAGCTTTAATACTCATAATAGGTAAATATAAGAAATGACATTCAAATATCCTAAGTGAGTATAAGATGATTATATGGGTTTCATAATATAATCAATGTATAAGAACACATAACAGATAAATAATAACCATTAAAATATGGAATATAAGACAAGAAAATTCAAATAAATATTTAATAAAAAGGGAATAATTAACGAAGGATCTTGACATAAAATGATTTTGACCGTAATATATTACAAGAAATCATAATAATATAAAAAATGTTAATCACTAAGGTACTATAAATGCATATTACCAAGGTTATTCACTAAGGTTCTGTAAAATATTATCATGGAATAATACTAAGTTATCATAAACATATTGTCTATAGAGATTATGTTTTTACCCAATGTATTGGAGTGCTAGAAATGCAGACCATTCCAAACATTACATGCAGATTATATATTACTGTCACATGAAATAAATAATATTAATGTCATAAAGAACCCATGAAATGAGAATGGGTTTTATATCAATCTCAAATGGAACCATGTAAGGAAAAAATTCATAATTCCATCAATAAACATGATAAACTAATAAGATATAAATGGGAATCCAATGATACAAAATAAAACTCTTGGTAAACATATTTATATAAATTATATTTTATTTACAACATATAGATAAATTATATAAGGTCTAGATAATAATTTCCATAATAAATTGATATATGGAAGCTCAGGTAAGACCCCTCAATTAATGAAATGGAAGGAAATGCATTCAAAAAGGGGAGAAATTAAAAGAATAGTTATTCCAATTCACAATGGATAATTAGACTAGATAATTGAAATGATAGATCACTCTTATGATAGAGATTAACATTTGATAAGCCAATAATAGCAAGAATTAATATGTTATAAATTTAAGAATATCCATGATAATGAATAAAATATGGATAATGATATTAATATAGGTGAAAATATATTTTTAGGAGGGTTAGAAAAATCGCTTTGGAAATAAAGAATAGACACAAACCATTTAAAAATATTTAATTAGTGAAGATAAATATTTTATAAAATATAGATAATTAAATTTATTTTTAAAAAATTAATGTGTAGAGAGGATGTTTTATAAAAAAATACCTAATGGTGGAAAGATCTATTCACACTGAAATCATTAAAAATAGTTTTTTCTTTTTATTTTAATAAAAATGACCCATATATAAAATGTTAAAAATTTATTTAAAACATTTTAACGAAAGTAAAGGTTTTATAAAATGACCATAATAAATTATTGATTCATAGATAAGGATATTCTAAAAATAATAAAATGAATACATACATAGAAATGTGAGGTTATCTAATAAAAAATATAGATGGGGTTGTTTCATTTTCAGGAAATAAATCGGGTGAAACATAATTCAATGAGATGAGAAATTTTGTGGGAACATGTAAAACCACTTAAATTACATGAATATCATAAAAGAGATTCATTAAGAAATAATCACACCAAATCAAATATATCGTGGTGCACAGAATGAGATATGAATCAATAAATTAAACTTGAGACAAAGAACCCATTACCTTAATTCACATATTCCCCTAAATCATATGAACCTCATGTAAAATAAAGAAACTACATTAATAACCTATTTTATGACATTATTCATATCTATAACCATTTATAAAATTAATTTAAAATTATTATCTATATTCTATAATTTTTCAATATCAGGTGTGATTAATCTTGGTTATTTGGATCTAGTTTAAAAAAAGAGGTTTCATTATTCATTCATTTCCCAAAGATCATCATTCACATATCAAAAAGTCTCTTAAAATGATTCTTTATGATTACATAAAATTTTATAATGTCATTCAATGTGATTTTTTATTTTGATACTTAAATATGAAATTGGTTTCTTTTCATCTAATATCATTATTAGAAAAGAATAATGATTTTAGTTAGATATTTTGATGTAGTGAATTATATTTAAATGGATTTTCGAAAATAACAAAGATACTCGATGAAAAGTTAAATATGTCATTTAATAGAGGTGGTAGTTTATAAAAAAATAATTGAATGATGTTATCATTTTTCTTATTTGATAAGTGGAAATGTTGTTAATAATTATTACCAAGATATGAAAACATTCAGTATATGATAATTTCTTAATTAAACTTATACTATTGGGAAAATATATTAGATATGGAAATATGGAAAATAAACAACATTTGGGAAATTTTTGTGCATATGTTATGAACATTCAGCTTCATTTGGAGGATTTCTTGGAAAGGGAGAAATTAATCGAAACACATATGTCTAAAAGCTTATGGAAGTAAAATATTATTTAAAGAGAATTAAATTGGGTATATCTTCCAAAGGAAATATAAATTTGGATATGTATTGGAATGGGTGGTGAGAGTCCCCATTTATAAGATGTTATAATGGAATTTTTGTAATTATCTCATCTTAATATAAATAGAACAATGTTTCACATATTGAGAATAGTAAAAAATTAAAACTAAGGGAGTGTAGATATGATTTAGCTGATAAAATACGCAGCCAAACAATTAAAAATAATTTTTTTACTTGTCAGTCCTTTTTACCAATAGGCTAACCCATTTTACCCTTTTTTTATTTTACCATAGAAACTTGGTTTTTACTAAGTAAATCATTTTGTATTCCAGGAAAATAAAATAGAATTTATTACATAATATAGAACTATTAATTTCATATTTTAATTTTAATTTATTATATCCAACTTCTAAAATTGATAAAATTTAATTTTAATATAATAATTTTTAAATGTATTGAATTGATTTTTAGAGAATAACATATCTTTAGTTCTAAAATATCAATCATAGGTTAGTAAAATAAATTTAATATCTTAAAATTTTACAATTTCATTATAAAATATATATTGTTTATAGAAAAGAGTATAATGAATTTCCACAATATAATTATATATTAGAAACTTCATAAAAGGAATGATAATTGTAAAAACTGTACTTTACACTATTCACCTAAAAATCAATGATTTATAAAAAATTAAAAAAAAATTATCCAAAAATAATATTGTTACTATAAATCAAAAAATAAATTTAAATTAGTCAAATTTAAACACTAAAATTTTAGAATTTAACTTTTAAACATAAATATATTGAATAATTTTTTCCATGGAATATGTCTTTTCAAAATACATTATTTTTAATTTTTAATTTTTATAAAATGATAATAAAACTAAAATTAATCATTTATTATTATGTTTTATTAAAACAATCATTTAAAAATAGTATAAAATGTTTTATTTAATAAAATATACAACACATAAAAAGATGACTTTTTGTAAAATAAATCTTTAAGAACAAAATGAACTAATTAGATTTGATTAAAATTTTATTCATATTTATTTGAATATATATATTCTATAATTAGTTCAATCCTTTTCATACCCACTAATTTGATGACTAGGTCTTAATGGTAATATTTTTATCTAAATTAATTATATTTTGATTTAGTTTTACTTTTGTGTTGCATATAGAAAAATGAATTAACGTAATTTTAATTTAATGAAAGTAACTAGTGAAATTTGGGATCATTAAAATGGAGGATTTTTGAGGAATTATAGAGTGAATAATAAGACATCCAAACCCTACCATCCAAAATAAAATGGGAAAGTTAATGTCTTTAATCATGAACTTGAGTGAATTTTAAACAAAAATATTAATCCAAAGAGGAATGATTGGATCCAAATGTTGGAAGACACATTATGGGTTTATATAAAAATCTATAAAACTACCATTAGAATGATTCCATATAGACTGATTTATATAAATATTTACAAGATACCCATGGAGTTTGAAAAAAAAGGTACACTGGGAAGTAAGGGACATGAATCTCAACATGAACAGAGCTAGTATAAAGAGAATATTGTTGCTATTGGATTTTGAAAAAATAAAAAGCGAAGATTTGGAGAATTATAGAATTTAAAAAGAATGGAATAAATTTTCTCCTGGAAATATCATTCCACAAATGGACTTATATCTAGTGGGAAAGTGTTTATTTATATATAAAGACTCAATATGATGTCTGGTAAAAATCATTATAGGTGAGAAGGTCTATTTATAGTCACTCATGTCTATAATTCTAGGGATGTGAATGTTATAAAAGAAATATGAAAAGAACATTTCACTATAATTTTAATAGGTTAAAAAGGTTCTATAGAAATTTACCCCCCAAAAATGTAGAGGCAATCACAATCCTCCAACCTATTTATCTCTTATATCATTAGGTCATCCCCCTCTGGTACAGTTATTTTATTAATGTTCTTCTATTTAAAATTTCCATACATGAAAAATCACTTATAATTTATCGAGTATTCCATTTCTTTTAAGTATGTTTGGAGGAAAAAATTTAAGTTATAAATTAAAAATTATGATCTTCTTTTTCATTTTTTGTGTCTTTTTCATATTTTTATGTGATTATTTTTTATTTTGTTTTTGTGTTTTTAAACCTATAGGTACTCAATTAGAATACCCTTACAACTTTTAAACCCATTATAATGTCAAGGAACTTATTTTAACCATATAGTCACCATATAAGAATGAATATATTCACTCTATTTCAAATTATGTGGGAGGAAAATTAATTTAAGGACTATTTTTTTTATATCTCCTACCAAGATGTATTATCCTTCATTTTAATCACTAACCTGAGAGGAGTCCAAACCAAAATTGACAAATTATTACTATGGTAAGATATATTATACATCAAAAAAATATGGGAATGAAATTACAACACTATTTGAAAATTAACTATACTTATATTTAAATTTAAAGTTTGATTTTTTTAAAAAAAATTACCACTCACCAAGAAAGCTAAAACAATCCCACAAAGGGGGAATGAGAGAATAAATATACCATTAAACCTAAATTTTCCTAAGGTAGACTTCCCAATAAGCTAAATTGGAGTTTTTACGATATCTTAAGTGGAATTATACGTATAATATTTTTGACAAATATTGAAGTCTATTAATCGATTTTGAAGAATCATTCACATCTTAAAAAAATGCAATGTCCCTCCCATCCTTTATGATTAGAAGAAAAATATTTTGAAACATGTTGAAGGTAACTGAGATAGAAAAATATTGATACTAATAAAATTTAAAAAGGTGATATATTTCATTGAAAATCTCAAAAGTAATGAAACTATATCATAGGAATAAGGTGAAAAGAGGAATTTATTCTTAAAAGAAAATGAAAATAATGCATTATGATTCAACAGAGGGAAAAATTCACTAAATCTACCTCAAAATTTTATCATTATAAACCACTAACCTTTATCTAAAGAAACCCCAGAAAATATCTAATGAGCTATTAAAAATCATGACTCACTGTGTAGATATGAATAGATTCCTCAAGCATATGGTGTCCCTTTCAAGAGATTATAATGAGAAAAACCTCTATTAAAATTCATACTTGAGTATTTAGTGAAATATTCTAATAAGGTCAGTATGATTTTGGATTAGAGGTTAAATTAAGGAGAAATTAGTTGATTATACTTAATGAGGAAATTTGAAAACATAACATTAATTAGTTATGAAAACACTAAAAGTATGGTTTGAAAAAGAAAACCATATTGGATAGAGTTTTATTTTTTCTTTAGTAATGTTTTGGAAGTTCACTTGTCCAAGAGTCCAAGGATTAAGCATGGAATAATTGAGATATGTAATAATTTAAAATATTACACTTTCATATTCATAATTTTAATCCCACCATTTTTATCAATTGTTTTCTAAATATTACATTTATTAATTTTATGAATAATTTATAATTTATTTGAAAATGTAATAAAACCTAATTTTTATTATATTGATTCATTTTTTAATTAATTGGAAAATACATGTATTTTTTTTTAATTTTAGAATAAAATTTTAAATAGGATACCAAAATTAATCTTTATTATTTTAATCCAAATATGGAATAATTTGGCTAGTCTGGAATTGTATTTTTTTATGAATTATAGGCCTGATGTATAAAAAATGGATATGGAAAAAGTCTTAAAACGCCTTCATTAGAAAAATAGTTAGATAAATAATTTTTCCCCATGAAAAAAAATATTTGATCCAAATTAGAGAATTATCCTATATTTTAGAAATTTGAAGAAACTGTATGCTATTTTTATCTATCATATGATATTTGATTGTATTGAAATTTGTGAATGGAAAAAGTCATATGGTTTTTGAAATTTAAAGATGCTATAATAATATTCATATATATATTTAATGATTTTTACCATGTGTAGAATATTTTATCAATTAGTAAGAGAATTATAAAAATTTAATATCTCTAGAATAAGTGATATTAATTTGACAAATGCTCAGAATATTCAGAATGAGGACAAATATAATAAATCTCTTATTGTGAACTTCACAGATTAAATATCATAACCTATAATAAGATTTACGCTAAGTTATTAGGGTGAAAAATTAGTATGTATGAAACTAATAAGAGGATTCCTTGTGGATCATAACATAAAAAAATATTTTAATCAAGAAAAATGAAATAAATATGTGCATTTTCATGAATAGTGGACTATGAGAAGATTTTTAGGTATGAGGAAGAAGAAAAATTCTAAAAATCTAAAAACCAAGGATCGTGGAGGTTTGACCATGAAAAAAATAAGATATAAAGTAATGATCTACATGTATAAAAATAGGTGAAACGTAAAAGGGGTGGCCTTTGGAGTTGTGAGTTTGTGTAGAGACTACCGCTTCTTTTATTCTTTTTTTTTTATTTTTTTTACTTTCCTTAGTTCAGTAATTTATTCTTCTTATCCATTAATTTTTTATACCTATTGGATTGGTTGTATTTTCTCAACTGCATGGGGAAGGGAATATTTTACTTATTTAATTCTTGATTCTTTTCACTTACATGAATAAAACCCTCTCTTTCTTGTTAATTGATTTTGATAGGAAGTATAAGATATTAATTTTTATTGCAGTTGCATTTTATTTAGTTATATTTAATATTTATTTCCTTGATTTATGAAGGATAATCTCCCTCCATATAGTTTTATGATATATATGGTCAAATAGTATGAGTTGAGAGGGTAAGTGATTGGAATTTTATAGCACGTCTACAATGGGCAATATTTATTCTTGGATTACTTGGGAGGTGTAAGACACAATTTATTATTTTTTGAGTATTCTAGAAGTTATTAGTTGTTTCAATTACACACATAGGATAGAGGGTAGACAAATATAATGTTTTTATTATGTTAATTCTCGCCAAAATTATTCAAGAAATGGTGATAAGTGTAATGGTTAGGAAGCATCTCATTCAATAGTCAATAAGAAGACAAGCAAATAATTTTGGGACTATGATAACATTAAAGTTGAAAATAAAACTCCAACACAATCAATATTTCTTCATAATTGTTTTAAATATATTAATTTCATTTCTCAATTTTTTTTTCAAAACCATGAATTTCAAAAACACCCCATTTTTCTTAAGTGAAAACTGATTTTGAGCACTCCTCTCTAGACACAACCCTAGGGTTAACACTAATTCTACATTTAACCTAGGGTAATAATTTATTTTTTCCATATCACATGAAAGTTGTGAGTCATTAATCACGATATAAATACTATTATTCTGTGAATATATGGTTTGTATCATCCATTTTGATGATTATGGTGTTTGTGTCTCCCCCACTGTAGATGATAAATGGTTTCAATTTCACAAATAGAAAACTTTAGTGTGGCATTTAGAATGTCTCATAAATATTGATACTAGTTAAGTAGTGGGTTTTAAAAGAAAAAGTATGTAGGAAATTTTTCATCTAAATTATGATATTTATAAGTAGTTCAAATGGATGATTGTTTTAGTTTTTTGAATGGATCTTCTCCCATAATGACAGGTTGAAGTGTGATCAATGGGTTGGGGACTATTAGTTTATAAAACCATTTTGTATTCAATTTATAGGTTTTGTTTTTTTATTTATATATTTTCTTGACCATTATAGCTTCAATTAATGATGATTTTTAATGGGATATCATTTTTTGATGGTTTAATTATTATGTTTATATTTTCTTTCCTATTATTGTAATTATTTTGTGTTTGGTATTGTCTTATTTCATATGTTTCTATATCTATTTACAACGGCTATTCAAAAGTATCTTATTACTCATTTCCATAATTATGTGGAACTGATGGTATAAATATTTAATGGTTTGTTTTAGATACATTATTCATATAATATCTAAACAAATAAATTCAGATTTATGTTTCATATTAAATAGAAAAAATAAGATAAAGCATATGATAAATAGGATTTTATGGGTTTTCTAGTGTTATTTTTTCATTGGGTTTTCTTGGATTCTCCTTTTATTAGTGTTGTTGTTAAGTTTTATTGTTTTCCTAGTTTTTCATTGAGGTTTGATCATGTTTAAATTGTTTTTAGAATCAATATTCATTATATTTCTTGTAACTTATGTTCACTGGCATTAGTATCATTATGGGGTTAGATGGTTTATAAGGAAATTATTTTAGGTCATTATTTTTTTCCATAAATGATAGTGCTTCATGAATCAAAATGATGAAGAAGGTTACTATTATATGAATAACATATGGATAAAGGATTAATCCTGGAAAATATGTTATTTGGTTTGCTAGGTCCATAGATATAGAGTTGATCACGATTTGTTTTTTAGTTGGCATGTGTTCTAGTGTGGTTGAATTTCACTCAGATACCTACATTATTAATGTGTTGAATGAAAATTATGTTTCAATAATTTTTGGGATAATATTAAAGGTTGGAAGATGATTTACTAGTTTAGTGAGTAAGTCATTCTATTTTCTTTCTGGGTCAATCCTATTGAATCGACTTGAGTTTTTCCTTCTCCAATCACTTATAGAAATTCACTAATTAGCCTTTGGAGATTCTAGTTGCATCATATTAGATGTCATTTTTCCTTCATTAGTTAGAAAACTGTTATTCTTTTTAGGTGTAGTGATATGTTCTCATATCATTAGTAGTGATTGGGTTTTTTTGGTTTCAAAACTAGATCCTTACCTCTTTTTATCTATCACAGGTATTTATTACTTCATGTAAATATGGGAAAAAAATTAATTTATTATAAAAAAATATAAATTTCTAATATTCAATTTATTCTACTCGTATATAAGTACAATTAATTTAATTACATTATCAGAAAATTATTTCATTAAAGGATATAAAGGGAGAGGAACATATACCAAGGTATATGTACATCCTTTCATATAAATATACAGTCGATAATTAAATTATTTCATTGAATTGAATTAATATATGTTAAATAAAATTATAAAACTATATATATTACTAGTAAAGATCCTACCATGTCACAATATTCTTCTTATTCACAAGATAATATACCCAAATTTTCAGATCTGAGAGTATATGTTTATAAAAAAATTTACACCATATTAAAAAATAGATGTAAATAGTTTAATTTAATGATGATGGTGACCCTAAAGGTCAAAATTTAAATATTTCTAGAATTTGTACCTCAATTTAATGTAAATTTAATTTTATAATATTATATCTTAATTAGAGGAGAGTCAACTATATGGAATGACAACGTTATGGGTGTCCATCAAAGTATAATATCTTAGTCGGTTTATTTTTTCAAATTATTTACCTATTATATATTCCATATAACCAATATTTTATCAATTTAATTACAATTTTAATTTTAAATTAAAAACATAAAAGAAAAAAAAGAAACAATGGTTGTATATTACATTAATTAAATAAAGCAATTTTAAATAAAAATAGAATATATATTACATTTTTTGAGAAAAATTACAAAAATACATTTGTCAAATATGGGGTTTTATAGATAGGGGCATTGGGGATACTTTTCACTAGATAAAATGATTATGAGTTTATGTTATCTTAATTAGTAAAAATGAAATCAATTTGTATCATTATTTTTTAATTACTTAATAAATTATTATTTTATTTTTAATTAATAGTGATCCAAGAGATATCACTAGGATAACAAGATGTATAATGTATACCTTAATACTTTATCAGGTGGAAGGGATATGTTATAGTAATATTATTTAATTATATGAACATTTCATGGTATAAGGGAAAAATCATAAAACTCTGAAGATGTTTAGTTTCATCCTCCCTCAGCCCCTCCTTCTCACTTTTTATAAAAAATATAAGTTGGAAAAAAGGAAAAAAGGGTAAGTAACATACATATCAATTAACGGTCATAACAGATAAAATTTTATGGAATTCGTTAATATTGTATTCAAATATATTTTTTCTAAATTTATAACATTAGTAATATATTTAAACATTTCATTTTATGATTTAATTTAGTAGAAAGCTACATCGGGCTCCTTCATTTTTTTAGGTAGAAGGGGAAATATTATAGCTTCTTTATGAACTAGAAAAGTACTTGATACACATAAGATTATAAAAGGACGATGTTAGTATTAGAAATTATTTTTGGACTCCATGTAATAAATTTAGAGAGGATGCATACAAGGGAGAAATATATTTTTTAAAGGCACAAATTTGAGATATGGATTTTTCAATATAAGTGAAAATTAGATCATCTATATAGTTATTATTTTAAGAAATATTGATATAGATGTAGCCTACCTGTCCCAATTATTTAACACCCCATTTAGATCTAATTATATATTGTGATTTTCATGTTAAAGTTATCCATTACCATATTATAGCATATGTGAACACAAAGTTTCTATGTGTTAATGTAAATAATTAGATTATAAATTTGGATCATGTATGAGTAGTGATAAATATTATTATTAATCCATGTACTCTAAATCCATTTATTAACAAAGAGGTAGCCATAGTTGGATAGAGTAGTAGGAATTTTCACCCTCTCTAGGTGGACATATTCAAAAATTGATGAATGGTATATAAGGGGTTTTTATATTTTTATCCACTTTTTAATTTCTTATTTATTGAAATATTTCATTACATTTAATTTATATAGTATTATATGAAATCTAAATAATCACTGTAAAATAAATAAAAGTTTCAAGAATATACACCATTCAACACTCTTCAGTTTCACCAAGGTCTACAAAAATTATCAATTAATACTTTTATATTAGTGATATATTTTACATTTTCAATGACTACTCAAACAAACATGAGAAATTATTTGTTAAGTATATTTTATAATGATATTTTAGATATTTTTGTTATTGTTTAGCTCAATAAAAATGTATTCCAAGTGTTTTCCATATAATTACTTTTCAATTTTTATTTTTATTTAATTATTTGAACACAACTTATAGTTATTTAACTTATCATTTTCCTTATTGTCTATCTTTATATTTTTTATCTAAAATTCGAGAAAATTATTTATAGTTTCATATATCCATAAAATAATTAAAATAATTTAAAATACATTAAAAATGATGTATAATTGAATATATATATTAATGAATAACAAAGGGATATGTTTAGTGTTGGTTCCTTTCATTTATCAAGTGGTGGTAAAACTTATATATTTATCAAATAACATTTTTTTTACATTTTCAGTCAACCTAAAAATTTATAATTTATTGGAGATTGGATTTCATCTATATTATTCCCACATTAATACACTTCATATTTGTTATGATCTTAAAAGAGGTGAATTTCATGAAAAATATAGAGAAAATTTGGAAATATAAGTTTTATTCTCCCAATATAGTTATTTAATCTTATTTTTACTATGTTACTACTATTTTTGTTATACAAATATATGATGGTTCATGATGGTGTTTCAAAGGGTTCACTTTTAAAAAAAGGTCAAATAAAATTAATTTTATCTATATGTAGCTCTAAAATTTATGTTATTTAATAAAAAAAATTTCATCAAATTATTTACTGGGTTATTTATTTTGATTTTTTTTTCAAAATTGAAATTTAATTTCAAAAAATAAAGTGTTTAATGTGGTAATTATGTTTTATTATTATTTTATGGGATAATAATCACTTGTATAAATAAAATGAAAATAACATTGTAACATTAGTTATTAATATAAATAATATTATAAGAGTGTTTCCATGTTAGTTATTATAATAACCTATGTGGAATGACCTTCTATGACTACTCAGGAGTTGTATTTGACATATGTTACAATAATAATGGAAATTAAGTCAAATTATATTGTTATTTATAAAAATTAATGATGAAACCTTATTTATAAAATCAGTCATATTAATATTGATTTTAAACTGATGTTAAAAGTAATAAGACCAATGTTAAAGGGTAATTTTTTAGAAATATGTGAAAATAATTCATAGATATATTTTTTATTATATCTCTCTTAAAATACTAATAATATAAATAAATGAAATTGGTGACGAAATTTGGAACCAAAGAAAACATTATTCATGGATATTTTAAAATATAACATTTTATGTGTTTTAGTGTTTTGTGATAATGTGAATGATGTTATTTTCAAAATTGATGAGTGTCTTATGAAGAATTGTAAGGATGTTTACTAAAAGAATAATAATAACAATATGAAACATTTATAATATTATGTGTATAATTAATATAGAATTATTATAAAAGAAGAAAACATTTTGTGGCATCAAAGCCCTATCCATCATAGATAAGAGAATATGAATAAATTAAAATAATTTTTTTGGGATATATTTAACCTCAAAAGAGAGAGAAATATATTTGATATATTTTTGGAATGCTGAAATTGTAAATAATAGACACAAAATAGTAAAAATTCAAACCATAAATTCATTGATTATTATTTTATATGACATTTATTTGTCTATAAATCAGAAGTAAACATATAGAGATAAAAACAATATTTTATTTATTAATGAATTAACCCATATTAAATTCATTATATTCATGAAATATATTTAAATTTCCTCAATATTTTCATTAGTTTTTCTATGATTTATAGAGATTGTTTTTAGTTTCTAAGGATGAAAATTAAAATGATTAATGGAACGTAGTATAATAATAGAATATTTTAGTACTATCCTAATAACTATATTGTTTAACCTAATAATAACCCCTTATATAAAATATAATATAATCATGTTAGTGAACTCAAGACTCGAAGTCTATTTGAGCTGTCATGAAAGATGGTAGTAAAAAATAAGACTTCTCATTACTTTAGAAAAAATTTATTATAATTGTGGTTTACATTCAATATTTTGGATTCCTTTTTGTAGTTAAAATATTCACCCAATGATACTATAAATTATAATAGGATGAGTTTGAAATACTTTTATGTGTTTGGAAGTTGTTGTGTTATCAATATCAATGGCTCGAATCAGGGGTTGTTTGAGGAGTGAGTAAGTGAGGTAATCTTCTTATAATATTTACTAAACTAAATTGTTTATCAATAATTTTATAAAAATTTTAAAATATTTTTGATTTAATTTTTTTAAACATTATTTAGATAATCTTTCATAAAAATGGAAATTTCAAAATATAGAGGACGATGGTGTTGAATTACCATGATAATAAGTGGGTAATTATGAAATTCATGTTGATTATATTAATTAACACATGGAACAAGATAATTTAGTTATATATAGTAAATAAGTTAAATCAAATTCATTATATCCTAGATTTAGAAATCAATTTGAGTCTCAAAAATATCATTATCAATTAATAATTATTGTATTAAATATGATGATCAATGAGTATAATAGCAGTTATATATTTGTTTTTTTAAATATGATCTAGGGAATGTTACAAATGTATTCAAGTATATATATTTTACAGATTCTATAAATTAGGAGTTGAATCAAATTTAATAAAATAAATCCTGATAATTTGTTTCAAATCATAATTTTTTTAAATTATTATAATAAATTTTATGATCAAGAATAAAGTTAACGACAAAGAATAAGTGGTTTGGAAAAAAATCAAAACATGTCGGAAAAGGGTAATCTTAAATATGAATTTATTTGATTTTATTATACGTTTTAAGTATTAAGATTTTTTTAAAAAATATGTTATAATCATAGAAAGTTAATAGAATATACTAAAAATATATTTTAATTAAAAAAAACCTGATGGTTTTTTACCTTGTGATAATGATACTACATTTGAAACTTTAAATGTAATATATACAATAAATAAAAAACCATAATGTGTGAGCGTCACCACTTTGTGGTTTTAATTTAACCAAATTTATTGAAAACATATCACATTGTTTATTTGGGATAATATGAGATATCATTCAAATAAGTTTCCTATAATGATTATCATAAATACATAGGTAATTGACACAACACGTGATTAGGTTTAGATACATTAATGATAGAAAATAGAGTTTAAAAATCACTTAATTAATGATGTTAATTTTGTAAGATTTATATGAATTAATGAAAATGGTTATCCATTTATTTTTTTATAAATTCTAAGAATCTATGAGGATCCTTCACTCAAATAATGAGGACTATAAATTGTAGTTGAATGATCTCATTAGATGTGAATGGTGATTATTTACTTAGTTGAATCTCTCTCGCTTCCTTTCCATTAATTTTCCACTAACGAAGAAGTACAAGCACACTATTAGATGAGAATATGTCCTACTAAAGTTTTTATTAATTCCACTAATTATTTGATGCATTTAAAGGTTAGAACAAATTGTTTTTTATTATTATGGGAAACGTTTTCAAACTTATTGTTAGTGAATAACCTACATATATAGAGTTGTACCCACTATTTTATTTCATATTTCTGAATTGTAATGGTCCAGACCTCTTTGATCCATTACTTTGTGAAAATATGGTGTTTGAAGTGTTTTGGGAGGTCAAGGTGACTTATTTATAAAACTTTTACAATTTTCCAGTTCTGTGAACAGTGAATCCAAGACGGTAGGATTTTTATCAGTAGGTCATATATGAGTAGATCATCTATCAACAGGTCATCTATATGAAGATCAACTATTAATAGGTCATCTATTGACAGTTCATCTATCAGTAGGTCATCTATCGGTAGGCAATCTATCGGTAGGTCATCTATTGGTAGGTGTATAGTGTTTAAAAAATGGTGAGTCGCATCCGGAAGTCATGTCAGTGAGTTACGTCGGAGACTCACATCGGTGAGTCACATTGGTCACTCATGTCAGTGAATCAAATTTGTGACTCGCATCAGTGACTCATGTTAGTGACTCACATCGGTGACTCACGTCGATGACTCGCATTGGCGACTCACATCGGTGACTCGCATTGGTGAGTTGCATCGATGAGTCGTCGGTGAATAGTGTTTCCAACATCCTACAGTTTCAACCCTTTGACATTATCTTTGACGTAAAATGAATTCAAAAACATTTTACTGGATTTAAGTCTGATTCAAATCCCATAACTCTTATCTTAATTTTCCTAAGGTTCAGAGTGCCTTTACTCAGTCAAACCATGTCATCTTGATCAGATGCACCTTTAATGGAAAATCTAAACCTTATCCAAACCAATGATCCATTTATATTTTCAAAATGGTTGAGAAACCTTCCTCCCATGTTCTTAATTCTCTTTTATTTTAGTGTGAGACACCCAAACCGTTCTTCCCATAGGAGTCGTGTGATCGAACTGCAATCCTAAGATCGTTTCTCCTTGGAGTTTTCCATACTGCATACACACCCCTATTTTGGTACAACTAGGAAATATCGATTCATCTTCGATATAATGTATGTTTTACCCCTATTATTTTGGGTTCCTTGATCTATTTTCTCCATTTTCTCATTTCCATGCGATGGCATGTGATATCTATGTTTCTAATAGAGATTTCTTGGGTGTTGGTTAATATGGTTGTGTTGTGGTGTCCTCGGGTGGACGTAGTCTTCACGAGAGAGGAGATCATGATCCATTGTGTTGGCCCATTCTCATGAAAAAAACACCAAAAACCTTTTGAGGCAGGGGATTCACAACTTATCTATATATTTACATGTATTTATAGAGTTAGCATGGTTTAGCCTCTAGATCATAACCTACATATATATAGAGTTGTACCCACTATTTTATTTTATTTTGTTTCATATTTTTGAATTGTAATGACCCAGACCACTTTAATCCATTCCTTTGTGAAAATATGGTGTTTGAGGTGTTTTGGGAGGTCAAGGTGACTTATGTATAACACTTTTACAATTTTCCAGTTCTGTGAACAGTGAATCCAAGACGGTAGGATTTTTATCAGTAGGTTATATATCAGTAGATCATCTATCAGCAGGTCATCTATTGGAAGATCAACTATTAGTAGGTCATATATTGACAGTTAATCTATCATTAGTTCATCTATCGGTAGGCAATCTATCAGTAGGTCATCTATTTGTAGGTGTATAGTTTTAAAAAAATGGTGAGTCGCATCGGGAAGTCATGTCAGTGAGTTATGTCGGAGACTCACATCGGTGAGTCACATTGGTCACTCATGTCAGTGAATCAAATTTGTGACTCGCATCGATGACTCATGTTAGTGACTCACATCGGTGACTCATGTCGATGACTCGCATTGGCGACTCACGTCGGTGACTCGCACTGGTGAGTTGCATCGATGAGTCGTCGGTGAATAGTGTTTCCAACATCCTACAGTTTCAACCCTTTGACATTATCTTTGATGTAAAATGAATTCAAAAACATTTTAATGGATTTAAGTCTGATTCAAATCCCATAACTCTTATCTTAATTTTCCTAAGGGTCCGGGTGCCTTTACTCGGTCAAAGCATGTCATCTTGATCAGATGCACCTTTAATGGAAAATCTAAACCTTATCTAAACCAATGATTCGTTTATATTTTCAAAAAGGTTGAGATACCTTCCTCCCATGTTCTTAATTCTCTTTTATTTTAGTGTGAGACACCCAAAACGTTCTTCCCATAGGAGTCGTGTGATCGAACTGCAATCCTAAGATCGTTTCTCCATGGATTTTTCCATACTGCATGCACACCCCTATTTTGGTACAACTAGGAAATATCAATTCGTCTTCGATATAATGTATGTTTTACCTCTATTATTTTGGGTTCCTCGATCTATTTTCTCCATTTTCGCATTTCCATGTGATGGCATGTGATATCTATGTTTCTAATAGAGATTTCTTGGGTGTTGGTTAATATGGTTGTGTTGTGGTGTCCTCGGGTGGACGTAGTCTTCACAAGAGAGGAGTTCGTGATCCATTGTGTTGGCCCATTCTCATGAAAAAAACACCAAAAACCTTTTGAGGTAGGGGATTCACTACTTATCTATATATTTACATGTATTTATAGAGTTAGCATGGTTTATCCTCTAGATCATAATGGAATTTACATAATAAATATTGAACTAGATTAAAGAATTAGTATCAATTTCTTAGTGATGTTATTGCCTCTTGATTTTATAGATAGTTTTATATCTATGCTTTGATTATTTATCATGTCATTATTGATGGAATTAGATAAAAAAATTACATTCATGTTTAATTGTAAATTTATTATCCAAAGATAAAGAGGCGTGTTTAATGAATTCAGTTTCTATCGTTATTATGATTTGATGACAATCAAATGGATGCAGTTATGCATGTTTAAATGAATCAGTTAATTCCTATAGAATAAAGAACCATTTGTGTGATTATGATAATTCCTTGAAGGGTTCTGAGTTACCCTCTTACTTATAAAGTCCATGTGCCTTATTCTTTGGAGATGTGAGTGATCATTGTGTGTGATGGTTGAATTCCTTGTTTAGGGCCAAGATCTCAGTTTCTATGTTGTTTGTTTCCTGTTTCTTGTGTTGTTGTGTGAGCCTAGGATATCTAATACTGGAGGCGATGTTGTAGTATGTGGGGGAAGGGAGGCCCAGTGGTTGTGGTAGCAGTTGATTCTTAGAGTGCCGAGATTCATCCGTTTATGCATGAGTGTGTTAGGGAGGAAATTTGGGATGATGGAATGGGATGAACTTGGGCTTACCCATTCATGTGAAAGTGGTTATTATTGAATCTGTTTTTTGTTTATCTTCTTTACTTTGCCCACTTCTTGAGTCAATTTTCCTTGCATACCCTCCTTCAGAAAGAGGCTAAGACGTGCAAGGCAAGCCATTTTCTATCCATGGTTATCCTATGAAGGATAGATGGGTTTACGCTCCTACTATAGGGTGAAAAGACTCAATGGGTAGTTCATCTACCCACCATGTTGAGCCCTTGTGTTTGGAAACATAGAGTTATTTTATTGAATTCATATAATTATATAATGTGAAGATGTTATTAATAAATTATTGAATAAATGATGTAGAACCCATGGAGTTAGAGCTCTCTAGGATTCAATGATGAGGTTATACTTTTGAGGAATTGTGGACTTGGTTTGGTTATACCTGGAAGGAATGGAACTTTGTTGTGATTATAATAAAATGTAATGTGGAAATGGTAATAGTTAATTAATTGTTAAATAATTAATTAATGTAAAGTGAAACTGATTAAAAGGGATTAGTTTAATTAATATAGCTCTTTAAATGGTTGTGTGCTTATAGGATATATAGTCTTAGTGATAGAAATGAGATTCTTATTGGTGTTATATGAAGTTGAGTCTAAGATTGGGTTAGGACCATAGTGTGGTTGTGATATATATTATATTCTGTAATTTTTTTGGTTTCCATACACTAATCCACCCTGTCAGTTAGAGAACTGAAACCCCCAAGGATTCTGGCCCGACACTCTTCTCCCCATAGTTACTTGTATTGGTATTAATGGTGGTTAGTTTTCCACATATATATATGTAGAGGGCTGTAATGGATTGTGGTTATTTCACACACATATACCCTGGACACAATTTCTTATAGACTACTATAGGTGTAACATGTATAGGCTGTAATGGCTTGAGGATCCTTAGTCGGTGTATGGGATGTAATGGCTCGAGGTATAATACCCAATGTAATATACATGTTATGTGAGTTGTGGTGGATCTTGGAAACTACCTGGTTACTTTTTTTACATGGATGTTGTGGTGTGATGCATGAGGTGCATGTTGATGCATGAGGTGTATGTTGCGGTACTTTGCCCACATGCCCATGGGATAACCTTTTTAGAGAGAGATGCTCAAGATGTGTGACACCGGGACAAAGAAAAAAAGTAGTGGGGAAGTGGTAGTGGGGTACCCTTGATATTTATTTTATATTATATACTCTTTTATGTAATACTTGGTGAGAGTAGCCATGGTGGGGATGGGAACAAAGTTACCTGTTTAGGTGACAAGTTAGTGTCACTTGTTTTTTACTGTTCTTTAACATGCTTTCTTTAAATTTTCACAAGATAATATGGGGAGGATACTATTGAGTATACTGTTTTAATCACCCTATGTTATATAAACTATTTTTCAGGTCACTTGGCGTGGGTTAGAGATCAAGCTGGTTACTACTATCTTGGGTTTACAGGAGATTCTTGGGATTTTTGGTCACTGCTGTTTTACTTTTCTTTGGTACTTACAGCTTTATCATTTTAGTTTTAGTAGTCTTTGCATAACATTATATATGTGTACATGGGTTTTCTTTTGTATTGTAGTATGAGAAGGAGTTGGTTGGCGTCTATCTTATCTCTCTCTTTCTCATGTGTTTAATTAGAGGCTAATGCCCCCATCGGTGTTTTTACCATACCCTCAGTGCTAGTTGGAAACCTGGGGCCTACTGTAGGTGGGAATTAGGGGTCATTATCTCTCTTCTTAGATTACTGACATAGAATGGGTACCCTTTGTGGGGATGGGGTTGTGACAGAGTGGTATCATAGGTCTGTTTGAGGGATAAGATGGAGTTTGGAGTTAGTCACATGATAGGTTGCATGGGTTGGTGGGAAAAAAATTAGATAAGTTTAGAAAGCACTATAAACATGGGATACCAACAATGACATGGGTATTTAGGTCCCCCTTTGTTTTGATGCACAAACCTTTAATATTACAATGGATATTAAACAAGGTGATACTGGTTATAGGGTAGAGACCTAGGAAGGGATAATGCATCATTCTTCCATACGGTTGTGATTAAACGGGTATACCTTGGGATAGGTTACCCAAAATTGACTAAAAGAAAACAATTAATTAATGGTAAAGTCTTCCATATTCCATTTTTAGAATCTCTAATAATTTTTTCTTTTATAGGTATGACTCTAGGTTGAAAAACTCATCAGGTTTTCATAGAAGATGTTCAGTAGGTTTTACCATCAGATCACTGTAGAGTAGAGGATGATAAAGAAGAAACTTGGATGAGGACACTCCAATAGTTTCAGTGCCTGAGTTTCTAGAAGTACGAGGTAACCATTTAAGATGCATTCATAGATGACTGGTTAGAGGAAGTTGAGATAGTTTTCAGTTCGATCCATGTTTAAAAGGATCACTGAGTGTTTTGGTTTTTTTGATGATGCATGGAGCATAGATGAAGTGGTGGTTCTTGTTCCTTATATATCAAAATGAGTCGGAAGTCTCATGGGAGAAGTTTCATGACAAATTCATAGTTGAGTTTCTTTCTTCAACCGTGAAGGAGGCCAATCTCCAGGAGCTGATTAACTTTCGATAGGTGAGATCTAGTGTCTAAGAGTTTGGAATCCATTTCAGGATCCTTTTTTGATATGCTTTGGACCTATTGTCATATGAGGAAGCCATGGCGAGGCATTTTAAGGAGGCTTTGCATCCAGAGATCCAAAACCAGGTCACTCCATTTATGTGGACAACATATCTTGAGGTTCTGACAAGGGCCAAGGTCATCGAGAGGACGTTAGCCAGATCTAGATCATCAAAAGATGGGATTTATTAGTATTACTCATGAAATAGAGTTTGGGTCTAAGGTTCTTGATTTTAGGGAAGAAGAGTTTTTTTTGGTAGGGGGAGGTCCCAGCCCTCAGTATCTTGTTTCTCCCGGGAAGTGGCTCTCAGACCTATCATGAGTTTGCATTTCTTTTGGAGGATGAGGTTATTAGTAGTGAGAGTGACCGACCTTTCTGAGTAGTCAACATGCGTCAGGTGTTCCACATCAAGTTCCTCTATTTAGAACATAGTATGGTCATGAAGGTGGTCATCAGTAGGGTCAGAGAGTCTGTGGAGTAGGTTTTGGTTATCTTCTTGCATTAGTGTTTCCAGCTCCAGGCGAGTTAGACGTTATTCGTGGTACCCTTTCCTTTTTTTATACTTGGGTGTATGAATTGTTTGATTTAAGAGTGACACAATCCTTTATATCACATACCATTGATCATGGTTTGGGACTTGAGTAAATAGGATTCCAGTACCCTTAGAATTGACAATACCAGTTGGAGGCCGGACTGACTTGTTTGAAGTATGTAGAGACCGTGAGCTAGTGTTGGGGAAGCACCACTCTTGGGGATATTTCCTATTTTTTTTTTGAATAAAACCATATGATTTCATCTTTATCATGGATTTATTGTGTTCGGTGCATTCTATCATGGATTTATTATAGAGTAAGGTGGTGTTCTACCATGATTATAGAGAGCTAGTGGTGTTTGTTGGAGAGAGAAACCCTAATATGGGTCAGAGGTGTGTTCCATCATTGTCATACTTGATGGCTAATCAGATGCTGAGTTCATCGGAGGTTCAAGAGTTGGAATTTCCCGGGTTCGTAGAAGAGTACCCTAATGTATTTCTATAAGAGGGTGTAGTGTTACCCCCTCGATGAGAGATCAATTTTGGGATCGAGCTACAACCTCGCGTGTCTCCTATCTTGATTTATCCATATAGGATGGTGCCTTCTGAGTTGCAGGAGCTGCATATATAGATAAATGGTTTGTTACAATGTGGTTTTTTTGACCGAGTGTGTCACTATTGGGTGCACCAATTTTTTTCATAAAGAAGGCTGATGGAAGTTTTCAGTTGTGTTTCGATTATCGTCACATAAACAAAGTTACAGTGAGGAACCACTATCCTCTTCCATATATTGATGAATTATTCAATCAACTGAAAGGTTAATGTTGGATCTCTAAGATTGAATTTTGGTTAGGATATCTTCAAAAGTGTGTGAAGGATAAGGATATCCCAAAGACTAATTTACACTTTCATCATGGGCACTATGAGTTCGTGGTGATGTTGTTCAGTGTGACGAATGCTTCAGCTGTGTTCATGGGGTTGATGAATGCTATGGTCCATGAGTTATGGAATAAGTTCTTGCGGTTTTTCATCGACAACATCCTTGTGTACTCTGCATTTGAGGAGGATTATGCAGAGTATCTGTGTTCTCTTTTGGCTATTCTTTACCATGATAAGCTATTTGGTTAGTTGATGATGTTTGAGTTTTGGGCTCAAGAAGTCTGTTTCTTGGGGCATGTTGTATCCTAGTAGGGATTAGCTGTGTATCTTTTTAAGATGGAAGAAGTTGTGTCTATGGATACCCCCATGATAGGGGTAGAGGTGAGAAGTTTCCTTAGTCTTTTAATATATTATAGGAGGTTCATAACTGATTACTATCAAGTTAGATTCCTCTAACAGTGTTGAGCATAAAGGATCATGCATTAATGTGGACTTATTAGTATTAAGAGGCTTTTGAGCTTCTGATGGAGAAGTTGGTCAGTGCTTCGGTTCTTCATCTGGTAGTAGAAGGATTTTAGTTTTAGGGTTTCTGTGATGCTTCACATGTGGGGTTAGGTTTTTCTCTAATGTAGTAGAGATCAATCGTTTCTTATGCATCCTAGAAAATATGTCCCCATGAATGTAACCATGCCACCCATGATCTCAAGATTGCGGTAGTGGTGTTTTCCTTGAAGTTGTGGAGACATTACCTCATTGGCAGTCATTTTGTGGTCTTCACCGATCATAAGATATTGAAGTACGTTTTTCCCAGCATGACTTGAACTTGCGACAGCGTCGATGGATGGATTTCTTAAAGGATTATTACTTCAAAATTTCTTATACACCTGTAAAGGGGAATTTTGTAGCTGAATTGTTGAGAAGGAATTCACGTAGTTATGCAGTGCGTGAATATGGTTATTCTTTGAAGGTGATGGAATATATCTCATTATTACACATGGATATGGGAGAAATTGGGGGAAGAGGATGAATTTTCAGATGATGGTGTAGTCATATATGATGCATCAGGTTGAAGAGTCCCACTTGGGGGATCTTGAGGTGGAGGTCTGGAGGGACCGGTTTGTTTATGGAGAGGCCCCTGATGGTTGTTCAGAGGATAAGAAACATTGTGTGTTGTTTTAGGGGAGGATTTTCATTCCTTTGGCGATGTGTGAGAAAGTTCTCCAAGAGTTCCATAGTTCTCCCTTAGAGGTACATCTTGGTGGGACAAATATCTACCAGGCTTTGAAGAGTTAGTTTTGGTTTCCTCGATTGAAGGGTGTAGTTATAGAGTTTGTTTCTCGATGATTGGTCTGCCTAAATGTGAAGGCCAGCCATCATGTTCCTGGCTGTTTCCTTTATCCAATAGATGTTCATCAGTGGAAGTGGTAGGAAATACCCATGGAATTTCTTATTAGATTACCTCGATCTAAGGGAGTCTATGATTCTATATGGGTAGTAGTGGATCGTTTGACGAAATCAGTTCACTTCATAGCAATCAAGGAGTCGAGCTTAGTGGAGGTTTTGTCGAGGTAATATCTGGAGGAGGTGGTGAGACTCCATGGATTCCTGAGGATGACCATTTCCAACCAAGATCCTCATTTTACCTCAAGAGTGTGGATAGGTCTCTATCTTGATTTTGGTTTTTAGTTACGACTTTGGACTACTTTTTATCCGTAGATAGATGGTCATACAGATTAGAACATCTAGACTCTTGAAGAAATGTTTCTCTCTTGTGTACTGTATTTTTGAGGTTCATGGATGAGGCCCATACCCTTGTTAGAGTTCCTTTAAAATAATATTTTTTCACTCAACCATCGGTATAAAAATGTTTGAAGACTTATATGGAGGAAATTTCTGTTCTCTGTTGTTAGGGGATGGGGGTAGAGATTCAAAAATTATTGGTTAGAAACTAGTACAGAACATGAGAGAGATGGTTCAGGTGATTCATGAGAGGATGACAACAGTGCAGTATCATCATAAATTCTATTCCAATCATATGGGGAGACCTACGGAGTTTGATGTTAGGGATCATGATTTTTTTAAGGCGACTCCCCATCGTGGGTAGCGAAGGTTTTGTCGTGGGAGTAAGCTTTCTCCCCGATTTGTTGGACCTTTCAAAGTGTTGGATCATGTTAAAGAAATGGTGTATCGAGTATAACTTCCCCCACATATGATTAGGATACATGATTTTTTTAATGTGTCTCATCTTCGTCATTATCTTTATGATGAATCTCATGTCCTCAATTTGGGAGAGATCGATGTTGACAATGATACGAATGTTGAGGAGTGGCCTATAGAGATCTGGGACCATAAGAAAAAGGTGTTATACAGGCATGCTATACCCTTGGTTCGTGTCTTATGGGAGAATAGTGGTGTGTAGAAGAGTACCTTGGAGTGTGAGTCCTAGTTATGTGCTCAGCAGGCCAAGATATTTGATGTTTATCTTTCATCTGGTAACATTGTTCGTTTAGTGGTTGTAGACCCTTTTCATTTATGATAAGGATTTATCTTTTTTTTTTGTGGCTTGCTCTATTTTTAGAGGTATCTCCCCTAGGAGAGTTTTTAAGAGTTGGTTGTGGTTTTCACATGGTTTCACGTTGTCCATTTTATGAAGTGGTTGAGCTCTTGTGGTGGTGAGAGACTTGAGAGGTATCTCATGGGGTGGATGTTCATATAACCCCTTTTTTATTTCCTATCAAGGTTGGTTTTTGATTCTTGAGGATGATAATGTTTTGATATGTATATGATGTAATGGCCTAGACCTCTCTTGTTCATTACTTTGTTAAAATATGGTGTTTGAGGTGTTCTGGGAGGTCAAGATGACTTATTTCTAACACTTTTCCAATTTTCTAGTTCTATGAACAGTGTTTTTAGGATGGAAGGTCATCTATTGGAAGGTCATATATCAGAAGGTCATCTATCAGAGGTCATATATTGTTAGGGAATCTATAAGTAGGTCATCTATCAGTAGGTCATCTATTGGAAGGTTTATAGTGTTTCTAGAATAGTTAGTCACGTTAGTGAGTCACATCGGTGACTCGTGCCAGTGAGTCACGTCAGTGAGTCACATTAGTGACTCATGTTAGTGAGTCGTGTCGGTGATTTGTAGGTGAACAATGTTTCCAACATCCTATAGTTTCTCCTCTTTGATGTTATCATTGATGTAAAATGCATTCAAATCCTTATTTTAATGGATTTTAGGCCAATTCTAAGACAATGAATCATATCTTAATTTTCCTAAGGGTGTAGTTACCTTTACTCGATCAAACCACCTAGCCTTGACCAGATCCTCCATTAATGTGAAATCTAAACCGTATCTAAACCACTGCTCTATTTAGATTTTCAAAAGGGTTGAGAAACCTTATACCCTTGTTCTTACTTATCCTTTATCTTGGTGTGAGATACCCAAACCATTATTCCCATATGAATTATGAGATTGAACTACAATCCTTGGATCAATTCCCATTGTAGTTTTTCTTACTGCATGCACACCCCCTATTTTGGTGCAACCAGGATGTGTCGATTCGTCTTTGATACAAGGTATGTTTTTCCTCTGTTATTTTGGGTTCCTCAATATATTTATGGTTTTTTCTCCTTTCCATGTGATGAAATGTGATCTATATGTTTATAATGGATCTTTCTTGGGTGTTTGTTGATGCGGCTATGCCATGGCGTCTTAAGGTGGACATAATCATTGCAAGAGAGGTGATCGTGATTCATTGTGTTGGCCCGTTCTCATGCAAAGAACGTTAGAAACCTTTTGAGGTATGGAATTCACTAATTTTATATATTTTTATGAGTAGTCATAGAGTTAGCATATTTTATCCCTTGGATCATAGTGGATTTGACATAACAAATACTCAACTGGGTTAAAGAATTGGTATCAATTTCTTTGCGATGTTATTACCTCTTGATTTTCTAGATTGCATGATATCTATGATTTTCTTTTTTATCATGTAATTTTTGATGGAATATGGTAAAGATCCTAAAGAAAAGATTAATTATAAATTAATTTTCCAAAGATAAAGAGGCATGTTTAATTAATCTGGTTGATGTTTTTTTACTTTGATCATAATCAAATGGATGCAATTATGCATATTTAAGTGAATCGATTAGTTAATAAGGAATAAAGAACTATTTGTGTGATAAAGATAATACCTTGATGGGTTTTATGTTACCATCTTACTTGTAAAGGTCAAGAACATTAGTATTTGGATCTATGAGGGCTTTATGTATGTGAAGGTTGAATGCCTTATTTTGGGATAATATCCTAGTTTCTATGTTGTTTGTTTCATACTGCTTGTGTTATGGTGTGAGCATCAGATAGCTGATCCTGGAGGGATTTTGTGGTATGTGGGGGAAGGGAGGCCCAGTGTTTGTGGAATAAATTGATTTATAGAGTTTAGAGATGCATACATTTATGCATAAGGGTGTTAAGGAGGACACCGATGATAAAGAAATGGGTTGAATCTGGGCTTACCCTTTGATGTATAAGTGGGTTATGTTTAATCTGTTTTTTGTTTATCAGCTTTAATTTCCCCAATACATGAGTTAGCTGGTCTTCCTTACCCTTCTTTAAAAAGATATGAAGTCACATGGGGTATGCCATGTGATTTTTGTGTTTAGCCTCTCAGGGATGGATGGGTCTACGCTCCTGAAATAGGTGGAAAAGACTCAATTGGTAGTTCATCAACTCACTGTATTGATCCCCTTATGTTTGGTCGCTTAGAATTATTTTATATAATGACCATAATTATGGACAGTGAAGATGTTATTAATAAATTACTGAATAAATGATGTATAAACAATGGGGTTAGATCTTTCTAGGATTCAATGCTGAAGTTATACTTATGAGGAACTGTGGACTTGGTTTGGTTATGCCTGGATGGAATGGAACTTTTTTGTGATTCTAATGAAATGTAATGTGGAAATGGTAATGGTTAATTAATGGTTAAAGAATTAATTATCATAATGTTAAACTGATTAAAAGGGATAAGATGAATTAATATAGCTCTTTAAATGTTTGTGTGCTTATAGGATATCTAGTCTTAGTGATGGAAACCGAGAGTCTGTGAGACATTATCTATAGTTGAGTCTAAGGATATGTTATGTTCATAATTTTATTGTGAGCTATATTATATTATTTACTTTTTGTGTTTATATATGTTACTCCACCCTGTCGGTTAGGGAAACTAACGCCTCTATGATTTTGAGCCCTGGGGGGGGGGAAGGGGGTGTTTCCCCAATATCCTAGTGGGAGGATGGATGTTTGAATACCCCCTTTGGCCCCACTCTCTTCTATTGGTAGTTACTTGTGCTGGTATGCACGATGGTTAGTTTTTCCCATATATGTGCATAGAGGTCTATAATTTCTTGTGGTTATTTCACAGATATATATCCTAGAAACAGTTTCCTATGGACTATTATAAGTGTAAGGCATATAGGTTGTGATGGCTTAAGGATCCCTACTCGGTTTATGAGATTTAATGGATTGAGGTATAATACCCGATGTATGATACATGTTATGTGAGCTATGGTGGCTCCCAAAAACTACCTTGTGACTTTGAATATGTTGATGTGATGGTGTGTTGCATGAGGGGAATATTGATGTAAGAGGCGCATGTTTTGGTAATTATCCTAGGTGTCTACAGGCTAGCATTTTAGAGAGAGATGCTCGGGATATCCGACATTGGATAAAAGTGGAAAAACCATGGGGAAGTGGTAGTGGGGTACCCATGATATTATTTATTATATTATATACTCTCGTATGCGATACTTGGTGAGAGTAGCCATGATAGGGCTAGGAACATAGAATACCTATTTAGTTGTTGAGTTATTTTCACTTTTTGTTCAATATTATTTAGCATTATTTCGTTACTTTTGCACAAGAGTATCCAAGAAGGATCCTACTGAGTATACTTTTATAGTCACCCTACATTATATAAACTGTTTTTTCGGTCACATGGACTTGGCTAGAGATCAGGATGGTTACTAATAGATTGGGGTTTCAAGAGTTGTTCGGGATCTTTGGTCCCTACCATTTTACTCTCTTTTGGTACTTATAGCATTCCCCTATCAGTTGTAGTATTCTTGGTTTGACATTACACATATGTAATTGGGTATTATTTTTTATAGTAGTCTCAATAGGAGTTGTTCGGTTTATAAATTATATCTCTCTTTTTCATGTTTTCTCTTAGAGGGAAATACCTTCCATCTATTTTTTTAGCATACCCTTGTTAATAGTCACCAATCCAAGGCCTACTGGAGGTGGGACATGGGGGTCATTATCTCTCTTCTCACATTACTGGCCTAGGAGGGGTACACATTGTGGGGAGGGTGTATTGACATCTCTATGTCTTTATTTTTTTTATATTTTTCTTCAAATTATTGTGGGCATATAGATATCCCATTAAAAAAATTTAGTGCTATCAGAGCCATTTTTTAAAAATAATAATATATAAATCCAAAAAATTAATACACTTTTCTGTTTTACCATTACCAGGATTTAGGTTACACAACCACATTTTGGATAAAAAATGATACTTATGAAAATATGACCCATTTATTAAACCACATTATTCTTTATAGAAATAATTTAGAAAAGGAGAATTCTTTTGAGAAAAATTATATTGTTATATAATTATAATATATAAAATCGATTTTAATAATATCACATCATAGTTTCCAAACCATAATTCCATGGTTTATTGAAATGTTAATTCTATGAAGAAAAATATTGTTCTAGTTACTTTTGATTGGTCCTTTTATATGATATAACCATGTATTAATAAAATCGAATAATTTTATACTATGTCATGGTTTATGGTTTAAAATTCATGATATTCCCTGTTAAAAATGATTAGGGTTGTGAAACAATGTTTTTTGTAATTTTTTTCTCAAATTAAAAAATATTTTTTCTCAAAATTCTTCGCCAACATGGTCTAGAGGGTCCTATGATAAATATAAGTGACTTTAAACTATATCAAATGTTAGTTTTGTTGAATATATATTATTCTAATGTTGTTATATCTCATATTAAATGTATAAATGTTTCATTTATTTTGAAATTTGTATTTATGTTTATAAAATATTTTTATTAAAAATGTTATTACATCTAGTATATAATTTATAAATTTCTTTATACATTTTTCATTATACACATAAAAGCATTATATTCTAGGTATAATTTAAAATATTTAGTTTTCATTCAACAAAATCTTTTATTTTTTATTTTCACCATGAATTCAAAAATAAAGATTGGTTATGAACTTTACATATAAGAAAATTAGGGTGAAATTTAATTTTAGGTATCACTTAACTATTAATCCATTAAAAATGTGAATTTTGGTAAGAAATATAACTAAAATTGGGGTTTAATATCAATCTAAAAAGTGGGTGTTATATATCTATTACAACATGTTTTATATTATATAGATTTTAATTTTATATTATTGCAATACTTGACATTATAGAGTTTCATATAACTTATCTATAAGATATATTTCTATATGTTTAGCTATAATTTATTTTTTAGTTATCCAAGTAATATAAATCATGATTTGTATATGGTGTTAAAAAATTTTATTTTTCAAAATTTTTAATTTAATTTAAGTAACAAAATTAAAAAACTACATCACCAAAGAAATGAATACATATAATAATCACATGGGATTTAATGACTGTATAATATTTAATAGTTATAAATATTATGTATTATATGAGTATAGAAATAGTGAGACTAATAAAACCCATTAAATTACATAATATGAGATTACATCTAATGTCAAAACTTTTCAAGAACCCGATCATTTAGTATAGGTTCCCAATAATTATATAGTGTATGGAAGGAAAATTACAACTGACCTTAAATTTTAAGTTCCTATATATGATATAATATATAAATGAAATTTATATCGGTGACCCTAATCCTTAGGTTCCCATATAGTTATTATAATGTTTCTATAAGAGATGGTGTATATTAGAAAGATGACCCTTTAACTTCGATGCTCTCCCAAATAAACCTCAGAGGGTTGTGATGATTACTCTGACTACACCATCCTCCACACAAGGGGATAGAGAATTATTAATTTCAAAACTTAAAGCTTTCATTTTCCTATTTTTCAAATCATAATAATCTTTTGGATTTCCCATAGTCTCCATTAGCCTAAAAGTCCCATTTCTTTAATTGGGGTTTCCAAAGTTGCCACTATCTCTCTGGGAATTAACCAATGCTTCAATTTTCAGTGACTTATCCTTGGTTTCCCATTTTTTTAGGGATTATAATGGTTGAAAACTTTTATAAATTCAATAATGGATCATGTGGATTGAAGAATCATGTTGTAGTTGGGTTGTTGGATACACTACACATTCTAGTTCACTTTTTAGATGAAGATGACCTCATGCTCACATAGTCCAAAACTCATCATTGGTAGATGATGCCCATTTTTCGTTATTTAGATGTACCTATGGATTTAATTAAAATTAAAATACCAATAAAATAGTTATTTAGGTTTGTTTTAAAATCCTTCCACTTACATTTCAAAATACTATTAATTTTTGTTTTATCAGTAATCTGGTATATAGATTCTTGTTCAACCATAGTAAAACTAAAGAATCACATAAACTAATATATATTCATATTTTTTTAGTTGTATGTGTCCAAGAAACCAATTAATTATATATGGATTTATGTGGGTGGGTATTTTCTTTTCTTTTGAATAGTTTATTTTGAATCATTATGTGATTTTTATCCTCATGTAAACATCCGAGACACCATTATTTAGAATAAATTATAGGATCTAATAAGGAGGAGGTGGTTCTTGGAGTAGTATTATACTCTATTAGAGAGGGTAACAATATTAGTAATGTTCACCAAAATATTCCATTAAGTGGTAATTCTATAGAATGTGTGGCTCTGCCAAGTAGTCCAACATTTTTTGTGTCATTTACACAAGCTTTGAGGATGTCATTTCTATTAAATACTACCCCATGGATGGATTCGAAAAATTTAGTAAAGAAGAGGTTTCCAGTGGATGGGGTGTGCCTTTCCCCAATCCTCGATGGTCCAAAGGATAATAAAAAACATCATGCTTTAGGAAATAAAATTTAATCTAGTTTAGCTAGTATAAATGGTACTATTTTAATACTGGTAACAATATCCTCTGGATATGGGGTTTAAATGTTAGATATTGTTGTAATGGATAGGATGTAAAACATCTATGATATATTAGGTGATGATTATCTGTGTATGGATGACTTTGAGGGGTTTTAAGAACTGAAGTCAAAATGGGAAAATAGGAAAGACAATGACAAAGGGTTTTAGACCCAACAAGAAAATCAGTCTCATGAAGAGAAACTCATAGAATATATTATAGAGTAACATGGGTAAAATGTGGCTCCACATGTATTTTGTGATAGTGAATTGGAATATATTAATATAAAGCACTGTCAAGGTAATAAAAATAAAAATAAGGGAGAATTTCATTTGGGGAATTATCCTGCATCTAAAGGTAATAAAACCAAAAATAGAAAGGTTTATCCTAAGTTAGAAAAGCTAATAATCACTTTGTTTGTGAGGAGTGATAAAGTTCCTAAGTGTCTTGAAAAATCTCCCTTCAATGGGGATAGTTTGTTAATAGAGATAATCAATAGTAATTAACCAACTATTGAAGTTGAATAAGGGATAGAGGAGGGAGTCCTTGTGAATAAAGTTGATCAAGGGAGGACACGATTTGAGATAGGAGTCCAAGAAGAGTACCAATATATAGTTCCAAATGAAATTGAAAAAGAGGGGGATAATAAAGAACCTATAGCCAAAATAGAAGAATAAATACATTTAGGGATCTTTATGTATGTCATGTTCAAGGGGAAACCTATTACACATAAAATTTCATTGAAACTATGAAAATCATCTATTCCATTTTTAGAAAATCCACAGAATAAAAATGATTAAAAGTGTACTTTAGAAAGATCTCACAGAATTGGGATAATTTGAAAAGGGATATATTCCCACAAGTGATTTGTCCTCAATTCTCATGTGAGATTAAATTACAACATTTATATACTATATAGAAACTGGAATCCACCTCTCCTCATGATTTTTTAAGGTTATAGGTTTCAAACAAAAAAGTATTAAATATTACCTAAGGTTCAATATAAAAATTTATATTAGGAATCTATCTATGAAGTAGATCATGGGATATTTTAGCATTACTTTAATGATTTCTTTATATCAAAATACTTCATATGTTTTTTGGTTTGTTATTGGGATTTTTTTGATTCCAACTAAACCCTCCAAAGTTGTTCTTAAAAAATAAAATAAAAATGGAATTTCAAGGTTATAATCCAAGAGTAATAGATTTTGGATAATTCTAATAATAAATTAGGAAATAATTTTACCCCTACCTATCGAAAAGTTATATGTAATATGTTTGACAACATTCTCTTCTAGAAACAATCATGGATTTATTTGTGAGATTTTATGGGGTTTTCATGAAGAAATATAGATATTGTCCTACTAAATGGGTAAGTTATATGGAGTCATCATTTTTTCTAACTAAAATTCATAAAAATTACCTATTGAATTGATGTAAATAAAGATAATTACCCAAAGATATGACATTTTATAGATTACACCATGCCTCATGATAAATAGTTTTAGAATAATTATAAGTTAGACCTATAGGTTAATAGATTTTTATAAAAGGTTGGTATCTTATCTGAAGAAGAATCATTATGATTATATAGATGTGTATTTTATATAAATAAATTTTTATAATTGTTACACATGGTTATTGGGTATTAGGTTTTCATTATACATTGGTACTGATGTATATAGAAACATAAATAGAAATTAATTCATCAAAGGAGATGTATATCTATATATTTCCAATTAGAAATAGGTTAGGACAATGAATTTTATCAATTATGATATAATTATACCTATTTTTCATGACCCATCCCTCTAAAGATTCCCCTACAGAGTTGGCAATGGAGAAAGATTGATAATGACCCCCTGAGTCTCGCCTCCAATTGGTATCGGGGTGGCGACCAACACCAAGGGTATAAAAATCTCACAAAATGGGAGGCATTATCATTTTATAGTAACCAAGATCGATAGATAAGATGTATCACCCTCAAAACAACTAGAATACATATATATTAAAGAAATCCAAAACCATCCCACATGTATGTTTAAAACAAAATTGCTACAAATATAAATAAACTCCAAAGTAAGTACCAAAAGGAAAGATAAGAAGTGACACAACAACAGTTCTAAATTATGAGCTAGTAACACCCAACACAGTCCCTATATTCCTCTTAGAAATATAAAAGTACTTTTATAGGTTAGGGTGAGCATACATGTATACTCAGTATAAAAAACAAAGTCTCTCGTGCACAAGTGGGAGAAGCATACTAATGATCCCATGAAAAAACATCATAACCAACAACTCCTAACAAGGTATAGTAACCATCCCAACCTCGCTAAAGAACACTCACCAAGTAATGAATGCCAAGTAATGTTATATAGAAATAACATCAATGATAGGGTACCCCTCACCACATTCCCACTGATTTTTCGATCTCACACCCTAACAAAAACTGTACGGGTGCTCCCAGCTAGTCCGAAAGAACAATATCACAAACTTCCTTCACACACCTGGGTCTCACAAACGCATCTCACCTGAATAAACCTAGTCCACATACCACATCACATTATACCCGCACACACCTGGGCCTCGCAACTACATCTCGCCCACAGAAACCTAGGCCACATACCACATCACATCCTTCCCACACACACTTGTTCCTTAAAACTACATCTCCCTCACAGACACATGCGATACATACCACATCACATATTAAAGTCACCTAGGAACTCAACACTTCTCATCCTAAAGACACTTTCAAAACAAAACACATATCACCCCGAAGACACTGGGGAAACACAACTTTCCCACACACACCTGAGCCTCATGAATCATAACCTGCCCAAAGAATATTTGGCTATCACTGTCTGAAGAGGGAGCAGGGAAGAGTGGGTGTCTATCCATCCATCCTCCTATCATGATTTTTTGGAAAGACACCATCCCCGTGACAATGGGGGTGTTTGGCAAATAGTGACCAACTATGGTGGGGTGTGTATAGAAATAAAAAAGGACAACAATTCATAACTCAAATCATACCCCAAAACCAATTAATTAAACCAATTATAATTATTTATTAACAATTCATTTGTTAATTAAATATCTAACTGAGAAACTAATAAACACAAGACACTAAAGGAAACACAACTGAAGTCTTATTCGAAGGAGAAGATCCATATAAACTAAAGTAACTTCACACATTTTTCTCTATTTAACACCCATTAATAACATAAAAAACTAACCTCAAGACACAGAGTGAATCTTTGGGCATGCTACTCAAGGATAAACTATGGGAGAATTACCCATACAAATCACCACTGTCTATATTCAAACTTCAATATTATTCCACCCAATCAATCATCTCAACGACAACAACACCCAACTGACATACACACCTAATAATATATCTCATCACAACCATTCTCAATATCCTTGCTGCATAACCACACCACACACGTCCCACAATCAATCAATCTCTCAACTTGAGATTTTATTAAACCACTCATAACACACAACACACCACCACAAAGACCAAGGTAGAGCATATCCATATTTAACAAGGAATTTTTCATTAAATTTCCTCTGTTAATTCAGGGGCTATCACAGAAATAGTTTGATCATGGGGAATTTATTTATTTTCTGAGTGTAAGTTGTTAATAAATTTCATATATATAAAACCATTTAGTAGAATACTAAAAAAGAAGAATTCACAAGCCATCACAGGTGCAAAAACAAATACCACCAACGAACATGAATTCCAGTAGGCATATAGCCCATATAATCATTACATACACATATAAAAAATAATAACATAATTCACTTTTTACCAGCCCCTTATTTTGATCTTAAATTGTTTCAATTATCATTATTTATATGGAATTATACAAATCTTTAGAAGGATACATTCATAAACCCCCGTATGATACACAAATAAAATAAATATGAAAGAAACCCTAATTGGAAGAACATACGATCATCACCTCCTTATAGCGCCAAAATATGGGGTACATAGATAGTAGGAAGTACCTCCTGGGAAAGTACGATCCAATGTATAAAACACAAAAAAAATATCCTTGGGGATGAAAGGTTTTGGGAATAGTAGAATCAAACGATAGTGCATAAGGAAGAGAGAATATCATCTTTAGAAAGACCAAATCCTATTTCAACAGATGAAAAAATTTTAAAGTCCATTAAAACAATATCTTGAACAAGACCACATGGTTTGATGTAAAAGAATGATTTAGATTTTTATAAGATAGAAACAATTTAAAACATCTTAAAAAACCATTAAATATGGTTTTAAAATCATTTTACATGAACAGAAACATCAAAGAGGTGGGAATGGAAAAACAGGAGAAAAACTAGAATTTTGATAAACCACTAGAAAAGTTTCATAGGTGGACATATCAGTGGATGAGCCACTGGTGGGTGACTCACCATTGGATGAGTCCCCATCGGATGGACTCACCACTGGTGACCTACCATCAAAACCTATCATTGTGGCCAATTATCATGATATACCATCATCGACTCACCATTGCAAGTCACCAGTGTGAGTCAACATTATGAATCACCGTTCCTAACTCACCAATCCCGACTGACTGGTCCAAACACGCAGCTGTGACCTATCATCACCACCTACCAGTAGATGAATCACCATCAGAAGAGCTACCATTTGTATTTACTAGTGAAAAAATCATTTTCGCGAGTCACCATCACGACTCTCTATTGGTAACCTATCAGCAGATGAGCTACTGTTGAAAAACTATATTTTTGGGAAAATCTCTAAATGAGTCACCCTGACCTCCCATAGTATGTCAAACACTGGATTTTCACAAAGTAATGGATTAGAGTGGTCCGGGTCATTACACTATTGGTTGTTTTTCTAGAATTGGAAAACCATTATAATATTCCTTCCAAAAAATATATATTTTCTTTTTATTTATTATTATGATAAGATGGTTTTTATTATTATTAAAGAAAATAGTTTTTCTACAAAATTTAATGAAATTTTTTAAGGAATTGAGAATATAGGGAATGGACTGTAAATTCTATATATGGATAAAGTGGTTATAACATTCCATTTAATTAATTCATGGATGATTCTAACACCACTTATATTTATCCCTATCACTTTAGGAAAATAAATTTGAAATGAATCCCAATACTCCATATATATGGACTAAAGTTATTATTAAATTACAAGTCAGTTAAAAAATATAAATATATTTTGTTAGGGAAAATTAAAAAAGAATCACTTAGTGGAAAATGTGAGAGGGATACTGGACTTTTGTATATAATATATTGTGATATATATGAATCAATTTTTTCTCATGAAATTGGTGGGTATATGTACATTGTATCTATTAAAAATGATATCAATTATTTTTGTTTTCTGTTTATTATTGAGATAAAAGATTTAATCCTTTCAAAAAATCAAGGATTTTAGAAATGAATACATGAGAAATAAATGTACTGATCCTCTGAGAGAATAATAAGTTGTTTCACAACTCACCCCTCAAAGAATAAAAAAGTAGAATTATATATCTGTGAGGAGGAACAATGCCTTTTTGAACAGGGTATGATCAATTATTACTTTTTTTCTTTCTTAAATCATTAATTCGATATGATATGGAGGTAAATTATTTCATTTTAAATGGTGTTCCATATATGGTAGTTTTTAGGACACTATATGAGATATATAATGAGGGAATACCAATTTTTCATTTTTGTAGATGTTTTTTTATGAAGAATATATATCAAATTTTTATTTTAATAAACATTTAACTAAGTTAGTATACACATTTTTATTAGTTTTCACAAAAATATAGTGGTATATTACTTTTATAATCTTATCAAACATAACGTCTAAGTGTCCTAAAATGATGTTTTCCTTGAGAAGGAACACATTATTTAAGGGTTTATTGGGAGGAAAGTTGAAATTATATATGTTTAAAACTAAAAAAGAGTAATAGTTCTTTGAATGCAATGCGAACTGATTACATAATAGATTTTAGATGTAGAGATGAGTGAAATTAGAATATAAACTCAAAGATCAAATAATATTTTTCTAGAACCCAATTGATGTGGATTTATTATCCAAAATAATGATGAAGTTATTTTTATAAATAATAAACCATCTACCAATAGGGAGGTCCTTGAGATTTATAATTTCAATAATATTTTAAAGGAAATGAGACCTAATATTGAATCCATATAAACAAATCATGTTTTGAACACCATGTATGCATTTGAAGGGGTGAGACCTATAAGGTGAATTATATTTTTATAGGAAATCTAAAATGGATGGAAGTGTGTCTGCTAATTGTGATTTATTAGTGGAAAGGGATATAAAATAATCTAATGTATTGAATTTTAGGAGGCTTTAAAAATATGATATCGTAAAGTTTATTCGGATTTAGATAACCACAATGTAATTTAAGGTATAAAATATTTTATTTATTTTTTATTTATTTTTTTATTTTTATTATTTATCTATATTTTTAATTTTTTTTGAAAAATAAAGAATCAAAATGGGGAACATGGTTAACAAATGATTATTTATCACCATGAATCAAGGTCATTATATGATTAGGGAGGTCTCTAGGGGGGTCTTCCCAGTTATCGTGTAGTTCTCTAAAACCTTTTGGATTATATTTATTTATCGAGTAATAGTGTGGATCCCACCAGGGTGTGTCCAATTCTATCTATACAGTTAACACATGTTTTGGAAAACCAAGCATTCATACCATGTATATCATATGGGTTTTAAAAAGTATGATTACGGCATACTAATCCACGATCATCATAACCCTTCCACCCTCTCTCTTCCCCATTCAAACTCCCCAATAATTGGACACATCAATCTAATCTCCTTCCTTCAAAAATCATGATTCGTTATGTAATTTTGACCTAGAATCATAAAAAATAATTGCGTTTGTGGTTATTCATCTCTTCATTGGTTATTTCTCTTCTACCTCCTTAGTTTTTATTCTTCCCTATAACCTTATAAACCTATGGTTTTCTTTGATAAACTTTTAGGAAATTTATATTGATATTTATGGGTTCATATTTACTTATATGGGTCTTAATTATTTATCACTATTGTACTCAGTCCATAAACTAATGATTTCAATAATTATTGTATGTGGTTTCATGAAATAAGTTTATTAGAGGAAATATACATGATTTAATACTTTTTGAAATAGTGTATCAAATTTATTAAATCATGTTATGAAATTTTTGAGTTCTGATATATATGATATATATTTTTTGAACTATTAACTTTTAACATGACAATATAAATAGTATTCCAATTAATGTTTATATATATATGGTATGTTTCCCTCTAAATGATTGATAAAAGGTCCCATTGAATGTAAATGTGTTTAATGGTAAAATTATGATTATTTTCAAATATTTTGGAAAATGGGAACCCCT
Source organism: Viscum album (assembly GCA_963277665.1). Classification (NCBI taxonomy): domain Eukaryota; kingdom Viridiplantae; phylum Streptophyta; class Magnoliopsida; order Santalales; family Viscaceae; genus Viscum; species Viscum album. The sequence goes on from OY728154.1 coordinate 68,218,237, forward strand.
GGTGATTGGGTGGGAACCAAGTAAAATTATTTATGGAGATTTTATATAATCTATCTAGACTTGGATCACACAAATAACTAGATATAACACTTATACATGAATGATATGGTTATAGTTCCACTATTTTGGGTGTCACTATACAACTAATAATTTTTCATAAATCCCCTCAGTGTACTACAAGAAATAAGATATAATTGGAACACACATGAGATCGTGTGATTATCATAGGATATATTGACCATAAATACCTTAGAGATTGTAATATAGTGAATGTTTTTTAATATTTTTTACATTACAATTATGTTCATGTATAAACTGTTATAATATTTATAGTGTGTTACATATTTCAAGTGATTATTTTCATATTAATTGTTATTCAAACTAACATGTGTGTATTGTATAAAAATGGTTCCTCATGAAACAATTATTAGGATCCAATTTTGATTGTTATGTTAACATAATATATACACCCAATTAGTGTATACATACACTTTTTAATTGATATAGGTAATAGAAAGTAACCACTTAGAGGATGTGTATATTCATGTTATATTTTATTGTGTTGGTGGTTGTGACATAGAGGGGATTTATCCCTCTTGTCACATGTAAATGGATAGCGATATTTTGGTTCATTTTGTTTTATATTGTAATCTTATACTCTTACATATCTTCACCCACTTCCCATATCATTCTATAATTATTCATATGTATTTCATACTCTTGGTTATGTGTGAATGATCATTTTTATTGGTCGGTGGGGCATTCTATTGAGATTTTATTTACGAATATATCTTGTTGATGATTATTTTTTATGGTTTCAATTACTAGTGTACATGAAAATATAATTTATGTTGAGATAATTTTAGGCTCCTTGTTGTATCCCTTCAGTCGATTGATTTTTTTATTTGGGAACAACTATTCCCAAGTTATGTTACCTAATGATAATGTACTAATTTACAGACCATGGGGATAAATAATAAACTTTAGGAATTATTATAATATGTATTAGGTACCAAGTCACTATAGCCTCATTGTTTTCTAAAAAATGGTATCAAATTATAGTTTTGAATTATGATATTTGGGATTTTTTTATAGATGTAAGATATGATCATCAGGGATTTAGGGGTATATTATGAGTGAGTGTCTATAAAATACCATTATAATGAGCCTTGAGTTTCCATGAGATGTTATGAAATAATAAATTGAGGATGTGTTTTAATTTTTTTAGACATTGTGAAATTATGGTTCAAATAATTTATGGTTAGATAACTTTTCTAGAGTAAAAGATTCAACACATAATCTGCAGACAATGCTCCCAAACTATGAGACCCTATTAGGGTATTTATAATTTTCCTTACATTCTTAGTGTATATTTTGATAAATAATGTGGATAACTCGACATATCTAGTGTGACCTAAATGGTTAGAATATGATTTGGTAAACCATGTAACTAAATAATGTACAGTGGGAATTTTGAGGAACTATGTTTTTACAAATTTTAAATTATTTCTTATGAATCTAAATGTTGTTAAGGATAATTTTGGTTTTAATTTAGTTTATAATCTATTTTAATGGTATTATTCTTCATTATGTTATTTCATGTACAATCATTTCCCCCAAAGACCTAATGTGAACCCTATAGAGTGATTTGAAAACATATTTCCTCGATATAATCCTTCTATATATCAAGATTTAATTAACAAGATTGAATTAAACATTAAAGAAAGGTATAAAGAATCGGGTCGAGTACCATCCTAGGATAATGTGGTACGTTCCTGTATAAGTTAGGATAATGATCAATCTTAGGAGTTTATTTATCATAATCCTCCATCCTTTGTGGAATTAGTAATCCCCAAGTGGAAGAGGATCAACTAGAAATGATTGAGTAGATCTTGGAATCTCTTAAGTCTTTAGTGGGAATTAAGGTTAAATGCTACAATTTTATGCTATAATCCCATATTTTAGAATATTGGGAGTAAATATTTCAATCCATGTTTCCTATGTACCTGGATTGGAAGGACTTTATGTTTATGTTCACCTAGGAGTTATATATTTACATGAAAACCTTATAAATATCTCAGAATTTTATATTCTTATACCATGGTAACTAAACATTCATAGAGAACAAGAACTATTTTTATGAGCTCATTTATTTTTCATCCAACGAAGTTTTTAAAGGATAAATTGAAATAATTTTGGTTTTTATAGGTACTTTTAATAGAAATTCGATCATTAATATTCTTATCAAAGCTCCCTACTTTTTTGGGTGTATTGGATTGAGTATTAATAGTGAATATTGATCAATATAAATTTTTAAGTATTTTAAATTCTATATTTATGAATACTGGGAGTGGATGTTATTTTTTAGTAAAGAATAGAAATCATGATGAACCAAAATAGGAAGTGGTAGTGGCTCTATATACCCATCATATTCTACATTTTTGGGAGCCAGGGGTAGTGGAACTCTTATATACTATCAATGTAACATGGTTGGGAATGTGATATATTCATTCCATGTGGCCCCTAAGTCTTTTTCACTAATGTTAATGTTTATTCCATATATATATATTTTTTAAAACCTACCATATCCTCAAATTAGTGAAAAATATCCAACTCCCAAGGGATGTACAATTCAATCAAATAAATTTAAGGAAACTAAAACTTGATCTCATGGGAATATACATAAAAATCCTTTATCTTATGGGAATGTCTAGTCTAGGGATGAGACTCAGTGTGGTGGTAGGCCTTAGGCTCATTCATAATTGAGGTAGTTACATATTGTTGAGAATGTGCCTATGGAATTTGAAGTAGGGTCGACAAAGGCATGTGCTACTATTATCATTGCACTATCTATGTCCACTAATTTATATAAAATATATACCTATAACTTATTTATATATTCCCATATCGTAAATTTATTAAATATTTTGTCTATGATTATTCCATATATTAGGGAAATATCTACTCCTCTTAGGGGAATAAATCATGGCATATGAGGTCCATTTTCTATTATCTTTATCTAAGAGGTGGAGTTATCATGGGAATTTTTTATTCATCAAATAGATCTATTATATATAATTTGAGGGTGGATTGTAGGACTTCCTTTAATGTTTTTATTTCTTGTTATCATTATAGGGTGTCCATTATTTCCCCTGAAGGGATATCAAATTTATTTCATGGAGAAGGGGGAATGTGGTCTAGTCGAGTATGACCTACTCTTCCTGAGGTTGTTAAATAAATATATCATACATTATCTATTATTCAAGTGGTCAATTAAAGGAAATTAAATAGTGATATTCCTCTAGTGGTGAGAGAGTTTTGAATTTTTTTCTAAGTGACGTCTCAAGGATAATTTCATAGTAATATGTCATGTCTCTTATGTGCTTGGTAGTGAAGATGCAACGAATTTCATTTCAATCATATCATATTGTTCCTTATAAGTTAAAAAGTTTATTGGTTCAGTTGGATGAAATGGAATCAAAGGGAATAGTTTTTCTATTTGTGTCTCCATAGGTATCTTTGGTTCTCTTTTCAAAGAAATATGATCTTATTCTCCACTTACTCATCAGTTAAAGAATTTATAATCAGGTGAACATCAAAAATAAATATCCCTTGCCTCACATTAATGAGGTATTTGATAAATTGAAAGGTACATTGCTATTATTTATGATTTAAATTTGATTAAGATATATTTAGATCAAGGTAATGGAGTATAAAATTCCCAAGGATAATTTTAGATGTAGGAAGAGTCAGTCTAAATACCTAGTGATGCATTTCTGAATAACCCATTCTTATGTTTTACTAATAGTGATTATCAACATGATATTCCTTAAATACCTCGATATATTCATCATTATATTTTTAGATAATATCGTGGTATATTATAAAATAATGTTGAAGTATGATAATCACTTAAGTTATCTTTAGACAATCTTATTTATATTTTCCTTTATGAAAGATAAATTTTTTTTCATTTATATGTATAATAAGTCAAGTTCTTGGGACATGTGGTATTGGAGAAAGAAATTGTAATTGATCTAGATAAGGAGAAGGATATTATATCATTGTAAGAACCATGTAATTTATTCATTATTAATAGCTTCTTAGGTCTAGAGGGATATTATTAATGAATTTTTATGGATTTCTCAAGGTCTATATCTCCTTTTACCACTTTCACTTGGAAGGGGGCGAGGTTTCTATAAATCACTAAGTGATAGTACTTTTTCAATGAGTTGAATTTTCCTTTAACATCAGAACATATCTTAATTATATTTGTGTTTAGATATATTGTTGTCAATTATTATGATGCATCAGGTATAAGATTGTGTTTTGTTTTTATGCAGGGTAATCATGTGGTGGTGTATGGTTCTATCAAATGTTAGCCACATGAAAATAAATACCCGACCCATGAACATGGTATTATAATGGTCATGATTTCTCATAAATGTTGGTGAAACTACATTTTCAGTTAGAAATTAATGGTGTATTATAATCATAAAACATTTAGTTATATCCTTTATTATAAATATTTGAATCTCATGTAGTGTTGATGGTTGGAATACATTCAAAAAAATTATTTTTACCTCACATATAAACTATGAAAAGGAAATGCAGTCACTGATTCTCTTATTATGATAGCACCTTTTCATGCTTTGAATGAATTTAGTGATAAGTGGAATCTGATGAACCTCAATTTTCTCATCTGAACATAGAAGAGATGTAAGTGAATGAATATATGTTTCTTTATATTATTCAGTTTTAACTTTATCTTTTATATTTTTTTCATTAGAAGAAATCGAGGATGAGGGGTACATTCAAACTAATGGAATCATATATGGAGGGAATATAACTAGTGTTTTTTATCATTCATAAAAATAAATTCCTTATTTTAGTACTTTATATGTGGTTCTTTAATCAATGAGTAGGGTGGTAATAAATTATTTTCATCAGTATTAGTGGGAAGAACATCCAGGTACCACCAAGATACATTATAAAATAAATTTTTCATATTGATGTCATATTATGTGAGGAGAAATAGTGGATTTTGTGTCATTATGATACACCTAGACATATGTTATTCTTGACCATCATAAACATTATAGTATACTTCATCCTCTTTTAGTACCCACTTAGAAATTAGATGATATATATATATATATATATTTCATTATCGAATTACAATGTAACCACTTTTTAATAAGTTCTTTCCAGTTTATGATTTCTCTATTAAATAAGTCAGCCCACATAATTCCAATCTAGGATAACACTAATTTGGAGTATCTAAACAAGCCTTATGTGTTGGAGATCATGAGATTATAAAGGGCACCTTATACAACCTTTTCTTATAGTGATCCTAGTTTCACCAATTGTATTTTTAAATACCTACATGTTTTGATGGGATCCTAAGTAAATCAGAGAATAAATCATCTTCCATAATTAAATGGGAAGATGGATCAGGTGATCTAGATTTTATAGGGAACACTTCGTTCTTGAATTTTAGATTATGGAGGCTCAGGGAAAACCCATTTATCATGTGTTGAGTTGGGTTATAATAAAATATACCAATAATATATTTTAATTTTTCCCTTCATAGATTTTTATGGTTGTATTTGTAAGTCTATATTATGCTTTCTGAAGTTGGAATTACTTTTCTAGTGGGAACAAGATTTTTTTAGGATATTACCAGTAAGATCCAAATTATTCAAAATTTACCAGTGATAAATTAGAGAAACTATATGCCTTTTTAAAATCCTAGACATAATTATTTAGTTTTCTATATTTTTTAATGGTTTTTATTAAAGGTATCGCCTCTGCCAGGACCCTAATTGCTTGATATGCAATAGATGTTCACACTAAGGTATATGAGATCCATTTGTATCACATAAAGGATAAGAAATGTTTATTATTAATTGGTGTTACCTATTCATTTTATTTCAATTCATAAAATAATATATGTATCCCATTTTAATAAATACCATCATGATACCTATTATTTACTAAACTGGAATGATATAGAGATAAAGATGGATTTCTCAATGATAAAGAATCTGATCTGGATTGTTAACTATTAAGATAAGGTTCCACAAGGTAAATCTATTCATCTTGTAAATGTATTATGGTAGAATCAAAGTTATTATCATGATATGTGGGAGTGGGAATCCTTCATTATAGGAAAATAGACTCACATATTTATTTATTATCCATATTGGATCTAACATTCTAGAGGTCAAAAGTGATATAGCGGGGAGAATTATCTCACCAATGATATTATTTTATGTATGATCTCTTTTATTTATTTTACGTATTGTTTTATTGTTTTATATGTATTTATAATTTTATTTATTAAAAAATATATAATCTAGACTGGGAATATGGTTTTCTCATTCTTAGTTCCAACTATGAACCTAGTCCATACAATGTAGAGTGTGGTCTCCAGTGGTGTTCACATGGTCAATACATGGTTATTCAAACCATGGTGATTACTTTTACATAGTAAGGAGTAACCATGTTACCTACCATTACATATGAAATTTCCATATATTATAATTTCATGGTTTAAAAAACATTATAGATAAATTTATTGGTTCCCCAAATTGTGTGTCCATTTCTATAGACATGGTTTGTGAATAGTTTGTTAAACCGGGCGACCAAATTATATTGTCTACTTAGGTCTTAACAAATATGAATTTACCAGACTAACATCAGATCATTTTAATATTCCCCCACTTTCATCCCCAATTTTAACACTACCTTCCTTATATGAATAAATCACCCCTCCTTCCTTCCATTGGCTTATATTCTTATATATTTTCCACCAAGAATCATAACAAAATCACTAAGTAACCAGTTCTTCCTCTATTCTTTGGGGTTTTCCATTCCTCCTCCATGGTTGTCCTTGTACGCAATGACCTTATCAACCTATAGTTTTCATTGATCAAATTTTATGAAAAGGGTTTTGATATTTTTAGCTTCCTATTCACTTTTAAGTTTATTTCCACTTCATCACAAGTGGACTCACTACATCATCCAATTATTCCTTGAATAGGGTATGTGGTTTAATGATATACTATTGTAAGAGGAACCAAAGATTCTTGATTACTTATAAAAGAGTGTTTAAAATTTCATAAATAATGTTATGAAAACTTTATGAACTAATATTTTGAATTATTCTCTTTTAACATGAATAATAAAATTGGTTTTAAATGCATGTTTACATATAAAAATGGAATTTAAATCTCTGTGGGTATAATGAATGTTCTATTTGAATGGAAATTGTTTTAATGTTGAAATTTTGATTATTTGGATAGGTTTTTTCTAATGGTAATCCTAGGTGATTATGTCGGAACCTATAATAATTACTTATAGGTATCTTACACACTCTCTATAGCCTTGCATCATTCCATGTATAAACCCGTGCTTCGGATCAGGTGATTTTTTACGAGGGTTTTTTAATTTTTTGAAAAACAATGGATGGGATGATTTTTTTAAACCTACCATTGGATATTTTTATCTCTAAGAGTCAAAACTGCAATTTGTTTTTATTAAAGTAGTTAAATTATTTAAATTTAATTTAAAATGGAAATAAATAAAATGAAGTTTAAATAGAAAATAATAACAATAAAAAAATGTTTTTAAAATAATAATAATAATATTTTTATTTTTGTCATTATTATTAGTATTATTATTATTATTATTATTTGGTTTAGTGTAAAGAGAACACAAAGTGGGTTCCTCTCTTTACAAGTAGTGGATGCTTCCCCCCTAAAGCCTCATGCGCATGTGAGTTGCCTCTACCTCTTCATGGCTGAACCTCCATGGTTGATCCCCCCTCTTGCAGTGCAATCCCCTTATTAGACATGACCTCCCTACAGCATGACCCTCCTGGACATGATCTCGAGTAGCTGCATGACCCCCTTGGTGGAACCCCTTGGGAATGCGACCCCCTCTACACAGCTCCCTCTCTAGTCGATCTCATTCCTAGATTTCTTTACCGTTATGCTTTTATTTGATGATTTAGGTCTATCTACCATCTTTTACTTTCGTTTCCATCCACGATTTGGCTTCCCCATTTCCTGGTATGGATTCGGCCGAACCTATTGTTTGAAGGGTTGACCCAATTTCAGTTTTATTTCTGGTTTAGAGTTCTACGAATTGTATTCCGGGACACATTGGTCCATGTTCGGGAAAACACAACCAACGTTGAGTCAGGTTGGGTTGGTTAAGTCCATCGTCATTGATTTTAGGTAAGTTTTTATACCGATAAATTGTTTTTCACCCTTTATTTAGGGTCTAGTGGTGTTTTTGAGACCTAGAAAAATTATTGTTGGCTGTTGCGATCGATTCTACGGGTGAAAACACATATTCCTAGGTATGAATATATATATACCTTCCATGTGTGTGTTCCCTCATGGCGCGAGGAATATGTGCATTAGTAAAAAGATATATATATATATATATATATATATATATATATATAGAAGTGCGTTCATGCGAGCTGGATGCAACTTGATTTAGAAAGAACCGAATTCCAAACATTGTCTTGGCCTGCTTGAGGTTGGTTCCTCAACCATACATTTAATTTAAAAATTTATTAGTTGTTTATTTACTGCCTTTGATAACTTAGACTGCAATTCTAGACTAAACTGTCCATTTTTTTTAAATGTTTTGTTAGAGTACAAACTCATGTTCTTGTAATAAAACCTCTCCATTAGAGGTGTGATGCCTTAAAGCTAAAAATGTAGTGAGTAGAATATTTATGTTTTCTTATCATGATGATGTGTGGTTTTCCTATACACGCCTAGTTATAGTAAGATTTATTAATTAAAGTAATATGGTTTTATTAGCTAGGAGACGTACCACCTCCTTCGCATGTTGAATCACTTGAATTAAATGGTACTAATGAACAAGAATTGGATTCATGGGTGGGTAAACCCATGTTAAATGAATAAGAGTGAGTAGAAACAAATTTTTGGTTATTCCCATTCTATAGGAATGAATGCGAACTTTAACGATGACTGGGTATACTCTTTGGTAGCATGGGTTGTGAATGGTGATTAATGAATGGGTAAATTAATTATAAGAGTTGAATACATTTTGATGCAAGTGATGGGTAATGAGCGGGTATACTCGTTATATGCCTTTAATGAAAAATGGGTAAACGAGTGGGTAAACTCATGGGATGTATTTAAATATGAAATTTCAACATGATGGGGTATACTCCTATGGAATTGAATTTAATTGTTTGTACGAGAGGGTATGTTTATTTGGTTTGTTTTATTAAATGGTTTATATGAAAGGGTTAATATTTAATGGTAATAGATTAGGATGGTATGACTATGCCTTGGGTTTATGTAATAAACACGACTTATGATAGTTTAGATGAATTTAGTGAAATTGACACATCTACCATAGTTTAGTCCACACCTATTCTTTATGATCATAAATCACCTTTTGTCAACTTAAATGTTGAATGGAAATTGGAAATGGAATTTGACATGAATGAGAGGCCTTCCCTCATGAATTGAACAAAATATGTGACCATGATAATGTAATGTGAATTGGGAATCCATAATATGTTTCCTTATGTTAAATTGTGATATTTATAATATCTATATATATGATTGATAAATGGGTTGTGAGACAGAGAATGATGATCCAAATACTCACAGGGTTCTAGACATGACGGTCTAAACCCAAGATATATATATGTATATAGAAGATTGATAAATGGGTTGTGAGATAGGAATTGATGTTCCAAATACTCATGGGGAGCTAGAAATGATGTTCTACACCTATGATATATATATTTATATATGTGTGTGTGTGTGTAATTGATAAACTGGTTGTGAGATAGGGACTGATTCTCCAAATACTCACGGGGTGATAGACATGAAATTCTACACCCATGACGTATATATATGTATGATTTAAAAACGAGTTGTGAGACATGGATTGATGCTCCAAATACTCACGGGGTTCTAGACAAGACTTTCTACACCCATGATATATATATATATGATTGATAAACAGGTAGTGAGATAGGGACTAATGCTCCAAATACTCACGGAGTGTTAGACATGACATTAAACACCCTTTAATTGACATTGGACTATAGTTATAATTGGTCATATATGAATTGAATTAAAAGGATAATGAAAGACGATGTGATATAATGATTGTGAATTGAATATGAGAAATGATTTAGACTCTGGAATAGGATGAGGTAGGTATTGAGATATAGGTGTCTATGGGAACCCGAGGGTATATGGAGTTAAATAAAGGATAATTGAATTAATGTAATACAATTCAAAATATTACATGTCTTTTATTCTTTATAAAACTGCGTACAATGTTACAATATATATAAATAATTGAAATAATAAGACTCTTATTCTGATAATGATCCAATTCTAATATCACCGCCAGGCATCCCTTATGAACATGGATAGGTTGTTGTTTATTTATTCAATTTATTTATTACTTCACTATACCTGCACACTGTTTAATTATTATTCACCTCCTAGTTTGGGATATATTCTAGTGGGCTCTGACCTTCTGAGTTTCTAACTCACACCCTGCTCGGGTACGCTTGGTACCTGAGTAGACCTTATATTTTCAAGACCTAGGTTGATTGTTGTGTTACATGCATCTGGAGTTTGGAGAAAAGGAACGAGATTGAGATCAGGATGCTCGAGGAGATCCCCTGTAGGGATTTTTGGTCCTTTTCCAATTTTAGTACTTTATTGTGAGGCATGTTGAATTGTTTGATAATTTAAATTATATATCATCATTATGTCATGAATTCATATATTTTATAAACTGGAGTTTTCCATTTTTATTAAATTGAACATACTATTCTTCTTCCTCTCTGTTATCTATTTACTGCTTCCACTGTTGGAATCTATTTATATACTATTATACAACTATAAAAACTATGATATAAGGGTATATTCTCTCCAATATCACCTCCTGAGACCCTCACTTCTAGTCAGTAGAATCTGGTATATGGGGAGACACGATTGAGACCATGTAGTGACTAGTCCGACAACCAGTTTGATGGTAACATGGATCGAGACATTACAAAGTGGTATTAAAGGTAATTTTTTACCTTTTCTTACTATTTTTGGGTTGTTTTAAAGGATATTAGGAATGTTTTAGTACTTGGTTAATAGTAGTGCTTGGGACTGATCACCCCACGTATGGGAAATGACAAAGTGTCCAGGCTTGAGAATTGTTTTTTATACTGTTCAATGTTAGAGTTAATATGATTTCACCTTGGGTGACTGGTGTCTTTTTCCACTTCTTATCGATTATGAAAATTTTGGAAATTTTCTCTTGGCCTGGTTTGGTGGGGATAGAGAATTACATGCATCATATTAGAAACTTATGAATTCACATGTCATTCATAGGACATGCCATGTTGTTTCATTTGTAGGATGCCTGCTAATTTTGATTGTGTGACTTGGGCATAATGATATGTTTTTTATTTGCTTTAGCATGTCTGCTTTTATAACATTTTTAGATGATTATATTCCATGGTACCACTAATTTTATCTTTTTTTCTTTTATTCGATTCTTTTGAGTCATGTTTCCTTGTTTTTACTTATGATAACATGCTAGAGATGTTTTGATGTGTAAATGATTTCATGGTTAGAAATTGAGTGTTTATGTTTAAGAAGGGATCCATTTTTAGTTTTATGGAGTATGATCTCCTTATAACTCAAAAAGGGGTAAACCATGTATTCGAACGTCACACGTGCGTTTAAGGTGTTTATGAGATTGCACTCTTTTGAGCGACTATTCTTTTCATTCAAAGACATGGACACTCCTAAGGTGGTAGCGTCACATCAGCTTTAGTGTATGTGCTAGTGCATTCTTGGTAGCAAGGCTTCGATGAGTTTGGGGGAATTCATAATAATTTAGTAAATACTTTATTTTTGGAAGAGTTTTAATACTAATCTTGGAAAGAATATAGATGCCTTTGGTGGTATAATCATCAGGGTTTGGTTGATGCGCCAGAAGGTGAAGACAAGCTGTTGCAAAGAGTCAACCAGTAGTGGCTTTACTAATCTTATTAGTGACATGGGATTACTCTATGTGTTATATTATGAATTAGATGATCATGTACCCTATATCGACCTCATCCTGGAGCCACTAAAATAGCATCGGTCTTATGCCACACTAATATTTTTAAATTTGTTTGGTTTGATAAGCAGTTGTTATTTGGGTTGTAGGCGGGATGCATGGTTATTTGGGTTACTCCTTTATTCATGTTGAGGAACAACCGTTTTAAAATAGCCTAGAGATGACTTGGCCTGGGAATGTCACTGGAAGTCCGGTAATGAATTTGGTGTACGTTCTTGTGTTAGCTGATGAATCCCTTGGGGAGGAAGGATTAACAGTTCTGTTTGGGAGGCATTGACCATCTAAGTTGGGAATCTTTGTTTATGGTTAGACTAATGTGGCTTGGTTTGTTCCCTTTTTTCTTATTGTATATGGTTGGTGATGGAACCAATTTAAAAGAACATCTCCTGTTTAAGAACGAGTGTCGTTTGCGGGTTGGCAATGTCCTCCGAGGAAAGTATGAGCCTCCAGTTTTCATGTTCGATTAAGACTCAAACATTTCCTTTGATGAAGTCTCTGTAATGGCCTCATATGTAAGTAGGTTTTCCTACTTTAAGAAATCACATGAAAAGAATCGCTAAAATGCTTAGGAAGTATCCTTTTAAGAAATTCTAATAGTGGAAGATCCATAGGTTGGGATTGACCATTAAATTCTAAGACCATTGGTGGAAATCACCAATGTGTGAATGGTTAAAGAGATGATGACGAGATCGGGTCTCTAGTTGTGTGGGCCTAGTTGGGCACTTCTTAGACATTTTGGATGGGATTTAGAGATTTGGATCAAGTTTTCAAGGCTTAAGCGCATTGGTCTTGTGAAATTCTTAAAGGTGTGTTTGGCTTGAGAAACGCAACACAACCGTTTGGATGAAACTCCATGAACTTTGGAGGTTGGGTGATGTTTTCATAGTTCCATATGGATTCTATAGGATGAGAATTTTTATGGAGGGTAGATCATAGAAACCTGTGTTTTGGATTGGGTGATTTTTTACTAGGGTTTTTGAATTTTTCGACAAATATTTGACAAACAAAAATTTTAAAACCAACCATCGGATCTTTTTATTTCTAAGAGTTGAAACTGAAATGTTTTTTTAAAGAAGTTAAATTAATTAAATTACAATTAAAATGGAAATAAAATAAATAAATATTAAATGGATAATAATAATAAAGAATTGTTTTTATAATAATAAAAATAAAAATATCTGTATTTTTATTGTTGTTATTATTATTATTATTATTATTATTATTATTAGGTTTAGTGTAAAGCGAACCCAAAGAGGGTTCCCCTTCTTACCTGTAGCTCACACCCTCACATTGGAGCCTTCTACGCGTGCGAGCTCCCTATCCCTCTCTATGGATGAACCTCCATGGCCGAGCCCCAATCTTGCAATGCGAGCCCCCTACTGGATGCACACCTCACTGCAGAGTGCCCGTCCTAGATGCAATCTCCAGCAGGCATGTGATCCCCTTGGCAGAACTCCTTGGGTGCACAAACCCCTCCCTATGGCTCCCTTTCCAGTTGATATCCTTCTTAGATTTCTTCACTATAACACGTCGATCTGGAGAGGTAGGTCTCTCTCCCCTCTTCTCTATCCATTTACAACCGCAATTTGGATTCCCCATCACTCGGTATTGATTTGGATGAAAAAATGTTTTGAAGGGTTGGCCTGATTTTAGTTTTCAGGGGGTTTAGGGTTGTGCGAATGGTCTTCCGAGACCCATTGGTCCATGTTCCTGAAACCGACACCGAAGGTGAGGTAGTTCAGGTCAGTTCGGTCCACCATCATCGATTTGAGGTATGTTTTTATACAACTAAATTGTTTTTCACCCTTTATTTAGGGTCTAGTGGTGTTTATGAGACCTGTGGGAATTGTGGTAGAGTGTTACAATCAATTCCAAGGGTGGGCGCACATATTCCCAGGTATGAATATATATTGATATATATACATCTTCCATGTGAGGGTTCCATCATGTTGTGGGGGAACCCATGCATTAGTTTAAGGATATATATATAAATATATATAGAAGTGAATTCGTGTGTTCGAGAAGGATGCTGCGTGAGTTAGAAAGAATTTAATTCCAAATGTTTCATTGTTCTTCTTGAGGTAGGTTCCTCAACCATTCCATTAATTTAAAAATGTAGTAGTTGATTATTTACTGCCTTTGATAAATTGGACTGCAATTCTTGGCGGGACTTCCTATTCGTGCTAAATGTTTTGTTAGAGTACGGAAAAATGTTTTTGTAATAAAACCCCTCTATCAGAGGTGTGCTTCCTTCAAGTTAAAAATTTAGTGGGTAGACTATTTATGTTTTATTATCTTGATGATGTGTGGTTTTCTAATAAATGCCTATTTATAGGAAGCATTATTAATTAAAGGAATATGGTTTGATTATCTAGGATACATATTGTCTTCTTCACCTATTGACACACTTGAATTAAATGGTTCCAATGAACTGGAATTGGATTCATGGGTGGGAAAACCCATGTAAAATGAATAAGAGTGAGTGGAAACAAATGAGAGGGTATTCCCATGTGATAAGAATTAATGATAAATTTAACAAAGAGTTGGCTTACTATTTGGTAGTATGGGTTGTGAATAGATATTAATGAATGGGTAAATTCATTATATGTTTTGAATTCATTTTGATGAAAGTGATGGGTTTTGAGTGGGTATACTCATTATATACCTTGAATGAAAAATGGGTAAATGATTAGGTAAAATCGTGGGATGTATTTAAATATGAAATGTCAACATGAGAGGGTATACTCATATAAAATGGAATGGTTTATATGTTTGGGTATATTTATATGGTTTATTTTGTTAAATGGTTTAGATGAAATGGTTAAACAAGAAAGGTAACAAATTAGGATGGTATGAATATGCCTTGGGTTAATGCAATGAGCATGAATTATGATATTTGAGATAAATTTAGTGAACTTGACACATCTATGATGGTTTATCCCATACCTCTACTTTATGATCATAAATCACATTCTTTAAATTGAACTTTTTAAAGGAAATAGGAAATGGCATGTGATATGTATGAGAGGCCTTGCCTCATGCTTTGAACCAAATATGTGATCATACAGATCTAATGTGAATTGGAAATCCATAAGAGGTTTTTTATATTATAAATGTGATATTTGTGATATATATATATATTTAAGATTGATAAACAGGTTTTGAGATAGGGATTGATTCTCCAAATACTCACGGGGTTATAGACATGGAATTCTTTACCCATGATATATAAATATATATGTATGTATGTATGATTGATAAATGGGCTGTGAGATAGAGGCTGATGATCCAAATGCTCACTCGGTGCTAGACATGATGTTCTACAACCATGATATATATATATGTGTGTGTGTGTGTGATTGATAAATTAGTTGTGAGACAGGGAATGATGCTCTAAATACTCATGGGGTTCTATATATGATGTTCTACACCCACGATATATATATAATTGATAAATGAGTTGTGAGATAGGGACAGATGATCCAAATACCCATGGGGTTCTTGACATGAAATTCTATACCCATGATATATATATATATATATATATGTCTGATTGATAAACGGGTTGTGAGATAGGGATCAATGCTCCAAATACTCAAGGGGTGCTAAACATAACGTTCTACACCCATTAATTGACATTGGACTATGGGTCCAATTGGTCATATATGAATTGAATATAAAGGATAATGAAATACTATGTGATATAAGGATTTTGAATTGAATATGGGAAATGGTTAAGACTCCGGTACAAGTCGAGGCAGGTATTGAGATATAGGTGTTTATAGGAACCCCGGGGTATATGAGGTTAAATAAAGGATAATTGAATAAATGTAAAACATGTTACTTTATTACCTAGGTTTTATTCTTTATAAAACGACATACACTGTTACTATATATATATACATTATTGAAATAATCAGACTCTTATCCTGGAAATGAGTCGATGCAGGTACTACCTTCAGGTGTCCCTTAAGAACATGGACGGTTTGTTGATTAATTATTCAATTATATTGTTAATTCGCTATAACCGCACACTGTTTAATTATTATTCACTACCTAGTTTGGGCTAGACACTGGTGGATGATGGAATACTGATATTTTATCTCAAACACTGCTGGGGTACCTTTGGTACCTGAGTATACCTTATATTTGTAGGACCAAGGTTGATTGCTTTGTTGCTTGTACCTGGAGTTATGAGCAAAGGACCAAGCTGGAGCTCGGGATTCTCAAGGAGATCTCCCGTGTGGATTTTCTATCCTTTTCCTATTTTTGTACTATACTGTGAAGCATGTTGATTTTTTAGGACTTTAAATTATGTATCATCACCATTTCATGCATTAGTCTATTGTATAAACTGTCATTGGACATTTTTATTAAATTGAATATACTATTTTTCTATTGGTATGTTACCCATTTTCTACTTCAGTTGTTGGAATCTATTTATATACTATTAAACTACTATGAAAGCTATAATATGATGTTATATTCTCTGGACTATCACCTCATGAGACCCTCACTACTCGTCAGCAGCCTCTGGCATATGAGGAGACGTGCTTGAGGCCATGTGGCGACTGGTCTAGCTACGAGTTCAATGGTATGCCAGGTTGAGGTGTTACACACCACTAACTAAATATGACAGTATGAGATGGATGATATCGTTATGGTCCATCAGTTGGGGATCCATCAAGACTCTAGGAATTTGGGCTAACTACCCCTATAATCTGATATATAGTTGGATACGATTGTTTCACACATGAAATAGTGTGAAGATCATTTGGTGTATTAACCTAAACTACCTTAGGGATTATCTCATGGTACATGTTTTTAGAATACTTGTTTACATGACATTTATAATCATATATAAACCTTTATGTAGTTTGTAAACTATCACATAACATTAAAATGTTAAATAAACATTGTTATATGGTTTGTTGTTATGTCTAGCATGCATGGATTATTTAAAAATAATTTATTATTAAAAACATGGTGGGGTATTACTTGGATAGTTATGATGACATCCTACATAAACATAATGGGTGTATATTAGCCTTTTATTGACCAATAATTATAAATTCAAGGAATATATTAGATGCAGTGGACATTCATGAATGATGATATTGGGTTTTTAGTGGCGACATGGAGGGGAACTGTCCATCATGTTACATGAAGACGGGTAATGGTCATTCAAATTAATTTTCTTTATATTTTAATATTATACTACTTTATTTCCTCACTATATTTCTATCCCAAACATTTATTTTTATATATATATGCATTAATTTTATCTATTTATAAATGATCATTTTGTTTTATTGGTTGGTATGTTTTTCTACCTACCATTCACTTAGTATTATTTCATGTTGATGATTCTTGTTTATTGTTATATTAATTTGAGTTCATGACTCACCAATTTATGGTGAGTTTGTTTCATGATCTAGGTAGGATTCATTGTATTAGTAGTTATTTTATTTGGGTAAAACCTTTTAAATGGTATGTTTCTGAAATCATTGAAATAGTTTCCTACCCATGGAAAATATGATGAACTATGGGCCTTTTCACTTGCTGACTCGAGTATCAGGACGGGGTAGCCTGATTTGGTTTGTGAAAATGATATTGATTTTATAGTATCTCATTTTATTAAGAGATATATATAATGGATTTTAAATATAATTTTCTTAATGTTAATATTATCATGTAAATTCATATAATGAATCCCTATTGTTTTTGAATTTCCAAATTATAAAGTTCTGTGTACCTGAAGTACACATCGTGTACATGGTGCTGGTTGCCTGTTGTGGTTTGGGAGATCACTCCATGAATGGTGAGATCTCGCTGTGAGATGGTAAATTCTGTGTACTTGAGGTACACATCATGAAGGGATTAAATTTCTACCTTTTAACCTAAGGTGATGGTTTTTTAGTGTACTTATCCAGTGTGGCCTACACGTCGTGACCCCTTGGTAAACGTCATGACTCAGCATGCGCCCAGCTTAGAGTCACTCATTTGGATATTTTTCTCAGTCAATTTTATTCCAGACATTGTGTCTCTCATCATAAAGAAGTTCTGGTGAATTTTTGAGAGACTCAACTCCTTCTGGATAAAAAAACATCTTGGGATCTTCATTCTTTTTTTGGTGCCATTCTCGGGTAAGTGTTTCCCCTCATTATTCAAGTTTCTATCTTCCTATCCATTTGGGTTTTCAATGTATCATCTTGGGATTGATGGATACATGTCTTTTTGTGTTGGAGCATGCTACTATGTAGTGTTTGAAGGTCTTCTACCCCTTCTTTCTCATTAACGGGCGCAGTTGTGAGTGCCATTTTTCGAGAAAGAGGTAGGTTGTTCTGTCCCGATTTTCCAAATTGATTACCATCATATTTTTTGATTTATTTCAATTACTGATTTAAATTCAAATTCTCAAACTTCATATCAATTTCTTTGATAAGACTCAATTGCATTGAATTGGGAGCTTCGAAATGGTTTTGGCACAGAAACTTGGAAAAACCCTGATTCCATTGAATTGTGGTGGGTTTATGGAAATTGGATGATTTAAATTGTTGAATTTAGATTATGGATTTTATGGAAATGTTTTCAATTAAAATTTTAATTTAATTGTGGAAATTAATTTTCAAACGGATGGAATTAGTTTTGAATGGATTTCAAACTCATGAAAATGGAATAAAATGATTTGATATAAATCTAGTGGTTTTATCTTGTGAAAAAGGCATGTTTTTTAATAAAACCTATTTTGGGTTTAAATTTAAAGAAATTAGAATTTTTGAAATGGAAGGATTGATCGTATTTTTAATAAGTCTTTAAGTATTTCTCCCATAATGTAAGAGCACATGCCTGACTTAGGTAGTTAGTGAGTTATTTGGATGCACACTATGCTACAACAACATTCTAAATCATATTTGTGATGATTCAAATCCCTGAAGAGTTGGGGACAATTCAACTTTGGCTAGTGTCATGAGGACACATGTATACACATTTTTTTGAGTTCACATAGAGAGTGCAGAATCCTATAACTGGTTAATACTATCATACCATTTGGAAGATGACCATGTTGCTCTCTTGTTTATTTATATTTAAGATATAAATGTATTCCAATGTTTTTCGTAACTACTTTACATGCCTGTCGAATTTATATAAATTGTTTTACATAAATTTTTTACTTAGGCCATTGTTTTAGTAATATTATAAATCTTTCAATGAAAATTCCATTCTTTGAATGTAGTTTCCATCAATTTGAAAATGTATAACACGTTTTCTATAAATATTATTTTGAATTGTCAAACCTGTTTATTCTGTAAAATAGAAATCTTTTATTTAGATAATCTAGATTTGACATTTGTTTTGGAATATTTGGTTGTACACTATTGGGCTATGGCTAAAACCCCAATTTTTCCTTTGGGTGATTATTGACATTCTTCTTCTAGGCTCAAGTAAATGGAAGGGATCTCTTAGTGGCGGATCCAGCTATTGAGCTTTATATATGGATATTTTTTTCTTTAGGGACCATGGGGTTGTTTTACTGTTTAGTACTTTGGGTTTTAGTACATTGGATTTTATGCCTCTTTGTATTCTGTTACTTTTACTCCTAGAGGTGGTTTCCAATTGATATGCATATTGTATTTTATATTTGCTTTTGTGTTCTTGTAGTAGAAACCATTCCCACTTGCATGTTATATGATGCCTAGTGTTATTCACCAGCCTGTGGGGATTGGGAACGCCCTTAGGGTTATGTCCAGAATGGCGTGGTTATCAGGATACTAGGGTATGCGGGCTGGTTCGTAACATTCTAACTAGATATACATACCACATTTTATTATTCACCCACAAATTAATCTATTTATGAAAACTAACAAAAATTCACAAATGGATAATTTTAACAAAATGATTCTAAATATAATTTCCACTCTATTAAAATAAGATTCTAAATTATAGAAATCTATTTATTATATAAAATTAATTTTTTATTCTAAAATAAATCATTTTACAACAAAATTTCACAATCTTAATTTATAATAAATTTTATTTTATAATAAAACATATGTATGTAATAAGATTCCTTTTTTATCAATATATATTTTTATGTTTTAATTATTGAGTATATTATTAGTAAATTATGTTATGTATTTTCATGGTTACTTAAATGTTACACATAATAGTCACACTACAATTAAAATGGTTATACTGTTAAGTTACTACTCATATATACATATTATCATTCCAATGGTAAATTTACTACTTATAAATACACAACCTACTATGTTCTAATATAATTAATATTATTCTCATAATTTTTATTTCATTTCCATTCCATTTATTTTAGCTTAATTTTTATTAATAAGGTATCTTTTATTCTTGATATACATTTTATAATACGATCCTCCAGAGTTCAATATTATGATACTTCTCCATATTGTTATATGTTTTTTGACACTAGTTATAGAAACTCTATTGAGTGTAATTTTCTAGTTTTTTAATTTCCTAATTTGATGATGTAAAGGGAGTTATTGCATGTGATTGTTTTCATAATTATACGATTATTTATTTCAAAATATTTGGTCATAAAATTTTTTATTAAAAGGATGGTTTTTTTCAAACATTAAAAATTTATTGACACTAGAGAGACCCTTTATTCAATGATGGTAGACCACAATTGTTTTTGAAAGTGTCATACTGATTTTTTTTGATTCCATGGGTTAGTGGACACTATGGTGTTAGGAACCCATTGGTTGTTACTGAGGAAAATGATTATAATAATTATTGCTGAAGAAATAACATGGATAATTATATAAACTATATTTTATGTTTTTATTTCATTATTCTGATTCATATCTTGGTCAATATTCATTTTTTTTGTTTCGATATTTCACTATGTAAGAGACAACATCTTCTCTATAAAACCATATAATTTTAATTTATCCTTAAAATATTGGTAAATATTTTATAAAAAAATTTCTACATGCTAAAATTTAATAATAGAAGTGTGTTTGTTGATTTATACACCAAACAGAATTATAGACATTCCACAATAATTTTTTCCAATACAAATTATTCATTTTTATAGGTAAATAAGAAATGTTTTAAAATAGTCTTTAAATTAAATAATAATAATTTTTAAATTTCAAAGCTCTATGTGGTCAATAACCTATTGGAGTTTTAATTTATTTATCGATATTGATACAATTTTGTATCTCAATAAAATTATTCTTTAGAGTTTTTAAAGTATTTTAGTCTTGTAAAAATTGGATGTTGGTTAATTTTATTTTTTATTAGTCTATAAAGTCAATCTATAAACCTCTGGAGGGGAATAACCAATCTATGACGAAGAAACTCCATCCCAGGAATAAGAATCATAAAAAATAAGGAAATAATTAAAAATAATGAAGATGATTCTTATAAAATTATAAAAGAAAAATGAACCACTTAATGTACCTGACAATAAGTGTCATGGTACAAAGGAAATATGGTTGATGATATGTGATATAGTTTACGGTATAAAAGATATGCATTGGATCCCTATTAAATAATATTGTGTTTTGATCTTTTAAATCTAAAGTATGTAGTTAGAAATGCAACATTGAAGGTGGAATATTGTATTGAGTAGAACATAAATTAATAATAAACACATATTCATGTTGTAATAATTTAGAATATATTAATTTATATATATTAGATATCAATCAAAATGCATGAGGGGATTATAAATATAAATTATTAGTCAATGCAGATTATTGTAATATGAATTGAGATAAAGTATTTTATATGGAGTAAATATATAGTAAAAACTTTATTTTAGTAAATTCTAATAGAATTTTTTTATAACTAAAGTTTTATTGTTTAAAAAGAATAATAATTTGAGTTATATTGGGTAATATCCCTATAAATGTGATTTATGTTTATAATAATACACTAAAACTGAAGTGAAGTTAGCATTCAAAGTAGAAATTAAAAATTGTCACATAATGAATTTATCCATTAACTCATAGTTAAAATATTTTTTCAAGATATTCTTGGGCTATGGGAAAGGGAACTCACCTGAACTTTGAGGATATGAAATGAATTATTTTCTAGGGGAGTATTGAAATATTTCAAAAAAATACAAGGAAAATCCTTCCCACTTGTCACTTGGAGGGTAATGTACACCATTGAGTCTGAGGTATGGAGGGTTGGGTGAAATCCATGGTCCCCCTTTCTTAAATATACATATATATATATATATTTAAATAATGATAAGATTAATCTTATTTGTGAGAAAATATGTTTTTTGGAAGTATTTTATGGATACTAATGTTAAATTTCTTTTATTGATTCATATTAATTATCTATAAATGACCTTATTATATGTTCTATGGAAATAAGAAATATGTTATTTATTAGAAAATAGATGTATCTTGTTGATCTAGGAGAAGATATTCTATAAATATTTCCACATTTGATCAAGTCTTGGAATTGTTTATATATGTACTGAAATATTGGATAAGTTATAAAGAGAGAATCCTTAAAAAAAATTAGTTCCTGATTGACATGATCTTTAAATTATGCTAAAAATTATTTATCAATTGGATATTGAAGAGATAATTTTGGTGTATTTTTTTATATTGTGATAGATATAATTTTTAGTTAAGAATAATAATGGTCACATTTATTTTTTCATATATTTTTTTAAGTTTTTTAGTGTGAATATCTAGATTTGGATACACTGTAATAATATTTACATGTGTTTTAATGTTTAATTTTATTTAATGTATTTGTATTTATATTTTTTAGGCAGGAATATTGTAAACCTTGGGAAATTGACTATAGATTGATGATCATGATGATTAATTGATTTTATAGAATCAATGATCTTGGATGTATTAAGTTAATACGACAATGGTTCTTGATTATTACGTTCAATTTTAGAATTAGATATAATACAATGATCATTAATGGATTTCATGCACTTTTAGGATAAACATAATGGGAAAATTGATGGTGGTAGGAAATAATAGAACATTTAGGATTATGTGTTTATTGAAATTTATTAATAAATAGATAGTGATTTTTATATAATTGATTAATCCAATGAAATGATGTTGCATCATGCATAATTTTATAAAAATTCCATTCTGAGTGGTATATTAAAAAAGATCCTTATAAAAAGCTAAGTGTGATAAATAAACACATCAGTGGAAGATAAAAAATAGAATGGTATTTCTATATCTTTAGGTAAAATATAGTTGAAGGTCAAGTAATATATAATAAAATAGAATCATGCATGTCTTCACACTATATTAGAAGAACTAATGGAAAAATGCGAGGATGGAAATTAGAGAGGAGGATATCAGTGAATTATATGATAGAAAGGACCTCTGGAATATTTTGAATCGATACTATACTGAAATAGGGATTTTCCATTTGGATTTTAGTGAGACAAACATCAACACATTTAGAGAGAGTCTATTGGATGGAGTGATGACCCTAAACATTTTATTGACTATTTAAATGTAGTATTACATATTTTTAGTTATATTGATATTATTAAACTCCTAGGATTATCCCTAGATTAGGTTGAATCATATAAAATATTGTGTGATTCATTTACCAATCTTTTTTGTAGGTTAGTAAAAATATAGAAGCATGATCCTGATTGAAATAGGGTGATGAATTTTCTATTAATATCCATTTTCTTCAAGATTTGAATGAATATATGAGGAATATATTTATATAAGTTATTAAAATTGAATTATTTATGTTTCCCTTCAATTCAGTCTCCCCTCGGGTTGCATTGTATAAATAAGTAGACATAACAAGTGGTAAAAATACTATAGTATGTTATGTTAATCACACCTATAAGGTTGTTGTTATTGATTATTTTTTTTATATTTTGATTATAGTGGAAAATAAAATTAGATTCATTGAATTTAAAGATTATATTATAATATTTAATAAATATATGTTTCTTATTTTGTAACTTTATGGTATTTTAAAAAAAGTTAAAATATATTCGATTGTGTGTATGACACACAAAACTGAGCCTGAATAAATAATGAAATATTATTATTTAAATATAACATTTATAACCTAGGTATTAAATTATTAGGTATGAAAAAGAATAAATTATTTATGAAATATATATAATTTTTCTACTCAATATAAATGTAGTGATAAATTAGTAGAAAATAATAATTCAATTTTTTGTAATGTCATTTTATTCTTCAAAAATACGTTTTCTCCAAAATTGTATTTTATAACTTTTAATGAGAAAATATTCTAATTAAATTATGGAATGTTTAAAAAATTTATTTTATAAAATGGGTATTATTTTTTAAATTGGAATATGAACATTATTTTATGGTAAAATTTTGAGTTTTTTCAGAAAATCTAGATTTTTTATGAATAGTGAAAAATTAATTTTTTTGTAAAACTATCATTTATTTTCATTTAAAAATCCACATAAATTTTATAATTTTTTAATATATTAATATAATTCTCATTTATCGAAAAATAATTTAATTAATTACATTTGAATCGAAATTATACATGTTCTTAGAGAAAGAAGATCACCTTTTTTGTTCAATAAGATACCAAAGTGATAATTGACACATCATTAACAAAATATGTTCATTTATTAAAATATCCAATATATTTAGGTGGGAATAGAGGGAGAGGCCAGATTTTTCTTGATGGGAGCAAGATAAAAATACTTTTAGACTTAAAAAAGATTTGTTTTTTCAAAAAACTATTTTTTGTCACACATTATAGGATATTTATAAAATTAATTAGATCTAAATATAGAGATTAAATTTATTAAAATTGACTCCAAATTTGAAATATTCACAATTAATATTATTTAGTAAGGTTAAATTAATGTTTGGTTATAATGAATAGTAAAAATAGAAAAAAATCGTCACCACGGTAAAAGGGAAAATCATGTTAACCTATGTTAAAACTAAGTGATAAGGCCACCATTTTTCATCTTAAATATTATTAGATGAAGTTATTTCTAACATTATCTACTTAAGCTAAAAATTTATTTTTTACGGGGAATTTGTTCATGAAAGTGACCTATATAATATATTAAGTAAAGAAAAAGACAAAATATTACTCTCTTGCTTTAAAATATATATTATGTGTTCACATAGGGGGAAATACATTTGTGAATGAATGATAAATGTTATTTTTATAATAATGAAATTATTTTCATGATTGAAATTTATTTATATTTTTTTAGTAATTTTATAATTACCTTAAATACAAAGGCAGCACCAACACAATATTTATTCAATTAATAAAAAAATGGTATTTAAAATATTAAATGTAATATAATTTGAAATAATAATTATTTTAAATTAATTAATTAGATAAATATAAAATTTTATAGAGGTCTTAATGGAATATATTCTAATTTATTTTTTGTTATATTTTTTTCAGTGTCAAATTATAAGAATAGTTCCAAAAATGACATTAATGTTATTTTTTAATAAATTATATTTTATTAAATGATTTAGAATTTACAAAAAATATTATAACGAGAAAATTGATTGATATAAGTGTAAATATATTATTTATGTTCCATTAATGGACAAATTTTTCCTTTTATAGTAACTATGTTGACCGCAAAAGAGTAAAACACTTCGTTATCATAGTAATAATAAAAAAGTGTTAACCCCAGTTAAAAGCAAATGATAACGGTTAAAACATGACATAAATTTATCCAAATCTTATTTTATGAGATTATTTATACCCATAATCACCTTATTAATGAATTATATTATTTTGGATAGTTTTTTACCTGAAAATTAATTTATATAAATTTAATATTTAATGAAATTCTAAGAGTTACCCTCCCCTCACTTATAAAAGGGAACCACGTATCCTATTTTATTCACAATTAAAAATCATATTAGTTTGGATAATAAATACCCAAATCCATTCTATAATTCCTCTATCATGTAATATAAGTTTTAGATTATTATAAAACTCTCTTAGGAATTATTTTAGAGTAAATATAGAGATGTTTTCTGAAGAAGATGTATCATTGTTAACTAAGAATTCTAGTTTTATTTCATCTTTCAAATCATTTAAATAATATTAAAAAATATAGATATAATAAAATCAGTATATACCATATATTTATATTCCATTATTTTAATGTAATAACCTACTTTAATCTCACATTTCATCAAATGGAAAATGAAACCATCATTCTTGAGTACGGTGAACTACCACCTTAAAAACCGATATAATACATTTTCCATTATCTCATCTAAAATGTGTTTATGATGATGGATTTAATACATATATATTATATTAAAAAAATATTTATCAATATGTAAAATTAATATATCATATATTATCACCTTTTCAATCTTCGATAGATGACAACATCATTTGTGCGTACATGCGGATTACCACCCCTACAAAGCCTTATGATTTGTTTTTCATTACCACATCACATGGATGGTATATATAAGTGAATATAAATAAATAATATTTAATTTATTATAAAATTATAAGTTCGTAAAGATAAAACAAAACTTAATTGTATTCCATCATGATCATTGAAAAATGACAATGTCACTCATGCATATGTATGGCCTACCGTCTCCATGATTTCAACATTGTTCATTTTTCAAAACCATATTTCATGGATGGTTTCAAAAGTATAATTGATATATAAAAATAATAATAATTAAATTGTTATTATTATGGTGATGACTAAATAATGACCTCATTGACCATAGTCAACCTACCGAAGTCATTTTGGACTTATGAGCCAAATATCACCAAAACATTCGAAATGAACTTAAATGATTAAATAATTTAATATAATATTATAATAAATAAAATAAAACAGGATAATTAAATTTAATATGTTCTCATGTAGGTAATTAATTAATATATATTTATTATTAAGGATGATAATGAATGTACGTGATGATTCAGACTCAAGGCAAGGGAATTTCTCTATGAAAAATCAACTTTTAATGTTTCCCTTACAACTCTCTTTCATCTATGCCCATGTCATTCTAAATATTTAAATAAAATTTTTATTTAGGTTTAAATATATTTTAAAGGTCATTTTTGATCATATTTGACCTTCTTTATAATGTTTTTATTAGTCAATCCTTTTGTGGTTTTATGTTAGGTACACTTTAATTATAAAACCCCTCTTTAATGGTTTTAAATATTTATTTACTAATCCTTTCTCTTCCATGTACATATTCTCAAAATTAGTTTATTAATGTGTCTATAGGTACATAAATTAATTATAAATAAAATTTTATGACTATTTAATTTATTTAAAATATTTTCAAAAGGAATCATTTTATGTAATTTATACGGAATGTTTTAGATTTATTTATAATAGACAAAATTAATGTTTTATTTTAATGTATCAAATCCTTTTAAAACAACAAAAAATGTTATTTTATAGTTTCATTTCATTATAAGTTTCCTTATTTTCCTCAATGAATAAATTTATTTCCCCTTATTCTAATAATTTTAAAAAATTAGTTCTAAATGAAATTTATATTTTGATATTTGTAAATTCATTTCTTATAGGTGTATGGGATCTCTTGAAACCACCATTTTCTACAGTTTATGACCATTCCCTCACTAAATAACTTTTTATATCTCCCTTTAATGTTATTTAATTCTTCAAAATTATCTATATATTTCTCTCAAATATATGCGAAGCATATTCTATATTTATTTGATGGTGAAATAAATGCCTAATTTTTATATCTCAAATGAATTATTTATGAAATTTTCTTTGATTATTAAATGAGGAAATACTATGCAAACCATTCATTTACATGGGTACTTATTATGGTTATTCCTTATGATTGGTTTCTATTAGTGTAACAAATAATCATGACTAAGTTATTATGGGTGCACCATTATGAAACTAAAATTCATTGGGTAAAGATTTAGTCTCACGAGATATTATATTTGGGACTAGGGAGTAAATATAATCCACTATAGGACTCTATCCACTATGTGATGTTGTCTTTTTAGTTAATCATGACTTATTCTTATTTCATGTTTCTTGTTAATATCACATGTCCTATGTTTCCATGAACCTACAATACCATATTACTTATGTTATTCTCCATTGTGATTACTCATGATCTTATGTTAAAAAGAAAGTATATGCTACACTGTAAGGGTGAAATGTGTAATTTTTTTGAAACACTTTTTATATTTGTTTCATTATTTCAAGGAAACATTTATGAGTTTTATTTTTTTACTTTAATATTTATTATAATTTTTTTAATGAAATTTTTTTGGTAGAAAATTTTATTTTTTGGGTAATAAAATATTTATTTTGACCCCAATGTTTAATTTTGAAAAAGACAAATCTTGTGTATGTACTCAGGAACTGATAGGTTTTTTTTATTTTTCCATTACCATTTATTAATTTTTTATAGGGTTTTAAGGATTATCAGGGAAAATGATTAAGTCAATATAAAAATTATGAAAATATTTAATGAAAATAAAACTTGTTATATCATAAAACATTTTTTTGGGAAGAATGGTTACTAATTTTAAGTGTCCACTTTGTGATGTAATATTTATTTATGTAGGAGTGAAATAATAATTCTCTAAAACTCTAAACCTAAAATATATTTGGGATATAAGAAAGTGAATTATTTTCTTAAAACTCAATATTATGTAATGTTTAATTTTGGGTCCTTATAGTTGGTATAAGAGAAAAGGTTTAGATAACTTTGGAGATTATGATGTTTTCCTGTGGGGATAACTTAAGAGTTATGAATAATATCTTGGATTTATTAGTTTAAGGTTGATAATAATTTTAAATTATTATAAACCATTTTTCAGATATATAAAGTTATGATATTTTTATGTGATTAATGAAATTTTGGGAGACATCTTATTTTGATGAGTTATATGTAACACTTTGGTTCAATATGAAGTATTATTTGCGAAAGAATACCCTTTTAATAAGTTTAATGGTATTGACAACCTTTAGGATCTATATGATGTTTTATGATTAATTTTATTTATATAATTAATTTATAATAATTATATTAATAATGTTTCAGTAAAAATGATAACCTATCACATCTGGAAAGGCTGTGGGCCTTGAACCCACAACTAATGGGTGACAAGGGTCCAACAACTACTGCATTCCTTTATACTGTGTTGGTTAGTATGCATTTTTTTAAATGACATGATAGATAAATAAAAATATTATTTTAGTAATATATGTTTTATTATAGATATAACCATGGGATTGAAATGTTAGTTTGTTTTTTGGTGATTAATTTTATGGTAGAAGAAGTTCACTATTTTGGGAAACTTATATGATTAGTGTTAATAGAAAATTATGGGATTTTGTTTTAGGAATAAAGGTTGAGTTATATTTTTGAGTAATATATCATTTTATATGTCATTATGGCAATTGATGTTTTTATGGGAATAATTAACATATCTTGGAAATTATATGATTATGGAATATACAATTTTTTGTGAGATATTAAAAGTTGTTGATGTTATTTAGAGATAAATGTTAACATTATCAAGGAATAATTTGTGTTAAATAAATATAATCATTGATTTTTAATCTTATTTTTGAATATTTCATATAATTTTAGGGTTTTTTATTTTTTGAATTATCTATGTTGAAATTTGGGTGATGTATTGGTGGATACTATTGTATTTCATCATATAATGGTTTATTCATTCTGAGAATTACCTAGTGCTAACCACTTTGGTTTTGGTTACTCTATAATGATAAGAGGAAGGGATTTTTATATCTTTATGAATTATATGATATATTATAAGATTAATTTATTACTTCAGGTAAAAACATTCTTCTTTAATAGTCAATTTTTGGAGAAAAAGATGAAATTGTGGTGAAAGATTGATTAAAGGATTAAATTTTTCTTAGCTCAATCTACCTATGGTCATGAAACTGGTCATCTATCACAATAGGTCTCTTTTAGTAACTTTTTTTCCCAAAACACCACATTATATTTCCCAATGGGGTTATGTATTAGACTATTTATTGTCCCCGTAGTTGAATACATGTTCATCTACCGTGTTTTTTTCTCACTCATATGCTCCTTAAGAAACATTCCAATTGGTCACCCATCTTGATAAATACTCTAGGTAAATCATGTTTAACATTGGAGTTTAAATTAGGTAGCCTCATGAAAAAAATTTGTGCCTTGTTGACATGGGTAGTAACATTTAGTATTTTTAGCCACACTTTTAAAGGGGTATTGCACTCTCCCCCCATTAAAGATATTAGGAAGTGACTAAAATAATTTTTTTGGAGAATATGATCCATTAGAAAATGATATTAATGATTTAGAAATAAACAAATTCATCTTTAGTACTCATGTTTTGGTGAAAAAAATGAAATTATGGGGAAATTTTGATTAAAGGATAAAATTTTCAATGACTTGATATACCTCATAACATGAAACTAGTAATCTGGAAACACGAGTCTCTAATCACACCTTGGTTTAATTACCAAGAAACTGAATATTGTTACCCACTAGGATCTTTTATATGACTAATGAATGTCCCCATAGGCCAACACATGTTCTTCCAGTGTGTTGTGTCCTCACTCACACACACACTATGGAACTTTTTGGGAGGTCACCTATCATCATAACAACTCCAGGACAACCACACTTAATTATGGAGTTCTTATTAAGAAGGATTCCATAAATAAAGGTTCACCTTGTTGAAATGGATAGGAAAATTTATCCCTTTACTACACTATTTTTTTGGGGTGTTACACTCACACCCTTTAAAGTAAAATGCCCACACCTCAATCCTAGGTAATTTCTCTGCACTTATAATTGGGTTTTGTCTATGATAGAATTTTTCATGACCCAACCTACATAAGGCCAAGAAACTGGTCATCTAACCCCACATGTCACCAATAATACCTTGATTTTGTTCCTAGAACACCACGAGATATTACCCACCAAGATCTCTTATTAGACTATTTATTATCCCCACATGCTAACACTTGTTTATCCAATGTGATTTTTCCTCACTCACACATTACCTAGGAAACTTCTTTGGAGGTCACCCGCCCTAATCACTACTAAAATCCAATCACTCTTAACTGTGGAGTTATAATCAATAAGGGTACAAACAATAAAGGATCACCTAGTTGAAATGGGTAGTAACATTTATCCTTTTAAGGATCACTTTTCTAGGGGTGTTAAACTCTCCACCATTTAAAAAAAAAATCCTTGTTTTGTACCCCACAACTTGAACATAGGCAGTACCTCTACACTTCTGACTAAGTATTAGCTCTAATACCATTTTGATGACCTGAACTAATTCATGACATGAAACAAGTCATTTGACCTCATAGGTATTCTATAATACCTTATTTATATTCATAACACTCTATAGTCTATTACTCACTGGGATAACTTATCATAGTAATGAATTTACCCATAGTTCAATAAATGTTCTTCCATTTTGTTTTTTTCTCACTCACACACATCCTTATAAACTTCTCAGGAGGTCAAAAAACCTGATTACTAATCTAGGAAAAACACACTGGGATCACATATCATAATAATGAATTTACCCATAGTGCCTCTGTATTTCCAACTGATTATTTTCTCTGATACCTTTTTTCATGACCCGACCTACATCAATCCATGAAACTAGTCATCTAACCCCATAAATATCCTATAATACATTGGGTTCATTCCTATAACACCTAAAGATATTACCCACAATTTTCTCTTAGAATACTAATTATTATTCCCACAAAAAAACACACGTTCTTCCATTGTGTTTTATCTTCACTCACACAAAACCAAGGAAACTTCTTGGGAGGTCCCCCATCCTGATCACTATTATAATCCAAACATTCTTAACTATGGTGTTCTAATCAGGTAGGATCCCAAAATTAAAGGTAAACCTTTGTGATATTTGAAGTAACAATTATCCTTTTATGCCTCATTTTCCAAGGGTGTTACACTCTCCCCTTTAAAGGATATCACCCTCATTGTGTACCCCAAACCTGAAATGTAGGAAGTTCCTCTATATTTCTCATTGGGTATTGGATATGATACCATTTTTCATGACCTAAACTACTTTAGGACATGGAACTAGTCATCTGACCACATAAGTCTCCTATAATATCTTGGTTATGTTCCCAAAACACCATAGTCTATTGCACACTAGAATCTCTTATCAGAGTAATTATTTTTTTCCACAGGCCAACACATGTTATTCCAGTGTGTTATTTCTTCACTTCCACACACCGTAGGAAACATACCTAGAATTTAGCCATCCCGATGAATACTCTAGGCCAAGAATTATTAACTATAGAGTTCTAATAGGGTATGTTCATGAAAAAAAGGTGCACCTTGTTGACATGGATAATAAAATTTATCCTTTAATCCTCACTTTTCTTGGGGAATTAAAAAATTATACGTATCAAGTAGTTATATTTCCTTGTTTTATTCATATATATGGTAACATAATTCCTAAAAATATAGAAATTTTATTTTTGAAACAATATTTTTATCCCATTAACGTCATTTTTATAAATCAATGGCCTTTTTTTCACCTCATCGGTTTATGGTTTTGTGGTCATTAAATTTATCCCGATCATTCAGTTTATTATGATCAATGATCTCTATAAATCACCATAATTATTTGGAAATTAAATTTTCTCTTCATATCTATATTTTCACTTCCAACTAAGGTTCTCATATTTGGTAACTTAATTTTGTAATGAATTTCATATTTCACTTTCAATTTTTTCAAGATGATGTTTTATTAAATCTTTATACGATGTGGGATTTAAAAAGTATAATTTTTAGATATCAAACTCTTATTAATTAACATTGAGTTTAATTTTGTAAGAAAATAATTATTAAGTGGGAAAAAATGTAACAAAATTAGATTAAAAAAATAATACTATGTTTGATAGCATATATGACACACAACACTAAGCCTAAATGAAGAATGAAATATTATTATTTCAATATGATTGTTATAACCTAGCCATTTGATACAAATGTATGAATATGGTTAACTAATTTATGAAATATATATAAAGGTTCTACTCAATATAAATCTATTAATAAATTCTTATTAAATGATCATTCAATTTTATAAAAGTTATTTTATTATTCAAAAATATGTTTTCATCAAAAATGGTTGTTATTTCATTTCATTATAAATTGTTATAATTAAGATATATTAATTTGACATATTTTTTTTTTATAAAAGGTTATTATTTTTTAAATCATCATATCAAAATTATATCATGGTTATTTTTTTCGATTTTTCCAAAAAATATTGATTTTTCAATGGATAGTAAAAATACCATTTTTTAACAAATATCATTTATTTTCATTTATAAAGACCCATAGCATTATGAATTTGATACTAAATTAATATAATTTTTTTATTATAAAATATTATAATTAATTAAATATTAGTTAACAGTATATGTGATATTTCTATAAAAATAATTTTAGACATTAAGGACATTTTTTCTTCCAAAAACCATTTTTTCATCATGCTTTACTGGATATTTATAAAATAAAGTTTTTTAACTTATAAAGATTGAATTTGGTAAAATGGGTTTTATATTTTAATTATAACAAATAAACTTTCTAAATAAGGTTAAATTGATTTTTGGTCATACATAATTGTAGAAACAAAAAAAATCATCACTATGGTAAAAGTGTAAATCGGGTTAACCTGGGTTAAACCTAATTGATAAGACTACAATATTCATATTAAATATTTTTAGATGAAGTTATTTATACTACTATAACCTTCGGATTGATATTTATTTGTTTATGGGACACTTTTCTATGAAAGTGACCAATGTAATATTTTATGTAAAGGAAAAGACAAAATGTAACTCTCTTGATTTTAAATATCTCTAATGCGTTCACATAAGAAAAAATTAAAGTTGTAAATGAATATTAATGGTTATTTTTAGAATATTAAAATTATTATTATTATAATAATATGTGTATAACTTTTAATAATTATAAAATCACCATAAATTCTGGTGTAATGAGGATATAATATTTCTTCAATTAATATAAAAATAAAAGAAATTATTTTTAAAATATTAACAGTGTTTTAATTTAAAATAACAATTATGTTACATGAAGTTTATAAATAAATATTTCATATTAAATATATTTTAAGGGAATATATATTAATTTTATTTCATTCATGTTGTTTTCAATGTAAAATTAAATGAATAGTTCCAAAAATGATATTAATTTTATTTTATAATAAATAATATTTTATTAAATAATTTAAAATTACTAAAAATCCTATCATAAAATAAGTTTTTGGTGAATATTTAAAAATATAAACTATGGTCCATTCATAGAAAAATTTTCCTTATATAGTAACTATATTTACCCCTAAAAAGTAACAAACATTGTAATAATAATAATTTTCAAAAAAGGGTCAACAATAGTCAAAACTAATAGATTTGGGTGAAAACATCATGTAAACATGTTTATTTTTTATCGAATGAGAGTATTTAAATACATAATAACTTATCCTATAATGAAATCAGTTTAGATGCATTTTTCCATGAAAATTAATTTATTTAATATTATTATTTTAGGAAATTCTAAAAGTTCCCCTCCCCTCACATATAAAAGGGAACCTCATATCATATTATCTTCAAACATAAATACCATCATAGTTAAAACCAATAAATACCAAAATTAATTTCTTAGTTCACTTATCACGTTCTATTTCTCTTTGTTTTAATATAAAACCCTCAAAAGAAGGGTTTTGGAGTAATCTTAAAGAGGTTGTCTGAATAAGATAAATCGTTCTTAACTGAGCATTTTTATTTTTGTTAGTATAAAAAATCCCTAAAATATAATTAAAATGTGATTATATAATAAAATAAATACCTCCAATATACTAAAATTTTGTTATATTAACTATATAACCTACAATTAACTCATATTCCATCAAATGGGAAATGAAACCATCATTTGTGTGTATGTTGGACTACCGTCTCCCGAACCGATGTAATCATCTTTCCATCACCGCCTATCATGGATATTTATGATGATGGAATTAATGTATATATATGATTTTAATGAAATATTTACCATCATAGAAAATAAATATATCATATATTTTCTTACCTTTACATTCATTGAAATTGACAATGTTGTCCGTGCATACGTGCGGACTACCACCTCCACGAAGCAATGTGATTCGTTTTTAATCACCACATTATATGGATGGTATATATAAATATATTTAAAGAAGTAATATTATTTTTATGATATAATTATCATTATTTAAATATAAAATAAAACTTACCTTATTTCTATCATGATCATTGAAAAATGGAAATGATACTCATGCGTACGTACAACCTACCATCTCCATGATGGTATCATAGTTCATTTTTTATAACAATATTTCTCGGTTGGTTTTAAAATTTTATTTACTACGTGAAAATGATAATTATTTCATGATAATTATTCTAAATATGATGAAATAATGACCTCATTGGCCATATTCAACATGTCAATGTCATTTTAGACTTATGAGATGAATATTATAAAATAATGTGATGAGAAATTAAATTATTAAGTAATTGAATATAAAATGGAAATAAATAAAATAAAGAGGAGAATAAAATTAAAAAATGTTCTTAATCAATTAAATAAATAACATAATTTTATTATTTAGGAAGATTAAAAATGTACGTGATGAGTTTTACCCAAGGAAAACGAATTTCTATAAAAAAACTCTTTTAAAGTTTACTTTACAACACATTTTCTTCCATTCACATGTTCTTAAAAATGTTTTGAGAAAATTTTAATTTATTCTTTAATAGATCATAAAATTTACTTTTTACCATATTTTAACTTCTTAATATTGTTTTTCTAAATGAATATTTTTATGGTTTTATGTAAGGGACACTTTACTTTAAAACCACATTTTAATGGTTTTAAATATTTATTTTTTAAATATTTCTCTTCCATGACCATATGTATAAAATTATTTTATCAATGTGTTTATTTATAAATAAATAAATTATTAAATTCATTTTATGCCAATTTTGACATTATTTAAATGATTGTTAAATGGAAACTTTTTATATATTTTATATGAAACATTTTAGCCTTCTCTACAAAATAAAAATGAACATTTTATTTTAAGGTATATGACAACCATGGATTTTACCACTTCCAAAACAATTATTTGATACATGGATTTCATTATAATAATCCTATATTTCTTCAAATAAAAATTGTATTTTAATTTGTTATATGTTTTTTCAAAAATGGATTTAAAATGAAATGGATAATTTGATATCGAGAAATGTTATTCATATAGATGTAAGGGATCTCTCTAAACTACATTTTTCTTCAGGTTATAACCATAATATATCTAACTCAATTTATTTATCTCTCTTTAATGTTATATAATTATTCTAAATTATGTATATATGTCTCTCAAATATATACATATCTTATTCTCTCTTTCTTTGAAGGGTTAATACGTGCCATATGTTCATTTATCAAATGAATTATTTATAAAATCTCCTTTGATTATGATATAATGAAAGATTATACAACCCATTTTTTATATTGTAAATTATTATTTTTATGCCTTATGATTGATTTAATTTTGTTAAAAACTTAATCATGAGAATGTTATTATGGGTGTTCCTAGATAGTGCTCAAATTAATTTAGTACGAGTTTAGTCTCATGAGACATTATGTATGGGATTAGGGTGTAAACCTAATTCACTATGGGACTCTATCAACCATTTTTTGTTGTCTTCAAATTTATCCTTGACTTCTGATTATTTAATTTTCTATTTTTATTTCACATTTCATATATTCGAATAATCTTATAATACAATATTCCTTATGTTATGATCCCATGTGATTACTCATGAGCTTATATTTAGAGTAATGTATATGATGCTTCGTAAGGGTGAAATGTATTTATTTTTTTTGAAAAAGTTTTTATAAGTTTTAAATATTATAAATGAACCATTATGATTTTATTTTTTACATTAATATTTCTGATGAATTTTTTATGACGAAACGATGATTTATTATGTAATAAATTTTTTATTTTGTGCTCAAAGTTAAATTTTGAAAAAAGAAAAATCTTGAATAATTACTCATAAACTAACATGTTTCTTTTTTATAAATACCTTACTGATAATTTTGTTTTCATAAAATGTTTTAAAAAATTTATTACATAGTTTAAGGATGAGTAGGGTAAAGGATGAGTATAATATAATAACTATACAGATATATCAAGAAAAGAAAAGTTGTTATATCATTAATGGTTTTTTTAGAATAATGGATACTAAGTGAAAGTGTATAAGTTTTTATGTAACAATTATTTATGTATGTATGGTGGCATAATTCACTAAAACTATAAACCTATAAGGTATTTGGGATGTAATTAAATGAATTATTGACTTAAAACTAAAGATTATGTAATATCAATGTTTGGGTCATTATATATTCTCTATAAACATATAAATATATTATACTTATGTTCACATTTCAAGATATTATTATACATGATAAAGGGAAAAATAATCCTTATAGATAAAAACAAAAGTTTTTGTGTTCTACCCTCATAGACATAATATTAAAGATGTAATGTTCAAATTTCATTTTGAATTATATTTGGGGGAATATATGGTACGTATATAAAAATTTTAATACAATATTATTTTATAGAATCTATTGTTATTTTATGAACACTATATCCCATTTAATGACGTTTTTTTTCAATATCTTAAAAGATGATGTTTGTGTTGATTTAAGATTACTCATTGGAAAATGTCGTAGAAAATTAATTCTTGAATTAACTTATGAAATATTAGAAATGATTATAAATAAAATGATAGATAAAAAAGTATAAAATGTATTTAATAATTATATGAGAATAAAAGACACTTTGATAGATATATATATGGTGGATATATTGTAGTGTCCATGAATATATTATATCTAGAAGGATATAATCCTTGTATTTGTGGAATATGTTAATGTAATACAATTAGAATGTTGCAATACATAAAACATGTGAAAATATAAGTACTTCTATGTTGATGAATTTTAATAACACCAATATACCCATGGATTATATTAAAAACCCATGATAACATGTTATGAGGGATATTTTTTACATGAACTATAATATTTTGAAGAAATAACTATCACATGTATATATTCATTATATTATATATATATATATATATATTATTGTGTGAGTGTTTTGTTGTTTTCCAACTAATATAGATTCTTCAATTAATTTCCAAAAGGAGAGTGAAGTAATGATAACTTAATGTGTACCCTCGGAATAAAAAAGTTTTTACAAAATTACATGAAAAATGAAAATTATTTCAAGGATTTATGTGAATATTTAATACAACAATATACAATGATATATTTTTATAAAAACCAAATATTTATTATGGGATGATATATAATGGTTTAACCCATTTATTTATTGAACATATGATTTATTTTTCTAAACTTTTTAAGTATTTTGTTTATGAAACATAGTGGGGTTGGATGATATAGAGGTGAATAACCCAAGTTATTTATTGGGGTTATGCTAAAATTAAATTTTTTAATAATATAAGAAGATTAAGAGTCAATTTTTTTAAATTATTATGATTTTTGAACCATTATTAAGGCTAAATACATTTTCTAATCGTGTTGGGAGTTTCCACTTGTTTACATGATTTTTAGAAGGTGATTAGAAGTAATGAAGTAGAGACGATTTAAGAATATTGGAATTTATAATTAAATTACAATATAAAAATAGAGAGGATAATTTCATTTATTTAAGAAATTTTGATATTATGGTTTGGAATTTTTCACTTTGAATTATTATATGGAATATATTTTTGATGTGTTGAGTAACATTTTTCCAATAGCGTATCATGCTAAAGGGTCCGCACAACCACTTTATAGGTTGGTAGGGTCTACCTTTAGCCAGATAAGGTGGTTCTTAAGTATAGAGAAGGATAATATTATGAGGAGGCATAGTGGGTTTACAACACCCACAAGAAGTAGGTAAGGCATGCATGGTGCACATAGGTGGTAAAAAGGTGGAAAATGGGTGTGACCCGCCCTATATAGTATGTGATGTGTATCTAGATATCGACCCAATGTCATCTTAAGTCGCAAAAGGAAATATTAGTATCATTATGGTGTTCTAGAGTATTCATGAATCCAATATGGGACATGGGATGTGCTAAAAAATATTAATCTATCTTTGATGTTATAGATATTATGAAACCATATGATCTGATTATTATGTATAGTTTGATAAATCTAAATGTCATCTTTTTTCCTTGGAAGAGGTTTTACTAAATTCATTAGGAGTTCTTCATGCCATGATATTTTATTATCAAGATGAATCATTAGAGTATCATTTGATCAACATGATTATTCTAACATGATCGGTGCATCATTATATGTATGCAAGATTTGTAATCTATGATCAATAAAATATGTTATTAAAGACTATTAATTATTCATACATATAAAGTAACACATTTGTGAAAAATTGTACATTTTTATTATTTAACAATGTAAAAAATAAGAAGATTTGAGAAGATCCTATATTATATTATACATTCTTGGAGATTGAAAAATGAACAAGAAAGACACTTTTTATTTATAGTGTAAAGTGAATTAAGACTAAATCCTAGGGAATAATTTCAATCAGTAGTTTATAAGGAATTCAAATCAAAGTTATTAATGTATTAATATCAGTTCAATTCATTTTGAAAATAAGTGATGAATTAGAGAGGTTGGGAATTTATTGAAATAAGGAATCAACTTCTGAGCGTTCTTATATTAAGGAAACTAATCATATACATGTGATTAAAATTATTGAGAAAGACCAACATTTCTAATTAGTGGCTACTGAAGATACATGGAGTTATACACAATAAGCTATGATCTAGTATTCGTGTAGGGTAATATCACTCTAAATAAGGAGAATAAATTTCTCTAAAAGGATCAACAATAAGAATAAAAAAATTGTGAATTGGGGGGGGGGGATCTAACCTATTTTTGAATAGGCTCATGACTGGGTTGTATAACTAGTCATGTTGAGGATAGTTTGGGGGTAGGTCTAACCAACAGAGTTATAATAGTTTTATTGCTGGGGGGGTATAACCATGATCAACTAGAGGATTGGCTACAAGTATATATAACTAGTTTTACCTAAACCACTATAATTTATGATAATATTATAATAGAGAGTCCACATTGGGGGGGGGGGATCTAACAAACATGCAATGGAGTAGGTATTAGTTCCAAACCTCTTAAAAATATTATGGGTTGTGTTACATTTACTTTATATATTTTATTCAATGACCAATCATCCTAACATGTGACATGGGTTTAAATAAAAGGTGGATAAAAAGAAATGAAAAAATTAGAAAAAAAGTCACACCTTATAAACCCGCTCTTAGTAAAACTGTACAATCAATTGAGATTTTAATTTAGTATTAGAGGAAAGTTTCCACCTCTAATTGGATCTATATTAATTTCTTAGCTAATTTTATCAAAAGTATATGAAGTTTATATTTTAGTTTAAGGAATATTCTAAATCACTTTAGATGGAAAATTATATCGCTACTATTAATGTTATAAATGTTAATTTTTCAATCAATACATGAAAAAATTAGATTAAAATAGTGGAAAATAATCTGAATAAGAACTCAAATATGAATTAAGATCAATACTAAATTAAGTAAATCAGAGTGGTAATTGTTTAGTTATGTCATTTGATTATAATATTGATAAATCAAGTTTAAACTATGATTAAGATGAGATAAATTATAAAATAAGATATAATTTAAATAAAGTTTAATATATTTTTTGACATGTATGATCATATTTTTAATGGACTTCATGATGAATAATTACAATTAGAAGTAGAGGCTAATGATATAGAATATGAGTTGGATAAAAGGGTTGGCATATCCAATACTCTTATAAAACATTCCAGATAAAAATATGAATCAATATCTCTTTTCAATGAAAGATATGATGAATGTATTTAATAATATCAATGTTATTTTTTGTAAAATATTTCCTTGAAATGGTTCTTATAAATGTTTTTAATACACTGGAAAATATATACAATTCATCTATGAAGGTTAAAAATCCTCACCTAGAGGTTTATGTATAATTAAACAACGATCTTAAAAAATTTTTACTATAGGAAAATCAGATGCATCAATATGATATATAGAAGATGAAGATTTAGTGGGAAGAAGTCCTAAAATCAATTAAATATGAGAAAATTTCTCTCATCTAAAATAGTCTTGAATTAGAAGTGAAACTGAGAAATATAGAGGATACACAAGGTGAGACTTAAAAATATTCTTAAAAAATAAGTACTTCTAACAATTCTTATGATAAGTGTCTTATTTCTAAAAATAATCAATATAGTGTCAAGAAGGACCCAAAAAATATATGCATACTAATACTGTTTTAGTGTCTAGTTCAGGTTCAAAATTAAAATCTAGATAAACATAAGTGAATTAATATTCTCATGAATCCATTGTATATTTAATGATGTAAGGGAAGAAGTATATGAATTATTTTTCCCTAAATAATGAAAAAATGAAAACTATGTTATCTAAAATCAGCAAGGTGTCAAAGAATACCATGATGTGTCACAAAAAAGAAAATAATGATTTGTTGGATACTATGGGAACTATTAAAAATCTAGACACTGAATAATAAATTGTTGACATAATATATCAATGAATGAAAACTACATAATTCTTACATTTAGGGGGATCAAATATAAATAAGAGAGAAAACTTTCACAATAAAATGAGAGTTTATAGAAATGGAACTAGTCTATCAAGAATAGATATGAATACATTGAAAATATATATGATTACAGAAATTGAATTGGTCACAATAATGATTAGTTCTAGTATGTAATAATCATGAAAAAATAATCTATTTATGTAAATAAAAGACCAAAAAAGGAATAAAGTAATAAATGAAGAAAACTATTCATTCATGGGATTTAAACAAATGAAGAAGAATTATAAACAAACAATTCCTATGTAGTTTGTGAATAATGATGTAAAGAATATAACAATAAAGAAATTATGAATCTATTTTTTCAAGAAATGTCATATCATGGACCATTGAAAATTATCCATTAACATCAACACTAAAGAAAAAAATATATAATAAAAAAAGAATCTATCCAAAAAATAAGAAAACCGTTAGATTTGGTGAAAGTCATATCTAATGAAGAATATGATAATTTTTCTAAAAAGGTTAACTTGATATATTTTAAATATATGTGTGAAATTCATAATATGTATATCCATTCAGCTTAAAAATTATTTACCTGCACTCCTAGAAATTAAAAATTCATGAACAACAAAGGGAAAGAAAATGTGACTTCTTCAGATTAAAATATTATTTAGAAGAAGGATTTGACACATAATGTGAAGATTGAGCATGTTCCAAAACAATGATTTATCATATGGAAAAAACAATTGGAAGGGGAAAGAAATATATAATATGAATAGAAAATAGAAACCAATTTGCTAACAAATGTGTATAATACATTTATATCATAGAAGTTAGATGTTTTGATATGTAACTCTCATCTCTATTTTTCTAATTTAGGATCATTTAAGAACAAAATTATTTCTATATATACATTATATTTATTTCTCAAGTTTGTAATTGAAGGTGATGCATGTATTTAGGGGGAGACCTAAAATTGATAAAATCCATGAACATCATACAACTAGAAATTTATTCATCATAGAATATTATCGACATCATGTTTCCTCTTTGAAATATTTCAAATAATATCATATATTCTTAGATTTTATTCTTGAAGAAAGATAATCTTGATGAATATGTATAATGTTCGTATCTTAATAGGTATTGAAAAAGAACAACCCCCAAATATCTCTATCTTAGTTGATATCTCTTGAATATTTGATGTTTTAGTGAGGGATATATCTGAACATGATTGTTATCATTGAGGTATTTTGAATTCAATTTCTCATCTATGATGAAAACAAACTCTAAAAGGGAGAGAAAAATTGATTAATGATAAAAGGGAAAATAAATTTGAAATGGGGAAATGAATTCTTCCACTGGAATTTTTTAATCTATTTGATGATATGTACAGAGGAGTTTTTTTAAAAATTTATTGAAAAATCTCAAAAAAGGGGTTTTTACAATTTGTATCACATACTAAAAATTTATTGAAAACATGGATGTTAAAATCATTTTTTCTACACTAAGCATGGATTGCATACACTTACAGTTAGTTAATTTTTTTCCATTTCTATATTTGGAGAGACACCATTCATCTCTGGATTACATTTGACTAAGTGTTATAAGAGAAGAGGATTTTATAAAATTTTGAATATTAGAGATGATAATTCCTACCCATACTTATAAATTTTGTTTTATTATCAATAATATAGAGAAAAAAATTGTGAATTTAGAATTGAAATGTACATTGACAATAAATCCCAAGGGAAGTTTGAAGAACCCGTATTGTTTATTTGGATTTTGATAAAGTTTAAATTGTTTCCAATAACTTGGGAAGATTAAAAGTCATTCTGTTTTAATTGTGATTATTATTTAACCATTCTTTATGAAAAATCCATGTTATAATTGTGTTATGAATTTTGAAATTGTTACATTATTCGGAGAAGGTTTTTATAAGTAAGGAAGTGGATATGATTTGATGATCTTGTAATTTTACATTGAAATCCTAGATAAAAAATAAGGGGTGGATTTATTTCAGTTTAGAGATGTTTTTGATTATGGATTTTCATTTTTCACATGAAATTATAATATGTCATATATTTCCTAAGTGTATATTTTTTTTCCGACCACTTATCTATCCAAAGGGACCCTGTATCCACTGCTTAAGTGGGAAGGGTCCACCTCTAGTCAGCTAAGGCAGTGAAAAAGTAGAGTGACAGCTAAGATCATGTGGAGGAAAAATGAGGGAATAGAGAAAATTAGAATCATGATGGAAGTAGAGTGTGCATATACAATGCACACATGTGGCTCAAAATTCGAAAGGTAGGTGCATCCCATCCCATTTGTTGTGTGATGTGTATTCGGGTGTTGAACCCAATACCAGAACCATAGGAAGAGGTAATGATCAATATTAATTAGGAGAACTAAACTACTCATGAAAAAGATATGGGACATAATAATCTATAAAAAATTACATCCTTATCAAAATTTACATACAAACTAAGCCCCATAATCTAATCATTCTAAACAATATGATTAATATGAACATTATTATCTTCCTTTAGTTGAGGGTTTACTGCATTCGTCAGGGGTTCTTCATTCCACAATGTTTGATTATCAAGATGAAGTATTCAAGAGGCATTTTATAAACATGATGATTAAA
The DNA here is from genome assembly GCA_963277665.1 of Viscum album. Lineage (NCBI taxonomy): Eukaryota > Viridiplantae > Streptophyta > Magnoliopsida > Santalales > Viscaceae > Viscum > Viscum album. Next base: position 68,262,835 of record OY728154.1, read on the forward strand.
AATGATCTATACATGTTGCAACTTCTCCTGCATGAATGAAATAATTCCAATTTGAGGAGATAATGTGTAAATAATATACATTTTGTAATGATGGTGTTTTTTGTAGTTGTGAAGCATGATATGAGACGGTGTGAATAGATACAAGGCTGTGCATATAGAATAGTCGAGTAAGTGTAGTTATTTTGGTCTACCTCACCTATAAAATCTATTATTTCCTGGGTATATTCTGAACACATATCTGAGAGATAATCATGAAATTGAAATAGAGTAGAAGAAGCCCTATGTATCAAAGTGATGGTTTTATATGCTTGTGTTATGTTTTTTAAATCCTTTATGACCACATGATGCTTGAATATTTTTGTGATATTATGCTTAAAATATATTTACTTATCTTCATGAAATACCTTTGAAGAGTTACACAAACTATAAACTTTTCATAAGTAATGATTATCATGTACTCTGATCGATACATGAAGTATAATAGACCCACAACATAATTTATACATGAATTATGGAACTTCTATAATCCACAGGGTTTCAAAAAAATATTTGAAACATTCATGAATGTAAATATGGATCATATAGTGAAGAATAAGATAGCGATAAAGGAACTTCACTTCAAGTTAGAGTGAAGGCCTATGTGATCTGTATTCATGCTTTGTAATCTATGCATGAAAATACTTGTGCACAAAAAAATTATCATTACACGTACACATAAAATATCAATTTCATAACATATTGTGCATTTTGATTGATTCAAAAATTTCAAAGAATAATATTTGAGAATACCATGCATTTTATTATACATGAACGAATATTGATAAATTCACATGAAATACACATTTCATGGATAGTGTAACATTATTTGAGACTAAAGGTAGGGGAATAATTTCAAGTACATCATAATGAATTTATATCCACATTATTAGTGTAAGAGTTGGTTCAGATAATTTGATGATCGTTGAACAATTAGTGAGGTTGGGACATCATCAGATAGTTGAATAATTTCCCAAGAATTATTTCATTGAAGTAACTAATCATATACATGTGATATTAATTATTGATCAAGAATGATATACATTTTTAGTGGATATTAAATGTATATGATGTTTTACCCAAGTGTAGTAAATCTAGTACTCCTATGGAGGAAGATAACTTTGAAGGAGAAATATGAATTTTTTAGTATAAGATTATAAAAAAGAATAAGAATATTATGAATGATGGTAAAACAAATTTATGAAGAGGTTCATGGATGTGGTGTATAACTAATCACTTTTAGGATGGTTGGGGGGTTTAACCAACTAAGGAAGAAGTGTTCCTTTACTAAGAGGTGTAACCAGGATCTACTACTGGGCTGTATAAATTGTTTATGCCAAAACCAATGTAATTGATGATAAGATTATATTGGAGAATCCATGTTTGTGGGTATAACCAACGTGGAATGGAGTAAATATTAGTACAAAACCTTGAAAAAAACCAGGTTTTATGTTACATTTAATTTCTACATTACATATAGGATTCAACCATCCTAATAAGTGACATAGGTTTGAATCAATGGTAGTAATAGAAAATGAAATAAATTTATTTAAACAAGTTAAACTTGAGTCACCCCCATCTCGGTTTGACTTCATGATCAATTGGGAAATTCAATTGCTATCATAGGAAAGGTTCAACATTTAATTGGATCTACTTTACTTTAGTAGTTTCTTATAATAGAATTATATGAATTGAAAATTTGAGTTTGAAGAAGATTCAGAAGATATATATATATATATATATATATATATATATATATATGGAAAATTCTACCTCTTCTCATGATGTATAAAATGTTGAAGTTTCATTAAAGACATAGAAATATATGGGAAAAATAATGGTAAATTATTATAAGAAGAACCCAAATATTAATGAAGATCATCTACAAGTTCTAGGCATTCAGAGTGGTAATCGTTCAATGAGGTCAGTTTTTTATAATTCTAAGGAATCAAGTTCAAGATGTATTAAATTATGAAATTAGATAAAATATGAAGAATATTCCCAAGAACTGATATCATGTATGATTTTAGTATTCATTGAATTAAAAGTTAAAAAATTACTAATGTAATAAGTGGATAATGTAATGGAAGAGGATTTGGATAAATGGGTTGGCATATCTAACACTCTTAAAAAATTTTAGAAAAAAGGATGAAAGAATCACTCTTTAAAATAAAATATATTCGAAATCTATTGATGAATTTAAAATTAACGTCTATGATAAATATTTCATTGAAATTGTCTTTATAGATGTTTTACATTAACTATAAAATATGTATAATATGTCCATGAATTTTATAGATTATGAACTATAGGCTAAATAAGAAATAATCAATGTTATTAACAATTTTTTGTTAAAGTAAAATAATGTGCATGAAGATGAGATTAAAAGGGTGATTATTAAGTGGTAATATATATATATATATGTATATAATTAGTTGAATATGAAAATATTTCACTCTATATAAAATTTCTTAAATTATAATTGAAATATAGAAATATGGATGTGACATGATTTCTGACATCCCAAGATGCTGATAAAAGAAGTACTTATAGTAATTCATCTTAAAATATTATTAATTCTAAAAATAATCTACCTAGTGAAAATAATAGCTTGATATTATCTAAAAATAAACCTATTAAAGGATAACTGAAAAATGTAACCCTTTTTTGGATAAATTAGTTCATACTAATGTCGTTTAATTAACTACTATAGATTCGACTTTATAATCTAAAAATAGATGGGTGAATATTAATTCTTAGGAATCTATGAAATCGTTAAAGATAAAATTGAATAAGTGTTGGAATCTTAATCCAAAAAATAAAAAAAATAATTAATAACTTTGTTGTCCAAAATATTAAGGTGTCATAAATAATTAAAATATGTCAAAAAATAAAAAATCAATATTTATTGTCTACTGTTAGAGCTATTTGGAATTTCGTAATCAGGAAATAAATTTTTGGAATAATATTTCATTTAATGAAAATTATATAATGACTATATTTAGGGAGATAAAATCTGATCTAAAGAGGAAATGTATAAATCAATAAGAAAAATTTATAGAAAAAGAATTAGTATATCAATAAAATTTATACAAAATTTGAAAATTTATTTATTTTCTACGATATAAGTGGTCAATGTTATGACGGTTATTGTTATGTACCAATAATATATAGATCATCTATTGATATGAAGAGAAGAAAAAAAGAAACATGTAAGGAAATAAGATGACAGGTCAGCCATGGGATGTGAACAAAAGGAAAAGACTTCTAAATAAAAAATTCCCAAGATGTTTTTGAATAATGGTGTGAAGAGTGTCACACCAAATAAAGATTCCTTTATTATGGAAAGAAATTCAATATCATAGACCATTGTAAATTTTCCATGACCATCAATACTAAAATAATAATGTTGGAATCTAAAGGAAAAATCAATCTAGCATTGATACAACTTGATTGATTTAGTGAAATACCTATTCGATGAAGATTATGAAATTTTCCTATAATGGAAAACTTGATGAAAGTTAAATATGTGTTCAAAAGGATTAATATTTATGAGAATTCAACTAAAAGAATTCATGACATGGTTTTTCTAGATAAGAAACAATATTGAATAAAAAACATAAAGTTCCAGTGAATTCTTATTCTAAAAATATTAATGAGAATAAAGAGTATTCACACAAATTAAAGACAAGGAATATTCTTAAAAAATTATTTATCATATATCAAAAACATTTGGAATAGGAAAGGAATATGGGGAAATCATATAAAATAGAAACTTCTTTGCTAGAAAATGTAAAGAAGCCTTTTCTATCAAAGAATATAACTAGGTTGAGAAGAAATTCTCTTCCACATTTCTATATCTAGGGAGCACTGAATAAAGACCATATTCCCATATATATATATACATATATATATATATATATATATATATATTCTATTTTTCCTGAAGGGAATTTAAGGTGAAGAATTTATTCCGGGGGAGACATCAATTTTATAAAAGTTAAGAATATCATACTGCTACACTGTTATTCATTATGGAATACTACTAACATCATATTTCTGATTTGAAACGTTTAAAATAATACTAAATGATTATTGGAATTTGTTACTAAATAATGTAAATCATAAAGAAGAAGTATAAACTGAATCTCTTGAGGAGTAGTCAAGAATAAAAAACACTTGATTTATCTATATCAGGTGATATCTCATACATATATGAATTTATATTAAGGGATATATTAGATAAATGTTATCATAAAAGTGGTATGTTGATTTTATATTCTTATATATGGTGAAAAATCATATTTAAAAGGGATAGATATATTATATAATGAAAAAAGAGAAAATTAAATTTGAAAGGGAGAAATAAATTCTTACACTTGAATGTTTTTAATCTATTTGTTAAGATATATAAAGGTTATTAGTTCAAAATATTTTGAATAATCCATGATTAGGGGATTCATTATTGGAATCACATTCAAAATATTTTTTGACATCATTCATTTAAAATTTGATCATTCTTGTTTTCTACAGGGATAATTTCTCATATTTAAATAGAGTTTTATAATTTTAGGTCATTTCTAATTTAGGATTTGTGCTATTCATCCTTGGAGTAAATTAAAAGTTTACCAAAACTGAAGAATATGTTCATAAAATTTGAATTTTGGAGATGCAAATTCCTTACCATACTTATACAATATTTTTATTTTCAATAAAGGTTAAAAGATAACAATGAATTTAGAATAGAAATGGGTATCAGAAACAAATCTAATGAGTAATATTTAAGAACCCATGTTTTATTATTATTTTTTTACTAAAGTTGAATTGATTGTTAATAATTTTAAAATATTTATAAATCAATGTTTTTGAATAATGATTATTGTGGAACCATTTTTCATGGAAAATACATGTTCTAATTGTGTTGGGAGTTTGTACATTGTTACATCAGTTGAAGAAGGTGATTGGTTTTAATAAAGTGAAGATGATTTTATATTATTGTAATTCATAATTAAAATTCAATTTAAAAAGAGGGGAATTTAATTAAGTTTAGATATATTGATTATATGGTTTAAAACTTTTCACATGGAATCCTTATATGGGATATATTTTCTATGTGTTGAGAAAATTGTTTCCACCTACCTGGGCATCCAAAAGGGTACCCATAACCATTACTTAGGTGGGTAGGGTCTACCTCTATCCATCCAAGTTTTCAGCTGAGTAGTGTGAAGGCCCTACCTTCATAGAGGCATAGTGGGTGATAGTGACCATGGGGAGTGTATGGGAAGAATATAATTCATGCAAATGGAACATGGGTGGAAAACAATGGGGAAAGAATGTGTGGCCCACCCAATGTGGTGTTTGATGTGTATTCAGGTGATGAACTTTGTTCTAGATCAACAGGTAGTAGGAACACTCACTATTACTAAGGAGAGATATATCATTTCTGAGACTGATGTAGGAAATGAGAAGAACCACACACTCTTCATGCATCTTAAAAGTTATAGACATAACACATTCATCTGATCCAATCATTCTGGACTTTTTGATCAAGACAGACATCATCTTGTTCTATCATCAGAGGGTTTTTTTCATGCATTGGTATATCTTCATATTGTAATTTAGTATTATCCATATGAATAATTCATGTGTAATTTAATCAATTTTATTATTTAAATATTATTTATGAATATTTCAAGTTCCCTTGCATTAATAAAAGAATTTTAATTTTAGGAGATACAGTGAAAAGTAGATATGTTTTATGATGAAGCTTTTTATACAGTCACAAAGAATTATATGTTATTAAGCACACAGATGAGAGGAATTGTATATAGAAGTGTTAATGAGCTTTAGGTTAGTTGGGGAGCCTTTCCTATAAAATAATTTGAAGGGATCATTTCTCTACTATGATACGAACATATATCTAAGAGAAAATCATAATAGTTAAATAGATTAGAAAAGGTACTTTGTATTATTGTGGTGGTTCTATGAAACTGTGTTGTACTTTTTAAACCCTTCATGAGAACATGATTCATGAATAATTTCATGAACATGTGATTAAAATAAATTTAGTAAAATCCAAGAAAAAACATGGAAGATTTATGTGAGCTGTATTCTTTTCATAAGGGATGTTTATCACGTACCAAGATAGATATGTGTACTGTAGTAGTCCCATATTATGATTTATGCATACATGATGGAACATATATAAGAATGAGGGTTTTATGAAAAAAATTTATGAATTTTTGAAGATAAATGAGGACAGTATACTGAAGAAAAAGATTATGAATTGGGAGTTTCACAACATGTTAAAGTCATGGTGTATGTGATGTGTAATCATGCTTTCTAATCAATTCATGATACAACATGCACATGAAGAATGTACATCATACATAGAAATAAAATAACACTTACATGAAATCATGTCTATTTTCATTTTTTGAAAATGTAAAAAGATAAAGATCTAAGAAGACTATTCATTCTATTATACATGCATGATGATCAAGAAATCCACATGAAATACACTTTCCATAAATAATGTGTAGTTATTTAAAACTAATGTGATGGGTAATATTTCATTGAGAATTTCTAAAGGGATTTATATATGATTTATAAATGTAATGAGATAAGTCTATATCATTTTAAGATTAGTGAATAGTTAGGGAGGTTGAGACTTCATTAGGAGAAGGAATAATTTCTTGAGCATTGTCCCACTGAGGTAAATAATCAAATATAGGTTATTAGATCTATTGAGAATTTCCAACATACCTAATCAGTGGTGATTGAAGGTACATGAAGTTATACACAAGTTTAGTATATCTATTAAACTTATAGAGGAATATTAATGTAATTAATGAAGATGAATTTCTTCCACAATATCAACAACACAGATAAATATCTTGTAACTGGGGAGGTGGGGGGGGGGGTCTAAACAATTTCTGAAGTGGTTTGTGGATGAGGTGTATAAAACATCATTTTGAGGTTGGTTTGTGGGAGGTCTAACTGACCAAAAATGAAAAGTTTGATTTCTAGGGGAGGGTGGTGAAAATAGGATCAACCTGATGATCAACTAGAGGGGTGTATAACTAGTTTCTACCAAAAAAAAATTATTTATTGATAATATTTTAGTGTAGAATCCATGTTAGGGGTATAAGAAACATGGAAAGGTTCTTTTATTTGTACCTAACCTTGTCAAAATAATGATTGTTGTATTAAATTTACTTTATAAATTTCTTATAGTATCCACCCATTCTAACATGTGATAGAGTTTTTAATGAAAGGGGGTAAAAGAAAAAGTAATGAATTTTGTAAAACAATTCAAACTTGATTCACCTCTTATCAGTGGGACTGCATAATATATTTTTCACTTCCTATAAGAATAAATTTTAAATGATTGAATTTATTTAATTAAATTTAATATAGTATTTTTAATTGAAATTACTAAGTCATTAACTAAATCCTCATGTTTTTAATCCGGATCCATGTTTCTTGAGTCGTCTTAAATCATTAGTTATGTTGCACTTTCATAAGTGTTATTATTCCCTAATAAAATGTTAAAATGAAAAATTGTAAAAAAATAATTGATGAATCCCAAAATGAAATATATCTAAACTTTGTATTTTCACCTCAATTGAAAATGTCCTTAGGACACATTGGTGATCATTTCATATCAAAGTCAATGTGATAAGGTGATGTTTATTGAATTTAGGATATATCTTACTAAGCGGTTATATAATAAATTAATTACTATCATGGGGTCTCAATATATATATATATATATATATATATTATTTTCAAAACAATTTCAATATAGATTGATATATTTTTTCCATAGATTTTTTGAATCATGTTGATGTGATTCAAATGGTGAGGGTGTTCCCATTATCAATGTATGGGAATTATAATAAAGAGTGTTGGAAAAAAAATTGAATGAAATTCCTAAAAATCATCATAGGGGGAGTTTCCTTCTTTCACTAATTAAATATTTAGGGACTATTATCATAGAATAATATTTAATTATGGGTTTTATGGGAAATATATTCTAATTTAGAAACACTTTTTTCTCATTTTTTTACATTGATACATGACTCAAGTGTCACTAAAGATAATAATAGACAATAATTTGTACTATTTATAGTTACATTATGAATTGAAAAATAAATATTTGATTTCATTGTATGTTTTTTTAAAAGGTAAATAATTGTTTAAAATCAGATAACAAAAATATCAAATCAGGGAGATTATTAAACTCAATAAATTATAATTTTTTTGGATTGTTTTTAATCCCATGAATAAGTATTGTCTACCAATAAATATAATTTGTAAAACCATATATAGAATGAATAAATATATAGATGAATATTGTTAATTTTTTATGTTGTTACATAGAGGATTACTATTGTTTAGAGAACCAATTTAAGTATAAGAAAATGGGTCTAGCATTCTAGGGGGTGGAAAGCTGTTGGAAACATATATCAAATAAAGTTTCCTAATGAAGCATTGGATCCTTACTAAATAATATTTGTACATGATCTATTAGTTCTAATGGTATCTTTTGTAAAAATAATATTAAATAAAAATGTTTCATTATGTATAATTTATTTTATAACTCAACATAGATTCATGTTGTAGATATTTAGAGAAATATTATTTTTCATGGAGTATAATTTGATACAAAGAATTTTGTTGACTAGAATATAAATTATTACTTATATATGATGTGTTTAAAATAAATTGATATAATAATTATTTATTACGGAGTAAACTATAAGCAATGAAAATTAATTTAGTATATATTGAACAAATGTGATTTCTATTAAGTATAAATAAAGCATCATTGAGTGAAAACCTAAAGGTATAGTGTTTTAAGGTGATATAGTAAGTTTAATTCATAAAAAAACAAGACACATTAAGAAAAAACATTCGAAATAAGTCATATATTAAGTAAAATCTACATTAACTGTAGATTGTTTTCCATATATAATAAGAAAAAAATTTATTTATGATGTTTCCTTCTTAATATATACATGTTTCATGCCTAAGGTCATGGTATAGAATAGAACACTTGCACAAAATAATAATTTTTTATTTCCTTAGTATATAAAATTTTATATGGAGGATAAATACATTTAATAAAATTTAAATAGGACTATAGTATAATGAAAATAAATAAATAAAATATTTAGAATTTAAATATCTATAGGTTTTTATCTGTATATAAATTTCATAGTCTGGAACAACCTTTAAAAAACATTAGAAATATGATAAGAATTTTTTATGGACCATAGAGATATTTTATAGACAAATAAGTGAATCATGAATGAATAAAATAATTGGTATTCAAGTATTGAATAATCCCTATATTACAATTAGAATACTAACATGGAAATTTGAATACCAATTTGATCATTGGAATATTTTTATGACATCTGGAATAATAAATTGTCCACAAAAATAGTAATATAAATATTAGAGAAGTAGAACAACATGTAAATAATATTTATTATGAATACTTAATTAAATATAAATATTCTAAATCCATAAAATAAGTATTAAAATTATAAAAATCAAAATAAAGTATAAGTAAATATTTTAAATAAAGTGTATTTTAACTTATTTTGTAAAAATATATTTTTATTTTAATATTTACTATTGTTGAAACATATTTGTATAAAATAAATTCGTTTCTTTGAAGCAACATGTTTAAATTATCCAAGATTTATTTTTTGTAGTTGTTTTAGAAAACATGATTTTTTTATTAAATAGTAAAAATATAGTTTTTATGCAATGTTTGTTTTATGAAACAATATCAATGTAATAATTACATATTAAATTATAAAATAGATTATATGAAACCAATGAGTATATTTAGATACAATTTTATTTAAATACAATAAATTTATTTACAAATGTTAAAATGTACATTCCAATGTGAGAAAATATTATTCCATAAAAAAGTATTTTTCTTTTTTTTCATTTTTATGTATAAACTAATAAATATTATTTTGTAAAGGATTAAATTTCATTAAAATATATATTTTTAATTGAATACTATTCATAGTCCCATATAGTATCATCATTTCAATTCATGGTTATGAAGTAATATTTTATTAATTATTTTTATCCAAACAACCACTGCACGTCAATTATAAGTACCCCTATAAATATCCTAGAAAATCACATCCCAAATCCATTACATATATAAATATAAAAGCAATTACCTTGTAATAATTTTTTTTATATACATGAAGATCTTTAGTTCCCCTACACCCATACCCTTAATGTTATTATGGATCTTTATATTGTAGCTACTTCAAAAAAAGGGTATCCTTCCACACTTTTTTCAATTCATTTTTCCTTATCTTATTTTTCTATTATAATTCTCATTTTTGAATAAAATATTTCAAAAAAATTAATAAATAATGTCACGAAATGTCCCAATGGGGCCCGTGCTATGACTCCCCAAGCCTCCCTCCAATATGGCATGGGATGGTGACTAGCACCAAGTAAGCATATTAGTAACATGTGAGGAATTACCTATGTACCTGTACGCATGCACACACATATCAAATCCCACCAAATGTTGAAATGTAAAGAATACTAAGTAAAAAAAACATGCATACCACTATATCCCACAACTAGAGTATAAAGAAATGTAAATTAATGTAAATAGGGTCAGAATACAGTAGCACCAAAAAGATTCTACAACCAAAAGTCTAACCTATATGAAAAATTTATTGGGACTGCTGTTTGTTATCTTTGGAACACACCTTGGCCTGTCCAGTATCACAAATAACCATATAGACCTAGTCTACCTAGGACTCCATCAAAAGGTCGATCATATGCATAGGACATGACACGTGTAGGAAATCCCATGCTAGGGTTAGTATAATAATACTCATTAGGACACCCTGAAACCACAAAGAAATAAAACAAATGAAAGATACAGTTAGCTCTACTAAGGTATATGTCTACAAAATATATAAAACAAATATCCATATATACTCAACCAAGAAACATAGTCTAAAGGTAAGTAACAACCGTTTAATACCAACACTAATAATTCCGCATGAATATTCCATGAAGCACTCATCTGGGAGAACACACTCTTGATTCTGAAAGCACCGATGACGTCTGTCCGAGAAGTACTATTCGCTGGGTCTCACTTTGAGAAAGTTATGTTGATTGATATGAAGATAGTTATGATACAACAAACAAGGATCAAAGATAGGGAATTGGGGTGATACTAACAAATCAATTTTGATTAACCCACTAAGTAAAGGATCTGCACCTATGTAGTGTCGGTCACGTCGATACTGAGAACTCCACATAGGGCACAATGAATGAATAGAGGTTCCTTCTCTAGGCCTCTCGGGGGATTCCAACAACTCTATCCAGTAATTCCCCATAAAGGGATTATAATCCAATGATTAAGAAATTATTCATACCTAACTTTAAGGAAATGATAATGCGAATGAACTGTAATGAAGCTTTTCCATGATACGAAGGAAAAGAGAATCAAGACATGTAGAGAGGGGTAAATAGTGTGTAGTAGGGTCACACACCATGTCCATTGACCTCAGGTACTTCCTGTGAACAATTCCATGTGTCATTCCAATCTATTTTGTGTAGAAGATGGGTACATGACATGTAGAAGGATTCACATGTCATGTCCATCCATCTGGGGTCTGTTCATGTTATCTAGCTATGTGATAGTACACAGTGCCATCCCAGGTATGACTTCCCATGTATGAGTACATATGGTAGTCTGTGTAACTATTTTAGGCCATGCCATGTGGGGTAGTACACATTTTGTAGGAAACCTATGTACTCCACCCCATGTCCTGGTACTTACCATGTACATGTCGAGTTACCTAGGAGAGGTCACATGCCATGTGATCAGGATGTGTCGAGTTGTGGGACAAGCGAATAACTTCCACAACAAACAATAAATTGGGGGGTGAAAATAATTTGATCCAAAGAGTGGGACAAACCTTGATCGAAGTTCATATTAATCTGAATCCATCACCTTTAGAACATAAATTGAATGAATAAAATTATCACTAGATCAATCTCCCATCAAAACCTAGAAAATATCATTCCGTCCCGCAATTAAGATTGATCCGTGGGCAAATATGTTCGTGTATTAGTCATCTATCATTGAATGAATCAAAAAAAATAAAGAATAATAAAAATTAAGATTACTACCATAATTTTTGATTCCTTGCTGATGAAGAGAATTCGCTGCGTCTTCGCTATTGGAAAGATGAACCAAGAAAAACATTTGTCGATCTTTGATCTGAAATTATCTTGTCTCTTACTTGAGTGGATTTTCTAGAGGTTCCTACCAGCATCTTCATAGAATTCCAAGGTTATGAGACTCACCTTGGATCTCTTCCAAACATATTATTTAAAATCAACCTTGTCAATTCATCGTTGTGTGAACAAAATAAATTAAAATAAAATTTTCTAATTTATTTTATTTATTTAAAATGCATGTGAAGATTTTTCACAATCCAACTATGCCAAACAATGTTAGTTATATCTTAGGGTAAATCTACTATTCTAAATGTAATAGTTTCATAATATTTTTTATCCAGGTACCCATTTAAAATTTAATCCACTTATTTTGGAAAACAATGCAAGTGTGATATTTAATATTTAAATATTTTTAAAAAAATCGTACTAGGGACACTAGGTCTCAGAATCACATTCTATCTCAGTTCCTGGTCTATAATTTAATACATAAAATATTTAAATATAATACATATAAAATCTGGGATCTTACATCCCCTAAAATCCAAAGCAAAAGATACTAAAAAAGATATGGGTACTCAGCATGAATTTGAGCCTCCCGCTCCCAAGTGATCTCTGGGAGATTCTCGTGCTTCAACTAGACACACACTAAAGGAATAAATAATCAATGAAGGATACTCTAATAATAATCCTATATCTCCACCAATTAATTAAAAAATCCCCCATCCTCGATGTCCAGTTCCCCCCAGTCGATGACGTGTGATGGGTCATACATGTACCTCCTCAGTTGTGACACATGGAATATGGAATGCACCTGGTTTAACTACAGAGGTAAAGCGAAGAGTTATGACACCTCAACAACTCTACTTAGTATCTGAAAAAGGATGATAAAAATCAAAGATAACATTCCACCCCAGCCAAATCCAGATAATCCACATTTAGGTGAAACCCGAAGGAACACATGGTCTCCTTCTCAAAAATCCAAAGACCTTCGTCACCTATCATCATAAGACTGCTGGTGGTTTTTTAGTCTTCACCCACTCCTATATGATATTTAACTTCTCTGTAGTAGGTCGGACCAAATCTAGGCCCACGAGTGTTGACTCTCCATAGTCACTCTAAAAACGTGGTGACCTCTAGGGTCACCTGTACAAAGACTTGAATGGTTCCATACTAATGGTTGAATGGTATCTATTGTTTTATAAAAACTATACCAATGGTAGGTGATCCTCACAACTATGGATGAAGTCTAACATGCAATCCTGCATCATGTCCTCTAGAACCTGAACGGTTTTCTCTATCTGGACTTCCATTTGTAGGTGAAACATTGTTCTCATGCGTAACTAGGTCCCAAACTTCTCCTGTAATCCCTTACACAACTGATATGTAAATATAGAATCATGATCTAAAATAATCATAGATATAACTCTATGGATTTTTACTATATACTACACATAGAGGCATCCCAAACTCTCTGCTGAACTCTGCTATCGGATATCTAGGAAGTGGGTCAACTTGCTCAGTCAGTCAACGATTACCCAGATGGAGTCATGTCCCCGAGACATATTTAGTAAAACCATCATGAAGTCCATTTATATCACATAACACTTCCATTCCTGTACATCAAAGGGTTGATATAAAAATATTGGAACTTGTTTCTCAACATTCACTTACTGACAAGTAAGGCATCAAGGAACAAACTCCACAACTCCATTCTTCATCCCTAGCCACCAAAACTGACATCAAAGGTCTTGGTACTTATTATACACACCTGGATTTACCGAAAAAGGTGATGTATGAAACTCCCTTAGAACCTCATCTCATAATGTCCATGGTACTACTATATATCCTATGAATATAATGACGTTCTCCCCACCATTTGAATATCCATCGATACCATACCCTGTGGATATCTAAGAACATAGGTTCTTGTAGTTAATATTCCCATGTGGTGCCTCCCTAACTCACTATAAGAGTGAAGGGGTAAAAACCATCAACTAGAGTAATATTCTCTATCTCCATACACAAAGGATAATTGCAATGAGTTCAACTGGTCCAATGCCTCATTACGAAACTATGAACTAGATCTTCTTGCTGAGAGAATCTTCCACCATGTTCCCATTCCTAGGAGTACATAAAATCTCAAAGTCATAGTTCTGGAGGAACTCTAGCAATCACATTGAGTTCAGAAAATACGTAGTTCTTCTCATGTGATATCAAATGGTGTGAGAAATATGAAATCACTACTTGCCTCTACATAAGTACATAACGAAGCTCGGTTCCTGATGCATTGCATCACAATACGTACTCGACACCCTCCTATGGAAATATCAATATTGGAGCACTCGTCAAACTCCTCCTCAGCTACTGAAAAGACTATTGGAACTTATTTTCTACAAGAAAGGCTTCACATTTTGATTTAAAGATACCATAGGTGTTGATATCTTATAGAAATCAGGTATAAATCTCCGATAATAGCCTGCTAACTTAAGGAAGCTTCACACCTCTATCATGTTCTTAGGTGGATCCCATGTTAACATTACCTCAACCTTGGCCGGGTCCACTACCACTCCATCCACTGAGATAACGTTTCCATGAAAGGGAAATCCCAAAATCAAGAACTAGCACTTCCAAATTTTCTCATAAAGCTGGTGATCTAAGAGTACATCCCAAACTATCTTTATGTGTCTCGTGTGCTCCACCTTAGAATCTGAGTACACAATGATATTGTTGATAAATACCACCATGAACCAGTATAAGTAAGGATGAAATATCTGATTCATTAGTCCCATGGACACTGCTGTGGTGTTCGTCATACCAAAGGGCATCACCAAGTAATCATAGTGAACGTAAGGACATTTGAAGATTGTCTTCAGTATATCCTCATCCTGTACTCACAGATAGTGATATCCTGATATAAGTTCACCCTTCAAGAGCTTCATTCCCCCTTCAAATGATAACATAGGACATTGATCCTTGATAGTGGATACTTGTTCTTCAAAATCACCTGGTTCAAGTTTTGGTAGTCTACACATATCATCATTCTTTTATAATACTTGTTGGAAAACAAAACTAGGGATTCTAGGGAAAACACTAGGTCTCATGAAGCACTTTCTCTACAAGTCCTCCAGGATCACCCTCAACATGTGAAGATATATGAGAGACATTCAATATGATGGTGTTGATATCAGTACCATCCCAGGGAAATGCATAAGTCTATCTCTCAGTGGGGAGGTAAACATTGAACATCTTTAGGAAAAACATCCTTGTAATCCCTCACCACTATTGGAAACTGAAAGCTCATAAAATCCACTACACCCAGAGTCAGTCTATCCAATTTATGAGTATTTGGCTACACCAACTTATGCGTGAGTCCATCCTATGATGCCTGGGTTTCATTTTCACCAAAAATGGTAAACCTCATTCCATCACTCCGGACACATTACACCCTTCGCCTAAAATAGTTAATCTTGGCATGGACTATAGATAACCAATCCATACCAAGAATGACATCGTAGGGCCTCAATTCTACCACCAAGAGGTTTTAACTAAAACAATCACCTTCAAGAGTCAGGTCACACTATCGGCACGAGTGTGTGATCATCGAGTCTTCTCCAGTAGGTGTATCCAAGCGTAAGGGTCAAGTCAACAGTTCAACTGAAATATCTAGGTTGCGAATAGTATATGTGGAGAGAAAGGAATGAATATAAGTTGTGTCTATGAGTACTACAAATAAAGCATGAAAGACACAGATCTTACATTGAATCATTTCTAGATCCCCTGGGACATATTCCTTGAAGACATGTAGTTGTCCTCTCCCATATGCTCTAGATCCCTAAGCTTGGAGTGGACCACCTATGAGTAGTGGTGGTATCAAGTTGAAACATCTCACCCCTCATGATTCTATCCCATATCTTCTTCCAAATATACCACCCTTCATCTCTTCCTACTCCTATCACTGTCTCAGTCTCAATGGTCCATACATAGTCTCCTTGTCTGTAGTATAGTGAGTTGGACAATCTCGAGTGAGATTTACCCTACAATAAAAAGAATAGAACCACATATATCTAGGCTTACTGGACCCACCCTGTGAGACCTGAACTGATGATCCTCTATCATGGAACCTCAACATGAAATTTCTCCCATGTTCAAGTCCTTGATACTGACGTCGCCTCTCTACTTCTGAGGTCTCTTCTTCTTGTTATCCACTAATGACAATCACCGGGTGTATCTTCTCAACCAAGAATATTTCAACAACCAAATCCCACTCATCCACCCTTTTATATGTCATAATGCATAGAGGGATAATCCAGGATTAGATGTCTCTACAAAAACCTCGCTCAAAGATTTGAGCCCTGATGTATTGACCTATAACCATATCCATAGAGTACCAGGAATGGTTGGTAAACTTCAATGAATAATCAGCCACTGTCATGCTGCCTTGATGGATATGAAGAAGCTATTATATACACACATATCTCAATGTAACTAGTGATAACTACTCTATAAATATGAGATTGAACTCTATCCAAGAAATAGTTTCCTCATCATGAGTCAACATAGATAAAATTCACCATCATCCCATTGATACATGTAGAAGGCTCGCCGCCCGGACCACCATATGATCTGCTCGTGTCCTGAATAAATGGACAACTTGGGTCACCACCTCAAGTCTATCCTCAATCACATGTGGGTTGGTCTCGCCTCAGAACATGAGGGGTCTCTTTCTTTTAAACACATGAAGCACGCTCATCTCTCACTCCTCATCTACTGGTACTGTAGGTACCACGTGCTGATATAAAGGTGGCGGCATGTTTAGTGCACCACTTGGAGGTTACATCTTGGTAACTGGTCCCTATATTGAAACCTTGTCATCTAGGGGGTCATCCTCATGATCAGGTTGCTAAATCCTAGTTGGTTTGAATTGTGGAGGAATACAATAAGAAACAAAGACCTACCATGGTTAATGAGTATATATGGAGAGATGACTCAAGAAGGACATAGAATCCACAACCCATTTCTATATGATGAATATTCCATTATTTTCCATGGAACCATTTTTTTATGTACTAAGTCAAAAATTAGGTTATTATAGTCCTAGTGTATGGATACCTTAGTCGCCAGACCAACACTGGAGTCCTTGACCTAAAATCCAAACTCAAAACACTTAACACTATCGCCCCAAACCTATCTCATGGACACTCGATCCTAAGGTAGAACCGACTAGATCTAATATCACACTATCATAAACCTTCCTAGTGGGACCATGATGTGACTCCCTAATCCTACCTCCAATAAACCAGGGGCTGGTAATTAGTACCTAGTACGTATATCACTAACATGGGAGGAACTTCCTATGTACCTGCACGCATGAACACATCTCCAAGCACACAAAATTCAGAAATGTAAAAACTGCTAAGTAAACAATCCATGCCTACCAGTATATCCCACAACAAGAGTATGAAGAAAATTAAAGTAATATAAACAGGTCTATAATACAATCCCGCCAAAATAGTCTATAACCACATGTCCAACCAGTAAGAAAAAGGTATTTGGAATGCTGTCTGAAGTCGCATGAACACACATCGGTATATCTGATCTCACAATGCAACATTTAGTCCTGGTATGCCTTAGAATTTATCAAAAGGATGACTGTATGCTCAAAACACTAAACATGTAGGAAACTTCCGTGTAGGGGTGAGTATAACAATACTTAGTAGGACACCCTGCAACCAAAAATAAATAAATAAAACAAAGATACAATTAGCTCTACAAAGGTATATGTCTAAAAAACATTTAATAAAAATATAAAAACATAATCAACCAAGACACACAGTCTAAAGGTAAGTCACAACCACTGCATAGAAACACTAAGAATTCAGGTTGTTGATTCATGAAAGCACTCATCTGGGAGAACACACTTCTGAGTTTGAAAGCACTTATGATGTCTGTCCGTGAGGAACTACTCATCGAGCCTCACCATGAGATATATTTTCTAATAGATCTAAAGAGAGATACTATACAATAGAATAGGATCACAGCTAGGGCATTGGGGTGATACCAAAAATTGAATCAAGATTAACCCACCAAGTAGAGGTTCAGTCCCCACGTAGCATTGGTCATATCGATAATGATAACTTTACCTAGGGTATGAATAATTAATGGAGGATCTTTCTCTAGGCATATCAGGGGATTTCAAAAACTCTATCCAGAAATTCTTACCGAAGTTATCATAATCCTTTGAGTATGAAATGATTATTAACTACCTTTACGGAAATGATAAAGGTAAAAAACCATAATAAAACTTTTTCAAGATATGGATGATAATATAATAAAACCATGTATAAAGGGGTACATTGCATATAGTAGGGTCACATGTCGTGTTCCTTGACACCAAGTATTTCCTATGTACAATGGACCATGTCGTTCCAAACTATGTCTTGTAGAAGATAGACACATAACATGTAGAAGGAGTCACATGCCATGTATGTCAATTTGGGTCCTCCCGTGTGATTTGGTAATGTGCTAGTACATGGTGTCATCTCGTGTATTCCTTCACATGTACCAGAACATAGGGTAGTCTATGTGACCAGTACATGCCATGTAGTGTGGGTAGTACAAGTCATGTAGGCAACCAGTTTACTCCACCCCGTTTCTGTGTACTACCCATGTACAGACTGAGTTACTGAGGAGATTTCACATGCCATGTAATGGGGTCACACACCGTGTGATCATGAATTTTTTTTCTGAAACCTAGACACAATAAGAGGGAATAACATGCCATGTACTCTCAGATTAAACATTGTGTGGTTCAAGATTTTCCAGAATCATTGGAGCATCTATTGTGCGCTCCCTACACTACCGAACTTCGATCCTTAGATCAGTCCAATATGAAACTGGATATCCAAGATCTTCAAGTCATGTCATCACCAAATGAATTTGTCTCATCTACTGATCCAGTTTCAAAATAGATTAAATCTTCATTCTTCATTTTTCACTGAAGAATGCCAAAGAAAGTAGATTTGGGGATCCACTATCATTCAAATTGATCAATGTTTATCATTTCATCTTCATCGTGTCATTCCAATCATGTATCTAGGAAATCATATCACTACACCAAGAATCATATTTTAAAGGATCGATTGATTAAGATGTTTCGAGTTAGGGGCCAAGTGAAGAATGACTGTGACGAATGATGAACTTTGGGTGTGAAAAGCACATTAACAAAAGAGAGAAAAAACCTCCATCAATGTTCAAGTCGAACTAGATCCATCACCATTATAATGAGAATCAAATGAATAAAATGATCATAAAATCAATCATCCATCAAAACCCATCAAATATCATCGCATCCCAAAAGTACAATTGATTTGTGGGCTAATTTGTTTTTGGATTAGTCTGTATTCATTGTAGGAATCAAGAACGAGAAAGAAGAATTATAATAACACATCCTAATAAGATTTTGGATCACTCACCAACAGAGATCAGTTTTCGCATCGTCTCCATTGGAGAGATCTACCAAGAACAACATTTTTCAATCTTTAATCCTAATTTCTATCTTATCCTGCTCGAGAAGATTTTTTAATGGTTTCTCCTAGTATCTATAGAGAATAATAGGGTTATGAGACTAAACCTGGATCTCTAAAAATGGATTATTTAAAAGCAACCCTATCACTACGTCACTGTGTATATGAAATAAATTAAAATGAAATTTACTAATTTATTGTATTCTTTTAAAATACACACGATGAGTTTCCCTAATCGACCTGCACTGACCAACGTTAGGTCCCTCTTAGGGTAAACATGATTTTATGAATACAATGGTGTACATGGATTTCTGATCTGGGCACCCATTTAGAATTTATTTTACTTTTTCAAGAAAGCTACATGAGCATGCTATTTAATATTTTTATATTTTTCAAACAATTATTCTGAGTACACTGGGCCTCATAATCGCACGCTATCTTAGCATCTGGACTTGAATTTTATACATATAATATATACAAATGATACATGAAAAATACATGAAATTTTAAATAAATTAATATTTTATTAATGACATTAATCTCTGATTATTAGTTTTTTAAATATATATATAGAAAATATATCTCATCCCTTTTTAAAAAATCATAGTTAATGATCATTTTTTCTAATGATTGGGGTAATGTAAATTATTTATGTATCAGCACCATTAGCTAGGGTAAGTGTATACTATATATCAAAATATAATTTTTATTATATTAATATATATTTATTAAAAACTATTTATAATATATAAAAAATTTCACTCCTACATATTTTGACAAAGTATAATTATTATAAGATTTTATACCTTTGAGGGTTTTGTTAAATCATTAATTATCACAACATCATTGTTGGTTAGTGTAGCCTATATTGAATATATAAATATTTATTTTTATATATTTTAGTCTAATGTTAGTCATATCACAAATTTAAAAATAACAATGAATCAAAACATTGAAATTTAAAGGAGAACTGATTGATTCCAACAAACATTTCATAAATAATATTACCTTTAATGAAGTTATAATATATAAATCTTGATGATTATAATTAATCACAAATAAAATATTTAATATAATACAATTATAGATTAATTTTTAATAAATATACATTTGTTATAGATGTGGTATACACATAATGATATAAATATAGACTTAAGGTAACATGACTCTAAATAATGACCCATTTATTTTGTCTTTATTCTCTATTTTCTATCCCATTATAATTGATCCCTCAAAAATAACTTTTAAATATTTCTTATATACCTTTATAATTCCTCATTATATGTATATTCATGTCTTTATTTCATTAGTATAATCTCTTATCCACAACAAATGTTTTTCATAAAGCATTTTTTCTTAGAAAATCTAATTGAATATTTGATTGTTTATTCAAAAACTCTTATGAACTCTAATATTTATTAATCATACCCTTTTAGTTCCAAAAATTCAATTTCCTGCATTTTAGGAACCAAAAAGTTTATTCATTAACTTATTATTGAAAACATTGGCAAGAAAACCTTTCCTTTTTGATTGGTTTGTTTCCATATTATGCTTATTATGTGTTTCCTTTATATGTGAAATACATGATTATAAACATATAATTATGGTTTGGAAGAAATACATGAAATATGGTTACAATTTTTAATTATTTATCATGTTATAAATTAATTCTCTTATTCATATGATTATTATTATTTTGATCCAATTATTATGATATAATAATGATTATTATTCATTCCCATGTACTCTTGTCAATTCTTGTACCATGTTATTTCATATTATTCCACCTTTTATTGTTATTTTTAGGTTATATATTTACTCAAGTTATCACATGTAATAAATATATTATTAAATCCTATAGATTAATGTTTACGAAGAATTTGAAGAATGTTTAATGATTTTGTGTTTTTATTGTATATGAACCAAATTTTTCTAAGATAATAACCTATAAATATTTTGATTTATAGTAATTTATATGTGTGTATTAATGATTATGTAATTATATTATATATATAATACATTTTTTACAGAATTCATCAGAGAGTGGTTTAGTTAATTTTTGTTTTATATTATTAAAAATACAACCAAGGTTAAATATTCATTTATACAGAAAATACCATTGACTTAACTTTATGAATATTTTTTTAATTCACTTTTTTAACATATTTTTTATTATAACCATTTTTATATTAGAAACTTTTGGGTTCAAAGAGGATCAAAATGATGTGGTGAATGGTATTTTCACTATTCACTAATGAATCCTGAAATTATTATTTGATTCTATCTTAACATATTCCTTCACATCAAATAAATTTTAAAGAAATATTTTTTCACATAAATGATAAATTAATGTAGATTAATCTATGAAAATTGATTGTGGTCCAATAATATCACCCCAAATATGGTACACTTCATTAATTACCCTATATATAATGATTACTCGAAAAAATATCCCTATTCTCTCTTTGGGTAAATTTTATAAAAACACAGTTCACACCACAATTGTTTACTAATCCATCTTTATATAGTGTTGTGTTGCGTTTAATGTCATATTAAAGTCATAGAAGATTATTTTTACACTATATATGTATAGATCACACCATAGTCAAGAAAATATGAACAACCTATAAATTCAATGAGGAATTTATGCTTAAGGGTTAAGGGATTTTATGTGACTTAAATGGACCATAATAACCACATTTCTATGTGTGTGGAAAATGTATTGATCTCAGAAACAGATAGGAAGAAAATTTTATCCCAACCCTTGGATTAAAATAATTTTCTTAAATTCTATAAATCTGTATACAAAAGTTCATGAGAAATTTGTGACACAAAATTAATACACACAAGAGTGTAAAAAAATTGGGATGAAAATTGATTTTTTGACATCATATAAAGATTATTACATTAGAGAGGTAATAAAATCCCAGATATTTTTATCACTTGAAACTCATTAAGTCTATGAAAAATTGGAACTCCATTTCATGTATAATTTCTCATAATACATTTGTTGTAGAATAAGATTACCATAGAAGGAGCAGTGGGAACCTATCAATGGAGACGATCAGTGAGTTATTTGAACATGTTGTGGATAGTAAATCTAGAGGATCTATATGATTTCTGAAATTTATAATCATATATTAATTACTATGATTATTGTATCAAGTTCTTAAAAATATTTCCATGCATGATCCTTGTATTAGATTATTAGGGTGAACTATCTAAAATAGAATATGTTCTCTTATTCCTATGATCACTCTAGAGAGTTTATGAGGAAGAGAAGAAATATTACTCATATTGAGAGAACAATATAATGATAAATTAAGGTTAGATTTTTGATACAAACGTACCCATATTCACCACCATCATAGATTATAATTCTTACTAGGGATATATAATTGATATTAGATATAAGGTTGTGGGGTGATTTATTCCCTCTATGAGAAGAAAGTGAATAATAATAGTTATTAATCATAAAGGAAAAAATATTTTCAAAGGAAACAATTTCAAGTTCTGGAAGAATATGATGAAACATTGCTTTCTATATTTGGGAAGCCATGTATGCATGATATCCATTCCAAGTTTCTCAATGAGCATGAAATTTAGAGAATTATCATAAATATACCAAACATAATTTTATTTATAGGATAAGGTAATAAATTATTTAGGGGTTTCTATGGAAAATCATTTATATACCATGTTAATATATATAAATCCCACTAATTCTATGTGAAAAAAATATTTTAGTATATCTGTAGGTGATTCTAAATTTTGAGAGTCAAAGATATAGGAATTGTGAAATAAATAATAATATTTTAGGATATGCTCAAAAAAATTAGTTGATTCATTATTTAATCATATAAATTATCTTATGGATTATATACATGGTCTTGGAGAGATTATTTATGATTTTAAAATCATTAAATTAATCACGTGGATATGAATTCTATGTTTTAATTCCAAGGAATCTATTACTAAAGAAAAATATTATAAGGATGTATCTATGGACATCATACACAGTACTCTGGTCCCATATAAAATATGGAATGAAGATAAAAAATCAATATCAAAGTAGAAATTTTAAGAGGGAGTCATTAAAGAAATGAATATATTTTCTATAAAACAATAACTTCATGAATAAGAGGTTGACTAGGTTTTTTATCATTTCCATTAACTTCATTTGGGGAAATGAAACTTTAATGGAAATATCACACTTTATTTCTTAAGGTTTGGTAAAATTAGACATTGCTTTTCTATATTTATTAATAAATATTAGGATGATGATGGATATGATGTTATTCCAAATAAATTATTGAATAAGGTAAAGGAGAAGAAAGTATCATAGTGTATGTTCTTAAAAAATAAAAATTCATATCACTAGAGGATTATGGTGTAGAGGAAACCAAAGTATAAGAGTTTAAGGATTGTGGGGACCTTGGTGAAGATTCTTTATATGTTGTTATAGACAATACAAAAACTAATGAAAATTTTGCTAAAAATGATAATGTTCCTGGTATAATGAATCTTTAATAACTTCAATTGGATCTTAGAGAGATTAATATATTTAGGTAAAAAATAAGAAGGAAAATGTAGTTGTTCATGAATATAAGATTTATATTAAACTCAAGTAGGAAGAGAAGTAAAAAAATCAAATATTAAAAAACCTCAATTTTTAAATTATGTAAACCTAGATAAATTGGATGAGTAGAGGATCAAAAATTTATGAACATGACTATATACTTGATGAACTGCCTAAATTTGTAAAATATATAGCTAGTTTAATTTAATAACTCAAATGATAAGTAATGATGTTGAAGTAGAAGTGTATAGACTAATAAAGTCCACTCACCCCCAATAATAAATCAAGAATTTCAAGTGAATAAAAAATAATGGAAGTTAAAAGGGTATCAATTGAATAATGTGTTCTTATCCAATAAGTTAAGTGCTTAAAAAATGGAGAATATATCATGGATCACAATTTTAATGATACTATTTTGATGATTAATGATAAACTACAAGTGTCAAAACCATGAGGAATAGTGGATTTGAAGGGTTTTGAAAAGTCTACTATTAAATATGTTTATGGTTAAAGGAGGAAACAAATAATTAGTTTGTGTTACTATGTAAAGTTGTAAAAAATTCAATACCTATGTTCTATTACAAATATATTTTTCATAGAATAAAAACACAAACTCACAGAAGAATTTATTCTAAATTTTCCAATGATATTAATTATTATTGCTTTTATTGTGAAAGTTATAGTCATAGGGTATCTAATTATTCCTATTGGGTACCAAAGAAGGTGTCATAGGATATTTCAATAAGTGAAAGACAATTTATGAAAGTGAACTCAAATAGGTTGAAAATCACTAAATATTTGAATACATTGAAAATGATAAAGATACTATGTATATGGAGTTACACAAATATTATAACTCAACAAGATATGTTAACTAATAGTAATGTATGTAGAAAATAATACATGAGAAGAAAAATTGTAGAGAATAATTTGAGATAAATGGATAGGTCAAACTTATGGGTACCCGATACATGATGTACCTTGAACTTGACCAGAAATGATGATCATATAAATGATCTAAAATATGATAAAAATGGGGTTGTTCTATTTGGTTGTGGTAAATGGATAAATTTTGTTTTCTCCATGAAATCCAATGTTAGTGGAAAATATCATAGGAAAATAGATTTATTTAATTGTTTATGTTGTTAACAAAAATATTCTATGTGTAGTATGGTTTTTTGATTTGAGACATGAAGTGGAATTTAGCAAAAAGGGGTGAAATTTTAAAGGTATATATGGTTCAATGTTTTTACAAGGAAGATAAACTAAGGGAAATTATGATATTATTGGTTAAGAAAACTATTTCATGTTATGGTAACCCATATTTTAATACACCTTAATTTATGATTTAGTAGATAAGGTACATATAATAAAATCATGGTAGATTAGGATTGTAACACCCCGAGATTTTATAAGAAATATTATTTTTAATTTCTTTGATTTCTTGTGATAAACGCTATACCAAGATTATGTTGCACTATACGAAACACCGCATTAGCTTGTAGTATACGCAACACAATTTGTAGCTTTTGTTTCACGCAAGAGCGACCTTTCTCAATAGCGTGTGTTGTATGCAATACTGAGTTTCACTAAACAATGATATATTGTTATAATATTATTATTAACTAGCTGGTATGAATATTATTAACCACATTTTTAATTTTATAACATTATCATTCATCTTACACATATTCTATAATATGGTATGAGAAAAAAATAAATTTTTCGGGTAAAATAAGTATTTTTAAAAAAATGAAGTTTTGTCATCTTTTGTTGGAAAACCCACTTTAAATCTATTTTTTGACAAGTTTATAAGTTAAATTTGACCAAGTAAACTTTTTAATTTAAATCCAAATATAAAAATTCAAGTTGGATAAATTTTTGACATTATTCTGATAACCTTCATATTTTGATGAATAGTAAAAATACGCTAAATTTTAATTAAAAAAAACTTTTTCATCTAGATAATTTATATGGTTAAATTATAATATTGAATGGTTTTAAAGTATAAATAGAATATATTTTTACCATTTAATATAATTTATGACATTATCTTTAATTTTACATTGAATTCATAAGTAAAAACATTTCAATCTTTTTCAATGTTTTGAATTTTAAAAATCATTTTCTCAATAATGGGATTAATTTTAAATTAATTACTGCAAATTCTGGGGTTTGAATTTAGAAAAATGGATTCCATATTTGGAATAAGTAGGTCCGAATTATTTTAATATTATACTTTTATTTTTGTCCATTATGAATAGTAAGTATGATAAATTTTATTTACCATAGTTAAAGGTAAATCGGGTAGTTAAGGGTGAAAATAATATTATAAAATTACCCACACACTTTTATTAATGTAGAAGGATGATTATATTTTGTCATAGAACATACTTAGGTCGAAATGAAATCTACTGGAACCCACTTGGATGTGATTAATAAATTTATTTTATTTTATTTAAAGAAAAGTGAAATATATCCCACACAATATTTATTAATTAAATTATTTTTAATATAAGGTTATAAAGAATATAAATTTGAGAATAAATACTCATTTAAAAGATAATTTTTTTTCTTCTTCATGGTAATTTATTTTTAATTTTTAAGAAATATATAATTAACTTAATAGCTTATACATTAATGATGAAAAAATTATTTATTTAGTGAAAAATTAATAATATAATTATTATTAAAATAATAATACCCATAAAAATGTCCAAACACTTGACCAAAACTTATTGGTCGAGTATATCTACACCAAAATCATACAAGTGTTGACATGTGGACCATTTGGAGCCTTATAAAACAGATTATGACATTTAAATTATTTTATTTTAAATGATGTCAAAGTTGTCACCCTCATAATTTAATAAAAGAACTTTTTAAAAGTTTTCTATTTTAGAAGATAAATTCTACTAAAAGTATTATTATTAAAGATATTAAATTTATATTTATCCTAGTATTTTATTTTTAATTATTATTTCAAATATATGTATATTAAATAATTATACAAACATGTTGTAGTAATTATTTTACTAAGAGAAATAACAAATAAATGGTTTTAATAATATTAAAATAAATATTATATGAACTAATTAATGTTCTATATGAATTTTCTAGATGAATAATACATTTTTGAAATCTATTAAATATTTTGGTTCGAATATATTGTCTGTGTGAATTTTATTTAAATTCAAATAAATGAATAGTGTCAAAATTGACACTATTGATGTTTTATAAAAATAACATATTATTAAATTGTTTAAATATAACAAAAATATTTAAAAATAACAAATTGAAAATTTTATGTTCTAAAATGTAATAATTTATCTAATTATAAAAAATTAACAACACATAAGTATGTATTTATGACAATGTAAATATTAGAATATTATTACCAGAAATAAAATAAAATATATTAAAAAAGAATAAATCAAAATGATAAGGTTTAAAATAAAATCAAAACAAGTATAAGTTTTATTAGTTGATGATATTACAACCATATATCATCTCATCTTAGAAGTTGAATGAATTGAGATGTTTTTAGGTGGGGCTTGAGTTTATTATAAATTTATATTTTGAAGGTATCCAAAAGTAACCCTTTAATCTCTTATAAAAGGGAACCTCCTCCCTCTTCTCTTCACTCCATTTTGAGCCTTCAAGATCGGAAAAACCCTACCAATTCATCTTCTCAACCTCCCTATTAACATTATAGAGGTCTTGGGCTTCTTCAAATACAAACTCTAGTTCCCTAAGAGGAAGTTTAAATAAGGCACTTTGAGGAAGAGGTAATATCTTCTACCGATTCTTTCAAAAAAAATTTCTTCATTTACTTCCTATTATTTAGTTGTTTCATTATAAATTAATAACATAAGTATCACTTATATACTGATATGTTATTTTAAATATTAAACAAAACTAGTTCACATTCTACCCATCCTACAAAAAACGAAATCACCATGTGTGCGTACGTACGGAATACCGTCTCCACGTCATGGTGTAATTTTTTTTCACCAACATACTTGGATGGGTATAATGATGAAATAAATTACTATATGTGATTATTTTAAAGTGATATTGATTCTGAAATATTATACATCATACAATTCAATACAATTCCATAATCATTGGAATGATATCATTGCTCGTGCGTACGTACGACTTACTGTCTCCACGACGCGATGAGATTAAATCTCCATGTTAAACATTAAAGAATGATTATAAAGTATATATAATAAATAATAAGGAGATATATGACATAATAATTCTACTGTATTTATATATGTATATATATTTCATATACTTACTTTCATTCAAGTCAATAAGGAAAGGAAAAGAACGTTCATGAAAACGTACAGCCTACCATATCCATGAACGGTGTATTTCATTTCATTTATCTATATTATATATATATATATATATATAATGAATGTATATATGATATATATATATATATCATGTTTTACATTCTGGAAGTAATTAAATCATGATATAAATAATAATATCAAGAACAACAAGTCCAAACATGTACGATAAATGAAACAATTATTACCCAAAACGTTGCTTCAACATGGAAGTGACAAATGAACGAGTAATATAAAGTTGTAAGTGAATCATATATGACATAATAAAAATTAATATTATTCTTGAATAAGTCAATGACATTATTTAAATCCTTATACAAATGTTTCGGACATGTACAGAATAAATCATACATAAGGTATAGGATTATTTCGTCTCACTTTTATTTCTATGAGACATATTCCTTAATCACCATATATTTATTTTGTATGGTGTTTATGATTCCCATGAATGTTTTATGATTTTTATTATAAAGGATATGATATATACATATTCATGTAATTTTCCTTATTTTATGACACGTATGATTCCACCAATCATAAATGGTAAGGGATAATTATTCCAATCTCATTCTTATCCGATATTGTTTATTCGTAAGTATTTACTGGGGTTATATTTATCATCCATATCCATGTTTTATAAAAAAATGATTTTATAAAGTTTTTACTATTCTTACATTTATGTTTAATGTCATGTTTACCTCTTTTTGAATTTTACTATGTGTTATGGAAGGAATCTTTCTTTTGTTTACCATACAAGGTACTTTTTGACTTTTCCGAAAAAAGTACGTGGATGATGTTTTTTAACTTATACAGCATGAACGTATTTTTATGATTCCAAAACACCTTATTTTAATAAATATTTATCTAAAATATTTCATGATTATTTTCAAAAAAATTATTTTCTTTTAAATTGAATGTCATTTTGAGAAAAGAAAATTATTTTAATGAAGAAAGGACAATTTCCTCAAGAATTCATTTTAAGTGTTTTATCAAAACTATTTTCCATATATGATGACATTATTTAATATAGTTATGTTTCATGCATAATTTATCTATTATTTTCATTTTTTTATTTTTTTTATGATGAAATTATATTCATTTTTTATATGGATTATGTTATGATGAGATGATGTTTATGGAACCCATTTTATTCATTGGGTTATAATGAATGATTTATGTTTATTTTGTGGCACACAAAAGAATGATTTCATTATGATATGGGTGAGACCTATATCTTTTGTCAATGAATTTGGTAATGATTTATATCTCATGAGATAGACATGTCTAGAATGAAAAGTAAATATGGTTTAGTAATTCATGGCTAGAACGAAAGGTAAACCTGGTTCAGTAATGGACTTTGTATTCTATAATGGTCTTGGCAGCAATTCCTTAGCTACTATGGAAATCATATCATGTGATTAATGGTTTTACACAATTAAAAGATTTATTCCCATTCTAATTTATCATGATTGATGTTTTTTTATGATATATGTCTTATGTACTGCCATGATTTATGTTATTATTCATGATTTTGATATTTTATGTTCATGTTTTTACGTTCAAATGTTTATTTATTGTTTTATGTTCTCCACATTTACCATTACTGAACATTGTAGCTCATCCTTTTTGTGTTTTATTTTCCACAGGAATTAAAGAATGGTTTTAGGTAACAAAAAAAGGGGAAGATCTTTATGGGAGATGTCGAAGACCTTTCACCATGATTAGAAGATTATGTTATGAGTTTTCAAAGACACTAAACTAATACGGTCTTTGGGCATCTGTTCTTTTATGTATTAAGTATTCTGAAAAAGTAATGTAATGTCTATGTACATCATGCTTGGGTCTCTAAAATTGGTATCAGAGCGAAGGTTTAGTTAACCTTTGGAAACTAAAATTCGAAAACTTTAGTGAGATCTCTATCGATATTTCTAAGGTATGTCTAGGGATGTCTGTAAAGTTAAGTATAAGTTTAGGTTATAGTCCTTGAATTATGGTAATGATCTTATAATTAAACTTAAGATGTTAGATATTGAAAGTACTTCCCCTTTATTATGTTTTTTTCCTAGCATGATCTTTTTCTCTCACACTATTATTTTGGGTTTTAGAAAATGGATGGAAACTGAAATATTCATGTTAATGGAGAATATGATGGACAATAGAATGATATTCTTCATGAGAAACCAAATGAAATGGGATTTGGAAGGTGAAACATCTTTATTATGCCTAATCAACAATCTCATAATATGATCAATAATCTAAACTTTGGTAAGTTTCTTAACTTGGCTAATAAGAGAAAGATGGAGTTTCATGATGATCATAGAGGAAAGAAAGTTCAATTTCCCTCATGAAACTAATGTGGGAAGAGGCATCAAGGAGATTGTTTTAAAGGAACTCAAAGATGCTTCCGATGTGAAAAAGGACACAAAGCTAGTAATTTCAAAGAAAAAGGTTCAGTTAACACAATGGATAAATATAATGGTATTATTAAGACCTCAACAATGGTTAAATGTTTTAAATGTGGAATGTATGGGAATTATGAAAACTAATGACCTAAGGGAAAGTCTCATGAAGAGAATCAGTATGGTCGTATGGGTAGTATTTATGTTAATGATGATGAAGAGACAAAAAATGATATCTGAGATGAAATAAGTATTGATGAACAAAATGATCAGGCCTAGTAAACGGTTTAAGAAGGAAGTAGAATGATTGCATGTTTATCAAAAATAATATATGGTACTATGGAATAAAAAATATAAGGATTGTTACACTATAGTTTTTCCTTGAGTACTTGAATGTATATGTTGAATAGTACCTGTAACCATGAAAAGTGATTGAAATATTTTTGGAAAACAGATAATATGAGCATAATGAATGGATAAGGAGAAAATAATATGTTTGATAGTATTAATGATCTCATGACTGATATAAGGACAAAGTGATATCATGTTTTGAGTATATAGAAATTTTGGGATTTTGGTATGTGGAATGGGTTAACTTTTGATGACATTCATGTTTTCACTACGGTTCTATAGTAATTCATGTATCAAGATAATACATGATTAAGGTATTCACATGTTTGGAATATGACCAACAGGATATATCTTATGATATATGGGGGATAAATGATGGTATTTAAATGACTTGTAGATGACTTCTCTTGTAATCTTTTTCTTTATACTATGAGATTTAACAGAAGTATTTTGGATAACCCTAAAGATTATAATGGAGTAAGTTAGACATTAGATAGTATTGTTTAAGGCTACAAATTTTTGATATTATTCTTGGAATTTTATAATATTATAGTTTTAGAAAAAGGACAACCCACAGGACGAGTGATAACCCGTCGCGTCGGACAAGGATGCATGAATCAAACCAACAACTAAAGTGCAACATGCCTTTATTGCCTACCACTAGCCTACATAAAGTCCTTGGTTAGTATAAATTAGTTTTATTTTATTAATAGGTATGATAGATGAAGTATAAGTCCATTTTTGGAATCATATATAGTTAATCTCACTATAGATGGACTTATGCATATTTAATAATTTGTGTTAACCTTTTTGTGATAAAGAAAGATAGAATGACCTATCATTATATCGCATGATCTGCTAACACTTCATGAATGGAAAATTCAAAATCATTTCATTAAATAATAGATGAAGTGGAAATTTTTCATGGCATGACCAACAATGATATTACAGTGAAATCAAGTAAGTATTTCTCCTTATGTAAAAATTCATCAACTTTAGGGAAATGATCTTCAAAACAAAAAAATGTTGTCCTAGTACCCTCATATCCAATGAATCTGATGCCACCTTAGATCATCAAAAATTTATATCTTTCTTATTGTTGGATTTTTCACAGCACTCTTCTCTACAACTCTCCATAAGTATTTGATGGTTAAATTTCTCTTCCATATCCACGTTTTCACCTATATTCTCTTATGTGGAAACCCAGTGTTGAGTTAGTTTGGGTGACCGTAAAGTTTCTAACATTCCTTTTTACAAATAAGTTTTAGTATTCCTTTTTATGATATGGGTTTCTATGAAAGAAAATTTCATGTATTAAAAGATTTATAACCTTGACGAATTTTTAGAGAGAAATTCATTTTAAGGGGGGTAGAATGTAACACCCGATATTTTATGAGAAATATTATTTTTAATTTCATTGATGTGTTGTGTCGATAGCTACACCAAGATCGTCTTGCACGATATGCAACACCGTATTATCTTGTAGTATACGCAACACTATTCTTGGCTTGTGTTGCATGCAAGAGAGACCTTCCTCAGTAGCCTTTGTTGTACGCAGTACCATGTTTCACAAAACAATGATATATTGTAATAATATTATTATAAAATAGCTGTTATGAATAGTATTAACCACATTTTTAATTTTATAACATTATCATTCATCTTAAACATATTCCAGTACATGGTATGAGAACAAAATAAATTTTTCACGTAAAAAAAGTATTTTTCAAAAAATGTAGTTTTACCGCCTTTCGATGGCACACCCATTTAAAATCTAGTTTTTGACAAGTTTATAATTTCAATTTGACCAAGTAAAATTTTTATTTTGAATCTGGATATAAAAAGTTATGTTGGATAAAATTTTGACATTATTCTGATAACCTTCATATTTTGACAAATAGTAAAAATACGGTAAATTTTAATTAAATACAACTTTTTTCATCGAGATAACTTATATGGTTGAATTATAATATTGAATGGTTTTAAAGTATAAATATAATATATTTGTACCATTTAATACAATTTATGTCATTAGCATTAATTTTACATTGAATTCATAGGTAAAAACATTTCAATATTTTTCAATGTTTTGAATTTTAAAACCCGTTTTCTCAACAACATGAATAATTTTAAATTAAATACTACAAATTCTGTGGTTTGAATATAAAAAAATGGATTCCATATTTGGAATCAGTAGGTACAAATTATTTTAATAGGCTACTTTTAGTTTTGGCCATTATGAATAGTAACTGTGATAAATTTTATTTACCAATGTTTAAGGTAAATCGGGTAATTAAGGGTAAGAATATTATTAAAAAATTATCTTAACACCCATATTAATGTAATTGGATGATTATTTTTCGTCCTAAAACATACTTGGGTCGATATGGAATCTACTAGAATGCACTTGGATGTCATTAAAACCTTTAATTTATTTTATTTAAAGGAAAGTGAAATATGAATCACTGAAACTTTATTAATTAAATTATTTTTAATATAAGGTTATACAGAATATAAATTTGAGTATAAATACTAATTTGAAAGATAAATTTTTTTATTCATCATGGAAATTTATTTTTAATTTTTAAGAAATACATAATTACCTTAAAAGCTTATACATTAATGATATATAAATTATTTACTTAGTAAAAGATCAATAATATAGTTTTTATGAAAATAATAATACCTATCAAAAGGTCCAAAAACATGACCAAAACATATTGGTCGAGTATATATACATCATAATAATCAATGTGTCTACTTGTGGACCATTTAGAGACGTATAAAACAGATTATGACATGTATATTATTTTATTTTAAATGATGTAAAAGTTGTCACCATCATAATTTAATAAACATAACATTTTACAAGTTTGTTGTTTTAGAAGATAAATTCGACTAAAATTATTCTTATGGAATCAATTAGAATAATATTCATCATAGTATTTTATTTTTGATTTTTATGCAAAAATAAGTATATTAAATAATTATACAGAAATGTTGTAGTAATTATTTTCTTAAGAGAAGTATCAAATAAATGGTTTTAAAAATATTAAAATAAATATTATATGAACTAATTAATGTGATCCAAAAATTTTCTAGATGAATAAGACATGTTAGTAATCTATTAATTTTTTTTTAATATATCTTCTCTGTGTATTCTATTTAAATTCATATAATTGAATTGTGTCAAAATTGACACTATTGATGTTTTATAAAAATTACATATTATTAAATTGCCTCAAAATCACAAAAATATTTAAAAATTACAAATTAAAAATTTAATGGTCTAAAATGTTATAATTTATCTAATTATGAAAAATTAAAAACACATAATTATGTATTTATAACAATTTAAATATTAGAATATTATTACCATAAATAAAATTAAATAGATTAAAAAAGAATAAATCAAAATGATAAGGTATAAAATAAAATCAACACATGTCTAAATTTTTTTGGTTGATGATATTACAACCCTATATCATCTCATATTCTATGTTGATTCATTTTTAAAGTATTTTAGTGGGGTTTGAGTTTATTATAAATTAATATTTTGAATGTTTCAAAAAGTGCCCCTCTACTCTCTTATAAAAGGGAACCTCCTCCCTCTTCTCTTTACATCATTATGAGCCTTCAAGAATGGCCAAAACCTACCAATTCCTCTTCTGAACCTCTCTAGTTACATTATACTGGTCTTTTTATTCTTCAAATACCTACTCTAGCTCCCTAAGAGGAAGTTTAAAGAAGGCACTTCGAGGAAGAGGTAATATCTTCCACCGATTCATTCAAATTTATTTCTTCTTATAGTTCCTCTTATTTAGTTGTTTCATTATAAATTAATAACATCAGTATCACTCATATAATTATATTTTATTTTAAATATGAAAAACCCTATTTCACGT
The DNA here is from genome assembly GCA_963277665.1 of Viscum album. Lineage (NCBI taxonomy): Eukaryota > Viridiplantae > Streptophyta > Magnoliopsida > Santalales > Viscaceae > Viscum > Viscum album. The sequence continues at coordinate 68,298,247 of OY728154.1, forward strand.
TCTACCCATCCTATGAAAAATGAAATCACCGCGCGTGCGTACGTACGAAATATCATCTCCGCGCCGTGGTGTAATCTTTTTTTCACCAACATACTTGGATGGGTATAATGATGGAAGAAATTACTATATGTGATTATTTTAAAGTGATATTGATTCTGAAATATTATACTCTATACACTTCAATACAATTCCATAATCATTGGAATGATATTGTCGCTCGTGCGTACATACGACTTACCATCTCCACGATGCGATGAGATTCATTCTTCATGCTAAAAATTCAAGAATGATTATAAAGTATATATAATGAATAAAAATGAGATATATGGCATAATAATGCTACTGTATTTATGTATATATATATATTTTATTTACTTGCTTCCATTAAAGTCAATAAGGAAAAGAAAATAGCGTTCTTGCGTATGTACGACCTACCGTCTCCATGAACGGTGTATTTCATTTCATTTATATATATATATAATATATATATATAATGAATTTATATATGACATATAAATCAGGTTTTACATTATATAAGTAATTAAATAATGATATAAGTAATAATATAAAGAATAACAAGTCCAAACACCTATGATAAATGAAATGATTATTACCCAAAACGTTGCTTCAACATGGAATTGAAAAATGAACGGGTAATATAAAGTTGTAAGTGAATAATATATGATATCATAAAAATTACTATGATTCTTGAATAAGTTAATGACATTATTTAAATCATTATACATGAGTTTCAGACACGTGAATAAGAAATTGGACTTAAGGTAAGGGATTATTTCGTCTCACTTTATTTCTGTGAGACATATGCCTTAATCACCATCTATTTCTTTTGTATGGTGTTTATGATTCCCATGAATGTTTTATGATTTTTATTATGAAGGATGTGATATTTAAATATGCCTATAATTTTCTTTTTTTATGAAATATATGATTCCACCGATCATTAATGGTAAGGGATAATTATTCCAATCTCGTTCTTATATGATATTATTTATTCGTAAGTATTTACTCGGGTTATATTTATCATCCATATCCATGTTTTAAAGAAAATGTTTTCATAAAGTTTTTACTATTATTCCATGTATGTTTAAAGTCATGTTTACCTCTTTTTTACATTTACTATGTGGTATGGAATTAATCTTTCTTTTGTTTACCGTATGCGGTACTTTTTGAATTTTCTAGAAAAAATACGAGGAAAATGATTTTTTTAACTTATACGATGTGAAAGGATTTTTATGATTTCATAACTCCTTATTTAAATAAATATTCCTCTACAAGATTTCATGATTATTTTCAATAAAATTATTTTCTTGCAAATTTCATGTCATTTTGAGAAAATAAAAGGATTTGAAAAATTAAGGATATTTTCCTCAAGAATTCATTTCATGTTTTTTTATCAAAACTATTTTCCATCTATGATGAAATTATTTAATATGGTTACGTTTCAAGAATAATGTCTATATTATTTACATGGTTTGATTTTTTTTATAATGAAATTTTATCCATTGTTTTATGTGGATTATGTTTTGATGGGATGATGTTTATGAAACCCATTTTATTCTTTGGGTTATGAGAAATGATTTAGGTTTATTTTTTGGCACACGAAAGAATGATTTGATTATGTGATGGGTGAGACATATTTCTCTATATAATTCATTAGGTAATGATTTGTATCTGATGATATATAAATGGATGGAATGGAATTAAATACGGTTCAGTAATACATGGCTGGAACAGCTGGTAAAACCGTTTCAGTAATGAAATTTATCCACTATAATGGTCTTGGCAGCAATGCCTTGGATACTATGGAAATCATATCATGTGCTGAATGGTTTTCCACAATTAAATGTTTTATTACCATGCTATTTTATCATGATTAATTTTCCTTTATGATCTATTCCTTATGTACTGCCATGATTTATGTCATTATTCATGATTTTGATGTTTTATGTTCATGTTTTTAACTTCAAATGTTTATGGATTATTTTATGTTCTCCATGTTTACCCTTACTAAGCATTATAGCTCACCCTTTTTATGTTTTCTTTTCCCTATGATTTAATTAAAGGTTTTAGGTAAGAAAACAAAAGGGGAAGATCTTTATGGGAGATGTTGAAGATATTTCACCATGATTAGAAGATTATGTTCTGAGTTTCCAAAACACTAAACTAATACGGTCTTTGGGCATCTATTTTTTTATGTTTTAAGTATTCCACAAAAGTAATGTAATGCATATGTACTTCATGCTTGGGTATCTACAGTTGGTATCAGAGCGATGGTTTAGTTAACCTTTGGAAACTAAGATGTGAAAATATTAGTGAGATCCCTAGAGATATTTCTAAGGTATTCCTAGGGATGTCCCTAAGGTTAATTATATGTAGAGGTTATAGTCCTAGAATTATGGTAATGATCTTAGAATTAAACCTAATATGTTAGATATTGAATGTACACCCCCATTATTATGATTTTTTCCTAGTATGAGTTTTTCCTCTCACACTATTCTTTTTGGTTTTTAGAAAATGGTTGGATACAAAAAGATTCATGTTAATAGAGAATATGATGGACAATGGATTGATATTCTTCATGAGAAACCAAATGAAATGAGATTTGTAAGGTGAAACATCTTTATTATGCCTAATCAGCAATCTCATAATATGATTAATAATCTAAAATTTGGTAAGTTTCCTGACTCGACTAATAAGATAAAGATGGAGTTTCATGATGTTTATAGAGGAAACTAAGTTCAATTTTTTTCATGTAAATCATGTGGGAAGAGACATCAAGGAGAATGTTTTAAAGGAACTGGAAGATGCTTTGGGTGTGGAAAAGAAGGACACAAATCCAATAATTAAAAAGGAAAAGGTTAAGTTAACACATTGTACAAGTATAATATTATTGCTAAGACATCAATAACGGTTAAATGTTTTGAATGTGTAATGTATGGGAATTATGAAAACCGATTCCCTAAGAGAAAGTCTCATGAAGAGAATCAACATGGTCGTATGGGTAGTATTTATGTTGATGATGATAAAGAGACTTAAAATGATATATGAGATGAAAGAAGTGTTGAGGAATAAAATTATGAAGCTCAGTCAATGGTTTAAGAAGGTATTATAATTATTGCATTTTTATCAAAAATAATATATGATACTACAGAATAAAGAAAAATATAAGGATTGTTACACTATTTTTTTCATTGAGTATTTGAAAGTATATGTTGAATGGTATCCGAAACCATGAAAAGTGATTGAAATATTTTTGGAAAGTAGATGATGTGCACATAATGAACAGATAAGGAGAAAATAATATGTTTGATATTATTAATGAGCTCATGACTGATATAAGGAAAAAGTGATATCATGGTTTGAGTATATACAAATTTTGGGATTTTGGTATGTAGAATGAAATAACTTTTGACAGAATGCATGTTTTCACTAAGGTTCTATGGTAATTATTGTTTCAAGAGAATACATGATTAAGGTATTCACATATTTGGAATGTGAACAACAAGATATATCTTATGATATATGGGGGATAAATGATGGTATTCACATGCTTGGTAGATGACCTCTCTAGTAATATTTTTCTTTATACTATGAGATTGGATAGAAGTATTTTGGATAGGCCTAAATATTATAATGGATTAAGTTAGACATTAGATAGTATTGTTTAAGGCTAGAACTTTTTGATATTATTTTTGTAATTTTATAATAGTATAGTTTTAGAAAAAGGACAACCCACAGGACGGGCAAAAACCCGTCGCGTCGGACAAGGATGTAGGAATCGAACCCCCAATCGAAGTGTGACCGGCCTTTATTGCCTACCACTATCCTATAGGAAGTCTCTAGTTAGTAGAAATTAGTTTTATTTTATTAATCTGTATGATAGATGAAGTATAATTCCATTTTTGTAATCATATACAGTTAATCTCACCATAGATGGATTTATGTATATTTAATAATTTGTGCTAACATGTTTGTGATAAAGATAGATGGAATGACCTATCATTCTATCGCATGATCTTCTAACACTTCAGGAATGAAAAACTCAACTTCATTTCATTAAAAAAGTGATGAGTTGGAAATTGTTCGTGGAATGACCAACAATGATATTACACTGAAATCAAGTAAGTATTTCTCCTTATACACAAATTCATCAACTTTAGGGAAATGATATTGAAAGCGAAAAATGTTGTCCTAGTACTCTCATATCTGATGAATATGATGGTACCTTAGATCATCAAAAATTTATCGCATTGTGATTATTTTCTTTTTCATAGCCATGTTCTCCACCACTCTCTATCAGAACTTAATGGTTAAATTCATCTTCCAAATCCATGTTTTCACTTATATTCTCCTATGTATAAAGCCAGTGCTGAGTTACTTTGGGTGACTATTATGTTTCTAACTTTCCTTTTTAAAATTAAGTTTTAGTATTCCTTTTTATGATGTGGGTTTCTATGAATGAAAATTTCAAGTAGTAAAAAATTTATAACCCAGATGAATTTCGAGGGAGAAATTCATTTTAAGGGGGGTAGAATGTAACAACCTGAGATTTTATGAGAAATATTATTTTTAATTTATTTGATCTCTTTTGTTGAATGCTACACCAAGATTAGCTTGTGCTATACTCAAAACCATATTATCTTGTAGTATACACAACACTATTCTTGGCTTGTGTTGCACGCAAGAGCGACCTTCCTCAATAGCGTGTGTTGTACACAATACCGAGCTTCACTAAACAATGATATATTATTATAAACTATCTGTTATGAATATTATTAACCACATTTTGAATTTTATAACATTATCATTCATCTTACACATATTATATAACATGGTATGAGAACAAAATAATTGTTTTGGGTAAAATATGTATTTTTCAAAAAATGTAGTTTTGCCACCTTTTGATGGAACACCCACTTTAAATATTGTCTTTGAAATATTTATATGTTCAATTTTACCAGATAAACTTCTTATTTTGAATCCATATATAATGATTTATGTTGGATAAATTTTTGACATTATTATTATAACCTTCATTTATTGACGAATAGTAAAAATACACTAAAATTTAATTAAAAACAAATTTTTTAATCGAGATAATTTATATGGTTAAATTGAAATATTGACTTGTTTTAAAGTACAAATAAAATATATTTTTACCATTTAATTTAATTTATTTCATTATAATTATTTTTACATTGAATTCGTAGGTAAAAACATTTCAATCTTTTTCAATGTTTTGAATTTTAAAAACCATTTTCTCAAAAACGAGATTAATTTTAAATTAATTACCGTAACTAATGTGTTTTGAATTTAGAAAAATGGATTCCATATTTGGAATCCATAGGTCTAAATTATGTTAATAGGATTTTTTTATTTTTGGCCATTATAAATAGTAACTACAGTAAATTTTATAAACCATAGTTAAAGGTAAATTGGGTAATAAATTTAAGGGTAAAAATAATATTATAAAATACCTCTAACACTTGTATTAATGTAATTTGATTATTATATTGCATCCTAAAACATACTTGGATCGAAATGGAATCTTCTGGAACCCACTTGGATGTGATTAAGACCTTTAATTTATTTTGTTTAAAGGAAAGTGAAATATGTCTCACTCAAAGTTTATTAATTAAATTATTTTTTATATATAGTTATACAAAATATAAATTTGAGTATAAATACTCATTTGAAATATAAAATGATTTTATTCATCATGGTAATTTATTTTTCATTTTTAAGAAATATATAATTACCTTAATAGCTTATACATTAATGTTACCGAAATTATTTATTTAGTGAAAAATAAATAATATAGTTATTATTAATAAAATAATACCCATAAAAAGGTCCAAAAACATGACCAAAACTACTTGGTAGAGTATATATACACCCTAATAATCCAATTGCCTACTTGTGGATCATCTGGATCCTTAAAAAAGATATTATGACATTTATATTATTATTTTTTAAATGATGTCAAAGTTGTGACCTTCATAATTTAATAAACATAAAAGTTTAAAAGTTGGGTGTTTTAGAAGATACATTCTACTAAAAGTATTATTATGAAAGATATTAGATGTATATTAATCATTGTATTTTATTTTTAATTTTTAGGCAACAAATACATATATTAAATAATTATACAAAAATGTTCTAGTAATTATTTTATTAATAGATATATCAAATAGTTTGTTTTAAAAATATTAAAATAAATATTATATGAACTAATTAATGTGCTCCATGAAATATCTAGCTGAAGAAGACATTTTAGGGATCTATTAAATATTTTTTTTGAATATATCTTCAGTGTGTATTTTATTTAAATTCAAATAAATGAATAGTGTCAAAATTGACACTATTGATGTTTTATAAACATAACATATTATTAAGTTGTTTAAAGCCACAAAAATATTTAAAAATTAAAAATTACAAATTTTATGGTCTAAAATGCAATAATTTATCTAATTATAAAAAATTAATAACACATAAGTATGTATTTATAAAAATTTAAAAATTAGAATATTATTACCACAAATAAAATTAAATAGATTAAAAAAGAATAAATCAAAATGATAAGGTTTAAAATAAAATAAAAACATGTCTAAGTTTTATTGGTTGATGATATTTCAACCCTATATTATCTCATCTTTGAATTTGAGTCGTTTTGGAAGTTTTTAAGTGGGGGTTGAGTCTATTTTAAAATAATATTTTGGAGATTTCCAAAAGTGACCCTCTACTCTCTTATAAAAGGGCACCTCCTCCCTCTTCTCGTTACTCCATTTTGATCCATTAATATTGTCCAACCCCTTCCAATTAATCTTCTCAACCTCACTAGTTACATTATATAGGTCCTGGTCTTTTTCAAAGACCAACTTTAGTGCCCTAAGAGGAAGTTTAAAGAAGGCACTTCGAGGAAGATGTAATATCTTCTGCCGATTCATTCAAATTTATTACTTCTTATAATTGTTCTTCTTTAGTTGTTTAATTATAAAGTAATAACAGAAGTGTAACTCATATACTAATATGTTATTTTAAATATTATAAAACCCTATTTCACCTTCTACCAATCCTATGAAAAACAAAATCACCGCACGTGCATACGTATGGAATACCGTCTCCACACCGTGGTGTTATCTTTTTTTTCATCTACATACATGTATGGGTATAATGATGGAAGAAATTAAAATATTTGATTATTTTAATGTGATATTTATTCTGAAATATTATACAAAATACACTTCAATACAATTCCACAATCATGGGAATGATATCGTCGCTTGTGCGTACGTTCGGCTTACCGTCTCCAAGACGCGATGAGATTCATTCTCCATGTTAAATATTCAAGAATGATTATAAAGTATATATAATGAATAATAATGAGATATATGAAAAAAAAATTCTTCTATAATTATGTATATATATATTTCATCTACTTAATTCCATTCAAGTCAATAAGGATGGGAAAACAGCGTTCATGCGTACGTACGACCTACCGTCTCCATGAACGGTGTATTTCATTTCAATTTTCTATATTATATATATATAATGATTTTATCCATGAAATATAAATCATGTTTTATATTTTATAATTAATTAAATCATGATATATGTAATAATATCAAGAACAACAAGTCCAAGCACGTACGATAAATGAAATGACTACTACCTAAAAGGTTGCTTCAGCATGGAATTGACAAATGAAAGGGTAATATAAAGTCGTAAGTGAATCATATATGATATCATAAAAATGACTATGATTCGTGAATAAGTCAATGATATTATTTAAATCATTATACAGGAGTTTCTAATATGTACATAAGAAATTGGACCTAACGTAAGGGAGTATTTCGTCTCACTTTTATTTATGTGAGACATATGCCTTAATCACCATCTATTTCCTTTTTATTTTCTTTATGGTTCCCATGAATGTTTTATGATTTTTATTACGAAAGATATGATATTTACATATGCGTTTAATTTTTATTTTTTATTACATGTATGATTGCACCGATCCTAAATGGTAAGGGATAATTATTCCAATCTCATTCTTATCCGATATTGTTTATTTGTAAGTATTTATTGGGGTTATATTTATCATACATATCTATGTATTATAAAAAATGTTTTCATAAAGTTTTTACTATTATTACATGTATTTTTAAAGACTTTTTTTTTACCTTTTTTGACTTTTACTATGTGGTATGGAAGGAATATTTTTTTTACCGTACGAGGTACTTTTTGACTTTTTAGGAAAAAGTATGAGGAGAATGTTTCTTTAACTTATACGAAGTGAATGGATTATTACAATTTCATAATGCCTTATTTACAAAAATCTTCCAATATAATATTTCATGATTATTTTCAACAAAAATATTTTATTTTGAATTGCACGTCATTTTGAGAAGATAAAATGATTTGAAAGAAGAAAGCATATTTTCCTCAAGAATTCATTTCAAGTGTTTTATCATAAATATTTTCCATATATGATGAAATTATTTATTATGGTTATTTTTGAAGCATAATGTCTCTATTATTTAAATTTTTTAATTTTTTTTATGATGAAATTATATCCATTATTTTATATGGATCATGCTATGATGGAATGATGTTTATGAAACGCATTTTATTCATTTGGTTCTAATGAATGATTTATGTTTATTTTGTGGAACATGAAAGAATGATTTATTTATGAGATGGGTGGGAAATATATATCCATCAAATGTACTGGGTAATGATTTATATATCATGAGATATACATGTATGGAATGGTAAGTAAATATGGTTTAGTAATAAATGGCTAGAACGACAGTTAAACCCAGTTCAGTAATGAAATTTGTCTACTATGATGGTCTTGGGAGTATTACCTTGGATACTATGGAAATCATATCATTTGCTTAATGGTTTTCCACAATTACATGTTTTATTTTCATTCTATTTTATCATGATTGATTTTCCTTTATGATCTATGCCTTATGTACTGCAAATATTTATTTTATTATTCATGATTTTGATGTTTTATGTTCTTGTTTTTATGTTCAAATGTTTATGGATTGTTTTATGTTCTCCACGTTTACCCTTACTGAGCATTGGAGCTCACACTTTTTATGTATTCTTTTTCCAAGGATTTAAATAATGGTTTTAGGTAAGAAAATTAATGGTAATACCTTTATGGGAGATGTTGAAGATCTTTCACCATGATTAGAAGATTATGTTCGGAGTTTCCAAAGACACTAAACTAATATGGTCTTTAGGCGTCTGTTTTTGTTGTTTATTAAGTATTCCGAAAAAGTAATGCGATGTCTATTTACATCATACTTGGGTTTATACAAGAATTACAAGTTTATTTGGGAAATTAGGTACATTGAATAATAAATTAAAACATGGGTACAACAAACATTATTTTAAAAAACTCAATAACATGCCCTTGAAATTCCATTTTTCATAAAACTGGATGGGATAACCTAGGGACGTACATAAGAAAGTGGTGAGATATAAATTAAATTAAGGGAATTATCAAGGAATATCCTATGGTAAAGTCTTACATGTGATTCAATAGGAATTTGAATAAAATATAATAGGTGTGATAATAATAAAAATGAACATCAAAGGATGATATAAGATGATATCATAAAGGTAGCATGTGAATGTGGAAACAATATAAAACAAGAAATCGTAAACAAAATTCAAGGGTAACTACCACGAAATAATAACATAGTTTTATTAGGATAACTTCTTATTCATCAAAAATGGTATCTTATAAGATAAAAACATTACCCATTGCATGAGAGGACTATATCTTTTTGGGCCCACCCATCATATTCGTATCATATAAATATATAAGTGCACCACATAGATCATACAACGTAAGGATGTATTTCATAACATTTAATACCATGATTAAGTAGTGTTGGTAACATACATATAATTCCAAAATCAATTAAGGATAGATACATCTAGGTGAATACCCTTGAGTTTAAATGGGGATGGGCATTCACTAAAACAATGTTTGTCATGGAAAATTGCAGGATACTTTCAGCAGCATTACATGTGTATTTATAGATTCCTAGAAGGGTTTAATGAGAGTGAATTGAGTCTCTAATAAATTTAAAATAATAAGGAATGTAATAGGTACGTTTATAAAAATATACAAATATCAGAAATTGGAAATAAAAAGTGATAATTAAAGAAGGTGCTTGAATAAAGAGGAGAAGGAGACGACCCCTTACCTTGAGATGGAACTTCTAAAATATTGAGAGGTTTTTTGTAAGATCTTGGGAATATATTGGAAGGTTTACATAGAGGGAAATATAGTATAAATTCGTTATCAATTGGGTTTGAGTTAATAAGAGTAGGATTTTGGGTTGGGTTGTTTTAGAAAAATATAGGTGAATTATTTATTAATTGATAAACATTTGTTTTTTAATCTATATAATAATATAATAATAAATAATCCTCACCCTTTTTTTGACCATGGTTTCTACCAAATATGATTTTTTCAATATTTTATAAGGATATTAACTGAAATAAATAAATTAATACCCTTGGTGATGTGAAAGTGAGTCATGTTCCAAAAAATTAATTTTTTAAATCATAAAATATAATATATGTTTTAAAGGATTCATTAGGGGATTATAAAATTTATATAATTATTTAAAAAAACATTATATTAAAATAATAATAATAATATTTTTATAATATTTATAATATTTTTTATATCACTTTTAGGATATTATGACATCCTAAAACTGACCGTCTATTGTATCGTTTTTAAATTTTTCCAAAAAATTTAATTATCTCAAAAAATAATAAAAAATTAACCATTAAATAATTTTAGAATTTTTATTTAGAAAATAATATTTATTTTATCCAAATAACTAATTTAATATAATTATTCACACTTTTAAAAGAAAATTCTTTATTTACTAAAAATACGAGTTTTTATGACGATAATTGTTTTCTGACCCCAATAAAATTTATATTTTACTTCATAAAATTAAATTATCCTTTATATTTAAAAAAATTATTTAATATGAATATTTTATTAAAATAATTTTTTTTAAAAAAATTACTGAATTCATCAAAAAGTGTATCTTGATTGAAACTATATATTTAAAAAAATTCCAATTTTTTTATCATATCAAAATCTATTTTTTATCAAACTCATTATTTTATCATTTATAAAGTACTAAAAAAACAGATAAATATAATTATTAAATTATTAAAATTATAAGAATAATAATTCATACTTTTAGGGTCAATATACATAACCAGATATTACACAAGAGTATTACATAAGGGCGAGGTGTACGATGGTGACAATTTCCAAGGGTGGGTTAGCGAACATGGTTTGGGTCGGGATCTCAATAATCTTGAAATTATCCCATATATGGTTTTTATAATACATTATTTATTGAATCTCATCTTGGTATTGGTTAAGGAAAAATCCTTGTGATTCCTTCTACCTTGGAATCTCCGATAAATGGGATTTACATGGCACAATCTTATTGATCAAGGCCATCACTTCTTTGATCCATGTCAATCAGATTTTTTATAACCCTTAATATGTACTAATCATAATGATCACTATATAGTGGATATATTATCAAAGGTTATGATGATTAATTTTCTTTTAAATTTGATATAATATTACTTATAATGTTCAATAATAACCAAATTAGTTCATGTGTTTTCTACAGAATCAATGCATAATAAGACACTTATTCATTTTAAAAGGGAATTACATTTATAAAAATTTATGTCATTACATCCCACCTTATAAATTCCCCCTTATAATGTAAAATTTATAAATTGAAACAGATGATGGATCTTATGATTCATCACATCTTCTAGTTTATAAACATATTCAAAATTCTTGTGGTTGTTCCATAATACTTTGACCTAGTGAGTTTTCTTACTTCATAAAACGTTATCTCTATGATCTACGATCTTCACCATATTATATTCATATGAATAGTCATTCTACAATGGTACCACCAATTCATTTTATTCATGTGAGGGGTCTGATATGTAATGTATCAAGAGGGATAAATGTATCACATCATTTATTTAATATAGGTTTAGTGGGATTGTCAGTTGATGGGACAAAACTCCGACACCATCAAATATCTCAAAAGTATTGATATACCAAGGAATAATCCCTCCCTTCTTCCTAATCCTCATGAATTTATTCATGATGATATACAAAGGAACACTTTATATCCACACTCAAGCTCTAGGTATCATTGATAATTGTCTACATAAATGTTATGTCAGATTTGTGAAAATTTCTTATAAAACATAATGGTTTGAACCTTTTCTATCATCTTATTTATAAGATAAAGTCAAATTGGCTTATTCACTCTAACTTAATCCCATCATGATGTATTTTTAAACCTCTTCCGATAGAGATCCTCATAAGGTGCCATTTTCATCGTAGTATGAAAAATTGTTTTATATGATAACTCTACTAGGAGAAGGTATTGATCCCAACATTCTTTTAAATACCTTGAACATGATCTCAGTGAATACTTTAGAGGTTACATGGTTATCCCATGTCAATTTCCATGGGTTATAAGTAGTACTAAACTCATCTCTATATTTGACACTTGATTAAAGGTTCTTTGAAACCTCAGATCTCAATTAGATACAATAGAGAGTGGAACTCTATAAAGTCTTTCCACTTATATTATCTATATCTTGATGATATGGTCAAGATATAATTATTCATTGATCTTAATGAAATTAATTGAAATTTAAGCTGATAAACTACCTCTTAGATTTTATTATTTCCTTTTGATGTCTTTTAGAGTCCTATGAAAACAAATCCATGGTTATGTTTTCCCATTTCTTTATTGGTAAGGGTAATAATTTCATCATTCTATTAAACTTTTGTCATTTTTCCTTGACTTACTGATATAACAATCATCAAGATTCAAATTCTACAATATCCCTCTTGGTGTTATCCCACCAAATGTTTGGCATTAGATCTCTATAAAACTTATTTATTAGTAGATGAATATATAAGTATGAGTTATGATCAACACCCCAAATTTACCTCTCTAGTTATGGTCTTTATGGGACACATATCTAGGTTCCAAACCTTATAAATCTATATTTAGAAAAGTTGAGTTCCAGAATATTCACTACCTTTTTCTACATCACTTCATCATCCTTTTAAGTTTCCTTGATCCAGTCAAGAATTTATGGTTGAGTAGTTATTTAATAAATATAGGATGAATATATTTTTATTATTCAATTTCCATAATTTTAATGGAAAATAAGATCAGATACCTTGATATCATCATCTTGGGTAGAGTAAGTGGATCATTTCTACTCAGTGTATCTTCTACTTTGTTCTCCTTCCCAAGATTGTAATGGATTGAACAATCATAATCCATGGTCAGATCTAACCAAAATTGTTAAAACATATGAATCCCCATTTCTGTGAATATATAATTTAGAATTTTATGATCCATATATATTAAATACTTTTCCCCAAATAGGTAATGTCACTGAATCATCAATGTGAATATTACTACATCTAATTCAAGATCATGCACCGGGTTGTTCAGTTCATGAATTTTTAATTAGTCATAGGATTATGTTACCACTTTTTCATCATGTATGGGTACACTTATGAAAGTCTATCATGGGAGTATGAAAAATATTTTATTTAAAGTACATAATTATATTTTTAGTGATTAACCCAATGTTGTCTCCCTATGAGGAGTGCACACAAAATAGTTTTTCACATTAAATTTGAGAAAAAAGCGGAGGTTGGAGGTTGTTTTTAGAATTGTGTGGTTTTGAAAACAAAGCGATGAAATAAAAGAAATAAATAATTTAAAACATTTAAATGAAATTGAAAAATAATGTGAGTAAAAATAGTGATAATAATTGTTTGATTAGTTTAGGGTTGGTTATTCAATTTCAATGTTATCATAGTTCCAATTTTATTCAATCGTCTTCTGCTAAGTTGGTTTAAGTGATATTTTACGATCACTTCCTATCACTACCTTGGTAAATTGTTATGGTGATAGTAAGCCTTACCAATATCTCAAATTGGTCTACTCTCATTCCTATGTGAAAAATAGATGTAGTGAATACCCTCAATTGAGTTAGGCAATTCCTGATCAGGTCTTGTTTATCCCAAACAATTAAGAATATTCAATACCCCTTCCACACGTACTGATGATCATCGAGTAATTCACAACTATTCCATGATATATTAAATTATATATAGACAATAAACTAGTGGATGGATATTATGAACATTTTCCAAAGAAATAATAAAAATATAATATTAAACCAAACATGATCTTATAAGATAATAAATTGTTTATTAGAATTTGAAACAACTTTGTAGAATAAAGTGATTTTTTATTCAATAAAATACAAGAACACAAAAATTAATAAAATATATAACATACCCTTCCCCAATAACTCATAATATTTATCCCACCATAGAAAGGGTAATTGATAAGAAGGTAAAGGAAGAATACCGTAAAATTTTAAGAAGAACAAAAGAATGAAAAGAAAGAATAAACACAATCCTCTAGAATCCATCTTCCAAAAGATGGATTTCATTCTACCACCATATTATAAAATCATACCACGGTATATTATTATAATATGTGAGTAATGGGGTTATACATATATCCTAGAAATTTCATATCATTTAGATCTGTTTTGAATGAGGTATGGCTGAATTACTAGACCTAACATTGTATGGCCGCCAAACACTATTCCACCAACCCCACTTTGACCGGTTAAAGGGCAGATTTAATTAAATAATTTACTCATGTAATTTTAATTAAATATTCCCCATTAATTTAGATTCCAAGCCTAGATGAAAGCATCCAATTTTGTGGTCTTCATCCTGAGATGTGTCTCTTTGAATGAGGTAGGGTCTATTCTGCCGACCAGAATAACTTTTCAAATTAGTCTATTTTTTTGGGAATGTTTTAGTTAAAATGTAATATTTTACAGAAGAAACAATTGTATCCATGGAAGAAAGAAATCCTAAAAAAAGTAATCATGTGAATCGGATCACAATTTAGGAGCTATTATTGAAAAACTGAGGCAACAGAAAACTTCTAAATGTCCAGAATTAACCAATTTTTACACTTAAGATCAAAACTCACCAAACATCATAAAATGATGAAAAGAAGATTAAATTTATTAATTTTAATGTAATAAATCATTTAAAAACACATAAATTATAATTAAAATATTATATCTATCATATACAAGTCAAAACCTTTTTAAAATTATCATTGTATATCACAAATCTTTCCGCATGGGTGGGTAATGTGAGTACGGTTAAAGTTATT
Source organism: Viscum album (assembly GCA_963277665.1). NCBI lineage: Eukaryota > Viridiplantae > Streptophyta > Magnoliopsida > Santalales > Viscaceae > Viscum > Viscum album. The sequence continues at coordinate 68,313,606 of OY728154.1, forward strand.
ATCCTCTTATTTAACTTATTAAATATTTCATTATATTCATTATTTAATACAAAATACAAATCCTTTCATTTTATCTTGGTTATTGGTCTTGAAAATTGTGAGAATATTATCATAAATCAATGATTATACACATCCAATCAATAGAAACTATAGATTTCTATAAAAAAATGTTGGGTTGGTACATCCTTCAATTTCCAATCTTTTTAAAGGATCCATATATATACCTTTTTTAGTGATAAAATTTCCAATGAATCTTAATTTATATATCTAAAGAATTAAATTATTTTAATTTTTATTCAAATTCTCTTTCCACAATGCCTTTAGTACAACATTCAAATTCCAATCATATTCCTCCTTTCTTTTGGAGTAGATAAGAATGTCATCTATAAAGACAATTTTTTTGAGGTGATAATCAAAGAATATATTCATTAAGTCTTCAATGATAGATCTATAATTAGTTTGTACAAATTAAACCAATATGATTTTATAATTATAGTACCTTTTATGAAAAGAAGTCTTGGGGATATTCTCATTCTTTAACTTTACTTGATAATATCCCAACCCAAGATCCACCTTGAAGAAATATTAGTCTCCACATAGCTAATCAAAAAGGTACTAAATACATGGAATAAGAAACTTTTTATTTATAATTATCTTATTAAGATCAAAACAGTAAATTTAGAGGCACATTGATCTATCGTTATTCTTAATTAAAAGGACCAGTGCACCCCATAGTGAAATAGTTTGGAATATAAACCTGTTATCCAAATTCTCCTTTAGTTACTTCTTCATCTCTTAAAGTTCAATGGTGGAAATTATTAATAGAATCATGGATATTATAAAATATATGAGACTATGTTTGATTTATAACTTAACCTCTTAGGTAGGATGAATACATATAAATTATTCAACAAACACATAAGTGAATTCAATTATAATGGGCATGTCATCAAGTATGATCTTTTCCTTAGTGTCAATCATTTGAACTAGATATTCTTACTCACAAGACAATAATAACCTTTATTGAGATAATGATACTAAATAAAACTCATCCTTATCCTTGCACTTTTATATAGTTATAAGGTAATTTTAAATATATAGGGTGATTTACTTATTTCATAAATTTATGTTGTCTACATACAAGGAATGTAAATCCATGTCTAGAATAGCATCGAATTCCTCTAAAGGGAGTTTCAAAATGATTTTTGGGAAATTTAGACCAAAATTTTTAATAGGGGAGGAGTTATATTCTTGGGGTACAATGATTGTACCATTTTTTCATCTTCATCGATAAATAAACTTCCATGTTTTGAGTGTAGGATTGAATAGTTATAAAAAATGAGCGTGACATTAAAGAATGCAGAGAAACGATGTCACATAAAAATTTTAAAGTTCATGAGTGGATGATAAGCCTACCTTTCACTATTTGATTCTAGTTCTAATAATTTACTTTATCCCAAAATAATATTGGAATTTTTATTTTTAATATACTTAGCATATAAATTGGAAACTATAAACATTGAAGGGATAACTCGTAAATGATATTTATTTCATAACCAATTAATTTATAGGTTTATATTTATGTAATCCACGATCTATTTACTAACACAAAATATTATGGAAATTTTTTCTTTAATAATGGATCATAATAATCCTTCTAGTTTACCAATGTCTACCCTTAATAGTTTAAAACTAGGTTTGTGGTAACACATTTTTTTCAAGAACTATGTGATGGTTGATTTAATGACCAATTCACACTTTTCAAGGTTATTTAACCTAGGTAAAACTCTACCATATCCACATCTATAGGTAATATCGAGATAGAGATTTTTATTATTGAAAATCAGTTTAATTATACATTAGCATAATTTATGAATGTTTTACAATATTTATTCGTATCTCTAAGGATTTTACTTGGGTTTCTAATCATAATCCCAAAAAATAAAAAATACTTTCCTCTGATACCAACTATGAAATCCCACATTTTAATACACCATAATTCATGATTTATTACATAAAGGTACACATAATAAAATCCCATAATATCATGTGTCCTAGTTTCCTTGGTAAATTAGGTACATATAACAAGTGCATGAAACATTAACACAATACTATTATGTTTAAAAACTCCATAACATGCCCTTAAAATTCCATCTCTCTTCAAAATATTTATGGGATAACTTGGGGATGTACATAAGAAATCGGTGGTCTATAAAGTCAAGTAAGGGAATAATAAAAAAAATTCATAAGCTAAATCATTACATGGGAGTAAATAGGAATATCAAGGTAACATAAGAGGGGTGAAAATCATAAACTCGAATATCAAAGCATGAAATATGATGATATCCTGAAGAAAACATGGGAATGTGGAAATAAAATATAACATAAAATCATAAACCTAAGTCAAGGATAAACACCAATAAATTATAACATAATGTTATTATGATATCCTTATTTTACTTTTACATGATATGTCATGATTTAAAAACATTAACCAATACATTAGAGGGCTATATAATTTAGGGCCCACTAGCCACATTCATATCATGTACATGAATAAGTGTTCCACATAGATTATAAAACATATGTATATATTTCATCAATTGTAATACCATAATTAAAGAGTGTGGGATATATGCATTGAAGTACCTAATAAAATATGTACATGAACTTATAGGTTACTACCCTTTACAGGAAATGGGGATGGGTATTCACTACACAAATGTTCGGAATGAAAAATCATAGGATAATTTTGGTAGTATAATGGGGTAACATATAGATTAATGGAATGGCTTAATTAGAGTAAAATAGTTATATTATCAATTCTAAATCATAAGTATAATATTAGGCATGTGTAGAAACAAATACCAATATGAATAATTGTTAGTACTAAGGCATAATAGAAATAATGTTCTTGAATAAAGAGGATAAGGAGATGATCCCTTACCTTGAGAGGCCACCTCTAAAAGGTTGGGAAGAAATTATTAAGATATTTCTAACACCTTGGGAGGGATATAGAGAAGGAATTGAAGAGTTAATTCCTGATCAACGGTTTTTTAGTGAAGAGGAATGGTAGATTGGGTTGTTTATTTTTGAAAAAGAGAGAATTATTTATTAATTTCTAAACTTATACTTTAAACTATATATGATATTATAATAAAAACCTAAAAACATGCCATGGTTTTTTCCCATGGTTTCTACAAAAGAGGAGTGGGTTTCAATATATTATAATAATAATAACTGAACTCCAAAAAATAATAACCATGGTGAGGCGGATGTGATTCATATTCATAAAGAATACATTTTAAAACCATACAATATAATATAGGTTTTGGAGGATTCATTAAGGAATTATAAAATTAATAAAACCACATAAAAAATTATTTTAAAGGGGAAACATAATTTTGGTTCGGGATACACTTTATAGTGTTTATCACATCACTTGTGGGCTATTATGATGTCATAAAATATAACATATATTTATATCGTATTTATTTTTCCCAATAATTTGATTGTGTTAGAAAATTATGAAAAATTTCTCATTGTTGATTATTTTAATAGAATTACATGATTGTGGGTGATTAATAATAAAAATAAGGTATAAAAGTGTATAAATTGATAACAAAGAGGGCTTAAAAAGATGAATGGTTTCAAAATTCAAAAGATTCATAGTGAAAATTGACTAAATTTAAAAATATCCAAGTGGAATAATATCTTAAAAAAATGAGATTCACCACCAACTCTCAGTGATGAGAACCATTTTTTAGAATAGGGTTGTTGAAAGTTGGAACCCTATAGTAACCAACATGGATAAGATTATTCTTATAAAAATTACATAAAAGATATGTTTTGTGACTAAGTAGTTATTGTAGCTATATTTAACTCTAAATGAGAATTATTAAGTTCAAAATAATACAATACTCGATAAGAAATATGGTATATAAAGAACCGAAAGTCAAGTTTTTTCATGTGTTTGGAAGTAAGTGATTTATTATTAATAAATAATGTAATATAAATATTGAATAATGAGTTTAAAAATGTATTTTTCATGGATATTCATCCAAGGGTAAGTTATACATGTTTTATAAGAAATGGTTAGGAAATATTATTCACTGAAATGATCTTTCTATAATTAATAATCAGAATAATTCTTTCCTAGATTTCTAGAATTTACATAAAATCAATCCAATTTTTGAGGTGAAATTCAAGGAAGATGTGGCTGTATTGGAGGATTTTCAATGGTCTATAATGTACTCAAATGAAAACATTAATTGTGTGGATACCCCAATAGGTATAACAGCTACAAGAAGAAGTTCCAACTAGGTAGAAATCACTAAATTTAACATTTATTGTGGTTTAAAAATTCCTGTATAAAAAATAATAATGAAGTCTAAAAGTATGACTTCATGTGTGTAAGGTTTATTCCAAAATTGAATACATCGATGTTGATGTATCTTTTTCACTGCGGTCAGGACTTGAAACTATTCGATTATTTTTAACTATGAATATGAAAAATAGTTTGAAAGTGAATTAAATTTATATAAAATCATAATTCTTTAATGAATTTTTTAAAAAATAAGTCTATATTCAATAACCAAATAGTTGTCTCAATGATAAATATAAAGGGAAGGAGTTTCAGTTTAATAAGGTTTTGTATAGACTAAAATAAGAACTAAAAGTGTGATACCCACAACATGAACAATAGTTAAAGAAATTATTATTCAAAATTAGTACATATGATCATAAAATAAAAATAAATAAGGATAAATGATCTGTGAATGTTAGTTCTTATAAATATTTTTGAAATTATCTTTTGAGCCTCCAATGTTGCTAAATGAAAAACATTTTTTAGAACTTGTAAGGTATAAATTTGAAATGTCTCTAATTGTTGAATTATATTTTTTTTAGCCTTCAAGATACTAAATAATATAATATGATTTATATTTAAAATATTAAATATGTATAGGAGGCATTGAAGGGATTTTAAATTGATGATTCAATCTGATTGATACTATAGGTGAGACACATACAAAATTATCAAATGATGGTGAAGGCATGAAGGTTGATGTGAATCAGAAAAGGAAAATCACTGGTATTTTACTCTAATTTATAGATAATAGACTATTTATTGTGATTCCATATTTCAAACTTTATATTATCATGTTTGTCCAAAAGAAAGTCACGTGAAGGATATGAGATGAATTCTTTGATACATCAAACAAATAGTGAATTTTGGGAAGTTTTATTACAACTACTCTTATTGTTTAGTAATATTTATTATGAGGGTTTAGTTAGTTATCAAAATTCTAATTATAAAGGTGTTTTATATCATATAAAATCTTCAATTTCATGGAGAAATACAAAATACAGGCTTCATATTATTAAGCACTATAGAGGAGGGGTATATCATGACTACTCAGGCATGTACCAAGTTGATATATACACAAAAAATTATTGAAGGCAATGAAACTAATTTTATATCTCCTATTATGATATTGTGTGAAAACTCATGTGACTATAATATTATAAAAAATCCCATTAAACAAACAATTAAAAGGAAAATTGTGATAAAATAACATTTTTAAAGGATAATGTTGAACACCACTAAAAATCATGTAGATTATGTCATTACCAAGTTTCAATCCAATATGCATTTTGATGGGAATAAATTATATTTATATTTTAAATAAATATATATTTTATAGTGTCTTGGTGATAGGGAATCCACTCCCTTGTGGGAATTTCATTTTAATAAAGGTATGATTTATATCCTTAATTCATTTTTGTATTTGAAACTTTATTTTGTGAAACATTAAGGAACTGATCTTTGGGTTCATTGAAAAAAGGAAAGAGAGAAATCCTCTTTTAGAAGAATGAAGATGTGTATTTTAACATGAAGGGATAAAACTTTGTATCTTCTTTGTTGACAGGGTGGTAAGTAATACTATAGGGGAGAATAACTATAAAAGGAGAGTGTTTTTGTTGGAAAACATAAGTGAGTTGTTTGAAAGATAAAATTAAACACCAGAAGTTAATTGAGGTGTTATAAGAAGGATTATTCCATTTAACACTCATTTATCACACCATGCTAGTATCACATAAAATTAGAGTTTTTTTGTGAATAATTGATGCACTCCTAAATGTCAAGAGCATCATCAAGTGGTGAGGATTCAAATGTTTTTTAGGTGAGATCTAATTTGTTTGTGCTAAAATTCAACATGAAAAAAAGTGTTGTGTTTGATTTAGAATTATCAATAAACCCAAAAGGGGAGAATGTTATCCAAAATTAATTTTATTATATGTGTGGATTTTATTTTTGGATAAATTTCATGTAAAGAGGGTATAAGATGGTTGAATATTTCTATAAAATAAATCTATTTGGAAGAAAGACTCTACACAATAATGCTGGAAGTTATGCTGTAGAATTAGTTTGGTTGGAGAATTCTCTAATAGATTTAGGTTTTATATTACATATATAGGCAATATATCATAGATAATTATATTGAGATGAATCTATTATTTTTTATAACCTCAATTTTTCATTAATGAAGGCTGGTTAAAAAAATTAGCAAGCCACTAGCTAGGGCCATTCATGCAGCTAGCCATAGAGGATGCAGCCGACTCAGCTTAATTGTAGCCTCATCTAAGTAAGAAGTAATGGTGGGAACTATAATTAGTTAAAACCATTGAATGTGAAGGTAAGGAAAAGGAACTAATAATCATTTTGGATAATTAGATCATTTCTTGGTTGGCATGTGAGTCTCTAGGAATGGTAGAGCCCTAATGGATTTGAATAGTGATGTTTGGAACATTTTTTGTTGTTATAAAAGTTTTATTTTTAATTAAATTTTGATGTGGGATTCCAATGTTTAAAACTATTTCAGAATTTGGAGTCTATTGCATGGAATGTAGAAGATTAGTAACAACTTCGACACTCAACATAGTGAAAGGGACCACATTGTAGGGAGTGATGAACTGATGTTCGGTGCCACTAGAGTTTTCAAAGTGCCTATTCCATGATGAAAAAGAAATTTCGTAGTTGTGTTATTGTAGATGCTGAAAAATGCTCAAGGGCTGAAGGAGGTTTTGGTGTCACAAAATGAAGACATATTTGGACATGGCGATGCATTCTGGGGGTCCTAGAAGGGCCATGTGAAAAAGCCTCAGCTGGGAGCGAAGAAAATCTCTCTCACATAGAATACCATGAGATTCGAGGCCGTTTTTCGCGCCTGCACAAAAACTCACATTCCATGCGGATACAGCTTTTCCTGCACATAAAACTCCTGCATCACGTGGAAACTTCTTCTACGGTGTGAAAACTTCTGCACCGCCAGCCGCAGGTGTGGAATTTTTCATGCGGCGCCCCGTGCGGAAGATCTTTCGCACTGCCGACACTGGCACACACACTTTCACGCGGACCTGTTTCTGTACGGATCAGGTGACCCTAAGTGCCTATAAATAGATGGGATCCCCTTTAACTTTGATGGCTTAAGAATCCAAACTGTCTCTTCTATGTGAAATCCACCATTCCTACATGAAAAATATGGATTCCAGGTATGGGATTTTTTTCGATAAGTAGCCCAAGGGTCCACCTTCGCGCGATACCCCACAAGCTTAACCCTTGTCTAAATCCCATTGATTCTCATCCCCTGTGCGCAATCCCTTTCAATTGCGCAACAATCTGTTCCAATTGTGTACTATCCCTTCCAAATTTCATGCAATCTCTTCCAATTGCGTGCAATCCCTTCAAATTATGCACAAATTGTATGACTTGCGCATAATCTCCTCTATTTGTGCACAAAACCTAAACTCCCCTTTATGTGCCTAGCCTCTCCAATTGCGTGCCGACCCAGAATTTTTCATGCAATCAGCTCAACTGTGCTTCAGTCCGGTCTTTTCCACGCAACTATTCCTTTTGAGTGCAAACCTCCCTCTTTGCGCACACGTGTTCGATGTCTCTCTTCCGGACAACATTTTCGGGTGCCTCCCATGCCCATAACATATATGGCACACACCGTTTTCTCATACGACCCTCTAGGATCATACAAAGTAAATTCAATGTCCTTTGGGAGATGTTTCACATTGTGTTGCTTCACCTCATGCTTCTTCACATAGGCACACTAATAGCTATTGCTTCTTTGCATAGCCATGCTAACGTGGATCCATCAATGGTGCGCTCCATAACACCCCCCAACCATGGAGTTGCCAGTACCTTTTCTTCAATAAGGTGTAGAGGGTGCAGGTTACGTAAGTCCTAGGGGTGCAGACTAAACCCACCTCGTCTGAGCTGCAAGACGTTAAACTGCCAAACACCTTCATCCTCAGCACATGATGTTAAACTATGGCCTCGCCCCGTGCATCATATGCGGGGTACCTCACCTTGGATATTCTGTACTCCCACTAGTCTCCACGAGAGTGAGATCATTACTCACATGGAATGATATCCCCTTTATCGGAGCAGCGTCTGTCCATGGGGAAAGGGAAACCACCCTAGTGTAATCCCCTAGCATTCCTTGCAGGAGGCAGCACCCCTGATCCTCTTCTCTTCTTGGGTTCCAAGTCCCTCTCCCGCTAGTCTTTTCCACCATCGGGGCCCCCACCCTGGAGTAAGTCCCAATATCTATCTCCCTATGTGGTGAACCATGTGTAAGACCCTATTTCCTCTTTGGTCCACTAACCATGCATGGGTCCCACTTCATTTCCCACAGACTCACCTTTCGCTATGAGATCGTCGGGTCTTTGCTATCTCTTGTTTCTCACACCGAGCATGACTCACGTGGTCTTAGAGCAAGCATCAACCATGAAATTCTCTCCTGGAATCCTAGAGTGTAAGCCCCAAATACCATCTTGAACTATGTGGTCTTTGATCCTTGCGAAGGCAAGGTACGTAGGAAGCCTCCCTATCGTTCAATCCCAACACCCTATCATTTCGACCCCCCCTTCACGTCGATTCCCATACCACCTGAACTATGAGGTCTTGGATCCTTTCCAAATAAAGTTACATAGGAAGCCTACATGATAATAAATCCCACCATCTATCTGGGCCCCAGGTCCTCCTTCATGTCGGTTCACCCCCATCCTGCATGACGTTTAACTGTGAACCTCAATTAGCAGTAAGTTGTTATCATCCCTGATTAACAGTAAGCCATTATTTCCCCCAATTAGTAGTAAGTCGTTTCACCCACATGAACTATGTGGAGTTTTATCCTCGCCAAGGTGAGGTACGTAGGAATCCTCTCTGAGGTTCAATCCCACCACCCATTGCTTCCGACCCCCTTCACATCGGTTCACCAAACTCCTCCATGAACTATGAGGTATTTGATCCTTGCCAATGCATGGTATGTAGGAAGCCTCTATGAGGTTCATGTCCACCATCCATTTGGACCCCAGGTCCCCCTTCATGTCAGTCCACCGACCATCATCCCATATGAACTACGTGGGTTTGATCTCTATCTCTTAGTGAGGGTACGTAGGAATATTCCATGAGGATCAACCCCATCCTACGGTAAGCCGTTGTGACCCCACCCGACGATACGCAGGTGTGACCCTATCCAGTGGTAAGACATTGTGACCTCAATCAGCAGTAAGTCATTGCGTCCCCTAATCTGTGGAAATCCGTTGTAATACCATTTGCTGGGACCATCATCTTTTTACTGTCCTAGTGGTGTCAGAAAAACTTGGGCTGCTAACCATGCGTGATCCCCATACACATCATTGGGTTGTCATCTTATGTGTATACCCCCAATTTAAGTCCATTTCCTGGTTTTCCCTTCGTGACTATGTGTTTCGGGAAGGTCATGCCCCAACACAGAGGTTCCATTTCCTCCGGGTCCAATGCATGAATCCATTCTCATGGGACACCACCATAGGCATCTTTTCTCCCTACTGAACTACACGGATTTTGATTCCCTACCACATGGATACATAGGAAGTCTCCTTGAGACTCAAGCCCAACATTATCATCGTCCTCACAGTAGTTCCATCCCATCCACCATCTACTTCATCCAAAAAATCCCTCATCCATCTTGATTCTTACTCGGGCCACCACATCCCGGTGAAGTCGTGACAACTCACCCCCCCCCCCCAACATCAGTGTTACCTCTAGTGGTTGAACCCATATGATCCAATTTAATCAGTGTTTTGATCAGTCTGATCTATCTACACCAGACGTTAAACCTGCGACATACCCTGTGTTAATCATGGGAAGCTGAGGAAAACCTTAGATACATGCCTATGGAATATGATTCTCCACGTTCGACATGGGATGCATTGGGATTATTTTCCCTCGAGAAGCACTATAGTAAGGAGAAGAAACCCAGACACGCCAGTGTTCCAGCGTCTAGAAACGCCAGTGATTTCCAATGTGACTACTCCCCTGATCGAAGGTTTCTTCCCTGACCGGACCCTTTTGAATGTCCAGACAGATGCAGTGAAATTAACTGGTGTCCATAAAGATATAGCACTAGGAAGAGTTTCACGAACAACATATTAAATCTATAAGGGAGACCCAAACTAGGCGTCGAGTTCCGAGGAGGAATCCACGGAAGGAAGAACTGACATCCCATCATCTCGTTTCGATCTAGGATCAAAAATCTCTAAAAAAGTGATGGATTCCTCTTTCCTTTGGAAGGCGGGAAAGCAGGGAAATGAAACCAAGGCTTTCATACTCAATAAGACGGATGCATGCTCCCTAATGAAAGCATCAGAAATGGTTATATAGAATATGTACATTCTGTAAAATATTCATGCAGTGTAGATGGATTTATTTTAGAGGAGTAGATGATTTGATGACTTCCAAGTTTACTTTTGTCAATATCATATACACATGTCCATTATATACGTATTCCAGTGATTGATGTGGTTTTACGAGATCATGTATGATATCACGAGAGAGTTAAATTGCGTAAGATTTTTTTAATACGGTCAACTACACAGGGATACACCCTGGTGATATAGTCCATATAGTGATTTTATTGAGATCTCATTCTAAGTAATGGTGTATGTTGGTACACTATAGAAAATTCTTGGTAGAACATGAATACATAGTGGAATAATAAATCATTTCTCTGTAAATAATTTATAGAAAACCTAGAAATTCAACTAAGAAGTTATTCTCATTGTTGAATGTAGTGGATCAAACCTTTTGGACCGTTACATTACCAAAAATATGATAGTTGATGTGTACGAGGGGATTCTAGGTTGTTTTTAGGACATTTGAACCATTCCAATGGTGATTCATTTGAACAATTTTCCAAATTTATAGTTTTCCAATGGTTAGTCATTTTAATATTTTTCAAAATTTCTTGTTTTCATGTTTTCCAATAGTGATTCATTTCTACAATTTTCTAAATTTCTAGTTTTCCAATGGTGACTCATCCTAGAGGTGGCTCATTCTAGAGGTGGGTCATCGTAGCGATGGATCATCTTGTAAGTGAATCAACATGATGGTGACTCATCCTGGTAGTGAGAAATCATGGCCTCAAATCATCCTGGAAGTGAATCATCCTAGAAGTGCCTTTTCCTAGAAGTGCCTCATCCTGGTGATGCATAATCCTAGCGATTCCTTATCCTGGGGGTGCCTCACCCTGGTGGTGACTCATCTTGGTGGTGACTCATCCTGGTAATACTTTATCCTGGTGGTGATTCATTCTGGCAGTGACTCATTCTTGTGGTGACTCATCCTGGAAATGGTTCATCGTGGAGGCAGCTCATCCTAGCAGTGGCTCATCCCGGTGGTGCCTCATTCTAGTGGTGGCTCTTCCTAGCAGTTTCTCGTCTTGGTAGTGCCTCATACTAGCAGTGCCTCATCTTGGTGATGCCTCATCCTGGCGGAGGATCAACCTAGAGGTGTATCATCTTAGAGGTGCCTCATTCTGGAAGTGCCTCATCCTAGAGATGATTCATCCTGGAAGTGAATCATCTTTGCGAAGACTCATCCTAGATGTTTTCCATTTTTTCAATAATTTTTATGTTTTTCAAAAAAATTACAAAATCATCATTTTGACGTCTTTTATGAAGAAAAATGACTTTAATAACATAATTAATGATTTTAGAGCCATTTCAAAAATACATCAATCATATATTTAGTTTCAAAAACAATTTAAGCCTTTAAAACATTTAGAATGAGTGGTTTTAATGAGATATTCCTTTAATGGTCAACTAGCCCTTTTTAAATCCCATTAATTTCAGATCTAGTCTTTCTATGGTAGATATCTTCCCTTCGTTCATTCATTCTCATTTATCATGATATGGGAGGTTCTAAATACTCCATCCTTGTAGTCTTATAGTGTGTTGTGGTAGTTGGTTAGATTTATCATTATCAAAGAGGCAGTTTCCTCCTGTACGAACACCACCTCTTTTGGTGCAATAAGTTAGTGAAAGGCTTATTCCTTCTAGGTTGTATTTCCTTTATTTATTTTTATATGTATAAGGTGGGATGGGTTTATATTTTTTTTATCCTTTTTCATATGGTTTAATCTAAAATAAAAAATATAATGAGTCAATTTGAAATGAATTTAAATGGGCAAGGTAATGCGAAGTATTATCTTACAAATTGTTATTGATTTGTTTTGATTTGATTTGATATTATGTTTATACAGGTGTAATTAATTTATGGATATCGTGTCTATTCATAGATTTATTTTTATGTTAAAACATACTCTTTAACCCTATGTTTTTGTGATTATTTTATTTTAATCATAAATAACTAGCTAACAACATATATTTGGATAATATAATGGATTCCCGATGATCAAATGGCTTGTGTAACAACACCCTTAATTAAAAAAGTGAAATTTAATATGTGATCCTTTTCAAAATCCTAAAATATATTGTATTGTGGAATGACATATGATGTGTGTAGGGGTAGTGGTAATGATATGGTTGAGCGGCGGGGTTGCAATGAAAGGTGGCAGTGGATGTGGTTGTTGGGCTATTTTAATATGTTATTTGATGTGTGTTGTTTTGTTTTAGGTTTCAGGTTGATATCAATTGTGATAATAATGAGCTTGTAATATAAACTGATGTACTTGTTTTAATGGAATTATTTGGTAACAGAGAATGTGTAAAATGGTCTCATATTAGATATATAATGAAAAAAATAACGTCTTGATTTTTTCTTATGTGGTATTGTGCATTTAGTCTTGGTAGTGGATGTGGGGTACCTTGTGAGTTTTTTTGTGATATTTTTGTAAACCTGTAAGTGGGTATTGTATGGATTTATATATATGTATGTTTATATTGTATTTTCCTTGTGTTTTCTATAATAACCCCAACCACATTGAGCACTATGTGCTAACACCTGCATATTCACATGGGGGTTTCTTTCCCAACATCTTGGTGGGGGGATGGATGGATAGGTACCCACTCTTCCATGCTCTCTCTTCCAGTAAATAATGTCCCATTTGTATTTGGGTGAGTTGCGATGTGTGTCCAAAGTGTGTGGGTGGGATGTGATGTGACATGAAGTGATGTGTGGACCAAGTTTGTGCAGGTAAGATGTGTTGTGAGGTGGGGCCCATGTGTGTGTTGGAGGGATGTGATTAGATGTATTCAGAAGATGTGGGAGTCCTAGAATGTTTCCCATTGGGGTGTGAGAGTTTCTAATTAGTGGTAAAGTGGTACGTGGTACCCAATCATCAATGTTGTTTATATTATATTAAATTGCATGGATTTGTTATTTTGTGAGAGAGACTTATTGAGATTTGGGTTATGGTTAGTTTACTTGTTAGGTTCTATTTGATTCTTATATTGTCTCACAAGTGCATTAGTTTACTTCTTCCACTTCTCAGCAAGATACTTTGGTTTTTCAATTGAGTGTACATGTAAGGTCACCCTATGTATATAATTTTTTTTCAAGTTTCTTGGAGGATTACATGGACTATGATGGACGTTACTAGCTCAGACCTTGGGATAGTTTTTGTTTCCCTTCTTAACATTTTTTTGGGTATTTACTCTAGTGAAATTTTATCTATAAAAGTTTTATTTATTCATGAATTGTGGGATGTTTTTTTGATTTCTTTTATTTTATGTCATAGAGAAGTTTGTGGTTGATTTATTCTATCTCGTTTTTTTTCCTTATAAAGGGTAATTCCTTACATATTGTGATATTTGTACACCCTTGGAAATAGTCGGAAATCCAAGGCCTGATGTTGGTGGGACTCATGTGTCATTATTTTTCTCCCCTCATTGTTGTACCTTTGGAGGGATGGGGTCTTAACAATTTAGGTATTTTATATAACATAAATTTACCTTAATCACCAAATTTATGTATGGGTGACACATGGTTTGAACTCAGTGGGATACATGAAGAACATTTGATCCCAACCCTTGGATGGAAGGAATATTTATGAATTCTCTAAAACTTCACATAACAGTTAATGAGAAAATTTTGAGATGTAATTCAGAAACATAAGAGAGTGAATGAAAATAGATAAAGAGAAGGGATATCCAGGAATATGGGAATTATAAATGTGTTTGTGAAGGAAAGAATTATAGGATATATATATCACTTCAAATTATTAGGTCCATATAGAATTTGAAAACCATTTTAGGTGTGATTTTTCATCAAATGTTTGTGGGAAAAGAATATTACCCTGTAATGATCAGTGAGAACCAATCTAAAGAGAAGAGAAATGTGTTCTTTTAAAATTTTGTTGATAGTGAATCTATAAGATCAATGAAATCAATCTATTTTTTAATAATGCATGAATAAGTGTAATTATTGTATTATTTGTATAGGCACATTATGAAATATGATCCTTGGAATATACCACTTTAGTAAATATAGAAAAATAATATTTGTTCTATTATTTATTTGACCACTCTTGATATTTTTTTAGTAAGGTAAAAAAGTGTTCCTCTTATTAATAGAATGATATTATGATCATGGGAGTCTAATTTTTTAAAACTAACCTTCCCTAATTCACGAAAAATTCACATCGTTAAGAGATTGGTCTCTAGGAAGGATCATGAAATGATGTAATATGTCTCATATTATATATAATTAGGAAGTTATTTATAATATATTAAAGATTTTGAAATTATATATCATCATACCTATTAATTTACCTTTAGGAGAAAGTCAATTAGGCTAGATGATTTGGTATTCCATCATTCGAATTTTTGAATTCTCAAGGATTGGAAATTTTTTCCAATGGGTATTGGATACTTTCACATTGTGTTTCCCTTTAAGGATATGGATATTTGAGCTAGGGGCTTCAGCTCAATCACCCTGAAGCCAAGTACCCTCTACATTCTAGAGTCATACATGAAATTTTATCCTTTCATAGTTATGAAAACATTATCTATGTGCTTGAGCTGCACACGATTTGCCTAAACTGTGTGGAAATCCTAAAAGAAACCGTGCGAAATTGTAGTTATGAGGTTGCATATTGGGCATCGTATGCACACTATTAGAGCGACCATGTAGAGAGTCCACATGAGGGTTTACATAAGGTAGTATCTAATTCATGGTTAGTGCAAAATTCTTCTCACTGTGAAAATTAACCATGCATAGGGTAAAAGTGAGATCCTAAAAAACTGGATCTCACATTTTATTACTCTAAAATAATATTTTTTTTCAACTAAGTGGCCCTAAAATGGGATTTCTCTAACTGTATGGTTGGATAACCTATTCCAACTGATTTGGAGTCAATCCAAAGGCTTCCCTTGGTGATTCAAAGCCATATTCTTGAGGTCTGTGATCTCTCTTCATCATTCTTGATTGGTTTCTTAGATCTACATAGATATACTTCTCCTCTTTTCTCGTTTTCGTTGATCTATTTATGTAATGGGTAGATAAAAGAGATTTAATTCCAAATGTGTTTAGATTTTTTCTTGATTTTTATAGGATATTATATCTAAGTTGGTTTCATAGAGAATCGACCCAGTTTCTTTAGCGTTCTTCACCCGTTTTCAGTTTTTGTCAAAACCTTCAAGGTAGATGGATTCAATCTCAAATTTTCATAGTATAACTCAATGGATTAGTTTAAAATTGATTTCTTATGTGGATTGTATCATGAATTGTTTATTTATAAATTTTTGGAAACATTTTTTATGGTTTGGTAATTGTGGAAATCTAAAAAATTGGGTGCATTGAATAAAATGATTCTGTCTTTGTTTTAAAATATGGATTTTAAAATGGGGATTTCCTGGAATTTTCATACATAGATTTTATTAGATTTTTTCAATTAAAGGGTATGGATTATTGGAACA
This sequence comes from Viscum album, assembly GCA_963277665.1. Classification (NCBI taxonomy): domain Eukaryota; kingdom Viridiplantae; phylum Streptophyta; class Magnoliopsida; order Santalales; family Viscaceae; genus Viscum; species Viscum album. The sequence goes on from OY728154.1 coordinate 68,329,821, forward strand.
AAATGGTTGTTTTGAAATTGTGTTGTTCTTTGGTTTTCAATAAACGTATATTTTTATTAAAATGGTTTAAATTGGTTTATTTGAATGGTTTTGGAATATATAGGTTGTGTGAGTTCATTTTAGTCATGCCCCTGAATAAGGGACATGTACCATTGTGATAAAAGGTACGTGACCCTAGATCGGAGGTTTGTGGCATTGGGACACAAGTTGATTGGATGAGAGACCACCGTTGAGTATAGAACTTTCAAACGAAGCATCTATGTGTGGGTGTGTTGTGAACCATGGGATGGTTATTACAAAAGTTTATTGAGAAATGATTTTAAGACCTTATTTGGTTGTTTTGTTGAAATTATGACTTTTTGTAATATTGTTTTAAATATCTCTTGTTTTATTTGGGGACAAATAGGTTTGTAACTTTTTTACAATGTGTTATAAATTTGTTTTCATAATTTTTTTATATATTGGTTTTATATAAATGTTGTTATCTTTTTATCCTAGTGGAGAGAGTATGAAATTCGTTAGGGAAAGCCTACTGAGTTTTATACACACCCCTTATTTGTAACTTTGGTTCTTTTGCAGATTCTATCTCCCAATAGATGGGTGAAGGTAAAGTGTCACACCTCTTGTGATCCTTCGGTTGTTTGGTGGTTGGAGCATCAAGCTTGTGGAGCATGGATTATTTTTGTCGTCTTGGAGTTTATTTTTTTTCCTTCTGCTGTTTGTTTTTATAGTATTGTTTCTTCTAATATGATATAATTGGTTTGGTTTTGGTTAGAAAAGAAGTTTTTTTTATTTCTTCATTCATGCATCATATGGCGTTTGGTTGGTTATGGTTGATGGTTAGTGGTTTTATTTCTTAAAGGATAAATCGTCTCCTAATTTTATTTGGAACCCTTCAGCATTTATTTCTAGCCTTTTGCATCTTGGGGATGTCTCTTAAGGCCTAGTAATGATTCATTGTATTCTCTATCCAATGAGAATAAAAAGGTCATTACAAATGGTATCTATTTTTTTGATCCAAAATATTGTTTGAGATAAGTGGTGTCATCTTGATCCTTCCCTTGTGGAACAAGTAGTCCTCAGTTTTCTTGGTCTTGGAGTTGAAATTTTTTATTTTCTATTCTGTAGATTTTGATCTTAGAAAGGAGTAGGATCGTCGAGACTTTAAATTTAGAGCATAAAAAGACGTATCTAACCTTTTTATGATAAACATTATGTTACTAGGGAGATGGGTACATAAGTGTTATTGAGACACTTATAAAATTTTAGAAATATAATTTTTCATGGTTTTAGCCCAAGATATGAAAATGGAATGCATTGTAGAGGAATGAATTCCAACTCAGATTACATTATTTATTAGATTAATGATTTATGTTTTTTTGAAAAAGTGATGATATTTGAAAAGTATGAGATTATTCTCAAATGAAAGACTTCGAAACGAGTTTGGTTGAGGTATATTGAAAATAGTTTGATTTCAAAAAAAAGTTGCATTTTTTCAAAAATGATTTATTTTGGAAAGAAATGTTTTGATATTGGAAGTGATAGAATTTGAAATTAGAAGCCATCAGTTGTTAAAGAGTAAGACTTACTAATTTCTTTGATTGTTTGGAAAATGGTACCCGGTAGGCATTTTAGAAACCAACATGAAGAAGCTACAAAGAATGTGGTTTCACCCAAGCCACAGGGGAACCAAGAGTTGGTTCAAATAAATACCCAAGTGTTTTAAGCTGTAGATATGGGGAACATGAGGGATAATTCAACGCATGTGGATCATTCCATCTTGTTCATGAAGTAGAATCCACCCATCTTTTAGGGTGATCCTGAACCTGAAAAAGGTGGAGGTGTGGCTAAGGAGGATGGATCATATCTTTGATTTCATCGGCACACAAGTGGAGTTCATAATTAATATATCCATGTATATGTTCTAGGATATTTCACTCTGGTGGTGGGAACAAGTGTTTCATGCCAAGGGGGATCAAGACCTATGTTGGGAGGATTTTGAAGAATTATTCAATAAAAAATTCTATATTCGAACATTAAAGATCCATAAAACAATGTATTTATTCATCATGAATAAAGAGAATATGTCTATCACAAAGTATGAAGCTAAATTCATAAATTTAGTGCCCTTTTCACTAGATATTGCGGCTAGTTCATCCTTAAAGTCACACATCTTCGAATCAGGGCTAAAGAAAGAGATTCTGTCAAAGATTGTGGTGCTATGTTTTGAAAATTATACAGATATAGTCAATAGAGAAACAATGGCTAAATAAGATATCTCAGGATATATGGGATGAAGAAGTATCATGATACATACTGGAAATGGTGGGAACTAAAAGGTCAGGAGCAAGTAGAAGAGGGGAACCTATTTATAGGGTGGGAGCAGGAATCAAAATCAAATGGAGGGACTAGTGAACCTTCCGCCATGACTCGAGAGCAATGTAGTTTATTTCCAATGTGTTTCATTTGACCACGTGAGGAGATAGTGTACACCACAACCTAGAGAATTCCATAACCACAAGAAGATGAGATATCTTTAGTGCTATTGTCGTAGTGCTCCATGGTCAGGTACTTGAGACACTTCTCAAGTATCATAAGAATTATATGCATCAACTGGATGGGGGAAATAGAATCAAACTCATCATCATAATAAAGTTATCCATGGTGATTATAGGAATACCATGACTACTCCGTATGGGAAATCTCAACAAGGAAAAAATGAGTAGAGTGCAGAGAAGAAGAAATTATATAGAGATGAGAATATTATCATATATGAACAGGATAGACTATCTATGGTGAGAGGTATGAATATACTGAATTATAACCTTACTAGTGAATCACATTCCTTCATTGCTTCTCATGCTATGTAATTGCTTTGTTTAAAACTCAAGTTGATTCCCTCCAAGTTAAATCTTTCAACTCCTCTCGGTGAAAGAGAATTTTGAGACTTTGTGTGTAGATCATGTTATATAATAGTTGATTGTGTTGATCTGAAATGGGGCTTCTTGGTGTTTGAGATGGATGAATATGATTTAATCCTTGGTATGGATTACTTAACAACATCCAAGGATCACATAGACTGTTATATCAAAAAAGTTATTTTCACAACTGAGGATGGTGTCAAGAATCTATTTAGAGAAAAAAGAGTTGTAAAGACAGGTTCAACATTCTTGTTGTCACCGGTAGTGGGAAAGATATCTTACCAGTTGGTAGTATAGACTTTTTCATCGATTGATGAGATCAAGGATAACAGATTTCTAATAGTCTTTGAAAAATTTCTAGGTGTTTTTTCCAAGAACTTCTCAAGGTTACCACCTATAAGGGAAGTAGAGTTTACGATTGATCTCCTTATGAGGACCAGTCCTATTACTCTTTCATCTTATAGGATGGAACCAACAGAATTAAGGTAGTTGAAATTACCATTGGATAATCTTAAAATCTAAGTTTTAATTCATCCAAGTATGTCTCTATTAGTAGCACCAGTCTTGTTCGTTATGAAAGAAGATGGAACAATAAAGATATGTGTGGATTATCATAATATTAACCAAGTTATGATAAAGAATAGATATCCACATCAACGAATTGATGATCTATTTGATCAATTGGGAAGAGATCAGTGGTTCTGTAAAATTGAATTGTGATCAGCATATCATCAATGGTGAGTTCGGAAGGAAGATATTCCAAAGACTACTTTTAGAAGAAGATATAGCTATTATGAATATGTAGTCATGCCTTTCGGTCTAATGAATTCACCTGTGGACTTTATGGCCTCGATGAATAAGATATTTCAGAGATATCTTGATTCTTTTGTTGTAGTGTTTTTCGATGGCATATTAGTATAATTAGGGACAAGGGTTGATCATGAGGAACACTTAGAGATAGTGTTGTAAGTATTGAGAGATAATTTTTTGTATGAAAAATTGTAAAAGTGTTCTTTTTGGATACAAGTGGTACTCTTTCTCAGCCATCTAATTTCTGAACAAGGTTTTTTTGTCGATCTAGATAAGATAGAAGCTATTATCTCTTTGAACCCTCTAAATAATTCCTTTTATATATGAAGTTTTATTGGCCTAGCTGGTTATTACCGACTCTTTGTGCATTAATTATCATGGCTAGATTCGCTGATGAAATTTTTTACAAAGAAAAATGTTCCATTCTGATAGACTGAGGAATGTGAGAAGTATTTTTAAGAGCTAAATGTTCATCTTACAACAACACCTATCTTTACTTTTCTAGAATTAGTATAGGGCCATGTGGTGTACTATGATGCTTCAGGATCTAGGTTGATATATTTTCTCATGCAAGGGGACCATGTAGTTGTTTATAGGTCAATGTAGTTAAGAGCGCATGAGAAGAATTATCCAACATATGACTTGGAGTTAACTATAGTTGTTCATGCTTTAAAGACATGGAGTCATTTTTTATTTGTTGAGAAATTTGTTGTGTTTAGGGATTATAAGAGCTTGAAAATAAATTTTATCACAATGATATTTGAATCTGAGGAAAAGGAGATGGATGAAGTACATTTAGATGATTGACTTCAACTTGATGTATACACCAGGTAAAGGAAATACAATGGTAGATGCATTAAGCAGAACAACATATGATCAGTTATCAAAATAAGCTTCAGATGAGTGTCATTTTATATTGGTCATAGCTAACATGTATGTGGAATGTGAAGAAAAAGGTGGTGTTGTAGTTTTATTTTCAGTCAGTATGGTTCCTAATTTGGAAAAGATATTCAAATACATAAAAACATTTGATGAAAAATTCCTCATTATTAGTTCAAAACACAATGGTGGGGAGACCATTTAGGGATGTAAAATTGATGGGAGTTTATTTTTTTAGTTCAAATATCGTATGGTTGTACCTATATATTTTCGAAATGAACTTCTTCAGGATTACCACCATTCAAGATGGGTTGTACATCTAGGAATACATAAGTAGTATAAGGATTTGAAGGCACAGTTTTGGGGGAGTGGCATGAAAAGTAAAGTGGTTGAGTTCATTTCGAATTGCTTAACTTGTAAGTAAGTTAAGGTAGAACATAAGATACCAATGAATATGTTGAAATAATTACCTATATTAGTGTTTAAAGGGAGTAGATATCCATGAATTTTTCTACAGGTCTCCAAAGAACTGTTTAGAAACCTGATTCCATCTACGTGATAGTGAACCTACTCAAAAAGTCATCCCATTTCATTCCTATTTGTGAAAATCATACGGTTGAGGATCTATCGAATATCAAAATCCAAGAAGTGATAAAAATACATCTTATAACACTTTAGATAGTCTCAAATATAGATATGAGGTTCACACAACATTTCTGGAAATCCATATAGGAATACTTTAGAAATCAATTGACTATGAGTATGGAATATCATCCTTAGATGGATGGGAAATCTGAAAGGACAATAATGACATTGGAATAAATGTTATAGGCTTGTGTAATGGATTTTTTGGCTCATGGGAAGATCAATTTCCATTAGTGGAGTTCACATATAATAATAACTATCTGGCCTCGATACATATGGATCCATTTGAAGCATTTTATGGGAATCCTTATTGTTATCCACTATGTTGGGTGGAAATAGGTGAGACTTATGTAGTTGGGCCAATCCTTTTCCAAGAAACAAATAAAAATATTAAATTTATAAAAAAAGGATGGAGATGGATCAAAGTCATCATAAATCAAATGAGGATCATTTTTTAAGACCTTTATCACTCATGGTGTGTGATCATGTCTTCTTTATAATCTCTCCAAGGCATAGACAACATTGTTTAAGAAAGAAAGGAAAGTTATCTCCTTGATACATTGGAACTTTCAAGATACTGGAATGGGTTGTAGAGGTGGAATATCTGTTGTCATTTCCACTAGGGTTTAGTTTGGTGCATAATGTGTTCCACGTATCTTATTTGAAAAAGTATCATCCTGATCCTGACCATGTGATTAGATGAGATCACACAGACATATAGTTGGCTGCTTAGTTGGTACATATCCCAGTGCAGATTGTGGATAGGAATGATAAAGTCTTATGTGGGAAAAAATCATTCTAGTGTGGGTTTTATGGAAACATGGTGAGATTCAGTAATGAAATTGGGAATGAGAGAAGGAAATAAAAGATATATGGATAGAACTCTTCCAAGGAAAGGATAGTTTTCTTCTTTATGGGGATGGAAAAACAATGGTTGGGGAAATTTATACCCACTAGTGTATATTATATAACCCTTATGTTATGATTTAATTTTTATAAATTTTAAGGGTGAGGTATGGGAAATTTGGGTGAACTTTCAATAAGTTTTATGGGAAAAAATGGGATGCACACGGGTTGCACACAGTTTATCTAAAATGTACAGAAATCCTTGAATAAACCATGTGTGATTGTAGTTTTGAGGTAGTAGATTTGTCATGGTGTGTCCATGGTTAGGAAGTTTATGTTAGGGTTTCTATAAGTTAGTAGTTAATGCACGGTTACCATACGATTTGTCTAAATATGCGAAATAACCATGTGTAAGGTTAAAATGAGATCCTAAAAAAGTGGATCTTACATGTTTTTTCCTCTAAACTACTTTTTTTGTCTATTAAGTGTTCTTAACTAAGTATTTATATTCCTTGAAGGTTTTATAACCTCTCCCATGTGATTTGTAGTTTATACGAAGGCTTCCCTTGGTGATTCAAAGCCAGATTCTTGAGGTATGTGGTCACTCTTCATCGTTCTTAATCTGTTTTATAGATCTACATAGATATACATATCTTATTTTCTTAGTTTCATAGATCAAAATCTTTAATGGGTAAATATAAGATAGTTAATTTCAAATATGCTGAGATTAGGTCTTGATCATGATAGGAGAAGAGATCTAATTTGGTTTTGTGATGAATCGACCCGGTTTCTTAAGCGTTCTTCTTCCGTTTTGGGTTTTTTCAAAACCATCAAGGTAGGTGGATTCACTCTTGATTCCTATTGATTAAAATGAATGGTATGGTCCCAAATTGATTTATTGGGGTGTAATTTATCATGAATTTTCTATTTATGAATTTTTAGAAACCTCCTTTTTTGATAGTTTGGTAATTGTGGAAATATGGAAAATTGGGTGCTTTGAATAAAGTGATTTTTTCTTGGTTTTAAAATATTTATTTTAAAATGGGGATTTCCTGGAATTGTGGAACATGTATTTGATTATATTTTTTCCATAAAAGGGGAAGTTTTATTTAAATGAAATGGCTATTCTGAAATTAGTTCATTCTCTGGTTTTCATTAAAAGTGTAGTTTTATTAAAATGGTTTGAATTGGATTATTTGAATTGTTTTGTAATATATGGGTTGTGTGAGATCATGTTCCATGTGACCCTAAATATGGTAAATGTACCATTGGTGTACAATTTATGTGACCCTAGATCAGGGGGGTGTCATTGGGACACAAAGTGATTGGAAATGAGACCTCTCATGAGTATAGAACTGTCAAACGAAGCATCCATGGGTGGTTTTGTTGTGAACCATGGGATATTTATTCCAAATGAACATTGAGAAATTGTTTTAAGGACATATTTGGTTCTTTTTCTAAAAACATGACTTTATAGAAAATTGGTTTAAATATCACTTGTTTCATTTGGTGACAAATAGGTTTGGAACTTGTTTACATTGTGTTATAAACTTTTTTTCATTATAGTTTTATATAATGGTTTTCTATAAATGTTTCTAACCATTCTATCCTATTTTAGTGAGTAGGGAAGTCATTGGGGAAATCCTACTGAGTTTTATACTCATCCCTTATTTGAAACTTTTGGGATTTTTTAGATATCTTCTGAAACATGGGAAAAGGTAAAGTGTCACACATCCTCTACTCCTTGGGATGTTTGGTGATTGGATCATGGAGCTTGTGGATCATGGAGTATTATTGTCATCTTAGAGTTTATTTATGTTCTTCCATTTTTTATTTTGATAGTTGTTTATCTTTCTCTATGATACACTTGGTTTGGTTTTGGTTATAAAAGAAGTTGTTTATTTTTCTTTCTTAGTTCTTGCATCATATGGTGGTTTATTTGTTATGTTTGTTTGTTAATGGTTTTATTTAATAAAGGGTAAATTGTCCTACACTTGTTTTTGAAACCATTTAGCATTTATTTCCAGTCTTGGGTATCATGGGGATGTCACTTAAGTCCTAGTAAGGATTCATTGTATTCTCAAGCCAATGAGAATAAGTGGGTCATTACAGCTCCTTTAAGGGTAAAAACTATATGTCATATCATCATAATAAAATCCTCGAGGACCAAAATGTTGTTTCAAATGTGTATGTTGGTGATTATATTAATATAAAATTGTACTTTAATTATATTCAGTCTGGATATCAGAATAAAGATACAATATCTTAGGATCATACTGTTGTTGTAAGTGAAACTGTTGAACATTGGGATTTTTGGTCTAATTTAACTAGGGGTGAAGCTTCTAATACCTAAAAAATAGTTTTTATAAACATTCAGATATACATGCTCAATATGAAACTTTCATTCAAGCTTTTCTTTGTAATTATAAAAAACATACAAAGGGTGGATCATCATAGTTAGTGGGAAAGTTCAAGGGTCTATTCAAGTATATATGCAGAGGTCGGTGACATATTTCATGCATGGGGATATCATGTAGGGTATCCTCCACAGGGTATAAGTGAATTCAAAAATTTAGGTTCTTTTTCATCAACCATCACAAAGAGGTAGAAGGATGAAGGGGAATCTCAACTATGTCAGTATACTCATCTAGGAGAAAATTCAGATGCTTTATTACCTGGTAAGGATGGAATTGGGAATCCATAGGGGCTTGCATCCCTCAACGCTCTTCCTGTTGTAGATTCCACTCTTTTATTGTCCTCATATGGTTGAATCATGCAATTTCACTATTCTATAAAAAATAAATAAATCTATTTATTGTATTATAGCTATACAGAAGGAAAATAATTCTCTTTGAATATTTTGGATGAGGGGGGATATATATGACCTCAATGATGATGGAAGGTGTATCAGGTCTAAAGGAAAGACTTTTTTACTATAGGTATTCTACGATCAGTGGTTTATAAAAGAATAGTTAGGGTTTATTAGTTCTTAATAGGAAGATGTGGCCAAGGAAGGACTACTAATATCATCAACTGAATAGGGAAACTATATCATCCACCTTTTAAGGGAGACTATTTTAGGATAAAACTTTTATCTCCATGGTATATGATTCATATTAGTCCTAGTCTTATAATGTATAAAAATTATTAGCTTATAAATTTTAAGTTACTTTTCACTATTTCATTTTTCTTCTATTTAGAATGAGGTAATATTTCCTTACTCGAACCATTCAACCCTTTCTCATCATTTTTTCTTTAATAAATGGGGCTTGACCTTAATATGTTCCTACTAAATATGATTGTTATAACATAGTAATTGGTTAGGAGGTAATGAATAATAATAATTATATTATTATTTTTTATATATTTTTACAATAATAAAATGAATAATAAATCACATAATGGTTCTAAATTGGTTGTAAATGAAGATAGAATATTTTGAAAGTAAAATAAATATTTTTTCATAAAAAAGTTTTCATGTGTACAACATATTTCAATCTTAATAGAAAAAATTAATCACTACTTATTAATGATTCTAAATAAATAAGTATGTTTTATATCCAATTGAATTAATTAAAATTCATTTATTAATGTTTATTTGGTGATTAATGAGAATAAAATCATTACATCCATCAAAAATATATTTTCTTTAAAAAGGTTTTTATTAAATTTTCTAAGAAGATATTACAATATATATTTTCCACCTTTAGAAATTTTATTTTGAAAAAAAGGAAATAATTTCTGAAATTGGAATATAAAAATTATCTGATGGTGTTTTTTCTGGAAATTTTTTATCTATTTTTTCTTGAGTTATACACATATTATATATTTTTGTTTCAAACATTTACAAGTTTTGCACCCACATCACATATAAAAGGGCACCAACTCTACTCACATATTTACACCTTTTAAAAACATTAGTTTGGAAAATCTATACCTAAGTAATTTCCAAGATTCCCACCCTACTTCAAATAATCCTTGGTCTCACTATAATTTCATCCCTTTGATGTCTTATGGGGTAAGATAATGCAGGTTTTCCAAAAGTAGAGGTATAAATTTTAACCGAGGGATTAAATGTTTATTTATTTTACCAAATCAACTAAATATTTTATAACCATGTTGATATAATTACATTGGTATCTTAAATATACTTAAATTTTATTATTTACATGGAAAAACCACTTTTCATCTCTTTTCCACCCTAATGGGAAGTGAATGCTTAAATTGTTCCTATGTACAGACAACCTTATCCATGAATTAATGTATTTAATTTTCTATAACATCAATTCATGGATTTTTTATGATGTATTTAATGTTTATATATGAAATAATTATAATTATATAATTATACTATTTTATCTATCTTACAATCTTATCATCATTTTCACAATGATAATGTTTTTTGTGAGTATGAGTGGACTACCACCTTCAAGAAGTGATGTGACTTTTTTTCTTGTGTTCAATACATGGATGGTAATAAAGATATATTTAATGAAAATATGTGATATAGTTTATATAATTATGAATATAGAAGTGTGAATTATTATTTTCCTTTATTTTATTCCTTCAATTTAAAAGTGAAAATATCAATGATGAGTATGTACAAACAACCATCTCCACAAAGTGATGTAATTCATTTTTCATCACCACTATTTAAGGATGGTTATAAAAATTTATATAATTATTAAATATTATATTTATATAATTATAAATATTCTAGGTATGGTGAAAATATTAATATGGTGTAAGTATCAAAACCCTAAAATCAAAACATGAATGAAAGATAGAATAGTTTACACCCACAACACTGATTTTAATAAAGAACTACTTAGAAACAGTTGAAAAAATATTATAGGTAAGTCATATATGGTATGATAAATTTGAATATGGTTATATTATAGATTTATAATAAATTGAAATTTATTATACTGGAGGATAAGTGAACATACAAATAAAATATGTACTTGAGGTTAGGGTTATTTGTCTCAGTAGTGTTTCAATGTGACATGTTTCATGTTATATATCAATTTGTGTTTATGAGGTGTATATAATTACCATTTTAAATTTTATATCCTGAATAATTCATAATTAATTATATATAATGTTTCAAATAAATTTCTTTCATCCAATGGGAGATTATTCAAAAAGTTACTAATGTGTATGAGATTTATGTTATAATCCCATTTCATTTGGGGATTGTCTAGGAAAAATTTCTATTGAAGACTATTATATTTATGTATAATTAAAACCCCGCATATTTTATTCCCCAATAGTAATTTTTGGTGTTTTCATGTATTATATTAATTTTCAAATCATTGGTACATAATATTATGAAGAAAATGTTTTTTTTAAAGAACTCACCCTATTTATTTTTTTTGGTCAGGAATATTTCTTCTCCATGTCCTTGTTTGAAAATTTTTTGTATGGAATTTTTTATCTAAATTTAAATCACCGAGAAATTTTATTTTTACTACCAATTACTTTCTATTAAAATTATTGAAGCGAAAGTTTTCAATGTTTTAATATATGAATAACTTTTAACTTTTGGAAAAGTATGAAACAAATGTTTTCATCAAAATTATACGACATTAGATGATTTTATCACATTAATGTTCTTAATTCATCATGAAGCATCATTGATAGATTTAAAATGTTTTATAATTAAAATACTAGTCCCACTGTATCTATAAATTATTGATTTTAATTTCACCAAATGAAAATGGCTATTTTCTCTGGATTTGAAAAGCATATTTTAAATGTTGTTATAAAAGATATTTTTCATCTATGTCAACATACTTTAAGGATTGATATGGATCACTGGGTACATGATCTTATGATTTTTTCAATTTTATGGAATACATATGATGATGTTGATCTTATGGGAATTTCATGAAATAGTATTCCTTCCATGGGTTAATTAAGCTATGCAGAGATAAAGAATGTTCTTATGATACCATCTATTTCCATTATCTCAATGGATTATGACTATGTAATGATGTGATTTTTACAAAACCTATTTCTTTTCCATGGGTTATACAATGATGATATAATGAATGTTCTGTGATCCCATGGAACACATATGTTTATAATTCATTAAGTAATGAGTGTTATTGGTATTATATAGCCTTCTAAAGAATTGTGTAATAATATATTTATAATGATATAATATGTACTATAATGGGGTGTAATCCCCATTTGGTAAGATTATTTTTCTACTATAATAGTATACAAAGTAAAAATTAACTAAGTAAATTATGTAATAATGATTAATCCCATTCAACAATGCCACGAACCAACCTGGGTACCCTGATAACCCAATAACCGAGATGGCCCTAACATGACCCAAAGGGTGTTCCTGATCCCTACAGGCTACCGACTAGCACCTGGCATCGTAAAACATAGAAGTGGGATGATTTTTTCCACAATAATTTGGAAGAAAAATATAAATGGCAACATACATATCAATAGGAAGACTCTATTGGGTGTACAAGTTCCAGAATAAAATGAGGCATCAAATAAAAGTACTAAAACCCAAAGTACGGATCAAAAAAATATCCCCAAGGTCTCTAAGGATACAACTCAAAAATTCCAAAGATCAATATCTACATGCACTTCAAAGAGATCCCTTACCTTTACTAGATCCAGGAAGAAGATATTCTACAAGCACCTGAAGGAAAAACGTTCGGTGTGAGCCTAAGCCTAGTAGGATACCAACAAAGATTCCATAACAGATTCCAAATATAGATTATCCAAAGAGAAGCTTTCAATTTTTCATAACACAAAATTTTGTAAATTTAAAATCATATTTAAAAGAACATTCTATACCTTTTCAAAATGATGGAAAATACATTCAAAGCACAAGAATTACATTACAAGAGATGGAATATTTCTAAAACAATGTCTTATATAAAAAACATTATATATAAATTCCACTGGCATGTAAAGCAGTTCAAACAAACATTAGAATACATTTATATCTCAATTATAAATAAAATGGCAAGAAACATGGTCATCTTTCCAAAGGGTATGATATTATTAACCAATTATAAGATTACACACCCTTTATGTGAACTCATAAAAATGTGTATATACATTTCCCTATGACACTGTCCAAAAGAGACTCGTCACTAACCCGTAGGGGATGTGACCCATTGTATGTATGTTTTAGAACATTGTAATTGAGTAGAGTGTATCTAAATAACTCACTAACTACCTAAATATTTCATGCGCTCTTACATGATTGGAGAACTATTTTAAGACTGCTTAAAATATGATCAATCAAATTATTCTATTTCAAAAAATCCAATTTATTTCCATTTAAAACCCAAATAGATTTCATTCTAAATCATTCTTTTTTCATGAGATAAAACCATTGGGTTTCCATTAATCATTTTAATCCATTTTCATCAGTTTTAAATCCATTTAAAACCAATTCCATAATTTTTGCAATTCATTTCCACAATTAAAATACATAATTTTATTTAAAACATTTCCATCAAATCCACCATTTCATTCGGTTAACATACCTCAAACCCACCCCAATTCATTAGAATTGGGGGTTCTCAAACAATTTGTGCCAAAAAAATTTTAAATACTCCAATTCATTGGAATTGGGTTTTTATCAAAGAAATTGAATGAAAGATTAAGCAATTAAATTTAAATCATCAATTGAAATAAATCAAGCAATACGATGATAATCAATTTGGAAAGTAGAGATAAAACTACCTACCTCTTTTCCAAAGAATGACACTCGTAAAGACACCCACTAATGAGAAAAAAGGTTAAGAAGACCTTGAAACAAAACCTAGAAAAAATATCCAAAACCACATGGCATAGATCCATCAATCCCTAGACAATTCATTTAAAAATAAAGAGGATAGAAAGAGAGAAACTCTAAGAATGAGAGAAAAAAAGAGAGGACCCTTACTAGAGAATCACACCGCAAGAGAAGAAACAATCCATAGATGATCTGATCAAACCGGAAAGAGGAGAACCATTAAAAAATGCCTAAAAAGGATGTAGGGTTGAGATAAAATATTTATAAAATAAAAAGGACTAAGAAGAACTGCCGATAGTGTGTTTTAAAAATAGATGTGGGATGGGTCACGACGTGTACCCTAGGGTCACGATGTGTAGTCCACACTGGATAATTTACTCCGAAAAACACGACTCCTCATTTTGAAATCTAACATTTAAGCACAAAAATATGTCTAACTCATTTTCATGCTGTGTACCTTCTCACAACATGATCTCCCAATTCACAGCATGATCTCCCAGTACATGACACGCAACCAGCACTAAGTACACGACGTGTAATTTAAGTACATAGTGTGTACCTATTCTGAAGTCTGTAGTAAACCCATAAAAATAACAAAAATGGTTTTTTAACTGAAAGGGAACTTAAAAAAGGTAAAAAAATACATGATTAAGGTAACAAGATATTATAATATCCCCACTATAAAAACATTCTTCCCCCAGAATGCCTATGAAGTAGTTACCATTCCAAAGAGATGAGACTACTCCTCTCTCATTAGTGCCATGTGTTCCCACATCTTGTGATTATCAGAGACATTTTTCATAGTACACGTGACAAATTTATTTTATTCCCAAAAATCACCTTCGTAATAGAATCAACAATCCTAACTGGTTTCTAAGTAAAAAATAAATCTAACTTGATCTCAAGATCACTCTAGATCAAAACATGAGATGGATCAGATAGATACTTTCTCACCTGTGATACATGAAACATGTTATATATTGAAATAATCTATGTTTGAAGTTCTAGATTGTACATAACCTTCCCCACATGACCAACAACCATGAAATATCCCACAAAGCGAGGAGTAAGCTTCCCTTGCCTCCCAAGCCGTCGATGACCCAACCGGTGTAAACCCTTTAACAAAACGGAATCACCAACTGAAAACTCCAAAGGTATACGAAGTCAATCATTAAAAAATTTATATCATCTTTGTTCTATCAACATCCTTTGACTAATAAACTAGATCAATTTTTTTAATATCCTACAACAAGCTTGGTAAAACCAAAGAACTTTCACCATCCTCTGACCAACCCAACAAAGATTTACAAGTCTGACCATAAAAGGCATAAAAAAGGTGCCATTCTAATCGAAAACTGGTAACTGCAGTTGTATGAAAACTCAACCAACACTAAGTGATCATACCAAGCCCCGCCAAAGTTGAGAACATAGGTGAGAAGAATGTCCCAAAGAATCTGTATAGATCTTTCTGTTTTTCCATCCTACTGTAGATGGTAGGTCGTGTGCAAATGAACCTGAGATACCAGTGGCTTTAGAAGGCCTCTCCAAACGAAATAAGTGAATCGAGGATCCCAATTAGATACTATTGCTTATGAAACTTCATGAAACTGAAAAATATCTTTCACATAGCGATTTTAAAACTCCTTAACTTTGGTTGTATCGTGAATGGGTATAAAGTGAGCTGACATGGTCATCCTATCCATTATAACCCATATTTTATTATTCTTTCTTAGGGTATGAGGAAACCCAACCACAAAGTCCATAGAGATCTCATCCCACTTCCAAGTATGGAATGGAAGTGGTTGAAGAAAACCTAAAGGTTTTTAGTGATTGACTTTCACCAGTTGTCACCTATAGCAACGAGAGACAAAATTTGGAATGTCCCATCTCATACCTGGCCACCAAAATTTCCACCACATGTCATCGATCATTTTTTTGGTTCCAAGGAGCCTAGCCCAATGAGAATTATGGAAATACCGCACCACTTAATTTCATGTTGCTAACGACACAGCAAAGTAGTTCCGACTAAATAGAACACCATATTTAGAGAACGACAAATGGGAAACTATCTCACCACCATAAATGGATTATATAATTATATGGAACACATCATAAAGATCATGATCTTGAAGAATCATCTTGAGAAGAGTAGATGTCAACATCACACTAGCTAAACAAACATCAACCCCTTCCTCCTGAACTCTAATATGAAACTATGCAAAGAGAGACATCAAATTTCACTCTTCTGCAGACTCTTTCACTACAAAGGATGGAATCTTCCTACTCAAATAATCAGCAACAACATTCCCTTTCCCTGGTGTATAGGTGATGATAAAGTCGAAAGACTAGAGGTAATCCATCCAATGCCTCTACTGAAGATTCAAATCATTATAAGAGAATATATAACTCATGATTTTGTGGTCTGAATATGCCGTAAAACATTTACCAAAAAGGTAGTGCCACCACCTTTTAATCACGTGCTTCATAGTTGGAAGTTCTATATCATGTGTAGGATAATACTTCTCTATGTGGCCTAAGTTGACGAGATCCATATGCTACTACCGGATCACCCTTCATAAGAGAGCATCCCAAACTAGAACTTGATTCATCAGAAAAGACCACAAAGCCATGTCCAGCTTCTGGAAGAGTCAACACTAGCGCAGTATTCAACAGACGCTTCATCTCAACAAAAGAACTCTGGTATTTATCTTCCCATGAAAACTTCACCCCCTTCTAAGTCAAAGAAGTCATCAGAGAATGCACCTTCGAGAAGTTTTTCACGAATATGTTTTAATTTCCAGCTAAGCCCAAGAATCTCCAGATCTCAAAGTCATTTCATAGTTTCTCCCACATCATAATAGTGTTCACCTTTTCAGAATCAACTGATACACCTATTTAGACACCACGTTTCCCAATAATTTCACCTTCTAAATCCATAACTCACACTTCAAAATATTGGCATAAAGGCGGTGAGTTCTTAGCATATTAAGAACTATTCTCAGATGTTTCACATGATCCCCATCCTACTTGGAGTAAAAACTAATTTCATCCACAAATACTACCACAAAGGTATCCAGATACTCGTGAAAAATCTTGTGCATTAAAGTCATAAAAACATCAAGAGTATATTTTGAACCAAATGGAATAAAAAGGTAATTATAGTGGACATACCTACTCCGAGAGGTGGTTTTATGAATGTTAGATTATTTTATCCTCAACTGATGGTAACCAATTTGAAGGTCAATCTTTGAAAATGACTTCGCCCCTTTCATATGATCAAACATATCATCAATCCATGATAATAGATATTTCTTCTTTATCGTAACTCTATGATATTTCTTTAATCAACACATAAGAGAAGAGATCCATCATCCATCTTAGAAAATAGAACCCGCACTGCCAAATGTGACACACATGGATGAATAAATCCTTTCTCAAAAAGATCATCTAGCTAAGACTTCAGCTATTTAAATTCCTCTAAAGCCATTTGTTGAGAGGGTATATAGACTGGTTGAGTTCCAAGCATTAAGGCAATAGAGAACTAAACCTCTCTCACTGATGGAAGAATAGAGAAATATGAAGGAAATGACTTCTCAGAGACATGATTCTACACAACATCAGCAGATAAAAGGAGAACATTAGATTAACACTCAACCTTAGTATAAAGAGAAAATATTCTCAAAATAAGGGACAAAGAGGATTAGTATTTTAAACTATCCAAACCTCTATAAGGAAAGGACTAGAGCTAATCCATATGATGTCATTCCCTAACCTCCCCTTGATAATTAAGGTTCATTACGGTGAGACCTGGACATGCACTCAATCAAAACTACTCTTATGTCCGGACAAGATTTCAAAATTGCATACTAGCTTCAAATAAAATATCAACAACCTCCTATGATACCAATTTGTCATGGTCCATCCTTGGTAACCTGATAACCAATCTAGCCCTGAAATGACGCGAAGGGAGTTCTCGATCCCCACGAGCTAGTGACTAGCACCTGGCATCATAAAACATATAAGTGGGAATGATTTTTTCTACAAGAATGTGAAAGAAAAATATAAAAGATAGTATGCATATCAATAGGAAAACTTCACTGGGAGTAAAATTACCATAATACAACGTGGAATAAAATCCAAAGTAACACAAACCAATGTAATAAATAGGAAAAATATCCCCAAGGTTCCTAAGGACACAAATCACCATGTTCAAAGATTAATAACTGGATTCATCTTTAAAGGATACCTTTCCTTTCCTCGAGCCTTGAAGAAGAAAGTCTAGAAAAACCCAAAGGAAAGAGTCCTGTGTGAGTCTAAGCCCTGTAGGATACTAACAAAGATTCCAGAATAGATTCCAAATATATATTATCCAAATAAAATATTTCAATTTTTCAGAAAAAACGGGTTTTTCAATTTAAAATCATATTAAAAAACATTCTATACATTTTCAAATTGGTGGAAAATACATTCCATTTACATAATTTAAATAACATGAGATGGAATATTTATAAAATAATTGATTATATAAAAAATTTATATAAAAAATTTGTATAAATTCAGTATTCATGTAATGAAGTTCAAAAAACATTGTCAAACATTTATATCTCAAATATAAACAAACAAGCAAGAAACATAGTCATATTCCAAAAGGGAACGATAGTATTAACCAACTATAGGATTCCACACTCTGTATGTGAACTCAAAAAAATGTGCATACACATGTCAATATGACACTGGACAAAGGAGACTCATCAAAAACTTATCAGGGATGTGACCCACTGCATGTATGTTATAGAACGTTGTAATAGAGTAGAATGTATCCAAATAACTCACTAACTACCTAAGGCTTTCATGCGCTCTTGCATGATGGGTGAACCATTTTAATACTACTTAAAATATGATAAATCCCATTATTTCGTTTCAAAAATTCCAATTTATTTCCATTTAAAACCAAAACTGGTTTCATTCAAAAATATTCCTTTTTCACGAGATAAAACCACTAGGATTCTATAAATTATTTTAGTCCACTTTGATGAGTTTGAAATAAATTCAAAATGAATTCAATCATTTTCAAAATTCATTTATACAATTAAACTCAACAATTAAATTGAAAACATTTCCATAAAAATTCACCATTTAAATTCAACAATTTAAATTGGTTAACTTTCCAAAAACCCTACCCAATTCATTACAATTGGGGGTATCCAAAATTTCCAAGCCAAAACCATTTTAAATACTCTAATTCATTGGAATTAGGTTTTTATAAAAGAAATTGAAAGAAATATTATGTAATTGAATTTAAATCATTAATTTAAATAAATCAATCAATACAATAGTAATCAGTTTGTCAAGTCTGGACGGAACCACCTACCTCTTTGCCGAAGAAATACACTCGCACCAGAACTTTCCAACGAGAACAAATGTGAAGGAGACCTTGAAACTCTACCTAGAAGCAAGATCAAAACAAAATGGATAGATCCATCAATCACTATATGATCCATTGAAAAACCAAGAGGAGAGAAGGAGAGAAACTCAAATAATGAGAGAAAACAAGAGAGAACCCTTACCTAGGAATCACACTTTAAGAGAAGCAACGATCCAAATATGATCCGATCAAACTAGAAGGATGGGAGCCTATAAATCATCTAAAAAGTTTCTAGGGTTAAGATCCAAGAGTTATGAAAAGAAAAATATACAGCGGAATGGCCGATCGTTAATTTTAAAACTGGACGTGGGCTGGTCATAAAGTGTCACCCTATTTCATGACATGTAGTCCACACTGGATAAGTCATGCCAAAAAACCCATCACATCATATTAAAAACTGATATTTAACCCCTAAACGATGTGTACCTCAGTTACACTATGTGTACCTTCTCACGATATGATCTCAAAGTTTAAAACATGATCTCCTAGTCCAAAATATGAAACCATCACCAAGCACACGACCTGTACTTCAAGTACACGACATGTACCTATTCTACAGTCTGTAGTAAACCCATATAAATCATATAAAGGATTTTTAACTGAAAGGGAACATATAAAAGGTGGAAAACTTACCCAATCAAGGTAATAGGATGTTACACATAATTATTTTCATGGAATTGAGCGTTGAAAAATTAAATGATTATCTAGGAGAATGATTGTCCCCAAAAATTCTTATGACATGTTCTTATGGTTATGGTATGCTCGCATGGATCAAGATTGATTAATGATGATTCGTCACAATCATGACACAAGTATTTATAAATAATAAATTATTATTCCAGGACACATGATTTATGATATTTGTAATATTGGTTATGAATATTGTATTTTATAACCATTATTTCATATCCTGATAGTTATCTTATGATTTCATATGTTCATCAATTGATATCTCCCATTTTTACCCTTATAGAAAATATGATTTTACTATTTATTATATCTTTATTTTCTCTATGATATGATTAATTTCATTATGTAATATTTTTCAATAAGGTTATCATGTGTGGATAATTCTATTTTGAAATGTTGAAGTCTTCTTAGCGAATAAGTAAATCTTGGTTTAGTGGGAAAAATGAAAAATTGAGAAGAAAGACATTAGTTTTGATATGTAAATGGATATCCTAATTCCATAAAACTATAAAAAAGATATTGTGTATTTATGTGATTTAATATTCTCTATGGATACCATAATTATAGGTGGTTAAAATGTATTTTTTTAAATTGGTATCAAATCTAGTATATAAAAAATATATTTTTAGCACTAGATCCTAGTGTACAGGTCTTAAGTTGTATCATATGGTATTAGAGAAGGGTTTAGATTAATATAAAGGTTAGTAAATTATAATATGATGATATATTAAGAGTTAAGGATACCATTATGGGTTGATATATTTTATGATAATCATAAGATTAACGGTATTGACAAGATTTTGAAATTATATGGTATTGGATTTTTAAGTGACTAAGGATATTTTGGTAAATGTTTATTATGTTTTAATATATCATTGAATTATATGTGAAACATAGGTTTAAGAAGTTATTTAGTTTGTAGTTATTCAGGAACAATGTTATTGGGAACAAGATTTTAAAGAAATAAAAATTCATTAAGGTTAATATGTTCTTTGATAATGAAGTAATTATGGTTTATGTGAATAAAGGGGTTATCACATTTCTAGAACAAATTGAATTAAAATTTTATTTGATAAATAAGTGATTAATGATATATTTGATGAATTTCACTATGTTTGGAACAATATATGATGAATGTTAATAGAGAAATAAGCCTCATATCTCAAATTATTTAAGGATTGTCGGTCGTTTAATATTTAAGAATCATATATTATTTTATTAGGGATTTATGTTGATTCCAGTTATTTTGGTAAATGATTAGTGTATTTTTTATAATATATTATTATGATATATATATATTTTGGAATATGATTTTATGAGTGATTAATGTTATTTTGGGATAAATGTTATTTTTTTTGAAAAATTATATATTAGAATCTTCTTGATTTTTAGGTTTCAAATTTTTTTCAAACTTCTTTTTAATGGTTATAAGGTTAGTTATTTATTTAATGAATTAGGTTGAACTTTGAGTGTTATTATTGAAGTTTTTTATATTAGTGTATTATTTATTTATATGAAGGTTTATTCATATTAAGTATTATCTTACCTTTTCTATCCAATTATTTTTTTTCAAACATCTAGAGACAAATGGAATACCATTTCATTATTTTGTTTATATTATGATCCATTTAAATTTAATTTTAATTCTTCAAGCATAAAAAATCCATCATGTTTATTTTTCATGAAGAGGAGGAAAACTACTCAAAAGATAATCAAGGGAAGAAATTGGGGAACAAAATCATGTAACTATATATTATAACATTCATTACCTAAATAGTAAAATAACTCCTCAAACTCAAGAAATAGGATGATAAATCTATTTAGTCATATGTTTAAAATATATTTTATCAACAAATGTACACTTTTTTAAACCAATTAAAAATTATGAATTTTATAATATAATAATGGTTTTAAAAATATTTTGGGAACTATAAGTCTCCCAGTACTAACATATACATTTAATTAATTTTTAAAAATAAATGTGATTGATATTAATTAAAAGGTTTTTCATTCAACTTAGTTATATTTATCTTCAACTCTATGTATTTGACTATGAAATTTTTTTTAAATGGGTTTGCATCAAAAATAGAAAAAAATTATGATGGTTAAATTTCTTTAAGGGTTTGAATATAGGACACCATTATATTATAATATATTTTTATTTTATAGATTTTAATAATTTTAAATCTGTTTATACATTAAAAACCATGCATAAATGAACCATGATATACGATATACATATTATAATTTAAATATGAATGTTATGGAATCATCATTGGTTTTGAGGGTAAAAATAGGAATATCTATATTATAAAATGCATATAGAAAAATTTTCCTTAATAAAATGAATAATAAATCATACATTGATTATCAATTGGTTGGAAATATTGATAAAATACTTTGATGGTAAAAGATGCATTTTTCATAAAACTATTTTTATGTGTTTAGAGTGCTTTTATCATAATAGATTAAATTAACCACAACGGATAAATTATTCAACCACTTCTAGAAATTTAATAATAAAATATGGGTTTTATATTTGGATTCATAAGGTTAATATTTTTAAAAAAATCAAATTTTTTTATTTTTAATCATATTTAATTTAAACTATGGAAAAATTTTATCACCATAATAATGGGTAAAACTATTTAATTAAGGATAAAACTATGGGATAAGTTATCAATATCTATAAACACTAAAATTTATTTAATTTTTTGGGTGGAATAATAACATTACCATACCTCATTAAAATACATGGAATTATTTTGAAACTTTACTTTTATTATGATCTTTTTATTATTTTAAGTTACGATAAATTAGAGAAGGGTTACCCTTTTTCTTTTAAATTATTGAATATTTTTTCATAGGGATAAAAAAAGAAATTAAGGATTATAATAGATATTTTTAATATAAAAAGTAAATTTTATGACATTAATTTATTTTTTAATTTATAATATATTATAATTGTCTTGAACTCTTAAGCAACATCGATGTAGCGCTTGTGAAAAAAGTAGAAAAAATCAAGTAAATGATTATATAAACTATTAAAAGTATTATATTTTAAATGAATTATTATATCTGATGATTTTATTAGATAAATACAATATATATTTTATGTATAAATACATCATATTTTTAATAAAAATATTATATTTATGCCCTGAAATTCAAGATCTTAGAATTTTCCTAAAAACTACATTAAATTGAAATTAATGTTCAAAAGTATTTTAAGTCATGAAAGAATTAAAAAATACTATCATGACTCAATTGGATATTAAATTATTGGACATATAATAAAATTCAATTCCTATAGATTTTAATATGTTATTAAATTTATATAAGTCACTATGTCTGATAGCTTTCTCGACATACAACACCAAACTTAACTTAAACAATGATAGATTTAGAAAAATTATAAATATTTAATTATTACCATTGAAACCAATCCATTTAATTAGTAGTAATAAATAGAAGTAATCTATTTATGAAGTAAATATATATAAAAAGGAAAATTTTAAAATGAATGAAATTATATTAGTTTACCTAAAATGACTAATAAAATTATTTACTTTTTAAAATTGTATTTTTCTAAAAAATACTTTTTTATGAAATATTCATTTTTTGTTTCAAGAAATATATACTTAATTAGGATAAATAATCATTAACATTAAAAATTTATTAAATCTATTTTTTTTCTAATGTTATGAAATAAGAAATAAAATAGTTATTATTGAAAATGACACCTTTTAAAAGAAATGGGTTCTTATTACGTTTTATAATTTTAATCAAAAATAGAATTTATTAATTTATTATTTTGAACTTAATAAATGAAAAACCATTTTATTTAGAATAAAAATATTATCCAAATATTAAATTTTGGTGTTTTTAAAAAAACTATTAATTTTTAAGTTAATAATGAAAAAACCCATTTTGGTTAAAACAATGACTTTTATAGCATTGATGGGATGTATTCATAAACTAAAACTCACAAAACCATTAATATGAATAAATATATATATATATATAATAAAAAATTGTACTTTTTAAAATATTATTATTAGATTATAAGATATGTGTTTGACGCTATAGAGCATAATTAAAAGGTTTCCATAATAAAAAGTGATTTTAGCCATTTCTCTCAATTAACAATTAATTTAGTAAAATTTGATTTTGGGTTGATTTAAAATCTAAAAATACTTTGAAATAGTTTAACTAAATTAATTTATTTCCTAAAATTTAATTACATGGATAACTATTTTCCCACATTCATATTTTAATCTTAAACACACATCACTTTAAAATAGTTTCTCTATTTTATGTCCATTTATTTTGAAATTAAAATTTATAAATAATTCAAATTTTAGTTGATTTTTTTCATATTTGGGATTAAAATGATAAATTTGGGAAATAATTTTAAATTTATTTGTGGTCATTTATATTATTCATCATTTCTAAAATTAAATTCACATAAGTAAAAAGTACGCTTGGGTAAAAGTTAAAACTAAAGGGGAATCACCTTAAATCACTCATATTTTCTCCAAAGTAGTGTATAAGATATATATTAGCATTAAAGTGTTAAAAACCAACTTATTTAAAAATTACCAGTTATTTACCATGAGTAGTGAAATGATATAATTGAAAAGTAAATTGTGCTTCCAAAACTACCCCCTCCCCCAATTATAAAGGGGATCAATTTTACCCCTTCACGCCACACCATTTATTTATAAATACTTCCTAAAACCTTACCCCATTACTCTTACAATTTCTCTCTCACAATAACATAATCCCTTAGACATAATTATTTCTCTTAACCATGCCATTTCAATTGATATTTTGAAGGTAAAACTCAAGTTCTCAATGAGATTTTTGCTCCCTTCTTAGACTTTATTTTAATATTCCTTATCCTAATCTTCTCTATAATTGTTAATATAATGAAATAAGTATCAGTATTATAATTAAATTAAAATATATTAATTTAATAACAATTATTCATTACATATCATCCACTAAGATATTCCAAAACATAAATCATTTATATGTGCAGAATAACACCTTCACAATGTGATGCAGATTGTTTTTCACTACCTCCTCACATGGAAGGTATCAATGATAGATTTTTGGGATAATTATTTTTTAATTTTACCAAATAAAATTATTAAAAGGTCATTTTTCATATATTATAAATTCATCGATTCATTGAGATATGCTATCATTAATTGTGTGTACGTGCGGACTATCGCCTCTATGAACAATGAATTTCCTATTTCATAACTACCCATCATTGAAAGATCTAATAAAAGATTTAATAAGGATATTTTTTTATTACTTGTTTAATTTTATATATATTTCACATTATAATTATCAAAATACATCTCCTTACTTATTAAATGAAAATAACATGTTACCATTTGGGTTAATTTAACTGCCTATATAATTTTTTTTATAAAAAATATAAAATAAAAGAATTTGAGATGTCATATAATGTAATAATTGTTTATTTAATATGTAACAGTGATTCAAGAATTTTATTAATATTTATAATATTTTTTAATATACCACTTTTCTATTGCTAAACATGTTAAAAACCAATTCATCATGATTTTAATTTTTAAAATTCATATTCATGACTTTTACCTAATGAAAAAGAAATATAATTAATGATTAAAAAATTATTATTATATATTTAATATTCTTTTAATAATGATCTTGTAACCATTTAGTGAGAATTGATCACATCTTCCAAATGCTTGTATGAAACAAACAATAGAAAATTCTAACACCCAATACTGAAAATAAACTATTATTGGTCAAAATATTTGTAATATACGATTATACACTATTTTTATAAAAGGATATATTTTTATTACATGTTTGTTATATAAAATATCAAGATAGTTATGTTCATTATTCTTGAGGTTAGAGCATGTTCAAGTAAATGAGAATATAAGGTAAAGATTTTTAGTTTAAAATTATTCTCTTTGAGAAATGTTTTGTATTATGAACCTTGTTTCTTTTATGTGGTGTATATTATTCCTATTTTTCATGTAATATAAATAATTATAATTTAATAATGGTATTTAATATTCAATTACAGGTCCAATAATTTAATTGGGATTGATTAAAATGATCCACATGACACAAGGGTTCTTTGTCTCAAACATTAATTATTTGAGGTATATTCATGTTATGCACTATGTTCTAATTTAAAAAGTGTATTTGATTCTTATAGATGTAAATTTATCATATAATTTTTTAATTCATGATAAATATTGATAAAAATATATTCCATTTAATCATGTTTATTTTTCTAATTTTTTATCCCAATTGTAATGATTTTGGTAATCCAATTTTCATTTATTGTGTTATGATAATCATATTAGACATAAAATTTGGTTAAATACAACCAATTGAATATATTATGATATATTTGTTCCCAATTAATTTACATTTTTACCTGATAATACACGTTTTTAAAATATTTCTTACTTTAATGAGTATGTTTCCTATAAGGAATATTGATAACTCAAGTCTCCCTTCCTTGAGTTATATTGTTTCATCATGAACATATTTCATCCATGAATGTGTTATCATATCCCAATATTTTATTATATTGTAATTTCTATACCTCTAAATGTAAAAATATATTTTGATACAAAATAATGTTTTTTTAATCTTTCTATAATGTGAGTTCTGAATAAATGTATTTTTAAAGATATTAAAAAGGTTGTTTCCTTTCACTTTCACATATTTTGTCTTATTCTCCACATTTATGAAAGATAAAACTTTTTTATTTTAGAAGCCAAAATAGTGTACATTATTTTTTAAATGAATGGTTTTAAAATATTTTTTACAATAACTTTTCAAAAAGTACTTTTGAAAGTGTCCTGTAACATCACCTTTTACGTCAATGATAAAAAAATAAAATTTTTGTTTGTTTTTAAATTAAATATCACATTAATATTTCCAAATTATTTACTATAATACGGTTCATAATTCAATATTTATACTCTAATATCTTTTTATATGTTGTGGGAATGAACTCACAATAACAAACCATCCAATTACTAATCCATTTTCAATGGTATCATTCAAGCATTCTTTTACAAGGATGTTTTTCATATATGAAAACATCCTTCTATGTTTCCTTCATTACACTAGTGTTTTTTACTTTTTCATCCATACACCTTCTTCCAACATAAGGATTATTATCATGTTATTCAAGTATTTAATTATTCATATTTTCATTTCTCTATATTTCATGAGATCAAGATTTTCATAATTCAGATTGGATGATGATTAACTTGAAACAATGTTATCTCTTTTATTAAAATGTGGAAATGTATCAAAATTATATATTTTATTATTCCAATATATATTATTATTTGTATGTGGACTATGTATGTTTTAACATACACCTTTTTCCTCATAATGGGTTATGATCGTATTATCCATTTCATTAATATGGGGAAAATTATTAGTGTTTTATATGTTTTTATTACCACATGATTATTAGAGAAGTTTATTATGTATTTTTTACTGAAAATCCCATATAATTAACTCATTAGACTTTATCAGGTGATCGGTGGGTCATGAAATAATATAGACCCTCTACTCATCCGTAGGTATCATGATCTAACCATGTTTGAGTATTTTGGTGTATGCTTTCCCACAATAATATATTCACTTAATGGTAGATCAATATTTATTTATTTATGATATGAATTTAGTTTTCTTAAATTAGGTATTTCATCATTAAGGAAAATTTTACCAATATCTACATGATTTATTTATTTCCATTTTTTATTCATAGATATATTATACTTTATGATCTTTCTATTATGGTATTATTATCTTTTATTTAAACCTTATACAATATTTATTCCAATTTTATTCAATTATTTACTTGTTGAATGTTTTTCTTTATACAACATTTTAGATCACCCCTTATTATATTTCTATTTCCCCAAGTTATGAAGAAATTTGTTACACATAATATGTGTAGTAGGATAACCTTTATAGAGAATTTCTAAAAGATATTGAATAATTACTATGGATTAAGTAGTTTCATATATAATGAAATAAATACCAATCAGTTGAGAAAGAAAATGGGTTTTTTAATTTATGTTGTGTCCCAATTCTCTAAATATCAGACCAAAAAGTACTTAGGAATGAATATAATGAAGTATTTTATTTAAGTTATGCATTTATGCGATATTTATGTCTGAAAATATATAGTGTGTATCAAATCTAGAATTTAAAGTATGTATCCTAGGCATGGGGCTTAGTAGTGTGGGTCTTGGGTATCATATTTGGTTTTAGAGTATAGTTTATATAACCTTGAAAATTATGATGGTTTTTATGACATTTTAACGGTTTATAAGTTATAGTGGATCACAATTTAAAAGTTATATATAAGAATTTTGGACACTATATGATTTAATGTTAAGGCCAAGATGTATAATTTACTTGGGGATTAAGATAAGAGAATATTAGTGAAAACCTTAGGGATAAGTCTAATGTATAAATATGATCATTTGATAACATTATGATTTTTTTTCAAAGAAGATATTACATGGATTCTATTGTTATTAAATCCTTTTTTTGGATACTATAAGTGCATACATGCTTAGAAAAATATGTATCAATGGATAATAATCAAAAAAGGGAATAAATGGTATTAACATAACCATCACAGGGTGTATGAGAAAGAGGTCTAAATACACACCTGATTTGACACTCCTAAGGGATATTTTTGTTACTTCATGTTTTCTTGATGAACCATTATAAGGGATTTTAATATTTTTATGTCAGATAACCAAATTGGAACATGACTATGGATAACATAAATAAATATGTATAGATTCATATATAAATTTACATATTAGTTGTTTTGTTCTTTCTTGGACAAGTGATTAATTAAATTTTGAGATTATAGATTTTAATTGTTTTAGGGTTTAGAATATTTACATTTTTTAATTGTAATTTGGGATCACTCTTTTTATTATAAGGTAAAGAAGTATGATATTACCCAACTCAATGTAACCTAGGTTGATCCAAGAATGATATATGTTAAATTGATGGGGATATATGTCAAACTGAGTCTGTTACAAGTACATTCATAATAACTATATGATAACATTATTGTTTTATAAAGTGATACATAATGAGGGTAAATTTTTTCGTTGTTTTTTATGGTAATTACCTTATAATTATTATCAATAATTTTAACATTTTTGGTTGTAGTAATGGTTGAAACTAGAAGGAACCAATAAAATAATGGATGTCATCGATAATGTAGAGATTTTCCAAAAGAAAAGAAACCAAAAGGGATATTTTATAGAGTTATAAACCTTTTTATTATGAAAATATTCCTTTAAATAATTAGTACGAACAAACTATCTAAAACCCCAAGATTTTAAAATAAGACCATTACGTTTGATTGTGTATAAGACACATAACACCAAGCCTAAATTATCCTTTAAGCATTATTATTTAAATATGACCATTATAGTATATCCATTAAATTGAAATGAATGAATCTGATTAAATAATTTATGAAATTTACATACATTACGTACTCAATATATGTGTTTGAATAAATTATTAGTAAATAATCACTCAGTTATTTATAAATACATTTTGTTTAAAAATATGTTTTCTTAAAAAATGATTTTTATTTCTTTTTGTAAGTATTATAATTACTTTTTTAAAATTATATAAATTTTATTTAATAAAATAATTTTTTTTTAAATTATCATATCAAAATTTTCTTGTGGTTAAATTTAGATATTTTTTTTTGAAAAGAATGATCTTTTAGTGAATAATGAAAAATATTGAATTTTTAAATACTGTCATTTATTTCCATTAAATAAAGTAATTTATTTTATCATTACAATTTGGATTTTTTATTAAAATTATTTATGAAAAAATATATCTAAATAATCTAATTAATTTTATTTGAATAATATATTCTCATAATTTTGGAATAACTTTATTTTTATTCATAAAAAAGAATTTTCTGGTTGTGGTCAACCTAGCTCGAAGGCCTTCGAGATTTCTTTAATTTTTGGATAATAAACTTTTTCTAGGTTGAGGGGGAACACTCGCATGACAATTATTCCTAATGGAACAAGGCCTGTATAGGACCTAAAGGCCCAAGGCACAATTCCTATTACATGAACCAAAGGACCAATCCCCAACAACCTAAGAAATTTCCCCCCGCCGACATCTAAAGAATAGAAGGCATCCTTCTACACACCTTTCATGGATGATCAGATATAAATTTATTGTGTAATGATACAAGGTGCTTCATGATGAAGGAAATTTACATACCCTCACATCTCTCCAATCCTGTTAGCTCATCTCTGGTAGATGCTACATGATCTGAATCCTCATCTGGAGCCAGCTCATGTGTGATCTGCAAGGAATGTTTTTGGTACATTTTATTGTAGAGTCCCGAATGCCCATGGTGGCCTTAATAACTTATGGGATGGAGGCCATTGGTGGTCAAAAGTCCCTAATATCCGTAGGCCCAAACTGGTGGCTCGAAGGCCCAAATCCAATGATTAGTTCTAGCTTCTACGATACAACATAGTACCTACTATAGTAACTGCTACAATAAAACTATAGTAATTGGAAATTCAAACCCACTCTGATTTGATCATTGTTCCTTTAGACTGAAATCATGATCCTCTACCACTTGGGTATATGTTTGTTGGAAAAACAAAATTTTCTGTAAACTTTTTAAAGTGAAAAAAGTTTATCCATTTTAATTAATTAAAATAAACCCTAACAAAAAATTATTTGAATGAAATTTATATATTATATATCTACTTATTTGAATTTAAATTAATATAATTATTTTTTTTAGTCATAGATATAATATAATATTATCTATTGTTTGAATAATGATTTTGTTCTAAAAACTTCTTTTCATCGCACTTAAAGGTTTGATTTTAAATTATATTCTACTACTTTTATGAATATAATTTGATAAAATTTATTCCATGTTTTCAATAATAATAATTTATATTTTTTAATGTTTTGAATTTTTTTTCATAATGAATATTAAAAATAGTAAAAATTTATCACCATAGTAAAAGGGTAAAGGGGGTTAACCGCAATTAAAACTAAGTGATAAAGAAACCATTTTTAAGATTATTTCTTTCTGGATGAATGTATTTTTTCAATTACAACATTAGGCTATAGATTCAATTATTTATAGGATACTTTCTCCATAAAGTGACATAAATAATAATTTCTGTAATGAAAAGGAAAAAATTCCACTCTCTTTCCTATAAATATCTATTATATGTTCTCAAACAAATAAAAATAAGTGGTGAACGAATATAAAAGGTTTTTTTATTATAATTAAAATATTTGCATTATAGTAGTTTATTTTTAATTTTTATTGATTATATAGTTCACCTAAAAACTTATCTAACGCTGACAAAATGCTTGTACAAACATTGGAAAAATAAAGGTAAATATTTTTTAAAACCTTTAATGTAATGTAAATTAGATGATTTCTGGTTCCAAACTAATTTTTTAGTTAAAAATGATGTATTATTTATGGTTAAATGGTTTATATTTTAAATTCATTATTATATTCATGTATGAAAATTCAAATTAAATTAATTGTGTCAAAAATGACATTAATGACATTTTATGTTAAATAATATTTAATTAAATTACAACAAAATCATAAAAATCATAAAAATCATAAAAATCATTCAAGATGAAAATTTAAAAGATAAATTATCTAAAATATAATTCCTTTCCAATTTATTATATATTTATTATATTATTAGTAAAATTATAACCCTTTCAGTTTGAAAATTTTCTTACCATAGTTAAGGTTAAAACAGGTTTACTGGGGGTTAAACCAAGGGATAATTGTTAATTTGATAATTAAGCATCTCTATATACTATTGATATCCATATTTAAATAACTAAAAATTATAATATATTCCCATTTGGAAATATTTTTCATGGAATGAATTTATCATTTTGTATTCTATTAAGAAACTTCTAAGTGGGTCCCCTCCCCCACGTACAAAAGAGCACCCAATATCATATCATATCCACACTTCAAGAGTTTTTTTGGTTTATCCCATAATTGAGAAATTATCTTTCTTAAATACCTCCCCATGTATTAAAATCCATGGTTTGATCATAAACCAACTTATGGATTCTTTTGGTGTCAACCTTAAGAGGTTGTCTTAAGAAGATGTATAGTTTATAATCATGCATTTCTGTATTATTTCTTCATGAAACTCCTTTAAATGTTATTCAAACATGAAAATATAATAAAATTATTATCTCCCAAATACTTATATTTTTTTATTTTAATAAAATTCTCTATATACATCTACTATTCCATCAAATGGGAATGAAATTATAAATTCATATGTACAGTAGACTACCGCATTGTGAACCGATGTAATTCATTTTATATCACATTCTCTTTTGGATGATTTTGATGTTGGATTTACTATATATATATATATATGTAAAATTTTGGACATATTTATCATTAAATGAGGATAATATATCATATAATTTCTTTCCTTTTGATTTATTTATACATTATAACATCTTTCATGTGTATGTGTGGATTACCGCCAAAAAAAAAGAAATGTGATTGATTCATCATAAACATGTCACATGGAAAAAATATATATAAGTACCTTTGAAGAAATAATATGGTACTTATGATATTATTATAATTATGGATAAAAAATTATACTTATCTTTTTTCCATAATGATCATTGGAAAATTGTAACGTTTCTCATGCTTATATACAACCAAAAATCCCCAAGATTGTAACATAGTTAATTTTTCATAACCATATTCCATGGTTGGTTTCAAAATTATAATATATATATGCATGAACAATGTTATAATGTTTAAATGAATCAAGAGGAAATGTGATTCGTTTATCATCACCTCATCACATGGATAATATATATAAGTATATTTCACGAAATAATATGGTACTTATGATATTATGATAATTATGGAAAAACAAAATTATACTTATCTTCTTTCCATTATGATCATTGGAAAATAGAAACATTACTCATGGTTATATATGACCAAAAATCCCCAAGATTGTAACATCGTTCCTTTTTCATAACCATATTTCATGATTGGTTTTAAAATTATAATTTATTTATAAAAATTATGATCATGTCCTGATTTTTTTAATAATAGAATAATGAACTCTTTGACCATATTCCAACCACTAAAGTCATTTTGGTCATATGAATTGAATTTTGTAAAAATGAATTATTTGAACAAAATTTATTATAAAATTAAACATAACAAGTTAATAGAAAATAAAAGTAATAATATAAATGAAAATTTTCTTATGAAAGTAAATATTTTACATAAATATATTATTTCATATGATATAGATTCTATGTGATGAGTCGCACCTGAAGTAAGGGATTCTATCTCAATTTCATTTAATTAAGGCATAGTTTAATATTATTCACTAATTTTTATATATGGTTTATATACCTATATTTTATATGTTACATCATTAATCCTTCACAATTCATGTTCTTTTATGTTTCGATTCAAAATTATTTCATCAAAGTGGGTTTGACATAAAAGTTACTAAGTGGAAATGGGTTTCATACCTCAATTTCATTTCATTGGGTTATATCACTTATTCAATGGATTTTATATTATAATATTACGCATGTAATTAATTTTGATTATTTTAAGTTATATTTAAAAAAAATTATTTAGATTTACATTTGTTACAAATAATAAGTTTTTTTACTAGTTTTCACTTAAACCTTATGATCATTGTAAGGATTTTTCATCCCAAATTGTCTTCTTTGTGACATGTTATGCTATACATATATATTATCTTATGATGTGTATCTACCATGCCATTGATATATTATATAATGAATCTATTTATATTAATGGTATTTAATGTTTCATTTCATGTCATTAATTTTATGGGGGTTATTAATCAAAATTTACTAAAGTGGTAATGGTTAATTTCACAATCTCATCATTATTCAATATTGATTATGTTTAAGTCCTCACTAGAGGAATTATATGATATTTATTTACTAAACCAAATTTATTTTCTTATTATATAATTATTTTTTAAAATTATAAGTTTTCATTTCACTTTTATCTTCTATGTACACAAAATATCAAACATGTTTTTATGAAAAATAGACTTTATTTACTCTTCAGTAGAATTTTTTTCATTCAGTGTCCATGTTTTCTAAAAAAAATTCTAGAATGTTTTTAATATTATCCCATAATTTATTAAATAAATTTTTACCCATGTTTTACTTTTGAAAAATATAGTAAATGAAATATTCTTATCATTTTCCGAATGATGTAATTTTTTACTTTTTTTAACAAAAATGTGAAAACATATTTGTTTTAACGTACTCTACATGAAGAAAATTTTCCACCATTATTACCACCAAATTACGTTATGATTCATTTTCATGTTTCATTGATTATTTTAAAGGAAATTTTTTTCTTAATATTCTGTAAATTATATGTTATAAAAATTGGATTTCAAAATGAAAAGGGAATTTTCCTTAATAATGTTTTTAAGGAACTTTTTTGGGTATTTCTATTCATCAACGACAACAACCCTTTATTTTATTTATGATAAACTATGGATATTTTTTAATAATTCCATCCTTATTCTTTATTTGGATGGTTTATAATCAGTTCTATTGGATAAAATATTATCCTTGCATATGTAATTCATTCAATATGATTTTTTTTTCAATTATGTGTTGAATTGTTATTATCTCATTTCATATGATGAATTCATTGGAGATAGTAAGTGTTTGGTAGGGCCCTATATATTCTATAAATGCATCAATATGTCTCATGAGATAAACTAATTTTGGTATATGGATGACGCATTACCCATTTATGTATGATGTGTTGGCCTGAGGCCTTGATGGTAAGTTTATTATGTGTGAATTTATTTATTCCATTCTTATAAGATTACTTAATGGCTTTAATGTGATTATATGAACATTTATGGTATCCATGGATAAGATTCAAGATCATGTGATTAGTTATATGGAATTATTTTATCATTATTTAAACATACCATGTAATTATTTTTGCTTAAGTAACTAATTAAATGAATTGTGATTTCTATTATTTACCTTTCTATAATGATTATGCATTATTTAATCATGATATATTCCACTGTATATAATGCATATTGAGAATTTAACCTCAAACCTTATTTTTATTACTCTCCATATATTATGAAGAAAAAATATTTAAAAAAATTCAAGGATATAGAATATTTACTTTCTCTATGTCGTATTTTTATTTTTTTAAATGTAATTTGATATTAAAGTATGTATTTAGTTGACCAATACTACTAAAATATATGGTACTTTGGGGTACAATCACTTGTATCTATGTAATAAAGTAACCACTAGGTTAGAGTTACTAGTGTTGGGGTCTTTAGAAACTAAATATAGTTGAAATACTAATCAAAATAAATAATATAATGATAGACTCTGAGGGATGTTTAGGTGATGAAGATAAAGAAGGACGGAAGATTCAATATTCTTCATGTTAAAAATGTGGTAAGTAATACCTAAGGAAATTTATTCAATTAACGAGGAGATATTTATGTGTAGAAAAGGAATAAATTTAGATACTAAAATCTTTATTTCCATGATATATGACAAAACATTTCGTAGTCAAATATATTACATTATGGTAGACACCATATTAAAAATTATATAGCGATTTGTATATATATTTTAGATATCATTGAATAGTTTTATTAATAAGTGATAATTAATATTGTGATGATGAAATTTAGATAAGGGTGATAATATAATACCTTGATAATTTAATATTCAATTACATATATATAATTTAATGTTTTCGATAGCTTTATCCATACACAACACCAAGTTTAAATGAAACCTTAATATATTTAGATAAAATATAAATATTTAATTATGACCACTAAAACCTATACTTTTAATTACTAGGAATGAATAATAGTATCTTCATTATAAAATATATTTACAATATAATTAAATTATATTTTTTAATTTTAATGAAATTCAATTAGTTTACCTAAAATGACAGATATGATAATTTATTGTTTAAAAAAGTTTTTTATAAAAATTAACATTTATGCTATATGAATTTTTATTTCAAGAAATATAAGAATAATGATGACAAATCATCTTTGGCATTAATAATTGGTTAACAATTATTTTATTATTTAATGATATAAATTAATAATAATCATTGTTAATATAAAAAATGAAACTTTCCAATAAATTATTTTATTAAATTTTATGATTTTATTAAAAATTTTAATTAATAAATTTTAGAATTTTAATCTAAAAAAATGAAAATTATATATTTATTTAGAATAAAAATATTATCCTATATTTAATATTTTGTGGTTTTTCTAAAATGATTTCTTTTTATGTGAATAGTGAAAATACCATTTTTGTTAAAACCACGACTTTTAGAAAAAATATAGGATGTTAGCATATAATAAAACTCAAAAAACCACATATTTAACAAATATATGTTTTTTATGTATCTTTTTACATTTCAAAATATTATATTTAAATTATAAAATTTATTCTTATCATTATAGTACTTAAGTAAAAGTTTTCTCTAATGAATATGGTTATATTTTTTGTCATTAACTTATTTAGTACTTGCTTAGGATATCCCACACTAATAATTCATTTTATGGATTTTTATCAATCTACATGTGTAAAAAGATATTTTTATTCAACATGTTTTTTTTACTTTTTTTTATGCTGCATGTTTTGAACCAAGGTATTTTTCAAGATATTGAAAAGGGTTTTTCCTTTAAATTTTATATATTTTGTCTTCCCCTCTAGAGTTTTTCAAAGAAAATACTTATTTATTTTTTAAGGACCTATTATTTTAGATTCATTTTAAAAGTAATGGTTTGTAAATATTTTTAACATCTCATTTTAAAAAAGTATTTGGAAGTGTCCTATAACATCATCTTTTATGTCAATGTTAAAATTATTTTTTTAAGTTCAATTTTCACATCCATTATAATTTTTATTTTCAAATGATTTACCCTAATAAGATTACAGTTTAGTGATTTTTACTCTAATTTATTTTTATATTTTATGGGAATTATCTCTAGGTACTAAAAAACCAATTCCTAATCCCTTATTGGGTGGAATTGTTCACATATTGTTTCTTGCATGGATTTTTTCAACCATATAAAAATCCTTTTAAATTTCCTTTTCCAAAATGGGGCTATTTTATTTTATAACCATCCACCTTCATATAATGGATTTGTTGTGATCATTTTATTCCAGTATTGACTTAGCTATGTATTCATTACTCAAATGGTGTGAAAATTAAATATTATATAATTCATATTGAATGGAATTCACCTAAAAGAATGTTATCCCTTTTATGTATATGATTAAAGGTAATGGAAATACATTTTTTGTTATTACAATAAAAAGTATTATTGGCATGTTGAGTTTTTATTGTTTTACCATCCACCTTCTACCTTTGTATGAGTTATGATCATGTTATCCTTTTTATTAACCAAGGTAATAATATTGTCATGTTGTATGATGTTATTATAATACAAATGATTATTGAAAAATTTAATTATGTATTTTTAACACAATATATAATTCAGTAAATTCCTTGGGAATAATTAAGTGGCATGTGGTCCTAACATTATATAGCCCATCGATGCATCAGTAGGTCTCATGAGACAAAAAAGTTTGGATATTTTGTCGTATACTTCCATGGATCAAGTTATTGACTTTATAACAAGATCATGATGTCTAATATCATGATATCTTGGCTTATGGTATGGAAATTTTCCATCCAAAATTGTCTATTTCATCCTTAAAGAACTAGTTATTTATATATGTGTGATCTATTTATTTCCATTTTTATCCATGGATATATTATGATTTAAATTTCATTATATTATGTAATTATTTTTATTATTTAATCCCACTATAAGATATATTCCTTGATTTCCTTAGTTTTATTTTTCTCTTACTTGATGTTTGAGTTGACCCTTCTTATGATTCCTTTTCCCTAAGTTATGAAAAAAATTATTATAGATGATATGTCTAATTAGATATCATGTTTAGAGAATTTTTAAGAGATTTTGAATATATTCTATAGATAATTAGTTTCTTATATAGTGAAAAAATACCCCTCAGTTGATATATCCTTGGATTTTGTTTGTTTATGTTTTGTTAGTTTATGTTTTGTTTTAGTTATATAAATATTTGAACCTAAAAGATCTTGGGAATTTATGTAATGAATTTTTTTCCTTATGTCATATAATTATGGAGTAGTTATGACTAAAAATATATAGTGGGTATCAAATATAGTATGTATAACATGTATTCTAGGCACTCATTTTGGGAGTACGGGTTTTTGGAACTATTATTGGTATCATAGAATTTTTTAGACATCTTTAGAGATTAGGATGTTTGTTGAGGATAATTTATATATTGATTTTTTAGGGCTGATCACAATTTCAAAGATTTACATAACACTTGGGAATAGTATATGATTTAATATTAAGTTAGTAATAAAAAATTTATTTGGGGTTTAGGATAAGATTACTTTTGTGAAAACTATAGGGATATGTTTAATAGATAATTCTAATTAGAGAATAACATCCCAATGATTTGGTAAAATTGATATTGTGTGGTTCTCATAGAAATTTCACCCCTATTAGGATGATATAAGTGGATTCATGCTCTGGAAAAGATACAACTAGGGGTAATAACAATGAAAATGGAATAATGGCTATAAACGCAATCATCACCTGTGCATGACAAAGAGGCCTAACTACCCAACTGGTTTTACACTCCTAGGGGAAATGCATTGGTTTTTTACCTTTCTCTTTATGAAATATTTTTTGGGAATTTCAATATAGTTGAGTTAGATAACATAATTGGAAATGGTCCATAGATAACATACATTGAAACGTAGGGATTTATATATTAAGCTATATATTAATTGATATATTATTTCTTGGATAAATAATAAATTTTTTAAGAGCATATATTTTAAATATTTTTGGATTTAAAATATTTTAAGAATGATTATGGTAATTTTGGATCATTATTTTGAGTATTAGGTTAGTAATTTTGAGTGAACCAAACACAATGTAACATAGTTTGAAGCAAGAATGATACAAGTTAAATTGAGGTTGATATAGATTCAATTGAGTCTCATACAAGTTGTGTTGGATGAACTATAGGCTAACATGATGGTGTTATAATGCGAGATGTCTTGTGGATGAATTTTACTTCGATAATTTATGAAAATTATTTTAAAATGATCATCACTGATGTTAATTATTTTGGTTATAGTAATTTAAAACACCCAAAGGAATCTTGTTAAAAATGGATATCATTGGCAATGTAGTGATTTTCCAAACAATCAACCAAATTAGATAAGAGCTATAGTTATAAATATTATGATTATGGAAAACAAGTAATCATGAATTATGATTAGAAATGTGAGTATTGTTGAAATCTTAAACAAACGAAAGAAGATAATGATGGATTCCCATGGATTCTAAGGTGTCTACGATGATGTAGGAAAGAATATTTAATCTCTTTCATCTATAAAATATGGGAATAATCTCCCACGGGAATGTCTTGAATGAAATGAAAGATATTTTTTTGTAGAAAAAATAATGAAATAGATTAACTAAGAGTTCGATTTACATAATGGATGAAAAAATTGTTCTTTCTAGTAATGAATATGATATTTTGGTAAATACCTCATTACAAAACAAATATTGAGTTATATATATTTAGTAGATCCCTTAGAATAATTTGATTATTAAGTATTAATTTAAATTAGGTGGATTAAATTTATTTTAGGGAGATAATTTAACACCGCAATATTTTATTATACAATTAAATTTAAATAAGTCAATTTTTTTGATTTATTGTTTCATGTGTTACACCGAACATAAATGAAACTGTGATATATTTAGATAAAATATAAATATTTAGGTATAAAATTTAAAGCCATGCTACTGAATTGGTAGGAATGAATAAAAGTAAACACTTTACAATATATATATATATATAATAAATGCAAAATTTAATATGATTTAAATTAAATTAGTTTACCTAAAATGATTAATAAGATTATTTATTATTTATAAAATTATTTTTTTTAAAAATTACATTTTTATATGATATGAATTTATATTTCATGAAATATATTATTAATGATGATAAATTATGTTTGAAACTGATAATTGGTTAACACCAATATAGTTGTTTAATGATGTGAAATAAGAATAAAAACATTTAATGTTGGTTATATCAATTACTAATAAAACTTATGTTATTATATTTTATGATTTTATTGAAAAACTAAATTTATAAATTCTATATTATAAATTTGAAACAAATTAACATCATTTTTTGATTTTGTATAATAATATATGTATAATATATGGGGGGTTTCCCCTAAAGGAATTACTCTTATGTGAAGAGTGAAAATAATATTTTTCTAAAAATTATGAACATTATAACATATCACTGATTTAAGCATAAACTAAAACTAAAAAAATACTTATATTAATTAAATTTATGTTTCATAATTAATGTTTTTAATTTTTAAACATTATGTCTAACGTAGAAAATTTGTTCCTATAATTATAAAACATAGGTAAACATTTTCCCTAATGAAAACTTTTTTTGGTCTTCTCTTTTAATTAAATATAATTTTAGTAAAATTTAGTTTTAAATTTATTTTATAGCCACAAAACCTTTATTTTATAAAAAATAAATTTATATCGTATAAATGAATAATTTTTATAAATTTTATCTCATATACAGATTTTATGGTTGAAACAAACTTGTCTGAAAAACATAATTTATGTGTTATGTACTACTAGTTTGAAATTAACATTTATCAACAATAGAAATTTATGGTAATGTGAATTACTATAGAGGAGGTTAATTGGGAATTCAAAATTTCCAATTAAAAATATTATAAAAAAAATATTAGAACACCCCAAACATAATACTGTCCATTTAACTAATGGGGTTGTTATAAAAACTAAATTTTTCAAATAATTTCTTAAATTTTTTATCAGAAATGATTTAAATTTTTTTAAAATGATTTAACTTTTGAAATTATTTAACTCATAAAAAAATATATCACATTTAAAGGATGATATTTGACTATATTTCAAAAATTATTTTTGTAATAAAAAATAGAGAAATAAAAAAAATTAAACACATTGTGGAATTAAAAAAGTGGTTTGATCTCAAGGTGAGACTTTTATTATCTACTACTGATCAGCCCAGTGTAAAGATGGGTTATTAATATAAATGTAGTGATCCATAACATGGATTGGATATATATAAAAAACTACACACTCAGCAGTCCAAGTTATAAGAAACCACTTCAATTTTTATAAATGGGATGAAAGTTATGAAATAACTGATGACAGAGTTTCATAATACTCTCCAATGTTGTAAAAGATATTTTTATAGAAGTATAAACAAGTAATGTTATAATAATTGAAATGTAAATATTAACAAAGCATAATTGAAAAAGAATATGGATAAGTAGTGAAATTATATTTCTCTAAAAAAGAATTTGATTTTCAAAAAAGATCTTATTATTTTATTATATTATCCTTAAATATTTCCATGAAATCACTTAAATCAATCTTCATACGGATTTTTTAATGGTTCCTTTTTTTCTAAAAAAATATAGTGTTGTTGAAAGCCAAAAATATCACTAGAAAACAATGTTGTTATTTTTATGTTGGAACTATGTTATCCCCTAAGAATTAGCCACTTTATCCTCCATTTTCATGTGAGGTTCCTCATACTTATAATGCACATAACTCCCAATATTCATTGAAGGATACTAAGAAAATAAATTCTTGTAATCTTGTAGGATATTCAATAAAATTTAAATTTTTATTCAATAGCCCAAATTTTCCTTTTATAAATTATCATCATTATATCATCATATTAAAAAAATACCTTTCTTATATGAAATTACAAAAACTAGTAGTTAGAACTTAATATAAATTGAATCCCAAAAGGTATAGATTCACTTAGGCATGACATCATAGCTTCAATCTCATGGTCTCAAATTCTGTTGGAAGGTCACCATTTTTAAAGCACGATCACAAAATCCTTCACATGGTTACATATATTCGTTGTAGCGTAACTTGATTCATGATGTATTATTTTTGTTGATGGTACAAAATCTCACTTCATGGTTACACTTCCTCTACATATTTCATGAACTATCACAGGGTCATTGAATTATTCTGATGGTCACACAATTCTCATCATATAATTTCATGTGTAAACTCATGGTTGTAGTTTTTCCCTTCACAATTCCATGGATAGACATAGATAAACTTTCACTACGGCAAAAAAGGAATTTAGCGGTGGTTTTGAAAAACCGCCGCGAAATCATGCGTCAGGAAACTATTCGCGGCGGTTTTCAAAACCGTCGTAGAACGTTTCGTGGCGGTTTTTTAGCGGTGGGTTTCTTGTTTTTTTTTATCTTTTTTTTTATTTTTATTTTTTTTTTTAAATTTTGTTATTTTTTTTAATTTTTTTAATTTTTTATTGTATATATTTATTAATATATTAATTAATTATATATATATATATATATATATATTTATTTATTTATTTATATTATTTTATTTATTTATTAATTTATTTATTTTATTTCGTATTTATTTATTTTATTTATTTTATTTATTTTATTTATTTTATTTATTTTATTTTATTTATTTATTTTTCGTATTTATTTATATTATTTATATTATTTATATTATTTATTTATTTTATTTCCTATTTATTTTCTTTATTTCTTTTCTTTATTTATTTATTTATTTATTTATTTATTTATTTATTTTATTTATTTATTTAGTTATTTTGTTTCGTATTTATTTTATTTATTTATTTTATTTCGTATTTATTTTATTTATTTATTTTATTTCGTATTTATTTTATTTACTTTATTTATCCATGCATGCACATCTCATGCACATGCACATGCACATGCATGCCCATGCAATATAAATAAATTCTACGTTTGATGAGATTTGAACCCCTAACCTCTTGCATATTTTTCAAAGACTTTACCACTCCAGCAAGCTCGCCATGTGGTTAATAAACAGAATTTAATATACATATATATATTAATTGAAAAAGCAAATAATACATAAATAATAGATATAAATATAAAAATAAAAATAAATAATAAATAAATATAAATAATAAATAATAAATAAATAATAAATAATAAATAATAAATAATAAATAATAAATATTAAATAAACATAAACAATTAATAAATATAAATAATAAATAGTAAATAATAAATAATAAATAAATAATAAATAATAATAAATAATAAATAATAAATAATAAATAATAAATAATAAATAATAAATAAATATAAATAATAAATAGTAAATAATAAATAATAAATAAATATAAATAATAAATAATAAATAAATATAAATAATAAATAATAAATAATAAATAAATATAAATAATAAATAAATATAAATAATAAATAAATATAAATAATAAATAATAAATAATAAATAAATATAAATATAAATAATAAATAATAACTAATAAATAATAAATAATAAATAATAAATAAACATAAATAATTAATAAAAATAAATAATAAATATTAAATAATAAATAATAAATAATAAATAATAAATAATAAATAATAAATAATAAATAATAAATAAATATAAATATAAATAATAAATAATAAATAATAAATAATAAATAAATATAAATAATAAATAAATAATAAATAATAAATAATAAATAATAAATAAATATAAATAAGAAATAAATATAAATAATAAATAATAAATAATAAATATTAAATAATAAATAATAAATAAAAAATAAAAAATAATAAGTAATAAATAATAAATAATAAATAATAAATAATAAATAATAAATAATAAGTCATGAATAATGAATTATAAATAATACATAATAAATAA
The DNA here is from genome assembly GCA_963277665.1 of Viscum album. NCBI lineage: Eukaryota > Viridiplantae > Streptophyta > Magnoliopsida > Santalales > Viscaceae > Viscum > Viscum album. The sequence continues at coordinate 68,373,888 of OY728154.1, forward strand.
TAAATAGAAATAACAAATAATAAATAATAAATAATAAATAAATAATAAAAAATAAATAAATATAAATAATAAATAATAAATAATAAATAAATTTAAATATTAAATATTAAATAAATAATAAATAATAAATTAATTTAAATATTAAATAATAAATAAATATAAATGATAAATATTAAATAATAATTATATATAAATAAATAATAAATAATAAATAAATATAAATAAATATAAATAATAAATAAATATAAATAATATATATATATATATAATAAATAAATATAAATAATAAATATAAATAATAAATAATAAATAATAAATAAATAATAAATAAATATAAATAATAAATAATAAATAAATATAAATAATAAATAATAAATAAATATAAATATAAATAATAAATAATAAATAATAAATAACCAGTTACAAATAATAGATAATAAATAATAAATAAATTAATGTAAATTAAAAATAATAAATAATAAAGGAAACACAGGAAAAAGTATGAAAAGATGTGATAAGGGATGAAAAATCATGAAAAGGCATGAAAAAGGATGGAGAAGCATATGAAGAATGAGACATTAGAAAGAATGAGAACGCATGAAAACTCGTGACAACTCTTGAAAACTCCTTAATAATTCAACACAAACATCATAATAACCCACAAAAACCCATTGATAAAGATAACAAGTCATGGAAACCCAAATAAACAGTAATAAATGGAGCAACTGTTAAAACCCGTCAAAACGGTCAAAAAGAGACAAAAACATTGGACTCACATTAACAGAGATAACTTATGATCCGAGAGTCCGTTTTAGATACGCGACCTGTCAAATCAAAGATCTTGAAACGATCTTAGACTTCAAAGGTTAAAGAGTCCAAATTAACAAGCAGATCGGAAGTTACGACCATTTAAAAAAAAGCTGACGGGGAACGGGTGCTAGAAACGAGGCATTGAAAAACATAACAAACCTGATACCCCCTAAAAAGGCCATAACATATGATCTAGGAGTGCATGTTGGCGCTACGACCAGTCAAACTAAAGCTCATGGAATGAGCTATGATCTGGTAGGTGGAGGAGTCTGAACTGACACACGGATCGAAAGTTAGGTCCGTTTGAAGACAAGTTTGACGGGACACCGATGACGGAAATGAGGTTTTGGAGGCCTTCAGAGGGGTTTTTGGGGTCGAAGAACATGAAAAAAGGTTTCTTCTATCAAACTAGTGTGTATCTCTCTTCGCTGGCTTCGATTTGATGTGTGGTAGAACCCAAACGGACACCCGGAGCGAACGATATGGTCATTTGAAGTTGTAGAACTTTTTTCAACTTTCTTATAACTCCAATATCTTCCGCACTTTATAATTTCTCATGGTTTTGATTATATGTGTCTCTATATCTCTTTATGAGCTTCGATTTGACTAGTCGTGGCACTTCAACGGACGCCCGGATGAAAAGTTATGGTCGTTTTAGTGATTTTGGGGTTTCTCGTGTTTTTTTATTTTTTCATTTCATTTCGCAGCGGTTTTACCGAAACCGCCGCTATTTCGCGGCGGTTTTTAAAAATCCACCGCTAATCCTTGAATAAAATTAAAACAAAAAATAATAAAATAATAAAATAATTTTTTTTTGGGATTTTGCGGCGGTTTAAAAACCGTTGCGAAATGACGGCCCGAAACGTGTTTATCGGCGGTTTTAAAAACTGCCACGAAAAAACCACCGCTAAATGGCATTTTTCTTATAGTGTTTCATGATAGTGTAGTATCGTGCTTGATCACACTACTTAAGGTATAGTGGTATAAATATCATGGTAGAAAGTGAATCTCATGATAGAAAGTTAGACTTGTTGTAAAAAGATAGAATTTTGAAGTGTTATTATACAATGCAAAAATAGTTTGTAAAAAAGTAAGTAATATTTGTGAGTATTAAAACAAGTAATTTCTAGACTAAGATAAATATCTCAGCATTTTTAATGACCTAAAATCATGGTTAAAGAAAATACAATATAGTAGATTTAAATAATTATCTAAATATAACAAGATCACAAAAAGTAATAACAAATAATTAAAATAACATGTATGTTTTCAAATAAAAATCCACATATTATCCACATTTTTTGATTATATAAAAGTCATAAACTTAATGGGGAAACATCTCATGAACATAAATGAAATATATATAAATAAAAGAACACCATATTTTTATTAATATCGAAATCAAAATATTACATCATAAAAAAATATATATCCCAATCAAATTTTAATCAGAGTTTGAGTCATGGTCTTTTCAACAGGATCATTGAACATATAGGAGTAAGAAGAAGGAGTAAAAGTAGATAGAGGTGCAGGAGTTCTGAAAAAAATTCTTGGTTCTACTAGTCTAAGGATCCTCAATTCCTAAACTAGATTAAGACCAAGGGGATTGAATACTATGGATGTAGTTCAAATTGGAGCTAAAATAGGGGATGAAAATGATTTAGTCAATGGTATAATAGTAGAAGAAACCATAATAGTCCTAGAAGTGTAAATATAAGGCTCCAACAGCTTAATAAATTTAAAGATAAATCAAACACGATGATTCTTAAAACAAAATAATTACCTCATTTATTCCATAAAAAACTTGAAAAAAATATACAAATCCTTCAACTAGTTTACTTCATCATTGAAGGCTCTAGTTATAGAGGGAATTATAGATTTTAGATATGATCTCAATTGGACGTTATTTTCTGTATGTTTTCTTCATGAAATGTATTTGATTCCTGAAATCATTTTCTAACTCTTCTCAAACAATTACCCTAACCAAGTTATCATATAAGGTAGTATGAACTAATATAGGAGGATCCTTAGAAGAGGAGGAACTATCTTTATAATAAAGATACTTGAGATTATAAAAATTGGTCTTATTTCTTTGGCTTATTCCCAAAACATTTTTTCTAAAATAATGTAAATAACTCCCAAGTGTTAAAAAGATTCTTATTATTATCATCAAAATTATTAATCCTTAAAAATATTTTAGGCTGGAGGTATACCACAACTAGATACATAATCAAGGATATTTAATCCTTGTTAGTAGCCTTCTCCTAGTAAGTACATGTCTTGGGTAAATCATTAATACTAGAAATAAGACCATCCTTAAAAGATTCAAAATAAGTATGGGTTAGATAAAGAAGAGAATGGAGGAGTAAAAAATCTAGGATTTTCAAACGTGTATATTACATCATTTTATATGAATATTCATTACATTGTAAAAAAATCATGGAGAATTGTAATAATTTAGTGTCTTTGAAAACAAGGAATAAATTCTTTTAATTTTTTGAAATATCTTAAAAATCTCTTATAAAGAGATTTCCCTTTAGTAATCAAACATAAAACCTTTCATTATAACCTAGGGAAAGGAAAAATAAGAAAGAGTGAGCTCAAACTCTTAGTAAGGGTAAACAAGGAGGATATGTAAGCATGAAATGAGCATAAGGGTATGAAAACAGGATCATAAAAATATGACACCCTACAAATATAATATCATATACGTGAGTCATGGAATAAATATTTATATATAATAAGACATGATTCATAATAATATTAAAGCACATGAGACATAAGAGTATAATAATGGCATAAGACATGGAAATTGTGGCATACACATAAGCTTAGAATATCTTATCTCAACGATTCCTAGCAAGACAATAATAGTATGTTAGGCTTGGGTTAATAACTTGTGTACCTACTTTGGGCACGGGATGGACTCTTGTGCACCAACTTATTTCAGGATTAGGATGACCTCCCATGTACCCTCTTGTTGCGAGTATAGGATGTATAACATCCCGTCTTTTTATAACATAACTTTCATTCAATTACACGGAACTGAGGATCTTTAAGGTTTAGTGTCTTGGAAACAAGGAACATAAAACATGAAACAAAAAAAACATTCTTCTTAAACACTTGAAAGGCTTCTCCTCATGTCCACCCTAGGCTCATTACTGCATCTCATAACCTGGGGACATACATCAAAAGGAAGGGTGAGCAGAAGGCCCAGCAAGGAAAACAAGTGAAACATTTTACATATGAACTTGAGATACATCAATAAAGTCATGAAAAGAACTTTAAGGCATGAAAATGAAATCATGAGGCATATAAAAATAAAACTTTTTCATAACTTGAAGATGTGGCTGCAACATTTAATATTGACAATCGTTTCGTTTCACCAAGGTCCATCCCCAAGGTGTCGTTAAAAATTACAAAGGTTATTCACCAAGGCATCGTTAAAATTGTAATCTCTAGTGGTTACATCATTACCCAATGCATTGGAGCGCTATCAGGGCGCACCCTTAAATTTGCCTTTATTCTCATGTGAGCCACATATATCATCATTAAACATTTCATAAATAACCCATATAGCATAAAAGAAATGGGTTTCATTTCATAATCATAATTTTTTAAAAACTGCTTTAAAGACATGATCTTTACGTCACTTTAAAACCCACAGAAAAGGAAGGTGGGTCTCATGTATGTAAATCCCAGAATTTAAAATAGAACATTTTGGTATATATGTGAATACCCCTTTAGAAGAAAGAGCTTTGAGTATTCACTTAATAATATAAAAGAACTTTAGAAAAAGAGAGAGACATTTTGAGATGGAAATTCTGCAGCATAACGGCTATGTTATGAGGTTTTAGAAGACATTAAAAAGAGAGGTAAAATGAGTCAAACATTCATAAATGACCCATAAAACAGTATATGGACAGAATAAGAAGGATACATGATCATGGTAATGAAATTTCAAGGACATACCATTTGAAATGAAAAACATGGAAGGAAGACAAAAATTAGATTTCTCTTATGAAAGTTCGACAGCCTAACGGCGTTATTTAAACTTCAACAAAAATGATTTGAAAAGATCAAATAGGGTCTCTCATCATGTGAACATAAGAGTTAAGTATGATAGATATAGAGATAATTACCCAACATAACAAAAATGAACTTTGAAAGAATTGACATGAAAGTATATCTTCAAAACGAGAAGGGTGAAGAACCACTTAAAAATTCGACAGCCTAACAGCGCCACTTAAAACTTCAAAATACTGAATTGAAGCGATCAAATGGGGTCTCTCATCATATGAAAATAAGAGTCCAGTATGATAGATATAGAGATCATACCCCAATATAAAAAAAAGGAAATTGAAATAATTCACATGAAAGTAGAACTTCAAAACGAGAAGGGTGAAGAACCACTTAAAAATTCAGCAGCCTAACGGCGCTACTTAAAACATCAAAATACTGAATTGAAGAGATCAAATGGGGTATCTCATCATATGAACATAAGATTCCAGTATGATAGATATAGAGATCATACCCCAACATAATAGAAATTAACTTGAAAGACTTGAATGAAAGTAGAACTTTGAAAAAGAGAAGGGTGAGAGAATCCCTTAAAAAATTCGGCAGCCTAACGGCGCCACATAAAACTTCAAAAAAATTGAATTGAAGAGATAAAATGGGGTCTCTCATCATATGATCATAAAAGATCAGTATGATAAATTTAGAGATCATGCCCCAACATAATACAAAGAAACATGAAAGACTTGAATGAAAATAGAACTTGAAAACGAGGAAGGTGAAAGAATCCCTTAAAAATTCGGCAGCCTAACGGCGCCACTTAAACATTCTTAAAACGAATTGATGAGAGCAAGGGGGGGTCTCTCATCATATGAACATGAAATAGGTAGTAGGATGAATATAAAAGAACATCCTCCAACATAAGAACATGGAGTATAAAAGAAAAGACATAAAAGAGATTACTTGAAAAGAAAGAGAGAGGTCGGATCCCTTACCTTAAAATGTAACTCTTAAACCTCAAAGGTTGGGACCTTGAGGGCTTGGGGGCACCTTGGGAGGACTCCTTGGGAGGTAATGAGACCAGAAATTCGTTGGGGAATGAGTGGGGAGTCGAATGGATGAGAGGAGGGCTTGGTATTTATAGGGAAAGTGAGGGGACAAGGCATTAATGGCCAAGGGACACCTCACATGTGCTTTTCTCAAACCCATGTGCTCTCCCTTGGCATTTATCATGGAGTTAGGCCACATGGGGCCCCCAAAACAATAATTCATCACCCTTGGCCGGCCAACCCTTAAAAGATCTCATGACATCATCATGACACAATTATGATGTCATTAAACATACCGAAACCCTAAAACTGCATTTTTACTATTCACTGAAAAATTCATCTTTCTCAGAAAAATCCCAAACTTTCACCTTAACTAAATATCAATGATCTGATTTCAAAAATGAACTCCATTTTATAAAAATAATTTTCTAAATATTTTTAATTTTATTTTTAAATAAATACACTATTCACCGAAAATTCATTTTTTTTCAGAAAAATCCCCCAAAATTACCATTACATAATATCGATGCTCTGAGTTCAAAAATAAAGTCATTTTTATAAAAATAATTTTCTAATTATTTTTAATTAAATTTTTAATTAAAAAACACTATTCATCCAAAAAAAACTAATACTTGAATAATAATTTATGAAACCGTTATTTAACCATTTTATTGAATCACATTACTTAATCAAAGTGCCTAGCTTATTTTAATACTTTCTTTAAGTGAGATTACTAATCCATTTGGACACATTATTAATCCTAATCATAAAATCACTATTCATAATTTACTATTCATCAAAAATCAAGTTGATCTTATTAGACTCTAAATTTAGTACTGAACATAATTACAGAAGACCATTTTTTGAAAATCATTACACATTTTTAATTATTTAGGGTTTACATAAACATATTTAAAATATCTTTTTTCTAAAATTCATCAAAAATTTGCATACTATATTTATCCGGTCATTTGAAAATTCATAAAAGAAATCGAAATTTTATTTAAAACAAAGGATTACACAACACAGTTACGGTCTCCTTACATAGCCCCTTATCACACCAGCATATGACCTAAGTGTAAGGTGTGCTAAGGTGAGAGAATCGGAGGGAGGCTCGGCCAACATCGCACGAGTAGTAATTTCTATCAGTTTGAACTTCTCGCGAAGGCGATCCCGTTCTAGCTTTATACGATGAAGTTTAGCTTGGGTTTGGTCCAGAGCAAAGCCCATTGGTGCTACCTCCTTCCCAAGTTCTGTTAGATGGGCTTCGATCGGTCCAAGACTACTGGGTGAGGCCATCGAATCTTCTTTCTATATTAATTAACCAAGATTGCTTGTATTTAGAGACAATAGTCAAAATGTTTAGTTTCCATCGGTCATATTGACCAATGGTCAAATAACAGTCAAAACCCAACAGTCTCATTTTAATTATACTCATGTTACCAAATGAAACATTTGTGTTGAGTATAACAATAACACATAAAATTAGGAAACAAAATTTATTTAAAAAATTTCGGGTCGTTACAATCTTCCCCCCTTAAGAAATTGCGTCCTCGCAATTTTAAAATTGGGTTTTGAAATTTCACTGAAAGTCCCACATCGGAAAAGGAGTCAGTAAAACTATTAGTTTAAAATAAAGAAAGGGAAGTACAAAGTTCACCCGAGTTAACCCACACCAGGGTTCCATGTAGGACAACATGGACATGGAGGAGAAAACAAAGGGTCAAGTTTTGAGGGAGAGTGATAGAGAACATGATTAGGAGAAAGTTAACCATGAGAAAATCCCAAACTTATGATGTGTGTAAACGGTCTTTGATTACCTAGTAGGAAACGTAAACCAACAACATTTTTGTTTTACGTTTCTTTTCATAATTTTGAGGATTTCATTTACTACATAGAACAAAAACATAAGAAAATATACTTATCTTCATGTAGAGTTTCATCCTTTAATAAGTTTCTACCCAAAACAAATCTTTTCTCCAAATTATGAGCATTCAAAACTACTTGGTCTCATCAAAACACAAGAATCATCTTCATAATCCACAAAAGATTAACTATCCATTTCTTCTATCTTTAAACATTATCCCAAAAACAGAAAGGGTAAGGTAAAATAACTCTTCAAAAAGAAATAATCCCATAGGAATGGAAACTACTTTTAAATCTTCAAAGTTCCATGGTACTTCCCAAAGTTCATCATAGTCCATTCCATAAATAACTGTCCTTAAAAATCCTCAAAATAAACCAAACTAATATTGAATCCCAATTACAAGAAGGATTTGATAACATAGTCTTCCAAGGTAAACTTTATCATTCATCTCCAAACAACATCAACCACTCCTAACATCTTAAGAAAAAGTAACTAACCTAAACATATTTACCCCAAGATAGGTTAATAATTTCCATAAGTAACCTAAATTACTATAATTCCACCTTAAATTCATCGATTCTTCAAAATATAAGTCAACACTACTCTTCAACGAAAATACCGTAGTAGTCTATTTATCTCGATCATATAGGGTCCCCAAAATAGTGAACATCTTCCAAAATAATAATCAGAGTTTAATCCCCTAATCATCTCTTTCATATTAATATGGAAATCGTTTCATTTCCTATCACATTGGTTATTGGGACATGTTCTTCCATCTCCCACCATTAACTAAGAAGAGAAATTATAATTAGAGGCTTAAATACTTAACCAATAATCATGAAAAGGAGCTTAAATCAAATAAGGATAACTTGTAGAAGAAAAGTATACCCTAACTTGTGATCCCCTAGGTTCCAATCTAGGTTATCTATGATCATATATTCTTATGTGAATCGTTATTATATTTTATCTTTGTTCCTTTAGTAATGGTTCATACTAAGCTTATGAATTTACCAAAGCATATCCCCCGGGAGTGTCGTAACCAAGAGTGCAGCAAGGCCCGTTGTCGTGTACCAGTTCCCGTTCGAGTCTAGCTCAAAGCGGTGTTTTCGGGTTTTACCCCTATGTACATCTGTGCCAGAGCCACCTCTACCTGCTCGTATCCAGACAGGGATGTATTTGCTTGGCAACCCCTTACTCAATACTCACCAAAATACCAGGAAGATTTCCTATATTTAAACTTTTCTATAGGGTTCTTCCTAAAGTTTTCATATCCTAATTTCCACAAATAACTAAACCTCCCTTTGATACCAACTATAGCATCCCGTCTTTTTATAACATAACTTTCATTCAATTACACGGAACTGAGGATCTTTAAGGTTTAGTGTCTTGGAAACAAGGAACATAAAACATGAAACAAAAAAAACATTCTTCTTAAACACTTGAAAGGCTTCTCCTCATGTTCACCCTAGGCTCATTACTGCATCTCATAACCTGGGGACATACATCAAAAGGAAGGGTGAGCAGAAGGCCCAGCAAGGGAAACAAGTGAAACATTTTACATATGAACTTGAGATACATCAATAAAGTCATGAAAAGAACTTTAAGGCATGAAAATGAATCATGAGGCATATAAAAATAAAACTTTTTCATAACTTGAAGATGTGGCTGCAACATTTAATATTGACAATCGTTTCGTTTCACCAAGGTCCATCCCCAAGGTGTCTTTAAAAATTACCAAGGTTATTCACCAAGGCATCGTTAAAATTGTAATCTCTAGTGGTTACATCATTACCCAATGCATTGGAGCGCTATCAGGGCGCACCCTTAAATTTGCCTTTATTCTCATGTGAGCCACATATATCATCATTAAACATTTCATAAATAACCCATATAGCATAAAAGAAATGGGTTTCATTTCATAATCATAATTTTTTAAAAACTGCTTTAAAGACATGATCTTTACGTCACTTTAAAACCCACAGAAAAGGAAGGTGGGTCTCATGTATGTAAATCCCAGAATTTAAAATAGAACATTTTGGTATATATGTGAATACCCCTTTATAAGAAAGAGCTTTGAGTATTCACTTAATAATATAAAAGAACTTTAGAAAAAGAGAGAGACATTTTGAGATGGAAATTCTGCAGCATAACGGCTATGTTATGAGGTTTTAGAAGACATTAAAAAGAGAGGGAAAATGAGTCAAACATTCATAAATGACCCATAAAACAGTATATGGACAGAATAAGAAGGATACATGATCATGGTAATGAAATTTCAAGGACATACCATTTGAAATGAAAAACATGGAAGGAAGACAAAAATTAGATTTCTCTTATGAAAGTTCGACAGCCTAACGGCGTTACTTAAACTTCAACAAAAATGATTTGAAAAGATCAAATAGGGTCTCTCATCATGTGAACATAAGAGTTCAGTATGATAGATATAGAGATAATTCCCCAACATAACAAAAATGAACTTTGAAAGAATTGACATGAAAGTATATCTTCAAAACGAGAAGGGTGAAGAACCACTTAAAAATTCGACAGCCTAACAGCGCCACTTAAAACTTCAAAATACTGAATTGAAGCCATCAAATGGGGTCTCTCATCATATAAAAATAAGAGTCCAGTATGATAGATATAGAGATCATACCCCAATATAACAAAAAGGAAATTGAAATAATTCACATGAAAGTAGAACTTCAAAACGAGAAGGGTGAAGAACCACTTAAAAATTCAGCAGCCTAACGGCGCTACTTAAAACATCAAAATACTGAATTGAAGAGATCAAATGGGGTATCTCATCATATGAACATAAGATTACAGTATGATAGATATAGAGATCATACCCCAACATAATAGAAATTAACTTGAAAGACTTGACATGAAAGTAGAACTTTGAAAAAGAGAAGGGTGAGAGAATCCCTTAAAAAATTCGGCAGCCTAACGGCGCCACATAAAACTTCAAAAAAATTGAATTGAAGAGATAAAATGGGGTCTCTCATCATATGATCATAAAAGATCAGTATGATAAATTTAGAGATCATTCCCCAACATAATACAAAGAAACATGAAAGACTTGAATGAAAATAGAACTTGAAAACGAGGAAGGTGAAAGAATCCCTTAAAAATTCGGCAGCCTAACGGCGCCACTTAAACATTCTTAAAACGAATTGATGAGAGCAAGGGGGGGTCTCTCATCATATGAACATGAAATAGGCAGTAGGATGAATATAAAAGAACATCCTCCAACATAAGAACATGGAGTATAAAAGAAAAGACATAAAAGAGATTACTTGAAAAGAAAGAGAGAGGTCGGATCCCTTACCTTAAAATGTAACTCTTAAACCTCAAAGGTTGGGACCTTGAGGGCTTGGGGCACCTTGAGAGGACTCCTTGGGAGGTAATGAGACCAGAAATTCGTTGGGGAATGAGTGGGGAGTCGAATGGATGAGAGGAGGGCTTGGTATTTATAGGGAAAGTGAGGGGACAAGGCATTAATGGCCAAGGGACACCTCACATGTGCTTTTCTCAAACCCATGTGCTCTCCCTTGGCATTTATCATGGAGTTAGGCCACATGGGGCCCCCAAAACAATAATTCATCACCCTTGGCCGGCCAACCCTTAAAAGATCTCATGACATCATCATGACACAATTATGATGTCATTAAACATACCGAAACCCTAAAACTGCATTTTTACTATTCACTGAAAAATTCATCTTTCTCAGAAAAATCCCAAACTTTCACCTTAACTAAATATCAATGATCTGATTTCAAAAATGAACTCCATTTAATAAAAATAATTTTCTAAATATTTTTAATTTTATTTTTAAATAAATACACTATTCACCGAAAATTCATTTTTTTCAGAAAAATCCCCCAAAATTACCATTACATAATATCGATGCTCTGAGTTCAAAAATAAAGTCATTTTTATAAAAATAATTTTCTAATTATTTTTAATTAAATTTTTAATTAAAAAACACTATTCATCCAAAAAAACTAATACTTGAATAATAATTTATGAAACCGTTATTTAACCATTTTATTGAATCACATTACTTAATCAAAGTGCCTAGCTTATTTTAATACTTTCTTTAAGTGAGATTACTAATCCATTTGGACACATTATTAATCCTAATCATAAAATCACTATTCATAATTTACTATTCATCAAAAATCAAGTTGATCTTATTAGACTCTAAATTTAGTACTGAACATAATTACAGAAGACCATTTTTTGAAAATCATTACACATTTTTAATTATTTAGGGTTTACATAAACATATTTAAAATATCTTTTTTCTAAAATTCATCAAAACTTTGCATACTATATTTATCCGGTCATTTGAAAATTCATAAAAGAAATCGAAATTTTATTTAAAACAAAGGATTACACAACACAGTTACGGTCTCCTTACATAGCCCCTTATCACACCAGCATATGACCTAAGTGTAAGGTGTGCTAAGGTGAGAGAATCCGAGGGAGGCTCGGCCAACATCGCACGAGTAGTAATTTCTATCAGTTTGAACTTCTCGCGAAGGCGATCCCGTTCTAGCTTTATACGATGAAGTTTAGCTTGGGTTTGGTCCAGAGCAAAGCCCAGTGGTGCTACCTCCTTCCCAAGTTCTGTTAGATGGACTTCGATCGGTCCAAGACTACTGGGTGAGGCCATCGAATCTTCTTTCTATATTAATTAACCAAGATTGCTTGTATTTAGAGACAATAGTCAAAATGTTTAGTTTCCATCGGTCATATTGACCAATGGTCAAATAACAGTCAAAACCCAACAGTCTCATTTTAATTATACTCATGTTACCAAATGAAACATTTGTGTTGAGTATAACAATAACACATAAAATTAGGAAACAAAATTTATTTAAAAAATTTCGGGTCGTTACAGGATGACCTCGCATGTATCATTTGTTTTGTAGGCTTAAGATGACCTCCTCTGTTCCTTCTTATTAAAGGTTTAGGATGACATCCCATATACCCTTTTGAGATCATAGAAAATTTATAATTACCTAATGAATTAGAGGTAGATATTGGTCCCACTTTTCATATAATGAAAACTATAAATATGTGTGCCATAATAACATAAATCATTAATTATATCAGAACCTAAGGAATGAAATGGGTTTCATTAACATTATTCAATCATAACATAGTCTGTGGAAAAGAAATAGATTTCATAAATTTCATTCCATAATAAACATAAAACATTATTAAAAATAATAAGAATGGTACCATTGAATCATATCCAAAGTAAAAAAAAGTAACTTGAAATAATATTGTCTTGGAAAGAATATAGTTTTGAAATATTACTTGAAATATTTCCTGAGGAAAATAACATTCCCTTTATAAAAAACACTTTATAAAACATAAAATTTTTATCAAAACTTTTTCATTGAAAATATCCTTGATAAAATATATATTTATATTTTAAAACCATTTTAAACATCTTGTAAATCCTTTTACCTTTAAAATTAATAAAAGATCATTTAAAACACTTTATTTGTTTTAGAAAACATTTTTTTGAAGAAACACATATTTCTGACCGAAGAGAGAATAACTTTACATGAAACTTATAAAATCATGAGAAGAAGGATATTCATGATAAAAAAATGTAAAATGGTAGTATATAAACCTCTTAAAATAATATAGGTGCATAACAAAACATATGTCTCAAAGAAGAAAAATTGAGATAAAATTACCTTACCGATTTGGTAAATTTTGATCTGTAAACCCCATGAAAAAGATATTATAAAATGGATATATAAATACCCATAAATTCAGAATAATAATTATAAAATAAATTCATGGAAATTAGATACACCACACAAAATAAACAAGTAGTGTATAATACATGTGTCCCACAGAAATAAAAGTGAGGCAAAAATCGCTTACCTTAATTCTTGATATCCTTAGTATATGTTAAGAACTTAATTATAATAAATATAATATTATTATATATATATAATAGAACCATAATAATATATATATAACCATATATTATTTACTTATAATTTTATATTATTCTCTGATTAACAATTCCATTTTAAAGTATTGTTTTGGGTTATAACTATTTTGTTTTTCATTCATGCTTTGACTTGTTATCCTTTTTCCTCTTATATAGATCATGATTTCATCATCTAAATAGTTTTAAAATTATATATATATATAATATATTTAATATATAATTATTAAAGTTGATTCTTAAAATTTAGATATAGAAAATAAAATATACCATTCATGGAGATGGTATGTCGTACTTACACTTGAATGTTGTTTTCATTTTCCTTTTATATTAAAAGAAACAAAAGTATATGATATATTATAACTAAAGAATTATTTTTATGTTATGTATATAATATATATATATATATATATTCATAAAATTCATCCTTATTACCTCCCCTGTGAAATATAGATTAAAAAATAATCGCATCACATCATGGAGATGGTAAGCCATACGTAAGCACAAGTGACGTTATCATTTCCCAAAATAATAGGTAGTAAAAAGGTAGATATGATATTATAATTAAATAATTATAATAATGTCATAAATATAATATATAAATATTAAACCTATCATAATTTCTAATCATAAAATATGGTCTTGTAAAATGAATTGTATCACTACTTTGTGATGGTAAGTCATACGTACACACGATCAATACGATCACTTACTGTTCAATACGAAATGGGATGCTTAAAGGTGTGTTAATAATCATAATAAATAATAATAATATTTATTATAATGAAGATATTATTTTATGATATGTATATTATATTTATAGGAGGTATAAAATACTAGAAACAGAGACTGATCGGTTAGAGCGATTACTTTTTCATCGAAACAACTCCACTATATCTCCTCAAAACGACTCTAGAGTTTGTATTTTGGGAAGAACAAAAACTCTATAATGTGTCTAGGGAATTGAAGAATATTATTTGGAATACATTGTTCGATATAGAATTCTCAATGTTGTGATATGGGATGATGGAGTATGTGTCCTTTTATAATGAAGGTGAGGAGAAATTTGAGAATTTCCCAAGGATTAAATTATAATAAATTAAATATCAATACAAACACATCCAAATGGAAATTAATTAGAAGATAATGTGGGATAAGGTGATATAAATTTAAAAAATATTTTAGACTCTTTTTGTTTTAATTTTAAACCCTATATTTTTTATTAACCCTTTCTTAACCTATTTTAAGTTTAACTACAGTAACAATATTTTTAATATTAAATGGTGGAAATTTTTACATATAAAGAAACAAATTAAAAATTAAATGGAAACTTTATGATATTTTAAACCATATTTTATCATATTTATACTTATTTATTATTTTTATGATTTTAACTAATTTAATAATATATTATTTACATAATATATCTTTAGTGTCAATTTTGACCCTATTCTTGACATTAACATTAATAAAATAAATACACCAAGATAAATTCGAACCAATTAATTTAATACAACCGAAATATGTCATAGTCACCTATGAAATCCATGGATCACATTAATTAATTAATATTATATTTACTGTAAATTTTTTAGTAACACTTAGTTGGTTCTTTTCTTTAATTGAATAATTATTGTATCATTATTGTGTAGTTATTTTTGATAATCATTTCACCGCTAAATTTTACCTATAAATTTTCACGATATATATAAACCTTTTATATTTCATAATAATAAACATTTTCATTCATATCCTTTATTTAACATCATATTAATTATATTGAAATTATTAAAAGTAAGAGTTTTAAATTTTGTCACTCTCTTTGATTTTAATAATATCTAAGTATTTTTTATGGAAAATTGTTAATTAAATTATTCAATTTAGATAGTTATGTGTTAATGGTTGAATAAAATTTATACAAATAAAATTTTATAAATTGTTATCAATGTTTTATAATATTTATAATATTATGTGTACCCTAAATTACCTGATTACCCTTACCTGTGGTAATAAAAATTACTAATGTTACTACTCATATTGTCCCAAAATAAAAGGGATATTATTAATAAATTTGGAAATTATGATTCCAAATAAGGAATTTATTTTTACAAATTAAATTCACATTATTTTTCTAAATTATTTAAAAATTAGTCCCACTGTCGGGACGAAACACCGATTTTTTAAAGTAAAAAATGTTCAAAAGATTGAACTATTTTTATATCCTAATTCAACGTCAAATTTATTACAATGACCAAAATTGAATTAAATGAAATTTTTTTTATATAATTATACTTTAAAACAAATTATAAATATAATTTAATAATATAGATTATTTATATGAAAAATATATTTTTATTTAAAATGAAATATTTTTTAATATTCATTTAAACATTAAAATTAACACAAAAATTAAGAAAATTAAAACAATGTAAATTTTGATATACTGATTTCAAATAATAATTTTTTTAAATATAATTTATAAATGATTCAAAAACTGGATTTAAAACAAGTGCACCATCAAAAGGTGGTAAAACTATCTTTTAATAAAAAATTATGTTTTTATAAAAATATACCTTTTATGCATAAAATTAGATATGTTCTTATATCATGTCTAGAATACTCATAAGATAAATTTTAAAATTTTCATTTAATATTATATATATATTATTAATATAATCCAACAAGATTTTTTAGTTTATTTATTTGCATAAATCACACTTGTACGCGTTTTAATATTTTTTAGATTAACATTTCCTTTAAATTTAAAATTGATTTTACATTAATTTCTAATTTTATGCTAAAAAAATTATATATAAATTTGTAAATAATAATTTCATAATCCAGTTAGTCCTTTTCATATCCTCCATTATAACGGTTAGGTTATAATTTTATTGTTTAATAAAATAATGTTTCTTAGAAACTCTATGTTGCATGTAACGTAAGCTAAAATAGTGTTGCGTGCAACGTAAGCTTAACATGGTGAAGTGTGAAGTAAAATATATTAATTAAAACATATTATTTAAAATTTTATTTCATAAAAATTTTGAGGTGTTATATTCTACCCCCCTTAAAATTAATTTTTCCCTCAAAATTCATCAGGGTCATCAAATGTTTAATACTAGAATGTTCCTTTCATAGAAACCCACATAGGAAAAATGAATACTAAAACTCCATTTAATAAGGGATTGTTGTAAAGATAATGGTTACCCAAGGTAACTCATAATTAGTTTTCCACATAAGATAAGATACGTGGAAAGTGAAAACATAGACATGGAAGATAAATCTAACTATCAAATTCTGATGGAGAATGATATAGAATGTGGTCAGGATAATGTTAATAATCACAAAGCCATAAATCTATGTTGATTTAAGGGACCATTTGATTTATCAGAAAATAAGTTACAAGGATAAAATTTATTTGGTTTCAATATCATTTCCATATAGTTGAATAATTTTCAGGAGAATAAATACTTACTATATTTCATTACATTTCATAAGCACAATATCATCCTTTCATTATGGCTTGATCAATTTTAATTTCATCTCTTATTCCCTGAAATGAAGGTGAATTTGTCATTCTTGAAGTATTAGTAGATCATTATATCCATAAAAATAATGATAGGTCATTACATCTTCTTTTAATTAATATCATAATAAAAAGTTTAACATAAGTTATTCAATATGCATAAATCCTCATATTTAGATATAATATCTAAAAACTCATCCATATTTCAATGTAAATAATTCCATAAATGGACACCATTATGATCCTTATAAAATATTAAAACCCAAAACATTCAAAATAAGCTAAATAAAATTCAAAAATCAACTTATCATTAATCACCCTAAAAACATAATGTATCTTTTAATTGTTACACACCAAACATGTAAATACCACCATCATGTATTTTATTGAAATATTGTAATAACTCGAATTACCATAAAACCGTAGTGGTAACATGAATTGTTTAAAAACATAACTCTATACTCATACCATAAATCTAAATACTCTATAAACTAAACACATGATATTATAAACCATATATTCAACTTATCAGTCCCAAGTCATCAATAATATCCCATTTATTTTATCACAATCAAACATCTCTATATTTCATAATCCCAACATAATGTGAATATTAAGGTATATCCTTCCCTTAATCATTTGTTTTCTAAAAATATAACTTTACATAACCAATAAATTTTCATGGTTACCAGTACCATTCATTATATTCTATTAAATACTTAAGGAAAAAACTATATTGGAAAAATAATTAGATGATTAATTATTCCGTAATACCGTAAAATTACTTATATAACTTTATTATTGAATTAAATTACATAAACACTCAATCAATACACCACTTCGATGTCGTACTCTACATATCCAATAGTGATAACATGATATTTTCCTTTATCATGGTATTTAAGAGGTTCATGATATAAATCTCTATCGTTAACCTTTAAATTTGGGAATTGGTTAGTATAATTCCAATTTTTATTACACTTAAAGAACTGAAATTTAGGTATTCCATTAGTTGGAATCCTAGTTTCCTCAATTTCATTAATTGACCTGTTTATTATCTTTCAAGAATCATGAGATTTATGTCTTGAATTTCTACATTTAAAGCACCTCTTGGTTCTATTTAAACACTTCCCTTGATGTTTCATCCCACATTTCTAGCTATATATTGTGAGAATTTATTTCCACTATGTGATTTAATTGAGTTTTCAGGAGACTTGATCTTTATTTTCTTATCTAAACCATGGGAATGGTGGGTATATCCAATTTTAATTTCCACCTAAAGAGAACATCAAAACATTTATTCATAGATAACAATGTCTCTTACAGATAATTCCCTTTAGAGACTTTTATTAATCCATTAAAACATTAATCAATCTTAGTTTCATTTTGGATAATAATCCCATAAGCGTTCCTCACATGTATTGTAAAATTTTATTCATAGGTTCCAATATATTCATCATACTTTTTCTTTAATTCACGGAATTCCTTCTCTATTATCTTATGAAGAATTTGAGGAAATTAATTCTTGAATAATAACTTCTTGAACTCATCCCATTCCATGGAGTCAATTTCATCTCATTGACTCATATTCTTGATAATATTTCACCATTAATATACTACACCATTAAAAAATGAGACAACCACAATGAATTTATCATTATCATAACATTAGTGAACCTAAAATATCTTTTTAGTGGTACTACTATATTTCTCATCTATTAGTGGATTAGAGGACCCCTGAAAGAAGTTTGGTATTGCCTCATGAATGGATCAATAGAATTTAGTTCCCTTCGTTTCGCATTTGGTAGTCCAAAATGATTTATATCTTGAGAAAGTTGTGTGATCACAACATTAAGATTTTACATTCCTTCTTCCATAAGATTCAGTTCCTTAGGATGAAAATCATTACATTGCTTATCACATTCATCATTAACACAACTCCTTTTGGTTCTAGCCATTGACTAAAACCATAAATCATAGTGTGAGCGACACTAATAATAGTGGTAGAACCACATAATCAAGATAAATTACTTATAATATTTCAATATATGACCTTTTAGGTTTGATATTATGTTATTCATGATTATTATGAAAACAGTAGTATTTTCACCTATATATAGACTTATCCTTGGAGACATCCCTAGAAATACCCTTAGAAATATATCTAGGTGTATCACTAAAATTTTCTCATCCAATTTTCAAAAGGTTTACTAACAATTTACTCTTATACCAACTATAATAACCCATTGATTTCAAACATTGATATTATATCTTTTTAGATTATTATTCATTACATCACAAAAACACATTCCTGAGGACCATAAAATTTCAGTGCCTTTGGAAACATAGAGCACATGTGTTTAATTTAGTGAAATATCATCAAAATATCCTATAAAGATATCCCCCTTTAGTACTATGACTTAAAATATCTCTTTATGACCTGAGTAAAGGAAACATAAAAAAGCGTTGGATCAGATTCTCGCTAAGGGTAAACATGGAAGATACATAATCATAACATGAGCATATGGGTATAAAAACATGATAATAAAATTTGAATATCATAAATGAGAAATCGAATATCATATACATGTGTCATGGAATAAATATTGGCATATCATAAGACATGAATCATAATAAAATCAAATCACATAATCCATGAGAGTATAATAATGGCACAAGACATGGAAATTAATGCATACAAATAATCATAGAATATTTTATGTCAATTATTCCTACCAAGAAATTCATAGTATGTTAGTCTTCGGTAAATCACATGTGTACCTAATTTAGGCTTGGGATGCCCTCTCATGTAATTTCTAGTTTTGTGCTTAGGATGACCTCATGTGTACCCTCTTGCTGCAGGCTTAGGATGACCTCCCATGTATCCTTCTATTTATGGCTTAGGATGACCTCTTATGTACCCTCTTGTTGTGGGCTTAGGATGACCTCATGTGTACACTTATGATCCAATATAACATTTATTATTACCCAATAAACTAAAGGTAAGAATAGTTACCACTCATCACATAATTAAAAACATACATATTTATTCCATAAGCACATAAAAAATTCATCATATCAATACCCATGGAATGAAATGGGTTTCATTAACATTAATCAATCATAACATAACCCATGGTAAAGAAAAATGTTTTATAAATATCATTCCATCATAAAAATAAACCATTAATATAAAGAATAATAATGTTATAATTGAATCATATCCCATTAAAACATAAGTATCATAAAATAATGTTTTCTAAAAAGAAAGAATGTTTTCAAATATTTCTTGAAATAATTTTTGAGTAAAATATATTTCCTTTAGGAAAATTTTATATAAATCATAAAAATTTTATCAAACCTATTTATTTTAAATATCCTTTAAAACTTATAAATTAATCTCTCAAATCCATTTTATATATCTTGGAAATCTATTTTCCTTGAAAATTAATATATGATCATTTAAGACACTTTTAAAACATTTTTTTAAAACATTGTTTTGAAGGAAAAACTATTTTTGAATGGGGAGAGAATAAATTAACATGAAAATTATAATATCATAAAATTAATGGTATTTGTGATAAAACATGTCAAAGGTAATTATATACACATCTTAAAAGAATATAGGTGCATAAAACAAATGTTTTCTCAAATAAGGGAAATTGGGACAAAATTCCTTTACTGATTTGGAAACTTTTGAACTGTAAACCCCATGAAGAAGATACCGCAATATGGATATATAAATACCCATTAATTATCACTAATAATACTCATAAAATAAACTCACAGATAGTATTTTAAACACACAAATGAAATGAGTAGTGGACAAGGCATGTGTCCCATAGAAATAAAAGTGAGACAGAAATATCTTACCTTAAGTATTGACTTCCTTCATATACATTCAAACATATTGTATAATAAATATAATTTTATTATAAATATAACACAGAACCAAATTCATATATATATATATATATATCACCATATATTATTTACTCATAAAATTATATTACTCTCTTATTAACAATTCCATGTTAAATTTATGTTTTAGGTAAAACCGTTTTTTTCATTCATGCTTTGACTTGTTATCCTTGGTCCTATAACATAGATCACAATTTAATAATCTAACGAATAATAAAAATTATTTAAATAAAATATATATATTAATTATATATTTATTCACGGTGAATCATAAAATTTAGATATTGAAAATAAATTACACCATTCATGGAGGCAGTATGTTGAAAGTATGCATGGATGATGTTATCGTTTTCTTGTCATAATAAAAAAATATGATTATATGATATATTATAACTATAGAATAATTTTTATGGTATATATATTATATATATATTCATAAAATTCATCCTTATCACCACCCATGTGAAATATAGATGAAAAAAGAATCATATCGCATTGCGGAGAAGGTAAGCCATGCATACACATGAGCGATGTTATCATTTCCAAAATGATTAGGTGGTAAAAATATAGATATGATATTACCAATCCAGAATTATAATAATGTCATTAATATCATATATAAATATTAAACCCATCACAATTCCCACTCTTAATACATGGTGATGGAAAATGAATTGTATTTTTACATGGATATGGTAAGCTGTGTGTATGCGTGAGTGATACTTTAATTTATTGTCTGATAGGAAATGTTCTGTATAATGGTGTTTTCATAATTATAATTAAATTTAAGAATATTTAGGATTATTAATTTATTAGTTTTTTATATATATCATCGATTTACTATAGGTATTGAAGATTATAAAAAGAGAGTGATTGGTTTGAGCGATTACCACTTCATTGAAATATATCACTTAGATCTCTTCTAAAGGACGCTATTAAGATAAAATTTTCATTTCCAAAATAAATTTTGAGGAAAAGTGGGAAACCATGCAAATTCAATGTCAAGATATTTAGGCATAGTAAGAAATAACAAAGTCTTTATTTGTGAGACTAAAGATATTATAATTGCATACACGATATAGCCCCCAATGAAGGGTGTGAGACTTTGTATCTTGATCATATTTGAAAAGGTCTTAAAATTATTTGACAAGATTTTACCATGTTTTGATATACTCCTCTACATTGATTTTTCTTTCATTTAAGTCACGTGCTAAATGAAGGTCTTGTTTATAGATCCAGTCCCATTGATTTCTGATAAAGTCACCACAAAGATCTCTCTCTAATATTTGATTCTTCTCCTCCTTTGATTCCATGAGACTAATGGAATATTCCTAAATTTCTTCATTTGAAGATATAAGTAGCTCTAGAAGTTCCTTACCATTTGTCTCATCCATCATTCCCCACTCCTCCCCCAACTTTTGTATTTTAGGATCTCGAATCTCAATTTGTTGTTTTAATTTTTGAATAAACATTCTCTTCTTAATACCCTGAACCTGGTCCGCAGTTTCATCAACCATCAGCTTGGACTTAATGGCCAACCTAGTCTCCATCGTCTTTGGTAGCTGAGAATAGTTCTTCTTCCATTTTTATTTCTTCACCTCAACCAAAATCCATCCCCCCTGTAACGCTACTCACCTTACGACCCTTCTTCTTCCTTGTACTATGAAGCCCTCTGACTTGAGTGACCTCCTCACAATCCATTGATAGTTTCCTAGAAAGCTATTCCTCATAATCATCATCAGATTAAAGAGTGGAATTCACTTCCACTGCCTCTTGAATCTCCTGCCCCGGGATCGGCCATAGCTCATGTTCAGACCCTTCCTCATCCAACCCATCAAAATGATTACATAATATTAGAGATGTATTACTTCGCTTGGACCTCCTCCTAATCTCTTCTTCCTCATTTGGGAATGAATCTGGGGACCCACACCCATTTCCACCATTCGACACACCCTCAGAATGAATTTGAGTCACCGATGTAGGTCGATTAGCACTGTCAGACCATAGAACCCCTACATAGGAGATAGGACTCCCCACCACTGTATGCACCGAAGGGGAATTCCCCCGGTGTTGTGGACTAGACATATCATTCCTAAAATGCATAAATATATCTGTGACCCTCGGTTCATCCAACCCATTACGAGAATGATTGGCCGAAATGGGGTTACTATCGACCATAGGATTATTAGATGAGGGAAAACCCATACCCTCCTGATCAATTCTAGTCCCCTGAGTTTCTAGTCTTACCTCATCTGTTGTCTGATATTTACCATGAAGAATCACCTTCTTGATCTAATTCCCATTACGACAGATAGTAGAAATATTTCCTAGCCGCCCGTAAGACCCACATTAGTCAGTCCGTGACTCGAAGACAACTGCTTGTTTCCACCGAAACTCTTCTCCAACGGTTATCTACACCCAGTCCACTATCACCTTGGAGACACCTACCTCCATACAAATTCGGGGGAAAATATGATGGATCAAATCCTCCGTTATACTATCGGAGCATAATTAGTGACCAAAAATGTTTATAACTAACTAAAAAATATAATATTTTGGAAAGGAAGTGGGACATTAGGGAAGCTTACCCATATCACAACAATTGGAGTGTCTCGATTCGTATGGAAATTGAACATCTACCGGAGAAGATAGAAGACACTCCCATTGCATTTGCGAGTAGCCTTGGACCATGAGGTAATCAGAACCTCCATAGACGCAAATCTAATCATAAAATCCTTCCTGTCAAGAATCCCCACCACCGCATGATCTTGTAAACCCCAAGATCTAAAACCAAAACGATTGAACTCATCCACTGAAGGACAATGATGACAGAATCAAGAAACCAATAAAAATACCTCCAAATGTAAAGTAATTCAAAGTTAATTATGGATAGGGAGTAATATGATCAACCAATATATTTTAGACAAGTTTTGATTAATTTTTAACCTTATTGTTTTAATTAACCTATTGTCAACCAATTTAAATTTAACTACGGGGATAAGATTTTCAATATTAAAAGGTAGATATTTTTACTTGTATGTTTTAAATGAAAACATAAATGGTCAATTTATTATTATTTGTACCGTAACTTATCCCATTTCCCTTATATAGTATTTTTATGATTTTTAAAGAATTTAATTAAATATTATTTTCATAAAATATCATTAGTTCCAATTTTGACACTATTCATTACATTGAATTTAATCAAATAAATACAAAAAGATAACTTCGAACCAATTCCTTTTATACACCCCTAATATTTCATATTAACCTAGAAAATTTATTTATAACCTTATGTAAGGAAAACTATATTTATTTTATTATTGTTTATACCACTAAATTGGGTTTTTTATTAGTCAAATAATTATTGCATCATAATTGTGTAATTATTTATGATAATTATTTCATCACTAAAATTTACAAATAAATTTAAATAATGTATATAAAACTTTTATATTTGATAACAATAAACATTGTCTGTAATATCTTTTATTTAACCCCATATTAATAATATTATACTAAATAAAAGTAAGAGTGTGACATTATTTTCACTATCTTTGATTTTAATAATATCCACGTATTTTTATGGAAGTGTCAATTAAATTATTCAGATTAGATAATTATATGTTAATGGTATAATTAAATTTATCCAATAACATTTGGAAACATGTTAGATAATTTTTATAATATTTATAATATTTATAATATAATTTTTACCATTAATTACTTTATTTACCGTTAACTATGGTAATAAAAATTACTAAAATTAATATTCATATTGTAAAGAGTTAAAAGAGGCCTAATTAATTAATTTGGACCGTAAGATACAAAAATTTGGAAACCTTTTTTAAAAATTCAATTCACAAAAATTTAATAATTTAGTTAAAAATTAATTCTGTAGACGACATGAAACAACGTGTTTTTAAAGTGAAAACGTTCAAAAGAATGAAATTTTTTATATGCAAATTCAATGTGAAATTTATTATAATGACCTAAATAGAATTAAATGGAAAAAATATTATCTATTTATTCTTTAAAATCAATTAATAACATAATTTAACACTATAAATTATTTAGATGAAAAGGTTGTTTTGAATTAAAATACAGTGGTTTTCACTATTCATCAAAACATGGAACTTAAGAGAAAAAAACCAATAATTCAAACATATTAAATTTTTATATCCCTATTTAAAATAATAAGTTTATTTTTTAAAAATTAATTTATAAAAGTTTCAAAAAAATGATATAAAGTAAATTCACCATGAAAAGGTAGTAGAAATATCTTTTTATAAAAATATATATTTTATGTGTAAAATTGGATTTGTTCTTATATCATGTCTAGAAAAAAATTAGAATGTTAAAAATTCAATGTAATATTATATATATAAATATCATTAATATAATCTAATAAGTTTCATTTGATTATTTATTGGTTTAAAACACACTTGTGTACATTTACATAGTTTTTCATAAAAACATTTCTTTTTATTTTAAAAGAGGTTTTACATTCATTTATAATTAATATATTGAATAATTATATATACAGGTGTAAGCCATAATTTCATAATTCAGTTAATCTTGTTAATATCCACCATTTTAATAGATTGGTTATATTTTTCTTATTTAACACTATAATGTTTTCTAAAAACTTTGGTGTTGAGTGTAACATAAGCTAAGCCAATGTTGCATGTAGCGCAAGATAAAGAGGGTGTATTGTGAAATGCAAGCTACTAAAGAAATCAAATTATTTAAAAATATATTTAACAAAAATATAAGGGTTTTATAAGGAGGTGAAAAACTATCATGTATAAGTAAAGGAATAACATGCCCATAATGAGATCCTTAGACAACATACTCTAAAATACCACCCTAAGAACCCACTACAAAATTTTCCTTAGGAATAAGTTAATTTTAAATTCATACCTCTATCTAATTCAGATAAACATTATCTCTTTCTATATTATCTAAAGGAAAATTATTGACCATCTCAACCAAGTTAATCCTTTTAACCATTGGCCCCCTAGGGTCTTTATAAAGTGAGGATATAGAATATAGACTATGATCAGGTGGATTAACTCTATATTCATCACAAATATTAGATTTAGAATATGATTTGTACAATCCAAGATTAGTTATTCCTAGGGACTTCTCTCACTTAGTCACAACAACCTCATTATCTGATCTAAATTGGATTCTAAAAGTTGGTCTCACAATTTGACATTGAGATTCATTTTCTCAATCCCCATTCACTATCTTACTATAATCAAAGATTGATATTGAAGGATTTGTTTCCTTCTAATAATCCTCTTTATAAACATAATATAAATAATCATCTAAAATCCCAATCACATCATCCAGACTCTCATAGTCTGATTTATACTAATGAAAAGTAGTAGAAACTTTTATATCTAATTTCTCATATTTATCCCATAGTTTTTTACTTAAAGGTAAGGAAGGTAGAGAATGTGGATGTCCATGTGACACATTATGACACCTCTCAGTGTTTGAATCACAACTATCTTCTATTGATAAAACCAATGATTCTTCCTCAATCAAATTTCTAATTTCACCGACTTCTTCATCTATAGAATACATCACGACCTCATACAGTTCCAAAATAGGATCAACCAGATCTATTTGTATAATATAGTTTATTCTAGGATTTAAATTCTTATAATGGTTTTCATTATCCACAACCCACTTCTTAATCCTAGGGCTATAGTTCAACTTAACTATCTAGTAGGAGTCTGGGATTAAACAGAAACCACCTCCCTGAGTACTCCTCTCTTTCCCTCAGGAACAATCCCTCTAGCTTCCAACATAGTATAAATCATCCTGGTATATTTTATGGAGTTTGACATAGATTCATGTTTACACATTTCCATCATATGCACCATAACATACCTATAAATATTCACCTTATATCCTTTCATTAATAGGTACAAAAATTAAATATCCTGGTACCTCAAGATACTAAATTCATCCTTACTATGAAATATGAGTTGTTGGGTATACATCCAAATAATATTTCATTCTCCCAAAAGTTACACAATCATATGTATTCTTAGGTTCTCATATCCAGTGACCTCTCGAAGAGCTTCTTCAACAACATACTCTTAATTTACAATAATTCAATAAGACTAGAAATCATCATAAACTCCTTTATGAGTAACTTTCATGCATTTATATCATTAGTTTGATAATAAATAAAAATATTCTCTATCATATAATATCTTTATTAACTATTTATTTTCTCTACACTTCTATTTTTTATGGCAATAAAAATCCATAAACACTCTAGGATAGAAAGTATAATGAGTTTTAGAAAACCAATATGAACATCATTATTTTGAATGATACTAAAAATTAGTGATCTTATTGATTCTAACCATGATATATTTTATTATTTATCAATAATAACTCCATGAGATAACAATAGGGGATTCTACGATGAAACAGAACAACTAAATCCACCTATAGATCTCTTTTGTGGTTGGGGATCATTGGTATAACTCGAAATAATGTTGTTTTCATACATTCTATAGTTGTACATATTCAAATGCTTGGAGGTTTATAGTTGAGTTTGATAGAGAAATAAAGTGTGTATTTTAAGGTAACATGAGAGAATGGATTTGATTCATATTCAAAATATTTAATTCAATTACTTAGGGAATAATTTTTTCTAATATAAAAATTATTTAAATTTGATGAAATTATGAATTCATGAGTTAAGAAATAAAATTATTCATTGTAGAAAAATAAAATCCATGGGATAAATCTTAAATAGTTGTGTTCCCATGATAATAATCACACAGTAACACTCACATGGCAAAATATACATGGTAGTACAAACCACACAGAAGTACATAACACAATATGGAAAAATTGTATGGTAGTAAGATCATGATAGCATATTACTCATGAATATTTTCTACCAAATATAAAAAATTAGGAAATAAAAGGTTAAGAATAATTTATCAAACCAAACTCATATATGATATATTTTAATCTCTCAATATCCTAAAGAGTTATAAAAAGGTTATAAATATGATGTTAAGTACTAATGAATTCAAGATTTATATCGCCTATTTGAAAATGATCTCTCAAAAAGTGATTTCTCAAATCAATGTGTTTTCGAATTATATACACTATTGTTGAAATATTAATATCACTTGTATTTTCATTATGTATATAGATATGTCTAAATTGATATTTTTAGTGTATAAATGTGTGATTTATCCATAGAATGTTTACAGAGGAACTGCTAGTAGCTATGTAGTTTTCTTCAGTAGTGGATTATGAAACAAAATCCTACATTGTACTACACTACGATACTAAAGACTTTTAAAAAAATTGAATATTCTAGAGATTATTTTTCAATATAACTTCCTTCCAACAAGAATTTTAATAACTAACTGATTCATTGTATTTTCTTTTATAGTAAAAAAATCCAATGTTAATTGTATTCTTGAGGTATTTAAAAATCCTTTTGAAATAATTTAAATGATATTACCTAGGGTTTGATAAAAAATGAGCACATACAAATACACTACATATAATATCATCTCAGCTAGTATTCAGGTAAAGTATACCTCCAAACATAGCTCTAGAAGTGGTTTGATCAACTAGTTTCTTATTTTCATCCCAATCTATCTTATATGTTATACTCATGGGAGTATCACTTCATTTCATACTATCTATACCAAAATATTTTAAAATATCCTTTGTGTCTTTTATTTATTTAAAAAAATTCCTTTCTTATTTTAGAAAATATAAAAAACATGGAATAACATTACCTCTAACAAAAAGTCATTTAATTTTTTTTGTTATTTTTTATAATTTTATACATAGGGATTTTTTAGATGTACTAAATATAATATAGTCAATATATATTTAAACAAAAAAATATATAAGAAAATATTTTTATAAATTAATTAGGAATAGATATTATTTTATGAAATACCTTTAGAAATCAAGATTGTGATAGGCCTATCATACCAAACTCTAGGATCTTGATTGAAACCATAAATAGTTATGGAATATTTTAAATCCTAATTTGAAAAATTAAGGTTTTTCTACCCAGTGGTTGTTCAATAAAACACAGTAATATAAAAAATTATAAATGAACCCTTGAAATCCATTTTATATATTTTTAAATTCAAATGATCTATATAAGAAATAATTTTTTTAATGGACTAAATTTCCGATATAGTTATAATGTTTTTCTCCTAATTCATCACTTCTCCATGACTTTAACCTTGTGAAAATAATTTATCTTTATTTATAACTATAGTAAAAAATTATAAATCTTGTTTCTAAACACCCATATTGTTCCAATAGTCTGGTAGTATTTATTTATTTCCCCCAATTCATATTAATTTTTTATTTTTAAATGATTCAACTCTTTTTATATAGACATAATCCAAAATTCATCATTCCATGAAATAATAATTCTCTTAGGTACACATTGTGATAAGAAAGTTTTATGTTAAACCTACTTTCTAAGAGAATATCTAGTTGGAGTACCACTATTTAGATAAATAAAGACCAAATATATGGTACAGTCTCTATAGGTTCTAATGGATCTAAGAATATAAGTACTTTGTGCTTCAATTTATTATTCAAGGTTTGGTTTGGTCACTTCTTTAACACTCATAGATTTTTCTAGTAATAGTACAACACATTCTACATTTGAGTCACTAAACATGGATGATTTTTTGCTATTCATGTGATAAAAATATTCTTCAATGACTTATAAAGAATTTTTATGCTCATGTGGATCTGTTTAATAAAACATGACATGTATATATTCTTCCCTGATTTTTTTGCTTTATTAAAAACACTGTATAATTTATTGGATGTTGTATAACCAAGTAAAGTACCTTCTAAACCTTTAGATGAAAATTTATCTAAAATCCATTTAAGGTTGATAATGAATACCTTATAACCTAAAAAGATTTCTGGTAAGAACCAAATTGATTTCATAATATGTTATATATGCAACTTCAACCAATAAATAAATAGGTGGTTCATACTCATTGATCATGTTCCAAGAAATATCTTAAAGTGCACTACTTCTTTCAAAAACTACATTTTTTGGGGAGACCTTATAGCTGAGAAGTTTCGATTATATCAATGTTTTGAGAATAATTTTTCATAGTCTTGATTTTCAAACTCATGACTGTGTTTAATCCACAATGTTTTGATCATATATTCCAGACGGTTTTCTTTAGTTTTTTAAAATTTCGTAGAGTAGGAGAAATAATTTTTTTTAACAAAAAAAATCTTTAAAAAAATATTGAGATGTAATTTTCAAGAAAATAGGCATAATTCTTCCCATCTAAGATATAAATACTATAAATCCCATAAAAATCCATGTGGACCAAGCCTAGGGGTTGAGATGTTAAATATGTTTTCTTTGGGTTGAAGCAGATATTATATTTTCCCATTTTTGAAAAAATATTTCACACATTTCTTTTTAGGAAATCATGTTTAGGAAGATCATTAATTAAACCTTTCATTGTAAGGTGTTTTTGTGATTGAATGTTATAGTTAACTAGTATCCTATGACAGGTCCATGATTCATTATGAAATAAACATAAGCAAGAAATATTTTAAGAAAATATTGAATCTAAATATACTATATAAAAATTATAATATTATAATGTAGTAAAAAATAAATCATTATTAGAATCATAAATCATGTTGTAATTATATTAAAACATAACATACTAATCATTTCACATAATTAAATATTCTGAGAAAATTACATTTCATGTCATAAAAAATGATACTCTATAAATTAAAGTAAAATTAGAATTATCAATTAGAACAAGTATAATTAATTTACCTTTGTAAATGTAACAAAATTTTATATGTACCCCATCATCCATTATTAGGTTAATGAATCTTGAGTATTATCTAATCATATATCTAGAAGATAAACATTCTCAACCCCATAAGTTCTTATTGCTCTTCTTCAAGATTTTTTCCTATGATAAGTTTAAATATGAAATGATTTTGGTACCCCCACTTTCTTTGGTCTAGAAAATCTACCAAAAAGATCTATTGAAATATAAATCTATTGGAGAATTTTACCAAAGTTATATTTAATAATTTTAGAACTAAAACCCTTATTAGGTTCATAATAATAATATATATTTATATAACTTAATGAACATAATCTATAAACAAACTTATTATTATAAATTTACCTTTGGCAAGGATGGTACCTAATCATAGCTATATACGTTAGTTAATTCTCCTTTTCAAGAAATATTTTCATGGTTTCCCTTTTATTCATATATTTTCAATGTATTTTTTAAGTTTATCAATTAAAATTTTATTCTTATTTATCACTTTTATCAAAGTATCATAATTTTATTTTTATATAGACAAGTATCTTTTATCACTAGCATACTAAACATATAAAATTTTAATATTTTCATATTTACATTTTTAATTCAGTCATAGTGTCTTCATGAAGAGTACGATATTCATCCAATTCATTATTGACCATTTCCGATTCATGATGAGTGTCTTTTAAAAAAGGAGAAGCACTTACCTCCTATTAATTTTCTATAAAATACATATTATCCCTTTCATCATTATCCTCGTTAGTTAAACTAGATTCAC
This sequence comes from Viscum album, assembly GCA_963277665.1. Classification (NCBI taxonomy): domain Eukaryota; kingdom Viridiplantae; phylum Streptophyta; class Magnoliopsida; order Santalales; family Viscaceae; genus Viscum; species Viscum album. Next base: position 68,405,693 of record OY728154.1, read on the forward strand.
TATAAATATCCTTAAAAATAATTTGGGTTTCCTTAAAAGATTTCTTGGGTACTTTTACTCTATAATAATTTATCGTTTTGTATATAAATTTTGGAAAATCTACTTTGATATGTCATTTTCTCTTATAATCGTAGTAAGTAAAATCACCAGGTTGGTTTTCCATCTTCAATCTTTCTCATTTTTCATACCTTACCCTGTTTTAAGATATCTTGATGAATTTATTATTCCTGTATAATTTCTTAAATATTCTAGCTAAATGAGCTATCTCATCATCACTATTAGAAGATGAATCATCATCAGTGGAGATATTTTGTTTAATTTTCACTTTTATTTTTGACTTCAATTTTTTTAAAGAGACAAAATTCCTTTTTTATTCATAATATTTGAATTTAAATTTCAAATATTGTATATACATTATTAATATTCCTATAACCTCCTTCATTGGTTGTTTTATTATGTCTCCTAATTGTTAAATGGAAATAATAATTATTCTCAATCAGTTGGGTAAGAATTGGATGATTATCAGGACATGATCATTTTCTTTTATATTATTTCTAGGATCAACATCATAGTTATGATTTCATTGAACATGATATACATTTTAGAAATTTATTTATCTTGATTAATTCTAAATTTAAATATTTAATATTATATGTATTTGTATTCTTTATTTGAAATTTGATGTCACTTCATGAGAAACAACAAGATTATCCCATATTTGATAAGTAGTATCACATGTATAAACTATATTAAATTAGTCATAACTTAACGAACAATATAGGGAAATCGTGTATTTTCATTTATAGTCATAAGAAAATTTTGTTACATTATGCCAATAATTCCTAAAGGATTTTGGTTTTTTTTATTTTTTTTCTATTACCACCCAGATATCAAAAGCCAGGCTCTCAAGGGTTATTTTATTATTTATTTTCCACTGAGCATTGTTTTTACCACAAAAGTAAGTTGTTATGTTAGTGGAATGACTTTCTTACTTAGAATATTCCATGATAAAAATAGGCTAAATTAAAATAAATAGTGATCTTTTAAATAGAATTGTTCAAAGCCATGAAACAAAATAGAGATAGAATAAAAAACAAATTGATCAGATAACAAATATTGGTCCAAGTTAAGTACCCAAGATATAGGTGAATTGAGCATTAAAATATTTCTGTTAAAAATAATTATCCAATTAAAACATCAAACACCCAAAACATAAAATATAATAGTAAAATAATAGTATAGGAATATGAAATCTGAATATTTAAAAAAATTATTAAAAGTATGAAGAAAAAAACAAATAAATAATCTGAAAACATTATAACATTTAAAATTATTTTACTCACACCAAGATAATTATATCATATTTGAAATATAACTATAAAAGTATTTTTATAAGAATAAAATTGCATTTCAAAATACAGAAAGAAAAATAAATTAAACACATGGCTAAATTAAAATAATAGGTTCATTCGCATGCCAAGACATTATACTTTCTAAATTACCTAGGTACACTACTAAGAAGTTTTATTAATATAAAAAATGTGTTCCAAATCATGTATCGGGTATAAAAAACAGTTGTACACTAGGTATTCTAAGGTACAAACAGCCTCTTCTGATGTTATCCCTTAGATGAAAAACATGAAAAAAATAACAAGAGAGTATCAGTGTACTATCTGATATAATACATAATATTTTTATAAAATTATAATCAATTAATTAAATAACAACTCAAAAGTACATAATAAAATAGAATAATATAGAAAAAATATAAATGTATTGTGATGTTATTTATCTCTGTTCAAGATTATGATGATCAGTAATGACCTTATTCTTCTATTAGTTTATAATTAAGTCCATCCTTGATGTCACTTCAACTGATCATCACAGATATTTCAAAAATGTTCATTTTTTTCATGAAAAATAGAGTGTTGTGGAAATATCTAAATATAACAGGACAATCCTCTTCTTCATTGATCCAAATTATTCATTTAATAATAAGCATTCTTAAATCCTCATACTAAGAAACTTTTTGATTTTTTTTAAATTTTATTAAAAATACTTTTTTAATTTATTTTAAATTAAATCTCAAAATGGAATGGATCCTCTTAGGCATGGAATGATAATTCCCATATCATAGAATCAAATTGAATCTCATAGTCATAGTTTTCAAAGTCGAACTGTAGTATCCTTTTCACTATCACTTATCTTCATAGTATAAGAACTTTCTTCATAGTAGCAGATCCAACTTCAATATAGTAGATATCACTTCATATTCAAACTTACTCAACAAGTTTAAATGAACTATTTCACCATAATTTAATTATTATGTTGGAATCAAAAACTTAATCAAAATATATCATGAGTAAATGCATGATCATAGAGTTTTCTTACAAGGTTTCATGCATGGACATAGATACTTCTTTACGGTAGTAGATACTAGTGTATAATATCACTTCTAATAAAGAAATGGCATAACACACATGATATTAGGAAAATATCATGTTAGTAGGTTATACATATATAAATTTTACATGAAATAAATAATTATTAAGTGTTATCATATACCACATAAATTTTTAGAGAAAAAAAAGAATAAATGAATTATGAGCATTAAAAAATGAATTTTTTGGTTGAAACAAAAGATTTTTTTTATATTTGGGATTAAAATGATTATAATATGTATCAAATACTAATTTAATTGTGGTCATTCAAATTATTTACCATGAGTAAAAAAAGAGACCTATTTAAATGTACTGGGTTAAAATTAAATACTAGAGGGGAAACTATGTAAATCGCTAAATTTTCCTCCAAAATATTGTAATGAGATTTTTTGCTACCTTAAAATGTTAAAAATTAATTATTTAAATATTTTTGGTTCATTTATCTTTAATAGATAAATGATATAATTGTAAAGTAATGTGTGCTATAAGAACTACCCTTACCTCACTTATAAAAAAGGATCATATTTGCCTTATAATTATTTACCCATTCATTAAAAATTAATCCTGAAACTCTTCCACATTACTCTACATAGAACTCTAAACAAAGATAATATATCCTTGGTCAGAATTATTTATCTTAATCTATGAATTTTTAAGGGGTTATCTATAGGAAAACTCAAAATGAGGTTTACTTTCCTCTTAGTCATTATTTTAGACATCCACTTTCTAATATTACAAAAATATATTAATTTAATTAGGTTAGTATTATTATCATAATGAAATTTAATTATATAAATTAAAGAAAACTTATCCATTACTTTTCATCTATTAAGAGATACAATAATATCTATCGTGTGTGCATGTGGACTACCGCTTTCATGACATGATGTTGTTCTATTTTCATCAATGCCAGTAATATATAGTATCAAGGATGCATTTTATGAATAAATAATTTATAAATTTTATAATTTATTTTGAAATGAAAATTTTTCAAATACCATCATTCTATCAATTCATTGAGAAATGGGATCGTTAATCATGCGAACATGCGAAAAACCACCTCCGTGAATGATGAATTTTAATTAGTTGTCACAAAAAATCATTGATGCTACCAAAAATGTATTTAATGAGGTTATATGATGTTAATAATATTATAAATATTCTGTATATATCACATTATCATTATATAAATACATCTACTTACCAATTATATTATTATAAAACGCTACCATTTTGCTCAATTTAATAGGCTATGAAAAGATACGTTATAACATTTATGTCATAAATGATTATAGTATTTTATATAGGGGTAATAAAATGTGGATTATATAATATATATTTGATATATATTATCATGAATTATCTTTTAAACGTATTAATTGCAGTTCATTTACAAACCCACTCTTTCAAGGGATTTTTATTAAAAAAAATCTCAAATCGCAAGGATTCTTTGTCTCAAACTGTAAGTCCTTGATCCATGTTTATGTTATGAAATATGTTTAACATTAAATGTTGTACTATATAGATATTAATGTATAATTATAATATATTTTTATAATCACGGGAAATACTAATCCAAATCAGTTCATTTTCATCAAATGGTATTTACTCAATTTTTACCTTAGATGTAAATATTTTCATGACCCAATTATCATTAAATGAGTTATGATCATTCTATTAGACATAGATATTGGATAAATTCTACCAATTGATAATATTATGTGATATTTTATTTTATTTTTCTATTATATTACATAGATATTAAATAATATATCTTTTTGAAATATTTATTACTCCAAGATGTACGTTTCTTATAAAGAATATTAATAACTCAAGTCTCCCTTCCATGAGTTATATATCTTCATCGTGAACATATTTATTTAATTATTAGGTTCTCATACCCAAAAATTTTATTATTTGGAAATTTTACTCCCTATTGGGAAAAAACATATTTTGATACAAAAGAGTGTATTTTTTCTCCTTTTTACAAAGTGGGTTTTTAATAAAATAAATTTTAAAGATATTAAAAATTGTTTTACATTCAATTTCATATATATTTTATTCATATTAAAAATTATCCAAGATAATACTTATGTATTTCACATCACCTTTTGATGACTACATTTGGAAGTGTCTAGTAACATCATCATTTACATTAATGTTATTTATTTATCAAAAATATAATCTATATTTCAATTTAATTCTCCTTTTGGTTTTAAAAATAATTGAAACTAACAGGTTTGATGTTTTAATATTTATAATATAATATATATTCATCTTCTAGAAAACAATATAATATTATTAAATAGTCCAATTCCTAATCCCTTTTTAGGTGGTATCGTTTAAGATTTATTTTGAAAATATTTTTTTCATATATGTGTTTCGTTGTTCCTCGGAACATGTGTTCTGGTTAGGAATCACTACTTCTGGGAGGTTTCTGTTGGATTTATTTATGGAACCAGAAATATCCAATGTTTATTTATCTAAAGGGACATGATTTCTAAAGGTAAGTGTTCATTAATTTTGAAATTACGATACTTAAGAACATGCATTCGTTGAGAGGATGGGAGGTCAAACTCATCACACCCTTTTGGGGGGAATTATTTACTACTCTAGGACTCTTATAGATTTGAGATATTTTCATGAATCCTTAATATTCTTCAAGTAAAATATAGGCTTCCCTTGGAATTTTCTATCAATTATTAGCATCTGTGAAATTTAGAATCATCCATATGTATTCGAGGTTCTACATTAATGGATAAATTCGTATGTATTCAAGGTTCTCCATCAATGTTATCCTCTCATATACTATTTGAGATTCTTTTAACCATCATTATGATAATACTAGTTTTTAATCCACTCAGTGATGCACTTTGGAATTTATAATCATCTAGGGGGATGGAGGTTTTTTTGATGATGGGATTGTACCCATAATTGGGCTACCTACATATTATTGTGAAAGGAATCAAAACCCTTGTATTTCAGTTCTTATTAATGGGACAAATCATAACTTTTAAGGTAGTTTGATAAGTACCTAGTCGTATAGTTTAATGTCACATGGTAAGGACATATAAGCGAAAGTTTCTTAGTCAAGGTTTGGTGTGAGAATTATGCCTAAGAAGCCCAAGGAACTTAGAAAACATATTCGTTTCAAAGTTTTCTTAGACCCTATTGTGAATTTGGCCCAAGAAAACAAGGTTGATTTAAAGTATTGGGTTTGAACTATAGAGAGGCTTCCTACATATCTCATTTGGATGGGAATCAAAACCCACGTAGTTTGTTGAGTCTTATTGGAGAGTGTCGTCCTTTGAGAGAAATGAGTTTGGGATTAATTTTTAGAAATGACACCTTGGTGATTTGGGGGATTAAATTTTGTCTTACTCCTAAGGAGGATTCCCATTTATAAATAAAATGTGATGGAGCTTGGGCCTTAATAAGGCTTCATACATATGTCAATTTTGGTGGGAATCAGAGTTCTCATTGTTCAAGAGGCTGAGGTGTTTGTGCAAATGTTGTGATCATGAAAAATATCTAAACCCATGTGATTCATGGTCAGTGTGAGAAATAAGAGTATGTAAAATATTCAACAATGGCATGCACACTTTTCCTCCTTCGTTGGTGGAAGAGGATGGGCCTATAAAGATGAGGGTGGACAAGGATGAGGCGACAGAGGAATAGGGTGAGGCAATGAGCCTTCCCTCTCTTCTCTTTATATTAGACAAGATTCCAATGTAAGGAAGGAGTGAAGGTAAAGTAAGTAGAGAGGAGAAATATTGAAACCTCCTACTTGAAATGTTAGGGATGTACACCAGGATGGATTCCCTATAATTGTTCTTTGTATGGGATGGTGACTTCTAATTTGTTAAAATGGAAAAGTAGGTGTAAACCATACCTTCCCTACTAGATACCTGAGGTTTCAGGTTTTAGATATGAGAAGGGGAGGTCATGACACAAACCCTAATTCTGCAAAATGGAAACTTCTCAATAGTATTCTTGGGAGAAAGTTCCATGTGACTACAAATATAAAAACCCATAGACACTCTATGAATCCTAACCCCATTGCAAAAAAATGTTGGAAACCTCTGACTATGGACATAAAAACCCAAATAAGGGACATGTTTATGTGTATTCCCAAAGGTTTTATAAGTCAGGTTGTTTTGGTGGAGGCTTCAACTAATACCCTTTCAGATAAGGGAAACAAGGAAGGAAATATGCTTACATGAGTGGCTTTGAAGAGGCTTTACAAGATGACGTGTAGGCCCTATGTGCAGCTATGCAACATAGATGCCCTGTGTAGGTGTACCGTGTAGGTACCCCATGTATGTGTGGCACATAGGTGGGCCACGTAGGTACACCGCGTAGGTGTTCCATGTAGGTGGGTCATGTAGGCCTTATCCATGGCTAGAGAAAACTATTAACATTGTGGAACCAATCCTATATAATATTCAAATTGTGAAAGACTTTCAAAAAATATTATCCCATCAAATTCTCTCTTCTCTCAGGATTTTAAAGAGCTACCTGAGACAATTTGAGGGATCTAGGTGAAAGATCTATGCAATGGGAGCTTCAAAAAGTCTTTTAACTTTTTTAGTTGTCAAATGAGGATCCCAAGGATTCTATTTATAGGTAAGAAGGGGGGATGTTCGAAAACAATTCATCGGCATAGGTCAGTCGTGCACCAATTTCACGTAGCTCCTCTACATAGGATTACAGAAATCATCTTATCGAGTAGATTTATCACATAGTTAGGCTGCATAGGTCTGACGCATAGGTCTAATGCATAGGTCTGACGCATAAGCCCTCCATGCAGGTACCATGAAATTTTTCATGACGTTTATTTTTTCAAGATTCGTCTTGAGACCATGAAATAACTAGGGGGAATCATCATAGTATTTTTTTCTTACAAAGAAGTGTAAAAAAAATTACCCCCCTCATAATTGAGTCCGATTATAATGAGGGTCCAGTCTTGAGGTATCATTGTTGGAAAAATACTAGGGAGTAATTTTTAAGTTGTGTTGGTTTGTGGCGTAGCTATTTATCATAGTTATGTCTCATAGATATTTCATGCAGGCATGTTGTATAGGTCCATGATGTCTATAAATAGGTCCATTCCTTATTGATTTTCTTCACCTGGACAACCAGATTTCTCTCTCTCATTTTGTAGCTTATTCGTCCAGCCTCACTACATTGTGCTCTTACATAGGTTCATTGAAATTTTATCATGGTGAATCTATTTTAGATATGGAGATATGTGGAAGGAATTCATCAAAGGATTTGACCTAGGACCCTTGTCGAAGGACCTACACAAATGACCTCATCAAAGGACCTACATGAAGCATTCCCATTGCCAAAATTTTAAATCCCTTTAAGTTGAAATTTTAGTTTTCTTAAGTCAAAATTCCATCCTAATAGGGGGAACTTGGTAATTCTTTTTTAGTAAATGGCTCAGTTGGTGACCATCACTGAGGAAGCCAAGGCTTGTCAAAACAAGATGATGAAAATCATTGGACCAGATTATTATAACATTATTGAAATTACTCTTCCTGGACTATGGAAAGTTATAATTCCATACCAACGGTAATATCCACAAATTCCTTATCTTATTCTATACGAACATAAGATTTTACAAGATTACGACATTCCATATATTAAAAGATACTTTCCAATTAATTAGTTTCTCCAATACCCCAATTGTTATTTCATTAATATTATTGATAAGGGTATGCTAGTTCATGAGGGAACAGTCCCAATTGAATGAATCCTATATAACAGTGGATGTACTACTGATATGAAAGATCATGTTTTTGAGCCAAGGTCACATTTCTATGATTCAACCTTCTATGGTTCACTAAAAAATTAGTCTAATTATTGGAATGAATTTTGGGATCTTCATTCCAGAGGAGGTGTTTAACCTGAATGGATGTGGGTGTTTTGGGTATATTGGACTTGTGCATAATTTCATAAAGAGATATCATATGTTTAAATTTATGAATCTGTCTGGATAGGACAAACTTATGTATATAAAAATTATTTCATTTCTGATTTACTGAGCTGATAGAGTTTGTAGATGAATACCTTCTACTTGAAACATGGTGAGGTTGGAATTATTTTATGGGATATTTATCAAATATTTAGGGTTCCCATTCTTGGGGAAATTTGCGATGAGTTTATTCCACCAGCAACAACATGGGGTGATGTTACCAGAACACCACAATTGGCTCATGAATTATTCAATATAGAAATTAAAATTCCTAAACAAAATAAATATATTCATGCCATATTGTGGATGGGAAACTTTTTAGAACCAACAACATAGAAAGGTCTCACCTGTGGTCATCCTATTTTTTTTCCTTGTGTAGATAACCAGAGAATTTTGGGCACATATTGGCCTAAATTAGATATAGGTGACTACAAAAACTTGATATATAAGGTCAAATATGATATATATGCGAAGGTGTACTTAACAAAATTCCTTTCCATGTGGTTAAGCATTTACTTGCTTTCAATTTGTGAGTCTGGATGCGGCATAAGGCCAGGTAATTTTTTTATCGCATCTAAATTGGTAGAGGAAAAGTATATTGGGTTATAAACACTTATATTTTCAAGAATTTATTATTCCCTGCTTAATTTAAACAATGGGAAGTCTCTATTTAGACTTGTAGGTCCATTCCAAGTTCTCTAGGGATGGATTACAACACACTTTTCTTTATATTTAGTGTTGAATTCAGTTAGAGTCCCCAATGGTCTATTTACACAATTTTTACTGAAAGTCTCTAGTATTAAACCTCAAAACATGAGACATGATGTAGTTCTAAGATCATTTAATGCATCAATAGAATTCAGCTTCTTTCCTTTTGGTAACCCACCAACTTGAACATTTATTGATGATGGTAAGGAATAAAATTATGATATGAGGTCTTATATTATAGAATTCAGGGATAGTGTATTATCGATGAGGATTGATGGTGAAATTATATATGAGGCTTACATCCCCTATAGGTTTGCTTGCTAGTTCAAATATCTTCAAAAATCAAACACTTTTCCTCCCATGCACATCAAAAATGAGAAACATCCAATGGTAGGGAGATAATTGTGCATTTTGATGTCTTTAGAAACATTTACATTATCAATAATGTTACCTCCATAAAATGCATCAATTATATTGGAATATGGATATGCCAAAGATTGGTATTCTTCATAACCTCTGTGGCTTTGATAAAAGGAATAAATCGGTTGGTGGCCACAACAACTTATGTCTATAGAAATAATCATAAGAAGTCCAAATACAAAGATGACGCAGAGGCTTTAGAAGTTTTAGAACCTTTAAAAGATCTTAAAAGAAGGTATACGAATAATACTGTGTATAGAGAAATAATACCTCATATACTAAGGTGATCCAACTTTTAAAAAAGAAAGAAATTCATATCCCATATTCTGACCTCTCTGAAGAAGAAGGGAGGCCTGAAGAGGCTCTCCATTCAAAGGGTGTTGAGTTTTCCAAAAAACCAACTATATTGAAACCAAATTATGTGTGGCCTTCAGCTATTCAAATTTCGGAGATCTTGGCTCGTTAACTCAAGGATTAATAGTCATTCACCCAAAATGTCCTTTAAATACCAGATATGGGTAACATTAAAGAACCCTCTTATTTTCATCCAGATAATAACATGGTCGAAGTACATGAGTATATTATGGAGTTGGAGACCTTTATATATCCAAATAATGAACAAATTACAACATTAAAATGAGTATCTAATATGATGGAACTAGGGATATGTGAAGGGTTAATTATTAATCCTATGGAATAAATTGACATTTATGTTTATACTGAGAATATATTTTCCTTTTCATTTGTCTCAATTATTTTTTTCATCAACCATCATTAATCTTGATGAGATTTTATTTTGTAGATTGAATTTAGGGATGGAACCTTAGTAAACGTTCTTGGGTCACGAAGGTATGTACCTACATGTTATCCCATAGACACATTAAATGATCTTACCAAGTATCCATAACATTCTCTAGGAGTGAGAATCAGGACTTGGGTAATGGTGGTAGACAATCCTCATTCATTACCTCTGGTTTCTCCTACTAAGAGGAGTGTTTCAATTTCTCTACACACTTTTGAAAAGAAATTCAAGAGAGGAATGAGACTTGTTTGACGTGTATGTTGAAGAAGAGAGTATTTATGTTGTCTTATGGCCTAATGAATTTCTTGATACAATTTGGTAATTATTCTAATATTCTCATAGGATCTGCATCTATCTATTCTCTTAATGGTCACAGAGGTAATCCTTTAAGAATTGATATGGAAACCCCAAGAGAAACACAGTTTCATATTGATTAATCTTCTACCTTGATGGATAATACATGAAAAGGTTTTGTTGTACCTTCACCGGATTCTATTAAGAGAGATAAAAGTCAGGGTAATGTCATATACATTTATCGTGAATATTAAATTCTTTGCTAATATTCCTCTCTTTAACATATCTCATATCAGTTTCCCTTTCCAATGGTTCTTGCAATAATCAATATTTATATTCCTATCACATTGGAAGGAAGGAACAAAGATCCTGGGAAATCTGAAGTAGACACTCATGTTTATCCTAACTTGGAAATATAGAATGATGTTGTACCGGTTGAATAAAAGACAGAACAGAATATCATCGGAGCCAATTTGGGCACCAACCAACATTTTTTGGATACCTTAAATGGAGAGGGTGCTGTAACATTCCAATCCACATACACTGAAATGATGGACACCCATAATCCAAACATTGATATTACAGTTTCCATCAAGGAGTTTGGGGAATTTCATGAGTAATTTAAATGATTTAAGTTCTAATTATGTCATTTTCTATACATAACTATTCTTCTTTTACTTGATACATCACATCAAAGTTCAACTTATGCAGCTTTGATTACAGAAACTGTTGCAAAGACCCTTCAAGAATAGAAAATTAAACTCTATCCTTCTTCTGCTGAAGCTGGAGAAATACTTACTGAGGACCCCATATTTATAGATGTTACAGAGTGTTTAATTAGGAAAATTGAGAAAACATAAAAGAATTCCCCTCCTAAAGAAATATATGCTTATGTTTTTATAGTTGAGAAGACTGGGGATAAATCCAATCAAGTAGCAGAATTTTGATTGCGTCAGTGTTATTAGCTTTATATATCATTATCTATTTCTACCATTCTTCTAAAACTGATAATGATCTTGATTTATCATTTAGGGTTATTATATCCCATATCTAGATTGGAAGGTTAAGCTTCTATGTTAGCTTAGACATCAGTAGAATGGGAAACATCAACTATTCTGAGAGAAGCAGAAAAAGGCACCTCTTTAATGATCTATTTCAAGAGTACATTCTTCCCCATAGTAGTGACTCATATTAATATTTAGATATATAGTTTTCCCTTGGTATGAAATGTAAGAATACATGGAAACATAAATGGAAAATAATTGTCTAGAATCCGTTGGATGACCTGTTGTACCATTTTATAAAAACTCCCAACACTATTTTGCGTATTGAGATTTGGTGGATTTAATTATCGCACAGTCTACAATGTAATTAAAGATACCATTCACTGGTGGAATCAAGAACATAATATACGACAATATATTGAAAATTATAAATGACTTATTAATATTGAGAGCTTTCATGTTGCACTAGCTGAGGCAGAGGCCGACCAGAGTAAGCGGTCGATCAAAATCAGCCATCAAATTAAATAAGTGACAAATGAGCTGATATATATTCAATAAAAAATGGATGTGGTTCATAAAAAACTCATTCAATTGAACCAATTATTAGGAGAAACCTATTTGGAAGGGATAACTGCCATTTCAACTCCCAAGTAAGCACATCGTCAAGCTGAGGAGGCTGAAGTCTCTAAACTATCTCAACTTCATCAAGAATTTAATAGGTCTTATAAGGATTTTCAATAGATAAAGAGTCATACTATTAGTTTATTTTAACACATGATATAGAGGCTCCATTCTATGGATGCCCCTATGATTTTACCATATAAATTAAATAAATTTTTTCTCTAATTATATATGTATTAATTCTTGCTTTATGTAATTGCAATATCAAAGGGGATAATGATGATGAATTTTTTAGCATTAAACCATTATGTCAGATAATCATAATTATAATAAAAAGAATGAGTATGCTCAAAATTTTCTTATAAGTTGATGGGAATAATGAGAATAGTTTCATTTTTTACTATGGTTATATAAAAACACCACAAAATTTGTATCTTTTGAATTTTTAATGCTCAATATTACCTAAACCATACAAAAATGTAAGTTTAATGATCTGAGACTAAACTTTTGTCCAGAGTTCCCTTTGTGGGTTTTTAATCTGGAGAGTACCACATCTATTTTTATTCATAGTTTAGAGTCGTGCATTTTGAACTAAAAAGGATAGTGTTTAAGGTTGAACATCTTTGACCATAAATTTTGAAATTAGATCATAAACAAGGATCGATGGATAAGAAATCTATAATATTATTTAAATAATTCCAAGGGGAATATTTAGTCATGATTTTTTTATGGTCACCAAATCCAAGACTAGTATAAAAATAAAGGAGGCCTCTTCTAAAAAAAGGTTACAATTATTTGATGAACCCATTATGAGGTTTGTATCATGAAGGGCTAACTAGGGAATTTGTTGCATATCCAAATAGTGTCATCTTTTGACTGATGTGCCTATTATATAGGAAACTTAGGAAAGGTCACCTAGGGGCACGTACTTCATAGTCAGGAAAATTATTTCTCAGTAATTTAACATTTTATTACAAATATATAAGGGAAAATAAGATTTGGGTGACTCAAGACCATAGTGGGAGGTTTTTCCAAGGAAATGGATTTTAAGAATAAATGGTTATCTACGCCGATATATGTCATGAAAAGGAAAACCAATTCTATATAAAAAATTTCTGTATGGGTAATGGTTAAAATTTGTTAATAAGGTAGATTTATGATATCATATTTGGAAGTTTTAAGTCATGTTGTGAGGGCATTGTACTGTGTAGTTTTAAGCCATGCAATGATGACATTTTGTGGATTTAGTTTAAGGTATTTAGTTTTGACCAAAGGTTTGAGACTCTCCAATTTATTGATAATTGTTTTGGAAACATACTGCCATGTTCAAGTATAGAATAGGAAGAATTATAAACTGTGATTTCGGAATTTATGGATCTAGAGAATGATATGGGAAAATGGATAAATTTATTAGAGGAAGCATTTCCTAATAATGGAAATACCATTATTTGGAGAACCCGTTATGGGGATTGTATTATGTAGGGCCATCTAGGGCATATTCTATATAGACAAATAGTGGCATCCTTTTATTTATAGGCCCGTTATGTAGGAAACATATTCTAGGACACCTAGGGGAATGTACTGCATATTCAGAGAAAAGATCTCTAAAAAATGTGACGTTCTATTTCTAAAATCTGAAGAATGTTTATGGAGATTTAGATTTTCCATAGGCCAAAGTTTGGTTTATGGAGAAAGGTACCTGAATATGGAAGGAGCATTTCTAAAAATTATTTACAAAGAATTGAAGGAATATGATTTCATTGAAGGTCTTACCCAAATGTAGGATGTGTGGTGTCTGAAGTTTTAGATTGTATGACTAGGATAAAAATGGAAATAGTAGATGGTATGTGGTCAAATGATCTAAGGTTATTTTATATTTCTTTGAACACATGAAGAATGAAATGTGTAAACCATGGTCTAGAAGACTTTCAGATTAAGATAAAGGTAATGGGACAAATTTTGATGGATGACTACTTTAAGATAGAGATTCTTGTATATTTTCATCAAATATTGAAGGGCACAAACCAAGAATGAAATTACCATTATTTAACGAACCTGTTATGGGGGCTATATTATACAGGGTTGTCTTGAGAATATGTTGCATATCCAAATAGTGTAATATTTTGACTAAGAGGCCTCTTATGTAGGAAACTTATTCAAGGAAACCTTGGGTAATGTACTACATAGTCAAAACAAAGTGTTCTAAAATATCAAAATATCTTCCACAAATAACCATAAGAAAGATTTTAAAGACCTAAAAATATTCAAGTTTAAAAGTGTGAAATATAAAAGGGGTAAAGCTCTATGTGTAAGACACATATTTGAATCAATATTGTCCATGATTTCGTAATAACTCACATAGATCTGACTCATATGTAAAATGGGGACATTTCATTTTTCCTTAGTGGGATCCCTAAGGAGATGACCCAAAATGAAGACTCCCACAAAGATTTCTAATTATATGTATAAGAGAGATAAAAATTTATCTCATGGATGGGACTAGAAGCTAAGGCCTATTTTTCACTATATATCTCAATGTGATGAGAATAAATCTATGCGTAGTTCTTTGGGTTCTTTTCATTTTAATGTAGTGTAACAAGGAAATTATATTGTGTAGTTTAGAGTTATGCAGTGAGGACATGAAGTGATTTTGATGTAAAAAAATAAATGTTGTGGCTAGTCTGGAGGATTAAAACCGGGTGTCACTACATATCCTATATGGATGGGAATCAATACATGCATAGTTCTTTGAACATTGCCTATGCAGGTTTAATTCAAACAAAAGGATAGGGGGGTTTATCATGGTTTGTCCTAAGATTGGAGATCTGAGAGTCTCTACGTTTCCCATTTAAATTAGAATCAAGTAATACGTAGTTCTTTAAATGAGGTATTTAGGAACATCTAATTCAACCATAGGGAGAAATGGAACCCATGTTCCACTAAGGAGTATCAATGATGTCAGTGGTGCTTGTGTATGGAATCTTTTAACATCAAATAAAGAAGACGTTAACCGTATAGTTTAATGTCATGTAATCAGGACATATGATTTGATGCATTTTAACGTCATGCAACGAGGACAAATATGCTACACATTTTAACGTCGTTAAGCATGGACACATATGTTTTGTATTCTGTTTAATTTATTTCAACTAGGAATTTGTGTTGTGCTATTTAGATTCATGTAGTGAGGACAAATGATGTGCAATTACACAAATTACTTCCTCAAGAAACTTTCATTGATTGGAGTTGTGATAAGTTCTATATCTATTGAGATTAAAGAATAAACTCCATTAGAGTAGGCCTTATGTATAGAGTAAGGTCCTTCCTACTTTGTCTCATGTTTTAGAGGATTCATTACAGGTATCATTGGATTCCGGAGGACCACTACCAATTCTCCTTGAAGAAATGAGAGGATGAGAACTTTCTTGTTAAAAGCTCATGCTCTTCTATTCTGATAGACTTATAAATGATGAAAAATGATGAAATTTGTTTTCATCTAATCATTCCATCTCATCAAATAGTTTCTCATACATTTCATCTATAGATAAACACATATTTTAACTTGGAGTGAAGGAAATTAAATTTGAATTAGCAAAACTGCTTCTCTATTGTAAACCAACAAATATGGAGTTTCCTGAGTTACAGGACGGGTAGTAATCCGATAAGCCCATAAATAATGAAAAAGTTTATTAGGCCAAGATTTTTTATCTTTATCCACCATTTTCTGTATTATATTTTAGAGTGTTTTGTTGAAAGCCTCTATTTTTCCATTGGCCACTACATGATAGCAAGATGAATGGTTGGATTTGATATTGTTCTTATGATATATCTTCTTTACCTCAACATAATAGAAATTGGTGTTGTTATCTATAAATATAGTACGAGGGACACCAAATATGGTAATGATATTAGCTTTGAAAAATCTAACAATGCTTTTGGATCTGACTTCTTTGAGAGGTATTGCCTACTCCCATTTGGAGAAGAAATCGGTAGTAGTAAAAATATAATTAAAATGCTTAGTCATAGTTGGAAAAATAAGTTCCAACTACATCCATTCACTATGTAGAAAATGGAATGTATTATTTAGGTGTATGTAGAAAATTTGGGGGTTGATGAATGAAGTTGGCATGCACCTGGCAGGGATGACATTTCTTGGTGAAATATGTGCAATACAACATCATAGAAGGCTCTAAGTATCAAAGCCTTCAGATTTGATCAGAAATCATATGCCTAGACTGGTGATCACCCAAACCTCCTACATGTACTTCTTTAATGACACCTTTATTTTATTTTATATCAATGTATCAAAAGAGGACTCCATCGAATCCTTGATTGTAAAGGATATTCTGGTGATATTGACCATCATAAAAAATGAAATTGTCCACTCATTGTCGGATCTGTTCTTTTTTAGCTCTATCTTGTGGAAGCACCCCATTTTGAAGGTATTCTATCATGGGTGTCATCCATCCCATGGTATGAACATATGACTCGAAAATAGGGTTAATATCATTAATTTCATCCATTAAATTTTGAAAGAAAGGTAAAACCATGCAATGATGGGAAATATTAATGATTTTCACATCCTAATTTGGATCTTCTAGGGTGGTGGATGCATTATCCAATGCATCATCTTAGGAATTTTCTAATCATGGGACATAAGACAATGTTGGATCTGAGGTAAATTCATCCATTAAACCTTTGACGTAATCCCACGAAGGGTTTTAACTATTATTTTTGAATAGAATAATCCCCATTGATCTGTTTGATTACCAACTCTGAATTACCTTTCACTTTCTGGTGGTCCACTTGTACCTAGAGCGCCAATATTAGGCCTGCGATAAGAGTTTGATATTCTAACTCATTGTTGGTACTACCTTATAACAACATGAAGGAATATGGAAACACTTCCTTTTTGGGGGAGATAAACACAATTCCTAACCCAACATTATTATGTTTAGGGTTTTTTATTCTCTTCCCCATTGATTTTATGGAATAACCATCAAAGTAAATTTTTGATGATTGGGTATTATCTTGAATAGATAATATTTATTCATTAAGAAGTTTAGTATTCCAAGATGTATCTTCTACCAATGGATGCTCAGCAAGGAAATCTACCAAGGCATGTCCTTTTATTGCATTATGAGGCACAAACTAGATATCGAAATGTTGTAAAATAACATACCACCTTTCCCAACATCCTGTAAGTATAAGATGACTGAGGATAAATTTGAGTGGGTTATTGTAAAATACCAAGCGGACCTCGTGATGTTTCAGGTAGTGCCTCAATTTTTGAACTATAAAGATTAATACTAAGAAGCACTTCTCGATACTTAAATATAGAGTCTCTGTGTCAAGCATAGTTTGACTCAAATATTAAAGGCTATTTTCATTCCCCACATCATTATTTTGTTTAAAGAAGGAACCCAATGATCACTCTAAAGATGTCACATATAGAATAAGTGAATTTTCTTCACCAGGTGGAATTAATACCATGGGACTCAAGAGATATTTCTTAGTGTTATTAAATGCCTCTTGGTAGTCTTCGTTCCATTGATAGGTGACTCCCTTCTTTATTAATCTGGTGAAAGGTAAACACTTTCTTACCAAATTGGAAATAAATCAGAGAATGTAGGCCAAGTTTCCTTGAATTCCTATTAATTATTTCAAATTTAAAGGAGGTGACATGTTAATGATTTCTTTTTTCTTCTTAGGGTCAACTTCGGTTCCACGACAGCGTACAATGAAGCTGAGGAATTTTCCTGAGGTTACCCTGAAAGCAGACTTCAAGGGATTCATCTTCAAATTATGTTGCCGAAGTTTATTGAATATGGTCACCAAATCAATCAGGCGATCAAAACATTTTATAGATTTAACTACCAGATATTACACATAACATTAAAAAAAAATCTTAAGAAGGGTTTGAAGATATGGTACATGGCAAGTTGATATGTTATACCTACATTCTTTAAGCCAAAGGTTTTTACCTGATAGAAAGACACACCTTTAGAGTCTCTAAATCTTGTAGAATCCTCATCCTCTGGGTCTATTCGGATTTGATTATACCCAGAGTATCCATCCATAAATAAGAGAGCTTCATATCTATCTTTTTCATCAATTAAACGTTCTATGATCTTGTAGTACAATGCCAGTTAACATCTCTAAAATCAATGCAAACTCTGATTTTCCCATTCTTCTTTTCCATTGATACAATGTTTACAATCCATTTGGGATATTTCACCTCCCTAAAAAATTGTCTTTAATAATATTTTTGACTTCAGATTAAATTTTAAAGGCATGGGTTGGGTGTGTTCTTTTTGTTGTCTCATTGAATCCTCGATGCTCTTTTGGAAATCCCAATTGATGGGTTCATACATCAAGATTAAGGCCTACAATTTCTGTATAGTTCCAAGAACATATATCTCGGTGTTTCTTTAAAAATTATGTATACATCTATTTTTCTTAAGAAGTCATGGAAACACTAATTAGATTGGGGCATGGATCTTATTTTCTACCCAAATTTATTTCTTTGAGCTCATCCACAATGGTGGAGATGCCTTACTCAAATACTGGAGGAGATTCCTTGAGATCTTTTTCTTCTTCTTCCTTATGTTTCACTTTTTCTATTTCTTCTTACATAGTAGGTGATGAAAAAAGACTTTTAGATTTAGGGGAGGAGTCGGTATTTGAAAATCCTAAAGAAGAGGCAACCATTTCTGACCATACTAATGGTAAAGTGTCTTCCTATAGAATTGAATATAAGATGACGGGTTGGGAATCAAGATCGTTTTCTTCCTTCATTAATGCGAAAACGTATTCTAGACTGATTGAGGAAGAAAATATTTTCTTATGTTTGGTGGATGAAATGGAGAACTAAAGCTTTCACCACTGCTTGTAAAATCAACAATTTATCCCATTATGTCAGGCTTGATTACCCCAATTTACATTATGGAAGTCACTAGATGAGTTTATGGACTTTATTCTATCTTTTAAATTTTATTGATATGAAAAAAAATCTATACCCATATGATTTAATTTTTTACCTGGGATCTTTTCTAGGCCATTCGGAGCATTGATTCTTGTTATATCTTTTTTCACGGATGGTATTATCTTTGTGTGACAGAATTATGCTTCAATATACTGAGATTTACAAATTTTTAATGGATCCTTGTCACCATAAAATGTATCAATTTTACTATTGAAGTAATACTTGAGACATTGGTGGTATGATGAAGGAATGGCTGCATGTCGATGTAGACATGGCCTTCTAAGATGAATGTTGAAAGCTGTATTCTAACAGACAAACATGAAATCTAAATTAGACACAAAATCTCCAAACTGAGTTCTGAGTGTAATTTCACCAAATGGTTCTTGTTCATTCTTGTCAAAACCTTTCAACATTAAAGTGTAAGGAGATAAGTCAGATTCAATGAGACTCAATCGGCAAAGTGTACAAATGGGAATGATGTTGACTCCTAATCCATTATCAATGAAGGCTCATCAGATGTTTGTATCATTAATAATTTTAGTTAGATACAAGGCACTGATGTGTCATTGTATAACATCATCCTCATATTCATCTATAAAAGAAATGCCCACATAAAATTCTACAGGATTATTTCTATATAGTAAACCTCAACAGCAGTAGCCTCGATTTCAAACTCTTGAGGACTTGACAAAGTCTCAATAAGTTATTCTCAAATATCTTTTGATAGATTCAATGCATCTAAGATTTATAACTTGGATAGTACATGGGATATCTATTTTAAACCCTCAAAATTTTGGTAAAGTGGTCTATGTTTTCCAACATGGATATGTGGTTTTCAGGTGTCTTGGAAGTTGATTCTTCTGATGTAAAAGTATCATGTGTCAGTGCAGAAGCTAGAAATACTTCTGCTTTTGGAAGATTAGACTAACTACGTCTATCTACTTGTTGAGAGAATAATAGTGTAACCTCTAATCGGTCCTCTATGATAGTCATGTCAGGACTGATTCTATCATGTGTGGCATAATTTCCTTGTTCTTGTTGAGCCTGCTGAAGGTCTCTCCCATGAGTTTCCACTGCATATATGGTTTGATCAAGGGTAGAGTTAAAATATTGGATTGTAACATATTCATGTCTCCCCTTATATTCTAAACCTTGGATTATTCCTCTATTTCTCTAATTAGGTACATATAATTCAGGATCATCATAACCAGAATCATCATTTGCATATGGATCTATTAAAAGGATAACTTTAACCAAACCAAATATCAATTCTTCATCTGATGAAGATTTTTCTTGACAGGTCAGTTCTGGTGGTGTTGTTTGATGGGGTGATGCCTTTTCTATTGAGATGGATGGCATGAAATCGGCCAAATTCAAGGACTACTTTGGCCTTAACACGAGCCCATCCTCTTCTGACTACTCTTTATCTTTTTAATCATGTCGCTTCTTTGAGGATATAACTTTAGAGGAATGACCTTTTGATGAAGATCACTTTGCTGTGGCAGAAGTGGATGAAGACACAATCGGTTGTTTCAACTATGTTCAAATAATGTAATGAGTTTGGTTGATTTTTTTCTAATCATCAAATAATCATACTTATGAACATTTTTTCTTATAACTTCCTTCCACTTTCCATCTTTCTCTAGGTCAGTAGTAGTAACACATGCTACTTGGGATGATTAACTTTTCAGTTTCACTTATCCAGAATCTAAGATTTTTTAGGAGGTCTTAAAAAACAAGACATTATTGAATGGGATGCCAAAACATTTGTTGAAATGGGAAATAATTCATAACATCTTCACCTCCTTCTTGGTTCATTTTATTTTTCCTTGGAAACTGAACCAAATTGTTCTCCAAATCAGAAATGAAGTAATTGGGAACCTTTTCATTTAAAAAATAATTAACATTGTTCTTTAATTCCTCAAATTGTCTCTTATTTTGATATTTTTTTCATCTTGATGAGATGGTCATTGCTTTTGAAACTTAGGAGGTGGAGCCCTTCGGTATGATGAAGGTTTTGAAGTAGAAGCAGGTATAGGTTCTAGTTTAAGTGTGAATGTAGCATCCTATTCGTTCCTTATTCTCCTTCCCAGAGTTGATGGGATTACAGAATATTTATCTTTAGTTTCCACAATGGAATCCTTAACTTGTTGGGTGATTGAATCAAGGTCTAAAAACCCTCATGTGTATTTCATAGGGATTAGTGTGGTACGTAACACATCGCATAAATTTTCCACAAAAATTGGCATCGACACTTCTTGAGGGAGTGTGAGATTTAAGGAATATGTTAATAATTTCCATCAAGAAATGATGTTTGAAACTCTTTCATTCTCTCTTTGTTTTAAATTTGTAAGATCAAAACTTTTTGTCTTTAGTAACATTGAGTATAATTGGAGAAGGAATTTCTAAAGGAATTCTTCCCATTCAGTAATTGATCGAGACTAATAACTTGTATAGCAAAAAAAGATGGCCCCTATAATGATTGCAAAAAATATAAGATATTTAATGCTTCTTTTTGTTGAGGGTTCCCCATCATGGGATAATAATGAGAAAAAAAATGTGTGAAGTGTTTTTATAGATCTCCTGAACCATTAAAGATTGGAAATTTATTATTCACAAAGTTTGGTGGGGGAGGGATCAGATCCACCCATTCAGGGTAAGATTTTTTTTTCTGGTTGTACTGGTGAATGTCATTCTTCCATAACTTCCAATCATGTTGTTAATGCCTAAATCGTGTTCATAAGAATTTGGGGAATATCTAGATGAACTGGGACCTATATAGATACAATAAATGGAACTTGAACTGACACAATGACCAGAAAAATGACTGGTGGTATTGCTAATGGTATTTGTCTTGGATAACCCATGGGGACCAGACTATAAGGATGTGTTTGATCCCACCCTGACTGTGTACCCTATGGAGGGAATTCATTATCCATATATGTAGTTGTAACAAATCATCTTTGTTGATGAGTTCTTATAGGATGTGCAAACTGAGGATCTACTTAGAGACCATGTCTAACAGAAATTCTACTTTGTAGTAACTCTGTATTGAGTATTTTTAACTCCTTTATCTCATATTCTTGCTGGGAGAATATTTCTATAAGTGAAATATATTTAACATCTCCAGTGGAAAATTCATATGTGATCTGACCATTTCCTTTCCCCTTGTTAGATGTATTTCGAAGGGGGTGAAGTTGATTACTTAAATGACTTCCCAGATTCTGGGTAAGCCTCTGATTTCGGGTATGAAAAAGTCCTTCATTTTCTTCAATGTGTTCTGTATTATGGATAAGAACATCATTTTATGACTCCCCTAAACTGGATTCATTCTCTGGGGGATCTTCCATAATGTAATTAATTGCATTCACTAATTTATAATGCATTGATGGAATTCTGTCGGTATCTTTGTAAGATCGTCTCCTTTTGTATCTTCTGTGAGACTCTATTATCCTATATTCCAAATTCCTGGGAACTTTTTGACAGATAGTAATCAAAAGGGAATCCTTGGATTGTTCAGTTGTGTGTTCACTTTGTGTCTTCTTCCCTAATCAGGAAAACACTGACATCCATTGAGGAGGGGACTGTAGATGTGAAAAATCTTCCAACCCAATAGGTTGGGGCTATTCCTTTTCTTCATCTTCAAAACTTCAAACTTTGTTTATTGAATTTGAAGGTTGAGTTAAACAAGCACCAGGCATAAAGACTGGGTTGGATCTTGAACTTCTATAGCAGATATTCGCACATATGCTCTTCTGATTTTGTGGATTTGATCTGAACATTGGATGGGTGCATTGTAAGACAACCAATTAAATCACATATTTAAGAATACCGATGTGCTATTTCATACAATTGAAACATCCTATGGATGACATCCTCTAAGTGGGAGTCCTGGTTAATGTTTTCAGATGCCTGATGAAATAGTATTTCAACAGCTTTCTCTCTTTGGGCCTGACTATGATGAGAGCTAGTCAAGGCCTATTCTTTAGTGTATCATTGATTACACACAAAATCTATTGATTTCTACCATCCATGGGAAATAAAAATGCATGATACCACTTTTGGCAGGCTTTACTGATTTTATAGCGCAGTGAAATACAATGCTCCATGTGCACCCCATCCTCTAATACGAACACCAAATGGGGTATCAATAATTAACTAGAGTAGCCTCTTTAGTACATCGAGTCATGAACATTGAAGGGTTCCCTTCTGCTTCTCAACCTTTGGATATCAGGAAATGGAAGGGGAGGCCAAATCAATTTGGCATTGAAACCCTTATATTACCTTTACATAACATTGATATCCACTATATGGTAATACATTAGATTTTAGATGATAAAGGGTTTTCCATAAGTTGGGGTAAATATCATGAATGCAATATTATGCCATTAATTTTGGAATGTTGTATTGAGAATTTTCTAAAGGCCAAAACATGACTGGTTTTTCACCTTTAGAAAATTTTTCTCTCATATTCAACATATCTTCATCATCTTTTTCTAGATTTTTCTCCACATGGTCCGACCATAGTGGATTCTTATCTATTGTTTTATTACAAATAACGAAATCAGTTGGTTTTTCCTCTATTATATTAGAAGATAAATGACCCAAGGGAGGTTTGGAGAATGACCGACCTTTTAAGATGTATTCTGTTTGAGAAAGTATTTCACCTATTAGTGACAAGGCATCAGACATGATTGTACTTTGGTTGGAAAGTGCCTCAAGATAATAGGGATTTCTCATTACTATATTATCAATTGTAGAATTATTTTGACAATTCAAAACACTAATATAGAGAGAAATTTCACAGCGAATGCCATCATGGGGAGGGCCACCATGGTGGATTACATAAGGGGATAAATCCTCTTTCTCCAGAGACTTTTGGCCACACTAAGGGTTAACGTGGCTCTCATCCCGAGATAGAATCTCTAGATTGACCAAATTCTCTTGAAGCAAGCCTTCATGGTGAAGCTTCTGATGGGGAACTTTATAATTATTACTATAACTCCAATAATTTGGTAATGGGAGAGTAGGATCTTGAGTAGTAAAATATATATGTATGAGGGATTCCAGAACTCTAGAATTAAGAGGAGCCAGATCGCAGATTGGATCTTTATTTTTCAACTGTGTTTGGAAATACTTCTTAGTTTCTCTTTTACACATAGTTGGGGGCACTTTCTAGGAGAAGTGGTTATTATAGGTAGGTGTATATTCCTTCCTAGGAGTAGTAATCAGAATGGGCCGATTATATCCAACTGGAAAGGGTGTATGTTCCCGATCTAGTTTTCCATATGATATGGGTGAGTATGCCCCCAGAACCTTCATGGACTATAATAGAGATGTGTATCTTCTCTAGGAAGGCGTGCCAATGAGTCATCCTAGGTGTAATCACAAAATTATGTGTATGTTCTCTTGGTACTTCTGAAGTTGTTGTTATGATATTCTGGCATGCTTCCGGAATATATGTAAAAATTTGTGTCTACCCTTTCACCGTTTCTAAAATATGTTTGGTGACTTCAGAAGTCGAAA
Organism: Viscum album; assembly: GCA_963277665.1. NCBI lineage: Eukaryota > Viridiplantae > Streptophyta > Magnoliopsida > Santalales > Viscaceae > Viscum > Viscum album. Next base: position 68,430,474 of record OY728154.1, read on the forward strand.
TGGGGATATAATTCTATTTTGTATCTAGATTAGGTGTATGTGCCTACTTCAGTCCTATATTTACTATCAGTGGGTACTAATAGTACTCATATATAGGGGAAGAGAGTTAAGTCTACCTTATGTTTGCCATCAGAGCTTTCCAACTGACTTCTCTGGGTGTTGCCAAATGAGATTGTTGGTAGGATTGATGAATGTTGGAAAGTGTATGTTTATGTTGGTTTTTTTTTCACCAAGCATGGTTGACAAACTTCTTTTAATGCTGAAAAATGAGATCACTGGCAGAATTGGTGAGTGTAAGCAGGTGTATGTTCCTTCTTTCCAATTGCCACCATATTTGATTGGAGGTATTCCTTGAATGTAATTAGATGAGCTTGTTGACTAGATGATAGTTTTTAAATAGGTGTATGTGTCTGTACATGGTACTCAATAGGATTTAACTGGTGGGATTGGTGGGTCGCTTCCTGACGAGTCTTCTGGATAGCGGAATTGGGATGGATAGGTGTATGTGCATGTTCATTATTTTCCATCATGTTTGGTTGATCGACTTCTCTGGAGGGGGGGGGGAATGTAAGAACCTACTCCCTATTGGCTGGATGTTTTCCCATTGGTTCTTCTTGCACACCCAGTTTTGAGGGACCAGGCTCAAACAACCTACAGAAACACCCAATCAGGTTGGGGGTTCACTGACATACGATTCTACTGACGGTGATTATTGGTAGAATCCCATGGGAAGGAACCCTGTATATTCGAGTAAAGTCCATGAGTGACCTATTAATCCACCTCCCTATAGTATGGGAGGTACTTGTTGTTTTGTGCTAGGGATAAGTACCCGAAACATATGAAGATGGTGGTTGGTACCATCTGTTTCTTCACAACTAGTCATTGCAGGATGGACAATCGAGGGTTTTCTCTAACTTGGAGATATTTTCAGGCAGCCTCTATGGTTGGGATAGTATCGTGTTGATAGTATTCCCATACCAGTACATTGGATACCTAATATTGAAGATGATGAGTTGGTGATGACATCCTTCCAGAAGATGAGGATCTAGCTTGAGTAGCTACCAGGGAATTCAAGGGTGAAACCATGAAGGAATCCATTTGAAGTGAAGGGAGTTCTGATAAAACTTAATGAAAACAATGAAATCGAATAAATCAACATCTTTTATATGGATAAATGCATGATTTATTCCTTTATCTATCCTTCCTTTATCAATTATTAAGGGCGTGACAGATGGGTAACTCTATTGACGTGGTTATGGATTCACATCAGGTTCACCATTTCTATTTCATTGTTCCTCAGAAAGTGTGTTATAGTTAGGAATCACTACATATGGGTGGTTTCCATTATATTTATTTATGGAACCAGAAACATACAATGGTTCTTTATACAAAGAGACCTTCTTTCTAAAGGAAATCATTTGTTATGTTTGAACTTACGTTACATAATAACATCCATTGGTTGAGAGGATGGGAGGTCAGACTCCTCACACCGTTTGGGGTGGAATTATTTCCTACTACATTACTCTCTTATAGATTTGAGATATTTTCATGAATCGTTATTAATTAAAAAAGTATAACGTAGGTTTCCCTTACAATTTTCAATCAATTATTAGAATTTGTAAAATTTAGAATCATATGTGTGTATTCAAGGTTCTTCATTAATGGGTACAGATGTATTTATTCAATGATCTCTATAAATAGTATCCTCTAATATACTATTTGAGATTATTTTAACCATCATTATGATAATAATTGTATTTAAGCCACTCGGTTGGGCACTCTGGAATTTATTTTTGTCCATGGAGATGAAGTTTTGTTTTGATATTGGGATCATACCCATAAATGGGATACCTATATATCCTTGTGAATGGAATCAAACCCCTCTTTGTTTAGTGTCTCTTAATGGGATGCATCATACCTGAATGGCATGAAGGCCTTTTTTTAATTGATTTCTGATAACCCCCCTTTAAAGGGATGAGGGGGAACCCTTACAAGTCCCGTAGGGTTAGTGATTATATGGAACATAGGCTTAAGAGATATTACATGACCCTAATGTCTTATGGAATTCAACCATACTATAACCACATAGAACTATCCCTCCCCAGAATCTGCATCATGATGGTAGCTCTCCATGTTTTCATGGTCATCTAGCTAAACTTCTCGTGCAAGCATAGGTTGCTCCCGATTGCGTATCCATACCAACTCATTCTTCCAAATCCATTGGTTCTGCTCTGGTGAGTTTACCTACTCTGAATCCTCCTCTGGGGCTGCTCTTTTTTTGTAGAGTTTGTCTGGGGAAACTACATGTTTCTCGAAGGCCTTTAGGTGGCCTAAAGGCCTTAAAGGTGTCCCAAAAGCTCTATTGACCTGAAGTCATGGGTGGCTCGAAGTCCTTAAGGAATCTAAGCCCAAACTGGTGTCCCAAGGTGAATAGTTCCGACTACTACAATACCGAACAGTACCTGTTATAGTCATGCTACAGTACCCACAAAGTGTATAGTTATTCTATAGTTCCAGAAAATATGCCTTCTCCTAGTTTTGAACCTGGGTCTCTTGGATGTACGTAAGGATACCTCACAAACTGGGTTGAGTCTCATGTATAATGGGACACATCATAACTGTTAAGGTTGTGTGATAAGGACCTAGCTGTATAGTCTAATTTCATATGGTAAAGATATCTAAGATAAAGGTGCTTAATCAAGGTTTGGTGTGGGACTTATGCCTATGCAGCCCAAGGAACATGGAATGCATATGGGATTCCATGTTATATTAGACCCTGTTGGGAATATGGCCCAGGAATAACATGGTTTATTTGAAGTATTGGGTTTGAACCTCATAGAGGCTTCCCATGTATCCCATTTGGATGGGAATCAAAAGCCACGTAGTTTGATGAGTCTCATATGAGAGTGTATTACTTTAAGGAGAAATCTATTTGGGATTACTTCCTAAAAAGGATTCCTTAGTGATTTGGGGGATTAATTTGGGGCTTACTCCTAAAGAGGATTCCCATTTATGGATTAAATGAGATGGATCGCAGGACTTAGTAAGGATTTCTACGTATCCCAATTATAGTGGGAATCAGAGTTCTTGTAGTTCAAGAGTCTGAGGTGTTTGTGAAAATGTTTTGATCATGACATATCTCTAAGACTAAGTGATTCATGCTCAGTTTGATAAACAATAGTATGTTAAAGATTCAAAAAAGGAACACACACTTTTCCTCCTCTGCTAGAGGAGGAGGACAGGCCTTCAACAGTGAGGGTGGACGAGGCTGAGGCCACTAGGGAAGAGGGTGAGGCAATGAGCTTTCCCTATATTCTCTTTATATTAGACAATGGTCCAGTGTAAGGAAGGAGTGAAGGTAAAGGATGTAGAGAGGAGAAAGACAGCAGCCGCCTACTTGACAATTTAGGGGCTTACACAAGGATGTATGACCAAATATTTGTCTTGGAAGGTGTGGGAGACTTGTCATTTGTTCGAAAGGAAAATTGTGTGTGAAATGTACCTTCCCTACCAGAGACATGAGGTTTCGAGTTTCAAAGATAAGAAGGGGAGTTTATATTGGACTGATTTCGCTGTTTCAGGTTTCGACAGGGGGTAAAAGACTCTTGGCTTGTTCTTATTTTGTTTTTTATTTGTTTTTTGGTGTTTGCGTCCATGTAAGGCCTTTGTGGCCTATTGGTTTTTATGTTCTCATTTGTTCCTTGTAATGGGTTCCTTTTTTCCCAGTCTTCAAACTGAGATCTTTCTTTTGTGTTCAATAAAGGGGGTTTTCCCCTCAACACTTAAAAAATATGGGAAACCACTGACTGCACACATACCAACCCAAATAGGAGACACCCTGATGTGTCTTTCCCAAAGGGTAAATAAGTCATGAGGTTTTGGTGGAGGATTCAACTTAGCCCCTTTTAGATAAGAGAACCAAAGAAAGAAATACCCGAATAGGAGTGGCTTTTAATAGGGTTTACAAGATGATGTGTAGGCTATGTGTGTAGTTATGCCACGTAGGAACCCCATATAGATGTTCCGCATAGGTACCCTACATGGGTGTGTCCCGTAGGACTTAGATATGACTGAAGAAAATGCTTAACATAGGGGAAAAAGGCCTATATAATCTTTAAAATGTGAAATACTTTCATAAAATGAATATCCCATATAATTATATCCTTTATCATGTTTTTATAGAGCTACCTTAGACAATTTGAGGGATATGGGTGAAAGAACTAGAGAATGGGAGATTCAAGAAGTCTTTCAACATTTTTAGTTGTCAAATGAGGATCCCAAGGGTCCTATTTATAGGCAAGGAGGAGGGTTGGTTGAAAACAATTTGTTAGTATAAGTCGGCCGCATAGCCCTTCCGCATAGCTCCTCCACGTAGGTGTACAAAAAGCATCTTGTTTCGTAGCTCTGTCGTGTAGGTTGTCCACGTAGGTCTGACAAGTACGCCCTCCGTGTAGGTCCCATACAATTTTTTAGACATTTCAGTTATTCAAGCTTTGTCTAGCTACTTTAAAATATTTTGGGGATGTCTTCATAGACTTTTTTTCTTAATAAGGAGTGTCAATAATATGTCAAAATCATTAATGGGTAGTTTCCAATAATTTTAAACGAATTAGAGATGGATTATATATTAATGTATGAAGTATTTAAATTTTTCCTACCCACATCACCTATAAAATAGAACATCCTCTTCTTGTAATACACTGATATTTTATTAAATAAATATTTTTTTTATATAATATTAATTTCTTCGATATCTTCCATTACACATAACAAAGAGTTTTACAGAACCGTAATATAGTATACTATTATAACATAGCTTTAAAATTGGTGGGTATGAATATGAATAAGTAAATTATAAAAAATATGGTGTACACTTTTACAAAATAATTCTTTAAAATATTTATTAGAAATGAAAATAAAAATCATCTGATAGTAAAAGAAATATTTTATGAAAAACTATTTTTAATGAAATTTTTATTTATATTAATAAATGAAAATATACACTATTGGTGAATGATTTTAGGGAAATTTATATATTATATATTCAGTCATTTTTTCATTCAACTAAATATTTTTCTAGACATGATATAAGAATAAATCATGTTTTTACTTAAAAACTATATTTTTTCTAGAAAAAAATTTACTCATGTTGTGCATACTAATTTTAAAATATATTTTTGTTCATTATAAAAAAAATTTGATTAAAATTAAATAAAATTTTGAAATAAACCTGTCTTAATTTTCTTATATTTAATTTTTAATAATTTTTTGAAAAGATTAACTTTTATATGAATAGTTAAAAGTACTTTTTTTTATTAAATTTTATATTCATTTAAAGAATTTATAATTTCAATTTTGTTTTAAAATTGTTTTAAACATAAAATTAGTTTAATTATAATATTATTGATCCAATTTATTCAATTGGAATCAATCTTATGTCCAATTTTTAAATAAATAAATTTTTTACTAATAAAAACATTTTCTTTGGAAAACCGCTTTTTTATTTCCATTACTAGATGTAGAGACTTGGGTTTTGGACCTGTTTGGCTTTGGAATATTCCTACAAATAATTCTATAGCTGGGCAAGAAGCAGCATGCGATTATGAGGCTCGATGTGACCAGAATTAATTTTAAAAATAATAAGTATTTTTATGCTTTATGCGTGGTAGTGAAGAGTTTTGTCCTAAACAGTATCTCGGATAAAAAATCTTAGGGAACAGTTGCATCTAGAGCATTTCGTTTACCCAAGGCGAGGTGTAAACTTTTCGGGCATGGGATTGCGGTAGAAAAAGGTGGCCAGTGGCATTTTTGTAAATAAATGAATAATTTATTTATGTGTGTCGGCTCGAATAACTCCTAAACGAAGTCTCTGATCGAAATTAAAATATCACAGTTGAGTCTTAAATTTTTTGTTTACCCTAGGTGCGACATAATTTTAGTCAGCACCGGGTGTCGGGTCAGAGGCGTGTTGGCAGAGTTAAAATGATGTTTTTATTAAAATAATAATAATCATATTAATCAAGCTTCCCCTCTCATGTATGGTTCATAGAAGGAGTCCTCCTCCATTCTCTAATGATGAACCAACGAATTGGAGGCCAAATCAACGAAATGAAGCGTCGTCAGTTTCAGATCTTGACTGTGGACGCTCCTTGATCGAGTAGCAGCAGCAACGAAGTGTGAAAAAGCATCGGATTCCATCAAAAGGTAGTCGGCTTGAGTATTGAAATATCATATCCTGTTTATGCATTTTTTTTATTTAAATCATTATAAGGGTTGCATAGTTTGTGTCCTGAGCTTTCCGAAACATGTTTCAGATATGAATTTGGAGCCTTGGGTGCTCCCGGTGGTTTCCGGAAGTTTTCTGGTGGCAAGCCTGGATTACGGCTGTGGCCATGGAAGAATCTGACGAGGGAGACAACGGCGTAGTGTTATCTGGCTCTAGCGTTGTGTATTTTGACTTCGGCGCAACAGCTTTCGGCTCCAGCACGGTGGTTCCCAGTGAGATAGGTGGTGGTCCGGCCAGCTTTTTCTGAGGGTTCTTTAAACCTATGTAACTCACAAACCATAACTATGATTTGCGATCCGTTTGTGGAAAAATGTTCCTTTAATCAAGGTGGACCTTTTGGAACCTATTTTATAATTTTATGAATCAAGTATGTGGTCTGATTCTACAAAATGTTGAAGTAATAATAATATTTTTATTATTATTCAACTTCAAACCACCGTAACTTCTGCACGGAGCATCTGATTGATGCTCCATCAGTGGAATTGTGATCTTGATAGTAAGGAAGACCTCTCAGGATAGTTTCTAAACACCAGGACCGAGATCATGGTGTGGTCCCCATGATCCTGGTTTTGGGCATTTACGAAGAAAGATGCCTTTTCTGTCTAGTTTCCATTTTGGATGAATGAGTAGACAATCTCGTGCATTTTTTCGAGGGGATTTCAATGATATGATCTGCTAGATGAGTTTCAGAATCATGGAATGTGCCTCTCTTGGACTTGTTACAGTGAATAGTACCTTTTTCACCGGTTGATTGTTTCAGGAGAGTAAATATTATATACTGCGTGTTTTTTCATGTAGAACATGATTGTAGCCTCGATTTGGACATCAGAGGTATATAGTGTGGCGATGTGGTAGGTATATTGGGTTAACAATGTTTGGACCAGTAGCGGTTGAGTGGACTCCCTTTGTTTGTTCCTATGATTGTTCGTGTGGCATTACAACCCCAGTACAGGTTTGTGATCCCCTTGATAGGATGAATTTCAGATAGAGTTGTTGTATCCCTCTAGTAAGTTTGGAGCAGGATCCTCTATCACCGCTTCCATAGATCGGGTTCTTGGTATCACTGTGATCTCTTATCCATGGGCGACGATCTCTTGTCTAGAAAGACATCCCCATAGGGTTTGAGGCATCATCGGGAAAATGATCCCCTATACAGTGGGTCGTGGTAGTAGGGTTATGGTATCATCCGTTATACGATCCCCTACTCAGCATGTGGTTTTCTGTAGGGTTTTGGTATTGTCGGTAATGATATCCCCTACTCAATGTGTGGTTTTAGTAGGGTTTGCGGTATCGTCAGTTTGATCCCCTACTCTGAAAGTTATACCAGATAGAGTTTCTAGCATCTTTGTGGCCACCTTTACATGGGTGACGATCCACTATCTAAGTGATATGATCTGTGGAGTGTCAGATTGGGTTTTGGTATCCCCCAGCGGATCCTGGGAGTGATCTCCTATCTGTGAGATCTTCGTTTGACCAGTTTGGGTTCTAGTATCCCCTAGAAAACCCTAGGAGTGGTCCCCTATCTGAGGAGTTTGGTGTTCTTCTATTTCATTATGAAGTCCTCAGGGATGCTATTTGATGATCATGTTCGATCTGATGGGCCATCTAAGATGGCAATGTAACCTGAGGGTGTGTATCTCTCCGATGTGTGTCCTTTGGGATGAAAGAGCTCTTGGAGTGTGGTTATGTTTATGCCTTAAAGACTGGAGCCGAACCTGTCGCTACTAATGAGGTCAGAACCTCATGAGGCTTAGTGCCTAAGATAAGTATATCTGAATGTTCATGGTGTATGTATGGGCATATATCTGAGATGGTCAAACTAGTCATGTTTTTTTGAGGATGGTTTCGATATAGAGTTTCTCCCTTGTTTGGGTTCCCTCTGGATGCGATGAGCTGATTTTTACCTTTCATTTCCTCTCTTTTTTCTTTGGGGATTTTTATGGTGCCTATTGAGTATATTTATACTCACCCTTGCACAGGATTTTCCATCACATGTTTTCAATCATCTGCAGACCACATACATTTCGAAGGTGTCTGAGGAGGACCCAGAGTAGGCGGAGCTTAGTGAACTTGACCGACCGTGGTGTTTACTGGAGACGTACAGAGGGAATTTTTGGCAGGTTATTTTTTCAGCAATTCCCTCATTCTTAGTAGGTTGGACGCTTTTGCAGTTTTATTTTGGTGGGCCATGTATTTTCTCTTTTGTACTTCATTTGTACTCTGGTTGTGGGTTAAATGTATGAATAAATTTCTTTTTACTATATATATATCTACATTGTTTCATGAAGGTGTTTGTGGGTGTGGGTGTACAAGTACCATAGGCTAATTCCTCCAATGTGTGTGATAGCATACTCGGAACTAGTCTCCATCCCTTGGCCTATTGGAGGTGGGCTTGGGGAGCTACAACTCATACCTCGTTGGGTCACTCATGATAGAGTGGTATAAGATGAGGTTCCACCTTTGGGATCTTTGAGCGTAGGTGGTATTGTTTTGATCTTGGTTTGGGTTTCGTAGTGGCGGTGTTAGGATGTTTTGAGTTTGGATTCTAGGCAAGGGACTCTAGTGTTGGTATGGAAACTGATGTATCCATTCACCAAGACTTTGATAACCTTCTTTTCGACTTGGGATTTCAGTACACTAGTCATAGGGAAATAACGATAAATTTATCATAGAGGATTGGTTTTTGGGTTTTCTTTATTCTTATTGATTCAGCTCCCCATATATACTCTTTGGTTGTGGTGCGTCTTGACTATCTTTTTGTATTCCTCCAATGATGCTAGCCAGTGAGGGTTCCACAGAGAGATTGTGGTGACGATCCACCACGAGTAGTTGTGTTGGAGCAGGGAACAGGTTCTGAGGTTGGACCTATAGGTGTTCTTCTAGTTGACCCACCACGTGTCGAGAAGTTGGTTGTGTTGACAGTGCATGATGAGGATGTGTGCAGGCTGAGTGCATTGCACGAGTTCTAGAGGTAGTGACCTCTACAGTACCAGGGTGATCCTGGCCCCCAGGCAACTGAAAAATGCCTCGAAGTAGTCACCCATGTTTTTCACCTGGTGAGGACACGTCCAGATCAGATGGTGGTCCTAGCGGTGATCCATCTATATGGTTCGGCCAAGTGATAGTGGAGTTTAGTGATGTAGTCCCATGATGAGGATATGATCACGTGTGTAGAGTTTGAGAATCTCTTTAGGGAAGAGTTTTATATGGTAACACAGAGGTCAGTGCAGATCTAAGAGCTTCTACATCTTCAGCAGTAGGTCATGACTGTGTCGGAGTACTAAGCGAGGTTTATAGACCTATCATGCTACTCCCTGGATATAGTTTGAGACCCATTATTTAGGTCTCAAACCTTCGAGTAGAGACTACACAGAGACATCTATACAGGTGTGGTTTACTGGTGCCAACCCACCTATGTTGGAGTGCTGGAGCGGGCCTTGGTGGTGGAGAGCTTTTAGGCTGAGAAGATTCTGCCCGTTAGTGTTGGGCACGTGGGATCTGAGATCCTAGCAGCTGGTTCGGTAGCTGGTAGTCGACAGCAGGTGCAGGGGTCCAGACGTGCTCGATGCTTCAGGAGACGACCCCATGACAAAGGATCTGAATCTCAGGGCTCTCAGGGATCTCAGATTAGTTTTTTTAGTCGCATGAGAGGTGGTGTTACGCTTGAGATTACTGGAGAAATCTTTCTAGAGATTTTCTGACCTATCGATCTATTGAGAGGGAACCAGTAAACATGTCGTCTTGGTAGAGTCATCATCTCGAGTATGGAGGTCTGTAGGTTGGCGGATGTGGTGCTGGAGCTGGTGTATAAGAAAAAGGTAGAAGACAGTACTAGTTGCCACCACCAGCATCCCCAAGTGGTCCAAGATGAGCTCAGTGAGTAGGAGAACGAGGGAGAGGACAACTTCATGCCTTATAGGTTATTGACCTCGAGGTTCCACTGATGAATATAGGTACACTCTATGTCCTTTCTACTTTCTACAATAGTTTTGATTGACACTGTTATGTGGTACTCTTTTCATTCCATTTCCTGCTCGAGGTTTGTTCAAGGTGTTGATAAGACCTTTTGTTGGTGTTTTTCGATGATATTCGAATTCACAAGGAAGATGGATCCTCCCCCATAGAGATGTGTTTTTGTGAGGTGATTGAAACTATACGGGAGAGTCAGTGCTGACCAAAAAGGAAAGTATCGAGGTGTAGAGGACAAGTCCATATGACTTATGTGTTAGGGGCAGGGTTGTGTGTTGGTGAATTGGTGAGAAAGGGATTTGGTTCCCCATAGTGTGTGCTAGTTGGAAGCATGGGAACCCTTGGTGCCTTTGTTTTGGTTCTTTTTGGGTGAACTCACTGGTGTGAGAAACCAGGTTCAGAGTTCAGTTTCTTTCACTCGTGATTATGGATTTTTGGGAACAAAAATTCCTAAGGTGGGGAGGATGTGGTGACTTGATTTTTGCCCCTATTATACATTGGAATATTCATTCGAATAATTCCAGAGCTATGCGTGAATCAGCGTGCGATTCTGAGGCCCGATGTACCCGAAATTAATTTTATAAAAATCTTAAGTATTTTTATACTATGCACTTAGAGGTCATGAGTTTTCTCTTAAATGGTTGCTTGGATCAGAAATCTAAGGGTACAGTGGCATCTGGAGAGTGGCATTTACCCTAGGCATAGTGTAACCATTGCGGGCATGGACCTACTATAGAAAAAGGTGACCAGTGACATTTTCATAAATAAATGAATAATTTATTTATGGGATTCAGCTCAAATATCTCCTGAAAAAATTGTCGGATTGAAAATATGAGATAATGTTGAGTCCGGAACCCCGTGTTTACCCTAGGCATGACATAATTTTTATCGGTATCAGGTTCCGGGCTAGAGGCGTCTTGGTGGGGAGTTAAAATAATTTTTTTATTAAAATAATAATAAAAACATAATGCTCCCCCCCCCCCTCAGGTTCGGTGCGCAGCATGGGGCCTCCTCCGTTCTTCGATGAAGGACTGAAAATAAGAAGTTGAATCATTGAAACGAAGCATCGTTGGTCTCAGATATTAATAGCGGATGCTCATGGATCAAGCAGTGGCAGTAACGGAGTATGAAAAGCATCGACATTCTTCCAAAAGGTAGGCAGTTTGATTTTTAAAATCCCAGATCTCATTTATGTGTTTTTTCTTCAAATCTTTATAAGGGTTGTGTAGTTCAAGTCCCAAGATTTCCAAAACATGTTTCAGATCATAATTTGGAGCACGAGGGTGCTCTCGGTCATTCTCGAAAGTTTCCCGGTGGAAAGCCCAAGTTCTGGATGCGGTGCAGTGGTATCCGGCTCTGGTGACGTAGAATCTGACTCTAGTGTGGCGGCTTCTAGCTCAGGTGCAGTGGTTCCCAGCGATACAAGTGGTGGTCCGAAAAACAATTTTTGGGGGTTCTATAAAACCTCGTAACTCTGATTTGCGAGCAGTTTGCGGCGACATGTTCCTTGCATTGAGGAAGACCTTTTGGGATTACTTCAAGATTTTTATGAGTAGAGTTCATGGTTCGAGGCTACTAAAAATTGACATAATAATAATATTTTATTATTATTCATATTTGACTCACCGTAACATCTGCACATAGCATCCAATTGACGTGATATTAGTGCCTTAATGATCATGACAGTAAGGCGGACATTTCAGGATAGTTTCTGTGCGCTAGGACCGAGATCAAGGTGTGGGTCCCTTGAGGATGGTTTTTGGCGTTTACGGAGAAATTTGACTTTTACTTTTGGTGTCCGTTTTGGATGAACGATTAGATGATCTGTTGAATTTTTTCCCGGGGATCACAACAGTGCAATCCATTTGAGGAGTTTTGGAATCTTGGCATGGGCCCCGCTCAGACTTGTGACGTTGAATAGTACATTTTTCACCAGTTGACCATTTTGGATGTGTAAATAGACTATCTTGCATGTTTTTTCACGTAGAACGTGATGGTAGCCTCAGTTTGGACCTCAGAGGAATGCAGTGTGGCAATGTTGTTGGTTTCTTGGGTTAGCGTGTTTGGACCAGCAATAGTTGAGTGAAATCCCTTGGTTTGTTCCAATGAGGTTTTGTGTGGCATTACAACCCTAGTACAAATTTTTGATCCCCTCGATATGATGAATTCTAGATAGAGTTGTGGTATCCCTTCAGTGAGTCTGGAGTTGGATCCTCTAGAATCACTTCCTTAGATCAGGTTCTTAGTATTGTTGTGACCACTTATCAACGGGCGGTGATCCCCTATCTAGTAGAACAACCCCATAGGGTTTGAGGCATCATCGGGAATATGATCCCCTACACAGTGGTATGTATTAGTAGGGTTGTGGTATCGTTATTTATATGATCACCTACTCAGCATGTGTTTTTCCGTACTGTTTCAGTATCGTCGATAATGTGATCCCCTACTCAGTGTGTGGTTTCAGTAGGTTTTGTGGTATCGTCGATTCAACACCCTACTTTTCAAGTTATACCAAATTGAGTTTATGTCATTGTAGTGACCACCTTTACATGGGAGATGATCCTCCGTATGAGTGATATGATATGGGGAGTGTCATACTGGGTTGTGGTATCGCCCATCGGATCGTAGGAGTTATCCTTTATCTAAGAGATCTTTGTTTGACCAGGTTGGGTTCTAGTTCCTCTAGTAGAACCTAGCAGCGATCTCCTATCCAAGGATTTTGGTGTTCTACTATTTCAGGGTGACTTTCTCAGTGGTGATATCCATTGATCATGTTTTCTCGGATGGACCATCTGGGATGGCAATGTAACCTAGTGGAATGTATCTCTCGGACGTGTGTCCTTTGAGATGACAGATCACTTAGAGGGTGTTATCATAGTTATGTCTATTCCTTAGATCATTGAGTCAAACCTGTCACTGATAATGAGGTAGGAAATTCATGAGGCTTGGTGAATGAGATGAGTATATCTGAATGTTCATGGTTTATGTATGGGAATATATCTGGGTTGGGATGACTTGTCATGTTTTTCTGAGGATAGTCTCAAGATGGAGTTTCTATCTCATTTGGGTTCCCTCTGCCTGAGATAAGTTTAATCTTTTATTTCAATTTCTCTCTTTTTCTTTTAGGATTTTTTGGGATCCTACTGAGTATATTTATACTCTCCCCTACATGGGATTTCCCCAAACATGTTTGGTGTCTTGTGGAGACCATAGGCCTTTCGATGGAGCCTAGGAGGACTCGGAGCAGGTAGATCTTAGTGAGCTTGACCAACTGGGGTGTTTACTAGAGTTGTACTGAGGAGCTTTCCAGCAGGTGATTTTTTCAAGGATACCATCTTTCTAAAAAGGTTGGATTCCTTTGTAGTTTTATTTTGGTGGGCCAAGTATTTTTCCTTTTGTACTTTTTGTTGTACTCTGGTTGTGGGTTAGATGTATGCATGCATTTATTTTCAGTTTTTATATATATATCTTCACTGTTTAATAGATATTTTTTTGGTTGCCTGTTTAAAAGTACAGTAGTATAATTCCTCCCATGTGTGTGATAGCCTACTCAGTGCTAGTCACCACCCCCTGGCCTATTGGAGGCGGGATTGGGGAGTCACAGCTTGAACCCCGTTGGGTCTGGTTGTGACACTAGTTTAATTTAAAATTAAAATCTATCAATTATATGAATTGAAATTAATAAAATGGATTAAATATTTAGAATTATAATATTTAATATTATTTAATATGTTCAAATCAATTTTTTTTCATAATGAATAATAAATAGTGTAAAACTTAATTAATGAGGTTGAGGTGAAAACATGATTTTGTGCATTACATATGCCTGTGTAAACACTAATTTTCAATAAATATAATACTTTTAATAGGTATATTGGAAATCATATTTAGAATCAATGGGTCAAAATTATCTAATTAGAATCAATTTATTATTAGGAAAAAAGTAAAAATTACCTACGTAAAAAAAACTAATTACCAAGTTGTAAACTAAAATGGTAAAAATAAGTAAGCTTTGAGTTTAGGGGAGTTTTTTTTAATCATGTGAATGTTTTAGTGGTGGAGGTGTGGATCAACCATACTATCTCTATAATCCATTATTTAAAAAAAATTTTGGCACTTGTATTGAGAGTTACTTCCCATTATTGAATAGTGTTTTTGTATTTACAAAAATGACACTCCTTCACACTTATGAACGGTAGAATCCTATCCTACTTTTTAACATCTTAAAAGCCTTTTTGATTGGAAAATACCTATGAAAATAACTTATTTACTTTATTTAACACTTCATATAATAATTTGTTTTATTATAAAATCATTATAGGAAGGATATTTGTGCAAACCTAAAGAGGATTTCTGAATAATATGTATCATTCTTAATTGAGGGTTTTTGTTCTATTTATTCATCCACCTACATAAAATATTCTTCAACTATATTGAAATAATAAAACCAGAATATTCCATATAATTTTATGTTATTAGGTTAATGGTGTATCCTATTTCAATTCCCTCTTTCATAAAATGGGAAATGAAATTGTCGATCATGTGTATGGTGGACTACCGCATCATAAACTGATGAAATTCAATTTCCATAACCACCTATCATATATGGATTTAATGGTGTATTTAATGTTTTTATATGATATTTTTGACATAATTATAATTTTAGAATTATAATATATCATATACCTTCTTACCTTCTATTTTTTTCGAAAATGATAATGTCTCTCATGTGTACGTGTGGACTACCACCTCTACAAAGCAATGTGATACATTTTTAATTTTATTTTCACATGAATGTTAATTTAATAACCCAAATCATTAGGCCTATGTAGATAGAGGAATAATGGGCCGATACAACCCCAATACCACCTACGTAGTTCATGGGACGGTGACAAGCATCGAGAAGGCATAACATAAATCAGAGGACTTTGCCTAGTATACCATCAAACAAACACCCAACCATCTCCAAGAAATATTATAGAGGTACTATAAAAAGGGTTGTAATGAATACAGTAAAACCATACATATAATAACCTCTATGTAATAATATTAGAGTATGAAAAAATATAACCAAAGTATAAAGGGGAAAAATACATGCCCAACCAGAAATGGAGTCTCAACATGACAACAATTGGAATAGACAATAAATGAGATGATAGCTCTTGATATCCATATTCAACCACAATACATGGTATATACACTCAAGTATCCCTATGCTCCACTGAAATCACCACCGATCTATCTGATGCCTGTATAAGACAAAACACATTTGGTCAAAATCTATGTAGGGGTGAGTATATTCATTCCCATTATAACAGCCTAAAAAATTGAAGGGGATAAATATAGAGATACAATAGAAGTAGTTATCTCAACCCAACTAAGGATGGAAACGAATCCCAAAAACACACACACACACACACACACACATATATATATATAAGAAACCCAAATAAGGGAGAATAGGGATCTCTATCTCATAGCCTAGCTTAGGTCGATGATAATTCTAACTACTCAAAAGGGGTCCATCTCTAATTCCTAGCATCTCATGTATCCATAAACTTAATTATTTAAAGGACCCAAACCACACCACTATACCTCAAAATCGAGGGGAATAATCTTCACTATAAGTTCAAACCCTAGTACATCTGGTGGGTTCCACTCAATAATTAGAGGACCCACACCCTAGTATGTCAGGGGGTTCCACTTAGTAAGTAGATTTACCACACCTTAGTATATCACGAGGTTTCCATTAAGTGGATATATGACCCATGCCCTAGACATTCAGGGGGTTCTACATAGTAAGTAGAGGACCCATGAGCTAGTACGTCAGGGGTGGGGGTATACTCAATAAGTAGAGGACCCACACCCTGTACATCAGGGGGTACCAATTAGTAAGTAGAAGACTCATTCCCTAGATTTTTAGGTGGTTTTGAATAAATATAATTCACGAAGTACATGGGAACTATGCCCTAATTAAATAATGGGTATGCGAACCCCATCCTCTCTCTGATGAACCCTCTTGATCACTTCCATCATCAATAATTTCCTAAAGAATCATCACACATAGAAAATTCTTTTTAATATCTATAAATCCACTAAAAAGGATACAAATTTGTTCTATGTGGAAAAATTATACAGATATGCAACTTGTAGCCCAAAATCTAATTCCAGATGAAGGAAATACAGAAGTTGTAAGTTTCTCAAAAGGGGTACATGGTATGTAAGGGGTCCAAATAGTGTGTGGTCCCACTCCTATGCTCGGTCATGTTCCCCATTGGAGGTAGATTGGAGTCAACGCCACCCTTCATAGCATGTAGGGGGCCAGGTGGCATGTCTGAACCACCCAAGTCTTTCATGTGTTCTCATAGTATTTCATATGATCATCATTCCATTCCCATATACCTAACCATGTAACAGGCTATGCCTAGGTACTGGACCAAGCCTGTGTACTCCTAGAGTATACTACATGTCCTTTGGAATGATATCCTAGATGTGTGAGACTATAAGAAGACTCAAACATTCGAGGAGTGTCACATGGCATATAGTCCCGACCATACAACCTTTGATTCCTTTATTCCCCAAAACCCAATAATCACAACCAGGGGGTACTACACGGTGTATGTTCATCAGATGACACACCATGTAGTTAAATTCTCAATATAAATTCAATTTAATTTAAAGTGTTTCTAGATCCTCACCCATTACCATGAAATCTACCTTTTATCACCCAATGTTGGTGGGGGTTTCCCTCTTGCCATAAATATTGGCCCTCTAGTGGCTACAAATCGAATTTTGATCTCCCACGGTGGTTTGTCGCAAGTCTCGTGTACCACCCATCACCCATTATCATCCTGAATCTAAGATATTTGGAAATAATCACATGAATATCACACATAATCTCAATACATCCAGAAATCACCATAATAATCATCTTTTACACAACCACAATTAATCTGGGGGTTCGACCTTGATCAAAATTGATCCAGCAAAGTCAAACCGTGACCTCATAAGGAATGAAGAAGAATGTGAAGAAAAATGGGGGGAAACACAATAAACATTTTGATGAGAATTATTGTCCAAGAATTATCATCAAAAAAATTCAATGTGGTGAAACTATGATGATAAAATGGAATAAAATAATAAATTTAATAAAATAATTTCATTCATCAATGAGATCATGTGAAGGTTGGGAAAAATTAGATAAAACTCGATTAATAAATATATATACACAAACATTTAATCAAGGTACAAAACCATAATTGATGAGAAATACCTTTTTTTGGATGAATATTTTATGGATAATGTGTTCACCAATGATGTGTATGATCTACTGTATTCGATGTCTATCAATCCACCTCAATCCAATAGTTGTTCATTATATGATATCAATCCTCCAATGAATAAATTTCTAGACATCCGTTCAGATATTGCAATGGTTATGTGGCTAACACTATAATATTTTCATAAAACGTTATTTATAGAGGATTTTAATTTTTTACATTTATTATAAATTTAATAAATTTAATTATTTATTTTAATTAAACAGACTTCCAAAAGCTACCTCCACTGGACATCTTACACTGACCAACCTTAGGTCAGTCTCAGGGAAAAACATGCATTACGAAATAAACTATATTCTTAGATTTAAAATTTGAGACTCTTCTTGATAGATAACACATTATTTATGAAATACTTAATCCACCTGATATTAATATATTTAATATATTTATAATATCAATTCCAAGCTCACCAAGACATTGAATCTCATTTCATCTCAATTCCTAGATTCGAAAATTTTTCTTAATATATTTCAAAGTATTATAAGTAAAAAAGGGTAACTAAATTTTCCCCCCTTCATGGAATTTCATCCCCAAAAAGAAAAAACTAAACAAAATGGTGGGGATGTTGTGTCCACATCTGGATCTTCTACTCCTAAGATCTCTCCTACAATCTACCATACTATCCCAATTTATGAACTGAGGGAAGTTTCTTTCCTCATAGTATCATGTATTACTGATCCTTGATTTACACAAGGAACTCCCTGTATATGGATCCATCCTCGATGTCCAGCTCACCCAATTCAATGATATGCATAAGGTCATAGTCGTATCTAATCAGCTAAGACACATAGAATAAGTCATGAACTCGCCCAACTATGGGTTAAGGCTAGGTGATAAGCAATATATCCAATCCTTTGTATGATTTTGAATGGCCTTATGAGCCTCGTGGATATCTTTCCTCCCTGGCCAAACCACAAAAATCATCATAATGGGGATACTCTAAAGAAAACATGTTCCCACTACCCAAGCTCTAAGGGTATAAGATGTTGATATGAATAATATTTTTTCCCTTCTAGCTTGTACTTATAAGCTCATAGATCAATTAAACTTTCACCATCACTACCTTTTCCATATATGGACCAAAAAGTGATACGTCTCCAATCATGGTCCATCACAAGGGTGAACTGTAGGGTCTCCTATATAATTTCTAAAAAGGTTCCATGTCTGTCATAGAGTGATAGCTATTATTATAAGAAAACTATAGCAATAGGAAGTGATCCGACCAACATTGGACAAATCACAAAAATATCCCTCATCATATCCTCCCACACCTGGATATTGTGATCGATCTATAGATTCATTTGGGATTGTAATGAAGTACTCATACTAAAATAGGTACTAAATTCCTCCTACAGTCCTCTCCAAAATGATCATGTAAAGTTCACATCATGGTTAGAGACAATTATTGAGGGTACCCCATAGAGTTAGATGACCTCTTTTACATACAACGGTCCCAGAATCTCCATTGAACTCCACTCTCTAATAGAAACAATGTGTGATGACATCATGGGTCATTCAGAAATCACCCATATTGCATCATGGCCTCTCACTATCTGTAGACGCACTTCCAAAAATTCCATGGACATTCCATCCCATTTCCACTCCATGATTTCAACAAGTTGCATTAATCCTATGGGAATATTGTTCTTTTTCTTCACTTGCTAACATGTGATACAATGTAAGATGAACTCGACCATGCTCCACCTCATGATATCCCACAAAAACTAACACCAAATGTCCCTATAAATCTCCCCTACAAAAAGATATATAACCAAGGGTGATGTGTGACACTCTCTCATCACATCTTATCACATCATGACTAGAGACACCATCCTTCCCAAGAGAATTTTGGAATGATCCACTCCTTTATAAAATCAATTTGGTGAATCACTTAAGGATATCTATTCATGTATAATTTCATAGTAAATGCCTCCCAAATAAGCCTCCCCCACACAGAAAATATGTGTAGGAATCAACAACATCAACAGAAGGTACATTGAACCCATCTCCTCAACTAATCTCAACTACAAAGAATCCAATTACTTAGATACCTCCTCCATTATGTGAAAACGAGACCTATTTCTAAGGGAATATTCTACCATATTTACATTTTAAAGAGCATAGAGTATATAGAAGTCGTAGTCCTAAAATAAATCCAACCAGCTTGTAGGTATAAGGTTTATATCTCTCTCTGTAAAGGTATACATGAGACTGTCATGGTTTGAGTAAACAACAATGTGGTTTCCCAGAAGCTAGTACCTCTGCATCCTCAGAGGTAAGACTAATACTACCAAATCTAGGATATGAGTCCCTTTGTTCTTATCTTGGGGTCTCAGCTTCCTCAAACCATATGTGATCACTTCCTACCTCTATATCAAAACACAGCTGAGCCCATCTCTAGAGGTATCACAATACACTATGTACTCCATTCAATACTCTGGTAGTCTTAAAAAAGGATCACTAGTTAGAATCATCCTCAACTCTGAAAAGGATCTTTGATACTACTCATTCCTGGTAAATAGATTCTCTTTACATGAAAGGGTGGTCAAAGGGGATATAATCATAGAGAAGTTTTCCATGAACCTCTTATATTACCATGCTAATCCATGAAAACTATGAACCTATTACTTGCTCTTGGGTGGTTCCTAATAAAGAACTGCATAAATATTTGCTGAGTCTATAGCTAAAATGCTAATGGAAATTACATTACTTGGAAAATTATCCTAGAAGATATAGAAATTGAACTTTGAGAACTTACTATAAAACTAGTTTTCCCGAAGACAGTCTAGCACCATCCTCAAGTTCTATATATACTCCTCCTCTGACACAAAGTAGGTGAGTATGTCGTCAATGAGAACGAACATGAATTTTTCAAATTATGGAATGAATATCTAGTTCCTAAAACCCCTTAACATTAAGGGGTAATTCATCACAATTAAAGGCATCAACTGGAACTCATAGTGTCCTTAATGACATCAAAATTATAGCTTTTGAATATCAGTCTTGCAAACCCTCAACTAGTGGTATCCATACATATAATTGATATTTAAGAATCAACTTGTGCCTCACAAATAGTTCAAAAATCCTGGTAAATGAGTAATTTTTATTTATCAGTTCTTAATTTAGGTGACCATAGTCAACAAAAATCGACAAGTTCATATAGTCCCTTTTCAAGGAAAAAAATGGAGATGTCCATAGGGACACAGTAGGTATGAGAAAACCCTTCTACAGATAGTCTTCGAACTACACCATCAGCTCTTAGAGCTCAATAAGATATTTCTGATATTCTGTGTAAGATATCAGCATGGTCATAGGTTGAAAGGTGATGCATAATTCCATCTCCTACCACAATGGTAGTCTAAAAATGTCCTTAGTGAAGATATCCATAATGTCCTCCACTACATAAGGAACCCATATGCCTAAATATCCCATTTCTAAATGGGATAAACTCTCTAATTAATTGGTAATGAGTTTCAAACTCATACTCATAAGACATATTTGCTCATCCTTGAGATCTCTCTCACCCATAAAATAGAATATTGTCCCTTATATCAAAAAGAATTTAACCCACTTATGATGACAGTCGGTCTTTTCTAAAACTGTTCACAACCATTTCATACCCAATATGACATCATAAGGTGTCATCATGATAACTAAGAGGTCTCATGTAAAACTCTCTTCACCAAATGTTAGCTCACACTGTCGAAAATAATCGATATTGAAGAATCGCACCCAATCAGAACCTATAATTGAAGCTGTTGTGAAATGGTATCAATGGAGAATTATAGCTCCCACACAAGGGATACCAAAATAAAACAGTGAATTTCATATGTTTATACAAGTTTTTGAGAAAATATATAATAAAAAAGATCATACCTTGTATCTTCTCATGAGCTACCATGTCATTAGACTTCATAGACTACATTTGACCATAGAACCTTCCCCCAACTCTCTAAGAATAATGTAGGCCACTTGGTGGTGGTGGAATTATCTCAAAGATTCATCCACTACCAGAAAATCCTCCTCATGGAGCCCCTCTATATTCTCTACTATCCACATCTTCCTTGGGGCTGCGCTGGATACACCTAGGAGAACCCTGATCATGGCGCTACCTCTGCCATGGTGGTCCATTCGTTGCATGCATGTCATCCTTAGCACATCGGATCAAGAAATCAAGTTTCATTTGAGAACACCAACCCCATTTATAACATCACTCCTCTCTAGGCTGACCTAGACTTCTATGTGAACCCTATGATGCATTCCCATGTGAGTGAGACCATCCAAGATTAGATGTCCCGCATCAAGATCCCGATGACCGGTGCCTTCTAGATGATACAGAAGACTCAACCCCATGACCCAAACATAAAGTTCTAACTACTTGGTGTCTCTAAAATACGAATATATCATTCATAAAAACCTACTCTATCACTCTAGAATAAATGTGAATACAAAGGGGAACAATACTGGCATAGATGTCTCTGAACAGACCTTTCTTGAACTTCTGCGCCTGGAAGTAACAATCTCGAAACATGTTAAGGGAGTACCATATAAAGTTAGTGAAACTCATGGAATACTGAAAATCCATCATACTAACCTGTTGTAGCTCGAAATTATCTTCAATCCAAATTTTTCACATGAAAAAAAGGTAATACTCTTTACAAAACAGATTCTGGAAGTAAGAACATGAGAGTGCAGACTCATCATGTGTTTGCATGACTAGAATCTCCCAATTTTCTACTACTCTATGGAAAATATTGTCTTTCAGTGCAACCATCTAAAAATTTGGGGTCTGCACAAGGATAGAGATTCATATCACTAATCTAGAAAATCATCCACTACATGGGGAGTTTTCTCCCCGCATAACCTTAGAGGCCTCTAGTGTTGGAACTAAAATAGAACACTAAGAATGTGAACATCATCATATTACCTTTATTTGTATAATTTGTTTCTCATTAAGTAGGGGTGATGCGACCTACCCACCTAGAGGAAATTTTTCATGATATGGACTATGAACTGAGGCCCCATCACTAATCAGGTCATTATCATTATCCTGAATTGGTAACCTGGTCGTTTGTATTTGAAGGACCATCCTGGAATTTATCAAGGAATACCACTGAAATATGGGAATATATATATGGGGATCTCATTCAAGAAGTACAGTAAAAGGAATCAATACTATATGATACATTTACCATTTTTCTCTTCAATCAATGTCTCGGGATCCCATTTTGGAAATCAGGTAGTCATAGTCATAGTGAATGGATACATTGGTCATTGCACCAACACTAGGTTCCTTGGTCTAGTTGGTGCACTCAAGAATTTTTTACATTAATTCCATAAGTCCCAAACAAAATGTAGAATCCCAAACTTGATTCAATATTAAATAAACAAACTATGTTGACTTCATGACCTTAATCATTCCACCCCATATTCTAGAAGTTGTTGTCTAGCAGTGATAAACTAGGATGTCTCAGTGGGGAGACTATGCCCTCAGGTTATAGAATATGGAGATGGTATAAAATTATGATAATAGATCTAAATGGTAATAAATAAATATTAGTGAAATAATAAATTATCCAAATAAAATAAATAGTTATAATATGAATCCATTTCATTTATAAAATTATGATCATGAAATGTGATATATAAAAGGGATACATGGTACATTCATCTACACCATGCTACACAACAATACAGAAAAGGATGAAAACAACCTCCACTAGAATCATGAGCATAAGAACTGTCCTCCTATCTATTACTTTATACTATGAATACAATCAAGCATCCATAGCAAGACACTTCCTTTTGTCCCAACCAAGATCCATAAGATCTATTCAGGTACCAACTGGTAGCCCAAAAAGGGAATGAGATATACCAAGTAGGCCACCACCAATGGTTTCTGGTAAAATAAATCTGGCTTATACACAATGAACAATGTGCATGTATAACAATTTAATAAAAAATATAAAACTGAAATGGGTCATCTCTGGTTTCTAAAGGACTCCGGGTTGACTCTACCTGCTTCAGGCTAAGCCAGGAAATCTATAAACATGTGTCTATAGATATATAGATGTATATATATGGTATGTAAATATAGTGACATATATATACATATATATTAATAGAACGATATGTAATCATTTGTTCCCTATAGGTGTATGAAAAAACAAACTTATAAAATTCAAACTATCCAACATGATTAATTAAATGTGTAGTAATGTTGCAGTTCGAGGTCAAACCTAGAAGGACGTAGAAATTACTTTTATTAGGTTTTCAAAAATATTTAATTTTATTATATTTTAGAAAGGTAAAGTTGGGTTTCATTTATTTTTGATAAAAATAAGGAAGAAATCAAAGTGTAACAGATTGGTTTGTTGGTTTGTAAATAGATTTAAAAAAGTGTGTCGGGGTTTTTTAAATTCAGGGTTTAGGTGAAATTTTATTTTATAATATAGATTGATTAATTCATGATTGGTGTTAGAGTCGAGACGAGGTAGATTCAATGGTCATGGTATCTCCTCCTCAATGTAGACATAACCTATTTTCCTTGGTCCGATAATATAGGATTTTACCAAATCGAGTTTGTCTCGATACCATATTTAAACCTTATTTCCCCTAAATTTTATAATTGTCATGCCTCCATTAGGGTTATTAGTTACACAATTTTAATGTTCCTTTTAATTAAAATATCAATGTTCATGAAAAAATAAAAATAAATGGATTGGAATTTGAAGAATAAATTTCAGAAAACAAATACAAGAATAATTTAAAAAAGAAGTACAAATAACCTTCCTCCTTCTATTTACATCGCCCTAGAACATGGTGGGTTTACCCCCTCATCCTAACGATCAGAGAATAAGAGGGAAAATGAAAATAAAAATAAAGAGTAATAAAAATAAAGAAAAGAACATAGAGAGGGAACACCAACTTATTTCTCCATGATTTGGTCTCTAACATTTAATTCCTTAAGTAGCCGACAACTCCTCTTTTTATAGAATTTCGATTGGTTATTCCTGAAACACTACACGAATTGTAATAGTGTTTCATGCCATGTAATCCTAATCTGATGTTTCCTCCATGATTTTTGAATATATGAAAATCTTGTGCAAATCTCATTTAAAGATTTTTACTATTTACTCCTTTCATGACATGTAATGGGGACTCATGATGTGTAACCTTTAAATCTTTAGATCCCTCAAAACTAGGTGTATTTATTCTCCAAAAAAATTAAAAAAATTCACATCGTGTAATGTAGTTACACTATGTGTAATGTTCTTTCATAACATGTAACAAATTCATGACATGTCCTGGAAGTAGCATTCCTATTCAATGATGTCATGAGATGGAATGGTATTACACGACATGTAATAATTATGCTTTTATTTTTTCATCTTTAAACTCCCTAAAAAATCCATCATCGTTCTTCGAGCTTTCCTCATAGCGTCAAGTTTCTTTTTTCTCTAATTTACACCTATTTTAATTTATTTTTCACAAATTCATTATTTCCTAGCATAAGATATAAAACAAATAAAAATTTCCCAAAATTAGAAATATTATTCATATAAATAAAATACAATAACCATAAATTGTATTCATGGAATAAAATTATCATATATATACTACTATCCATGTCCTCGGGAATAATTTAGGAATCCATGGATTGTAGTATGAGTCTTATAGAGTGTCATGGGATTCTATGCTAATGTGTCATGGATCGTATGGGTCTATATGCATGTGTATCATACTGTGTGATGTCATGTCTAGTTATCATATTTAATTAGGGTTGTTATTCCAACATATCACATTTCATTTGGGATTCTAAACATGTATATCACATTTACATGGGATTCCATTCCTCTATATCACATTTCACATTGTACTCCATGCCCATGTGTCATGAAGCATATTGGATTCCATGCCTTATTATCTCATGCATATGAAATTCATTACCCTAGTATCACCAATATATGGGATTCCATGCCTTATTATCACATTAATATGAAATTCCATACCCTAGAATCACCAATATATGAGATTACATGCCTATAAATAAAATTTATAAAATAAAGACTAGTCCTGCTCTAATAAAATCCAAGGGATGAATTACAATTCATTTATCACACCATTTAACTAAGGGGAATATAAAATAATTTTATGGAAGTCACATGAAGTGTTCATACAACTTGCTCCCATTTAATTCAACTTAGTCATTCATTTAGGCATCAATCCAAGACCACTTAGAAGGTGTTATGTCTATATAAACATTTAATGTTTCATGGGAATCACAAAATAACACCCTAAGTTGTATCAATTAGTAAGGTGGGAGACCTCTAACCATAAAAAAGAATGAAATGGGGAATTTCTATCATGGGTAACATTTTATATAAAATTAATTTATGAATTTAATGTAACACATAGAAATTGTAGTATTCGGAACGATGCCACATGTTATTAAGTGAATCAAATTTAGTGAAAAAATGTATTATACCTCCTAAATTATGTTATTCTATGATCCTTCAGCCGTTATTTAATTTCTATTTTAAGTAAAAATGGATCAAATAGAAAAATATACAAATTCCCTAAACATAGGGCATATTAGATCTCACAAAAATATCATTGAATATGAATAGATAAATTAATAAAGGATGCAAGATGAATGAATCTCTCACTGATATTCATATAACACACTTGACGATGAAGCAATTAGGTTATAGATGAAGATCCTAGCTCAAATCCCAAGTTACAGTAATATGGAAAGATACCACACTTGGGAGAGAAGTTGCATGTGAATGGGGAGTAAAAAGTGGGGAGAAAACAAAAATTAAGCAAGGGTAAAATAGTCCTTTTATAAATTTCTAATAGGTGCATGGTTTTTCCATATAGTTTTTTAAACCCTATGCCTAAACCATGCAACATCACCTGATAAGTGGAAATAAGGGTACGAGCTAGGAACATGGTTTGGGAAAACCGAGAACAACCCATGTACCTTAATGCAGGCTCTTCTAAAATTCCACACATGGGTGTGAATCCTGGGATGAATGGTTTAAAAAAATCATGTGTCCCATGAAAGTGAAATGGAGAACCACTCATGTATGTGTGTCATGTGGGAAATTGTTAGTTCCAACCATGTGCCCCTCTGTAATTTTCTATAGCACCCATAGGTTTAAGCTTCACAGTTATCCTTGATTATGTGTTAACCATACGACTCATGATGTCTTTCCAAAATTTGGAGATATGGTATTTGAATGAGCAATGGAATTTCCCAAACCACTCCTTATCCTAACAATAAAATTAGTAGAATAAATCTAGATGTTTTTTATAGTAAATTATATTTCCATACCTCTTTGAAAAATATGAGATGTTATAAAATCCCCTCCTTAAAACAACTCATCCCAACGTTTCCCTACCGAGGGTGGTAAAACATCATCTGAGAAAAGTTAAGGCCATTGAGAATATACATCAGCCTCTCTCTCAAAAGTATCATCTTGTACAAATTCATGTTTCCATAACACCTGTTCAAAAGGAATTGACCTACCTCAAAGATCGGTCATGCTCCAATCGATGATACACATAGGATTATCCTAAAAGGACACTTCTATGTGTTTCTCAATATCCTTATGATCAAAAAAATGCCATGGGTCAGAATAATAATGGAAAAGTTAGAATACATTGAAGATATCATGCATGGCCCAATACCACTGAGGTAAATCCAACTGGAAGGCTACATGACCAACTCTCTCCCAGATATCGAATGAACCAACATAATGATGTAATTTCTTGCCTTGTATCCAAATATTTATTTGACCCAATATATGAGAAAATCATAGAAATACCTAATGTCACGCCTCAAACTCTAGAGTCTATGGATGATGATCAGTATAATACTTCTACCTAGACTACATGGTTGATATACACTTTTTAATAAGTTGTACGTACTATGAAGTCTCCTGAATGAGATGAGGTCACAACAGTGCCACCTAACCTTCCTTTAACTAGAACCGGGATGAATGTCATGGATTACCATAAATGGACTTTTAAGGATCCATATGAATAGTTTCTTTGAAGGTTTTATTACAGGAAAACTTGATGAGTGGTAGGTATCATTCCCATGAACCTCCAAAATCAAGGATGCATGCTCAGATACTGTCCTCTAAGGCATGTATCATATTCTCAGACTACCCCTTGGTCTGAGGGTGGTATAATGTACTCATATTCACCCATGAACCTAGTTCTATATGAAACCCCTACCCAAACCAAGAGGTAAACTGACTATATTGGTCTACTATGATAGAATGGGCAACACCATGTATTCATATAATCTTCTGAATTTAAATCCACCCAATCTCAGATACTTAAAAGGTATCCTTGATCAATAAAATGAAATGACCATGTTCAACCTATTTATAGTCACCCATATCGCATTACTTCTTCAAGGATATCTCTGCATTCCCATTACAGAATACATGGTGATTTCATATCATTTCTACTCAAGAATGGACAATTTATATAGAATTCCAGTAGGACATTGGTGCTCTGCTATCACCTGATGACAGGTGTAACACTGTTTAATAAAACCTGCAATCTTCATCCCCATACCTATCCACTAATACTGAAGACATATATCTCAAAACATATTCTTAATCCTAGGGTGAACCACCCAAACATAGTCATGACATTCCCGCATCAGCTCCTACTATATGTTTTCAAGAACCAAAACAAATCTGTGAAATTATAGGATATCATCTTCATAGATAACCTAACCAGAAGGTGGGTTCTCACCTAGAATACCCTCTCTTAGAACTAGGACCTTGGGATATGATAAACTTATTATCATCACTCCCTCTAGAAGTGAAGAGGTATCTACTAAGGTTGTAAGGATAGGCTATCCATGATGATCTTGTACCTCTATGTGCATCTAATAATGCAGAGCCATCAACTTCCACTCATTACTAACCTCATGAATATCACGTGTCTGATTCTTCTAGATTAGTGCTTCACCTACTATATTTCAATTCCCTAATGTATAAACGCTCTTAAAGTTAAATGAAAATAGTTATTATACCCACTTTCACTATCTAAGATTCAATTCATGTTATGTGGAAATGTATTTGATAATTTTGCAGCCCGTGTAAATGAAAAACCTTTTCCCTAATTAAAAATTAATCCAAAAACATAAATTATCAAAAAAAATATAACTCAAGGTCATGTGTAGGTTAAAACTACTCATTATGTCTTAGATGGTGGGACTCACACACTAAAAACTGTATACCCATGCATCAGAACTAATCGTAGACCATTTCCTAATGCATCATAATAAAATATATAGTTTCTTCTTGGATCTTGGAGAATCAGTATCAGTGCTAAATTAAGTCACCCTTTCATCTCCTAAAAGGATGCTTCACTGGCTTCATAACATAATAACATCATACCCTTCATAGTCAAGACCAGGAGATGGGCTACTGGGCATGATAAATCTTTAATGAAATTCATGTAGTATCTAGATATCCCCATAAAACTGTATAATTTAAAGATATTCTTGGGTTGCTACCAGGAAACTATTGCGCTCACCATTTGTAGGTCAACAGATATTCCTACCTATGACATTATGTGACCGAATATGTGAACCTTATTGAACCAATAGTCTGATTTTTTTATATTAGAATACATCTAGTTCTCTTTAAGCATATTTATCAAGATAAATAGATTTTTTGAATGGCTGTGTTGAGTATGTGAATACCCCAAGATATAATCTATGAATACTACCATAAAAAGATTCCAGATATGGGTGTAAAAATTGATTCTCCAGGGCCATAAAACTGCTGGCATATTTATTAGACTAAATGACCTAAAAAGTTACTCATACATTCCATGTCTACTATGTAAGTTCATATATGTTATGTGTGATAATATCACACACACCTTATGATAGCCCAACCTAAAATAAATCTTGAGGAAGACAGTTTCTCCTCAGAGATATTCAATTAGGTCTTTTATACATGGTAGTGGATACTAGTTTTTAACCATAAGATATTTTAATCACCATTAATCCACAAAAGGTTTGAGGGTCCCATCCTACCTCTTAGATAAAAGAACATGAAAACTCCATAAAAACGTTTGAGGTCATATGAAACTATTATCTTTGAAATACTATATCTTATTATTGAGTTCTTTGAGCTTAGTGGGCGATATCATATAAAGAGGAGTGGACACTATTGCCTATCCTAGAACAACTTAAATGGTAAAATCCACCTATATCACTAGAGGTAACCTAAAGAAGTTATCAATGAATACAACCATAAAACGATCCACAAAAGGAGGTAATTAAATTTGTTGCATTCTCTGATCACTCATAAAGAGACTAGAAATATGGTTTGTTACTATGCCCTTCTCATGATGTTCAAGTCCATCTCAACTCTCTTAGACATCTTATTCGCCCTTATGATCAAAGTTACTTCCCTCAGGGGATGTGAAGAACACCCTATGATGATAGAAAACAATTTTAGCATGATATTACTCTAACCAATCCATTTTGAGTATGATGTCAAAACCTATCATTTCGAGGAAAAATATGTTCTATAAGAATCAATACCCGCTTATCTCATGGGGTAACCCCTTACCCTGGGATACACTCTCCAATCCAACCCCTTATGGTGTACCTAGATTTATAACTCCACAAAATTACTCTATTTAAAGGCCATACTTTCTCTAATTTACACACATATGAAGGAATATAGATAACCTATGTCGAATAAGGTAAATACTAAAGTAGAGGGTACTATAATAGTACCCCTAACTATAGAAGGATTGAAACTCTTCTTATATGGTGTAAGATTCACTTGATTGATATGTCCAGATCCATAACCCTAAGGTACAACATGAAAACATAGATCATTCCCTATCTACTGGATATGAATTTCTAGAGACTGCATACCTCATCCCTAACCACCTCCTTAGCCTGAATGGCCAGTAATACACCAACCACATACCTAGAGAGGTGCTACTGATCCTTTTCCTAAAAGCGGAGTTGATATAGATCCTAACCCACTAGGAATAAATGTAATGGTCCTACAGAACCTCTGATGATTCCCCAACCTCCCACAACCTCCACACTATGCAGAATATCTAGAAAATCGGGGATTCATATTCCTTGGCTTTCTTCAATGGTGACACACCATGTAACTATTTAGGGGTGTCATCTGACAACTTCTTCCCTCAAATGCAAACATTAAGTGATGCTTCATGCAGCTAACATACCCACTTCCCTATCTCATTACAAAACCACCCTGACCCACACTTTCAACTTCTCTCAGGTTCTTCATGGTGATGAGGTCCTGATTCACTATATCAAAAATTTCAGTCAAATAAAATTCATTCACCTATGATTAGATGGATTATAAAATTCCATCCTTGAATCACCTCGTTGTCATCAAATCGTCTCCATTTAGTGTCAGTGTGAATCACTGATGTTTGGTAAAATAATCAGAATATTACATAACAGAAATACCACATAATGTATATACATAAACTCCCTAGTGTGGTCCTCTCTCAACATCCTTAGAAAGATGTAATCATATAAGGAGATTTGGAATTCCACCCATACCATAACCTGATGACAACTGGGTCGGGTAGTCACATCCCACCAATTCCTATAGTTATCATGAAGTAGAGAAATCATGATCTTGACCCTCCTCTACAAATGCTCAAAGATGGATAACATGGCTTCTAGCCATGACACTATATTTTAGGGACCACCATCCCTTAAGAAGGTAGGAAGATTCCACTACCGAAATTCTTAGATTAACTATTCCATAGTATGAAAGATCACAAAGCTACTTTAATAGAATGTATAAACTATACCATTTTCTCTTAGAACTAAGAATTTTTTTCTAGTTTAGGAATAATAGGAGGAGACTCAAGTGGAACTACTGGTGGTAATTCTGGTAACTCAGGGTTCACTACCTTTGTAGTATGATCTTCACCACCATCCAAGCACACAACTTGAGGATTTTAAGGTGGCATAGTTCTATAATTTCCAAATTCAATACTATGACAAGATTCAAAAATATATATGATCAAAGATAACAAAAAACGATAGGTATGTAACCTTCCTATAAATGAGTCACACCTCTTTTCATGCTCCTATAGTTAGATATAGGTGATAAGAAAGATACAAATAATCACAATAGACACTCTATACTACCCACTACTATGTTCAGGTCAGGGTTAAGGTCTCACATATCATATCCAAGGTTCCAATATATAATGTAAATTACAAGGTATAGAGGAAAACACCCATTACTTTACAATCAGAATCCCCATTTAATGATAACCATTTTATTTAAGAGTAAAAATTCATTCATGTTCATAATTGTTGATATGTATATAGATATCACATTCTAGTAGTATGAGTTACCATTACCAATTTCTAAAGGCCCATACACTATAAATTTCAATTGGAACATCTTTTAACTGTGACATGAACTATACATCTAGTATTAGGATATACCATTTCATATGAAATGATTTTATTAAACAAATTACCATTCCTAATTTATAGATTTACACTATTCGTAAATTATAATTGGAATTCATGTAAACAAATAAATTAAAATATTAATGTGTGGAACCATTGTTCCATAAGTGGTTCATTAAGGATCCACAATCAAGTTATATGGGAAAACTTTAGGTTTATGCTAACAATTAAATTAATAAAATTATGTTACCCCTGAATGAAACTTTAGCACTATTCCATATATAAAAGTAAATACACTAACAAAAATCATATACATTACAAGAAATGCAAGAAATTAACTACACTTATATAGCATGGCATAATTCATGACATGTGAATAATCAAGTGCTTAGATTGATGTATAAGATGATACCTCCTTTCCATTCCAGGACAAGGAAAAAGTAATTCTATAATAATAATATCAATAATAATAGCACCACAAAACATGTGATTCACCCAATGGTGAAATCATTACAACTATAATAGGCACAAACCAAAATAAAAATATCCCATCCAAGCCAATTTTTCTTTCCCCTATATATGTGTTAGATACTCTGAAGTGCAGACTCATTACCAATTTTTGATATGTTCCTATTATCTTTTCTAGTTCCCAAATTTTATGAAAAAAGGAAAATAGTTATATGATATAACTTTGTAGAATACTATACATGTTTCACTCATAAGTCACCAAACTTGGTTGTCCACATGGCCTCAAGCGCACCTCCCCGTACACTAGAGGTTATCAACTAGCAATAAGGGCTTAGGGTGTGTTAGCTAGGATACTATGACCATTGGTTAGATTTTATTATAATGATATAAAATGATGATTAATATAAGAAATATTAATAAATAACCGTTAGTGAAATAATAAATCATGTAGACAAAATAAAAATGCATAAGCTGAATCTATATCATATAAAAAAATAATTTTCATGTCATGTCATATACAAAAAGGGGAGTAGGGGTACATGAATATACATCATGATTCACAAAATAATAAAATTCAAAAAATGATCACAAATAGAATCATGAGCATAAGATCTCTCCTTTACTCCTTTACTGCAACCTTAGTATACAATCAAGAATCCACAGCTAGAAGCTACCCTTTGTCCCAACCTGGATCCATACTATATATTTGGGTACCAACTGGTGGCCCAAATAGGGTGTGATATATTCATAGTAGTCAACCACTGATAGTGTCTAGTAAAATATAACTGATGAATATAAAATTATTAGTGTTCATGTATAAAAATGCGATAAAAATGTAAAATGTAAATGGGTCGGATCTGGTTCCTAAAGGACACTAGGATTATGCTACATCCTTCAGCCTAAGCTAGGAAATCAATGAAAATGTTTCTATATGTATAAATATGTGTATAAATATATATTCTATATACATAGTTACATATATATCCATATGTATAGATACTACAACTATCCAATACTTGAGGTGTAACTCAAATGTCCATAGATAGTAGTATGAGCCTCATATATTTCAATGAGTGGACATACCTGTGTGTCATGTATCATATGGGTCACTATGCCCATGTATACCAATATGGGATACCATGACCATATATAACATTTCCATTGGACACCATGTATGTATATCACATTTATCTAGGGACGCCAAGAATGTTTATCAAATTTCACCTGGGACACCACACCCAAGTATCACAAAGCCTATGAGATTTCATGCCCGAGTATCACACACATACAGGATGCTACACAAGTCCTCAACATAGGTCTAACTCTAACTCTGACCTGAGGATGAACCACCTATGATATAACTTTGTAATGACCTAGCCCATTAGGTCCCTTCTGGCTGGCAAAGACGGGGTTATCACAACCCCAATCCCACCTCCATAGGCCAGGGGATGGTGATAAGAGTCGAGAATTCATAACATAAATTGGGGGAATTTTCCTATTGTAGCTATACACACACACCCAACCATCTCCAAGAAATATAGTATAGGAATAATAAAAAGTGATTTATCATCTTGAGTAAAACCATGCATGCAATAACCTCTAGGGAAGACAGTCATAGTATGATAGAAAACAACTAAACTGTAAAGGGGAATAACAAACACACAACCATAAATGAAGTCCAAACCAAAAAACAACTGCAATAAAAAATAGCTGGGAGATATTGAATTCTATTCTCTAAGAATGTCCACCACACGCAGTCTATGTACTCTAGTATCCCAATGATCCACCAAAATGACCAACAATATTTCCATCATCTGCATAAGAAAAAACACATGTGGAAAAAAAACCATAAAGGGGTGATTATATTCATACCTAATAGGACACCCTGAAAATAATAGTGAGAAATATATAGATATTATAGAAGTAGTCATAAGATGAAAGAAAGAGGGAAAAAAACCTAACAACACACATATATTCTAATAAAATAATACCAGATGAGGGAGAAATAAGATCTCTATTTCAAAGCCTAGTCCAGCATGATGATACTGTCAATATCTCCAAAGGGGTCCATTTATAATCTCCATCATTCTAGGTATCTATTGAGGTAATTGTGTATAGGCCCTATACCTCACCAACATTCCACACAGTTGATGAGGAACAATTTCCAATAGACAACCCACACCCTACCAATTGGGGGGGGGGGGTATACTCATTAAGTAGACAAACCACACCCTAATACATCTAGGGGGTTCCACCCAGTATGTGTAAGACCCATGACCTAGTCGACAAAGGGGTTTCACTATGTATGTAAAGGACCCATGCCATAGTTTTTCATGTAGTTCAACTTAGTAGGTAGATGACCCACACCCTAATACTTCAGGGGGTGGCACAAAGTAAGTAGAAGACTCAAGACCTTGTAATTTAGGGGGTTCCACTCAGTATGTAGAGGACCCACACCAAAGTCTGTTTGGGGGGTACCACCCAAACCAGTGAAAGAAGTATGGGGGACCCACACATTAATGTAACAGGGGGTTTCCAGCCTCATAATTTCTTCAATGATGAACCTAATCACAAAAATCATCAATAATTTTCTAAAAAATATTCCATTTCATATCTCAAAATACAATACAGAGGCTACCATCATGTTCTACCTGGAAAAATGACCAGGATAGGCAACTCACAAGCCATAATCTAAGTATATATGAATTAGATACATAATTTTCATGTTTCTCAACATGGGTACATGATGTGTATGGAGTCCACATGAAATTTGGTCCCACTCTAATGCCTGGATTTGTTCTCCTCTGGAGGTGGATTAGAGGTCATTTCTCCATACACTACTTGTTAGGGGGTCCAAATAGCGTGTCTCAGCTACTTGAGGGCCTACCCATGTGCTCCTAGCCATGACTGTGTTCTTCAGGCCATTCCCATGTACCTGACCAGGTACCAGTCCATGCCTAGGTATCGACCCATACCCGTTTACTCCAAGAGTACACGACATGTTTTAATTCCCCAGATTTTCTTTTTATTAATTTTAAATATTATATGGATTAAATTTGATACCATGTGCAGAGACAATTTTTTGAATCCAAGGTCTGGTGTTCCCGATTTTTTTTTGAAAAGTATTAAAATATTAAATAGCATACCTATGTAGTTTTCCTAAAAAATTTGAATAACTTCTAAAATGGTTCCCATATCAGAAATATGAGGACACTATTTCATTCAGAACATCATATTTACCATAAGCAAGATCTAACACTAGTCAACACTGGTTGATTGTGGAAAATCAACTTGGGCATTTTAAATGAATAAAATAAATTAGAATAATTTATTTTAATTTATTTCATCAACATTGCGATGAAATAACAAGGTTGTTTTTAAATAATCTCTTTGGAAGAGATATACAGTTAGTTTCATAACCCATTAAATCTTTGGATATGTTGGGGGGAACCTCTATAAAATCCTCTCGAGTAGGTGACGATAGAAATTCGGATCAAAGATAGACCAAAATTGTTCTTGGTATATATCACCAATTGAGATGATGTGGCAACTAATATTCATCAGTGAGTGATTCCAAATATAGGTTAGATGTGTTATTTTGATTCATATTTCTAGTTCTTTATTCCTACAATGAATGTGGACTAATCCATAAATAGATAACCCGTGAATCAATCATACATGTGGGATGTGATGATATTTTGGGGGGGTTTATGGGATATTGATCTCATGATCATTTTATTATTTCGATTTTTTTATAACAGAGGCGGAACATGATCGACACAAACATTGATCTAGGTTCGTCCCTCTCTTTGGTTCTTGTTCTCCACCCCCCCCCCTAATTCATCGTTTGTCGTAAGCATTCTTCTCTTATCCATGACTCAACTTATCCTGATCAATCGGTCATTATGCACCATATTCTTGGAATAATAATCTGATATCACATATTTGGGATTGGAATGATGTGAAAGAGGTGTGAAGATAGACACATAGTGATTCAGATGACACTGGATTCCCAAATATGTGTTCTTCAACGTTCTTCAGTGCGAAATGAAGGACAATGATTTAATCTATTTTGTGAATGAATCAGGAGACAAAACATGTTTATTTAGAGATGACATGAATCGATGGTCTTGGATATTCAGTTATCTGGTGGATCGATCGATTGATCGAAGTTTAGAAGCAAAGGGTTCATGTGGGATAATCTTCAGTGATTCTGGAAAATCGTAAACCACATGGCATGTAATCTTGGATTACACAGCATTTGGGACCCCTTGTGGTGGCTAGGTTTTCAGAAGAATGTTAAGGATCATGCGGTGTGTGACCCCATCACACGACATGTGACCTCTCCTGGGTAACTTGATGTGTAACAGGTAAGTACATGGAAATGATGTAGAATAAACGGGTTGCATACATGGTGTGTACTACCCCACACAACATGGACTAAACCAATTACATGGACTAACCTATATACTAGTACATGGGAAGGAATACATAGGATGACACCATGTACTAGAACACAAGCAAACCCTGAATGGACGAACATGGTGTGTGTCTCCTTCTACATGTCGTGTACCCATCTTCTACACGATATGGTTTAGAATAACACATTCCATTATACATGGGCAGTACCCGGGGTCAAGGGACATGAAGCATGACCCTAAAAACTCTATGTAACCCTATCTACATGGATTGATTCTATTTCCCCCCATATCATGGACACTTTTTGTAAGGGTTAGTTACCTTTATTTTTTCTATAACTGTTGGTAGGAATCATTTACTACTCATAGGATTATAATACCTTGAAAAAGACTTCTTATATAGAGTTGTTGGAATCCCATGAGAGGCCCGTAATAGGATCCTCTATTCATTCTTCATGCCCTGGGTGGAGTTATTGGGGTTGACATGACCAAAACAATGCACGTGTTGATCCTCTACCTAGCAGGATAATCCAGATTGAGTTGTTGGTATCACCCCATGACCATGGTTGTGAACCCCATTTATTGTACTATATCTATCTTCAGATATATTAGAGTATCTCTCTCATGGAGAGACCCAACGATCAATAGATCTCAGACAGACATCATCCTTACTTTCTGAATCAGGAGTGTTTTATCCTGAATGAGTGCTTCATGGAATCTTCAAGTGGAATTCCTAGTGTTAGTAGGCAGTGGTTGTGAATCACCTCTAGATTGTGTGTCTTTGTTGAGTATATATGGATATTATTATTATATGTACTGTAGACATATACCTTGGTATAGATGACTGTATCTTTCCTTTGATGTATTGATTTATGATTTTGGGGTGTCATACTAAGTATTTTCATACTCACCCATACACGGGCTTTGCCTACAAATGTCAGGTCTTCTTCAGATGATCAACCTTTTGATGGAGTCCTAGATGGACTAGGACTAGATGATGCTTTATGTGACCAGAAAGACTAAGGTATGTTCTCTTGACTATATACATTAGTACTAGTACATTTTTCTAATAGGTTGGACCTGTGGTTATAGAATCTTTTTGGCGGTCTTGTATTTTGGATCTGTTTACTTTACATTACTTTCTATCATAATCTGGTTGTGGGATATAGTGGTATGCATGCATTTTTTACTTACTAGTTTTTACATTTCATTTTTTGTGGGCTTGGAGATGTGTTCGTGCATACAAGTACATAGGAAATGACTCCCAGGTTAGATATATGCCTACTCGATGCAAGTAACCAGACCATGGCCTATTAGAGGTGGGCTTAGGGAGTCATGGCATGAGCCTCACTTGGATGGATCGTGATTGAGTGGTATCAAAGTTGGTCAGTAATAATTTAGGAATGGAAGTATGTGAGATTGGTTTGGGGTGACATTGTTATATGTTTCATGTTCAACTTTCATGCTAGGGAATCTAGTGTTGGCATGGAAGCTGACATATCCATACATCAGGACTCTGATAACCTAATTTTTGACATTGTATATGAAAACACTGGTTGTAGGGAAACTAATGGTAGATGCATCATATAGGAATGGGTTATGGTTTGCATGTCCTTCTTGAGTTAGCTCTCTATATAGACTCATTAACCGTGGTGTGTCTTGTTTTCTTACAGGATGCCTCTGCGACACATACGAGCTATGATTTAGAATCTTGATCATGAGGATGACCCCCTCAGTTATGAGGCTTCAATATAGGGAACATTACCCTCGATTTCACCTCTCGGTGGTGCTCTATCCATACCTCCACCTATAGAGCAGCATGTGGTGCCCGTAGTACCAATAGCTGAAAAGAACTGGCAGAATGTTCTTCATGGATTTTATAGACAAATACCCCTAGGGTTACGAAGAGATATTGAACCACATGTGATTGTGAACAATTTTGAGGTAGTGACCCATGTTTTCCATGTAGTCAAGACAATAGGGGATTATATGGTCATCATGGCGGCAAGCCTTCTATATGGATAAGTGGGATGATAATGGAGTTTTTCTATCTAGAATAATGATGAGGTGACTCTTTTTTGGACAGAGTTTCAACACCTCTTTAGAGAGGAGTTCTCACTAGTTATGCTAAGAGCTGTGAATATACAAGAGATTCTTCAAATCCAAAAGGGCAGCATGACCGTGGATGATTATTTCTCAAGGTTTTACAACCTTTCCAAGTAATCTATGGATATGTTTAAAGATCATTAATTCAGTGCTCAGACCTTTGAGTGAGGTCTGCGTTGAGACATTCGAGCCAATGTTATCACTCTGTGCATTCTGACATATGTTGGGGTGCTTGAGTGGGATTTGGTGGTTGAGATATTCTTGGATGAGTAGATACAGCTGTTGATAGTTAGAAGTGGATGACCAAGATTAGAGACCTTGGCAGTACGGAGAAAACATTAGTCCTAGGGACCTAGATTTGAGATATTTTCCAAGAGAAGGTCCTAGTACATAGGATCTGTAGTTCAGGGCTCACATGGTGGGTCTAGTCAGACTAGAGAGAGGAAATTCTATTCATGTGACTGTAGGGGACATCTCAATCAAGATTATTCAACCCACTATACTAATAACAAGGAAACTGGGGATAAACCACTAAGGTAGAGACAAAAAAAGGATCAAGTAGATCCATAGGGTGGCGAACATGGAAGAGGAGTTGGGAGAGCAGCATGAGGTGGTCTAAATTTCGACTTGCTACCACCCCCCCCAGGTGGTCCGTGCCAGGCTCAAAGTGATAGTGGATAAGGGAGATGTCAGATACATGCTGTCAAGCCATATGTCCCAGGGGATCTAGGATTGATTCGTGGTATGATCTATATTTTTCTACATTATATATAGTAATGATAGACCTGGGTTCTATTCATTAATTTCTCACCACATATCTTCTTTGAGACATATAGATTCTGGATGAACTATTGAATCAACCCTTAATCTTAGAGACACCTACTAGAGAAGACTCAGTGATCACACACTTGTTCCGAATATGTGAAATAACTATTGGAGGTAAGAGTTTTGGTTGGAACCTCTTGGTGGTATCATTGAGGCCTTATGGCATCATTCTTGGTATGGATTGGTTATCTACAGTCCATACCAATATTGATTGTTTTAGGCGAAGGGTTTTGTGTGTCTATAGTGATGGAATGTTTTTTACCTTAGTTGGTGAAAACAAAACCCAAGAAACATAGGATGGACTCATTCATAGAAGGATATAACTAATTACTCATCAGTTAGCTATCCTGAACCTTGGTGCAGTGCATGTTATGAGCTTCCAGTTTCCAATAGTGGTGGTGGAGTACAAGGATTTATTTCTTTAATTTGTTACATGTTTACCTCCCCACCGAGAGATATACTTATACATTAATTTTCATCCTGCTACAACATCAATATCTACACTAGTATATCAGATGGATCCCATAGAGAGATTTGTGATCTGAGGGTGCAGTTGGAGGACTTGTTGAGTAAGGTCTTCATGAGACACAATGTTTCACCATGGGAAGCCCCATTTTTGTTTTCCAAAAAGGTATAAGGAAGCTTGAGGTTAGCTTTGGACTACTGGTTCTCAAACCAAGTGACTATGAATAACACGTATCCACTACTAAGGATCGATGACCTATTTGATCAGTTGAATTGGTAAAAATGGTTCTCAAAGTTTGACCGCAGATCAGGCTATCACCATCTACGAGTACGAGATGAGGATATACCAAAGACATCATTTATACGTCTTTACGGTCACTATGACTACTTGGTGATGCCCTTTGGCGTGAAAAACACCCCAATAGTGTTCATGTGACTCATGAACTACATATTTCATCCTTACATAGACTTGTTCATGGTGGTACTTATCAACGATATTCTTTTGCACTTAGCATCTAAGGAGGAGCACAGGAGACACTTAAGGTTGGTTTTGGATGTACTCTGAGTGCACTAGCTTTATGGGAAATTCTCAAAGTTACAATTATATATTCTAGTGGTCCACTTTCTGGGACATGTTATCTTATTGGATGGAGTGGTAGTGGATATGACCAAGGTTGAGGTAGTGTTTTCATGAGATCTAGCTAAGAATGTGATAGAGGTGCGGTGTTTCCTTAGTCTAGTAGGCTTTATCAGACATTAATACCTGATTTCTCTAGGATATCATCACCTATAACATCTTTGAATCAAAAGGGGTAACCATTCATGTGGACAGATAAGTTCTAGTATACTTTTGAGTAGCTTAGGAAAAGATTGATGAGCACTTCGATCTTAAGAATTCAGGAGGATGGTTTTGTGTGTGTAGTGTCATTCAATGCATCAGGAACTAGGCTTGGTTGTGTACTGCCACATATGCAATTGGTGATTCCCTATGGTTCATGCTAGTTTAGACAACATTAGTAGATCTATGTGACCCATGATCTTGATTTAGCAATGGTAGTCTTTGCATTGAAGATGTGGTGACACTACCTAATGGGTTAGCAGTTCATCATCTAATATGATCACATAAGTCTCAAGTATATATTATCACTGAATGATAGGAACTTGAGAAAAATGATATGGATATAGTTCCTTCAGCACTATGACTTTGAGATCGCCTATACTTTGGGGAAGGGGACAGTGGTGGCATATGATCTTCATATAATATCTAGTTCATAGTTGTTGAATGAGTCATTAGAGAATTTGACCACATTAAGGTTATTCTTTAAGAATGGAGATATAGCATCTTACCTCTAGTCGATGGTTTCTACCCATCCAGACTTACAACGAGTCTGGGAGGTACAACATGGGGATACTGATTGTGAGGCCCTACAATCTTAGATGTCCATATGGAATGCTCTTGATGGATATTCCAAATATAGGGATCACATGATTATTTTTAGATGACCAACAGTAGTACTAGTGACGTTGTAGGAGGAGGTTCTGAGGGAGTTGGATATGTCCCCTTTGGTGGCACATCCAGGTGCGGAAAAGATATTCCAAGACCTTTGACATTATTTTTGGTGTCCATGGATGAATAAAGGAGTTTCAGAGTCTGTTTCTTGATGCCTTACTTATCAAAAAGTAAAGGCTGAGCACCAGGTTTCAGTGGGTTTATCTCAACCCCTTCAGGTGCCCAAATAGAAGTGGGATGAGATATCTATGGACTTCGTGATGGGCTTAACATGTACATCTAGGAGATAAGATACCCTCTAGGAGATAATTGATCGACTCAATAAGTTGGTTCACATCATAGCTATCTGATATCAGAGTTCAGTAGAGATCTTGAGACACTTCTACATGCAAGATATAGCGCAACTCCATGGAGTTCCATCAATGTTTTTTTAAAATAGTGATTCTCACATTACATCCCAGATGTAGAAG
Source organism: Viscum album (assembly GCA_963277665.1). NCBI lineage: Eukaryota > Viridiplantae > Streptophyta > Magnoliopsida > Santalales > Viscaceae > Viscum > Viscum album. The sequence continues at coordinate 68,472,804 of OY728154.1, forward strand.
GGATTACATCAGGTGTTTTGGATCCAATTACGCTTGAGCACAATATTTTACCCAAACAAGGTTAGCTAGATGCTGCAGACCATTCAGGTTCTGGAGAACATGTTGTGGGCTTGCATGTTAGACTTCATCGATAGTTGGGAGGATCACCTACCATTGGTGGAGTTTGTGTATGACAACAACTACTATCCCACCATTGGTATGGCACCATTTGAGGATTTTAATGGGAAACTCTGTAGCTCAACACTTTTCTAGACTGACCTAGGAGAGTCAACACTCATGGGCCTGGATTTGGTGTGAGATACTAGAGATAAGATGCAGATCATCTAGGAGAGAATTAAGACTGCACAGATTCATCAAAAGTCTTTTGCTAATAGGCGATGGAGGTTTTTGGAGTTTGAGGAAGGAGACCATGTGTTTCTTTGAGTTTCTCCTCGATGTGAATTGAATATATTTGGATGAGGGGATATGTTATATCTAAGTTTTATCAGACCTTTTTAGATACTGTGTAGAGTTGGTGAGTTGGAATTCAACTTAACTCTACCTCCATAGTTAGACCAGGTACATGACATCTTCCACATGTCACAACTGAGGAGGTACGTGCATGGCCCATCACACACCATCGATTGGGGAAAAATAAACATCGAGGATGGAGAGATTTGTTATGAGTACCTAGTGAATATTGATGATTATCAAAAGAGTATCCTTCATGAATGATCAATTCCATTAGTGTGTGTCCAGTGGAAACATGATAATCTCTAGGAGATTAATTGGGAGCGAGAGGCTCAGATTCGTGCATTGTACCCACATCATTTTTATTATCCTTTGTTTTTTATTTTTGAGGACATAAATCCCAATGGTGGAGAGAATTTAAATTCCTCAATTTTATTTTTATTATTTTTAAATATTATATGGATTAAATTTGAGACCAGGTGCTGAGATGGCATGTATTTTTGAGACCTTGTGTTCCTAGAACAATTGTTTGAGAAATATTAAAATATTAAATAACACGCACATGAAGTTTTCCTGAAAATGTTTAATAAATTATAAATGGGATCATAGATCCACAATTTGAGGGCATCATTATGTTTAGAATATCATTTTTACCCTATGTCCGACCTAATGTTGGTCGGTGAGGGTTGATTGTGGAAAATCATCACGGGTGTTTTAAATGAATAAAATAAATTAGAAAAAATTATTTTAAATTATTTCATCGATACAATGAATAAAATATATTGTTTCTTTGAAATAATCCATTTGTAAGAGATCCAGGGATAGTCTCAAAACCTTGGAATTCTCATAAGACGCTGGGAGGAACCTCTGAAAAATCCTCTCGAGCAGGAAATGACATAAATTTGGATCATAGATTAAAAAAATCCATTCTTGGTAGATATTTACAATGGTGAAAATGTGTCTAATGATATTCACAAGGTAATGATCGAAAGTCTAGGTAGTATTTTTTATTATGCTTCTCCTTTCCCATTATTGATTCCTGCAATGAATAGGGAATAATACACAAACTAATTAGCCTAATGATCGATTATACTTGTGAGAAGGGATGCTATTTGGGGGGTTTTGATGGGATATTTATCTTGTGATAAATTTATTTATTCAATTTCAATTCTAATGGTTAAATATCAAGATCAACATGAACAATTATCTAGGTCCATCCCTCTCTTTGGTTCTTGTACTTTTCACCCCCACCCCATTCATCATTCGTCGCGGGTGTTATTCACTTGGATTATGACTTGACACATCCTGATAAATTGATCTTTGTGCACCTGATTCTTGGTGAAATGATATGATATCATAGATCTGATATTGGCACGGAATTGTGGTGGTTTAATGACAAAAATGGAGTGAATCAGACAATGGTGGATCCCAAAATCTGTGTTCTTCAATGCTAAATGAAGAATGAATATTTAATCTATTTTGTGACCTAATCGGGAGAAAAAAATTTATTTGGTGATGACATGAATCAATGATCGTGTATCTCTAGTTTCTTGGTGGATCAATAAATGGATAAAAGTTCTCCACCAGTAGGAGTGTGCGGGAGAAGCTCTGGTGATTCTGGAAAATCGCAAACCACACGACGTGTAATCCAGAATTACACATCATGTGGGGTCCCTTTTTAGAGGCTAGGGTTTCAGGAGAAAGATAAGGATCACATGGAATGTGACCTTCCCTGAGTAAGTCTACATGTATATGGGATGTACACAGACATGGGGTGGATTACATGGGTTTCCTATACAGTGTTTACTACCCCACATGACATGGAATGAACCAGTTACACTAACTACCCCATGCACTGATACATAGGTCGGCTTACATGGGACAGAACCATGTACTGAAACATGGCTAGAAAACAAGGGTTGACCCTATATGGACAAATATTTCATGTGACTCATTCTATACACCATGTACCTATCTTCTACATGACACATTTTGGAATGACATAGGTCATTGTACATGAGTAGTACCCAGGGTCAAGGGACATGACTTGTGGTCCTAATACATGTCGTGAACTCCTCTCTACATGGCTTGATTTTATTGATCTCCTTATCTTGGATAGGTTTCATTAGGGTTCATTCCCTTTATCATTTCCCTGAGGTAGGTATGAATTGTTTCCTACTCATACAATTATGATCCCTTCAATAAGACATCCTAGATAGAGTTATTGGAATCCCCCGAGAGGACTGGATTTGGATCCTCTATTCATTATTCATGCCCTAGGTGGGGTTCTAGGTATCGATTTGATCAGTACTACATGGGCGCTGATACTATACTTGGAGGGTTAGTCCAGATTGATTTTTTATTATCACCCACACCCTGGCTATGATCCTCATTTGTTGTATCATATCTCTCTTCAGATCTATCAATGTATCTCTCTCATGGAGAGACCCAAAAATTAGTACCTCTCATATGGATTTCATTAGTGCTTTTGGACTCAGGGGTTGGTTCTCCCAGATGAGTGCTTTGTGGAATATTAAAGTTGAATTCTTAGTGTTTGTATATAGTGTTTGTGACTTACCTCTAGAATGTGTGTCTTGGTTGAGTATATCTGGATATTGTTGTTTTATGTGATGTAGACATATACCTATGTAGAGATAATTTTATCTTTCATTTTTTGAATTTATTTTTAGTTTTGGGGTGTCCTTCTTATTATTTTTATACTCACACATGCACGATATTTCACTACACATGTTGTGTCTTGTGCAGATGAGCATCATTTTGGCGGAGTCCTAGTCAGACTAGGAACAAACAGTGCTTTGTGAGACCAGAAAGACTATGGTTTATTCTTGTGGCTACAAATAGCAGCCCTAATACCTTTTTCTTATAGGTTGGACATGTGTTTATAGACTCTTTTGGGTGGTATTTTATTCTGGCCTTTTTACATTACTTTACCTTTCGTCATAATCTGGTTGTGGGATATAGTTGTAATCATGCATTGTTTACTTAGCAGTTTTTACATTTATGAATTTTGTGATCTTGGAGATGTGTTTGTGCATACAGGTACATAGTCATTTCCTACCATGTTAGTGATATTCCTACTCAGTGCTAGTCACTAGCCCATGTCCTATTGAAGGTGGTCTTCAAGAGTCATGACGTGGTGCCTACTAGGATGGGTGGTGACACATGTCATGTTGTATGGGGTCCTAGCCATGTGCAGCTGGAACATGGATCAGTCACCCATGGAGGGTCACACAACATGTGGGCCCAACCACATCGTGTTTTATTTTTATCTTCCCAAAAACACTATCACCAATTCTAGGGGTACTACCTATATTTTATTATTAGACAACATTCTTTGTAGTCATATTTTCTGTATAAAAACATGTTCTCTCATGTCGTTTCTAGATCCATGACCACAAATATGAATCCCTCTATTTGATCACCCAAGATCGGTTGGATTTTCCTTGTATCATCGATTACGACCCTTTTGTGTCTGAAAATCAAATCCTAATCACCCACAGTAGTCCGTCGCACATGTCGTATTCCTCCCATCAGCTATTGTCATCCGAGATCCTATATTTATAGTAATAATCACATGTATCCAGAAAAGAATCAACATTTTCCCACAAATCACCACCCCAATCATCATTCTCACAACCTCCATGAATATAGGGGTTCTATTGTTCTCAAACCCTCCCAAAGAAAGTAGAACAGTGACCCTGTATGCCCACAATTAAGGGCACAATGATAAATAGGGGGAAATCCCAATAACAAGGGTGATGAATGTAATTGGCTATGTCTTTTAATAATATGATTGAAAAGTGTGTAAAATAGTCTTAGATTTTGGATTAATATAATAAATTGGATAAAAAAATTAATTCATCAAAAAGATCATGCGAATGGTGGGAAAATGAAGATCAAAAGTAGATAAATATATATTAGTGGTCAAACTTGTAATCAAGGGAAAAACTAAAATTGATAAGACCTACCAAAATTTGGATTAATAATTGGTGGAGAATGTATTCTCTATAAATGATGATGATCTATTATTTTTACTTCTTATCGATCCACCTATATCTGATAATTTTTTGTCATCTGATCTCAATCAACAAATAAAGAATGCTCTTAACATCTTATCGAATATCACAAGGGTGATGTGTCTGAAAATTGTAAATATTTCATAAGATGATATTTATAAAGATTTTTAATTATGTAATTTAATATAAAATAAATAAATTTAATTATTTATTTTAATTAAAAATATCACCAATGGCTACCTCCACTGGATTTTTGATGTCGATCAACATTATGTCATGCAAAGGGAAAACCCCGCTTCCCAGAATCTGTTGTGGTCTCATATTTTCAATCCAAGAAACCTTTTTGGAGATAAACAATTATTTCTAAAAAAATATGAATTTATGATATTAATATGTTTATAATATCAATTCTGGGATCATAGGGCCTTGGAATCTCACATCATCTCAGCAGCTGGCTCTGAAAACATTTCTTTAATATATATCAAAGTCTTACAAGGAAAAAACAATGTAACAATAGGTAATAGATATAGATTTAATTAACATTATCATAAATTTGATATGAATATTATTATGTAATGGTGAATTAATATTTAACTTTGTTTTTTTTTCATCCATTAAAAAATGAAAATAACATTCATTGGTATGTTTGACTTACTGTCTTAATGAACATTGTAATTCATTTTTATATATCTATATTTTATGGATGAATATAAATACATATATAATAAATATATATTATATTTATATCATGATAAAAAATATTTATGTGATATAATCAAAATCAAATCATGAGAACCGAATCTACTTAGGTAAAATATACAAACAAATAATGCAATTGTCACGCTGAACAACGATTTTAATAAGAATTTTTAATAAACTGGTGAAAAAAGGTTATAACTAAATAAAATATAGTATCATATATATGATTATGGTTATTTAATGTATTTTTAATAAATCTATATTTATTATATTGGAGGTTCAAATACATATGGAGTATGTTGGACCTAAGGTAAGGAATTTTTGTCTCACATTTATTTCTATCACATTCCATATTCAACAATTGATTTTTTTTGTGGTCTGTATACTACCCATGAATTAATTTTGTTATTATTATCATAAAAATTATAAGAAATATATATCCATATAATTTTCTTTCTTTCATGGGTCTTACGATTAAAAAAATACAAAAGTGGTAAATCTTTTATGATACAATCTCATTGTTTATTAGGGTTTTTTATGATCATGATTTAGACGATTAAGTCTTATGATTAATCTCTCAAGAAACACATTAATTTATTATCATATGGATATTTCTTGAAATTGAATTTTTTTTAATTTCATTTTCTCTCTTTATGTACTCAAGAGTCAAAAGGAGTGTTTTTAAGGAAAACCAACTTTATTTATATCTTCAGTAAAAATTCTTTTTTCTTCTTTATACATACATTCTAAAAAAAATTCAAGATTGTTTTTATATTCATATATGAATTTTAAAGTAAATTTTACAATTTCTTTTGATTTTTTTACAAAATGGTTTAAATATAATCTTTTTTTTTCATTTTTGAAATGATTCTTTTTTGAATTTTTTCAAAAAAGTCAACGGAATATTTGTTTTAACCTATATGTAATGAACATAATTTTTTTCCATCATGAAAAATAACTTATGTGAAACTTCCATTACAAGGTTATTTTCAAATAAAAATTTTTATTTAATTTTTTTAAAATTTTAAGATTTTAAATAGCTGATTTCAAAGTGAAAAGTATATTTTCCTCATGAATTATTTTAATGATATTTAAATAGTATTTATATTCATCATATAAAACATACCTTGATTCAATATAATATTTAGTGGGTACATAGACTAATGATTCCATCCCTACTATTTCTCTATATGGTTTATGATTATGATGAAAAATGTTTATGAAACCATTTTTTCCCATGAGTTATTCCATGATGAAATATTTATGAAACCCATTTTATTTTAATGGGTTATGATTTGATATATATTTTATGATCTAATGGAATAAATTTGTATGATTTTAATTATGTGATGGTTGGTATTGGAAATATATATCCTTCCAACATATTGTGTAAAGAATAATTCTCTATGATCTCAAAGGGTACATGAAATGTAATCTCAGTCCCAAAATATTGTACACGGTAAGATATCCCAAGCCCAAAAGAAGGTACATGAGAGGTTATACCAAGAACAAAAGAGGGTAAATGGGATGTTATACATAGAAAACATTAGGTGCACATGTGGTTAATGGAATACTAACATTTTATGAATGAATTGGTGTGTATCCTTGACATAATATTTTATATGATTATGTGTATGACACAAATATAAGTCTTATGCCAATTTTATGATCTAATGGATTATTTTATTTGATTAAATTATGATTCATATCTTATGAACTACTATGATTTATCACATGAATCATGTTTATGACATATGAGATACAGATTATGGGTTTAAAATGTTATCCACATATTCTCATGCACTTATTCACATGTTATGTTGATATCTCCATTTTCTACCATAACTAAGAATTTGAGAACATTATTTATTATGTTTCCTTTTCGTATGTTATAAAGAATGGTATCATATTTGAAATGTCTAAGAAGGGTACTAGTTATTAATGAATTAGTGGGTGATGATGTAGTTCACTTATGAAATAGTTATATATGCTTCTAATTTTTCAAATATACTATACCTATATGATTCTGTAATGGATCTTTATGTAATGAAATGAATATTAATATAATAAGATGCAATATCTATGTATGAAAACTGTGGATAGCTATAGTCATCACATTTTCATACTTTCTAAGAACATTAGTTCAGAAGATACATGCCAAAATACCATCCTAAATTCCCTCCCCATGTCTTAAAATACCTTTTTTCCATTAGTCCATCCATTGAAGTTTTAAGGAGTAATCAAAATATAGTTTTCTAAAGTAGTGGTATAACTCATAACTAAGTGTTTCCATGTTCATTTATTCTTTCCCCATTCATAAATATTCTAAAGTCATGATTTTATAATAATATTAGCTTCATACATATTATAAAATGTAATTATATTCATGAAATAATCATTTATTGTCTTATATCCACCCCAATGGTAATTGAAAGAATCCCTTGTGTACATACCTACAATCATACCCCCAAAGTGTTTTTATTAATTATATGACACCCCAATTAATATCTTATTATTATGATAGATTTAATGTCTATATATTATATTTATTAAAGTATTATACCTCTATAATTGTTATATTTTATCTACCTTCTAACCTTCCCATCTATTGGAATACGATAATATTGTCCATGAATACGTGTGAACTACCACCTCCACAAAGTGATGAAATAAATTTTTCATAAGAATCTGTTATGTATTTTTTAAAAATAATATATAATGAACAAATATGATATTTATACAATGATTATTATTTTAGGGATTATAGATATATGATCATGGTTCAAGGACCGGAACCCCTATGAAAAAACATGCATGAAAGATAGAATAATTAACATCCAGAAAAATGATTATAACAAAGATATTTCAATAAACCAATAATAAAATTTTACAATTGAATAATATATGGTATGATAATATTTAATTTTTATATTTTATAGATGTTTAAAAAATCTAATTTTTTATACCATATGTTAAGGGAACGTACAAATAATGTTATGACTTGAGGTAAGGGTTATTTGTCTCAATATTGTTTCATTGATACATGTTTCATGTCATGTAGATATTTCTGTTAATGGGGTGTATAAACTATTAATTTGAAATTTTATATCATGAATCCTTCTTAAATAATGGAATTATACTAAGAAATCAATAAATTACATCTACGGGGCTATGATTCTATAATACCCATGTTGTAAGGGATTTATGTTACAATCTCATTTATATTCAGGGTTGTCTATAATAAATTTCCAATTAGGGAAATTATATATTCTAAACCATTTAAAACCAATATATTTTCCTATATGGTTTTTATTTCTTGGGCTTCCATTTTTTCCATATATTTTACCCTCTTTGGTACTTAAGATGATCAAGAAAACGTTTTTAGGAAAATATGATTGTTTTTATTATTATTTGTGTCCAAAATCATTCTACTATATGTCCATGCTCTTAAAGATGTTTCATTAATGTTTTTATATACAAATATATCATTGAGAAGGTAATTCTTACCACCTTTTACTTTCATTAAATTTTTTAAAATGAATATTTTTTATGTTTTTAGATACGAATAACTTGTTATTTTTTCAAAATCATGAATGGAATGATTTCTTTTAACTTATATGAATGTAAAGTATTTTCCAACTATTATGTATTTAATTATAAATGTATTTTCCTTTACAATTTCCAAGGTTTTTACTAATAAAAAAATATTATTATTTTTTCTAGTAATTATTGTTTTAAAAGTTACCAAAATGAAAGAGAAGTTTTATCTTCCTTTTGAAAACTTATTTTAAATGCTGTTAAAAAATATATTTTCATGTTTGTTAACATCCTTTATGGAACAATATTATTCTCTATGGATATGATCTTATAATGGTATCCACATTTATCCATCTACATTTCTATATGACATGTGATGATGATGGTATTATGATGATTTTTGGAAACTCATTTCATTCCAGTGGGTAAATTAAGCTATGATGAGGCAACGAATGATATTATGACACCATATAAATACCATCATCATAACATGACATATAGAAATGTAGATGGATAAATGTGGATACCATGTAATGATTAAATAATTAAAAAACCCTTTTATTTTCAATGGGTTATGATATGATAATATGATGATTGTTTATGATCTTGTGGCGCATATATTAATGGTCTTTATTATGTGATGGGTGATCCTAGAATTTTATATTTCACCAATTTATTAGTTAAATATGGTAAAATAATGAGATAATATGTACCAAAATGGGGAGTAAAACTAGTTTAGTTATGGAATTTTTCTAAGATGATAATCTTGGGAGTGAACCTTAACTACGAAAATGATAAAATAGAGAGTAAACCCAATCAAATATTATATTATTGTATGTGATCCTTGAAAAATGAAATTATTTTATATTCGTATAATTTTTCCAAAAAATTACAATTACATGTTCTAATTCATATGATATTATCTCATGAATCAGGATTGATTAATAATGAATCCTCACTCTTATGACTCATGTATTTAAAAAATTCTAATGATTTATAAAATAACATGTGATTTATGATATATAATAGATTGGGTAGGAACATTGTATGTTATGATCATGTTATTATACACTTATTTTTATCTTATTCATGTATATTAATATAAAATGATATCTTCCAAGTTTAACCTTACTGTGAAACTAATATCAACCTTTATTTTGTTTTAATTTTCCATTGGTTATGAAGAATGATATTATGTATTATTTTTCTAGTTGGGTATCATGTGTGGATAATTTTATGGTATATGTGGAATTATTGTTATAAAAAACTAATATTTAGGATTAATTGTAATAATAAACATTTTAGGTGAAAGAAAACATTTTTTATGTCATAGATTTTCTAAACTCTATAAAAATATAATCCTAAAGGGGATAGTGTATATAAGTGAATAAATAGATGATATGGATATTATAATTAGGTATAGTTAAAATTAGTTAATTTTTTATCATATATGGTATTAAATGAATATTTATTTTTCACTAAATCTAGCGGTGTGAGTCTCAGATCATCACAAACATTACTTGAACACATTTGTGATCCTTAGTATAGCCTATCAGCCCCTAAAAAGCAGTTAATTGTAAAATAATATCCAGTCACTTGAGGAAATATTTAAATATTTTTAAATAGAAATAATTTTATGATGGTATTGATATATTACCTTGGTTGAGCCCTCATAATATAACAATTTCCACTAAAGTATTTAGATGGCCCTATATAAAGCTATCTATGGGAAGATATGTTAAACTAAAACATGTGGGGATGATATTAAAAAATAAAATCATCCATGTCATAAAATTTTTAAAGAGGTGTTAGATATGGTTAATGATATTTAAAAATACATTAAACCAACTCAAATTATAAAAAAGGTTATGATAAAAATTTTCAAACTGGCATTGAGTTCATTGTAAGAGAGAATTTTTCTTTTGAATATCACCATGGAAAAGAGTCCTGAGGTATGTAAATAAATGAAATCTAAGACCAATGGATATTTTCTTCTTTGATATCATCAATACCATATGAGTTGTATATTATAAATTGGAACAATGAACAAATAAATATCAAGTAAATATTGTGTTTTATATATATTTATTGAGGCTATATATGCATGATCCATCACATGTATTGAATCCAGAGTAGGTAAAACAATTTAAGAACTCTCTTATATAGTTAAATCAGTGAAGATCATTGATGTTAGAGACAATATACTGAAAAAATAGTATAATAAACCTTATCAAAGTGCTTTAGAGAAACCATGATTACAAATTGGTTATATAGGAACCTAAGAGTTAAATAATATAGAAGATCCCCATCTATTCCAAATAGAGGATATTGTTTTACATTTTTCAGATGAATTTTCAAAAGGGGAAAATTTTAAAATCCTTTGAACTATAGTTTTGGATCTGGTGCTAAACATACATATTTCTCTTTCACAACAAGTATTAAAACATAATCCAAAAAAGGTTGATTTCATTGGGAACTAGGTGTATATTATATCTTTAACCTAAAAACATTAATCACACTTTTACCAAAGTCCCTTTATAATAGAACCAAATCTCTATAAATAATATTATAACCTATGTAAATAAAAATTATATTAAAGTAGTGTGGTTAAATGATCTGTAAGGCATAAAATATGATCAATGAATCATATATAAGTTATGAATAATAATAACTTTATGATATACATAATCCTGGGAAAATTTTATTCATTAATGAAATAAGATCATAAAATTATAGCTAGTGATTATGAATGGAAATTACATAATTAGGAAACCCTCCTGTCATTATTATATATTTATTTTCATTAATTCGTTAATTTATTAAGTATTTGTTTGTTTCAAGGGATTTTTGAACCTAATACGTGATATAATTGGAATTAGAGAAGGGGTAATTTTCAGTGAATGCATGGTTGTATTATAGTTTCCCAAACCTTTTAGTTAAACCATATAGGCATCCATGAGTCTTTAGAAAAATTTTCATATTTGGCACATGGTTTCCCAGACTATGAATCCAAATTGTATGCCGTACCAAAATTTATAATGTGAAATTCATTTAATTCCTTTAATTAATTTTTTGTTTTCATTTGGATTATTTCATCCAATTAAATATCATAAAACCCTCCTCCCATTCTATGTATCTTCACCCCTTTAATATTTCTAATGGTTCTTTCTTTATTGGGAATAGTATTTTATGGTAAATACTTTTACTCAATCATTTATTCTTCATATTATTTTCTCCTTAAATATTCTTCCATGTTATTAATTATTTTGATTCTTAATTGGTCATGGCGTTCACTCCCGATCCAAGGTAATGTGATAAATTTGAACACTAGGGTTCTTATGGTTCATAAAGATCCCTTGCAGCCTAATATATTGACACATAAGTGGATTATTAGGTTTTAATGGATTTTAGGTTGGTGTCTCTATTTAAATAATATTTATGTTGTAACACTTTTGGTAGATAATATTTCTCAAAGTATTATTTACCATATTGTGATCTAAGTAATTTATTGAGGGCTAGTTTATAATAAATCCTTGTGTTTATTGAATTTATTTTTCTCAATGCAAAATTATTTAAAATCGTTCCATGTTAAATTCAATTTAAATTTTTTTATATACCTAGAAGAAGTTTTCTGAAATGTTTCAAAAGGACTTTTGGATTTAGATGTGTTTTAAAATGATATTTTAGGTGAAATTTTGTATATAAAGTACTTTATGTGATTTATCTTTGTTTATACCCAATTGTTTTTATTTTGTTTATTAATATTGTAATTGTAATTTTCATTTTTCAGAACTAGATTTGGATTGGTTAGACATTGGAATATTAGGTAGTTGTAAGTGATTTTATAGTTCCATGTTTCACCCTAGTGTCGGGATGTGATAGATTTGTGTTTTACCCATGTGTAAAAATGTGATTACTTTATTCTTCAGCCTAGTGCCACGATGTGAGAGCCTTATGATTTTCTCTTAGTAATGTTATAAAAGGGAAACTTTAGGTAGTTGTAATGGTATTTTTATTTACATTTCTAAATGGTTCAATGTAGTTCATCTGGTGTTCACATATATGATTCTTTTGGCGGACACCATTTCATTTAATTGATAAGAAAATGTATCCCCATGTTTTTCTATTTTATCTAAATGTTTTCTATCATTCTTGGATTATGTGGGTATTGATATTTTATATGTTCTATTTGATTATATTACATATACCCTATATATACACATTCAAATTTTGATGGTTATTTTGAAAACAATGACTATATTTGTCTCATTACTCATGTGAAATAAAAGTTATTTTCAAATTTAAATTTCAATCTAGTTATAATAGTTTGTCTTATAAAAGTGATTATATATATTTAGGTTTCAATTATATGAGGTTATTACATTACACCCTACATGTAACCATTGGTTTCATGTAGACTTGTGTTTATCTAATAAAAATAAAGGGAAAAGAACCATGTAATTTGGTGGAACATCTCCATGTATTATTTATATATTATTTTTTAATAATATGACACTGAAAAAGGGTCTCATGTAGTTGGATATTATATATTGGTTTTGGGATTTTATCATGGTTATAGGATTTATAAGTATATACCTCCTCATTATTTTAGGTTCTCAGGTATATTATAGTTTTTTGTGTCTTAATTTATAATTTTGTTACATGTTATAGATAGTTATTTATCATGTTTCATTTCATTATGTCATGATCAAATGGGTTTTATTATTATTATATTTCATTCTTAATATAAATGTATCATGTATGGATACCTTATACTGGATTCTCGATTATATTTAATGAAATATTCTATTTGATTTAGTGGGTGAAATTATTCTTGAAAATAGTGTTTAATACCCTTAATGCTTGTCCCAAGACCAGGGAAATTAGGAACATGTCTTAGGCCTTATGTAGGTTGTATTCTGGTGATTTATTGTAATTCATTAGGAAGTTTCATTATAAAATGGTATCATAAACCTCTTGATATTTGAGAGTAATGGTAGAAAATAGATAGGATTATTAAATTTTGAGAAGAACGTGTGAGACGGTGTTTGTCATACTCTTCTTCATGATGATCCTTGAGTTACCATAGGTTTTCAATAACTTTTCCATGTATTTTTACATTATTTTAATTTTTTTTAAAATATTTTAATATGTTTTAGTATATTTTGATATGTTTTAATATTGTTTTAGTGAAATAAAATGAGTTATTTTTGTAAAATTTATGTTTTGGGGTGAGAATATGAGGAAATCATGGGAAGTGAAAATAGAGTTCATGGTTTTGGAAAACTATGAACACACTATGTGACCCATCCTATATAACTTCAATTGAAACTCACATAGTTAGAACAAGGTTTTCCAAATAATGTGACTAAATCATTCAATATTTTAAAATATTTATTAATTTACTTTGTTATCCCTTTGGAACTCTAAATCACTATATGTATTCTCATTAATTTTTAAAAAGTGATTTATAGGAATTTTTTGTTTTAAGATATTATTTTTTTTATTTGTATAATTATTATATTTGAGGTTTTTTATTTATATAGATAATTTCTCAAAAAAATCGATTAAATTGAAGTTAGGAATCCATGAAAAATGTCCTATAAGGAAACCCACCTATATTACCCACCATTATAATGATGGTCATTAGAATTGTTCAATATTTGGGTCATAAAGGTGAGAGTTTTCAACCTCAAGTTATGGATCATGAAAAAGATATCACTATGTAGAACCTGCTATAATTATATGGTGACCAAGAATCTCTGCAACCTTATGAATTGAAAGTGAATATTGAAAATATAATCTATTTCAATTATACTTATAAGAATTATAAGATTATGTTTTACACTTACATGATGGAAGGAACTTTTATAAAGTTATTAGAGCTAATCATGCATGCAAAACTGCATGATAACTTCTCTTGGGCCATTTTCAAAGAGATTTTCAATCATCAATTTTACCCAAAGAGTTTGAAAATTGAAAGGGCAAGATAGTTCATGATATTCGAGTAGAAAAATCACTCGGTTATGTAGTGTGACACTTTTTTGAAAGATGTTTACTATTTTTATCCTAATATCCTCTAGAATAATTACATAAAGGATCAACCATTTGAGATTGGCCAAAATCATGAGTTCAGATTAGGGATTATTCACTACTTCCTAATAACATATTCTAAGGTATTCAAAAAGGTATAAGTGGTTGAAAATGATATGGTTGGGAAAACTGGTTTGGATGGTTCCTCTATTATTTGAGGATAAATCTAGATTTATTTATCTATATAGAAAACAATATGTAAGGAATCTTAAAGTGGTATATGTATAAGTTTTTATCAGTCCTAAAACCTCATTCCCTATAATCCACTTGGTAATAGATATTTTAAATTATTCTAATGTGCTATGTCTAGGAATGACAGTCTAAATTTCTAGGATTTTCTAAATAATTGTATCTATTTAGGAGATTCAATTATATATAGTTTTTCTCAAATAATACACTCTATAATATAAAATTGGTTATTCTCATACAAGATCCTCCTAGGTGAAATATTATGAATAAAAAGGTAAAGTGTCTTATCCTAAATAATAAAAGGAGCATGTTTAGATGAGGGTGCTTCTTATTATGCTACTTAGTCAATTGGTGGGATCTAATTTGGGAACATGTATGCATTGGAGAATATACTTACAATGTTTTATACTTGGATAAAAATATTTACATGTATGATGCTTATTTATTCTTTTATGGTCTATTATACTTTTTATTCATTTGAATAAAGTTCTTTTATCTTTATACAATTGGTATATTTATAAGATTTTTTAATTTATTAAATTCCTTTTTTGATTGACCATTATAATCTCGTATGGAAGAAAGAGGTGTAATAATTTATGTAAAAAAATGTTTCGTGTAGTGGAAAACAAATTTTAGGTCTTGTTATGATTTTATGTTCTTTATTTGGATGATTTTTATCATATCTATGATACATATGGGATGTTCAACTCTAAATATTATATTAATTGTTTCCATTATAAGGTTATGTTCGTTTCTCATTGATGAAACACAAACATTTTCTAAGGTGGGTAGGACCAAACTTTAGGCCAGTAAAGACATATAATTATAGATATTAGATTACTTACATGTTAAATATTTAGTTTATCTCAAGATATAATCAAATGATATTTGGGATATCATCTTACCTTAATGTTGTACAGGTTTTCCAAAGTCTTCCTGGATGAGTTTTATAGGTTTACATTGAAGTGAGAGGAAGAATTTTCTATCGATTTACTTATGGGGATGAGTCTCATCAACATTACATTTTACCACATATATCCTACCTAACTAAAGTAGTTGAATATTATCTTGGAATATTTTTAGAGTAAGGGTGTACTATGTTCTAGAGTATACCATTGGTAGAACATATTCTCTTTGCAATGTTGGATGATAAATTCTCCAATGTTTCTTCGATTTTTTATTCTTATCAATGTGAGAACCAAATTTAAAAATCCATTTCACCATATTGATTAAAATTTTTACCAACTTAGTGGTTAAAGTTTGTTTTTCTAAATAGAACCTAGATCCAGATTACACCAATTGAGAGTGAAGGATGTTTATATTCCTAAAAATCTATTTAGAATTATGTATAAAAATTATTATTATCTAATTATTCCAGTTGGTTATATGAATTATCTATATGAATCCAGTGAATTAATGAATCATATATTTATCTAATTTCATGACACATTTTTCAAGGTATTTTTGGAAGACATCTTAGTATACTCCAAGATAATGAAGATCCCTTCTGATCAATTATATGTTTTTATGAAAATATTGAATGATAATTATATGTATTAGTAGTTATATAAAATAATATTTTGGATTTAGGAAGGGAAATTCATGGGACACATGGTATTCAAAAAAGGAACTTTTTTTTGACCCTTAAAATATCCACATATCGATAATTTAGAAAAACCCAATAACATATTTGAAATCAGATGTTTTCTGGCCCTAAAGACATGTTATAAGAAGTTGTTTCATGTTTTTTTCCTTCTAAAAATCCCATTTAATGGTTTTTACCTATAAGTTAGTGAAATTGGAATTGAATGAGAAGTTCCAGAATTGTTTTGATGAGTTAAAGGAAATATTGAAATCTAAACGTGTTTTTTTATAATCCTAGTGAAGGTAATATGGTTTATTTTAATACCGCAGGTATTGGTTTGGGGTTTTATTGATTCATCATGACCATATAGTGGTATATTAGTCACAATAGGTTCTCCGAGATAAAATGAACTACCCCATAATTGACTTGGAATGGGATTTTGTGATGAAAAATTGAAGAAATTGTACCTTTACCTCTTTAGGGAGAAGTTAAAAATATATAAAAATAATAAAACTAAAATGTTAGTCTTCTCCAAGTAGGATATAAATATTATATAGAGACACTAAGAAGAGTGTATTCAATTGTTTTATTTTTATTTGACTTATATCGGGGGTATGTAATGTTGTTGTTGATTCTATGAGTAATATGTTTTTGACTTAGGCCATGAAATAATATAAGGATGATTGGAATTTGATGTAACTCCTTAATGATATGTATCTATATGTGAACAAAGAAAGTTATTAGATTTTCATAGCTAGAATTAAATTTATACCATTTATTGATGATTGGGTTTAACATGAAAAACCATTTGATTCTAATTATTTGTGTAAATGGAGAATTATAGATGTTGTGGAGACCATGAATGATTGTTTTATGTCCCATGATGGGACTATTTAATTTTGTAAGTTGTTGGGGGTTCCTTGTTATCTAAGCTAAATGAGATAAAATAAAGGTGTTCTTCTAGTTGGGTTATTCACCCTGGATCAATAAAGATGTTACATTAACTTAAGATAGAGTATTAGTGATTATATTAAGTATTGTAAAATTCATGTATCATTTCTTAAGCTATAAAATGATAAAATATATGTATAAAAAAGTTGGGGGAATTTATATAATCACTTCCCATTTCTATATTGGAATTTGATAATATATAAATCAATTTTATTAATGTTTTCCCCAATCCTTTAGTGAGAAGAACTCTATTTGGATGATTATTTGTAATTTGAATAAATCACCCCATTTCCTTCTTATAAATAATATGACCATTGTGGAATAGATTAGAAAATTATATTTCCAAGAGATCATAAATATTCAGGATATTCCACATTTATTTTTCATTGAGACCCACACATTAATTCTTGATTCTGGAGGACTTATATAGAAGCTATGGGTTCTTTATTCAAGTTGACGATGAATTATCATCCATAGATATATGAAAATACTATGAAGATGATTTATGTTCTTGAATCTATGTTTCAAGATTGTTTCATAGAAATCGTAGGCTTAGAGGAAAGGCACCCCACATTAATTAAGTTCATTTAAAATAATGACAATCAAGAATTGATAAAGGTGGACCCTTTCATAGCTCTTTATGTATAGTTGTGTTGGACCCCTATTTGACAAAAAGAACTGGGTAAGAATCCATTATTATGATAATTAATTATCTAGGAAATGAGTAAAAAAGTTTAAATTATCTATATGAAATTTTAAATGGATCAGAAACTCTTTATATCATATATCACCCATCATTATCATCATCCTTTTGAGTTTATAGTTAGTGATTTAGTATTTCCAAATTTTTATTCATTACTAGGAGAACAATTATTTGGTATCTAGGGTAATATATTTCCATGGTATTTCAGGTAGTTTTAGATAGTGGAGTGTCTCAAAAACATTTCCTATAATATTACCTAACCATATCAATTTACATCAATTTATAATATATTCCATGTATTCCAGTTAAATATGTATCTTTTGAACCCATTTCGATGGGATGATTCTGATCAAAAAATCCCAACACCACTATTGCAAAAAATATCATGAATATTAATTATTTTTAAAATAATGTGTTGTAGGATAAATCTAATCCATTAGTCCATGTACTATTAAAATATGAAAATTTTAGCCATAAGACTTGGGATCATGTGTCTTTAATTATTGATAAAAGTTCTTGAATATCTGTTGGTCAAGGGAACTAAGAACTTTTGAATGTAGAAAGTATCAATATGGGAAGAATTATAACACCCCAATGCCACCAGTATGTACTTATTTAAATTATTTCATTCATTTAACATTTTTATGAGCTTTCGAAGTTCAGGTACTAAAAAAAGGAAAAATGGGTAATCACATAAGGTTTAATGTTTAACACATAGTTAATACTAACTATATAATCCCATTTGTGTAAAGGGGGAGAGGGAATTATAGATATGAATTAATAGTTTTCCATATCATGTGTCCAAATAATGAAGTTTCCAATTAATATCCAAAATATGATGCATTATTGGAATATAATTTCCCAATTTGTGTAGCCAAACCATTTGACTTTCCCAAATTTGAATTTTACAATTCCACTAATGATGTTTATTGATTTTATCATCTAATTTGAATTATATCATCCTATTAAAACATCTTAGAATCATACTCTTATACATTTATCTTTCTCACTCTAACACCAATTATGTTTATCTCTTTATTAAACCTAATTTCTCTAAGTAAATTCCATTTCCATCATTATTTATTTTTCCACCTACTTCCTCCTTTTGTTGTTCTGTGTACATTTTTCACTCTTACCATATTATTCCATAGTGATTACTCACAAGGTTAAGATATGTTTAAAATTTTAATTTAATGGTTTCAAGGGTTCGTGAGAATCCCTTGTATTGTACTCTCGTGACATTTGAAAAAGTAAATTAGGTTTCAAGGAATTTTTGGTTGGTTACCCTATATAATCCACATTCCTTTACCATATTTTTTATAAATTACATTTCTAAGATATTGATTTATCTTATTATGTTGGAAATAAATTATTGAGGTTTTTTTTATAGTTTGTGTTCCTTGAATTTGGTTTTTTTAAGTGGATGAATTTCAATGGGTTCAAGTAATATTCACTTAAAAAGTAATTTTACTTCTTCATGGTATTTTCTAAAATATATAATAAGATATTTTTGTTTAAAAAATATTTTTAAATTGTGATTTTGGGAGTCTCTAAAATATATATTAAAATAGGAAATAGGGGGTGAATTATTATTCTTAGTATAATAAAAATAACCAAAAGAGTAATGTATAATTTGGTGGAAAAATGATTAGAAAATTCAAGAATTAATAGATTTTGATGTAAATTTTTGAAGACTGTATGATATAAAATAATTAAGAAAACACAAGTGATTTATAGTAGTTTGGATCCAAATAATATTATATCTACCTTCAAACTCTAAAACCAAGATTATGGATATCCACAATAATGTAGACTTTTACAAGGGTGAAGAAAATACACAACATTTTACACAAGTGTACACAAAAATAGGACTTTCCTATGAGTTTTACTAAACTATTATTATTATCAAGTTCATGTAAAATTTGTGAAAACTTACTCTCTATCATTTAGGATAATCAAGTCATTACTTTTTAATGGTGGTATAAATAGAGTTTCTGTTATGTTATGAATCATCAATAAATTTAAAACCCAAACAGTAAAATGAAATGAATGAATAAACTTTGAAACTAGTGAAATATTTAGATATGGTGATAGTTTCAATTGTAGTGACATAATATTTCACTATATATGTTCCTTATGGAAATAACATGTTCAATAAATTTCTCTACAAGTGACACTGAACTTAAATTAAAACCATGAAAAATTTAGATAATGATATAATTATTAGATATAACCATTAAAACCTAGTCACTAAAATAAAAATCATTAATAGGATTAACCAAAATATGAAATATGGACATAATTAAAATATTACATACTTTTAATACTTATGAAATTCAATTAGTATAACTAAAAAACTTTGAAAACCATTTTATGATTAAAAATTATTTTTCTTAAAATTAGTGTTTTATTTTCAGAATCTAAGTATAAAATCAATAAATAATAAAAAAAATAGAGTTATAATAGAAATAATGTATTACCAGTAAATTAATTATTAATTGATAGCAAATAATAATAAGGAATAGTCAACATTTTAAAAAGATATTTTATAATATGATCACCTTTTCAATGTATATTGTGACTTTATGTAATTATTGAATTGTAAAATTTTAGAAATTTAATTTTAAAAATGAGCATAATTCTAATATTGATAATAATAATAATATTATCTTAAGATTATTAATTTATTTTTTAAAAAAAATATTGTTTTTAAGTGAATAGTATAAAAAATGGTTTTTCAAATAACATTACTTTATGACATTATTAGTACATAATATTGAATTATAAAATTTAAAAACCTATTTAGAAGACCAAATATGTATTTTTCTAATTGAAATTATAATTTAATAAATTTTAATTTTAATTTATAGATGCATATATTAGATTTTATAATTTAAGCTATAATTTTTGAAAAATATTATTCTTAATACATTATACATTTAATATTTTGAAATTTTTTTATCACTTTTAAATATTAAATAAAAAAGTGATTTACATTTTGGAATCATTTGGTCTTAATTATATAATAATTACCATTTTATTTTTGGTCTTAAAGGACAAATGACCTGTAAGAACCCAGATCTTCATTTCAGGTATGTCCTTCCTTTTTCTGGAGTTTTTGAGGAAAATAATGTTCTGGAAATTATTGAAGTACACGTCGTGTACTTTTTCAGTACACGCTGTGTACTCTATTCCCATTTGAAGTCGTGTACTGGCTGTGTCTGGGCCACACACATAGTGTGTAAGGGTGACTTGGAGGCTAATTTTAGCAAAGTACAAAAAGACCTAGTACACGCCGTGTACTCTAAAAGTACACGTTGTGTACTTTATATTTTTCATTAAACGGACCGAGGTCACGCCTAATCTAGGAAAATGTATTCTTCTCTAGCTTCTTCGTCCGAGAGAGCCGGGGATTTGCGAATCTTCGAAAAGCCCCCACCTCTCCATTCGTTCTTCGATTCGAGCATTGTTGATTGTGTTGGAATCGCAGAGGTGAGTCCTCCCTTATGCTTGAGACTTTTTTTCCAATTCCTCCCCTTTCTCATGTTATCGTGGTTTATGTGTTTCAGACATTTTCTCAGATCTACGACGTTCAAGGGAGAATCAGTCGACGTGGTTCAAGTATATCGATCTCCTAGCATCCAGGTAGGTGGTTTGTGCCTTTCTGTTGGAAGTCTATGAATATTTTGTGCAAATTTCACCAATTCCCTTAAATGTGGAATTGTGGGTTTCTGTTTTTTCCCTATTGTTTGTCTACTTTCCTTGATTACTTGAGTAGAGATCATTGTTTGTAAATTTGGATAATTTATACTGTGTTCATGTTATTTGCCTTTCATGTTTTTCTTATTAGGCATTTTTCCAGTTTCAATGCCTAATTGTAGGATAGTGGAACTGTTGTGCTGTTTTGCTGCTGAGCCTTAGAATTATAGCTAAGTAGATCTTGAGGTTTACATGGGTGATACACACGCGCTGAGCATGTTTGTTTCACACAGGACTGTGAGAACATAGTGTAGTATACCATATGGAGAATGGACGTAAGGGCTTCTCCAGAGTGTCTTTTAATACGATGCGAGACCACAGGGGGAATTTACGATGAGTTCTTCCTTAGAGAGTCTGTAGTTCCTCGAAGTGGGCCACAGGGGGAATGAGATGTTGAGTGCTTCCCCAGAGAGTCTTTAGTATGATATGAGACTATAGATGGAATTGAAGGTGAGTGGTTACTCATAAAGTCTACTCATAGCTGAACCATAGGTGTGAGACTGAGTGTTCCTCCTAGAGGGTTGCTAGTACTTGTAGGTTGAACAATAGGGGTTAGGATGTGAGAGCTACCTAGAGGGTTAACTATTTTCTACTTGTTGTTGGTTGTTTACTTGTGTACTTTATATGATAGAACTATGGATTTTAGCTGCTGTGTTCTTTTCTGTTTACTTCTTCCTGCACTTTTACTTGCCTTGTATTCATTGACTGTTAGGCACAGATCTTTGGGTGATTGCCTTCTAGGATGGGATCTCACACCTGGTTTGGACCATTCTTTTGTGCCCAAGAAGATTATATTGTTGTAGTTATAGATAAGGGAAAGTTCCCTTCTACTTCAGGTTCTTGATTGCTGTGGAGCTGGAGAGCATGGGACCAAGTCGAGGCTTGCGATGCTGAGGAGTCTCTCATCTGTTCTTCTTTTGTACTTTGGCTTAGTACTGTATTCATCATTGTGACTTGTTTGGCTGTTTTCTCCAGACTTATATATACCATACATCATTTACATATATTCCTGCTCCAGTTGTTTATTTTTTAGTCTTCCACTATTTATCGTTTACTCGTTTAAGTATGTCTATTTCTTCTGCAATTGTTGTTATTTGCTTTCTTTTCCGCTGTGTACTTTGCCAATGAGGGAATAGTTTCCCCACTATCACACCCAAGGCCCTCGCTTCTAGTCGGTAGCCTCTGGCATTTGGGGAAATGTGCTTGAGGCCATGTAACCAACCAGGTACGGGGCGCCTCTGGGTGGCTTCCGGAACCGGGACGTTACAAAGTGGTATTAGAGGTTGTTATTTTCTCTTGACTTACTATTTGGAGCCTTTATCTAGGGATAGGTTGGATTCAGTACTTGGTATTAAGTTGTGCTTGGGAGTAGCTAACCCGTGTACAGGGAAAAGACATACTACCTCGTTAATTTCAATTTTCTGGTTTTGAGATTTTACGGTTAATATGATTTCACTTAGAGTGATTCACATTCTTTAGTTGTTATTGTCTTGAATATTGTGGTTGTAATTCTATCACAACCCGATGAGATGAGGGTATGACATCTCATGCATCATATAGGCACTTGTAGAAATCAAATGTCATGCACTCTTGCCATGCCGTCTAGGGTGAATTAGCGATTACATGTTGTTGTTATAGAATTTGTGTAGATTATGCATGTTGTTGTGATAAATTCTTGATAGAATCTCTACTGCCTTGTTAGAGGAGTTTTGTATTCTACTTTGCTTAAATGAACGCCAATTTTTGATTTGTGGGGTGTATGGGCCATCACGATTCGGAATTTGTCACCTCTTTGCTTTTTTTCTGTTTTTTCTAGGCTTCTGTGTAGTTTCTTGAGCTACTGCCCAAAAAAACTCAGAATACATGGCGTGTAATTTTTGACTACACGTTGTGTAGTTATTAGACTGTTTCACTGACTGTGTAAGCAAGTACATGATGTTGTAAAAATAACTTCAGGAACACACCGTGTACAGTAGGTACACGACGTATAGTTCGGAGCCATGTACCTAGCCGTGTCACTAACAACACGGGTCGGGGAAGCTTGAGTAGAACATGTTGTGTTATAAAGGAACACATCGTGCAGTCATGTCCCGGTACCCAGCCGTGTCACGAACAACACGGGTCGGCATTACCTTCTCTTAGACAGGCCGTGTTGTTTTCGGAACACGCCGTGTAGTCTTGTTCAGGTACTCGGCCATGTCATGAACACCATGGGATGGTGTCACCTTCACCTATACATGCCGTGTTTGTTCGGAACACACTTTTTAAGGTTATTCCATGTAGATGGTCGTGTACTTAACAACACGGGTTGCCGAAGCCTTGTCTAGTACACACCATGTTTGTTCTGAACACGTCGTGTAGTCTCTGGTAAAGTCAGACCTTGTGGGTTATCCATGAAAAGAGACTCGGGAAGGGAAATAGTTTTCAAGTACACACTGTGTGTGGGGTCAACACGCCATGTAGTTTGAGGTATTACATGACCTGTAGGGTAGGGGTACACGCCCAAGTAAGTGGCTTAAGAAGACACACCGTGTAGTTTTTATACACATCGTGTAGTCATGTTTTGTAAACTTGTGTGTTTTCCTTCCCCTGTTCCCATTTTGTACTCTTGTTTTCTCTGTCTTGTTATTTCTGATCGAAGGTATGCTTTTGATCTTTCAGAGATATGCCTCTGAGACGTCCTCTGGTTGTACGTCAGTTTTCAGGCAGTGATTAGATGCCAGATATGGCGGATCAGGGACTTCCTGCCGATCCTCCAGTCAGGCCAGCCTTGGCACCGGCTTTCATACCAGTTGCAGGTGCTAATGCGCAGTTCAGGGAAGGTTTTATGAGGATGATGCAGACCTTTCAGGGAGCACCGCCTCCTATCGCAACTATGGTAGACTTGACGTGGGTTTTCCAGCAGCAGCATCCTCCCACTTTCTCGGGGGAAGGAGGACCACAGGCTACAGAGTCATGGCTGGAAGCCATGTTGACCATCATGGAGAATCTAGAGACGCCTCCAGAGAGGCGGGTCAATCTCGCTACCTATATACTACGAGACTCCTCCAAGAGGTTGTGGGAGGTGATCTCACAGGCGAGTCATCAGCATGTTATGACTTGGGAGGAGTTTCAGCGCGTCTTTTATGACTACTTCTACCAGAGACCCTGAGGGCCGACCGAGCCCGGGAGTTCATGAGATTAGAGTAGGGTACTGTTTCTGTTATGGAGTACTCCTCTCGTTTCACCGAGTTGCAGTTTTTCACACCCCTTTGGTGTTTTTATGGGATGTTCTTAGCGAGCAAGTTTGAGGATGGTCTCAGGCGGGAGATCCGCTCGTAGGTGAATCTCTTCTAGTTGACTTCCATCACTTCAATCATCAACCAGGCACTGATTGCCGAGCGAAATCTGAGAGACTCCAGAGCTGCGGGCTAGGGAGGTTCTACTTCCAGAGCTATTTTTCCTCCAGATGACAGCAATAATAATCGTATAGAGTCTACGCTTGGTGATCCGAGGAAGCGAGATGCATCGTCGGGCAGCCAGGTGAAATACTACCAGTGTGGACGGTCAGGGCACACGAGGCCGCAGTTCCAGAGAGTCCCCATAGAGTGCCGATCTTGCAGCAAGATGGGTCACCTTCAGTGTTTCTTCCAGGTTTTCTCACTAGTAGTTGTTGATAGGAGTTCTTCTAGGACTCCTCTTTGATAAGAAGCACCACCAGTTCCTCACCCGTCGGAGAAATAGAGTTCTTCCGGCCATTTGGGCCGAGGTGGAGGCCGAGGTAGTGGCAGTTAACCACCAGTCTTTCAGCATCAGCAGGGTGGATCAGCTCAGAGCGGTCAGGTAGGGTCGTAGGGCCGCAGTGCAGGCCAATATTTCTCCGTGGAACATACCTATTAGGAGCAGGTTCCTCGACCTTCTACAGTTAGAGGTACGATTTTATTAGTCTCAGTTTTGTCTTCAGCACTTTTTGTTACTAGTTCTATGCATAGATTTATCTCTGTTTCTATCATGGGGATCCTTGGGCTCTAAATCTTTTCTTCTTCTGACTCGTTGACACTAGACACACCTTTTGGGACAAGGACATCTAGTGTACGTCAGTGTAGAGAGTGCCCTCTCGAGGTTGCAGTGTATCGTTTATTATGGGATCTCTACCACCTAGAGATGACAGGCTATGATTTCATTCTCTGTGTGGACTGGTTGGTTCCCTTCCAGGCATTCATCGACTTTTATCACCGTAGGGTGAGTTTCATCTCACCAGAGGGTGAATCGTTTATTTATAGAGGCGAATGGGTTGTTGGGCGAGTCGGGCAGGACTCGAGCATCATGATCTAGGAAGGGTGACGACCCAGATTTCTAGTCTTTATCTATATGATCAAGGGACTTCATAGTTGTACTTTCCTCTAGTGGTGGATTGTTTTAGAGATGTCTTTCTAGAAGACATTTTAGGTTTGTCTCTAGAGAGTGAGTGTAACGCCCCGACCCCAGTTACCCAGAGTCGGTGCATTACTTCGTAACATTGGCATGATCACAAGAAAGATCAAATCTCGAAAGACCGATTGGTTTAGTAGCCTTGGAAACACTAGATATATTCATAAGGTTTACATTACATCATTAAACGAAAAACTACTACAACAACATATTGTCTCCATAATCCACACTCATATCCCCACATAATATCCCTGCAGGTCATTCATAATTTACTTCTTCACTTCCTGGGAAAAATAAAACATAGAAAAGGGGTGAGATCAAATGCCCAGTAAGGATAACAATATAGCGGAAACTTTCATAAATAAGAATAAACATTTAAGGCAATGTATAACTAAAACAAAAGCCTTTAAAACTTGAACTTTCAACATAGTATGGCATAAATGAAATGAAATAATGCCATTTACTTATTCACATGGTTATTCTACTAATCGAATAATCACATGAAAAATCAATAACCACTTTCATAATGATGGAATGCATAATGCCAGACTATCATAACCACATAGCCAAGGCCTCGTGCCAAGACTACAAATAAGATTTTGTCAAGGCCTTGTGCCAAGACACTAGTTTGTCTCATGAGACCTACCGATGCATCGAGTAGCTATAGCGGGCTCCACCCGTCACTTACTAAGTCCAATGCATTCCCACATGAAAAGGTTTAAACATAACATAAACATTCGTATTAAAACTAGCATACGAAATGTCAATAATTTCACCATAAACTATGAATGGTATAAAAATAGCACATCCACAGTCAAACATATCACAAAACCTTCAATACAATATAGAAGTTTTGTATCATAATAATTCAACTTCAAATAAGCGTAAAATCCATCAAAGGATGTTGACATAGATGAAATCAAAACTATTTGAGAGAAATATCTCCTTTTTGAAATCATTTAAAAGTCACACATTTATAAAGGAAGTAATTAAAAAGAGATTTTTGAATCAAAGTGTCCCATACCACTTTTAAACTTTTGAAAGGAATTAAATTTTTTTAAAAACATTCTTGTCCATATAAATAAATCCTTAAAAACCATTTTGAAGAAATGGACATTAATTGAAAAGATTTAGAATGATAAATCTTTAAAACATTGAAAATTCTGATTTTGATAAAGAGTACCTTTCTGAAATTCTTAAAATATTCATTTTGAAATCATTTAAAATCAAAACACTTTTTAGAGAAATATCTCTTTATATTTTTGAAATCATTTTAGAGCCATATAAAATAAAACATTTTCTTGAAAATATCCTTGTAAGCTTGTAAGGAAAGCTTTGAATATTTTATAATGTCGGAAAATAACCGCACCCGCCGTATAAGTTAAAAAACATTCTTACCTTAATTCTGTCGAAAAGGTTAAAAAGGACCTTGTTTTGGAAATGATGGAAAGATTCCTTTATAAACCTCTTATAAAAAGTCAAACAAGGGTATAAATGACTTTAACCCATATTCTTGTAAATAGTAAAAATGTTTTGAAATACATTTTTACGAAACATGGATGTGGATGATAAAGATATCCCAGTAGATTATTACGTATAAACAACCTCGAATAATGAAGAGATTGTGAAATAACCCTTACCTTGTACTTTTCCTTGGTTGGGGTAGGTTAGCCTCCTGTATAATGGTGAAATAGTTGTTATTAAATTATACAAGAATCATATATATTAATATGATATCATATATGATCTTTTAACATTGATTTGTTAATAATATCTTAGAATTATCGTCGTTTCGGGAGTTAACTTACTCATTTTCTTTTATATGTTTTGTTACATAAGCCATGGTTGTTGTATCTTATTCATATCCATAATGATATCCAGTCCTTAAACATCATTTTTAAATCATCAAATGATAATTATACTTGAATGGATACGATGGAGAATGAATCTCATCGCGTTCGTGGAGACGGTAGTCCGTACGTACGCACGAGCGACAATATCATTCTTTTGATATTAAAATAATATATAAATGGATGGTATATCATATATACAGAATCATTAACATGTTATATTTATTATTTACATGAGTTACACATCATTATTATAGCCATCCAAATAATATTATATTGAATAACAATTACACCACGACGTGGAGACGGTAAGCCGTACGTACGCACGTATGGTGACATGTTATTCAATGTGTGGATAGAATACTGAATATGATTGTACCATATTTATAATAACATCACAGTATATGTGAGATACTGGAGTTATTATTTTAGAATGGTAAGAACAAAGGAAGAAGAAGTGGAAGAAGAAATGAACTTGGAGAAGGGTGGTGAAATCATTACCTCTTCTTCGGGTTCTTCCTTTTGATTTGATCAAAAGGGCTCCTTAGGTTGGCTTTCTGATCAAACTAAGGCCTCTAGGTTGTATTGAGGGATGTTGGGAGAGTATTTGGGCAGAGTTTGGCCGAGCCAAAAGGCTTTTAAGGTGTGAAGAAATGAGATGGAGGAGTGCCCTTTTATAAGAGGGGTGAGGGGCACCTTTGGAAAAGTTAGAAATATTAATTTATAATAAATTCATATTCGGTTTCTAAATGCTCCAAAGTTGATTATTCAAAGGTTAAGGTGGGGATAGGTCGAAAAACACTCAAACAATAGAATTTAGACAGGTTTGGGTACTTATATTAACCTTATCTTTAAGTATTAACTCTAAGTTAATTAGTTTCACTTTTACAATGTATTTTTGTATTTTTATATAATATGGTTAATAAACTTACTATATACATCCAAGCGACCCCCAAGTGGTCCATTAATGATGCACCTATCCTTATATAAGTCTCTTGGCCGAACCTTAGATTTTTAGGAATTTAATATCAATTAATAATATAATATTTGTTTTAAAAACTCTTTTATGTCAATTTTGACACTATTCAATAGTTGATTTTTGTGAAACTCATAACAGATTGATTACTTCGAACAAAGTCAATTACATCAATCCTAATATATCATATTATCCTAGAAAAGTATTTTAATTCATTAAAAGTTTCATATTATATTTATTTGGGTATTTATAATATCAATTATTTTAATTTTTCACTATTATTGTAATTACTGCATCATCATTGTGTCATAAATAAAATAAATTATTTAATGTCTAAAAATTATAAATAAAATATCATTATGTATGAAATCTTTTTAGATTTCTAATGAATATTTATAATTTAAAATCCAACTTATATAACCCTATGTAACAATTGTTTTTCTAAAAGATATATGCTTGTGTCATTTTTGTATTCATTTTGACTTATTTAAAATAAAGTGTCATTATCACTTACAAGTGGATCCATGGGGTCCCAAAATTGACACAAAGATGCCCATAGTCGACCATGTATCAACCAATAGGGCTAAGACACGTTTTAGGGTAATTTAGTATTATTATAATATTATTGTTTAACCCTTATTTACCGGATTTACCCTTAACCATGGTAAATAAAATATTTACCGCAGTAATTATTCAAAATGTCTAAAAATAAAAGTTACCTATTTACACAATTTGAACATCCTGATTCCAAATATGGAATCCATTTTCCTAAATTCAAAACACAGAAGTGGCAGAAATTAATTTAAAATTAATTCCCGCTGTCAAAACAAAAAGCGTGTTTTTAAGAGATAATAACTATCAAAAGATTGACACTTGTTTATGTTCGGTTTAATTGTAAAATTATGTCCAATGACCAACATTATATTAAATAGTAAAAATATATTCTAAATATACTTTAAAACCACTCAAATTCATAATTTATTACTATTAGTTATTTTGATTAAAAAAGTTGTTTTTAATTAAAATTTAGTAATTTTCACTATTCATCAAAATATGAAAGTTATCCGAAAAGTACCAAAATTTCACCTTAGGCTAAATTTGATATTCCGAATCCAAAAATGAAGTCCATTTTAAAATATAAAATATATATAACTTCAAAAAGTAGGTATTACTATTCATAACAGCTAGTTTGATTGGTTACGGTGTGTTAGAACTCGAAGTTACGTACAACACACGCTACTGTTTTATTCAAAGGAAAGCATACCGTGGAAGCTTGGGATGTTTCATTTTAAATTTTTTGATGTCCCATTTAGTCAAAAAGTTTAAAATATTGTATTTAAAAAGGTTTCACTATCAAAAGTTGATAAAAGTGCAATACTGAAAATGAATCTGTTCTTGCATTATGACTAAGAAACTCATAATATGGATTCTAAAATTATAAGGATTATATAAAGTTTAAAATTTAGTTAATACTATTCATGACCTCTTTTAATGTCTTTTTTTTTTGGTAATTCATGGTGCAATTGAACTCATTGTTGCGTGTAGTGCAAGTTATTGAATTATTTTGAAGAAATAACACACTATGAAATCTTGGGGTGTTACAGTGAGGTAGACTTCTCTATTGAGCTCGTGCCAGGAGCGGCACCAATGTCCATTCCTCCCTATAGAGTGGCTACACCTGAGTTGTATCAGCTAAAGAAGTAGTTGGAGGAGTTGCAGGAAAAGGGTTTCATCTGAGCCAGTACTTCTCCTTGGGGTTCGGCTATCCTTTTTGCAAAGAAGGCACACAGTACCCTTAGGCTCTGTGTGGATTATCAGAAGTTGAACCAGTTTACGGTCAAGAACCGGTATCCCTTGCCTAGGATCGATGACCTATTTTATCAGATTCGAGGAGCCCGGGTGTTCTCGAAGATCGACTTGAGGTCTGGTTATCATCAGTTACGTGTTAGACCATCAGATATACCTCTGACAACTTTCAGGAGTAGGTATGGTCTATACGAGTATACAGTCATTTTGTTTGGTCTCACAAACGCACCTGCAGTTTTCATGGCACAGATGAACTGAGTTTTCCATCCTTACTTGAACTCCTTTGTCGTGGTCTTCATGGACGATATCTTGGTGTACTCTTGCACTCAGCATGAACATGCTACCCATCTTGAGATCGTTCTGAGTACACTGGGAGAGCATCAGATTTATTCTAAACTCTTGTAGTTCCACTTTTGGATGGAACTGATTCACTTCTTGGGTCACATCATCTCAGAGGAAGGAGTATCTGTGGACCCAGAGAAAATGAGAGCTGTAGTTTCCTAGGAGTATCCGAAGAACGTTTTTGAGTTAAGGAGTTTCCTAAGTCTGGCTTGATACTACAGACACATTATTCAAGACTTTTCATGCCTAGAAGCGCCTTTGACAGTTCTGACCAAGAAAGGGGCGAAGTTCTCAAAGTCAGACTCTTGCGAATCATCCTTTCAAGAGATGAAGAGGAAGTTTACATCAGCACTGATACTAGTCTTTCCAGATCCAGGAAAGAGCTACACTATATATTGTGATGCTTCAAGTATTAGACTAGGCGTTGTGCTTATTCAGGGAGATGGAGTCGTTGTGTACGAGTCTTGGCAGTTGAGGCCACAGGAGAGGAAATACCTGATGCACGATCTCGAGTTGGCAACTGTTGTTCATGCCTTACGTTGTTAGAGACATTACCTTCTGAGAGACCACTTTGTGGTTTTCACTGACCACAAGAGTCTAAAGTACATCTTCACTCAGCATCATCTGAATCTGAGACAGCATAGGTGGGTTGAGTATCTTCAGTATTTCGACGTCGATCTCACCTATACTCTGGGAAGGGGCAATGTAGTGGCAGATGCGTTGAGCAGGAGAACTCAGATTAAGGTAGTTCAGGAGGCCAGTAGTGAGTGGTAGTTAATGTCTCTATTCTCTGAGATTCATCTGGAGGTGAATGATGGACAGGGACAGACTTACCTATCTTCTGTAGCTGTTACCTCAACGCTACTTGATCGGGTACGGATGAGGTAGCTATCAGACTCAGAAGGCATAGTCTTGCAGGAGAGTGTGTCAGGAAAGGACCCTCTTCCTGGATGGACAATGGGTGAGGATGAGATCTTTCATTTCCAGGGACAGGTATGGGTGCCAGCAGACATATGCGAGGAGATGATGCGGGATTTTAATTTCCCATTTTGTGCATTTCATCCTGGAATCACCAAGATGTATCAGGATCTTCATCGCCAGTACTGGTGTCCAGGTATGAAGAAAGATGTTGCTGGTTTTGTCATGAGATATTCTACTTGTCAGCAGGTGAAAGAAGACCATCAGTGACCAGCGAGGCTTTTGTAGCAGTTACCCATTCTGTAGTGGAAGTGGAACGATGTCATGATGGACTTCGTGACCGGGTTGTCGAGGTCGTCTTAGGGGAACGATGTTATTTGGGTTGTCGTCGACAGAATCACGAAGGTCACACACTTCTTTCCGATCAAAGAGACCTTAAGTGTTGATGATCTGGGACGGTTTTACATCCGAAAGATTGTACTTCTGCATGGAGTTCCACACTCCATTGTTTCGGATAGGGATGTGCACTTTACTTTTTAGTTCTGGCAGGGACTTCAGAAGGCTTTGGGTACACAGGTACTTTTGAGTACAGTATACCATCCCCAGATAGTTGGTCAGTCCGAGCGTACGATCCAGGTGCTAGAGGATATGCTCAGAGCTTGCATTATGGACTTTGGAGGTTCTTGGGAGAAGCGTATTCCTATTGTAGAGTTCGCCTACAACAACAGTTTTTAGGTGACCATTCAGATGGAACCATACGAGGATCTGTACGGTAGGCCATGCTGATCACCCTTATGATGGATGGAGGCAGGAGAGTCAGCTCTGCTGGGACCTCATCTTGTTCAGGAGACCTCTGGGAAGATAGAGTTGATTCAAAATAGTATGGTTATAGCACAATCTCAACAGAATTCATATGCTGATCAGTAGAGACGACCTTTGGAGTTCGAGGTCAGGGATCAGGTTTTCCTTCATGTCGCACCGAGGTTGGGACATAAGAGGATTCATAGATAGGATAAGCTTTCATCATGGTACGTCAGGCAGTTTGAGGTTTTAGATAGAGTTAGGCCGGTTTTGTATCAGTTGAAGCTACCTCGGAGGTATCGGGCCATGCACGACGTCTTCCACGTCTCTCACCTCTGAAGTTACTTTTCAGACCCGTCTCATGTCTTTCAGCCCGAGGAAGTTGAGCTTGAAGCGGATACTTCATTTGAGGAGAATCCTATCCGGATTGTCGATCACAGTCTGAAGGTTCTCTGAGGATGGTCTATTCCTCTGGTATGGGTGTTATGGCAGCATAGGCGAGTATAAGATGAGACTTGGGAGAGGGAGGCCGATGTACGATCATAGTGGCTGAAACTGTTCAGGGTCTCTTATTATACGCCTCGCTAGGGAAATATGGGGACAAATTTCATTAAGGGGGGAAGTTTGTAAGAACCCAGATCTTTGTTTTAGGTATTTCCTTCCTTTTTCTGGAGTTTTTCAGCAAAATAATGTTCTGGAAATTTTTCAAGTACACATCGTGTACTTTCTATGTACAGGTCGTGTACTTTCTATGTACACATCGTGTACTCTTTTCCCGCTCGAAGCCGTGTACTGGTCGTGTCCGGGCCACACACACGGTGTGTAAGGGTGACATGGAGGCTGATTTTGGCCGAGTACGGAAAGACCTAGTACACGTTGTGTACTCTAAAATTTCATGCCTTGTACTTTATTTTTTTGATTAAATGGACCGGGGTCACGCCTAATCGACGAAAAAATATTCTTCTCCAGCTTCTTCGTCAGAGAGCACTGAGGATCCGTGAATCTTTGACGAGCCCCCGCCTCTCCATCCGTTCTCCGATTCGATCACCGTTTATTGCATTGGAATCGCAGTGGTGAGTTCTCCCTTCTACTTGAGCCTTGTTTTCCAATTCCTACTCTTTCTCATGTTATCGTGATTTATGTTTTTCGGACGTTTTCTTAGATCTACGATGTTCAAGGGAGAATCAGTCGACGTGGTTCAAGTATATCGATCTCCTAGCATCCAGGTAGGTTTTTTGTGCATTTCCATAGGAAGTATATGAATAGTTTGTGCAAATTCCAAAAATTCCCTAGAACGGGGAATTTTGGGTTTCCTGTTTTGTCCCTGATGTTTGTCTACTTCGCTTGATTACTTGAGTAGAGATCATTTTTTGTAAATTTGGATAATTTAACCTGTGTTCATGTGCTTTTCCTTGCATGTTTTTCTTATTAGGAATTTTTCCAGTTTCCATGCCTAGTTGTAGGATAGTGGAACTATTGTGATGTTTTTCTTCTGAGCCTTGGAATGAAAGCCAAGTAGTTCTTAAGGTTTATGTGGGTGATACGCGCGCGCTGAGCATGTTTATTTCACATAGGACTGTGAGAACCTAGTGTAGTAGACCATAGGGAGAATGGACGTAAGGACTTCTCGAGAGTGTCTTTTAATACGATGTGAGACCACATGGGGAATTGACGATGAGTGCTTCCTCAGAGAGTCGACAGTTCCTCGATGTGGGCCAGTGGGGGAATGAGACGTTGAGTGCTTCCCCAAAGATCATTTAGTACGATACGAGAATATAGGGGGAATTGACGTGAGTGCTTCCTCAAAAAGTCTACTCTTAGTTGAACCAGAGGGGTGAGACTGAGTGTGCCTCCTAGAGGGTTGCTAGTACTTGTAGGTTGAACTATAGGGGTTAGGCTGTGAGAGCTACCCAGAGGGTTACCTAATTTCTACTTGTTGTTGGTTGTTTACTTGTGTACTTTATATGCTAGAACTATGGATTGTAGCTGATGTGTGCTTTTCTGTTTACTACTTCCTGCACTTTTACTTTCCTTATATTCATTGACTGTTAGTCACAGATCTTTGGGTGATTGCCTACTTAAATTGTATCTCACACCCTTTTTGGGCCATGCTTTTGGGTCCAAGCAGATTATATTGTTGAAGATATAGATAAGGGTAAGATCCCTTCTACTTCAGGTTCTTGATTGGTGTGGAGCTTGAGAGCATGGGACCAAGCTGAGGCTTACGATGCTGAGGAGCCGCTCGTCTATTATTCTTTTATACTTTGGCTTAGTACTGTATTCAGCATTGTTACTTTTTTGGCTATTTTCCCTAGACTTATATGTACCATGCATCATTTACATATATTACTGCTCGATTTTTTTATTTGATAGTCTTCCGTTGTTTATCGTTTACTCGTGTATGTATGTCTATTGCTTATGATATTGTTGTTATTTTCCTTCTTTTCTGTTGTGTACTCTGCCAATGAGGGTATAGTTTCCCCACTATCACACCCAAGGCCCTTTCTTCTAGTCGGAAGCCTCTGGCATTTGGGGAAATGCGCTTGAGGCCATTTAACCAACCGGATACGGGGCGCTTCTAGGTGGCTTCCGAAACTGGGATGTTACATTACCTAGGTAAAAACCAGTTTCTGTGGTCAAAACTAAAATGTTAAATGAGAGAAACCTTAAAGGCCAAGGACCTAACATGTTTAAAACATGTTTCTATATTAAAGGTAGATGTTTGGATCAAATTTATCTTTTATATACTAAATTATTTAATATTTTTTGGAGCCAATTTCCTATATAATGACTTCCTATTATTGAAATGTTTTGGGTCTTTATAAAAATGCTTCTCAATTTCACTTTTAAAAGGGGATCTCATCTCCACATATTTACTTAGACAAAAACATACAATATTCATCCCAAAATACACCCTAAAAATATCTTATAGACTCCTTTACACCCTAAAGATTTTTTCTTGTCATAATTTAATTCATTAATGGTATAATAAACATTTCAATGAAGAAAATCCAAGAATTTAAATATAATCTCCAACCTCTATTTCTAATTTATATTTCTTTTAATGCTTTTATTCTTCATAAAATTTATTTTTCACCAACATAAAATGATAGAATTAGTATCATAAATATAATTTTATGTTATTATAATGAGGGTACACACATTAACCACCCTCCCCTTTTTATAATTAGAAAAACGAAAAGATGAATCATATGTTGTGAAGAATACCACCTCCATGGTGAATTGTTTTTCATTTTCCTTCACCACCATACAAGGATAGTAATAATATATAATTTAAAATATAATTATGATATTAATTATATATTTTATATTCTGAGATGATAAACTATTTCATTTCTTTTCCCTGTTCTAGGGAAAATGTAATCATCAACCCTGAGTATTTGTAGACTATCGCCTCTATGTGATGATTTGTTTCCAATTTTTACATCACTACTTTACATGGATTGACATAAAAATGATTTTAATGGATAAATATGATTTTTATGAAATCCATAAAATTATTTATTGAAACCATGTAGAACCTATTAATGATATGAAAAACAAACAATTATTGTTAATTCATCGTTTAAAACATGCATATTAAGAGGTAAATTATTAAATAAAATTATGTGATATTTTTATATAAATTACTTATTATTATACATTATTAACAATTATAAAAAATCAAACTAATAAAAATTAAATTATATCATTATGCTATGAGTGTCAGTATATCAAAACTAAAAAACCTCATAATCATGAATAATCATCGTATGTTTTTAATTGTCTCAGTTTTACCACCTAGTTGAGAAATACAATGAAATTATATCATGGATGATTAAGAAGACATAATTATTGGTATAATATTATATAAATATTTAAAAAATGTTTTTTATTTAATAAGTTATAAATAAATATTTATCTCATTCGTTAATAAAACACACTTCGTCAGTAAAAAATCACTAAAAAATATCCTTTTGCGATTCCATATTATTTTATAATGAATAAAGTACTAATGAAATAATATTTAATGATTATATAGAATTATATATCATAAATAAAAATACAATTAATTAAAATTGAATGTTTTAATTTGTAGAAGGATGGAATACCAACTTCGCACTAATGAAACTACTACAAATGTTTAAAACTATAAACACAAAATGTTAGTAAAATATCAAAACATTAAATAACATGAATATATATAATGATTATAAATTTAAATAATAAATAGTTTTTATTTTTAATATGTTTATGAAATTATTTATTCATATATTGATGTTTGTTATAGAGTATCTTAGAGTTCATTATACTAATATGGGAAAAAAGGTAATGGATTCTTTGTCTCCTTTTCATCTTGGTGGGACACATTTGATTTTATGCATCAATTTTTTTCTATATAGTTTATTAAATTACCAATTTATTTCATATATGATATTATATTCCATTTAATTTTATTTTAATTTCAATTTCATGATCTTCCACTTAGGATTATTTGATTCTTATATTACCAATTTTGTAAGAGTGTTATCATGTATGATATCGGTTTTTATATTGAGGTATAGATTTTTCAAATCTCAATTTGAACCATTATTTTTATATATAAAGAAATTCATAAGACTATATGGATGGTTTAGTGGGGTGATATGGCTCATTGAGATCCCAAAATTATGTATTTTGTAAGGACATGGTTAGATTCTTAGGTAGCACACTGTTAGTTATAACCATGCATCTCAGCCACATTGGCCATAAAGAGTGATTCATTGTAATTTTAACCACAAAAAGGGGGAATCATGAATATAAAAAAACTTTTGGAATTGTAGGCAGGTATATAATGTTTTGATCATGGTTTTTCTAATTGTGCGCAAAACCGTGATGGGGTTGGGGTGTTGGATAGTGAGCATGCATGTGTTGTGCATGGTTTTTCAAATGATGAACCTGACCATGTGGGGGTCCACCTTAGGTATGGGGGACCACGGTTGGTGTAATGTTTTTCCAACCATGTGGAAAATCCATACATCTCTTAAAAATTGGTAAATTTACCTTTTACCCCATACTTTATTTTAATCAGGAACCCTACTTTCTTCTACCATTTCACTCATTGTATCATCTCCCCTTATTGAGAGATCCCATCTCTATAAATCTAGGATTTGAGCCTCCTCCCTAATATGACCTACATTTTAACCATTGTTCATCATGTTAGATATCTAACAATAATACTATGACTCCACTTAATTACCTTCTTATTTTATCTCACCATATCGAATGCATAATCTATGTAGGCTAATATACCATATTTTCAGGGTGGTTGTCTGTTTCTTCGATTTCATCCATTCTATCCTAAATTAGAGGCTGATACTAGCTGAAGAGTATATTATCTATATAAGGTGGTTAGTTTAATTATTTTACATAATGTTCAATTTCAATATATCATGTGATTTTTGTGTCACATGCCAAACCTTCTGAATGTCACCATTTAAATATAAAATTAACTAAGAAAATTGATAATTCCTAATGTTAGATAGTATTTTCTATCCAATTTCCTATCTGGGGGTTTTTTAGCACAACATGAGCCATATCATTGCATGTGTTGACCAAAATGACCATGAATGTTATGGATTGACATGTAATTAAAGTAACTCTTGAAGTGTGTTGGACTATCCATCATAAATGAGATGTTTTAACTAAATTAAAAGTATAGAATGACACTATTCCTAGACCTTATACTTTTCTATGTAACTTAAACACCTTCTATGGTGATTTGTTCTTATCCCTTTCATATTAAATGATTTTTATATTAAGTGAATTATATATAGAATTATCTTATGCATGTTTTTTATTAATAATAATTATTATGAAAACATCAAGAGCTATAAAATTACTCTATTAACCCTTTAAAATGGTGTTTGGACATGGAATTTCCTCACTTTGGTTTTGAATATAGGTCATTATGATTTTTACCATAAATAAGAGGTTGGGAATGGTGGTTCCTATCCTCAGTTTATATTATCGGACATGGATTTATTTCTCCTTGAAGATGACATTGGTCATTATGATCCAAATTGTAAGGCCCCAACCCCAGTTACCCAGAGTCAGTGCATTATTAAATAACATTGTAATGATAAAAAAAGATCAAGTCTCGAAAGACTGATTAGTTTAGTAGCCTTGGAATCACTAAATATATTCATAAATCTTAAATTACATCAAAAAGTAAAAATTACATCAACATCTTGTCTTCATATACCCTCATACTATCCCTTTAGGTCATTCATAAAATACTTCTTCACATCCTGGGAAAAATAAAACATTGAAAGGGGTTAGCTCAGATGCTCAGTAAGGATAACAATATAGTGGAAAATTTCATAAATAAACATAAACATTTAAGGTTGTGTATAACTAAAACAAAAGACTTTTAAAATTGAACTTCAGTATAATATGGAAAAAATAAATTGAAATAATTCCATTTAATTATTCACATGTATTTTCTACTAATCGAATAATCAAATGAAATATCAATAACCACTTTCATAATGATGGAATGCATAATGTCATACTATCATAACCACGTAGCCAAGGCCTCGTGCCAAGACTACAAATAATATTTTGTCAAGGGCTCATGCCAAGACACTAGTTTGTCTCATGAGACCTACCGATGCATTGAGGAGCTATAACGCGCTCCACCCATCACTTACAATGTCCAATTCATTCCCATATGAAAAGGATTAAAAATAACATAAACATTCGTATTAAAAATAGCATATGAAATGTCAATACTTTCTCCATAAACCATGAATGGTATAAAAATAACACATCCATAGTCAAACTTAACACAAAAACTTCAATACTATACAAAAGTTTTGTATCATAATAAATCAACTTCAAATAAGCTTAAAATCCATCAAAAGATATGGACATAGATGAAATCAAAACTATTTGGGAGAAATATATCTTTTTTTGAAATCATTTAAAAGTCACGTATTTATAAAATAAAACATTTAATTTGAAAATAATATTATAAGCTTTTAAGGGAAGTTTTTAAGATTATAAAACGGTGTAAAATAGCCGCACCTGCCATATAAGTTAAAAAAGACATTCTTTCCTTAATTTGTCAAAAAGGTTAAAAAGGTCCTTGTTTGGAAAATCACGTAAAGATTCCTTTATAAAACTTCTTATAAAAAGTAAAACAGCGTTATAAATGAATTTAAACCATATTTTGTAAAATAGTAAGAATGTTTTGAAATACATTTTTAATAAACATGGATGTGGATGATAAAGAGGTCCCAATAGATAATTACGTATAAACAACCTCGGATAATGAAGATATTGTGAAATAAACCCTTACCGTGTAATTTTCCTTGATAGAGTGTAGGTTAACCTCCTGTATAATAGTTAAATCATTTTTATTAAATTATAAAATAATAATATAAATATATATTATATCATATATGATCTTTTAATGTTGCTTTGTTAATAATATTTTAGTATTATCATCATTTCGGGTGTTAACTGATTTTTTTTCCTTTATATGATTCGTTACGTAAGCCATGTTTTTTATGGATAGGTTGTATCTTATTCATATCCCAAATGATATAAATTCCTTTAAAAATACTTTTAATCATCAAATGAGAATTATTATTGAATTGATATGATGGGGAAATGAATCTCATCGCGTTTGTGGAGGTGGTAATCCATACGTACGCACGAACGCTACTTCCATTTCATTTTTCATTTTTAAAGGAATAAAGACCAAATTATACATAGGTATATTATTATTAAATTATAATATAATATCATATATGTGTTACTTAAGTTCACTAACACCATCCTTTATACGTTCCATGTATGGTATGAATGAGCCATATCACTTTGAGGGGGCGGTAGTCCGCACTTCCTCAAATGAAATTATCGTATAAATAGACAAAATGATTCGAATAATGGTATGATATAAAATGGAATTACAGAATATTATATATAAAATAAATATCATTAATATAATATTTAATTATAGTTCCATCATAATGGCCACCATGAGAGGTGGTAGGAGATAATTGAACAATCATCGTTTCGTGAGGCGTTTGGTTGCCATCCACAGAAACATTATGTTCTTCACCCATTAGATAGAGGTGTGTGTAATTGTAGTTCAAATACTTCTCATTACAATATACTAGTATATTGAGTATACTAGTGTTATTACAAAAGAAAATAACAATAATAGTTTAGGGGTTGGAGAAGTATAATAAAAGAAGAGAAGTTAAGCGAAATTGTTACCTTTAATTTGGGTAACTCCCTTTGGTTTGAAGAAAAAAGGACTCTTTAAGTTCTTTCTCCCTAAGTTAATACTTCTTGGAGGAGTATAGGGATGTAGAAAGATTAATTGGGAAGATTTTGGATGAGACAAAATGTTTGAGAGGTGTGAGGAATTGGTTAGAAGTGGTGTCCTTTTATAAGGGAGAGGGGGGGCTCTTTAAGAAAAACTTAAAGTATTAATTTATAATAAATTCATATTTGGTTTTTAATGGATCCAAAGTGAATTATTAAACATCTAAGGTGGGGATGGGTTGAAAAAAACTTAAAAAATAGATTTTAGACAGGCTTGGGTCAATATAGTAACATTATCCTTTATATTTAACTCTTAGTTAAATAGTTTGACATTTACCATGTCTTTTTGTATTTTTATATTATATAGTTAATAAACGTACTATATACTTCCAAGAGACCCCCCAAGTGGTCCATTAATGATACATATATCATTATATAAGTCCTTTGGCCGAACATTAGTTTTTTATGTATATAATATCAATTAATAATATAATATTTTTTAAAAAAACTCTTTTATGTCAATTTTGACACTATTGTGTATTTGTTTTTTGATAAATTCATAACAGCATTATTACTTATAATAAAATTCATATAACCAATAATAATATGTCATATTAACCTATAAAATTATTTTAATTCATAAAAAGTCTCAAATTACATTTATTTGGCTATTTATAATATAGATTATATTAATATTTCATTAATTAGGTAATTTCTGCATCACCATTGTGTCATAAATAAATTCAATTATTTAATGTCTAAAAATTATAAATAAAATACCATTATGTAGGAAGTATTTGTATATTTCTAATTAATATTTATAATTTAATTTATCTTATGTATAACACTATATTATATATGTTTTAGTTATTAAACATTGATTTTCACTCTTTTAACTCTTCTTTGAATTAAATAATAATAAATGTCCTAATCTAATTCAAGTGGATGAAAGAGGTTCATATTGTATTTCTAAGGTTGTTTTTGGTCGAATTATACTTATCAAATAGAATTAGGACATGTGTTAGGGTAATAATAATTTCATTTTCACCCTTAATTCCCCTATTTACTTTTTACCGTGGTAAATAAAAGTAAAAAGTTACTATTCATCAAAAATTATTTTTATCTTATCGAACCCCATTTTACTCATTGATATTAACCGCGTCTCTAATATTTTTGAAATTCTACTCATAGAAGCTGTAAAATTAAGTTTTATGTAAATTTTCAAATTCTCCTAGGAGGTGGATAAAAGACGGTAAAAAGTTCAATAAAATTTTTATATATCTAAATTTTTATAAACTGACTCCAATGAATTTCATTAAACTTATATAGGTATTATGTATTTATTTTGACATAAAATAAATTTAAATAAAATAAATAATTATTTAAATAAAAATTCAGTTTTAAACTATAACTATGTGTTTTTCACTATTCATCGCAAATTAATAGTTTTCAGAAAAATACCAAATATTTACTCTAAGATAATTTTGATATTACGAATTCAATAATAAATTATATTTTGAAAAATTCAAAACATAGAAGTTGCATTAATTAATTTAAAATTAATTCCTGCTGTCAAAACCAAAAGGTGTATTTTTTAGAAATAATAACTACCAAAAGTTTGACACTTGTTTGTGTCCAATTTCAAAGTGAAATTACTTAAAATAACCATCATTAGATTAAATGGTAAAAATATAATCTATTTATACATCCAAACCATTAAAATGTATAATTTATCAATATAAATTATTTTGATTTAAAAAGTTGTTTTCAGTTAATATATAGTATTTTTCACTATTCACCCAAATATGAAAGTTATCAGAAAAACACCAAAACATTATTGAAACTAAATTCTTATGTCCCGATTCTAAAGAAGAAGTTTATTTTTTCCAATTGAATATATAAAAGTTTCAATTATTGGATTTAAAAAGGATTCTCCATTAAAAGGCAGTAAAATTACATTTTTTGAAAAATACATCTTTTATCTGAAAAAATGTATTTGTTCTTAAATTATGTCTAAGAAACTCATAATATGGATTCTAAAATTATAAGGATTATATAAAGTTCAAAATTCTGTTAATACTATTCATAACCGCTTTTGAACGGCTTGTTTGGTAAGTCATGGTGCACTAGAACTCGGTGTTGTGTATAGTGAAAGTTATTGAATTACTTTGAAGAAATAACGTATGATGAAATCTTGGGGTGGTACATTATTCCCTCCTTCAATAAATTGCGTCCTCAAAATTTTAAATTATTTTTTGAAAATAAATGGTTGAAAATAGAAAATACCTTCGTGAAAATCCACATCGGAAATTAGGTTAGTAAAATTTATTCTTAATTTGAGGAATAGGGAAATGAAACTGTTACCACCAAATTATGATCTCGACTAGGAGAAAATTGGTTTCAATTAAAGTAATATAATAGTAGGAAAAACATAAATATTTATAGGTAGTGATTGAGGTCATCAATAACAAACAAGTGTAAAATTGAGGGCCTTAAATTCATCAATCTATGATGATTTAGAATACCATTGGTTCAACAAAACATATGGTATTAGGATAACACATTTTTTTGTTTTAAGATCCCTTAACTAAAGTATAAGAATTAATTTCTTCATAGAATAAGAGAATAAGAAAAATATATACTTGACAAGTAGAGTCCCATCCTTTAA
This sequence comes from Viscum album, assembly GCA_963277665.1. Taxonomy (NCBI): domain Eukaryota; kingdom Viridiplantae; phylum Streptophyta; class Magnoliopsida; order Santalales; family Viscaceae; genus Viscum; species Viscum album. The sequence goes on from OY728154.1 coordinate 68,516,897, forward strand.
CTAATTTCTATAACAAACTCATCTTTCACTCTGAAAGATTATAGAACCTAAAAATAATATTTTATTTAAATTATTCGTATAGGGTTCAAAAAAATGAATTTATAATTTATCTACCAGATTTTTTTTTAAAAAGACTACATTATTCAATCGAGGACATCACGTGGGCCATTGGTAGGTGATACACCCTTGTCGCCCTTCGGTTGCAGGTTCAAGTCTTGCGGCCTTACCGGACGCGACGGGTTGCTGCCCGACCTCCAGGTTTTCCATTTATAGAAATCCAAAAATAATATAAAACTAGAATTATCCAAAATACTTCTGTCAAAACTCACAGTCCAAAATTTATAAGGAAGGTAAACAGACTGAAGATCCTTTTTTCCGCGTAGTAACATGTGAACACCTTCATCATGTATTCTTTTTTAAACACTACAATATCCTAAATTACCATAAAACCTTATTGATTACATTCATGATCCATTATTCCTTATAGAATACTGGATATACTCCTTCTATCCAAAAAAATTGTAAACTCCAAAAATGATGGAATATACAAATCATTAATCAGGTTCAAGGTAATCAAGAATATCCAATATAATTTATCCAAATCAATCATGTATTATTCCAAAATCACTACATTGGTATAAGAACCATATTATGGTTTATCTTTATCTCAACCATATATTTTCCAAAAATTTAACCTGCTATTGAGTCACTTTTCTTAGTTCCACACAATCTCAAATCCTTAATGAAATAGTACTGCAGTACAATCCTTATATACTCCATAATTATTATAACCAGTACATTGTTGATACAACACTCAAATGACATAATTCTCTAATAACAACATAAGAACTCTAATCATTCCTCCTCATATGTGGTAGTATCATAACATTATTATTATACAACAGCATCATTTGGAGAATACTCTGATGATTTGGATATCGGTTCGCGTAGTGTCCCAACTCCTTGCAGATGAAGCATTTCTCATTTGAAACTTTTTTCTTACCCTTACAGTCACGTACATGGTGTCCTTTTTCTCCACACTTATAACAAACTCAAATTCCCTTCAGGAACGTTCCAGGGTGTTTCTTCCCAATGTTATCACATATGGGAAAATTCTTATTTTCCCTCTTCCCTTTATCTATCTTCCTCTATTCCATACTTTTATTTTCTTTTTTCCCTTCAAAGCCATAAGACTCGTAGAATTATTTACTTATCATAATAACACATGATATTATTTATTCATATGTTGAGAATACATGGGAGACTATTTACCTTATAAATGTTGGTTTAATACTGTGAATGATATGATCCTTCTTACTCTTTGGATCATATGTATTTCTGGAGTTCACATAACTTTTATTGGGTTCCATTTCTATACAATATAATAAACTAGGTCAGTTTATGAATTGCAATTAATAATTCCAAACTTGTAAAATACCTAACGTAAATTGAATGGTTTATGGATATAACCCATAATCATAAAGTTGTTTTCATTGAGGAAATATATACTCATAAACCCTAAATAATGATTTTTAAAGAAAATGATAATTATCCTAATCATATCCCCCGGGATTGTCGTAACCAAGAGTGCAGTAAGGCTCGTTGTCGTGTACTAGTTCCCATTCGAGTCTAGATCAAAGTTGTGTTTTTAGGTTTTACCCCTAGGTACATCTGTGCCAGAGCTACCTCTACCTGATCGTATCTAGATAGGGATGTATTGCTCAGAAAACTCAAAAAATCTCTACAGTACCAAAAATTCTAGGAATTTATTCTATACTAATCCTCAATGTCCATATAAGGTATATGTGCTCTAATCAGAGTTTATCTAAATCTATATTCCAAGGTTTGTACTAAACTTCCTCTGATACCAACTATAATGCCCCAAACCTAGTTACCCAGAGTCGGTACATTATTACATAACATTGGCATTATCAAAAAAGATCAAGTCTCAAAAGACCAATTAGTTTAGTAGCCTTGGAATCACTAGATATATTCATAAATCTTACATTACATTATAAAGTGAAAACTACATCAAAATCTTGTCTTCATATCCCCTCATACTATCCCTACAGGTTATTCCTAAAATACTTCTTCACGTCCTGGGAAAAATAAAACATTGAAAGGGGTGAGCTCAGATGCTCAGTAAGGATAACAATATAGCAGAAACTTTCATAAATAAACATAAACATTTAAGGTAGTGTATAACTAAAACAAAAGCCTTTTAAACATGAACATCAGTATAATATGGAAAAAATAAATTGAAATAATGTCATTTAATTATTCACATGGATATTCTACTAATCAAATAATCACATGCAATATCAATAACTACTTTTATAATGATGGAATGCATAATGCCAGACTATCATAACCACGTAGCCAAGGCCTCGTGCCAAGACAACAAATAAGATTTTTTCAAGGCCTCATGGATAGACACTAGTTTTTCTAATGAGACCTACCGATGCATCGAGGAGCTATAGCGGGCTCCACCCATCACTTACTAAGTCCAATGCATCCCCATATGAAAAGGTTTAAACATAACATAAACATTCGTATTAAAACTACATACGAAATGTCAATACTTTCTCCATAAACCATGAATAGTATAAAAATAACACATCCACATTCAAACATATCACAAAACCTTCAATACTATACAAAATTTTTGTATCATAATAAATCAACTTCAAATACGCTTAAAATCCATCAAAGGATGTTAACATAGATGAAATCAAAACTATTTGAGAGAAATATATCTTTTTTTGAAATCATTTAAAAGTCATATAATTATAAAATAAAAAATTTAATTTGAAAATATTCTTATAAGCTTGTAAGGGAAGATTTGAAGATTTTAAAATAGTGGAAAATAGCCGCACCCGCCGTATAAGTTAAAAAAAGACATTCTTACCTTAATTTTTCAAAAAGGTTAAAAAGGTCCTTGTTTGGAAAATGACGTAAAGATTCCTTTATAAAACTTATTATAAAAAGTAAAACAAGAGTATTAATGACTTTAACCTGTATTCTGTAAAATAGTAAGAATGTTTTGAAATACATTTTTAAGAAACATGGATGTGGATGATAAAGAGGTCGCAGTAGATAATTACGTATAAAAAACCTCGGATATTGAAGAGATTGTGAAATAAAACCTTACCTCGTACTTTTCCTTGATAGAGTGTAGTTTAACCTCCTGTATAATAGTCAAATTATTTTTATTCAATTATACAAGAATCATATAAATAAATATGATATCATATATGATCTTTTAATATTTCTTTGTTAATAATATTTTAGTATTATCGTCGTTTCGGGTGTTAACTGATTCGTTTTCCTTTATATGCTTTGTTACGTAAGCCGTGTTTGTTATTGATAGGTTGTATCTTATTTATATCAAGAATGATATCATGTCCTTAAAAATTACTTTTAATAATCAAACTATAATTATTCTTCAATTTATATGATGGGGAAATGAATCTCATCGTGTTCGTGGAGACGGTAATCCGTATATACGCACGAACACTTATTCCATTTCATTTTTCATTTTTAAAGGAATCAAGACCAAATGATACATAGTTATATTATTATTATAGTATAATATAATATATTATATGTGTTACTTAAGTTCATTAACACAATCCTTTATACTTTCCATGTATGGTATGAACGAGTCATATCACTTTGAGGGGGCGGTAGTCCGCACTTCCTCAAATGAAATTATCGTGTATATATATACAACATGAAATTAATAATGGTATGATATAAAATCGAATAACATAATATTATAAATAAAATATATATCATTAATATCATATTTAATTATAGTTCCATCATAATGGCTACCATGAGAGGTGGTAGGGATAATTGAACAATCATCGTTTCGTGAGGCGTTTGGTTGCCAACCACAGAAACATTATGTTCTTCACCCATTAGATGGTGGTGTGTGTATGTGTAGTTCAAATACTTCTCATAAAAATATCCAAGTATATTGAGTATACTTTTTTTTACAAAACAAAATAATAATAATATTTTAGGGGTTGTAGAAGAAAAATAAAAGAAGAGAAGCTAAGAGAAATTGTTACCTTTAATTTGGGTAACTCCCTTTGGTTTGAACCAAAAAGGACTCTTGAAGTGACTTATGACTAAGGTAAGGATACTATGTGCAGTATAGTTATTTAGGGAGCTTAATTAGGTATAGGTTGGACGAGACAAAAGGCTTGAGAGGTGTGAGAAATTGGTTAGAAGTGGTGTCCTTTTATAAGGGAGAGGAGGGGCTCTTTAGGAAAAACTTAAAGTATTAATTTATAATAAATTCATATTTCGTTTCTAATGGCTTAAAAGTAATTATTCAAAGTCTAATGTGGGTATGGGTCTAAAACCACTAAACCAATAGATTTTAGACAGGTTTGGGTCACTATAGTAACCTTATCTTTTAGATTTGACTCTTAGATAAATAGTTTTACATTTTCCATGTCTCTTTGTATTTTTATATTATATAGTTAATAAACATTAAATATACTTCCAAGAGACCCCCAAGTGGTCCATTACAGATACACCTATCATTATATAAGTTCTTTTCCCAGTCCTTAGATTTTTTGGAATATAATATAAATTAATAATATCATATTTATTTTAGAAACTCTTTTATGTTAATTTTGACACTATTGGGTATTTTGTTTTTGATAAATTCATAAGAGCATTATTACTTCGAATAAAATTCCTATAACCAATAATAATATGTCATATTAACGTAGAAAATTATTTTAATTCATAAAAAGTCTCAAATTACATTTATTTGGATATTTATAATATCAATTATTTTAATATTCCATTAATTAGGTAATTACTGCATCACTATTGTGTCATAAATTAGTTAAATTATTTAATATCTAAAAATTATAAATAAAATTCCATTATGTAGGAAATATTTTAAGAATTATAATGAATATTTATAATTGAATTTATCTTATGTATAACCCTATATTAAAAATGTTTTAGTTATTAAACTTTGATTTTGACTCTTTTAACTCTTCTTTTAATTAAATAATAATAAATGTCCTAATCTAATCCAAGTGGACCAAAGAGGTTCATATTTCATTCTTATGGTTTTTTTTGGTCGAATTATTCTTAGCCAATAGAATTAGGACTTGTGTTAGGGTAATAATAATTTCATTTTTACCCCTAATTACCCTATTTACTTTTTACCGAGGTAAATAAAAGTAAAAAGTTACTATTCACCAAAAATTATTTTTATCTTATTGAACCACATTTTACTCCTAGGTATTTACTGTGTCTCTAGGATTTTCTAAATTCCACTCACAGAAGCGATAAAATTAAGTTTTATTTAAATTTACAAATTCTCCTAGAAGGTGGGTAAAAGACGGTGAAAAGTTCAATATAATTTTTATATATTTAAATTATTATAAACTGACTCCAATTAATTAAATTAATCTTATATAGGTATTATGTATTTATTTTGACATAAAATAAATTTAAATAAAATAAATAATTATTTAAATAAAAATTCGGTTTTAAACTATAACTCAGTGTTTTTCACCATTCATCAAAAAATTAAATGTTTTTAGAAAAATAACAAAATATTACCCTAAGATAATTTTTATATTATGAATTCAATAATGAATTATATTTTACCAAATTTAAAACATAGAAGTTTCATTTATTAATTTAAAATTTATTCCCACTGTCAAAACCAAAAGGCGTATTTTTTAGAAATAATAACTACCAAAAGTTTGACACTTGTTTATGTCCAATTTCAAAGTCAAATTACATACAATGACCATAATTGGATTAAATGTTAAAAATATAATCTATTTATCTATCCAAACCATTAAAATATATAATTTAACAATATAAATTATTTTGATTTAAAAATTTGTTTTCAGTTAAAATATAGTATTTTTCACTATTCACCCAAATATGAAAGTTATCAAAAACACACCAAAACTTTATTGAAACTAAATTATTTTGTCACAATTTTAATGAAGAAGTTTATTTTGTCAAATTTAATATATAAAAGTTTCAAATATTGGATTTAAAAAGGCTTCACCATTAAAAGGTGGTAAAATTGTATTTTTTGAAAAATACTTCTTTTATCTGAAAAAATGTATTTGTTCTTACATTATGTCTATGAAACTCAAAATATGTATTCTAAAATTATAAGGATTATATAAACTTTAAAATCCAGTAAATACTATTCATAACAACTTTTAAACAGCTTGTTTAGTAAGTCATGGTGTGCTGGAACTCGATGTTGCTTATAGTGTAGGTTATTGAATTACTTTGAAGAATTGACGTACTATGAAATCATGGGGTGTTACACAAATCCTCAAATTTGTGGAAGTCATTATGATTTAGGAAATGAGTAAGTTAAAATGATGGAGGTTCTAAAACATTTGAACCAAGACCATCTACTACGTGTTTCTATGGCCTGGGTAGAACACTTTACATTAATATGGTAATGGTATGCCCTTTTGGGATCATACTCAAATTCTAAAGTCATATCTTTTAGGAAACCTCATAGTTCATTATAATATTATTATGTGTGAAAAACTCAACTATGATTCACTGGTCTCCGACATTCTTATAAATACTTACACACACACAAATATATATATCATAATGTAATCTGTTCAAAGATATTGTAGATTAGGCCGAAGTAGGTAGAGTTGGACATGTTTCCTCTTTGGAATCTAACACAACATAGTTTTATTAATATTAATTATTTCATTATTATTTTACTTTCATCCTATTAATATTTATTCTTTGTATGGATAGTATTAGACATCTTTGGTGGTGTCCTACTATGTATTACACACACCCTATTCATGCCTCTGTTTTGTACCCAGATAGACTTCTTGGATAAAGGTAGGGACAAAGGGAAGCGACCTACTATGGATGAATAATTTTCTATAATAGGATGGATTATGGGAAAAGAGAACTATTCTAGTTCTTGTAATTATATTAGAGATATATTTTGTCATTTTCTCTATTTTTCATAAAATTATTTTTTTATGCATGCTACTCTATCTCAACACGTATTCCCCATTTTTGTATAGAATCATGACATAAAAACATTTTTATATTTTACAAGATATGGTTATCTTTATGGTTTATGCCTATATATGTTTTATATCTACATGATTTACATTCTAAGGTTTATAATTTATTATATTTTCATTGCTTAATCTTTTATTATATTATTGTGTTACTACTCTAATAAAAGAGGTTATAGTCTCCCCACTGAACAATTACAGACCACTTCTACTAGTATTCAGCCTCCAGTATATGGAGATGCACTCTTGAGGCCATGTATCCCATGGTTTTGGTCACTTATTAGTGGATATGTCCTGAGATATCACACATTGACTCGATTTTTATTTATTTGTGTCAAAGTACTTTTTAATTAAATATACCCTTCTAGATTTAATCTAACCTACTATTACAAAGTTTTATATGATATTTTTGAAAGGATATTATATATTATTATATAAAAATAATTCTTTGATTTTTTTCCTAAATAAATGTGCAACTTTGGTAAGTATTACTCTCATGTATACCAAATAATCTTTTCCACCATGTCAGTAATTTCCTTCCCAGTAATGTTCTCTTATATTTTAGAGAAATAATATATTTATTATTTTATCTAATTCTCATAATTATCCTTAACCATTTTCAAAATGAAATTTTTTACTTTTTTAACTATTTGGTTTTTAAAAAATTGCATATCAAATTATTAAAAAAGGGAGTTACTTATTTTTTAAAAATCATATTTTTTATCTACCACTCCACATTTTATTGGAAAAAATTATGTTTTATCAAGGATATTTTATTTTAATGTAATCATAATTATTTTTCTAAATATTGTTCCTTTTCTATTCTCATAAAATTATTTAAGGAAATTAATAGACAATTAATCTTTTATAACAATTTTTAAAAGGTTTTTTGAAAGGTTTTATATTTTTAATTCTATTATCCTCCAATGTTTATCCCTCATGAAGTGATGTTTTGATCATCCTTTATATGTTATTATGTTATTAATAATTTATGAAAATGATATATTTATATCCTATGATTTATTATGTCTATGTTATGTGATAAGTTTAAGAAACCCTTTCTTTTTTAGATTGGTTATTTAAGATATGCTGATGATTGATTTTAAGTATCACATACATTTATATTTATGAAAACGAAAGGGGTATTATACCACACTATAATAAATTTTTTTTTATTATTTCTCAAGATATATTTAGGCATGTATATAATTATTTTTTCCCAAAATAATGGTTATGATGGGTTTTTTCACATTTCTACGTCTGAAATTTATGAGTTTATTCTCATAGTGATAGGTAGAAAGTGTTTTCTCACATAGGTTTTCATGTGATTTTGGTTGTTCCACATTTCTATGTTATCAATCATATTTTTACAAATTTTTAGGATGCATTTTATTTCTATAAATTCCATGTTTTCATTAATATGCATTTTTAAGTGTTCAAAAATTTCATTTTATGTGAACATGTTTTTAAGTATTAACTTTTATGGTTCCTTAATGATTTTCATATGAGATATGTTGACCTAACAGGTTTTATGATTATTATATATGGTCTTATGATGTTTTAATATTATATTTATATCACCCTCATATTCTATATAAAGTTATATATATTTTTTCCTTAATAAGTTCATGATTTCACCCCTTCATTATGATTCCAATCCCCAACTTATGAAGATGATTAAATCATGTGAGATATATTAGAAAGGGTCTAAAGGAGAAAAAATATGGATAATTTTTTGTAATTTTAATAAATTAATATATTTATGTAGGTAGAATCCAATATACTAAAAATTTCAGCCTTTGGGTTAAGAATTGTTTTGTGAGATATATCTTTTAAATCATGAGATTAATGAGTTATTTACATTATGTTTATCGTGGGTTAATTTAGTTAGTATCAGGGTAGTGTTTAGTTTTTTTGGAGATTTGTTTAATGACCTTTGGTGTAGGGTTAGAAAAAACTTTAAAAAATAAAAAAAATGATTTTAAGTATAGTATGGTATCTTAAAATATTGGTAATGTCTTGATTAAATGATATTTCCTAGAAATAATTCCCTATCTAGATTATAAAAGTTGATGAAGTCTCTAAAAAATATGTACTAATGGGTATTAACACTGAAAATGGTGTGTTGGGTATAAAATAAATTTAAAATTGGTGCACCATTAAGAGGCCTAAAAAAATTGGTTTGACACTCCTGGGGGATATGCTTTGGTCGGTCATATTCTCTTTATGAACTGTTATAAATGATTTATAACTGAGTTTCTCTACGGGATGAAGTTTATATTTTTTTAATATAAATCAAATTAATGTAACCTATGTAAAACTAGAAAATATATATGTTGAACTAATAGAATTATTGGCCAACATAAAAATTTAAAAAACAAAGACATTTTAAGGTTGAATTCCATTAAAAATTTCCACGTATTATTAATGTTCCTTCACTCATGTCAACCCATTTAGTCTTAGAAATGGATGGATCTAGAAGGAACTATGTTTGTGAATGACAACATGAATAATACTTCCATGGAAAACCCATAAATGTAGTAACTAGAATGGTAAAACATATCATTATTACAAAAAAACTATTGTGAAAGTTACTTAACAATGTTAACATATTCAGAGTCCCAGACACACCATAAAAAATAAGGATGTACCCTCATAAAGGATCCAGTGACGAATATGATCAAGAAAAAATGTTAAAATTTCTATATTTAAAATGTGTGGAAAGAAACACCCAGGTACACACCTTAAGTGTATTAAAAATATGGATTACTTTTGGAAGTGGGGGACATCAAGAATAACACTATAATAGGAAAATTTAGAGTTTAGTTAACATGATTGAATAAAATAGAGTTCATCCTAATGTTTCATTATTAATTATGTGTCTTATTTTTTGGAAACATGTTCATTATCCAAGACAATTCCTTAATCCATGAATATACTGAGATGTAGATCATCAATAACAACCATGAATAATAGTACAATGTATATTCTATAAAATCACTACTCTCAAAGTTGATCATGATATTTAATGTACAGATACCCTCTAATATGGAGTTATACATTTCTAGTTGAATTTAGATCATAATAAATCTAGTATATCTAATAAGTTTTATATAAATATTAAATCACTAAAAAATGATTTGATTATTCAATAAATATTATAGTGGTCTAATTTTTGTATTAAAAGTTGATGTTTACATAAATTTTCCATGTATAAATATTATTTTCATTACATTATATAATTTTCAAATTATTTTGGTGATGGATTGGTTCCATCCACTTAGAGAAAATATTATCTCGAGTAAGGAAAACATGTTTATATTAACCTGTGATATTCCTTAAATAGTATGATAATAAAAAGAACCTCAAAAAATAATATAACGTGGGTTTTGATACTGAATAATAAAAGTCTCTTAAATCAAATGTTTTGAGAAAAAAATCAATAATAGGGTTATGTCCATTCCGAGGGGAAAGAGATGTTTCCATGATTGTAAGTTTGATAACTCTATAAAATTATATCCAATTTCATATTTATAGAAACCCTTAGCTAACATCGTTATTATGTAATAATTAAAATTTTGTAGGATAAAATTTATTTAAGGGGGGAGAATGAAACAACTCAGGATATCACTATATAAGTTCCTTTAATAAATAATATATTCGATATCATTCTATACAAGTAACACTGGACATAAACAAAAATTATAAAATATTTTCAAAAAATATATTTTATTGAACATTAAAACATAGTCATTGAATTAGAAGTCATGAATATAAGTAATAAAAATCTGAAATATGGTTATAATTTAAATAATCGATACTTTTATTACTAGTGAAATTCAATTATGATAACTAAAAAATAAAATAATAATTTTTTGTGTAATCATATATTTTCCAAAAACTGGGGCTTTATTTCTAGAAACTGTGTATATTAGGATTAATTAATAATAAAATATATTGATAATATTAATAATATATTACCAGTAAATTAAATATTAATTTATTGAAAATATGAATAATGAATGGTTAAAATTTTAAAAATCAATTAATATTATTAGTTTTCCACTACATTTTGATATTTTATTTTTATATAGAATTCTAAAATTACAAGAATTTAATTTATAAAATTGAAAATAATTTTATATTTTGAACAATAATATAAAATTAAGGTGATTTTTAGAGATTTTTTAAAAGATTGATTTTGAGGTAAATAGTGAAAAAATGATTTTAAAAATAAAAAGACTTTATGACATTATTAGTGTATAATTATGAATTTGAAAATTTCGAAACATTTTTTCAAGAAAAAATATTTAATTTATTAGTTACTTTATATTTAAAAAATATATATAATACCATACTGGAAATTTTAGAATTTATGATTTATTATTCAAAAAATATTGTTCTTAATACATAATACATTCAATATATTAAAATTAATTTTTACCACTTTTAATGATTTAATTAAAAAATAGTAATTTCAAATTCGTATTCATTGTGTTCATATTATATAATATGGAACATTTTATTTTTGGGATTAAAAGATAAATTAAATAGAGGAAAACTATTTGCCACGGTGTAAAATAAAATGGTAAAAATGAGTAACCATAGATTTAAATAGACTAACATGTTTAAAACATGTTTATATGTTAATGGTGGTGGTATTTATTGAATTTGTCACCTTCCAAATCCATTATTTATCAATTTTTTAGCCACATAACTTTATAGTGGCTTTCCATTATTGATAAGTCTTAGGTATTTACACAAATGCACTCTTTTTCACTTATAAAAGGGGTACTCCAACCATCTCTTCACCTCATAAAAAAATATTTTATTATTATCCAACACTCTATCCAAACATATCCTACACACTTCTATATAGATTAATTATGTTCTTCTTTAAAAATGACATCCCCCAACGGTTCAGTTCCCTTTGTAAAAAATATAATACAATAAGTGTGGTATAAGTTATTGACCTCTTATTCTATTTTCTATTTATTTTAGTTATTTTATTTTTCAAAAATTTTCATTTTACCAACATAAATGACAAAGTTAGTATAATTATTGTACTATTATTTTATTATAATGTTGGTATAATCTTTAAACACCCTTCTCTTTTCCATTATGATAAATTAAAACATAATTCATTTATTGTGTGGACTGCCACAACACATGAGCCTCATCCCAGTTGGTGAGGACTCTTTAAGTGAATCCAAGAGACCTGTGATCAAATCCAGGTGGAGGTTAATTTTTGTGGTATTGAAGTAGTATTGTAGTAGGAACTGTGCAGAACTATAGCAGGTACTGTAGAGGGAACTGTAGTAGGAACTGTTTGGCACTATAGAAGCTGGTAATATTCCTCTGTTTGGGCCTTCGGGGCACCAATTTGTTCCATGAGTCCTTTAAGGCCTTTGGGACACCCAGGCCTTTGGGTCAGTAAGGCCTTCGAGCCACCTCATGTCCTTTGGGCCACCTTAAGTGCATATGCAAACCAAATAACCTACAAGAAACAAGCTTGAGAAAAAGGAGGAGCAAGGAGCTTTCACCATAGAAGAAGCTAAACAGATTGAAAGGATGAGAGGGTATGGCACCTGCCATGGGAAAATCATGTGCATGCATGGGAAAGCCTAGCCAAATATCCATGCGAAGGTGGTGAGATTATTTCACGATAAAGATGCTGGGGTGGAGCAAGTTCTAAGTAGTTAGTCTGGGTTGTATGTAATTTTTGAAGCCTATGGGAAATGAATCCCTCTAAGGCCTACAGTCCATGTAATAATTATTCCTACAGGCCTTTTAAGGGTTCCACCTCACCCCTTGAAAGCTGGATTATAAAAATCAATAAAAAATGAAGGCCTTCGGGCCATTGTAGGAGGAGGTGTGGACTGCCGCAACCACGACACAGTGTTATTCATTTTCTTTCACCACCATAAAAGTAAGTTACAAATATAAAAATTTGTATAAAATTATTATATTAATATTATATTTTATATTCTTAAATAAAAAACTATATTACTTATTTTCCCCATTCAGTGGAGAATGAAATTGTCAAAGATTCATACTTGTGAACTACTGCCTCTATGAAATGATCGATTTTCACTTTTCCATTCATAAACTCCTTACATGGGTAGTCATGAGAGTTATTTTAAGGTATAATTGTGATGTATATAATATAATTACTATTATATATGAAAAATTTTAAAACCTATTAATGATATTACTAACAAAATATTTCCAATAATTCAATTACTTAAGATAAGTATACTAAGAGGAAAAACTTTAATTAAAATTATTTAATATGGTCAAATCAATTAATTATTTTTCAAAATACATATTAATTATAATAAATCATAATAATAAAAACTAAATAATATCATTATTCTATATTTTTAATTATATTACACATAAAACATCTCATAATCTCTATTAATCATGGTATATTCCCGATTGGATCTGTTTTACCACCCACCATATCAATGTTATGAAATTATATCAAGGATTATTTTGAAAACACAATTTCTAGTATAATATTATATAAATATTTAATAGATTATTTTTTGGGTTCGGAAATTATATATCACTATTTAAATCATTTATTAATAAAATGTTAATCATAGGTTGAAAAATCATCGAAAAATGTCTTCTGTCGATTTCATCTTCTAAGATAAACACTAAATTACTAATGGAATGAAATTTAAACATAAAAAATAATTTAAAATCATATATTATATAATATTTAGTGATCTTGTAATGATTAACTTTGTAAGAGGAAAAAACACTAACATTGATCCTATAAAACTCTTATAAATGATTAAAACTATAAACACGCAATATATGAAAATAAGAAACAATTAACTAATATATATGTTGATAATTATTATAAATGAAACTTTTAAATAGTTTTAGGTATTAATATGTTTTTGAAATTATTTATTAAGACATTTATCTTTTATATTCTATATCTTAGAGTGAATTTTACTATGTTGGGAAACAAGGTATGGGTTTTTTTGCATCATTTTCAACTCCATATGACATATTTGATATCGTGTGACATAATTTATTTATATGGTGTATTCAACACCCAATTTCCATTAACATATGAAAATATGTATGGTTAATACTTATTCGAGTCTTATATAACCCTATAATTCACAAGTTTATGATTATATTCCATGAGATATTCAGGTATAGGCAAAATTAATTTTTTCACAGCAGTGTGGGAATGATGAGTTTTCTTAAATTCTCAGGCATGGACCTAATGATTTTGTTAAAATTGGATTGGGAATAATGGTTTTTCAGAGGTTCTACTATGATTATATTTTTTCCACATTCCCATGTTCGTTATCATGTTATTCTAAATTTTCCATATGAATTTAACTTCCTTGAAATTCTATGTTTTCATGGTTATTCCTTTTTATTTATTCCAAAATTTATTTCATGATCACATGATTTATGTTTTATATTTTATACTTCTTTAAGGATATAACAATAATATAGGTTTACCTAATACATTTTATTATTATCATATATGGTCTTATGATTTTTTATTATAATATTTATATCTCTCTCATGTTCTCCTTTATGTTATGATATGTGTTTTCCTTAATTACAATCTAATATCACACCATTATTAGGTTTGAAATCCCTAGGTTATGAATATGATTATATTAAGTAAAATATAGATAAAATTATCTAGAGGAGAAAATTTATAGAGAGTTGTTTTTAAGTGTCATAAAATATGATTTTATGTAGCTATTATCAAGGACAATAAAACCTTTAGGTCTTTGGGTTATATGGTTTTTTTGTGATATGTATTATTTAAGTCAAGATATTAATGTATTATTTATGTTATGTTTATCTTGGTTCAAATTATCTAGTATCATAGAATGTTTTGGTTATTTGTTGATATTTTTTTGGTTTCCTTTGGTGTTATGGTTACAGAAACTTTGTGAAAAACCTATATATGAGTATAAGTATAGGAATATATCCTGAAATATTTATAAAGTATTGACTGAATTACTTTTCCTAGAAATAAATCCATGTTTTGAAATTAAATTTTTTTTATTGATCAATCACAGATGTATCTAAGTGAAATAACCCTAAAAAGGGCGTGTTGGTTATAAACTCAATCATCACTTGGTACACGATAAAAAAGAATAACTACTCACTTGTTTTGACATGCACAAGGGATATGAATTTTTTGATAACATGCTATTTATGAATATATTTTATGGATTTATATGATATTTACTTTGAGGAAATATGTTGATAATTGTATGATAATACAACTTAAAGTAGCCTAGTCCAAACTGAAATTTATATAGGTTGAACTAAAGAAACTATATACAAATGTGATAATATAAAATAATAATACGTTTTATGGTTGAATTAATTTTATAATTATTTCCCTTTATTATTAATTTTTTCACTAATTTTAACCCTTTTGGTTTTAGTAACCGATTAAACTAGAAAGTACCATGGGTGTAAAGGGCAGTGTGAAGATTACTGGAATTAACAACCCATTAGAATGGGATCTGGAATAAGAAACTGTTAGATTATTCCAAAATATCTATCAAAAAAAATTATTTACGTTGTGAACCTACATAAAATACTAAATACACCACATAAAATAAGGACGGGGTCTCATTAAGATCAATTTATTATGATGATGGAGGAAAAAATGTTAAATTTCTTATTTATCAATAGTATGAAATGTGACATCAAGGGACATGCATCAATGGTATTGGAAGATGATTTAAGTGTGGAAGAGGGGGTCATCGAGCATCAAACCACCTTAATAAAATGAAGATTTTTTATATTATATTTTAAAAAATATAGTTCATGAAACACACTATGATTTTAAAATTACACTATTTTTGATAGCATATACAACACAAAACATTGAGTTTAAATAAGCAACGATATAATATGAAAATATTATTATTTAAAACTAACCAATATAACTCTTCCATTAATTTTATTACTATGAATATGATTAAATAAATAATAAATTTATATAAAGATACCAATCAATATTAATTTATTGATAAATTCTTAATTAATAGGCACTCAATTAGTAATAAAGACAATTAAGTCTAAAAACAATATTTTACCTTCAAAAATGATTTTTATTTATTTTTATGAGAAAATATTATAAATTATTTATAATAATTTTAGAAATATTATTTTATAAAATTAAAATTAATTTCTAAATCTTCATATCAAAATTAACTTATGGTGAAATTTGGGGATATTACTGAGATGATTGATTTTTTAGTGAATAGTGATATTTTTTGATTTCTCAAATACTGTCATTAATTTTCATTAAATCAACTAATTAAAAAGTTACATTATATTCTGGATTTGCTATTAAATTTAAATATGATACATTTTATTTATAATAATCAAAATAATTTCATTTTAATGATCAATTTTGATGATGTTGGGATTATATTATTTTTATGCTTAAAACATGGGTTTCTGCAATGTATTTTTAAGTGCATAAAGTTCATCCATTTTAATTAATTAAAATAGCCAATATTAATTAAATAATTAAATAAAATTAATAAAAATAATAAAATATTATATTAATTAAAAATCATATAATTATTATCGTTAGTCACTGAGTTAATGTAAGAACATATATTACTTGAAAAATGATTTCTTGAAGAACCATTTTTTGACACGTTTTTGTGGGTTTCATCTTAAATTTAATTATAAAAAAAATATTTTATTTTAATTTGATAAAACATAATAAATATTTTTTATCATAAAAATAATATTAGGTTCTATGGTAAAATTAAATTTTTGTCATAATGAATAGTAAAAACTTTAGAAAAAAATCTAGTTACCATATTGAAAAACTAAAGTGGTATAAGTGAGAAACCTTATATGTAAATAAAATAACATGTTTAAAACGTGTATATTTATTAATTTTGGATGTCTTTATAAACCATAACACCCCTAAATTCTATTATTTATCTATTTTTAGGTACATTTCATGACAGTGACTTCCCATTATTGAATAGTTTTGGGTATTTACAAAAATTCCACTCAATATCACTTATAAAAAGGTACATCCTAGTAACCACATTACACAATAAAAAATTATTAATACAAAACCGATGAAAATTAGTTCTTTACTTCCCTCCCCATGTCTTAGAGTCCCTAATTTAATCATAATGCCAATATTGGAAGGCTTTAGGTATAATCCTAAAGAGGTGGTCAAAAGAAGATATATCATTCTTAATCAAGCATTTTTGTTTTATTTAATCTTCCACCACTTTAAAATATTATTAAAACATGTTAATAAAATAAAATAAGTACCTATAATATAATGATATTTTATTATTTTAATTAAATAACCTACATACATCTCATTTTCCATCGTATGGGAAACAAAACCATATTTTCTCTATACGACGAATTATCGCCTCGTGAATCGATGAAATTCATTTTACATCATAACAAATAATGTATTTTAAAGATAATTTATTTAATGTTTATATAAAATAATAATGACATACTCATAATTATAAAAAAATAATATCTCATATTATTCATTACCTTACCATCCATTGGAAAATTATTATGTCATTCGTGTGTATAGCAGACTACTTCTTCGCAAAGCCATGTGATTTTTTTATTACACCATCACATGTATGGTATATTTATGTAAATTTTATAAAATTATATGATATTTATAATATAATTATAAGTTTTTTAAATTTAATAACACTTAACTTATTTCTATCACGATTGTTGAAAAATGGAAACGTTACACATTCATACACAGGACCTACCCTCTCCAAGATTGTAACATAGTTCATTTTTTATAACCACAATTCATAGATATTTTTAAAATTATAATTTACATATAAAAATACAATTATTTGATTACTATTAATATAGATATTATGTAACAATGACACCTTTTTCCATGGTCAACACATCGATGCTGTTTTGAATTTATTAATTGCACACCTTTAAAAATCCCAACTGTGAGCATAAAAAATTAAGTAATTAAATATGTCATTGAATAAATTGAAATAAATGGTTTAAGTATAATATATAAAACATTTAAATGGTTATTAATTGAAAAAATAATTAATATATGTTTATTATATATGAGATAAATGATATACACGATCGCTCTTGACATGAGGTAAGAGATTTCTAGTCTTGATTTTATTTCTATAAGACTTATAAATTATTCACAAATTTTTATTTTTTGTGGTTTACATACCTCCCCAATTACCTTTTATATCACGATCCTTATTATTTTAATGATATTTAATATCTTATTTTATGAAATTTTCTCAAAAGTTACCAATGTGGTAAGGGGATTTCTTTAAAAAAAATCATCTTTTAAAGTTTCACTTAAAACTCTCTTTTTCCATGTCTATATTTCTATAAATGATTCAAGAAAATTCATATTTATACCTCAATGGTTTAAAAAGGCCATTTTTTATTATATTTTAATTTTATTTAAATGTTTTGAAAATTAATATTTTTATAAATTTATACAATGCACACTTTAACATCATTTAAAATATTTTAATGATATATATTTTTTAAATATCATTCATCCATGTCCATATTCTCAAAATTATTTTATGGATGTATTTATATGGAAAAAAATGAATTATAATGTAAATTGTTTGTCACTTTTTACATTTATTAAAAGGATTTCAAAAAGAATATTTTTAATTATTTCA
The DNA here is from genome assembly GCA_963277665.1 of Viscum album. NCBI lineage: Eukaryota > Viridiplantae > Streptophyta > Magnoliopsida > Santalales > Viscaceae > Viscum > Viscum album. Next base: position 68,535,675 of record OY728154.1, read on the forward strand.
TACATAACGTTTTTAACTTCTTTAAAAAAGACAAATGGAATATTATATTTTAATGTATACAACAAAAATGGATTTTTCAACCACCATAATAATTATTTTATATTTAAACATATTTATAATCATCCCTTTTTTGTTTACAAAAAACCCTTCTTTCTTCGTGTTCTAATTATTTTCATAAATTTTTTTAATTTTTTTTGATATTATGATATATAGAAATGTTTTTATTATGGGTGTAAAGGATATCTTTAAACCACCTATTATTATTTGTTATTACCATTGTCTCTCTAACCCACATTCTATATCTTTAATTTCATATAACTCCTATAAATTATTTGTATGTCTCTCACATATATACCTATCTTATTCTCCCGTAATTTTATGGGGTAATACATACCTTATGTTCATTTCTCAAATGCCTTTATTTTGAAATTTCCTTTTATTATGATATGATGAATGATTATGAAACCCATTTTCTTTCCATAAGCAATTATTTTGTTAATTTTTATTTTCACGACCCCTGTTATCCAAAGATACCCCTACTGGGTAGGTAATGAATAAAGGGAGATAATGACCCCCGAGTCTCACCTCCAATTGGCCCCAGGTTGGAGATTAGCACCAAGGGTGTACAAATCTCACAATTTTGGAGGCATTACCCATTATAATAAAACATGATCATGAGATAATATGAATCATTCATAACAAATACAAGAAATAAATATATATAAGAAAACATAAAGACCATCCTGAAATGCATGTATAAATAGAACTGATACAAAAACAACATATTCTCCAAAGTAAATACCCAAAAGTAAGGATAAAGAATCAACACAACAATTGTCCCAAGGCCCATGCTAGTAATTCTCAACATGATCCGTGTAATCATCCTAGAAACCTGAAAACAATTTTATATACGTAGGGTGGGTATACAAGTATACTTAGTAATAAAATCAAAGTCTCTCTTGAACTTGTGAAAGAAGCATACTAATTCCCCAATGAGAAAACAATAGAACCAAACACCACCTTAGCAGGTATACTAACCAAACCCAACCTCACCATGGAACACTCACCAAGTAACACAAGTTGAGTAATATAATATGTTACGAAGCACATCGATGATAGGGTACCCCACACCACTTTCACATTGGTATTCTTCTCTCTCCCAACATCATATGTCCTGGCACTCTTATCTCTTCAATATACCACATCACATCATTCACACACACACCTAGGCCACAGAACACATCCTACCCGTACACAACTAGGCTAAAAAATAAGTCCCACCCACACTCACCTTGGCTATACAACACATCCCTCCCCCACACACCTGATCCAAAAAAACATCACAAATCATCCCAAATACACCGAGGAAACCACATCAAAACTCATCTCGAAGACACCTGGTAAATAAGCCACCTCTCCTACAAACACTTGCGCTATCACATATCACCTAAAGGAACCTAGTCCACGAACCACCTCAGATGAAAACACCTAGTATATCTCAACCACCATATAAATAATTAACATACCTTTGACCATTATATCTTGTTCCATACCAACCTCACCAGGAAGAGAGAGTGGAAAAGAGGTGGTGCCCAACCATCCTTACTCGTCAATGGATATTGGTAAACACCCCTCCCCCCCCCCGTGTGATGATGCACTTATTGGTACATAGTTCTCATCATGGGTGGGTGAATAAAAAAATAAAAAGGAAATAAAAGAATATATAAAAAATACCAAATACTCAAGCTCAGCCTATGGGTTCTTAGAAAAACAACCAACTCACAACACCATCTCCTTTACTGCAACCTCTAAATTCACAACACCGCACAACAAGACACAAATACCATTTCAAATTCCAAACCAATTACATTTAACAATTTCCATTTCATTAATCAAACAAACCCAACCCACTTAAATCATTTTTAGACAATTATATATTCATTCCATCACTACCCGAGAAACTATTAGGAATGAGACACAACAAGAAACACATTAATAGCCATTCAGAAGGTGAAGATCCTTGGTAAATTAATTCACTTCACATTAATGAATCTTCATACCATGACCTCTAGATATGGGGTGAAGAATTATACATGTTATAAATGAAATGACTCTGATAAATTACCCACTAGAACACTACTTTATATCTTTAAACTCATTCACCCAGTTCATCATATTAACAGAACTAACCCCCAACTCACAACCACATCCAGGAACACATTATAACACAACTAGTTTTATAGCCCTACTACATAATCATACCACACGCATCACAACCACACTATATGACCACATGTTATCCACTTACCCCATACACACAAACCACAACACTCCCACACATCACAACACCACATGTGCCACAACAAATTTTTTTTCAAATTTAATAAGGAAACCCTTATTTAATTCCACTTGTTAATTTACGGGTTATCATAGAAATAGTAAGATCCTTGGGAATCCATTTACTAGCTGGATATATGTGTTTAAAAAATTTTATATATAATTTTTCAATAGAAATCAAACAACATGCATTCCATACACTATTCAGTTCACAATCAAGGACCCCTAATGGCCATAATTTTCATTTCTTAGTTATCCCATACAAATCACAATATCAAAAATATCAATAACACAGTAAGATCACATTTCACTTTCCCTAACCCCCTGTATATTCATTTGAAACCAATTCTATTATATTTATTAATTATAAATCAACTATATTCATACGGTTAAAAATCCACATACAAATCCTGCATGATATACAGTTAAGAAAGAAGAAGGAAATACTAATTGTAAGAAGAACAATCAACACTTCTTGGATGGGACAAAAATAGGGGCAAATATACAGTAGGTAAACCTCTAGAGAATCACGAACCAACTATATCAGCCTAGCAACATGAATCTAGTTGGAATTGGGAATTGACATGTCCCATACCAAGAGAAAGTAAGAAGTAATGAATAGGGGAAAGATAACTTAAATTTAGGAATATTGGATTTGAGTCATGGGATTAGATATGGTTTTGATTTTCCATTAAAGGTATATCTATCCAAGACCACATTTTTTTACCATTTAAAACCCTCCAGACCCTTAGAAAATTAATGATATAATTCATGGACATTGAATAAGTCTCAAATCCTTTTATATTTGTCCTTAAACCCATTTTATGTCAACTAAATATGTCAAAATGGAAAAACTAGAAGAACTAGAAACACTGCTCTTGAGGCATCTCCGGCGAGACACTATTAGAAGAGGAACCGCTAGACTAGGAACTGCCAAGAAGACACACTGGATGATCCACTACCAAAAGAGAGACCGACAGTGAGCCACTACTCATGAGTGACCGCTAGGGTGATACAACACCAGTGAGCCACTACCATGGTCAGACACCACTAGCGAGCCACTACCAGTGTGAGACACAGTAATCAATCCACTAGCAAGGTGAGACACTGGTAGGGAGCCACCACTAGGGTGAGACATTTCTAGGGAGAGATATCATCCGCGAGGCATTACAAGGGTGATAAACTACTAGTGATCCATCGCTATGGTAAGGCACCCCCAGGGTGAGAAACCGTTAGTGAGGCACTACCAGGGTGAGAAATCATTGGCATGGGGCACCATTGGGATGAAGCATCGTTGGAAAACATAGAAAATATGGAATTTTTTAATGTGTTGAAAAGAGTCACCTTGACTTCCTCAAACTCCTCAAACACCAGATTTCCCACAATTTAATGGATTGTAAATGTCCAAGCCATTAAATCAGATACCAATCAAACTATTATCAATATTGGGAATTCAAAAAAACCTAAAAGGAAATAGAGGGAGGGTCTGGATAACCGTACATCAAGATACCTCTCAAGGATATCATCACACTTTAAACACTACTTTCAACTAAACACATCAACGTTCAATGATAAACCACCTTATATTGTTTTAAATCTGGAGTGGAAACCTCTAAACCCAAGAAAAACTCCTCCAAAATCTACTGACCAGGCCTTATCATCATGTTTTTTTACACATCAAACCAAATGACCACAAAACACATTTTTAAAACCACAAAAATCACACCATATGAACATACTAATCAAGGAATTCCATCCCCCATGTCAAGATACAATCTGATCTTGGTGGCATTGAATTTCCCGCATGAGTTTAATTACATCACACATAATGTGTCCTGATTAAGAATTAGGTCCTTAAATTTTCATATTTCAGGACTTTATCACACATCATAAACCTAGGGAAAATAACTCATCTCATAATCAACAAGGTTTAAACATCACATCACAAAGAAACAAATAAAAAAGAAAAACTCAAAAAAAACTCCAGGTACTGGGAACGCATTTGTGTCTCTCACTCACAAGTACTCTCCTCCTTGCCATTATGCCTCCACATTACATGAACTAGAGGAATTTTCCATCCATGAAGAACCTTCTATTCATAATACTGGATCTCTACTGCCTCTCCAAAATGTTGAATCACCCCCGATATCCAACTCTCCCCAGTCAATAAAATGGGATTCATCATGAAGATACCAATGAAAAATAGAGACATGAAATTTTTCATGGATCCTTTCTAACTATGTTGGTAATACCAACTGATAGGAAACCTCACCCACTCACCCCAACACCTCAAAGGGACCAAAAAAACTGATTGAAAGCTTTCTTCCTCTTCCAAACCTCCACTACCCATGTTGATGTGAAACCCTCAAGAACAGCTGGTCCCCAAACTCAAACTCCAAGGGACACCTTCTGTGACTAACATAATACTTATTTGGGTCCTTCATTGCTTTCATCCTCTCATGAAAAAGATGAACTTTCTATGTCATGCTTTGTACCACCTTGGGACCCAGAACAACTATCTCCCCAATCTCCATCTTGCACAATGGAGAATGACATACTATCCCATAAAAAGAGTCAAATGGGGCCATGATAATGGAAGATTGATAGTTATTATTATAATCAAACTACACCAAGGGAATGTGTCATACCCAAGATCCACCAAAGTCCAAGATGCATGCTCATAACATATCCTCCAATGTCTGGATAGTCTGTTATGTCTGCCCATCTGTCTGAGGGTGGAAAGCAGTATTGAGGCGTAACTGGGTGCCAAAGGCTTGATGAAATCCAATCCATACTTGTGAGGTAATCCATGCATCCTAATACAAGAAAATGGACCTCGAAACTCCATGAAACCATACTAATTCATCCATGTACTTTTTAGTCAAATCATTCACTACGTCCGACTCCTTGATCACTAAGAAGTGGTCAAATTTCATCAACTGGTCCCCTATCACTAATATTTCATCACAAACACCCCGATCTCAAGATATACCTATGATGAAATACAGAAATATTTTATACCATATACACACGATAATATCAAAATTCTGTAACAAACCACCAAAAACACAGTGCTCAACTTTTACCTATTGGAAAACCAAACATGTTGCCACAATCTTCTCCACTACCTGTTTCATCCCAAGCCACCAAAACTAAATCCTTAAGACATAATACATCTTAGAAAATTATGGGTATACTACCAAAGGTGATCTATGAAACTCATGAAGGGCTCCATCGTGCATCACCACTGAAGCAAACAACTTTCCATGAAAAAACATTTGGTTCCAACCATCCTATGACCATCCCTGTGAAGCGTAACCATGGAAAACATTATTTTTCATCCCTTATGCCTTTGAGTCTCTCCAATAAGACTCCTGCACCTACTACATCATAGAATATTTCACCTTATCATGAACAAATTTCTTCTACCTCCATCTACCCCTACATCTAAGTGCAAGGCTACCAACGCCCCCATTACTCTCTAATCATCTATAGATTCACAAACAACATCCTTATATGAATTTATGATTAAATAATCAACAAAAAATTTACACATTCCTAAGTTGTTGCAGATATGAAAATCATAATCCTAATGAAACTCCATCCACGTCCATTCTCATAGATTCTTGTCATGTTTTGAAAAGATATACCTCAAACTCTTATGATATGTGAAGACCACAAACCACTCCCTAATGATGTAATTCCACCACAACATCAGTGAAAATATGAATACTACTAGATTTGGGTAATGGGTAGCATAGATATGCTCATGGGGATGTAACTGAATAGACTCAGAAGAGGTCACATATCATTGTTGCATCATCACACATTCTAAACCCATATGGGAATCATCACAAAACACCTCAAACATTACCCCTTACATAGGAAACCGAGGCACTGGGGAACTTCCCAACTTCCCCTTCAAGTAACCAAATTCTACCTAGAACTGATCAATCCTTGTAAAAGATTTTTACTTCCTTTTCAAAGATTTAAATGCGGATTTAACTCAAGATAAATCCAGAAAAAACTTCTGTTAATAGCCTGCAAGACTAGAGAAAATCCAAACCTCTATTATATTCTTGGGTGATTCCTAAGAAAAAAATGATTCAACCATTAATGGGTCTACTTCCACACCATGATGAGACACCAAATTATCAAGGAAATACACATATCATGTCCAAAACCTACACTTGTACAACATTCCATAGAGATGGTGGTTTCGAAGAACATGAAATAAATTTATGAGATGCTCAACAACCTCTTCCTCCTCCTCCAAGTAGATTAAGAAATCATTGATGAATATAACAATTAACCAATACTAGAACTCATGGAACACAGATTTCATAAGACCCATGAACATGACTGGTGAATTAGTTACACCAAATGGAAGGAATTCAATTGTGAAGTTCCCATACCTGAATCTAAAGGAAGTCCTCAGGAAATCTCCCATTTTTACCCTTAAATGGTGTTATATTGACCATAGGTTGATCTTAAAAAACTAAATCACCCATCATATCTTGTCAAAAATATCTTTTATCCTCATAAGAGGATAAGACCTTCACCTGATTTAACCATAAATAGTCTATACACAAGCTCAAACCACCATCTGCCTTTTTAATAAAAACACTAGAGCACCCCACAACAACACACTAGGTCAGATAAAACCCTTTTGCATCAGATCATCTATATGAATCCTCAACTTCCATAAATCAGAAGGTTCCATCTGATAAGGAACCATCAAAATCAGAGAATCATTGGGATATAAGTCTATCATGAACTTGACATCATGTAGAGGGGGTATAATCACAACCTCCTCAGGGAAAACACCTTAGAACTCCCCAACGACTCTAAGGACCTCTACCATCTTGATGTCTGATAATACCACTAACTAGTCATCCAAATAGGAAATAAGGGTCTCCATACACTGACTTACCACCTAGAAACTCTTCTTATTGATGAAAACCACATGTTGACCATCCACATCCTAAAACATGACTCTCCTTCAAAATCAGTTGATAAAAGAACATATAGAATACAAACAGTTGATTTGGAGGATGAAATCATATGGATGTGTCTATATCATGAAAATATCTGCATATGACTGATGTGGTCCCATCATCAATATGTACCCCCAACACACCACAAAAAAGTTAGTCTGACCTCTAACTAGCATATTCAACACTAGGGGAATGAGAAAAATTTCTATTTCTAGTCCTAGAGAATTGGATAGATTGGGTGGAACGAAGGACTGAAGAGATCCTGAATCAAACAATGAACAAAGAAGTGTACTAAATAAACTGATTTTACTTCTAATGATATATGGCCCCTCTAGAACTGATGCCTCCACTGCATGAAAATGACCACACCCAACTCGTCTACCTATCTATTAATGAAAAACTCCATGACCGTCTTGGTTTTCAGTCCCTGTAAAAAAGAAACATCATGAGTTAGGCCTCTACATACTCCATCTCCCCTTGGTGGAGCGAAAGCTTACTACCCCTACTGCTAAAATAGTCTCACTGGAAAGTGTTGTTGAGGCTGATGATGAACCTATCCAACTCCACCAAAATATGCTCAAGGAAGTACTAGGAACTAGATTTGGTGATGACCACAAACCCCACAACCAAAACTCACTGGTGAAAAGATCCTAGGAAAGGCATGGAAATCACTAGAACAAGAAAGATGAAATGGAAGATGCTGAGGTAGACTCCCAGTCGATCGAAACCTTAAAGGCCCTACCACCTTATATCTTCCACTAAAAACATTGCATCCCAAAAAAATCTGTTGTCTCCCCTCTCAAAGTAGAAGTTACAGTGATTTCATCCTCTCGATCACATCTACCTTATTTTGAAACTCCAAATACGTTGGAAATGTAAAATAAGTAACAACATATTGGATATAAGGACGAAGTGACTCCTCAATATGTATCGCACAAGACTCATCATCTAGAAAAAGATTTGGGAAACATTAAAAAGGTCCTTGAACTTGATAATCAGCTCTCACACTAACATACTCTCCTACTGAAGGGATAGTAGTTCCTACCTCTTCTCATCCTTCGTGATCGGAGAAAGGAACTCTTCTCGAAACTCTTTCTAGAATTCCACCCACAATACATCTACCTCCTTCCACTCCCCCATATACATTTTCTGCCATTGACTCACAACACCCCACATATGACTGACTAACAAAGGGACCCAGTACCCTGTTGGGACCTAGATCAAACTGAAAGTAATCTTGAGCCCCTCCATCATGCTCTATGTCTCGACATCTAAAACACGACCATCGTACTTTCCCAAAGATTTCCGCTTGAAAGGGCACAACATCTTTTGTCATTTATCATCCTCTTTAACTAAATCTATCCTATAGTGATCAACCAGATCATCTTGCTGAACCTCAACTACTAGAACCACACTCGGACGATGACAAGGTGCCATAGCTGAACGGAAAACAAGGATATCTGAATCTTGAGTAGTATTGATATTTCATTAGTATTTATTTTAATTTATTTTATTTATATTATCAATTTTAACCTTCCAAAAATAACCCAATTAAAGTAAGATCACAATTTATTATGATTCGTGTACCTCTCATAGGTCTCTACCCTGAAACCAGGTCCATCTCGCCTGGTCATTCAAAAATCTTAGAGTATGTGCACTGGATCATGGGGGCCCTAGAAGCTTATGTCCTAGCTAGTCTCCCTGGCCAATGTCACACACCCAGGTCAAATGAAACTTTTTAAAAACCACCCCATGCAATAATCATTGTTCTTAATTCCAAACTCCATTCTATCTGTCAATTTTCACATCTAATACCACTATGTCACGCCCCCTCCCTATAAAGATACCCCTCTTGGGCTGGCGAAGAAGAAATAAAGATAATGACCCCCAAGACCCACCTTTAGTAGGCCCTATGTTGTCGAATACCACCAAGGGTGTACAATTCTCACAATATAGGAGACATTAACCTTTATAAGAAAACAATATCAGGGGATATGATGATTCATCCACAAAAAAATCCAAGACACACACACACAAACACACACACACACACACACACACACACACATATATATATATAAGAAAACCCAAATACCATCCCACAATGAAATTATAAATAGAAAATATATAAAAAATAGTAAATTATCCAAATTAAATACCCAAAAGTACAGCTAAAGAAGAAACATAACAATTATCCCAAGGCTTGAGCTAGTAATGCCAAGTACAGTCCACATAGTCCTCCTTGAAAATTGGAAATAATTTTATATATGTAGGGTGATCATACTAGTATACTCAGTGGGAAAACCACCAAAGTCTCTCATGCACATATGAAATAAGCATACTAATTCCCTTGTGAGAAAATAGTATAATCAAATAGTACTTAATCAGGTATTCTAACCAAACCAAGCCTCGCCAAGGCATGATCACCAAGTAATGCAAGTCAAGTAATATAATATGTTACAAAGCACATCGATGATAGGGTACCCCAGACCACTTTCCCACTGGTATGCCACTCTCTCCCAAAGTTGTACATCTTGGTGCTCCCATACCTTTCATATACCACATCACATTATTCCTACAAAAAATTGGTACATACAACACATCATTCCCACACACTCTTGGGCCACACAATACGTCCTACCCGCACACATGTGGGACACACAACACATCCCTCTCACACACTGTTGGGCCTCACAACACATCAAAACTCATACTGAAGACACCTAGGAAATCACATCACAACTAATCCTAAATACACCTAGGAAACAATCCACCTCTCCCACAAACACCAAGGTTATCACATCTCGCCCAAAGGCAACTAGGCTATGATCCAACTCTCATGAAAACACCTGGGCTATCAAAAACACCATATAAAGCACTAAAAAACCTCTTCCCATCACAACCTATTCCATTACTACCTCTCTTATAAGGGAGAGTATAAAAGAGAGGGTACCCAGCCATCTGTACTCCTCACAGTATGTTAGAAAAAACACCCCCTCTCATGTGACAATGCGAGTGTTCAATACATAGTGATCAACATGGGTGGGGTGAATATAGAAATCACAAGGAAATAAAAACATATATAAATAATACCAAACACTCAAGCCCTACCTATAGGTTCACATACAAATAACCAACTCACAACACCATCACCTTTTCTACTACCTCTAAATGCACAACACCGCACAACAAGCCACAAATCCCATTTCACATTCCCAACCAATTCCATTTAACCATTTTCATTCCTTTAATCAAACCAATACAACCCACTCCAATATTTATTTTCATTCCATCGATACCTGGGAAACTATCAGGCACGACACACAAGAAGAAACATAGTAACATTCTATCACGAGGTGAAGAGACCTAGTAAATTAACTCAATTTACATTAATGACATTTCATACCATGACTTCTACATATGGGGTGAATATTTCTCCATGTTATCAATGAAATAACTCTAAAAATTTACCCACAAAAACACTATTTTCCTTCTTTAAACTCATCTACCTAGTTCATCACATTAACAGAACCAAAACCCAACACACAACCACATCCATCAACACATTACAACACAACCAATTTTTTACCCCTACTACATAATCATAATACACCCATCACAGACCCACTGTACGACAAAATTTCATCAAATTCCCCCCCACACACAAAACACATAAATCGCATACATCACATCACTACACGTAATAAGGCAAAACACATTTTCAGATATAATAAGGAATCCCTTATTTAATTACAGTTGTTAATTTAAGTGTTATCATATAAACTATAAGATCCTGGGACATCCATTTATTAGATGGATATATGTGGTTAAAATTTATTTATATACGTTCAATAGAAACTAAACAACATGAATTCCTAAAAACATTCAATGTGAAATCAAGAACACCTAACAACCATGATTTTAAGTGGGTAGTTTTCCCATACAAATCACAATATCAAAAATAAAAATAACATAGTAAGGTCATGTATCACTTTACCAATCCCTATGTACATTGATTTTTAAACCAATTAGATTATCTTTATTAATATGGAATTGACTATCTTCGCAAGGGTAAACATCCATATACCCATCCTTCATGATGAATAATTAATAAAGACAAAAGAAATTATACTTGGAAGAAGAACAATCAAAACTTCATATTTGTGCCAAAAACAGGTGCACATGTACAACAACTAAATAGACATGGAATAAAGAACAAATTGTAGAAGAATAGACACATAACATTACTAGGAAGAGAGATTTGGAACATCCAATAGAAAGAGGAATTAATAAGTAATGAACAAGGGGAAAGATATATAGGATTTAGGAAGATTGGATACAAGTCAGAGGATTAGATATGGTTTCAATTTTCCATTAAAGGAGGATCTTTCCAAGGCCACACACTTTGACCATTTAAAATCGTTAGGACCCTTAGAGATTTAAAGATAAAATTTATGGCCTTTAAATCGGTCTCAAAGCCTATTAAATTTGGTATTAAAACCATTTTACATCAAAGAAATACGTCAAAAGGGACAAACTGGAAGAATTGTTTGTGAGGCCCTTCTAGGGAGACACTATCAGAAAAGGAACCACTAGATGTGGAACAACCAGCGAGACACCACCAGACGAGGTACCCTCAGACAAGAGACCACCAGCAAGCCACTGTCAGTGAGCGACCATTGGGGTGAGAGACTACCAATTAACCATCGCCAGGTTAAAACATTTCCAATGATCCACCACGAAAGTGATACACTACTAGGGTGATTTATCATCAACGAGGCACTACTATGGTGAGAAACTGTCAGCTGGAAAACACCATGGTGATAGACCACTAGGGTGAGATACCATCAGCGAGGCACCACCAGGGGGAACACTATTAGCATGAAGCATTGTTGGGATGAGGCACCATTGGAAAACATAGAAAACTATGAAATTTGAAGAGTGTTGAAAGGAGGCATCTTGACTTTCCATGTCACCTCAAACACCATATTTTTCACATGGAAATGAACTATAAATGTCCTGTATATTACACTTATGATTGATATACATTTTTAGAACAAATATATCACAAAAATTCTATAATGGAAGCACCCAGATTGCACTCCAATGCATTGGGTAAATTTTTAGTCTCCTGAGATGTCACGTATGAGATTAGGGAGTAATCATAATACATTATGGGAATTTTCCCACCATGTTATATTGTCTAGAGTGTTATCATTGACTCATGTTTATGTCATGTTATATATTTCTGCCACATTTATTATGATTCTATTTTCTTATGATACCATGTTAGTTATGCTATGATTTCATGTGAATACTCTGGTTCCTTATTTTTTATTTAATCATTTTATACCTTTGACTCACACATTTTGTTTTCTATCATGTTTATTCCCTTACTGGTATTTTTTCCTCACCACTTTATTTTATAAATTCATTAGGTTATATTATTTAGTTCTAGGAACTCATTGAGATTTAGGAGATCACTAAGGAGAAAAAAATAATATTTTATGTTTTAGTTTATTTTTATGTTTAATGTACCAATTATTTCAAATACACTAGGGAACATGATATTTTTGTTGTAATTAATGGATATTTTTGTCAAATATCATATAATAGTATATAGGAAAGGCTTGGGTTACTATAGTTGGTATCATATCAATTTATAGTTATTTTTGTGGATTATGATTAGAAATTTGTTTTGATAACCCTTGGGATAAGAATTAGGATGATGATAATCATAGAAAAAAACATATCATAAAATTTTAGTAAATTATAGAGAGAGTGGGTTCTAGGTAATTATATCCATGTTAAGACAATAAAAGTAGACATGGATCTCGAATAGTTATACATGGCGAAATAAACCGAAAAAGGAATATTGAAATTGACTTTATTTTCACATGGTGCAAGAAATTGGGCCTTATTTTACACCTAGTTTGGAACTCCCATGCGATATGTTTTTGGAAATTTACAAACTCTTTACAATAAATTATGAATAACTTAAAAAATAGGTTAAAAACCTAATAGGGAACATTACCATGAATACCCTAGATTGAAACCTATAGACTCAAAATTTAGGATATACTTTACATTTAGAAGTCATTCCTTCTAGGTTTTTATGTTTCCCTTTTTTTATTTTAATATATTCTCATCTTTTTTCTATTATTAATTTTAGTTTATGGTGGTATATAATATAAATCAAGCAAAAAAACAATGAGATGGGAAATTTAATGATTTCCATAATAAGATACCTAACATTATGGGAACAGAAGTTATACATCCTGTGATCTTTCCAAATAAGATATCTCAAATTACTATTAACAAATAGAATGTAGTGGAATTTATAAACACATAAAAAAAGAAAAGGATGGTTCCTCGTGAATATTCATGTGTTAAATGTGATAATGAAAAGAACATTCAATTTCCTAAAAGTCAAAAATGTGGGATGATGAACCATGTAAAATGTCTTAAAGGTATTTAAAGATGCTTTATTTTTAGAAAATATAGAATAAATTAGTTAATTTTTGAATAAATATGAATATTATAGTTTAAAAGTTGTAGGGAAATAATATTCAGCCTAAGGAAAAATTAATAGTTTAATGTCGTAGCTGTTGAAAACTTGGTCATTATCCAACTAGAATCTCTAATCAAATGATTAATTCCTAGGTCCAATGTTATAACAACCATTGTTGTGGAATGACTGATTTTTTTATGTGTTGGAACTAAAAATCATGTCATTGAATTTTTTTATCAATGGTATTACAGTTATAAGAATCATAAAACTTCTAAAAATTATTATATAATATTATTTATTTAAGGATTTGAAAGAATATATTGAATGGTAAAAGTTACCTAGAAATGTGATTTAATGGAACTGTGATATTTTATGAAAAAAGATGTGATTGATGAAAATAAAATCCTTAATATGTGATTGATGTTGAGGTAAATATGTTCAATTAAAATTTTTTGTTTTTATGGAAAAGAATGAGTTTAATACAAATAATTAGATCTTACAACAAGGGTTATTTGAAGACGAATGTAATTTTTGAATATTTTCATCATATTATTGATAAATTTATAGGATCATGGTGAATTATGAATATTATTGTCACTTTTTTCCATAGTTGTAGAAAAAGGACAACCCGCAAGCTGTGTGAACTATAGTGACATCCAGTAAAGCCTTGGGGATTGAACCCACAACCGATGGGTGAAAAGGTTGCATCACCTATCGCTGACCTGTGTGATGTGTTTGTTATTATGAAATTTTTTTATTTGAATTATTTTATGGATAAATATTATGTCGATTTTTGCAAACATACTTTAGAATCAAATATTTTTTAATTTTTAGGATTTTGGGAAATTAATGATATTTTGGGAAATATTTCATTTGGATAAGGTATATATATCCCTTATGTCCCACATATTACATAACATGAAATATTATTTGGTAAGAACACAATTAAATCCTTGAATATTGAGGTTATTTTGGATGTAGTATTATTTAGATATGGAATAATTTAAGGTGAGCTTTTGATTTAGAGATTAATATGAAGTTCTACTCATTTTAAAAATTATCTTACCTTATTCTAACCATTTATGACTTTTAAATTTCTTAATATAAGAGGAATATCTTGATATCATTTTTTGGAATTATGTGATCAGTTGGAAGTTAATTTTATTGCTTCAAGGATGAAAAATTAATCTTGAATATGCATAATTTAGATAGATAGATGATATTGTGGTGAAAAATAAATAGAGGATGAAATTATACTGTTCAAGTAAGTATATTTTCTTATATTCATAGTCTATATGGTACAAAGATCCCTCAACTTTAGTAAAATGATCTTGAAATAAAAATATAATTATTTTTCAATAAATCAATGGTCTCTCATCTCTTTAAAAATAATGTATAATGTTATTTCTTAATTGTATCTCCTTTTCCAAATCCATACTTCCACTTCCCACTAATTATCTCATATTTTCAAACCTAATTATATGATAACCTTATTATTTCTTTTTCCCTAATTTAAGAGGAAGTTTTATTAACCCTTTTTATGATGGGTGTTTTTTCATAAAGGAATTTTAGATTATGAAACCCTTTATTACTAAACTCAATTTTCAATTGTGAGGATTAAATCTATTTAAGGATTTAGAAAGTGACACCCTAATATTTTTATATAACACTATGTATGATATTTTATGCAATACAAAACACCGAGTTTAAACAAAAAAAGATATACTATTAAAACAAATTATTTAAAGGTGAATAATATAACCTTTAAATTAAATCGGTTAGTATGAATATGATTAAATAATTTATGAAATTTATATAAATTTCCTAATAATTATTAATTTATTGATAAATTATTAAGATATAAGTATTAAAATTTTAATAATGATATTTTTTCTATAAAAAGTATGTTTCCTTTAAAAATTATTTCTATTTATTTTTGTGATAAAATATTATAATTTATTTCTAGGGTATTTATAAAAGTTATTTAGTAAAATGAAAATATTATTTAAATCATCATATCAAAAATAACTTATGTTGAAATTTTTAGATTTTTTTGAGGTGAATTAATTTTACTCAAATAGTGAGAAATAATGATTTTTTAAATACTATCCTTTATTTTTTATTAAATAAAGTAAAATAAAAGTTATATTATATTTTTTATTTGGTATTAAAGTTACATATAAACCATTTGATTTATAATAATCTAATAATTTCATTTTAGTCCTAAATTTTCATGACTTTGATATAAATTTGTTTTTATTATTGAAAACACAATTTTTTAAAAGCTATGTTCAAGTGAATAACGTTTATCCATTTTAATTATTTAAAACTACCTTTAGTATGAAATAATTTAACCTAAATTAATATATTATAAATATATTTATATTAATTAAAAATCATATAATGTATATTTCTAATCATGTAGTCAGTGTAATATTTTCTATTGTTTGAAAAATAATTTTCTTGAAAACCCCTCTTTTCAAAAGGTTTTTTGGGTTTAATTTAAAATTTATTTCTAATAATTCATTAATTTTTTATTTTAAATGGATAAAATATTGGGAATCAGAATAATTAATATTAGGTAATAATTTTAACTTAGTTTTTCATCACAATTAATTTTTAAAAGAGTAAGAAAAAATAGTCACCGTGGTCAAATACTAAAATGGTACAAGTGATTAATGATATAGGTAAATGGAAGAACATGTTTAAAAAAATTATGTTTGGATTTTTGCGGTATTTATTGAAAATATTAGTCTTATAATCCATTATTTATTAGTTTTTGAGGCACTTTAATTGAGAGTGACTTACTATTATTTAATAGTTTTAGGTATTAAAAAAAATACCACTCCCTCACAATTATAAAAGGTCACCTCCTCTTCTCCCCTTTTTACAATTAAAAATCCATTTCGGTCATCTGATACCTAACCAAATAGATTCCTTTATTCCTTTCCTACATCCTAGATTACTTTTTTTGATCATAAATCTAATCTAGGAAGGATTGTTTTATAATTATAAAGAAGAGGTCCAAAAAAGAGGTATAGTTCTTAACCAAATGTTTTTGTCTTATTTCTTCTTAAATATCCTAAAAATCATATTAAGAGATTATGATATGAAAACATAAATACCTGAAATATACTAATATGTTATTATTATAATCTAATAACCTACATACATCTCCTTTTCTATCAAATGGTAAATGAAACCATCTATCATGTGTACAATGGAATAAAACCTCATGAACTGATGTAATTAGTTTCCATAATCTTATCTCATGAATATTAATGATGATGGGTTTAATTTTTATATATGAAATTAATTATATATTAATAAATCTATATATTTAATATTTCATAAACATTCTTATATTACCATCCATTCAAAAATTATAATGTCATTTATGTGTACGGCAGACTACATGTAGGATCGAAATAATGATGTAGATACTCAATATATAAGAGAGGGGGTGAAGTTTATACTTTAAAATTTATTTTGGAACCTTTAAAGATGGTATAAAAAAATTTATTGTTTAACAAAGTTAAATAAGGTAAATTCACAAGAACTCTTAGTTTTAAAAACTTACTAGATTTCAGAAATATGGTTTTGGAAATTAAACTTAACAAAATTTTACAAGGAAAAAAGATTCTACCTTAAAGCGTATAGAATCTTACTAATCATAGTATAAAAGTAAAAGAAAGTATATGATAGTTATACATTCCTTATTAATCAAAGTTATTCGGAAAATAAACTTGAAACAATACAAGTAACAAGTATTAAATCTTTTAACCCAAAGAGTAGGGTACCCAAAAACCTTGGATAAAGGTCCCTTGATTTATACATTCATGAAATTTTGTCTTACCCACACCAGGGTAAGCCCTCTATAGGAATATCGGAGTCTGTCTTGTTATCCCCTTAAGCCCTTGAACTTCAAGTTAGTAGGCACCTCTATCTTCCTTACCAAGGGAGTCCTCAAACTTTAAGGTAGTCGGTAAATCTATCTTCCTATCCCCAGAAGCCCTCCATTGTACAGAGTAACAATCGATGTCGCACAAAGGAATCTGAACAAGATGTTTAGTATGCACAAAGCATGAGAGTCTCTCTTTCTATAAATCACTTCAGTAGCATGTAATCTCTATAGTTGTAGAGCCGTCTTTTTATAAGTTATGAGCTCATTCAAATGAGATACTATTTATAGGAACATTTCCAATGGTTGGCTCCCTCCTCCAATAGTCTAATTTTTCCTTGAATTTTAGAGGGACCTGTACACGTGTCACTCAAACAATGGTTGGTTAGAAACATAATGCATGAAATCATTTTATAACTATAATAAGAGTAATTAAAATAAGGTTTCTCAACCATATTCATTTTTTAGAGTCTAAGGAAAAATAAGGTTTGGAGTCTAATTGGAAAACATTATAAGTCTATATTACATGGATATTCAGATTCTATTTTCCAAGGAATTCGGAATCATAATTCTATAGGCTTCAGAGTCTGAATTCTAAGGAATTCAGAGTGGAAATTCTAAATAATTCGTATTCTAAATTATTTAGAATTCAGCGTCCGAATTCTAAGGAATTTGGAGTCCGAATTCTAATGAATTCAGTAACTGAATTTTAGAGAATTCAGAGTCTGAATTTCACAGAATTCAAAGTTTGAATTTCAGAGAGTTCAGAGTCTGGATTTCAGAGAGTTCGGATTAAAAATTTCATTGAATTCAGAGTCTGAATTTGGATCCTAAAAATAGAATACGCTATATCTATGTACTTATAGAATTATGATTTTTTATCTGTGAAAAAAAATCACTTAGGAATAAATAGAGTTATATTTAGAGAGACTAAAATATGAACAATGAAAAACAGGTAATAATAAATTTCCTTGGGGAAGGAAAATTTTCCTTATTAAGGAAAAACATCAGGAAAATAAAATTTTCCTTAAGATAGAGTGTTTGTGATTTTCAAAACATAGAGGAATGGAAAAGTCATAAGGAAACCTTATTGACTCAAAAATCACCCCCTTTTTGGAAAACACAAAAATCCTTACAAAAAAGAATATAAAGACTTTAAAATTTTTATGATCTTGAAAATAAACTTATCTCCCTTTACTTGTGGATCATAATGAAGACGAATAACTCTCCATTAGGCTTTGGAAACCCTAAGGATATTATTCTTGATTTTCTGAAAGAGATTTTGAATTTTATTGCATATGAAAATATTCTTGGTAAATACTCCCCCTTGGATGAACTCCCCCTTACTTAGGTAAATTTCTTCTTAACATAGTATTATTTTTGACATTCCTTTCTCACCCTTTCAGAGGTAAAGACTTTAAAAATTATTCATCTCTCTATAAAGATTTGGATTCCTCAGCAATGGTTTCAAGTTTTTCTCATTCTGAGAAATGGGGACAAGGATACCTTGAATAAAAGTTATATTTATATTCTATATTTCCTGGTGAACCTAAGAAAGATAAACCTAGTTAAGTATATCTTGGTTACGATTGAGAATATGAATAATGGAAAACTAAAGTCTCATATTATCATGTATCCAGCCATTCTTTTAAAAATTATTGTTCTTTGTCATCAGGCTTTCAGGATTCCTTGTAGTTATAACCTGAGAAATTGAAATGTGATGCTTTTAAGTGATGATACTCTAAGGAGGATTAAGATTGTCTTTTATAGTCGATCCGCATAATTTTATGATCTATTTGAAAAAGAAGTTGAAGCTCTTTAAAAGAAACAGGAGGTGGATGAAATGTTTAAAAAGTGTAGAAGGAAGAGGAAGGTGAAGGAACCAGAAGGAAAAGAAAAAACACCTATGGAGAAGAAAACTCAACCCGCACCCCCAAAAATTAAGATGAAAAAGATTTATACTGATGAAGTGGATACTCAATGCAGAAAGGACAAGAAGAATAAGATAATAGGGGAGACTAGTTTTGTTTTGGATCCTACTAAGGAAAAATCCTTCAAGATAAAGGTTACTAAAGAGCTTGAGAAGCAACAAAAAGATAAAAAAGAAAAATAAGAATATGTCTGAGGCAGAGATAGTCCAATCCCTTCTTAAGGCTGCTATAAAAGCCTCTAAACAAATTCTGGTACCAGAATCATTTTTTATAGAACCATTACCAGAGACTCCGAGAAAGAAGTTAGTGATTCTAGAACAAGATCAAGTAGAAGAAATAGTGTAAGAAGAATAAGTGGAAGAAGAATAGGAAGAAGGTAGTGATGATACCGAAGATATGATAAAGCAAGTAGAATATTATCATGAGAAGGAGAGTCCTTCTAAGAAGTTATCAATCCTAACTTCTGAAGTTGAGTCTTCAAAACTTCCAACCCTAATAAAAGATGATAAGGGTGAGGAAGAAGTGAATAAGTTGTCTGAAAATGAAAGTATAAATCATGATTTCATTCACCCAGAGGATGTTGAGGCAGGATCCATGAAGGAAGAAGTTGATGAAGATAAAAAATTTCAGCTATCAGACAGTGAACATGAATCTTCTAATAAAGAAGAAATCATTCCTAAGGATGGTAAGGGGAAACAAGTGGTTGTGAATACACCTAGAAAATCTATGTTAATGAAGAAATAAGTGGATTCTTCATCAAAAATGAAGGCTGTTGATATTGATAAATGATCTTCACCAACCAAAGTCTTGGATTCAGAATCATCTTCTCTTGGCCATGACTTTGTTGTTCAATCTTTAATGAAGCTTGTTTGGACTATTCTAATATTCCCTAGTATTGACTCAATATTTTAGATGCCTTAGCATATGGTAAATCAAAAATCAAATTCATTATCCATGGTGATGGAAAAATGTGTCAGTCTCGAGGTAGACTTCAAGACCTTTCCCATTGGTTATGAGTCTCATAAAAGATCTTTCAAGAAGATGACAAGATGGTTAAGGAAGGAAATAGAAGAAACGCGAATCTTTGATGAATTACATGATAGTGTCAAGGATGCTTTTGACACCAATGATGTGAAGATCAAGGATCTTACTAACACTTTTGAAGAAAATATATCTCTTCAAAAATTACTCATAAAAGAAAAGTAAAATATCTGAATGGGAAGTTGTATTCAGTTGCTCAGAGTTAAAAGAGGGAAAGGGATATCATAATTGAGATTAAAGAGAATCTTTCTAAGAAAGAAGAAGTTATGAAGGCCTAGGAAGAATCTCTTAAGGATCCAAAAGAGAAAATTAAAGCCTTAGAGAAGAAAAAAGAAGATCAGGATCAGTTTCTAAAGCATGAAGAAGAGGATCACAAGAAGCTCAAGAAGTGAAAAACCATAGTGAATAAGACGATGCTAAAGGAGAAGGAAGGATGATCTTTTCCAAACCCGATCTTTTGTTGTATTTTCCTGTTGTCAAAATTTATTCAACCTTAATAAAATTATTATTTCACTTCATATTTTTGGTTGTTTAGTACTAATATTTCAGGTACCATATTTTCTTTTCCATTCCCTTTATTCCTTTTTGAAAATCACAAAGGGGGATAAAGGAATGTCATCAACATAAATTTGAACAATCAAAACATTTTTATTATCCTTCTTTATAAAATGGTTTGGATCATCATTTCCCTTAACATAATTGTTTTGAAAAAAAAACCTATAAGTCTATCATACTAAGCTCTTGGGGCTTATTTAAGTCCGTATATCGTTTTGGTAAGTTTAAAAAAATGTTCAGGATGTTTTGTTTCTTCAAAACTAGGAGGTTGTTCAACAAAAACGTCCTCTTGAACATAACCATTAAAGAACGCACATTTAATATCCTTTTGATAAAGTTTGAAATTAAATAATGCTGCAAAATAAATTATAAGATGAATAGATTCAATTCTAGATACTGGAGAAAAATGTTTTTTCATAGTCTATTCCTTCTTGTTGATTATAGCATTTAGCAACCAACCTAGCTTTATTTATTACTATGATTCCATTTTCATCACACTTATTTCTGAAGACCCATTTTACTACAATAACAGAATATTCCTTAGGTATTTCAACCAAGGTGTAGATTTTATTCCCATCGAATTCATTTAGCTCATCTTGGATATCTTTTATCCAATCATCACCACCTAAAGCTTCATCAGTGATTTTTAGTTCTAATTGGGAAAGGAATTCTAGATGTTCTACATCATTTCTTAAGGAACTTCTAGTTCTTACACGTTAATTTACATAACCAATGATACTATCACTGGGATGATTCTTTAAAAACAACTGATTTGGGTTTTGTAAAACTTGTTCATCAACGTATGGTAGGAAGTCTTTTGAGTTAAATGCTTTAGAAAAAATTTCTTGAACATTTTCTTTATCATAAGGATATTTTATCAAGGGTTGATAATCAGCTTTTTAAAACACATCTGAAGATGTAGGTTGATGATTAAAACCCAAAGAATCACTTTCATCGAATTTAACATGTACTATTTCTTTAATAGTACAAGTATTTTTATTGAAAACTCTATAATACTTAGAATTTGTGGAGTAGCCTAAGAAAATTCCTTCATCAGATTTTGGTGCGAATTTGTGTAGATTATCATTACTATTAAAAATGAATACCTTTCAACCAAAAGACTTTAATTAGGAAAGTATAGGTTTTATACCATTCCATAACTCATAAAGAGTTTTATTAAGAAAAGGTCTAATCAAAACATGATTTATAGTATAGTAAGCAGTACTTACATCTTCAGCCCAATATTGTTTTCCTACTGAATGTTCCCTCAACATGGTTCTTGTTATCTCTTAAAGAATTATATTTCTTCTTTCAACAACACCATTTTTGAGGTGTTCTTGTTGCAGAGAAGTTATGAGTAATGCCTTTTCAACTACAGAAATTTTCAAAATCAGAATTTTGAAATTCTCCTCCATGATCACTATGAATAGTTATCAATGGAAGGTTTTTCTCATTTTTAACATGGCCTCTAAAATTTTTGAAATAATAAAAAGATTCAGATTTATTTTCTAGAAAATATACCCATGTAAATATAGTATAATCATCAACTAAAACAACTACATAATATTTTCCTCCAATGCTTATAGTTTGTGATGGACCAAAAAGATCCATATGCACCAACTGTAATGCATTAGTGGTTGAGACTTCACTGACTGATTTAAAACTTGATCTATGTTTCTTTCCATATTGACAAGGATCACAATATTTTGAAGATTCAAATCTAATCTCTAGTAGATACTTAACTAATATTTTTTTAGAGAGTTTTCATAGGTTCCTAAGGTTACAGTGTCCTAACCTTCTATGCCATAACCAAGAATGATCTTCCATTGCACTAAGACAAGGTAGATCTTTTCCCTTAAGGTCTTCTGTGTTTAGTGTGTATACATTCTCTTGCCTATGGGAAGAATGAATAAACTCTTCCCTGGGATTGTGTACTAAACACTTTTCATTACTAAAATTTACAAGGTAACCTTTATCACATAATTGACTTATGCTAATAAGGTTTTTCATAAGACCCTTAACAAATAAAAAATTTGAAATCAAAGTTTTTCCAAGAAGAAAAATATTACCTATACCGATAATTTCTCCTTGAGCATTATCTCTGAAGGTTACTTTTCTTCCTTTCATCTTAATAATATTTTCAAAGATGTTTTTGTTACCAATAATGTTCCGGGAACATCCACTATCCATGTACCACATATTGATGTTGGTACTATCTTTACTTTCCTGAAAACAATAGTGTTAGACTTTCAGAACCCAAACATACTTGGATATGGAAACATCAGAAAGAAAAATTTTAGGAATCTACATTTTCTTTGAGAAATAAGCTTTATGAAAACCTAAAGACTCAGTTTTGTTTAAGGAATTGTTTTTTTTCCCATGCCCACCACACTGACACTTAGTGCTGAATGTATCACATTGAGGAATAAAATAATTGTTACTAAAAACGGTTTTGAATGAGTATAACCAAATCCAAAATTATTCCTTAGAGGTCAAATTTGGGAATACATCTTATCAAAATTTTCTTTACCTAAGGTAATGTTTGAAAAACATTCCCTCAAGGAAAATATTTCTAACTTTAGCTTAATAACTAAGTTGTTATCCTCAAAAACATTAGTTTTTGAACTAGAGTTAGTCTCAGAAACATTTTTATTAGAAATTACTTTTTCTAGATCCTTAGAAAGTTTATCCTTCTCAGAATTAACTTCCTTAAGGGTTTTTGAAACACTTTCAAAATCAATTTTTTTCTTATCAAGATATTTAGAAAGATCTGCTATTTTTTAGTAAGAATATAAATCCTAGAATTTTCCTTATCAGGCTTCTTCTTGACTTTAAAATTTTCATTCTTAAAGAGATTAGCAAACCTAGTAACTTCTTCATAAGTAGGTAAAGTATTATCTTCATCAAAAGAATATTCTTTATTTGAGGATTCCTAATATTTACTATCACTATAATTATAATTCAAGGATAAATTTGTTATAGATTCAACATTGTGTACCTTGGACATTAAACAATTATTTTCAATAGGTTTCTCGGCTAATAAACCAGTATTCTTCTGTCCAGAAGATTCGTACTCTGAGGATTAATCAGAAAAGTCACCACCACGGGCACTCCAGGTGTTATTCGCTCTCAAAACCTTCATAGATTTAGCCTTGTAGTACTTCTTTTATTTCCTCTCAAAATTATTTTTCTTTCCATCTTTTCTCTTAAGCATAGGACAATCTATCTTTATATGACCTGGTCTCTTACATTCATAGCGAGTGACTTCAGAGTCATTCTTGTCCTTTATTTCCTTCTTATTTTATTTATACTGAAATTCTTTCTTCCCAACTATCTTTTTCATCCTTTGAACAAGAATAGATAGTTCATTCTCAAAATGTTCAATTTCACTTGATTCAGATAAAACAATGTCCTTCTTTGATTGAGATCCTGTAACTCTCTTAGGATTCTTTGCTTTTATATGATTTGAAGTTCTTGTAAAAGCAACACTTCCATTCCCATTCTTCTTCCTATTTAGATCAGTATCTCTTTTCATTTTTATCACATGTTGAAGAAGAGTTCCAAAAAGCTTATCAAGAGTAATCTAGGAGACTTTCCTATTCTCATCTATAGCTATCCTCTTAGATTCCCACTCATCCGGCTTGATGTCAATAATCTTTTCCAAAAAGTGTCTCATCATCTAAACCTTTTTCCCCCATAGACTATACACTATTAACAATAGTCATAAATCTCTTTTTTACCTTGGAAATTAATTCTCTATAAGGAAATATAAATCCATGATATTCTTCTCTAATCATAGCTCTTCTAGTTTCGATAACATTGGAAGTTCCAAAGTGAGTTACTTCAAGATTCTTCCAAATACAATTTTCAGCTTCACAAGAAGAAATCTAGCTCTATATATTCCTGGTCATGGAACACAACAAAGTATTGTATACCTTATAGTTAAGTTGATATTCTGACTTTTCTTGATTAGTAAAAGTTCCGATTTCCTTATCATGAATCTTGTAATCTCCAGTAAGAATTAAAATGTTTTCCACTCCAGTGTTAATGAAAAAATTATTCATACAATCTCTCCAATATTTATAATCATACCCATAAAATAATGGTGGTCTAGTAAGATTAAGATTTTCAATCGAACCAACATTCATTCCTTCCATCTAAAAGAAAATATATTTCCACAAAAACTTATTATTAATATAATGTTTATAAACTAGGATAAAAATATCCTTATAAAGGAAAATATAGAACAATGAAAACTTGAGAAAGAAAACTTATATGAATATAAGTATTTCAAATACCTCCTCCAATACCAATTGAAGGAACGAGATAATGATGTAGATGCTCAATACACAAGAGCAGGGGTGAATTGTATACTTTAAAAATTCTTTTGGAACCTTTAAATATGGTATAAAACTTTCTATTTTTTAACATAGTTAAATAAGGTAAATTCAAAGACCTCATAGTTCTACAAACTTGCTAGATTATAGAAATATGGTTCCAAAAAGGAAACTTAATAAAAGTTCACAAGGAAAAAGATTATACCTTAAAGCATATAGAATCTTAATAATCAGAGTATACAAGTACAAGGAAGTATAAGATAGTTATACTTTCATTATAAATCAAAGTGAAGTGGAAAATAAACATGAAAAAATAAAAGTAACAAGTATGAAATATTTTAACCCAAAGAGTAGGGTATCCATCATTCTTGGATAAATGTCCCTTGATTTATACTTTCAAGAAAGTCTATCTTACCCACACTAGGGTAAGCCCTCGATAGGAATATCGAATTCTATCTTTCTATCCCCGCAAGCCCTATCACTTTGAGGTAGTCGTCACCTCTGTCTTCCTTACCACAGAAGTCTTTGAACTTTAAGGTAGTCAATACCTCTATCTTCCTATCTCTGGAATCCCTAGATTGTACAGAGGAATAATCGGAGTCATACAAAGAAATCTAAACAAGATTTTCAGTACACAAAAAGCATGAGAGTCTCTCTCTCTAGAAATCACTTCAGCATCTTGTAATCTCTAGAGTTGTAGAATAGTCTTTTTTTAATGTTATGAGCTCATTCTAATGAGATCATATTTATAGGAACATTTCCAACAGTCAGCTCCCTCCTCTAATGGTCATATTTTTCCTTGAATTTTGGAGGGACCTGTACATATGTCACTCAAACAACGGTTGGTTAGAAACAGAATACACGACATCATTTTATAACTATAATAAGATTAAGTAAAATAAGGTTGCTCAACTAAATTCATTTTTTAGAGTCTAAGAAAAAATAAGGATCAGAGTATAACTGGAAAGAATTCAGAGTATATATTACATGGATATTTGGATTTGGTTTTCCAAGGAATCAGGAATTATAATTCTATAGACTTCAGAGTCTTAATTCTAAGGAATTCAGAGTCTGAATTCTAAGGAATTTGGAGTCTGAAATATAAGGAATTCGGAGTCTAAATTATAAGAAATTCGGAGTCTTAATTCTAAATAATTAAGTGTCTGAATTATATGGAATTCAAAGTCTGTATTTCAGAGAATTCGGAGTCTGAATTTGAGAGAATTCAGAGTCTAAATTTTAGAGAATTCAAAGTCTGAATTTTAGAGAGTTTGGAGTCTGAATTTCAGAGAGTTCGGAGTCTGAATTTTAGAGAGTTTGGAGTCTAAATTTTAGAGAATTCAGAGTCTGAATTTGGATCCTGAAAAAAAAATGCTATATCTATGTACTTATAGAATTCCGAGTTTTTAGATGTGTAACCAAAATTTTCACTAAGGAATAAAAAGAACTAGATTTAGAGAGAATAAAATATGAACAATGAAAAACAGGTAAGGATATATTTCCTTGGGGAAACAAAAAATTCCCTTATTAAGTAAAAACTTCATGGAAATAAAATTTTCATTAAGATATAGTGTTTGTGATTTTCAAAACATATAGGAAAAGGAAAATTCCGAAGGAAACCTTATTGAATCAATACTACCACCTAACTAAGTGATGTGATCGGTTTTTATTACCATGTCACATGGATCATATATGTAAGATTATTTGAATAAAACATGTGATATTTATGATATTATTATCATTATAGAATGATAAAATGATACTTTCTTTCCCTCCATTATAATATTTGAAAAATGGAAATGTTATATATGCGTGTGTGTGGCCTACCATCTCAATGATTGTATAATAGATCATTTTTTATAATAATTATTCATGTATATTTTTAAAAGTATAATTCATTTATAAAAATGATAACTATTTTATGGTTTTTTTATATATTTGAGAACAATGAACCCTTTTACCAAGGTCAATGCACTATTGTCGTTAGGAATTTATAAAATTGAATGTCCTCAAAACACCCAATGTGGACATAAATAATTAAGTAATTAAATATTTCCTTAAAAAAATTAAATAAATATTTTAAGTATAAGGGACTAAACCTAGAAAGGGTTCTTAAGAAAAAAATAATTTATAAAAGTTTATTATACAGAAGACAAAGTTCATACATGATATGTCTAGACAAAAGGTAATGAATTTCTAGTCTTTTTTTATTTCTTAGAGACTTATACCATATTTACCACTTGTTATTTTGTGTGGTGTATATACTTACCCTTTTAAAAGTTATATGAAAAACATATTTATATAAATGATATTAAAATATTAATTTTATTTAAATATTTCATGGGTCATAAAATTAAAATGTTTTGAATGTTGTAAGGAACTTTAATTTAAAGAAATAATCTGTTAATGTTTTTCTTAAAACTCTATTTTTCCATGTCCATGGTTTTCTAAATGTTTCATGAAAATTCATAATTATTCATTAATGGTTTCCTAAGGTCATTCTTACCATATTTTAATTGATGTAAATTTTTTTGAAAAGGAATATTTTTTAAATTTTTATTCAAGGTACACATTAATTTTGAATCCTCATTTAAAATGTTTTAAAGATTTATTTTCTAAATATTTTTCTTACATGTATATATTTTTAAAATTATTTTATTGATGTATTTATAGGGTCATAAATGAATTATAAAAGAAATATTAGGTCACCTAGTACTTTATTTAAATTATTTTTAAATGGAATATTTTTTCTTATTTTATAAGGAACATGTTTATATTCATTACAAAAGAAAAAAAAGGATGTTTTATTTTAACATATAAAATGATAATGAAGTTTTCCTCCTCTATAATAGTTATTGGATATTTGGATTTATTTATAAAATTCCATGATTTATACATATAAAAACTCTATTTCACTATGTTCTACGTATTTTCAAAAATTATTTTAAATGGTATGGATATTCTGATATATGGAAATTTCTTTCTTATGTGTGTAAGAGCTCTTTATACACCACCCTTTTTAGGTTGTTGTGATTCTCCCCATAACTCACTTTACCGATAGCTAATTATATGGAATGGTTATAAATTCTATATATTTTTCTCTCACATATATACCTTGATTATTCTCCCTTCCTTTGATGAGGTAATACTTGACTTATATTCATTTATAAAATTTCTTCATTATAAAATATCAATTGATTATGACAGGAGGAAAGTTTATGACACCCATTTTATTTCTATGTGAAGTTATTATGTTATACATTTTGATTGAATTAATTTTGGTGGAACAAATAAATCCTGAACATTTTATGATGTGTTCGCCAAGATAACAC
The DNA here is from genome assembly GCA_963277665.1 of Viscum album. Taxonomy (NCBI): domain Eukaryota; kingdom Viridiplantae; phylum Streptophyta; class Magnoliopsida; order Santalales; family Viscaceae; genus Viscum; species Viscum album. The sequence continues at coordinate 68,564,617 of OY728154.1, forward strand.
TTCAATGTATTGGGTAAATCTTTAGTCTTGTGATATATCGGGTATGGGATTAGGATGTAAACCTAATCTATTATTGAAATTTTTCCATCATGAGACATTTTTTAGGAAGTTATACTTAACTAATGACTATGTTGTGTTATATATTTTTACCACATTTCCTAGGATTACATGATCTTATGATACCATGTTATTTATGTTATGATTTCATGTGATTACTCATGTTCCTTCTCTTTGATGATATCATGTTATACCTTTGACTCACATGATATGTTTCCTTATCATATTTATTCCCTTGCTAAGGATTTTATCCAACCATTTTATTTTATGTAGTACCTAAGTTATCCTATGCTATTTTAATATATCCAAGAGATTTAAGATCTCAGTAAGAAGAAAAAAAGATGTTATATTTTAGATTATTTTTGTGTTTTATGCACCCATTATTACAAATAAACTAGGAATCATTCTATTTGGGTTGTAATTATTGTATTTTTATGTTAAAAAAATGTTATAATATTATTAAAATTATTTGGTTTCTATATTCCATCCTAGGGAATAATTAATAATTCCACATCTTATTTGTATTTAACTTTTGTATTATCCAATCCAATTCCCTAATCGATGGACTTACTAAGATAACGATTATCACCAGCCTACATGACTAAGAGAAAAATGGAATTCTTATGAAAGAGCTACTTTTAATGTTGATATTGATATTTATGGTACACATACTATATAATATTGATATGTATATTTCTTGTCATAATTTAATTCAAGGAAATCTAGTATATCTAAGAAGTAATCTAAGATCATTAAATCACGACTCATTGATTTTATTATCAAAGAAATATTTGGGTTGTCATATTAATGTATAAAAAGATGATGTCTATAGGAATCTATCTTGTGTAAATATTATTATCCTTGCTTTATATAAATTTTACAATATTTTGGTTGTTGATTGGTTCCCTCTAGTTATAGGAAATTTTATCTGGAGTAAGGAAAAGGCATTCATGTTAACCAAAAATATTCTATCAACTATATGATAATAAAAATTAACCTCAAAAAATAATATAATTTGGTTCTTGATATAGAATAATGATAGTCTCTTGGATTATATAGTTGGGTAAAACTCAATAATATGGTTAATCATGTTTTGTGAAGAAAGATATGTTTATAATAATTCATGGTTGATGTTTCTCTAGAAATTATTACCTAAGTTATATTTATAGATACCCTTTATAGAAGACTATACTTTTCATACATAGATATCACATATTAATATATGAATATTCATTAAATAACATAACAATCTACATCATAATCACATAGGTCTATTTCCTTTTAAACTTTTTACGCATAAAAATATTGTTCATAAAATATCTACATATTATCCAACAAATTTATTCATAACTAGAACCTTTATTTGATATATCTTACTTATGACATTTCTTTGTAACCTTGGGAATGTAAATACAAGAAATGGTGATATCAGTTTCTCAGTAAGGGTAAATAAGGGAGATATAAATAATCACATGAGAATAACATAAACATATGGGTATAAAAACATTATCATAACATTTAAAAATCATTCCCTGTATATCATAAATCATAATATTGAGTCATGGAAATAACCATTGCAAATCATAAGGCATAAATCATAAAGGAATCAAAGAACAAGATCCATGAGATTAAAACATTGTCATAAGACATAAGTTTGTGGAATATACATAATAAAAGAAAATAATTTTTTTATAATTATGTATCATTTAAAAGAATATCATAGTGGAATTGTTTCACTCCCTAAATTATCATAGTAGTCCACGTTCACTCTCAAGATGATCATAGTGGGAAACATCTGACATTGAACTCGGTTCACTCCCAATTATAGTCTTGTTTATCTCATGAGATATAAATAATTAACCCATTCATTGGAGGGTTATATAAGTCCCACCCATCCATTATTATAAATTAACCATCATCCATGGTTATAATATAACCATCATCCATGGTTATAATATAACCATCATCATTAGTTATAATGTAACCGCCATGATTCGTCATAACGTAACCAATGTATTTGGTTATAACGTAACCCCTATTTTTTGTTATAAAATAACCAAATTCACATAATGAAAACAATATAAATTTGTTCTATAAGATCATAAATCATTCATCATATATGATCCCATGAAAAGAAATGTGTTTCACTTATATTCACAATCGATATTATCATTTTCCAATGGTTTTTAAGGTAAGAAGTTTGATATAATATTATATATTGAAAAATATAATTATTTCATTAGTATCATATATAAACATTAAACCTATCATAATACCCATCCAAAAAATATCATGATGAAAAATTAATTGTATCGCCACGTGGAGATAGTAAGACGTACATACACACAAGTGAGACTTTCACTTCCCATTAAATAGAAAGAGGGTGAGTAAAGGTTGTTTCATAATCATAATAATATTTCATTATATATAGGATATTTAATTTATTATTTTATAAATAACATAATATATTCATAGGAGTTTAATTAATAATTATAAATAAAGTGATTAGTTAAGGCGATTACCTCCCCTTTGAAAGAACTTCTTTAGATATCATCTTAAGGATCCTAAGGTTGGCCTTTTGAGAATACCAAAACCTCTAGAATATGGGTATGGTAGAGGAAATGAGAAAATGGTAGATTTTGTTTGATCTGGAATGGTCAATGTGGTGTGTAGAAGAGAAATATGGGGTTCCCTTTTATAATTTATGGGATGGGATCTCTTGAAATTTATTAAAATATTAAAACATACTAATGTCATTCTGAAGTTATGTGGTTCAAAATGGACTATAAATGGGAAAAGGAATAAATTTTAAACTATAAATTTTCCACCTATTCTTCTCTGAAAAGTTTTATGGTTTTTATGTAATTTAATAAAATATTATTCTCATAACATATCATTATACCCAATTTAGACATTTTTGATTGAATTTTACTTAAAAGAAATAAATAAAAAAAATAATTCCAACATAATCCTTTAATGTGATGCTAATATATCATATTTATCTAAAACATTCATAGAACACATTAACTAACTTGAATAATATTACATTTAATATTTTATAAATAATTTATTTTATTTTTCTATTAGTTGAACAAATATTATATTAGTGTTCCACATGCATTTACGGTAGTTATATGATTTATAAAAATTATAATTAAATATCAATAATGAAAATAATTTTATTAATATCTAAATAGGTACATATATTCGTTCATAACCTGATTTTGTTTCAATGTGGATAGATAAGAGATATTTAAAACTAAGATGGGGACATTTTGTAACATTTTTTGAATTAAATATTATATAGCTCATTTTCATAGAAAAGTGTCCCTTAAACAATTAAATTTTTATACTAAAGTGATTATTTTTTAATTAAATTCAACAAATTATAAAAAGGATTTAAAATTATGTCCTTGTCATGTAGTTTTAACCTAGGGTAACACGATTCACCCTTTATTGGGGTAATAAATTTTACTAATGTAACCATTCATATGAACAAAACCTAAAAGAGAACTATTTACTAATTTTGGACATCAAGATTCCAAATATATAATCCATTTTATCAAATTCAATACCAATAAGTGGAAGAAATTAATTTTAATATAATCACACAACACATGATGAAAAGTGTTAAAAAGTAAATTTTTAGGTATTGTACTATATTTTATTCTTATTCGATGACTCGAAAAATATTAGATGATTCATAAAAAATTATTTAAATTTATAATATATAAATTTCAATAAAATCATTCACCAAAAGTGATTTATTTAAATTATATCTACTGAATTTATTTTATACATAAATAAACCATAATGTTTTCATAATTTAGTTAGTATTATTCATACCCAACAATACAATGGCTAGGAGATAACTATATAATAATAGTACATCATGGATCATTTAAACATAGTGTTTCATGTAACGAAAGCTATCAGAGAAATTAAATTTATTTGAAAAAATATATATTTTACAAAAGCTCACGGTGTTACACCCTTACCTAATGTTGTTAGTAAGTACTAATTAATATTTCAAGGAAAAAATTTATTTATTCCATGGATAATGTAACTACCCAAGATTTCAGTATATATCATTCTTAAATATATAATATTTTTTATAGCTTTACCCAAAAGAAATACTAAACCTAATAAAAAATCATGACACATTTTGAAAAATATAGGTATTAAATATAACCATTAAATTGTAGTCGTTGAATTATAATTATTTAATAAGAGTAAACAAAATATGTAATATGGGTACAATGAAAATAATTATTAATATTAATACTACTGGAATTCAATTAGTATATCTAAAACAACTAAGAAAATTAGTTTATGGTTAAAAATATATTTTCCTAAAATGTGTTTTATTTCCATAAAATAAGTATATTATGATTAAATATTAATAATAAAATATATTGGTAATAGGAATAATATATTTATAATAAATTAATTATTAATTGATAGGAAATAAGAATAAATAATAGTTAAAATTTTTAAAATCTATTTTTCCAAAATAATTATTTTTCCATTATATTGTTGGATTTTTTTTTACATATTTCTTTCTCAAATTTTATATATTTATTTTGGAAAAATTAACTGCATTTTTTATGAATAATAATATTATTTACATAATATAATTTTTTGATATTTTTCAAAAAACATTTGTTTTTAAGTGAATAGTGAAAAAATATTTTTTACAGATAAAATTACATTATCACTTTATAAGTATATTATTTTGAATCTAAAGTTTATTAAACATTTTTATAAGACTAAATATGTATTTTAGAAGTTAATTCATAATTTTTATTTTTTTTATAAAATTTATAAACTCGCATTTTTTATTTTATAATTTTAGTAATATTTTTTTTAAAAAACTTTATTGTTAATATGTTATAAATTTAGAATTTAAAAATTAATTATTATCAATTTTAAATATCAACTTAAAAAATGTATTTATAATTTGGAATCATTAGGTGCTAATTGTATAATTGGGACCATTTTATTTTTTGGATTAAAGGATAAATTACATAAGTAAAAAATAGTTATCATGGTGAAAACTAAAATGGTAGAAATGAGTAACCTCAAAGGTTAAAGGACTAACATGTTTAAAATATGATTCTATTTTAATGTTATATGTGTGAATTGACTTTATCTCATATCCACTAAATTATTTATCATGTTTTGATCCACTCTTCTTGATACTGGCTTTCCATTATTGAAATTTTTTCAGTATTTAAAAAAATGACACTACTTTTCAATTATAAAATGGGAAATCCATTTCCCACATCCCCTCACACAAAAATCACTTATGCTTCCCAAAAATATTCCCAAAACTATTCTACAAACTTCTATAAACTTATGTAGGTTCTAGTATTCTGAAATGACAATCCTTAAATGGATTAATCCCATTTGTAGTAGAGATAATCTTAGAAGTGAAGTATAAGTTCCTAACCACTCTTTCTATTTTATATTTCTTAAACTAATTTTATTTTTATGAGAATTTCATTTCACCATCACAAAAGGATAACATCAGTGTCATTATTTGTTGTGAACAAGCCCGTGTCATCCAAGAACTAGTCACCCAAGCCAGTCTGCGGCATGTCCCGATGGGCGTTCTCGATCCCCCCTAGATGAAAACTAGTTCTAGGAGTCAAAAATAATAAGTGGGAATAATTGGGCTCAAAAATGAAAGATAAATAAATAAATAAATAACCACTGAACAATGTAGATAACCACTTACAGCGGAAAGAAGAAAAGTTTCATATATCCCTATGTGACATTCTAGGTCACCGCACAACCACTAAATCAATCTTTCTCTACAACGATCACCTAACAGGAAACCTGAATAAAAAGCTAAACCTAAAACTAAAAATATAAAATAGGTGTGAGCCTCGAGATTCATAGTAGTAATACATAATGAGAAACACAGAATCCAATTTCTCCCTTCTCAAAAAAATCCATTAACATAAGTTTGAAATATAAATATAAAAGTAGGGTATCACTTGTTAAAATAAGAAAAATGATTTTCCCATTTGAAAAATCCAACACATGCTACATATCATTTCCAAAACAATTTTCCATTTTTTAAAACAATACCAAAGAGAAGAGATACCAAAGTTGTGCTAAAAATAAATAGATAAAAGTATAAGCTAGAAAAAAAATATAATTGAAAGTAAAAAATATAAGAAAATACAAACCATGGGTGATCCTAATCATAACTAGAATACTCATGGATGTACTTAGTTCTGAACCACCTACTAGAATATGGGGGATCCCTTATTTCCATAACCAACTAGCTTCCCTAACTAGTCCTTACTAGTGGCACGTACCTCTAGGACTGTCTACAACTCCAATGGGTACTAACCAATCTAATCGAGGATTGAAAGAAACCCTAACTTGATCATTTAAAATATTCCTAGGAAATCACGGTGGTAGTAATATAGTGTAAGTAGTAGGTCCTCTCACACATGACTCACCGTGTCTACCACCACCTCACTAGCCTCCCCAAACATAGACACTATATATGATTACCCATAAAGGGATATCCCCCTATATATGTGCCCCGTAAATATATACATACTTAATTATATCACGTATTCACATCATATTATCCAAAGTACCAACTGGGCCACTATAACTTATAACTATTTAAAACATTTCACAAAACAACAAGGTTTCCAATCGAGCACACAGTTTCCAAAACAAAATCCTTTCAAAGAGTAAACATAAATATTACACTAGATATGGAAGTTACAAATGTGAATTTAACTTTAAATATCCAAAACCATTACACAAAACTTTACAAAAATATCACTTATACATTTTCAATGCCAAATGGTCCCTTAAGATCAAAACACACACACCCAAAAAAATCAGGTTTACCAAACGGGTCTTTTCCCTTTTCAAACTCACACTAAAATAATCACATAAAATTCCTTCAAAAATATAAAGTTTTATCAATTTTATAAACAAAAAAATAGTCCCTTAGTTCACAGATTCACCAAAACACACACACTAAGATCTAGACAGGAAAACACTCCAAGTTTCCATTTTTAACCATTCCTTTAAAAACACACAAGAGAACCCACGTCCTTCAGAATCTAAATAACCATTCAATGAACCAAGGTTTTAATAAATCACCACTTTATTTAAAAAACTAAAATTACGCATATTATTTATAGAACATAAAACAAAGCCTTGTAAACCATTGAACCCCTTTCTAAAACATGTTTCACATTAAACAATCTATAGTATTACTACACTAAACACACCAAAACGAAGTTCACAAATAGAAAACATTCATCACACCATAATTAATGCCTAAAATTTAATGAAAACTACCAATTCCATTTAGTGTAATAATATCATTGAAAATAAAAACCCTAAGTGCTAATACCATAGCCATTGCACATAATAACATTGAAAATCTATTTTTTTTAAATGAAAACAATTTTAAAATTCTATAATAAGGTCACCAAGGGTGCCAAAGTTGTGTGAACTAATTCATTAAATTTATTTTAAATGCCAATAATCAACAAAAATGCCTTAGTAAATAAATACATAGAAACACCTACCTCGAAGAATTTTCTGAGCCAATTCTTTGTAACTCGAAACACCACCTACTCATGTACACGCACTTCCAAAAAAGCGCTCGCACTTGGAATTTATCACGACACCTTAACAAAAATATTAGCATACAAAATTAGTGTGTCTAGGACCGATACACATCCAATTAAATAATATGGACTCATTTATCACAATATACCCTAAATTAGATGGTGAAAATTTTAAAAAACTGGTTTATAATATTATCGAAACTAATAGCTTCAAAGTGAATCGAGTCCATCATCCTCACCCATGGAGGTGGATTCCAAACCATGGACCAATGGGTCCTGAGACATTATTCGTGTGTACTAATGAAGGAAGAAACAAAAATCCTGGTATTATCTTCAAGCCCTAGGTTCATCCAAATTGGAGAAAACGCAATTTAAAAGGAGAACACACCAGAAGAGGAAACCGCACACTACAGGGGAGCTGTCCGGGGCGGTCATCACTTGCAAGGGAGGAGTTGGGTAGGGGTGGCCGCACCAGAGGTGCTGCTAGAGGAGAGGGAGACCAGTGCAAGGAGGGCGGCACAAGGAGGGAGCTAGAGCTGGGGTTGATCCACATAAGGAATTAGGTGAGGGGGATATCATGAAAAAGGAAGAGGGAAGGGGGCATGGGGAGTAGGGGGCTACAGTACCGAATGGAAAGTAGGGGGATCGCAATCTGAAGGTGGTGGAAGGGAGTGCAGGTGCACAGCGCACAGGGAGAGGGTGCGGGTAGATTAGGGTTTCATATTTTTATAATAATAATAATAATAATAATGTTAATATTAATAATAAAATAATTATAATAATAATAAAAATAATAATAAGACTAAAAAGAAAAAATTTTATGAATTTTATTTTAGACCATTATGATATTAATAACAATTCAATAATATTTATATTAAAAACATTTTTAATGATAATAATATTATTAACAATTCTAATAATATTATTATTATTAATAACTACAAACTAATATAACTATTATTATGTTTTAAACATTTACCTATTTTATTCTCATAAAAGATTATTATTTCAATTAGTGGTAAACTGCAAGGTCACTTAGGCTGACTTCACAACCACCGCTAACCGTGTAGTTTTTGTACACAGGCCTAAAACCCATCAAAAATATTAAACATCAAAAATTTCAAACCGCGACCCCAAACCCAACATTTTCCAAATGATGTGATACCACAAGAAGAATAAAATAATAGAGCATCTCAGGTCGGGGTGTGACAATTCTCTCCACCACAGACACTTTCTTCCCCCATAAAGTCACCAATACAACAGTAAACACAACTAGATTCCATTCCCATAAAAAATGGAAACTAAGAGCCTCGGGGTGACCATTCCCAACAAACGTCACACCTGACCAATTATAAAAGAAACCATAGCAGAAAAACAAGGGTAGAACAGGAGAGGGTTCTCCATACCACAAGATTTCAACAAACACAGATGCCTTAAAATTCAAGAAAACCACCTCTGGGGGGGGGGGGAATGTCGAAATTCCCAGAGTAGACTCATTCAATTTCTCCACATCGATTGAACAACACCATAGATACTTAAATGGAAATATTTCTATGAAATGACCCAGAAACCTGAGGATGAGAAATTAACTCAACACCACCCACACTAAATGAATAGAATCCCCACCACAACCAAATACTAGGGAATTCATATCCCTAACTCGTCCCAACTTCTCAATGCTAGTGGAAGAAATACCCCACTAGGATTAAAACCATTAAAGAGTAAACTGACACACTTAGACACTAGGATAGATAAATTCCCTACAGAACTGAAACACACTAGAGGAAAACACATGCAGAGGTTCCCGAACTAAGAAAGGGTCCAGAAACACCCCCCATTAAATTCATGAAACCAAAAATTCACCTCAAAACACAACTGATACAAAAATAAAAATCATAATGTGTCTGTTTATTCACAACCCCAACACCCTTCAAGGAATCTGAATGGTTTAGAAACTACACCAACAGCATATAAGGCTGCATGGATTACGGTACAATGATCTCATCACACCACCACAATAATGATGATCTTACAATGCTGAAAAGAATTTAATAAGTAAAAAATTGGATATTTCTATACCAAATATGAGAACATGATCTGGATCGAGGTTCCACACACCCTCGGAAACTCCTGACTGTGTGTGAGATTCACCCTGAGACCTATGGCTGGGACCCTGATGGGTGAATCATCTCCTGCCTCACAGTCAGGAATTTGCATCCTATGGTCCCCGAATCCTCTCTTCCAATGATTCAAACGACCTCAATGGTGGTACCTTTCCCAAACGATGCAACATCCCGACCTAGAATGTCTGAACTATCCATACTGGTGGCACACAACAGAACGGTCCAACAAACTGGGAGCTAGCACTGATGAAGATAGCTTCTTGAAGGCAGGTTCCTCCAGCAGCCACTCCTCACCAGATAGGGAACCCTTATAAAACCTAACCACCACCAACTACACCCCAAACTCTAATGATGATGAGGCATCCCATCTTTACTATTCCAGAACTAAACCCTAAAATAAACTTGAGACTATACAAACCTTAACACCCTCAGGAATTCCTCAAAACCCAAATATACTCTATCTCTATGAACCACACAACTGCCTCTAACAGACTTTGATTACCTTAATAAACAAGAAACACACAAAAATAACTAGAAACTGGGTAAGACTCATTGGAGAACTTGGGGGGAATTTCTAGGAAGAACACCCAGAACAACATGAAAAACACAACCTGAAACTAGCATCAAGCCCAGAACACAATTAAAAGGAACACCCTGAGCTCAAAACAACTGGCTCATAAGACAAACTATTTTTAGCACAACCAAAAAAATCTTTTCAAGAATCCCATTTTATATAAATTTTCAAAATAACCACATTTACAAGCCATTTTCAAGGTACTAAAACCCACTTTTTAAACCAAATCAATTCCCAAAATTTCATTTCAATTTTTAAAACCACTGTTTCACTTTGAATATTAAAACTCACATATGGTATCTTATCAACTATCACATGTGTATTCATCCAATCCCTCTTATATAATGCATAGAAAAGGTCCCCCTTGCATTATCCGTACATACCCATGCACATGTGACCCTATATAAAGATTTTCAAGGTCTAAACATCTCTCTTCCTTGTCAAATCGAAACACATACCAAATTTTCCAATTCGATACATCTACTCCTTAAAAACCCACTTCTCAAATTTCAAATTTTTTTGAAAGAAACCCTTTTTAAATTTCAAAAACCACTTTCATTTTTAACACAAGATCACATCAATAGAGATCAAAATGAAACACAAACAACAAAAAACCACCTAAATGAAGAACTAGTGTCTATCCCTAACCTGACAACATGGTGGTGATCCATACCCCAAGTAAGGCATGACACTAAGACGACCTGGAATGAGTCACTTGGACTCCACATGGGTCACCACCCCATGTGAGGACACAACATAACCCAATTCACCTTCCTTGTCATCCCTCAATCCAAAACAACCCAACACAAAAGACTCAAATCCCAGACTACCCCTGGTAACTCGAGGATCAGTTTGAGAAAGAGTTTGTGACGCACTTCTCACACCTACCTCCTAAGTCCTGATAGTCCTAATCTCTTTCTATTTTACACCCCAAATAATAAGGTCATTCTTTGATACCATTTTGTCACGAACCATCCTGGGTCGACCCTGAACCGGACACCCGAGCCGGTCCATAGCATGTCCCGAGGGGAATTTTCAATCCCCCCAGGATGGAAAATAGTCCTAGGCCTCAAAACTAATAAGTGGGAATGATTTGGCACACAAATGAAAGATAAATAAGTAAAAAATGAACAATATAGATAACCTCTAATATTGGAAAGAAGAAAAGATTCACATACCGCCATGTGACCTCCTAGGTAACCGCCCAACCACTAAACTAAACTTTCTCCACATTGATCACCTACTAAAAAACATGAATAATTGATAAACTATCAACTGGAAAGATAAAATAGGGTTGAGCATCGATATGCTCGGTAGAAATGCCAAAAGTGAACCACTGAATCCAATGTCATATTTCCCAAAACAATCCATTAACACAAGTTTGAAGTAAAAATATAAAATTAGGGTTTTTAAATATTCAAATAATCACCATTCTTATCCAATTTGGAAAATGAAACACACACTACATATCATTTTCAAAGTATTTTTCCAGTTTTTTTAAACAAAACCTAAGACAAGAGATACCAAAGTTGTGTTAAAAAGAAACAGATATTTTTATAAGTTGGAAAACAAATATAGTTGAAAGTAAACAAGAAAAGAAAATACAAACCATGTGTGATCCTAGACATCCCTAGAAGACCCTTAGGCATACTGGGTTTGAAATCATCTATCGGTATATGGTGAAGCCCCTATGTCCATAACCAACTAGCTTCCCTAACTTGGCCTCACTAGTGGAACATCCCTTTGGGCCTATATACAACTCCAGGGGGTGCTAACTCATATAATAAGGGTTAGAAAGAAACTATCACTCAAACATATAAAATACACTTAATATCCCATGGTGGTAGTAATACTATGTAAGTTGGAGGCCCTTACACGTGTGACTCACCTTACCAGCCTCCACTGCATTTTCCTACCCCATACATGGAAATTCTATACGATAACTCATAAAGGTAATCACCCCTATAAATGTGACCCATAAATATATACATAAAAACTTATATTACATGTTCATATAATATTAACAAAGGTGCCCACTAGGCCTTTTTATCATATAACTATTTAAAACATTTCACAAAACAACATGGTTTCCAATCAGGATGATAGTTTCCAAAACACAATCCTTTCGAAGAGTCAACACAAATATTACACTAGATATGGAAGTTCCAAATGGGAATTTAACATTACATGTCCAAAATTATTAACCAAAACATCACACAAATACCAATTTTACATTTTCAATGACAAATGGGCCCTTAAGATCCAAACACACACACCCAAAAAAATTCAAGTTTACCAAACATGCCTCTTCTCTTCTCAAACTCACACCAAAATATTCTAATAATGTTAATTCAAAACTCTAAAGTGTTGTAAATTTTATAAAAAAACCAGACACCCCCTCAGGCCATTTGTTCACTAAAACACACACACCAAGATCCCAATAGGAAAACACTCCATGTTTCCATTTTTAGCATTCCTTTAAAAACACACAAGAGAACCTACATCCATTATAATATAAAGATCCATTCAAGGAACCAAGGTTTTAAGAAGTCAAACATTTCTTTAAAACCATAACCAACTACTCACATTATTTAGAGAACATAAAACATACCCCTTGAAACTATAAAACCCATTTAAAAAACATTTTACACATTAAACAAGCCATAGCATTACTAAATCAAACACACCAAACTAAGTTCAAAAATAGACAATTGTCATCAAAACATAATTAATTATAAAAACATTTAATGAAACCCCAAATTACATTTAGTTTAATAATAGAATTTAAAATAAACACCTTAAGTGCTAATACACTAGGCATTGCAGATAAGTCACCTTGAAAATATATTTTCAACAAACCGAAACAATTTCAAAATGATATAACAAGATTAGTAAGGGTGCTAAAGAGGTGTGAACCAACTTATTAAATTTATTTGAAATGAAAATAATCAATGAAAACTAATTAGGAAAGAAATACATGGAGACACCTACCTCAAGTAGTTGACTGAGCCAATGTTTTCTAACTCAAACCACCACCTGCTCACATATATGCACTTCTAAAAAAGCGTGTGCATGTGGGATTTATAACTGCACCTTAACAACAACCAAAAACACCCATAATCTGTGTCTCGAGGACCAACACACATCCAAATAAATACTAGGGAATAAATTAACACAATAGACCCTAAATGAGATGGTGAAAACCCCAACAATGGGTTTAAAAGCTTACCCAAACCAAAGAATTCAAAGAGAATCGAGTCCATCCACCTCACCCTTGGAAGCAGATGCCAGAGCATGGACCAAAAGGTCCTGATACATCATTTGTGTATCCTATTGAAAGAAGAAACCAAAAAATGGGTATTATCATCCAACCCTAGGTTCAGAGAAATTGGATAAAACACAACTTCAAAGGAGAACACACCAGAAGGGGAAACCGCACAGTATAGGGGAGCGGGATGGGGCGGTTGTAACTGTCTAGGGAGGTGTCAGGAAGGGGGGTCTCACTAGAGGTGTCGAAGGAGGAGAAGGATACTAGCACAAGGAGGGAATTGTAAGGAGGGAGGTCGGGCTGGGGGAGAGCATCCCATGGAAGCAGGTGAGGGGGAAGTCGTGCAAAAGGGAGAGGGAAGAGGGAGCAGGGGGTGCTATATGGGATGGAAAGCAGGGGGATCATGATCTGTAGGTGGGGGAAGGGGGTTCAGGTGTGAATCATTCATAGAGAGGGGGGTAGGTAGGTTAGTATTTCATCGTTGTTTATAATAATAAAACTAATAATAATGTTAATATTAATAATGACATAATAATAATAATATTAATAATAATAATAATAAGACTAAAAATAATAATTTTATGCATTTCATTTTAAACCATTATGATATTGATTACAATTAAAGAATAATTATATTAATAACAATTTTAATGATAATAATATTATTAACAATTATCTTCATATTAATATTATTATTATCAACACAATAATATTACTATTATTATATTTTAAAAATTTACCTATTTTATTCTCATAAAATTTTATTTTCTTATGTATAGGGAAACCATAGTGTCACCTAGGCCGACTACATTCTCACCGCTAATCGTGACATTTTTGTAAATCAGCCTGAAACCGATCAAAAATATTAAACATCAAAAATTTAAATCTGGGACCCCAAAACGTACTTTGTTCGAATGATGAAAGACTGTGATAAAATTAAAATGAAAGAGCGTTCAAGGTTGGGATGTGACATTATTAAACTATTATGTTATTATAATTATGGTACAAACATTAACCACCTTCTCATTATCAATTAAGAAAAATAAAAATGTGAATCGTGCATTCTCAGGACTACCGCCTCCATGACGGATCAATTTTCATTTTTCTTCACCATCTTACAAGACTAGTCCAAATAAGGAATTTAATATATAATTATGATATTAATGATATATATTATATTATTAAATGATAAAAAATATTACTCATCTTCCATGTTCCACGGAAACTTTAATCGTCAACCTTACGTATGTGTGGACTACCACCTCCATGAAATTATAGATTTTAATTTTTCATTTCCAAACCCCATTACATGGATATTCATGAGAATTAATTTAAAGTATAAATATGAATTTTATGTTATTATTAAGGTTATGCAATGAAAAATTATAGAACCTATTAATAATATGACAAAAAATAGTTAACATTAATTTAAACATTTAAAACAAACATATAAGAGGAAAATATTTAATTCAAATTATGTAATATTTTAATATCCATTACTTATTATTCTATATACTTTGTAATTATGATATATTATACTAATAAAAAATAAATTATACCATTATTCTATATTTTTAACTATATTACATCCAAGAAAACTCATATTCATCAATAGTCATGGTATATTGAGGATCGAGTAGGTTTGACTTCCTACTTAAACAATGTTATGAAATTATATGATATAAATATGTAAATGTATGTGGCCAGTCATGATAACTATATCACTGAGAGGGGGTGAATAAGTGATAATTTTTCTTTTTTGTTTCCTTGAAAATGAAACAACTTTCATCTCATGTTAAATATTTCATTCCCTATTGAAAAAATTCAAAACACACATCCATAGGAACACAAGTATTTACAAGGTTCACTATTCAATAAGAATTTCTTGGCCCTTGGTATGGTTTGTAAATAATCCAATACAATGGAATATACTATAAAATATTACTTTGATGTAGAATACAATAATTAGGATATTCCCTTTCACTCATGTAGAACTATTAAAAAAATCCAATAATGTGTGTGCTTTCTTTGGAAGAAATGATGTAATACAATGTTTGTGTAAAAAAACATGTTACCTATGATTCTTTTTAAATTTAAACAAATGTATTCCTTTGAAAACCAATTCTTCACTTTCTTACCTAGAAGCTAGTATGAACGAAAAGTACTTTGATATAGAACTAATTCTGATTACCCAGTCTAATCTTCCCTGTATGGTCTGCCCGGTCCGATTCTCCCATCTCAATTGCTCAATAAGGAAAATATATCTCTATCAGAATATGATTGAGACAATTTTTAAAATTTCATTCTTCAGTTTAGAAAACCCAGTATAGAAATATCGTTCTGAAAATCCAATTTTATACAATGATCAACTAAATATGCAGACTAGAAGAATATGATAATCCACTAAAAATGATGATCAGCTGAATACATTGTAATATTGTCTCCTCTCATTTCACTTTAATCTGGTAAGACTTCTTCAAGAAAATAACTCAGAAACATCTTCTCCTCACTCTAGAAGTTCATATGTTATCTCTCTTCATGAATAGTGTAGTCATATTCAGAATCAAAAAAGTATAATGTAATTGTCAACTTTTATAGGTGACCGATGAGTGGTTTGGGTGGGAATCCTGAAAGCATTCCCGCTGAAAACAATTACCCAAATACCGATTTCCATTGAATTTTGTGTCCATTTATATATTCATAAATTCTCTAATATTATTCTATAATATTCTCCATGACATCAAATATTCTTCTTAATTTATTTTTCAAATAAAAATTTTATTTCAATTCTCATTCTGATTTTTTAAATATAATTTCTTCATTATGATTTTATGTTCTAATTATATAAATGAGGAAATAGATAGATTTCATCTTTTTTAGAAACTCTATTCTGATGTGTTTTCTTCATTACAATTCCTTGTACCAACAATTGAAAACAAACATCCTCTTCTAATTTCAAGCTCCCCCTCGATAACACATCCAATTATTGCCTTTTTCTCCCCTCTTGATCCACTTGACTAGAGTAACTCAATTGGATCTACTTCTTATTCTCTTTTGAAATATGAATTGGAACCAATTATAATACGATAGATCTTGGACAAATTGAAAAACAAAAAAATGGAAACAAATTATATTTAATATTTATCTTATAAATATGATAACACTGACTTCTCTAGAACAAATAGTTCTACCTCCTGTGAATATGAGGAAATATTGAATATTATGGACTACTCTCTGCAAATTTGACTCTAGAAACTTAATACTTTAACAAGATTTAACTTGTATCATCATTTGTTTAAGATTTTGAATATATTGATGACCGAATTTATAATCATCTAACTGAAATTGAAATTATTAAAAATTCCCAATACTTTAGTAACCGGCTTTCTCTCCAAATCAATATGAATACAATTTTCCATAATACAATTGGCCAGAATATGATATACAAGATTGCAATTAGCCATATTACAATCATGCTGAATATAATCATCAAATTTTCTTCCACTTTTCTTTCATCAAGATTGCATCACATGTTTCTCAAAATACTTTTGATTTATGATAACTCCATGATCAGTAAATCATCATCACATATAAATCATATTCATAAAGACTATGATTCTACACTATTATGATCAAACATTTCATTCTAGATTCAATGTGAATCAGATGATCATTTTCTTCTAGTAGTCTTCTCCTCAATATGATGTTTGATTCATGATTTCTGAATCTATGGACCCATTCCAATGATCCTAGATCTGATGCTGAATATGATTCTCATGCTTATGATTTCAGATTCAATGCAAAACTTTACTCAATCTTCTTGAATATACCTTTTCAGTATTCTTTCTTCCTTCAAAACAATCAATATATTGATCTATTAATAAGAAATAAAATAAAAACAAAAAATTAGGCCTAACACCCCCACCCCCCACCTTGTGTTTGCTGTCAGTACCCACTTCAATTAATTCAACCACTCAAAACAATAAGTGGTATTATTTTCTTTTCTCACTTTTATTATATCAATTCATTTCATGATCCCTATATTTATCTTCTCTCCCCCTTTCTCTTATCTCTCCCCCTTATTGATAATTAAATTCAAAGGACCCATCATGAAAAGTTTCTTCGTTATTAACAAATGATATCATTTTATGGTGTTGAGTCTTAAAAATTTTCTTCAACATAGGTATCACGTGAGTTTCCTAACAAAGAAATGTTAACTAAACTACTCTAAGTTTATGTGAGTGAACCTAGTTTATTAAACAAGTGTGATCGATTTTTTTTATATCACAACTTTCATGTAATAACCTTTTAATATTTCATTCAACATTCTCATGATTGGGGAAATCTTTGATATAATTTATTTAAGATAAAATTAACCTACACCCATCTAAACAAACATATTAGAAAGTTCAGGTGCATAAAATAAAACTTTTCAAGACCCCATATTTTTATAACCTCATTATTTTCTTCTGAAAAAATAATAATTGATTCATCAATTCCATCTTCCTTATTTCCACTACTTAAATTACATGGAAGTTAGTAAAAATATAAAAAAAAAATTGGAATAAGGAGTAACCTCAATTATTTCTTGGAAACATTAATCAGAATGAGATTCCTCTATAATTTTGACTTTTTCTCATTTTTCATGGATTTTTCATTGGACGTGTTTTATTGATTCTGTTTATCCTTATCAAATTTTTTATAAACTTTTTTCTCATTTGTAGAATCTTCTGATAAGGTTGTAAAAGTTTCTTTATATTTAGTAACATATTTGTTTTAATTAGTTTATAACATTTTTTCCATGCTTATATTTCGTTATGACAAGATAAGTGAATAAATTTTAATATTATTCCCTTCTTTCTCATATCCTCAATATGTTGATACCTTTTTAAAAATTTTCTTATATCTTTTTAAGAATTTTTCTTCCCCTATTAATTAACTAATTTTTGTGCTTCCTCTAACTTTATATCCAAGTAAACATATTATGGCCAGATAACTAAGAATTATTTCTTTTCAAACTCCAAAAATATGTTTTTATTAACTTCCAAATCATCTAGATTCTGATAATTGTTTAGAAACTCTTTTTAAGATGGTAAAAAACAATAAATCCTTTTACAATGATTACAGGTTGTTCACACCTTTCAAAAATAGTTTTCAAGGGGAGGAACCTATTTTCAATCCTTACTCCAACCTTCTTTGGTTTCTTCAAAACAACCTTCTCAGACTTCTTTATTTGAGGAGATTGAATGCCACTAAAAAATTTACTTCCATAACCTATGAAATAATAGTAATGTTGTCTGTTGAACCAACACATATTTTCCATATTTCTGAATCCCCCACAATACTATAAGTAGCCATAGAAACAATATTTTCCTTTGAAAACTCTATACTAAATAGTGTTGCGAATATGTTTCTCAGAAACTTTTTTTATTTATTATTCAAAACCTCATCCTTTCTATTATCAATTGAAATATTATTTCTTATCTTGGTTGTATTTTCATCCTTATTAGAACCAAAAGTAATATAATCATTTCTATATTTAGAATGTTTAGAAACATTTTCACACTCAGGGTATTTTAAAACATCAAAATTATACAGTTTCTTAATCTTGGCCACATAAAAAACTTTTAAGCTTTATTATGTTTATAAACAATTATATATATCTTATCTACCGTTGAAGGATACTTTTGTTGATCCTTATTCTATTTACTCTCTCCATAACTTTAACCAAATTTTGACATAGAGTTTTTAAAACATTTTTCTTTTTGTTCAAGTTGAAAAAGAATTTGTTCGACAAGTTCCAAATATTTCTTTAATAATTTTATTCAAATCACCAATCTATACTAGAAACTTATTATTCTCCTCTTAAAATATTTCTAGAATTCTTGAGGAACATTCATCTTCCAACTTATAATTTTTCTTCTCAATCATTATTATCTTTCTCATACATTATTTCAACTATTTTTTAAAATTCTTTTCAATTTTAGTTTCTTATTCATCAAAAATGATGATTTTGAATTCTTCATCCTTCACGTTTTTAATAAAAGTATGATCACTAACATACTCAAGAGTTATTTTGGTTTCAAGTTCACTTTCTTATTTTTCTAAACAACTACTTTCACTGCTAGGAAAATTTTCCACATTAAATATTTCAATAAGAGTGTTCTATTCGACACCATCTGTAACCAAATCACTAACATCATCCTTAAACAAAAAATATTATTCTTTTGGATTTGTAGAACTTCTTATATTTATTCTTATAATAATATTATTTTTATCACCAATTTTTTAAGATCTTCTTTACCTTATTTCTTTTTATTCACATTCATCATCATTAATTTCTTCTTCATCACCTCATTGAGGAAAATTGGAAACAAAATTTCAAATGGATCCACATCCAAACAATTTCAAGGAAAATTTCTCATTATAACTTCCTATACATATTTTCTCATTTTTAGATAACAAGGACAAAATGCCATTAATATTTATATATATATCATTTTTAGAATAAGGATCTCTAGTTTCTTCTTCTTCTTGAATATTCTTTGAATTTTTCTTCTTGGTGGCTTTGAAAGTCATTTCTCAATAAAATTTTGTTTTTACCTTGACAATAATTCCCTTGTCATTTTATATGTGATGATAGTACTATGAAAATCATCTAGAGAAAATATATTAGGATATCTATATTCTAAAGAAGAAACATTATCATCAAACATTTTTTTAAGAATTCTTATGATATTTTAAACAATGGTAGAATATTATAACTTTTCACCAAGGCCTCTAATAGTGCTAACAATGTCATTCACCATGGTAAAGAAGTCACCAATAGATTCATATTCACCAATGTTTAGATCTTCATAATTCAATATCAAGATTCATAAATTTTCCTTTTTCACTTTTGTATTTCCATCAAAAATGTTATTCAAATTGTCCCAGATACCTTTGGTAGTGAAAACCCTTTTAAAATTAGATAATAACTTTTAGAATGTGATGATAGTAAATCATTTTTAACTCTTCCATAATTCTCAAGGTTGTCCTCATCAACATTTATGAGAGAAGAATTCTCAATACTATGAGGGAAACCATTTGTGTAACATCTTTTGAAACATCATACCCAAGGTATATAAGATATAGAAACATTATTACTTTATATATATGATAATTCCTATCATTTAAGATAAAAATCCCATTACTATTCACACAACTAATATTATCCATCATAATTTCTTCTTCAAAACATTATCAAAGAATAAATAGAGGGTACATTTACTTTGATACAAGTTGTATGTTCCCAGCCAAGATAATTGTATCACTAAGAGGGGGAGGAGTAAACCAGTGATACTCTTTCTTATGTGTTTCCTTTCAAATAAATATCCTTCATATCCAGTTAAATATTTCTTTCCCTACTGAAAGCAATCCAAACACACATCCACGAGAACAAAAATATTTACAAGGTTCACTATTCAATAATAATAGCCACTTCATTTGTATAGTTTGAAAATAATTCAATACCACATAATCATCTATAAAAAAAGTAATTTTATGTGGAATAAAATGAGTAGGATATTCCCTTCCACTCATGTAAAACATTAAAATAATCCAATAGTGTGTTTGATTTCTCTACCATAAATGTTGTAATACAATGTTTATGTAACAAAACATGTTACCTGTGCTTCCTTTTCAATTTATAAAAATGTATTCCCTTGAAAAATAATTCTTCACATTCTTACCTAGAATCTAGAAAGAGAAATAGAGACTTTGATATAGAACTCAATATGATTGCCCAATCCAATTAGCCGAGTTTGATCTACCCAGTCCGATTCTCCTAGTCTCTTTCTTCTTAGTCAAATTTATTGATACAAAAAAATATAAATCTTTCAGAATATGATTTTGAAAATTCTGAAAACTTCCTTATTCATTCTGAAAAAACCAATATAGATATCTCATTCCAATTATCCATCTTGATATAATGATCAGACGAATACAATGACAAGTACAATAAGATAATAAGCTGAATACTATGACCAGCTGAATACATTTAAATCCTATATCCTCTCATTTAACTTCAATCCATAAAGTATTCTTCAAGAAAATAACCCAAAATCCTCTTATTATCTCCCTAGATCATAGAAGCTTCTCTCTCTTCATAAATATTACACTCATCGTCAGTATTAGAAAAGTACGATGTGCTTCTCACCTTTTATAGGTGACCCATGAGTGGTTTGGGCAAGAATCCTAAAAATATTCTATCTTAATCAAATTACCCAAAAGATTGATCTACCTTGAATTATGGGTGCATTTATGAATTCTTCAATGCTTCTCGATTCTTCTCAAATATTCTCCATGAATTCAACTCTTCTTCATACATTAGTTTTCAAATTAAAATTAGATTTCAATTTCCATTCCATTTTTCTCAATCCAATTTCTTCATTATGATTCTCTGTACCAATTACATACATGAACAAATAGAGATATTTCATCTTCTCTAAAAACTCCATTCTGGTGTGTTTTTTTAATTACAATTATATGTACCAGCTGTTGAAAATAAACACCCTATTTTAATTTAAAACCATCACTCAACAACACATCTATCTATTTCCTTCATCTCTTATATTGACCACTTGAATGAAGTGGTTAAATCAAATATACTTATTATTATATTTAGAAATATTAATTGGTATCAACTCTCATATAATGGATCTTGAACAATTTGAAAAAACCAAATAACTGAAAACAAAATAGAGTTCTTTTTCTCTTCTGAATATGATACCACTGACTTCTTTAGAATAAAAAAATATACCTCTGGTGAATATGGTGAAATACTGAATATGATGGACCATTACCAGTATATTTGACTTTAGAGACTAACTACTTCTACAAACTTCATCTTGTATGACGACATACATTATGATTTTTAATACATTGAAGGCCAACCTCAGAATAATATAACTTACAATAATAAGTATTACAACTTCCCAAAACTCCAGAAACTATCTCTCTTTTAGACCCATCTTGAATACTATTTTCTAGAATACAATTGACCTGAATATGATATACATGATTATGATTGTCCATATTAAGATTAGGCTGAATATAATATCTGTCACATTTTCTTCCACCTTCCTTTCATCAAGATTCAATCACTAGTTTCTCAAAACACATGTGATTTATGATAACTCCATGATTAGGAAATCATCATAACATTTAAATGATAGTCAGGAAGGCTCTGATTCTCCAACATTATGATCAAACCTTTTATTCTGTATTTAATGTGAATCTGATGATCCTTTTCTTCTAGATGACTTTTACTCAATACGTTATCTTGGTAAAAATTTATGAATATATGGAATCATGGTAATGATCCAAAATCTGATGTTGAATACAATTATCATCCTTAAGATTTTAGATCCAAAAGACAACTTTATTCACTCTTCTTCAATCTATCTTTCCAAAAAAATTCTTCCTTCAACATAATTAGTAGATTGATCTATTGAAAAAAATAAAAATAAAATAAAAAATTTCACCTAATAGTAAATATTTGATTTTTTTGGTTCTATAGAGGATACATCAATATTTAACTAATTAATTAATAAAATATCCTTCATATCTTGAAAATCACCAAAAAATTATTGTTTTCAATTATATCTTCTAGGATAAAGATAAAAGTACTCCGGAATGGAAACTTAAATATCATAAATAATTTATAGTCATACATTAAAGTAATCTAAATTAACTTTTAATTAATAACTTTTCATTATGACTGAATTCCAACACATATTTTTCAAAACTACTACAAATGGTTAAAAATATAAACATATGATATTGGTAAATAGGGAAAAATGAACTAATATACATGTGGATAATGATTATAAGTGGAAATTATAAACAGTGTTGTGTGTGAATATAGTTATAAAACTATATATTAATATATTTATTTTTTATATATAGGATCTTAGGTTGAACTCGACTATGCACAAAGGTAATAAAATGTCTTATTTCTCTTATTTTCAACTCAATGGGATGTGTTTGATATTGTGCGTTATAATTTTTTTACATGGTAAACTCACCAAAAACATTATTTCATATATGAAAATATCTTCCATTCCATGATATTTTAATTTCAATTTCATGATCATCCTCTCAAGCGCCTTTTATTCAAAAATTTCCAATTCTTTAAGAGTTTCTTTAACTCTATTTTTGATTCATTGGGTCATTGTCCTTATTACTTAAACATTACTTTTATGATTTCCTTGATCCTACCATTAACCTATTTTATATGGTATTTTATTTTTTTTATAATTAAACTACATATTATCTTATATATCCACTTATCTAAAAAAATATTTGACATAATAAAAAAGAAACATTTGAAATAATAACTCTAATTCTTACCATTGGATATTATCTTCCATGTATAAAATTTTATTCCAACAAATATTCCCCAATATTTTTGGGAAATATAATATGGAATATTTTATATGATTCTCATAATTTTATTTACCACTTTTCAAAAAGATACTTTAATAGTTTGTTTAACAAAGTGGGTTTGCAAATAAAGGCATTTCAATATAGTAAACAAAGTGTGTTTTCCATCCTTTCCAAGATTTGTATTTTTATCTTCTACTACACTTTTTTTAAATTACCTTTATGTATTTCCACTGATATTTTTTTAAGACTATTTTTAATGATCTCTTTATACTTAAAGTATTTACACTTCATTTATTATAACAATTTTTAAAATGTTTACTGTAAACTTTTTAAATTTCAATTTCTTTCCTTCGAGGTTTTTATAAAGGCCCCATCTTTAGTATCCTGGAGCTGAGGATTAATTTACTACATTGGTGTAAGATATAAGTGATCAAATCCAAAATGACCAAATAGTTTAGTAGTGTTTTTAAACTATATATATACATTCTTCCTATATTATATTGAAAATAAAATGTAAAATATTTTAAAATTAAATATTTTGCATCCTTGAACTCATTCAAAGATTCCTTCTTCATACCTGGTGAAAGGAAACACAATATATGTGACATCAAATTAATAGTAGGAGTTATATACAATAGAGTGTATAATTATTATATATGTCATAATTAAAATTTAACGACCCAAAGTTTTTCAATGGAAAATTCCCTTCTTATATTTATGTCCTAAAAACACAAAATAATGAACTAAAAAGTGATAAGTGACCTTTAAACATAATTTTGTCACCCCTATGTTTAGTATTTTAAAAATCCGACATACACGGTTGTGTTCAAGATAGTTTTTGGAGTCTAATGAAACAAAAATAATTTTTGGTAAATAGTAACCTACCCTTATGAATAGTAATATGACCCTTATGAATATTAAATAAGAGTAACATTACCAATGAATAATAAAATAAAATTTAGACATCTTAGAAAGTGAAAATTTGACTTTAGTAAACGTTTTTGGTATTTTATAAGTCATAAATAATTAATTATAATTAATTAATTTAAAAGAATATTTATTTTCCTGTAATTTATTCATAAATTATTGAATCAATTTCTAATAGTTTTTAGATAATTTTATATGACCCTACATAATTTTTGAAAGAACTATAAAATCAGTTTTAATCTAAAAAACTGTTTTTTTAAGTAAATTATGATTTTATTTAAATATTAAATTAATAATAATTAGAAAATTATTTTTGAAAAATGGACTTAATGTTTTGATTCTACACGTTGAAAAATGGTTGGGGTAAATTTTTGGGATTTTTCTGAGATACTTCATTTTTTTGTGAATAGTAGAATACATTAATTTACCATATAAATACATTTTAATTAAAACCCACTATTCCTGACATCACAAGTGATGTAAGCACCCAAATCCCTAAATCACATGCCTTTTTTACTATTCTTGGTCATCCAAGAATCACTATTCATTGTCTTAGGTGAAATTAATAAACTAATCAATTTTATATTAAGGAAACCCCTCTCCCCTCCACTATAAAAGCCACCCTTCACTCCCTCTTTTCCTCACACCTCTCAAGATCCAAGAATTCTCTAATATCTGCCCAAACACCTTCCCTAGCTCATCCCCCATGTCCAAAATCTGCTGGTATCATAAAAATACCAAGTCTATCTTCCTTAAAGAGGATCTCAAGAGGAGAATTCTAGAGGTAATTTCTCTCCCTCTTCTCCTTTAATTTCCTTTCAAGTTCAAGTTCCTTTCTTGATCTCTCCCTACCTATCTTCATCCAAATTGTTCTGTAAATATAGTATTATATATATAATTTAATATAATGATTCTAATGTTATATTATATCACCCCACACCCTTTCCCTCTTCCTTTTATTTTATTAAAGAGAACGTTGTTCATGAGGTGTTAAATTTATCACCTTCAAAAACGACATGTTCTCTTCTTCCATTTCTACCTTAAATATGGTCATGAAACCATTTTATGGTTGAACCAGAATATTTTATATGTATTATGTTCTATTTTATGTTCTGGAAGTCACCTATGGCCTTATTACTAAGTTAAATGTTAAAACAAGATCATTGTGATCCAAAAACGGCCCAAATTAACCCAAATAACCATCATTAAATTTTTATCTAATGATTCGTCCACTTGGTTCTAATATAATTCACTATAAAATTATTAAAGCTACTATAATATCATTAATAACATTTAGTAGCAGTTCTGGATGTTTACCCATAATCTACTCAAACATCAATTTAAGAATACAAGTGGACCGCTCAAGAAAACCATAAAAACGAACATCCCCGAACAATGGTTTTAAACTCTATAAGTCATCCAAAGGAACATAATATGAAATAATGAAACCATAATGAACCCTATTAATGTATAAAAGGTTCTGGAATTTCTAATTAATTAATATATTGTCATTATACATGACATTAAAGAGAAAGAGGCATTCGAAGTACAAGGTAAGGGGAAATCTTAAACCCAATTTTCTTCCTTCAAGTTCTCCTTCTTTCACTCCATTTTTGATATGGTTACTCCTAAAAGATCATTTTTCATCATTTACTTTACTTTTTTGGGATATAAATGTTTGTCACTGGTTTTTATGTCCATCAAAATGTTTTCCAAAAGAACTCTTCTTTCAAGATCTCACCTTTTACCTCTCATTCAAGGTTGATAGTTCTTGTATCAAGTATGTTGTTCCCTCTTTCTTTTGGGAACCCAAAGCTTATGAATGTGTTATTAAGAGATGAAACCCATTCCTTTCCATGGGTTATTTATGTATATGTTTGATATGTGTTCTATGTGTAAATCATGATAATGATAATGTTATGATGTGATGGGTGAGCCCGGAATTATACAGCGCTCCAATGCATTAGGTAAAGTGATGAATCTCATGAGTAAATATGAAATGATGTGTGAACATGATGCTATCTTTTTTCACAAGTATGTGTGGTAGTTAACCACTAAGACATGATGTTTCATTTTTATGCATTTCCACATTTCAAGTCTTTTACTTATGCTCCTCTCATGTTCATGATCTTTTGCCTATGTTATGATTATTCTCACCCCATGATGTATTGTTCTTATCTAACCTCTTACTGGGATTTTAGCTCACCCCTTTTGATGTGTATCCTCAGGTGGCTACATGTACTAAGGAGAGGAAAAGTTCTACTAAGAAGCTATAGAAGAAGAAATTAAATAAATGTTTATGGTTGATGTTGTATTTGTTATGTATGGTCCTAGTTTTCCTAAGACACTAAACCTCTGGATCCTCCATGTGTAATACTATTGTGTTGTTTATCTTTAAAATGATGTAATAGTAATGTAAGAAAAGGCCAGGTAGCTATAGTTGGTATCAGAGTAAATGTTTAGTTAATTTTGGAATTAGGATTAGTAAACCCTAGAGAAAACCTCTAGCATAAGAATAAGTATAAACACATACACAAGAATACTTACCTAGGGATCCCATATGTTATGTTTTTGGTATAATTGTTTAAATGAATAAGTTATTCATGATTTGTTTATGTTTTGTTCTAACCTTTTCTATTTTAGAAAATGGTGTGAACCAGGAGAAATCAGGCCAACAACTCTAGCGAGGGACAATGAAACTATTTCCCGAACGACATCCCCAATGATTTTAGAGGTGGAGTTCAAAACTTCATGGAGATGCTTACCCAATTATCTCAGGTTATGAATAATAACCATAATAATGGGGAACGTCCTCCTTCACCAAAGAGGGAGAAACTAGCTATCGAATGTTTTATGTGACAACGACCACCAACGTTTTGGGATCTTCTGATCCACTAGTTGCAGAACAGTGGGTCAACTCCATGGAGAAGATATTTTTTATTCTTCACTATTCCAAGACGGAGAAGGTGACTCTAGCTGTTTATCGTCTAGATGGAGAAGCTGATCAATGGTGGGATTTGATTAAGAACACCAAGCCAAGGGAGGAAATTGAAGAGATGGAATGGTAAGACTTTAAGATAATGTTTCTTAATAAGTACTTCCCAAGAACTCATCGCATGAATATGGAGAGAGAATTCATAGAGCTCATGAAAAAAGAAGGAGAATCTTTCACAACCTATGAAGAAAATTTCACAAGGCTCGCAAGGTATGCTTCAGGTTTTGTTATCAACAATGATATAAAAATTGATAGATTCTTTAGTGGATTAAAACCACATCTTCTAAAGGCTCTTGCAGTTCGAGACTTTGGGAGTTATGAAGACGTTTTTCGGTGTTCTCTCAAAGTGGAAATGAAGTTTGGAGAATGGTCCCATGGCTATGGTGATAAGAAAAGAAAGATGGAGTTTCAAGCTGGTGGATCTAGTGATAAAGATGGGAAGATAACACAATGACCCACATGCCAAAAATGTGGGAAGTTGCACCATGGGAACTGCCTCAAAGGTACGGAGAAATGCTTTAAGTTTGGGAAGGAAGGACACCAAGCTCACAAGTGTCGAAAAGATATGAAAAGGAAGGATAATGTAGCCGATGAAAGGAGAGAACCACTCGTGGTTCAGTGCGACAATTGTAGGGAGTTAGGGTACTATTCAAACTAGTGCACTAAACCTCGAGCTCTCGAGGGTAATCAGCGCTAACAACCACCAAATCCAAAGGAACAAGGGAAGTCTTATGCCATCACTACTGTGGAGGTGGAACATGATAATTAAGTCGTACAAGGTACAATTCCTATTCGCTCAAGAATGGAAAAAACTTATTTGATTCTGGTTCTACGCCTTCCTTTATATCTTGCAAGTTTGCTAGAACTATAGAATCGAAGCCCTGAAACCTTGAAGTAGAGATATCTGTAAAAACACCAAGTGGTGCAATAATTGCAACCCAAGTGTTTGATTCTTCTCCTTTTGATGTGTGTGGGAAGATTCTTCCGGAAAATCTCATAATACTTCCCTTGGTGGAATTTGACGCTATAATGGGAATGGATTGGATCTCGTTATATAGAGCACATATCAACTGTCGGGAAAAGGAAATATATTTTCATATTACGAACCATCCCATGCTCCTCTACAAATGCAAGGAAGGTCATGAATATCCTTTGAAAAATACTTCAATGGTGTGGGTGATGATTCCCTATGAAGAATCATACCTCGCCCAAATGTTTGAGTCGAAGGAAAGTTCAAACCTTGAGGAAATTCCCATCGTAAGGGAATACGGTGATGTATTTTTCGAAGAGTTACCCGGAATTCCCCCAGATCATGAGGTAGAGTTCTCAATTG
Source organism: Viscum album (assembly GCA_963277665.1). NCBI lineage: Eukaryota > Viridiplantae > Streptophyta > Magnoliopsida > Santalales > Viscaceae > Viscum > Viscum album. The sequence continues at coordinate 68,593,938 of OY728154.1, forward strand.
AACTCATACCCGGAGCTACTCCTATCTTGAAGTGCCCCTATAGGATGGATCCTATCGAACTGGAGGAGTTAAATAAGTAGCTGCAAGAGCATCTGGACAAAGGGTTCATACGCCCTAGTGCATCACCTTGGGGTGCGCCAGTACTCTTTGTGAAGAAGAAGGATGGTACCATGCGGTTGTGTATCGATTATCGGGAACTCAACAAGATCACCATAAAGAACAAGTATCCACTCCCAAGGATTGATGACTTGTTCGATCAGTTAAGAGGAGCTCAATACTTCACAAAGGTGGATCTTCTTTCTGGATATCATCAAGTAAATGTGAAGAAGGAATATATTCAGAAGACTGCCTTCTGTACAAGGTATGGGCACTATGAGTTTTTGGTGATGCCCTTCGGACTTACTAATTCCCCTACAATCTTCATGAATTTGATGAATAGAGTCTTTAGACATTACCTCGACAAATTTGTGGTAGTGTTTATTGATGATATTCTCATCTACTCCAAGAGCAAGGAGGAACATGAAGAACATCTAAGACTTGTGTTGGCGACATTGAGAAAAGAGAAGTTGTACTCCAAGTTTAGTAAGTGTGACTTTTGGATCAATCAAGTCACGTTCTTGGGACATGCGATCACAAGAGAGGGAATTTCTGTGGACCCTTCAATGAAAAAGGCGATTGAGGAATGGCCCAGGCCCTCTAGTGTCACAGAAATCCGTAGTTTTCTTGGATTAGCTGGGTACTGTCGACGTTTTGTGAGAAACTTCTCACGATTTTCAAGCCCGCTAACTAAGTTAATAAGGAAAGGGGTAAAGTATGTATGGACGGAAGAATGTGAGGGAAGCTTCAAGGAGCTAAAGAGAAGACTGATCACTGCACCTGTACTCACACTACCAAAAAGTGGAGAAATTTTTGTGATATACAGCGATGCTTTAAAGAAAGGCTTGGGTTGTGTACTCATGAAAAATGATAATGTGATAGCCTACGCCTCACGACAGTTGAAGATCCATGAGTAGAACTACCCGACGCATGATCTAGAGTTGGCAGTCGTGATTGTTGCCTTGAAAATCTGGTGGCACTACCTTTATGGTGAGAAGTGTGACATATACACTGACCAAAAGAGGCTAAAGTATATATTCACACAAAAGGAGCTCAATATTCGTCAAAGGAGATGGTTTGAGCTAATAAAGGATTACGATTGCTCTATTCACTATTATCTTGGAAAGGCGAACACGGTAGCTGATACTCTAAGCAAGAAAGAACCTGCTACTCTATCCATGTTGAGGATTGAGAAAGACCCTATCTTCTTGGATATGCAAAGGATGGATTTGCGAATCGTAAGGGCAGGGGATACATCCTACCTTTCCCAAATGATTGCACAACCATGCATCCAACAGAAGATTAAGTAAGTACAAAGGGATGATGTGGAGATATAAAAGAGGGTGAATGCAGTAAAGGAAGGGAAGCTGCAAGAGTTCCATATCGATGATGATGGTGTGATTCGGTTTCGAATGCGACTTTGTGTGCCTTCATCACCTGGAATAAAGAAGGAGCTATTGGATAATGCACATATCTCAACTTTCTTTATTCATCCTGGAAGTACCAAGATGTATCGTGATCTACGAGAACACTTCTGGTGGGATAACATGAAGAAGGAGATTGCGGAATATATATCAAGGTGCTTGGTATGTCAGCAAGTTAAAGATGAGTGAAAAAAGTCCAAAGGTATGATGCATCCATTGTCTATACCCATGTGGAAATGGGAAAATGTTACTATGGACTTTGTCATGGGTCTCCCGAAAACGTCAAGAGGAAATAATGCGATATGAGTTGTGGTTGATCGACTCACCAAGACTGCCCATTTTATCGCTATTCGGGAATACCTCTCACTTGAACAGCTTGCAAAGATATATGTGAAGGAAGTAGTGAGATTTCATGGTGTTCCACTCTCGATTGTCTCTGACTGTGATCCAAGGTTCACATCTAAGTTCTGAAGGAGCCTTCAACATGCTTTGAGTACTGAATTAAATTTCAGCATGGCCTATCACCCCCAAACTGATGGCCAGTCTGAAAGGACTATTCAGACACTTGAAGATATGCTAAGAGCCTGCTCTCTAGAATTCAAAGGTGGATGGGATCAACACCTTCCATTGGTTGAGTTCTCATACAACAATTTCTTCCACTCGAGTATTCAGATGGCTCCGTATGAATCTCTTTATGGGGAGCGATGTAGAACTCTAACCTGTTGGGATGAAGTTGGAGAACGAAAGCTACTTGGTCCCAATCTTGTTCAAGAGATGATAGAGAAGGTTCAAGTCATCCAGAAACAAATCAAAGCTACTCAAAGTCGGCAAAAGAGCTATGCTGACAACCGTCGAAGGGACTTGGAGTTTGACGTTGGAGATAAAGTCTTCCTTCAAATATCTCCATGGAAGAGAGTCATGAGATTTGGGAAGAAAGGGAAGCTAAGCCCAAGGTACATTGGCCCCTTTGAGATCCTTGATCGTATAGGATCCGTGGCCTATCGTCCGGCATTTCCACCGAATATGGCTCAAGTTCATGATGTGTTTCACGTATCACTACTGAGGAAGTACATACCAGACCCCTCACATGTATTAAACTCAGAGGTGGTACAACTGGAATATGATCTCTCCTATGAGGAGAAGCCAGTAAAAATTATGGACCGAAGTGATAAGGTTCTACGCAACAAGACAACCTGACTTGTCAAAGTGTTGTGGAGGAACCATAAGTTTGAGGAAGAATCTTGGGAACCAGAAGAGGCAATGAAGGAGAAGTACCCTCACCTGTTTGTGTAAAGTGAAATTTCGGGGGAGAAATTTCTTAAGGGGGGAAGAATGTAATGACCCAAAGTTTTTCAATGGAAAATTCCCTTCTTATATTTATGTCATAAAAGCACAAAATAATGAACTACTAAGTGATAAGTGACCTTTAAACATAATTTTGTCACCCCTATGTTTGGAATTTTAAAAATCCGACATACACGGTTGTGTTCAAGATAGTTTTTGGAGTCTAATGAAACAAAAATAATTTTTGGTAAATAGTAACCTACCTTTATGAATAGTAACCTATCCTTATTAATAGTAATATGACCCTTATGAATATTAAATAATATTAACATTACCTATGAATAATAAAATAAAATTTAGACATCATAGAAAGTGACAATTTGACCTTAGTAAATGTTTTTGGTATTTTATAAGTCATAAATAATTAATTATAATTAATTAATTTAAAAGAATATTTATTTTCCTGTAATGTATTCATAAATTATTTAATCAATGTCTAATAATTTTTAGATAATTTTATAAGACCCTACATTATTTTTGAAAGAACTATAAAATCAGTTTTAATATTAAAAACTATTTTTTAAGTAAGTTATGATTTTATTTAAATATTAAATTAATAATATTTAGAAAATTATTTTTGAAAAATGGACTTCATTTTTGGATTCTACATGTCGAGAAATGGTTGGGGTAAATTTTTGGGATTTTTCTGAGATACTTGAATTTTTTGTGAATAGTATAATACATTAATTTACCATATAAATACATTTTAATTAAAACCCACTATTCCTAACATCACAAGTGATGTAAGCACCCAAATCCCGAACTCACATGCCTTTTTTACTATTCTTGGTCATCCAAGACTCACTATTCCTTGTCCTAGGTGAAATTAATAAACTAATCGATTTTATATTAAGGAAACCCCTCTCCCCTCCACTATAAAAGCCACCTTTCACTCCCTCTTTTCCTCACACCTCTCAAGCTCCAAGCCTTCTCTAAACTCTACCCAAACACCTTCCCTAGCTCATCCCCCAAGTCCAAAAGCTGCTGGTCTCATCAAAAGACCAAGCCTAGCTTCCTTAAAGAGGATCTCAAGAGGCAAATTATAGAGGTAATTTCTCTCCCTCTTCTCCTTTAATTTTCTTTCAAGTTCAAGTTCCTTTCTTGATCTCTCCCTACCTATCTTCATACAAATTGTTCTGTAAATCCAGTATTATATATATAATATAATATTATGATTCTAATGTTATATTATATCACCCCACACCCTTTCCCTCTTCCTTTTATTTTATTAAAGAGAACGTTGTTCATGAGGTGTTAAATTTATCACCTTCAAAAATGACATGTTCTCTTCTTCCATTTCTACCATCAATCTGGTCATGAAACCATTTAATGGTTGAACCAGAATATTTTATATATATTCTGTTGTATTTTAAGTTCTGGAAAAAACCTATGTCCTTATTACTAAGTTAAATGTTAAAACAAGATCGTTGTGATCCAAAAACCGCCCAAATTAACCCAAATAACCATCATTAAATTTTTATCTAATGATTCGTCCACTTAGATCTAATATAATTCACTATAAATTATTAAAGATACTGTAATATAATTAATAACATGTAGTATTAATTCTGGATGTTTACCCATGATCTACCCAAACATCAATTTAAGAATACAAGTGGACCGCTCAAGAAAACCATAAAAACGAACATCCCCGAACAATGTTTTTAAACTCTATAAGTCATCCAAAGGAACATAATATGAAATAATGAAACCATAATGAACCCTATTAATGTATAAAAGGTTCTAGAATTTCTAATTAATGAATATAATGTCATTATATAGGACATTAAAGAGAAGGAGGCATTCGAAGTACAAGGTAAGGGGAAATCTCAAACCCAATTTTCTTCCTTCGGGTTCTCCTTCTTTCACTCCATTTTTGATATGGTTACTCCTCAAAGATAATTTTTTCATCATTTCCTTTAATTTTCTGGGATATACATGTTTGTCACTAGTTTTTATGTCCTTCAAAATGTTTTCCAAAAGAACTCTTCTTTCAAGATCTCACCTTTTACCTCTCATTCAAGGTTGATAGTTCTTGTATCAAGTATGTTGTTCCCTCTTTCATTTGGGAACCCAAAGCTTATGAATGTGTTATTAAGAGATGAAACCCATTCCTTTCCATGGGTTAGTTATGTACATGTTTTATTTGTGTTCTATATGGAAATCATGATAATGATAATGTTATGATGTGACGGGTGTGCCCGGAATTATATAGCGCAATATGAATGTTTAAATGTGACGGGTGCGCCCAGAATTATACAGCACTCCAATGCTTTGGGTAAAGTGATGAATCTCATGAGTAAATGTTAAATGATGCGTGAACATGATGCTAGATTTTTTCACAAGTATGTGTGGTAGTTAACCACTAAGACATGATGTTTCATTTTTATGCATTGCCACATTTCAAGTCTTTTACTTATGCTCCTCTCATGTTCATGATCTTTTGCCTATGTTATGATTATGTTCACCCCATGATGTATTTTACTTATCTATCCTCTTACTGGGCTTTTATCTCACCCCTTTTGATTTATATCCTCAGGTGGCTACATGTACTAAGGAGAGGACAAGTGCTACTAAGAAGCTATAGAAGAAGAAATTAAATAAACGTTTATGGTTGATGTTGTATTTATTATGTATGGTCCTAGTTTTCCCAAGACACTAAACCTCTGGATCCTCCATGTGTAATACTATTGTGTTTTTTATCTTTGAAATGATGTAATAGTAATGTAAGAAAAGGCTGGGTCGCTATATAAAAGGTCAAGGTAAATAAAATAAAATAAATTCCATTTAATTAATAACTTGATAATGAAGAACTATATGGTGGGAAAAATGATGACGAAATAATGTAATATAAATAATCACAAGAGGTTAAAACATATCTAGGGATGTAATAATTATTCAGATAATCACATCGAAATCAATAACTAAGCCCATAATGATGGATTGAAAATGATATAAATCTTAAACTTACTGTTGAGGCATCATTCTAGGACATCCTATGTAAATGGGTAAGGCCTCATCCAAATATGAAAACTAGTTTGTCTCATGAGGCATATCAATGCATCAAGGGGTTGTAGCATGCCCTTTTTGGTTACTTACTAAGTCTAATGCATCCATCATATGAAAGGGGTGAAATATAAATAATATAAACATCCATATTGAAAAACTATAAAATTAAATGTGAATATTATCCCCAATATAACCTAATCATAAAAACATCCAAAGTAATATGTCTAATAGTATCTTTTTCTACCACATTCTCACTCTCGCACTCATTTGGAGTTGATGTGAGCCTACTTTGAAAAGGTAGGTGGTCACATGGATCTCTCTAATGAGACATTATAATATGTGTGGGCTGATAGGATAGAAGGTCAAGTTCATCAAACCCTTTTAGGGTAACTATTGCCTAATATGAGACTATCTTATAGATTAGTCACCCTTGTTTCAATATTCAATTATTTGAAATGTTTTGATTTCAGAATCATTTGTATGTATTTGAGATTATTTATCGATAGAAACATTTGTATGTATCAGAGGTTATTCTTCGATGGTATACTCTTATTAAATATATTAGATATTCATATATCATTTGTTATCAACATGCTCATTTTAAGCAACACAGTTGGGTGATCGAAAATTTAATGATATCCAGAAACATGAATTTAGTTTTGATGGTGGGATCAGACATATGAGATTAGATTTCTATGTATCCTGGTGAAAGAAATCATAACCCACGTAGTTCAGTGCCACTTAATGGGACACATCATACCTTTTAAGCTCATGTGATAAAGACAAAACTACATATTTTAACATCTTATATCAAGGAAATCTGGGAAGAATATGTGGAGTCAATGTATAATATAGGACTTATATCACATCACCCTAAAAGAACCTATAAAGGATGTGGTATCCAACATGGGGTCCTAATATTAATGGGAATATAGTCTAATAAGAATGGTGACGAAAGATACCTGAGTGGAATATGTCCCTCCAAGTAAGATATGAACTTATGAGGGAAGTAGCCCAGAGAACATTATAGTGAATTTTGGTTGTTGGGTTTGGACCTCATGGAGGCTTCATAGGTATCCCATTTGGTCAAGAATCAAGGACCACATATTTCAGAAGGTTTGAGCTTATACCTTGGTAGGAGTCTCAAGGTGTTTTCATCACTGAGAATATAGACCATTGAGGTGGTGATAGCATGGTTGGGGATTATACCGTAAAGGAGGAGGCTCATGGTATTGTTTAGGATTATACCATATTTGAGGATACTATTGGAATGGTTTGGGATTATACTATATAGAAGTAGGCTTATGGTATGGTTGGAGATTATAATGTATAGGAGGAGGCCCATGGTATTGTAGGGGATTAAACATTATAGGATGAGGCCTATTGTACAGTTAGGGATTATACCATATAGAAGCAGGCTTATGGTATGGTTGGGGATTAAAATGTATAGGAGGATCCCCATGGTATGGTTAGTGCTTATAGAACATAATAGGAGGACCAAGGTGTTGTTGGGGATTATACTATACAGGAGGAGGCCCATGGGATGGTTAGGGATTATACCGTATAGGAGAACACCAATGGTATAGTTGGGGATTATACCATATAGAATGAGGCCCATGGTATGGTTAGGGATTATACTTTATATAAGTAGGACCATACTATAGTAGGTAATTATACCATATAAAAGGAGGCCCATGTTTTAGTTGTGTATTATACCATATAGAAGGAGGTCCAAGGTGTTGTCGGGGCTTATACCAAATAGGAAAAGTCCAATTATATGATTGGGGATTATAAAATTTAGGAGGAATTTCATGGTATGATTGGGGATTATATCATATAAGAGTATTCCTAGTTGGGAAGTTTGGTTTAGTCCTTATTTAGGCAACCTACGTACCCCATTTAGTCAGAATCAAAGACCACATAGTTCAGTTGGTTGGGGGTTACACCTATGAAGGAGGCATGATTGTAGTGTTGGGTTTGGACCTTAAGGAGGCTCCATATGTCTCCAATTTAGTTAGGAATCAAAGAAAACATAGTCCGTATGGTTTAGAGTTACACTTATAGATGATCCCCATGGTATGGTTGCGAAATATACTTTATAAGAGGAGGCCCATGGTGTGGCGGGGGATTATACCATATAGAAGGAGTCCCATAAAGGTAGGAGGAAATTCATATAGGGAATACCCTCCTGATATAGATATTTGATCATGTGGATTTTGTGATCATCACTAACCTCTAAGTGCCTGAGAGTCATGCTCAATGTTTGAAACATGAGGAACAATAAGATTAGAAAAACCACACAATGTCCTTTTTTATGGTGGATGAGTCCAGGGAAATAGAAATATCTCTAGAATGCATATCCTCTCTTGTATTCATTTCTATGATTGCCACATATGGCTATCAATATAAATAAAACCCAATAATAAATTAAGGGGGGTTGCTCTAGGAGGGATGCCCCCACTCCCTAGAATAATGAGAAGAATATAAAATCAAGGTAATTTAGAGGTTGAAACCTAAGGTGTATCTCTACTAAATGCTTATTTATAAATTTTATGGTCATATACCTAGTGGGATGCTTGTATTTATGGGATCATGAAGAGAATCTCAAATCATGGTAATTTTGAATGAGGGGTGGGGGTTGTATGTGTCACAGCTCAAAATGTCTCTAAAATGACCTAAAACATTCATGGTGTGACTTTACATTTGTAATTGATGTCAATGAAGGTACCAATGGGACTGGTAATGAAGCTTGGAACTAGTCCTAAGTGGGGGTATGACCCCTACAGTATGAAACATTGGGCATGAATGGTTTTTTTAATGGTCTCATAGGGCATGCCGTAAAGAATTTTCCACATAGGGGCTCCATAAAAAGGCTTCCGCATAGGGACTTCATGAAGAAAGGTCTGCAAAAGGGCTTCAAAAAGGAATGTATTCAAAGGGGATTTGTGAAGGGGATTACTTATAGGATCTCAACATAGTTATTTATTCTCTAAGTGGGAGGGATTAAAATGATGCGTTATACCCCAAATGAACAATGGTTGACCGCATTGGGGTTCTAAAAAGGATCAATCACAAAGGGTATTTGTAAAGGGTCTCCTAAAAGGGGCTTCTGAAAATGGGATTCTGTAAGGGGGAATTGTAAAGGGGCTTCCTAAAAGGGGATTTCGCAAAGGATCTCCATAACAGGGCTTCCTCAAAGTGATTTCTTCTTTATAAGGGATGTCATAAAATGAAACCTTATATGAAAAATAACTTAGGTTACACATAAAATTTGGAATTTTGATGATTCGTTATGGGTTTTATTTTTAGAGGTCCCTCATAGGATTACATCGCAAAAAACCTCTCTGGTTTTGAATTTATGAATTTTACATAAGTGATTCCCAAATATATTTTTTAGGCTGAGATTTATTCAGGTTTGTTCCTCCCTTGAATCAATGTTCACCTCTTATTCCATAAGTGAGTTTATATAATTATAAAAATTGGTGAGTAACTTTTATTCTAAATCTCTAAGCCACGACTCAAAAGGAGGTTATATGAGATTCACATTGGAGGGTAGCCATGTGGGAGCTCCACAAAGGAGTCTCACAAAAGGATTTCCATAGAGGGTGGGATGTAGAGGATCTTCATGAATTGATTAAAACATGGAACGTAAAGAAATTTAGCATGTGGTAGGGGTGTTTCACACACCGTTCAAGGCACCATGTGGTCGAAGAAAAGTTCTATGCCGGATACATATCTTTACTCAAACATGGAATGTGTTCTCTAAATGAGAATAATATCATGGTCTATTCAAAAAAGTGAATGACATGATTTTATTGATACCAGCAGTATAAAAATATTACATCCACAATATAGTATAATATTAACCAAATAATGTTTTCATAGATGAAAATGATTTAAAAATTTCTTTGGAATATTTTTTAAGGAAAACACCCTTTATAATTTTTAAATCTGTTATTCAAAATGTTAAAATTTCCAAAATATTAAGGAAATAATTTTATTTAAAAATAATTTTTAAAAAATGTAAATGAATATTCAAATCATTGAGTGTTCTTAATAGTGGTAAATTTCATTCATTTCATTTATGTAAAAATAAAGATTCCTTTCATGTTTTTTATAAAAAGACAAAAAGTACATCATTCAAAAAAACAAGAATATTCCTTTAAAAAATTATCATGGGTAAAATTAACTTAAAAAATAATAGTATAATATTATAAAAACTCTTGAAAATATTTTAATGAAAATATGGGCATTAAAGAAAAATATTCATGACTGAATAAAAAATAATTTCAATTTCTCTAAAAAAAATTATTCCTGTCTCTTGAGTAATTAAAATCATAAAATGGATGGAAAACATATAATTTTTAGAAATAAATAGTTTAAAAGAAAATAGAATGGTTTTATGATCAATATATTATATAATTCCACCAACGGAGACTTAAGCATAAACAATCCTAAATAATTATGAGATTGTGAAATAAAACCTTACCGCTTTAGTACCTTTTTAATTATAACCCCCATGAAATAAATAAAATAAAATAAAAATATAAATACCATAAATATAAAGTAAATAATGATATATCATTTAAAATTCATATTATATCACATGAAATAAAAATGTGTTGAATATGAAATATGTCTCATGGAAACAAAAGTGAGATGAGAGAACCCATACCTCATGTCTGAATTCCTCTATATGAGTTCAAAATTCCTATATAATAAATATATTTATAATAAAACTATTTAATAAGAATAATAATATATATAATATCATATATGATTTACTTATAACCTTTTTTCATCTTTTTATTATTAATTAATTACTAAAATCATTTATTCTGTTGACAATTATGTTTATCATGTATTTTTTAGTTTGGTGGTTTTGGAACTTGTACTTTGATCACGGTTCCATAATATATATAATTTTAATCATGAAAAAAAATATCATATATATTCATTACATACATAGTTAAAATCATTTATAAAAGGTAGATTTACAAAAAAACAAATTTCTCTATTTATTAGATGGTAGGTCATAGGTACAGATGAACGATGTTTTCACTTTTTGGAAGATGGAACAAAGTAACTGTAAATAATAATAATTAGATGTTATATATAATATATTTTCATTAAATATATCCTTATTACCATCCATTTTGTTATAAATTAAAAATTATTGACATTGCTTCGTGGAGGTGGTAGTCCACACAAACACATGAGCGAAGTTATCGTTTTCCAACGAATTGGAAGGAAATGAATAATTTATGATATTATAATTCCATAGGAATAATTACTTCCTAAATATCATATATGTTACCTATTTTCATATTTTTTACCATCTAATTAATGTTGAAATTAAGATTTTATTACACCGTTATGTGTAGATGATAAGTTGTATGTATGCACAAGTGGTGTTTTCTCTTTTTATAAGATTAAAAAGTTATGGAAAAAGGTTGTCCAAAATCATAATAACATATCATTATATTTATTATTCTTGATTTAATATATTTTTATGGGTAAAAAATTATATGGAGTATGAGAATCAATAAATTTGGAAGATTCGGTAAATATGATTACCTCTTCTTCAGCAAGCTTCCTTCAGATTCCTTCTTAAGGACCCTTGGAATGGACTTTTAAAAATAACATAACCTCTATTTAGTGGATAAGGATGTTTATGAGTAAAATTTTTAGTGTTTTATCAATCTATATGTCTCAAATATGTGTGAATAATTGAGATAAAAAGGTGTCCTTTTATAAGGGGGAGAGGGGAACTCATGAAATTTATTAAAATTTTAAAATATAATAGAGTATCTACCTAGAATAATGATTCTAAATGGCTAGAGATTTGAAATTATGGTTGTGTTAGGTTGAAATACCATCAAATAATAAAACCTATATAGGTTTATGTGGTCTTTTAGACCATATCTTCTGGTTGAACCCCTTAGTTATCCTATTTTAACCTTAATCATGGTAACATATTTTTCAATCTCAATGGGTTATAATTTTACTAATAAGATAAAAAATGGTTCATAAAAGGATATTTAATAACATTTTATACCATTTCCCATCATAATTATTCTCTTTCAATATTTTTTATCTTTTTTAAATAATTTAATAAAATATTATTTAACCTAAAGTATTATTAATTTCATTTTTACACTATTTATTTATTTTGGAATTAAATATTTAATGAAAAAAATAGAATTTTAATATTATCAATTCACATATCCTTAATATTTCATATTAATAAAAAAATAATGGAACTCGGTAATTTCATCCGAAATTTTAGGCTTTTTAAAATAATTTATTTTAGTTGTCTATTAGTTTATTAAATAATATGTCAGCAATGCATAATCATTTAGAGTAATTATTCAACCAATAAAAATAGAAAAATTAATATAAAAAATAAAATTAATTTATATTTCAAATTAATATTTATAAGGTAACAGATTATCTTTTTACCCTTATGATAAAATATTAGAGATATTAAAGTCAATAATGCGACATTTCCTATTTATTTTTTTATTAAATTAATATTAAAGTATTAATCAAAGAAATATAGAACATAGTGGCCATATATTCAAGCCTTGGATGGAAATAGAAAAGTGATATCCATGAAATAGGATAAAGGTAATTGTTATAGAAATTGTAAACCTTATCCCAAACTTTTAACCCAATTTTACTAGTTTTACCATTACCGATGCGCCAAAAATTTACCAAGTTTACTCTTCATGATTATAAAAAAGGGAAATATTTAAATTTTTTGTACCTCTTGATTCATTGTATGAAATAATTTTCAATATTCAATTTTTATATGTGGATGAAATGTATTTATGATAAAAACATAGAACACAATGAAAAATTAATTTTTAGAAAAATTCCTTTTTATGTTTAAAAATATGTTTATACCAAATTCAACCATAAAATCAATTCTAAATAAAATAACTGGATTATTAAAAATATTATAAGTATCATTTTTCTTTGAATCCTTTTCAAAATAAATGGATCTTTTTAAATGCTTGAAATAATAATACAATTATCAATAAAAACATTATTTTTCATTATTCAGTAGAAAATAAATATTATCGAAAAAATAATAGAAATTCACAATAATATAATTTGTATATGATGATTAAAAAAAATTAAAACATTTTTCTCAAATAAAATTTATAAATTTTACATAAATTGACTATAATATTCACTCATAAAATATTTAAATAACATTTTTAAAAGAAATTTTATTTTGATGAATAAAATGTATCTAATAAAAATCAAGTGTATATTTAATAATAATTAAACAATAAATTTATATTTATTCAGTGTTATATATATATAATCATAATTTCTTTAATCCTACTCATACCTACCAGTTTAACAACTCAGTTATAACCATTATATTTAAATAATAACATTTCGTGGTCAGTTTAAGCTCAGTGTTTCATGTTATATATGCTATCAAACATAGTTTTATTTTAAAATATCAAGTTTTGAAATTATACCCTTGAATAAATTTTTCCCTCTCTATTTTCACTTATGATTATTAATTAAAAATTTTACTTTTTAAATACATTTGTTAAAAGAGACATCTTATAAATTTTTAATAAAACTTCATTTTAAAAAAGGGAAAGGGAAGTATGAAGTTCACCTGAAATAAAATAGAACTAGGTTTCCAAATAGGAGAAAATTTATGGATGTAAATATATAAGCATAGAGGAGAAAAATAATGCCCAAGGATTAATAAAGTGTGTTACTGAACATTTCCAAAAAAGATAAATACTACAAAATCATAAATCTGTGATGGGTGAAAAGAGCATCGATTCAACAAAAATGATCCTAATAGGATAATTTTTTTATTTAAGATCATTTTCCAAGATTTGAGGAATTAATATACCATATATAATAATAACATAAGAAAATATACATACTTGAAAAAGTATTATTTCATCCATTGATTAATTTTAAACACAATATCATCCCTTCTCCAAGTAATGAGTATTTAGGATGAATTTTTCATTCCAAAAGAACTAAAATTAACTTATTCAGATAACATAATCCATAAAAGGATAAAAAATATTCTTCCAATATTTAAATATTGATCTGAACTGAAATGGTTACTTTAAGTTAAGTTAATATACAAAATATATAATCCTTCATAAGAAGAAATAATACATTTTACTTCAAAATTTTCATAACACCAAAGGTTCAACATTAATGTTTTACAAATAAATAACTCTAATTCCCAATTAATATCAATAATATAAATATTAAATAATTTATTAACTTCAAAGGTGATCTTATACCTTTTAACATAAAGCTTAAAAAATTTAATTGCATCCTTCCCGAATAATCTTTCATGTTAAAAACACACTTTAAACCTCATGGTAAAATATACTTCAACCCAATGAAACTTCTAAAAAATTTCATTAATTACAACGATAAATCACTATATAACATCAAAATTTCATGAATCAAATTTAGTTAATAAATTTAAATTCAATCATTATCTTGACTATAAATATTACCAAAAATAACACCTTTTTCAAAAAAATCACATTTTAATCATCGATATTAATTATATCTCTCTATATAATAGGTTATAATTAAAATAACTACAAATAATATTATATTATAATGGGTTATATAAAACATAATAGTGTATTCTTCGTAAAACCCAATAAAAGTTTCAAATCACCTCAAAATCCCATCACTTAAAACCCAAAAAAGTGTATCTAAGCTTTTGAACCTATAAAAACCTTAAACCTTTAAACCCATGATGGTATCCATTACTCTTATGTTAACCCCATTAGAAAACATACATGCTTACACAAACTAACAGAATCCTTATTCGTAAAATAATACCACATAACATTTCCATAAATAAAGAATGAAATAAACATAATCAAGTATGACCTAAATCAATTTTTCATCAAATCAATAAACACTTTTCAAGGTCACTAATTATTATCCCCTTTAATTAATAATTGTAAGTCATATCTTTATCCTAACTGAACATTATCAGATTACCACTAAATCACTTTTCATGTATATCATTACCATTCAAAATATTTTTTAAAATACTTAAAGACAAACTATTGTGGAACAATCCATAAGTGTTTCATTATTGTTATATAAATAATATCATTGATAAAACACTTGTAAAAAATAATTCTTAAATAAAAATACATAAAAAAATTCATTTATACACTTCAATGATTAGAATAGAATAGGTCCATCCCTATTTTAGGAGTTAACCCTCAGATTAGGTAACTGGATTTGATAATACGCATATTCCCACGTAAAAGGCATTGAATTATAAATGGAACATTGGGAGGAAATTCATATCCATCCATTGAAATATTTATTTTCCTACAAAATTCATTGATGTGTGACTTTATTTTCAACATATAATACATTTTCCCATTCCTTTTATACATTCTCTATAGTGTCTCTTTCTTTATTTTTGACATGAAGGATATTGAGACTTATTTACTCTATGGTCACCACCACCTAGATCTTATAAAACTCGATTATTCTCTTATTTTGTGGGTTTAAGAGTTGGTTAAGGTGTATGTTAGTAATCAAATATCATGATAACTAATTAGGAATAATAAAAATATATTTCACTCTAGTAATTATCCAATTTTTTTTATCATACTCATTGTATTTTCCATCACATTTATTGTTGACATGATTCTTCCAAATTCTACCCATTGTCTAAAAACAAGAATCATTTTATTATAAACAATAATCAAAGTGGAAAACAATATATTGATTAAAATAATTTATTATATTTCTAAATAATTACAACTCCTTTTCAATCTAAGATGCCTTAGGTTTAACCCAAGTAATTGATGGTCACAATATAGTTAAATCCTTCATAATTTATTGTAACCTAAAAAATTTAATTAACCTAATTATGTTCCCTATGAGTTTCAAACTAGGTGGGTAGTAAGGGAATACTCACCATGAACCCAAATTAAGACTAAGATATAGTCAATAAACTATTTTTAGGGTTATTATTCCTAGATGTATCTATTCCAATACCATGTCACATTATAGTATCCAGAAAAGGATGTATTTCTTGGAAAACTACATAATCTCTACCATACCAAAACATTAGGATGCTATCCTATACAGAGATATATCCACTAATTCAGTCATAAGGTTATATTTCGTAATATATTTTTTCCTAAATATATTTCCAATGGTTTTTATTAAACTTCCTCTGATACCTACTATAAAGACCCCATATCTATAATAAAAAATATGGTGGTTACATTATTATATTTTCATAAGATACAAGCGATAAAATCATGAGAAACTGAATATATCAGTATTTCTAGAAATAAATAAACATACATTCTTCTTATATTATATTGGAAATAAAAATATAAAACATAGTTAAAGTAAATATTTTGAATCCTTAAACTCATTTAAATATTCCTTCAACTTATTTTTTAGAAAGAAAACAAAATACGGGTGAGCACAAATTATTAGTACCAGTTAAATATAGTGGAAGTTACCATGATTAAATAATGAATAATTAATATGGAAAAGTAAATAACTATAGAAACATTTTATTTAATAAATAACATGATCATAAATAGTAATACGGCATGAATAAATGGTGATTAAATAATTCCATATAAATCATCATAGGATATTAAAGAATTTTCATGGATATAATAAGTATTATAATAATCACATATATATCAATAAATAATTTCATAATGATGGAATACATGATGTTGGACATCTTAAACTTAATTTTTAGGCATTGTTCTATGAAGTCTTATATAAATAGGTAAGGCCTAAACTAAATATCCAAACTAGTTTATCTCATTAGACCTATTAATACATAAAGGGGGTGAATTGGGCCCCTACCATAACTTTTTATTCCCAATTCATTCATTATATGAAAGGGGTAAAACATAATCAATATAAATATTCATATTTAAAACCTATTATACAAAATTTTAATATTATGCCCAATATAACATAATAATAATACATATAAAGTAATATAGTGAATTTTATAAAAATATTTCATCCCTATAAAAGAATAATATTCACTAAATATTTTTGAAATAAATGAAAATACGTTAAAATGTTCATTTGAATATTTCTTGAGGGAAAAAACATTTTCATTTTCAAATCACTTATTCCGAATCTAAAAAATTGGAAAAATATTTCTTAAAAAAAATTCTTTGCAAATAATCCTAAAAAATGTAAATGTACATTAAAAGAATTTAGAATTTATGATGGAAAGAAATTACATCCATGTGGAGTTTCTAAAACCAATGATTCCTTCCACATTTTTGAGAAAAGAAAACATAATACCTCATTCAAAAAACAAAAATAATATTACATTGAAACATTTTTATCATGAGTAAATATGACATAAAAAATAATAGTAGAATAGTAAAAACATTTTTGAAAACATTTTATTTATAATATCCACATTGATTAAATAATTCTCTACTTAATAGAAAAAAATTATTTTTCCATAAAAACATTCTTTCAGACTCTTGAGCACTTAAAAATTAAAAATGAAGAGAAACTTATATTTTTTAGAAATAACAAATGGAGAATACAATATATTGGGTTTAATATAGAGAGATCATATAATTATCCAAATGCAGACTTCAATATAAACCATCCCGAATAATGATGAGATTTTAAAATAAACCATCACCACATTGGTAACATTTAAATAATGACCCCCACAAAAGAAATGACTTCAAATGAAACATTAAATACAATGTATATAAAGGTAATCATGAAACATAATATCAACATTTAATTATACCACATGAAATAAACAAGTGGTGGATATGAAATATGTCTCTTGGAAACAAAAGTGAGATGAGAAAACCCTTACCTCAGGTCCAAATTCTTTTATATCTATTAAAAATTCTGGAATAATAAATATAGTTAATTTATTAATTTATTCCAGAACCATAATCATATATATATTTCAACATATTATTTAATTATAACCTTTTACCATCATTTTAATGAAAATTATTTATTAAAATCACTATTACGGATGATATCTCCTCAAATTTTCATTTATGTTTTAGTAGAGTAGTTTTGGTACTTACAGTTTTATGATATTTACATCATCTAAGTTTTCTTAATAATTATATAAATATCATATACATTAACTATATACATAGTTATAATCGTCTAAAAATGGTTAAGATGGAAAAATGAATTACACCATTAATGGAGATGGTAGAACATACATATGCATGAACACTATTTTCAATTTTAAATGGATGGAATGAGAAATGGTAAATAATAATTAGATTTTTTATAATTATTATTATAAAATATATATCATATAAATTCATTAAATCTATCCTTGTTACCATCAATGTAAATCAGAAATGAAAAATGAATCACATCACTTTGTGGATATGGTAGTCCATATGTACACATTAGAGAAAAAAATCGCTTTCCAAAAAATTGTAATGTAATAAGGTAGATATGATATTATAATTATATAATAATAATTATTTCATTAATATATTATATACCATTAGTTCCATCATTATAACCATCCAAGTAAATTGCTGATGAAATATGAACTCCACCGCTATAAGGAGATGGTAAGTCATATGTATGCATGAATGATGTTTTCAATTTTCATAGGATAGAAAATAGTTGAAAATGGTTTACCTATCAATACCAATCCTTTAGGGGCCCATTCCATGACTACCCCAACCCTACTAATAATAGTCTAGGGGTTGGTGCTTAGCACTGAGTAGGCATATCCAACAAATTGGAGGCATTAACCTAAAGTACTTGTACACATGCACACATATCCAATCCCACACAATGCCGAATTGTAAAAAAACTGAAATAATTCAAGTATAAATATAAGATCAAACAAAATAGTATGACAATAAAGTATTGAAAATAAAAAAGAGGCAAAAAAACCTCAAACAAAACTGTAAAAAGTCCAACCTGCTCCAAGGGTATGGGCTAAGTCAAAAGTATGCTCTCGGTAAACACATATATCTATCAAGATCCACTTATTCTACACCTTCTCCCTATCCTCATAGTAAACCATCAAAGGGGTCATCTTATGCACAAGAAATGAAACGTGTGGGAAAATCTCATACAGGGGTGATTTTAATAATACTCAGCAGGACACCCTGAAAACACTAAACATGAAGCACTAAGTATAGTCATCCCAATACAAGATATAACAATAAATGCATAATAAAAAAAACTAAATTTACTCAATAAATACATCACACCACCAGGTGGTCATAACCAACTGTCAGCCACATGATTCTGATCGAAGAATCACTCATTATAATAGAACTCACTCCATGATCTATGATACCATTAGAGACACTCGACGAAGAGGTCTGGTTTATTGGGCCCCTCCCAAGGAAGCTCACTTGTCTAAGGGGACCATGATACACAGATAGAGGTCACACCCAAAACCTCTAGGGGACACCACAACTCTAGTCTTGATCAACCCATTGCTTAGGGTATAAAATGTTAATGATTCCACAAACCCTGATGATATGACATGCTAGATAGAGGATGAATTCCCTTATTAGATAGGTGATGTTAATTACAGAAAATCCAACTAGGAATGATTGAGGATTTCACTCCAGTAGTACGGAGGGGCACCCCAACTCTATTTGATACTCAACCTCTTGATAGGGTCACAATCTGCTGATATGGATGTAATGTTTCAATGAAACCATTAGGGAATAGACCAAGGTAATGAACTCAACCTATACTAGTCCAAACTAAGAAAATAAAGATCCTTAAGAACTCTTAATGGGAGTACATGGTGTGTCACATGGGGTACACATCATGTCCAACTATCCCAAGTCATGCTCATATATTAGAGCCTCACACAACATGTAATTTCCTTATACATGGTGTGTAGAATGAGTGCACAATTGAAAGAGACACACAATATCCAACTCGTGTCATGTGGACATGCCCGTGTATCAAAGTTAGGTCTATGTACCATTCTGTGTACGCCTTGTCGTGTCCCTATGGGAGTACACAATGTGTCTATGACCATGTACTCTAACCTGAGTCTGTTTACTCTCTGGAGTTCATGATGAGTCAACCGGGGAGGGTCACATGTTTTTTGAAGGGGTCACATTCTGTGTGATCCTTAACTTTATCCAAACCCTATTGTCATAGCCAGGTCCCCCCCATAAGGTGTGTAGATTTAGTTTACATGTCGTGTTTTGTGGGATTTTCTAGAAACATAGATCCATGCTCCAGTCATCTTCCCCATTTCTCCAACCATCATTTTAGTTGCTCCTTTCCAAGAAACTCAAGGTGAAGCCTTGTTTGAGTCTCATCATTGATAATCATCAATATTTGGCCTCATATATGTTGGAAGAACAAATCTAAGCATTGTTCATCATTGTGCACCGAAGAACACTGAAGAATGAATAATTAGGCATCCATCATCCTCCAATTCACTAACAGCACCACTATAACACCTATGTCACGTCATGAAGATCCCATATCTATGACATCATATCATTACACAAAGGAATGGGTTCACAATGATCAAACGATCATGATTTATCAAACCCAATTCCAAACAAAGAACGCTCATAGTGAATCGTAGAATCGAGGGATAAAATTATATAAAAAATAATAGGAAAGAGCCTTGATCATTTTTTTAATCAATATCAATTATTTTCCATAAGATAAAAAACGAAAATATTCAATTAATTATCCCAAATCACCCCATAATATATGCATCCCACAAATACATAGGATCTATAGATCGATTTTGTGGTCTATTGATTCGCATTCATCACGCGACTCAAGAACGGGAAAGAATGCACATAAAACAACATCCTAATTGGAGTTTGAATCAATAATTGATGAAGAGATATTTAATTGTCGTCTTTGATGAGATCCTCTAACTCCGATGGTGCGATGATCCATGATCTGATTTTGTTCCATTATCGTCCACTAAGAACGCTCTCTTCTAATGAAATCTAGGTATCCAGGGTTTATTGACCAACCTAGAGACAATTTCTAGAGCAATATATTTAAATAAAATCTAGGTATTTGTGCTGAAAAAAATATAATAAATTCATAAGTTAATTTATTTTACTAATTTTGAACCTGTAACAAATTTTTCACAAATTACCCACACTGGATAATGTTAAGTTGTTCCTTGGTTAAAACCAAAATTCTGAACTCAATGGTGCCCTCATATTTCTAATCTAGGAACCTGTTTAGGATTTATTCCACTTCTTTTAGGAAAACTCTACACACGTGCTATTAAATATATTTAATGTATTTCAAATATTTATTCTGAGAACACTGGGCTTTATACTGGCACACCCTCTTAGCACCTGGTCTCAAAAATAATCCATATAATATTTAAAAATAATACATAGAAAATATGTGATTTTACATTCTCCCTATCTTAGGGATTTTCATCCTAAAAATATAAAACTACTCAAAGAGATGGGGGTAATGGGATTGCATATGGGTCTCCCGCTCCTAGGTTATCTCTTAATGGTTACAATGTTTCCATCAGACACACACAAGGGGAATCAATCACCCACAAAGGATCCTATCCTGCCGATCCTCAATCCCCATTGGGTACTCAGCAAATGTCTCTCCATCCTCAATTTCCATCTCACCCCAGTCGATAATGTGTGATATGTTATGCACATAACTACTTAGCTATGTAACATGGAAGACGTAGTGTGACCTGTATTACTATAGAGGTAGATCTAAGAGGTACGCCACCTCTCTAAATCTATATAGTATCTGAAAAGGACTGATGAATCTCTGATATATCTTGCTGATTTCACCAAATATCCTCAATCTGCATCAATTTGTGACCCTCATGATCACATGGACTCCTTCCTCAAACTCCAAATGCCTCCTTATCCTATCATCATAAGACTTCTAATGGCTCCATGTAGTCTTCATCCACTCCTAGATGATCTGTAAATTCTCTTTTGTATCTCACACCAACTTCGGGTCCATGAGTAAAAACTCTCCTAGACCAGTCCAACAAAGTGGTGGCCTACAGGGTCACCCATACAAAGACTCAAATAGTTTCATACCAAATTTGGAATGGTATTTTTTGTTGTAAGAAAACTAAACCAGTGGTAGGTAATCCTCTCAACTATGACCAAAGTCTGAAATTCAAGCTCACAGCATGTCCTCCAAGACCTGGATGGTCTGCTCTGTTTGGCTATCAGTTTGGGGTAGGAATCCTATTCCCAAAAATAACTGGGTCCCAAACCACTCCTGTAATCTCTTCCACATCTAGTATGTGAAGTGAGAATCATAGTCTGAAATGACCATCGATGGAACTCCATGGAGTAGAAATATATTCTACATGTAGAGTTGTCTGAGGTTCTCTACTAAACTCTATTCCCGAAATACTAAGAAGTGGGTCGACTTGGTGATTCGGTCTATATTAACCCATATGGAATTGTGTCCACTATAATTTCATGGTAATCCCATCATTAATTCTATAGATATCACATCCCACATTCAATCTGGAACCTTAAGGGTTGGTTCAAACCCGCTAGAACTTGGTGCTCAGCCTTCACTTGCTAATAAGTAAGGAATTGAGAGACATGTTTTTCAACTCTTTTCTCTATGCATGGCCACTAAAATTGATGTTAGAGGTCCTTTTGTATCTTTTACAAACATGGATGTACAGAAAAACTATATTGTGATACTCTCTCAGAACCTCCTCTTACAACATCACTGGCTCCATCGTGCATCCTCTGAAAATAACAACATGCTCCACACCTTTGGATAATCCATTAAGATCCTGTATAATAGATATCTGAGTATGTATGGTATCATAGTCGGTATTTCCATGTTGAGAATCCCTGACATGTTTTATAATTATTGGGGTAACAAAAAAAATAAATGATATAAAGCATTATCCTTTTCCATAAAGGACAACTAAAATGAGGCTAACTACCCTGATGCCTTGGCCAACAAATGAAAACAAGATCTCCTGTTAAGCACTTCTCCTACCATGTTCCCCTTCCCAAGATTACAGACAATATCAAAGTCATAGTCCTGGGGGAACTCTATCCATTTCCTCTATCTCAATTTTTTATTCTTCTAAGATAATATATATTTGAGACTATGGTGGTTAGAGTACATGATAAATTTCTGGCATATCTGGTAGTGTCTCCATAACATCAATAAGAAAACAAATACAACTACCTCAATGTCATGGGTTGCATAGTTATTCTCATATGGTCTCAACTATCATAACTAATTGGCATTAACTTCTTGATTATACATCAAAACACAACCATGTCTGTTCTCTGATGCATCATAGAACACTATGTACTCGACACCATCCTCCAGTAACCTCAAGATGGGAGTGCTCATTATCCTTTTCTTCAACTCCTAAAAGAACCATTGGAACTTTTCCATCCACACAAAAGGATTCCATTTATTGGTCAAGAATTTCAAGTGTGTTGACACTCTAGAGAAGTTAGGTACAAACCTCTGATAGTACCCAGCCAATCTAAGAAAACTCAGCACTTTGGTAACACTCTTGGGGGGCTCCCAAGTAATCAATACCTCAACCTTCACGGATACACTGAAACTCCAGCCTATGAAAATATGTTCCCTAACAATTGAAATATTGTATCCATAACTGACACTTAGAGATATTTTCCTAAAGCTGGTGCTATCAGAGTGTGTTTAGGACCATCTTCAAATGTCTCTCATGCTACTCCTTGGAAGCCGAATACACTAGGATGTCATTAATGAAGACTAACACAAACCAATCTAAGAAAGGCTGAACGATCAGATTCATGAGTCCCATGAACACTAATGGGTCTTTTTTAATGAAAAATAGCATAAACATTTACTCATAGTGACTATAACAACATCTGAGGGTCTTCTTTAGTAAATATTTATCTCATACTCGTAGCAGGTAATAGTATAATATGAGTTTAATCTTCACGAACCATCACACCCCTTTAAACTGATTAAAGAGGTCATTGATCCTTGTAGTGTATACTTGTTTTTCACAGTCACTTGGTTTAAGAACTGGTAATCCATACATAACCTCAACCTCTCATCTTCCTTCTTGGAAAAACAATAGGGGTTTCCTAGGGTGAAACACCCGGTCTCAGGAATCCCTTCCTCTATAAGTCCTCCAACTGCACCCTCAGCTCATGAATCTCTATAGGATCTATCCACTATGTTCTTGTTGATATTAGTTACTTCATGGGATTCATTTCGCTGTAGAAATATACCTCTTTATGGGGATGTAAATATTGTAAGTCCTCAAGAAATATTTTCTCATACTCCACCACCACTATAGGAAACTGATATCCCAAATCATCCACTACCCCCAAAGTAATGATGGATAACTTGCGATTAATTATTTGTAACCTCCTATTCCTAATCTCACCTTTCTCTTCCAAGGTTTTCTTTTCACCCATAAAGGAAAAACTCATTCCATTACTACGGACACGCGACATCCTCTACCTAAAATAGTCAATTTGGGAATGAACTATAGATATATAGACCATACCTAAGATGAATTTGAAAATCCTTATTTATGAAAAAAAAGATATCCCATACAAAAATCTCACCTCCAAGCATCTGGTCTCATTTTCATGACATTTTTTAAACTACTGATTCACCGCCGGCAGAGTCTCTAACCACAAGGGTCAAGTCAAAATCTCAACCAGAATCTCACTGTATTGAACCATAAAAGTGGAATGTAAGGAATGGATATCACCTATGTCTATCAATACCAAAGCTAATGTATAAAAGACAAAGATCGTACCTCTTATCATCCCTAGAGCCTCGGGGTCCTAGGTCCTCATAACTTTCTGTTGTCCTCTTTTTTTACCACCAGCTTACGGAGCCTAGCGTGGACCACCTGGGGGTGGTGGTTGTAATAGGCCAAACCTCTGACCACCTCCTTCTTCCCTTTCGTACCCACTTCCACATTTGATACCTTTCATACCACCCTTATCTAGCCTTGGAATCTATCTTAGATATCCCTCAACCATCTCCCAATAATCTATACGATGGGTCATGAAATCTCAGGCTAGATGTCCCCAACCATATAAATAGAAACACAGAATGCCCCTCATCATATTTGGGCCACCCTGAGAGCCCTGGACCACTAATATTAAGTCTCGGGATCGCCTCCTTAAGCATCTTACCCAATTGGATCCCTGTAATTGTCATTGGCTACCTACTTTTGAGGCCTTAACTACCGGGTTCCCACTGTTATCTCCCACTACTTGTGTCTTATCTTCATAAAACTTTCTACCAAAAAGGATCACTCAATAACTCCAGCATATGTGGAAATTATAAGAGATACCACTGACTCCTTGATGTCCTTGTGCATGCCCTGATCAAAATTTCAAGCCCTGAACAGTTGTTCTTGTACCATATCCATAGAGTTAATTGAAATATTGGTAAACCTCTATGAATAATATTACATTGTCATACATCCCTACTGCAGATGTAGAAGCTTCTGTATGCATACCGATCACAAAGTGGCTGGATAGAACTCCTCTATGAAGTGTTCCTTGAACTCTGTCTAGAAGAGAGTTGTCTCATTATGTAACTGAGTCACAAAGCTCCACTATTTCCATGGATATATTTGAAGAATACTCACTTCAAGGACTTACATCTTATCTATAGGCTTCCTCAAACGGAAAAAAATATGATTGAATTCCATTAGAAAGTTCTCATCCACCTTGGGTTCTGGCTCACCCCAAAACCTGGAAGGTCACTAACTCTGAAACTCATGAAACACGCTCATCTTGTGTAAATCCTCAATTGTTAGTTTGGGTACTATATTTTTTTCAATCTATGGTGGTATAGATGGTAAACCGCCTAGGGGTTCTATCTCTGATACACACCCCTGTATCGATGCCTCGTCACTTGGCAGATCATCCTTATGACCATGCGGTGGACTCTTGGATTGTTGTATATGTGGAGGCATCATGAAATAAAACAATATATACCACGATCCATAGAATATATCTGGGGAGATGACTCAATAAGGAAATTTAAAACAGAATCATTCCAATATTATTCATAGGCCACTATTATCACTGCAACCAATGTTATCATATATCGATTTGAAAAGTCAGTGATCAGAATCAAGGTATATGGATATATCGATTGTCACACCAACACTAGAGTCCCTAGCTTGAAATCCAAACTTGAATCACTTAACATTGTTTCCCCAAAACAATATCACAGAATCATGCCCTAATGTAGATCTGACCTCCTCTGATACCACTCTATCACAACCTATCCTAGAAGGTCCCCTGTCGCGACTACCCCAATACCTCCTCTAATAGGACAGGGGTGGGCGACCAATGCCAAGTAGGCATATCCCCCAAATGGGAGGCATTAGCCTAATGTACCTATAAACATGTGCACATATTTAAGCCCACAATATTCTGAAATTTAAAACAACTAAAATAATGAATTCATACGTCTAAGATCCCACAATATAGTCTGACGATAAAGTACTAGAAATAGAAAAAGGGCAAAAAACAAGCCCAACCAAAACTATAAAGAGTTCAGCATGCCCCTAGAGAAAAGAATAATTCAAAATCATGCTACCAGTAAACACCTCATTTAGTAAATCTTTCTATACTCCACCCACTCCATGTCCTCCTAGGACACCGTCAAAAGTGTCTTCGTCTACACAAGACACGACACATGTGAGAAAATCCCATGTAGGGGTGAGTATAACAATACTTAGTAAGACACCCCAAAAACACAAAACATGAAGTACAAAGTATATTAATCTCAATATAAGATATAATAATAAATGTATAATAAAAACCAAGATATACTAAAGAAATACACCACACTACCAGGCGGTCATAACCAATTATCAACCACATGATTCTGATCAATGAAACACTCATTCTGGAAGAAATAATGCCATGATCCATGCTACCATTGAAGAAAATATGTGAAGAGGTCTAGGTCATTAGACCCTACCCATGGAAGCTCACTAATCTAATGGGTCCATGATACATATACAGGGGATCATGCCTAAACCCTAGGGGACACCCCAGAACTAGTTTGGATCAACCTGCTATATAGGGGACTGTACGTCAACAATTTAACAAACCCCACTGATACTACCTACTAGATGGAGGATCAATGTACTACTTAGGGAGGTTGTAATGATTCCAAAAACTCTAACTAGGGATGATATAAGATCACTTTCCAGTCTTATGAAGGTACACCACAACTCTATCTAAGATTTATCCTCTAGAGGGGATTACAATCTAGGGATGTGGATGTAATTATACACTTTACCCTCAAGGGAAAGTACCAAGGAAACACACTCAACCTGTACAGGTCCAAACTAAGAAAAAAAAGAGCTTTAAGCACTCTTGAGGTTAGAATATTACATGACCAAAAGAATTCATGGCGTGACCAGCTATCCCAAGTCCTTCTCATGTGGAAGATCCCCACTCAGCATGTAGTCTCTATATACATGACATCTAAAGACACTTATTATCCTTCTAATGTCACCTGGACATGTTTTTATACTAAATCCATGTCTACGTAATGGTCTGTGTACGCCAAGTTGTGTCAATATGGGAGTACGTGATGTGTTCGTGCCCATGTACTTCAAACCGTGTTTGTGTACTCTTCATAGTACACACTCAATCAACTAGTTAGAGTCACATGTCATGTGATCCTTAACTTCATCCAAACCCTAGTGTCGCAGCAAGGGGGCCCATATGGTGTATAGATCTAGTTTACATGTAGCGTTCTATGGGATTTTCCAAAAAAGAAGATCCATGCTCTGATCATATTCTATATTTCTCCGGACATTTTTCTAGACACACATTACTAGGAAAATCAATGGGAAGCCTCTTCCCAGTCACACCCTCGAAAATCATCAAGCTCTAGCCTTATATCTATTGGAAGAACGAATCTAAGCATTGTTCATCATTCTTCTCCAAATAACATCAAATAATGATGAATTAAGAATCCATTCTCATCTGATTCTCTACATTAACCACCATCACACCTCTTTCATGTCATTACAATCCGATATCTTTGATATCGGATCATTTCTCCAAGGAATCAGTGCATAATGATCAATCAATTGGGATTCATCAAACCTCGATCCAAATGAAAAATTCTCATGGTGAATCAAAGGATCAAGGGAGAAAAGCATATAAAAATGAAAGGAATGATAGTTAATAAATTTTCATGGAAATTTTGATTTGTTACCATAAGATAAAAAATGAATATATTCGAGTAATTCTCCCAAATCATCTTGTAATATACCCATCCCGCAAATAAGCACAATATACGGATCAATCCATTGGTCGATTGATCCACATTCATTATAGGAATCTAGAATGGAGAAGAATACACATAAAACAAAATACTAAATTGAGTTTGGATCAGTATTTTATGAAGAACAGTTTCATTTCCATTATTGATGAGGTCCTCCAACTCCACTTGTGTGGTGTTCTATGATCTAATTCTGATCTGTTGTCATTTTCTAAGAATTCAGTCTTTCAATACCATCTAGGTCCCCTGGATTTAGTAGAGAACCCTGAGACAATTTACATAGTTTTATATTTGAATAATATATAGTTCATTATGATTAAGAAAATAAAATAAATTATTAAGGTAATTTATTTTACTAATTTCATTTCTGTGACAAATTTTTCACAAACGACCCACGCCAGTTAATGTTAAGTGGAACCTATTGTAAAAACACCATTCTGAACTCAACAGTGCCCTCATATTTCTAATCTAGGCATATTTTTATGATTTATTCCACTTTTATGGAAAAACTACATGTGTGTTATATTAAATATATTAAATATATTTCAAACATTTATTTAGGGAACATAGGACCTCAGAATCGTATGTCGTCTTAGCGCCTAATCTCGAAAACAAACCCTACAATATTAGAAATGAATAAATGGAAAATACGAAATGTTAAAATATTATAATCATAATAACATCGTAGTATATTTATTATACAAGAATTATTATTTTAGTATGATAAAATAAATTTAGAGGGACTACAAGAAGAATGAAATTTTAAAGAATCGAAAAAGATGATTACCGCTTCTTCAGAAGTCTTCATTTCAATTCCTTCTTAAAAACATTTTTAATAGTTATTTAGGAAGAATATAACATCTATTTAGTGGTTAGGTATGTATATATGAAAAATTTGAAGTGTTCGGTTGATCTAGAAGGCTCAAAGTGGCATGAATAATTGAGAATATGGGGTTTCCTTTTCAAAGGTGGATAGGGGAACTCTTAGAATTTCTTAAAATATTAAAATATAATAAATCCATTCTATAGAAAAATGCATAAAATGGGAATAGATTCAAAACAAATAGGGTGAGGTTGAAATATTATAAAATAATAAAACTTTTATAGGTTTAGGTGGTGTTTTAGACATTATCTTTTAGTTTAACCCCTTAGTTATCATATTTTAACTTTAATCATGATAGAAAATTTCCCTCCTAAAGGGTAATGAATTTAATTATAAAGTAAAAATTGGCTTATTAATTGAAAAGTGATAAACAAAATCACCATTTACCATCCTAATAGTTCTATTTCAACATCTTTATCAAATTTAAATAATTTAATAAAATAATGAATAACATAAAATATAATTAATGTAATTTTTACATTAATAATTTAACTTAAAATTATATATTCCATGAAAAAATTTAAATCCAATATAATACTTTCAAAAATCCATAATATTTCATATTTATCTATAAAATTTGTGTAACTAAATAATTCTTCCAAAATGTATGACATTTAACATTATTAAAATCAATTATTTTATTTTTCAATTAATTGAATATATACCATTTCGGCATTGGGTTAGCATTCAGGGTAATTATCAAATCACTAAAAATTAAAAATAAATTTATAGGATATATAAAATAAATTTATCTTCCAAAAATTATTTATAACTGAATAAAACCTCTTTTACACTTATTGTAAAATATTAGATATAATAAAGTATATAGTATGGATTTTTATTTATTCATTTCTTAAATTAATATATAAGTCATAATCAAAGAAGTATGGAATAAAGTGACCATATATTAAATAAATTTATGAAAATGGACGATATAGACCCATCCAATAAGAAAAAATCAAGTTTTAGAAAACATTTAAAGTCATATCTCAAATTTCTAACCATATTTTACCCTTTCTACCAGTACTAAGGTGAAAAGAATTTACCAAGGGTACAATTCATAATTAACATAAATAAAAGTGAAATATTTACCCAATTTGGTTCTTATAATTAAAAATATCAAATTTATTTCTCATTATTATATTTCTATATGTGGTAGAAATTAATTTAAGATTAAAAACTGAACACAACAAAAACAAATTCATAAAATTTCATTTTTACGTATAAAAATATTTTTATAATAAATTAAAAAATAAAATTGATTAAAATTAACTTATTTGAAGTATTAATAATATAATATAACTAGTTTTAATTTTAAATAATTTTAAAACAAAATGTAACAATATAAATTCTTGAAACAAAAATACAATTTTCAATAAAACAATATATTTCTTTATTCACTGGAAAATGAATCTTTTCAGAAAATTCAAAAAAAAATTACTCTAAGATAGTTTTTATAGGATGGTTAAAATAATTATATCCTTTTATCAAATAAATCTTTTTTTAAAAAAAACTATAATTTAATTATAATATTTACTCACAAAAGGATATAAAAAACACTTTCGCTGAGAAATTATTTTAAAGAATAAAATGTCTTTATTAAAAATTGAGTGATTTTTTCCTAATAATTAATAAAAATATTTTTTTGGGTAGTTATTTTATATATTTTTTTATAATTTGGTCAATCCTATTCATACTTATCTATTCAACGGCAATATTATAATGGTAATTTTTAAATAATAATATATTTTGGTCTATTTAAGCTCAGTGTTGGGTGTTGTATATACTATCGAGCATAGTGTTATTTTAAAATATTGGAGTTTCAATATTTATCACACATTAAGTGTTGTTTTTATCACCATTTTTATGTTATTATTTAGTGAATTATTTTTGAAAAATGATATTTTGGTATCCTATGATTTCTTATTTTCATGGAATTTGAAAAGATTAAGAAACCCACTCTTTTTATATGGGTTATTTAAGAAATGATGATGATTGATTTTAATTGGTACAATTATATATGGATGATTAATAGTGAAAACCTATTTTACCCTATAATTAATTGGTTTATGATTATATCTCATGAGATAGTCAAGTGTGAACATAATGAGTTTTCTCAGACAATCTGTGAGCATAATGGGTTTGCAGACATTTTTAGGTGGGGATATAATGAGTTTTATCATATATACTTATTTGTGCTTATTTTTTTTCCATATTTTCATGTTATTTTTAAAATTATTCCAAATTTTTAAAATTCATTTCATTTTTGTGATACAAAATTTTTTCATTAATATTTATTTTTATGTATTCCACACTTTTATGTCAAGTTCACATTTTATATGTTTTATCTTTTTTGCTTCCTTAATGAACTTATTATTATATATGTTCCACTAATATGTTTTATTATTAACATTATGGTCTAATTGTCTCTTATTATGATATTTATGTCTCCCTTATATTCTCCTTCATGATATGATTTGTTTTTTCCTTACTGAGTGTTTGAGATCATCGCATTCAGATGTTTCCAATCCCCAGGTTATAGAGATTATAATATCATGTGAGATATCTAGAAATTGGTATATAGGAGAAATATTATTGATAATTTTTTTAAGTGTTCTAAAATGATATATTTGTGTACTTAATATCCAATAAACTAAACCTTTTGGTCTTTGGATTATGCATCTTTTTGTGAGATGTATTATTTATATCATAGGATTAATGTATTATTTATTTTATGATTATATTTGGAAACATTAGTTGAATAAAATTCCTATTTTAATTTTAATAAAAATTCCCCATTTTATTTTAATTTATACAACCTTTTATTTGGAATTAAATAATTTTTAACAAAACTTTTACCCTTACTCTTGGTATATGGGTTGTGTTAAGGGTAAGGCCCTCACTTTATGAGTAATGTTAAGGTAGTTGGGTGTTTTTATTATTTTTATAAGGGTAAACCCATTTTTATATGAATTTAACAAGGGTATTATGGCCATTTTGTAAGGGTAAATATCTTGTTTTATGGGCTATGTAAGGTTAAGTCCCTTCGATTAGGCATTGTATAAGGGTAATACAGGCACTACATAAGGTTAATTACTTATTTTAAAAGGGTGAGTAAGTTAATCCTAGAATTATGTAATGGTGAGGCCATTTTTATATGAGTTATATAAGGGTTCCACTTAATGTTACCAACATACTTAAGGTAACTGTGTAAGGGTAGGGTATTGCATAAGGGTACTATGTGAGCTGTGTAAGGGTATTTCTATGTTTCTAAAGGCTCTGTATGGAAACAAAACTAGAGCTATGTTAGGTTAATCATGGGTTCATCCACTGCAGAAGGATATAATTCATACCCTGACATTTCACATATGATTTTTGTATGGGTAAACCATGTTACCCTTACACAATTCTATTTGTGAGTAAAATATTTTTAAAAACCTATTTTTCCATTATTCTTCCTCCAACTCAATGTGAAACACCTTTTAAACCTTTTCAAATTTTATAAATTATGGAATATGATTTATTAACCCAATTTAAGGGATTTAACAATAATATTAACTCTTTTTAATCCATCCATATTCATGATTCGAGTGAAATAAAAAAAATAATTGGTTTTTAAAATTGGGATTCTAATTTCCAAAAATCGAAATGATATATGTAATTTTAAAATACTAAAACCTTCACTACCATCTATTTTATAGTGTCCACTTAAGAATAATTATAAGAATTCATCTAAAAATTATCAAGACCCACTTCTTTTTATTTTTCCCCTTCCATTGTTTTGAGTTTCTAGGAATTTTGAGGTAGGCGGTTTTATGCAATTCTTTCATCCAGTAATTAACTACTACTTCAGAATTAATAGAAATATATTTTTATTTTATAATAAATTGTATATGATGGTTAACCTTAAAATATCTATTGAATTTTTCTTTGATCCAATTTACCAAGAAATGTACATGGAATTGATAAAATTAATCACAGTCTTGATTCATCTCACTAATTTATAAATTGATGAATTCCATGACAATTATAATTATTTTTTAAATATATTTCAAAATTTATTTGGATAAAATGAATAAATACGCCCAATTTTTTATTTTCAAATATTATATTCCATGATTTATTAAAATGGATTGATTTATAAAATGGTTTCTACATGGTTTTTAATGATTTAATTTTTTATATAACCAAGACCTATATTTGAATAGTTATTCTTCTTTTTTTATGAAATTGGTGTTATTGGGTGATTTTGAATAAATGATTTTTTTCATATATAATAAAAGAGTGTCAATGCATGTTTTAAAATCACATAATTACTTTATAATTTCTAAAACATCCTTTGAATGCCTTAGGTATATTAGAAATATATTCTTGGCTTAAAGGCCATTTGGAATTTTGATAATAAATTATAATGGAAAGAGGGTGAGGTTACCATTTTTTGAATATTTATTTTAAAAATAATGGCTTCATTTGAGATTGATAATATAGGATGAACCGGTTGGATATTTTTGATAATGCTTTATTGTGATAAACCTTTGTTGTGACTTACTTTAATCATGTTCCTCCCATTTATGGGTGTTGATGAAGGGGTTATTCGCATTGAGGGATCTTTTGGGTGATTGAGAAAATTTATGTGAGAATGATTTATGTGCTAAGGGATTATTACCATATTGATATTGATAAAAATCACCTTTGTGGTCCTATTAACCACATTATCTTTATCGCCTTATTTGACTAGTCATGAGAACCTGTAGAGTTTGTTGAGATTACATAAATATATAATTGGCTAGAATAATCACACATTGTCAAGTTTATCCATATATAATATGAAGAAATTCAACTATGGGAGTGAGAATAAGAAAGCGGGTCTACATGGAACTAGTTCTCTTGATAACCCACGATATGGACAAAATCATGGTAGTTATGAATGATTGATTTATTAATTATATTGACTATGGTGGAATAGCTCTTATATATTGGTTATACCCATGACATAATTAAACTTGATACTTGGTACAAGATAACATTATTTGTCTCCACCTATCACTGTAGTTGCCTTGTTTGATTGATTATTGTTCTCGATCAATCTACTTATGGATATATTTTAACTTAACTCAATTATTCTAACTCTTGTGTAGATTGTTGATATATAGTTAATATTACGACCTTCACTAATTTTATATTAAATTATATTCTAAAATGGTTTTCAATGATTCTTAAGAAAAAGTTTCAATTGTAATTAATAAAAAGTAATGTTTACATCGATGGTTTGAATAATTATTTTTGAAATGTTTAAATTTCTTTTTTAATTTGTTCCTTGACGTAATCTAATTCTATTGGATTTATTTTCTTGTTTTTAAATTTAATACATGTACTTCAATTATTGAAATCCTCTTTTAGAATATTTGGATTGCCTTATGTTGAAATTTAATAAACTCTTTAGTGAAGTCATACTAGTCTATGTATCTCACACCATAATTGTACCCTTTAACACTTATGGCCTTTATATTTATATAGTAGGTTCATATTTTCACATCATATTAATTTTAGGGATATATTTTTTTTTCTAAGAGACGGTGGTTAGGTATGTGGTGGTTGGTTAAATAAAACCATGATATAGGTTTTGGTAGTTACATTTTACATTAATATTTGTATCATGTCCATTTTTTTATATGATTATATTGATTTTTTATGAGATAATGTTGTTGATGAGTAAGATTATTCATTTATTTTATGAAATCATTCTCAAAGGTTTTGTCATGTTTCATGGGTTCTTATCTCCAACCCATGGGGATCAAGAAAACTCTTTGGATTAGTGTAAAATCAACTAAGATATCAGTCTTGTTGGTACTCTAGGTTGGTTCATTATTAAATTTATCAAAGGAGTTCTTTCCATAGAAGAAAACAATTTCTATTGTGATAACTTGTTTTATTTGGGGGTATTAATTATGAAAGGGATATTAGTAATGATTCAGGACTAAAGAGGTAGTTTTTAAGTGGGTTCTTGATTTCCACCACTACACGATGATACATGAGTTACCCGGGAAAGTGGAGAATGGAGTCTTTCATTTAAGTTATTTGTTTCCTAATGATGAATGAAATTTAGATTCATGATGATATTATCTTTGATTTTTATAATCAATTAATATTTTGGGTTGGTATAGAATGATGACTAAAGAATCACTATGTCTTTACAGTCAAGGAAACTTTAAAGAATTGATGGTAATGATTTGAAAGTCGGTCCAAGAATTATTGTGGGGATGGTGAGTGGTTTATCAGCCCATGAAACCATACTATTAATTTTTAAATTCTAATGGTTAACTTGAAACATTTCCCATTTTATTCCAAATTAATTTATTGATGTGAATTTAGTTTGGAGGGGTATGATTGTGGTTTTTTTAGGATCTTGTTTTCTATTTAATATTTATTCCCACTAGTTATTCCTTTAATTCATTTATAAAAACAATATATCTGAATTAAAACATATTTTATTTTATTTCTTTTAAATTTTTTTTCAATTTCCTAAATTTTTTGTGTTTAAGTAAAATGTAGTTTGAAAAGCTAATTTTTAAAGACTCTTGGGTGATGTGATAAAGGAATGTTATAAAAAGAAACCTTGGAAGGTAATGAGTTTAAAATGGAAATGGTTTTTGAATTTTAAAAGTGGATTAATAATTTTGAACCCATTGAAGAATTTCTTTTAGATAGTAAATGATTTTTTTTAGAAATATTATGGATTTATATCAAGATTTCAAATTCTAAAGAAAAGTGTAATGTTTTATATATATGTAAAAAAAATTTCTTTCAAAACAATGATTCATTGATAAAAAATTTATGGATTATTTAAAATCTATATGGATTGTTTGTGTTTTATATTAGGATTTATTTTATTCCCAAGTTGATGAGCCAGTGTATCATGATGTCTATAAATATCTCCCATAAATTCCTTTAATATAAATAAAATTTTCATTAATTTTTCATATCTTCAAGTAGTTCTACACATTTTCCAAATGTGGTATCTAAATTTTATGACTCTACCAAGACTCCAAATCAAGGGGTGGATCCTTATCCATTCTAGTATTTAGACCCCAACCAAGTTTTCTTGGATAATTGACCACCTTATTATATAGGTGATTGAGTATCTCTTGAAGTAGTGAAGTAGATTGAAGAAGATGAAGGGATCATTGATTCTATCAACACTCTTAGTACTCTGAGGGTCAATTTTATCAACTCATTTCTTTAATGACATGTCCAAGAGGGGTGGTAATATTTGATTCCTTCCTTTCTATATGAATGACTATCTTGGTAGTTCATTAATACATACTTTATTAAGTATAAATATCTTGAGGGAGTGACAAAATAGAAACTATCTGACTCATGGGGTCCTTTCTAGGTGAGATATTAGTTGTTGAGTATACTAATAAATTCTCATGTTTGGAATGTTTATTACCTGATTTTTTTTATGATGACCCTCTTAAGGATCAATGTTTTAGAATGGGTCTTCACCCATATCATGGAATTTTAATCTCAATAATTTTCATGAACAGTTTTATGTTTCTTATTTAAATGTAATTGTTTGTAGACACAAATATTGAAAAATCAGAATAAGTGAAGAATCCCTCATTCATAGTTGACATTGGAAAGGATCTTCCATCTGATGGATTTCAATATTTGATTTATAAGAGATATTGTTATCAGATAATGAAGAGGAATTTAATATTCTTCTAGTTTGGAGTATCAGGACATTCTATGAAGTCATTATCAAAATCTTGGAATTTTTTAAACTAGTGTGGTCATTTAGGTCACCGTAAGAGGATTTATAAGTTGGGATGCTAAAAGGGGATGTTTTAGTTGGGGGTCATCAACTCCTGAATGTGGGGAATTAGATTCTTTAATAATAATATTCTCTATAAATATGTCTCAGAGTGATTAATATAATATAGTAGAGAATCTACCTTTAGTGGTTGATATTGATCAAGCTTGTTGTTTAGATGTGTAATTGGGAAATATTTAAGTTTTCCTTATTGTAGTTCATCTATTTTTTGTGTCTTTCTTGTTCTGGGGATCTCTTGTGGATCTCTTTAGGTCCTTTGTGAATTTTATCTTATGGACCATGGTTATTATCATGTTGATGATTTTTTCTAGATATCTCTATGTGTTTCTTTTGGATGATCACTTTTGAATGGACATCCTTAATTTTAAATAGTTTTTAGTTCCTTTACGTTTTTTGTGCTATTATTGATTATTGGAAGCCTATGATGATAATATAAAATTGTTTTGGTTTTTTATCTTTTGAAATCCTTTTGGTTTATTCCTTCCATAGTTGAATTAATATAGTGAACATTGGATACCATTCATATTTTGTGTTGTTTAAAGGTAACCTTTTTTCACCTTGATGGTTAGAGATCAATATTGATGTGATAGATAATCTCTATTGTGATTATATAGTTCCTCATTTGGTCAATGGACTTTTTTTTCATGCTCTTTTTTAGGGGACATGGATCGACCTTGGAGTTGTACTTGGGTAAATAGGACTATTTGGATTCCTAATGGACTAGGGACCCAAAGGTGTTCGTGGATGATTTGATGAGCCCATCAAGGGGTGATGCTCAATTTTACAAATTATAGTTTACTAATGGGAACTTTCCCCAGGTATAAATCCTTGTTAGTTCAACAAATTTCCTAGGGATGGTAAAATATTTTATGGATCCTTATAGAATTGTCCCATTTGGGAATCATTGATTATAAAGACCCGAAGCCTGACGTACATGGACATTACATTACTTTTGTGGAATACTTAGTACATAACAAAAACACACAAACAAGGATCGTAATAGTTTAGTGTCTTTGGAAACTCAGAACGTAATCTTCTAATAGTGGTGAAAGATCTTCAATATCTCCCATAAAGATCTTCCCTTTTTTTTACCTAAAACCTTTCTTTATATCCTGGGGAAAAGAAAACATAAAAGGGTGAGCTCAAATGATCAGTAAGGGTAAACAAAAGAAAAATCAATCACATCATATTCATAAGAACATAACTTTTGGAAATCTTAACCTGCAAAAGAGAGCATAATTTCATAACATGGGATAAATCATAGTAGTGAAATGAAATCCCAATAAGCATAACATAAAACATGAAACTTTGTGGCATACACACATAATCATAGAGAATCATTTCTTGTTAGTCATGACTCATTGCCAAGACTATCTTAGTGGACAAAGTCCCTTTCTGAATCGAGTCACCCTCGTTTCAGTCCTGTTTCACTGAACCGGTATAACCTACCATTCCAGCCATGTCTATCTCATGAGATATGAAATATTTACCCAATACATTGGAGGGAGATATAGGTCCCACCCATCTCATAATGATATCATTCTTATGTGTGCCACAAAATCATAAATCATACATCATTGCATAACCCATGTAATAAAAATGGGAATCTTAAACATCGTGACATCATAAAAAATTTAATATAAGATAAAATAATTCATAAAAATAATTCCATCACAACATGATCAAATCAATGTAATAATAGGGATAAAAACAGAACCCTTTATTTTCTTAGATGGAAAATAATTTTGATAAAACACTTGAACTCCATTCTTGAGGAAAATATCATTTCTTCTTAAAAAACATTTTTCCTTTCTTAACATGTCATAAAACTTTAAACTAAAAGAAGTTGATTAAAAATAAACTTGAAAACTTGTAAAGGAAGCTTCTTGGAAATAATATTTTAAAAATACATTCATGCCGTATAAGTTAAAAAAAACATTCTTCTCGTACTTTTTTCAGAAAAGTCAAAAGAGTACTTCATACGAAAAACGACAAAAGATTCTTTTCTTATCTTTTACTAAAAACTCACCGAAGGGTAAAATTGGATTTAAACAAATTGTAGGTGGATGGAAATAACATTACATATTGAGGAAACATAGATGTGGATGATAAAATACACCCCAGTAAATACCAAAGTATAAATCATCTCGGATAAAAATGAGATTGTGATATTTCCCTTACCTTAGGTCCGA
Organism: Viscum album; assembly: GCA_963277665.1. Classification (NCBI taxonomy): domain Eukaryota; kingdom Viridiplantae; phylum Streptophyta; class Magnoliopsida; order Santalales; family Viscaceae; genus Viscum; species Viscum album. Next base: position 68,633,043 of record OY728154.1, read on the forward strand.
CTTGCATTGTAAGTGTCCGAACCTCCTGTATACTGATTTAAATCATGTTATTGACTTATTTAAGAATCATATTCATTGTTATTATATCATATATGGTCCACTTATGACTTTATATTAACCGTTCTTTTGTAAATTCATGTTAAAGTAGCGTTTTGGGTAAAATCGTCTCATTTGTCGTTCGTGTTTTTAACTTGTAATTATTCATATGATTACTTAGATCATGATTACTTAATTCCAGAATATAAAACATGATTTATATATATATATTCATAATACACATATATAATAAATCAGTAAATGGAAAGAAATACACCGTCCATGGAGACGGTAGTCCGTACGTATGCATGAACGCTGTTTTCGTTTCCTTATTGAATTGAATGGAATTAAGTAGATGACATACATATAAATATAAATAATTACAGTATAATTATTAGGTCATATATTTCATTAGTACTTATTATATATACTTTATAATCATTCATGAATGGTTAATCATTGAGAATGAATCTCATCGCGTCGTGGAGACGGTAGTCCATACGTACGCACGAGCGATGATATCGTTCCCATGGTCGTGGAATTGTGTTGAAGTGTATGTATACTATTTCAGTATCAATATCACTTTATAATAATCATATATAGTTACTCATTACACCTTTATACCCATCCAATTAAGGTTGTGGAGGAAAATAGATTACACCACAACGTGGAGACGGTATTCCGTACGTACGCACGCGCGGTGATTTCCTTTTTCCGTAGGATGGATAGAAGGTTAATTAGAGTTGTTTCATATTTATAATAACATATCAGTATATAAGAAATACTTATGTTATTACTTTATCATGAAACAACTAAATAAGAAGAAGTTGAAGAAGAAAGAAATTGAAAAGGATCGGTAATGGGTATTACCTCTTCTTTGAAGTGCTTCTTTGAGACCTCCTTTTAGGGCACTAACATTGGTCTTTTAAGAAAACCAGGACCTCTAGGATGATACTAGGGAAGTGGAGAAGTGATTTTTTCAGGGGTTGGCCGATCTTGAAGGCTCAAAGTTGTGTGAGGAAGAGAGGGAGGAGGTGCCTTTTATAAGGGAGGAGAGGGGCACCTTAGGAATATCTCAAAATATTATTTTATATTAAAGTCAAAATCGGTTTATATTGGTTCCAAAGGGTCTTATTTAGAAGCTAAAGTGGGGATGGGTCGAAATCCTATCAACCAATAGGATTTATACAAGTTTAGGTTATTATTTTAACCTTATCAATTAGATTTAACTTTAAGTTAAATAATTTAACTTTTACGGTGTCTTTTTGTTTTCTTACACTATATGGTTAATACACTTACTATAACATGCCAAACGAACCCCAAATTGTTTATTATTAATATATATATCCGTATCTAAGTCATTTGGACGAACCTTAGATTTTTAATAATAAAATAACAATTAATAATATAATATTTGATTTAAAAACTTTTTTGTGTCAATTTTCACACTATTTGATATATGATTTTTGTGAAAGTGATAACAGAATTATATGTTCGAACCAAGTTTATTAAATCAACACTAATATATCATAGTAACCTATAAAATTAGTGGAATTCATAAAAAGTCTTAAATTACATTTATTTTTGTATTTATAATATCAATTATGTCAATATTTCATTAATAAGATAATTACTGCATCATCTTTGTGTCATACATAAATTAACTTATTTGATGTCTAAAAATTACAAATAAAATACCATTATGTAGTAAAGCTTTTTAGCTTTCTAATTAATATTTACAATCGAATTTATCTTATGTATAACCCTATATTAAAAATGTTCTAGTAAATAAACATTGATTTTAACTCTTTTAACTCTTCTTTGAATTAAATAATAATAAATGTCCTAATCTAATCCAAGTGGGCCTAAATGATATTATTTTACACTTAAGGTTGTTTTCGGTCGAGATACACTTGTCCAATAGAATTAGGAAATGTGTTAGGGTAATATTAATATCATTCTTACCCTTAATTACCCTATTTACTTTTAACCGTGGTAAATAAAAGTAAAAAGTTACTATTCACCAAACATTATTTTCATCTCATTGAACCACATTTTACTTACTAACATCAACCGTGTCTCTCGGATTTTTGAAATTCCATTCACAGAAGCGGTAAAATTAAGTTTTATGAAAAATTCAGTTTTTTTAACTACCACTTAGTAGTTTCATTATTCATCAAAAATTGATGTTTTTCAGAACAATGCCAAAATTTCATCCTAAGATATATTTCATATTCCGAATTCCAAAATGAAATCTGTTTTACCAAATTCATAACATAGAAGTTTCATTAATTAATTTTATAATTAAATCCCGCTGTTATAACAAATAGTGTGTTTTTAAGAAACAATATCTATCAAAAGATTGACACTTGATTATGTTTGGTTTAAATGTTAAATTACATTCACTGACCAAAATTGTATTAAATTGTAAAAATATATTCTAAATATACTTTAAAACCACTCAAATTAATAATTTATCACTATTAATTATTTCGATTAAAAAAGTTGTTTTTAATTATAATTTAGTAATTTTCATTATTCATCAGAATATGAAAGTTCTCCGAAAAGTACCAAAATTTCACCTTAGGCTAAATTCGATACTCCGAATCCAAAAATGAAGTCCATTTTGAGATCTAAAATTTCTAAAATTTAAAAAAGTGGTTATTATTATTCATAACGGCTAGTTTTAATAATATTTTAATAGCATATCGTTGTTTCGTGAAACTCAGTATTGCGTACTACACATGCTATCGAGGAAGGTTGCGATTGCGTGTAATGAAAGGCAAGTCAAAGATGCGTGTTTTGAAAGCTCCTTTTGGTGTAGCGTACAACACAAGACATTAATAAAATTAAAAAGAATATTTTTCATAAAATCTCGGGCTGTTACATTCTACCCCCCTTAAAGTGAATTTCTCCCTCGAAATTCGTCGGAGTTATAAATGGTTTACTATTCGAAAGTTTCTTTAATAAAAACCCACATCGTAAAAAGGAATATCAAAAACAATCTTTAAAAACAAAAGTATGAAACGTAACGGTTACACAAATAAACTTATCACTGGGTTTCCACATAGGTGAAAATATGGATATGGAAGAGAAATCTAACCATCATGTTCTGATGGAGAGTGGTAGAGAACATGGCTATGGAAAATCCAGCAATCACAAAGCCATAAATTTGTGACGATCTAGGGTACCATCTGATTCATCAGATATAAGGTCACTAGGACAACATTTTTTGTTTTCAAGATCGTTTCCCTAAAGTTGAAGAGTTTGAATTAGAATAAATACTTACTTTATTTTGGTACAATCTCACTGTTTTTCGTGCCTTGAACAATTTCTACTTCATCTCTTAAATAAATGAAGTTGAATTTGTTATTCGTGAAGTGTTAGCAGATCATGTGATAGAATGACGGGTCATTCCATCTGTCTCAAAAGGTTAGCAAAATTTATATACATAAGTCGATCTATAGTAGGATTAATCATATATGGTTCCTAAAATGGGCTTATACTTCATATATCATACTGCTTAATATAATAAAACTAGTTTCTACTAAATAGGGACTTCTTGTAGGCCAGTGGTAGGCTATAAAGGCCAGTCGCACTTCGGTTGTGGGTTCGATTCCCACAGCCTTGTCCGAAGCGATGGGCTGTCGCCCGTCCTGCAGGTTGTCCTTTTTCTAAAACTACATTACTATAACATCCCATAAATAATATCGAAAAAAAACTTCTATCCTTTAACAATACTCACTTATGTCCAACATAATCTATTTCAATCTTTAGGCTTATCCATAATACTGCAGTCCACTCTCATAACATAGTGAAAATGATTACCAGAGATTTAATACCATCGTTGATCCCCATATATCATAAGATATGTTTTGTTGGTCACATTCCAAACATTCAAAGGCCTTAATCATGTATTCTCTTGAATACCCATTGAACCTTAGTGAAAACATGAATGCAGTTAAAAGTTAACACTTTCCACATACCAAAATCCTCAAAATTCTATATACTCAAACCATGATATAACTTAGTCCTTATATCAATCATGAGCTCATGAATACTGTCAAATATTTAATTTTCTCATTTTCCCTTCATTATGCGCATATCATTCTTTTTCCAAAAATATCTCAATCACTTTCCATGGTTACTGGTACCATAAAATTATTGAAAACCACAATAGACCAATACATAAATATTCCAATATTCCACGATACTATATACAACACTATTTTGGAATCCCATTACATAAACACTTAATCATTCCACCACATCGTTGTCATATTCAACATCGCCAATACTGATCGCATGTGACTTCCCTTTGTCCTTTGCCTTAAGTGGTTGCTCATGTTGATCATCACTAACCCTTGGATTAGGGCATTTATTGGCATAATGTCCCATTTCCTTGCACTTGAAGCATTGAAGTGTTGGTGGTGCATTCTCTACAGTGTTTGCTTTATTCACATCATTAGAAACCCTTTTTCCATTACTTAGACACTCAGCTACTCGATGACCTTCTTTTCCACACTTAAAACATTTTCTAGTCCCTTTAAGACAATCTCCACCATGATTCTTTCCACACTTTGAGGATAAGGAAGCATTCATTTTCTTTTCACCATTATTCTGAGATTTCTCCTTGAACTCCATCTTTCGTTTATTTTCAAAACCATAAGATGGATATGTAACACCAACTTCCATTTCTACCTTGATAGCACAACGCACAATTTCTTCATAGCTACTGAAGTCTCTTATAGATAATGCCCTTCGAAGACTTGGTTTTAAGCCACTGAAAAATCAATCAACTTTACTTTCAGGTTGGATGATAATGCCAGATGCATACCTTGCAAGTCTTGTAAAATTCTCTTCGTATATACCAACAGATTCATCATCCTTTTGCTTTAGTTCAAGAAACTCCTTCTCCATCTTTGTTCGAAGAATACGAGGGAAGTACTTACTGAAAAACAAGTTCTTGAACTCGTCTCATTCCATGGACTCAATTTCAATTCTTTGCCTCGTATTCTTGATAAGATTCCACCATTGATCAGCTTCACCTTCCAAACGATATACTGCTAAGATGACTTTATCATGTTCAGAACATTGAAGAACTGAAAATATCTTTTCAGTAGTACTGATCCATTGTTCAACAACAAGTGGATCAGAAGACCCACTGAAAGAAGGTGGGAGTTGCCTCATGAAGGACTCAATAGAATATTGTTCCCTTCTCTGCTCATTTGGAAGTCCAGAATGATTCATAGCTTGTGTAAGTATAGAAATAATATTTTTCACTCTATCTCCCATAACATTTGTTTGTTCAGGAGGGCAATCATTGCATTGTCCATTGCATTGATCAACACAGTTCCTTCGGGTTCCATCCATCATCTAAAACCCAAAAAGAATAGTGTGAGAGGAAAAAATAATGCTAGTGAAAACAACATTATAAAGGGGGAGTATCCTCAATATCTAACTTCTTAGGTTAAATTCTATGATCGTTACCATAGTTCTAGGACTGTATCTTATACGTATACTTATCCTTAGGGACATCCCTAGATATACCTTAGAAAAATCTCTAGGGATCTCACTAACGTTTTCGCATCCTAGTTTCCAAAGGTTGACTAAACCTTTCCTTTGATACCAACTATAAAGACCCGAAGCCTGACGTACATGGACATTACATTACTTTTTTGGAATACTTAGTACATAACAAAAACACACACACAAGGATCGTAATAGTTTAGTGTCTTTGGAAACTCGGAACGTAATCTTCTAATTGTGGTGAAAGATCTTCAATATCTCCCATAAAGATCTTCCCTTTTTTTTACCTAAAACCTTTCTTTATATCCTGGAGAAAAGAAAACATAAAAGGGTGAGCTCAAATTCTCAGTAAGGGTAAACAAAAGAAAAATCAATCACATCATATTCATAAGAACATAACTTTTGGAAATCTTAACCTGCAAAAGAGAGCATAATTTCATAACATGGGATATATCATAGTAGTGAAATGAAATCCCAATAATCATAACATAAAACATGAAACTTTATGGCATACACACATAATCATAGAGAATCATTTCTTGTTAGTCATGACTCATTGCCAAGAATATCTTAGTGGACAAAGTCCCTTTCTGAATCGAGTCACCCTCGTTTCAGTCCTGTTTCACTGAACCGGTATAACCTACCATTCCAGCCATGTCTATCTCATGAGATATGAAATCGTTAACCAATTCATTGGAGGGAGATATAGGTCCCACCCATCTCATAATGATACCATTCTTATATGTGCCACAAAATCATAAATCATACATCATTGCATAACCCATGTAATAAAAATGGGAATCTTAAACATCGTGACATCATAAAACATTTAATATAAGATAAAGGAATTCATAAAAATAATTCCATCACAACATGATCAAATCAATGTAATAATAGGGATAAAAACATGCCCCTTTATTATTTTATATATAAAATAATTTTGATAAAACACTTGAACTCCATTCTTGAGGAAAATATCCTTTCTTCTTAAAAAACATTTTTCCTTTATTAACATGTCATAACACTTTAAACTAAAAGAAGTTGATTAAAATTAAACTTGAAAACTTGTAAAGGAAGCTTCTTGGAAATAATGTTTTAAAAATCCATTCATGCCGTATAAGTTAAAAAAAACATTCTTCTCGTACTTTTGTCAGAAAAGTCAAAAAAGTACATCGTACGAAAAACGACAAAAGATTCCTTTCTTATCTTTTACTAAAAACTCACTGAAGGGTAAAATTGGATTTAAAAAAATTTTAGGTGGATGGAAATAACATTACATATTGAGGAAACATAGATGTGGATGATAAAATACACTCCAGTAAATACCAAAGTATAAACAATCTCGGATAAAAATGAGATTGTGATATTTCCCTTACCTTAGGTCCGACTTGCTTTGTAAGTGTCCGAACCTCCTGTATAATGATTTAAATCATGTTATTGACTTATTTCAGAATAATATTCATTGTTATTATATCATATATGGTCCACTTATGACTTTATATTACCCATTCTTTTTTAAATTCCTGTTAAAGTAGCGTTTTGGGTAAAATCGTCTCATTTGTGGTTCGTGTTTTTAACTTGTAATTATTCATATGATTACATAGATCATGAGTACTTAATTCCAGAATATAAAACATGATTTATATATATATATTCATAATACACATATATAATAAATCAGTAAATGGAAAGAAATACACCGTCCATGGAGACGGTAGTCCGTACGTACGCATGAACGTTGTTTTCGTTTCCTTATTGAATTGAATGGAATTAAGTAGATGACATACATATAAATATAAATAATTCCAGTATAATTATTAGGTCATATATTTCATTATTACTTATTATATATACTTTATAATCATTCATGAATGGTTAATCATTGAGAATGAATCTCATCGCGTCGTGGAGACGGTAGTCCGTACGTACGCACGAGCGATGATATCATTCCCATGGTCGTGGAATTGTGTTGAAGTGTATGTATACTATTTAAGTATCAATATCACTTTATAATAATCATATATAGTTACTCATTACACCTTTATACCCATCCAATTAAGGTTGTGGAGGAAAATAGATTACACCACGACGTGGAGACGGTATTCCGTACGTACGCACGCGCGGTGATTTCCTTTTTCTGTAGGATGGATAGAAGGTCAATTAGAGTTGTTTCATATTTATAATAACATATAAGTATATAAGAAATACTGATGTTATTACTTTATCATGAAACAACTAAATAAGAAGAAGTTGAAGAAGAAAGAAATTGAAAAGGATCGGTAATGGGTATTACCTCTTCTTTGAAGTGCTTCTTTGAGACCTCCTTTTAGGGCACTAACATTGGTCTTTTAAGAAGTCCAGGACCTCTAGGATGATACTAGGTAAGTGGAAAAGTGATTTTGGCAGGGTTTGGCCGAGAGTGAAGGCTCAAAGTTGTGTGAGGAAGAGAGGGAGGAGGTGCCCTTTTATAAGGGAGGAGAGGGGCACCTTAGGAATATCTCAAAATATTATTTTATATTAAAGTCAAAATCGGTTTATATTGGTTACAAAGGGTCTTATTTAGAAGATAAAGTGGGGATGGGTCGAAATCCTATCAACCAATAGGATTTAGACAAGTTTAGGTTATTATGTTAACCTTATCAATTAGATTTAACTTTAAGTTAAATAATTTAACTTTTACCGTGTCTTTTTGTTTTCTTACACTATATGGTTAATAGAATTACTATAACATGCCAAACGAACCCCAAATTGATTATTATTAATATATATATCCTTATCTAAGTCATTTGGCCTAACCTTAGATTTTTAGGAATAACATAACAATTAATAATATAATATTTAATTTAAAAACTATTTTGTGTCAATTTTAAAACTATTTGATATATGATTTTTGTGAAAGTCATAACAGAATTATATGTTTGAACCCAGTTTATTAAATCAACACTAATATATCTTAGTAACCTATAAAATTAGTGGAATTCATAAAAAGTCTTAAATTACATTTATTTTTGTATTTATAAGATCAATTATGTCAATATTTCATTAATAAGATAATTACTGCATCATCTTTGTGTCATACATAAATTAACTTATTTGATGTCTAAAAATTAAAAATAAAATACCATTATGTAGGAAATATTTTTAGATTTCTAATGAATATTTAAAATCGAATATATCTTATGTATAACCCTATATTAAAAATGTTCTAGTAAATAAACTTTGATTTTAACTCTTTTAACTCTTCTTTGAATTAAATAATAATAAATGTCCTAATCTAATCCAAGTGAGCCTAAATGATAATATTTTACACTTAAGCTTGTTTTTAGTCTAGATACACTTGTCCAATAGAATTAGGACATGTGTTAGGATAATATTAATATCATTCTTACCCTTAATTACCCTATTTACTTTTAACCGTGGTAAATAAAAGTAAAAAGTTACTATTCACCAAACATTATTTTCATCTCATTGAACCACATTTTACTTACTGACATCAACCGTGTCTCTCGGATTTTTGAAATTCCATTCACAGAAGCGGTAAAATTAAGTTTTATGAAAAATTCAGTTTTTTTAACTACCACTTAGTAGTTTCATTATTCATCAAAAATTGATGTTTTTCAGAACAATGCCAAAATTTCATCCTAAGCTATATTTCATATTCCGAATTCCAAAATGAAATCTATTTTACCAAATTCATAACATAGAAGTTGCATTAATTAATTTTATAATTAAATACCGTTGTTAAAACAAATAGCGTGTTTTTATGAAACAATATCTATCAAAAGATTGACACTTGATTATGTTTGGTTTAAATGTGAAATTACATTCAACGACCAAAATTGTATTAAATTGTAAAAATATATTCTAAATATACATTAAAACCACTCAAATTAATAATTTATCACTATTAATTATTTCGATTAAAAAAGTTGTTTTTAATTATAATTTAGTAATTTTCAATATTCATCAGAATATGAAAGTTATCCGAAAAGTACCAAAATTTCACCTTAGGCTAAATTCGATACTCCGAATCCAAAAATGAAGTCCATTTTGAGAGCTAAAATTTCTAAAATTTAAAAAAGTGGTTATTACTATTCATAACGGCTAGTTTTAATAATATTTTAATAGCATATCGTTGTTTCGTGAAACTCAGTATTGCGTACTACACATGCTATCGAGGAAGGTTGCGATTGCGTGTAATGCAAGGCAAGTCAAAGATGCGTGTTGTGCAAGATCTTTTTGGTGTAGAGTACAACACAAGACATTAATAAAATTAAAAAGAATATTTTTCATAAAATCTCGGGCTGTTACATTGATCCTGTGGATATTCCATTCCATGAGGTTTAAATATCATCTCTTAATCAATGAACCTTCTTTGAGGTGAAGAGACGTGTTTTAGCATATGTTCTTCTTCATGTCCCTCAATTTTTTTAAATTGTTAAATTGCAGGGAGACCTATGTAAGGTCTTCAGTTTGTTCTAGTTGTTTTAAAGTTTTACATTTATTTTTTTTGAGTTTTTATTGGATATGAATGTTGATATTGTAGTTGCATTAGGTGGGTACTTTGGGTGAGTCTTCATATATTTCATGGAATTTCTACCTTGATGGTTGATTTCGTTTGTTCTTTTCTCCTTTTCCTTTTCCTATCTTTTGAAATGGAAGAATTTTGGGTGTAGAATTCCTTATGTGGGGGAAAATTGAAACACCCTCATTTTTATTATAACAAAACCTACCATTTTTTGGTTTAATTTATAAGTCCTTTAAATTTTGATTAAATAATATTTAACATAATTTATACCTTTACACATGGTACATGAGTTGCGTAAGGTTAAGGAACACTTTTTATGATTCGTGTAATGGTAGTAGGGTTATTTACATAGTTTTGTAAGGGTAAAAACCTTTGAATATATACTCAGTAAGGTTATTCTGGTTATTTTTTAATGTTAAATCCCTTATTTATATTCTCTACATAAGGGTAATACCCTTTTATTGGGTGATTCATAAAGGAAATATTGGCCCTACATAAGGTAAATCCTTTATTTTCCAAGGGTGCATAATGAAAACCCTAGTGATGAATAAGGGTAGTTTCTCTATGAGTAAGGGTATTATTTTTTTTAGTTTACTTACAAAAGGGTTCCTTATATCGGTAACAACTTGTGTAATCATTCCATGTAATTATAGGGTTCCACAAAAGGGTACTTTGTGAGCTACAAATGGGAATTTGCGTATTTCCAAAGGCTGTATAGGGGAATAAATGGTGTAGCTTAAGGGTAGTTCAAGGTTCATCCATTACGTAAGGTTAAAATCCTTAACCTTACTTTATTAAAATAATATGTACATGGGTAAACCATTTTACCCTTATGTAGTTCCCATTTTGACTAAAATATTTTTAAAACCTCCACCTTTCATTCTTTTCCAACATCTCGACCTGAAATGCCTTTTAAACTATATTAAATACTAGAAATTTTAGGAAAATGGTTTTCAACCCATTTTATGTGATATAACTCCTTTATTACATTTTTTTAAACCCTACGCACTCTATATTCAATTGAAATTAATTTTTATTTTAATTTAGGGTTTTAAATTATACATATCTAAACTACTTGGGAAATTTTAAAATACTTGATCCTTCGCTAACCTTGATTTTATAGTATCATATAAAGATGTGTTTGGGAGATTATCTACCGAATAATAATCTCTAGTTCCTTTTATTTTTTCCCTTTTACTGTTTTTAGTTTCCTATAAAATACATTGTAGGTGATTTTATGTTGTTATTTCATCCTAAAATACATTGTTTCTTGAGAATTCATATAATTGTATTTCATATTTTATAATACATTTTTATGATATTTTACCTTCAAAAACCTCATAAAATATTCCTTCATCCTATTCTATATGAAATGAATATATAATGGACTTAATTAATCATGATATTTATTCCTATCACTAATTTATAAATTGATTAATTCCATTTTTATTTTAATTATTTTTTAAAGATATTTTAATAACAATTTTTTGAATGTAAGGTATTAGGATTGAGATTTGATTTATAGAAATATAATTCTCTAATATAATTAAATGTTTTTTACTTATGACATGTTTTCCCTATGGTTTTAAATTTTTTAATTTTTTAAATTCCTAGGACACCTTTTTGAATTTTTATTCTACTTATTTATATAATGGATGTTCTTGGGTGATTTTGAATAAATTATTTTTTCATCTAGAGAAAAGGGTGTTGACTCATGTTTTAAAATAACATCAAGAAATTTAATTTTTTAAGCTTCCATTGAATTCCATATGGATATTTGAAAGAGATTCTTGGATTAAACATCAATTTTTCATTTTGATTATGACTTGTGAAATGAAGTTAGTGTGATTACAAGTATTAATGTTGATTTGAAAAAAAAGGTTTAATTTAAAATTGATGATGATTAATGGTCGAGTAACAACTTTTTTATGATCCTCTCTTGTGAGAATCTATTTTTGTGACTTAATTTATTATTTTTCTTCCTATTAATGGGTATTGATAAATGGATTTTCGCTTTGAGATAGATTGGGGTGAGTAGGAGATATTAACTAAGAATGACAAAAGAGATTAGGGATTCTACCCATGTAGATATTGATAAGGATTCCCTTTATGATCCTCGTAACCTAATTATCTCACTCTCCTTATTTGTCTTGTCATGGGAACTTGGATAGTTAGTTGACACTAAATAACCTTATGCTTCACAAGTGGGATCACACCCTATCTAGTGGATCCATAGAGAATATGAGGTAATTTAGATACTGACACATGACCATGAAAGAAGTTGTGCACAGACCTGTTTATCTTGAGAACCCGTAAAAACATAACATAAGATTGATAGTGAGACTGTCACGACCTGACCCTACCCAGGCTCGAGCCTAAACAACCCCAAGCCCGCCTCCATAGGCAAGGGGCTGGCGACAAGTGCCAAAGGCACAACAACTTAGGGAGGCCTTTGCCTAAGTACTTGTATACACACACGCAGCACACTAAATGAAAAAGTGCAGAGTAAAAGAAAGGAAAAGCAGAGTAAAAGAACAACTGCTATATATATATAAACCATCGATGTGCATCGACCTCTAAACAATACAAAGTACAAGATGAAGGTAAACTGAAAAGAAAAGGGGAAAAACACGTGCCCAACCAAAAAGTGCCACAACCCAGTAATAGGTAAAACAACAGTAAACAGCTGGGAGGGTCCCACACCTCGAACCTGACAATGACCACCCCATGCGGTCCAATATCACACCTCCTAAGCTCCTCTGACATCACGACCAACCTTTCCATTGTCTACAAGGGTACACCAAGTGCGGGCAAATCCCATGCAGGGGTGAGTATAAAAATAATCAGTAGGATAACCCGAAGGCTCAAGGGAGAAACAAAGGAGGTACCAAAGGGTGAACAGTAGATCGAATAGGAAAAGTAATGGAGTGCAACCGAGAGTGAAGTAAGGAGTACAGTAGTAAGGATTATAGCTCAACCCAACAAGGGGAAGGAGGTAGACTCATCCCACCACGAGAAGCTAGACACGATAAACATGTGGCATACCCCACACGTCTTTACCTCTCCTGGAGGGAGAGTAACCAATCCCAAGAAGTGGGTACTGAAACAAGTTATATACATATATGTATGCTCAAACAAGAAACCCAAACAAGATCGTAAGGGGATCTCCATCCCGTAGCTCAGCCCAAGGGAGTGAGTTGCCAACAGTCCCAAAAGTAAAAACCATTGATGCCCAGCATCCCGCACGTCTTCCCTGAACTGCAAGTGAAGGGGCTCAAGTCACCTCACCTTAACACTATCCGCTTTGGGCGGCACAGACTCGCCCTCACGGTTTTAGGTCGCGTCCCAGGGACGTGTCTCGGTGGGAAGAGTGCCCCTCATACTTGAGGGTTCGGGGTTAAGTCAAACCACACCTCGTCACTGCCCCGCAGTCGAGTGGTCTCCTTAAAGACAAGGTCATTCCATCACTGACCCGTACAACTAGGGGTCCCGCTCCGATAATCACAGAGAAAATCCACAGACTAGCCTAGAAGAAAAGATTGAGTCTGGAATGTCAACAGGTGACCCACTACCCAGCCCTGCTGGAGGGAAAACCCTAACCAGATATCAGGTGGCCCATTTCCCAGCCCTGGTGGAGGGTAAACCCTAAATAGATATCGGGTGACCCACCGCCCAGCCTTGTTGGAGGGTAAACCCTAATACATCATCAGGCGACCCACTGCCCAGCCCCGCTGGAGGGTAGACCTGGAATAATTCTATAGGCGACCAACTACCCATCCATGCTGGAGGGTAGACCTGGAACTAGATGATGGGCGACCCACTGCCCAGCCCTGCTGGAGGTTAGACCCTAAGAGGTCGTTAGGTGACCCACTGCCCAGTCTCTGCTAGAGGGTAGAGCCTAAGAGTTTAAGGTGACCCACTTCCTAGTATCTACTGGAGGGTAAACCCTAGAAGTCCATGAGAAACCCACTGACCAGCCCTGCCGGAGGGTAAACCCGAATAAGTCAATGAGTAACCCACTGCCCATCCCCGCTGGAGGGTAAGCCCAGGACTGCTCTGGACATCTCCACTGGATGGTACAACACGAGCCAACTGAACACAGAGTGGGTATCGCGCAACCACCCGACTCCAGAACAAATCCAGGGGAAACCACTGAACCCTGCTGATCTAAACCATCGAGCACAGAGCCAGGGGAAAAACTCAACCCCGCTGGTCAACAATCGAGAACAGAGGGACCCTCTACATCACGAGAGGTCAAAAGTACGTAAAGAAGAACATGACACGCACATGGGTCCCACTCGACTTGTGGCCCCACCTCAACCCCAACCAAGCGCACAACGGTTCTTAGGTACAAACAACCCCAACGTGTACCTCCAAGCAATCATGTATACTCCCAAAGAATACCACGTCTCCAGCCCTAAAGCTATCGTGCACACGGCACCCCAACATCAACGCGAAGGTCATAAATGTTACTTCGCCAACTTTCCACCTCATCGACCCCGTCATGGCCAACCACATCTCATTAATCATTTAGTCCACTCACACGGGAGTGCACGCGATCACTCACCAAGGGTTATTTGCAAGCATCGCGAATAGAACCACCAGCGATATGCCTTTCATGTTTACACATTTGTTGAGATCTCAATGGTGACTGTGCACATCCCAACGGATTGCACCGTTGAATTTCTCACGGAAAAACACGCAAGATCGACTACTTACTCACCTCAAAAGGATATCCGACGAAAAAGTCACCAACACCGCCTCACGCCCGAACGGCGTCCCGTGATCCCGAGCCTCGGCCCCGAAAATAGTCGGGCGCATTGCACCATTGCACTCCCCTCGAGAAAATACGTCAAAAGGACTGCTCATTTGATTGTAATGGAAATCCGTAGAAAAAGATGCATTCTGGTGCACCGCCAAGAGAGGT
This sequence comes from Viscum album, assembly GCA_963277665.1. Classification (NCBI taxonomy): domain Eukaryota; kingdom Viridiplantae; phylum Streptophyta; class Magnoliopsida; order Santalales; family Viscaceae; genus Viscum; species Viscum album. Next base: position 68,648,063 of record OY728154.1, read on the forward strand.
GCTACGTGGGACCCGCATCCCGGTCCCAAAACACAACGAACGGATCACACCGCTGTGATCCTCTCGAAAAAGTAAACAAGATTGACTATTCACTTTTCCAAAACAAGCACCCGGTGATAAATCTGGAAATCACCATCAACTCCCGAAACGGCCCTCACGGGGCCTGCACCATCGTGAAAAATTAAAACGGGAGGATTGCACCATTGCAATCCCCTCAGAAAAAACATCCATAATCGACTACTCGCACGCCCCGAACGGACGCCCGATGAGAAAGTCGTTAAGCACTACTCGCAACTCAAAAGACGGGCCATGGGGCCCACACCTCAACTGCGGTTTCAGCACCTGAAACCATAATGAAAACCTCCGAATCGACATCAAGGTCGCAACGCCACTGACGACGCTCAATTCGGACATCGGATGTGTCCGCGCCGTCCAGAACAAGAACCCCGAGAAAAACGGCCAAGCACTTAACGGTGTGTCATGCCACTGAGACCCTCATTTCGGGGATTAAAAATCCACGAAACCATCTCAAAATATTCCTCTCATTATGAGGCATGCGCTGCCATAGACGGCTCACGAAACCGACTCCCGGTTTATGATTTATTAAATATAAACCATTTTCATAATAATAATAATAATATTATTATTATTATTATTATTATCATTATTATAACTTATTAATTTTTATTATTGTTTTTTTTTTCTAAAACTGTTGCGGGGTCCCAAGGGAGCCTTTTCCAAGTCAACCCGGCCATTTGGCTGGGTCCAGGTCTCTTCCTAAGGTCGTCGCGCGACCTCGGCTTCCGTAGCAACCGGCTGGCTGCGCCGGCCGGTCTCCCCCTGCATCGCCCACCCAAAGGAAGCCGCCGACCTCCCCCTGACCAGGCGCTTCCCGGCGCCTCCGCTGAAGACCCACTCTCTACGCTCGACCGCCTACACTGGAGAGCCCCGCCGACCCCACTCTGCTCCACCGGCCGCCTGGCGCCTCGCTCGATGGCCGAAGCCCGGCCGCCTGCTGCCGATTCGCGCTGCGCGCGCCGTCGCTGCCGAGGAGGAACCCTGCCGTCAAGCTTCCCTACTCCGCTGCTCCTCCACAGTGCTCAACCAGCCGAACCGGCCTCCTCCGCCTGGGAAAATGGACGGACCACCCCAAAACTGCCGGACAACCACCAAAAACCCGCAATCTTCGGTGGGCAATTACGGAGGTCTCAGGACTCCAAATTTGAAACTGAAGTGTGCGTTGGAAAAGAAAATAATTCATACTACGTAATCATGGGGTTTTCTCAAAGATTAAACAGAATTTAGATGATGCAAAATGAGCTCAAATATAGGGTTTGAATTAAAATCGAAATGGAAAAACTCCTACCTGGTGGGGCTTAGCCCGTCGCTTCACGGCGATCCGCCGACCGGATTCGCAACCGCCTTGGGAGGAGGAGGAGAAGAAGATGGGAGGTGCTCCTAGTTTCTTGGGTTCCTTCCACTAGATAGTTGGGCAAGGGAGAGGTAGAATGTGGGTTTGAGTGTTTAAGTAAGAAGATTAATTAAATTTTTAATTATCTTAAACCCCTAATTTTAACCCGCATCCGAAACATTTGGCGAGGTCAAAATTAAACCTCCCCTAGGGTAAACACCACCTCCCGAGCACAACGGTGGTCTCGGAATTTTATTCTGAGGTGCCGTTCAAATGTTATAAAACCGAACGCCCAAAGCCACCAAATTACGTAAACGCCCCAGGGTCCATTTTTCACAGACGGCCCATGCCCGCGAAACTTAGACCCCTCCTAGGGTAAACGGAACGTTCCAGACTCAACATTGCCCTTAGTTATCCAATCAGAGCCACCATTTAAGAGATACTTGAGTTTCACCATTAAACGAATATATTAATTAATTAATTTATCCGTTTAACATTCCGAAAGCGAGCGAGGGGTCCAAACATCCCGGGCCGACATTTTTTATGTTGTTCCTAGGGTGAACACCCCATTACAGACCCATCCGTACACTCGGATCTCTGATTTGAAGCACCATTTAGGAGTTATCACATTTATTTGGTGTTTCTAGTGTGAACGCACTGAAAATTTAATTTTGGCCACTCTGGTGCTCGGAATCGCACGCCGTCTGAAGGCGCTGCTCTGTAATAACATCAAGAATATTCCAAAGTCTTTTGTAGCAAAAACGGGGTTCTTACATCATTCCCTCCTTCATGATTTTTTCCCCAAAAAGCAAAACCAGGGAACAACTCAGGGTACTAAGCCCGCACCTGGCTCTCTCGTATCCAGAAGAACTCATGCACATTTCTACACCACCGCACATAGACCAAAGGATTTGATCTATTCGCGCTAGGTCTTCCCTCGTCGATGACGTGCATATGAGCATGCACACATCTTCTCGGGTGAGTCACGCGGGAGACGTCGCACACCCACTCCATACTTTGGGGTTAGGGTAAGGCGGTAGGGAAAATCTCCATTCCTTTGCACGGTCTCAAACGGCCCGAAGTATCTCGGGGCTAGCTCACCTCCCCGACCGAACCTCCACGTCGCACACTGCGACTGGAATCACCGCCCGCACCTGGAACAAGGCCCGGTGAATCCCTCCTTAAGAATATCCATATGGTGATACACCCAAGGATATCTGGTCACGCAAGATTTCATAGTCGATGTATCTCAACCAAGACTCTCTTACACGCCCAGAAGCGAAGGAGTCAACACCATCGACCAAAGAAAAGGTCATACGCCTTTTTACCTTTCCAACATAGGGTTACACTGACACCCCGTGCAACACTGGTAACAACTCAAACAAGGAGCTGGGAGAGAAGCATTCCACACATAGAGTCTAAAAATTCTACTGTAGAAAGTAGAAGAGCTGTAGAACATACCTCTTATCACCACATGCTCTGCAGGATCGTAGACATTCAAGGCTCGTGGCTGTCAGTGGTCCCAACTATCATCTCCCAGAGCCTGACGTGGACCGCCTAGTCGTGATGGGAAGGCCTCGTAAAGTCATCCCACACTACCAGCTCCTCCTGAACCTCTTCTAGAACCACCTCTCTGGGTACTACTCCAATCACGATGTTGCCTCTGTCGTGGTGGTGCACCAGCTGCCTTCCAGAAGCTCTCTGCATGCCTAGTCAGGCAGTCCCGTGCCAGGTGACCACGACCATCGCAAGCATAGCACCGACTCTCTCTGGGATGCACTGGTGCCCTCCGGTGCCACTGTGGTGTGCGACCACACCCCTGAGTCCGGTTGTCAGAAATCCACCTGCGTCGAGGTTCTGCTTGCCGACGCCTGCTAGCTGTGGCAGACGTCTCGGCTCCAACATGCCTATTGCCACCACCAACTCCAGAACGTGACAGGAAGATCTCCATCACCAGTGCCTTATCTAGCACCCCATCATATATGGAAATGACCAAGGGAACTATGACAGCACAAATCTCTCGGCGGAGACCTTACTCAAACTTCGGTGCTCATAAGTTATCATCGTGGACCAAGTCTGGGTAAAAGAGTGAACGGTCTGTGAAACTAGCCGCGTAATCGGCCACTGTCATCCCTCTCTGCTGAAATTGTAGGAGCTCCTAAATACGAACGGATTACAAGAAGCAGGGGCAAAACACCTCACGAAACAATAACTGGAAGTCACCCCATGAAAGTGACGACTCGTTAAGAGGCTGAGTCACCAGACTCCACCAACACCAAGATGCTCCGCAAAAAAAGGTTGGTGGCCAAAGCCACCATAAGATCTGTCGATGTCTGCACAATCCTGAAAAGGCTAACCACTATCTCTAGCCAAACCTCCGCTGCCTGAGGGTCTAGCTCACCACTGGACCTCAGCGGTCTCTACCGCTGGAACTCATGGAGCTCACTCAAACTGCACTCAAACTCAGCCTGCTCTGTTGAAGCTGTCTGCTGGTCAAAAGGTGGGGGTGCTGCTAGCGGCCCACCCAGAGAAAGGGGATCGCATGATGGGTCCTGAACTGTGGCCTCATAGCTCACAGGGTCGTCGTCACAAACCAAAGCTGGTATCCTGGCTAGCTGTCTTCGCGGAGACATCCTGAATATTATCAAGGAGTGCTGCGGTCAGATGAGCATATATGAATATACCAATAACAAAAATGGAGAGCTGAATCAAGAAGGACAGTCAAAGACTCAATCCAATGTGATTCACAAACCAATTTTCCCTGCAACAAGTGTCTCATCATTCTGAGTCGACAAGCGGGTTATCAGGTTTCTGCTGAATGGATACGTCGGCTGCCACACCATCACTGGACACCCTGACCTGAGATCCGCTCTTGAGACACGTTAGCACTGTTTCCCTAAATCCCAACCAATTCATTTTATTTTAGGGATGTCCGAACAGCGTCCCAAGGAATGAACAACCTCTGATACCACTTTTTCACGACCCGACCCTACCCGGGATCGAGCCGCAACTACCCCAAGCCCGCCTCCATAGGCCAGGGGCTGGCGACCAGCGCCCAAGGCGCAACAACTTGGGGAGGCCTTTTCCTAAGTACCTGTACACACACATGCAGCACACTAAATGCAAAAGTGCAGAGTAAAAGAAAGGACAAGAATAGTAAAAGAACAACTGCTATATATATATAAACCACAGAAGTGCATCGACCTCTAAATAGTACAAAGTACAAGCTAAAGGTAAACTGAAAAGAAAAGGGAAAAAACATGCGCCTAAAAAAAGTGCCACAACCCGGCAACAGGTAAAACAACAGTAAATAGATGAGAGGGTCTCACACCTGGAACCTGACAATGACCACCGCATGCGGTCCAGGCTCCCAACTCCTAAGCTCCTCTGACGTCACAACCAACCTATCCATCATCTGCAAGGGCACACCAAGTGCGGGAAAATCCCAAGAAGGGGTGAGTATAAAAATACTCAGTACGATACCTCGAAGGATCGAGGGAGAAACAAAGGAGGTACCGAAGGGTGAGCATTAGATCAAACCGGAAAAGTAAAGGAGTGAAACCGAGAGTGCAGTAAGGAGTACAACAGTAAAGAGTCCAGCTTAACCCAACAAGAGGAAGGAGGTAGACTCGTCCCACCATGAGAATCTAGACACGAAAACCACGTGGCATACCCCATGTGTCTTTACTTGTCCTAGAGGGAGAGTAACCAAGCCCAAGAAGTGGGTACTGAAACAAGGTATATACATATATGTATGCTCAAACAATAAATCCAAACAAGATCATAAGGGGATCTTCATCCCATATCTCACCCCAAGAGAGTGAGTCACCAACAGTCCCAGAAGTAAACATCATCGATGCCCAGCATCCCACACGTCTTCCCTGAACCGCAAGTGAAGGGGCTCAAGTCACTGCACCTTAACACTATCCACTTTGGGCGGCTCAGACTCACCCACATGGTTTTAGGTCGCTTCACAAGGACGTGTCTCTGTGGGAAGAGTTCCCCTCGTACTTGAGGGTTCTGGGTTATGTCAAACCACACCTCGTCACTACCCCACAGTTGAGAGGTCTCCTTAAACATAGGGTCATTCCATCATTGACCCATACAACCAAGGTTCCTGCTCTGGTAATCATGGAGAAAATCCATAGACTAGCCTAGTATAAAGGACTGAGTCTGAATGTCAATGAGTGACCCACTGCCCAGCCTTTCCGGAGGGTAAACCCTAACCAGATATCGGTTGACCCACTGTCCAGCCCTGCTGGAGGGTAAACACTAACCAGATATCGGGTGACCCACTGCCCTGCCATGCTAGAGGGTAAACCCTAATACATTATCAGGAGACCCACTACCCAGCCCCGCTGGAGTGTAGACCTGGAGTAAGTCGACAGGAGACCCACGGCCCAACCTTGCTGGAGGGTAGACATGGAACTAGACGACGAGTGACCCACTGTCGAGCCCTGCTGGAGGGTAGACCCTAAGAGGTCATCGGGTGACCCACTGCCCAGTCTCTGCTAGATGGTAGACCCTAAGAGTGTCAGGTGACCCACTTCCTAGTCTCTACTGGAGGTTAAACCCAAGAAGTCCATGAGAAACCCACTGCCCAGCCCTGCCGGAGGGTAAACCCAAAGAAGTCAATGAGTAACCTACAGCCCAGCCCCGCTGGAGGGTAAGCCCGGGACTGCTCTGGCCATCACCACTAGATGGTACAACACGAGCCAACTGAACACACAGTGGGTATCGCACAACCACCTGATTCCGGAACAAAGCCAGGGGAAACCACTCAACCCTGCTGATCTAAACCATCGAGCATAGAGCCAGGGGAAAAACTCAACCCTGCTGGTCAACAATCGAGAACAGAGGGACCCTCTACATCACGAGAGGTCAAAAGTATGTAAAGAAGAACACGACACGCACATGGGGCCCACTCGACATGTGTCCCCACCTCAACCCCAACCAAGCGCACAAATGTTCATAGGTACAAACAACCCCAATGTGTACCTCCAAGAATTCACGTATACTCCCAAAGAATACCATGTCTTCAGCGCTAAAGCTATCGTGCACACGACACCCCAACATCAACGCGAAGGGCATAAACATTACTTCGCCAACTTGCCACCTCATCGGCCTAGGCACGACCAACCACATGTCATTAAGCATTTACTCCACTCACACGGAAGTGCACGCGATCACGCACCAAGGGTTCATTGCAAGAATCGCGGATAGAACCACCATCGGAATGCCATTCATGTTTCCACATTTGATGAGATCTCAAAGGAGACTTCACACATCCCAATGGATTGCACCATTGAATTTCTCTCAGAAAAACACGTGAGATCGACTACTTACTCACCTCAAATGGATATCCGAAGAAAAAGTCACCAACACCGCCTCACGCCCGAATGGCGTCCCGTGATCCCGAGCGTCGGCCCCAAAAACAGTCGGGCGCATTGCACCATTGCGCTCCCCTCGAGAAAATATGTCAAAAGGATTGATCACTTGAGTGGAACGGATATTCGGAGAAAAAGATGCATTCCGGTGCACTGCACACGAGTGGTGCTACGTGGGACCCGTATCCCAGTCCCAAAACACAAGGAACGGATCACGCAGCTGTGATCCTCTCGAAAAAGTACACAAGATGGACTATTCACTTTTCCAAAACGGGCACTTGGTGATAAAGATGGAAATCACCATCAACTCCCGAAACGGCCCTCACGAGGCCCACACCATCATGCGAAATTAAAGCGGGAGGATTGTATCATTGCAATCCCCTCGAAAAAACATCCAGAATCGACTACTCGCACGCCCCGAACAGACGCCCGATGAGAAAGTCGTTAAACACTGCTAGCAGCTCAAAAGACGGACCGTGGGGCCCACACCTCAACTGCGATTTCGGCACCTGAAACCATACTAGAAACCTCCGGCTCGACACCAAGGTCGCAACGCCACTGACGGCGCTCAATTCGGACATCAGATGTGTCTGCGCCGTCCAGAACAAGAACCCCGAGAAAAACGGCCAAGCACTTAATGGTGTGTCATGCAACCGAGACCCTCGTTTCGGATTAAAAATCCCCAAAACCATCTCAAAATATTCCTCTCATTATGAGGGATGCGCCGCCATAGGCGGCTTGTGAAACCGACTCCCGGTTTATGATTTATTAAATATAAACCATTTTCATAATAATAATAATAATATTATTATTATTATAATTATTATTATAACTTATTATTTTTTTTTATTATTTTTCTAAAACTATTGTGGGGTCCCGAGGGAGCCTTTTCCAAGTCAACCCGGCCATTTGGCTGGGTACAGGTCTCCTCCTATGGTCGTCGCGTGACCTCGGCTTCCGCAGCAACCGGCTGGCTGCACGGGCCGGTCTGCCCCTGCATCGCCCGCCCAAAGGCAGCCGCCGACCTCCCCCTGACCAGGCGCTCACCGGCGCCTCCGCTGAAGACCCACTCGCTACGCCCGACCGCCTACGCTGGAGAGCCCCGCCGACCCCACTCTGCTCCACCGGCCGCCTGGCGCCTCACTCGATGGTCGAAGCCCGGCCGCCTGCTGCCGATCCGCGCTGCGCACGCCGTCGCTGCCGAGGAGGAACCCTGCCATCAAGCTACCCATCTCCACTGCTCCTCCGCAGTTCTCACCCAGCCGAACCGGCCTCCTCCACCTGGGAAAACGGACGGACCACCCCAAAATCGCCGGACAACCACCAAAACCCCGCAATCTTCGGCGGGCGATTACGGAGGTCTCGGGACTCCAAATTTAAAACTGAAGTGTGCGTTGGAAAGGACAGAATTCATACTACTCAATCATGGGTCTCTCTCAAAGATTAAATAGAATTTATACGATGCAAAATGAGCTCAAATGGAGGGTTTGAAATTAAAAACGAAATGAAAAAACTCCTACCTGGTGGGGTTAGCCCGTCGCTTCGCGTCGATCCGCCGACCGGATTCGCAACTGCCTTGGGAGGAGGAGGAGAAGAATATGGGAGGTGATCCTAGTTTCTTGGGTTCCTTCCACTAGAGATTTGGACAAGGGGGAGGAAGAATGTGGGTTTGAGTGTTTAAGTAAGATGATTAATTAAATTTTTAATTATCTTAAACCCCTAATTTTAACCCGCATCCGAAACTTTTGGCGAGGTCAAAATTAAACCTCCCCTAGGGTAAAAACCACCTCCCGAGCACAACGGTGGTCTCAGAATTTTAATCTGAGGCGCCGTTCAAATGTTATAAAACTGAACGCCCAAAGCCACCAAATTACGTAAACGCCCCTGGGTCCATTTTTCACAGATGGCCCATGCCCGCGAAACTTACACCCCTCCTAGGGTAAACAGCACGTTCCGGACTCAAAGTTGCCCTTGGTTTTCCGATACGAGCCACCGTTTAAGAGATACTTTAGTTTCACCATTAAACGAATATATTAATTAATTAATTTATCCGTTTAACATTCCGAAAGTGAGCGAGGGGTCCAAACATCCCGCGTCGACATGTTTTATGTTGTTCCTAGGGTGAACACCCCATTACGGGCCCATCCATACACTCGGATCTCTGATCTGAAGCACCGTTTAGATGTTATCCCATTTATTTGGTGTTTCCAGTGTGAACGCACTAAAAATTTAATTTTGGCCACACCGGGGCTCGGAATCGCACACCGTCTGAAGGCGCTGCTCTGGAATAACATCAAGAATATTCTGAAGTCTTTCGTAGCAAAAACTGGGTTCATACATCATTCCCTCCTTCAAGCTTTTCGTCCCCAAAAAGCAAAACCAGGTAACAACTCAGGGTACTAAGATCGCACCTGGATCTCCCGTATCCAGAAGAACCCATGCACAGTTCTGTGCCACTGCACACAGACCAAAGGATTTGATCTGTTCGCTCTAGGTCTTTCCTCGCTGATGACGTGCATAGGAGCACGCACACATATTCTCGGGTGAGTCATGCGGGAGACGTCGCACACCCACTCCAGAATTTGGGGTTAGGGCAAGGTGGTAGGGAACCTCGCCATCCCTTTTCACGATCTCAAACAGCCCGAAGGCTCTCGAGGCTATCTCACCTCCCCGACCGAACCTACCCGTCGCACACCACGACTATAATCACCGCCCGCACCTAGAACAAGGCTTGGTGATTCCCTGCTTCAGAATATCCATATGGTGAAGCACCCAAGGATATCTGGTCATGAAAGATTTCACAGTCGATGTATCTCAACCAAGACTCTCTTACATTCCCAGAAGGGAAGGAGTCAACCCCATCGACCAAAGAAAAGGTCCTACTCCTTTTTACCTTTCCAACATAGGGTTACACCGACGCCCGGTGCAACACTGGTAACAACTCAAACAAGGATCTGGGAGAGAAGCATTCCACACATAGAGTCTAACAATTCTACTGTAGAAAGTAGAAGAGATTTAGAACGTACCTCTTATCACCACATGCTCTGCAGGATCGTAGACATTCAAGGCTCGTGGCTGTCAGTGGTCCCAACTGTCATCTCCCGGAGCCTGACGTGGACTGCCTAGTGGTGATGGGAAGACCTCGTAAAGTCATCCCACACTACCATCTCCTCCTGCTCCTCTGCTAGAACCACCTCTCTGGGTACTACTCCAATCACGACGCTGCCTCTGTCGTGGTGGTGCACCTGCTGCCTGCCTGAAGCTCTCTGCATTCCTGGTCGGGCAGTCCCGTTCCAGGTGACCTCGACCATCGCAAGCATAGCACCAACTCTCTCTGGGATGCACTGGTGCCCTCCAGTGCCACTGTGGTGTGCGACCACAACCCTGAGTTCGGTTGTCATAAATTCACCTACGTCGAGGTTCTGCTTGCCGACGCCCGCTAGCTGCGGCAGACATCTCGGCTCTAACATGCATGTTGCCACCACCAACTCCAGAATGTGACAGGAAGCACTCTGTCACCAGTGCCTGCTCTAGCACCCCAACATATGGGGAAATTTCCAAGGGCACTATGACAGCACAGATCCCTTGGTGGAGAACCTTCTCAAACATCCGCGCTCATAGGTTATCATCATGGACCAAGTCCGGGTAAAAGAGTGCACGGTCTGTGAAACTAGCCGCGTACTCGGCCACTGTCATCCCTCTCTATTGAAACTGTAGGAGCTCCTAAATCCGAACGGAGCACAAGAAGGAGGGGAAAAACTCCTCATGAAATAATAACTTAAAATCACCCCACGAAAGCGACGACTCGTTAAGAGGCTGAGTCACCAGACTCCACCAGTGCCAAGCTGCTCCGTGAAAAAAGGTTGGCGGCCAACGCCACCATAAGATCTGTCGGTGTCTGCACAAGCCTGAAACGGCTAACCACTATCTCTCTCCAAACCTCTGCTGCCTGAGGGTCTAGCTCACCACTGGACCTCAGCGGTCTCTGCCGCTGGAACTCATGGAGCGCACTCAACCTGCACTCAAACTCAGCCTGCTCTGCTGAAGCTGTCTGTTGGTCAATAGGTGGGGGTGCTGCTAGCGGCCCACCCAGAGAAAGGGGATCGCATGATGGGTCTTGAACTGTGGCCTTGTAGCTCACAGGGTCATCGTCACAAACCAAAGCTGGTATCCTGCCTAGCTGTCTTCAGGGAGACATCCTGAATATTATCAAGGAGTGTCATGGTCAGATGAGCATATATGAATATACCAATAACAACAATGGATATCTGACTCAAGAAGGACAGTCAAAGACTCAATCCTATGTGATGCACAAACCAATTTTCCCTGCAACATGTGTCTCAGCATTCCGAGTCGACAAGCCGGTTATCAGGGTCCTACTAAATGGATACGTCGACCGCCGCACCATCACTGGACTCCCTAGCCTGAGAGCCGCTCTCGAGACACGTTAACATTGTTTCCTTAAATCCCAACCAATTCCTTTTATTTTAGGGATGTCCGAACAGTGTCCCAAGGAACGAACAACCTCTGATACCACTTTTTCATGACCCTACCCTACCCGGGCTCGAGTCGCAACTACCCCAAGTCCGCCTCCATAGGCCAGGGGCGGGCGACCAGCGCCGAAGGCGCAACAACTTGGGGAGGCCTTTGCCTAAGTACTTGTACACACACATGCAGCACACTAAATGCAAAAGTGCAGAGTAAAATAAAGGACAAGAAGAGTAAAAGAACAACTAATATATATATATATATATATATAAACCACAGATGTGCATCGACCTATAAACAGTACAAAGTACAAGCTAAAGGTAAACTGAAAAGAAAAGGGGAAAAACATGCACCCAACCCAAAAGTGCCACAACCCGGCAACAGGTAAAACAACAGTAAATAGCTGAGAGGGTCCCACACCTGGAACCTGACAATGACCATCACATGCGGTCCAAGCTCCCAGCTCCTAAGCTCCTCTGACGTCACGACCGACCTATCCATCATCTGCAAGGTCACACCAAGTGCGGGCAAATCCCAAGTAGGGGTGAGTATAAAAATACTCAGTAGGATACCTCAAAGGCTCGAGGGAGAAACAAAGGAGGTACCGAAGGGTGAGCAGTAGATTGAACCATAAATGTAAAGGAGTGCAACCGAGAGTGCAGTAAGGAGTACAACAGTAAAGAGTCCAGCTCAACCCAACAAGAGGAAGGAGGTAGACTCGTCCCACCACGAGAATCTAGACACGAAAACCACGTGGCATACCTCGTGCGTCTTTACCTGTCCTGGAGGGAGAGTAACCAAGCCCAAGAAGTGGGTACTGAAACAAGGTATATACATATATGTATGCTCAAACAAGAAACCCAAACAAGATCGTAAGGGGATCTTCATCCCATAGCTCAGCCCAAGAGAGTGAGTCACCAACAGTCCCAAAAGTAAACACCATCGATGCCCATCATCCCACACGTCTTCCCTGAGCCGCAAGTGAAGGGGATCAAGTCACCGCACCTTAACACTATCCTCTTTGGGAATCACAGACTCGCCCGCATGGTTTTAGGTCGTGTCACAAGGACGCGTCTCGGTGGGAAGAGTGCCCCTCATACTTGAGGTTTCCAGGTTATGTCAAACCACACCTAGTCACTACCCCACAGTTGAGAGGTCTCCTTAAACACAAGGTCATTCCATCACTGACCCATACAACCAAGGGTCCTACTCTGATAATCATGAAGAAAATCCACAGACTAGCCTAGTAGAAAGGACTGAGTCTGAATGTCAATGAGTGACCCATTGCCCAGCCCTGCTGGAGGGTAAACCCTAACCAGATATCGGATGACCCACTGCCCAGCCGTCCTGGAGGGTAAACCCTAACTAGATATCGGGTGACCCACTGCCCTGCCATGCTAGAGGGTAAACCCCAATACATCATCAGGAGACCCACTACCCAGGCCCGCCAGAGTGTAGACCTGGAATAAGTCGACAGGCGAACCACTGCCCAGCCTTGCTTGAGGGTAGACCTGGAACTAGACGACGAGTGACCCACTTCCCATCCCTGCTGGGGGGTTGACTCTAAGAGGTCATCGGGTGACCCACTTCCTAGTCTCTGCTAGAGGTTATACCCTAAGAGTGTCAGATGACCCACTGCCTAGTCTCTACTGGAGGGTAAACCCAAGAAGTCCATGAGAAACCCACTACCCAGCCCTGCCGGAGGGTAAACCCGAAGAAGTCAATGAGTAACCCATTGCCCAGCCCCGCTGGAGGGTATGCCCGGGACTACTCTGGCCATCTCCATTGGATGGTGCAACACGAGCCAACTGAACACAGAGTGGGTATCGCACAACCACCCAACTCCGGAACAAAGCCAGGGGAAACCACTCAACCCTGCTGATCTAAACCATCGAGCACATAGCCAGGGGAAAAACTCAACCCCGATGGTCAACAATCGAGAACAGAGGGACCCTCTACATCACGAGATGTCAAAAGTACGTAAAGAAGAACACGACACGCACATGGGGCCCACTCGAAGTGTGGCCCCACCTCAACCCCAACCAAGCGCACAAAGTTTCTTAGGTACAAACAACCCCGACGTGTGCCTCCACGCATTAACGTATACTCCCAGAGAATACCACGTCTCCAGCCCTAAAGCTATCGTGCACACGGCACCCCAACGTCAACGCGAAGGGCATAAATTTTACTTCTCCAACTTACCACCTCATCAGCCTAGGCACGACCAACCACATCTCATTAAGCATTTACTCTACTCACACGGGAGTGCATGTGATCATGTACCAAGGGTTCTTTTCAAGCATCGCGGATAGAACAACCATTGGTACGCCTTTCATGTTTCCACATTTGATGAGATCTCAAAGGAGACTTCGCACATCCCAACGGATTGCACCATTGAATTTCTCGCTGAAAAACACGTGAGATCGACTACTTACTCACCTAAAATGGATATCCGATGAAAAAGTCACCAACACTGTCTCACGCCCGAACGACGTCCTGTGATCCCGAGCCTCGGCCCTGAAAACAATTGGGCGCATTTCACCATTGCGCTCCCCTCTAGAAATAAGGTCAAAATGACTACTCACTTGAGTGGAACGGATATCCGGAGAAAAAGATGCATTCCGTTGCACCGCACACGATCGGTGCTACGTGGGACCCGCATCCCGGTCCCAAAACACAACGAATGGATCGCGCCACTGTGATCCTCTCGAAAAAGTACACAAGATGGACTATTCACTTTTCCAAAACAGGCACCCGGTGATAAAGCTGGAAATCACCATCAACTCCCGAAACAGCCCTCACGGGGCCCGCACCATCGTGCAAAATTAAAGCAGGAGGATTGTACCATTGCAATCCCCTCGGAAAAACATCCAGAATCGACTACTCGCATGCCCCGAACAGACGCCCAATGAGAAAGTCTTTAAACACCGCTCACAGCTCAAAAGACGGTACGTGGGGCCCACGCCTCAACTGCGGTTTTGGCACCTGAAACCACAGTGGAAACCTCCGGATCGACACCAAGTTCGCAACGCCACTGACGGCGCTCAATTCGGACATCAGATGTGTTCGCGCCGTCCAGAACAAGAACCCCGAGAAAAACGGCCAAGCACTTAACGGTGTGTCATGCCACTAAGACCCTCGTTTCGGGGATTAAAAATCCCCGAAACCATCTCAAAATATTCCTCTCATTATGAGGCATGTGTTGCCATAGACGGATCACGAAACCGACTCCTGGTTTATGATTTATTAAATACAAACCATTTTCATAATAATAATAATAATAATATAATAATTATTATTATTATTCTTATTATTATAACTTATTAATTATTACTATTGTTTTTTTTTCTAAAACTATCGCGGGGTCCCGGGGGAGCCCTTTTCCAAGTCAACCAAGCCATTTTCCCGGGTCCAGGTCTCCTCACGAGGTCGCCGCGCGACCTCGGTTTCCGCAGCAACCGGCTGGCTGCGCCGGTCGGTCTCCCCCTGCATCGCCCACCCAAAGGCAGCCGCCGACCTCCCCCGGACAAGGCACTTGCCGGTGCCTCTGCTGAATACCCGCTCACTGCGCCCGACCACCTGCGCTGGAGAGTCCCGCCAACCCCACTCCGCTCCACCGGCCGCCTGGCGCCTCGCTCGATGGCCGAAGCTCGGCCGCCTGCAGCCGATCCGCGCTGCGTGCGCCGTCGCTGTCGAAGAGGAACCCCGCCGTCGAGCCGCCCTACTCCGCTGCTCCTCCACGGTGCTCACCCGGCCGAACCGGCCTCCGCCGCCTGGGAAAACGGCCAGACCACCCAAAAACTGCCGGACAACCACCAAAAACCTGCAATCTTCGGCAGGCGATTGCGGAGGTCTCGGGACTCCAAATTCGAAACCGAAGTGTGCGTTTGGAAGTAAAGAATTCATACTAAGCAATCATGGGGTTTTCTCAAAGATTAAACAGAATTTTGATGATATAAAATAAGCTCAAATGGAGGGTTTAAAATTAAAAATGAAACGGAAAAACTCCTACCTAGTGGGGCTTAGCCAGTCGCTTCGCGGCGATCCGCCGGCCGGATTCGCAACCACCTTGGGAGGAGGAGGAGAGGAAGATGGGAGGTGATCCTGGTTTCTTGGATTCCTTCCTCCAGAGAGATGGAAAAGGGGGAGGAAGAATGAGGTTGTGAGTGTTTATGTAAGAAGATTAATTAAATTTTTAATTAACTTAAACCCCTAATTTTAACCCGCATCCGAAACTTTTGGCGAGGTCAAAATTAAACATCCCCTAGGGTAAACACCACCTCCCGAGAACAAAGGTGGTATCATAATTTTAATCTAAGGCCCCGTTCAAAAGTTATAAAAATGAACGTCCAAATCCTCCAAATTACGAAAACGCCCCTGGGGCCATTTTTCACAGACGGCCTGTGCCCGTGAAACTTACACCCCTCCCAGGGTAAACGACACATTCTAGACTTAACGGTGCCCTTAGTTTTCCAATCCGTGACACCATTTCATAGATACTTTAGTTTCACCATTAAATGAATAAATTAATTAATTAATTTATCCGTTTAACGTTCTGAAAGTGAGCGAGGGGTCCAAACATCCCGCACCGACATGTTTTATGTTGTTCTTAGGGTAAGCACCTCATTCCGGACCCATCCGTACACTCAGATCTCTAATATTAATCACCGTTTAATAGTTATCCCATTTATTTGGCGTTTCCAGTGTGAACGCACTCAAAATTTAATTCCGGCCACTTCGGGGCTAAGAATCGCACACCATCTGAAGGCGCTGCTCTAGAATAACATCAAGAATATTCCAAAGTCTTTCACAGAAAAAACCTGGGTTCTTATAGAGACACAATTAAGTAGGTTGACTATAGTAGAATCGCAAACGTATCTTGTTCATACACTTGATACTCATCACATGAAAATTTTCATTCTCTCTACCCAACACTCAAATTTCCTTTCCTAACTGATTTCCATTCTAGATTGATCTTCTTAAGAATATATTTCACCATGGTTCTATTTTTTATACCCTTTTGTAGGTTGATGATATCTAGGGAATATTACTACTTTTTAATATTTTATATGACTTTATATTGTGAAATTTGTTTTCAAATATTTTAAAGTAAATGTTCGGTTTTTAAATAATTAAAGGGATTGTTTCAAGATTTGGTTTGATTGTTGGTTTCTAAAAAATTTAAAATATTATTTTTTATTCTACCTTCATGTAATATAAATTTCTTGCGTTTATTTTCCTATTATAAAATATAATCCCTATACACTCCTTATTTTACCCCTCTTTGAGCATATTTATATTACCTTATTAAGAAAATTCATAGAATCATTAGCGAAGTTATGATGGGATCCTTGGATCACATGCTTCTTATACAATTTGGTTTTTATATAATTATATTCTTATAGTATGTGCTCATATTTTCATCATATTCATTTGGGGTTTCATGCTTTATCGGACGAGAATGGGTCTTTTAGGACTTGAGGGTGGTCGTGGACCATTACATGACAGGTTTTGGTAGGATGCATTATTTTCATTTTTATATCATTTCCATGTATTTAATATGATTTTATTTATTTATTTATTAAATAATGTTTATTTTGAGTACATTTATTGTTTTCTGTTTGATAAAACATTCATAAATTTTGTTTCTTTATGTAAAGGTTATTTTCACCAACCAATGGCAATCAAGAACGCTCTTCAAATCAGGGGAAAATCACCTCAAATATTATTTCAGTTGGTACTCTAGGTTGGTTTGTTACAAGT
The DNA here is from genome assembly GCA_963277665.1 of Viscum album. Taxonomy (NCBI): domain Eukaryota; kingdom Viridiplantae; phylum Streptophyta; class Magnoliopsida; order Santalales; family Viscaceae; genus Viscum; species Viscum album. The sequence continues at coordinate 68,665,112 of OY728154.1, forward strand.
TGGTATTATATATAGGTTTATTCATTTTTAGATATTAGTTTAGTTACCTTTGGTGTTAGGATTAGAGAACTATTTTTAAAACCTTTGATATGAGTCTATGTGTAGGATGATATCCTGAAATATTAGTTAAGTCCCATGTAGATGTGATTACCTAGAAATAGATCCTTATATGGATACTAAAAGTGGATTCTGGATCTATAATAAATCCACCTAGGATTAATTTTTCTAATAAGAGTGTGTTGGTTTTTAACTCAATCATCACCTTGTTCATGGAAAATTGGTCTAACTGCACACTTAGTTTGAAACTCTTAAGAGATATTAATTGGTTTATTATATTTTATTTATAACCCATATAAAAGAATTTATTTCCTAGTCACTTTGATTTATTAGGTTGATAATTGTAATATAAACAAACATAATGTAACCTAGGTCAAACTTAGTCTTATATAGGTTGAACATAACGAATTATAGCTTAAAATGATAATTTAAAAGATAAAGACATTTAATTTTTGAATTAATTTTATGATTATTTCCCTATATTATTGATTTTTTTTGTCACTCATTTCAACCCTTTTTGTTTTTGTAATGGCTGTAACTAAAAGGAATCATAGGTGTAAAGGAAAATGCGAAGAACACCTTTACTGAAAACACATCAAAGTGGGATATGGAATGAGAAACACTGATATAATGTAAAATAATCCATCATGAAATATGATTAACAATATGAACACAGTTATATTATAAAACACACCATAGAAATGAAGGATGCAGTATTAGGAAGGATCAAGTAATGAATATGATGGATGAAAAAATATTAGGTTTCATATATATCAAATGTGTGGAGAGAATCATCGAGGTATATTCTTGAAGAGGACTAGAAGATTATTTAATTTTAGAATAAAGAGTCATTGAGAATAAAATTTCACAGGAAAATTATGTGTTCGGTTAATTCAATTGAAAGTAACTGAGTTCATCATAAGGTACAATAATAATTCCATTTCTTATGTGTGGGGAACTTAGGAATTATCTAAGTTAATTCCATAATCCAAGGACTTACTAAAATAAAGATAATAACTAACCTATAATATTAAGAGGATAGTGGAATTTCTATACAAGTACTACCCCCAAAGTGGATCTAGATATTTAAGGAACACATACCCTCCAATCCATAGATATAGATGCGTTTTTAGAATTTGATTAAATAAAATCTAGTATATCTAAGAAGTTTTTCATGATTATTAAATCACAACTCAATGCTTTTATTAATGAATAAATCATCTAGTGGTCTAATTATTATATTTCAAGTTGAATTTTATAGGAAATTTCCTTGTGTAAATATTTTTATCCTTCTATTAGATAAATTTAACATGACATTAGTGATTGATTGGTTCTCATGACTTAGAGGAGAAAATATGTGGATTGTGGAAAATACATTCATATTAGTCTATGATATTCCATAAATGATAGGGTAATAATAAAAAATCTCATTAAAATAATATAAAATGGACCTTGATAGTGAATAACAATATATTGTTGTCTCAAATAGTCAGATTGATACACAATAATTACTTTATGATTATTCTAAGAAGAAAGAAATGATTCCGGGATTATAAGGTTGATATCTCACTAGAAATTCTACCCTAAGTCAAACTTATAGATACACTTAGCTAATTTAATTAAAACTTAATAATTAAAAATTCTAGGATGAAATATTTTTAAGGTGTGAGAATGTAATAACTTGAGTGTCACTGTATATATTCCAAAAACTATATAATATTTTTGATATATTTCTCCACAAAAAATTCTAAACATGAATGAAAATAATGAAACATTTATATAAAAATATAAGTATTTAATATAACCATTAAAACACATCCATTAAATTATTAGTAATTAATATAAGTAAGAAAAATATGAAATGTGGATATAATGTATAACATCCTACTTATAATACTAGTGAAATTCAATCTGTTTATCTAAAACAACTTATAAAATAATTTTATTCTTAAAAATATATTTTCCAATATTTGTATTTTGTTTCCAGATTATAAGTATATTATGATTATATAATAAAAAAATATAATAATAAAATGAATAATAGATTGATAAAAAATTAATCATTAATTTTTATAAAATAATAATAAGAAATAGTTAACATTTTAAAAAACCAGTTTCAATAAGATCCGTTTTACACTCTATTTTAGGATTTTATTTAAATATTGAAATATAAAATTTTATAAATTAAATTTGAAATAATGAAAATCAGTGTTTATTGAGAATAGTAATATTATTATAAGATGAATTTTTGATATGTTTCTAAAATGAATGATTTTAATGTGATTAGTGAAAAACAATATTTTTACAAATAATACTACATTATCACAACATTTGTATATAACTACGAATTGAAAAAAAAAATTGAATCATTTTTATAAGGAAAAATATTTATTTAATAATTTAAATTATAATTTTAAAATAATTTCTTTTATTTTATAAACCCATATATTGTATTTTAGAATTTATGTTATATTTTTTCAAAAAAATGTTCTTCTAACATTATTCATTTAGTATTTTAAAACTAATTTTGATAAATTTTAAGTATTGAAGCAAATATAATGGATTTTAAATTTATAATAATTATATTAGAATTATATAATAAGAAACATTTTATTTTTTATATTAAATGATAAATTAACAAGGTAAAAACAAGTTACCATCTTCAGGTAAAAGTGAGTAACCTTATATGTAAAGGGACTAATATGTTAAACATGTTTATATTTGAATGATGATAGTGTGGTTTAAATTTATATCCACTAAAATACATTATTTATTAATTTTTTTATCCATATTTATTTAGAGTTACTTCCCTTTATTCAAAAGGTTTCTTTATTTACAAAAATGCCATTCCATTTCTCTTATAAAAGGGGAACTCCCCGTATCATTTCCCCACACAGCAAAAAAATATTATTCTCAGAAAAACAAAATATGAAAAAATGTCCTAAAAACTCTTAGAAACTTTAATGGGGTTCTTTTATTCTCCAAATACCATTCATCAAATGATTAATCCTCATTGCAACAAAGATAATCCAAGAAGTGAGGTATAAGTTCCTAACCTCCCTTTCTATTTTATATTTTTAGGTGATTTTATTATTCCTAGAATTTCATTTCACCATTTATAAAATTTTCTTATTAGTATAATTATTATAATTTTATTTTATTTTAAAATAATAACCACCCTCCCCTTTTCCATTAATAAAAATGAAATTGTGAGTCGTGTGTTTTGAGGATTACCACCTCCACGACGTAATATTTTTTTTTCATTCACCACCCTAAAAGGATGGCCATAATAGTAAATTTTATTATATAAATAAAATATAAATTAGATATTTTATAATCTAAAATGATAAATCATATTACTCTTTTCCTCCATTCTATGGAAAATCAAATTTTTAACCATGCGTTTGTATAGACTACCACTTTCATGGGATGATTTATTTCCATTTTTTGTCTCATCACTAAATTACATGGATGTTCTTGAGAATTATTTTAAAGGATAAATGTGATTTTTATGATATCATTAAGGTTTTTGTATAATAATGTTTAGATCCTATTAATGATATGACCAAAAAATAATTATTCTCAATTTAATCATTTAAAAAAGCATACTGAGAGGAAGATCATTAATTGAAATTATAAAATATTTTTATATCCATTTCTTATTATTATAAATATTTTAAAATTCCAATACATCACAATGAGAAACACTAAATGAGATCATAATTCTACTGGTGGAATGGTATTATAACTATGTCACCTCATAATCATCAATAATCATGGTATATTCATGATTGAGTGGGTTTGACCGCATACTTAAGAAATGATGTAAAATTATATCATGGATGATTATGAAAACATAATTACTGGTATAATTTGATATAAATATTTAATTATTTTTTTATGGAAATTATGAATCAGTATTTTTCGGACTAATTAAAAAATACCCTTCATTGGTTGAAAACAATTGAAAATTGTCTGTTATCGATATCATCATCCAAGATAAGGACTAAAGTACTAAGGAATGGAAATTTTATTCATAATAAATAATTATAATTCATAATTTATAGTATATTGAATGAAATTTTAATGATACACATTTTAGGAGGAATGAATACTGACACTAATACAACAAAACTACTACAAACAGTTAAAACTATAAACACCTGATGTCAAATAATAATAAAAAAATAACTAATATACATAAAGATAAAGATTATAAATGGAAATAATAAATAGTTTTAGGTATGAATATTTTTATGAAAATTCTTATTGTGATATTTATATTTTTTATATAAGATCCTATCGTGCATTATACTTTGTAGGTAAACATGGTAATGGTTTCTTTGTCCAATTCTCAACTCCAGGGGACATGTTTGATATATGTGACACGTAACAACCCATCCTCTGGTCCCGTTATGTGACTACCCCAAGCCTACCTTCCATAGGACAAGGGCTGGCGACTGGCACGAAAGGCATAAATCCCGATAAAAATGGAAGGCATTGCCTTTATATAAGTAAACATACACAATAGAGTGCGCAAATGAAGCAAGCACTAAGTAACAACTGAGTACAAAAGTAAGTGCTGAAAAGTAAATCGGTCAGTATACAAACCTAACTGAAAGTACAGTACAACTGAGAAAGAAAGTACAAAAGAAGTAAAGTAAAGCAGCAACCATTGAGTCGTCCTCTGGATATCCAACCTAAAGGGTGGGTACACACAGTCTCCTCAACTTCCCGGGTCTGGTCGTCCACTCCGTGTACGTCTCGTCTAGTGGTACACCTCTAGGTATTGTCCAACTCCACAAGCCTCCACCTCGATCAGTGTTATCTGTCACCTGCTTCCAACATAACTTAGTTCGGGCATAGCCCATGCAGGGGTGAGTATACGATACTCAGTAGGGACCCCGAGACCCCTAAAGGTCTCCCAGAATCCACGAAAGATAAACCACAAAGAAAATATACAAAAAAGAAGTATCAACCAACTATACTTAGTTATATTCCCATACATATACCTCAGTCATCAATCTCAGTTCGACTCCAACTTTCGAGCCCATGCACAATCCAGTCCACATAGGAAAGAAGTCAATCATACCAATAATAATGATTGAAATAAAAGACTCATATCACACAGGTATACTACTCATGAATAGGGGTGAAGATGATTAGATGTAGCCTCTAAATCATCTCCACTGCAGAACCCACGTAGAATCCAAGTACAGAAGTCGTCGCTGCCAAACCCACGTAATATCCAAGTACAGTAACCATCGCTGTCGAACCCACGTAGAAACCAATTACAATCATCATCACTTCTGAACCCATGGAGGATCCAAGTACAGTCATCCTTACTACCGAACCCACATAGGATCCATGTACATTCGTCTTCATCGTCGAACCCATGGAGGATCCCATCATGGTAGTCGTCGCAGTCGCAGCAAGATCTAGGGTTTCCGCACACAGCGTACTTGATTTTTGGAGGGTCCGCTCCTCGAGTAAAGGGCGGTTAATACATCAACTATCACGAAGTCCAGAGTTGATTTATCCAGAAGGTCCGCCACGTCGTAGGGGGATAAACCAAACAAAATGTGTCAAAGACACTGAGTACATGATGACCAAGCACTTTTCCAAAAAGTACACAGCGTGTTGGTATGGTAACATGTCGTGTCTTCATACCTCGGGTACTGCCCGTGTTCCACAGCCCATGCCAAAGGGTTGTTCATGTAAAAATTATTTACAAGGCATGTGGTATGGTTTCACACCATGTACAAACATCTAGGGTCGGCTCTGTGTACACTGGCCATGTGCCCATACACGGCCTCAACCCTTGTTCTCTAACCCGTGTAATTGGTACACGGGTTAGCCCGTACCACTGTCCATGTCTGGTCGTGTGATAGATTACATGCACGTGTGCTCCACACCGTGTCCGTGTATCACAGGGTTACACGCTGAGTCTTGCGAAGTTGTTTCTTCCATTCTGCATAGATAGTACAAGTCGTGCCTCTTGGCCGTGTACTTATTTCCTTGTCAGTGTATTTCCCAAAATACATGTCGAGTCTCACGTATTCGCCACCTCATTACAGTGTGGAAAGTACACGTCGTGTGACAGAGGTCACACGCCATGTGTTTTCCATCTAACGTCTGAAACCCTAGCCGTAGAATTCCCGCACTATACGGCGTGTTCTCCAGGAGTACATGCTGTGTAGTCTAGAATTTTCCAGAAATGACGCCTCTGGCCAGCGTGCCTCCCTTGAAGCCGGTTCTTCATTCTGATGGTACATTCGTCATGAAACTTCAGACTCTAGGTCACCCCGTTGTCCTAAAGTCGATTCTGGTTATTTCGAGCTTCCGATCGGCTCTGAAATAACGTTTTGAATTATCGCTCGAGGAACAGTTGAGGAACGGTCCATCCCGTTCCAGTCTGAACCGTCACCCGCTATCATCGTCGCACCTCTACTAGGTTTTCGTGATTTTGAGTCTTTAATTTTGGGATCGTTGCATCACTTAACGAACTCTTAAGGATCCGTTGTTTGTCACCCATGAGGAACACGAAGAACCAACAAGAATCACAATAATGGTGGAGGATTCGGACCATGTTAGTTTGCCCTAGTATTTCCGCATTATTTCGGTAGCAGACGGTTAAAAAAGAAAAAAACAAGATGGAAAGAAGATTCAATGTTGATCCAATCAAAACACACCCCTACCTCAATAATTGATGTCGTGCGTCGGGCGTCGTGGGAGACGACGTCGCAGGGTGAGGTTTCATAGACGACATCGGTGTGCATCATCGTTCCTCGTGGATCTGGTGTTCTTTGTTGAAGAGATGTCATTCTTTGTCAAGAGAGGAGTTCTCTTCTTCTTCACATAAGTGTTCTCTCTAATCTTCCCCAACACAACATGTGCCAAAATAAAATAATAGGCTAAACTATTATTTTATTAATACAAGCAATTATAATTTCAAAATTCAAACCACTCCATTAATTAATTGAAGAGGGTGAATTCTTTAATTATCATGTGTTGGAATGAATTAAAGAGGGAGAGTGAGTGAGAGGAAGATTCCATATTTAAGAGGAGTTTACAAAATTAACGAAGGGGGTTTAGGGGGGTTTGGGGAAAATGAAAGTTCGGGGCTCGTGTGGGCCCCACCTCTCAGATATACACACATGGGACGTTGGATGGGTGTAGTCCCCACCAACAACATCCCATGGGAGGAATTAACCTCCTTAGATAAAAAATAAAATTTCCCCAACAATTTTATTTACTTCTTAATTAAACCCCAATAATTAACTTCTTCTCCCATGCAAACTCAACTACAATAAAGGTCCCCTTATGAAATTACTGGCATTGCAAGTTCATTGGTGCCCTTGGATTTTGATTCTGAGTACCGGTTCAAAAGTTAGAAAAACCCGCTCATTCATTTACTGAACGTACCCAAGATAAACATCGAAAATTGATTCCAGGCACACCGGGACTTGGAATCAAGTGTCGTCGGAAGCCACAGACTCATAAAATTCCAAATTATTTAAGACAAAAATTTCCTTGAAATTTTCGGGTCTTTACGTTACTCCCACCTCAGGGATTTATGTCCTCGTAAAGCTACAACATAAACTAGGGAAAAAAATGAGGGTACTGAGCATTCATATGAGCCTCCCTCTCCCAAGTGCTCTCCTGGACGATCCCGTGCTGCCAACGAATGTGCACCAGAGGAATCGACCGTCCACGTAGGACCCGCTCTTTTCAATCCTCGATCTCCACTGGGAACTCCGCAAATGTCACCCCATCATCAATGTCCAACTCCCCATGATCAATGATGTGGGTCGGGTCATGACCGTATCTCCTTAGCTGAGATACATGGAAGACGTCGTGCACCCAGTGCAACTGAGGTGGAAGGGCCAGGTGGTAAGCCTCCTCGCCTACCCTGTTGAGGACCTAGAATGGTCCGATGAAGCACGGAGATAACTTGCCACCCTGGACAAATCTTCGTAATCCACGTCGAGGTGAGACCCGTAAAAAAACATGGTCGCCATCCTCGAACTCCAGTGGTCTACGTCTCCTATCAGCATATGACTTCTTTCTACTCTGTGCAGTCCTTATTTTCTCCTAGATGAGATGTACCTTCTCTGTCATATCCTGAACCATCTCTGGTCCTAAAAGTGCTGACTCTCCAGGGTCAGTCTAACACAGAGGTGATCTGCAAGGTCAGTCGTACAGTGCCACGTATGGTTCCATCCCGATGGTGGAGTGGTAGCTGTTGTTGTATGCAAACTCCACCAAGGGTAGGTGATCCTCACAGCTACAACCAAAGTCAAAGAAACATGCACAGAGCATGTCCTTGAGTGTCTGAATGGTTCTCTCCATCTGGCCATCTGTCTGAGGATGAAAGGCAGTGCTCAGGCATAGCTGCGCCCCAAATGCCTCCTGAAACCCCATCCAAAGTCAGGATGTAAAGAGAGCGTCTCAATCGCAGATGATAGATGATGGAACACCATGAAGTCGTATGATATACTGAACGTAGAGGCATCCCAAGCTCTCTATTGAACCCTGATCTCTGATCGGAAGGAAGTGGGATGAATTGGTGAGTCAGTCGATGATCACCCAGATAGAGTCGTGTCCCCTAAATGTACGTGGAATCCCCATCACAAAATCCATGGATATACCATCCCACTTCCACTCTGGAACCTCTAAGGGCTATACCAAACTTGCTGGTACCTGGTGCTCCTCCTTCACTTGCTGGAACGTGAGGTATCGTGAAATGAACTCTACTACAACCTTCTTCATACCCGGCCACCAGTGTTGTCGTATGAGGTCCTGGTACATATTTACCACTATTGGATGTACCGCTAGAGAGGAAGTGTGAAACTCCCTCAGCACTTCCTCCTATAGTGCAACTGTTACCATGGTACATCCCCTAAAGAGGATGACGTGCTCTCCTCCTTCATAAAATACATCAGGCACCTGCCCTATGGAAATATGAGCACATCGCGTCTCATATTCAACGTCCCCACATTGTGCCTCTCTGACTCACTGAAGTCGTGGAGGAGTGACTGTGAGGGACTGTAAAAAGGATACCCCATCTCTATCCATTAAGGATATCTGCAAAGCGGCTAACTACTATGTCGCCTCTCCAAGTAGCTGAATGCCCGATCTCTTGTTGAGAGAATCATCCACAATGTTCCCCTTCCCAGGAGTATAGACTATCTCAAATTCATAGTCATGGAGGAACTCGAGACATCGCTTTTGTCTTAGGATCAGGTCCTTCTGTGAGAATATGTACCTGAGACTCTGGTGGTCAGAGTAGACTGTAAGACGCTCGCCTATCAGATAGTGTCGTCACATCTTCAAGGCGAAGACCACTGCTGCTAACTCCAGGTCAGGGGTAGCGTAGTTCTGATCGTGCTACCTCAACTGTCATGAACCATAGGTGATCACTACCCGCTCCTGCATCAGGACACACCTGATTCTGGTCCCTGATGCATCGCAGTAAACTACGTACCCTACACCCTCCTCCAGTAGCCTCAAGATGGGCACACTGGTCAATCTCTGTTTCAGCTCCTGGAATCTCTGTTGGCATCTATCTGACCACATGAAGGGTTTCCCCTTCTTCATCAATGCGGAAGGTGGTGCAGAAACTCTGGAGAAGTTTGTCACAAATCTCCAATAGTACCCAGCCAGACATAGGGAAACTCCGAACTTCTGTCATACTCCTGGGTGGCTCCCAAGCAAGTATTGCCTCGATCCTCACATGATCCATAGAAACTCTTTCCTCTGAAATGATGTTCCTCAAGAAGTGAACCTCTCGAATCCAGAACTGTCACTTTGAGAGTTTACTAAAAAGATGGTGCTCTCAAAGTGTGTCCAGTACAATCATTAAGTGGTAGGCGTGCTCCTCCACAATAGTCGAGTAAACCGGTATGTCTTCAATGAAGACTACGACAAAATGATCGATGTAAGGCTGGAATATCCTGTTCATGAGACTCATGAGCACTACCGGTGTATTGGTTACACCAAAGGGCATAACCAAGAACTCGTAGTGGCCATACCGACACCTGAAGGCCATCTTCTGCACATCCTCGTCTCGAACTCTGAGCTGATGATAGCCTGACCTGAGGCCTATCTTCGAGAACCATCGTGCCCCCTTGAGCTGATCAAAGAGGTCGTCAATCCTTAGGATTGGGTACTTGTTCTTTATGGTCACCTGATTCAGGCAACGGTAGTCGACACATAGTCATAAGATCACATCTTCCTTCTTGTCCAATTAAATCAGAGAAACCCCGGCTGAAACACTAGGTCAGATGAATCCCTTTCCCTGAAAGTCCTCCAGCAGTACCCACAGCTCATGAAGCTCGGCGGGAGCCATCCGATATGCTGGAGTGGATATCGGTGTTTTCCTAGGGTACAGTTCAATATAGAAATCTACCTATCTATGAGGAGGTAGTCCTGAAACATCTTCAGGAAAAACGCCCGCATACTGATCCACCACAACAGGAAAACACGGACTCCGCACATTAACCGCTCCTAGGATGAGACTAGACAACTGATGAGTGATCGGATACCATCTCCTCTACGTAAGTCCTTCTTGAACTACAAAGGCTCCATTCTCACCAGTGAAGGTGAACCTGGTCCCATCTATGTGGACACACTGTACTTTGCATCTAATACAATCAATATGGGCATGGACTGTAGATAACCAATCCATACCCAAGATGACATCGTAAGGCCTCGACACCGCTACAAGATGATCCCAGCCGAATCTCTCACCTCATAGAGTAAGCTCACACTGCCAGCACCAGTGCGTAATTGTCAAGTCTACTCCCGTAGGAGTCTCTACCTGTAAGGATCGAGCCAACGGCTCTGTCGGAATCTTCGATCTCCGATCAAGGGCAGCGACAATAAAATAATACTCTCACTTGTATCCATAGGAACTGCAAAATGGGTGTAGTAGACACAGATAGTACCTTGAATAATCTCAGGTGTGCTATGGTCATAGGCCTCGACCGCCTGGAGCTGAGCCTGCCCCTTTCTTCCAGCTCCCTATGGTCGGGGTGGTCCCCCTGGTGGTGGTGGTGGTGGTAGAGCCTCGAAGTGTCATCCACCACCCGCTGCTCGGCCAGCTCCTCTGCCTAATCCGCCTTCTCCCTGGGGACCGCCACGGTCAAACCTCTACCTCTTCCTGGGAGTTCCATCTACTGTCTGCTGCTCCTCTGCATGGCGGGTCGGTCAGTCACGAGCCATGTGACCCGGACCGCCGCATGCATAGCACTACCTGCCCATCGTATGGTTGGCTCTGCTCCATGTTCCCCCGCACATCCGAACCAGTATCCTGAGGACACCCACCTGATGGCCTGGTCCACATGGACCACTACAACATCTTTCTATTTCCAGCTACAGAAGACTCCGCTACGTGTCTCCCTATGGTGGGTCTCGCTGCTGGCGTTGGTTCAGAAAGAAATCTCTCCCCAAGAAGGGCTCTATTTAGTACTCCTTCCCACGTCGGAATGCTAAGGGAGATCATGGAAGCCCTGATCTCATGCCTCATTTCCTGCTCAAAGGTCCAATCCCGGATGAATGGGTCTCATACCATGTCTGTGGAGTAGCACGAGAGGTTGGTAAATCTCGCCGAGTACTGGGATACTGTCATGTTGCCCTGCTGTAGCTATAGTAACTCCTAGATGCGCACTACATGGAGGGTGGCTAGAACATAATCTGAGAAAAAGAGGCTCTCGAAGTATGTCCAAAGTAGAGATGCCTCTCCATGCACCTGGAGCATCAGGCTCCACCATCTACCTGCTGTTATGTGCAGGAGACTCGCAGAAAGGATCACCATAAGGTCTGATGGTGTCCCTACCAATCTGAAGACTCTGACGATAGCCTCTAGCTAATCCTCGGCTGCCTGAGGGTGTGTCTCTCCATGGAACCTGGGCGGCCTCTACCGCTGAAACTCGTGCAACGCACTCAGGCGATGTGCACTCTCTACTGATGGGGCTAGTGGCATCAGTGGATCAGTGGGTAGTGGTACCGCTGGTGCCTCCACTGTAATGGGGCCCTGCACCGATGCCTCGTCGCTCGGTGGGATGCCATATTTCATGTAACTAGGAACTCTGGCTGGCTGCCTTCATGGGGCCATCCTGAAAAGAAACAGGTGCACCACGGTTAATAGAGTATACGTGGTGAGCTAACAAAAAGTAATCAAAAAGAAAACTCTTGAAACACACATGTAATCAATGTTTTTGAGCACTAAGTCGGAAATCAGAATTCAAGGTTCTAGTGTATGGATACGTCGGTCGCTGCACCAACACTATACTCTCTAAACTAAAAAGCAAAATCAATACTCTTAACACTATTGCTTCATAGAGAAGAAAGATCAGAGTCCTAAGTTCTACTATAGAACCGACTCCTCTGATACCAATTTGTCACGACCCGTCCTCGGGGCCCATGTCGTGACTAACCCAAGCCCGCCTTCTATAGGCCTGGGGCTGGCGACTAGAACCAAAGGTGTAAGTCCCAATAAAAAGGGAAGGCATTGCCTTTATATAAGTAAACATACACAGCAGAGTATGCAAATTAAGCAAGCACTAAGTAATAACTGATTACAAAAGTAAGTGATGAAAAGTAAATGGGACAGTATACAAACCCAACTGAAAGTACAGTACAACTGAGAAAGAAAGTACAACAGTAATAAATTAAAGTAGAAACCACTGAGTCATCCTCTAGATATCCCACCATAAGGGTGGGTATAGACGGTTTCCTCCGCTACCCGGGTCCGGTCGTCCACTCCGTGTACGTCTCTTCTAGTGGTCCACCTCCGGGTACCATCCAGCTCCACAAGCCTCCACCTCGATTAGTGATGTCTGTAGTCTGCATCCAACACAACATAGTGCGGGAATAACCCATTCAGGGGTGAGTATACGATACTCAGTAGGGCCCCGAGACCCCCGAAGGTCTCCCAGAATCCACGAAAGATAAACCACAAAGGAAAGATAAAAACACAAAGTATCAACTAACTCTAATTAGGTATATGCCCATAAATATACCTAAGTCATCAATCTCAGTTCGACTCCATCTTTCGAGCCCAAGAAAAATCCATTCCACACAGGAAAGAAGTCAATCATACCAATGATAATGATTGAAAGACAAGACTCAGCTCAGACAGGTATACTACTCACGAAGAGGGGTGAAGATGATTAAATGTAGCCTCTGAATAATCTCCTCTTCTGAACCCATGTAGGATCCAAGTATAGATTTTGTCACTGCTGAACCCATGTAGGATCCAAGTACAGTAACCATTGCTTTCGAGCCCACGTAGGATCCAAGTACAGTGATCATCACTGCCGAACCCATGGAGGATCCAAGTACAGTCATCCCCACTGCCAAACCCATGTAGGATCCAAGTACAGTAGTATTCATCGTCAAACCCATGGAGGATCCCATAACGGTAGTCTTCGCAGTCGCAGCCATCTCTAGGGTTCCCGCACATAGCATACTCAATTTTGGGAGGTTCCTCTCCTCGAGTAAAGGGGGGTCGATACCTCAACTATCATGAAGTACAGAGTTGATTTATCCCGAAGGTCCTCCACGTCCTAGGGGGCTAAAATAAACAAAACGTGTCCAAGAAAGTGAGTACAAGATGTCGAAGACATTTTCCAAAAATTATATGGTGTGTTGGTATGGTTACACACCGTGTCTTCAGACCTTCAGTATTTCACATGTACCACAGCCCGTGTCAAAGGGATGTTTGTGTAAAAAGTATGTACATGGCGTGTGGTATGGTTACACGCCATGTCCAAACATCTGGGGTCGTCTCCATGTACACCGTCCATGTGCCCGTACACGGCCTCAACCCGTGTTCTCTTAACCGTGTAATTGGTACACGGGTTTGCTCGTACCACTGGACATGTCTAGTCATGTGATAGAGTACATGCCCATGTACTACACACCGTCTCTGTGTATCCCCGGGTTACACGTCGAGTCTTGTGAAGCTGTTTCTGCCATTCTACGTAGAGAGTACACATTGTGCCTCTTGGCCGTGTACTTCTGTCTGTGTCAGTATATTTCCCAAAATACATGCCAAGTCTCACGTAGCCTCCACCTCCTTGCAGTGTGGAAAGTACACGCCGTGTGACAGAGGTCACATGTCGTGTGTTAGTCTTCTGACGTCTGAAACCCTAGCCGTAGAATCCCCGCACTACACGACGTGTTCTCCAGGAGTACACACCGTGTAGTCTGTAATTTTCCAGAAAGGACGCCTCTGGCCAGCGTGCCTACCTTGAAGCTGGTTTTTCATTCTGATGGTTCGTTTTTCTTGAAACTTCAGACTCTAGGTCGCCCTGTTGTCCCGAAGTCGATTCCGCTGTTTTCGGGCTTTCGATCGGCTCTGAAATCACATTTTGAATTCTCTCTCAAAGAACGGTTGAGGAACGGTCCATCTCGTTCCCGTCTGAACCGTCGCCCGCTATTGTCGTCGCACCAATTCTAGGTTTTTGTGATGTTGAGTCTTTAATTTTGGGATCATTGCATCTCTTAACAAACTTGTAATGATCCTTTGTTCGTCACCCATGAAGAACTTGAAAAACCAACAACAATCACAATAATGGCGGTGGATTCGGACTGTGTTAGTTTGGCCCGGTCTCTCTGCATTAGTTCGGTAGCAGGCGGTTAAAGAGAACAAAACAATAAGGAAAGAAGATTCAATGTTGATCCAATAAAAACACACCCCTACCTCAATAATTTATGTTGTACATCGGGCGCCATGGATGAAAACATCGCGGGGTGAGGTTTTGTAGACGACATCGGCGTGCATCATCGTTATTCATGGATCCGATGTTCTTTGTTGAAGAGACATTTTTCTTCGTCGGGAGAGGAGTTCTCTTCTTCTTCACACAAGTTTTCTCTCCAATCTTCCCCAACCCAACATGTGACAAAATAAAATAATAAGCTAAACTATTATTTTATTAACACAAGCAATTATAATTTCAAAATTAAAACCACTCCATTAATTAATTGAAGAGGGTGAATTCTTTAATTATCATGTGTTGGCATGAATTATAGAGGGAGAGTGAGGGAGAGGAAGAGTCCACATTTAAGAGGAATTTAAAAAATTAAATAAGGGATTTTAAGGGGGTTTGGGGAAAATGAAAGGTTGGGGCTCGTGTGGGTACCACCTCTCATATATCCACACATGGGATGTTCGGTGGGGGTGGGCCCCACCAACAATTTCCCATGGGAGGAATTAACCTCCTTAGATATAAAATAAAATTGCCCCAAAAATTTTATTTACTTCTTAATTAAACTGCAATAATTAACTTCTCCTCCCGTGCAAACGCAACTACGGTAAATGTCCCCTTAAGTAATTACCGGTGTTGCGAGTTCATCAGTGCCCTCAGTTTTCAATTCTGATCACCGGTTCAAAAGTTAGAAAAACCCACTCATTCGTTTACTGAATGTACCTGAACTAAACTTTGTAAATTGATTCTGGGAACACCAGGCCTCGGAATCAAGTTCCATTAGAAGCCACAGACTCGGAAAATTACAAAGTATTTAAGAAAAAAATTTCCTTGAAATTTCCAGGTCTTTACATGACATAATTTTTTAATATGGTGTATTCATTCCCAAATTGATTTTACATATTAAAATATCTTCCATTTTAGGGGATTTTTATTTCAATTACATGATCCTCCTCATGATACTTTTATTCTTGTATTAATAATTCGGTAAGAGTATCTTAAACTCAATTTTGGATTCATTGGTCCATAGACATTATCACATAAACATACCATTCAATATCTCATAAATTCTAAAATTCCCATGTTTTATATGGTATTTAATTTTTTTATCTATGGAAATTATATGTCTTCATCTATAACCACGAATTTGATAAAGTTTTTTTTACATAATAAAGGAGAAACCTTGGAAAAAATAACTCATTTCCATACCTCTCAGTATTTTATTCCATGTCCATAATTTTCTTCCCTCAAATGTTCTCATTTATATTTTGGAATTATATTATGTATTATTTTATATGATTATAATAATTTTACTAAAACCTTTTAAAAAGAAAAATTTAATACTCTTTTTAATGATGTAGGTTTGTCAAAACATGGAATTTCAAAATATTATAGAAAAAGGGATTTTCTTCCTTTAAAAAAATAAATGTTTTTATATTACACTCTAGATTTTTTAGATATTATTTATATATTTTAAAGTATATTTTATTTGGAATTATTTTTATTACTTTTTTAAAAAATTATTCTCTTTACCTCCTCAAAAAAATATTTACTGAAAGTAATTTTCACTTAACCATTTATTACTTGGCTGAAAATTAACATTTTTATTCTAAAAAAACTTTTAGGGGGAAAGTGAGAAACCACAAAGTCGAAAATTAAAACAAAAAAACCAAAATAGAAAATATCCAAGAAAAAACTGGATCCGCCTCGCCCCAGTAACAACCTCATGTCAACAAACCCTCACTAATTCAAGAACACTCAGCTAGTTGTCCTATACAAAGATGGGCCTGGAACTGATGGTGTAGCCATACCCTCTCAACTTCCAAATAAAATGGAATTAATATTTTAAGACTTTTTTCTCTGAACCCCATATAAAGAAGATCCAATAAGGCTGGAAGAAACACCCCAAATAAACAGAATACACACACATAAAACAAAACTAGAATTTGTCTTCCATTGAACCATAAACCATCCCAAACAAAAAATTAACTTACACCACTTTATCCAGAATAATTGAAAATTAATTTGAGATTACCATACACTTTTTCCTTAAACAACTTCCATGAGATAAATGTTACCTGGGTATCTGGTGCCTCTATCACCAGATTCTCAAATGCAGAGGCAAGCTAGTCCCAAGACTGTATATACTCCTCGATGTAAATCTTCCCTTTGTTGAAACCCTAGATAATAAGTAGGTCTTGTTTGTCCACCCAATAATTTTCTACTCATTAAGGGTCACCTTTAAATACCTCCCCATCATTTTAGTTGCCTCCTCCTTTGAAGCATTAAGAAGCTGGACCTCCTCAACCACTTCATCCTCCGATCTTAATGGTAAATCTGATTTTTGATCACCATGGATGGTGTGTCTTTGATGGTTCATATCCTCAATGTGAACCTTTTTAAAGTAAGCCTTACTACAGGAATGGGTCTCTAGTGGAGTTAGTGAAGAGGAGTAATTAATCCATCCATTACTCCTCTTAGTACTCATGTTCATCTTCAGGCTTGACGCTTCTCCTGTAGAATGGCTGAGGACATCTCCATTGCAATCATGCATGCATCCCCAGTCTATCTTTGAAGAATTAGCAAGGATAGAACTCAAGAGTTACTCCTCTATGTCCTCCAACTACACCACCACATCCTTACTCCCAGTATCCTAAGTTCCCACTCGAGCCACATCGT
Source organism: Viscum album (assembly GCA_963277665.1). Lineage (NCBI taxonomy): Eukaryota > Viridiplantae > Streptophyta > Magnoliopsida > Santalales > Viscaceae > Viscum > Viscum album. The sequence goes on from OY728154.1 coordinate 68,682,562, forward strand.
GTTGAACTACACTGTCTTTCGTCACATAATCCTTAAGAGGCAGTGAAGAAGAAGGTCTTTCCAGGTCCCATCTCAGCCTACTGAAGATGTCAGGCACCGTCGAGTTGACTTGGGTCACCCATGCCTTCTTTTCATGTGATAAATATCAGGATTTTCATCCCAACCATGACTTAAGTGTCGCATCTTGAGCCATTTTCCTGACAAATTTGATTTCCTCTACTTTAAAACAGCCGTAGGAATCCCCCTACCACCTTATCATCCACTGTAGTGGGCCTCTTCTACGAAATCCCTTCCTCGCCATGAAACTCCAGCTCCTCTCCTCTTCCATTACCCCTCTTCATACCAATTCGTTCCCCCTATGATATATGTCCAGCGAGTGACCCAGGTGCTTTCAACCCGAGCAAAAGTCGGTCCACGATTCATACAACACATGTTGTTTTCAACAATACTCTTTACCCACAGTTATCCACACATACTCAAACGTAATTCTAGACACATCCAATTCAACACAGACATGATGATTGATAGGATGATAGATAGATTCTATTGTACTATCCAAACACATAGACCTACCAATCAGGTTCCCTAGAATATTCATAACTGAGGGATTCTAAAAAGGAAGTGGAAAATTGGGAAATCTTACCCAAGTTTCCATAATTGGAGGATTGTGTTTTATATTCCAATCAAACGACCGAAAAAATAAGAAAAATCTGAATCCATTGAAGCTTCGATGTGATCTTAACCAATCATTGATGAGATCAACCTCTGAGGAAAATCATATCATAATATGGTGATTGTCTAATAGCCCCACAGTCACCCTCTCCAGCAAATCCCAAGAGTTGAAGATGTGTCTATAGAACGAATCCACTGAAGGTCATCGCTGATAAAACCTATCCAATAAGGTGTTCCTTATAAGATTTGAATATTCCGATAATCCTTCCAAAGATAAATATAGGTTAGGTCACCCATCAAGCAACTCTGAAGCTTTTAGACTAAGAGAAATTTGGGGAAAAGGAGGGAGAAGATCGGGGTTCGAGAAGGGAATGAAGGTAAAGAATGCCCCTTTGATGGACGATGAGGGTCCCCCCCCATCAATGGGGGAGGGACCAGCACAGAGGCCATCACAATCACAGTAAAAAGAAAACCCAGCTAGGGTTCCTCCGGAAGAAGAAGTGCTCTCCCATATTTTATTACAATTTTTAAAAGTTTTTGTGAAAAATTTTGAATTTCCACTTTATTTTTTATCAAAGGTTTATCTCATATGAAGTAATTTCATGATAATAATATTTTTATATCCTACTATTTATTAAGTTCATGTTATGTGATAAGTTTAAGGAATCCATTTCTTTTTAAATGGGTTATTTAAGATATGATGATGATCGATTTTAAGTATCACACATATGTATGGATTGTGATGGTTTTTGTACTAATATGTCCCTCCAATGCATTGGTTTAATCTTATATCTCATGAGATAGTTAGGTGTTCATATTATGAGTTTGTTCACATAGGCATGGGTATAATGGGTTTGTTCACATTTTCAAGTGTGGACCTAATGATATTTTTGACACAAGCATGGGAAGAATGAGTTTTCCCACATAATGTTTCCGATTATTATGGTTGTTCAACATTTCATTTTTTATCAATTTAAAAAAATCAAGATTTATTTCATTTCCATGAAATTTCATGTTTTCACGATTATTCCTTTTTAAGTATTATATAATTTTATGTCATGTTCACAAGTTATATGTCTTTATATTATGATTCTTTAAAAATATTTTTATGATATATGTTTATATAACATGATTTATGATTATCATCTACGGTATTATGATCTATTATTATGATATATATGTGTCCATCATATTATACTTCATGTTATGATATATTTTTCTTTACTAAACATATGAACTCACCCCTATCTCATGTTTCTAATACCCATGTCAAGAAGATAATTATTCATGTTGGATAAGTTGAAAATGGTATATATGGGTACAATTATAGATAAAAGTTTTCATGTTTTATAAAAAATATGATTATATAGTTAATCTTTAAGACCTTAAACCATTATATCTTTGTGTGATGTGACTGTTTATGAGATTTATTATTTAAATCATTAGATTAATTTATTATTTACATTATATTTATCTTCGGTATCTTTTTCAAAAGAGAGGTCTTTAACCCTTGATGAAATTTTTGCTTTTTATAGCTTCAGGTGAACCCGAAATCCATCATTTGTGTGTCATATTGTACATTTTTACCTTTACAACTCTTTAGTATCAAACAAGTGTAGTGTGTGTTGTGTCATTCGTGTATGTTTTCTTGATTACTCTGTAATTTATATATATTACTCTTCAATGACTAATAGATTTTGAATAATATTCATGATCATCTTAATGATCAATGATTTCTTCACATGGTTTATTCCTTAAATCTCTAAACATCCTGTAATACATTGGAATGAATAAATAAAATAATTAAATAATATAGTCACTATATTCCCCATAACCATATCATCACCATTTTATCATTTATTGACTCCCCAAAAATCTACCACAAACTCATTATTTAAAGAATATTTTGAATCCTAAAAAATAATTAGCATTTTAAAACATTGAATTTTACATATAATTAAAAGACACAAAACGTTCAAAATTCAAACCATTTTAATTTTAATATAAATTAACTAGATTATTAGTCATAGAAAATGATTGACAATCTAATCTTAGATAGTGATAAACAATTCTCCATCATTAAATTCATATATAATAGTAATACATAAGTGTAACATCATATATAAAACTAATATTGTGGTAGATATGATAATACACACAAGTTACTTCTTTGAATATATAAAAGTGATTTTAGAGTGTTTCTTCATATGTAAGATTCATTACATTACCAAATTTCCCACTCTCGTTAGTTATAAAGTTAATAAAATTTACCCATAAGAGTCTTTGCCTTAATGAAATTTAGATATCTAAGAGTCCTTTCCAAAATCCTCTGTATTCATAAAATAAAATTCCATTTCCAGATTTCTAAAACATATAATAGGAAAGATTCATTCATAACTTATGAAATAATACGTTAATGTAAAATTCTCAATATTTTAAGAAAATGAAATTGTGAAAATATTAGAACCTCCAATATATAAGAGTCAATTTAGGAATCATTAAAATATATAAGAGATGTGTTATTTTCTAAATTTCCATCTTTTATAATATGTAAAAATGCTTCAAAGTTATCATGGAATATTTATTAGTCATTTTCTTTACTAATATTCCAAATTTATTAGATGTAAGAGAAATGCATGAATCTCACTTTATATGTAAGTGTAATGTACTAAAATAAATTCCAATACAAAATGTGAGAAAAATAATAAAAAATCTAGAATAAATATTAAATAATAGTAATGAATAATAATAAATTATTGAAAAACATTTATAGGTATTCTATTAATAAAACTTAATAAAAAACATCAATGATACACTCAACATCCTCCCTATATTTGATAATAACAATACCTAAACATATCTCCTCCTTTTGGATAATCAAAAAGTAAAGTAAATATAGCGTAGTTCAGGAAAAAATTAAAAAAATAATAATAAATAATGAAATAATAAACAATAAAGGAATGAAATATAACTAATAGGTATCTCTTCCATGATGAAAAATTCAATATAGATAAATTTAATAATGTAAAGAATAAAAATAATTATTAATAAAAAAATAAATATCACTCACAACCTGATTAATGGTAATATAAAATATTAAAATAACAACTCACCCTAAATTGTTATAGTGAAATACATAGAAAATATTAATTAAATAATAAATTTTTTGAATGAAAAAAGGACCCCCCCTAATATTTGAGTTATCTTCTCTCTAAATGGTTATAGAGTGAATACACATCATTAAAACTCCTCCTACACAAAATCATATACAATAAGGTGCCACAAAATATTTAATGACATTCAATAAACTATGGAATATTTTCTATGAATTAAAATAATAAACAATGGTTAAGAAAATTCTGTTAAATCAAATATATAAAACCAAAAAATTAAATTTCATTAGATGAAATAGAAATTTACAAAACAAATATCATTCTAGTATATGAGAGACTAAACTATATGTTGTATGGATTTTGGACATGAAAATAAATAACCTAGGCATGTAAACCATTATATGTCAAATCTGATTTGATTAAACTAACTATAGGAAACCCTGGTTTATAAGGGTTAAATAATATAATATTGAAATAAAATGTAATTATAAAATCCTTATTTTTAACAAGAGATTAAAATAATTATGGAGAACAATCACTAGCCTAATAACCTAATGATCTACACTTAAAACAGTTAATAGAAGAAATGCCTTAACTTTGACATTTAATAGTGTAGTTTTTATAAAACATCGGTTCTTTCACACTTTATACCATACTATTGTAACCCACCTCATTCATACATTATTATTATATCATTTTTAATATAAAAAATATAATAATAATACAATCTAGAATATAAAAAATTTACATCCTAGAAAAATTTGGTTCATACAACATAATCATACAGGATACATAATTCCTTGATTATAGTCCTCCTGTTATATTTCACATTCTACTTGGTACATGTAATCACCTAAGGAAATACATAAAAACTAGGGTGAGATAGAATCCCAGTATTGGGAGAAATAATAGGAGAGAAACAAGATTCAAAAATAAAAATTGTAAATGGGTGAGAATAATAATTTTTTATAATATCATAATAAATGTATCATCATCATAAAATTTATGGAATAATTTGAATGAGACATTAAGTTTGGATTATTATCAATAATAAAACATCATAAAATTATGGTCAAATCACACACATATGTTTTTAATAAATCTAACATCATGTTCACACATAATATATGTGATAAAATCATAAATTAATAAAGTGTGAAAAATGAAATCCTTATATTTATGAATAATAAAAATAATCACATGAGATATTATCATTTTACCCAAAGTAATAGAGATATATATCATTTTTTCGCACCTATAACATCATAATATTCACATAATCCTACATAACACATGGGAAGTAATCATATATCAATTATAAGAAAGAAATATACCCATGGAAAAAGAGTTTGTCTCTAAAATATATCATAAGGATTGTTTTAATAACCTTGGACGTTTTATGAATAATAATAGAAATAATTTTCTTAAACATTAAATATTGTTTTAAAAATATCATATGTCATGGGGAAATGAAGAAATAAATCTATAAGAATCTATGAAATTTGTTAGGAAATATAGTGTTTTTCAGTAATCATTATAAGTTACTTAGACATATTCTCAATTATGTTAGAAAAAGTATTTACATATAGGAATATAAAGAACTAAATAAAAATTAATTTATATTGGATTTATAATAATCACTTTTAAAATAAAGAGAAATATGTGATACAACTAAAATAAAAGAGGATGGTTCTTGATTTCCCTTAACTTAAGTTTTGTTATATTTGATCATGTTTGTGCCACCTATATAATAAACTTATTTTTATTAAAACATAAAGACATAAGTGAATTAAATTCATTTTTATCAAACATGATATTTTTTAAGGATTGGATTTTATTTAGTAATATTCTTTATTAAAGGTAAAAAAATTGATGTCGTGTTTTATTTAAATTATACACTCTTGTATCATTTTTTTCAATTTTTTCATATTTTAGTCAAAATAATTAATAAAGGATAAAAATGCATGGAATTAAATATTTATAAATTATGAATTATTTATAATAACCATCAATGTAGGTTTTCATAAGTAAATCGTTGAAAATTTTCTTATACGTGGATGAAATTGACTATTAACATGACATTTCAAAATTGGGGGAGAGTTGTATAATATATACATATATTATAAATAAAATTTTCAATGGGGATTTATATTATGAATAATATTTTAATATACTAATTAAATGACTTTGGAAGATATTTTATGGATTTAAATTTATGGATTGAAAAATATAAGGGGAAAAGTTAAAGTAAAGAAAAGGACGAGTTTACCATGTTTAAAAAGACGATCCTTGTGTAAGACCTTGACACCTTAAAGGATTAGAGTTTTTGGACTCTAATGTTTTCAAAAGGTACTAAGGGTCTTAATAATGGGGAATTGGATATATATTGGGCTTTTAAAGTTTTATGGGAAGTGGTTTTCCACAAAGTGAAGAGGGTGTATTTATTCATGAAGGGAGGGGTAGTTTTTTTTAAAAATATTAAATAAATTATTATTTCCGAATTAAACCTTATAATGGTTATATTTTTGACTTGATGAATCATATTTGAATAAAAATATTTGATTTTTAGAATTTTAAACCCTTCAACAATTGAATTTATTATTCTATTAAAATAGATTGAAGAAATGATGGAATATATTTAATGAAATATATTATATTTTTAGACTTTAGAAATTACTTTTAATGTTTCAAATTTAATTATATTGTTTTTGAATGAATTATTTATCTTATAAAACATTATTTTAGTTTATAAACCCATTGTATTATAGATCAGTTCATTACTACATCATAAATGATGTAATTAAAACATTTCGTTATTGTAAAAATTGTTTTTTTACTATTAAACTTAAAAATAAAGTTCTCTAGATAATTACCAATAATTAAACTATAAAAAAATATGACCCACAAATTCCAAAATTGAAATTAAATTTTTTTAGATAATTTTCTAAAATACTAAATATTAATTATTTACATATAATTATGTATTTTTATAATATTCATTAAATTACACTATATAAAAAATGCAATTGAACTTTTGTTGAGTTTCTATCTTGAATATTTATTTGATGGTTTTATAATAATTATATTTACTTAATTTATTCATGATAAATATAATTTAAATTTTATGTTATATTTTTATTGGTAATTTATTATTTTAAAAGTCAAATTACAATACCTAGTTGTGGGATTACTATTATAATAATCATATTACTATTCCAATAATCATATTACTTTTACAGTTCCTATAAATATATTCCCATCTTTTATAATTCACTTCAATTCCTCTCAGGGTTGTATAGTTATCATTTCCAAAATGATAATTACATTATTAATTATTTGTTTATTTTTTGTTCTTATTTGTTATTGTTCTAGGAGATCAAAATGATCCAAATTTTAATAATCTAGTAATTGTTTTTATGTTTATTATCCCATTATACTAATTTTAGTTTTATTTAAGTTATTTTTCTTATAAATGGTTTATTTGAAATTCATAAAAAAAATTTGTTTTATTATATGGGTATTTTTTATATGATACCATTTTCTGAACAATTACTTTGATGATTATTAAAAATGAAAATTAAATAAATGTCTGGTCAATGCATTCTCCCCCCTAGAAAATATTTTCCTAAAATTTCATCACATATTTTTTTGATGACTATATTAGGGTGTTTATTTTTATCATATTCTCATGTTCGTATGTTTCCATATTGTAATTATGGTTTCAAAAATATATATTAACAATATGAGTTTCCTTGTTTCATATAAAATTATCTATACAGTCCATGATACTCACCAGTTTATATTAATAAGAGAGGGAATGATCCATTATACAACTTATGAATTCAATAAATTTTAGGGACCAGGTATATACTTCCTCAAGACTGATACGTGGATGTTGACAGTCTATTCAACCAAAGAGTTTAAAAAATGACAAAGAGAAATGCCTTAGAAAAAATATGAGAAAACACGATAAGAAAATCAAGATTTTCAAAGGCTTGAAAATTGGATTGCCTTAGTCAAGTCGAGGAGTCGTCGGCGCGCAAGGTACTTATGTTCCCAATTTTGGAACGCAACAAACATGTGCGCCCCACCACTATTTCACTCAAGGTAACTTATTTGCCTATAAATATACCCTTGGGGCCTTCACTTGTACAGAATAATTTCCTTGAATCCAAATTGATGCTCTGGTCTCCCTAATGCTTCTCATAAGTCTTCTTAAACTTTAAAAGTTGGTTCTTTAACACCTAGAGTGGATTAATTGAAGGAGGATCATAGGAATTAAGTCTTTTTAGTGTTTTAAATCCATAACACTTGTGCGCCTAAAGATCCCAACCTCCCTAAATCAGAAACACTTGCGCACCACCTATTCCTCTAAAAATAACTTGAGCACCCCACTTCTAAGAATACTTGTGAATACTCTTGAAGGCTTTAGTCAAGTATCTCCAAAGTAATAACATCCAGGTTTTTTGTCACTTAAGTTGAAATCAGGTCACCCAAGTCTACTTTTGCGCCCATAATTGCATGCCAGATGCTTACATGGGTTCCAATCTTTGATTCACCTACTCCCCTTAGTCAACAATTCATCAAGCCTTCTTAAAATCCATTCATGGAAATTCTTATTCTTCATTGGATCCCTTATCTGAAATGGATTATGTTAAAACATCCACCCAAACCTCTTGACATATCGAACCTTTGGGAAAGGCACATTAATGTGTCTCCTATTTGGGTTATTAAAACTAAAGTCAGAGGTTTCCCACATTTTATTCAAATGGGGTTAGGATTCATGGAGTGTTAGTGGTTTTCATATCCACAGTTACATGGACCTTTCTCCCTGGAACAGTTTTGGGAAGTTCCCAGTTTGGGGGACTAGGGTTTGGATTATGTCCTCTCCTTTTTTTCTCTAAAACTCAGAACCTCAGGTCTCTAGTGGTGAAGGTATGGTTCACATTTTCTTTTCCATTAAAGAAAATAAGAAGTCTTCCTCCCCAACTAGCACTAATTTTAGGGTATCAATCCCGGTGTAATCCCCTTACCTTTCAAGTAGGAGGTTGCAGTCTTGATCCTCTCTAATTCCTTCACCTTTACTCTTTACTTAAATTGGACCTTTTTCTAATGTTAAGAGAATAGATGGAAGGATCATCGCCTCTCCATCTTCCACCATCAATGTCGTAGGTGCATCCCCTTCCACCAGTGGAGGAGAAAAATTGTGGGTGCATTTATTGAATCTTTCGCACCCTATTATTCCTCACATCAACCATGACTCTTGTGGGAATAGAGTTTCATGATGATCACAACATTTATACAAACACCCACAATGAATGAACTATGAGAACTCATATTCCCACCATAATTAGGACACATAGGAAGACTTCCTAAGGCCTGAGATCCATCTCATTCCATCCATAAATGGTCACCCTCTTTAGGATTAATCCCCAAATTAAACCCCAAAATCACCAATCCATCCTTTTTAGGAACTAAGCCCAAAATAATTTTTCTAAAAGGACTATACTCTCATATGAGACCCTATTGAATATATAGGCTTTGATCCCCATCCATGTAGGATACGTAAGAATCCTCCCTGAGGTTCAAACCCAACACTTCAAGTCAAAACTGTTCTTTATGGTCCATATTCCCAATAGGGTCTAATCATTCTTGGAAACCCATATTATTTCCATGTTCCTTGGGATCTTTAGCCGTAAGTCCCACACCAAAACATGACAAAGAACCATTACCTTAGGTTTCCTTACCACATGAAATTAAACTATATGGTTAGGTCCTAATCACATGACCTTAAAAGGTATTATGTGTCCCATTAAGCAGAACAAAACTATGATGGTTCTGATTCCTTTCACAATGATATATAGGTATCCCATTTATGGGTAAGATCCCAACATTAAAACAAACTTTAATCTCCCAAAACAATAATAAATACCAGAGTTCCCCATTAATTGGCTTAAAAAATAGTATTATTATAATTATGGTTAAAATAATATCTAAATAATATATGAGAGGATACCATTGATAGAGAACCTCGAAGACATACATATTTCTCCATTAGTAAAGAACCTCGAATACATACGGAGGATTCTAAATTTCACAAATGTTAACAATTGATTGAAACTTACAAAGGAAACCTATGTTATACTTGGTTAATTAATAAGGATTATTCATGAAGATAATTAAAATCTATAAAGAGAGTCCTGGAGTAGACAATAATTCCCCCCAAAAGGGTGTGATGTGTCCAACCTCCCATCCTCTCGAGTAATGTATGTTCTTAAGTATCATAAGTTCAAACTCAAAGAATGCATTCCTTTGGAAAGTAGGTCTCTTTTGGTTAAATATTGTTGGATGTTTCTGATTCTATAAATAAATGTAATGGAAACTACGTGGAATCAATGTTTCTTAACCAAAAAACATGTTCTAAGAAACTAAGAAACAAAAAATGGTGAACCCGGCGTGAATCCTTAACCATGTTAATAGTGTTACCCACCTATAAGGCCACTATAAATTGATAAAGGAAGTCCAAACAAAGGAATAAATCATGAATGTATCCATATAAAAGGATATTTCTTTAATGGGGTTCATTTTTTCTCAATTTTCTCAGAACTCCCTTCACTCTAAATGGCTTCCTTAAAGTTTTCACTTGTAAATGCCTCGACCGCTGCTCAAGATGGATCCTCATCCACTAGAAAGATGTAATAACCAACTCAACTATTCAAAACTAGGTATCTAATGTGCTGGTAAGGGAATACTATCAACATGGTACTATCCCAACTTTGGTGGCTACTTGACAGGCTCTCCAAGTTAACAACATGCCCCGATCATCCAGTCAGCGATAATCAGTGGCCAAGAAGAAGATGGTTCTAACCACTGTATTCAATCGTTTTGGGTCCTTATCCCCAGAACTCAATAATATATCCCTCTCATACTACTGGGAGGTGAATAAAGGGGTCACTTATGTCCTCATCTCAAAGATACAGGGTTCCTTCTTAAGGACTCCCACCAACAATCACCTCCAGCAGAATCACGCGATAGTGAATCTTAAACATGATGTGGTGTTCCATTTGGTTGTTTGGCCCAGGTCCCTCAAACCCGGGCATGCAAGACGAACCACTGAGAACAACATCTAGCAAACAGGGATCATATTATTACCTTTTCCCCCACCTGATATGTCTATCAACCTAACTTTATGGAAAACAACGAATGGGAACATACACTCATCAATACTAATTCTGCTTTCCAGTAGACTCATCTCAAAGAAAAACACCAATCCCACTAGTTAAATCTAGTGGATTACTGTGAACAGGAACATAAACCTATTTACAAACTATCATCTAGTTATCAATCTCATATAACTGCATTCAATGAAGTCCTCCAATCAAATATGGTGGCAACTAGAAAACATGAACATACACCTTCATACACTCACCAATTCTACCGGAAGTCTTGTTTGACATCATTGAAAGGATTATTTCAAATATGCCTGAAAGAAAACATCCAGTAGGCACATACACATTCCATCATTCATCAAGACTTCCAAAAGTCTCATTTGGCAGCAACCAGAGAAGCCAGTTTGAAAGCTTCAACGACAAATCTGGGGAAGACTGAACTCTCTACCCCAATAAATGAGTATTTTCAGTACCCAATGATAGAAAAGGGGGGACAATAGAATGCACATAAACCTAATCCAGATACATAATGGATGTATATTCTCATTCTAACCACTGAATTTACAAAACATATTTTTGCAATGGGGAAAGCATAGACACAAATTCCAGCCCATATTCTGAAAGCATGTTAGAATATCATAACAAAAACTTCAGTAATACCAGGGGAATAGACACATAACATTGTCCCCAAACCTATTATGACACATCGGCATTTCATCCTGCAGTATATACATACCACTATTCCAATGTAGGAGGGTTATGGGGTATACTCCCCCATATCATATGGACAACCAAATCAGGAATATACACTCTTTATAATTGGAGGCAATCGTATCATTCTAATGAACACTCCAAGGAAGGCACAAACACCTACTCATGATTACCACTTCTCCCAGAAAGTGGCTCCAATAACATATAAAATAGCATCTAAGAAGATATATCTCCAAACTCAGTTGGAAAATCAAGATCCAATCTATGATCTGACTCCTCTTAATGCTGGAGTTCTTGAATCCCTCAGACATTTATCTATTAAAGCTCAAGATCCTATCCTCTCATTACCAAATTATTGGAGTAATATTGGTAATTCTGAAGTTTCACATTTGACACTTCATCATGAAGGCCTGATTTATGAAAATTTGGTCAATCTAGAGAGCCTATCTATAGATGAGAGCCACAATAACCCTTCGTATGTCCAAAAGACCAAAGAGAAAGTGGATTTATCCCTTTCTATAATCCACCATGGTGGTCCTCTTCATGATGGAATTCACTGAAAAATTTCTCTCTGCAGTAGTGTTTCTCATTGTCAAGATAATTCCATAATCGACAATGCTTCAATGATAAATCCCTTTTATCTCGAGGCACTTTCCAACATAAGGCTAGTCATTTCCTATGCCTTGTTATTAATGGGTGAAATACATTCTCAACCAAAATATATCTTAAGGGGATGTTCATTATCTAATCCTCATTTGGGTCATTTGTCTTCTAATGTAGCAGAGGAAAAATGATTGATTCCATTGTTTTTAATAAAACAATCGAGAAGCATCCACTTTTGTCAGACTAAGTGGAGAAACCTCTTGCAAAAGATGATGAAGATATGTTGAACATGAGAAAAGAATTGGCTAAAGAATAAGTATTAGTCATGTTTTGGCCTTGTCAAACTCTCAATATAACATTCCAAAATTGATGGCAGAATATTGAATTCATGATGTCCCCCTCAAATTATAGAAAAATCTTCATCATTTCAAAAAAAAAGTATTATCATATGATGAATATCAAAATCATGTAAAGGTAATATAAGGGTTGAAATGAAAAATTTACTTGGCATATCTCCCAGTTTCCCTACATCCAAAGGTTGAAAAGTAGTAGAGAACCGTTAAGCATGCATGCCTCAATATACTAAAGAGGCTACGTCAGTTAATTTCTGATACCCCGTATGGAATTTTTATTAGAGGGTGGGGTGCACACAGAGCATTGACTTTCATTTCACTCCAAAATCAGCAAATCCCACCAAAAAGTGGTCTCATGCAATGTTATTTCCCATGGCCTGCTATAATCAACAAATTTTTTGTCTAACCAAGTATACGCTCAAGAAAACACCTCAACTAGTTCTCATTGGAGTCAAGACCAAAGAGAAAAATCTGCTGAGATACTATCGCATCAAGAATCTAAGAATCTTAATCATTACTCTCACTTAGAGTATGTCAATCATCAGATGATGTAAATGTCTGAAATAACACATCAGTATTCTGAAACAGTTGATTTGAGTGGTTGTCAGATAATGAACCCATCCAATGTTCAGACCAAAATTCGCAAAATTAGAAGATCAATTATGAAAATCACACCTATAGTAGTTCAAGATACACACCATCTTGTAGGGTTGGGGGATTTTCCACATCTAAAATCCCCTCCTCAATAGAAGTCAATTTTATCCTAATTAGGGAAGAAGCCACAAAGTGAATGCAAAATTAAACTATACAAGGATTCCATTTAGGTTACTACCCATCAAATAGTTCTCAGGAATTTAGTATATTGGAAAACATAGTCTCATGAAAGATAAAGAAGGAGAAAATATTGCATAGATAATAACAGAATTCCATCAATGCATTTTTCACCAGTGAATGTCATTAATAGCATTTACAAAGATCCTCCAAAGAATGAATCTAGTTCAGGGGAGTCATAAGATAATGTTATTATTCACAACATCGTACACACTAAAGTAAATGAATGAGGTGTGAATATTGGAAATCAGATTCTTACCCAGAATCTAGGTATTCCCTCATCTAACCAACTCCCACCCCTTTGAAAAGGATCAAACAAGGGGAAAGGTAAAAGTTAGATCACATCTCGCTTTTCCACTAGAGAAGGTCAATATCTTTCACTTGAAGAAATATTTTCCCAGCAATAAGAGGAGATGGAGGAGTTGAAATGACTCAATACAAAGTTACTTAGAAGCAGGATTTCTGCCAGACTTACTCCCTAGGAAGATCCTAAACTTCCACATCCTGTAGAAATTCCAAAACAAAGATAGTTTTTTGCAAATACAAATGTGGATAATGAATTCCCTCTATTGGGTACACAAAAATAAAAGGATCAAACACATCTTTATAGGAATGTCCCCATGGGTTATCCAAGAAAAATACCAACAACACCACCACAATTGGTTTTGTCAGTCATTGCACTAGTTCAAGCTTCAACTATTGTACCTGTACTGGTCCCATCTTATTCAGATATTCCCCAAATTCTAATGAATACAATTGAGGCATTAAAAAATTTATTGGAAGTTGTGGAAGAATAGAATGTATCGGTACAACCAGAAAAGAAGTTTTATTCTGAATGGGTGGATTCAATCCATTCCCCACCAAACTTTGTGAAAAATACATTCCCAATCATTAATGGTTCAGGAGATATGGAGGAAAAATGAATGCATTTTGTTTCTTGTTGTGATCGCATGATGGGGAATCCTCAACAACAAGAATCATTAAATCTCACATGCTTTGTGAAATAATTAAAAGGTCAAGCTTTTGTCTAGTATACAAGTTTGAAATCTCGATCAATTACTAGATTGGAAGATCTCTGTTAGAAATTCTTTATTCAATTCAGCTCAATGCCACTGAAGATGATAGTTTATGATCTTAAAAATTTCAAAAAAATGGAAAATGAAAGAGTTTCATATTTTATTGGTCGATGGAAATAATTAACATAATATTTAAATTTAGAAAACCCTCAAGAATATTTTCTTTCAATTTTTGTGGAAAATATGTGTGATGAGTTATGCACACCACTAATCCCCGTGAAATACAAAGGAGGGTTTCGATACCTTGATTTAATTTCCCAATAGGTAGAGGATTCCATTGCAGAAACCAAAGAAAAATCTTAGGTAATTTTATAAACTATGAAAAGGAGAAAATAGAAAATAGAGGCCTCATACAGTCACACACAATAAAGCACCTTTACCTGCTTCAACTTCAAAACCATAATCATACTGAAGGGATCCACCTCTTGAGCATCAGTAGAAACTACCACCTCATCAGTATGATCAAAATGATAAAAGGTAGAGATGGTTTGAGATGTTAAAGAATAAAGTTTATTCTTTTAGGAATTAACAGGTTCTTGGTTACTTCATCTCTTCTTTGGAAAAAAATATTGTTTAGTTTCCAAGATCAAAGAAACTGAAAAAAGAAGGCGATGAATATAGTCCAAATTATTGTCCCTTTCACAAAAATTGTGTACATCCCATTTAGGAGTGTTTTGTTTTTAAATACCTCCTATAAAAAATGTTAGACTCTAGACAAATGAAACTAAAAAGTCCATTAACCCAAGTAGCATGTGTTACTGCCACTGACCCAGATAAAGAAGGTGAGTGGAAGGAAGTCAAAAGAAAAAATGCACAAAAGTATGATGATTGGATGATCAAGAAAACAATCAATCGAACTCATTTCATTCTATGAACACAGTTGAAATATAAGATTGTGTTTTTTCCACTTCCGCCATAGAAAAAACACCTTTATCCAAAGATCATTCCTCCAAAGGTCAATCCTCAAAGAAGCGACATGATCAGAAGAAAAAAAGACGAGTTAAAAGAATATGAGCTCATGTTAATGCCAAATTTGTCCTTGACTCTAGAAGATTTCATGCCATCTGTTTCAAAAACATGGGCACCACCCCACAAAACATCACAACCAGAATTGACCTGTCAGGTAGAATCTTCACGAGATGAAGAATTGATCTTTGGTTCCATCAACATTATCTACTTAACAGATCCCTATTGGAATGATGATTCTAGTTATGATGAGCCTGAATTCCCTATTCCTAACTGGGGAACTAGAGGGAGAATCCAAGGTCAAGGATATAGGGTTAGACATGGGTATTCTAGAAGCTACTATTTTAACTCTACCCCTGCTCGAACTGTATATGCGGTGGAAACTCATAGGAGAGACCTTCAATGGGCTCAACAAGAATAAGGAAGTTCTCCAACACATGATGGTATTGGTCCTAACATGATTATTTTTTAGGACCAATTAGAAGTTACATCATCATTCTCTCAGCAAATAGATAGACCTATATAGTCTAATCTACAAAAAACAGAAGTATTTTCAGATTTTACTCCAATACATCATAAATCTACATTAATATCATAAACATTCAAGACACCTACAAAATCGCATCTCCATACTGGGAAATGTAGACCTCTGGACCAAAATTAGGATGTTTTGAAATAGTTATCCCAATTACCATCCATTTTTTCAATCTTTTATGTCTTGATTCTATCAAAAGATCTTCGAGAAGCACTTACTGATTATCTGTTAAATCCTCAAGAGTTTTGAAACTGAGGTTGTTGTTGCTGAGGTTTACCATATAGAGAATGATCCTATAGAATTTCAAGTTGTCATATCTTTTACGGATGATGATTAAGATGATGTTGTACATGGAAACATCAGGAACTTTTATCTATCTGGAAGGGTTAATGATAGAGACATCTAACGAACCTTCATTGATATTGGGTTAGGAGTCAACTCCATTCCCATTTGTACACTTCGTCGATTCGGGATCACTAAATCTGAATTATCTTCTTCCACATTAATGTTTCAAGGATATGATAAGAATTAACAATAAACTCTAAGTGAGATTACACTCAAAACTCATTTTAGAGATCCTATATCTAATTCAGATTTTATAGTTTTCCATCAGGACATGGCCTTTAACACTTTTCTTATAAGGCCTTAGCTACATCAAAATACGGCCATTCCTTCATCATATCACCAATTTCTCAAGTATTGTTCCAATGGTAAAATCGGGACATTGTATGGTAACAAGACTCTATTAAAAACATGTGAATCTCAGTATATTGAGGAATAATTATATCACACGAAGGGAACAAGGTCTTTGACAAAAGAGGAAAACAAAATCAATGCTCCAAATGGCATGGAAAAGATCCAAGAGAACCCATTAAAACATTTGAGTATTGATTATGTGTTTCCTATAAATCAAATTGAAAGGATAAAACCAAATCTGAGCAATCATCTAGTGACTTCCATAATGACAATTATGGAAATCGAGCCTGACAGCATAGGAGAAATTGTTGATTTACCAATAAGCGATGAAAGATTAAATGGATATGTCTTTATTTCATCCACCAAACTTCAGCAAAGTCTTTGCTTCCTCAATCAGGCTATAATAAGTTATAGAAATTCTAGATGAAGACAAGGATGTTGATTCCCAACCCTTCATATCCTATTTGATACTCCAAGAAGACCCTTCATTATCAGTAGAGTCAGAAATGGTTTCCCCTTCTTCGGTATGTTAAACTATTAATCCCTCCCCAAGCTTTGAATTTTTTTTTCATCACCTACTATGAAATTAGAAATAGAATAAGTGGTACATAAGTAAGAAGAAGAATAATATCTTAGGGACTCTCCTCCAGCCTTTGAGGAAGGTGTCTCCACCACTGTGGATGATCTTAGAGAAATAAATCTGCATATAGAAGAAGATCCACACCCAACATTAATAAGTGTGTCCATTAATTATAAACAGAAAGAGGTGTATACTTAGTTTATAAAGAAAAATTGAGATATATTTTCTTGGAACTATACAGAAATGCTAGGCCATGATCATAATGTAGCCACTCATCACTTGGGTTTTCTTGAAGAGCATCGAGGATTCAGGCAAGAAGCAAGAAGAACACACCCAACTCAGGCCACTAGAATTGTGGCTGAAGTCGATAATTTTATCAAGGCTATCTTTTTTAGGGAGGTTCAAAATCCCAAATGGCTGGCTAAAATTGTCCCAGAAAAAAATAATAATGGGAAAATCATAGTTTTAACTGATTTCAGAGATCTTAACCAGAAATGTCCCAAAGATGACTTTCCAGTTCCGATCACCGAGATTTTAATTGTTGCAATAGATGGCTATGAAGCTCTCTCTTTTATGGATGGCTACTCTGGGTATAGTCAAATCCAAATGGCCCCAAAGTATAAATATTCTATATCCCTTTGATCCCCTCAAGGTGTGTTTTTCTATCGAGTAATTCCCTTTGGATTAAATAATTTAGGTACAATGTATCAATGTACCATGCACCATATCTTAAAACCCTTATTAGGAAAGTTTTTTGAATGTTATGTAGATGATCTGGTAGTTAAATACAAACAATTTTCCAATCACCTGACTAATTTGGAGACCATATTCAATAACTTTTGGCAAAATAATTTGAACATGAATCCCTTGAAATGTTCTTTTGGGGTATCCTTAAAAAAATTCCTCATCTTCATTGTACGCCATCATGGAATTGAAGTTGATCATGAGAATACAAAATAAAACCTTGGCTTTTCATCTTCTTGAAATTTGAAATAATTAAGGGGACTTCAAGGAAACTTGTCCTATATTCAGTGCTTTATCACGAATTTGGAACGTATGTGTTTACCCTTCACTAGATTAAGGAATAATGTAGTCACCAATAAATGGAATTAAGAATTCCAAGGGGCATTTGATACCCTCATGAAATATATCTTGAGTACAGTACACTGATATTAATTCCACCTGTAGAAATAAATCCACTTATTCTCTATGTGATGGATTTAGAGCGATCATTAGGTGCCTTCCTTTCCCAAAATAATGATGTTCGGAATGAAAATAGTCTTTAATATCTCAATTGAATTGTGCTTGACATAGAGACTTCATATTCAAGTACTGAAAAGTGCTGACTAACATTAATATTTGTAGTACAAAAATTGAGGCACTACCTATAACATCACAAGGTCCAACTAGTATCTCGAAAATACCCGCTCAAATTTATCATCAGTCGTACTATATTTACAGGGTGTTTGTCACAGTGGGAAGTCCTTTTGAAACAATTTAATATTGATTTTGTGCCTTAGAAGGCAATAAAAGTCCAAGATTTGGCAGATTTGCTTTCTGAACATCCATCTACAGAAGATACATCATTGAATACTGAACTTCCTGGTGAAGAGGTCTTCTATATTCAAGATAATCCCCAAAAAAGAGAAATGTACTTTTATGGTTCTTCGAGAAGTCAAACGGATAAGAGAATGGAAAACCCTAAACTCAACAAAGTTGGGTTAGGAATTATACTTATCTCCCAAGAAAAGTCATTGTATCCATATTCCATTCTGTTATTAGAAAGAGGTGCCAACAATGAGGCAAAATATCAAGCTCTCATCGCAGGCCTGGAATTGGTGCTCCAGGTACATGTGAACCAAATGAATGTGAGAGGTTATTCAGAGTTGGTAATAAAAAAAATCAATGGGTATTATGCTATCATAAAATAAGAGTTAATCCCTTTTTTTGATTACGTCAGAGGGTTAATTGTTGAATTTCCCTCAGATCCAACATTGTATTATGTCCCACGATCACAAAATTTCCAACCTAATGCACTGGATAATGTAGCCACAGCCCTGGAAGATCCAAACCGGGACAAAACAATCGTCATTATTTCCCATCGTCGTGTGGTTTCACATTTCATTCAAAATATAATGGATAAAATTAATGAAATTAGCACTATTTTTGAGCCATATGGTCACACCATGGGATGGATGACACCCATCATAGAATACCTTCAAAATGGAGTAATTACACAAAATGGAGCTGAAAAAGAACAGATCCAACAATGAGTGGACAATTTTACTCTTTATGATATTCTAGATCACTAGATGATCCTCTACAAACGAGGATTTAATATAATCCTCTTCAGGTGTATTGACGGAGAAGAAATTGAAGTTTTCATGAAAGAAGTGCATGTAGTAACTTGTGGTGCTCACCATTCCGGGAATAGGCTTTCTAATCAAATCTGATATCCTGGATACTTTTGGCCTTCAATGATGTAGGATTGCACAAATTTCACCTAGAAATGTTATCCTTACCAAGTGGATACCAAATTCATTAATCAACCCCCAGGTTTTTTATATATAACAAAATACTCCTAGCCATTTTCCACATGGGGAATGGATATAGTAGGACCTTATCCTCCAACTACGGCTAAGAAACTCTAGTATATTCTTACTGCTACTGATTTATTCTCCAAATGAGTTGAGGCAATACCTACCAAAGAATTTGGAGCCAAAATAATTTTTAGTTTTTTCAAAGCTAACATAATCGCCAAATTTGGTGTCCCTCATACTATATTGATGGACAATGGCACCAAATTCTGTTCTCTAGTTGTAAAGAAGTTATATCATAAGCACAATATCAAATCTAATCATTCACATCACTATCATGAAACGATTAATTGGTAGATATAGTATTTTAATAAGACCCTATCAAATATAATCCAGAATATGGTGGGAAAATATAAGAAGTCTTGACCTGATAAACTTTTTCACACTTTATGGGATTATCAGACTATTACCTGTATTACCACAGAAGCAGTTTTCCAATTGAAATTCAATTTCCTTCACTCTGAGTTGCAATTTGTGATCAGTTATCTACAGATGAAAAGTCTCAAAATCAATTTGATGATCTAGAATGATTAGACAAAAAAATTGCATACTTTTCATCATTTGGAAGTCTATCAGAATAGAATACCATGAGATTTTAACAAAAACGTTTTCCTCCACTCATTTCTTCAAGGAGAATTGGTATTAGTCATTAGGACTCTAATGATTCCCGGAAATAAACCTCCAAAGCATGATCCAAAGTGTTAAGGAACTTATTAAATACCTAAGGTCTACTCAAATTGAGTATATTCCCTAATCTCAATGGATGGAGAGATTATTACAACTCCAACCAATGCGAGATTGTTGAAGAAGTTCTTTTTATCACTGCACATCATATGTCCTCACTGCAAGACTCTAAACTACATAGCAAAAAGTTCTAGTTGCATGACATTGAAATGCATAACAACCTTAAGCGTCCATGTTGTGCGATGATAAAATATGTAGCATCTTTTTCCTTATTTCTAGATGTTAAACTGTATGACATCATTTTTTCCCATTACACGATATTAAACTATACGGATAATGTCTTACCTATTTGATGTTAAGATCTTCCATATGCAAACATCATTGACATCATTTCTACTCCTTAGAGAAAAATTAGTTCCATTTCTCCCTATGTTTGAATCAGATCTACATAGGGTCCTTATTTCAAAAACTATGTGCGGATTGATTCTCATTTTCAATGAGATATGTAGAGACACCTAGATCTTCAATCATGGGCCCATCTGCAACCACAAATTTATTTATTTTCCTTATCTCCTATGGTATATAAACCAGATCTATATAGAGTTATCTTTTAATATGCATGGTTTGATATTCATACCATTTTGTGTTTTAAGATTAACCATTCTTTTAGAAAATGTTAAATTCCCCTATCTCCCACACCAAACTCAATTAGTGTAGGAAATGATTGTATCATGAACTATGTTTTTCTTGATTCTCATTTTAATGGGATACATAGAGATGCCTAGATCTAGGCCCATCGATGATAAAAAAACCTTTATTCCCTATGTATGAATTAAAAATGCATAGGGAATGTTTAAAGAACTATGTATGGATTGATTCTCATCCATATGAGATATGTAGTGACACGTGGGTTTAATTCCCTGGTCCAGCCGCAATATTCCCTTTTTACATTGGAATCACTTCATGTCCTCATTACATGACTCTAAACTGCACAACACAAAGTCCTAGTTGCACGACATTAAAATGAAAAGCACCCAAAGAACTATGTATGTCTTGATTCTCATCCTAGTGAGAAACATATTAAAAACTAGGTATTAACTCATAGTCCTGGTCACATGATAATTTGTTATCTCTCTTTAACATATAATTAACAATCTATGTGGGAGTCTTCATTTTCGGTTCTCTCCTTAGAGATACCACCAAGGAAACAATAAATTCCCCCCTTTTAAATATGATCCAGATCTATGTAAGGGACTTCAAACTCATGGCCAATATTGATTCAAATATTCATCCTGTGTATTGAGAATTACCCCCTTTTGTATTTTACACTCTTAATCTTGAATATTTTTGAAATATTTATAATATTTCTTATGATTTTTAGTGGAATGATTTCTGATATCTGAGAATTCTTCTTCTTGAAAATGCAGTACGTGACCCTAGGTGGCCTTGCATAAGTTTTTTATATAACAAGATTTTTAGTCAAAATAAGTCACTATTTGAATATGCAGCACATTCCTTAGTTGGCCCTATGTAATAAAACCCCCATAATGGGTTTGTCAAATAATGGTAACATCATTCTTGGTTAAAGTGTCTTTTTTCCCTTCAAATTTTGATGACAATATACAATAATCTGAATTTTTAAAGCAGTCGTCCGTTTATATTTGTCCCACTACCTTTCTCTCAATCTGAAATTCTTCAAGACCATGGTTTAAACATTTCCCTCTCCATGTGTTCAAATCAATTTGAAATAACATTGGATAATTTGACCACATATCATTTATTGTTTCCATTTTGGTCCTAGTTGTATGACCTAAAACTATAGACACCATACTTCATGCATTTGGGTCAGTCCTTCATAGAAATCATATTCCTCTGATTCATTGGAAATCATGATTGGAAATACTCTTTCTATATTTTGGTATGTTTCTACATAAATCGAACTCTGTGCTGTGGAAAATTTGAATCTCCATAAAGTTTCTTCGGATTTTATCAATAGAATGTAAAACTTTCGAGAACTCTTTTTCTTGACTATGTAGTACGTTCCCCTAGGTGGCCTAACATAAGTTGCTTACATAATCGGCATGTCAATCAAAAGATGCCACTATTTGGCTATGCATTATATTCCCTAGTTGTCCCTACATAATACAACCCCATAACAAGTTTGTCAAATAATGGTAACTTCATTCTTACGAAGGACTTCCTATAATTCCTTTTAGCCCTTATGTTATATCATTCTTCGGATCCAGAAATTCCCAAATCCCAGTTTACAATTCTTCCATTCCATTCATGAACATGGTAGTATTTTCCCAAACAAAGTATCAAGAAATTAGAGATTCTCAAACCTTTTGGAAAGCTAAAGACCGTAAATTAAAACCACACGATGTCATCACAACATGAATTAAAACTACACAATACAATGTCCTCACTGCATGACATAAAATTGCATAGCATGATATAAAAAATCCCCCTTTCTGAAAAAATTTAAACCATTCCTCATACACCATGTTTTTGTGGAAGTGATTTTCCTATTCATGAAATATATTGGTATAGATAACCCTTTATTCTTAAAATCCATTTCCTCAGTAAAACCACCCATTGTGGTTGAGTCACCCAAATCTTATTTTACCTTATCTATCAATAATAAAATGTTAAATTCTTAAGAGCTCTTTTTCTTGACTATGAAGTATGTTCCCCCAGAGGCCTTGCATAAAATTTTCTTACATAATAGGCCTATCACTAAAGAAATTCCAATATTTTTCTATGTAGCATATTCCCTAGTCATCCCTGCATAATACAATCCCTATAACATGTTCATCAAATTATGGTATCCTCATTATTGGAAAGGACCCTCTTTATGTTTTATAAAAGTTTTAGATTTTGTGAGCATAAAAATCATGACTCAAGATTCCCATTGGAAACTTTTAAAGAATATTAGATCAATATCTAACCACTGATCTTTGTTTGGGATCTAATTTCAAAATTTATGGTCAAAGCTATTCGAACTTAAACACTAGCCTTTTAGTCCAACATGAATGACTCTAAATTGCCAATAACAAGAGGCATAGTACTCACCGTATTAAAACCCCGCAATGGGAACTCTATAAAAAATTCGAGTCTCAGTTCCATAGACTTATATTTTTGTATGATTAAGAAAATATTGAGTAATAAAAATCCAAAAGATACAAAGTTTGTGGGGTTGTATATATAACCCTAGTAAAAATAAAATTGAGTTTACTAGGACCATTGGTTTAGGTAAAAAATGGTAGAAATAATTAAAACACATATGATTAAAGGAAAAATGCTTTTAATTTGTGAGTAAAACAATTCGCAGAGTAGAATCCACAAATTGGATTTTCTCTTCTATTATAACTCACAATAGGTTTTCTATATAACTTCTCATTTGGTAAATTACCTATTGATCCCCAGCATGTTCCTATTGAAGTTCATTTAGCTGACCAGTTTCGTTCTCTTAAATATTATAAAGTGGTTCATTGGAATATTCAATGACTTTTCTACCATCCTTTTGGACTTATTCTATTGATTCATGAAGCTATCAAGCTCCCTTGTGATAATATCTAACTCTTGTTGAAGACACAACTTCTGAAAAGTCTTTTCTTTAATTTTATACTTCAGTTCTTTCAACTTTCCAGTATGATTGG
This sequence comes from Viscum album, assembly GCA_963277665.1. Taxonomy (NCBI): domain Eukaryota; kingdom Viridiplantae; phylum Streptophyta; class Magnoliopsida; order Santalales; family Viscaceae; genus Viscum; species Viscum album. Next base: position 68,706,807 of record OY728154.1, read on the forward strand.
CCTCATATTGGGATAATGCTATTTGGAATTTGTCAGTGTTGATCAATAGTCTAGTTTTTATTAGATCTTGATAAATCCTTTTCTCTTTCTCTCTTTTTTGGATAATCTCTTTCACTACAGTATGAATTTCACATTATTCAAAACCACCAAAATCCCATCGTAATGAATAGAGATAAAAGTAGTGGAATTTGTAAGGGAAGTTCCTCAAGGGGAATTTTAGATATTATCTTCCTTATATTTTCTCCATTCCTTATAACATGCAAGAAGAAGGGCCTTTTGTAGTTCTGTGTCTAATTCAGAATCACTATCGTAAGGAGGAAGGTATTTTGGGATTAATGCACTTAAAGAAGTTCCATGTTCTGCTCCTTCCTTGAAAATGGATGGTTCACTTTTTAATACTGTATGATCTGATGTAGAGGATTCACCTATAGATCTATCCATTTATGTAGATAACCCTATATAGTGAATTAAAAAGTATGGTTATGGTTAGTTTTTAGGGATAAAAGGAGTGAGAACAATCACAATATCAGTATCTCTTACTTAATAATAGGTCAGCAACTCCTCCCTGATATTATCAGTTTCAATGGTTTTGGTTGATGTCTCTTGGTGGGGAATGATTTATTTAATTTTATCAAGATCCCTTTAATGAATTTTAGGAATATTTTCTATCTCATGATTCACCTGAGGCAATGTCTTCGTAATGGTAGGATTTGTAGGGATGTTGACGCTTCCTTTAAGCATCGTCGCTGCAGCAGTTTCTTTATATGGAACTGCATATTTCAACCAATAATGGTTATAAAATTAATCATAAGAAGATTAATAGGACGAACAATGAAAACTCAAGTCTATTTGGTTCTATACAAGGAACTTCAAAATCTTCTAAAGCATTAGGTATATTAACATGTTATAATAATTCTTCAAAAGACATTCCAAGGTTTATCATAGCATTCAATGATATCCTAGATCCCATGTTAGTATCTATTGTGGTAACACTCAGAGTGGTTGTTTCACAACCTTCCTCTGATAACCTTTGACCCTGAACAGCTTCCTCAACAATAGTTGTGGATTCAGCATCAGTTGTCACATGATTTTCTAGTGCATGTGATAAACCTAAAGTATCACAGGATGGAAGTCAGTTGTTGTTAAATTTATGGTCTCATGAAGTACTACTGATTTACCAAATGAATCTTCTCTTCTTATAGTCAGAATAGGAGCAATTACAGGAACAAATGTTGGTTCCTTTGGCCTAAATTCCTTTTTTGGAACCACCGGGTTAGCAGGAATTTGTGCATGTTCAAAAGCACCCTCTATAGTTTATCTAATATTTTTGGTAATTTATTTTGGATAATAAAAATTAAAAGCTCCTACAATTAAAATAATTTATACAATTTCTATGAATAAAAATAAAATTCATCTTTTCAAGATTTCCTACCACTACTGAGAAAATGTTTAACTGTGGTTTTCTTTCTTCGATGATTTTTTTTCTTCACCTTCTTGGGAGGACTTGCATAGTCATCACCAAATACAGGTATTGAAGACTACAATCCCCTTTCTATCTCATCCTACATGGCCTGTTATCCTGGATATATATCTCTCAATTCATGAGGGGATCTAGTAGCTCCAAGAGTAGTACCACTAGGGCTATATCATGTTGATGGAACTTCAGTCGATTTTCCTTTATCCAGCTGCTAGTTAAAATGATATTTCCCTTGAGTAACAATTCTTTGACTAAATTCAAATTTCAAATAAGAAAAGAGTGTGAGAAAAAGGAAACTTACATCTTCTAGATTCGAAAAATCACGCCATTATTAATCTAATGAAATATCAATCCCTTCAGGGAAACCATGATCTATCATTTATTTCACCCGCTTTGTGGTGGTAATTGATTCATTGGTTGTGTATATGAGCATTTCCAGTTCTTCGATATAATTTCTCACTTTATTTGGATTTTTCATAAAGATAATATAAAAAGAGGATTATAGATACCCTATTCCTGTAAAGACCCGTAAAATTCAAGGGAAATTTTTTCTTAATTTTCTTTGAAATTTTACAAGAACGCGGTTTCTGACGGCACCTGATTCTGAGGCCCGGAGTGCCCGGAATCAATTTCCGAAGTTTGGCTCGGGTACGTTCAATGAACGAATGAGCGGGAATTTCTAACTTTTGAACCGATGCCCGGAATCAAATTCTGAGGGCACCGATGAACTCGCAGCGCCGATATTCGCCTAAGGATACATTTTTCGAGGTTGCGTTTATTGCGGGTTGAGAGTTAGTTTTTGGGAGTTTAGAATAAGTTAAATAAAAATTGTGGAAAACAAATTTTTATTTTAACTTGTTGGTTAACTTCTCCCAAAGGGAGTTAAAGGTGGGACCCACATCCACTTAACCTCCCTTGGGAGGATTAAGTGTGGTGGGTCCCACACGAAGCATAACTCTTCACCTCCTTTTTTTTAAACTCCCTTAAACTCGCCTTTTAATGAACTTGACAAGTTGGGATATTAAATGGGTGGAGTTGTTTATTTTCAAACCTTTGAATTTAAAAATAATTTGGTTGAGTAAATAAAAAAAGACCTTAGCTTATTTTTATTTGGGTTAGAATTCTCTAGACAATCTTGAGAGAATTTGGAGCCTACTTCTTCTTATTCTTCTTCAAGCTTTGACGAAGAACGCGAAGAACCTTCTAACATCGACGAAGAACGCCAAGTTTTCGGGAACGGTCTTCCGCGACGTCATACCCGTGATACCAACGACGTCTTCTTCCGCATCATCTCTTCCGCGACGATTTCCCGCGACAAAATCATCGTCAAATAACTTTGAATCCTCGCTTCACGACATCGACGTCCTTCTTCCGTGACGCCGACCACCGCGACGCTCATCTTCCGCGGGTCGTTGACGATCATCGTTCTTGAAACCGAGGTAGGGTTTTGTTGTTGATTATTTATTTATTCTCATTCTTGGTTCTAGCATGAAAAACTTGAGGATAAATGTTTATGTGATATCGTCTAACGAGAGGGGGGTCGGACCGCACAAACACGGCCGAATCCCCCCTCCTTTGTTCTTGATTATTATTTTTCTTACGGATGATCGAGATGGTGTGGTGTGGTCGCACCACGCGGGAATCACACGGCAAATATTGTGCAGCGTCGTAGCGCCGCACCGTGAAAAGATTATTATGAACGTGACGCCGTCCCGCCGCGTCGAAGGAAACCAAAGGCGCCGCGGCCGGACTGGGGCCGCAGCGGAGGGGCGCGGTGCCATCGCACCGCGCCGGACGACGAAGGTCGCGGCCGGTTCCGGGCCGTGGTGGAACGAGAAGACCGGCGGCTATCCGGGCCGCCGGTGTCAGAAGCCGGAAAGGGGGAAGGACCGGCCGGCCAGGTCGGCCTGGCCGGAAGAGAGAAGAACCGGGGGAATTAATTCCCCCGGCTGGCCAAAACTGGCCCCCCATAATGGGGGGGGGGGGGGCGGTTACACCAAGGGGGGGCAGCGCCCCCCCGTTTTTCTCAAAGGCAGGCCCCCACGAGGGGGGGCCGTTGATCCACGGCGCGACATCCAGCCGCGCCGCCAGCAGGAAGAGCGGGGGCTTTGCCCCCCGCGCGTGGCACCCGAGCGGCGCACCGGTCGCGCCACCGTACCGGACCGCGCCGGACCGCGCCTCTGGCCGGGCCGGGTCGGACCTGGGTTAGGTCGACCCGGTTCGGGTCGATCCGGTTCGGGGGGGGGGGGGGGGGGTCGGGCCGGGTCGGCCCGGACCCAGACCCCCCGTTTTCGAATCGACTTCGGTCTTTTGCTCATAACTTGAGCTACGGACCTCCGATTGACAAACCGTCAGCGGCGATGTGATCCATGGATCGAGACGGTCGATTCGGTATATTGCACTCAAAGTTTCGGAATACTTTGAGTTCGACCGGGTTGGTTCGTACACGAAACCAACCAGGCCCTCGGAGCGGAAACGCTCATATCTTGAGCTACGGACGTCCGATTGATGTGCCATCAGCTTTGTTGTGTTCCTCTTAGTGAGACAGATCTTTTGGCATACTCCGCCCGAGGTTTGGACGCAGGTGGAGTATAGTCGGGTTGGTTTTGCCTTAAAAACCAACCAGGCCCCTGGGACGAAAAAGCCAATAACTCTCAGACCGGGCGTCCGATCGACGCGCCGTTTGTTGCGTTGAGTTCCTGTTGACGATACGGAACTTTTGGATACATCAACTATGGACTTTGTGACAGTTGATGTATCAGCCTCTCGGCTCGTAGAGCGGACCCTCCCGAACGAGCTTGCTGTGTGCGGGAACCCTAGTGCTGGCTGCGCCTGCGACTGTGACTGCTACTGCTACTGCTATTGTGACTGCGACGACGACAGTACAAAGATCCTTGGTGGATTCAACGACGACTACAGCACTCAGCGATCCTACGTGGATCAGTGCTACAGGTCCTGTGTGGGCCCGATCCTGTGTGGGTCCGATCCTGTGTGGGTCTTTACGCTCAGCGGTCCTGTGTGAACCAGCGCCTACAGGTCCTATGTGGGCCTGATCCTGTGTGGGTCTTTGCGGGGGTTAGTTACCTATCGATCCTTCGTGGGTACGACGACTTAGATGGATCCGAGATCATCTTTATCGTCTTTCGAAGAAGTATACTTGTGTGAGCTGAATCCTGTTGCTTTCCTGTGTGGATTGAGTTGTGCTATCCTATGGGGATTTCGTTTTTCTTTCCTGTGTGGGATACATTTACTTTCCTGTGTGGACTGAGTTGTACTTGGGATCGGAGGTTGGAGCGTATTGGAATTAATGACTTAGGTATATGTATGGGCATATACCTAAGCAGTGTCAGTTGTTACTTTGTGTTTGTATCTTCCTTTGTGGTTTATCCTTTGTGGATTTTGGGAGACCTTCAGGGGTCTCGAGGTCCCTACTGAATAGCTTATACTCACCCCTGCACGGGCTTTGCCCGCACTACGTTGTGTTGGTTGCAGACAACAGACAGCGTTGATCGTGGTTGAGGCTAGCAGAGCAGGACGGTACCTGGAGGTGGACCACGGGGTGGGACGTTCTCGGAGCGGACGGCAGGACCCGAGGAGCAGTGGAGCTATCTGTACCCACTCTTCAGGTGGGATCTCCAGTGGACAGCTTGGTGTAGCGGCTTTTACTTTACAGTTGCTATTTTCCCTTTCGAGTTGTACTTTACTTTCTGTTTGGGTTTGTATACTGGCCCATGTACTTTCCGCACTTTCAGTTGTACTCTGTTTTCACTTAGTATTTACTTTCCGCTTGCTTACTCTGTGGTGCTTGTTTACTTTACAAAGGCAATGCCTTCCCTTTTTACCAGGATTTACGCCTTGGTGCTAGTCTCCAGCCCCTGGCCTATGGAAGGTGGGCTTGGGGTAGTCATGACACGGGCCCCGAGGACGGGTCGTGACAAATTTGTATCAAAGGAGTTCGTTTCTACCGCGAACTCTGATCTTTTCTATGTGAAGCAATAATGTTTAGCATATTGAGTGTGGTTATCAGTCCAGGGAGTCCAGTGTTGGTGCGGCGGCCGACGTATCCGTACACCAGGACCCTGACTTCTGATTTCCGACTTAATGCACGAAAACATTGATTGCGTGTCTGTTTCAAAGTTTTCTTTATGATTACTTTATATCAGCTCACCAGGTATACTGTTCTGACCGTGGCGCACCTGTTTCCTTTTTAGGATGGCCCCACGACGACAGCCAGCTAGGGTTCCGAGAGTCGAGTGTGACGACAGCCCACCGAGCGACGAGGCCTCGGTGTAGGGCCCTTTTTCAGCAGTGGCACCGGCGGTAGCTCTTCCCGTCGAGCCACCGATGCTTCCAGCACCAGCTACTGACGATGCACGTCGCCTCAACGCACTGCATGAGTTTCAGCGCCAGCGACCACCCAGGTTTCGTGGGGAGACGGACCCCCAGGCAGCCGAGGACTGGCTGGAGGAAGTGGTACGGGTTTTCAGGCTAGTGAAGACACCAACAGACCTCATGGTGATCCTCGCTGCGAGCCTACTGGACACAGCAGCAAGACGATGGTGGAGCTTGATTCTCTAGGTGCACGATGAGGCATCTCTACCTTGGAAGGACTTTGAGAGCCTCTTCCGCTCAGAGTTCGTCCCAGCCACCCTTCGTGCAGTGCGCATCTAGGAGCTTCTTTAGCTGCGGCAGGGCAGCATGACGGTCACTCAGTACTCGGCGAGATTTACTGATCTCTCGCGCTACTCGACCGACATGGTACGGGACCCATTCTTCCGGGCCCGGACCTTCGAGCAGGGTTTGAGACACGAGATTAGGGAATCGCTGATCTCCCTCAGCATACCGACTCAGACAGGAGTACTGGAGTGGGCCCTTTTGATCGAGAGCTTCCTTGCTGAGTCTACACCAGCGTCGCGACCCACCGCAGGGCGGCACGTGGCAGAGTCATCTGCAGCAGGCAGTCGACGGATGACTCAGGGGTCCAGACAGACCAGACCTTCAGGCAGATGACCTCAGGACACTGGCTCAGCAGTGCGGGGCACACAGCGCGGAGCCAGTCTTTCAAGAGGCAGATAGTGCTACTCGTGCGGCGGGCAGGGCCACATGGCTCATGACTGCCCGACCCGCCGTGCCGAGGAGCAGCAGATGGTTGAGGGACCACCGAGGCAGAGGCAGAGGGTCAATCGTGGCGGTCCGTAGGGAGGAGGCGGACGATGCAGAGGAGCTGGCCGAGCAGCAGGTTGTGGGCGATGCTTCGAGGCTCCGCCACCACCACCACCAGGAGGTCCACCCCAACCACAGGGAGCTGGGGGGCAGAGACAGGCACAGCTCCAGGCAGCAGAGGCCTATGACCACGGCGCGCCCGAGATGATTCGAGGTACTATCTGTGTCTATTCCACCCTTGCTGCAGTACTTATAGACACAGGAGCGAGTCACTCTTTCATAGCCGCTGCCCTTCGGAGCTCGGAGATTCCGACAGAGCCGTTGGCTCGATCCTTACGACTAGAGACTCCTACGGGAGCAGACTCGACGATTACGCACTGGTTCCAGCAGTGTGAGCTTACTCTAGGAGGCGAGAGCTTCGGCTGGGATCTTCTTATAGCAGCTTCAAGGCCTTATGACGTCATCTTGGGCATGGATTGGTTATCTATGGTCCATGCCCAGATTGACTGTTTTAGGCGCAAGGTGCGATTTGTAAGCACCGACGGGAGCAGGTTCACCTTCACCGGCGAGAAGGGAGCCTTTGCAGCACAGGATGGACTTCCGTAGAGGATAGGACATCCCATCACTCATCAGTTGGCCAGCCTCATCCTTGGAGCAGTTGACGTGCGGAGTCCTCGTTTTCCTACAGTGGTGGATCAGTTTGCGGACGTTTTTCCCGACGACGTTCAAGGGATACCTCCTCGCAGAGAGGTAGACTTTTATATTGACTTGTACCCTGGGACAGCCCCGATATCGACTCCAGCATATCGGATGGCCCCCGCCGAGCTTCGAGAGCTACAGGTACAGTTGGAGGACTTGCAGGGCAAGGGGTTCATCCGACCCAGTGTTTCACCCTGGGCTTCCCCGATTTTGTTCACCAAGAAGGCGAACGGGAGCTTGCGACTTTGTGTTGACTATCGTCGCATGAACTAGGTGACAGTGAGGAACAATTATCCGCTACCAAGGATTGATGACCTCTTTGATCAGCTCAAGGGAGCACGGTGGTTCTCGAAGATAGACCTCAGGTCAAGCTATCATCAGCTCAGAGTCAGAGACGAGGACGTGCAGAAGACGACCTTCAGATGTCGGTATGGCCACTATGAGTTCTTGGTTATTCCTTTCGGTGTAACCAATGCTCCAGCAGTGTTCATGGCCCTCATGAACAGGATCTTTCAGCCATACCTCGATCTATTTGTTGTGGTCTTCATCAACGACATTCTGATTTACTCTTCGACTGAGGAGGAGCACGCCTATCACTTGCGAGTTGTACTAGACACACTCTGAGAGCACCAGCTTTATGGTAAGATCTCGAAGTGCCAGTTCTAGATACGTGAGGTCCACTTCTTGGGGCATGTTATCTCTGAGGCGAGAGTTGAAGTGGATCCTGCGAAGATCGAGGCTGTGTTAGCATGGGAACCACCCAGGAGCGTGACTGAGGTTCGGAGTTTCTTGGGACTAGCTGGATACTATCGGAGATTCATGCCAGACTTCTCTAGAGTTGCGACACCACTCACAGCTTTGACGAAGAAGGGGAAACCCTTCGTGTGGTCAGACAGATGTCACCAGAGCTTCCAGGAGCTGAGACAGAGATTGACCAGCGCACCTATCTTGAGGTTGCCTGAGGAGGGAGTAGGGTACGTAGTCTACTGCGATGCATCAGGGATCGGACTCAGATGTGTTCTGATGCAGGATCGGGCAGTGATCACCTATGGATCACGTCAGTTGAGGCCGCATGAGCAGAACTACGCTACCCATGACCTGGAGTTAGCAGCAGTGGTCTTCGCTCTGAAGACATGGCGACATTACCTGATGGGAGAGTGTTTTACAGTCTTTTCTGATCATCAGAGTCTCAGGTATATCTTCTCGCAGAAGGACCTGAACCTGAGACAGCGGCGATCGCTCGAGTTCCTCCAGGACTATGACTTTGAGATAGTCGATACTCCTGGGAAGGGGAATGTAGTAGCCGATTCCCTCAGCAGGAGGACGGGCATCCAGCTACTTGAGGAGGCGACGGAGCAGCTAGCCTCTTTGCAGATATCCTTCGTGGATAGAGATGGAGCAACCTTCCTCCAGTCTCTCACAGTCACCCCTCCACTACTGCAGCGGGTCAGAGAGGCACAATGTGAGGACGCTGACTGTGAGACACGGCGTGCACAGATATCCTCGGGACAGGAACCTGATGGTTTCTCCCTTGGAGCAGAGCACAACATCCTTTTCAGAGGACTTACCATGGTACCAGTCGCTTTACGAGAGAAGGTGCTGAGAGAGTTTCACACATCTCCTTTGGCGGTACATCCAGGAGTGGCAAAGATGTACCAGGATCTCAGACGATAGCACTGGTGGCCGGGCATGAAGAAGGCTGTAGCAGAGTTCGTTTCTCGATGCCTCACCTGCCAGCAGGTGAAGGCAGAGCATCAGGTACCAGCAAACTTGGTACAGCCCTTGGAGGTCCCGGAGTGGAAGTGGGATGAGATATCTATGGACTTCGTGACTGAACTTCCACACACTTCCAGAGGTCATGACTCCATCTGGGTGATTGTCGACCGACTCACCAAGTCGGCACACTTTTTACCCATCAGAGAGCAGGGCTCAGTGGAGAGCTTGGGACGTCTCTACGTTCAGAAGATTGTGCGGCTCCACGGCATGCCATCATCTATCGTCTCCGATCGAGATGCTTGCTTTACTTCCCGGCTTTGGAAGGGGTTACAGGAGGCGTTCGGGACGTAGCTACGTCTGAGCACAGCCTTTCACCCTCAGACGGATGGTCAGACGGAGAGGACCATCCAGACTCTCTAGGACATGCTCTGCGCATGTGTCCTAGACTTTGGTCATAGCTGGGAGGACCACCTACCCTTGGTGGAGTTTGCGTACAACAATAGCTACCACTCCACCATCGGGATGGCACCGTACGAGGCGTTGTACGGCCGACCTTGTAGATCTCCTTTGTGCTGGACAGACCCTGGGGAGTCAGCACTTGTGGGACCGGAGATGGTCCAGGCCACGACAGAGAAGGTCCAGGTCATCCAGGAGCGGATGAGGAGAGCTCGGAGCCGGCAGAAGTCATACGCTGACAGGAGGCGGAGGCCACTAGAGTTCGAGGATGGCGACCACGTCTTCTTGCGGGTCTCACCTCGATGTGGTATTCAGAGATTTGGACGAGGTGGAAAGTTATCTCCGCGCTTCATCGGACCCTTCCAGATCCTCAGCAGGATTGGCGAGGTGTCTTATCGCCTCACTCTACCACCTCAGTTGCACTAGGTGCACGACATCTTCCACGTATCTCAGCTGAGGAGATACGTGCACGACCCGACGCACACCATTGACCATGGGGAGCTTGACGTTGACGATGGGGCGAATTTTATGGAGGTCTCGGTGGAGATCGAGGATCGACAGGAGCGGGTCCTACATGGATGATCGATACCTCTAGTGCGCATCAGATGGCAGCATGAGAATCTCTAGGAGAGGACTTGGGAGCGGGAGGCTCAGATGGGTGCTCAGTACCCTCATTTTTTTCGATAGTTTTTGATGTATCTTTACGGGGACGTAAAGCCCTGAGGTGGGAGTAATGTAAAGACCCATAAAATTCAAGGGAAATTTTTTCTTAATTTTCTTTGGAATTTTACAAGAACGCGGTTTCTGATGGCACTTGATTCCGAGGCCCGGAGTGCCCAGAATCAATTTCCGAAGTTTGGCTCGGGTACGTTCAGTGAACGAACGAGCGGGAATTTCTAACTTTTGAACTGGTACCCGGAATCAAATTCTGAGGGCACCGATGAACTCGCATCGCCAATATTCGCTTAAGGACACATTTTTTGAGGTTGCGTTTATTGTGGGTTGAGAGATAGTTTTTGGGAGTTTAGAATAAGTTAAATAAAAATTGTGGAATACAAATTTTTATTTTAACTTGTTGGTTAACTTCTCCCAAAGGGAGTTAAAGGTGGGACCCACATCCACTTAACCTCCCTTGGGAGGATTAAGTGTGGTGGGGCCCACACGAAGCATAACTCTTCACATCATTTTTTTTAAACTCCCTTAAACTCCCCTTTTAATGAACTTGACAAGTTGGGATATTAAATGGGTGGAGTTGTTTATTTTCAAACCTTTGAATTTCAAAATAGTTTGGTTGAGTAAATAAAATAAGACCTTAGCTTATTTTTTATTTGGGTTAGAATTCTCTAGACAATCTTGAGAGAATTTGGAGCCTACTTATTCTTCTTCTTCTTCAAGCTTTGACGAAGAACGCGAAGAACCTTCGAACATCGACGAAGAACGCCACGTTCTCGGGAACCGTCTTCCGCGACGTCATACCCGCGATACCAATGACGTCTTCTTCCGCGTCATCTCTTCCGCGACGATTTCCCGCGAAGAAATTGTCGTCAATGAACTTTGAATCCTCACTTCACGACATCGACGTCCTTCTTCCGTGATGCCGACCACCGCGACGCTCGTCTTTCGCGGGTCGTTGACGATCATCAGTCTTGAAACCGAGGTAGGGGTTTGTTGTTGATTATTTATTTATTCTCGTTCTTGGTTCTAGCATGACAAACTTTAGGATAAATGTTTATGTGATGTCGTCTAACGAGAGGGGGGCCGGACCGCACAAACACGGCCGAATACCCCCTCCTTTGTTATTGATTATTATTTTTCTTATGGATGATCGAGATGGCGTGCTTCCATCGCACCACGTGGGAATCACACGGAAAATATTGCACGGCGCCGTCGCGCCGCGCCATGAAAATATTATCATGAACGTGACGCCGTCGCTCCGCGTCGAAGGAAACCAAAGGCGTCGCGGCCGGAGCAGGGCCGCGGCGGAGGGGCGCGGTGCCGTCGCACTGCGCCGGACGACGAAGGCCGCGGCCGGTTCTGGGCCGCGGCGGAACGAGAAGACCGGCGGCTAGCCGGGCCGCCGGTGTCGGAAGCCGGAAAGGGGGAAGGACCGGCCGGCCAGGTCGGGCCGGCCGGAAGAGAGAAGAACCGGGGGAATTAATTCCCCCGGCTGGCCAAAACCGGCCCCCCATAATGGGGGGGGGGTTACACCAAGGGGGGGAAACGCCCCCCGTTTTTCTCAAAGGCAGGCCCCCACGAGGGGGGGTCGTTGATCCACGGCGCGACATCCAGCCGCGCCGCCAGCAGGAAGAGCGGGGGCTTTGCCCCCCGCGCGTGGCACCCGAGCGGCACACCGGCCGCGTCGCCGCGCCGGACCGCGCCGCCGGCGGGGCCGGGTCGGACCCGGGTCGGGTCGACCCGGTTTGGGTCGACCCGGTTTGGGCCGCCCCAGGGGGGGTCGGGCCGGTTCGGCCCGGACCCGGACCCCCCGTTTTCGAATCGACTTCGGTATTTTGCTCATAACATGAGCTACGGACCTCCGATTGACGAACCGCCAGCGGTGATGTGATCCTTGGATCCAGACGGTCGATTTGGTATATCGCACTCAAAGTTTCTAAATACTTTGAGTTCGGCTGGGTTGGTTCATACACAAAACCAACCGGGCCCTCGGAGCTGAAACGCTAATATCTTGAGCTACGGACGTACGATTGACGTGTCGTTAGCTTTGCTGTGTTCCTCTTAGTGAGACGGATCTTTTGGCATACTCCGCCCGAGGTTTGGACGCAGGTGGAGTACGGTCGGGTTGGTTTTGCCTTAAAAACCAACCGGGCCCTTGGGACGAAAAAGCCAATAACTCTCAGACCGGGCGTCTGATCGACGCGCCGTCTGTTGCGTTGAGTTCCTGTTGACGATACGGAACTTTTGGATACATCAAATCTGTACTTTGTGACAGTTGATGTATCAGCCTCTCGGCTCATGGAGCGGACCCTCCCGAACGAGCTTGCTGTGTGCGGGAACCCTAGTGCTGGCTGCGACTACAACTGTGACTGCTACTGCTACTGCTACTGTGACTGCGACGATGACAGTACAGAGATCCTTGGTGGATTCGACGACGACTACAGCACTCAGCGATCCTACGTGGATCAGTGCTACAGGTCTTGTGTGGGTCCGATCCTGTGTGGGTCCGATCCTGTGTGGGTATTTGCGCTCAGCGGTCCTGTGTGAACCAGCGCCTACAGGTCCTATGTGGGCCCGATCCTATGTGGGTCTTTGCGGGGGTTAGTTACCTATCGATACTTTATGGGTCCAACGACTTAGATGGATCAGAGATCATCTTTATCATCTTTCGAAGAAGTATACATGTGTGATCTGAATCCTGTTGCTTTCTTATGTGGATTGAGTTGTGCTATCCTATGTGGATTTTGTTTTGCTTTCCTGTGTGGGATACATTTACTTTCCTCTGTGGACTGAGTTGTACTTGGTCTTGGAGGTTGGAGCGTATTGGAATTGATGACTTAGGTATATGTATGGGAAAATACCAAAGCAGTGTCAGTTGTTACTTTGTGTTTGTACCTTCCTTTGTGGTTTATCCTTTGTGGATTTTGGGAGACCTTCAGGGGTCTTGGGGTCCCTACTGAGTAGCTTATACTCACCCCTACACGGGCTATGCCCGCACTACGTTGTGTTGGTTGCAGACGACGGACAACGTTGATCGTGGTTGAGGCTAGCAGAGCAGGACGGTACCTGGAGGTGGACCATGGGGTGGGACGTGCTCGGAGCGGACGACAGGACCCGAGGAGTAGTGGAGCTATCTGTACCCACTCTTCAGGTGGGATCTCCAGTGGACAGCTCGGTGTAGCAGCTTTTACTTTACAGTTGCTGTTTTCCCTTTTGAGTTGTACTTTACTTTCAGTTTGGGTTTGTATACTGGCCCATGTACTTTCCGCACTTTCAGTTGTACTCTGTTTTCACTTAGTATTTACTTTCCTCTTGCTTACTCTGTGGTGCTTGTTTACTTTACAAAGGCAATGCCTTCCCTTTTTACCGGGATTTATGCCTTGGTGCTAGTCGCCAGCCCCTGGCCTATGGAAGGCGGGCTTGGGGTAGTCACGGCATGGGCCCCGAGGACGGGTCGTGACAATTCCTGTAAAAAGAAACCCTTCACATAAATATAACCACGTGTTTTCAGCATCACAATGCAAAATTTTCCATGGTTTAGCAGTCTCTAGTCATATATATTCAGAGTGAATTATAGAGGGTTGTGAAGAGGATTCTGTATTTTTTGATTTGAGTTTTTTCCCTATTCCTATAGTCACGAATATGGGATGAGAAAATGGGACTCGTTGATCATATAAATGATGGCGACTAGACTACCTCAGTACAACTTTAGTATAGATTTATGGTGTGTCTCTCTTAACTCTGACAGGAGGATTATATCTTGCATGAGGTCACTTTGGTGAGCTTGGAGCCTCATCACATCCACCCTCTGACTCCAATGAGTCATCCCATGATGAAAAAGAACTAACTTACAAACAAAATTATTCCTTCATACAACCTCTCTTTATCCCCACTCGAGGGAAAACATGGTTTAACACCACTTCATGGTATGATGAGACCCAGTTATCAATGTACCAGATAGTCAATCTTCTTATTGCATCAGTGTCAGGTAAATTAAAAATTTCCTTAGTTTTCTCCACAGTTGTCGGCAACCATATTTGTCGAGCTACCATCGGATGTGTCTCTAACCTAACGTGCACAGAAGGAGGTATAGTAATTGTTTTCATATATTTGAATTGACGTGCAAATATATAAGGATCATAGGCCTTGTATATGATTTCCCCATCAATTATGGTGGCTGATATGCCATCCCAACAAGCTAACATATATGCCTTTAGCTCTAAGATGGTCATCCCATCATCAATGAATCACCCCGTAGGTGGATTCCCATAAAGTAAAAGAGGAAATTCCTTATACATGCTCAACCTGGACTTGATATTATATGAATTCAGAGAAAAAGGTGAAATACCATAGAAATTCTAAATAGATGGTTGAAAAGAACTTTCAAAGACCTGTACCCCACTTTGCACAGCATAAGATCTGAAATGAGTGGTGATCCACCCCCATAACACCTATAATGGACCCGTTATTCTAAAAAGAGACTTCCCTCTATAAATATGCATTAATCCCTTATGAATCATTCCCAAAATAAGGGTATCTAACCCTATCATCCTCTTCTTGGTTATATTGGTCATGTTAAAAAAAGTTCTTTCCCTTACGCGTCCCTTGGAATATCGAACTGGTAAAAGATACACACTGAGCCACATGAATTGGAAACCTGAAAGATGTTTATTATGAGGAATTTTGTAGTTGATTTCATATCCCCGCTTTCCAAAATCTCCTTTCTCTAATGTTGGCCAAAAAGTTTCGGGTGTACCTTTCTTTTCTACCTTTGGACAGCCTTTTGGACGAGTGAAAGTGATAACCTTATCCTTCTTCTTTAACGGTATTATTTCCATCCATTACTTTGGATGAATATTCCTTCTTTTGTGGGACTTCATTGTATTCATATTCTTGAGTTTATAAAATATTTTCATCAAATCATGAACCAAGGCTGGTGTATTTTCTTATTCGTTCTGTGTCACGTTGGGAGGAATAAACTCATCATACATATCTCCAAGGATTGGATATCTATAGATCTTCCAGACATCCTAAAAACTGATGCATACTACTCCATGTGTCAAGTGGAAGGAGTTAGTCTTTGGAATTCATTGGCTTAGTAGCTCTAGCACAAAATCATAATTCCTATATACATTGTTTTTCCCTACCCATAAAGCCTCATAAATCCCAACACCCTTTATGTCATCCATAAACTCTGCACACATCTTTTTCACCCAATATGCACACATCCATGTGGTTTTAACACCCCCTCCTGGGTATAAATCCTAACTTTTCTTCCATCCTTTTGATTGATCTGCCTGAGAATCTTGAAAGACGGACGAATAATAGTGTGACTATAGCTCGGGTGTATCTTCTCTCAAGTATGGATCATATGGGAGTTGATGCATGAAATGGGCCTTGTTTTCTATCCCAGCATTTATGTATGAGCCCACAATTAAAATATTGGCAGATGAGAAATTGGTATAGTCTAGAAACCAAGAAAGTGGAATATAGTTCTTCGAGTCTGGTATGTTGAAATACTATAGATAGCCATGAATATACAAAGGAAAATAAGTACTCCTAGGAAAATTAAAGTGATATTTATTTAGATACATTTACATATCTTTGAGTGTGGTGTAACAGATATCAATGTAATCATGACCAACAATCTTCATAATATGATCAATTATTTTACTTTCAAATTCATCAGTGGTTCTGATTCTTTTGGGAGACATTGAACCTAAAAAAGAGATAAAAAATAATCTTTAAAGTAAGTTCATTTTTGATGTTGTCAAAAATTCATTAAGTTTTTCAAGTATAAACTTTTCACGCATGTGTGGCGCCCTAATTCTGGCACACAAATGAAAAACATACAAAAGAAGTTTCACTGATAATAGTGTTTGAGCGAAAATACTTGCATTCCGAGAGCTGGATTTACAGATGTCTTTGTAATTTTTATAGAATTGAAACCACTATATATAATCTATGCAAGTTACCCTGTGTACCAAAACATTGTGTCCCCATTGACCTTATGTGCTGTCACATGCACGCCACAACAACCTATTTTTTCTTGTTGATAACTTTACCTCAGAATAAGATCCTATTTTTATTATGAATCCAATTCCAAGGGGGGTATTTTGTTGACACTTTGTTCCATAACAGAGTATAAAAAATAAAAAAAGGGAAATTAATTTGTAAAAAGAGGAGTAAACACATGAAGAAAATCAATATTTTTAATGGCTTGAAAATTGGATCGCCTTAGTCGAGCCAATGAGTCGTCGGAGTGAAAGGTACTTGCACGCCCAATTATGGTGCGCAACCCACTTGTGCGCTCCACCACCATTTCACCCAAGGTCACTTATTTTCCTATAAATAGACCCTTAGGCCATTATTTGTTCATAAAAATTTTCCTAAAGCCTAATTTCTACTCTGGTCACCCTGGTGCTTCGCCCAAGTCTTCTGAAACTTTCAAAAGTTGTTCTTTAACACCTAGAGTGGAAGAATTGAAGGAGGATCATAAGAATTAAGTCTTTTTAGTGTTTGAAATACATAAAACTTGAGCACCTAAAGTTCCCAACCTTCCTGAATAAAAAACACTTTTGCTCCACCTATTCCTCTTAAAGGAACTTGAGCGCCCCACTTATGGGAATATCTATGAATACTCATGAAGGCTTGATTCAAGTCTCACCCAAGTATTAACATCCGGGTTATTTGTCACTTAATTTTAAATCATGTCACCAAATTCTACTTATGTGACCATACTTGCACACTAGATTCTTACTTGGGTGACATTCTTCTATTCACCTACTCTATTCAGTCTACAAGTCATCAAGACTTCTTCAAAGCCATTTATGGCAGGGCTTCTTCTTCATTGGATCCCTTTTCTGAAAGGGATTATATTGAAACCTCTACCAAAACATCCTGACTTATAAAAACTTTAGGAAAGGCACATTAGTGTGTCTCCTGTTTGGGTTTGTATATCTGTAGTCAAAGGTTTACCAAATTTATTACACAATGGGGTTTGGATTTGTGGAGTTTTTGTGGGTTCGTATATCTACAGTCACATGGAACTTTCTCCCAAGAATAGTGTTGGGAAGTTCCCCATCTGAAGGATCAGGGTTTGGGTTCTATCCTCCCCTTTTCATATCTAAAACCCATAAACTTAGGTCTTTGGTAGGGAAGGTATTTTTCAAACTTTAATTTCCATTCATGCAAATGAGAATTATTCATCCCCTACTACGACCAATTTTAGGGCATCCATCCTAGTGTAATCCCCTATCCTTTCAAGTAAGAGGTTGCAGTCTTTCTCCTCTCTACTTCCTTCACCTCCACTCCTTCCTTAAATTGGAACCTTTTCTAATATAAATATATTTGAGGGAAGGCTCATCGCCATTCCCTCTTCCACCATCTCCGCCATAGGTGTGTCCCCTTTCCCCAGCATAGAAGAAAAAGTGTGGGTTAGTTTGTTCAATCTTTTACATCCTCTTCTTTCTCACATCGAGAATGACTCTCATGGGCTTATATATTATTGATGATCAAAAAAAAATTTCAAACACCCATGGTGAATGAACAATTAGAACTGTAATTCCCACCATAATTGTGATACGTATGAAGCCTTCCTAAGGCCCAAGATCCATCTCATTTCATCCATAAATGGGCATCCTCCTTAGGAGTAAGCCCAATATTAAACCCCAAAATCACCAAGGAATCCTTTTTCAGGAAATAAGCCCAAACTCATTTCTCTCAAAGGACCATACTCTCCTATGATACCCTATCGAACTATGTGGGCTTTGATTCCCATTCAAGTAGGATATGTAGGAAGCCTCCCTGAGGATCAAACCCAACACTTCAAATCAACCCTTTTATTTCTTATACATATTCCCAATAGTATCTAATCTTACTTGGAAACCCATATACTTTATGAGTTCCTTGGGCTTTTTAGGCATAAGTCCAACACCAAACCTTGACTAACCACCTTTCACTTAGGTGTACTTACCAAATTACATTAAACTATATGGTTAGGTCCTTATCACATGACCATAAAAGGTATTATGTGTCCTATTACGCAGAACCGAACTATGAGGGTTCTGATTCCTTTCACAAGGATATGTATGTATCCCATTTATGGGTATGATCCTAACATAAAAAAAACCTTCATCTCCCTAGATGACAATAAATTATAGAGTGACCCAGTGAGTGGCTTAAAACCAATATCATCATAATGATGGTTAAAAGAATCTCAAAATTGTATATGAGAGGATATCATTGATAGAGAACCTTGAATACATAAATATGTCTCCATTAATTAAGAACATTGAATACATACAGATGATTCAATCCTTCACACATGCTAATAATTGATTGAAAATTTTAAGGTAAACCTATGTTATACATGGTGAATTAATAAGGATTCATGAAAATATTTCAAATCTATAAAGAGAGTCCCAGATTAGACAATAATTCCCCCCAAAAGGGAGTGATGAGTCCGACCTCCCATCCTCTCAACCAATCCATGTTCTTAAGTATCATATGTTCAAACTAAATGAATGTCTGCCTTTGGATATTAGGTCCCTTTTGGATAAATAAAGGTTGGATTTTTCTGGTTCCATAAATAAATCCAATGGAAACTGCTTGGAAGCAGTGATTCTTAACAAGAACACACGTTCCAAGGAACTACAAAATGGTGAAACAAATAATGACCTTAATATTGGTTTTTTGGAAGTGATACTTGATAGGTGACAAATCCTAGGTTATCATGGATCTTAAAGGGTGTAATGTTGCTAGGAATGAGGTTTCATTCCTTTACAAAACTCATGAATTTCTTCTAAAGTGATATTCAAAGGAAAAATTTATCTATATCTTTTATCTATAACCCCCTTTGATAATTGTTAGTGAACATATTCCATCTCCTCCTAGTAGTTTAAATATATTAAAAAATTAATTTGTCTTATCATATATTTCAAAAGTTAAATTCTAAAAATATTCCATTCATTAAATTTATCCCAATATGTAAATTATTTAATCTATTCCATATAGTTCTTTATATGGGTACATTTGAATACTTAAGTTTAATATATTGTTTTATGAGATCAAATCCAATGAAATATGTTTATCCCATCTTCCATTTAAGTCCATAGAGAAAGATCATAACATGACTTACAATGATTGAATTTTACTTTTACATTGGCCATTAGTCTAAGGGCGATAAGATATACAAAATGTTAACTTAGTTTTTAGGTCATGATGAGGTATCTTGTATAAATTAGAGGTGAACCTTGTATGTCGATCACATACACTTAAAATTGGAACCCTATGTTTCCTTACCACTTTCTTTACATGTATCTTGGAATGTTTATCAAGTGAGAGTTATTATACAATAATTATGAGTTGAGCAATTTTCTTGATTTGTTACACAAATACAAAGATGTATTTATATAATTTAGATTACTTAAAAGACCTATGATAATGTATATGGTCATTTTACCCCATTTTCATGTTGTTATGGGTAATAGATATATCTTCTCTTTGGAATTACAATGTTCTTCTTTGACATGATGACATACCAAGAACTTTGATGTGTACTGAACAATATCCTTCTTCATTTTTCATAATCATAATTTCTATAAAAAAATCTATTTACATCTTGTTACTTCCAAGATAGATGTTGAAATATGATCTATGAACATCATCCAATAGATATTTCTTTTTATCTAGTGATTATTAAACACAAAGTATTTTTTTGAACCAAATTAATCCATAATTTGAAATTTAAAATCGATGAATCTTACCTTATTTTATTTCTCCCACCTTCCCTTAAAGATCTAAATCATCCCTTAATTCCTCTTTTATGTACTTTTGGTTATATGTTTGGGAAATAAATTTTGAAAGGTAGGATATATTCTTTGACATTTTTATTTAAAAATACATCCTTTATATATCCATGATGATAGGGAATTTTTCAATCCTCACCATCAATAGGGAAACTGATTAATTTCCACTAAGAGAATCATATACCATATTTTCATTTTCAGGATGGTAGTGAGTTGATCAATCACAATCGTTAATTAACTCCAACTATTTTTATGCATGCTTAGATCCTTCTATTTTGATATATTAATTAAACTCTTACGATCAATTTATATGTCATACATCTTTCCATGTAGGTTATACCTCTATATATTGAATGAAAATACCATATATACTAACTATAGATCATAAATTGAGTATTTATGTTCATGATGAATCAATTTTCATTAGTCACAGGCCATCAATTTTCATTTTTCATAAGTATGAAACAAATACCATTATTTGAAGAATTATTTTAGATCACAAACTCTTCTCTACATGAGGGTACTATAATTATAATTGTAGTCATTAACCTCTTATTTAGATCATTAAATATTTCCCCACATTATTTATTTTGGACATACAATACCCCTTTTCATGTTAACATATTTAGTTTCATATATAATCGTGAGAAATTTCTCAGAAAGAATTTATAGTACCTAACTAATCCAAGGAAAATATGGTTCTCTATGATACATGGGGGTTTAGTTAATTCCTTAATTTCATTTTTCATTGAAGGATCCACTGATATTCCTTAACTCATGATCACATGTACCAAAAATGTAACCTTTTACATCCAATAGTCACAATTACTGAACATAACATAAATTATATACTTCATTAATTTCTATAGCATAATCCTTATACTCTCTTTAGGTTCTTTCTTTCTCTTAGAGTATATACTAATTTCATCAATAATGACCAATAACAATTTATTGATTTAGTCATTAAAGACTCTATTCCTAAATTCCATGAATATTTTAGTGGTATGTTTTAGTTTTAATGGAATCACAAGAAACTCATGGTGTCTATATCTCATATGAAAGGTTGTATTTTTAATATATTATCTCTTAATATGTTGTTGATTATATCCATAACAGACGTCCAATTTTGAGAATTATTATGCTTCTATATGTTGAAAAATATAATAATGAATCCATGGTAGTGGATAATTTTTCATTACAGTGATCTTTTTGAGCTTTCATTAATCAATAAAATGCTGTATTTACCCATCCTTATTCTTGATAAAGTGAATTAGTTCACCCCAAGGTGATGTACTATGGTAAATAAAACCCTTTTCTAAATGATCATCTAGTTTCTTCTTTAAAACACTTTATTATATCAAGGATATCCTACTAGTGATCTTGGATATATGTGTGGATCTAGGTATAATTTATATTGAGAACTCTACCTCATGATATGGGGTAAGGCCATGAAATTATTTAGGAAATACATCAATACACTCTATAAAAATGGTAATGTCCTTAAGGTTTATGCTTTACATTAACTGAGAAATATTAGAAATAAATGTATGTTCATTGAGTATCAACACCCACACCATTGAGAGATTTAATAAAAGGAATTCCAAAACATCTTTGCAATTATATAAGAGAATTGTATGAATTGGTGTATGGAATGATATTTACTTTTCCCAATGGATGATGTAAGATCTAAATAATGAGATAAAATCCATCCCTTATATTAAATCAAGTTCCACCAAATGATATATTATGATATTTGATGGATAAATTTCCCCACAAAATCCAACTAGGGATAATTCCAATACTTGGGTTGAAGTGATTGCACCACAAAATGTTTTCATAGATTTATCAACTTAAATGTATCAAAGAGTGATTAAATAGTTCTACAAAACATGATGGATATAAATCAATTCATTGAACTATAATTCTATAAAACATTCAATAAAAATGATTTGATAATAAGTGTACTTATTACCATTTTAATTTATTGGTTCAGTTTCTCACTATTCTCTTGAGAAAAAAAGGTTTTAATAGAACATAATTCAATAAGATAAGCGTAAATAACTTATTCACATGAGAAAATCAATTCTAATTCCTTCATCTATGGGATCCCTAAATTTATCCTAAGTTATATTTTTCTAACCTAATTCCCAAATTAACTATACCTTCCGCTGATACAAAATATAGCGACCCACCTCTTTCATACATGATTATTACATAATTTATAAGGTGAACATAATAATGATACATTACATAAACAAAAGGTTTTTTAAATTGTGAAAATTATGTTCATATAATATATTCAAAGATAAATCATTAAACAATATCTAATTCCCTTAATATAGTATTCCAATTATATTTTATATTCTAGTTAGTGTGTATAGTCACCTGAGGATATAAAGCAATGAAAGGGTGAGGTAAAATCCCAATATAGAGAAGAATAATATTAGTGGAACATGATAATTGAATGAAAATAATACATTGGTGAGAATAATCATAATATTCATATCATAAGAAAAGGATTATAATCATAAATATGAAGGAATCATTTAAAAGAGATAAACATTGTGATATATTCATAACAATGAAACAAAAAAATATTTTGGTCAAATCCAACAAAAAAGTTGTGAATAAATCTAACATCATGTTCATTTATAACATATTTGTGAAAATAATCACTTCATAATTTTTGGGAAATTATAGAATCTTGTATTTGAATAAAACAAATATTTGGATATATCACATAAACCAATGAATTAGAGGGATATATAACTATAGGTTTAGATTTTAGATCATAATAAACTTATAATCATTCATGACACTTGTAAAGAAGACACATCAAAAATTAAAACACAAAATAAGCCTAAGGAAAAATAATGTGTCTTATAGAGATCTAGTAAATCATGTTTCAATAACCTTGGTAGTTTCTAGACGAATAATGTAAAATATATCATTTAACAATAAATATTAGTATAAGAATATCATATTTCATAGAAAGTTTAAGAAATAACTCAAAAGGAATCAATGATATTTTTTAGGAAAATATGTCTTTTTCAAAAATAATTATAGGTGGCTTTGAAATAATATCAATGATGTAATAGCATGTATATCTATAAATAAAAAAATGAATAAGTAATGTATAAAATTCCCCTTTAAATGAAGGATAAATTAATGATAAACTAAAAAAAGAAAATTTTGGGTTCAATATTCCCCTTACAATGGGTTCTATAATATTTTTCACATTTTAGACTCATGTATAATAAACTTATATTTTTTAAAAACATTAATATTAAAGTGTATTAATTTCATTGGTGTCACTAGTCAACAACTATAATTGCGTTATTTTATTTATGAATATTATTTATTAAATTTGGAATGTTTTTATGTCGTGTTTTCATTAAAAAATAAAGTCCTATTTTGAATTTTTTATTTTTATTAAATGTTATTTTTAAAAGTTTCAAATTAATTATAGAATATTAAAAGTACATAGAATTATTTATTGATATATTATAAGTAATTTATACTAACCATACTTGTAGGCGGTGATATGTAAATAATATACAACATAATCATCGTTTGATGAAACTAATTATTGATGTGAAATGTCAAAATAGAGGAAGAGTTATATATATTATATACATATATGGTAAATAACCTTTTTATAGAGGATTGATAGCATTAATATTCTAATTAAAAATATAATCTACCAAATTTAGTAAATTATAATATAATAATTTTTTATATATATTTTATATTATTTAAATATACTAATTAAATGACTTTGGTAGAGTTTGTATAGAGTTTAGTGAATGAATTAAAAAATATAAGGGAAAAATTGACATGAATTAAAAGGAAGAGGATGCCATGTATATGAAGTTTCTTCATTCCTAAGACTTTAACACCTTGGAGGCTTGAAGTTGTGAGACTATAGAATGTAACTAAGGCTATTGAGGGTATTAATTGATTCCATTTGGTTAGATCATGGGATTTTATAAGTGGATGGGAATAGTTTTCCTATAAGAGGAAGAGGGTTTATTTATACATGACAGGAGGGGTGTTTTAGGTTAAAAATATTAATTACAATATTATTTCCAAATTAAACCTTATTATAAAAATATTTATAATATTATGAATCATATATGGTTTAAATTACATGATTTTATAAGTTTTAAAGTATTCTACTACCAAATTTATTATATTATTCAAAAGTAAAGTAGAAAAAATAATTTCTTTAATGGAATATATTACATGTTTAAAAATAGAAAATTTATTTATAATAGTGAGGATTTAATTTTATGTTTTTAGATTTACCATTTATCTTATTAAATATTAATTTTTCATAAAAAACTTTTCTTGAATTTTTTAGGTCATTGTTACATCCTGAATGATTTCATTAAAATATATCATTTCTGTGAAAAGTGTACTTGTCTTATTCACCTAAAAATAAATATTTTCAAATAAAAATCAAAAAAATATACCTAAGCTAATTTCAACATATTTATTCAAAAAATGATAATCATTTTACCAAAATAAGTTTATTTAATAGTTATGTTTATTTATTAACATAAAAATATGGTTTTTATAAAATACATAAAATTAAACTTAATAAAAAATTCATTTACTTTTTTGAATTTATATCTTAAATATTTTCTACACTATTCTAATAATTGTATTTACATAATTTATTAATTGTAAATATAATGTACATTTCATTTTACTATTTTATTGGTAAAGTTTCTATTTTAATCGTCTAATTCTTATTTCTAATAGTCGGGTTACTCTTACAATGATTATATTACTATCCAAATTTTCATATTAGTTTTATAATTCCTATAAATACCTCATATTTAATTAATTAATAATTTAAATTAATTCCACTCAAGATTTTAAATTCTTAATTTTTAAACTGTAGATTACATTATTAATGTTGTTTTTTTATTTTAAAGTACTTTTCTTAGATTTGATAATTCCAACATATCAAAATGATCTATATTTTCTTATTTTAGCAATTTTTTGTGAAACTTTTCCCATTATAATAATTTTAGTTTTATTAAAAATATTAGACCTCTAGAAGTAATTTTCAAAAATTAATAATATTTTGTTTTCTTTATTAAGTGGTACATGTGTTATATACTATAAATTATTATAAAATATGGTATGAATGATTATTTAGCATAAAAATTCTATAAAATCACAGGTCATTAAAATTTTTGTTTCTTTTCTCCATATTTCTATTCATTTTTTGAATTTTCATAAACTCATCTAGAAATTATCGTCAATAGTGAACTTATAAAATTCTTTCTTCAAACTTTCTTCTTTAGCCATAAGATTCCCATTTTCATTCTCTATAGATTTCAGATCACCGCAAATTTTCTCCTTGGTTCTTAGAGAAATATTTTTCAATTAGTCATTATATTTATTTTTCATAGCCATATCATCAAACATAATATTATATTTCACCTTCTCTATTTCTTCATTGTTATATGTATTATATTTCATATTTTATTATTCCAAAATGAGATTCTTATATTCTTCATCATCCTTCCTATAACCCTCAAACAAATTATTGTACAACACTATAACACTTTTAATTAAATTATTATACTTATAGAAGATCTCATTTATCTCATAAAAAACATTAATAAACTCTAGAATCATAAAAATAATCATAATCATAATCCAAACAATTATCACAAACCCTACATATTCCATCCATGGTACAATGATTCATATTTACATTCTCACTTCTAGATTATTCATTTGAATAATAATCTTCTATGTAACTATATCCACTAGAACAATATTTATTCTCATTTTTCTTATTCTTCTTTTATTCTTTTTCATTTTTAATCCTCAGAAGCTCATATGTTTTATATAAAAATATTTTTCAATAATAATATCTAACATCAAAAATAACATTACATTTCCAACATTTACTTTTAAAATCGTTCATGTTATTATTATTTCCAATTATTATCAATACCCTATAATTTCTTCATAAGTTCTTCCATACATATCTCAACATGAAATAAATAAATACCTTTATCACTACTTGAAGAACCTTTATTATCACTAAATTAATCATAAGATATGACTTTAGTTAATTTAAAAAAGGTTTCCTTTATCAAATAATTAACATACATGTCTATATTCTTTAATTAAAATTGTACTTTTATAATGATCTAATTATTTACATCATGGTATATTTATAAATTTCATTTATTTCTTCATTCATGGAATTCTTGGAATTCCACTTATTAGGTAGTTTTTGAATAATTATTGTAATTCACACTTCATTCTTCATGGTATCGCAAATAGGGGCCAAGTTTCTCATAATCATAGTAATCATGAAATTCATTTCATTAATACCTTCATGATAAAACTTTATAAGTTCATAAAATTACTCCCTATATATACTAAGTTTAGTTAGCTTTATTTTTTTATTGTCTTGAATAGTGAATTTTAAATTCTACCAAATTTTAGATGTTTTTTACAAGTAGAAATATTATTAAAAACCATTTTACTAATATAATAATAAAGGTAATGCATAATGTTATAATTTATATTGTATTTAATAGAAACAATTCAAAAAAAATAAAGACTAACTTATACCAGCTTATATGTTTTAGCCATGATGGTTCAATACTAAATAAGGATATTCTTCTAAAACACCGCTATTTTGTCCTTCCAAAAACAATTGTCATTCCCATTGAAATGTGGTATCTTGAGAGGATGTGAATTTATGATAATCTTATAGAATTATAAAAAAACTAATAGATTTTTTAGTTAGTATATCTAAGGAATATGAAATAAATTTTCTACAGACAGATAATATTCAGTAAAAATAAAATAATCAATGAAAAATATATCAAAAAAGAAGATCTTTCATTCATACCAATTGTAAGGTATCTGAAAAAAGAGATTACGACTATCCTTATAAGGGAAGGCCTAAATAACAATTTTTAGTTTCTATAATATAAATGGAAAGATATTATAGGGTTGAATTATAAACCATAAAATAATTATCACAATGAAAACAATAATTCATTATTCTATTGATTAAAGTATTAAACTATTCAAGAATAATGAAATTATGTAGTAGATGTCTAAAAACTATAATTAGTAAATTAAATAAAATAGAATAACTTATATATAGTTATTTAGATCCAAAAATCATATATATACTCTTAACACTCTTATCCCAAGAGTATATATATGCACTAGAATATATCCTTTTATTAAGGATAAGAAAATACCTAGCCTTTTAAAAGGGTTTATATGAAGCCCATACTTTACAAAGATTATTCCTATATAACATTTATCAAGTTTAGGTAAAACCTATGAAATTTCATTTTGGTTAGGATGAAGAGACAATATTGTACCTTTTAATGGTGGTATAAATAGTGTGTAAGTTCCATTACAACTCAATAATGACTTTATAATCCATATTGTACATTATAGTGAATGGATAAAATATAATACTAATGAGTTATGATAATGAGGTTTTGGTTTATATTCAGTGATATTATACCCTTAATGAAGTATAGAATTACATATCTTTGGGAAAATTATCAATGCCTCGGTAGTATATGACAATGACGCTTTCAAACATTCTAAAAATTCCCTATCGGACTAGTGTAGTACATGACGTATAATTCATTTTTCACTGAAAATTTACTCCTCCCATTATATATGTAATTTTATAGTGGCTAAAAACTTTTAAATAATCTCTATTATCATTTACATGAAAAACGATTAATTCACATGGGTGTTTCATTAAATCTATAAAAAACCTATAATAAAATGATTAAAATAATTTTAATAAGGGAATAATTTTGTTTCCATAATTTCCACAATAGAATCAAAATCATTTTATCAATCATTAACTCATGGTAATTATTCACACAATTAAACCACAATTAATTTTTTTTATTATTTTCAAGACACCTTTGAGGAGAAAGTGTGAACCCAAGGGTGAAATAACAACTACATATCATAATATCCATACATATCTCCACATCTACCATAAGTTTCTTCCTCTATGGTGGATGATTCACACTTAGAGGCCGGGTTGTAATACCACAAGGTCATGTCATACTATTTGCTAAGATTTGGTTTCTCTAATGAACTCTCTTAAGAATATGATTGGTTGACTACACGATCTTTCCCAAAAGCAAGTACAACCCCTCCTCCCCTCTTAGAAGAGGACCTTGTTCTCATCATATTCAGTAGGTAAGAGTAGTCTTTCCTCACCTTTCTCCAAACTGGAGCTGATATAAATTCTTCACACTAGGGTATCCTAGATTTTACACCTTGCACAATATCACTATAGGAAAGTCTTTCCATACCCCTCACATTCTCCTTGTTATCATCCCCCCCTTTGTCAATGGTAGGACCATCTCCATTACCCTTGCATCCATCCTTGTTCAACATCTTCTAGGGATGTAACTTACAATCAATCAGAGAAAGACATTGAACAACATTTCCTTGGCTGTAAGTAGATTCATTGTCCATTGAAACACCCTCAATCGCTGCCTTATGAATGTTGGAAATGTTATGCTTGTTAACAACTCCATGGTCTTTATTTATACCCGACTGAATTCCTTTCGGCTTTGGTATCTACAGATAATCCTTATGTATCCTCTTTTTCTTCTTCTTAATCATACCTTCCTCATAAACCTTAGATCTTCCTGCAACCTCTATGGACCCTTCTCCTCCTGAACTGCTTCCATCAGGATCATAGGCCTCCTAAGGAAGCACCTCAGCATCTAGACACTCAAAAGAGTTGTGAGATTGAATACCCCCGTAACCAAATCTAGTTCTACTCCTTGAATGTTGAGCCCCGAAGAAGAAGCGGCCAGAGGGTCGATAACCAAGTAACTTGTCCAAAGAATAACCTCATTTCTAGTTAACCTCCCACCCCCAGATTGAGGCATCATTTGGGGAAGCTCATCGACACGCACTTACACTATTTTACCCATGTCCTGACCCCTCAAACCCTTTATGATCTAATCCGCAACCCCGGACACAGGAGGTTGGACACTCAGTTGTTCCATCAAGAATTGTGTCATCTTACTCACCCGGGGATCCTGATTTCTATATGAAACCTTCCTCTCATGTTCAGACACCTTCCCCTTGTGTTCACCCTGCCTGTAGACATCGCTCGAATGACCCAGCCAACAGCAGGAAGTGAAAAACTCCACCCACTACTCAAAAATTACTAGTTTCTTGCACCTGACCTCCTCTTCAGGTTCAATCCACACAAACTCCACCGGTTCTTTTGAATCATCCACCTCCACACACATGCGGGGGTTGACCGGATGGAAAAATGCAGCAGTACAAGAATCAACACATAAGAAACATCCAACCAAATTCCCTAACATAAGAAGAATTTTAGGGTTCCGGAATGGAAGAGGGAGTTGAGGAAGACTAACCCCAATAGGAACCGTAGAGGAATCACGATTAAAATATAAATCAAAGCTCCACCAAGAAATGTGAAATCCACATCCACCGTACCTCATGGGAGCAAAGTCTAGAGCGCGAACAAGATCTTCCGATGATGAACACCGCACCATCAGATGTCTTATATCCAACAGATCGACAACCACTCGATCTTTCATCCCCCAAGAATAAAAAACGGACCTATCAAAGATATCCACTAACGACCGTCTGTTTCTGAAAATTGCAACAAAAGTGAGGTTTAAAAGGCTCTCCCCTTCCGTAAACTCTAAAGCCAACAGAGAAAACACGGGCGCGCCATCACGAAGACCAGGGACCATCCAGTCAAGATTAATCAAAGGAAATGTCAGTAGAAAATCAGGTTTGGAGAGAGGAGAGAAATCTTGAGGCCAAATGCGGGGATACTGAGGATCCTCCCCCCTTGCGTTGACAAGCGATTGAGGGGGAAATGTCATCACTCCCATTAGGGGTACGCCATATTCATCACCTGGAAGGATTACCGAGCTCCCCATTATCCATGATAGTTACCTCATTAACTCAATTCATCATTTAAATATACATTCAAATCCTCCAAAATAATTTAAATTTAATACATTTGAATAATTCTCATAAGCGCAGGATATATTTCCTTCAAACTTCCAATAATTTTTAATTTGAATATAAATTTACAGGATTATTAATCATAGATTACGATTGATAATTTGATCATATTCATTAATAAATAATTACCAATATGTAGTTTCTAATGTAAAAGTAAAACACAAGAGTAACATCATTTGAAAAAATAATATTTTAACATTTATAATAATACAAAAAAGTAACTTCTCTATATAAGTAAAAGTAACATATGAATGTATCTTCATTTATAAGAGTTGTTACTTTACTAAATTTTTAACTCTATTTAATGTATAAGAGTAATAAATTCTATATGATTGATTCTTTTCTTTAGTTAAATATAAATACATAAGATTCCATTTTTAAATCTATAGTATACCTAAAAGTAAAATACTTTTCCAAATTTCCTGAATTTTCAATACATAAGAGTCATTATACACTTTTAGCAAAATACAAAAAAGTAAACTCCTCAATACAACATGATAATGAAATTTTTAAAATTTTATAACTGTGAATATATAGAAATCATTTCAAGAATCACCAAAATATATAAGGGCTATATACTTGTTGAAATTATAAACATCACCAATAAATAAATGCACGTACAAATTATCAAGGAATGTGTAAAGGTCATTTCCTTTTCCAAGACTTTAAACTATAAACATATATAAAATTACTATCTATAATCCACTTTTATAATGTTTTTTTACTGAACAAACATTATTCAACACAAAATATGATAAACCATAACAATAATTTTAGAATAAATAATATATAATAAAAAGGAAAAATTATTAATATTTAATGAAAATAATTAATATGCATTAATAAAAAAGATGAGTTAGTTATGTTATTATCAAAATATGATAAAAATAAAATATATTCAATCAATTTATTTTAATTGGAATTATTTATATATAGGATGTTACATGGTTTTTTATAGTTTATACATAATAAAAATTGTTTGGTTATGTGATTTTTTATGCTGATATTGATTATTTGTTAAGTCTATGACTTGGTTATTTTTTTGATGTTAAATTATAGGTGGTTTTGTTTTGAGACCTAACACTGAATGGGTTTTAAATGGGAACCTTGGGTAGTTATAAGCGATGTGATTAATTCATTCTTCTCCCAAGTGTTGGTAGGTGATATCTTCAAGCATCTGCCTATTGTTAGAATTTTAATGCTTCATGATCCACCATAGTTTCATGACATAAAATCATTGTTCTTAACCCAAGTATCAGGATATGATAGCATTTGTTTCTCAATTAGTGTTTCTATAAAAGGTAAACCTTATGTATTTGTATGTGTAAGTTGTGGTCCAAGTATGATAGGGTCATTGTAGGTTGGAAAGTGTTCTGATTTACAATGTCTATTTTACACCCTTTTGATTTACATGACCTAAGGTTATATCCCCATGTTGTTCTCCATGTTATACATGTATTATGTTATTCATTTTTTATTTTTATATGACTGTTTTATATGTTATATTTTAATCACTTATATTTTTCATTCATATACCCATTCTAAATGAATTGGTTGGTCTTCTAAAACATGTGTCTTATTTATATTTAATTATTTAAATTTAAATAAAACATATTTTTCTATAATGTATTTAAATCTTTTACTAATAGTTATTCCTATAAAAGGGATTGTGTAGATTCATGGTAGTATCCTACTAGTCTATTTCCTCAAACAAATCATACAATTATTTGTTATATGTAGACTTGGTTTTATCTAATATTGGTAAATTGAAATTATCCAGATCATTTGGTAGTGAATTGTGATGCCTTATTCATATTTTGGTGACTCTATGATAGGGAGGTGACCTCAGGTATGGTTAAGTTGATTCATGTAGAGTGTTTTTGAGATCCTCTTATGGTTTTTAAATGCTCATATATAGGTCATATTAGCCTTCTATTTATTGTGGTTCTCATGTTTATTACTATATTGTACATATCATAGTATATTTTTGTTAAAAGTTATTAATTTTTTTTATCTTGTTTAATTTCATTGTGTGATGTATGGATGAGTATTATTTGAAAACAATTGATTCCTTTGGAATGAATGTTCGTCATATGTATACCTAATATTGGATTCCTTGTTGGATTTGGTGACATAATTTAGAGTATTTATAGTATGTAATCATTTAAAATGGTGGAGTTTTATACCCTCAACACTTGTTTCCAACTCATGGAAATCAAGATCATGCCACTGACCTTGTGTTGGATTAGTTCAGGTGACGTGGAAGAATTCCCTAGGTCAGTTTCTTAGAATAATAATAAAATGTGAATTATTGAATTAGAACCATGAAGGATGATCATAAAAGAAGAAAATACACCATGGAATATAGGTGTGTAACCAAAATAAAATAATTATAAACCTTAAAAATATAAATAGGAATGTAAAATAACATAATTATTTGGAAAAAAAATCATAGGAAATTATAATAATATATCAAGGTTATACATAAATACTTTCATATCCTAGTATACTTGGATAACCAACAATATACCATAACATTATAAAAAATATAACAACATCATTTCCATGCATTAAGTTGTAGATAAAGCTTACTACAACATTCCCATACATAACATTACAGAAAAAGCTAAAAATAGCAGGCCCATGCATAACTTTTTAATGAAATGTCACCGCATTATGTTTAAGCATAACATAGGTAACTTAGTGATATAAATCGTTACCTAATTCACTAGAGAGATATATAATTCTAATCTCATTCCTCTCAAAATGAAATATATATTAATATGTTTTCCATGTGTATATGAAGATAATAAAAAATCTATAAAAAAATATATTGATTATCCTATGAAAATAAATTAGGCATCCATAGATATAACATAGTTATATATATAAATAACCTTAAACCAAGATAATTATTTATGATGTATTTAAGCCATAAAAATATAAATAGTAAACAACCTGGTCAATAATTTCTCCATTCAATTTAATGTATATGAATCTATTTGAAACCCATTTAATCTGATATAAGTGGTTATAGTAGTGTCAATATAATGGAATTGGTAAAAATATTTTGTTAATATATAGTGGAAGATAATCCAAGACAAAGAAACCTATATATCATTTCTCCTGTGGATATTTCATTCCCACAATTCCGTATGTATATAGAAACATAAAAAATGATTCATAGGATTATTTTTACATAATATATACTTATGACAAATATACCATTCATGTAAATAAAAAATAATAAAAGGTAAATTGGGTATAACTTAAAGGAATATTTATATAGATGAATAATCTTTTGTAGGATGATTAGAAATTATATATGTTTCAAAAAAACATTTCTTCATTTTTACACAATGATGATGTAAATAAGAAAAATATCATTTTCATATAATAACATAAATATAAGATTTAATTTAACAAAAAATATAACTTAAAAATAAATAATTATTATACCAGTAAATATAAATGATGATTTGAAAATAATATTTATTAGAATAAATAAAAAATATATGACAAATTTAAAAATATATTTGATAACATTTGATGACCCAATTATATAAATATAAAATGATTCAATTACCAAAATCATTTTTAAGAGGAGAATAAAAGAAATTAGAAAATTATTTTAATGAAAAAATGTTTCAATAAAGGACCCTAGAAAATAAATATATTTAATCTATAATGAACATTCATATGAATTTAATAATAATGTGAAGGTTCATTTATAAATATCATAGGCTTTTACATATGAAATGGATTTAAAAGGAACCCTAAAAAATGCTTCAACTGGGGAAACTAATTTTAATAAAACATAAATAATAAAAACATATTTTTAATAGGGGTGGAGGCAGTGATATAAAAATTCATTAATAGAGAACATATCATTAAAAATGAGTGAGGTCAGAAAATAAAACCTATGAACAACATAGGGTATGAACTATAATTACATATGGAAGGAAAGAAATACATCAATTTATTAAAAATTAAGGTAAAATATAGATTCATACATTTGAAACCTTATAAATGAGACAAAGAATACAATATTCAAATTTAAGGAATAATACAATAAAATAATGAATATTTGGAAACAAAACCTTAAATATAATCTGATCATTCTTCAATTGTCATCTAATCATAATGATTAAATAATTTATATTAAATTAATATTTTATTCATAACATGATTTATTTTTATTACATATTTTTATTACATTTAATTAAATTATTTTCATGAATTATTCATTAATTAGAATTATTTTTCTTTAATCATTAATTTGGATGTATTTTATTCCATAATTCCAAAAATAGATTTATTATAGATGTATCAGTTGATAGTCACTATTAAAAGGATCCATAAGCATCTGAGATTTAAATGTCTTTTTCATTTATTACTCAAAAATTAATAGAGTCTGATCCATTAATAAACATTTATAATTCATAGAATCGTCCATGGTATGCTGATTTTTTAATTTGAAATCATGATTGTTATGGTTATTTGATGATTAAAGAATAAAGAAAATGGTCACATATAACTAGCAATGTTACATTAAAAAAATTAATATATATATATATATAAGTAATAAATGAAAATAAAATATCTTCCATCTAATAGGTAGTGTAAAACCACCACATGTGAGTAATATTTTTCTGAATATTTCAACATATAGGGACTCTGCGCTAGGGTCTCCCCCCCCCCTCCGCCGCCTTCCTCTTCCCCACGGCAGATCATATGGATTTCGTTGCTTCATCCTGGAGAGATCATGGAGTACAGTCTCTCTCCTGTGATGGCGTGCCTTTGTGGACTTGTTCATTTTCTCTCTTCTTTCCAGACTCTTACCCGCTCTATCCTACAATCTGGACAGAGCTTCACATGGCGGCGCAGTGAGGGTCTGACGTTCGAGCATCATGCTGTTGTGGTGAAGGTTGATGCTTCGTGTTAGAGTCATATGGGGGTGTGTTGGGTGGATCTGGCCGGCGTGCGCGTTCTCAAAGGCGGAAACGGGATTTTTGGTTCTGGCTTGTGGAAGTCTTCTTCTTCTTCCCTCGCAGGTTCGGCTCTGGAGGTATTTGTAGTAAGGGGTTTTGTTGTTTTTTCTTTGATGTTTGATGTTTATCTAGATTTGTGTGGCATCTCCATCATTGGAGGCTTTCTACTTCTCCTCTTTTTTCCCGTACACGATTCAAACTTTATAGAGGCTTCGTTCCTCTAGCATCTGTAACTGGTTTGGGGTGGGATGGAGGTGGGATTCCGGCCTCAATTCCTGCGACTGGTGAAGGCTTCATGGTGCATGGGTTCTTGTTTTGAGTTGATTTGTGGCTCCTGGGACTATTATGTTATCTTTTACATGTTCTCAGTGATGTTTTTATTTTTTATCTTGACGGTGGTGTGCGATGGTTTGTGATTTTTGATGAAGTTATCTTTCATGGTTATTGTTTTTGTGATATGTTTACGATGAAACCTATGGTCTCTGACGGTCTATGGTCTATGGTGCAGTAGTAGGATGATGATGGAGACATTGTGAAGGATAGTGATGACAACAGTGGTACTCAGGTGATGACGATTGGTGATGGAAACAATGGATATCATGATGAAGATGCAAATGATTCTCATATCATGATTTCATCAGGTTTTGCGGATGATCTAAATTTTTTAAATGTGTAATGGGTTTAGTTTTCTTCTGTTCCCACCTGGAATGAAATGTAGGTTACCACTCGTCCTTAAAGAGGATTTAGAAAATCAAATAAAAAATAAATTTTTAGTTAGTCTTTTAAAAATATTAGGTTATAAATAAAATTCTTGTAAGGTTACTTTTAATTATTTCTGATGTTATTAAAGGGGATAAAATGATAAATTATTTGAAAAAATAGAGTTTTTGACATCTGTATTTTGATATAGTAATTGATTATGAAAAAGGGCTGATAGAAAAATAATAATCTCTCATCATGAATTTATGAAAATAATGATAATAAAATTAAAATATAATAATTTAATCATATTAAAATTATGTTTTATAGAATTTATAACAATCAGATCTCAAATAAGAAATGAAAAGAGATAATTATGATACTATTATTTTGAAAAATTAATAGGTTTTTTAAGAAGAGTTTGATGAGAGTGAATGGTTCATACCCCATCAATATTGGATCAAAAAAATATTAATAAAATGATAATATAACCATATAAGTAAAATAATATTATTTTTAAAATATGTTTTTTTATATAGTCTCAAATAAGAAAGAAGAATGCGAATTGGAGACCTTACCTTGACCTTTTGAGTTGCATCCTTTTAAGGGAGCCTTAAGCCTTTAAAGGAGGGGATTTCCCATACACCAAGATAATGAGTAAGTGGGAAAAGGAATTTTAGAGATTGGTTTTGTTAGATGTTTTCCAAAGGTTATTGTTTTAGAAGTGATAAGAAAGCGGTGGGTGAGGGGTGTTTTATAGGGAAGGGGATGGTTACTTTATAATATTGAATTTATTATTCTATTATTTAGGATATAGACTATGAATAGAGTTGATTCCAACTAATTTTATTAGTTTAGAATTAAATTTTTTAGGTTTATTTGAGATTTTTACCCACCCAAAACCAAAATGCTTTTTTGAAATATTATATTCATTTTGAAGAAAAAAATAGTTTTTTTATTTCAATAAATTATAGTTTAGGATTTGAATCTTTTTTAAAACTTTATTAGATAAATTGTTTTATTTTTAAATGATTTATTTTACTCCAAATATACCTTTTATGTTCATAATAATGTTTTAAAAAAATTATGTCATCTTTATATCGTGATGTGGTCATAAATCTTATGGTATTTTTGTAAACATTGTCTTTACTATTCAACAAAGAAACAACCTATGAGAAATATATGAAAAATTAAACCTAATATAATTTTTATGTTCCAATTCAAAAATATAAGTTCATTTTATCAAATAAAAACTATAAATATTTGAAATTTAACATTTAATTAAATTCTTATAATATATGAAGAAATAATTTTATCTCAATTAATAGTGTTGGACTCACCTATTTTGATAATCCCAAATCATGTTTCATTTATATGATAATCATGTTTCATTAGTTTTTATAATTTTTATCATGTAAAAATTATGTGTTTTTAACCTCAATACCTTTTTTATTAAGTTTAAAATGTAAAATTGTCTAAGTAAAAGGTCACCAGTATGAAGGTATCTATTAAGACCCTTCTGTTTAAGTCACCGGTTGAGTCTACTATTGGAGAGGTTACCGCTAGAAGTTTTCCACTGAGTTACCAATGTCAGTTTACTACTACGAGTCTACCACTTAAAGGGTAATATTATAGAGCTGCCGCTAGAGGTTACTGGTACAAGTTCATTGATGGGAAGCAAACCATTGGAATCTTACTAAAGTCACCGCTAAAGGGTTACTATTAGAAGGTTACTGTTTTAATCTTACTGCTACAATGTTATTGTTATGAAGTTACCACTGGAAGTCTACTGATGAAAGGTTACTACTGGAAGATCCTTTGGAATTCACACGTCTACCGCTGATAATCCTACCATTGAGAAGCTACCGTTGAGTAGGCTACCGCTACCAGTATATTGATACCTATACTCTTTTACTCTATACTTTTTCAATTTTCTTAGTATTATTTGAATGATAATATTTGGTATTTTAATTCTTATGACATTAATTAATGTTGATTTTAGACATATCTAGAGACCGTATGAGGTACGAGGAAGACTGCACATGGTTTGCTCATTCCTATGGTCGGACCTCAAGAATAAAATAGAAGATCATGCTAGAGAAGAATATGTTGGGTGAGAGACATTACACAACCGACCTTAAGAACAAGGAGAACACACCAGCACTTAAACTATGAACCCAAGATCTTTACAAAGATCATTTGGGAGAACAAATTCAGGGCTTCCTTGCTGTTCTTCGTTGAATATCTTGTTGGAACCATGGTCTTCTGTGAATTAATTGGAGTATGGTTTGTGTTTTTTGTCAATACTCAGTGGAAGTTCAAAATGTGTACCAGCAAAGTGATCATACAGTTCAGGAAGACAATAGTATTGAAGGTGGCGTCATTTCCCAGTGTTTGCCAAATTTTTGGGCCTAAAAATCGACAAATGGAGAAAAGTGTTTTTGGCAAAGAGACATGCGCTCCATGTACTTGAAGGAGAGGAAACTTGCGCACCATAGGTTTTCAAGATCATAACATGGAAAAATGGCAAAGGGATAAGGGCCACGCATGTTTTGGGCTAGTCGCGCAAGTGACCTGCACGCCGAGAAAGGACTTGTGCACCGATGCCTAGAAAATTTAGAAACTTGTGCGCCGATTGTTCTTCATGATTATAACTTCAAAATATAGAAAAGGAAAGTAGGTCATGCAAGTATTAGTGTGTTTGCACAAGTGAGTAGCGCGACAGAGGCTAGGGCGATTGGAGCTGCACACCGGGACTTGTGAGCCATGAGAACACTTGCGCGCCACCGCGCAGGGGGTCTAGTTTACCTATAAATAGAGGACCAACCCTCCTCATTTGTAACTAAGTTCAATACATATAGATTTTTCAATCTCTCATCATGCAAGTGGTAATTGGGTTGCACAAGTAGAGGTTGCGCGTCGGTTGTTGGCTACGCGACCAAGGAGGTTTGTGAGTTAAAGGTGCAGAGTCGCGCAAGTTTGGAGTTGAAGGAGGCAGTGTCACACAAGTGTGTTGGTGTACCCTGCATGTCGATTTTGTACTGCGCAAGTTACTTTTGCGCTGTTCTTGAAACTTGTGTGTTGGTATTTGAGAAGCGCGCCAAGTGAGGTTGTTGTACGCCGGTCATTTTGGAGCTGCATGAAAACTGGAAGATTGCTCGATACCTTCGGTGAAAAGTGGGATTAGTATACGAGTGAAAGTTGGAATTCAATAGAGAATCTACATTAAACAGAGGATGCATTATTTTGTAATTATGAAGAGACCTTCACTTCTATAAACTGATTGTGACTTTATCAAGGGCAGTGAGCCAAGGGGAGTCAACGGGAGTGACCCGAGGTAAGCAGTGAGCTATCCCTAAACCTTTGTAAAGGCAGCGATCATGATATAGAGAGTGATTGTTCCCGAACCATTGTAATACACAACTAGTAAAGATTAGAATAATTTTGTACGATCGACAACTTTTTGGTGTATTCTCTTTGGACGTAGCCCTTAGCAGTGAACTAAGTAAAAAATTTTGTGTCATCTCTTTGCATGTGAATGTTTCATTGCTGATCATATTCATCATACAGGTTTAACTAGTTCCTACCAACGTGGGAACAAGATCTCTATTTTTAAAAGAAAACGTTGACACCCTGATTCACCCCTCCCCTCTCAGGGTGTCCCGGGGTCCTACAAGTGGTATCAGAGGGAGGTTACTGGTATTGAATCATTCCTTTGTCATCATGGAGAATGCAGTCAATGTCAGGGGAGTCCCTCTCTTTGATGGAAGTAAATTTCAAATTTGGAAGAACAGAATGGGATCTCATCTAAGATCCCTTGGAATGGATGTTCTATTTTCAACTGTGCAAGGTATAAATTTCATTGATCTAACAGGGCTGGATATTACTGAAGCATACAGGAAAATTCTTGATGCAGATGCTAAAGTTCAAAATGGACTCACCGAAGCCCTTTATGAACAGATCTATCTAAAAGAAATGAGTTACACCTCATCAAAATCCATGTCGGATAAACTCAAAAATATTTATGAAGGAGATAGCAAAGTGAAGGAAGAAAAATTACAAGTCCTGGACAATCGGTTCGATGATCTGAAGATGTATCCAGATGAGAATGCAGACTCATTCTTCAATCGAATTACTGAAGTGGTTGGAGCAATTCGTGGTCTCAGTGAAGAAATCAATGACATTGATATAGTAAAGAAAATATTGATAATACTTCCACCCCTATACAATGAAAAGGTGTCATCCCTTGAGGAAAGATATCTTTCCGAACTTTCTCTGGATGATCTACTGAGCAGCTTGGTAGCATATGAAATGAGAGTCAAACCAGAAGATGCTACGACTCGTGTGAGCAAGGAAATGGTGTTCAAGGCCACAGATAAAACGAAAATTTCAAAAGATATTAGCGGTGAAGATGACAAAGAAAAAGATATTATTTATCTCATTGAAAATAAGTTCCAGAAGGGAAAAGGGAAATTTAAAGAGAAGTTACCTCTCTCATGTTTTCATTGTGGAAAAGTTGGGAACCTTGCCTCTCAGTGTTTAAAAAATATCAATGATGAAGATAATGAATATGAGAACATCGAGAAGCCTCAAAAAAGATTTTATCAAAAAGAGAGACTTCAAATATGGAAAGAAAATATAGAGGAACAGTTTTGTCTATGAAGAGGAAGATTAGGATACTGAATTTTGTGAAGAAGAAGAACCCGAATTTAAAACGGGAAAGCATGCTTCCATGATGGCTGTGGTTGAAAAGTCATAACCCTTGATCAATAAAGACATAGATAATAAGATTAATTCTAATGGTGATTCAAAGACTCAAATTAAGGATTCTTTTTACAAGATTGAGAATAAATGTAAGAGATGCAATAAGTGGAAGGAAATGGTGGAAGAATCATCAGAATATATTG
The DNA here is from genome assembly GCA_963277665.1 of Viscum album. Classification (NCBI taxonomy): domain Eukaryota; kingdom Viridiplantae; phylum Streptophyta; class Magnoliopsida; order Santalales; family Viscaceae; genus Viscum; species Viscum album. Next base: position 68,747,455 of record OY728154.1, read on the forward strand.
ATGAGTTTGAAGCAGATATTGAACGACTAGAAGAACTAGGGAGAGTTTAGTCTTCAATCCGTGAAAGCAAAGATGATGTTGCAGAACTAAAGATTAAAATTAAATAACAAGAAAAGGTCATAGATTACCTTTTTCCATACTGGAAGAGAAGTTCCAGACTATTGAGGGACTTGAGGAATAATTTGTTACTCTTAGAAGTAAAATTGAATGTCAATCAACGAAAAATGAGGGAAAGAAGAAAATTCATTTCAGAAGATTCTCATATGCAGAATTACTAGCAAGATCGAATTGTGGTTTAGATGGGGTTGGAAAAATCTTAAGTGATCAAAGACCCGATTGCATGGAAAAGAGTGGAATTGGCTGTGTAGATGAGACATCAACTGCTGGAAATAAAGAGAGCCAAAAGAAAGACAAGATGAAAGTTCGACATGCTGAAACATTACCTGAAATGCTGAAAAAGAAACCCTCAATCCAAAATAAAAGAAGAACTGAAAATTATCCTCAAACTTTCAGAAATGACAGGCAGTTCAACTATTATCCCAAGGAAGAAGGCATGCAGAGAAATACAAGTGAAAAGACATTTCCTCTCAAGAAGTGACAGTTATGTGGTTATCTAGGCCATACCATGTCATACTGCGAAGAGGAAAGAAGATACTTGAATGGGCAAGATCTAGGGAAGTCAACAAAGTAGACCGATTTCATATCCTCCGTCTTAGAGAAGAAATAGCATCTATGGTTGCTGTTTTAATTGTTCTAACTCTTTCCATAAAGCTATGTATTGCAGGAAGAGGTATGGTAAGATAAATTCATACAACACTCAAAGATGGGCCAGTTTTCATCCTCCTGATGGTGTTGTGCTCACAAATAGTTTTTCCCCTATGGAAGAAGATTATGGTTATGAAGAATCGTATTATCTGGAAGAAATTATTAAAAGGCCATCGATATCCTATGCTCAATCCAATATCTCATGGAAAGAAAATAAGAAGATCAAGAAATCCAATATTGAATAATTATCCCTCAAAGCTACAAAGTATAGAAGCATCTAGATCCTTGATAGTAGATTCTCTTCCCATATGATGGGAAATGCTGACCTTTTGAAGAACATTGAAAATAAGGTTGATGGAATAGTACGGTTTGGTAATGATGGTGCTTTGAAGATTAAAGGCAGTGGGAATACTGATCTCGCCAATGGTGAGCTGAAGAAGACTGAAGTTCTTTATGTGGATGGTCTAAACCACAATCTCCTCAGTGTAAGTCAACTCTGTGACTCAGGTCTCATAGTAACCTTCAATCAAAAGGCTGCACTATAAAAGGAAAAACAAGGAATTATCTTATGAAAGGCTGTAGAACAGATGGAAACTTATATCAGGTTGACAGCAAAGTGAACTCCTACTATTTTTATGTTGAAGAAGAGAAAAATTTGTGGCATCAAAGGCAGGGTCACATTAACCAACAAGACATGGAAAAGATATCTAAGCTGAAGATAATCATGTATATTCCCATTCTAAAATAATATAAATATCCAAATAAATGTAAATTGAGACATATGATGAATTCTACTAATTTTCTAAGTTAATATGACATGTTAGAGTTTATTAGATAATTTTTTTTCTATGTGATAAGGTTGTTATGAATTTCACAAAAACAAAATACCAAGTAGTGTCAAAATTGACATAAATTAATTTTTAAAAGAAATACTATAATATTGGTTGATAAAATAATCCTAAAAATATAAAGTTAGGGAAAATGGCATAAAAATTTTATATATGTAATTAATGAACCTCTTGAGGTTCTATTAGAAGTTTAGAGTAAGTTTATTAACCATATAGTGTAAGAATACATGAAGAGACAGTAAAAGTTAAACTATTTAACTAAGAGTTAAATCTAAAAGATTAAGTTAAAATGGTAACCTAAACTTGTCTAAAACCTATTGGTTGATTGTATTTCGACCCATAACCACCTAATTATAGAAATAAATTAATTTTTATCTATCATAAACCGAATATGATTGGATAATAAATTAATATTTTAATCTTTTCCTAAAGTGACCCTCACCCCTCTTATAAAAGGGCACTTCACATTCTGTCAAAATAACACCTCCAAAGCCATTTGTCTCAGCCAAAACTTGCCCAAATATCCTCCCAACTTCCCTCACATCAACCTATAGTCTTTACTTTGATCATAAAACAAACCTAAGGATCCCTTTTGATCAACTAAAAAGGAAACACCTGAAGAAGAGGTTATAATTTCACCACCCTCTTTAAATTTCTTTTATTCTTTCACTTCTTTTTTCTTTGTTGTTTCCATTCCAAAATAATAACTCCAGTACCTCCTACATACTGTGATGTTATTATAAATATGATACAACCATATTCATTATTCTAACCATCCTATGAATGATAATGTCACCATTCTTGCGTACGTACGGCTTACCATCTTCACGTCGTGGTGTAATTTGTTATTCAACACTATGTTACTTGGATGGATATAATGATGATTAATATGTATATAAATAATAAAAATAACATTATAATTTATCTTTAAAATTAATATACCATAAAATTCCACACCATTTAATCATTAAGGAAATTATATCATCGCTCGTGTGTATGTACGACTTACCATCTCCACAACACGATGAGATTAATTTCCACGTTCACCATTTAACGATGATTATAAAAATATATATTATTAGTAAGTATGTAATATATGACATAATAATACTACTGGAGATATATGTTTGCATGTGTGTGTCTGTACTTACAAATATCTTATTCACTTACTTTCCTTCAATACGATATGAAAACGGAAACAACGTTTATGTGTATGTACGGCCTACCATCTCCATAAATGGTGTTTCCATTTAATATATCTATCTATTATACATATTTATATTTAAAATATATATGATATATAAATCATGTTTTATATTTTGTAATTATTTAAATAATTATTTAAATGAAACAAACAAGAATAAAAAGTTAAAACACATACGATACAGAAAGCGATTATTACCCAAAATGTTAATTTAACATGGATATTATTAGTAAATAAGTAGTATAAATTCATAAATGAATAAAGTATGAAATAATAAATATAAATATGGTTCTATTATAATTTAATTACATGTTTTGGGCATTACACAAGAGGTTAAATGTACAATTGACCAAAAAAAATTGCAAGGTAATGGTTAATTTCACAATCTCTTTATTATGTGAGGTTGTTTTTACGTGAGTATCTACTGGGACATATTTATTATCCATGTACATATTTAATAAAAGAGTTTTCAAATGGATTATTTTTAAGGGACTCTTTTACTAAAAAATCATTTTATATGTTTTAAATATTTATTCTTTTAATCCTTTTTCATTAATGTCTTTCTTTTCAAAAAAAATTAGGATTTATTTATATGGACCTGAATGTTTTAAAATGTTAATTAATTTTGAAAGTTTAAAAGTGGTATGAGAAAATTTTATTCAAAACTATCTTTTAAATTACTTCCTTTATAAATTATGTGACTTTAATATGATTTAATTAAAAAGGGATATTTATCTCAAATATTTTTACTCATCATTTTCAACTATGTCAACATCCTTTATAGACTATTATTCTTGATTGAGGTTGATTTATTATGATAAAAATCATCCATATTGTATTGAAGTATTTGTGATATGTTTGAATGTGGATGTTTTATTTTTATACCATTCATGGTTTATGGATAATGTATTGACATTTCGTATGCTAGTGTTAATACGAATGTTTATGTTATGTTTTAACCTTTTCAAATGATGAATGTATTAGACATAGTATGTGATGGGTAGAACCCGCTATAGATCCTCAATGCATCAGTAGGTATAAGGATACAGTTAGACGTAGAATTGATTGAGGAATTTTCCAATTTGATATATGGTTTTGGTTGAGACCTTAATCATTTTTAGACGTCTTGGCTGTGGCCTTGACAAAATGTTTTAGAATGTCCCGCATTATACATTCCCATATTATGAAATTTGTTATTACATGTGATTATTCGACTAGTATAATATCCATGTTCATGAATATTGGGTGATGTTTGATTTATTTTTATCATATTATGTTCAATATTATTTTTAAAAAGGCTTTTCTTTTTATTACACATCATTCCTTAAAATTTTATAGCTTCCACAAAATTATTTACCCTTACTGGGTATCTGAGCTCACCCCTTTCTTATGTTTTATTTTACCAGGATTCCAAGAAGTGTATTATGATTGATATTTAGGGTTAAGAAAAAGGTAATAATGGAGTTCTCAATGAACTATCTATGTTGTATTTGATGTTTGAAATTGTAATGTAAAGTTAATGTATGTAATCTATTTTCCAAGACTGCTAAATTGATCGGTCTTTTGGGACTTTATTCCTTGTAATCATTTCAATGTATTAAAATAATGAACTGACTCTGGTCTTCTAGGTTCAAGGAGTTGTAGTTGGTATCAGAGGAAGTTTAGTACAAACCTTGGAAACTAGATTTAGATAAACTCTTATTAGAGCACATTACCATAAGATGGACTTTGAATAATAGTATAGATGAAATTCCTAGAATTTTGGTAATGTAGAGATTTTCTATATTTTCCAAGCAATACATCCCTTTTTGGATATGAGTAGGTAGAGGCAGCTCTAGCACATATGTAAGTAGGAGTGAAAACTCTAACAAGGAGTTTCAGGCCTGACCTGGGGTATCCTGGTACTCGAAAACGGGCCATGCTGCACTCTTGTTTATGAAACTCCCAGGGGATATGATTAGGAAAATTCACATTTTAATTACAAGACATTATGAAGGATTTAGGAGTAAATATTTCCTCAAAGAAAAATTTTATTATTCTAGATTATATGAATAATCTTTTCAACTTATTTTAGGTATTTTACAAGTTTGGAATTATGTGTTGTGATTCATAAACTAACCTATTGTATTCCATTTTTTAGAAATGACGCCTATTAGAAGGAATGATCATTCCAATAATACACATCATCTAAATATTAAGAAGGATCATATCTTTTATGATATTAAGACAAAATTTAAAAGGGAAATAGTCTCCCACATATTATCATCATATGAAGAAATAGTATCATGTGTTAATATGATAAGTAAAGAATTCTCTGAGTCCTATGGATTTAAAGGGAGGAAAGAAAAGAAAATTATAGAAGAGAAAAATATGGATAAATGGAAGAGGGGAAAGCAGGATTTTTCCATATGTGATAACTATAGAAACGATCACCTTGGTAAATTCTTGAAGGGAATGGGAGTTTGTTATAAGTGTGGGGAAAAAGGACACCAAGTATGTGATTGCAAGGGTAAGAAAAAGGTTTCAAATGTACAATGTTTCATATACAAGGAGTTGGGACACTACGTGAATCAATGTCCAAATCATCAGAGTATACCCCAAATGATGCAAATGGATAATAATCAAGTTATGATACTACCAAAGATGAAGAAGAATGATTAGAGTTATTATTTTGTTATTAAAGTATTGTGTCATTTGAGTATTGTATTAATTATGTACATGTTATAAGAATTATAAAGTATATAAGGATTGTACTGCAGTACTATTTCATTAAGGACTTGAGATTGTGTGGAACCGAGAAAAGTGACTCAATGGTAGGTTAATTTTTTAGAAAATATATGGTTGAGATAAAGATAAACCTTAATATTATTTTGATACCGAGGTAGTGATTTTGGAATAAGATATGATTGATTTGGAAAAATTATATTGGATATTATTGACTTCCTTAAAACTGATTAATGATTTGTATATTCCATCATTGTTGTATTTTACAACATTTTTTTATAAAAGGAGTATATCTAGTATTCTATAAGGAATAAGAGAGCATGAATGCAATCAATAAGGTTTAATGGTAATTCAGGGTGTTACAGTGTTTTAAAAGAATACATGATGAAGGTATTTACATGTTATTACATGGAAAAAAGGATCTTCATTGTGTTTACATTCCTTATAAATTTTGGAATGTGAGTTTGGAATTAAGTATTTTGGATAATTATAAAGGTTGGAATAGATTAAGTTTGACAATGGATAATATTGTTATGGTTAAATCATTTCTTGATATTATTTTTGTATTGTCAAAAAAATGAAAACCTGGAGGTCAGGTGACAACCTGTCGCGTCTGGCAAGGCCGCGAGACTTGAACCTGTAACTGAAGGGCGACAAGATTGGATCACCTACCACTGGCATACGCGATGTCCTAGTTTTTATAATGTTGTTTTTTTAAATATACTGACAAATGAATTATAAATTCTTCATTTTTGGAATCCTATATGAATATGATAAATAGAATATTTTTGAATTCTATTTTCTTTTGGAGTGAAAGATGAGTTTGTGGTAGGAATTAGTTGAAGGATGAAACTCTACTTGTCAAGTATTTATATATATATGTGTGTGTATTCCTCGTGTTCTATGAATAAATTATTTCTTAAATTTATGGAAGGGATCTAAAAACCAAAAATATGTTATCCTAATACCTTATGTTTTGTTGAACTGATGATATTTTACATCATCTTAGATTGATGGATTTGAGGCCCTAAATTTTACACTTGTTTGTTATTGATAACCTCAATCACTCCATATAAATATTTATTTTTTTTCCTCCAATTATGTGTCTCTAATATCCACCAATGTTCTCTAAATTGAGATCATAATAAGGTGGCGACTTTTTAATTTTCCTTTCCCTCTTATTAAGACTAAATTTTATTAACCCAATTTCTGATGTGGATTTTCACAAAGGTATTTTTCTATTTTTAACCTTTTATTTTCAAATAAAAATATCAAATTTTGAGGATTCAATTTGTTGAAGGAGGATAGAATGTAACACCCCAAGATTTCATAGTATGTTATCTCATTAAAGTAATTAAATAGCTTGCACTACACGCAACACTGAGTTATAGTTCACCAAAAATTACCAAACTAACCGATCAAAAATCCTTTATGAATATTATTAACTGCATTTTGAATCATATATAATTTTAACATCCATATTATGTGTTTCCTAGACATAATATAAGAACAAATTCATTTTTTCAGATAAAGGAAGTATTTTTTCAGAAAATGCAATTTTACCACCTTTTAATGGAGAACCCTTTTTAAATCCAATATTTTTCACTTATATATTCAATTTGAAAATATAAACTTCTTCTTTAGAATAAGGACAAAAAAAATTAGTTTTGATAAATTTTTGGTGTTTTTCTGATAACTTTCATATTTGGGTGAATAGTGAAAAATACTAAATTTTAACTAAAAACGGATTTTTTAATCAAAATAATTTGTAATGTTAAATTATACATTTAAATGGTTTGAAAGTATAATTAGATTATGTTTTTATCATTTAATACAATGTAGGTCATTATAAGTAATTTCACATTTAAATTTGACATAAACACATTTCAATCTTTTGATAGTTTTTACTTTTTAAAAAACCCGCTTTTGGTTTTGACAATGGAAATTAATTTTAAATTAAGAAATAAAAATCCTATGTTTTTAAATTGGTAAAATAAAATTCATTTTTTAATTTATAATATCAAAATTATTTTTTGGTGAATTTTTGTTATTTTTCTGAAAACTTTCAATTTTTGATGAATAGTGAAAAACACTGCGTTATTATTTAAAACTGACTTTTTATTTAAATAATTAATTATTTTATTTATATTTATTTTAAGTCAGAATAGATATATAATACTTATATAATTTTAATGTAATTCATTTGAGTAATTTTATAATAAAATTATACATATAAAATTTTATTGAACCTTTTAACATTTTTTTAATCACCTTATATGAGCATTTGAAAATTTGCATAAAACTTAATTTTACCACTTCTGTGAGTTTAATTTCAAAAATACAAGATACATGGTTGATATCAGTAAGTAAAATTTTGTTCAATAAGATGAAAATAATTTTTGGTGAATAGTAATTTTTGACTTTTATTTACCACAGTTAAAAGTAGATAAGGTAATTAAGAGTAAAAATGATTTTATAATTACACTAACACATGTCCTAATTCTATTTGATAACTATAATTTGACCCCAAAAAATCTTAGGAATAAAATTGGATCCTATTTGATGCACTTGGATTAGATTAGGACATTTGTTATTATTTTATTTCAAGAAGAGTTAAAAGTGTTAAATTCAAAGTTTAATAACTAAATCATATCTAATATAGGGTTACACACAATATAAAGTAGACTATAAATATTCATTAGAAATATAAAAATATTCCCTACATAATGGTATTTTATTTATAATTTTTAGACATTAAATAGTTTAATTTATTTATGACATAATGATGATGTAATAATTACCTTATTAATGAAATATTAACAAAATTGATATTATAAATATATGAATAAATGTAAATTTAGACTAATTATGAATTAAACTAATTTTATAGGTTCATATTACATTTTAGGGTTTATTAGATAAATGTTTTTATAAGTGATAAGGTTGTTATTTATTTCACAAAAACAAAATATCAAATAGTGTCAAAATTGACATAAATTAATTTTTTTAAAACAAATACTATATTATTGGTTGATAAAATATTCCTAAAAATATAAGGTTCATCCAAATGTATTAAATAATATTTTTTATGTCATTAATGAACTAATTTAGGTTTTCTTGTAAGTTTATTGTAATATTATTAACCGTATAGTGTAAGAATATAAGAAGACACGGTAAAAGTTAAACTATTTAACTAAGAGATAAATATAAAAGACAAGGTTAAAATGGTAACTTAAACTTCTCTAAAACATATTGGTTGTGAATATTTCAACCCATAACCAGATAAGACTCATAATAAATTCATTTGGAGCCATTATAAACTAAATATGATTGTATAATAAATTAATACTTTAATCTTTTTCTAAAGTGACCCTCAACCCTCTTATAAAAGGGCACTTCACCTTCTCTCAAAATCACACCTCCAATGCCATTTTTATCATCCAACCCCTACCAAAATATACCCCCAAATTCCCTAAAATCAACCTAGTGTTTTTAATTTTATCATAAATCCAACCTAAGAAGCCCTTTTGATCAACTCAGAAGGAAACACCTGAATAAGAGGTAATAATTTCACCATCCTCTTTCAAGTTCTTTTATTCTTCCACTTACTTTTTCTTTGTTGTTTACTTACCAAAATAATAAATCAAGTACTTCCTACATAATGTAATTTTATTATACATATTTTACAACCATACCCATTATTTTATCCATCCTATGCATGATAATGTCACCATGTGTGCGTACGTACGGCTTACTGTCTCCACGTCGTGCTATAATTTGTTATTCAACACTATGTTATTTGGATGGAAATAATGATGAGTAATATGTATATAAATAATGAAAATAACATGATAATTTCTCTTTACAATTAATATACCATCCAATTCCACACCTTTTAATCATTAAGGAAATGATATCATCACTCGCGTGTACGTACGACTTACCGTCTCCACAACGCGATGAGATTCATTTTCACATTCACCATTCAACGATGATTATAAAAATATATATTATTAATAAGTAAGAAATATATGACATAATAATACTACTAGATATATATACATATATATATATACTTACAAATATCTTATTCACTTACTTCGGTTCAATACGATATGAAAACAGAAACAACGTTTATGCGTACGTACGACCTACCGTCTCCATAAACGGTGTTTTCCATTTCATATATATATCTATTATAAATATTTATATTATAAATATATATGATATATAAATCATGTTTTATATTCTGTAACTATTTAAATAATGATCTAAATGAAACGAACAAGAACAAAAAGTTAAAACATGTATAATAAAGAAAGTGATTATTTCCCAAAATGTTAATTTAACATGGATATTATTATTAAATAAGTAGTATAAAGACATAAATGAATCATTTATGAAATAATAAATATGAATATGGTTCTTTTATAATTTAATAACATACTATGGTCTATATACAAGAGGTTAAACGTACCCTCGACCAAAGGAAAGTGCAAGGTAAGGGTTAATTTCACAATCTCTTTATTATCTAAGGTTGTTTTTACGTGAGTATCTACAGGGACATATTTATTATCCATGTCAATGTTTCATAAAATAGTTTTCAAATGGATTCTTTTTAAGTGGCTCTTTTACTAAATAATAATTTTAAATGTTTTAAAGATTTATTCTTTTAATCCTTTTTCATTATTGTCCAAGTTTTCAAAATGGTTTTAAGGATTTATTTATATGGACATTATTGTTTTAAAATGTTAATTCCCTTTAAAAGTTTCAAAGTGGTATGGGACACTTTGATTCAAAACTATCTTTTAAATTACTTCCTTTATAAATTATGTGACTTTTTAATGATTTCATTAAAAAGCTATATTTATCTCATAGATTTTTACTAAACATTTTCTACTATGTCAACATACTTTATGATATATTATTCTTGATCGTGGTTGATTTATTATGATACAAATCTTCCATATTGTATTGAAGGTTGTGTGATATGTTTGACTATGGATGTGTTATTTTTATACCATTCATGGTTTATGGATAAATTATTTACATTTTTTACGCTAGTTTTAATATGAATGTTTATGTTATGTTTCAACCTTTTCATATGAGGAATGTATTAGACTTAGTAAGTGACTCGTGGAGACCTCTATATCTCCTCGATGCATCGGTAGGTCTCATGAGACAATTAGACATGGAATTGGCTGAGGCCTTTCCCAAATTGATATATTGTTTTGGCTGATTCCTTAATCATTTTTAGACGTCATGGCTGAGGCCATGAAAAAATGTTTCAGAATGTCCCGCATTAAAATTTCCTTCATTATGAAATTCGTTATTACATGTTATTATTTGACTAGTATAATATCAATGTGGATGTATATATGGTGATGATTGATTTATTTTTTCCATATTATGTTCATGATTAAGTTTAAAAAGGTTATTGTTTTTATTACACATCATGCCTTAAAAGTTTATAGCTTCTTCTAAATTATTTACCCTTATTGAGAATCTAAGCTCACCCCTTTATTATGTTTTATTTTCCCAGTATTCCAAGAAGTGTATTATGATTGATATAAAGGGTTAATCTAAAGGGAATAAGGGAGTTCTCAAATAACTATCTTTGTGGTATTTTATGTTTGAAATTGTAATGTAAATTTAATGTATGTAATCTATTTTACAAGACTGCTAAACCGATTGGTCTTTCGGGACTTTATTCCTTGAAATCATACCAATGTATTAAAATAATGCACCGAATCTGGGCTTCTAGGGTCAAGGCATTATAGTTATCTCTATTGTGTTCTTTATCTTAAACATTTGAGTAGTGTGTGTTTTTCTGTTATACACACACTGTCTCATGTGCTTAAATCAAAGGATACTGAAAATACTCACACAAAAAATTCCTTACATTTTTACTTCCCATGTATAACTGTAGAAGAGTCTGTGTGTGTCCTGGTTGTTTGATTTTCCCATGAAGAACTATGGTAGAGGTTGTGATACTTGGACAGTTTTTGAAAACTGTTGTAAAGCTTGATACAAGCTGTGAATCAATTTTATTGTTAATATAAACTTCTTGGTGGAAGGTGATCACTAATTGAGAGTATTAAGTCTCTACATGAGACTAAACCTCTTTCTTAATTTTTCTATGTAATTTTATTTTTTAATACTTTTTTTTCTATTTTCTGCTACTTATAATTTCAAAAATGGAAAACTGTTTTACATTAACTCTTATAGTTAGTTTTGGTTGGTTTATATGTTTTTTTAATGAATTAAACCTATTTCAAAAGTTGGGTAATTTTTCTTACATTGATTTAAATGAGGACTAATCAGCCTTTGAGAAACTTGTTGAGTAATTGAACATTTATATCTCTACTACCTTAATTAACTATACTGTTTCAAATTGGGGGACTTTATTATAAATATTTTTAAAAAAAAATTAAGTATGAACTCAATTAACCCCCCACTTGAGTTTCCACCTGGACTAACATTTGGTATCAGATCTAAGTTTATTGATACCATCAGAACTATTTTTCAAGCCTCTTAAATTCCTCTCAACTGTTATTTTAGTTTTATCTTAAAAATCTTTAAATTTCTATCATATCTAAATTTTTAGTTCATTAAACTTTAATTAGCTATGGATAACTGAGTTGAGGGTGAAACTACTAACACGACACCTTTCTTTAATGGTAATAAATATGCTTAGTGGAAATTGAAAAAAATAAAATTTATCTTGAGAGCTTGGGTCCTGAAATCTAAGACACAATTGAAGAACAACATGTATTACCTACTCCTGCTAGGTACACATGGTCTCAGTTGACTAAAGTTATGTATAATAATAATTGTAAAGCAATGAATTCATTGTATTGTTCTTTAGGTGATGAAGAATTCAATAGAATATCTTCCTGTAAAACTACATATGAAATTTTGGTTAATTTGTCTATTTACCATGAGGGAACAAGAAATGTTAATGAAATGAGATTAAATACTTATACTATTAAATATGATAATTTTAAAATGAATAGTGATGAACCTATCTCTGAAATGTATCTTAGGTTCAATTAAATTGTAAATACCATGAGTCATCTTGAGAAACTAGCAGACAGTAAGGATCAAATTATGAGATTTCTTCGATGCCTACCTGATAGATGGAGAGGAACTTCTATTTCTATCTGAGAATCATGTGACATAAGAAATAAACCAGTAAAGGAACTAATTAGGAAACTCATGATGTATGAAGAAGAGCTTAAGATGAATTAAGAAAAATATGAAGAACCAAGAAATAAATATGTAGAATTCAAGATAGCTACCTTAAAGGGAAAAGACAAGGAAATGGTTCAAGTTCCAATAGATAGTTCCACTAGTGAAGATTCAGATTATGACAGTGATGAGGAGATGGCTCATCTTTCTATAAGATTTAAAAATTTCTTCTGAAATAAGAAGTTCTTTAGAAAGTAAAACTGTAGAAGAAGGTATGATAGTAAAGGACATTGGAAAAAAGCACAAAATGGAATGACACACAAATGAGATAATCTGCGATGAGTGTAAATGAAAATTTCATGTAAAGGTTGATTTCCCCAAGATAAAATTTAAGAAGAAATATGAAGACAAGGGAAAGGGATATAAAAAGGCTATGAATGATACATGGAGTGCGTTAGAAGACAGCTCCAGTGGATCTAACACTTCTGATACTGAAAAGAACAGTCATGCAAACCTGTGTTTCGTGACAAAACCATCTAAGGTAACAATTAATTCTCCTATACATAATGATTACTATTCTGGGAATGAAAGTGAATCAAATAATGATGAAAATATGAATAAGGATGAACTATTTGAATAATGTGGAATGATTGAGAATACCTTTAATGAGCTCAAGGATAATTATAAATCATTGAAAAGACAACATTATTTAAATTCCAATTATAAGTATGATTTGGATATTTAAAAGTAAAAATTTGCTCAACTGTTAAAATAAAATAAGGAACATAAATTATCAAATGAGAAGTCAAAAAGAGATACTGAGAAGTTTAATGTCGATAGAGATACCTTGACTCAGTTTCTAGGGAAAAAAATTGCTCCAAAATGCACAACTAGTCTTGGATACCAACGAGGACATAGATGGATTATTAAAAACAAATTTGTTCTAAAATCTGAACAGTTCATTGCTAGTTCAATTTTTGGATCATATCATGAAAAAAATTCTAAAGGAACTAACAAAGCATTTATGTCACAAAACATGTCTTTTGATTATATGAAACCTATAATAAAAATATGGGTTCCCAAAGAATTACTTGATAACCTCTCTGGATCCAAGAAAATCTAGGTACCAAAGTTACCCTATGCTTAATCTGTTTTGTAGGAAAATTGTCTAAAGAGTTACTGTAAAAACCTATGGTACATGGAAAGTGGATATTCAAGACATATGACATGAGACTATTCATGTTTCAAGAGCATAATTAATTTTGACGGTGTACATGTCACATTTGGTGATAATGCTAAGGGAAAGATCATTGGATTAGGTGAAATTGGTAACCCTAATACTATATTAATTTCAAAAGTACTTTTTTATGGGTTAAAGTACAATCTACATAGTATCTCTCTTTTATGTGATGTTGTTTTTAATGATAAGTTTGAAAATGACGAATGAAATGCATTTAATTCTAAAAATGATTTAATATTCACTGCTCTTAGAAATGAAAATGTATATGTTGTTGATTTAAACTCTTTATCTAAGAAAAAAATTTCTTGTTTAAATGATTTCAATAACAAATATTTCTTAGGGCATAGAAGATTAGTACACTACAATGTTCACTCACTTAAAAAATAACTAGGAAAGGTTTAGTTAGAGATTTAGCTAAATTGGAATTCCCACTTAACAGAATTTGTAGTCCTTGTTAAAAGGGAAAACATCACAATGTTTCTTTCAAACCAAAGAAAGAAGTTTCAACTACTCAACCGCTTGAGTTAGTTCACATGGATTTGTTTCGACCATCTAGAGTTTCAAGTTTAAATGGAAAGCACTATGACTATGTTCTTGTAGATATTTTTTCTAGATACACTTGGGTATACTTTCTAGCTCACAAAATTGAATCACGTTCTTACTTCATTAAATATTCCAAGTCTGTGGAAAATCTTAGTGGGCTTAGAATTAAGACCTTAAGAAGTGATCATGGTCGTGAGTTTGAAAATCAGGATTTTGAATATTTTTGATCAAATAATGTCTATAATCACAATTTCTCTGCTCCTAGAACACCTCAAAAAATAGAGTTATATAAATAATAAATAGGACATCTCAAGATATTTCTCAAACTATTCTTAATGAGTATGACCTGCCTATCTATTTTTGGGTTGAAGCTGTTAATACAGCTTGTTACATCATCAATATATTTTTAATTAGACATGTTCTTAAGAAGACCCCTTATGAGCTATGGAATAATAGGAAGCCTAAGGTTGATTACTTTATAGTTTTTGGTTTCAAAGTCTTTATCTTTAACACTAGGGATAATCTTGACAAATTTTCTTCCAAAGGTGATAAAGGAATTTTCCTAGGTTACTCAATCTCTAGTAAATCCTATAGAGTATTCAATAAGAGAACCAAATGTTTGGAAGAATCGGTTCATGTAACATTTTATGATACTGATCCACATGAACCTAAAACCTCTCTTGAATATCTTGAGGAAGATATGTCAATTATAGGCCTTAATGATAAAAATAGTGAAACCCAATAAAAAAAACTAGTTCTGGAAATTTTCCAAAATCTGAACCAATTGAATCTGAACCTATAGACAACCATGAGGAGTCTAGTCCAACCCTTTCTAGAGGTATTAGAACTCTCAAGAATCATCCTTTAGATTCTATAGTAGGTGATCTAAATATAGGGACACAAACTAGAGATTCTCTGAGAAACCAAGTTGAACATCAAGCTTTTCATTCACAGCATGAATCCAAAAATATTAATGATACTAACAATGATGAATTTTGTTTGATAGCTATGAAAGATGAATTAAATCAGTTTGAAATAAACAAATTTTTGGAAATAGTAGAAATACCTAAGTACACTTTGACAATAGGCACTAAATGGGTGTTTAGAAACAGAGTTGATGAGTCTAGAAATATAGTTAGAAACAAAGCTAGATTAGTTTCACAATGATATAGTTAAGAAAAAGGAATAGACTATGATAAAACCTTTGCACCTATAGCTATACTAGAATTAATTAGGATACTACTTTCTTATGAAGATCATCTGAATTTCAAAATTTATCAAATGGATGTTAAAAGTTCATTTCTAAATGGGTATATAGTTGAGGATGTGTTTGTTGAACAACCTCTATCTTTAAAAATACACATTTTTTAAATCATGTTTTTAAACTTTATAAATATTTATATGGTCTAAAACAAGCTCCTAGAGATTTCTATGATAGACTTAGTTCCTTTCTTATTTCAAAAGGTTTTACTAAAGGTATAGATGATACTACTCTTTTTATTAAAATGATTTTCGAAGAAGTTTTGATAGTACAAATTTACTTAGATGACATTATTTTTAGATCCTCTAAAAATTCCTTATGTATTAATTTTTCAAAGATGATGAAAAATAAATTTGAAATGAGTCTAATGGGTGAACTTAAATTTTTCATCAGATTTAAAAAATTTCAAAATAAAAATGGTATTTTTTTTAAATCAAAGTAAATATACTAAGTTTATTTGGTAACATTTTGATTTGGAGAGTAATAAAGGTAGTGACACACCTATGAGTACAACTTGTAAGTTGGATACTGATGAAACTGGTAAATTAGTGGATCAAACCAATTATAAAGGTATGATTGGGAGTCTTCTCTACCTTACTGCTAGTTGACCTGATATCATGTCCAGTGTATGTATGTGTGTTCATTTTCAACACAATCTCAATGAATCTCATTTTACTGCTGTTAAAATGATTTTTAAATGTCTCAAGTATACTATCAACTTTGGACTATTTTATCCAAGAGGAAAATCATTTGATTTGATAAGTTATTTAGATGCTGACTTTGGTAGTTTTAAGTTAGATAGAAAAAGAACCTTTGGAACATGTCACATTTTGGGCAATTCACTAGTATCAAGGTGTTGTAAGAAATAGAATTTTATTTCATTATCCACTGTCGAAGATGAATATATAGCTATTGGTAGTTATTGTGCTCAAATTATGTGAATGAAACAAAATTTACTAGACTATGTATAACAATTCAAACATGCCTCTATAAATTGTGATAATACAAGTGCTATTAACATCTCTAAAAAACTAGTATATCATGCTAGGAAAAAGCACATTGATGTGAGACATCACTTTTTGAAGATCATTATCAAAGAGGTGATATCACAC
The DNA here is from genome assembly GCA_963277665.1 of Viscum album. Classification (NCBI taxonomy): domain Eukaryota; kingdom Viridiplantae; phylum Streptophyta; class Magnoliopsida; order Santalales; family Viscaceae; genus Viscum; species Viscum album. Next base: position 68,764,343 of record OY728154.1, read on the forward strand.
TTGAATTCATTGGAACTGAACATGAATTGGCCGATATATTCACAAAGCCTTTAAATTTTGAGAGGTTAAATTATATAAAACATGATTTGGTTATGAATAATTTTAGTAAAGTACACATCACTATTAGGACACCTCACTATTAGGACACCTCACCGTTAGGACACCTCACCATTGGACCTCACCATTAAGACACCTTACTGTTGGACCTCACTGATAGACCTTACTATTGGCACCTTACCGTAATTCAACCATACTGATAGGTCCTGGACTTCGTGTTTTCTTCCAGAATCTAAAACATTTTTAATTTTATTCATTTCATTTACTTGATTTTTTTTTCAATCCCTAAATGATAAAAAAGTGCTAAGTCACATTTTTATTCACTTAAATCCTCTCTTGAAACTTTTTCTCTCAAATCCTTGAATCTAAACTATTGATAAAACCCTCGAACCACATCAAATTACAATGGACAGAGTAAAGAGACCGATGGATGGTGATAAAGGTGATTCACCGAACCCTAAGAGACCTCGAGCTGAGACTAGTGGTGGAATCAAAGTTATGGAAAAGCCAATCAATTCTCATTTTTTGAAGATGGAAATCATGGCCAAGAAAGAATTAAGTTCAGAATGGCTGTTTACGAGCAATTATCTAGTGTTGAAAGCACTCAAAGCTCGAGAATGGGTAGAATGCTTCGCAAACAAAAATGGAATATATTACCCAAATCTTGTAAAGTATTTTTATGAGTTTCTGATGATCAAAAAATATGAGGATGAGAACTTAATTTTTTCAAAGGTAAATGGAGTTAGTGTGAGATTATCTTCTATTGAATGGGATGAATAGTTAAGAGTCCCACATGAAGGCATATTTGACTATTATTCTTGATTTGTGCCTTTCACTAGTGATTTTTTCTACTATAAAGACACTTTGGATGAACTGACAGGGAGTGGAATCCTTATAAAGTTACCTACTGCTGAGATAGATAGGGAAAATTAATTAATGTTTAAGTTTATCCAACATGTCTTGAGTCCCAGAAGAGGGTACTTTTCTAATTTGAAATATCATGACATATTTTTTTGTATTTGTTAAATCATAGACAAAGTATAAACCTTTGTAAATTTTTTATGGTTCAGTTAGAGGATATGACTAGGACTGGTTCCAATTCAAATTATTTGTTTCATGCCATGTTGATATCTTTGATGTTGAAATTTAAAGGTGTTTCTAGAAATAAGGAAGAAACCATAGTTGTAAAGGACAATTTCTATATTACCAAAATGATTTTCAAGTTTATGAAGATAAACTCAAACCCTTGGAAAAGTTAATGGGTAAATGAAGAGGCTAAGATATATGAAGACTTCAACCCTATTTTCAATCCTACTAGGACAAATTATAAATGAGATCTAGGTTTAAAACATGATCAAGTGGAACCAGTGTATTCATATGAAGAGGATGAGGTTGTTATTGTTCAAGAAAGAGAGGATTCTCTTGTAGATGACAGGAGTGATCCTGACCTTCCATAAAGTCCACATGTTGGTGTTATATAATTTGGTGAGACTATTACACCAAAGGAATTTCCCAAATGAGATATTTTCTTAAGGGACACTTATGATGAGGAAACCACTGAAGAATAATGTGAAGAGAATGTCTTATGAGACATTACTGTTGGAGAGACCTCAGAGGAGGAGGATGAAGTTGAATCTTATCATGAGGAGTCTGAAACAATTGATGTTAATGAAAGTGAAGAAGGATTCCTAAGTCGTATTCCTTTAATAAGATATATAGTAATGGAAAATAATGAAAAGGAATTATAAGTTGAATATCTTAAAGTTGGAATTTCAATTGAAGTGGTTGAAGATTTTGTAGAATAAGTAGTATAAGAATCTACGATTGATTCAGTTGATCAAGGAAGAATGGAAGTTGAGACTGTAGTTATTTAGAAGGAAGCTCTAAGTGAGGGGGAGAAACATATTTCCATAGTTTCAGTTTCCATTATTCAGGAGATATAATATTGATCAAAGGACCATGGATTCATTATTTTGGGATTAGACTATGAAGACTCTGAAGATGACAAGCCTAACATAATACCTCTAATTCATTCTGTTGAATATTTTTTAGAGACCACTCTAGTGCAACCATTCACTCTTATACCATGATATTATGTAAATAAGAATGAATTTGAGTCATTGAAATCAGATTTTTAGAGATTATTTGATGAAATATCCATTGGGATAGAGAGAACATTGGCTCTGAATCAAGAGCATGTGGCATCAGTTTTTGAAAGAATGATGTCTATAATTCAATCAAATCTTCTACATGAAGTGAAGGAATGACATAATCAGGTAAGAACCTTGACAGAATCTGTGGAGATTATGAAACAGTCAGTTGTGAGTTTAGACTCATATATGGCTTCAAGAGCTAAAGTGGAAAAAGGCATTCAGTATATTAAGAGTGTTTTTGAGCAGATGGTAACTGTGTTTGAGGACTTTAAGAATTCTATGAAGGTGCATTTTAATTTTCAGAACAATGATGTGAAGAGGTTGATCGGTGGATTGAATAAGTATTTTAAGAATACATTGGCTTTTACCATGGAACCTATGTGTGCAATTGATTCATCATCTTCCTCTCCTCCTGTTGATCTAGAAGCCTTCAGATCAGCTATTAGAGAAGAAATGGAGAAGCTCTGTAGTTCAAGTACCTCAGATCCTCAGTCTATGACTCAGTTCATTTCAACTACCAGAGAAATTTATTAGATTGTAGGTGATTACATGAGGGATGATATCCAAGATCATAAGGAAATCAAATAGAAGATTAACTTCTATTATAAAAGGGTTTATACTAAGCATCAGTTGGATAGTCATTTCAAGCATCTATTAAAGAAATTGAGGATACCTCCTTTCACTCAGGATTTTAAGGATCAAGTTAGCAGGATTAGAGAGTTCACTACTGGTTTGGAAAAATTCATGGAGAATAAGGATGATTTAATCTCAGCTATGGAAAGAGGAGGAAGCATCATTATGTATTTCAAAAATCTCCTTATTCCATTTCTCCATGTGGATTGTACTCCTATTATTGTCCCTCCTACCTTGACTTATTCCCCAGCTACATCAGGATCTACCAATGATGCCCCTTTTCTAACTCCTACAAAGGCAATCAAAATCATGACTCCTATGATTCATCATAGATCTACTCATTGTCGGTCTACTGATTCTTCTGTAGAAGCTCCTCCTACCTTGTTTACTACTATACCTAGGCAAGTATCTCCATATTCTAAACATGCCTCCTCAGATCCCAAGGTCAAAGCTCACATGGACATCTCTAAAGTGGATTGAATGTAGGATATCTTATTTGATAGGGATCACTGTACTCTTTTTATATAATGTACTCTTGTTCCATTAATACAAAGATCTCTTTTTGTCTCCTTTTATCATATCTTTTTTTTATAATCGCAAAGGATGGAATTTTAGGATTTGAGCCCTTGCATATATGAAATTCCTATAAATTTATGATCTGATATATTTTCAACAATAAAATTGGTTTAATTTTATGTTATTTCAGCTTTGATATATCTTTATTATAGATCTAATTCATGGTAATTATTTTACTCATTGCTATAATACAAATTGTTTCTCACTCTAATTCAATATGTTTTCATTTGGATTTTGATATTTTAGTTGAAGATTTTTTAGCCTTTATACCATGTATATTAACATGATACCACTGAAGAGATTATAAAATGTACATAAATTTGATACAATAATACTTATTATAAATTTCAGAGATTAGAAAATGTACTTTACTCTAATACACTAATACTTATTCTAAATTTTATAGATTATAAAATTTACTTAACTCTGATACAATAATAGTTATTCTAAATTTTGAATATTACAAAATGTAGTTAACTCTAATACAATAATACATATTTTAAATTTCAGAGATTAGAAAATGTACTTAATTTGGATACAATAATACTTATTCTAAATTTTAGATATTAGAAAATATACTTAACTCTGATACAATAATACTTATTCTAAATTTCATTTCCATAATTTTTTATTATCAAAAAGGGAGAGATTGTTGGACTTGCCTATTTTGATAATCCCAAATCATGTTTCATTTATATGATAATCATGTTTCATTAGTTTTTATAGTTTTTATCATGTAATAATTTTGTATTTTTAGCATCACTGCTTTCTTGATTAAGTTTACAGTGTAAAATGCTTCAAGTAAAAGGTCACTGGTATAAAGGTCTCTATTAAGAGCCTTCTGTTTAAGTCACTGGTTGAGTCTACTATTAGATAGGTTACCGCTAGAAGGTTACCATTGAGGAACCTTACCACTGAGTTACCGATGCGAGTTCACTGTTATGAGTCTACTGCTTAAAGGCTGTTGTTGTAGAGCTACCGATATATATTACTGGTAAAAGGTCACTGATGGGAAGAATACTACTAGAATCTTACTAAATTTACCGCTAAAATGTTACTGTTAAAAGGTTATTGTTTTAAGACTACTGCTAAAATGTTGTTGTTATGAAGTTTCCACTGGAAGTCTACTGATGAAAGGTTATTCCAGGAAGAACCTTTGGAATTCAAACATCTACCACTGATAAGCCTACCATTAAGAAGCTACCATTGAGAAGGCTACCTCTACCAGTCTACCGATACCTATACTCTTATACTCATTACTTTTTCAATTTTATTAAGATTATTCTAACGGTAATATTTGGTAAATTTAATGCTTCTGACATTAATTAATGTTTATTTTAGAAATATCTGGAGACCGTACAAGGTACGAGGAAGACTGCGCATGGTTTAATCATTCCTACTGTAGAATCACAAGAATAAAATAGAAGATCGAGCTAGAGATGACTATGCTAGGTGAGAGACATTACATGACTAGCCTAAAGAACAAGGAGAACACACCTTCACTTACACTGTAAACCCAAGAGCTTCACGAAAATCATTTGGGAGAACAAATTCAAGACTGCCTTGTTTTTCTTCATCAAATCTCTTTCAAATAAAGAAGCGGAACACTTCAATACCTGGAAGCTAGAACCTGAAGTTGCGAAACTCCATTTTGGAGAAAACGTCCAGAGAAGGACTCAAACTACAATTTATTCACACCAAGGAGTCCAAAGTTTAACTGAAAACACATAGAGACTTATAAAATCAATCCTCATAACATTAGATCTATTGTTTTCTTTATCTTACACTTTTAAGTAGTTTTTGTTTGTTTGCTACACACACACACACACTATCTCATGTGCTTAAACTGGAGGATAATAAAAATCCTCACACCAAACTGTAACGCCCCGACCCCAGTTACCCAGATTCGGTGCATTATTACTTAACATTGGTATGATCACAAGAAAGATCAAATCTCGAAAGACCGATTGGTTTAGTAGTCTTGGAAACACTAGATATATTCATAAGTCTTACATTACATCATAAAATGAAAAACTACTACAACAACATATTGTCTCCATAATCCACACTCATATCCCCACATAATATCCCTGCAGGTCATTCATAATTTACTTCTTCACTTCCTGGGAAAAATAAAACATAGATAAGGGGTGAGCTCAAATGCCCAGTAAGGATAATAATATAGTGGAAACTTTCATAAATAAGAATAAACATTTAAGGCAATGTATAACTAAAACAAAAGCCTTTTAAACTTGAACTTTTAACATAGTATGACATAAATAAAATGAGATAATTCCATTTACTTATTCACATGGTTATTCTACTAATCAAATAATCACATGAAAAATCAATAACCACTTTCATAATGATGGAATGGATAATGCCAGACTATCATAACCACGTAGCCAAGGCCTCGTGCCAAGACTACAAATAAGATTTTGTCAAGGCCTTGTGCCAAGACACTAGTTTGTCTCATGAGACCTACCGATGCATCGAGGAGCTATAGCGGGCTCCACCCATCACATATTAAGTCCAATGCATTCCCATATGAAAAGGTTTAAACATAACATAAACATTCGTATTAAAACTAGCAAACGAAATGTCAATACTTTCACCATAAACTATGAATGGTATAAAAATAGCACATCCACAGTCAAACATATCACAAAACTTTCAATACAATATAGAAGTTTTGTATCATAATAAATCAACTTCAAATAATCTTAAAATCCATCAAAGGATGTTGACATAGATGAAATCAAAATTATTTTTAAAGAAATATCTCCTTTTATTTTGAAATCATTTAAGATCCATATAAAATAAAACATTTTCTTTGAAAATATTCTTATAATCTTGTAATGGAATCTTTGAAGATTTTATAACGGCAGAAAATAGCCGCACCCGCCGTATAAGTTAAAAAAAACATTCTTACCTTAATTCTGTCGAAAAGGTTAAAAAGGACCTTATTTTGAAAACGACGGAAAGATTCCTTTATAAACCTCTTATAAAAAGTCAAACAAGGGTATAAATGACTTTAACCAATATTCTTTTAAATAATTAATATGTTTTGAAATAAATTTCGAAGAAACATGGATGTGGATGATAAAGAAATCCCAGTAGATTATTACGTATAAACAACCTCGGATAATGAAGAGATTGTGAAATAACCCTTACCTTGTACTTTTACTTGGTTGGGGTAGGTTAAACTCCTCTATAATGGTGAAATAATTGTTATTAAATTATACAAGAATCATATATATTAATATGATATCATATATGATCTTTTAACATTGATTTGTTAATAATATCTTAGAATTATCGTCGTTTCGGGTGTTAACTTACTCATTTTCTTTTATATGTTTTGTTACATAAGCCATGTTTGTTGTATATTATTCATATCCATAATGATATCAAGTCCTTAAAAATCATTTTTAAATCATCAAATGATAATTATACTTGAATGGATATGATGGAGAATGAATCTCATCGCGTTCGTGGAGACGGTAGTCCGTACGTACGCACGAGCGACAATATCATTCTTTTGAAATTAAAATAATATATAAATGGATGGTATATCATATATACAGAATCATTAACATGTTATATTTATTATTTACATGAGTTACACATCATTATTATACCCATCCAAATAATAATATATTGAATAACAATTACACCACGACGTGGAGACGGTAAGCCGTACGTACGCACGTATGGTGACATGTTATTCAAAGGGTGGATAGAATACTGAATATGGTTGTACCATATTTATAATAACATCACAGTATATGTAAGATACTGGAGTTATTATTTTAGAATGGTAAGAACAAAGAAAGAAGAAGTGGAAGAAGAAATGAACTTAGAAAAGGGTGGTGAAATCATTACCTCTTCTTCGGGTTCTTTCTTTTGATTTGATCAAAAGGGCTCCTTAGGTTGGCTTTCTGATCAAACTAAGGCCTCTAGGTTGTAGTTAGGGATGTTGGGAGAGTATTCGGGCAGAGTTTGGCCGAACCAAAAGGCTTTGAAGGAGTGAAGAAATGAGAAGGAGGAGTGCCCTTTTATAAGAGGGGTGAGGGGCACCTTTGGAAAAGCTAGAAATATTAATTTATAATAAATTCATATTCGGTTTCTAATGGCTCCAAAGTTTATTATTAAAAGGTTAAGGTGGGGATAGGTCGAAAACCACTCAACCAATAGAATTTAGACAGGTTTGGGTACTTATATTAACCTTATCTTTAAGTATTAACTCTAAGTTAATTAGTTTCACTTTTACAATGTCTCTTTGTATTTTTATATAATATGGTTAATAAACTTACTATATACATCCAAGAGACCCACAAGTGGTCCATTAATGATGAAACTATAATTATATAAGTCTCTTGTCCGAACCTAAGATTTTTAGGAATTTAATATCAATTAATAATATAATATTTGTTTTAAGAACTCTTTTATGTCAATTTTGACACTATTCAATAGTTGATTTTTGTGAAACTCATAACAGATTGATTACTTCGAAAAAAGTCAATTAAATCAATACTAATATATAATAGTATCCTATAAAATTATTTTAATTCATTAAAAGTTTCATATTATATTTATTTGGGTATTTATAATATCAATTATTTTAATTTTTCACTATTATAGTAATTACTGCATCATCATTGTGTCATAACTAAAATAACTTATTTAATGTCTAAAAATTATAAATAAACTATCATTATGTAGGAAATCGTTTTATCTTTCTAATGAATATTTATAATCTAAAATCCAACATATATAACCCTATGTAATAATTGTTTTTCTAAAAGATATATGCTTGTGTCATTTTTGTATTCATTTTAACTTAATTAAAATAAAGTGTCATTATCACTTACAAGTGGATCCATGGGGTCCGAAAATCGACCCAAAGATGCCCATGGTCGACCATGTCTCAACCAATAGGGTTAAGACACGTTTTAGGGTAATTTAGTATTATTATAATATTATTTTTTTAACCCTTATTTACCGGATTTACCCTTAACCATGGTAAATAAAATATTTACCGCAGTAATTATTCAAAATGTCTAAAAATAAAAGTTACCTATTTACACAATTTGAAAATCCTGATTCCAAATATGGAATCCATTTTACTAAATTCAAAACACATAAGTGGCAGAAATTAATTTAAAATTAATTCCCGCTGTCAAAACAAAAAGCGTGTTTTTAAGAGATAATAACTATCAAAAGATTGACACTTGTTTATGTTCGGTTTAATTGTAAAATTATGTCCAATGACCAACATTATATTAAATGTTAAAAATATATTATAAATATACTTTAAAACTACTAAAATTAATAATTTATCACTATTAATTATTTTGATTAAAAAAGTTTTTTTTAATTAAAGTTTAGTAATTTTCACTATTCATCAAAATATGAAAGTTATCCGAAAAGTACAAAAATTTCACCATAGGCTAAATTAGATATTCCGAATCCAAAAATGAAGTCCATTTTGAAATATAAAATATATATAATTTTAAAAATTAGGTATTACTATTCATAACGGCTAGTTTGATTGGTTGTTAGAACTCGGTGTTGCGTACAACACACGCTATCGCATTATTCAAAGAGAAGCGTACCGTAGAAGCTTGGGGTGTTACATTCTCCCCTCCTTCAAATAATTTCGTCCTCGAAATTTCTAGAATACTATTGCATGAAAAGACTCGGGTGGTTCTTCATCATAAGTTCCTCGGGTTCCCACATTGCCTCTTCCATCTTATGGTTTCTCCACAAAACTTTTACCAGACGCGTCGTCCGGTTTCTCAGTACTTGTTCTCTCGTATCAAGAATCCTGACGGGCTCTTCACAATAGGAAAGATCGGGTTCCAGTTCTAATTCTTCATAGGTGAGTACATGCGTTGGATCAGGCATGTATTTCCTCAACATAGATACGTGGAACACATCGTGAACTTTGGAGAGACTTGGCGGCATTGCCAATCGGTAAGCTACAACCCCAATTCGTTCTAGAATTTCGAAAGGTCCGATGTACCTGGGACTCAATTTACCTTTCTTACCAAAATGTATGACTCCCTTCCACGGAGATACCTTAAGGAAAACATGATCACCAACTTGAAATTCCAAATCCTTCCTTCGATTATCGGCATAGCTCTTCTGCCTACTTTGAGCTGCTTTGATGTGATTCTGGATTACTTTCACCTTTTCCACTGTTTCCTCCACCAGTTCTGGGCCTACAAGTTTTCTTTCACCAACGTCATCCCAACAGTTTGGTGTACGACATCTCTTTCCGTATAACGCTTCATATGGTTCCATCTGAATACTCGAATGGAAGCTATTGTTATAGGAAAATTCTACCAGAGGTAAATATTGATCCCACATACCCTGAAAGTCAAGTGAGCAAGATCTCAACATGTCTTCTAAGGTTTGAATAGTCCGTTCTGATTGTCCGTCTGTCTGAGGGTGGTATGCAGTGCTCAAATGAAGTTCAGTATCCAGGGATTTCTGAAGACTTTTCCAGAATCTTGAAGTAAAATGGGGATCACGATCAGAAACAATCGATAGGGGTACTCCATGAAGTCTCGCAACTTCATTAATATATAGTCTTTCTAGACGTTCCAGGGGTAGATCTTCTCTTATAGCAAGAAAATGTGCTGACTTGGTAAGACGATCAACAATAACCCATATTGCACCGTTCCTTCTAGGAGTCTTTGGTAGCCCCGTGACAAATTCCATCGTAATATTGTCCCATTTCCACTCCGGTATGGGAAGAGGTTGCATGACTCCTCCAGGCTGTTGCCTTCTAGCTTTCACTTGTTGACAAACCATACATCTTGACACAAAATCAGAAATCTCCATCTTCATGTTGTCCCACCAAAAATGTTCCTTCAAATCTCTATACATTTTGGTGCTCCCAGGGTGTATAGAGAAATTGGAACTATGAGCATCATCCAGCAATTCCCTTTTTAGATCAGGTATATCGGGAACACAAAGTCTCTTCCCAAATTTCAAAATTCCATCTTCATACACAAAGTCTCTCAATCTCCCATCATTCACAGCTTTAATCTTCTTTTGAAATTATTCATCATCGGTCTGAGTACTCTTAATCCTTTCTATTAAAGATGGTTTGGCAACCATTTGAAAAAGAAATGATGTTTTGCCTTCCCTGGTTATTCCCATGTCCATCTTCACTAGATCCATGAAAATTGGATCCCTTTCAATTCACATATTGTTCAAAACTCCATGGTCTTTTATACTCAAAGCATCTGCCACCTTGTTTGCTTTCCCCGGGTGGTAGTGTATCGTGCAATCATAATCCTTGAGTAATTCAAGCCATCTCCTTTGCCTCATGTTGAGTTCTTTTTGTGAGAAAATATACTTCAAACTCTTGTGATCAGTATAAATCTCACATTTTTCACCATAGAGGTAGTGCCTTTATATCTTCAAAGCAAAGATCACAGCTGCTAACTCGAGATCATGAGTAGGATTGTTTTGTTCATGAATTTTCAACTGTCATGATGCATAGGCAATAACTCTATCATTCTTCATAAGGACACAACCAAGTCCTTTCTTCGATGCATCACTATAAATAACGAACCCATCATTCCCCGATGGTAGAGTCAATATAGGAGCATTGACTAATATTTTCTTCAGTTCTTCAAAACATTATTCACACTCTTTTGTCCAACCAAATTTAACCCCTTTACGTGTGAGATTCGTTAATGGGTTAGCCAATCGGGAAAAATTCTGGACGAAACGTCGATAATAACCTGCCAAACCAATAAAACTGTGTACCTCAGTTATACTCGTAGGTGCTGGACATTCTTGGATTGCCTTGGTCTTAGAAGGATCAATAGAGATTCCACCTTTAAAGACAATATGGCCAAGAAAAGAAATCTCCTGAAGCCAGAATTCACACTTGCTAAACTTCCCATATAATTCATGCCTCCTCAGAGTCTTCAAGATAATGCACAAGTGATTTTCATGATCTTTGTAGGTTTTGGAGTATACCAAGATATCATCAATAAATACCACCACAAATTCATCAAGATACTCCTTGAAAACTCTATTCATCAGATCCATGAATACAGAGGGTGCATTAGTCAATCCAAAAGGCATTACAGTAAACTCGTAATGCCCGTACCTGGTTCAAAATGCTGTCTTCGGAATGTCTTCCTTCTTTACACACAACTGATGGTATCCAGATCGAAGGTCAATCTTTGAAAATTATTGAGCTCCATGTAGTTGGTCAAATAAATCATCAATACGAGGTAGGGGATACTTGCTCTTTATCGTTATAGCATTGATCTCCCTGTAGTCGATACATAACCTCATTGATCCATCTTTCTTTTTAACAAAAAGAACAGGGGCTCCCCATGGAGAAAAACTTGGGAGAATAAATCCCTTATTACTCAATTCCTCTAGTTGTTTCTTTAGTTCAACTAATTCTACAGTGGCCATTCTATAAGGGGTCTTCGATATAGGCCTTGATCCAGGAATTAAATCAATGGAAAACTCAACTTCTCGTTCTGGAGGATGTCTATGTAAATCTTCCGGAAATACATCTACAAATTCTTTCACAACAGGTACATCCTCTATTTGAACATTCCTTTCCTCACCCGCAGTTATTTCATTCTCTTCCTCCCCAATAATTGAATTTAGTTGAGCTATTGAGGGTGAATCTAAATAAGAATTAGGTGGTGACGATTCTGCTCTAAAGATAAGGTGTTCCTTATCATTATCATCAAGAATCATAACCTCTTTCTTCTTACAATAAATCTCCACATCATAGTCCGAAAGCCAGTCCATACCGAGGATTATATCAAACTCAATCATAGGTATGACGATGAGATCAGAAGATAAAGAAAATTTATGTTCTCTAATGGGGACTGATTCACAAAACTTTGTTGCAATGATACTTCCCTTAGGAGTTTTAACTGACAACTCCCTTATTAAATCAAATTGGAAATATCTAATTTTCTTAGCAAACTGGGAAGATATGAAACAATGCGACGATCCAGATTCAAATAATGCATTTTCTAAACTTGAGGAAACCATTAAATTACCTGCCACCACGTCTTTTGGAGCTTCTACCTCTGCAGTAGTGATAGCATAAGCCTGGCCTTGATCCCCTGGCCTTTTCTGAGGTAAGTTCTCCTGACGCTTAGGACATGCATTTGCATAATGTCCCATCTCCCTGCAATTGTAGCACTGAACGTTGGTAGCTTCCTTCTTCCCCTTGCAATCACGAGCTTGGTGGCCTTTTTCACCACAATTGTAACAGACTCCCATTCCCTTCAAGAAAGTACCAGGATGTTTCTTCCCGCATTTACCACAAGATGGATATTCAACCTTTCCCTTCTTCCCCTTATTTCCATTCCCAGATTGATCAACAGGTATCTTCTTCTCTTGCTTTGCTTTAAAGTCAAAAGACTTAGAGAATTCCTTTTCGGTCTTGATAGCACATGAGACAATGTCTTCGTACGATGAAAAGGATTGTGAGACTAATGCTCGACAGAGAAATGGTTTTAACCCATCAAACAAACGATCAATGTTACTTCTTGGGTTGTGAATATAATCTTCATCATACCTCTCTAACCTTGTAAAGTTAGCCTCGTACTTTGTGACATTCTCATCCTCCTTCTGTCTCAGACTTAGAAATTGCCTTTCCATATCTGCTCGATGGTCGCGAGGAAAGTATTTTTCTAAAAACAAATTTTTGAACTCCCTCCATTCCATATTTGATACTTCATCATCTTCCTTCGTATTTTGAATCAATGACCACCATTGATCAGCATCTCCAGTGAGGCGGTAAACTTCCATGATAACTTTTTCCCTTTCACTGCTCCCCAAAGCCTGAAATATTTTCTCTAGGGAAAATATCCATTGATCAGCTACTAAGGGATTTGTACTCCCATTGAACTTTGGTGGTTGTTGCCTCATGAATCGATCTAACATTGATCCTCCACGCTGCGGATCAGGGTGCTCCATACGGGTAAGGTTATTATTCATAACCTGAGTAAGTTGTCCCAGTATGGTGATTAACTGATCGGCTCCAGTTTCATCACCAGCTCCACTATAATTATCTTGAGCAGGAGGGAAATCCCTACATGGAGTTCGTGCATTGATACGGTTTCCATTTCTTCCACTAGGCGCCATTTCTAAACAATGGCATAAACTAGATCAGTTTATGAATCAAAATACATAATCTCATACTTATAAAACACTTAACATAAATTGAACTATTTATGGATATAATCCATAATCATAAGAATGTTTTCTTTGAGGAAGTATATACTCATAATCCCTTCAAAATGATTTGTAAAGAAAATGAGAGTTATCCTAAGCATATCCCCTGGGAGTGTCGTAACCAAGAGTGCAACAATGCCCGTTGTCGTGCACCAGTTCCCGTTCGAGTCTAGCTCAAAGCGGTGTTTTCGGGTTTTACCCCTAGGTACATCTGTGCCAGAGCCGCCTCTACCTGCTCGTATCCATACAGGGATGTATTGCTCAGAAAACTCACAAAATCTCTACAATACCAAAATTCTAGGAAGTTATTCTATACTAATCCTCAAAGTTCATCTTAGGTCTAAGTGCTCTAATCAGAGTTTATCTAAATCTAGCTTCCAAGGTTTGTACTAAACCTCCTCTGATACCAACTGTAATGCCCCGACCCCAGTTACCAAGATTCGGTGCATTATTACTTAACATTGGTATGATCACAAGAAAGATCAAATCTCGAAAGACCGATTGGTTTAGTAGTCTTGGAAACACTAGATATATTCATAAGTCTTACATTACATCATAAAATGAAAAACTACTACAACAACATATTGTCTCCATAATCCACACTCATATCCCCACATAATATCCCTACAGGTCATTCATAATTTACTTCTTCACTTCCTGGGATAAATAAAACATAGAAAAGGGGTGAGCTCAAATACCCAGTAAAGATAACAATATAGCGGAAACTTTCATAAATAAGAATAAACATTTAAGGCAATGTATAACTAAAACAAAATCCTTTTAAACTTGAACTTTTAACATAGTATGGCATAAATAAAATGAGATAATGCCATTTACTTATTCACATGGTTATTCTACTAATCGAATAATCACATGCAAAATCAATAGTCACTTTCATAATGATGGAATGCATAATGCCAGACTATCATAACCACATAGCCAAGGCCTCGTGCCAAGACTACAAATATGATTTTGTCAAGGCCTTGTGCCAAGACACTAGTTTGTCTCATGAGACCTACCGATGCATCGAGGAGCTATAGCGGGCTCCACCCGTCACATATTAAGTCCAATGCATTCCCATATGAAAAGGTTTAAACATAACATAAACATTCGTATTAAAACTAGCATACGAAATGTCAATACTTTCACCATAAACTATGAATGGTATAAAAATAGCACATCCACAGTAAAACATATCACAAAACCTTCAATACAATATAGAAGTTTTGTATCATAATAAATCAACTTCAAATAATCTTAAAACCCATCAAAGGATGTTGACATAGATGAAATCAAAATTCTTTTTAAATAAATATCTCCTTTTATTTTGAAATAATTTAAGATCCATATAAAATAAAACATTTTCTTTGAAAATATTCTTATAAGCTTTTAAGGGAAGCTTTGAAGATTTTATAAAGGCGGAAAATAGCCGCACCCGCCGTATAAGTTAAAAAAAACATTCTTACCTTAATTCTGTCGAAAAGGTTAAAAAGGACCTTGTTTTGAAAACGACGGAAAGATTCCTTTATAAACCTCTTATAAAAATTCAAACAAGGGTATAAATGAATTTAACCCATATTCTTGTAAATAATAAATATGTTTTGAAATACATTTCAAAGAAACATGGATGTGGATGATAAAAAATCCCAGTAGATTATTACGTATAAACAACCTCGGATAATGAAGAGATTGTGAAATAACCCTTACCTTGTACTTTTCCTTGGTTGGGGTAGGTTAACATCCTGTATAATGGTGAAATAATTGTTATTAAATTATACATGAATCATATATATTAATATGATATCATATATGATCTTTTAACATTGATTTGTTAATAATATCTTAGAATTATCGTCGTTTCGGGTGTTAACTTACTCATTTTCTTTTATATGTTTTGTTACATAATCCATGTTTGTTGTATATTATTCATATCCAGAATGATATCAAGTCCTTAAACATCATTTTTAAATCATAAAATGATAATTATACTTGAATGGATACGATGGAGAATGAATCTCATCGCGTTCGTGGAGACGATAGTCCGTACGTACGCACGAGCAACAATATCATTCTTTTGATATTAAAATAATATATAAATGGATGGTATATCATATATACAGAATCATTAACATGTTATATTTATTATTTACATGAGTTACACATCATTATTATAACCATCCAAATAATAATATATTGAATAACAATTACACCACGACGTGGAGACGGTAAGTCGTACGTACGCACGTATGGTGACATGTTATTCAAAGGGTGGATAGAATACTGAATATGGTTGTACCATATTTATAATAACATCACATTATATGTAAGATACTGGAGTTATTATTTTAGAATGGTAAGAACAAAGAAAGAAGAAGTGGAAGAAGAAATGAACTTAGAAAAGGGTGGGGAAATCATTACCTCTTCTTCGGGTTCTTCCTTTTGATTTGATCAAAAGGGCTCCTTAGGTTGGCTTTCGGATCAAACTAAGGCCTCTAGGTTGTATTTAGGGATGTTGGGAGAGTATTTGGGCAGATTTTGGCCGAACCAAAAGGCTTTGAAGGTGTGAAGAAATGAGAAAGAGGAGTGCCCTTTTATAAGAGGGGTGAGGGGCACCTTTGGAAAAGCTAGAAATATTAATTTATAATAAATTCATATTCGGTTTCTAATGGCTCCAAAGTTGATTATTCAAAGGTTAAGGTGGGTATAGGTCGAAAACCACTCAACCAATATAATTTATACAGGTTTGGGTACTTATATTAACCTTATCTTTAAGTATTAACTCTCAGTTAATTAGTTTCACTTTTACAATGTCTCTTTGTATTTTTATATAATATGGTTAATAAACTTACTATATACATCCAAGCGACCCCCAAGTGGTCCATTAATTATGAAACAATCATGATATAAGTCTCTTGGCCGAACCTTATATTTTTAGGAATTTAATATCAATTAATAATATAATATTTTGTTTAAGAACTCTTTTATGTCAATTTTGACACTATTCAATAGTTGATTTTTGTGAAACTCATAACAGATTTATTACTTCGAAAAAAGTCAATTAAATCAATCCTAATATATCATATTATCCTAGAAAATTAGTTTAATTCATTAAAAGTTTCATATTATATTTATTTGGGTATTTATAATATCAATTAGTTTAATTTTTCACTATTATAGTAATTATTGCATCATCATTGTGTCATAAATAAAATAAATTATTTAATGTCTAAAAATTATAAATAAAATATCATTATGTAGGAAATCGTTTTACCTTTCTAATTAATATTTATAATCTAAAATTCAACATATATAACCCTATGTAACAATTTTTTTTCTAAAATATATATGCTTGTGTCATTTTTGTATTCATTTTAACTTAATTAAAATAAAGTGTCATTATCACTTACAAGTGGATCCATGGGGTCCCAAAATCGACCCAAATATTCCCATGGTCGACCATGTATCAACCAATAGGGTTAAGACACGTTTTAGGGTAATTTAGTATTATTATAATATTATTTTTTTAACCCTTATTTACCGGATTTACCCTTAACCATGGTAAATAAAATATTTATCGCAGTAATTATTCAAAATGTCTAAAAATAAAAGTTACCTATTTACACAATTTGAAAATCCTGATTCCAAATATGGAATCCATTTTCCTAAATTCAAAACACAGAAGTGTCAGAAATTAATTTAAAATTAATTCCCGCTGTCAAAACAAAAAGTGTGTTTTTAAGAGATAATAACTATCAAAAGACTGACACTTGTTTATTTTCGGTTTAATTGTAAAATTTTGTCCAATGACCAACATTATATTAAATGGTAAAAATATATTCAAAATATACTTTAAAACTACTAAAATTCATAATTTATCACTATTAATTATTTTGATTAAAAAAGTTGTTTTTAATTAAAGTTTAGTAATTTTCACTATTCATCAAAATATGAAAGTTATCCGAAAAGTACCAAAATTTCACCTTAGGCTAAATTAGATATTCCGAATCCAAAAATGAAGTCCATTTTGAAATATAAAATATATATAATTTTAAAAAGTAGGTATTACTATTCATAACGGCTAGTTTGATTGGTTGTTAGAACTCGGTGTTGCGTACAACACACACTATCGCATTATTCAAAGAGAAGCGTACCGTAGAAGCTTGGGGTGTTACACAAACATTCCTTAAATTTTTTCCCATGTATAAATGTGGAAGAGGCCATGTGTGGCTTGGTTGTTTTATTTTCCCATGAAGAACTGTGGTATAAGTTTTGGGACTTGTACATATTATAAAAACTTTTATAAATCCCAATACAGATTGTGTATCAAGTTTATTGTTAATATAAACATCTTTCCAGTAGGTGTAGGATCGAAATAATGATGTAGATGGTCAATATACAATAGGGGGGTGAATTGTATACTTTAAAAATTTCCTTAAATAAGGAAAGATCTATGTTTAAAAAAGTTAAACTAAGCAAATTCACAACACCTCTAATACCAATTGAAGGATTGGTATAGGGTATGAAGTTACAAACTTCTAGTTCTATGCACTTTCTTAAATCTGGAAAGTGATTCCAAAAAGCTGGTTCCAGAAATATGGATCATGAAATTGAAACTTAACCAAATTATACAATATGAGATTCTACCTTAAAGTGTATAGAATCTAAACTAATCAGAGTACAAGTGTAAGGAAATAAAAGAGAGTTATAATTTCCATACAATACAAAATTGCAGTGGAAAAAACAAGTAGTACAACTACCAATAACAAGATATAAATCTTTTAACCCAAAAAGAAGGGTATCCAACAACCTTGGATAAAGGTCCCATGATTTATAGTTTCAAGCAAGTCTATCTTACCCACACCAAGGTAATCCCTCAATACAAAGATCATTGTCTCTGTCTTGCTATCCCCAAAGGCCTTCAACTTTAAGGTAGTTGGAACCTCTGTCTCCCTCAGCAAAAAAGCCCTCGGACTTCAAGGTAGTCGGTACCTGTGTCTTCATATCCCCGGAAGCCCTCGAATGTAATCACCAACATTCAGAGTCGCATAAAGCAATCTTAACGAGCGGTTCATTATGCACAAAGCATGAAAAGCTTCTATCTCTAGAAATCACCTTAACAACGTGTGGTATCTAGAGTGATCAACTCGTTTCGTCTTTTTGAGCTCTTTCAAATGAGCTCCTATTTATAGGCTCAGTTGGAACGGTTGGCTCCCTCTTCCAACGGTCATATTTTCCTTAAAATTCAGAGGGACCTATACATGTGTCACTAAACCAACTGTTTGTTAGAAACATAATGGACGGCATCGTTTTATAACAAAACATGTGTAACTGAAATCATGACATTGTTTTATAATGAAACAAGTTTAAGCATTAGCAAAACTAGAATTTGGAATGTAAGTAAATCAAAGTTTGGTGTCTAACCAAAATGGAATTCTGAGTCTATGATAAAAAGGATATTCAGATTCTGTTTTAAAGGAATTCATAACCTGAATTCTGTTAGGATCCGGAGTCTAAATTTCTAATGAAATTTGGAGTCTTGTTTCACCAGAGTTTAGAATCTGAACTAACAAAGTTCGGAGTCGAACTTATAGTAGTTTGGAGTTGAACTAGTTAAAATTTTTGAGTCGAACTAATAAAATTTCAGAGTCGAACTAATAAAATTTCAGAGTCAAACTCATAAAACTTCGGAGTCAAACTTAGTAAAAGTTTGGAGTCCAGAATTCGGAGTTTAAACTTTGTTAGAATTCATATCCAGAATTTGGAGTGGAACTTTATCCAAGTTTGTATCCAGAAGTCGGAGTGCAACTTCATTACAGTTCACTTTCAGAATTCAGAGTGGAACTTCATTACAGTTCACATCCATAATTCGGAGTGGAACTTCATTACAATTTATATCCATAATTTGGATCCTAAAACAGAATGCTTCATACCTTAGTATTATATGATTCCATGGTTTTGGGTATCCAATCCGAATTTTATACTTTAAGAAAAATATTTCTATTTATAAGAAAATCTAGGTTAGGATATATTTCCTTAAGGAAGAAAATTTTCCTTATAGAAGTAAAATATAGATTTGCTTAAGTATAATGTTTTTGTGATTTTCAAAACAATAAGGAGTGGAAAATTCATAAGGAAAACCTTATTGACTCAACAATCTCCCCCTTTTTGGAAAGCACAAACATCCTTACAAAAAATAATATAAGGACTCTGAAAATTTTCATTAGAATTTGAAATTAAAACTTATGTCCCTTTGTTCATGGATGAAATTGAATACAAATAACTCCCCCTTAGGCATTGAAACTCTATGGATTTTATTCTAAATTTCTGGAGTGGAGTTTTTATTATCATGGGAATGAGAAACTTCGTAATGAGAAACTCCCCCTTTCTTTAAAGATATTTCACTTAGAAATTTTTCCTTCTCCATTTTAAATTTTTCTTTCTACTCTTTTGAGTAGCTCTTTTTCCTTCACCCCCTTAGGAGTAGTTCTTTTTCCTTCTCCCCCTTAGGAGTAGTTATTTTTTCTTCTCCCCCTTTGTGATTTTCAAAAAGAATTAAAATGAATGGAAAAGAAAAATATGGTACCTAAAACATTAGTACATAACAAGATACAACCAAACAACTTTTCATTAGAGTTGAGAAATTTTTTACAAGGAAGAACAAATACAACAATAGATCAGAGTGAGTTTATTTGTCTTCCTTTTCCTTTGGGATCAACTTTTTCAACAAATTTTTGAGCTTCTTAAAATCTCTTTGGTCTTCCCCATCTTGCCTCTCCAAGCTTTTATCCTTTCTTCTTGGGCTTTCAAAGCTTCTTCCTGAGCCTTTATGGACTCTTACTACATCTTAACTAGATCATATTTATTTACTAGTCTTTTTTCAAGCTCAATCTGGAGATTTCTATCACTTATAAAATTTTTAGCAAGAGAGATAGTCTTATCATTTAGTTCCTTCACTTGTTGACTCTGAGAACTTTGCTCAATGATCAGCTCATCCTGAAGATTATTAATCTTGTTATCCTCGGTGTCAAAAGCATCTTTCACCTCATTCTGAAAATTATCATACACATCCAAGTCTTCTTCAAATTTCTTAGACCACAAAGTTATTTTTCTGCAAGACTTTATATGAACATCATAATTGATAAGAAAACTTTTATGATCGGCCTCAATATTTATCCACTTATCCATCACCATAGATAAGGCTTCTGATTTTTGATTCAAACTATGCCGCATCATCTGGCATCTAGAATCTATGGTGGGAAAATCGGAATGGTGTCCACCAACTTCTTCAGAGATTCCACCACAAAATCCTGACCATGAGCTAATGACTCTGAATCAGATAACTTGCTTGGAGATAGCTCTTCCTCAACATGGACTAGCTTCCTTCTAGATGAACCACGAACCTCTTTATTTCTGGTGATATATTTTATTCGTACATCCATAAGCACTTGCTTCCCCTTGTCCGCTTTTATAATTGGTTGATCATCTGGGGACTCTTCCTCACTTTCTGATAGTTGCACAATCTGATCTTCATCTGGTTTCTCCTTTTCTTCCCCTTCCTCAAGGAAATTATTTTCATCGGATTCTTCCTCATCATATAAAACATTTTCCTTCTCTTCTTCTTGATCATCATCATCCTTCCCACTTTCTTTCTCAACTTCCTTTTCTGGAGTGGGTAATTTTTTGGATTCTTCTTTTTCTTGATACTCTTCTACTTGTTTGATCAGATCATCAAGATCATTACTTTCTTCTTCTTCTTCTTATTCTTCTTCTTGAACAACCTCTTCCTGTTCGTTTTCAGAAGCTTCTTTTTCTACCTCTTTAACTACCTCTTTCCCCTTGGATTTTCCTAGAGTGACATAGTTATTTACTGGAGTCTCTGGTAAATAAGGTTGGACATCGATGTTTTCTGGAATGGAAATATTCTCATAGGCTATTTCAGTATCTATCAACAAATATTACACAAGCTCAGCCTCAAACAACTTGTTCTTCAACTTCTTCCCTTTAGCCTATTCTTCTAACACATCCGTAACTTTTTCCCTTAAGGCCTTAGCCTCAGTAGAGTCCAATCTGAGTTGTGGATCCCCTTCTTTCCTCTTCTCTTTGTCTTCCCTTCACTTGGATGCCACTTCATCTGTATAAGCTTTCTGTTTCTTCAGCTTGGGAGGTGCAGATTGAGTTTCCTTAGACTTGGGAGTTTTTTCATCACCAACCACTTCCTTAAGCTCCCTCTTCTTAGAAGCTTTGTTCACTGGTTCAGCCTTCTCGACATTTTCTGGAATGGCCTCAGCCTCTCCCTCTGGTAAAGTATATAATTATCTGGATTCAGCTAAAAAATCCATCTTCATCCTTTTCAAAGTATCGTCACTAACAAAAATAAGCTTACAATTCCGAACATTAGACTTACAAGAAACATTAAAAGAGTCTAAGCACTGAACTATCATCTTTGATAGTAAGGAAGGGTACATAATGATTTGAGCTCTTAAGTTCCCTTATTTTATATTCTTAATTGTAATCAAGACATGCCTCATCAAATTTATCTTCCTTAGATTTACCAGGAAATCTAGGACTTAGATGTCACTATTCTTAAGATTATCTTTGTCACCCCTTCTTGGTATGAGAAATACTTGTACTGAAAACTGAAGAATCCGATTATTTGGAGTGAGATGAGAAATCTTAGCAGTCTTGGTGTCTTTGAGTCCAAGACATTTCAATTCCTTCACCTTGTTGAAACTTACTTTCTTATCCGGAAGCTTATGTGAGAAAAACTCAGCTTCCCCTTCGTAGGATAAACCAACCAAGCTTGCAGCCTCGGTGAAAGATTATTTTTAAGTCTTACCATAAGAATTGAAGGAAAATAACTCTCTACCATATTCCTACTGGATGGAAAAAGAATCGTAGAATTCAACCAATAAATCTATTTAAACCAAATCCTATTTTTCTGAATTAGACAAACAAACATCTTCCCAGCCATTAAGTCAGATATTCTTAGATATGAGAGAATCAAACTTGTAGAAATCCGGATGCACTATCATTTCCCTGAAGACTAACCACTTTGAAATTGGCTTTGTAGTTGACATATCTTGAGATGTATCTTCAACAGACATTCGGAGTGGAGATTTCTGGAAGATTAAGAATAGCATTGACAAAGATCAGAACAGTCCTTAAGAAGAGAGTCAGGGATTCAAGACGTGAAAGGTTTGAAAAACCTATGTGGGATGACTCTTAGGCTCCCCTTTATATAGGTGATGGAGGTTACGTTTAGTCTTCCAAGAACCATCTAACAGTTGAAAATCCTTTTAATCTGATCTGACGGTTGAGAATATTCCCACAAGGAAAACTTGACTCCGATCTTTTGAGGTTTTAAGAAAATCATTCGGATTTATGGAAAAAAAATAGAATCTGAAAATTTTTATAACTCACAGGAAAATTCCAGCAAGAAAAATATGGCTACCAAAATTTAAGTAAGGAAATCATACCATTCGGATTGGCTAGAAATATTTTTCATAATTGGTAATATCCTTCTTGAAGAAAATTTAAAAAAACTCATTACGAAAAATCATTATTACGAAAGTTCATTACGAAAATTATCATTACGAAAATTCTCAGTAAAAAAATCTCATTATGAAAATTCTCAGTACGAAAATCTCATTACAAAAATTCTCAGTACGAAAATCTCATTACCAAAATTCCCAGTACGAAAATCTCATTACGAAAATTCTCAGCACGAGAATCTCATTACAAAAATTCCCAGTACAAAAATATCATTACAAAAATTCTCAGTACGAAAATCTCATTTCGAAAATTCTGTTCCAGAAATTTTCATTACTAGAATTTCCAAAAAAAACTTGTTATGAAAAATTTAAGTTACATAAGTTTGAAAAGAAAAATGAAAACGAAATTTTTTTATTAAACTATCATGAAAATTTACTCCCCCTATGAGAAGGAGTTTATTACTATAAGGAGAATTGTTCAAAAAGAAGTTAATGAAGATGGATTACCTCATGGTTATTATTCCTAACATCTGTTTAATGTATTCAAATCTATCTGAGGGTAATGATTTTGTGAAAATATCAGGAAGTTGATCTTGTGTTCTGATAAACTGAAGAATGATATCTTCTTTAAGTGTGTGATCCCTAAGAAAGTGATGCCTAATATCTATATTCTTCGCATGAGAGTGATGTGCAGGTTTTTTACTAAGGGAAATGGAACTTGTGTTATCACACAAAATTTGAGTCATAGTAAAACTCAAGCCATATTATGTGAGCGTGTGTTGCATCCACAACACATGAGCACAACAGCTTCCAACTGCTACATATTCAGCTTTAGTAGTAGAGAGTGCTACTGAGTGTTGTTTCTTGCACAACCAATAAACCAATGAATCTCCTAATAAATGACAAGTTCCGGATGTACTCTTTCTATCCATTCTACATCCACCAAAGTCAGCATCCGAAAAGATTTTTAAAACAAAATCATTTCCAGAATTATAAAATAATCCTAGATACATGGTTCCCTTTAAGTAGCGAAAAAATCATTTTACTACCTTTAAATGAGATTCCTTAGGATTGGATGGATATATTTCACATAAACATACTGAAAACATTAAGTCTGGATGACTAGCTGTCAAGTAATGTAGACTTCCTATCATACCTCAAAAAGATGTTTGATCTACTGGTTTCCCAACTTCATCAAGAACAAGTGTGTTTGAGGTACCTATAGGAGTACTAATACTTTTAGTTTTGTCAAATCAATACTTTTTAAGAAGATCATTAATATACTTGTGTTGAGATATATAGGTTCCTTCTGGTTTTTGAGAAATTTGAAAACCAAGGAAAAATGTTAACTCACCCATCATACTCATTTCAAACTCAGATTTCATTAGACTGGAAAAGGAGTCAGTTAAAGATTGCTGAGTTGAACCAAATATAATGTCATCAACATAAATTTGAACAATCAAAACATTTTTCTTATCTTTATTTATAAAAAGGGTTGGATCTTCATTTCCCTTAACATGGCTATTTTGAAGCAAAAAACGTGTATGTCTATAATACCAGGCTCGTGGCGCTTGTTTAAGGCCATACAAAGCTTTGGTAAGTCGAAAAACAAGATCAGGGTATTTTGTGTCTTCAAATCCAGGAGGTTGTTCAATAAAAACATCCTCTTGAACATAACCATTAAGAAAATCACATATTACATCCATTTGAAAAAGTTTAAAATTAAAGAATGCTGGAAAGGCAAGTAAGATACGAATAGATTCAAGTCTAGCTACTGGAGCATAGGTTTCTTCATAGTCTATTCCCTCTTGCTGATTATATCCTTTAGCAACTAGTCTAGATTTATTTCTTACAATGATGAAATTTTCATCACACCTGTTTCTGAAGACCCACTTTACTCTAATAACAGAAGTTTCCTTAGGTCTTTCAACCAAGGTCCAAACTTTATTCCTTTCGAATTAATTTAGTTCATCTTGCATGGCTTTGATCCAATCATCATCACCTAAAGCTTCATCAGTGCTTTTTTGTTCTAATTGGGGAAGAAATGCTATATGTTATACTTCATTCCTTAAGGAACTTCTAGTCCTTACAGGTTGATTTACATCACCAATGATACTATCACTGGGATGATTCTTAAGAAACACCTGGTTTGGGTTTTGTAAAACCTGTTCATCAACATAGGGTAGAAAATATTTTGGGGTAAATGTTTCAGAAGTATATTCTTGAACATTTTCCTTATCAGAAGGATCTTCTATCAAAGGTTGATAATTAGTTTTTGAAAACACATCTGAGGATGTAGATTGGGATAGTTTAAAGACAAAAGGATCAGACTCATCAAATTTTACATGTACTATTTCCTCAAAAGTACATGTATTTTTATTGAAAACTCTATAAGCCTTAGAAGTTGTGGAGTAGCCTAAGAAAATTTCTTCATCAGATTTTGGTGCTAATTTGTGTAGATTATCTTTAGTATTCAGGATGAATACCTTGAAACCAAAAACCTTGAAGTAGGAAAGTCTAGGTTTTCTACCATTACATAACTCATAAGGAGTTTTATTATGAAACGGTCTAATCAAAACTCGATTTATAGTATAACAAGAAGTACTTACAACTTTATCCCATGGATGTCTAGCTATAGAATTTTCACTCAACATGGTTCTAGTTATCTCTTGAGGAATTATATTTCTTCTTTCAACTACACCATTTTGTTGAGGAGTTCTGGGTGCTGAAAAGTTGTGAGTAATAACTTTTCTACTAAAGAAAGTTTCAAAATCAGAATTTTGAAATTCTCCTCCATGATCACTATGAATAGTTTTCAGTGTAAGGTTTTTCTCATTTTTAACTTGGGCTCTAAAACTTTTGAAATAAGAAAAAGCTTCAGACTTCTTTTCTAGAAAATAGACCCATGTAAATCTTGTGTAGTCATCAACTAGAATAAACACATAGTATTGGCCTCTAATGCTTCCAGTTTGTGTTGGGCCAAAAAGATCCATGTTCTCTAACTCTAATGCATCAGTTGTTGAGATTTAAACGATTGATTTAAAACTAGATTTATGTTGCTTTCCATATTGACAAGGATCAAAAACTTTAGAAGAATCGAATCTAAGCTTCGGTAGATCCTTAACTAGTTTCTTCTTAGAGAGTTTACATAAGTTTATAAGGTTACAGTGACCTAATATTCTATTCCATAACCAAGAATGATCTTCCATTGCACTGAGGAAAGGTAGGTCTTGGCTTCTAAGTTATTCTATGTTTAATGTGTAAACTTTCTCTTGCCTATTGGCTGAGAGAATAAATTCTTCCTTGGAATTGTGAACTAAGCACTTATCATTCCTAAAATTCACAAGGTATCCTTCATCACATAACTGACTTATGCTAATGAGGTTTTTCTTAACACCTTTTAAAAACAAAACATTTGAAATCAAAGTTTTACCAATAAGAACAATATTACCTATACCAACAATTTTTCCCTGAGCATTATCTCCGAAAGTTACTTTTCATCCTTTCGTCTTGATAATATTTTCAAAATAGCTTTTGTTACCAGTAATATGTCGGGAACATCCACTATCGATGTACCAAGTATTGTTGTTGGCATTCTCTCTATTTTCCTAAAAATGAGAAAAGAATTAGACTTTCGGAATACAAACTTGTTTGGATTCGAGATTTTCATATAACAAAATTTTGGGAACCCACATCTTCTTAGAAAAGTAATCCTTATGAAAACCTAGAGATTGGGTTTTGTTTAAAGATCAATTATTTGCCCAGTGACGACCATATTGACACTTATTACAAAATGGGGAACTTTGTGGAACAAAATAATTGTTACTAAAAATTGTTTTTTCATGGGTATAACTAAATCCAGATTTTTTTCTTAAAGGTCATATTTGTGAATACATCTTATAAAAATTTTCTTTACCATGGGTAAAGTTTGAAAAAAACTTTTTTAAGGAAAAAATTTCGGACATGAGTTTTATAACCAAGTTTTTATCTTCAAACTCATTAAATTTGGAACTAGATCTTGGATCGAAAACACTTTTCTTAGAAACTATTTTTTATAGTTCTTTAGAAAGTTTATTCTTTAAAGAATTTACTTCTTCAAGATTTTTTGAAATTATTATAAAATCAGAATTTCTCCTATCAAGATCTTTAGAAAGATCTGATATTTCCTTTGTAAGAATAGTATTCCTAGAGTTTTCCTTATCAATCTTTTTATTGAGTTTAGAATTCTCAATCTCAAGAAGTTCAACAAACCCAGAAACTTCTTCATAGGTAGGTGTAGTATTTTCTTCATCAGAAGAGGATTCTTCTTCTGAAGAGTTATAATATTTATTGTCATTATAATTTAAAGAAACATTGGTCAATGATTAATCATTGTGTACCTTAGCCATAATGCACTCATTGTTAATAGGTAATCTGGCTATAAGACCAAGATTCTTCTGTCCTGAAGATTCATAATCAGAAGATTCATCTGAAGAGTCACCACCACTGGCACTCCAGGTGTCATTAGCTTTCATAACTTTCTTATCTTTTGCTTTATAATACTTCTTCTAATTCCTTTCAGAATGTATCTCATTCCTTTCTTTCATTTTGAGAAAAGGATAATATTGTCTAATATGTCCATCTCTCTTGCATTCATAACAAGTAACTTCTCCATATTTCCTATATTTCCTTTCATTTTTCTTATACTTGGATTGGAAATTTCTCTGGCCAGCTATCTTTTTCATCCTTCGAGCAAGATTTGTTAACTCATTCTCTGAGACTTCACTATCGCTAGATTCTGATTGGATAACCACCTTCTTAGACTAGGATCTAGTAACTCTCTTAGGAGTCATAGCTGTCATATGATTTGATGTTGTAGTAAAAGCAACAGTACCGTTCCCATTCTTTTTCTTGATGTTTTCATCATCTCTCTTCATTATTGTTTCATGTTGGAGAAGAGTTCCAAATAGCTCATATAAGTAAATTTGAGTAACCTTCATGTTCTCATCAATTTCTATTCTCTTTGATTCCCACTCATTGGGCATAATATCTATAATCTTATCCTCAATAGATTCATCATCCACACCTTTTTCTCCCATAGATTTAAACTGTTTACAATTGTCATAAACCTCTGTTGAACTTTGCAAATGAGTTCACCATAAGAAAAATTGAAACCATGGTATTCTGCTCTTAGCATAGATCTTCTTGTCTCTATCACATTGGATGTGCCAAAATGTATAACTTCAAGTTTCTTCCATATACAATTAGCTGTTTCACCGGAAGAAATTTGGATATATATTTTCCTAGTCATTGAAAAAAGTAGAGTATTGTGTACCTTATAGTTCAATTGATAATCATGCTTCTCTTGGTTTGTGAAAGCACTTACTTCCTTATCAAGAATTTTATAACATCCAGTAAGCATAACAAAGTTATCTACCCCAGTATTGATAACGAAAGTCTTTATACGATCTCTCCAGTATTCATAGTCATTACCATAAAAAATTGGTGGTCTTGTAGGATTTATTCTTTCGATGGAACCAACATTCATACCTGCCATCTATAAGAAAAATTTATTTCCACACAAACTTGTTAATAAAAAAAGTTTGGAATGAAGGAAAAATATTCCTAAGCAAGGAAAATATAGAACAACGGAAAAAACTGAGCAAGGAAAATTTATATGTGAGTATAAGTACTTCAGAGACCTCCTCTGATGCCAATTGTAGGATTGAAATAATGGTGTAGATACTCAATATACAAGAGGGGGTGAATTGTACACTTTAAAAATTTACTTAAATAAGGAAAGATCTAACTTTAAAAAAGTTAAAATAAGAAAATTCACAACACCTATAATACCAATTAAAGGATTGGTATAGGGTATGAAGTTACAAACTTCTAGTTCTATGCACATTCTTAAATATGGAAAGTGATTCTAAAAAACTGGTTTCGGAAATATGGATCTAGAAATTGAAACTTAACCAAAGTTTACAATATGAGATTCTTCATTAAAGCATATGGAATCTAAAATAATCATAGTACAAGTGTAAGGAAATATAAGAGAGTTATACTTTCCTTACAATATAAAATTGCAGCGGAAAAAACAATTAGTACAACTACAGGTAACAAGATATAAATATTTTAACCCAAACAGAAGGGTATCCAACAACATTGGATAAAGGTCCCTTGATTTATACTTTCAAGCAAGCCTGTCTTACCCAACCCAGGGTAAGCCCTCGATACGAAGATTGATGTCTATCTATTTCTATCCTCGCAAGCCCTCAACTTCATGGTAGTTGGAACCTCAGTCTCCCTCAGCAAGGAAGCCCTCGAACTACAAGGTAGTCGGCACCTCTGTCTTCCTATCCCCGGAAGCCCTCGAATGTAATCACCAACATTCGGAGTCGCACAAAGAAATCTGAAAGAGCATCTCAGTACGCACAAATCATGAAAAGATTCTCTCTTTAGAAATCACCTTAACAGTGTGTGGTCTCTAGAGTGATCAACTCATTTCATCTTTTTGAGCTCTTTCAAATGATCTCCTATTTATAGGCTCGGTTGGAATGGTAGGATCCCTCCTCCAATGGTCATATTTTCCTTAAAATTCGGAGGGACCTATACACGTTTCACTAAACCAACGGTTTGCTAGAAACAGAATAGACGAAATCATTTTATAAAAAAACATGTGTAACTGAAAGCATGACATCGTTTTACATCGAAACAAGTGTAAGAATAAGCAAAACTAGAATTCGGAATGTAAGTAAATAAAATTTTGGTGTCTAACCAAAATGGAATTCGGGGTCTATGATAAAAAAGGATATTCGGATTCTGTTTTAATGGAATTCAGAACCTGAATTCTATAGGGATCCAGAGTATAAGTTTCTAAGGAAATTCGGAGTTTGGTTTCACCAGTGTTCATAATCTGAACTAACAATGTTTGGAGTCAAACTTGTAGTAGTTCGGAGTCAAACTCGTTAAAAGTTTAGAGTCGAACTACTAAAAGTTTGGAGTCGAACTAATAAAAGTTAAAAGTTGAACTAATAAAAGTTCGGAGTCGAACTAATAAAAGTTTGGAGTCGAACTAATAACAGTTCAGAGTCGAACTAATAAAATTTTGGAGTCTAACTAATAAAAGTTTTGTTTCGAACTAATAAAAGTTTGGAGTCAAACATAATAAAAGTTCAGAGTCCAGAATTCGGAGTTTGAACTTTGTTAGAATTTGTATCCATAATTCGGAGTGGAACTTTATCAGAGTTCATATCCTGAATTCAGACTGGAACTTAATTACAGTTCATATCCAGAATTCGGAGTGGAAGTTCATTATAGTTCACATCCAGAATTCGGAGTTTGAACTTCATTAAAGTTCACATCCATAATTCGGATCCTAAAACAGAATGCTTCATACCTTAGTATTATATGATTCCAAGGTTTTTTGTATCCAATCCGAATTTTATACTTTAAGAAAAATATTTCTATGTATAAAGAAATCCATGTTAGGATAAATCTCCTTCAGGAAGGAAATTTTCTTTATAGAAGTAAAATATAGATTTTCTTAAGTATAAGGTGTTTGTGATTTTCAAAACAAGAAGTAATGGAAAAGTCATAAGGAAGACCTTATTGACTCAACAGTATGTGATCACCAAGTGGAGAGGATTAAGTCTCATCTTGAGACTGAACCACTTGTTTAATTATGTTGTGTACTTTAGTTTTTAATACTCTATTTTTTATTTTCTACTTCTTAATATTTCAAAAAATAGAAAACTGTTATAAATTAACTATGATAGTTAGTTTTGGTTGTTGTTTACGTGTGTTTAATTTAGTAAAAATGTTTCAAAACTTGGATAAGTTTTCTTACACTAATTAAACTAAGGACTAATCAACCTTTGAGAAACATTTTGATCAATTGAGAATTTTTATCTCTACTGCGTTAATTAACTGGGTTGTTTCAAATTGGTGGATTTTATCATAAATATTTTTAATTGAAATTTTAAGTAGGAACTCAATTCACCCCCCTCTTGAGTTTCCACCTAGACCAACAAATAGAAACTTTGTTTTCTATCTGTGAATAGATTTTTGTTTTTTGTTATTTATATATTACTATAAGATTCATAATTAAATATTTAATCATGGGAATTAAATTTATAAAATTCACCTTCTAATTTAGAGGTATTTTTATTTTAAATACATATTTAAGAAGCTAGTTTTGGTCTGACAACTACATATATTGTGATTATAATGCTAGTTCAATGAATATTTTATATTATTAAAACTTATTTTATTCAAATGATATAAAAAATTCAATATAAGAAGACACTCTGCATATATATAAAAAAATTCAAAAAAAATCTTCATGGTTTTATTTTAATGTAAAAAAAATATTTAATTTCTTATAAGGAACTTATAAGATAAAAACATCCACATATAATAGGATAAAAATCATTTAAACATTAAAAATATATATATATATAATAATAAATTAATAATAATATTATATTTTAATATAAATATATAATTTGACTATTTATTTTCTCATATGGTACACATGAAATGTCATATGATGAACATAAAATGTCATATGGCATTCTAATTTCTTTTATTACATTCTATGGTTATATATTACAATTGTATCATTATTAAATCATGTACACTACTATATTAATAATTCCATTCAAACGAATTCTTCTCTATTAATATGACCAAATGAAAATAAAAATATTAATAAGAATAATTAAGTTATCAAAATTACATTTATGAGTAAAATTAATCAAGAAACCACTAATAGTTATATTATAAAATAGTTGGAATAATTAATTTTTATTGACAGAAATTAATTTTACTTGAATTAAAATTCTGATAGAAATTATATTTTCAAATAAGAATATAAATTTTAAGATCATATCATTATAAAAAAATATAAATTCATTTAATATTTATATGAAAAATTTTAGAAAAAAAAATTATAAAACAATTTATTTAAAATTTGGGTTGTTATATTTGAGTCGCCTGAAATAATTGTTTACTCATAATTTAACTCTTTGAAAAACAGTTGTTCATGTTTTATCCTATAATTATTAACTATAATACTATTCCATAATTTTATCTTAATTTTTAGTTATGATATGTTTTTAATATTTACTAACATTAATGTATGGGAAATGTTAAAAAACATGGTGAAAATTGTTATTTTTAGATAATTATTCTATAGATAATTGTTACATATCTAAGTCTTTGTATAAATTTTTTTAGTTAATTTGAATTCCCTAAAATAACAAAAATCTACTTTGTTACCATCTAAAATACCCACATACCCACACTTTTGGATCTAGTTCTATATATTCATATAGCAACCCTACTTTTTCTTACATTGCTATTAAATTATTTTAAAGATAAAAAATAATATTTATACATTCAAGGATCAAAAGGATTAGTATTTGTGAAAATTAGGATCATATATCACTTATACATATTAAAACATAAATATTATTAAAACAATTATCTATCAACTTAAAATCTCTCACATTCTACTTAACACATGTTGTCACCTGAGGATATACATCACAGAAAGGGGTGATTTAATAGATCAGTAATGGTAAGGATAACAAACAATAAATAATAGATATTAATCAATAGTTCTTTAGTGTGAATAATCATTATAATCATTTCATAATAATGGGATCATCATCATAATCATGAGTAAGATATATAAAAATGGAAAATAATATAGTGATGCATAAAAATGAAACATCATGTTGTTGTGTTCAAATACCACATATAGTTTTCACAAAGATAACACCATGTTCACACATAACATATGTGCATAAATTATAAAATAATCCATTTGAAAAAATCTAGCATCATGTTCATAAATAATACACATAATATCATGATATACATGAAATTAACCACTTCATTGTAGGGGTATATAATTATAGGCCCACCCACTACATCATAATATTCACATAATCATGCATGACACATAAAATATATAACAATAGTAGTCAAGAAATTACCAATATAATGGAATGGGTTTTATAAGGATGTCTTAAATAATAATTTCATCAATAAAATCATGGTTCTAAAATTAATTAATGGAAACATATTTGTTATTAATATCATCATTCATGAGCAAAGAATAAATAAGTCAATAGGAGTCAAATATGTTTTTTGTAATGATAATTATTTTTTGAAAATATTTGTATTTGTATTATAAATCAAGGTGGAAACATGTATATCCCAAAAATGAAAAGTTAATAATAATGATAAGATATTTAAGGAACCTTATTATAATATCCATATAGAAAATTATTTGAAAGAGGTATAAACCAAAGAAATGGATTTTGGTTTAAGAATCGCCTTAACTTAAATACCACTTTATTTCTTCTCTTTTCAACCACCTGAATAATAAAAATAGGATTATTAAAAAAATTTAAACCAAAGTTAATTATGATAATTTATGTTAATATTTAGTAAGTGTAATTAACTAAATAATATTAAAATAAATTTATCTATACATTTATATATCATAAATAATTTATTTTAACCATACATAAGTTTGGTGATAAGAAAACAATTGGTAATGTCCTCATGGGTGGTTAACCAACTATTAATGGGACATTATCAAAAGAGAAGGAATGAGAAGTTTGACAATTTAATGTTAGATAAATATATTACTTATAGTAAATTAGCATCATTAATATAATTTTAAAATACACCTTAATTATCCTTAAAATATTTAAGTTTTAAAGGGGTGGAGAAAAAAGATAAATAGGTGAGGAGAATGAGAGGAAGAATTAGTGAGAGATTACCCTATTCTCGGTGTTGCTTCTTCTCTATGGATCTAAACAACTTTTATTCATGGAGTTATATGGATCCAAAACGTCCATAAGTATGAAAATAGGATTAATAGAGGTTATATGGGAATATCACTAGCTTTGGAAAGTGTGGGGGTGTGGTATTCCAAGTGGAGGGAGAAGAGTTATTTATACTTCAAGGGAGTAGTATTTTTACAATAAAATATTAAATAAAAGACTATATCAAATATAAAACTCATAAAAGTAGATTTATGAAAATATAAATAATATATAAATATAATATATTGGTTTAATGACTTTAAAATACTTTATAATTAAAATTAAATTAGCTTATAAAAAACAAAGTGAAATTTTTTTTTACTCTAAGGGATCACTTTTGACTTTAGGCTTTGAAAAGGATTTTTATTTTTAGAAATTTAGTTTATTTTATTTTGATAAATCAATAATGAAATTAAATATTTTTTGGTAAATAATAATATTCTATAAATTATTACATCATTATTACATCATGAAGGATGCAATTTAAGATACACAGATTATGAAAAAAAATGTATTTTTACCATTAACCTGGAAATTCATGTATTTCAGGAAATCACCAAAAAATCACTCATGGAAAATTTTTATGAGGTGATTTAAAAAATGAAGTTAATTTTATCAAAATAATTTTATAAAATATGTTATTTTAAATTTTAATACAATCATTATTTTTTATGAAATATGTTAAAAATTAGTTTAAAAAAAATGTGTATATATTTTCTTTTAGTTTTTTAATCATGGTATTTATTTTTTAGAATTATAATATTTATATTTTATTATATTAATGATGATAAATATTATTTATATCAGAATTTATTATTTTGAGGTTAAATTAATATTCCAATCATTGGGTTACTATTTCAAATTATCTAATTACTATTCAAAATAGTCTGGTCACTATTCTAATGGTCACATTACTATTCCAATGGTCACATTACCTCCTAAAAATTATTATTAATTTCTTCATTAATTATTCACCTAAATTTATCTCAAGGGTATATATTTCCATTTTCTAAAATTTGTATTGGTTTGTTAGTATTTTTTTCGTTTTAGAGTTTTGTTCTTGGGAGGGATGATTCTAACTTATTAGGATGATAAAAAATTTCATATTATAAATTTTCTATTTTCTATTTGTTATCAACTTGTAATATTTGGAATTCTAATGGGTTTATTCATTTTCTAATGTAATTATTATCATTAATTTGTTAAATATTTTTTTCTTCCCTATATTCTCTATGTGTATAATACTCATATAATATAATATAACATACTTTTTTAGGAAGAAATATAATTTAAAAAGTATTAGTTGTTACATTATTCACCCTTTTAGAAATTTCATCCCCAAAATTTCAAATCATATTCTGAGTTGGTAATGGATTAGAGAACTTATATTTCATTTGTGTACTCATACTTATGGTTCTACCGCGACAATTTGATATGGTGTGTTTTCATATTTCATTGAAAATTGTTATTATTAACTAGGAATTTTAATTTCTACTCCTTATATAAGAGGTCATTCCCCAATAGTACCACTTCCAAATTCAGTACATGATAGGTGTCAAGTGTGTACTTTCAGAAGAGATACATGGAACACATCATGAACATGATCCATATTTGGTGTAAGTAAAATCCAAAATTCTGAAACTCCTATGAAAACAAGGATATAAAAGGGGAAAATTTACCTAAGGCTAATTTGTCATTTCTTTCGAAACAGCATGAATTTATTCCATAGTGATATTTAAAGGAAAAATTTGTCTCCCACTCCAAACTACAAGTATAATTCATATATCTTAGATCGACTCTAGGTTGGTTTTATATGATGTCAGATATGTCCATGTAGGATTCATTCTCCATATTCTTTCCAACAAGTATAATTTATACATCACTTCCCATACATAGCTTCATATAGGTATATTTGAATACTTGGGTGGATGTTATTATTTTATGAGAAATCAACTAATGGTAAATAATGATCCCATCCACCATTAAAGTTTATTTATAAGGATATAAACATTTCCTTGAGTGTCTGAAGAGTATTTCATTTTGGCTATCAGTTTGGGGTGATAATCCACACAAAAATTCAATTCATTACTCAAAGTATGTTAAAGAATTCTCCCATATTTAGATATGAACCATACATTATGACCAGAGTTGATCAAAAGTGGTACCCTATACATCCCCACCACATTACATATATTTTAGAGGTTTTTTTAAGTGATAAATCTTCCCAAATAGAGATGAATTGGGTATTCTTGGTGAGTTGATCCACCAAAACCCATATCAAATTTTGCATTTGGATGTTTTTGAGAGGCTAGTGACAAAGTCCATAGTGATTTTCTCTAATTTTTACATGGGAATATGAAATGTTTGCTTCATCCCCTTAGAATTATATCACTCTTTATTAACTTGTGGTCATAACAAGCATCTTGTGATATACTCAAAATCACCTTATTAATGTTTCCACACCATAAGTGTTATTGAATATCATGGTACATAATTGTACTTCTAGGATGGATGGAGAAAGATAATCTATTAACATTATCTATTACCTATTACTTTATCTTAGGTAATGTGGGCACATAATTTCTACTTCTAAATCAAATTATAAAATCCCCATTAATGTGGAACTCATGTAGCTTCACTTTATTTATTTATTTCACCTTCTTTTGAAGTATGAGATCATCCCTATATTCCATGATAATCTCTTGGATAGATAGTTGGGAAATAATTTTGACACAGTAGGGTGTATTCCATACCATTATAATTTCAAGATCTATACATTGGATATCCATGAAGATATAGTATTTCTCAATCTACATCATGGATAGATTAGCATGTTATTTTCTAATAAGAGTATTAGCTAACTTGTTCGCCTTTCTCGAATGGTAGTGAATAGTGAAATAATAGTCTTTGATTATATTTAACCATATTTTTTGACACATGCTGATATTTGTATGTGTTAATATATAATTTAGGCTCTTATGGTCTATATATATATATATAAAAATTCTCAGCATATAGGTAGTTTCACTAAATATTTAAGTCAAAGATCACATCTGATAACTCTAGATCATGCATTAGGTTGTTCTATTCATGGATCATTAACTTTCATCCTGCATAGTTTAACAATTTTTCATTATTCATGAGTAAAAAAACAACCACTGATGCTAAGAATCATTGTATGTCTCAAAACCTTCTCCACTTATTGGTACTGTGAGTATAGGCACAGTGATTAGCCACTTCTTAAGCTCCTTAAATCCATCCTTAGATTCTTCTAACAATAAATACTTTACCAATTTATATGTTAAATTAGTTATAAGGATATATAATCATGATAAATTTATCACAAAATATTGTTATTACCCTTCTGATCCAATAAAACTACAGATTTCCATGAAACTAGTGGGCCTGGGACATTTCTCAATTGATTTTGACATAGAATGGTCTAAAGAAATTCCCCCACATGTGATCATGTGCCCCAATAATGTGGATTTATAAATCCAAAAATTACACTAGATGAAATTAGCATACATTTTATCCTTTATTAACGTCACCAACACAATCCTTATATTCTCTTCAAGTTCCTATTTTATCTTGGAGTAAATTATAATATCATCGATAAGCACTAACACAAATTTTTTGAGGTAGATTATAAAGACTCTATCAATAAAATCCATAAATATTTTACGGGAATTAGTAATTATAAAGGTCATAACTATGAACTCATAGTTTCTATAACTTGTACATAAAATTGTCTACTGAATATCAACCTTCATCACCTTCAATTGACAATATCCAAAATGATGATATACCTTTGAGAAGTATTTAGCTCCTTGTAGTTAATCAAACATGTGACCAATCCTAGTAGAGGATACATGTTCATCATGGTGATCTTATTGAGTTTCTGGTAATCAATATACAGTCACATTGATCCTTCCTTTTTCTTTATAAAGAGCACTAGCACACCCAAAAGAAATGAACTATGTTGTATGAACCCCTTTGTCCAAATTCTCGAAAATTTTCTTCTTTAACTAATCTAGTTTGATTAGGCCTATACTATAGTGAAATTTGGACATAGAAGTTTCTCTATGTATAATATCTATTGAGAACACTACCTCACAGTCCAGAGGAAGTTTGGGTAACTCTTCTAGAAATACATTAATGTATTCCCTAAAAATGGGAATTTCCTCAAAGTTGTTGTTTTCCTTTGACTCATCCATTTCGGAAAAAAATTCTTCTATACATGGTATCGAAACCAACACCATTGAGAGATTTTACAAAGGATATTTATGATATTCTTTGAATTTTTAGAGGATCATGGTATGTTTTGGAATACATAAATAGATTTTTTTTCCGATAGTAAATTTATTCTCTATATAAATAGATTTAATACATGTCCAATATAATTTTGAATTCCACAAAGGGTAGGATTATGAGATTCCCAAGAAGAATCATCCCACAAATGCTAATTGCAAAAGATTAAAACTCATGGGTTATAATGGTCTCACCACTAAGTGTTTTTATTCATATATCCAATTCAATGTATTGGTGTTTCAATTCAATAGTTCTTGAAAACTTTACAAATATAAATGAATGCATAGAATCAAATTCAAATAATTTTTTTAATTCTTGAGTTAATAGGAAGTGTACCTTGTATGAATTCATTTTAACACTCCACTTTATTAGCAGTGATAGAATAAGTTTTCACTCTTTCCTTTGGATTTAGTGGTTGTATAACAACCTTGCACTTTATTTCACATTAATTCATGAGTTATTACATTAAATTACATATAATAAAAAACGGAAGATCAAAAATTCTATATTATTTGGGAATTAGGCACATCACATAAAATCTTGAACATGGGATACAATAACATTATTTAAAACTTCCTTAACAAGCTTATAAAATTCCATGTCTTTTAAAACTACAAAACCTAACCTGGGGGAATATATAAGAAATAGGTGATCTATAAAGCCTAGTAATGGAATAAACATGTAATAACATGAATAAGATAATAAATGTTAGAAAATAAGAATATAAATGGGGAATAAGAGGAGTTATAATCATAAAAATGAAAAATGATTCATGAATAACATGACAAGATAAAGGAGACATGGGAAATGTTCAAACAACATAAAACACTGCATCATAAACAGTCAAGGTTGACTACCAAGAAATCATGATTTAAAAAGTCTCATAAAGGAATAAGGTTTTCTCCCTATACCAAAATGACATATCATGAGAAAAATCATTACCCAATGCATTGGAGCACTATATAATTTTGGGCTCACCCGTCACTTTCATTTCATTCTCATGCTTAAGTGTGCCACATAGATAATAAAACATGGAATAATTTATCATAAAATTTTATTCCAAGATAATGGAGTGTTTAATAAATACATTTATGTCCCCAATAAAGAAGTATATGTTCCTATAGGTGAACACCCATGATAATAAATTATTATTGTATTCACTACACAATTGTTTTGGTATGGAAAATCGCAGTGAAATTTTGGTATTATAATGTCGTCACTTAAAGATATATAAAAATGGATTAATGAGAGACAAAGGGGTTTATAATAATTTTTACTTAAAATTTAAAGTAATAGGTATATGTAAAAACATTTCTAAATAATATTAATTGTAATGTAGAAGTCATAAGATAATATAGGAACTTGAATAAAGAAGACAAGGTGAGCACCCCTTACATTGAGAGTGTGACTTAAAATACTTTGGAGGAGCTTCTTGAGATCTTGGGGGAACTTTGTGAGGACTCTAGAGAGGTGAGTGAAGAGTAAGGATGAATTAAAAGCATTTTAAGTGAAGGTTAGTTGGATCTTGGGTGGGTTTATATTGAAAAATAGTGTGTATTACATTATTATTTCTTAATCATATGATTTGGAATCTATATAATAAAATAACCAAAACCACAAACCTTACAAGGGTTTATTCCCATTTTTTCTTCCAAAGGTATGTTTTTTAATTTATTTTACAAGTACAAGGGCCTAACTTAATAAAATAATACCACTGATGATGTTTAATTGAGTTATTCTCTTAAAGAGATGATTTCAAAACATTAAAATATATTAATGGTTTTACAAGATTCATAAATGATTTATTAAATTAATAAAATAAAAATAAAATCACATTATTTTAAATTAAAAACATATATTTTTTCATGGAAACCATTTATAGTATTTATTACTTCACTTTTATGTCCTTATGATGTCATAATACACACTATATATGTATACGATATTTAATTTTTACCTAAAAAATTGATTATTGGAAAAATTTATGAAAAATAACTATTGGATAATTTTGACATTATGATTCCAAAAAAAATATTTATTTTAACCAAATAATTCTATAAATATTTTAATTTTCAATTTTAAAATAATATTGGTATTTATTGAGAAATGTTGTGTTTTTTTACAATAACAGTTTTCAAAAACTTATAAAAATTACATTTGACTTCATAAAAATTATATGATAATTTATATTTAATTAAAAAATTAATAATAATAATTTAATAAATCATTATTTAGTTAAAAAAATTAATTCATAAAAATGAATATCTTAATTGAAATTTAATTAAAAATACAATTTGTGTTTTATCATATCAAAATGAAATTTTTCTGAAACTGATTACATAATCATTTACAAGGTAAGAACATTAAGAAATAGATATAATAATAATTTAAAATTACATTAAATATAAGTATTAATACTATTATGGTTACTTTGTTTATAGTCTTTGTTAAATTATTTTTACCATTAAATAACCTTTTTTTTA
Organism: Viscum album; assembly: GCA_963277665.1. Classification (NCBI taxonomy): domain Eukaryota; kingdom Viridiplantae; phylum Streptophyta; class Magnoliopsida; order Santalales; family Viscaceae; genus Viscum; species Viscum album. The sequence continues at coordinate 68,805,112 of OY728154.1, forward strand.
CCATGGTAATTAATATTTACTACATTTAATATTGATATTTTACAAAAAAATAAGTAGTCCATATTACCAAATATTAATTATTATTATTATAAATTTGGAAAAAAATTTATAAAAATCAAGTCATGTAGTTGTAAGAATTTAATTTTACATAAACCCGCAAGCATGATGGAAAGTGATTTTTTTGAAAAAAAAATTTTTAAAGAAAATATGATTTCACTTTAACTCTAAAACTAGTAATATTTATTATATGAATTTAAATTAATGAAAATTGTTATATAATCCTAAAATTTCATTTATATCATTTCTCATGAGGGTTTATTTTAATTAATTAAAATGGAGATAAATTATCCATTTAAAATAGTTTTCAGAAAAATGTGTTTTTAATCGTAAAAATAGACTTATACTAAAATATTGTATAAATATGATATAAATGTAATTATTTGAATTAAATATAACTAAATAATACTTATTTTATCTTGAAATAAAATCAAAATAATAATTTTACTTTTAAATTAATTCATTTATTAAAAGAATTGGCAATTTTACATAAAAATGGTATTTTTCACTATTCATTGAAAATTTTATATTTTCCAAAAAAACACCAAATTTTTATTCTAATTTAATTTTTATAAGATGATATATAAAATGAATCTTATTTTATTAAATAAATTTTCTAAATTTTCTATAAATTAATTATAATATAAAAATAAATAAAATAATTTTTGAAAAAAAAAATTATTTTGAAGAACAATTAGACATTACCAAACATTGATTTATTATTTACTAAGAATTTATGAATATCATATATATATATATAAATATATATTATAAAGTATTCAATCCTACTTAGATCTGAAAATTTAATGAAAGTTTTAATTGGCCATATTTAAATATTCATGGTTTTTTTGGGTTTGGTGGTATGTATTGTATATGATATCAAACATAGTTTTCTATTTTAAAAAATTGGGGTGTTATGTTCTCCCCCATTTTGAAAAATTGTGTTCTCAATATTTAAAATTTATCTTGATAAGAGGTGATTTTACCCTTAAAAATACCTTTATTGAAAAAACACATCGCAAAAAGAGTTAACAAAATAAACTCTTGAAAAGAGTGAAAAGGAAGTCTAAAGATCATCACATTACTAGGTTTCCCAATAGGATAACTTTAGTGGGAAGTGAAAGTAATGAAATTGAAGGGAAAAATAACACCAAAAAACTAATTGATTTTGGTAGAGAACATGGTCATGATAGAGTCAATGACCATAAAATCATAAATCATTGATAGTTAAAATGACCATCAACTCATTGTAAATAATAATAATATGAAATAATTTTTATTCAATATTATTTCGCTTAATTTAAAGAAATCATTTAATATCTAGACTAGGTGCATAAAGAAAAATACTTCCTTATCAAGAATAATTTTATCCTTTAATAAATTTTTACTATAACCTCATATGTTCTCTAAATGATGAGTACTTTTAAACTATTAATCAGAAAAATGAGAATACAATTAACATTAAATGGTTTACTTATAAATGAAATGTATTTCATTAACTTATGAATTTTTAGTCTTCAATCTATGTTATCGACTATATATTTCCTAATATAGACTCTTATCAGTATTCTTGTTTACATAATAATGGTTCTTAATGAGCTTGTAAATTTACCAAAGCATATCCCCCATGAGTGTCAAAAAAGGTGTGCATCAAGGCCTATTTTCATGCACATGTTCCTGGTTGAGTCTATCTCAACATGGTGTTTTTGGGTTTTACCCCTATGTATATGTATTCCAGATCTATATCCAGTTATAGTATCCATACAGAGATATATTTTCTATATAAACCACTTAATATATACTTACCATAATTTAGGGATGTTTTCTTATGATTAGTATTATTACTAAGGCTTTCACTAGAGTTTTCTAATCCTAATACTAAAAATAACGAAACTTTTCCTTTGATACCAACTACAACAATCATACTTTTTATTACACATTAATTCATGATTTATTACATAAAATTACACATAATGCAACCTAAAAGATGGAGAATTCTAGTGTCTTTGGAAATTATGTGTATAGAATAACATCTTGAACATGGGATACAACAACATTATTGAAACCATCCTTAGCATTCTTCTAACATTACATGGATTTTAAAACTGTATGGGATAACTTGGGGACAAACATAAGGGGTCATCTATAAATCCTAGTAAGGGAATAAACACGGCATTACATGAATAAGGTAACACATGTTAGAAAATAGGAGACTTAATGTGGAATAAAAGAATTTAGAATCATAAACATGAATAATGATACATGATATAACTCGATAAAATAAAGGAAAAATGGAAAATGTGGAAATAATATAAAACATTTCATTGTAAACATAGTTCAAGGATTAATTCTAATACATAATGATGGAAAACTTCCCATAAAGGAATCTGGTTCACTCCCTATCCCATCATAATGTATCATGAGTCTAAAAATTACCCAATGAATTGGAGCACTATATAATTATTTATACACCCATCACTTTTATTTCATTCTCATGCTTTAGTGTTCCATATAGATCATAAAACATGGAATCATTTATCATTACATTTTATTCCACAATCATGGAGTGTGTAATAAATACATGTAGATCCCCAATTAATAATTTTACGTGCATACAGTAAATTAGATGTATTATCTCTCTAGAGGATAGATTATCTCTCTATCAATATATGGTGATTTCTATGATGATCTCTTCAATTATAGCATATTTGATGACTCTTGATCTGATTTTGATGTGTTTGGGCATTAGTATCTACTTTCCCTTTGTTTCCCACATAATAGGATAGATCTGATCAAGTATGTTTCATAAAATCGAGACTACTGCAAGTTCCATTTGAATTCCCCGGCTGATTAAGGGGAAGATCTATTTCCATCGATGGATTTTTTTTGTAGGAGAAGTGGGAGATGGCCTTGGTATATGAGGCATGACTAACAATCATATAATTAGATTAGCAATGTGGGTTGATTGTATATGATCTGGAAACGACATGAGTTAAAATATGGAGGCCCACCTCTCATAGGGGAAGATATTGGGAGAGATGATGAGCAATGAAAGTTGATGATGGTGATTGAAAATTTCAAAGACCCTTCTATCTACACTGATAGCGAGTTGGACGAGATTAGGTGGTCGTGACGAAGGTCCGGCTGTGTGATGTGGGATACAGGATGAGGCCTCATTTTGGATCCTGTTAGTGGGATGATAGGCCATTCACTATTTAGATAGATGGTTTGGCTTCCACTAACATCATTTTCCTTCTGGTGTAGCTGGATTCAGAACAACCTGTGGGGTTAGTGATGTTATGGTATCCTGAGTTTGGGGTCCTAGTGGTTGGTGTCTTACCAGAGCCACCTCTGGTCAGCTATGTCATGGGATGTAGGGTGGGGTAGACCTTAGGTGGTATATCAAGGTGAATTAAAGTCACATGATATCAGATTATATTAGGATGTGGAGGTGCATACGGCCTCGAGTGATGCGTAAAGTGGAGGTTGATCTCAGGTGATGTTGGTCATATGACAGCAAGCACTGGTTACAGGTTGGCAGACAACGGAATTATGATTTTTTCAGTGGGGGTATTTAGGAATGTTTCTTTGGGATTATTTTTTATATATATTTGTTTCAATCTTTGGTTGTTTCATGGTGTTATTTTCATGTATTTGGGATGACCTACAGTGGTATGGGGCGCCAATGGATGCGATGCTCTCAGGTACCACGAGCTGTTGGTAGTATGGGGTGTAGATGGTGAGAAAATCCCTCTAATGATGTTCTATTTGACACCTCTAGTTATGGACATCAAGGATGACCATAATCATGTGAGTGATGCAGTCTAAGAGAACAATGACATCCTCGAATGAGCATGTTGTTGTCTGATGACCTCAAGTGGTGTTTATCAGTCAGCCCCATCATTGTGGTCGGGTGCACAATGTCTTCCTGATTTGAAGCTGTCGTTCGGTGTATGTGGGAGTATTTATGGGTATTTAGGCCTTTTTTATGTGGGTTTTTAGGCTAAACAAATAATTGGGTCTACATACCATGATATTTGGGTCTTCAGGTCAGTTCTATTTTGTGGTGTTGTTTTTCCATTCTCTTGGTTTGGGGGCACTTTATACACCACATTCTTGATGGTTCTTGTTTTCTCTTTTATTTTCATCAATAAACATAATTTCCAAGTTAAATTGGTACCTAAACATTTATAGTCTATAATTTCATAAATGTGAACAACATTAATAGTAAATGAGTATGGTATTCACTATATAATTGTTTTGGCATGGAAAATCACAATGAACTTTTGGCAGCACAACGACGTTGCTTAATGATTCATAAAAAGAGGTTGATGAGAGATAAAGGGGTATATCATCATTTTTAAATAAAATGGAAAGTAATGGGCAAATTTAAAACGATTCCCAACAATAGGAAATGGAAATTATATGTCATAAGATAATGGATAAACTTGAATAAAGAAGAGAAGGTGACGATCCCATACTTCGAGAGTGTGACTTAAAATTCTTGGAAAGTGCTTCTTGAGAGGTTGGGGGAATCTTGGGAGGACTCTTTTGAGGGGAGTGAAGATTAAGTACATGAATCAAGGATTTTTAGTGAAGAGAAGTGGGGAATTTTGTGGGTTTATATAGGAAAAGAGTTATGATTTCTTTATTATTTCTCAAACTTAGGTTTTGGACTCTATATAATAAAATAACCAAAACCAAAAACCTTACCATGATTTTTTCACTTGGTTTATACAAAATGGTAGTGTTTTTCATTATTTTATAATTCCAATGGACAAAATTAATGAAATAATAACCTTACTAATGTGGAAGTGAGTCATACTTTTAAAGAAATGATTTTAAAATATTAAAATATATTAATGGTTTGGAGGACTCCTAAAGGCTTTATAAAATTAATCAAATAAACATAAAATCATTTTATTTTGAATTGAAAATATATATTTATTCATTTATACATTTTAAAGTTTTTATTTCATCACTTTTGGGTCATTATGTTGTCATAATACACACCATATATGTATACGGTATTTAATTTTAACCTGAAAAATATGTTGTCTTAGAAAATTATGAAAAATTTACGAGTAGATAACAATGATGTTATGATTCCAAAATTAATAATTATTTTAACCAAATAATTTTATAAATATTTGAATTTTAACTCTTAAAATAAAATCGACATTTATTGAGAAATGTTAAGTTTTTTTAACAATAATAATTTCGAACTTTTAAAAAATAACATTTAACTTCATAAAATTATATGATCATTTATATTTAATAAAAATTAATTAATAATTATGTTTTATTAAAATATTATTTATTTCAAAGATACGTTAAATCATCAAAATAAATGTCTTAATTAAAATTTAGTTAAAAATACAATTTGTGTTTCATCGTATCAGAATATTTTTTTTATCAAAATGATTACTTAATCATTTATAAATTAAACACAATAAGGAATAAATATAATTATAATTTCAATGTAAATTAAATATAAATATTCATAAATTTAGTTTTACTTTATTTATAGTCTTTGATAAACTATTTTTACCTTTAATTAACCTATTTTTATTTTACCGAAGTAATTTATATTTACAACATTTAATATCGATATTGTACAAAAATAAAGTTAACATTATTACCTAATATTAATTATGATGATTATAAAAGTGGAATCCATTTTATAAAGATCATCACATATATGTGGTCTAATTTAATTTAATATAAAACCCTCAAACATGATGAAAATCAGTTTTTCAAAAAATACATTTTTTAATGAAAAGATTATTTCACTTTAACTCTATAAATAGTAATTTTAATTATATGAATTTAAATTAATAAATATATATATAATCTAAAATTTTCATTTAAACAATTTCTCATTATATGTTATTTTAATTAATTAAAATGGATGTATGTTATGCATTTTAGAATAGTTTTCAGAAAAATACATTTTTAATCCTAAAAATAAACTTATACTAAAATCCGGTATAATGATTATTTAAATGTAATAAATTGAATTTAATATAACTAAATAAAACGTATTTTAACCTGAAATAAAATTAAAATATACTTTTAAATTTATTCATTTATCAAAATAAATGACAATTTTTTACAATAATGGTATATTTACACTATTCACCGAAAAATCTATATTTTCTAAAAAATACCAAATTTTCATCCTAAGATAATTTTTATATTATAATATGAAAAATAATTTTTTTTTTCAAATAAATTTTATAAATTTTCTAGAAATTAATTATAAAATAAAAATAAATATAAATCATTTTTGAAGAAAACATATTTTGAAGAACAAAGAGTCATTACCAAAAAAATGATTGATTTTTTACTAAGAATTTATCAATATATATAGGATATATATATATATCTATTTCATAAATTTTTTAATCATACTCATATAATAAAATTTAATGATTGTTTAAAATGGATATATTTAAATAATCATCATTTGTTTGGGTTCGATGTTACGTATCGCATATGCTATCGAACATAGTTTTCTATTTTAAAAAAAATCTGGTCATTACAAGTTGTTGAAGTTGAATACCCAAAAGGAATCATGGTTTAGTACACTGGATTTTGTAGTGTCATTTCTCCCATAGTATAATCATTGATCCATGAGGGGTTCATTGGGATATGTCTTCCTTTCCTCCATTATGTTTGTTGGATTCGTCATGTCTCTTCAAAATTTATGATCTTGGTGAACTAATTTTCCCCACTTGAAGCATTTTCTGAATCCTTTGAGGAAATTACTATGAGTATTCTTCTAAAAAATTTGACAAGTGGGTGGTTAAATACACTTTCTTCCTTTTTTAGTTGACCCACCATCTTGAAACTCCAATATTTTCTTTTTATCCCTATGTCTAAAGGACCAATATCAAATCTTAATCTCTACTTTGAGATCACATCGAACACTTCTTCATAACACCCAAATTCTTGAAAATATAGATCCTTTCAAAGTTGTAGTATTATTATACTAAATAATATATATATTTTTCTATCATTATTGATAACAAAACCTTAGTCATATCTTTCAATCCCTATGAAGTTTTCCTCATAAGTTGTGACCAATTCACTCTCCTTTTTCTTAATCTCTAGGAATTATCCCTTAATATTTTTTGGAGAGTTTGAGGAAAATAATTATTAAGAAATATATTCTTAAATTCCACCCAGTATATTTTTTTACATTTCATCCTTCATCTTCGTATTCTTTATCAACTCCCACCATTTATCGGCTTCTCCATTTAAAAGATAAATGGACAGAGTCATGTTCCCATTCACAGAAAAATGGAGCACCAAAAAGATATTCTATATTGTGTTAACCAACTATTCCAAGTTAAGTGTATTAGAAGATCTAATAAATTTTTGTGGTAATTAACACGAAATTAATGTATGGATAGTTTCACGTTTTTTGGTTATGGAGGGAATTCTACATTGAATAGGTTATTGTTCATATCCTAAGATAGTTGGGTAAGAATTGCCATAATTTTTTGGACTCCACCTCCCATAGAATTGGGTATGTTGTTAGGAAAATCATTACATTTTACATCACATGTGTTTTTGGAATGTTTTATCCAGGTTCCCATAATTTTGTAAAATATAGATATATTAAACAATATGTAAGTCAATAAATCGTGAAAAAATAATTTATTTCTATGTGAAAATATAGTCTAAAATCATATATTTTGGGATCAATTTGTTTAAACTTCTTCTAAAAAAATATTCTATAATTTTTACATATACTTATACGTATCCTAATTGTTATAACTAATTTTATCTAATCCTTATTCCCTAATTAACAAATATATACCACTGATTCCGACTATAGTGACCCTATTTTTTCTTACGATACTATTAAATCATTTTAAAGATAAAATATTTATTTTTATACATTAAAGGATCAATGTTTTTAGTATCTTTGTAAAATTGGGATCATACATCACTTATACATAATAATAAATAATAATTATTAAAACACTTTTTCTTTATCCACTTAAATTATCTCACGTTCTCTTTAGTTCATATAGTTCCCTGCATATATTCATTAAAGAAAAGGGTGAGCTAAAAGGCCACTAAGAGGAAGGATAACGTAGCAGAAATAAGAGACATAAATCAATAGTAAATTGGTGAGAATAATAATCATAATAATTTCATAATTATGTGATCATTTTCATAAGAATGAGAAATATATTTGAACAATTAATGGAATTTAATGATGCATAAAATGAAACATCATGTCATAGTGTTCAAATAACACACATAGTTCTAAACAAATCTTGAGTCATGTTCTCACATAACATATGTGCATAAATCATAACATCTTCATTGTGAACATATATAAAATTATGTTTATACATGATATGCATAATCTCATGAGATGCATCACTTACAAAATGCACTGGATGGCTATATAATTCCAACCCCACCCATGACATCATAATATTCACATAATCATGTATGCCACATAGAACATATAACAATCATAGTCATGAAATATCCCATGTAAAGGAATGGATATCATATGGTTGTCATAAAGAATAATTTCACGAATAAACATTGGGTTCACAAATTAATAATTGATATTTTTGGAAAAACATCATCATTCTTGGGAGAAGAAGAAACCACTCAAGAGGACTCAAATATGTGTTTTTTAAAAAACTTCTGTGTATAATATTAGTATTTGGATTATAAATCAAGGTGGAAATATGCATATCAAAAAAATGAGAATGGAATAATATTGAAATTATATTAAAGGAAAATCATAGTAATATACATATTTAAAATAACATGAAATAAGGATAACCTAAAGAAATGAAGTTGGGTTTATGAATCCCCTTACCTAAAATCCTTCTTTATTTCATCACTTTTACGACTCCTGAAAAATAAAATTAGAATAACTAAAAAATGAACTAGAATTAGATTATGTTAATTTATTTTACAATTTATTTATTATAATAAATCATTTATATTTCTTAATTTCTATTATTGATGAGGAATCCTTTTGATATCATGATTTCATTAAACATTTCTCATTTTTTTTAATTTAATTATTTTGTTCAAGATAATTTAAAAAATAAATTAACTTAATTACAAAATAAAAAATTAATATATTGATAAATTAATATATAATAAATAATTTATTACAATCTTCTATATGATTGGTGATAATAAACAAATTGGGAACTTCCTTGTGGGCGGTTAACTAGCTGTTAATGAGACATTATCAATAGAGTGAGAATGGGAAGTATGGAAATTTAATATTTCGAAAATATAATAGGTTAACATAATTAATATAATTTTAAGATAATACGTAATTATCCTAATTTTATTTAGGTTTTAAAGGGGATTATAAAAGGAGCAAGAGGATAGGATAATGAGAGGAAGAATTGGTGAGTGCTTACCCTCTTCTCGGTGGTGCTTCTTCTCTATGACTCTAAACTCGTTTGATGCCTGGATTTGGATGGCTCCAGAACATCCCTAGGTATTATAAGAGGATTTATAGTGAGTAGTTTGGCTTATATTTGTATCTTTAAAGTGTGTGTGTGGTTTGGTTTCAAGGGGGTAGAAAGGGGTTATTTATACTTGAAGAGAGGGGTATTTTTATAATAAAATATTAAATAAAATACTATATCAATGGTAAAACTTGTAGTAGTTAATTTTTGACAATATAATTCATATATAAATATAATATATTATTTCAAAGACTTCAAAACCCTTTATAATTAGAATTCACTAGGTTTATTAAAATGAAAATATGAACAAGTTGTTATTTTAAGGGTTCAATTAAAATGTTAGTCTTAAGAAAATTATTTTCATGTTTATAAAATTATTTTATAATATAAAACTGAATAATTAATTATATTAAATATTTTTTTTTCAACCTTCATGTTTTAGAAATGATTTGTCCATTATAACATCATAAATGAGGTAATTTTAGATACATCGGTTACGAATGAAGAATGTATTTTTACTATTGAACTGAAAATTAAAATATTTTAGAAAAATAGAAAAAAATAACCCTTACATGATTTTTATGTGTTATTTTAAAAAATGATTTTCATTTTCTCAAAATAATTTTCTAAAATAGTTTATTTTATCTTTTAATAAAAATAATTATGATTTTTAGGAAGTACCTTAGAGTATGGTTTATTAAAAATGTGCTTATAATTTCATTTAGTTCCTCATTATGATATTTTTTTGGAATTAGAATATTAATATTTAATTAAATTACTCATGATAATTATTATTTATATCACAATTTATTATTTTTATGTTAAATTTCTATTCCAACGGCCATGTTACTAATCCCAACGTGCAAGTTACTATTCCAAATAGTTTGGTTACTATTCTAATGATCATAATACAATTCCAATAATCAAATTACCTCCTATAATTACCTCATTGTTCCTTCATTCATTATTCATATCAATTTTTATAAAGTTCAAATATTTCAATTTTCTAAAATTTCAATTGGTTTAATGATATTTTGTTTCTTTTCCTTAGTCTATTTTGTCGGAGGGATGATTCTAACTGATCGGGGGGATCCAAATTTTCATATTAGAGTCTTTCTATTTTATATTTGTTGTCCCCTTTAAATATTTTGAATTCAAATGGGTTTAGTCATTGACTAATGTAACTATTTTAATAAATTAATTAATGTTTTGTTTATTTATCAATGTTCTCAATGTGTATAATATGTTTATAATATAATATAACACGTATTTATTTAGGAAACAATTATCATTTAAAAATAATAGGACTTTACAATTAATATTTTTCATATATATAAAGGATTAAAACCAAATCCAAATGTCAAAATTTTAGTGTCCTTGGGAACTAGATATATCTTTCAGCTTTAACCTATTAAATTTTATTAATTCTTCATCATATACCTCATATAGTCATATAAAATTCACATGAATGAAAAAAATAACTTTGTGAAAGGAGAAACATAAAAAAGAGTGAAATCCAATAATGAGTAAGGTTTAAAACATAATTAATGAGACATATTGATATTATCAATAAATTATAAATAGGTGAGAAACATGATCATTAGAAAAATGGTTTGATCAAAGGTATAAGTTAATAAAACCATATGAAGTGATCATTATAAAAAATACCTTGACCATAAAACATAGAATACAAAATTAAATCCATAAATGATGATCCAAAAAGCATAAAATATACCCTATAATAAGGATGTGTAATCATGATATAATAATCACGAAATATTGGAACATAAATGGGAATGTGACATAACATAGGAATTTGACACACATGAAGTCCTTGAATTATATAATCATATATCAAGGTTAACCAACAAGACATTTAAATTATTATGGACTTGGATAACCAGCTATATATCATAACATTATGGACCAAGATAACAATATCATGTCCATGTATATATTTTTTGGAAAATCTAACTACATTATTCCCAAAATAACTTTATAAATAAAGATAAATATATGTCTACACATTAATATAAAAACAAACATAAATATACCAACATAATATAATGATTATCCCAGGGAAATAAAATTCCCATCTAAAGATATACCATAGTCATTTATGTAAATACCATTTATACAATGTGCTAATATATAAGGAATTTATAGTGGGTAAAATAAAGGTTATATGTCCAAGTCAATAATTTTCATAGGAAATCGAATTTATGGTTTCCAAGATGAACACCCTTCAACCAAAAAAGGTTTTTATAGTATTTACAAAGGAAGTAAATTTAAGTAAAGGTTATGTTTTTCCATATTTAAGTATAATTTAAGAAAAAGGTAGTTATGAATCATTTCTCTTATAGAGATTTTATTCCAAACTAACCAAACATACATAGGAAAAATGATAATGATTGAGATGATAATATTTACATAGTAAATTTTTATGGGAATATTATCATTCATGGACACAAAAAAATAGGAATTTTCCAATGGGTGGAAGTTAAAAGAGTCTTAATATAGATAAATAATATTTTAGAGTAAAATAAATTGTTATATAATTTTGATTAAAACAAATTTTTAGTTTTTATTCAACATTGAAGTGAATTATAAAAATGTAAATTTCAAATAATGACATAAATATAAGATTGTGTTCATAAAAAATAAATTAAAAATAGATAATTATTATAAATGAAAGGACGGGGTGGGATATACTCTACATGGAGAGGGGTGAATTAGGGTTGGTGCAATTTTTCTATGATTATATCTTTTTATCCATTTACATATTTTACCAGTTAAGGTCTTGGTTCTCTCATTATGTTAAATTTACATCATTATTTTTAACACAAACAAGTTGGATTATAGATTTATAAGATTTACATTGAATTAAGAAAATATATTCCTTGATGAAATTAGAGAATAATCCATGATCACAAGACCTAGTATAAATAATCAGGGAGTTACTAGTAGGTAGGGTATATATTTGAAACCTATGTGTCACTTCAGTATCTTTGATCATGATTCAGTGACTCTTTTCACACAAGTTCCTCATTTAGCTTATAATTATTATTATTGTGCTTCCTAGGTCTTCTCACACCTCTCCTACTTTTACAATGGCTTCAAATAAACACTTCTTTGTGTTTGTGTGCATAATCGTGCACACAACCTTTATAAAAACAAGTATGAGTGCCCAAATTTCTATTATATATGTGAAAAAAAATTCATAGTTATAAAACCCTAATATTTTGTGATTAATTTCTCTTCAAATAGATTTGATTTCATTAATATCATTATTTATATGCAAAACTAAGTTTGAAGGAATCATGATATACTATTAAAATATTATTTTTTTCTATAAAAGTTAACACACAATAATTGTATTTATGTATAAGAATAATAATAACTAAATTATGAAAAAATATGTGTAATTTTATTATTTAATAAAAATTTATTGATTAATTCCTAAAAAATTTGATCTAAATTTTTAGTAAAGTAATTTTATGCTTTATAAATATGTTTTCTTATAAAATATGTTTATATAATTTTTTTAGATATTAAAATTCATTTTTGGTACCTTTAGAAACTTAATATTCTAAAAAATACATCATTTTATAAATCATGATGTTAAAATTATCTTAGGGTGAATTTTTTAGAATTCTATAAAAAGTTGATTTTTGGGTGTATAGTGTAAACATAAATTTGTAATGAGAACTGGTCCTTGAATTAAACGAAAAAAATTTCGCCATCGGGGTCACTTGGAAATAGCATTATCTTCTAATGAGGTATTATTCCTATCCTCAGATCTTTTATTTGTGATTATTGGTATGTTTCTAAATCATAAGACCTATTTTAATTACTTATGAAAAACACTCGAGGCTATTGGGTTTGTTAGTTTTCATATTGTCTTTCTAAACTCCTCAAATGTTGTCTTTCGATTCCCTTATGAAGATGAATATTACTGTTTTGGGATGAGAAATTCACGGGTGTTTGGGATTTGTCCCATGAAATTATTAAATGGACCCCAGAATTTGATCCTAGCTTTGAACCACCCATTATCCCAATCTGGTTAGGTTTTTTAGCCTTCTCCTTAACCTATTCAAAAGGTCATGCCTCTTTCCAATTGCCAGCTTAATAGGCCAGCCACTGAAAATGGACTATGCTAACAAAAAACTTTCAAGAACTTCAGTTATGAGGTTTTGTACTAAAATTGACATCTCTCTAGATATTTTATCAGTTGTATGGATATAAAATGGTGATTCAGGATTTTATCAATAGGTAACTTATGAAAATATGCCATCCTATTGTAAAAAAATCACAAAATTGGTCAATCCTTTAAAGCTTTCAATCATGAGTTAAATATATAATATCCTATCACCCGTAACAAGTCAATATGGGTGGAAAAGGAGAAGAATAATTTTGTCCCTGAGGAATTTTAGGATAATGATGATAGGAAATCAGAAAAGCCTATGGCCCTTGTTGGATTTGTTGACGCACAACCACCCCAGGAGACCGTTTTGATGGATAATGACCACCCAAACCCTGAAGTAGTGGATAAGGTGACTCCTTTGAGGACTACACACAATAGGAATGTTTATGATCTTTCTAAATAGTCTCAGACTCTGAGTCCTATTGTTGATTCTTTTTCTAGAGTTGTGAATATTGTTAACAATTCCCATACAACTTTTACTACCTCAGAAGGTGCACCCTCTATTCAGATCGAAAAACATGAGACACACTATGACTCTAGTGAATCCAATCAAGATGCATTTGATAAAGCATTCCAAATTGAGGATGACTACCTACACTCAAGTGCTAATAAAGGAAAGAAGCTGATTTTCGACCCAGATGGATTTATTGCTCCACCCCTTAAGAATACCCATTAATGTATTGAATATTCTATGTTGGAGAGAACTATTTTCACCATATTCTTAGGGATTTAATTGAAAAAATCTATGATCCTTCCATATCTAGGAGTTGGCGGGGATCCTTCTTCATCATTATATGAAAGGGATTTCTCCTAGTCCTCAGCTTTGGAGGAGTCAAAGGAGTCGTAGGATGCCATTAAGATCAAGAATTTCACTTGTGTTATTAAGGAGGGCTATAAAGAAGAATTTTACCCCTGGATCAAATAAATAGAGGCAATCCTTTGTAAGGTATCTTATAAGGAGATAACTATAGATGAGTATATAATTATGTAAGAGTAAATGTTTAATAGGGTGTAAGTTTAACTTGATAGAGATCATGACTTTGATTTTCTACACCTCCCTTGGGAATAGATGGGCTTTATCTTGGTGTTGATGGATTTCAATGACTTGAAAATGGGGACTGTGGTTTTTTATGAAATTTGGGGGAAAGATTACCTTGAATCTAGTGCTAGAAAATGATGAACACAACCATATGCATGTCCATTACCTTGTATAATCAATAGTGTATGATGGCATGCATGTTGTCTTTTTTCTGTTGCTTATGTTTTTTCTAGAGAGTTACTCTGCATGACCGGGAATCAACATCTTGTACCTATTTAAGAGAGGGATCAACATTTTCTATTTTTCTGAAAGAACCCAATAGTTTATAAAGGATACATGTTTTATATTTTATATAACAAACACTTGATCCTTTTTTGGTAAAATTTCACAGCCTTTTATGTCTTCTTTATAGACTTTCTGGTATTATTACAAAATCTCGGTATCAGTTTCAAGATAAAGATTCCTTTTGTTGCTTGCAGAATTTTTGACACACAAGGGTTTACTTCAAAGGGGAATGTTTTTAAATGATGTGCTGATGTTGATAGTTTTTTTAATATGGATTTGGTTTGACGCAAATTTTGGAATATAAAAATATCAATTTACTGTTAATGTATATTTTTTGATTATTTTTTAGAGTATGGGGGTTGAAACCCGATGCATGAAGAATAGATGGTTTTCCAATTTGGATGGTTGCAGGTTGATGTGTGGATGAACCTATAGATATAGGTCAAACACATTTTGTAATGAATTCAAATTGATACAGTATTCTAGTTGGAATATGGATCTTAGTATGCACAGTCCTAGAAATGGAAATGGATAAACCTCCATAGAGCCAGTTTGACGGGGTAGCTGTTATTTTTAAAATCAGGAACAACATAGATCTTCCAGAAATCCTAGACCACCTTTCTGGTGATATAAAAATTTTTGTGAAGCAGTTCTTGCAATGGGTCCCAGTGTTTATTTACAGACTATCAATTTATGCATGTTTCTTTCCATGAAGTCTTGGGCATTGGAGGTGTTATACTTTTGAGTCTTGAATGTATTCTTATTGATCTCTCACATGGACTTGAAAGGATACCTTATAGGTACCATTTGCCACTTTTTTCATCTTTTCACTTTTTCTCTTGTTGGTACAATCTCATTGTACCTCGTATAACCACATGAATTTCTTTATTAATAAATTTTGGGTAGCATGGGTTCTACTCATGCTCGGAGCCTTTCTATTAATTCTTTAAAAATTTCAAGGTTTATCCCTCCCTTTAAATATAGAAGGACATCACCCCTCTCTCTTATTTACACCTCTTTGATCCATTTATCTTGACCAAACCCTATCCACTTATCTTATAAACATCCCTATCCATTAATTGTAGGTTATTCCATTCAAAAACACAATTTAAAGGGTCCTTAAAAGGGGATCTAAAGGGGGTCTACTGAAGAAGGGGTAATCATTTTTACTGAATATTTGAAATTTGTTTACTCTTATACTTCCTATAAATATATTTTGACCATAATAAAATAATAAATCAAGTTTCATAAATATAATTATATTTTATTATGATTATGGAAAAACATTTTCAACCTCTTTTTCATCCTACATATTGTGAAAACATTGCTCGTGTGTACATACGACTAACCTTCTCCATCTAGTGGTGTAATCTATTTTTCATCACCATTTTACTTAAATGGTAGTAATGATGAAAAAAAAGAATATATATGATATTTATGAAATAATTGTGTCCATGTAAATATAATACATCATTCACCTTTTTATTTTTCAACTTGTTAAAAAATTATAATGATGTTCATACATACTTGTGGGATACCACCTACATGAAGCGATGTGATCCATTTTTCATGCCCAACATTCATGGATTATTATAAATATGTATATAATTAATATATATAATAATAATATATTTTTTAGAATTTTTTATATAATGGAATCATGATCACAATGAAATGAACCAAACTACCATAAAAATATTATATGAAAAATGAAAGATTTAACACTTAGAAACAAATATTTTAATAAATAATTATTAATAAAAGTTTATTGAAATGTTATAAGTGGGTCATATAAGATATTATAAATATTTATATAGTTTTTTTAAAGAATTATAATGAACATAAATTAATTATACATGAAGTTGAAATCACATACTATACATATAAAACTTAAGGTAATGGATTTCATTAACAATCTCATTTAATTTCCGGATTGTTTATGTTTAGGTTTCTTTTTCAAAAATTATTTGATCCTAATATATTAAACAAAATTCATTTTATTATCCTCTCAATATATTTTTTGAATAAATTTTTATTTTAAATTTCTTATCTTATTGGATTGGGAATTAATAATTTAGTTTCATGTAAGGGATTTTCCTTGAAATTTTGTTTTTTAAGGACTCTTTTCCAGTAGTTTTTCTTTCATGTCCATATTTTCATTAAAATGATTTTAATAATTTTTTTAATATTCCAAAAATATTTATTATTTTTATTTGTATCCATATTTTAACTTGAATAAAAGTGTTTAAAAGGAATAATCTTTTCATTTTATGAATTAGTTACTTTTTTCCAAAAGTGTGAAGAGAATCACTATTTTAACGTACACCACATGAATGTATTTTCCAACCATATCGATTACTCCTTTATTTAAATAATCAAAGACAGGTTTCTATGATAATTATATAATAATTTTTTTACTAATATTTTTGAAATTTATATATTTTAAATAAGTGATTTTAAAATTAGAAGTGCATTTTCCTCATGAAGTGTCGTAGCTTTATTTTAATGGTATTTTAATCTATGATATCATCCATTGAAGTAATTAGGGATATTATACAATGATTTAATATTTATTATTTCTCTATATTATTTTTGATGATGAAATAGTGATGTTCTATATTATTGATTCCTTACGGATAATTGCTTACCTGTAAGAAATTTTTAGAATTAATTGAATTGGTAGTTCAAAATATGAGGAATGTATAAGATGTACAAGTGACCGGAGGGGTTGGGTTATATATATCCCCTCTATGCATTGATAATAATCATGAGAAAAAATAGTAGGATTTCCATATTTTATTGGTACTTTATTTACACCTACCCATTTATGATGAATAATGACTTGGTGGAGAGGATATGATGGTAAGATTCATGTTATCTTTATTGAGAGGCCTGGATCATGAATTAAAAAAGTTATGCATTTCCTTTATAAAGAATTAAATTCTAATTATCTGTGTGATTTCAATGTTGATATTATCCATGTATTTGCATTGAAATCAACTTGTTTATTGAATGTATTGTGTTTTGGTTATCCAATCTACCATATTGTCCATACGTTATTTACTTATGATAGAGTCTGATGTACGTAACAATTTCTAAGAATCTGTTTTCACTCTTTATTTGTTAAAATGTCCCCAAGATATAAATAAGGATATTATTAATGATATCAATGATTTAAGAACATTTTATATGATATGTTTTATATTTCAAATATAATATGAGAATCATAAATTTATCTAGTTTTCCAATTCTACCAAGCGGATCGATCCAGTATGATGGCATCCCTTGTATCTTGTACCAATGCAATAAAGTAAACACTGGCATTGGTTTACTAGAGTTGAGTTGTTATAGGGGGTTTGAGATCAATTTTAGTAGGAACATTGGGATGTATATTTTAAATGAACATAGATAACAAGATAATTATGATAGTCCCTTATAGAATCCAAAAAATTTTACCTTTATAGGGATTTTTATTTTATAGTTAAATATTAATTATGATTATTAGATAAATCAGTGTTTTCCATTGCTTAATGATTTTAACACCATCAATATTTTACATTAATAACATTATATTTTATATCATATACGACATGAAACATCGAGACTAAATGAATCACAATATACTATTCAAACGTGACCATTAAAACCTAGCCATTAAAATTGGTAGTATTAATAAGAATAACAACTTTTTGATTTTTTTTATAAATATTTAACATAAATAAAATATATTGGAAAATAAATACTCAATTTTTACTAATGTCTTTATAAGAAATACAAAAAATATATTTTTTTGTCAAAAATGTTTTTAATGATTTTTGTGACAAAATAATATAATTAACTTCTAAATATTTACAAATTTTATTGCAGAAAGTGATTAAATTTTTAAATAATCATGTAAAAATTAAATTATGTTATTTTTTTGTATTTTTATGAAGAGTAATGTTTTGTTGAATAGTGAAAAATACCGCTTTTTGTAAAACTCAAATTTTTTTCAATAAATTAAGTAATTTAAAATTTCCATTATGATTTTAATTTTAATTAATAGTAACATAAGTTATATTTAAATATATTTAATTTAATTAATTATATTTTACTTTTATTTATGATATATCTTTATATACGTTTATTTTTAGTCTTAGAAACACAATTTTCTGAAAACTGATTTTAAGTGCATAATGTTTCTCCATTTTAATTAATGAAAATAACACCTAAGGAGGAATGATTTATATGAAATATATATATATATATATATATATTAATAATAATTTATATAATGATGAATACTAGTCATATAGTTAATGTAAGATTATATTTTTCTTAAATATTACATTTCTTGGAAAACTATTTTTTTCAAAATAGTCTTTTGGTTAATTTTTAAATAAAAATCTTATGATTATGGGGATTTAATTTTATAAAATTTATTTTATATTTAAAATAATCATAATTAATATTATTTTATATGGTAGATATAATTTTCTGTTATAATGAATAGTAAAAATAGTAAAACTTAGTCACCATTATAAAACGGTAAATCGGGTCAACCTAGAATGAAACTAAATGATAAGGCACCATTTTAATATTAATTTTTATTTGATTAATATATTTATAACATTATCACCTTATTATATCTATTCAATTACTTATGGGACACTTTCCCATGAAATTCATATATATAATAATTTATGTAAATAAAATGTAAAAATATCACTCATTTTCCTTTAAATATCTATTATATGTTCACATTGGGATACAAATAATCTTGAAATGAATATTAAATTTTATTTTCAATATAATGAAATTAATTTCATCATTTAATTTTATTTTTAACTTTTAGTGATTATATAGTGACCTTAAATGTTTATACAACACTAACACATCGCTTTTGTAAATAGTGGAGAACTCAAGATAAATAGATTTAAAAAAATTAAAAGTAATGTATTTGGGGTTATTTCTGGTTAAAAAATAATTTTATAGTTAAAAATGATGTATTATTGATGGTTAGATGGATTATATTTGAGATTAATTATTATTATTATGTATTTGAAGTCAAATTAAATTAATAGTGTCAAAATTGACATTAATGATATTTTATGTTAAATAATATTTTATTAGTTATTTAAAAATTATAAAAAAAATAAAATAGTAAAATTAGGATTATAAATAGCCTAAAATTTCATCTAATTTTCTTTTATTATCTAATTGGTATCTTGTATGCAACATTATAAATCATTCAGTTTGAAAAAGTTGTTAGCGCGTTTAAGGTTAAAACAATTTTACAAGGGGTAAACAAAGAGATAAGGGTTTTTTTCTTATTAAACTTGTATAAATAATATTTTATATTCATATTTAAACCTTATCCTATAAAAAAATATATTTCTTTAACTTTTTTTCATTTTAATTTAACATTACCTTATTATAATTTAACACTTTAAGAAATTCCAATGGTGCCCATCCCCTCACTTATAAAAGTGAAATCCCTCTCCTCTCCAATCCAAACTTAAAGAAACATTATTATTGGAATATAACTTCCCAAAATAACTTCCTTATCTAATTACATTCAATAGTACTTTTATTGATCATAAAAACATCCTAGGAAAGCATTTGGTGTAAACCTTAAGAAGTTTTCGAAAGAAGAGGTATAGTTCTTAATCAAGAGTTTTAATTTTAATTCATATTCTACCTACTTTAAATATTCTTAAAAAATCTTGAAATAATTACCAAGGTATATTTAATATAATGATATTTTATTATGTTAATTTAAAAACCAATATCTATCTCTTCTTCCATCAAATGGGAAACCAAACCTTTGTTCGTGTTTACGAAAGACTGTCACCTCACATACCGATGTAACTCATTTTCCATCACCTTCTATTATGGATGGTTCTAATGATAGATTTTATGTATATATATGATATTTCTTAAATATTTATCATTATTATAAAATAATAAATAATTTACTTTCTTAATTTTATATTTACTAAAAATGATAATTTTGTTCTTACTATGTGTGGACTACCACTTCCACGAAGTGATGCGATTCATTATTCATCGCCACATCACATGGATTATATATATAAGTATATTTAAATAAATAATATTTTATTTATTATATTAATATAATTCTAAAAAGATAAAATAATACTTACATTCTTTCCATAATTATCGTTGGAAAATAGAAATGTTGCTTATGCGTACGTATGACATACCATCTCCATGATTGTAACACGGTTAATTTTTCATAACCATATATCATAATTGGTTTTAAAATTATAATTTATGTATATAAATTATAATAATTTCATTATTATTATTTTGGATATGATGGAACAATGAAATCTTATACTATAGTCAAACTACTAAAGTCATTTTGGACATATAAACTAAATATCATCAAAACATCCGATGTGAACTTAATTGATTATGTAATTAAATATAACATGGAATTAAGTAATATATAATGATAATAAACATGAAAAATTTTCTTATAAATGTAAATAATTCACCAATTTGTTTTATATGGTGTATATAATACCCCCTTTAAATGTTATATCATGAGTCCCCTATAATTCATGGTATTATTTTGTTCAAATAAAAAATATTTCACCCAATGGTATTTGACTTGAAATTTACCATGTGGTAAGGTGTTTTATATCTCAATTTCTTTTCATTGGGTTATATTACTTATTCATTGTCTTTATTATTATAAGATTATGTGGGTAATATTTTTGATGATTTTATGTTGAATTTCCACCTTTTTTATTTGGATTTAAATTTGATACAACCAATAAATTCATCAATTAATTCCCACTTCAACGGTATGTTCTTTGTAATAGTTTCATCTAAATTTCCACTCCATTAAGATATAATTGATATTATAAACCTATTTATTTATATGAGCTATATATGCTTATCCTATGATAGTTTTATGACTAATATCTATATATTCATGATATTTAATGATTTATTTAATGTTATTTCTTCCATGGTGGTTATAATTCCAATGTTAGAAAATAGGAAAGAGGTTTATGTTTCAATCCCATTTTAATCGAGATTATTTATGATTGAACTTAAATTAAACAAATAATAATATCCTTATTTCATAAAACCATTTCATTTTTAATCTCCTCTACATATTTATCTTACTTTTATGTTTATGTACCATTGTTATCTCTTTAGAACAAAAAAACATTCTGAAAATGTTTTATAGAATAAACGACCTTATTTATCCTTTTTCAATCAAAAAAAAATTATTCCATGTCCATATTTTCTATAAAAAATCTATTTTTTAATATTATACAATAATTTTTAAAATAAATTTTTACTAATTCTTTAATTTTTACAAAAAATTTAAAATTAATCTTCTTATTCTTTTCTGAACTTTGTACTTTTTAAATTTTTACTGAAAATGTGAAATGAATATTTATTTTAATGTACTTAGAATGGATGGAATTTTCCCACCATCAAGACCACTCATTACTTTGAAGTTTCCTTTACATGTTTATGATATTCCTTTCAAAGAAGTTTTCTTCCAAATATTCTAGAAAATTTTATTTTTAAAAATAGACTTCCAAGGTGAAAATATATTTTCCTCAAGAATTTTTTCAATGACCTTTTAATGGAATTCCTATTCATCCACGATAAAAAAAACCTTTATTTTGTTTATACACTACTTTGGATATATTTTAATGATACTATTTTGTAAACTTTCTCCTTGGAACTCATCGCCTATTCTTTGTCTCCCTCATATATTAATATGTGTTCCTAGAACTCATACCTGGTGTCATCTCTTTGTGGACTCTGGTTAATTATGATTGTTTTTTCTCGACATTCCAAGGGGTATCAACAAGGTATATACCTTATATTAGGGAATTAGTCAGGTTGGGAATCATTGTCATGTCTAGGCAATGGAACATTGGGCATCTGTATTCTTCCTCATAGGAGGGAATCTCATGGGTGCAGAACTCAAGGCATCCCATATCGATCTTGGGATATTTGGTGGAAAAGTAATGTCTCCTAAGGTTTTCCTCAGGTATACCATGTTTAACATAAGGTAGAAGTGTGGTAGGTCACAAGTTTAATGTCTTGCAGAGACAGAGAGAGGACGATCACAAATCCCAATGGAGTTGGATCATAGAGGTGCATCCCTATGATGGATCACCTAGAAGGTTTACTGAATGGGTGGATTAGAGTTCCTATAAAGGTGGGCCCGAGGAGTTGTGTCCCGTAAAGGGAAGATATCACATTGTTAAGGCTGATCTGAACACTTTTGAAGTTGGATCAGGGAGGTTCACTCTTAGGAGGTGAACACCAAGGTTTACCATTGGTCAGGATTGATCCTCATGGAGGTATCCTATGTACCCTGTTTATAGGATAGGGATCAAAACCCTTGTAGTCCTTTGGATGGTGTGGGGATTATGCATGGGATTTTATCTTTACAAGAGGATTTATTGTGGTTGGATTATGCGGGTTGTATGGGGATTACGAGTGGGAGCTACCTAAGTGATGATAGAAGCAACATTGATGTGGTTGGGGATTATATGTAGGAACGACCAATGTGGGTGGCATGATCTCACTATGATTTTTCGGATCTAATAAGATAAGGATAGATTATGGGTGGATTGGATGGAGTGTATGGATTGTTGGGGGTATTATAATTGAATTTCAGGGAGGTTTTTTATGTATCCTAGTTAGTTTGGAATCAAATTTCATGTAGTTATTAAGGGGGAGTTGGGGCTTACACCTGAGGTTTTGGCCTAAGAAAATGAAGCATATGGTTGGGGATTACTCCATGAGGTATTTCTATATGGAAAAATGAGGATGATTTGGGCTTACACCTAAAGAGGAGGCCTATGGGGATTGGATGGATGTCATGGAAATTAATAACCAATTATCCCACATGAGTCATTTTTAGTGGGAGAAATAAAAGGAAGCAATATCCTTGATGCTCATGTCATGAAAGAAGTGTCGATGAGAGGTGGTGTGGGGATTACATGTCCAAGTAGACCAAGGGGGATCTCATTCCATCTTAGGTGGATATTAGTCCCTGTGTTTGGGTATTATTCATGGAATCATACCATGGACACAAAACCTGAAGGAAGAGAAAAATAGAGGGATATTGGTTACCATCCCTTCTCTGACCTAGTGGATGAGGGGGTGAGGTAGATAAAAGGTGATGCCTCATACAAGAAAGGCTAGGATATTACTCTAGGATAGATGTCTAGGAGGATATCAATCCATGTAAAAAGGGTATAGAGGATTACATTCCATGTCAATAGGATCTCATTACATGGGAGTAGGATCTCATTCCATGTCAGTCTTACACAGTACATCATGCGTTTTTTTCACAAGGATAGGTCACAGTTTAACATCATGTATTGAAGATGTTTGGTGCTAGGTAGTTTTACATCAGGCAGCTCGAATGTGGTAGACTCACTCCTCACCCATAGATCTTACATGACCATCTTACATAAACCCTTGGGAGGGGGACTTCTTCAGCGATTCCATGGTGGAATGATGGGAAGGACTGGTCACTCATGAGGTCCATGTTAGCATAACTATACTAAAAATTAGAAGGAATTAGCATACCTATGGTGAAAAGAAAGTGGAAAATAGGAATCTTAGGTTGCACATGAATTGGAGTGTGCCCTAGGAATGGATGGTGCAGGTCACATAAGTACTTGAAGTGAAACTAAACCAATCCTAGAGGGATATGGAAGCTTGTAGCACTCAACCTTTGTGTAGAGGTGTTAGCTAAAGGGAGGAAACATGGTGAGGCCTAATAGAAATACATCAAAAATTAGGGGTCCTCAAAGAGGATTTCCTTTAAAATATCAGGTGATTTTCAGAGGACATGGGTTTCTCAAAGGATTGGGATTTGTAAAACATGGTTAAACTACCTTGGCATGAAGTCAATAGTTGGAAACAGAGTGCTTCGTGAAGGCCTAATGCTCTGTAAATCCTCAATCATCCTAGAGGGACTTATTCTTTAAAGAAGGGTGTAGGAATTTGTGAAAGGAATCCCCAACTTAGGTGGGGGGGGGGGGTTTAGGAATAAGGGGATGGGGGTTCCAATATTTTCCAGTACCTTGAATGATTCATTTTCTGTTTTGTTCACAGTGCTCAGGTGCTTTTCAAATTGGGATATCCCAAGTTGAAAGGTTGGGGTATTCATTAATTTAAGGTAGAATAAGATAGGTATTTATAAGAACAAGGGTTTTATGATTTTAGGAGGCATGTTGAAAATTAAATGTGGGCTCTATGAATGGTTGTGGCTCCATCAGACTGACGGATCTATCAATCAACTTTCATCGCGGGCATTGAGGTTCATTGGAGTCGTGTAAAATTTTTTTACAACCTCATGCATTCGTGGGTATGGGGGGCCCATTGTGAAATAGATTTATAAGGAAACCCATTAAACGGGATTCTAAGTTCATTTGAGCATGGAATATCTTCCAAAAAGTTCGATATTATCCACTAAACCCATGGAACATATTTTGACACCAAAATCCCCCCCCCCCAGAATAGTATCCGACAGGAGGAGGAGGGTTGGATTCTGAGTGACAATCATTGAAAATCTGAAACATAGCCCCTTATTTCAAGAATATTTGTTGTCATAATGGCTCGTGATTCTAGAATCCTGATGGTCATGGATGAAAATCACTATGTGAAGACAATTTTCTATAAATATTTTTGGGGGCCCTCAAAATATACTAAACCTTCTCATGGATACAAGACAATTATCTCTTTTCATGAAGCACATTTTCTCCAAAATAGGTACTCCATAGATATATTATTTGAGAACCATATATCTTGGATCCTAGATTCATGAACTATTTTTAGAAAACCAAGATTTGAAGTAAACTATTTCCTTTTTGAAACGTGTTGGGTACACTAAGGCCTCACAATCCATTACTCCACAAATGAGCTCCGTGAATGGAATTCATGAGGCAGCCTTCTAAAACTGTCTAAGTCTCAAATTTAATGTCTTATTAAGAGGTTTATCAAGAAATCCTTGTCAATTCTACTAGAAGGGAAGAAATGGAGAACAAAATTATGATTGGGAAGTACATTTGGAGCCATTGCAACCAAGAATCCCTGATCGAGCTAATGTCAAAATCTAAGAAAGAGTAACCCCTATTCAAGAGACATTTGTTGTATGGATTTAGCTTGAGAGATGATGAATTAGTTCTATCATCTAGCTGGGACAAACCAACCTACTAGTTTAGAGGAATACCAGGGAAGTAAAAGTGGCATAGGGTTGCTGATAACCATATCTATAAGGACCACTCGCCCATAATGGATGACTGTCTCTCTAAACATGCCAACGATGTCAATGGGAGGATGATGGGGTATAATGAATCTACATCGCAATATAATACAATCATCAAGGTGGGCCTAGGAAACCCATATAAAGGATGGACTAATAATTAGTACTTGCACTAGGGTAGAAACTTCATAGATGAATAGGCTTGGGCCTACTGGGTGTGCACGTCTTGTACTAAGTTTGTGCTGAAGATGAGGCAAGCAGGCTTGTATTAAGTGGCATGGGATTCTCAATTCCATGTCTATAAAGTGTGTAAGATGATACTAGATTAGTTTAGTATATGTTTATTAGGTACAAACACATTTCATATTAATCATAGAGAGGTTAGCATCAGCCTCTGGGACCTTCATCAGATTTATAGAATCTCTATCCTGTAGGGGTTGTATGACAAGTTTCTCACCACAGTGAATGTGTGGAAGGATCATGTGCATTTTCCACATTTTGAAAAGGTGCTGCTGGATCTAGTTCCGGGAATGGCTGATGAAAAGTAGAGGGAAAGGTATTTCCACTTTAAATAATGGTTCATTCATTTTCTGAACTGCCCGATTGAGGATCCCACTAAAGAGATGAGGTGGACATGAAATTGCTGACAAGGCCATGTACCTGTCCAAGAGGAGTCTAGAAAGGAAAATATGGATTCTACTTTAAGATCCTAGTAGAGATCCAGTTGCATCTATGGGGGTACAAAATTAAAACTGAGCCTCATCCCATTGTTTGGTTGGTCAGGTTCATTGCAGAACTCATTTGTGGATGGATTATTCCTATAAGGGACATGCATATAGGGGTACAACCGAGCACATTTATTTTGGAAGTGATGATGGTAACAAGGTAGTGTGTCAATCATGGAATCCCTATTCTAGAAAATCTATATAAAGTGATTTGACATATCAGTGAGGGGAAGAAATTTTTGCACCCCTGTACGTCATTCCACTTCCTATACAGCTGGGTGGTTATGCACATGGGAGTTTATTAGTATCTTAACCCTGTAACCCCTCCTGATATGAACTTCCATCCAACAATTCTAAACATTTCTGGGATCTTACTATTCAACCTAGGCTTGATAGATGTGTTGAGCAGGATTGTGTTGGTGTATCATTTTACCTTCCACTAATTTCTTCTTCCAATGGAGGTGGTGAATGATGATGAAATAGGGGCTGAGGAACAATGTTCATACCTCATATTCTTCTAAAATGGGGTGTTGGTGGAAAGAGTCAATTGTGATCTGATCTATGAGCCATACAACCTTCATCAGTTCACAAGGCAGTTCAGGTTCCTATAAAGGCTGACTCAAAAATTGTACATAGAGGTACTACATGAAAACCACCCTTCAGTAATGAGGTAGCTCTGGATCATATTCACTCATGAAGATTGAACGATTCAAAACAAGTTTACCCCATCCATTGCTACACATGAGCTTACTCATGGCTATGTGAAGTGATGGGGAGCTACCTATTTGAGGGTAAAGATGGGGTAGCGTACCATACAAGCTAATGAGGGAGTGGACTCTCTACCTTGGTGCTGAATCCAAATAGTGGTGAGAGAGAATCATACTAGCTGGTGTAGCAACCCTAGCTTGACGTAAATGGACATTACATTACTTTTGCAGAATACTTAATACATAACAAAAATAGACACCCATGGACTGTAATAGTTTAGTGTCTTTGGAAACTCAGAACATAATCTTCTAATCATGGTGAAAGATATTCAACATCTCCCATAAAGATCTTCCCATTTTGTTTTCTTACCTAAAATATTTCTTTATGCCCTAGGGAAAAGAAAACATAGAAATGGTGAGCTCGAATGCTCAATAAGGGTAAAAATGGAGAACATAAAACAATCCATAAACATTTGAACGTAAAAATAGGAACATAAAATTTAAACATAAAAATCATGAGAAATGACATAAAACTTGGCAGTACATAAGGCATGGATCATAAAGAAACATTAACCATAAAATAATAGCATTGTAATAAAACATGTAATTTTGGAAAACTTAAAAGCACATATTATGATTTCCATAGTAGCCTAGGCATTTCTTCCACAACCATCATAGTGGACGAAGTCCATTACTGAACTAGGTTTACTTGCCATTCCAGCCCTGTATTACGGAATCATATTTACTTTCCATTCTAGACATGTTTATCTCATGAGATATAAATCTTTACCCAATGCATTGGAGGGATATATAGGTCCCAACCATCTCATAATGAAATAATTCTTTCATGTTCCACAAAATAAACATAAATCATTCATTATAACCTAACGAATAAAATGGGTTTCATAAACATCATCCCATCATAACATAGTCTATATAAAACAATGGATATAATTTCATAATAAAAAAAATCAAACCATGTAAATAATAGAGACATTATTCTTGAAACAAAACCATATTAAATAACTTCATCATAGATGGACAATAGTTTTGATAAAACACTTGAAATGAATTCTTGAGGAAAATATCCTTTCTTTTTTCAAATCATTTTCTTTTCTCAAAATGATGTGCAATTTAAAAGAAAATAATTTTGTTGAAAATAATCATGAAATATTGTATAGGAATATTTATGTAAATAATGCATTATGAAATCGTAAAAATGCTTTCATGCCGTATAAGTTAAAAAAAACATTCTTCTCGTACTTTTTCTAGAAAAGTCAAAAAGTGCCTCGTATAGTAAACAAAAGAAATATTCCTTCCATACCATGTGGTAAAATTCAAAAAAATGGTAAAAATGACTTTAAATATACATGAAAGAATATTAAACATTTTATGAAAACATTTCTAGAAAACATGGACATGGATGATAAACATAACCCCAATAAATACTTACGAATAATAAATCCCGGATAAGAATGAGATTGGAATAATTATCCCTTACCTTAGGTCCAATTTCTTTCATACATGCTCAAAACTCCGGCATAATGATTTAAATAATGTTATTGAATTATTCTAGAATCATATTTATTTTTATGATATCATATATGGTCATATTCTTTTCGGTTTATTAGTAACATTTCATTGTTATTCGTTATTCTGGTGTTAACTAATTTATGTTATTATGCATGTTTTGTTGAATAAATTCTTATTCCTATTTTCAGGACATAGTTATATCATTTACAGAATTTTATTAGTATAATATATATCATATTAATTCATTAAATTCATTTATATAATCATTCTTCAATGAAGATCATGTAGAAAAAATTACATCGCATCGTGGAGACGGTAGGCCGTACGTACGCACGAGCAATGATATCATTCCCATGATTATGGAATTGTATTAAAGTGTATGGTGTATAATATTTCAGAATCAATATAATTTTTAAATAATCATATATAGTTATTTCTTCCATAATTATACCCATCCAAGTATGTCAGTGATGAAAAACAGATCACACCACGACATGGAGACGGTAAGTCTGACGTACGCACGAGCAGTTATTTCATTTTTCGTAGGACGGATAGAAGGTTAAATAGGGTTGTTTAATATTTATAATAACATATTAGTATATTATTGATACTTATGTTATTAATTTATAATGAAATAAATAAAAGAAATAAATCTGAAAGAATCGGTAGAAGATATTACCTCTACCTCAACGCAGCTCCTTTAAAATTCCTCTTAAGGGACTAGAGTTGGTCTTTTGAGAAGACCAAAACCTCCATAATGTTAATAGGTAAGTTTAGAAATGTAATAGTCAGTGTTTGGACGATATGGAAGGCTTAAAATGGTGTGAAGAGGAGATGGATGAGGTGACCTTTTATAAGAGAAGAGAGGGGCACTTTTGGAAACCTCAAAAATATTAATTAATAATACAATCAAACCCCACTTAAAAACCCCAAAAATTGACTCAATTGAAATATGAGATGATATAGGGTTTTAATATCATCAACCAATAAAATTTAGACATGTTTCAAGTTTATTTTAAACCATATCATTTTGATTTATCCATATTTAATATATTTAACTTTATTTGTGGTAATAGTATTCTAATTCTTAAATTATTATAAATACTTACTTATGTGTTGTTAATTTTTCATAATTAGATACATTATTAAATTTTAGACCATATAATTTTCATTTTGTAATTTTTAAATATTTTTTTGGTTTTTAAACAATTTAATAATATGTTATTTTTATAAAATACCAATAGTGTCAATTTTGACACTATTCATTTATTCGAATTTGAATAAAATCCAAACATAATATATATTAAAAAAACATTTAATAGATTCATAACATGTCATATTCATCTAAAAAATTTGTGGATCACATTAATTAGTTCATATAATATTTATTTTAATATTTTTAAAACCATTTATTTGATATTTCTCTTAATAAAATAATTAATACAACATTTTTGTATAATTATTTAATATACTTATTTTTGCATAAAAATTAAAAATAAAATACTATGATGAATAAAAATCTAATATATTTTATAATAATACTTTTAGTTAAATTTATCTTCTAAAACAACCAACTTTTAAAATGTTATCTTTATTAAATTATGAAGGTGACAACTTTGACATCATTTAAAATAAAATAATATAAATGTCATTATCTATTTTATGTCTCTAAATGGTCCAAAAGTCTACCCTTGGATGATTATGGTGTATATATACTCGACTAATAAGTTTTGGTCAAGTTTTTCGGCCTTTTGATGGGTATTATTATTTTAATAAAAACTATATTATTGATTTCTCACTAAATAAATAATTTATGCATCATTAATGTATAAGTTATTAAGGTAATTATATATTTTTTTAAAATTAAAAATAAATTACCATGATAAAAAAACATTTTATATTTCAAATTAGTATTTATAATCGAATTTATATTTTTTTTATCCTTATATCAAAAAAAAATTAATTATTAAAGTTTGAGTGAGACATATTTCACTTTCCATTAAATAAAATAAATTAAAGGTCTTAATCTCATCCAAGTGGGTTCCAATAGATAAAATTTCAACCCAAGTATATTTAG
The DNA here is from genome assembly GCA_963277665.1 of Viscum album. Classification (NCBI taxonomy): domain Eukaryota; kingdom Viridiplantae; phylum Streptophyta; class Magnoliopsida; order Santalales; family Viscaceae; genus Viscum; species Viscum album. The sequence continues at coordinate 68,836,475 of OY728154.1, forward strand.
GATGAAATATAATTATCCAATTATATTAATACAAGTGTTAGGGTAATGTTATAATATTATTTTTACCCTTAATTACCTGATTTACCTTTTACTATGGTAAATACAATTTACCATAGTTACTATTCATAATGTCCAAAAGTAAAATTAGACTATTAACATAATTTGGACCTACTGATTCCAAATATAAAATCGATTTTTCCAAATTTGAAACACAGAAGTTGCAGTAATTAATTTAAAATTAATCTCGTTGTCGAAAAAAATGGGTTTTTGTTCAAAACATTACAAAAGATTGTAATGATTTTTCCTAAGAATTCAATGTAAAATTAATGATAATGACATAAATTATATTAAATTGAAAAAATATATTTTATTTATACTTTAAAACCATTAAATATTATAATTTAACCATATAAATTATCTTGATGAAAAAGGTTTCTTTTAATTAAAATATAGTGTATTTTTACTATTCATCAAAATATGAAAGTTATCATAAAAATATGAAAAATATATCCAAAGTAAATATTTTATCCTGATTCAAAATAATTAGTTTATTTTTTCAAATTGAACTTATAAACTTTTCAAAAATTATATTTAAAATGGGTACGCCTTCAAAAGGCGGCAAAACAACATTTTTTGAAAAATACTTTCTTTGTATGAAAATTTGATTTTGTTCTCATACCAAATTCTAGAAAATGTGTAAGATGAATTATAATGTTATAAAATTAAAAATGTGGTTAATACTATTCATAATGGATATTTCATGAAAATAATATATTGTTGTTTAGTGAAACTCAGTATTGCGTACAATGCAATCCATCAAGGAAGGTCACTTTTGTGTGTAACGTAAGCCAAGTCAGTATTGTGTGAAAGATTACTTTGGTGTTTTATATAACATAAGACATAAATAAAATTAAAAATAATCTTTCTCATAACATTTTGGGGTGTTAAATTTGTGTTAGGGAACATCATGGTAGTAGAGCAGCAATGATAGAGCCAACAATTCAAGAGTCTGCACTAGCCAGAAGTGGAGAAAGAGGAGAAGAAACACCATAACCAAGACTCCCATCCAAGAAAAATTGGGAGGAAGGGGATATATCTAGAGGGTTAAGAAATATTCCCACTCAATCTCTTGGTAAGAGGTTTCATCAAGTGAACATTTCGGATGATGTCGTTTACTGTAAGGCTTATAGAACATAGGATATCAACTGGTAGTTCCTTGACCCCAGCAGGATATGGGACCAACTCAACATAAATGGGATGAAAATCATAGGGATCAGTTATTCCAAGGTTGGATTCTTCATGTCTCAAGAAGAGGGTGTGCAGTATTTCATGGATCTGAAAGATCTAGTGCATTCTCAAGGCACTGCTTTCCTGATGATAGATCAAGTGAACGTACTATTGGATCTGACCTCCCTTCTACGACTGTTAGTTGTTGATCTGGTGGTGCACTACCATTTTCCTAAATAATTGGATTAATTCTGGGGAGAATATACCAATGAAAGGATCCCTTCAAATGACGGTGAGATCACAACCTCTTTATGGAAATTCATAGAAATTATTAGAGTAAGTTTCAAATAATTTTCCCATGTTGCTTATTCCCTCATTATTTATCTATATTTTCTAATTAAAATATATTCTATATAGGATAAGCTTGTATAAGGGACCCCTACTTATGGTGATAGAGGTGCAATAATGAGTTTAAAGTACTATGCTCTAGGATCTGTTTCTAAGGAAAAAGTGGTTGTGGGGTTGACCGATGTCGGTGAGGTTAGATCAGCTGCCCCATAATACCCAGAGCCCTCATTCATTTATGGGGGTCCATTCCCTAGTATCCCAACAGAGGAGACACATGATCCTAATAATCCACTTCTCAGCTTCTATAAGTTCCTTGGGTTACAGATTCCATTCATTGTATACTTTATTGGGTTGACTGATATGTTTTCAGAATTAATAGTGTTGGTAGTAGTATGTGATTTTCTATTTAAAATGGTCAGAGGACCTGGGATAACTTTTCCAGTAGTGGTGTCATTTCACATGGAGCTTCCCATTTGAGATGACCAAGCCACAACCTCTGGTGAATATTTAGTTGTGGCTATGGATCATGCTACTAATGGGGAGGAACTCAGGGATGAAAAGGATAACACCATTGAGGTGGGATCGAGTTAGGATGATCATCCTCACAACATGGATCCCAACCCATCTGAGAGGAGGTCAAAGGAAGACCCTGCTATGAAATTACTTGTTTCCTTCCTAGTGTATGAGCCTGATGATCATAAAGATTTAGACAACTCTAACCCTAGGGTGGAAGAAGAGAATCACATCATCTAGAGTAGGGAACAGAGGTGCATTCAACTATTCATCGACTAAACTCTAGAACCAAAATGGGTGATCTGTATAAAATCAATTCAATGTTACCTACATAAATTGTGAACTATAGGGGAATATTCTTGAGGCCTCCATATGTTGTTCTATGATTAGATTGCTGAGAAGATGTAGGGGGTGGTATCCAGCATCTAGAAGCCTCCTGGAATAGGGAGATGTCTAACAACATCTAAAAGCTCCAAGAGGCCAACCTAAAAAATAAAGCTCCCGGAAGAAGAAATAGACGTGTGGTTCTCCTTCATCGACACTCAATTAAGGCTCTTTTTTCAACTGAGGACCCGTATAGAGGTGTCCAAGGAGCAGATAAGACAGGGATTGTGCTAAGTTGATGATCTCCAAGATGAGCGGGACTGGGCGCAGATTAGGGCCAATGAGCTTCATTCAGGGACTGAGGAGGAAGAAACAGAGCTCATGAGGAGTGAGCCGACACTGGAAGCCACACACCATAGGTTTGAGAAACTAAAATTCTTAGTTTGATGGGTAGATCTATAGGAGAAATTATTCCAAAACTCATAACTCACCTATTTTGGAACTTACTATGTTCATGGACACATTTATTTGTCTTCTTAATTATACTACTTAAATAATATATGTGAGGAAACTAATCACTACTTCATAAGCTCATGTGGGTCATGTACAGTGTGATAGATAATGGATGAACAAAAAAAATTCACTTTGTAAGAGAGTTCCAGATAATCATCAAATACATGGGGTCTTCCATTGTTGACCGACCGTTGGGAGTTTTCGGACAAGGGGAGATTGTGACTGGAAAATAGGGATTTGAGGATATCTGAATAATTTTCTAGTGTGCACTAGTGCATAAACTAGATAACACCAAGAGCATTAGAATCAATCCAAACAAATGGGGATAAATAGTGTGAATTAAAATGCCTAAAATTTGTAACATGGTGATGAAAGTATGGAAGTATAGGATGATTTATGATTGTGTTTGAAACACATTATCTGTACAGCTATCCTGAAATGGGGAAAAAATGATGTTCGACCACTTACTATGTTTGAAACATGAAACCTACCTCAAAATGACATTTGAAGTATTTGGGAGCATTGGCCTAAGATTATAGGTGATCCAAGAGTGGCATGAGACTAGGACTTTAGGGTGTCCCTTCATACATTAAAAATGATGATGATCCAAATGAGGGGTACAAAAAGCATTGAATAGAGTGATGGAATATTCAAATGAATCCCAAAAGACTTAGAATTACACCATTATGGCTTAGAGAACATTGGTGTAAATGCAATGGTCTGAACAGAGATCGAACCTGTCTTCTAGGGGAGTGCCAACTCAAATGTTGAGCGGTAGTTGAAGATGATTACAATGTGATAGATGCCCATAATTAAGGGAGAGGAACTTTTATATAAGTTCTTATGATGATTTACAGATTTACATCGAACAAATGAGGATGATGAAAAAATCATATGGTAAGTACGATGCATGGTATAGTTTAACATCATGTGATAGAGACATTTCAGATAGTTTAAGGTCATATTGCTTGAACCATGAAAAAGGTGTTTGTTCAAAGACATTCATGCAGTGTGAGAGTTAAAAACCTGATGTGATTGATTCTAAGGAAGCCATTCACAACCTAAAACAACTCTGAAAAATATTGCACATAGTTTAAAGCCATACAGTCTAGACCATAATCAAGAAAAAAGGGATGAATGTTTGATGTAACTTGTGGTTAGTCCCAAATACCAAATTTATGGGAATCTCTACATATCTCATGAGGATGAGAATCAATCCAAACATAATTCTGAATCATAATGTGGTAGGAGACTGAAACTAGTGGTGGAAATCATCTCTAGAGAAGGAAATTAGTCATCCCATCAATATCATGGGCCTTTTTTAACTTTTTATGATATAGTTATAGTTTAATGTTGTGCATTGGGGATGTCATATCTTATTTTAAGGTCATATAATTCATAACAATGAGTAGGATATCTCAAATGGGTATGTGTTGCATGGTATCTTGAAGTACCTGATGTGAATGAGGACCAAGGAGGCCCGAAACAACACCAAACATTATTGAGAAAGTCTCATATACAGTTTATAGTTGTGTAAAGTGGACTATGATGATGCTAAAGGGAAAAAAGGATTGATGGATCTACAGTCAGGCCTAAAGATGAAATGTCTAGGTGTCTCTACATATCTCATGAGGATGAGAATTAAGCCACATGTAGTTATTGGAGGTGATATCTCCCCATGTGGATCTAACCCATTCATAGAGAGGGGGATTTTCTTTGGAGTGTCTAGACTTTAATATATAATATAGGCATCAATAAGTACCCCGTATAGATAGGAATCAAGCTATATGTAGTTCTTGAAGATGGAATGGTAGGTGACCGATTTCGTGGCAATGTCCTCTCAATAAAGAACATTATTGAACTGTGCATTTTATCATCGTAGGGATAAGGTAATGATTATTACACATTTTTTCATCATTTGACAAGTAAATTGGTTGTTACATAGTTTAAATTCCTAGAACTTGGACTTTAGGGGATCCATTTTTAAATTCATAGAGTTCATACCAAAGGATGAGGCTTCTAAAGCAGAAATATGTAGTCTGGAATCATGAAAACACTTATGCGAGTGAGGGAGAAGGATCCCCACCACCACACAACACATTCCTGAGAAGAAATCCCAAATATTTTAAACTCATGATACTTATACTAGGGCCTTTCAATTTAATTTCATACAACTCACACCATAAGAGATGGGGTATTTGAGAATGGGGACATGTGAAGCACAGTAGGAACAACCCGATGTGAATGAGGGACAAAGGAGGACCACGCCGCACGATACATTTCCAAGTAAAAATCCAAAAATAGTTTAAATTCATAATTTCTGGACTTGGGTACCCATTTTAGCATCATTTTCATGGGAATTTGGGTATACACCATTTAAGGTCATGCGAAAAGGACCATTATTTCCCTATAGTTTAAAGTTGTTCAGCTAACACACTAGTTATTATGCAGTTTAACTTCATGAAAAGTTGATGATAAATGTGTAATTTAGCACCATACAATGCTGATGATGGACATTCATTTGAATTAATACTTGATGAAATTTTCATTGGTTTGAGGACTAATGCGCTCTCTATCCATGGTGACCGAAGAATATGTGCCATTGGGCTAGACCGTATGAATGATGTATGGTCCTTCCCACTTGGGTTCCAACATTGGTGGCTTCCATCTAGGTATCATTGGAATTCGTAGAGTCAATAATGTATCAACTTGGAGGAAAGATAGAAGGATAACCTTCTTGTTAAATTGCCTGACTATATTGTTCAAGTGCCTCCCTAAATTATGCAAGGCTCATAGCCTATTGTCATTGAGGGATTCTAGTTAAGATAGATGAACATAAGATATCTTGTCTAACACTTTCTGGTCATAGAAAACTATTCAGAGTGAAGGTAACTAAATCTATAAAGGTAAGAATACTTATTTTCTTCACACCAAAGAATATGAGTTCACCTGGTGGAATTCTGAGTCGTCTTTTGGTAATCCGAGAGGGCATTGGGGAGCTTTTCTAGGAAACTTTTCTTATTTTATCCCACTATATTCTGTAGAATATTGGAGAGGGGTTTTTTGAACATAGTGATATGTCCACTATCCTATGCATGGTAGAAAGAAGTATGGTTGTACTAGATTTTGTACTTCGTATACAACTTCTTTAGCTTAGAATTCAAGAATTTGGTTTCTTTGTTAGTGAGAATAACATGACAGACTCGGAATCAATCAATGATATTAGAGCTCATGAATTTGGCCATCGATCTGGATTTGACTTCCTTGAGAGGAATCGCTTCAACCAACTTTGAAAAGAAAACCTTCACAGTTAGAATGAACTTTCATTGGTGAGCTATTTCTGGTGGATTTGGTCCCACAACATTAACTCCCCAGACTGCAGAGGGCTAAGAATACTTTTTATTATGGAGGGGATCTTGCAGTCAATGAAAAAATTTGGCATGAATTTGACATATGTGGTACCTCTTGTCAAAATCAATATAGTCATAGACCATGGTGATCCAGAAATATCCCAGCTTTCGAATTTGTTGGGAGAGCTTTGACCCTACCTAATGGGAACCACATGACCCGACATGAACTTCCTTCATAACCTAGGGAATCTCATCTCCTTGAACACAGTGGAGGATAATTCTATTGAACCCACATATATATAGATTTTTCTTAAGGTTGGACTAAATCTATAGGGTGAACTATATTTCATAATGACAGATTATCTCACGTTCGGCTCTATTTGGTGAGAGAGTTTAATTATGAAGATACTCGATGAAGGGATTTTTCCAATCAAAGACTTCTTCAGCTATATAGGATACAATGGTTTTAATGTGGAAGCATCAGTAGTCACCTGGTTTATTTTTCTACCATCATCATCATCTATAATGATAGGATTGGTGACTTTGATGCACCACTTGAATGAATAGATCATCCTAATCAGGCTCTACAAGAGAAGTGGCTAGATAGGCCAAGGCATCGGCTCGACCATTCTTCAATCAGGGAACATGAGTCACCACTAGCTAAGAAGATAATCGGGCCATCAGAAGGAGAGTATGATGTATAAAGGTCATGAGATATGGCTTCTTGATGACATAATCATCATTTATTTTCTAGATTACTAACTTAGAGTCTCCATTTTTATGCAGGTGGGGAACATCAATCTCAAGGTCCATTTTGAGACTAGTAATGAGAGACTGATACTCTGCCTCATTGTTGGTGCAGCCTTCTGATAGTAGGAACAAGTAGGGAATGATAGACTATGATGGGGTGATAAAGATAACTTCTAAACCCACTCTATTGGATCACTGATCAATTTATCGGTGGGACTTCAGGAGGCACCATCAAAATGCATCTACCAGCATGGAATGGTTTAGTCTACTGAGAGGATGTCCTCATCTAGGAAATAAAAATTCAGAACCACCTCTTCGAGGGCCAGATGAGCAGCCAAAAATTCTACTAGCACTTAACCCTTTATGTTCTTATAAGGAAAAAACCTCACATCAAACTTCTGAAGAATCGCTGCCCAGCATACTAGTCATCCTATCAACATCAGGTGGTTTAGGATATACCTTCGCAGATCCACACAGAACACCAGTCGTACCTCATAATGAAGCAGGTAGTGCGGAAACGTCAATACTACAAAAAAATGTGTGACACAACTCTTATTAATATAAGAATATCAATACTCTGTTTTGAGGAGCATGCGACTGAGATAGTATAAACTCTTCTCTTTCCCTTCATTATTCTTATAAGCAAGAAGGGAACTAAGGGATCATTCCAAGGCGGTCACATAAAGGAAAAACGACTTCCTTGATATGGGTGGTATAAAAACCATTGATTTAATTAGATATTTCATGATCTCTTTAAATTTGGTTTAGTACTCTTCACCCCATTGGTAGATAGCTCCTTTCCTCATGATCCTAGAAAAGGGTTTACACTTGTAGGAGAAATTCGTAATGAATCAATATATATAGGACAAGTGGCCTTGGAGGCCTTATATATCCTAGAGTTTGCTCAGAAGAGGCATCATGCTAATGTCCTAGATCTTCCCTAGGTCATTCTTGATGAATCTATATCTGAAAATGAAATTTAGGAACTTCCTAGAGGTAAACCCAAAAGTACATTACTAGGGGTTTATCTTCAACTATTATGAATGGATGAAGCCTAAAAATTTCTCAAAATCTCTAAGATGGTCTTAGCACTGGAAGAATTTGACCACCAAATTATCCACATAGAATTCCACTAGAATCTTGAGGAACGGTTTGAGGATGTGGTGCATGGCCTGCTAATAAGTATCTCCTACATTCGTCAGGCCGAAAGAAATTACCTGGTAATAGAAATTTCCTTGAGGTGATCTGAAGGTGGAATACTCCTTATCTTCAAGGTCCATTCGGATCTGACAATACCTATAATACTGATCTAGGAAAGAGATATCCATGAATCCAAATATGATTTCAATCAATAAATATTTCATTGTATGGGTAAAATCATCCTTTGGATAGTGGCAGTTGAGATCCCGAAATTTGATACAAACTCTAATCTTCATGTTCTTCTTCCTTATATGGATGATGTTTTCTAGGAATTTGGGGTAATGAACTTCCTTGATGAATGTGGATTTGATGATCTTTTTAAATTCTTCCTTGTCCATAATACCATGAGATGGGTGAGTTTTTATGAGAGGTTTCTCGAACCCACAATGAATCACCAGAAGAACAAGATAGTGGATGGAGGCTTGAGGGTCCAACCCTGGCATCTCATCATATCTCTTGGAAAACACATCACGATGTTACTTTAGAAAATCCATGTAGTTTTTTTGTTCCTCTATAGATTTGGATTTTCATATCAATGTCATCCTCATATTTTCTTGTGTTCCGAGGTTCACTTGAATCAAATCATAGAAGATGGTGTAGATGACTTCCTCAAATGTGGGGTAGGGGAGTTTCTTCCATATATTTTTCATCGTCTGAGGTATAGGAATAACCTAGAGGAGATAGTGCATCCAAAATAACTGATTCTAGGGGAACACTGGTGTCTTCTTGGGCAGTGGTGGAATATTATTTGAGAGAATCATGCTCTGCCAAAACCATGGTGATAGAGGTTGTCATGAAAATTCCATTAGGACTTCGACCACATGGTCCATGCTTGATATTAAAGCAATGATGACAGGTCAGTTTTTGGTGGTTTAACCTATCTTGATGAAATAAGCAGCTCAGGCATACAACTTTAGCCATGGGATGAACATCTCGATACTTGAGAGGGTAGGGGGATTTGGTATCACCCAATCCTGAACTATGTAGGAGTATGAGGTAATATTATGGCCTTATTTTTACTTAGGTATGTGACACCCTTTCCTCTTAGAAATGAAAAGGAAAATCTCCAAGTATAGTATTCTAGCCTCTAACCAGTAAATTAGGAGGAAAAATGCATCATCCAGATCTATCCATAGGCTGAATGTGATAGAGGTATACTCAACCTAGTTGGTCTTCACCCTCTTTTCCTTAGTTTAGAAATAGGAAGAATCTATATAACATGCCTCACAAGAGTCAAAGGGGGATGCATCACCTTACATTATGCATACTCGACTATTGAGGGGGTACTTAAGGTATTTATGATACAAGGAGGGAACCGATTCATGAAGATGAAGCCAGGGCCTACCCATCAATGCGTTATAAGTAGTGACCTATGAGACAACCATGAATTTGGTGTTTTCTACCAAACTAATATACTAGGTCTTCAAATGTATCCTACCACATGGTCTATGTTTAGTCCTATTTACCTCTAAATATTTAGGTCAGAGGAGATCAAATATACTTCAGTAAGTCCCAGACTACGGAGTGTCCAGTTGGGATGAGATTAATCCCAAAACCTATTTCAACTAGACAGAAAATGAACCTACACACAATCTAATTTTATGGTGATGTACAATGGGTAGATGTTTCTCTATATGAGAGAGCCCCCATCGTTTCTAGATAAAGAGATGATGGATTAGAATTCTAACTACTCGAGCTCCTCAACATAGAAAGTGTCGGAATCTGAAACCTATATTCCAAACTAGAGGGATATTTTCAATGATTCTATAAGGGATTATCACATCTCTTATGATAAATGGACATCCTTAAGGATTGAGAGCTTTGATAAAATTATGGAAAGGTGCTTCATCACATCATACTTCCGTGTTATTTGAAAATTTATTCCCAAGGTAGGTCTCTCTGTGGCGGGTAGAATGATAGGAACTATTGGATAAACAACTAGTTTCTAACTGGTGTTGGTAAAATATTGATTCGCATTAAAAAAATGCCCAGAAGTACCACTGTATCACTATTGGTTGACTGAGGATTTTCTGGATGTGTCCGATCATGATGTGATTGTGGCTATTCTTCCTGGTCAATTAGCACAGTTAGCAATGTTGTTGGATCTAATGGAGCGTGCTAGAGGGACTATGTCTACTGATATCTACACTACACCTACTTTCTAGTCTTGGTAGTATACAAGTTCTGGCTTGAAGCACTGAAATGAGCATCCTGATGGTTTTCATGTTCTTGACTCCTTCTTTGATGGTGTTAATCTAGGAAATTTGGAGGTCCTACCTAGTATTCCTCATCATAGAGAACCATTTAGGGTTTCTATAGCTCGATGGTATTTATATAGGCATACTCTTGGTCATCATCAGAGGAGTCTTATACTACTGGACAAACTCAAGATGTTATTCCCATCTCTATAGGAATGAAGTATTTGAGGGTACGAGATGACTTTAGCATAAGTGGGGAGGGGGTTCTTTCCTTTGTTTCATTTATGCCTACTCTTCCAATACATTGAATACTGGGAGTTGGATGCAGAAGCGGCAGTCAAATAGGGTGCAATGACTTCAGGAGGTTCAGGCTGGCCGAAATGGGTATGGATGATTTCATGGACATGAGAAACAGCTTTGTTGGCCAACCAATCATCATACTTCTACGTCTTGTAGTTGTAAAACTATTACCACTCACTGGAACCATTTTTTTCACTTTCAAGCTCTGCAGAGATGTGTACTACCTGCACCAAAACATCACCCAAACTGACCACACCATTATCCACTTGGTCCTAGAGCCAATCCTTGAACTCATAGCATTGGTTTATGGTATTTCCAAGGATCATGTGGTAAGGGCAGTGTGTGAGACAATCAGTGATCTCATCCTCATGTGGTTTTATATATTCTGGCAGGTTTATGATCCCTTGTTCAAGAGTTTTGAAGAAATAACTGGGAACCTTGGCCTCTAAGAAGAAGTAATTTTTTTTCTCCTATCAAGAAAGGGAGCTCTGATAGCTTGTCCCTGATGAAGTGTTGGAGGATGATGAGGGTTCAAATCCACATTCCCTCATTTGGGTGGCGGTTTCTATCAAGGAGGTGCCTATTGATTCTGAACTAGGTTAGGTATAGACTGATGAGGTTGTTTTCCTCTATGAGGTTGTTCTTAGAGAGTCTCTATTTTCAATAACACTTGTATTTCTGGGCCCCTTACCTATACTGAAGAGGTAGTCTCTACCTTTTTTTCTCTTCTTAGAGGAGCTGGAAGTGGCATACAATGCACCTTCTTATCTTACTGTAAGGATTCCTCTAGGAATTTATCCTTGTTAGAGAAATCATGGAATCTAACTAAGAAATTATGAGTGATGTGGGTGGGGACCAATTCTATCTTTACATTCCCAGTGCACATTGTTAATAGATATTATTTATTTAGTGACATGTCGAATGAGTACGTAAGGCATTTACACCTAGAGATTAAATCTATGACACACTCATCGGGAAGTTTCTTTCATTTCAAGAGGTCGACAATACTTTTCTTGCATGTATTGGAGATGAACTAGTAGAGAAACTGACTGTGTAAGTCTTCCGATCTAGTGATGGACCCAATGTGTAACTGGATGTAGCAAATGAACACAGACCATTCTAATATCAAGATGGAAGATCATATATTTTTTTGTCTCCAGCTGATATGGGATTCTTAACATGGGTGTGCACCTAGAGATGAAGTGGGTCAGATGCTGCAGTGGGTCACTCATCCTGTTGAAGGGGGTGAAGTTCAGATTCCTAGAATCTGGGGGTTCTCTCATGTCATCCCCCAATGCTGGATACAACATTATGTTAGGTCAGATTTCCACTTATCACATTTCCATAGCTTCGAGCTGAGTAGTGAGAGAAATTAGTATATTATCCTGGAAGGGGTTCCTATCTCGGTGAGGATTACTGAACACCAGGGAATTTACAAGATCTTCCACACGATAAGAAGGATCAGCGAATTGTGGATCGACCTATAGAGTGGCCTATGGTGTGGATTGATCTGGTCCTTGAAGGAGATTCTCACGCTATTCTAGCAGGTTTGGCGGCACATACCATGGTCTCTTTCTATAAGACCTGGTCTCTAACCTATTGGGATGCATGGTATTGCCAGGTTTAGTTGGGGGAAACCGGCCAAGAAAGACTTGTGGCTTCCCCTGATACCCTGGTAGAGAAAGATCATGATCTTATAGAGGGCTTACATAGTCTGAGTGCTTCTCTAAAAGTATATCATTGATGATATGGTTCTAATATGAAATTTTTTTACGTTGTGTGATGATTCTAGGATCAACCATTGTCTTCTACACAACATCAGGAGGATCTGAAGGCTCGAGGTATCCCTTACCGTTATTGAGATTTTGGATGACAGGCAATAATGCAAATGGTTCTTCAAGTTCAGGACTCTATATTTGAAAATGAGTGAGGAAACTTGTGTAAGGGTCTAACTGATACTATGTTACCCCTATAGGTTGGTCCTTTTAATCAGATTTTACACTGGTGTACCCATTCTTGGGTAACATGAGGTTATCTATATTCATTGTGACAATGCTTGGGGGTTTATCCTCAATATTGCCAGGAGAATCAGGATACCACTTGATGAGACTAAAGTGGAGAGTATAATACTATCCCAAACCATGGATCTACACATGTGAGGATGCTTCTTCAATTATTATATTGATCATTTTGAAGCTATGGACACATCTATACTGAAGGGTCAAATGGTAGCTGAGTGACGCAGGATGTTTCACCATTGGGAGTGTTGCTAACCTGACCATGAAGTATTACTAGTCGATGTCATCAAATTGATATTGGATCATGGGGTAGACCAAATTCTGATCACTAAGAAAAAATCATGCCTCCCAGATGGTCTGGTGAAATATCGTGACCTAATCCTAAGTGAGGGACTTTGGAATGTCAAAGTTGGTATCCAATTTCATCCAGAACAATTCAGACAGATGATCAGCTGCAAGAGTGTCCCACAAGATTCCCTAATCATTATTGGGGGACAAATACTATTTTGACCAAGATTCGATCAGTGATGACCAAGTAACTAGTGGTGAAACTGATTCGGTATGATGTGGTGGTGTAATGGCCAAAGAATAATCCATTTCTTGATATGACTAACTTTCGTATTCTAGATCATCTCATAGGGGTGGTTACAACCGCATCATCACATCCCTATAGGACTTATTACTAACCAAGTACTCATGGGGGATGGAAGTGGAAGTCGTATGTGGGTCCACTAGGTTCTTTTGATATATCATATCCTAGAATAACTATCCATGATATCAGGTATAGGTAGAGATTGACATTGGAGATGACTAAGACGATTGTACCACAAGACCCTGGAAGGGATCCAGATCTTCCTCCACCTACATATACCTATGAAGGGATTCTAGAATCTTATGGACCTAAACTTTTGGGATGTATAATCTTGTTCTCTAGGATCCTACCCCAAACTCTAATGCAGAAGACTATGGGAAGGTTCCATCCTCAATTTGCATTCAACTTCAGAATATGAGAAGTGAATGGGATTAAAAACGACCTGGTGCTTCCCAAAAAAATTCCTTCGGTAGCAGTGATTCTTTCTTCTTCCCCAGAATGTCTCTTTAAGGCATGAAACTTTTCCCTCATGAGTAGGACCTTTGTGTTGTTGGTCGGTGGCATAGGGAGGCCCTCCGATTTTTTTTTTTTGCGATACGGGAGGACCCCTACATTGGTTGTCACTGTAGTGGGGAGGTCCTCATCTTGGACTATTGTGAGAATGGGGAGGTCTGCCACTCTATATGCTTATACAGTATAGATGACCACTTCTTTGGTTTTTGGGAACATGGGGAGGACCTCCATGTTGATTTCTGGAAACATCATGGGGAGAGCCTTTGTATTGGCGATTGGACATGTAAGGAGGACCTACACACTGATCAAACTGGACATGGGGAGGGCCTCCTTGTTGACTGTTGATGGACTAGGGAGGATGTATTATTTTTTTCCTGATGGAGTGCGTAGGACCTCCACTTGAGCTAGTGTAAAAATGAGGAGGGCCTCCATATTGGTTGGCTATTACACAAGGAGTACATCTGTGTTAGTATGTGGTTTTATGGGGAGGGACTCCATACTAGTTCTCGATGAAGTAGGGAGGACCTCTTCTTGGATAAATACTAGAGCAGAGAGGACCTCCACTTGAGTTGGGGATGGCATGAATAGAAACTTTTCATGGATAGTTGGTGATATGGGGAGGACATACATATCGAGAACTATAGGCATGGGGAGAACCTCTGTGTTGGACATTGATAAGGGGGAGAGGGCCTTTTCTTTGATAGATATTGGGAACATGGAGATGGACTCCATGTTCAGTGTGAGAGTGGGGAGGACCACCTCTCTGACTAGAGATGGTATGGGGAGGACCTCTTTACTGAACCTCATTGTCATGGATCATATTATGGTGGTTTTTGGTGGTGTCAGTAATAGAAATAGTTAACTTAGTCTTCATGTGGAGTGACTGAGGTCCCAATTCCGACTGGGCATTGACAGGTATCTATTCTATAGTAGAAGGGATCTGGTGGAGTTCTCCGAGGGTGTAAGGTTCCACTGGATCTATAGAAGATGATTCCCCATAATGGTCATCCTCTTGATATTATGCCCGATGTTGGAATCAGATCATTCAAACCGAGGTCAGTAGAGAAGGGGTGTAGACCACCTATTCTTTGACATGATGGGCAGGTCACTGGTGGCATTGATGTAGCCTAGTGGGAGGAATTCTAGGAGAATCTTTGGAGGTTTTCATTTCCGGGGTGACTTGGGCATCCACTACATCCTCCACGTAGGAGATTTAGTCAAAGGATCACTCTAGGGAGAGGCTCCCAGAGTGGGTTTTCATTGGAGTGGGGATAAGTGTCTCCCTTTGCGGCCCTTGGGGGTGGTAGTGTTGGTGAGGTATAGAATCCTATAGGTCATAGAGAGCCATATATTTGGGGAAATAACTCCCTTATAATCGTACCATCATACAAGGGTGTTGATCACCCTACTATGGATGATTTGGGAGGTTGATATGGGGTATGGGTGATAGGTAGTTGACGATGTAGTGGAGGTCATGATGGAGGTAGGGTCATGTTGGATTGTTGCATCGACATTTCTCTTTCCCCTGCATTAGCGGACATTGGGTGAGTGTTTTCCGATAACTTGGGTCCTAAAAAATAGGAATGTCCATCTATCAGTACAAATACAAGGAAATTAATTCCCAATTCTCCATAATAATCCAATCTTCCATGGATGGAGAGATGGGTCCATGCTAAAAATGTCATAGATAATAATGCATAACATTCAACTTCCCCAATCTCTGGAGAGTTCCATGTCGGGCCCACTGTTTTCTTATCATGTACTTGCTCTAGTTAGCTAGATCTAGTGGCATTCTTATCTAATGATGTCCCAAACATTACAAGTCTCCATTATGAGAAGAATAGTTCCACGTTAGGTTCACTATTTTCTATTTTTGATGATTTCACTAGAGCCTTCCACCTTATATGTTATTGTTTGATGAAATTTATTGTACATTGCATTCCTTCTTTCCAAATGTGGGAATAATTCATCATGTTCTCATCGATGTCTACTCCTTGATCAAAATGGGGGGATTGGGATTTTGGTTCCTCCTTCCATATATTTCTCCTTGTAACTCGTCACCTAGTATGGGTATCCCTCATAGATTAAGACATGTTCGTAAAACTCATTGCTGGTGTCATCTCTTTGAATATTCTGGTTAATTATGTTTCTTCTGTCTAGAAATTCCAAGGGATATATATGGGATAACAACCTTCAGTTAGGTTAGTAGTCAAGTTGAGAATCACTATCATGTATGTATGATGGAACATTGGTTTCCTTTATCATTCCTCATAGGAGGGAATCTCAATAGCGTTGAACCCAAGTCATCCCATATCGATCAAGACGTATCTGGTTCAAAATGCATGTCTTATTAGGTTTTACTTAGGCATCCCATGTTTAACACAAGGTATAAACGTCATAGGTCATGATTTTAATGTATTGTTGAGATGGAGAGAGGCTAATCAGAATGCTTGGTGGAGGTGGATCAAAGAGGTTCATCCCTAGGAGGGAGAACTTAGAAGGTTTGTCGGATGGAGCGATTAGAGTTCCTGTGAAGGCGACCCAGGGAGTTGTGTCCCCAAAAGATAAAATATCACATCATGAAGTCTGATATAAACAAAACTAATGGTGGGTTAGGGTGGTTCACTCCTATAAGGGTGACACCAAGTTTTACCATTGGTCAGGATTGAAGCTCATGGATGCATCTTACATACCCTGTTTAGAGGATAGGTATCAAAACCCACATAGTTCAATGGATGGTGTGGGGATTATTCATGGGAGCTACTATTAACTAGAGGATTTCTCTTGGTTGGATTGTGAAAGTTCTTTGGGGCTTACACATAGGAGATTACCAAGTTTTACTAGGAGCAAAAATGATGTGGTTGGGTCTTACGTGTAGAAACATCCCAGGTGGGTGGCATGATCTCATCGGGATGTGGTAGCCCGAATAATATTTGGATGGGTTATGGGTGGATTGGATGGATTTGATGGATTTGAAGGATTTTTTGGGGTATTGGTCTTGAAACTTAGCAAGGTTTCCTACCTATCCCAGTTAGTTAGTAATCAAAGTCCATATAGTTCTAAAAGGGGCATTGGGGATTACTCTTTGAGGGATGCCCATATTGAAACATGAGGATGATTGGGTCATTCACCAAAAGAGGAGTCCCATGGGGATTGTATGAATTTTATGGTTGTTACTAAACTCTAAGACCATATGAGTCAATCTCAGAGTGAGAAATAAGAGTAAGCAATAGACCAGATGCTTGTTTCATGAAAGAAATGTTAAAGAGAGATGGTATGGGGCTTACACATGGAAAATACCCAAGGTGGATCTCATTCCATGTAAGGAGGATCTTATTCCCTATGGTTGGGACTTAAGCATTGAAGCGACCCATAGTGAAAATTCCCAAAGGGAGAGAAAAAGAGAGTGCTTCAGTGAACATCCTTTCTTTGTCCCAATGGATAGGGGAAAGGAGGATAAAAGGTGATACCTCTTGTAAGAAAGGATAAGATATTACTCTAGGTTGTATGGCTAGGAGGATATAATCCCCTTTATGGTGGGTGAGGAGGATTTTATTCTATGTCAGGAGGATCTCATTCTATTTCAGTAATACACTAGACATCATACGTTTTCCATGCAGGGAGAGGCCATAGTTTAATGTCATATGTTGAGGAAGTTTGGTGCTAGGTAGTTTTACATCATGCAACTTGGACATGGGGGGACTTAGTCCTCACCCCTTGGGATTACATAACCATTGAAAATACCCCCTTTAGAGGAGGAAGGCTTCAAAAATGTCAGGGTTGAATGATGGGGAGGAATGGTCACTCATGAGGTCCACTTTAGAGTACCTATACTGAAATGAAAGATTCATTAGCGTACATATGCTGAAAATCAAGAGGTAAATATGAATCTCCGAACACACTTGAAGTATATTGGGCCAAAATAATTGATGGTGTGAGTCACATAAGTACTTGAAGTTCATATGAACTAATCCTAGAGGGATATGAAAGCTTGGAGAACTCAACTTCACAAAAGAGGTGTCATAAGGGAGGCAGCATGGTGAGGCCCAAGAAAAGGGATTCTTGAAACATGGTGATCCTACCTTGGCATGAAGTTAATAGTGAGTAACAGAATGCTTCACAAAGTCTTAATGATCCCTAAATCCTCAAGTTCCCCAAAGGACCTTCTTCCTCCACAAAGGGAGTAGGTCTTCACAAAAGGTATTCCCACCTTAGGTGGAAGGATTTAGAAACAAGGGGATGGGGGTTTTATGATGATATAGTACCTTGAATGGTTCATTTTCCATTTATTTCATGGTGCTCAGGTGCTTCATGAATTTTTCAATTGGAATTCAAAAGGTCAGGGAAACCATGCCTTTGAGGTGGAATGATCTATATATTTATAGGCATATGGGTCTTGTGATGCTAGGAAGCATGATTCGAAGAAAATTTGGGATCCATGAATGGTTGTGACTCCATTGAACTCTTGGATTCATCCATAAACTTTCATCATAGGCGCATAGTTCCATTGGAGTCACGAATAGTTCCATCATTGACTTACACATTCAAGATACTTGAGGGATCTCCCCAAAACAGCTTCCTGAGGCAGACCCTTAAACAGGATTTTGGGTCTGTTTGAGCATGGATTCACTTCCAAATGGTTTGACCTTCTCAAATAATCCCATGGAATGTATTTTGGTGCTAATATATACCATCCTTATCCTTTATTTTTATGGTTTATGATTAGGTTCACCAAGTAAAGTATTCAAAATCAATTTCTTGATTAATATTTTAGGCATTAAAATTCTTTTGAAACATTCAATTTCTTAAGATCATTGGAAATTAAATTTCTAATAAATATCTATATCATTTATTATATGTATAATTATAGAATAAATAGTAAATAATTTAAACAATTGGTGTTTTACTATTAAATTTATTTTAATAACTTGGTAAAAACTTGATAAATCTGTATTTTTTACATTATATGAAAATTTATTAATGAGGCATATTTTTTATGAATTGAATTGATCATTAAATAATTAAGTAATGCATTGGAAATATAGTGATGGTTGTGGAATGATTATATATATATATATATATCCTTGATGCATCAAGAGGTCTCATGAGACAAATCAGTATGTTATCATTAAATGGGTATTTTTGTATACCTACACATCAATAAAACGTTCTTGGCACATCATCTTGATGGTATATATTTCATGATGTCAGAGATAATGACATCCAATATTAATAATTTCCTCCATATATAATTCAATTATTATTATCCATGAGATTACTATGTTGATATTATCTATGGATGTATTTTTTCTCACGTTATTGATTAAATTGAATGTGTTTTCAGTTATTTTACTTTCCATATTGATTATTCCTTATTTACTCAAGATATATTAAACTTTATGAAAACCTTACTTAGAATTTGAGTAGACCCATTTTTTATATTTATTTCCCTATGATGTGAAGATGCAATGTTTTAATGAGTTCAATGATGTAAAATATTTACTTTCACTATGCTATATTTTTATGTTATAAATTTCAATGTCTGATTCAAGTATGAATCTTATTTACCAAGAGTATTAAACTATTTCTTCCTTTTGGATGAAATCTATTTTATCTAGTACCGATGTATTATTGTAACCACCATCTATGGGTTATCAGGGTTGGGTTCTTTACAATGGTTATGGAAAATGAAATGAATTGAATCAATGCTCATAATTAATGTTGGGATTACCCTATTGGGAAAGGCAATACAACATGTGTTTTAACTAAGTAGATCATAACCATATTACGATATTTTAAGTAGGTCATGATGAATAACCTTTCCCAAATAGATAAACGTGTTCTTCCATAGTGTGATTCACCTATGTTTGATCGCTCCATGTGAGAGAAGCCTCCGTTTTTTAATGAAACTATTAATCCATTGGTAGATAAAAATTGGATTAAGTCCATTGAGAATATATTCATGGATTTGGGAATTAATGAAAGAAAAATGGTTATTTTAGAAGTTTATTTTTTAATGGAGATAAAAATCAATGGTGTTCATTGATCCTAGAAACTAAAGAGGTTAAAAAACTGAAATCATCAAATAGAGAACTTGTATGCTGATATTATTTTAGAAATACTTCCCTTTAGAATATCAAGTTGAAATGGAGATTAAGTTACTTACTTTAAAATATAACAATGATGAAGGTGTGGAAAACTTTAAAGCTAACTTTAAATGATTAACTAGGAATAGTGCGGTCTATATACATAATCAGGAAACAAATATGGACTATTTCTTTATAGATCTTAAGCTATGTATCTAAAGGGAGGTGGGTTCTCAAATTGTTTCATCATTTGATGATATACTATCAAGTGAAAACAAGTATGAGAAATAATTCACTTAGTTTTATATATTCAATGGATTAAAATAAAAGAAGAGGTCAGCTAAGCACGAAGAAAAAAATATGTCATTGAAGAAAAAAGGGAGGATTGGATGTTAAACATTTGATAATTGTGAAAATAAACACTCGGGTACTTTCTTAATTGGTAGATACATTTTTTTAATGGGAAACGGGTTATAAGGCCCTTAAATGAATGAAAAAGAAAGAAACTGATGTTATCCAGTGATTAAATTAAAAATATATGGGGAATTAATCAAAACAATGTCCCAAGTGACAAGGGAACTTACCATAGAAGAATAAAAGGGGATAAGTCCTAGATTATGTGATGATTACAACCAAAGTATAAGTTCGTAGTAATGTAGTTAAATGTAAAATTATCATCCAATCTGGAAGTGAGTTTTTTATTTGATTCAGGCTCTACATACTCTTTTATATCTGAATAATTTTCTAAGATTATCATATTAGCAACTCAAATATTAGATATTAGGTTTCCAATGAAAACTCCTAATGATACAATGATCACATCTCAGGTCTATAACTCATCTCCAATATATGTTTTTGGGAATGTGATTCATGTAAAACTTGTTATTATTCCTATAAATTAATTTTATGTAATATTGGGAATCAATTAGCTCTCTCGTTATCATATTAATTTTCAAGGAAGGAAAGTTACATTTGATATTTTTAATCAACATATGACCATCTATTGGAGTGAGTACGAACCCAAACTCACTATGGAAATTACTTCCATCATAAGGGTTTTACTAATTACTCATGAGGAATATTTATCTCAAATAGTTGGAGAGAAACTCAACATTGAAATTTTTCTAGTTTTTTAAGAATATACTAATGCATTTCATGAGGACTTTCCTAGACCTCAACTAAATTTTGGAGCCATGTTTTCAATAGAACTCATATTTGGTGATAAAATTATTTCAAAAAATCTATATAGAATACCCTAAATTGAGTTTCAATAATATA
Source organism: Viscum album (assembly GCA_963277665.1). NCBI lineage: Eukaryota > Viridiplantae > Streptophyta > Magnoliopsida > Santalales > Viscaceae > Viscum > Viscum album. The sequence goes on from OY728154.1 coordinate 68,857,685, forward strand.
AGAAAAAACTATATGAGAATCTAGATAAGGGATTAATTTGGCCTAGTGATTCACCATGGGGTGAAAATTTTATTTTTTAAGAATAAATATGGGATAATATGACTTTTCATTGATTATCTGTAACTTTACAAGATCACAATTAAGAACAAGTATCCTCTAACCTCTATCGATGATATATTTAATTAATTATGAAGATGTAATTTTTTAAAAGTATTGATCTATTATCTTGATATCATCACATAAATGTTAGGAATGGAGATATACCCAAGATATGCATTTATATACGGTGTAATCATTATGAATTTGTAATAATTCCATTTGGACTCACCAATTCTCCTTCTATCTTCATGTATTTAATAAATAGTGTCTTTAGAGATTATGTTGATCATTTTTTGGTTGTTTTTATAGATAATAATCATATATATTTGAAGTTAAAGGAATATCATGAAGAAAATTTTAGTATTTTTCTTCAGACCATGAGGAAGGATAATCTATATTAAAAATATACCAAGTTTGAATATTTTATATAAAAATTATAATTATTTTGAAATATAATTTCATGTGAGCTTATCCTGGTGGATCCATCAAATACATAAGTTATTAATCAATGTCTTAGGAAAAAATACTGAATGAGATCTATATTTATCTTAGGTTAGTAGAAAAATACTGATTTTTTTTATAGAAATTTCTCATGGTTATCAAGTCTAATAACCATATTGACCCTAAAGGGAGACACGTTATTATAGATAGATTAATGTGTATAGAATTTCTTAAAACTAGAGAGAAATTTTGTTAGTGAACGTATTCTTATACTACCCTATAATGGATAAGGTTTTGTGATATATAGTGATGCGTCAATTAATGGATTGGGATGTATACTCATACATAATGATATCGTGATAGCTTATTCGTCTCAATAATTTAACATTCATGAGAAAAATTACCCAACTCTTTATTTATATTTAGAAATTTAAATTATTTTATTTAAGATAAGGATGAATTATCTATATTTCTAAAGGTAAAACATATATATATATATATAGATCATATAATCATAAATATATATTTACATATAAGAAGTTACATATTCTCTAAAGAATATGGTTTGAGTTGATCAAAGATTATGACTATTCAATACATTACCACTCTGGGAAGGTTAAAAAGGTTCTTAATTATTTGATTCAAAAATATTGTTCATGAATTTCCATGATCATAATTGAAGGAGATCTAATATATAGAGTTTTATAGAACATTAAACATGAAATTATAAGGAATGGTGATTGATCTTATCTTTCTTATATGAATATTCATCCATCCTTAAATGAGAGGATTTAGAAGGTGCAGAAGGAAGATGTGGAATTATAGAAGATAGTGGGGGATTCCCCTTAGATCAACCATGATCATTCTATAATGATAATTTTCATAAAATTAGTTTTGTGTTTTATGAAAACTATACTTAAAGAATGATTTTTTAGATGAAGCTCCTAATTTATCATTCTCTATTCATCCCATATGTACATCAGTGTACATTAATCTAAAAGAGTGTTTATGGTGGGATAACTTGAACATAGATATTTTAGAGTATGTATCCCAATGCCTACTATGTCATCATGTTAATGCTAGTAGTTGGAATTTTAAGGGGATATTACATCTATAACCCATACTAAAATGGAAAACAAAAAACATTTAAATGGATTTCATCATCGAACTCCCCAAAAAATCTAAATAGAATAATGATATTTGTGTTATCATTGATAACCCTTCGAAATCAGTGAATTTTATTTCTATTATAGGATATTTCTATCTTTATTATGTTACTCTATTATACATTAATAAATTTTTGAGATTACATGGAGTACCAATATAAATTTTATATTAAATGGATCTAAGGTTTACCTTAATGTTTTAGAGATGTCTTCAGTGGGATCTAGAAAATGAGTTGAATTTTAGTACCACTTATCATCCCCAGAGATATAGTTATTCTAACTGGAATTTCATGTTCTATAATTAGTGTTGAGAACTTTATCTATGGATTTAAAAGGTAGTTTGGATCAAAACTTTCCTTTTGTGTAATTTTTTTACTAAAAAATATTTGAATTGAGTTTTTAATTGGCTTATTATGAGTCCCTCTATATAAGGAATTGAAGAACTCAAAAAATTTGGGAAGAATCTAGAGAAATAATTCAAGTGAGACCTTATATATTTAAGGAAATGGTTGAGAAGGTTAGTTCAATTCAATAACACATAAGGGTATATCAGAGTCAACAAAAAAATAATGCTATAAATTTTCAATGAGATTCATAGTTTAAAGTTGTTGTAAACATATTATTAGGAATATATCCTTAGAATAAGGTTGATATTTTTAGAAAGAATAGAAATATAAGACCCATATATATCATTCTCATATAAATTCTTGATCACATCAGAATGGTACCTTATCTCTTGATGCTTCAACCAAATCTTTATCATGTTCATAATATATTCCATGTATCTCTCTTAAGGAATTACATACATAATCATTATCATGTACTAAAATTATAGGTATTACGGATGGGGAATGATCTATATTATAACGAATAGTTGATAGAGATTTTTGATCATAGATATAAAGTTCAATGAAGTAAGACCACTCCTCGAGTCATTGTTTTGTAGGGAAACCATAAATTTGATGAATCTATATGGAAACCTGAGGATGTGATGAGGAAACATTATCCTTAGATATTTGTATTAGAGTGATGTAATTTCAAGGGAAATTTTCTTATAAGGAGATTATAATGTAACACCCTTATATTTTATGATATAATTCTCTTTAAGTAAATTTTATATCCTTAATAGCTTTCTTTATATTCAACACTGAGTTTAAACAAACCCCAAAATACTGTTAAAATATTATAATTTATATGAAAATTTATCTCATATCCATTATATTATAGGTTATTAATAGGATTAACCACATTATTATAAATATGTGTAATGTTTTTATTTAATAAAAATTTATGAAATAATTACTCAATTATAAATAATGCCATTATATGCTTTAAAAACCTGTTTTCTTATAAATTTATTTTATTTCAATTTGTATATGTATATTATAATTAATTTTTTTCCACTTTTAGAAATTTAATTTTATAAAAAAAATTATCACTTTTGAAATTTTCATATTAAAAATATTATTTGATGTTTTTATGGTATTTTTTCTGAAAATGTTGTTTTTTTGGGTGAATTGTGTAAATGCAAACTTTTAAATAAAAATTTCTTCTATTTTATGGTATTATCAAAGATCCATTTTTATTTTTATTGATTTTTAAAAATTAATTATTTTATATTTTTATAAAAATAAATTTATATCTTTTGGATCAATATTATAATTTTTAGGTATAAAAATATTTTTTGGCTTTAAAATTAATTTTTCAGACAGGAGTTATTCCTCACAGTTTTTATGTTTTATTTGAAATTAATTTATACCCCTTATATAAATTGAATCATATAAAATATAATATATATTTTTAAATAGAATAATTAATATTATGTGATTTTTTTAACTTAATTTTTCATCACAACGAATAGTAAAACCAGTAAAACTTTTTCAGCACTATAAAAGGGTTAATGAGGTTGACCTAGGTTAAAACTAAGTGATATAGAAAAAAATTAAATATTTATTATTATTGGATGAATTAATTTCTACACTTATCACTTTATCATATATATTGAATTATGTATGGGATACTTTTCATTAAAATAATTTAATAATATTTTAATCCTTTAAAAAAATCAACATGTGCCCCTCCCCAACTTATAAAAGGGAACCCCTCCTCTATTTTAATTACACAAAATTAATCCACATATATCAATATAAAACCACCCAATTATTTTATAAAATTATCTAGAATTTATTTAGAGTTACTCGAATACATAAAATTTCATTATAAGGTTACTTAAGAAGGCATCTAAAGGATGCCTTCTAAATAAGATGTTATTGTTTTTACCAACACTTTCAAATTTGTTTCCTCTTATACATCCTGTAAATATATTTCGACTATACTAAAATAATTACTCTAGAATTATAAATATACTATGATTTTATGATTATTATTGGGAAACCATTTTCCACCTCATTTCCATCTTATTAAAATCAAGTGTATCATTAGTGTATATGTATGACTTATTGTCTCCACGTAATGATGTAATTATTTATTCATCACCATTTTAATTGTATGGTTATAATGATTGAAATAATAAATATATATGATATTTATGAAATAATTATGTTTCTATAAATATAATATATCATTTACATTTTTACCCTTCTACTCATTAAAGAAATGATAACATCGCTCGTGCGTGTGGACTATCACCACCATGAAGTGATGTGATCCATTTTCCATGTCCAACATTAATTGGTTATTATAAATATGTATATAATGAATATATATTAATTATTTTTTAAATTAATACCTTATAGATTATAGAATAATGAGCTAGATGCAGTGTAGAAACCATCAAACCAAATCATACATGAAAAATGAAATATTTAACACTCATAACTGATTATTTAAATAATGAATTATTAATTAACTGGTGTTGGATTGTTATAAGAGTATTTTATATAATATTATAATTATTTATATGGTCTTGTTATAGAATTTTATTAAATATAAATTTATTATATATAATTTTAAATTCACTTATGAGGAAAGCCATACTTTAGGAAAGGGATTTCTTTTATAATCACGTTTTATTTTAGGATTTTGTATGTTATTCTTTCCTTTGGGAAAATTCTATGATACTGATATCATAACCACTATATTTTATCTTCTCATATAGTGATGTTAGGGGTTTATATATTTATTTTCCATTTCTTCTCTTGTCGGATCTAAAACCAATAGTGATGTAACATGTAAGGGAAGTTCTTTTAAAAACATTGTTTTGAAGATTTCATTCCAATATTATCTCTTCCAAATCCGTATTTTATTTAAAATTTCTTCAAGAATGTTTTTAGTATTCTATAAATATTTATTAATGTAATGTTTTCATGATTTAACTTGTATGATTTTTTTTATAAGGAATATTCTTTTCATTTTCAAAATGATGTACTTTTTACAAATACTAGGAAATAAATCATTGATTTGAAGTACACCAAATTAAAAGAATTTCCTATGACCAGGAATAGTCTTTTATTTGAATATTACATTATAATATTCTATATTTTTTTCAAAAAATTTAGTTTTCATAATATTCTAAAAATTTATATTTTTTAAATAATTATTTTCAAAACGAAAATTGTATTTTTCTTAAGAAATTTTTTAGTGATATTTTAAAGGTATTTTCATCAATGACAACACCAATTATAGATATTGGGGTTATGATCCAATGATAACATATTTATTATTTATTTGGATGTTTTATGATGAATAAATATTGATATTTTATATTCTTTATTAAATACAGATATTTTTGACTTATAAGTCATTTTAAGAATGAATTATAATGATAATTAAAAATATACAGCATGAATAGATATGAATGTGATGGGTGGGGATAGGTTATATATAGTCCCTCGATGAATCTATAGGTCTCATGAGAAAACATAAAATTCATTCCATATTATATGGGTATTTTATATATACCTTACCATTTAGTAAGAATGATTTCTTGGTTTCGAATATATGGTAGTAAGATTCATGATATCTTGTTTGAGTGGCCTTGATCATGAATGTATTAAACTTTTCATTTAATTTATTAAGAATTCAATTATAAATATCCATTTTTTCTTTATGTTGATATTATCCATGGGTTCTCATTTAACTCATGTTTTTTATTGAATGGATTTTTTTTATTTCATACTCAATAATTTTCATTATTCATTTTTTACTCATTATAACATCTCTTGTACAAAACCATTATTGAGAATCTTAGCTCAACCTTAATTTTTTATTTTCTAGGATATAAAGAAGGATATTATGAATAATATAAAGAATTAATGAATGATTATTATGATATTTTTTATATTTCCAATATTATATAGGTATCAGGTATGCATCTACTTCTCCAATACTCTTAAACTAATCAATCCTAAGGGGTGAGATCCATTCTATCATGTACTAATATAACAAAGTAAAAACTGTCTCTAATTTACCAAATTTGTATTATTATAATAACCTTATTCTTCTTTTGAACTTCATTTCCTACATGGATAATTCATCTTCATCTTCTCCATGTGAAATAAAAGAACACATCGCTCTTCTTTTCCCCTCAATTTTTATTCCACTTCATCTGAAAACAAATATTTACAACACTCTCTTCTTCTATTATATCTTCCTACCTTTTTTATTCTCTTCTACTAAACTGAAAAATACATAGGACTCATTATATTATTCTTGGATTAAACTCAATGAATCTATGTTATTATTATAATAATATAGTTGTGTATACTTATTCTTAACACTAAAAATATTCTTTATTGAATCAATGTTGAACAAATCTCACAATACACACTTCTTCCTCAGTCTACAAGAATATATAAAATAATAAATAGTTTCAACAATGATATATTAAAAATATATTTTATTTTACACTATCCTATATGATTTATTCTTCATAACTCTATATAAACATAGGGTAGTTATTTTTTTCAATTATTAATAATGAAACCTGAGATATCATATTTTTAATTATTCTTCTTATTTTCTATTTAATATCTCTGACTTATTATTAATCATTTTTGTATGAATCACAATTCAATTATCTTGATATTATTAATTTAAATCTTGGATTAATATCATATTCAAAGTTATTCCATAAATCCCTATTAAATACCAAAGAGATCCATGTATTCTTCCTTATATTTCTTTATGCTATTTACTATAAAAATCGCTCTTATTTTTTCATGTCTATATGAATTCATCAATAAAATTTATGTTGTATAAAGATAAATACCAATGAAAACTTATCCTCATATATAGAAGTTTCATGTATATGACATGAAATGTGATTTATTTATCTTATCATATGTGAATGAATTCCATTGAGAATAAACATATCAAGATAGACCTTGGATACCAATTCCTTTAATTTTTATCATGGTTTATTCTTCTATTAATATAAATGAAAGTGTAAATACATGAATATATCTTCATTTTAATTAAATATCCTATATAAATCTGGTTTCATTACAATATAGGTTCACTATATGAGAATAGGTGGACATAGTGGCTCGGTCTACTATAATAGTGCATGGATATATATATATAAAGCATTGAACATGAAATAATTATAGGAAATTACACTTCTAGAAAATGGTGTATGACACCTCAATCAATGCACATTATATATTCATAAAAGATCCATGTCACGACAGCTCCTCCTACCATGATATTCTTATTGTAGCTCCAGATTTTGTATAAAGGTTAAATTAGATCCTCATACTATGTGAAGGTTTTGGTAGATCCAACTACCATCACACAGTAGTACCTCATGGATTCGCATATTTCATGGTCATATTTTACTTCTCACAGTCTCAATTTACGATCATTTTGTACATATTACAGTTTCAACTCGCAAAAGAACATCTATCACCATTGATGTTCCCTCATCACTATCATACCTCACAGAAGCACAACACGCAAGGTATCATTACTTACCATGGTGGATAATTTGACTATATTAAACCCTCAAAAGTCCAAAGATAGAATATGATCATGTGGTATGATTGAACTATGTAGATCAGTTCAATCGGGTGGTGTTGGTGATATGTGTGCCTTTTTAACGGGTGAACATGCCAGTAACTTGGTGAGTCCAATATTTATCCGTCATATAGATTTATTATTCTTAATAAAATTATTCATTTATTTAGTAACTCAACTCGAGTAACTATTTCTGCTCCAAAATACTCAGACACACCTATCCCCAGTTCATGTCACCCCATGTGTACTATGAACATCATGTGATCATCCCATGCATGTTAATTTCTTTCCATGTAGACGCACTACCTCCTTACTACCTTAGGATGGACTAGTGAGTAGGCTCTCACATGGTGAGCTCTAATCCCACATGTGTGGCTGATCTGGGCCCTTTTCTTTCTTAGGTTTGGTCAAATGTTTACTAATCTCTTATAAAAAGAGTTAGTAGATATTTCAATATATTATAATTCTACATAAAATATGATTCATCCCCCAATTTCCTCTTTCAAAAATATAAATATTTTTTCAGGATATTATCTTAAAATCTTCTTCATCATCCATATACTCAAATCATATTTTTCATCCATATACATTTTTAAGTCTCTTAGATAACATGGATAGAACTCTTAATGAAACTTCTTCAAACATAGTCTTGTATTATATTTTATTGTTATGAAATATCTTCTTGGGTTCCATTATTTTTCAATAATATTCTTCATAAAACCATATTAACATCCCTTTGATAAAAAAATACAACTCGCACAATATGGAAAAAAAACTACCCCTTTGTTATTTATGTTAATACTCATAAAGAAATAATATATCAATAATTCAGGATTCCCCCAGTCCATCAAATCCTTGGGGAATTATTTTAATGAAATTTTTATTTATTATATAATCAATTGAATTTTTAAAATTCATCTTATGTGTTTTTTATACAAGACGAATGAATAAATCCTATTTTATGCTTAAATTTGTTTTTTTCTAAAAAAGCATTTTTGTCTTCTTCGATGCACTTATTTTTAAATTAATTTTTACAAATTTTATAAAATTAATGTGATAAAGTAAACATAATTTTTGAAATCATAATATAAAAATTATATCATGGTGAATATTTTGTATTTTTCTAAAAAAATTATTTTTTGATGAATATTTAAATATACTGAATTTTAATTGAAAACCACCTTTTAGTTAAATAATTTATAATGTTAGATTATATTTTGAATTAGTTTTAAAGTAATATTGGTTCAATTTTATATCTCTTAATAAAATTTATGAAATAGGAATAAATTTCATATTGAAATTGGATATATAAAAATTTATAAACAACTGAACATTTTCTCTTTAAAAACCCGATTTCTCGTCGCATCTATAGGATTAATTTTAAATTAAAATTTTCCACTTGTATGAATTTAATTTTGAAAAATTTGGTCCATATTTTTAATCTGAAAAATAATATTTTCTAATAAATCTGTTATAATTTTTTTCCAAAATGGATAGTGAAAACAGTAAAAATTAATTACTATGGTTAACATAAAAATGGGTTTACCAAGTGGTTAAACTAAGAATATAAGGGTAAAAATGACCTACAAATTTCACCAACACCCATTTTATAGGAATATTTCGACACTTATCACCTTAGGATCTATTTTTAAGACTTTTGGGATGCTTTTCCATGATAGTGGCCTCTAAAATAAGTTAATTAAAGAAAAAGAAATGTTCTTACTTTTAATATATTTAAAGCCTTAGGATAGGGAGAAAAAAATATGTACTATTATAAATATTATTTTTTAATGATATATGATTTTTTTATCATAATAATTGATTTTAATTTTTTATATATGAAATAATTACTTTAAATTCTTAAGAAACACTAATGCATGAATTATTAATTAATAATAAACTAAAATAAATTATAAAAGAACATTAAAAGTGAAGTAAATTTAATGAATTATTATGTTACATTAATTTTTTAGAAGAATATATCAAATAAAATAGGTTTGAACATAGTATATTCTAATTAAATAATTGTATTTATATTTTTAAATTTTAAATAGAATGAATAATGTCAAAACTGACATTAATGTTATTTTATAATAAAAGATATTTTATTAAATGTTGTAAAATTACTTAAAATACTATCTTTTTCCAATTTATTTTTTCTTTTTAATAAATATAAACTATGATCCATTTATATACCAATTTCAATTATAATTACTATATTTAAAATTAAATATAAAAATATATGTTATCACTGTTAAGATTAAAATGATATTTTTTCTTATAACACACACTTATGTTAAAATTAAATTTCAATAAAAAGAAGAATTTTTTATAAATTGGATTTCATATTTATAATTATAGGAGTTAAATTAGCTAATAATTATCATTTTATTTTAGTCTTAAATGATCAATTGACTAGGATAAAAATATTAGTTATCATGGTAAAAAACTAAAAGGGGAAAATTGAGTAAACTTAAAGAATAAGGAATAACATGATAACAAATGTGTTTATTTTGTGTGGTAGAGGTTTATATCAAAAACGTTATCCATCCAATACATTATCTATTTATTTTTTAGGCACATGATTTAATAGTTACCTCCTAATAGTAAATACTTTATATTATTTACAAAAATGTTAGCCCTCCTCAATTATAAATGGGCACTCACTCCCCTCACTTCTTCATACCTCCCATGCTATTTGGATCAACCAAACCCTACAAAAAATTCAATTCCTAAATTTCATCTTGTAATACTAAAAGAATTATTTTGGATATAAATCCTACCAAGGAGAGATTTTTGTGAAAACCTAAGGAGGATAGCAGAAGAAGAGGTAATGTTCCTCAATGAGCATTTCTTTTATTTATTCCTTAAACTTCTTAAATTTTTATTATACTATGTTGATATAAAAAAATAGGATATTACATACACATGTATTTTTTTATATTAATGGGATGACCTGAAACTATATTCAATTATTTTAAATGGGTTAATAAATCATCCTTTGTGTGTAGGACGGACTACCACCTTATGAACCGATGTCATTCATTTTTCCATTATCACCTCTCATAGTGGGACATTATGATGGATTTGTTTTTTATATATGAAACATAAAATGTTATTATGATTTTTTATTTATTATATAAATAATACCCCAATTATTTCAATTATATGGTAATATGATAACATTTCTTGTCTGTACAATGGACTACTACCTCGTGAAGCGATGTGATTCGAGCACGCTTTACATGGAAGGTATTAAGGATGAATCTAATGAAAATATGTGATATATATGAAAAAAATGATTCTATAATTATATTATATCATTTAATTTTCTTTAATTCAATATGATAAGAATATGGAAACAATGTTCATATGTATGTACAACATAGCATCTCTATATATAGTGTATTTCATTTCCTATCACTAAATATTACAGATTACTATAAATAAATATATAAAAAATATAATTTCTATTTAAATTAAGGATTAAATTATTTATGTGATAAACCATGATCAAAGTAATATTACCAAAAATTACAAGTCCAAACATATAAAAAAAATAAAGTGGATATTACCAAAAATATAACTTTAAAATTAAATTTTTAATAAAATTTTATTAAAAGGTTATAAAAAATAACATATGGTATGATATATATAAATATATTTCTTTAATATATTTATAATAAAATTATATTTATTATAAATGTAGTTTGAACGTGTATGATGTAAGTCAAGACTCAAGTAAGGGGGATTTCTAGTCTCTTTTAATTCTATGATACATATAAAAAGTCACCACTTGTTTATTTTGTGTGGGTTATATAATTCCCTTTTGACATGTTATATCATGAATCCAATTATTTTCATTATATTTAAAGTCTCATTTGTTTTTTTTGGGGACTTATGATTCAAAATATTACTAAAATGGTAAGGTATTTTTGTATCAATTTACCTTCTTTGAGACTTATGTCATGTTGTACACCAATATTATTTTATGAGGTGTGTATACAACCAATTTGACATGTAATATCCTGAATTTATTTATTATCATGATATTTTATGCTTCATTTAATTTAATTACATCACATTTATTTCATTTCAAGGATACCAAAGTTGTAAGTGTTTTATGTTACAATCTTATAGTTTATTAGGATTGTTTACAATTAAGCATAAAATGATGAAATAGTATGATATATCTCTTAATAAACTCATGATTTTTAGTCTCTTAAGATTATTTTATAATAGTACATGTTTCTCCTTAATTATCCTCTCATTATGTTCTTAATATTTAAAATATATTGTTTTTATGAAAAATCATTGTTACAGTCAAAAACCATTTTTCTTATAAAAATAGGTTTTTTAAAAGTGGTTTCAAAAATGTTTTTAACATTTTATTAAAATTATTTATTAAATAAATTTTTACCTATGATTTATTTTTTAAAATTTTATTGAAAGTAATATTCATTTAATTTTCAAAATAAATTCTCATTTGGATTTTACCAAAAATGTGGAAGGAATCATTATTTTAACATGTACGACATGAATGAAATTTCCCTCCATCAGGATAATTATTTTAATTGAATATTCATTTATAAAATTTAAATTTTATATTCAATGAAAAGGATCTTAATTTTTTTTAATTTTTAAAAAAAAGTCAATGTGGAATGGATATTTTCCTCAAGAAATGTTTTAAATTATTTTTAAAGCTTCATTTATTAGTTTTCAACATTATTTTAAAAGAAAAGGATTTTAAAAAATTATTTTTTTAAAGAATAATTTTCAATGAAATGTTATTTTCCATAAGAAATTTTCCCACTGAAATTTCAAAATTCTTCTCTATCTATGATGATTTAATTTGATTTAACTTATTCAATATCAGCTGTATGAGATAAGGGTACTGTTATTATTCTTTATCTAAATGGTTTATCATGACAAGAGTTTTGTGAAACATACTATTATTCCATGGGTTATAACATTATAAAATTCTTATGAAACCTACTTCTTTTTCCAATTTTTATGGTATGATGAAATTATGAAATGATTTTGAATCATGTCTCCTTTTAATAGGTTATGATATGATAAAATTTTTAGGAAACCCATTTCATTTCATGGGTTATGATATTATGAATGTTTTATGATCTTGTAGAACACATATATATAATATTCATTATGTGATGGGTAGGAACTATATTTCAATAAAATTAATTATGTAATGATAAATATTTGAGGATCTCAAAGGGTACACTAGTGGTTATCCCAATCCAAAAAAGTAGGGTACATAGTTGGATATCCCAATACCAAAAAATAGGGTACACTGGTGGTTAGTCCAAACCTAAAGTAGGTACATGGGTGGTTATCCCTAGCCTAAATGTTATGAATGTCTCAGTGGATAACCATGAAATAATATTTTCTATAATTATGTGTATAACGTAATTCTATATATTATTCCAATGTTATGATCTCATGGATCATATTATTTGATTCCCTTATGATTCATGTATTATGAAATTAAAATATTTATCCCATGACTCAAGATTATGATCATTGATATGCATGTTATGGTTTTCAAATTTTATTCTCATGTTATCATACCCTTATGATCATGTTATGATTATATATCTCCCTTTTTTAACCTTAGTGAGAATCTAATCCCACCCTTTCTCTTTTTTCCTTTACCAAGTTATGAAGAAAGGTTTTTATATTGGAGTACTAATGGGTAAGATATTTATTAGGGAAATTGAAGATATTCCATGAATTAAGAATATTATATTCAAATTTTCCAAATGCACTAAACTATTTTGTTTCTCAAGTGAGATTTTATGTAATGTAATAAATATTCATCTAAAAAAATGTAGTATCTATGTATGAGAATCCTGGGTCGTTATAGTTTGTATTAAAGTAAATGTTTTGTTAATCTTTAGAAACTAAGATGAAAAAACTTTAGTGATATCCCTATGTATATTTCTAAGGATATGTCTATGGATGTATCTAATGATAAATATAAGTATGAGTCAAAGTATAGGAATTTTTTTTTTTGGAATTTTGGTAAAGGATATATCAAGTGGTTTCCAAGAAATTACATCCATGTATGGGTACTATAAGTAGATGTGGATTTGGCACAAAGGTACATAGGGATAATAAATCTGAAAATGGAACATTTATATTGAATCAATAATCACCTAGTTCATGAAAATGAGCCTTCCACACACATAGTTTGACACTCCTAGGGTATATTCTTTAGAAATTCACAATTTCTATATGAACCATCATGAAGTATTTAAATAGATGATAACTATTAATATCCTAGGATAAATCTAAGTTTCCATAGATTAAAAATAAGGTTTCATTATTTACACCTCCTAACTGATTTTTTAGATTATATGATATTCCATTAGAATTAGCATTGCTTAGGCTATGCTTTATGGTTTTAGTCAATGGTTGGAACCATAAAAAAAATTGGGTTAACAGTGAATGTGATAGATGATTTTTTGATGAGAATCCATATGGGATGATGAATGGAGTAAATGATGTTTTGATTATTCCTAATCAATTTTCATGCAACATGATTAACAAAGTGTACATTAACCAAATGTCATACTCACCAAATAATAGAATAAAAGAGTTATCTAAGTGTTCGGATAATGGAAACCATATAGGAAAGGATATTCGGTTTCCTTTATATTAATACTATGGAAAGAATCACCCAAGTGAATGTTATATACGAACAATATGCTTTTTTGACTCTAGAAATGAAGGATGCAAAGAAAGTTACTACAAAGGGAAAATGAAAATTTCAGTTAATATAAAGGATATAAATATTGGTCTCCCTAAGGTATCATATATGGTTGAATGTTTCAAATGTGGAAAGTATGGGATTTAATAAAATTGATGTCATAGGGGGGAATATCATGAATAGATTTAGTAATGTGGTATAAGTAATTCTTATACTACTATTGATGAAGATACTACGAGTGGCATATGAATGGAAATGGGTATAAGGGAATAAGATGAAGAAGCCTAGTTAATGGATTGAGGATGTGGTGGGATAATAGAATTTTTTATGTATTGAAAATTTATAATTATGTTATATGTATATACATATATATGGATTATTTATAGATTTTTTGAATTAAGTATTTTCGATATTATGTTAGATAGAAGTGATAGACGAGAAAAGTGATTTGATGGAAAGGTGATATTTTCATTAATGAAAGATAAACCTTGATATGTTCTAAATACTGGGATAATGTTAATGGGATAAATAGATGTTGGATATGAATATGTAAATTGGATAGTATTTATTCCCTTGTAATTGATTAATGATTTGTTGAAAATTTGGTTATTTTATCATTTATGGGTTTTACAATATTTTTTTATTTATGTAATATTTCAACTAATGTATGATTTATGTAATGAATGAGGAAGAATGTATATTTTCAATAAGGTTTTATGGAAATTCTTGTTATTTCCAAATTTTAAGATAATTCATGATAAAGTTGTTCACATATTTGGTATGTAACAATGAAGATATACTTAATGATAATTTTAGGGATTAATTTCAAGTTTGTTTTGAGAAATTTAATTATGTAGTTTATAAATTTTTTATTTTATAATGGTTATAAGTTTACCATTTATGTAATGTTTTATGTTGAACTTTGGATGAGGTTTTAGAGATTACTATTTTACTTAGGCATATAAATATTTATGCATATTGTATAACCTATACTATCCCTTTTTTATTGTGATAAATAAATATAGATGGAAGGACTTATCATTCCATTTATGGATATTATGATCCTTTGGTGCTTCAAGCATAACAAATTCGCATTAATTTTTTATATTATGAGATGAATTGAAAATTTATCAATGTACAACCAAAGGGTGATATTGTGCTTATGAAATAGAAATGTATCATGTAACAATATTTATTTATATTTTTAGATTGTAAAAGAATTCATAAAACTTAGGAAAAGTATATTGAAACCAAATGTTATCCTAATAACATCATTTTTTTAACTGATAGTCTTTTAAATCATCAAAGACTTATGGTTTTGAGGCCCTTAATTTTCCATTGATCATTCACTTTCTTATGATCAATGTTCTTTATCACTCTTCATCAGTATTTGGGTGTTAGTTTTCACTTTTATGTATATATTTTTACTTCACACCTATATGGAAAATTAGTTATGAATTACTTTAGGTAACCTCTATGATTCTAACTTCCCCTTTTTAAGGTATGTTTTATTAATCATTTTTATAATGTGGGTTTCTATGAAGAAATTTTCAAATGTTAAACCATTTATGATCGAGATGAATTTCGATGGAAAAAAATTATTTTAAGGGGGGTAGAATGTAACACCCTGAGATTTTGTGAATTTTTTTTTCAAATTATATTTAACCATTTTGATATTTTACATTTAATGAAACATTGAGTTTTTCTTCTATTATGTGCAACACCAAGCTTAAAATGCAGTACACGCGACACTGAGTTCGAAAAAACATGACATATTATTAAAATATTATTATTTAATATGATATTTACCCCCAATCCATTGGAATGGAATGTATGAATAAGATTAACCAATTTATTAAAATATATGGTTTACACATGTATAAATAAAAATAAAAAACTATTCAAAAATAAATGTGGTATTTTTCTAAAAAACTATTTTTATACACACAAACATTATTTAACTCTATAAATTAAAAACAAAATTGGTGGATGTATTTAATGAAATTTATATATTATATAATCAATAAAAATTTTAACATTCATCTTATGTGTTTTCTAAAAAAGTAGTAACAATAAATCCAATTTTATGCATAAAAATGTTTTTCCTAAAAAAAAGTCGTGTCACCTTTGGTGAACTTATTTTTAAATTATATTTTTAAAAATTTAGAATATTAATTTGATAATATAAAAATATATTTTTGAAATCATAATATAAAAATTATCTTAGGGTAATTTTTTGTGATTTTTCTGAAAAGTTTCATTATTTACTAATAGTGAAATATAATGAATTTTATTTGAAAAATGCTATTTCATTTCAATAATTTTGAATTTTATATTATATTTTGAATTTTTTGAAAGTAAAATTAGAAAAATTATATATTAATTAATATAATTTAGGTCATTTTAATCAAATTTATATTGAAATTGGAAATAATGACTTTACAAACTTTTGAAAATTTTTTCTTTAAAAGACCATTTTCTCGTCATGTTTTTGAGATTTATTTTAAATTAATTTTCTAACTATGTGAATAGAATATAGAAAAAAAATATTCTGTATTTCAAATCAGAATAATTTATATTTTTTAATAATGTGAACATAATTTTTTACCAAAATGAATAGTAAAAATCATAAAAATTATTTACCGTGATTACGGTAAAATTGGTTTACTATAGGGTTAAACTAAGATGATAAGGGTTAAAATGACTTACCAATTTATCCAAAACATATTTTATAGAAATATATATACCCTTTTCACATTAGTATTTATTTTTATCAATTTTTGGGTCACTTTTTCATGATAGTGACCTATATAATAAGTTAAGTAAAGAAAATATCAAAAAAAGAACATTCCTTGCTTTTAATATCTACAAAGCCTTGGGATAGGAATGAAAATAGAATATTTTTTGTTCTAAATATTATTTAGAAATAAAATTAATTTCCATTATCATGAATTTTTTTTAAAAATTTAATATGTGAAATAATTACATTAAATTCTTAAGAATCACACACGCATGAATTATTTAGTTAATAATTAAATAAATAAAATGATACATAAACCAATAAAAGTAAAGTAAATTGAATAAATTATTATGTTCCATTAATTTATTAGATTAATATATCATTTTAAAAAGGTTATAAAATAATATATTTTAATTTCATCATTTTTTTGATATTTTTTATTTTGAAATTAATTGAATAATTTCATAATTGACATTAATGTTATTTTATAATAAGTGAAATTTTATTAAATGATTTAAAATTACAAAAAAACATATATTATACCAAGAGATTTTTAAATTTTAATAAACATAAAATATGGTAAATTAATGGACCAATAGTTTTATTATAATGGCTATATTTACAGTTAAATAGTAAAATCTATGTTAGCACGATCAAGGTTAAAAGGATATATTTTCATGTTACATGAAATTGTATTAAAATTAATTTTCAACAAACATAATATTTTTATTTGATAAATTTGATATAAAATTTATAATTATTGGTAAAAAATTATCTAATAATGATCATTTTATTTTATTCTTCAAGGATAAAAGATTAGTTATCATGGTAAGAAAACTAAAAGGATAAAATTGAGTAATGTTAAAGACTAAGGAATAACATGATAAAAATGTGGATATTTTTTTGTGGAGATTTTTATTGAGAAAATAATACCTCCACTCCATTATTGGTCTATTTTGGAGTCACATGAGGTAAGAGTGACTTCCCAATAGTAAATACTTTTTAGTATTTTTAAAAATTCCACCCCTACTCAATTGTAAAAGGTCACTCACTACCCTGACTTATTCATAACTCTAAATCCATTTTTCTTGACTAAAACCTGACAAAATGACTTCAAAACTTTTATTATATAATCCTATAATCCTTACATTGGGCATAAATCCACCCAATTAAGGTGTTTTTGCAAAACCTAAGGAGGGTACCCGAAGAATAGGTAACATTTATTAACTAGCATTTTTGTTTTATTTCTTCCTCCAACTCCTTAAATTATTATTATACCATGTTGATATAATACCCTTAATATCTTACATATAATATTATATTGTTATGTTAAGGGGTATACCTACATCAATCACCACTTCTATCAAATGGGTTACAAAATCATCACTCTTGTGTACGGTGGACTACCGCCTCGCAAACAGATGTCGTTTTTTACATTACCACCTCTCAAGGTTGGAAATAATGATATATTTATTTTTTATATATGATATTTATTATTTTATTATTATTATTTAGTTATTATATAACACATACCTTCATGATATCATTTTTTTGGGAATACAATAATGTCGCTCATGTGTACGACGGACAACTGCCTCATGAAGTGATGTGATTCAAGCACGATTTACATAAAAGGTATTAAGGATGGGATTAATGAACATATGTGATATATATGAAATAGAAATTATTCTCTAATGATAATATATAAATAAATTTTCTTTCCATAAATCCAAAAATAAAACATAAACAACATTCATGCATATGTACATCCAAGCATCTCAATGAACAACGTATTTCTTTTCCTATAAAAAATATTATGGATTAATATAAATAAATATATAATAAAAAAATATGATAATTATATCCTAGTTTAAATTTTGTTTATGATTAAACCATTATCAAAGTAAGATGAAAAAAATAACAAGTCAAAACATATACAAAAAAACAAATTGGTTATTACCCAGAATGTAACTTTATAATGGAATTATTAATAAAAGGGTAATAAAAGTTCCTAAGAAAATAATTAAATATTCGATATGTATAAATATTATTATATAATATATTAAGAATAAAATTATATTTATTATAAAGATGGTTTTAACATGTACAATGAAATTCAAGACTCAATGAAAGGGGATTTCTAGTCTCTCTTTTATTTCTAAGAGACATATGAAAATTCACCACTCGTTTCTTTTATCTGGTGTATATACGGCCCCTTTGACATGTTATATCATTAATAATATTATTTTAATGACATTTAAAGTTTCATTTTATTTTATTATTTATTTTTTCTTACAGTTCAAAAGATTATTAAACTAGTAATGGATTTTTGTCATAATTTTCCGTCTTTGTGACTTATGTCATGTTATGGACCTATATTCTTTTATGAGGTGTATATACAACCACTTTGATATGTAATATAATGAATTTATTTATTATCATGATATTTTAATTTTCATTTAATTTTCTTCCTTCATGGGACTTACGTTTCAAAGATACCAAAGTAGTAAGATTTTTATGATACAACCTCATTATTTATCGAGATTGTTTATAATTATTATTACAATTATGAAATACTATGATTTATCCATAAATAAACACTTTAATTTTTTTATCCTTGGGTTATGTCATGAAAATAATTGTTTTTTTCCATTTTACTTTTGTTAAGCACTCAAGAGCTCAAAAAGAACATTTTTATGAAAAATCAATTGTTCGGTAAAAACCCAATTTTCTTATGAATCTAAGTTTTCTAAAAAAAATTGAAAAGTTTTTTTTAATATTACATAAAATTATTTTTCAAAGGCATTTTTACACATTTTTTCATTTTTTAATTTTTTTTAAAATGAATCTTCATGTCATTTTCATAAACAATGCTTGTTTGGATTTTATCAAAAATTATAAAAGAAACTTTTTTCTAATGTGTATGGAATAAAAAAATGTCATTATCAAGACTATTATTTTATTTAAAGGTTACTTTATATGTTTTCAAGGTTCTTTTCAATGAAAAGTATTTTCAAAATGTATATATTTAAATGGTGCAACAACCAACGTGGGGGAAGGCTCTCATACTGTCAGCTTGACCGATGCCTGATGAATAATGCTGCAATATCCATGTTCTCGGACTCCCAAGTCGGTCACTTGACTTGAAGTTTGTATGATCATTCCCCACTATGCATTTTCCTTGGTGTAGGGGTGTCCTGAGAGGAACATGATGTGTTTTCCAAATCTTCGGTGCAGGAACCAGGTTTCTTAGAAGTGGTAAGGGAAGCTTTGGACTCGCACTATCAGGGGAATCCTTGGACTACTTTTCACAAAAAACTTAAGAGGGTTAAAAATATTCTACATAGCTGGAGTAGAACCATCATGGCCCGTGACCATGATGTCTCTAAGATCAGTGAGGAGGTGGATTGTCTGGAGAAAATATTGGAACAAGAATGGGATGACTCTATTTTTTATGAGCTGAGAAGGAAGAAAGGCGCTTTATCTGATAGTTTTCTTAAACAGGAAAGTGTGGCTAGAGAGAAAGCATGGGTGAGATGGCTTCAGGAGGGGGACCGGAATATAGGTTATTTTTATGCTTTCATCAAGAAACGTCGGCATTTCCAGAGACCCAATATCCACAGGGAGGATGGATCCTTCTCCATAGATCAGGAGGAAGTTGGGGCTATGATTAATGAAGTTATTC
This sequence comes from Viscum album, assembly GCA_963277665.1. Taxonomy (NCBI): domain Eukaryota; kingdom Viridiplantae; phylum Streptophyta; class Magnoliopsida; order Santalales; family Viscaceae; genus Viscum; species Viscum album. The sequence goes on from OY728154.1 coordinate 68,878,522, forward strand.
AATCTCTAATGGATGCTCCTAATCCTACCATGGAAGGGGGTACCCGAGTGGTGATGTTAAGATTTTTGAGGGTACCTCTAGAAGGGTTTCAGAGGTCATTGGTGATGAATTAAGAAGAATTCCTGATGAGTATGAGGTGCATGAAGCGGCCTGGACCATGAACCCAGATAGTTCTCTTCGGTCTGATGGGTTTCCTGGGACATTTTACAGGGCTTAGTGGGAAATTATTAAAGGGGATCTAGTTCGGGCTGTTCTGGATTTCTTCCTGGGAGGGTATTTGACGCGTATTGCATGTGATACTAAAAAGATTCTTATCCCAAAGGTGAATAATCCTCAGTCCATTGATAAATATAGACCCATCAGTATGTATAACTTACCATACAAGATCCTATCCAGTATTCTTAATAAGAGATTGGACATTCACTTGGACGAGTGGATGAATCCAGAACAGTATGGTTTCATTAAAGGGCGGTCAATTCAGGGTGAAATCGGTCTGGTCCAAGAAATGATCAGTGGCATCAACAACAGGTCTTTTGGGGGAAATTTGGTGGTTAAATTGGACATGAGAAAGGCGTACGATAGGATGGAATGGGGTTTTGTTCTTAGAGTTCTGGCTTGTATGGGGTTCTCCAACTGGACTATTGACCTTCTTTTCTGTTTCTTTAGCTCAGCTTAGATTTCTACCTCTTTTATGAGAAAGCATTTTGGCTTCTTCAAGGCTTGCTGGGGTCTCAGGAAAGGGGATCCTTTATCCCCTACTCTCTTCATTCTTACGCAAAATGCATTCAGCTACTACATCAACAAGGGACTCATCTCAGGTAAAATTCTTCCTTATCACAATAGGTATGCCACAAGGGGAATTTTCCACTTGATGTTTGCAGATGACACCATTATTTTTATCAATGGTAGTAGAAGATTAGTGAGGGGCCTCAATGAGATTTTAAAGGAATATTGCAAGTGGAGTGGACAACTGTTGAACAAGGAGAAAAAATATTTTCTTTACATCAAGGGGGATTCTTTTGAGGAGGGAGCAGATTCTGAGAGCCATCTTGAGCATGGAAAGGGGATCTTTTCCCTTGGAATACCTCGGATCTCTGATTAGTCCTTCTTATCTGAAGGTGGATCACTTTTATAATGTTATAAGAAAAATTACAATACATATTCATAACTGGAAGAATATATTTCTCTCTTTTGTATGTCAGATCACTCTAGTCAACAGTGTTCTTGTCTCCATCACTATGCATATTCGTTCTGCTTTAAAGGTTCCAAAAACTGTAATTTCCAAGTTGGAAGGGATTATGGTGTCATTCATTTAGGATGTTTAGATGGAAGGTAGGCATCATTGGGCTTCGGGGAAATGGCTAGCAAGACCTCTATCTGAAGGGGGTATAAACATGAGAAGTGTATCTAGTACCATGCAGGGGCTCCATGCTAAGTTATCTTGGGAGGAAATGGAAGGCCGATCTTTATGGGTAAAATGCATGCAGGATGTATATGGTCTAAATGTGAATATTCAAAGATGGAAATCATCGAGGATACGAAACCTGACCCTCCCATATCTGGAAATTCCTCAGCATAACTCCTGATGGATTGTGGGTAGGGGGAACATAAACTTTTGGAAGTAGGACTCGGGGTGGACAGGTTGTGGTTCCCGGGTTGTCCTACCCCAGATTTAACTTTTAAATAGGTGATTACTCACCCAAGTTTCTTACAAACCATTATTGATGCCAGTAAACTTGAAGTTTTCATATCTATTGTTGCTAAAGATGAGGTTGACCGGCTGGTTTTCATGGGCTCTTCATCGGTTGCCTTCTCCATCAAGGATTTCGATCATGTGATGTGGACTATTGGGAATTTAGATTCATGGGGGGAGTCCTTATGGTGCAAAGATATCCCCTCTAACTTCAATTTTCTGGTGTGGCATGTGTGGAACAAGGCTCTGCCTACAGATGATAACCTGTAGAAAATGGGTGTGAACATGGCCTCAAGGTGTTGGTGTTGTAGGGCTTTCAACCAAGAATCAGTATGGAATCTTTTCTATGATAGTGAATGGGATAGAGGTATTTGGAAAACCTATGGGGCCCTATTCGGTTGGAATGGGTATGAAGTATCTCCTTTTAATTTTCTCCAGGTGTGGTTTAGTGGAGCAGGAAACCAAGGGGTGGAGAGGAAGGCCAGATCGATTATCCTAAGTGCTTGTTTTTGGACAATTTAGAAGGCTCAGAATGATGGTAGGCACAAAAACACTTCTAGATCCTTGTCCTGCATTCTACTCAAAATGAAGAACAATGTTAGGGATCTGCTTCGGGTATCTCCGGACTATCACTCAATACCTTCGATAAGTGATCCGGTACCGTATATACCTACATAACATCGATCGATTGGTGTAGGGCAGGTTCGGTGGGTTCGGGGGAGTCCTCCGAATAAAAGGTTGAAATTAAACTCGGACGGTTCGCTGCGCAGGGGGTAGATGCATGGGGGTGGCATCGTGAGAGACAAAACTGGGTCAGTGTGGGTAGCTTTCGCTGCTTCATTTGTGGAGGGTGATTATCTTCAGGCGAAGGCCCTGGCTTTGGCCAAGGGTTTGGATATGTGCTCTATCAGGCAGATTTGAGTGTCCTCGGTGGAGACTGATTCCCTTCTTTTGTATCAATCATTTCTGGATATGGGAAGAATTACTTGGAGTATTGTTTATGCTGTCAGGATATGCAAAGCGCTAATGGAGTCTCACACGCTGATATTGCATACATGTCGGGAGGGTAATAAAGTAGTGGATTTTCTGGCATCAATGGATACATCTAATCGCGGTATAGTTTCCTCTTTTAATTTGGGATCATTTCCTAGAGAGGGGAAGAAGTTTGTTGTCAATGATTCATTGGGGTTGCATTACTTTAGACCTAGGTGATGCTTTTATTTCTCAGTGTATTGCGATTTTCCAAAAATAAAAAAGTTAACTTTCAGTCAGTCATATATATGATTTTCATAATCCGACAGGTGGGACCTATATCTTTGTCCAATGAATCGAGTAATGATAAATGTTCTATGATCTCAAATGGTATATGGGTGCTTATCTAAATCCTGAAAAGGTGGGTAAAATGGTGGTTATCCCAAGCCTGAAAAACAGGGTACCCGGGTGGTTATCCCAAGCTCAAAGTAGGTATATGGGTGCTTAGTCCATAAAAAACATGTAATTAATGTATTGGTGGTTATCAATGAAATAATATTTTTTATACTTATGTTTATTTTACAATTATATATCTTATTTAAATGTTATGATCACATGGATCATTTTCTTTAATTACTTTATGATTCATATATTATTAAATTCAAATCTTTCTGTGGTGACTCAATATTATGATATTTTATATACAGGGTATGGTTTTCAAATGTTGTGATCATGTTCTCATACACTTATGCTCATGTTAGTCTTATGTTTCTCTCTTTATTACCCTTATTAGGTATCTTATCTTACCCTTTATTAAAATTTCCTTTCACTAGTTTATGAAGAAATATTTTTATATAGAAGTAATAAAGGGTAAGATCATTATGTGATACATTGAATATATTCTATGAATTAAGAGTATGTGTTCCAAGTTTCTAAAGGCACTAAAAAATCATGATCCTCAAGCATGTGTTTGTGTAACGTAATGAATATTCATATAAAAGGATGTAATATACATGTATCTGAAGCCTAGATAACTATAACTATGGATTTTATTCTTTTTTTATATCCATTGCTGACTTCCTATAAATATTTCAACTTCATAAAAGATGATATATTCAAAGATTGTTTAGTGTTCCAATTTATAGATCAGTTTTCGATTATGACATTATCATCTGGGTTGTCTATAATTAACAATCATCACATTTACATGGGTTCTTCCTAGAAAACCATTATTCACCTTCAATTACCTGTATCAAAAGTAAAAAAACACATAAAGGATACTAGGTAATATGGTATATCATTATTCTCCTTCATTGCGAACAATAATTTTGATATTTTCTCAACTATGCTACTCCATTTTCTCCATTCTTCATGATTGAACATATAGAACTTAATTATAATTTATCTTGAAGATTCATGGTATTACAACTTCATTGATTTATTTATTGGTAGATTTTATATCCTTAGGATACTTTAAGGGAAATGAATCACCTAGTGAAATTTTATTCTTTTTTAGAAAATATTCTTATACTATAATTTTTGAAGAGAAATATCAGGGATTGTGTCTAGACATGATTCAATTTAAATTGAACTTATTTATCATAAGAGTTGAATTTTATTGAAAATAACTATTAAAATTCAAGATATTTATATGGAGTCTTTTATTTTCCTTTATCCTAGTGTTTTTATTGTATATTAACTATCTTTTTTGTCCTCTCCAGATCTATTGTCCAAATAACTAGAAAATATTTTTGGGTCATTGGCTGCCTTCTTGGAGTCTCTACGTGAAATATTATATGTGTTATTCTTCACATAAATATTTTTATATATGACACTAATCCATGTATTTTTGGAATTGTTTTGAATTTTATTATAATTTTTATTATTTTCTAAGGATCTATCATGTTTCCTTTTTTCACCTTCTTGGGAGTATTCTGATTTTAAACTTAAATTTTGTTCAAATCCATTCCCAATGATAATTCTTATATATTAAACAACTTATATATTCTTATCTTCCCACATAATTTGAATATATGTTGAGTTTTATATGCACTACTCCTATAAACAATCATATTGATATTTTCATAGATATTCTCAAGTATATCAGATCAATTAGATATAGAAATATTCTTCCCCATCTATTGAAAATTATTTGTCTCTGGATTTTCCCCCTAAATAAGGGATTATTTTTTGATTTATTATTTAGGTTATTTTACCAATAATCTAATAAAAATTTCCCTAATATATTGGACAACCCACAATAGCTGAAAAATCCTGATATTTTCACATTATGTACTTATGGTTAAGATTTTTTATCATTATATTTATAGGATTTCTCTATCACTAATTGTACTATTTTCTGGGAAAAACTTATAAACACCTTATTTTTTACACCATATACATGGTGGTAGACTTATCATCATTTATAATCATTCATACATATATATATATATTCTAAATCTTCACTGTTCATAAAAATAGGTTTAGATAAATCAGTAAAAATGGGTGAGGATGGTACCTATTTATTCATAGTTTATTGGGAAATATCTAAAACTTATTCCATTGTATTATTTTCATATAAAGAGGTCTAATAAAACATAAATCCTCTTTATTATACTCTATTACAAAAATACTCTTTCTTTATATATTTCTATATCGTGAGGACTTTCTAAATTTTATAGTTTTATATCAAGACGAAGACATCTCATTTTGATAATGTATTTTTCATTTTTATTAGCCTTTAATTTTTCTTCACCATCATTATTAATTATTTAAAATTATTCTATATTAATCTCTACCTTATATTATTACATTTTATCTAGATCATTTATTTTTTTATTTAATATCTAATTGTGAATTTCAATATAATTCTTTGTTTTCAATTTTTTTTAATACATGAATCTTCTTATCAAATTAATTAGATACCTCATCCTTACTATAGATCACATTGATCAACTCCTCAACAAATTTGTTGAACTTATCTTTAAGGATCACCTTTTCGGATTCCTAAATATGAAGTTTCTTAGATATATTTTCATATGATAAAATATTTTTCTTTATAAATTTATCTAATATTTATGACTTCACCTCAAGCTAAGTTGTCTCATCCTATATTATTTTAAATATCCCATTGGAAAAACCATGAATAATATCATTTAAATAATTAATTGAAAAATAATCAAACAAGTTATCACTACCACAAGTTCTTGTACCTTCTTCAAGACAATTTTGACATGATTTGACTCATGCATGTAGATCATTTGACTACTTTGATATTTCTAAGGTAAAGGTTCTACTCTTTTCCTTGCTGATAATATAAATCACCTATTCTTAACCTCCCAAACCCAACGTACATTATGTATTATCATGTCTTGCAGAAACTATTATTTCTTTCTATTGGATGAATAAGGACATTTTTCTAAGATTTATTTTATCTATTATTTTCTTATTTATCTTGGTCTTGGAAGATATTGAATTATAATCTGTAGCAAATGAATTCTCACAAAAAATAAAAAAAAATCAAAATAGGAAATACAAAGAAATATTAAAAAGATAATAACTTAAATAAATATAATCTAATATATTTGAACCTACTTCTGATACCAATTAAAATTACCACTTTTAATATAGTCACTACTGAGAGGGGGTAAATCAGTGTTAGTGGAGTTTTTGTCCCATTAGATCTTCACATCATCATACATATTCAACTGGTTATGGTCTTGGTTCTCTAATTCACTAACTTATCCTTCATTCATTAACACACAAACTAAGTGGACTAGATATTTACAAGGTTTACCATTCAATAAGAAAGGATAGTGCTTGGTGAAATTAAGAATAATCCATGATCACAGGACCTACTCAAAATAACCAATGAGATACAAATTAAATGGTTAAAACTTTATTTTACTATAGACTATTATATAATATTTGGATGCATTATTGCACACAGGTTACTAATATACCTTTTTATTATTTTTTGTGTTTTTCCTAGGTCTTCACCTTCCTCTCTTACTTACATTCTATCATATAGACAACACTTATTATTTTTTTATACACAATGGTACACACATTGGTTACTATAGAAAGTCTTAGTGCTACTTATTCTATTATATCTATGAAATAAAAACTACACAACATCCATAGTCATTTGAACTGAACGAACAACTCATAAAATTTGTATTCTCCTACTCCATCTGTAACATAATTTCACAACTATATTCTCTTATCCTCTCTTCATCTTCCTCTTCTTGTGAAAACAAATATGCACAAAATTATCTTAACTTATTATCACTACATCCATTTTTTCTTATTTTATTCTTAACTTAAGAAAAAACATAAACTCTTTATATTATTCTTTTATAAAACTCACAAAAAGTTTGTGAGGAGGATAATAATAGAGCCGGGTATACTTCTTTGTTACACAAATAAATTATATCATGAATCTTTGTTGAAAAACACTCATTTTACTCACTTATTACTTATCATGAAAGAATATCTATAATAATAAACAATTACATAATTAGTTCCTTCACAAAATCTTCTCTTCCATATTATCAGCTATTATTTCATTTTCATAACTACACATAACCCAAAAGTAGTAATTTTATTTTAATTCATCCATAATAAAACCTGAATTATCTTCACATTAATATGGTTATTATTTTCTATTTAATATTCCATGAATAATATTCATTAATGAAACATAAATCAAGATTTATTTATTGTGATATTATTTAATGAAATGTTGGAAAGAATTCATATTTTCATTTATCCCACAACTACACATTAAATACCCAAAGGACTAGAGTGTTAATAATTCTTTTTTCATACAGTTTGCAATAACCATTGTTCTTATCTTTTCTTAGGTTTGTATGTATTCTTCATTAAACATCATGTGGTATAATGATAAATAACAAAGAAATTTTCTCTTCATTTATGGTAGTTTCATATATGTTTCATACAACATTATTTCTTTATATTATCATATATAGAAGGATTCTATGGAGAATAAACACCTCATGATAAACCTTTGATGTTATTACCTAAAATTTTTATCTTTGTTTTTTATGTGATTAAAATCTATAAAAGTGAAACTTCATGTATGTATTAAAACATTTACCTTACTCCATTTATAAAATGGTTTCATTACAATAAATATTTTATACATGATAACATGTGGAAATAGTGGCTCAAGATCTTTTAAAATCCTATAACATTACGTATAATAATATTCAAACTCAGAATTTTTCACAGGGATGAGTCATCTCAAAAAAGTTTCATAAGCCTCAATAAATGATATTATCATATGAAAGTAAGATATAGGTCATGGTAGCTCCACATAAAATGCAAATATCATGGTACCTTTTTCTACTATGAAAAGGTTATGGTAGCTACTCATACTAATCGAATTTCATGGTATCTTCTCCTAGTATTGCATGGTCACACCTCATGGAAGATCATAAGTCACAATCGTAGTTTACTTACCATGGTTTTATATCATAAGACTATTTCACTTATTATGGTCACACCTCAATGAATAACACCACTCATGGTCATATATCCCTCTTCATAGTTGCGCCTCATGGAAACACATCGATCATAAAATAATTCCTTCTCAAAGTAGAGCATCTGAGTGTAGAAAACCCTCGAAGGTTCAAAGTTAGAAGATTATGACATGTAGTTATCATAAATTACATATCAATTCAATCAATTAGTGTTGATTATATTCATACTTTTTTAATAAGAAAACGTTGTAACATGATTTGTGAGTCTTGAATCATTTCCACATACTCCTTGACACATCATATAAATAAATATCATTAACATAGCTGCTTGATGAGAGTAACCAGGTATTCTATGAATCACCCGCACATGCCAACAAATGGTTCATGAAAACCCACGTTAACGATGTATGTAATGTGTTCCAGCTATGCGGACTAATTCCTTTCCATTTAGACTCTATGCATCCATGACACATAGGGCTAGTGATACAGATTGACTCCTACATAGTGACCTCTACTCCCACATGTGTGTTGCATTTGGACACTTGTCCTGATTAGGGATGCCAAATTTTTACTAAAAATCTGAAAAAAGTTTTTTAAATATTTCAATATAATGTAAAGCCACCTCAAATACTATTCCTCTTGAAATTTCCTCATGTAAAAATATAAATATATTATCATAGTATTCTATTAAAATCATATTCATCATCAATATAATTAAATATTATAATTTACCCACATATATATTTAAGTATATTAAAAAAATGGATCGAACTCCAAATTTAACTTCTTTAAAGATAATTCTCCAATATATTTGATAGGAATTTATCACCTTTTTAGGTTAATTTTTTATTTAAGAAGCTTATTCATCACATTATATTGAGACATCTCTTAAAATAAATACAACCCACCCAATGTTTTCTAAAAAAATAATGTAAAATAGATATTAGGGCTTTGAAAATAAATCTTGATAATAATAGAGATAAAAATACAAGAGAATTTTTAAAATTGGATTTCAAAACATTTTTTTAACATTATCATAAAAAGTGTCTCTATAAAATAATTAAAAAGAATTTAAAATTTATTTAAAAAAATAACAAAATAATCAAAATAACCGATCCTTGAAATGAAATTGATTTAAAATATAAGAATCTAGGATGAAAATATAATAGGAGTTAAAATATTCTTTTATCACTACTGGAAAACTAACATATACCAACGGTTTGGAACTGTTGGTATATGCCTCCAAACCGTTGGTATATCCTATACCAACGGTTTGGAGAACCGTGGCCAAGTAAGCCGTTGGGATAGGTCTATACCAACGGTTTTCCCCAAACCGTTGGTATAGACCTATCCCAACGGTTTTTGAAACCGTTGGTATAATTAATATGAAAATCTTTACCAACGGTTGTGGAACCGTTGGTATATGTATTTCAAAAAAAAAAACATTCGCTGGGATTTGATCCCAGCACCCCTAGTTTATTATTGAACGACTTAACCACTAACCTAACATGACTTTTGTGTATATAATTACATAAATATATATATGTATTCTCATAATTATATTAAATTTTGATTTATATAATGTTCTGGGTAAGAAGAAATGATAAAAAATCAAAGGATCTATACCAACGGTTGTCAAAACCGTTGGTATAGACCTATACCAACGGTTTTGACAACCGTTGGAATAGATTTTGAGCCTGGATTTGATTCTGAGTGAAGGTTGATTCATGGGTGACCTTTCCCAACGGTTTTGGCAAACCATTGGGAAAGGTATACCCTTTCCCAACGGTTTGCCAAAACCGTTGGGAAAGGTCCCCACAATGTGGGTTTTCCCAACGGTTTGGCCAAAACCGTTGGGAAAGGTCCCCAAAATGTGGGCTTTCCCAACGGTTTGCCCAAACCGTTGGGAAAGGTGGCATCAAAGTGGGATTTCCCAACGGTTTGGCCAAACCGTTGGGAAAGGGAACCTATACCAACGGTTTTTATGAACCGTTGGTATAGAAGCATTGGGAAAGGTCAGATTTCCAGTAGTGTATAAATATCATCATCTTTTCCTTAAGGTAATAATATAAAGGGAACTATAAATTCATGAATATCCCTAAACAATAAGGGGAAGGAAGAATAAATAAAATAAATTAAAAATATTATAAATCGAAAAATATTAAGTGATATATATAGAGAGTGATAGAGAAAATATCATCAAGAGAAAAAGAAAGAGTGGGAAAGACCCCTTACAAACAACATATTGTATGAAGTAAAATTCACTAAGGAAGGAATAAAGAAAATCAATCTGTTATTAATGAAGTTAAAATTTAAAGTTATAATTTCAAGATATTGGATATGAGAGATAAAATATTATATATAAAATAGATGATAATTTTTTTAAAATAATTGATATTTGTAAAAAAAACCCTTAACTCAAGTCAAAGTTTGTTTCATATGTTACATAATCATCATAATTAATTGAAATATATTAATTATTTACAATTTTAAGAGACATATTAATTTTTATTAAATATTTTTTATTCTTTTTAACACATTTATTTTCATATATTATTCATTTATTAGATAGTTTTTCTTACATTAGTTATCTTGAAGTAATTCATTTAAAATTTCTAAAAAGCTCATCGGTATAATGCTATTAGTAAATATTAACTGTAAAAAGGTTTCATGAGATATAAAAAGGTTATTATATATTGGTTATAGCTTTCTATATAATTTTATTCTAATACTTTAGTAGATATTCATAAATTCTTCCTCAATAATCTTCTTTTCAACAGTGAAAATGACTACACTTGTTTACTAATGAAATAATTAAATTAATGTCCAATAAATCATTAAATAATAATATAAAGGATGTTATTTAATTATTAATTTCATAATCAATCATGAATTTTTTTTAAGAAATATCCATAAAAGTAAAAAATGAAAATATATTATCATTTCTCACATCGATAGTGTAGAACCATCATAGATGAGTGATATTTTTCAAAGGAATTTGAAAGAATGTAACACCAATAGATATTTAATTTTTATAAAAAACATTTTCTAAAATTAATTGTATTTCAAAGTTACTTTTAAATAATAATTTTCTTATTGAAATTGGTAAACTTATAATTGAAACAAAAATACATAGTTTTTGAAATATGAATTATGTTGTAGTGAGGATTTGTAAGAAAATGGTTAGATGAGTGAGAATTGGTAATATATCATCATAAATAGATAAAAATTAATTTAATAAAATGAAAATAAAATCAATTAAGAAGATTGAAATGATTTTCAATAGAGTTTATAACAATATAATCTCGAATATTAATTGAAGTGATTGAATTAAAAAATATTTTTTACAATAAAGTAACAGATTTTGAAGAAGAGTTTGATGAGAGGGAATGGGTGACCCCTCATAAATAATGGATCAGAAGGATATTAATTCAATGATTATAGAATAATGGAAGAAAAATAATATGATTTTTAAAATATTTTTGGCAGAAATGTTTATGAAAATTTAAAGGATAAAGAGACATGAAAATATTACCATGGAAAATAAATAATAAAGGTGACCCCATCATGAATGATTGTGTAATTCATTGACCCCCCCCCCCCACACACACACAATAAACCTTCAGGCCAAACTGAATTCACCCTAGTCATATCCTTCCTGAAAAAACAAAAATTGTGAATTTGACATGAATTCAGTTAACCAAGACATCTCCTTCAAAAGATAAAAAAGGATAGGCAAACCATTTCTCATCGGGCCATTTTGTTCCTATCATGGGGGTACGTACAGTTTCATGCCCTTTTTCTGATGAAAAAAATTATGACCCTGATGTAAATATATAAAATAAAAAAATGATCTGTTTATCGTGAGTCGATTTTGTTTGTATATCCCTTCGCAGTAAAAAATGGTAAACTCAATGTGAATCTCTTAAATAACAAAATAAGTGTTTTACCATGTGTAATTCCATGTTGTTTTCATATCCTATGATAACATGAAAAACTTGGCATGAATCTTATGGATGATCCTCTATAGTTGGGGTTTTCATGAAATAATTTCATCCTCACATTGACAAGTCCATGTGAGTAGAATATTAAAACTAGGGATAATAAGGGACAATTTTGTTACCCATGCATATCTAATTGAGAACATATCATTCCTATAATGATGCATTGATCGGTGACCTTGTTACTTGTTAACTTAATGACTACAAATACTCCTCTTGAAAACATAATTGTGATTGGACATGTCTCTATCCAGTGACTATTGTGGAAAATAAGCTACGGCTACAACCCCTACAGGCCTTAGAATGACCTCACTCACCCGACATCTTCAGCATAGGGTGGAAAATGTAATGTTCTAGGAATAACATTTCCATGCTATGATCCTAATCCTTGAGTCTTCCCATGAGGGTCTATAGGTGCAAAAATTGATGACTCTACAATATCCAAATAAATATACAGTAAATCTAGTGGCACACATTGACACCACCAATCACTTCAGTAGATTATCCTCGAAGTGAAATAATAACCACCTTCAGTATCTAATGAAGGTAGAACAAGGATCCAAATATTGATCACTTATGGTTTAGGGGACTTCGAGGAGGGATCCAGTTAACCTTCATCGCCATCATCATCCAACTAGTACCCTTTAGTCTCCTGCTAAGGGTACCACCCAACATGCTGTCACCTATGATAACCATGCACAGGCAATAAGGAAGACACATTGGGTGTGGAAGATTCTGTATAATTGTGAGTGGGATCATATCCCCACTCTCGATGATGATGTATATCAGCATATTTTGGAAGTAACCAGAGAGCATGCTCATATCTCTACTCACTCGGAACAAATATATGGGAATATTCCTATAATAGGCTTGGGGGAGGCACATATCCCTAACCCCACGCATGATGTCCATCAGCATATTCTAGTTGCACAATGATGAAAGAAGTGAGATCATATTACCACTTCAATTGAATATATCTTCTAGTATATAGTGGAGATAAAAATGTGAAGGATTACATTCCTATGCACACTTTTATAATGTGTCATTATATCTTATAAATAGATGAAGATCTTTTCAGGAATATTCTGAAACTAGTACAAATATAGCGATAGGTTCATATTATTATCCCTATATCCAGGGAAATGAAACACTCTAACTAGTACAAACAAGTGGTTTCCCAGAGAAGGTTCACACGCTTTCTCTCATCCAGGAGGATTATAATCATATTCTAGTAAAGGGAGAGGCACCGAACCAGGATTTTATTTCTATTCAAATTGGGGAACTCTATGTGAGAGAGACATATACCTCAATATTGGGGAACTTTCCTATATAAGAAGACCAAAGGAATATTCTAAAGTCCTAGGATTGGGCTCATATACCCTTTCTGGTTGAGGCACACTAAGTGAGAGTAGAACATACCTCCGTACATGCTCATATTCTTATCAAATAATATCAGCATAAAACTCCAAAGGCATAGTATTAGGCTCATATCCCCATTCTTCCTAGGTCTCACCAAGTGGGAATGGAACCTACCTCGGTCTAGTCTCATACTCCTATCAGTGAATCTACCAATCATATTATAGCAGATCATGAAAGTGAGGCTCATATCCCAACATACATCGATGAACAACTACATCAACATCCTTATGAGGATATGTACTAGAATTATCATATCACTTCTCCCATTCTAGAGGTCTATAATCATATTCATATAGAGAATTTATATTTGGACTAGGCTCGTATCTGTTCTCCAACTAGGGCTCACTAAGTGAGAGTTACACATGCCTCAGTACAGGCTCATATTCCTATCATGAAAGACCAGTTTCATACTCTAATGGATCAAGATTGGTCTTAAATCCTTGTTCTGACTAAGGCTCACCAAGTGAGAGAGGCACATTCCTTAGGACAGACTTATATTCCTATCAATAGTGAAGAGGATCATTATAATATTCTAGAAGCTTCTCTACAACAAGCTCATATTCCCACAGCACCTGACAATTTTCAAAATATTTCAGTATCCTTCTTACAACATGCTCATATCCCTACACAGTTACAAAACATGGTTCGAAATATTCCAATAACGACATAGGATGAGGCTTATATCCCTAATATTCTCAATTTCAGTTTCATTTATGTTGTTTGAGACACATTCTCGACCCCACAAAGGTCCATCAACTCTTTAACTAAAGAAGAAGACGATCATTACCACAATAGTCCTCCTCAAAACAGTGTAGAGTTAGATCATAGGGACTCTATACCTGACATCTATCATGGTCAAACTCTCCATGGTGATATATCCCACAGACAAATAAATCCTTCCCTTTCAAAGAAACCTTCATATAGATAAGTGTTCAAAACCCAGACGCCTTCATATAGAGAAATTATTGAAACATCGGGGTCAATCGCATATAGTTGTCCATCAACTACCTATAGCACTCCACTCCAGTTAACAGGTGACCCCAAGAAGAACCTTATGTGGTATGGATAGATAGAGGCATGTAATTCTGATGAAGAGGAGTCCAACGTTGACATATGGAGATAGTTAACCAGAAACGACCTCCCCACCATGTTATGGACCCATTCCACTTCTAACTATGATATCCTAGATGAGATATAGAAGGATTAAATACCTTATCTACACAAAAATATGTGGTTTTTTCATCAACAATTGAAGGATAAACACCTCCCTTATCAGAGATATGAGGGTCACTATCATACCATCAAGATACTCTATTATCACTCGACTTGGATTCTATCTCCATGGATCAGTACCCAAAACCAAAAAATCACAATGTGAATCTACAGAATTCTTACTTCCATTTCATCACAACTCTTGGGAATCTAATATTTGAAGACACTTCACACATTGTTTTTGAATATGGGAAAAGTGAAATTCATTACACTACACTATATCCCCATAATATTAGATCCCCTCATTTATGAAATCATGTAATGTCATTTCCTCAAGAAACATTAGTGGATCAGATAACACATGATCCATTTGGTACCTACAATGGAATTACTGCACTTCAAAGAAGATAATACATCATGAATGAAGAAAGAGGATAGCTAAAAAATATTCAAATTGTGTGCCTCAATGTATCAGGAATACATTTCTAACATAGAATAAAATTTTTCACTCCTCTCAAAAACTTACCATAGAAATTGACTCTCATTGTGGTCTATCATTGCACTCAACTTTTTCACAAGAAAAGTTGCAGTGTATCAAATAATTCACAATAAAAGCTACCATAGTAGTCATCTAGAAGCGAACTCAGCCTGCCAGGATGGGGGAATATCTACCACCACCTCCATCTCTCAAATCGTCAATTCCTAAGAGGATTCAAGACATGTTGTTAGTATCTGCAAACAAACTATATCCCACTGGGTTGGGGGAATTTATATCCAAATCACCCTCACCAAGTTCATCATCCCCTAAGAGGTTATTAGGGAAATTAATGGATGTTCTAGTTCAAACCCAAGAAGATGGGTTGGGGGCCTTTATATCTCAATATATATCCTAGGAATCATCAAATCCCTGACTAGAAACATTGGATCCTCAACAATAGAATAAATCAGTGCCAATCATGGCCCCAAAAAATCTCTATCCAGTAGGGTTGGGGGATTTTCATCATCATCATCTCAGTATAAGGAATTAGCATTCTCCAAGTTGGGAGGTAAATATCAATGTTCAACATCCAATCTATTCCTCATACCACAAGATGAACCTATTCTATTTAGGGAAATCTCAACAAACATGACCAAAAATTCCCTCAAGTTCATTGTTTACAGACCAATAAATGAGGAACATACGATGAAGGAAATAAAACCTCACCTGGGTTGCAAGACAAAATGGCCTAATATGGCCAAGGGTTAAAGAGATGACCCTATTAAGGCAGTGTAGAATCATTTTGTTGCGTTGAAAGTAATGGTACAACCACCAATGCCTAATACACCTCAGTAAATGGTGTCAATATCAACAAAAAATATAATGAGGACCAATATATAAAGGTAGAGGGTTTCAATATAGAAAATATACCCCAATAATAGGATGTGAATGCACCCATAGATGCTTCACATACCTAGAACCAGAGGTGCCTTCAAAATATGGAATCTATAAATATCAACTAACCAATTCTATGATAGAAAACTACCAATGATAAAGGGAAAGGTGTTTCTACATCCCAATAAACACCCAAAATAACTGAAAATCCTTCCATAGAGTAATAGTTTTCATGATATGAAAATGAGATACAAACTCTCAGAAAACTCAATGAGGAGCTACTTAGGGGAAACATTACCACTGAGTATTTTCTTCAGGTAGAGATGAATATTCTCCCTCCTAGAGATGATCCTCTTGAAAGAGTAGCATATGTAAATCAGACCGGCTCAGGATCTAGGAAACTAGACAAAATAATTGGGGAAGTAAAAAATGATCATGGATTCCCTCAATTAAAATGATATCCTATCCATTTATAAGGTGATCATTTAGTCTTTGGATAGATCTAGAATCAGTGGGAAATAAAAATGAGGCCACATCATCAAACCTTACCTACTCCCTGTATATGGGAGACAGCTCAATAATAAGTACCTCTAGAACTGTTCAATGTCATCAAGTCTTTGGCTACTCAAATGGAAGCCATATAAGGGAAATGTTCACCTCTTCCACCTAAGATAAATACATATCCTGAATGGGTGGATGACAATTTTCCTCCACCCAACTTCATAAATCCTACCTTCTCCACCTTTGATGACACAAGAGACCCATAACAGCATCTCACACACTTCATTTCTTGATGTTGTCTGATGATGGACCCATGAGATCAACATGGGGAAACCAAACTGAGGTGTTTTTTATAGAATTTGGTAGGGATAGCCGTTTTTGGTACAACAACCTTCCAGAAGGATCCATTTTAGTATGGGAAGACCTTCATCATCAATTACTTTACCAGTTCAGCTCAATATTGAGAAAAAACAATTTTCAACCTGAAGAACTCCAATAAATTTTAAAATGAGAGGTTTTATAACCTCATAGACAGATGGAAAGGTATAATCTATTTACTCACTATCCCTCTATCATGGGATAAATTACTGGAACTCTATTTAAAGAATCTTCAAGATTAGTTTTATACGCCTCTAATTCTAATGAAATCACTAGGTGGATTCCATAAGTCTACAGAAATAGAACAACATCTGGAAGATTCTATTTAGCAAACCCAAGATAAATCTCGAATCATTCCATCATCATAGGGGAAAAGTATTGGAAAGGTATAAACTACTATTTTTAACCTCAAACTATTATAAGTACTCATTCAATCACCTAGTAAGATCCTAAAATTCCTGGAAACTTCTATTAGGTAGTCGTAATAACAAAATTTATCTTATACAAAAGAAAAAAGAGATCAGGGTGGCACAATATTTTAGGAATGGGTGAATGAAAAATAATCCTTCTAAATTAAGAAATTCTCCAATTATTTCCTTGTATCCATAGAAAATAACATGCTCAAGAGGTGACATCACAGGAATCCCAATGAGGTCAACCTAACTAATCATCCTAACTACCACCCTTTCCATATAAGGTTGGGTCACAAATCTAGGATTGATTCATATTCAAATACATCCTCCAAATCATGGTCAATTATAGATAGGTGATTTTAGATAACCCCCTATAGAATTTGGCATGCATAACCATCACTCTGTTAGAAGAAAAAGGTGATTGGAAAAAAAATTGGCCAGATATTGGAAGAAGTTCAACAACTAGATGACTCGAAAGATATTTAACTGAGCTCATACTACCTTGAGAGAAAATATTCGAAGACCCATAGTTTATTTGTCTCCTTGGGAGGTGAAATCAGATATTTCTCCCTAAGGTGAATACAACCATTGGATACAGGAAGATATAGAAGAGGAAGATTCATTTTTAGATCTAATGGAAGCTCTGGATCATACAGATTTCTTCCCTGCAATATTTAAAGCATGAGCACTGTCCCACTAAACAAAACCCTCATTAGAAGAGGATCTCATCTTTGGATTTTTTTTAAGTGATACACTTTTTATGACCATTCTCTAATGATGAATATGAATCTAATCATGATTTCCTTGAACCCAACCAAAAAACGGGAGGTTTCATGCACATGAGCCGAGGATATAGAGGATAACACGGGAATAGTCACACCTAATATTTTGATCATGTACCCACAGAGGACATATATACAGCTAAGATCCATGTTCAACTAATGTATAAATACTAAAAGAGACATGGAGGTGTCCTAGAACCCTCCAGTGTTCATACATGCATGGTCGTCTTACATGACTTCCTAGAGGGGTGGGATTATCTGATCATCTCATACAATGGGTAAGGTAGGTATAACCTAAATCAATAGCAACAGATTCTCCTTCGACCTTTGCACAATCACCAGGACCAACTAACATAAATACCTCAGCTCCTAAACCATATAATAAGGGAAAACCCCATCTTGGGAAGTGAAAAATTCTAGAAAAAAAAAGATTACATTATAAAGAAGATATTGGTTGTCCCAACCAAGCTCTTAGTCATGCATTCTCTCTAGTTTCAAAATAGCTTAGGGGAACATATTGAAGCCCTCCAAAACCCACATGAGTTTGATATAGAATTCACTATATCCTAGGTTTATCAAGTGAATATTATGAAATCATAATGAAATGTCACCACCTCATTTACAAACCAAGATAAAAAATAGATCATCCAAGGAAACATTATCCCCCTATATTCTTTAGGAAGAATCAATAATGTCAACATCTAAATGGAACTAATTTAAAATGGTTCGAAGATCAAACTCATCTATATTTTAACAATTTGATGCTTGAGATATAGAAAATGGGAAACATCAACCCTAAGGATGACCATTTAATGGTATGATAAGCATGAGAAAAGACCTCTTAGGGAGATCAAGCTCAAAGATCAGTTTGAAGATCTCACTTATGACATTGAGTTCATGGTTATCCAGCAAGACACCACTTATAATTTCCTTCTCAGTAAGAATTAGCTTCACATCAGTGTGGTTGTACCTTTACCATTCCATCAATGTTTGAAATACCTCATTGATAGAAAGTTTGAAATACTATATTGTGATAGTTCCCCCTTTTAGTCTTGTAAAGACAGATATACTGAGGAAAGATTCTATAAAATGGAATGAAAACAACCAATTATGGATGAAAATATGAAAATTAAAGCCCCTAATGGCTTGGGGACACCCTTGTAAATCCATAGAGTATTCTCAACAACTATTATGTGTTACCCATAAATATAGTTGAGGTAGTAGACTCAATCAAGAATGTCTAAGATCTGTATGTCCCCAACAAAAGTGTAAAATACAATCAGCTTCAAAATCTCTCTACAATGACTTAGGAAGTAGGGGTGATAATTTATTTTCTCAAAACATCTCTCACCCCAATAGTACTGGAGAGGGCCTCAAATTTTTGAATTCATCTAAAAAATTCTAAGTAGATTCATATGTTAAAGAAGATGAGGATGATCTCAGTAACTCTTCTCTCTCATTTGAGGAAAGTTTCTCCACCACCATTGATGAGCTCAGATGGGTAAATACGGGAACATAAGAAGACCCGCAACCTACGTTGATTATTTTCATAAGGCCTATAATATATAAATATATTTACATTTCATTTATAAAGAAAAACTTATATGCATTCACTTGGAACTATAAAGAAATGCCTGGACTAAATGCAGATGTTTCTATTCACTATCTCATGTTATCTGATTATCATCAAGGCTTCAAGTAGGTAACCAAAAGTAAGTACCCCTCTCTTGCTACCAATGTGGAAGTGGAAGTTGAAAATTGATCAAATTAAAATTTTTAAGAGAAGTGAAATACCAAAGATGGATTTGCAACATCATCCTTATCAAGAAGAAGAATGGGAATATTATAGTATGCATTAATTTCAGTGACCTTAATCGATATTTCCCAAATTATTACTTCCCATTTTTGATCATTAAACTCTTGATTAATGAAAATACTAGCTTTCAGGCCCTCTCCTTTATGGACAAGTGTTCAGGGTACAATTAGATAAATATTCACCCTAAATATGAAGAGTACATTGCCTTCATAGCACACCAAGGGATATGTTTTATCAGGTTATGATCCTTGGATTAAAGAACATCATAACTATATACCAATGCACCATAAATCATATCTTTAATACCTTATTAAGAAAAATAGTTGAATAACAACAGCAATACTCTCACTTCATAGATCATAAAAATGTCTTCTATAAGTTATGAAAGCAGAGTCTGAAGATGAATCCACTGAAATTATCTTTTGGGGTAACATCTGATAAGTTCCTTGGATTTATGGTGTAGTACTATTTCATTGAGGTTGACATAGAAATTACTAGTGTAATCCCATCAATTTTACCCCCTTAGAATCTCAAATAACTAAGGGGGATCCAAGATAACCTCACCTACATGTGGTATTTCATAGCTAACATGGCTGGAAAATCTCTCACCTTTTCTAAAATAATGAAGAAGGGGATATCCTATCAATGTGATGATGACTTCCAAAAATAATTCAAGAGTCTCAAGCAGTATCTACTTCACCCATTGGTTCTGATTCCTCTAGTGGAATTAAATCCACTAATCTTATATGTGGCCACCATGGAATGCTCATTTTCCACCCTCCTCACACATGAAAACATTGAGGGGAGTGAGAGAAGTCTCTACTAACTCATCTTAACTATGTTACGTACAGATATATGATACTTGGATATCGAGAACTTCCTAACACTCATCTTTTTAGTACCGAAGATGACTAATTACATACAACAACATGAATTCAACATGGTATCTTGTATTGATTTTCTCAAGTAAATATTTGATAATCCCATACTGACTGGGCACTTGGACTGATGGGAGGTCATTCTACAACAATGCGACATCCAGTTTGTTTTACATAAGTCAATGAAAGGAAAATCCCTAGATGATTTCCTTGCATTACATCCCATCCCAGATAGTAAAACTGGTGGATACTGAGTTCCTAGATGAATAGGTTTTCTATGCCCATGACACTCCCCAGAAATGGGATATTATTCGAATGGATCCTCCCATAGTCCTATAGGTAAGGGACTAGAATACACAAAAATCAATTAGGTTGGCTTATGGAATGTATTTTTTTCTCCACAAAAATTAGTTTTTCCATACTCTTTCTCATTATTTGAAGGATTCAAAAATAATGAGGTTGACAAACAAGACCTCATTTTTGGCTTGGATCTATCCTTACAGCTAAAAATATTTTACATGAACATCAAATTGGAGTTGGAGCGAATGATAAAATAAAGAAATGGAGAGTGTTCCATAAAAATTGAAGAATTATCCCCTATCACTAGATACATAATGGGAATAATGGAGGAGTTCCCTTTTGATCCCACATTGTAACATGTTCCCTAATCACATAATGATCATGTCAATTTATTGGTTAATATAGCCATAGTCTTGGATGACCCTAATTATGAGGAAACAATATTATACATCACACACCAAAGAATGGTATCATCAATCATATTCTATGGAATGTAAGAAATAAATCGAGTCAACACTACCCTATATCACGATGAACCAATATACACCCCTAGATGGATGGATCCCATAATCATTTATCTCTGAAATGGGATCCTCTCGATAGACTGTGCCAGAAAGGAATAGATTCGATGGTGAAAAACAAATTATACCCTGTGGGATGGTCTAAATGAGCATAAATACCTCTATAAGAGATACTTCAAGGGAATTTTCCTTATATGAATAGAATAATGATAGATTTACTTCATTATGGAAGATTTCTATGAAGGCTCATGTGGTTCTCATTAGTCTGGGATTAGGCTCTCCCCCCAAATTATGAGGCTGGGATACTACTGAAAAACCATGATACAAGACTGTGTAGAATTCACCAGGAAATGTCATGCATTCTAGATTCATGGAAACTCCACCCATAAACTCATGTTGTTGCTACATATAGATAAATATTCCTAGTAATTCTTTGTATGGGGAATGTATGTTGTAGGTCCATATCCCCCAGCCACATCTAAGCAGTTCAAGTACATCCTTACTGTTACCAGCTTCTTCTCCAAACTGGATGTGGCAATACCCCTCAAGTAAGTCAGGATGAAGAAAATTATCAATTTCATAAAGTCTCATATCATCACGAGGTTTGGAGTCCCTCTCATGATATTTACAAAAAATGATACCAACTTCTATTCAATAGAGTTGAAGAAATTGTTCTAGGAGTACAATGTCGATTCCAATCACTCATCCCACTATTATGCAGTGGAAAATAGATAGATATAGGCCTCCAACAAGACTATTTAAAATATAAATCATAATATTGTGAATAAAGATAATAATTCCAAGTGATACAAGCTCCTCCATGCTTTATGGTCCTACCATACTATCATGTGTATTGCTACATAAGAAACACCATATTCATTGGTGTATGGGACAAAGGCAGTGTTTCCCATAAAATTCCAGCTGACTTCACTCTAAATATCCATTTTTGGAAAACTCTAGGATTATGAATAATCAAAAAATATAATCGATTAATTGGAGTGAGTCTATGAGAAAAAGTTGTGTACATTTCACAACCTCTAAGTTCATCATAATTGGATCACACAAGAATTTAATAAAAAGATTCACCTTTATTTATGCCTCCAAAGAGAATTGATATTTTCTATTAGAACCCCAATGATACCAGAAATAATCCTCTAAAGTTGGAACCAAAATGGGAAGTACCATATATCATAAATAATTTCTATCACAATGGATCTTACTCACTTGTCACAATGGATGGGGAGTAGGTCACACCCCCTGCCAATCCAAGGTTTCTTAATAAATACTTTGCATAGCTACCATCAAGCACCTCTCACCCTATAATAAGGATGTTAAACTGCATAAAATTTCTTATCCTTACCACATGACATTAAAACTACATGGAATAGGTCCTCATCGTATGATGTTAAACTACATGAGAATCATCCTCACATCGATGGTTCACTACACACAGCTAGATCTATACAAAATAATGATGAAAGGGATCAATCCCTGTGTGAGGGTTAGATCCACATAGGGAATATCTTCATCCAAGAACTGCATGTGGCTTGATTCCTACCATCATAGTATATGTAGTGATTCTTGAACCTCTTTTATTGGGTCCTTGCACAATATTATTTTTCTTCAATTTTGGGTGAACCATGTACTCACCGCAAGATGTTAAACTACATGACTGATTTCAACACCGTATGACATTAAACTGAATGGTTTCCAAGAACTACATGTGGTTCAATTATTACACTCATAGGGTAAGTAGTGAATCTGATACCTCCATTCTTGGGACCAGTTACAACATTCATCTTCTTTCATGTTGAGTCACCTATATCCTTACTACAAGACATTAAACTACCTGAATGATTTCATTGTTTCACGACATTAAATTAAACAGGTTTATAGAAATATGTACAACTTGATTCTGATACTAAAGAGATATTTTGGGATTTATATATCCTATATCTAGGCCTACTCACTATATGATTGAAATGACCTTGTCTTTTATCTAATTTCCTCTATATCATGAGGGGCCTTGGCATTCCTTGTTTCTCACCACAAGTAGAGCTCTCATGAGTTTAGGAATTTTGGTAAGGTATTACCTGCATGATCAGGAAATATCAGCTCATGATAGGGTTATCATAGTTTTGAATGTGAGACCTTAGAAGGACCCCATGAGTCCTCTCTGTATGATGTAAAATTATATGGTTTTTTCCCCTGCATGACATAAAATTGTACATTACTATGGATATCGCTCGAGAGGAACACTACCCTTGGTGTTGGTCTCCCACAAAACCTCTATTCTAGAACTTCGTAGGGGTTGATTGCTATCATCATAGAATATGTAGTGATAAACAAATATGTAATAATGGTCTTAGACACAACAAATAATCCCAAAAATTCCCCCTCCCTACATAAAGGTCAAACCTGCATAGGTATCTTTTTTAAGAACTATGTGTGGATTGATTCCTATCATCATAGGATAAATAGTGATACTCATACCTTCACTATTTGGCCCATTCACACAATTATCTTTTTTACATTTTGGATCCTACATCCTTACCACATAATTATAAACTTCATTGTTTTTTAAGAACTACATGTGTCTTGATTCCCAACATCACATGATACATAGTGATGCCTAGATCTCTAATTCTTAGTCCAGCTAGAAAAAATAAATAGGAATAATTCCCACCTCTACATATAGTTCATAACTGTGTAGATATTTTTCCCATTTAATGAACTACATGTGGATTGATTCCTTACATCATAGAATGTATAGTGAATACCAAATATCCAATCCTGGGTCCAGCTAACATAACCAATGAAAAAATTAACTCCCAACTAAATAAAGTATTATTCATACAAGCTCATTTTTCCTACGTATGAGTCAGATATTCATATAGATTACTTGCACACATGATACACCTTGCACAATTTTTCACGTCATTTCCCACATCCTTACCACATGATGTTAAACTATAATGAAACACATCCTTGTCACATGATGTTAAACCACAAGGAAAATATATTGGTCACATGACATTAATACTACACAAAAAAATACATCCTCACTATATAAAGTTAAAAATTTCAGGCCATCACCCATTACAGTCCCTTATCAAAGGACTAAAATAGCCTTAACCTGGTCAACTTGAGTATGGGGTACTTCCTTCATCTTTTAAGCATCTCAATACACAAATCATACTTCATCTATTGAGTGACTTGAGTTGCAAAAAATATTCCCTAGCCCTTGGAAAGAAAAATAGATCTATCTATTTGACCATGATATCAAAGAATAAGGGATCAGACCTACCAACTTGCTACATATTGGCCCTATATAAATAGATTTATAACTTGTATGAGCCTAACGTCACCATGGAGGAACCTGGCACGTGAGGGTGTTCTGGGCCATTGCTAGCATGATTTTCCCATATCATTACCCATGACTGGAGAAACTAAATCATGATTTATAACATTTTTATCACCCAAGAAAAAGGATGTTGGGGTACTCTTGACCTTGGGTTTCCTAATTAGGATCTTGTGTAACATTTTCCTCATATTAGGTCCATTTCCATCATGACCTTAAACTTACTTCACTTTATAAAAGTTGTGTGACCTTAAACTCTAGCCTTTTATGGTTCAAATCATAAAAACTTAAGCTTCTAGTGAAATCGATAAAAAACTTTTCATGTTGAAATCCTGAAAAGGTCATATTGAGTAAAATTCAATTCTTCACTCGTTAAACTCTTCATCTCCATATTTTAGGAAAAAATTAGAGTATAAATAAATGAGTCATAAAGATCATAGGGTCATATTTTTTCCATAATAAAAGTCGATTCATGCTTGTTGGACCCACCGATCTAGTAAAAAGTTAGAGTAATGGTTTTTCACATCTCCTCGCCATGATAATGAGTTCAAAAGTAGTGACACAACTTTTACGGTTCTTGAACACATCATGAATATTACATTTTACACAAATTAAACTTCAATATTTGATCATCCTAGGTCACCATAAACCTTCCTTGGAAACTATAAAGGAAAAGATATCTCTCTATTTGACCATGTTATCGATGCATAATGGATCTGACCTACCAACCACAGACATCTTGGCCCTATATAAAGAATATTTCTGACCCTTGTGATCCTAACATCACCATGGAACAACCCATACACTAGGGGTGTACTAGTCCATCCATGTTATAATTTTCCCACACCATCCTCATGACCCGAGCACTCTGGAGAATGATTTACAATCCCCATAACTAGACTATTCAAGCAAATTCAATATCCTTAATGTTATGTCATGGTGTTTTGTAACCTTTGTCAAAGAAGTAATGTGTTACTCTATTTCGAAAACATTTTATGGTTTACACCTCATGACTCTAAATCCCCTAGAGTAGGGTCTGAACTTCATAATTAAAGAGTTAAACTGCCCTAGGGTTCTAGAACCCATCTTGGATGGATTTAACTCTATACCCAAATTCATCAACCAGACCTTTGAGTCTTCTGTAATATTTCATGAACCTTGTAAAAGGGTGTGGAAACCTCTATTTGACCATACTCCTAGCACATAAGGTATTTGAAATTCCAACTAGAGGCATCTACTCCTTATAGAAAAGAATCCCTAATCCTTTTGAGCCCTGGTAACACCAAGTAGGAACCTAGCTCCTTAGGGTGTTATGGGTAATCCCCAAAATGTCTCCTCATCCCATAGTCATCAACTAAAAAATTTGGGTTATGACTTAAATCACCCACATTCCAAGTATCCAGGTGGATTCAGCTTCCCTAGTATTTTTTTTTCAACCAATAGTACCCATATAAATCATCCATGGCCCTTGGAAAAGTGTAAAGACACCTCTATTTTACAATCCTACTGAAACATAAGGGATTTTACCTACCAATTAGAGGCAACTCCTCCATATAGAAAAGTAATTATAATCCTAATGAGCCTTGAAAACATTATAGAGGAACTCATAAACCCATAGTTTTTTGGGTCATACCTTTCATGTCTTCTCCATATTCTATATAAATGGTCCAAGCTAAAATACCCTCAACTATAGTGATAGAAGGTCCAATCTAAAAGACCCTAAACTATAGTGATATCAAGGTCCAAGATAAATGACCCAAAACTACAGTGATAGAATGTCCAAGCTAAAATACCTTAAACTATAGATATATAAGGTCTAAGATAAAAGTATTTAAACTATAGTAATACAAGGTCTGAGCTAAAAGACCTTAAGCTACAACAATATAAGGTCTAATCTAAAATATCCTAAATTAAAACGATATAAGTTCTCATCTAAAATACACTAAATTACATCAATAGAAGGTTCGATCTAGAAGAACCTAAACTAAATAACATAAAAAACATAGTTTTCAATAGTAGATAAGTTGTAAATATTTTCAAGTTGAAAACTTATAATAGGGACATCGAATAAAAATCCAAGTCCATGCCTACTAAGTCCTTTTATATATGACGATTAGAAAAAATTAGGTAAATATTCATAAAAAGTTATAAATATTGTTGGGACCATCATATGGCCTTATCAAAAATAAATTTGTGCTCCCCATATCCATTGACTTTGGAAAAAGATATACCACTATCTATCTAGGACATATATTCTACCCATTTTTTATTTTTTTGAATCAGATAATCTCAATATAACTAGAGGAGATACATCAGTGAAGAATCTTATGTCGATGGGAATTCATGAGAATTTCTCAAGAAGGATCTGTTATGATTTAGATATTCAAACCCTACCATTCAATTTTAATTGATATTATACGAAGGATGGGTATCATTTATGGATCATGCAATATTAGATGAACTAAATTTCATGCACATCATGAATGAAAGAAAACTAGAAAAGCAACATAGAATGTTTGGTAGATCCATTCATTGATATCATATAGAAGGAAGAATATCCACATATCAGAGACTCTTCCATGAATATATGATCCAATTCATGGTTGAAAATTTATAATTCTATAATATCATGTTCTTAGAGGAGTCCTTTCACCTCTATAATTCACTGGAACTCCTCTTCTCTAGCAACAACATCAAGTCTGGCATTTTCTTCCATGTTGAAGAGTCTGTGTTTCTCTATCATAGTTTTCTCTAATATCTAAAGTTCATGATGAAACTAGTATAGATCTACCCATTGATATATAATTATAAATCAAAGATGGCCGATTTCAACCTTCCTAGCACTGATTATATCCCATTGAGCAGTTTCCTCCATTGCATATTGGGAAGCTTTGTTTAAGGCCTCATCCTAGCTTTTCTTCACTGAAGAGGAAACCTCAATGGGTACCACCCTGAATTCAAGGTCCATCTTATTCTCTATTATATATATCACCTCCTTCACCCAGGCCTAAAGGATGGTATAGTCAAAACCATCATATCCAAGGGTTCTGAACATAAATCTAAGGTGACCCAACCAGTCCTTCATCCCATCTAAGGGGGTATCAAAACCAATTTCAAGATCTACCTCCATATTTTTCATTTTATGGATTGATAAAATGATGCATAAATTGAAACTTGATATAATACCATCCTAGTAATAATAATATATTATAGTACTAGGTAGCATAGAGGATGAGTCATTCATATGATCTTTGATGAAGAAGGAAGGGATCGGACCTCCAGATTGGTCGACTCAGTTAGAGAAATCCCTATGGGAGCAGGGACTGGAACCTCCTAGCTCCGGCGTGAAGACACTACAACAAGGGGAATAGGGGTTTATTATCCAAAGGATAAATTATATGATATCACCAATTAAACAATAAATATAACTAATGTTAGTAATATACCTTCCTCGGTTGCAATGTTGTCAATGTCTATTGCCCTAACCTCATCCTTGGGGGAAGAAGTGAAACCCTCTTATGATGAGTGTATTTTTGGATCTTATAGTGATTTCCTTGAATATGTGCTTTTCTCTTCACCTTTGAGGATTATAGTAACAAAATATAATGTCAGGTGATATGAAATAAAGTAAACAAAGTGTCTTATTTCTGAAGAAGTGATCACCTTATCCAAAACACACTTCCATCAACACTAACTCAATAGAAGAATAGAAACCTATATCAGTATCCTCAAATATCATGTTCTTATATGAAGAATAAAATATTAAAACCTTAGGTACATTTATATTTGTAAACGAACATGACTGACTCAGCACCTCAACCATCTCCACTTCTTAATGGGTTAGGGCCAGCAATGAAGGGTCTTCTAAAGAAACCAAATGATCAATTGAATCCATAGGAGAAGATACATGCTCCCCAAATTGGCCTTGTTGGGGAAATAAACATTTTTTAAAAATTAGGATGTGGTACTAGAATAATATAAAATAAGATAAGAGTGAAATACCACACTTACTTAAGGATTCTGGAGGAGAGGACTCTCATAATTTAGAGAGATTCTGTTTCCCCTTCCATTTTGGGGATGGATAACTAGAAGGTAAAATTTTAATATTGTTAGAGAAGGACCCCTATAAGGCTCTAAATTTTAGGTCATTACTCCAAAAATAGTAATCACTTCCCTTATCCGAGCCGGTTGACTCGGCGATCCCTCATCATCAGTCCCCTGGTCACTACCAAATCCATCTCCAATAGTAGTACCCTAAGAAGAATATACGGGGGATTTCAAGATTGACCAATCTTCTATGGAATCCCTATAGATAAAAAAATACAAATTATTTTAGTATGGTTTCAATGGAACATGAACCTTTAAACATAGAAGTAAGATCATCCTTACCACTTCTTCTGAAATGGGATAACCCTGTTTGTCCACGACCATTTTCAGTGTGCCCCAAACCACCATTTGGTGTACTGTGTGTGAATAGAATACATGACCCTTGATGCTTTCCAAAATTACTTTAAGGTCTAAAAGAAAGGCTTTGACCTCTTTAGGTTGGTCTTTGAAATTAATTCCCAGAGGTTCGGTGATGTGAGAAAAACCTTCCAATGGTAACTCTTCCTAGTGTGATATTCCCCAGATCTCATCCTTTGAGTTTAGTGTTCTCTAATTCATCCACTATTGAAATGAAATAGAAAATAGTAACACTAATGTAGAAACACTCACTAGCACCACACTCGCTATAACCACATAAATTAGTACTTCTATTGGAAATGAGAGTGATGGTAAATTTATTACTTCTTTATGTGGCACTTCTAGGAGTGTTGGTCCTCTCAGAGTCAGATATTTTCCTATCCTTGGATTCTCCTTAGTATTTGGTGTCAATTGGGCAGCTTCACATACAAATCTGATTAATTTCCCATTAGGGTGTGAGTGGATCCAAATCTTAGAATAACCCTCGGACAAACCAATCTCTACACAATGGGGAGGGAGTATTATCTTGGCTGGTGTCTCCTCCCAGGTGATCATCATCCAAAATTGGAAATACACTATTGGATGCTCCTTAGATCAAAAATTAATAAGGGCAGGACATCTTGACTGGACACACAAGAACTAAAAAATAAACTGGCAAGGTGTGTACCATTCACAGAGGAGGTCCTCGTTAATGTGGGTAGAAAGGATTCCCTCACAAAGAGACATCATATAGGTCTAGGCCTCAAGGTTTTCCCCACCATTATCAAACACACTAACAATAAGAAATCTCTCGTAGGGTTTGAAGGATAAATTTTCATGATGACTCGTGAAGGTTATGACCTCCTAATCCTTGGGATTTACCCCACTGATACACTATAAAAATGTTTTGAAACAGACATTGGGGATGTTATAGATGTTTAAGAACTCATAGCCTTTTAAATGTTCCCACCTATAACACCATAACACTTTAAATGGTCTTTAGATTCTGTGAAGGATATTTCCCCTATAAATATGGCATAGAATGTGGTAAAGTTTAGCCAACATTGGGATAGATACCCCGACATGCAGCCCTCCTTCCATGGAATTCACTATCATGAAATTGGATATCCTAACTCCAACCTTTTCCTTATAAAATATTAAATACCTAATAAAGTACATTATAAGGAAACCATCTAGATGAATGGCCTAGTCAACACCATAGACAACCTCTCATCCCTTATGGTTAAATTTCACTTCTTCAACTATAGGCCAGTAAGTGACATCTTTTATAGGGGAGTCCTTCATATGATAAGGATTTGGATCCTTGAATTTTTGCTCAAAACAAACCTACTTTATGAAGTATCCTTCACACTTCTTGAATGGGATATTTTCACCATGAAGTTTCTCTTTTAGGAGGGCCTTGTAGTCCATCCTCATTAGCTCTCAGGTGGGAGGAGGAGTCCTCTCTACATTATCCAACATGGATCGTGGGGGGTGAACTCATTATAAATATCTTCCAATATGGGTTCTCCAAAAATATACTTAACATACCAAATAGTAACACCATCCTCACCATGTGTTATGTGGAATGTGTTTGTGTCAAGACTCTAGTGACTGAATAGGTCTGACATCATGCCTTTGCTACATTAGGAAAACTTTTGTGAGATATAGATTTCCTCATACATCCCAATCTACTTAAGATATATAAAAAACTCATAGGAAATATATTTCACTAAAAAGGGCCATCCCCAATACATCTTACAGTTTCCCCCTATTAGAAGGTCCTAGTTGGGGATCCACCCAAACTGTTGGTTGGTGGAAAACATCCACATTATTGAATGGTACAAAGGGAATTTTGAATCAGGTTCATAATTTTTATCATAAAATTCTATTGTCATAAATGTCATTATATTCATGTTTGTGAATTCCCCCTTGAAAATTAAGTTTTCTACCTAGGATATATTTTCCTAAAAGGTATTATGGGTCTTTATGATCTAAGAATGATATATTATTGATGACTGAGGTAAAGTAATGGGAGTTTCATTGGTAAGAACAAACCTATAGAGGGGAATAAATTCTTGAAGGGGATATTCTTTAAGTTTCTCCATCATTAGGTTTATCATAATCATCTAAATTGACCCAACATCACAGTGAAAATTGGTATCCACAATTTCTACAACATCATCCTGATGATCAATCACTGCTTTAGCCTCTCTTTTTGAAGGCTTGTGGGAACTATGATTAGAGTCAGAATCCATCTTCACAAAATAAAGAAACATATGTAAGACAATTTAAAATCATGTTAAGATAAATTCATAAATCTTGTGGAATCATGCACATTGCATGGATCATAAAGGGATTCATGATTTCATAAAGGACTCAGGAATCGCCTGGCTCGGGAATCTCTTGTAGACTGCATAAACCTATGGAACACCTCATGACTGCATGGCCAATCAAGGGACTCATGATCGTGTGACCTCAAAATGGTTACATGATCCATATAATAGTAAAGTAGTCATGTCATTGAGCCAAAAAAATATTTTGAAACCTTCAAGTTGATCATACAACCGTATAGATAGGGTTCGAGCAATTACTAAATAATGATTCATTGTTGATTCAAAAAAAATGATGTGGCAAAAAAATCTCATGAATCATTTCTCAAAATTTTACCGTGTGAAATAGATCATGTGATAATTTCTAAAAAATAGGTCTTGGGGAATGGTTCCCCAGATAGCAAAGGGGTCACTTGATAGAGGCTGATCACAATAAATCTAATAATTGGGTAGACAGTGGATGAGCCTCCCTACATTCCCCTATCTATAAGGTCTTCTTTGTAATTCCAAAAGTCATGTGGAAGACTAAATTTCACCTGAGAAACTGATTAGAGACACCCCTAAAGACTCATTCGAGCATTTACTTTTCCTAGAATTGAGCCCTTGTCCCTACAGACATCACTCCGGAGGGGAGACATTTGTTGATGTTTTCCAAATGAGCATCAGAAAATCATCAAGGGAAAAAATATCCAAAATAAGGGTATTATTTTCTCTGAAAATAAAAGGAATAATAAGTTGGCCAAACCTCATGGATCACATGAATATCCAAAGAACACATGATCACATGGCCTTCATAAGGTCATGCGAATGGGCCATGCATAGTGCACAACCTGCTTCCGATCTCTCAGAGCCCCTATGAAAAGACCATATATTCTCACAAAAGCATCAGAGACATTCACTAATCATGCGATGGCTACCATATGAGTTCCACTATATCACATGACTTTTCGGCCGGTGAACTCCTGAAAATCCATCCAAAACCCTTGTAAAATAAAGAGGAAAATATGAAAAAGGATGACTTTCATGGTTGTAATATTCATGTGACATGCATGTACCATATTCAAAACAAAGAAGAAGGTCTGTATACATGTCCTCTTTATCATTAAGGAGTCTGTGGTCATGTGACCTTCATCATGTGAAGGAATTTAGACATGTCCAAGAAGACAAGTACTCTCCCTCCAGCTCCAAAAACAAACAGAAGGGTTTTCCATGATAATTACTTCACATCACTACAGGGCCCTTTATTGGTCACGTGATGCATCATTGATGGGTAGATTGATTGTCTTCAATAGAACTCATTTAAATTCATGAGACCTCCAGAATTTTTGAAATAAACAAAGTAAATAAAAAGGGAAATGATAGGATCTCCTTGTGAAGGGAAGATACATTGATATCATGTGAAAGGGATTGTCACCCTGAGCGATCAACATTGATCTCACAGAGACCCCCTCAACATTTCAACATGATCCCATGAAATCCCTCTTGGTATCTCATTTTAATCTCATGAAGACTCCCAAAAAAGCTTCCTTAGTCTTACATAAGGTCCCTGGAAAATAATCTTAAATCATGTGAGATCCTTTCAACATGCATCTTGATCTTGCAAAGGCCCTTGAACATGTCATACCAGCCTTATAAAATTCCCTTCAAATGTACACATGATTAGTAAATATCCCTTTAATTGTCCAAAATTCAACAAATGTGGTGCTGATGGGATGGTCTTGTAGTCAGTGAAATCATGTGACGACCCCCGAATAACCTACGGCTTGATCAAGCGAATCACATTAAATTACTCCACCAAATCCAATTCAAACCTATGTGATACACGTCGGCCAATGAGAAATACAACTAGGGTGAAGGGCTATAAAATCCCCCCTTCCCTCCCCTCAACACAAAAAGTTCATCTTTGGATCCACACATGGACACACCCATGTATCAGAACAGAATTATCTAAGAAGTCAATATTGTGATCGTAAAGGTTTTATACCATGTAAAATATAGGGAACAACCTAATAGATCATGAAGCATGTGCAGTCACTTCGCATGATCACTTATGATCATGTGAAGGCATAACAGTTGGATTATGCGAAGGACATCCCGCATGTTTTCTGGGTAATAAAAAACCTAATAAATCTAAAACACTGAAAAAAATATAAGGAACATATGCAATAAAAACTAGAATAAATTACTAAAGATGGGATTCTCACATGAAGAACATATACACTGATCCTTATGTGCTTTATATGACTCATCCAGATCATGTGATAGCACCAGGACATGCCACATAAATCATGTGACACTCCCTTGACATACAATTTGGATCATGCGACATCCCTCATACATGTTAGATAAAGTCACATGGTGCCCCCTGGACACACCACTTGAGTCTCGTGAAGCCCTCCAGTCTCACCATCCAGATTAGGTCACCCAAATTCTGCAACGGTTCCATTATGTTCCATTTGGATCTCTCAAAGTCCACTGAACTTACCATCTAGGTCATGCAACACCCTCCAAGCAGGTCAGGCATGTTTCATGATGACACTTGGACATGTCAGCCCAGATCATGTGATCGCCTCTAAGATAAGTCAGCTAGATAATTTGATGCCATCCAAGACAAGTCATACAATTCTTGCGATGTTCTCCAGATGATTCAACCTTGGTCATGTGATGGACTTCAAATATTTCATTCATATTATGTGACGTCCTTTAGAAAAGTCAATTATTTGATGTAATTGTCTTTGGAAATGTCTAAGTTATAACCAAACATGTCTGAATATCCTCCTACATGTCAGTTAGAAAACCATGTTAGGTCAGGCAGGCGTCCCAAGACATGATAACCCTTTCTAGCATACATACTAGGGAAACCTCAGTGTGTGAGCCCTGATCAGAGGTATAATATTCTATGTTCAACATACTTGGTAAACCTTAGTCTGTAAGCCCCAATTAGTAGAATAATATGATATTTTCCATATACTAGGGAAACGTTAGTGTGTAATTTCTAATCAGAGGCATAATATGATATGTCCCACATTATAGGGAAACATTAGTGTGTAAGACTCAATCAGCTACATAATATAGAATGTCCCGCATACTAGGGAAACCATAGTGTTTAAGCCCCGATCAGTATCATAATATGATATGTCCCACATTCTAGGGAAACTTAGTGTGTAATCCCCGATCAGAATCATAATATGATATGTCCCACATACAAGGGCAGTCACAGTGTGTATGGCCTCATTAGTGGCATGATATGACTACCTCTATATTAGGGAAACCTCAATGTGTAATCCCCAATCAACTGAACTACTAGAGAACTCTAATTACTATAATAACCTGGATACTTAGGACACCTTTATAATACCCTAGATCAAATATGCATCCACTTTGGTTTAATTCCCCCCATGTCTTAAACATCTAAACTAGCGATACCTAATCATTACCATGGGATTATCATTATATCTCATCCATCAGTGGATTGAGTAGTTAACTAAACTATAAGAAAAATTATTCCTATAATAACTAGGATATATAGGATTCCTTCCTAAGGCTAGTGCCCAAATGGGTATCTACTTTAGTGCAAGTTCCCCCAAGTCTCTGACATTTCAACCATCGGGACCTAATAATTCCCATGGGTTGGACATTAAACCTCATACATCAGTGGATTGAGAAGTTAACTGAACTATGAGGACTTTTCTTCCTACTATAACCAAGATACAAATAACACCTTCTTACGGGATGAGCTCCATATTAAACATCCAAAGGGTTGTACTACTACATATGTCTCACATCCATATATAGTGAGGATGATTACTTATTATCCCTTATTTCTCACACTGATCATGGATCATATGGGATTAGGTAGTTGTAATGGTCATATCATTCACATCATGAATCTCCAAGATCTAGGGAAACCTTGGTTTGTAATCAATGATGTGTGATGTGATAGAAGCATCCCTATATAAGGGCATCTACCTTGGGGTCAGTCCCAAGGGTGTTACTGAACTATGATGACTCTAATTATTACTATAACTAGGATACATTGGACATCTCTTTGTGGCTCGAGCTTAAATAATTATTACCTAATTTCCCACATGTATGTCATTTCTTCATGATGTTAAAATTCATGGGTGAAACAAACTATGTGGGTTTTGATTCCTACCATAAAATGGGATATGTAGGATGCCTCATAATGGCACAATCCCATCCTTGGTATACTAATCACCTCCCTACATAACATCACATTCATAAGTTTTTGGAGATACAGTTTCAATATATAAGTAGCTACCCATGAGTGGAAATAGATGATAAACCTTGGATACATAGAGATAGACCCACTTATGGATTCTCCTTTATATATAAAATAGATTTAACTTAGGTTAATTTTGATAGGGTAACTGATTTCATATCAAGATTAGGAATATATTGATGAACATATCTTAATTCTATAACATAGTCTCATAGAAGGAAAAAATTCCCCCCAAAAGGGTGTGATGAGCCAGACCTCCCATCATCTCAACCAATGTGAGTTCCAAAGTGTTATTGGTTCTGAAACTCTAATTGGACACCTACATTTGGAAATAAGTTTTGTACCCACTTATAGATGTGGGACCTGTTGGGGTTTTCTATATAAAATAAACAATAATGGTAAACCAGACATGAATGATTGTGTATGACATTAACCCCCACCCCCCCACCCCCCCACAAACACACACATAATCAATTATCAGGCCAAACCGAATACACCCTTCTTGTATTTTCCTGATAAAAAAATGGTGAGACTAACATGAATTCATTTATACAGGGAATATAATTTATAAGATAAAAACTAATAGACTAACTGGTTCTCATCAAACCATTATTTCCTATCATGGGGGTACGCCCAAGGTCACGTCCTTTTTCTGATATAACAGTTATACAAATTTTTTCAAGGATTTTCTATGAGGATTTGGGGTCTTCAAAGGGGATTCATGCCTTGAAATGAAAGGGTAAAAGATTATGATTTTATAATAATGCTTTGATAATAGTTATAATTCATAGATGTGTAACATCACGGGTATCTATATCCACTAGAATAGTTGGTTTATAAGAAGTGTAAATCATAAACTAATAACACCTAAGTTAAAGGGAAGTAGATACTAGTGAGAGTAGATAGAAAATAATTAATTGTAAAAACTACTATTATATTCAATTAGGATGAATACTCATGGGTTTAAGGGGGCCTTTCCTCCAAGACCAAAACATCCCCTAGGTCGCAAGCTCTGTGGAATTGTGTTATTCAACAATGAATCATAGTGAAGTCCCTTTAAATCATTCAGTCCCTATTACCAATATTCTACATATGAGAACCAATAGAATATGTCAAGGTTAATGGAATTCCAAAATAATGTTCACTTAATTAATCACCTGGTATTAAATCATATATTAGTTTCATGGATTTGGTTCATAGAAAATATAATATTCAAGAAGGGTTCGAGTTCCCAAAAGTCTAGGCCAATTTGTATTGAACATATTTTATAGTTGAAGGTATAAAACATACAATTATATAGTAAACAATCATCATAAGGGATGAACTTTCCAACATGAAGGAATCATGTCATTTGGTTTAATTTTATACAAAAAGGAATTAATTCCCCATCCTTGAATAGAATGCATCTCAATCATGCTATTCATAGTGACTTTCCATGTTCTCTAAGATAACATGAGTCATTCTAAGCATGAGAAATAAGATACAATTGGGAAATTGATTAAACTATATGAGAGTGTAGGATAGGTAACATTTAGGGGTATTCAAAGTTTAATGAAATTAGGAATTTCTATATGAATCTGAATCTCATAGAGGGATATGGTTGGGAGTTATGAAAACTCATGGTTATGCGCAAAATAGAAGATTCAGTCTTCATTAAAAATCACATGATATGAGAATAAATCCACACATATTTTTTTGTATGGTCCCTATGTAGATATTACTCTTACATATGGATAGGGGAATTTAATTTTCCACACAGATCTGGATTATGTATAGTTAATTGTTAATAAAGCGGTATCCTAGATGAGAATGAAGGAAACCATATGTGGATGAGGTATTTGTTACAAGATGAGCTGTGATATCTTTTTTTTAGTTTTGGGTTGTTAGAGAGAACTCATCTTAGTCTAGTAAACCCATACATTTGAAACTTTTACACAAATTTGGATAATATGTAAAAGGTTACATAGGTCCTATAAGCTGATCGTGTATTATGCTGTTTAATATCATGTTACAAGGACATAGGTTCTATGTAGTTTAAGGTTTTATAGCCCTAACTAATGTTTAATGTATTTTAAGGTATTATGACGTGTACTTAAGAATATAAAGTTTAACGTATTACCATGACATCTTCGTTTTTGTACTATAATGACTCAAAAAAATTTCAATGGAATTTTCCTTATGAATATATAATTATGTCATATTTAGAAATATAATAGTATATAATGCATACTCACCACATGATAAAACCATCTATATTTTTTTATGTCAATTTAAACATTACATTTATAGATAAACATTTTCCATAATAATTGAAAATTTTAAAATGGGATAAAAAATAGAAAATAATATAACTAAAATATGAAAATTTTGATCCCCATGATCCACCAGAATAACTGAATGCATGAACAACACTATATAAATAAAGAATAATATTATTAATGAATTATTCATCTTGAAAATTAAAATATATATAACATTGAGATAAAATATAATTGATAAATAATGAATGAAACATGGGGTGTTTTTATAAAGTATGGAACCCATATGACCATTACAAATCTGACCATTGAAAAAGTAATCTGACCGTTGGAATAGTAACCTGAACATTGGAATAGTATCTTGAATGTTAGAATAGTATACATACCAATTTTAGTGTAAAATAATATTTAGTTATAATATAAAATTATAATATTATATAATTAAACCATGGTACAAGTAAATAAATGTTTTAAAAATGATAAATTAAATTTTTGTATTTTTAGTAAAATAAAAATGTTTTAATTACACTTTTATAATAAATATAATGATTTAAAATAAAGTTTATTTTAACAAAATGGGTTTATAATTTAATATTATGTTTTATTATAATGATAATTTAATTTAATGAGACCGTAATTAAATTTTTAAAGGGTAATAAAATCGATCATAATATTAAAATTGGTATTTTTCGAATAAATAAATATTTTTAAAAAAAAATAAATTTATCATATTTAGAAAAATATTTAAATAAAATGGATTTACTTATTGGAATCCCAATTTAAATGAATATATAGGGTAAATTTTTGATAATTTTTTAAAATAGTTGAATTTTTTTTTGAATAGTAAAATACTCTAAAATGCAGTATATAACATTATAAGATAAATACATGAATTTTTGAGTCATAAATGATGTAACAACCCATTAGTTTAAACTAATATGAAAAATTTACTTTATATAATCATAATAATCAATATTATTGGTTTTATTTATCCAAAATAATAAACTAATGATTATAATATTCAAAAACACCCCTCTTCTTCCCTTATAAATAACACTCCTTGCCACCCCTTTTCCTCAAAACCATTAAGCCTTGTATCTTGTCAAATTTCTTCATAAATATCCTCTCAAATCTATACCCGACATACTGTTTCTTCTTATCTCATTCAAATACCATTTCAAGTAGACTTAAGGGGTAGCTTAAGAGGATGTGACTAAAAGAAGAAGTAAGATTCTCGACTAACCAATTTCAATTTTATTCTTCTTCTACCAACCTATATAATCTCCATCCAACTAAAAATATAAACATATTATCCTAAATATACTGATGTGTTATTATTATGGTGTAATATTCATGTTAAAACCTCTCTTATTTCATTTCTAAAATGAAACCATTGTTTACAATATGGTTTGTTCAACGCCTCCATGAACAACACACTTTGTTTTCCTCCACTGCCTTCAAGGTTGGTCATAAATTTATTATTATAGTTAAATATGATTATAATAAGTATATTATAAATTATTTCATATTTTTTAGTGAATATATTTCCATAATATTAATTAAAATGAATCTATTTTTTGACGGTCAGTAAAACTGCTTAAATGAACTTAGCACATAACATTAACGTTTTTACTCAATGATTTGTCCCTATATTAGAACATGTATTAATAATTATGACCATTTGAATTTATATAATTTCATGAATACCATTTTATTTCACTTCTATATTTTTAGTTCCATTTTACAAGAAATTAAATAATTATCCATGAGTAATCTGACCTTGAAACCATGAAACGAACACCCTCAGAACAGTGAAATTAATCCTTTTATCTCATAAAAATGGTTATAAATGAACATAATAAAAATATAGTAAATAAAATATAGATGTAAAATATTATAAATTAATTAATTAATTAATATAAGTTTATTATCTTGTATAGTAAGTGCAAGCGCAGAATGATTCTAGAACATAAGGTAAGGGATCTCTCTAAACCACCCTTTTTTGGGTTATGACCTTTCTCTCCCTAACTCACTTTATTTATATATTTAATGTTATTTAATTATTATAAATTATGTATATATGTCTATCAAATATATAATTATATTATTCTCTCTTCTTTTTACAAAGTAATACATGTCTTATGTTTATTTCTCAAATGCATTCTTTAAGAAATATCTTTTGATTATGATATGAGGAAATATTATGCAACCCATTTATTTCCATGAGTATTGATTATGTTTATGAATTATTATTGATTTCATTTTGTGGCACACATAATCATTTACATTTTATGATTGGTTCACCCAGATAGTGGTTCAAGGCATTGGGCAATGTTTTTTCTCATGAGATGTTATGAATGGGATTGGGGGGTGAACATATTCCCTGACAAGACTTTCTCCATCATGTGATGTTGTCTTGGTATTTAGACTTGACTTATGATTATACCATGTCTTATATTGCCTAAAAAATTCTATTTTTTTCATGATATTATGATTCCATGTTCAATATATTATTCCCCTATATGATTATTCATGATCCTTGTCTTTTATGTTATCTTGTTATGTATTCTGAACCATATGTTATGATTCATTACAATGTTTATTCACATATCAGGATTTATAGATTACCCCTTTCTTTTATGAACTCCCCAATTTATCCTATGTTGTTTCAGGATCCCCAATGGATTATGTAATAATATGTTTAAAAGGCTTATAGTATTATAGTTATAATCAAAATATGGTTAGTTTATTTTTAGGGATTAAGACTAGAAAAATTTAGTGAGAACCCTAAAGATAAGTCAATATAAAGGGAAAATATCCTGAAATTTTGGTAAGTTATAGAGTAAGTGATTTCCAAGAAAATGATTCCCTATTTAGATACTATAAGTATATGTGGTTTTGTATAAGATTAATCTAGAGGTAACAACCCAAAAATAATTTGGTTGGGTATATCCTAGTCTTCATCCTAATGCATAGTGAATGGGCCCATAATGCACACTTGGTTTGACAGACTTGGAGGATATGATATGGAAAATTCACAAAGTCTTTATTAACCATTATAAAGGACATAAATATATTTTTATGTTATAAAAAATAATAGGGAAATCACCATGGATGACGTATATTGAAACCTAGAGACATAAAAGTTAGGATTTACATGTCATTTATAAGTTATTCCTTCTAAGTTCATAGTTTCCATTTTATACATTTACTAGTTAAAGTATTCTCGTCACATTTTTCATTTATTTTAGTTAATGGTAAAAAATAAGAGGAATTGTAACAACAAACAATGTGGTAAGATATGTTATTATGTCCCTAATTATATTCTAAACCTTATAGAAGGGGGAGCTAGGAACTTC
Organism: Viscum album; assembly: GCA_963277665.1. Classification (NCBI taxonomy): domain Eukaryota; kingdom Viridiplantae; phylum Streptophyta; class Magnoliopsida; order Santalales; family Viscaceae; genus Viscum; species Viscum album. The sequence goes on from OY728154.1 coordinate 68,920,281, forward strand.
ATGGAAATACTATCCTAGCTGACTCATATTATGAATAATAACTTGAATTACCTGGAACTCCCTCTATATCCTAAGAAAGAGAAAGTTATGTTAAAATAATTTATGCAAAAAATTACTCCTAACTTTAGTCGATATTTTGATACCATTATCATGGAACAATGGATTAACTAATTTGAGAAGATATTATCTATCCTCCAATGCTTGGAAGATGGAAAATTTTTATTAGTTGTCTATCATCTTGAAGGGGAATCCTATTAGTGGTGGACACTAATTAATAATATTAACTATGAATAGAAAATTGATTCTATGGAATGGAAATAATTGAATAAAATATATTTAAATAAATATTTCCCTTGAGCTCTCTGTCTTAAAATAGAGGGGATTTATTTGACTGAAGAAAAAAGAATATGAGTCTATCAGGGCATATGATAAAAACTTCACATGGATTGAAAAATATGAATCATGATTTTTTATAAACATTTAAAGTAATTTGGAGCATTTATTTAGTGGGTTAAATCCAATTCTTTGTAAATATTTTAGAAATTTAAGACTTTTACAGTTATGAAGATATCATTCATTGTAGACTTAAGTTTGAGATGGATATCTGTGACTCTCATTGGTCTCATGGGAAAAGAGAAAAAAGCAAAAAATATAGTTTTATTCAAGAGGATCAATGGATAAATCTCATGGAGGGAATAAAACTCAACTTCCCACATATCAAAAGGGTGGGAAGAAGCATCTTGGAAACTATATCAAGGGAACTGAGAGATCATTCAATTGTAAAAAGGAGGGGAATTATGAAAATCAATACCAAAGGGATATAAAAAATCCTACTAATAATACATAGGAAAATAAGTTTTATATCAACAATCAACCAGTGATATAGTTCTTTAACTATAATAAACATGGTAATTTTGTAATCCAATACCCCAATACATGGGTTTTTGAATAAAATATATGACAACAACCTCTAATGTTTATAGAGAAAGGAAGGGAATATGTTATCTCTAATGCTGAGCTGGATCCCGAAAAGGATGTAGTGATATTCAATAATTGAGATTATAGTTTTTTATTCTGGTTCTATCCATTATTTCATATCTTGCAAGTTTTTTAGAACTATTCAAACACAACCTCAAAACATGGGTGTTGATCTTTCTGTGAGAAGATAAAATGTGTGACGTCTCAAACCATATTTCACTTAAACGGTTCCCCATTCTGGTGGTCCACATTGAATCAAGCATTCCTCCTCATATTCCATAGGCTTCCAACTAGTACTAAGGTCCTAGGGTGTGTCTGTGGGGGGGACTATGCCCTCATTTTAGAGTGTATAACAACATACAAGTAATAAAACACAAATAGAGGAAGCATATATAGAATTATGACACAAAAGAAAATAGATACCACTACAATAGGACTAGTATCCCATTGTAGTATAAGCATATCAACAATGGAAAAGATAACAGAATAATAATAAACATCCAATCACTAGATAATAATCAACGTAGTAAAATGAATAAAATACAATATATGATAAACCCATGTTTCTAAAAAACAAGGAAAACATGTATACATGGTAGCAAGCGGTCAATATAGAACAATATATAAAAAAGGTAAAAAAATTCCGAAATCTATCCAAGAATTCCAAACTCTAGCCTGATAATCTACTACCAAGATACCATCCTAATTCATTCAATAAGTAATGCATTCATAAGAGGATATTTCCCATTATCTACACTTGTGAGAATATAGTCAGTCAGGGTACCATCAATGGCCCGTATAGGGTGTGATAAAAACTTAGTAGGCCACCACCAAATGTGTATATAAGTATCCTATCTATGTATACAATATGAAAGTGTGAAAATATAATAAATTAAAGTAGTAATAAAAATTGTGAATGGGTCGACTCAGGTTCATAAAGGAAAACCAGGTTGACACTACCTGCTTCGGCCCGTGCCTGGTTATATTTAAATAGTTATAAAAGGAATAAATTTCCATTATCACAAGAGTAAGGGACTCAATTACCATTATCACAATATAGGGTCTACATGCCCAGTATCAGGATATAGGGATTCCATGCTTGGTATCACAAGAATAGGGGATGCCAAGACCAATATAACAGAGTAAAGGGGTGCCGTGACCCTATCACACGAATTGGGGATTTCATGCCTATGTCACAAGAATATGTTTTCCTTGAACATGTATCATAGTAGTAGGGATACCATTCCTAGTATCATAGTAAGGTTCATCATTCCCAGATCACAAAAGTAAAGGGTCGGCATGGACGTATCACATTATAAAGGGTCTTCATGCTTGTATATCACATTAGCAGGAGGGACGCCATGCCCATACATATATATAACATTCATAAGGGTAATCATTTATATTTACCAATAATAACAAGGGTCTCCATTCCCATACTTCATAACAGTTATAGGTAGTCAGTGTCTTTAATACGATCCAATGCACAATTAACAACTCAATATCATTTAATATTAAAAAGGGTGTAATCATTGTTCCATTTCATTATGTGACATGGTCATACCACTCAAATTCCATTAAATGAATTATAATAATTTAGGTAATTAGTTGTGTTATTCCACTAAATTCATCCACTATCAATAAAATATCATCATTTAAGGAAGATACAATTTAATGCAACAAATCGTGAAACCAGCATATATCACAACGACGCATAATATAAAACATCATGAATTTAAGGGATAAATACTACACCACCTACCTCAATCTTATAGAACTCTCCTCATCTAGTATCAATCCTTTTTTAATATTGTATCAAGTTAAAATTAAACAATGGATGAACCCTATGAAAAATAGGGCATACGATCTTGCACCTCAATAACTCTGTTGAGAGAAATAAAAATGATGAATGGATTAAGATGGATGAATAACTTGCCATAACGGATCCAAAAGGATGAATGGTGATCAAATATGACCATGGATTAAGAATTAATCACTAAAACTAGCTTAGAGTCCATGAGGATCTCAAAAATGGGAGGAAACATTATGTCCGCTTGATGAATTAACGAAGTATATGTGGGGTAAAAGATATAAGAATTTTGAGGAAAATTTTAAATTCACCCAAAATTTAGGGGTGAATAGTTTGGACACATTGTAGGAAAAAATGTGTTCCAACCATGCACATGGAATTTCCTCTTTAGGGACCCTTAATGGTTTTTCCACATGGTTTGAGAAACCATGTGATAACCATGTTGTATGGATCTACTAAAAAGTACAGGCCCACTACATAGTCATGTAGCCCTGGGTTCACGGTTAGGGAAAATTTTGTTATCTACTTTCCCCGTCATAAATCCTTGGATGGTTACGAGAAACTATGCGTAATAGCTCACATGGTTTCTTGTAACCATACGCCCTAGTGAATGTTTTCATCAGTTGGGGTTATAAGATCTAAAAAAGCCTCGGACACCCATGTAACCTCTGTAAACTCATTTGGAATCCATATTAGGTTCAAAATAATTGTTATCCCAAAATTTAAAGGATTCATACCACATATAAAAATTGGGTTCTTATTGTCTTTCCCCATTAAAAGAACTATCCATTAGTTCACCTTCCAAGGTTGGAAAAATGTTTTTTGTGAAAAACTTCGGCCACTAAGCATGTATGTCAGTCTCCCACTCCCAAGTCTCATCCTGTACTAGTCATGTTTCCATATCACCCATACTAAAGGGACATACTATCCTCATAGATACTTTTTGATTATGTCAATGATCCATATATGATAATCCTCAAAAGAAGTATCAGCAACTAGCTCAACATCCTCAAGATCAAAAGTATGAGATGGTTCAGTAAGATAATGGATAAGCTATGAAATGTGGAATATTTTGTAAATGGAATGGTACCTATGAGGTAATATCAACTGATAGGCTACTTGCCCAACTATCTCTAAGATCTCAAACTACCTAACATAATGATGTGACATCTTACCTTGTTTTTATATACATCTATGTCTAATTCTGGGTGATACCCATAAGAAAATATGATCCTTGACCTTGAACTCCATAGGTCATCAACGGATATTGATATAATATTTCTATCTTGACTGAGTAGTAGAAATCCACTTCATGATCTGCTAAACCAACTCTAAAGTCTCCTAAATGATACAAGGACCCCATAGTGTTACCTCTCCTACCTCTAACCAGCACAAGGGAAACAGCATGGCCTACCGTATAGGGCCTCAAAAATATCCATATGTATCATATCATGATAGATATTATTATAGGATAACATGAAAAGAGTGATATTATTCTACCAAGAAACATATAAATCATGGATGCATGCTCAAAGCATGTCCTCTAAAACTTTTATAGTCCATTTTGACTGGACATCGGTCTAAGTGTGAAATGATGTGCTCATAAGAACCTATATACCCATAGCCTTCAGTAACCCCTACTAGAACTATGATTTAAAATGAGATTACCTATCTAAAATGATAGTAAAAAGAACTATGTGTAGTTGTATGATCTCACGAACATACAATATTCCCAACACATCAATTGATCAAGTCTCTCGGATAGGAAGGAAGTGGGATACCTTTTTTAATCGATCCACAACCATCCAAAATACATTAGTACCTCAAGGAAAGCTCAATAAGATAATGAAAAAAATACATCGAAACATCCAAACTTTTTCATTTTAGGTCCGGTAACAACTGTAACAAGTTTTTGGATCACTGGTGCTACACCTTCATGTATTGACAGGTGGGACACCTAGTGATAAAACCTGCTATCTAACATTTCATCTATGGCCACCAGTACTATATGTTCATATCATGATACATATTAGAGATACCTGGATGAATTTCCAACTAAGAAGTATGTGACTCTTAGATCATCTCCTCTCTCATATCTATGGGAACCCATATACTCCCATTTATACACAAGATATCTTCATCATTGATAGACCAATCTAGAGGTGGGTCCTCATATGAAATATCCTCTCATAGGACCAAGACCTCAAGATCTAAAAACTGCCTCATCTTTACATTCTCTATAAGTGAATAGAACACTAATAGTGATGTAAGTAAAGTCTATCCAAGATGGTCCTTCACCTCTATATTCATCTCAGAAAACAAATCCATAAGATAGAATTATCTACTGGATTCCTGAAATTTCTGCATATGAGTCCTTCTGCTCAGCGCATCAACAATAGTATTTCCCTTATTAGACATATAGACTAGCTCGAAGACAAAGTACTATAGATATTCAACCCATATTCACTTCCTAAAATTCAGGTCCCACAGTGTAAAAATATGCCTAAGTACATTGTGGTTGGTAAGGTCATGCCTCCAACAATGTAAGGCATGGACAACCATGGATAACTCAAGATTGTGTGTTAGGTAATTCTTATCATGCGGCCTCAATTACTGAGACCTATATGCAATGAATCAATCTTACTACTTAAAAATTTCTCCAAGACTGATACATGATGCATCACAATAGAATATATATCTTCTTCTTGTATCAATAAAAAATAGGATCCGTAATGAAGTCAATCTCCCTTTCATCCCTAGAAAGTCTATCTCATATGTTTTAGACCATATAAACTTTACACCCTTCTTAGTCAAGCCCATAATAGGTGTTGTTAACCATGATAATCATTTATAGAGAAATTTTAGTAACCATCTAGCCTCAGGAAACTCTTTATGTCAAACACATTCTTGGGATGCTCCTAGGTAACCACATCTCTCACCTTCTATGGGTGATGCATGCCAGTCATTGTGTGTGGAAAAATAAATTTAATTCTTTTATGGGTGTAGTATTAGTGGTAACCAAAATTCATCTCTAGATAGAAGGGTTTTTTAATTTAATTGTCATGTAATCAAAAGTAAATAATGGGACAAGAATTCAAAGACTAGAAAGTAATGGAACTTTGGAGTTGGTGAAATTTATATGAGAAAGAGATTATTAGATTCACGTAGGCCTTCCCATTTTTGATGCTATAATGGTTTTTTAAGAAAAATGAATATTTTTGTTTTTCATTAAAATAATTAATTTAATAGATTAATAATAGTTTCTCTTATTCAACTTTTATTTAGATTCATCAAAATGTGAAATCACAATGGTCCTTCATTGAATTATTTATGAAATTCCAAATCTGGAATTGACTTTCACCAAATATTCAAATCAATCCATATTTCTTTCCTTACATGTTTAGTAATAACTAAATCACTCCTTTACTTGATTTTTTAGATCAACCAATTAGCATAATAAAAACAATTAAAGATAGATAAATAATTAAATCAACGAAATTTAATATTTAAGAATGAAATTAAACACAACTACATTTAATTTAAATTCAAATCTTAATAAATTGAAAACCATTAAATTAAAAAAAAATTTAATTAGATAATATTGAAAACTCAAACATCCCAAAAAAAGGGGTCCCCGTTACCTTCACCCAATCATAATGGCTTCTACCCCTCTATGCAAGGGGGGAATTGAAGAAGGAAAGGAATGATACATGATGAAGGTGAAAATAAGTTGCAAGGGAGAATAGAGGATGTGGAAACGGCCTACTATCCTAGTACAAAATGGATCTTCTTCCTTTGTAGTAGGTGTGGGGGTGGGGGTCTCTTCTTTAGAAGTGTGTTATCCTTCTCCTCTCTATTCAGTGTGGTCTCAATGAGATGTGGGAACTCAATTACTCTAATTAGTGGGACAGGACCTCATTTTTATAAGAATTTGAGGAGTGGGTCTCAACCTCCTTCAATCAAGTAGTAGAGGATCCTTGGCCTAAAATTTAAATTTATTCCTGAAGAACCACGTGTGCGGATCTTTCATCTTTTTTTGAATGAATCGTCACTGAGACTTGGTTTCAAAAGAATGATAACACCAGAATACTTAGGAATTTTAAATTCTATATGCCAAGAAAGATCTAGGGATCTTGTGGGGAATCCTCTTATAGGGTTTTAATGGTGGTTTGGGGCCTTGCTTGGCCTCGGTGAGGTATCTCCATGAATTTGGTGGTGATGTGGAATCTCAGCGGTGAAGACAATAGTGGAAAGTGGTGGAAATTGATCCTCCTCATATGGCCTTAATAGTGGATAGATGAGTATCGAGATATACCATGGTGGTTTTCCTAGGCACCAAAGGTGATTATTGGTGGTCCTCATCCTTGTAAGTGGCGTGCATTGGAATTCATGGTGGTATATGGTTGAGAAACAATGGATTCCTTCATTCGGACACATATATGGTAGGATGAAGCTCTAAATGTGTCTATGGTGGTCGTTCGAGGTAAATAAGGAGATCAGTGGAGGTTCATTCCTTTAGTGGTGAAGAGTGGCTCAACCCTGAGCTTTCCTGGGCTTCATCCATGGAGTTAAGATGTTGGTGTCCTCCCTCAACATCTACGGCCTTAACTGTGTTCATAGGATACTCAAATTTTCATCATAGTTGTTGTCCAAGGTGCAGTAGGTGATCCCAGGTGGTCCTGGGTGGTGGAAGAGGATATTTGCTTGAGCTCAAGCTTCTCTGACGGTAGAAATGGAGGGTCTTTGTTGAAGTAGTGATGGTATGGTGGGAAAAAAGGCATAGTAGAGGAGGCATAGTGGTTGAGTGTGGTGGAGAGTGGAGGTGGAGTGAAAAAATGAAATGGTGTGTGGCGGATCATAATATATACCCAATCCCATATTGAAATAGTGGAATTTGGGGTGCCTCGTTTGTAATCATCTTCACGCTTCTCCCCCAATATGAAGTCATGCAGAGGCTAGAGGACCCCTGACCACCTTTGTGGACCACCTCTTCCCAGTGATTCCCTCATCCTAGTTCCACATGGAGATTCCCCTTGCACCTCTATAATTTCTTTAAGGTATCTATGCCCATGAGATTTTAGAACATATAGGCATGATGCCCCATGAACCGTCAGTTGTTCTTGTCAGCCTTCTCACTAGGTTGGACCTCATGAGGGGCCTGCAAAGTCAAGATACCCACCTAAAATTACCATAATTTATTAAAACATTAAAAATCATGGATTAATTTAATAATATGACCCTTAAAACCATTTAAATTTCATTAAAAATATGCACATAAAATGAGTCTATCAAATACCCCCACACTTAAATCATTATTTTCCTTAACTATAAAATCTCAATAAGGATTTTTGATGGAACTAATGTTACAAATATTCAAATTTCAAAGTAATAAAAAAAAATTCAATAACAAATAAATTTTTTAAAATTCTACATAAAATATCAATTTACATTCTTAATTTTTAATGAAGAAATCAATTTGATCATTTTTAATTTTCCCCTTTGAAAAATGACGAAACTTATCCTTTCATTCATTCAAGATTCTGAATTAATTATTATTAAACATGCCAAATCATGATCTAACTCACTTTTGAATATTTTCTATCATCACTCATGATATAACTCAATTATATTTATGCTCATATCACGAGAACATGATTCTTATCCATTGTATTGTAAATAAACTACATTATTCACTTTATAAAGACAAAAGACACATGAAATCATGAGGAATTTCCTTAAATATTCAAATGACTCTGAGGCTTAAGGTTGGAAGGAATTTATGTTTTAAAATCAAGGCTCAAGGAGGAAGTTTATCTTTTAAAGTAAATTACATTTTATAAAAATTAAAATCTCAATGAAGTCTCCCATTAATAGTAACAACTCCCACTTTCCTCGAACTTTTGAAGAAAAGGTTATGATTAAATTAAATCATATTGAATTATGTGAACCTTATTTAATTTTTATCTAATTTTATAAATATATTTATTTATTTATTTATTTATTTTACAATGAACCATTTCATTTTTTTCTTTTTAAAATGTTATTCCTAGAATAAACCTCACATAGACCACCTAACCACATATGATAAAAATCATAGGTCTGTTAATGGTGATTTGTTTCTCAAATCACACACCACCTTTTTCATTTTTTGGTTATTTTTTCCATTTTCTCTTTTTTTTTCTTTTATCAAGAGGGGAAAAACAATAAAATATAATGAATAATTAAAATATATTTCTCATTACCCATAAATATAACCCCCAAACATTTTACTTAAAATGTAAATCATCCCTTCCACCATGACTCCCTTCACCCCTGCATGTCAACTTAAAAATATCATGCAATTACTAAGAGAAGGGTAGTAATGGATAAAAATATCTTGAAATATGGCCCAATACTAACAAGGTCATTCATGGTTTCTATGGCCTAAACAATGATTGATGTAATGGTAGTATTTAAGGAAAAATCCTTTTCAAAAGATGTATCAATCATTGTAAATGTGTTTTATAAATTCATATTGACAAGTTTAAATGAAAATTCTAGTTGGTGATATGTACCAAGATAACTCAAGAAATATTCTAAATAAAAAATAAGAATTACTTGGTCTATAAATCCTCTCGAGAATGGGAATATGATATTAGAAAATCACTCTAAATGAATGATTAATAATAACAAATCAATTCACATAAATTTCCAAATTTTAAAGCATGAAAAATGATTGGTAAATTTTATTTACATAAATCAACTAATTACTTCAAATCATAAGTCCTTAATTAAATATTCATGTTTAAAATTAATCATCCAATTTTCTATTTTAATCATATAATATCATTAAAATTGAAATATAAAACATTGAATCATAGGGTTCCTAAGAAAATGATTTCTTCTAGATAAGTCCAGTAAAACACAATTAAAGTGGGGGCATGAAAGTTTTCATTTTTAAAGCTCAAAATAGGTTTTTGGAAATATATATATATATATATATATATATATATTAAAATATAATCATCGAAAGTGGACTCCATTGTTGTTAGGGCCAATAGGGGCCTATATACCCTGAGAGGGGGGGTGAATCAGGGTATGGATATTCTTTTTCCAAGTTCTTCCTGCCCCACTGGATCTTGACCTCTTTGTTACAAGGGTCACTTTGTTTGCACTTGTGTGGTTACTATGATCACTTGTCTACTTTACCTGATGATGATGCTTTGAATACAATGCAGGAAAGTAAGCAGGCAGACACAAAGATTTTTACTTGGTTCACCTCTAAGGGCTACGTCCAAGGAGCATACGCCGACAAGTTGCCGGTTCGTACCAAATTCCACTAGACTTCACTAGCTGTGGATTACAATGTTCGGGCTAGATCACTTCTATGCCCAGGCTCACTGCCTTTACAATGTTTAGGGTCAGCTCACTGCTTTCCCAAGGGTCACTCCCTGTTTCTCTCTCTCTGGCTCACTGCCGGTGGAGAGGATCACCTTCTTCCTCTTCCTAAGCTCACTGCTCTTGGAAGGGAATCCAATCACAGTTTATAGACCTGTAGGTCTCTTCATTTCCATTAAGGAATGCATCTTTATCTGTATGTAGATGCTCTGTTGATGTTCAACTTTCACCCGTAGATGAATACCTCTTTGCCTCTAAACACTGGGCAAACAACCTTTGGAAAGACCTTCGCAAAGCACCCTACAATGCGAGGCTCCCAATTTCGCGAAGCTCAAACAAGCCTTCGCGAAGCTCCTGACTTTTCGCGAAGCTCACTCGCGAAGCTCCTTCGCGAAGCACTCTCGCGATGCTCAAGCCGTCGCAAAGCAACAACCCTCGCGAAGCTAAGTAAGCCAACGCGGAGCTCGCAGGTTTCGCGGAGCTACAATAGCCGCCGCGAAACACCTCTTTCGCGAAGCACACTGGCTCCGCGAACCACCTTCGCAAATCGAGAGCAAAGTATTTTCTCTGAAAATTCTCTCTCTATCGGTTGAAGGGGTCGGCCTCTATTTATAGACGATTCCACCGACCCTCGTCCCTTCCACGCGAAGTCAACGCCACGTCATCTCAAATCGCGAAGCTCCAAAGTTTCAGCCGGAATTCTGTCCAAATCGCGAAGCTCCACCGCAATCTTCCGTTCGCGGAGCTTGACGTAGTCGCGATGAATCACCGTCAACTTACCTTCGCGGCTCGCGCCTTCGCCGCGAAGCTCCCTCGCGAAGCCCAACATTCCTTCGCGCCTTCGCCGCGATGTTCTCTCGCAAAGCCCTTCTCCGCCGCGATGCGCTTCAGCCTCTGCCGTTCGCGAAGCTTGACGTAATCGCGAAGCATCACCGCCTCCATTCTTCTGGTCTTCGCGATTCCCAAACCATGCATCCTATCTTCGCGAAATTCATGCCTTTGCCATATTAAATTGTGCTCTTCATTGAAATCCTCTTTTCGCGATGCTCACCAAACTCCAAATTTTGGACCCCAAAAATTTGGCAAACACTGGAAAACGGCGCCACCTTGTACTGCTCTTTTGTACCGCCTCCAGATCGCCTTTTCCTTTGTCATCGTTCTTTGTCAACATGGATTGTCAACAACTTCTCGGGAACTCGACAAATATCCATGAGAACCTGCTTTGTCAACAAACACAACCAACCCAAAGATACTTCAATGTTACCTTGAGGGATTTTTGCCCAACAATCTCCCCCTTTGGGTTTGTTGACAACTCTTCACAATTTTGCTCAGGATGATTTTCTGCACTGTGATACCTCACTGAGTCTTCTTCCAGCTGCTACCACCATTCGCCTCTTGCGATTGTGATAGTGTTCAAGGATTCACTTAACACGTACTCTAAGCCCACATAAGCAATGCTCGGCGTGAGAAACAAGAGTAGTATGTAAAGTTCATCAATGAATCACTTCATGTCAGACCACAGTTGTCGATTCCACCCTGATACCAGTTCTTAAAATAAAACCAGTTGTTGAACCACACTGATACCAATTGGTGAATTCTTAAGTTGATACCAATTGTTGATAGCTGTACACCGTCTCACACCATTCCAACAACACTGTTCTGCTTTTATCACGATCCTCAGCTGTCGTGATTTCTATGATTTGATCGATCACGTCTAGCATCGTCAGATTTAAAAATCTCTCCCCCTTTCTCATTGCTCCCCCTTTCTGGCTGCTCCACCTGTCAGCTTCTCCCCGTATCAATTATGATTTATCAAATCTCCGCACTATTTTCTCTCTTGAACAAACACTTTTCTCCCCCTTTGTCAAGCACTTGTCAGGCACTTTTCTCCCCCTTTGTCAACGAACCCAAAGGTCACGCCTTTGTAGTCTGTAACATAGTAGAGAACACATATCAGCGCATTAGGGAAAAACACACCATACCTCGGGGAGAGGGGGGGGTCCCATATCCACACTATTTCAAGTGCGGGGAGTCGACTGAACTCCCAGAGCCAGTCGATGCCTCTCAAAAGCTTCCTTGGGTAAGGCCTTTGTCAGAATGTCTGCAACCTGTAGTTCTGTAGGCACGTACTCCAACTTTACAATTCCCTGCTCAACCTTCTCCTTAATAAAATGATACTTAATCTCAATGTGCTTTGTCCTTGAATGATGGACGGGATTTTTTCTAAGATTTATAGCACTTGAGTTGTCACACTGGATTCCGATCGGAGACTTCACTTCAACTCCCATATCTTCAAGCTGCTGCTTCATCCACAATAACTGTGTGCATGCTTGAGTGGCCGCAATATACTCAGCTTCTGCGGTGCTCAATGAAATGCAATCTTGTTTCTTGCTTAGCCAAGAAATACACAATCCACCAAGATAGAATGCACCACCTGACGTTGATTTTCTATCATCGGCTGAACCGGCCCAGTCTGCATCAGTGTACCCCAATAACTCTGTCTGAGATTTGTCACTATATGTCAAGCCGAAGTCCACCGTGCCCTTAATATACCGAAGTATTCTTTTTACTGCGAGCATGTGACTTTCCTTGGGATTACTTTGATATCTCGCTGCTTGGCATGTGGCGAAAACAATATCAGGCCTTGTTGCGGTTAAGTACAACAGACTTCCAATGATTTGCCTGTATTCTGTGATATTAACTGCCTTGCCATCCACATCTTTTGATAATTTCATCCGGGTAGCCACCGGAGTCTTCATCTCCTTGGAATTTTCCATTCCAAACCTTCTCAGGACCTCCTTGGCATATTTAGATTGAGAAATGAATGTTCCATTCCTTCCTTGTGTGACCTGTAGACCAAGGAAAAACGTTAGCTCTCCAATCATTGACATTTCAAACTCATTTTTCATGAATTCAGAAAACTGTCTGCACTGAGCTTCATCTGATCCACCAAATATTATCTCATCGACATAAACCAACACCATCATCCTTTGATTACTGTCATTACTGAAATAAAGATTGTAATCAAATCCCCCACACTGAAAATCAATCTTCTTCAAATACTGATATAGCCTTCAGTACCATTCTCTTGGGGTGTATGCTTTGCACACCAGTCGTGCTTTGTTTCGAATCATTGTGCCATCTTCGTTCATCTTGTCTAAATAGACGCATTTTGTTCTGATGACGTTTTTATCATCTGGCCTCGAAACAATTTCCCAGGTCTGATTCTTCTCAATTCTGACCTATCTCTTCATTCATGGCATGATCCCAGTTTTCATCTTCAGCTGCATCAGCAAAGCATTTCGAATCAACCTGAGAGAGTAATGATGTCTGCTGTAGTGATTTCATTCTCTTTGTCTGAACTGGATCTCACTGATCACTGATGATAGTCTGCCTGTCAATTTCAGCTCGATTCTTTGTATTTTGTGCAGATAAGGATTTTACATCCTTGTACTCATCATCAGTATCTTATTTTGAGTCACTCTCAGCCACTTCTTCTCCCCCTGTGTTGCTTTCTTCCTCAACACTTTCTTCAGGAAATTGTTCACTGACTCATTTTTCAGTGGCTTCATTTCTTTCAACTACTTTTCGCAGCTTCTTGGTATCCTGAAAAACAGTCAGCTGATACCACAATGTTAGATCAAAATAAATAAGCATGAAATGCTTGATCACTGCTGCTTCTCTCATAGTATGTCTTCTCTCGATAGACAACTCTTGAGCTGGGTCATCCAATTATTTCCTTGATGGATCTCGCAGCTTCTTGGTATTTTCCTCCTGCATCATTCGTTCTCATCTTCCAATCAGATTTGAGCCACTAACAAAATCTCTAAGCCTACGGAGTTGAAACTCGGTGTAGGAAACAAGAGATAAAGTTAATAACACAATCACTTCCTATTGTGCTCTGTTGCTCTCCTTCTTCTTCAACTCTAGTATCTGATTTGAATCAATTGAAACTCTAGAGCATATCATTTCTCCACTTCGCATCCTTAGATGCCACTTCCCCTTGGATTGTATCTCCCTAAAACCTGAAACACAAGAATCATCAGTTAATAGCATTTATATACATAGGGAGAGGGGATGTTGCTTCAGACTCCTCAAGATGAGGGTTGTGGTTGATCCTGATGGGTCAACCCTTTGATTCTTTCTTGGAGAGCATCACACTCCTTTCTTGCTTCCTCCAACTGCCTGACCAACTTCAACTGTTCTGGCCATATGACTAGGCATTCTTTGCTCACATTCTGAGCCTTTTTCTGATATGAAGATTCTGCAGACTTGGCCTTTCTCACAATCTGGGGTTTAGACCAACTGGTACACATTTCGATCTTTGATGTTCTACCGAAATTCCATTTCCCTTGATTGTTTCTCAGTGCAGGAATCTCCTTTCTTGTCATCTTCCCTGTCTTCTTTGTCCATTGTAGGGATCTGCCTTTTTCTTCCACTTCTCGTTGCAAAACACGACATGTGGATTTTTCGATGCATTCTTTGCTTATCTGCCTTTTATCAGATTTATGAGTCACCGCCCTATTTTTCATTGGTGGTGGGTCCTCCATTGAACTTCTATTCTTCTTTATCACCACTGGAGTAGATCTCCCCTTAATCTTCCAGGTTTGCTCACATTCTCTCCTTGAGAGCTGTTGTGAGTATGACATAGGAGGTGACTGATACACCTTTCGTTCAGCTCCACGTGATTTCCCTGAGGCTCGAAGCCTATTCCTCTCCTTACCACTTTGTCTCCCAGTACAGGCTTCTTTCTTGTACACTTCCTGTGGTGGAGATCTATTTTCTTGTTCCTTTCCCTTTCCTGCTTTTTTCTTACTGCAATGTCTCGCCATGTGCCCATAGTGAGAACATATAAAACATTTTCCCTCAAAGGCATACCTCATTTCATCATCTCTCTGCTGAGATGTTGATGCACCTTGAGTTCTTCCTCTGATATTGTTCTCCTGAGCTTCCTGACACATGCTCATGGTGTGTCCCATTCTTCCGCAGTAATAGCATCTAATATATGCTTTTCTCTGAGAAGCTCTTCTTTCTAATCTCTCATGATGCTTCTTCCTGTTCTCAGATTTATTAATGTCTCTCTTTTCATAGCCGGAAATGTACTCCAGAGCCTCTGTACAGAAGCTTGATGTGTGGCCATGAATCCCACAGAAATAGCACATGTCGTCACTTCTTTTTGTAACTGACCTCTTAGGCCTATCTCCAGCACCTACAGGTTTTCCTCCACTCCTGGAATTGTTCACGACTCTCTTCTTATCATGCATGGGTGGTGATTCATAAAATCCAATACCAGCTTTTCCAAAACTTGCTGGTCTTTGAGCTGAGAAAATATTCTGTTGTTTCTCTTCAGAAATAGCATATCTGTTCTTCATTTTATCATCACTTGTCGAAGGTTGATCAAATAGTAAATGCAAGGCATCCTTCATTTTAGGCTTTCCTTTGGATTTAGACTTCTCTATTTCCTTCTTGACTGATTCTAGCTCTTCTACCAACTTTTGAATCTTCATATCCCTTGATTCAAGTTGGACATCAAGTTCTTCTTTGAGAAGCTTCCCTCTACTCACCTCATCTTCCAGTTCATGCTTCATCTTATCAACCATGTCAATTTGCTCCTTTACCTTCAATTTTTCTTGAGCGACAGAGTCAGAGCAACATGCATTCTCTTGTTGTAGCCTTTGATTCTTATGAACTTCTGCAGTCAACTGTGCTGCTAGATCATTATTGCTGGCTTTAAGATTTTGTGCTTCATCTGAATTTTGACTCTCTTCATAATCACCAGCCTTTTGTTTTCCTTTCATTCTAGCCATCTTCTGCAGCTCTTCAGCATTTGAATCATTCTTCTCTGTTAGGTCAGTAACTATATCAATAAGCCTTTGATTTAAGCCTTTTAGCTTGTTGACCTCAATCTCCAATCCCTTGATCCGGATATCTTTAGATTTGGCTTCTTCAGTGTTTCCAACGTCACTTGGAATATTAGGTTCTTCGATGCTTTTGAATTGATCTTTCACTTTTCTGTTCAAGCCATCGATCTCCCTTTTCTGTTCTTCAATCTTAATCTTATACTCACTAACCGATTCTGAGTTCTCTCGTGTTGATAACTTGAGTTTCTCAATTTCTTCCATCAACTCAGACTTCTCTTCTTCCTGCTGTTGCATGTAGAGTTTGGCATCATGAACAACTTTGTTGGATTTCTTTGTTTTTGCTCTCCAAACATCTATCTCCTCAAGAGCAGCTTCCAACTCAGCTCGCATGTCTATTCTTCCTTCAATTTCTTCTTCTTTTTCAGCATCACTCTGATGCTCATGTACTTCACTCATTCCAACATCATGATTGAGTGAATCAATCTTTTCCCTATCAGATTCATCCAGACCTTCCTTCAGTAAGCTGTTTGATTCTTTTAGTTGAATCACACTTTTTCCGAAAACACTTCCACACTGAGGGAATTTACCTGACTTCTGATTCTTCTTTGATGCTTTTCCTTTTCCCATGGCAGATTGAGAGATAATAGAAATATGTATCTTCAACCACACAGATCGACTACACTATGTCGAAGCAAACAAATCTGATAAAAGCAACCTATCCCTCTGATACCAATTGTTAGGGCCAATAGGGGCCTATATACCCTGAGAGGGGGGGTGAATCAGGGTATGGATATTCTTTTTCCAAGTTCTTCCTGCCCCACTGGATCTTGACCTCTTTGTTACAAGGGTCACTTTCTTTGCACTTGTGTGGTTACTATGATCACTTGTCTACTTTACCTGATGATGATGCTTTGAATACAATGCAGGAAAGTAAGCAGGCAGACACAAAGATTTTTACTTGGTTCACCTCTAAGGGCTACGTCCAAGGAGCATACGCCGACAAGTTGCCGGTTCGTACCAAATTCCACTAGACTTCACTAGCTGTGGATTACAATGTTCGGGCTAGATCACTTCTATGCCCAGGCTCACTGCCTTTACAATGTTTAGGGTCAGCTCACTGCTTTCCCAAGGGTCACTCCCTGTTTCTCTCTCTCTGGCTCACTGCCGGTGGATAGGATCACCTTCTTCCTCTTCCTAAGCTCACTGCTCTTGGAAGGGAATCCAATCACAGTTTATAGACCTGTAGGTCTCTTCATTTCCATTAAGGAATGCATCTTTATCTGTATGTAGATGCTCTGTTGATGTTCAACTTTCACCCGTAGATGAATACCTCTTTGCCTCTAAACACTGGGCAAACAACCTTTGGAAAGACCTTCGCAAAGCACCCTACAATGCGAGGCTCCCAATTTCGCGAAGCTCAAACAAGCCTTCGCGAAGCTCCTGACTTTTCGCGAAGCTCACTCGCGAAGCTCCTTCGCGAAGCACTCTCGCGATGCTCAAGCCGTCGCAAAGCAACAACCCTCGCGAAGCTAAGTAAGCCAACGCGGAGCTCGCAGGTTTCGCGGAGCTACAATAGCCGCCGCGAAGCACCTCTTTCGCGAAGCACACTGGCTCCGCGAACCACCTTCGCAAATCGAGAGCAAAGTATTTTCTCTAAAAATTCTCTCTCTATCGGTTGAAGGGGTCGGCCTCTATTTATAGACGATTCCACCGACCCTCGTCCCTTCCACGCGAAGTCAACGCCACGTCATCTCAAATCGCGAAGCTCCAAAGTTTCAGCCGGAATTCTGTCCAAATCGCGAAGCTCCACCGCAATCTTCCGTTCGCGGAGCTTGACGTAGTCGCGATGAATCACCGTCAACTTACCTTCGCGGCTCGCGCCTTCGCCGCGAAGCTCCCTCGCGAAGCCCAACATTCCTTCGCGCCTTCGCCGCGATGTTCTCTCGCAAAGCCCTTCTCCGCCGCGATGCGCTTCAGCCTCTGCCGTTCGCGAAGCTTGACGTAATCGCGAAGCATCACCGCCTCCATTCTTCTGGTCTTCGCGATTCCCAAACCATGCATCCTATCTTCGCGAAATTCATGCCTTTGCCATATTAAATTGTGCTCTTCATTGAAATCCTCTTTTCGCGATGCTCACCAAACTCCAAATTTTGGACCCCAAAAATTTGGCAAACACTGGAAAACGGCGCCACCTTGTACTGCTCTTTTGTACCGCCTCCAGATCGCCTTTTCCTTTGTCATCGTTCTTTGTCAACATGGATTGTCAACAACTTCTCGGGAACTCGACAAATATCCATGAGAACCTGCTTTGTCAACAAACACAACCAACCCAAAGATACTTCAATGTTACCTTGAGGGATTTTTGCCCAACAATTGTGAAATAAATATTCCGCCCTCTTCCTCACATAATTGGGGCTACCTTGTGGTTTACTTCTATGGTGGTCCTTGAAAATCAATACAACTCATATCAGTGTAAGAACCATTTCATTAAAGTTAAAAAGGGGTTATATAAGAGGTAAATGAATCCTAAATACTAAGAAAATTTTAAAACCTAGGTTTCCTCCTAGAATCACCTTTGGTCACTATCATTGGCCCAACCTCACATCATGAGAAGAAATCAGTAGATGGGATAGAAAAGATTGAGCTCATCTACAAGTTCTTGAGGTAAACTTCCATGGAACTTTTTTAACCTTTTCCCATTTACAGTGAATGGGTTTCCTTCATCTTCTTTATTTATCTCAATGGAACCAAAAAAATATACATTAGTAACATGAAAAGGTCATTCTCACCTAGAATTAAGATTACCTAGAATTAGATTCAGTCTAAAATTATAGAGCAGAACTTGGTATCCATGTTTAAAGGTATTTGGTTGAATCATTTTTTCATGTGCCACCCTGTTTCTTTCTTTTTAAATTATTGAATTTTTAAAATATTCTATTCTAATTTCGTCTGCCTTCTATTATTTATTTTTTTCTCTTTTCTATCACTCTTTAAATCAAAATTCACATTTTTAACAACCCAATATGCTTGGTTCCCCAATTCCACTGGTAGATGGTAAAATTTTTAATAAATTAACTGGAAGGGCTCATACCTATATGGGTCTTATAGGCTGTTAGGTATTCCCATAAGGTTTCTTCAATCCTTTGGATCGAATATTATTAGTTTGGTTTGACTTTTTTATCCAAAATACCTTTAATCTCCTAGTTGGACACTTCAGATTGGCCATTTTTTGGGGATGGTAATGTTTAGATGTTTTATGGTGTACCCCATACTTTTCAAGTATAGAATCCATTATTTCATTGAATAAATGTGTCCCTTGGTCACTAATTATGGATTTTATCATTCCAAGCGTACAAAATATTTTGGCCCTGAACAAATCACACAAAAATTTGGCATCATCAATGTTGGTGTCTTTGGATTCCACCCATTTAGAGAAATAATCAATAGAAAGTAAAATAAAATATTTCCCAAAATATATGAGAAATGGTACTATAAAATCAATTCCCCAAACTTAAAATATTTTACAAAAAATGATAGTTTTTTGGGGGATCTTTTGTCTCTTTGAAATATTTCTAGAAAATTGGCACTTTTTACATTTTTTAAAATAATCATGAGAATATTTAAACAAGGTCATCCAATAGATTCTAGATTCCAATACTCTTCTAGCCATTATTTGAGGCCCAAAGTGGACACCACAAGCAAGCATATGAAAAAAATTGAAAAACAGATTCTATTTCACTTACTGATAAGTATCTTCTTATGACTTGGTCATTGCAAATTTTCTAGATAAATGGATCTTCCCTGATATAGAATCTAGATTCAGCTTTGATTTTATGCTTTTTATGGGAGTTAAGGGAAGAAGGTACCTGAGATGTGGCTAAATAATTTACTATGTCAACATACCACGATACTTCTCCTTCTATTATGTAGAGCTTCTCTCTGGGTACGTGATCATTGTGTGGGTTCAGCTCTAGAATTTATGTTTTAGTAGTGTTGGGTAGCCTACTGAGGTGATATTCCACTTGGTTTACAACTCCCTTTTTGTATTTAATCTTCAAATTAAATTCATAAAAGTGTAGTATCCATGTCACCAACCTTGGTTTGGCATCAAAATTCTTTATTAAGTACCTAAGTATTTCATGATCAGAAAATTAAACTACTTTAGTTCCAAGTAAATATGACCTGAATTTATCTAATGAAAATAAAATAGAAACAAACTTATTTTTAGTGTTTTTGTGTTTGATCTAAGTGGAATACAAGTTTTTTGAAGAATAAGTTATGAATTAGGGTTTTCCTTCAATTATTTTAGAAATACCTACTCCTACAGCTTGGTTTTATGCATCACAAAGCAACTCAAATGGATGTTCCCAATTTGGTGGTTGTATTATTAGTGGGATAGTCAACTTCTGCATCAGTTCATCAAATGCCTCCCAAAAATTATCATTAAAACAAATCCATACTCTTGTAAGAGAAATCTTGAAAGTAGAAGATAAATCTTACTAAAATAATTGATAAATCTTCTATAAAATCCCACATTTTCTAGAAATTATATGATGTGTCTCACATAGGTGGGGTATGGAAAAGAATTGATTACTTCAATTTTTGATTTATCCACCTCAATGTATTTTTATGAAATTATATGTACTAGCACTACTAATTTTTCAAAAATAAAGTGACACTTTTCAATGTTCAAAATAATATTTTTCTATATGAATTTTTTCAAAACTTTCTCAATATTCCCTAATAAATGATAAAAGGAGTTTCTAAAAATAGTAAAGTTATTAAGAAATACCTTCAGGAAGTCCTCAATGTGATCAGAGAAAATTTTTAACATACATCTCTGAAATGTACCTGGGGAATTTCACAATTCTAAAGGAATACTATTTTAATAAAGGATCTCAAAAGGATAGGTGAATTATGGAATCCTGCCTTTTTATTACATAACTTTTTATTACATTTTACAAATAGAGGATCTTTAAAGTCTAGTATCTTAGAAATCAGGAACATTAAACATGAACACATAAAACATTATTTTAAATCCCCTTGAAAATATTCTTGAAAAGTTCATCTTAATGTACAATTACTACATCTCATAACCTAGAGACATACATCAAAGTAAATGGTGAGCAAAAGGCCCAATAAGTGTAAACAAGGGAATTAGTTTACTTTTGATATCAATAAGAACTTGATGAGAAACATAAAGACATGAGAAATGGAAGAAGAGGAATATAATAATAAAAATAACATGAATAATAACTTGAATATGTGGCTAAAACATTTATTTTATACATTCATGAACATATCACCAAGTTCCATCCCTAAGGTTTCATAAAAATTACCAAGGTTATTCACCAACGTATAGTAAAACTTGTCATCTTTAGAGATTAATTTCTTTACCCAATTCATTGGAGTGATATCAGGGAGAAAACGTAATATTTATTTATTTTCATGTTATCCACATATATCATAATCATAAATTTCATAAATTTCTCAAATAGAATAAAATAAATTTGTTTCATATCAAAATTGTGACGTTTTAAAAAGTTCGTAAAAACAAGATCATTATCTCTTTTATGACCCATGGAAAGGGAATAAGAGTTTTGTGTATGTAAATTACAGAATAAAATATATAATTTTTTATTATTTGGTTAATAACCCTATAAACCAAATATTTTTGGGTATTCACATAAATAAAATAAGATAATTTGTTGAGAAAAAAAGATAGATTTTGAGACAAAAAGTCTGCAGCATAACGACTATACAACATGGTTTTAGAAAACATTAAAAAGAGAGGGGACAAGTTTATCCCATCCATAAATGAATAATTATAAATTATAGTGACATAATAAATTGTAAATAAGAATAGTTTATGTAAACTTGAAAGTTATACAACATAAAATAGAACTTGAATGGAAAAAAGAGAAGTTGAGAATTGCCTTTACGAAAATTTGGCAGCCTAACAGCGTCGCTTAAAATTTAGAAAAATCAGTTGATGAGAGTGGAAAGGGTATCTCATAATTTGGAAATAAAATGGAAAATAATAATAATATATAATATCCTACCCCAAAATAAGAAAATTTAATTTAAAAGACATAACATAAAAGATATTTTGACTAAAAGATTAGGTTGAATGGTTCCATTACCTTGAAGAGTAACTTCAAAAACTCTAAGGTTGGGACCTTGGGAGGATTTAGGGTATCTTGGAAGGAATAATTGGGAGGTAAAAAGATCATATATTCTTTGATAAGGAATTTTTAATGAAATGAATGAAAGAATGGGTTGGTATTTATAGTAAGAATGGGGGAATATTTTATTAATTTTCAAGAGACACCTCATTTCTGGTATTTGAAAAACCATGGGCTTGCCCATGGTAGTTTCTCATGGTGTTTTCAAATTTGGAAACCTAATAACATATATTTCTATAAAAAATTATACTAGAATTATTACATCATTAATGATGTCATTAAACACAGAAACTCAAAACTATATTTTTACTATTCACCGAAAAACAAAACATTTTATAAAAATCTCATAAATTCACCTTGTTGTCTCCAAGCTCCATGGTGAGGGTTCTTTAATGCACATTGATGATTTTTTGTATATTTTGAGGAACTTTCTTCCCAAAATAATGGGTAAATTCCTTGGTGCATTGTCTTCTTTAATGGTGAGTATGTAAAAGTCTGTTGGAAAAACTAGTCCTTTAACTCCTACTAGCACATCCTACATAATTTCAGCTGGATAAAAGTGGATCATTTTTCTAGTTGGATAACCACTCTAGTGGGATTCATTTCACCTATTTTCCAAGATTTAAAGATATAGTTAGACATGAAATTAATGGTAGAACCAAGATCACACAAATCATTAGAAAATTTTGAATAATCCATAGTGTAGGGAATAGAAAATATCCATGGATCTTTACATTTTTTGGGAAATGGTGGTGTGATCATGGAAAAGACACTCCTTACAAAGCTAATTATTTAATCCCCATCATGATTATTTATCTTGGTACATATTTCTTTGATAAACTCGACATATTTTTGGATTTTAAGGGTTTTATCTAGTAAAGTAATGTTGATTTCAACTTTCCATAAGGTTTCCTGGATCTCTCTTTGAATTTTCACTTCTTCAACCATTGTTGATCAAGCTAACGTTGAATTAAATGGTAACTTATTGTATTTTTTCTCCTATATTAATTTTTAAAATCATCCAACTTACATGTTTTAGGTGGAGGAATCTCTTTTCCACTTTTTGTTGTAATTTCATTGAAATTATATTTGGTATTTAGAACTATCTAGGCTGGAAGTTTTCATGGATTATTTGTTGGAATATCCAAAATAGTCTTAACTAGCTAGATAAATCTTAGAAATTTTCTTTTAGCCCCTCAACCTCAAACTTTATTTTTTGGTTCTCAACTGAAGGTTCATTGGATGATGAATGTTAAAAAGTATTCCATTAGAATGGTGGTGGTTAAAAGTATTATTTTTGCTAGAAGGGTTGTTTGTAAGTTTTTTAGAATGGTGAAAGGTTTTTATATTACTATTGGAAAGTTTTATGATTAGAAAAATGGGGTCTAGCTTGGCTTATTTGACCTCTGAAACCCTGTTGGACTTTCCCCTCTCTCCATTGTTGATTCTATGGGAATTTTCTTTGCTAGAATGCAGCTACACAACTCTTGATACCCTGTATCTCATAACATTGATATGTGTAATGATTGGGTGATGAAAATTATCCACATACCTGCAGTGTAGATGGTTTCTCACTCACTTTATTTATAGCCATATACCACACCAAGATTTTTAATACTTCAATTTTAGTTTCAAGGATAGATGATGAGTCAGAAGTCCTTACTTCATGAATACCTCTTGTACCAGTGCCTCTAGTTTGGAATTTTTTTGAATTTTGAGTTATCTTATTAATGATATTTTGATATTATAATGGTTATTTTTCAATAAAGTCTCCCCTGGAGGATACATCCAAAAGTTTCCAATAATTTTCTAGAAATCCTTAATAGAATAAGACCAAGAATTGGTGTTCTTACACTATTTTATGTGGACATCTTGCACAAATATTCATAAATCATTCCCAGTACTCATAAAGACTCTTACCAGTATCTTTCTGAATAGCGTATATCTCTTTTTTAATTACCATACTTTGGGAGGCTGGGAATAACATTTTTATAAATCTTTTGTGGAGATCATTCCAATCATGTATCTATCCGAGTTGTAAGTTATAAAACCACTCCTTAGTTTTTTACTCAAGTGAAAAGGGTAATTCCCTCCACTTGAATTTCTCCTCAGCTAATCCTCTTGAATTGAAGCTTGAACAAACAAATAAAAATCTTAAATGTTTCAATTGGGATATTCACCTTGAATCCCATGAAATTTACATAGCACAGGAATCATGAAAACTCTTAACTCTAAATCATTTTCTCACACAAGCATGGTTAACTGATTTTTCTGGTTAGAAAATTGTGGGGCACAAAGGTCCCTTAAGTTTTTTTGTGGATTTATTTCCATGAATGGTGATTCATAATGAATATTTGAGTCTTCCAAATTAATTTATTCAAAAATATTTTCATGATTAAGACTCCTAAGATTAGTTAATATATTTATTTATATATCAAGGTCAAAATCAAATAGTTCATCATTGGGGGTCCTAGTCATGAAAATTTTTAAGGTCATACTAACACTAACTCCCTAGAAGTGGTGCCAATTTTGACGCACACCTTTAATGGGGTGTAGAAAAATCAATTTAATTTCCCTAGGGGTGTAGTGTTAGTGTTAACCAAAATTAGTCTCTAGATAGAAGTGTTTTTAATGTAATTCTCATGTATTTAAAAGTAAATAAGGGGGAAAATGAAAAGACTAGAAAGTAAAGGAACTTTGGATTTGATGAAATTTAGATGCGAAAGAGATTATTGGATTCAAGTAGGTTTTTACCTTTTCTAATGTTGTCATGGTTTTTTAAGAAAATGAATCTTTATTTATTTAAATATTTAAGTGAATGGAGTAACAATCATTTCTCTTATTCGCCTTTGATTTAGATTCATCAAAGTGTAAAAATACCAATGTCCCTTCTTTGAATTATTTAGGAAATACCAAATATGGTATTGAATTTCCAAAAATATTCAAATCATTCTATCATTCTTTCCTCATGTGTTTAGTAATCACTAAATCACTCCTTTACTTTATTTCTTAGATCAACCAATTAGCACAAAAAAATCAAGTAAAGTTATAATAAATACTTAAATTAAAGTAATTTAATATTTAAGAATTAATTAAAACACCATCATGTTTAATTTAAATTAAAAGCATAATAAATTAAAAATAATTCTATTAAAAAGAAAATAGTTTTTAATTGGATAATATTAAAAATTCAAAAATCACAAAAAATGGTTCCACCTTCCCTCCACATAATCATAATGTCTTCTCCCCCTCCATGCAAGGGGGATAATTAAAGAAGGAAAAAAATGGTACATGATGAAGGTAAAAATAAAGTAAAAGGGATAAGAGAGGGAGTGGTATCGGCCTTCCCTCCTGGTCAAGAATAGCTCTTCTTCCTTAGTAGTAGGTGCAGGGGGTCTCTTCCTCGGTAGTTTGGTCTTCTTATCCTCTACGTGTGGCATGGTCTCAATGAGATGTGGTAAATCGGTGCCTCTCATCAGTGGGAAATTATCTCCTTTTATAGGAAATGTTGGATTATTTATTAGTATCTTTCAATCAAGTAGTAGAGGAGCCTCATACTCTAATTTAAATTTATCCATGAAGACCCGCATGTGTGGATCTTTCGTCTTTTTTGAATGAATCTTCCCTGAGACTTGGGGTGAAAAGAATGAGAACATCCAACTCCTCGAGTATTTTAAATTTTCTTCACATAAGCAGATTGAGGGATTATTTGGGGTAGCCACTTGTATGGGTTTCATGGTGGTTTTGGGCCTTGCATGGCCTCGGTGAGGGATTTTCATGCATTTAGTGGTGATGCTGCATCTCAACGGTGAAGGCAGTGGTGGAGAGTGGTGGACAGTTCTCATTCTTCTCATATAGCCTTAACACTAGCTAGATGAGTATCGAGATGGCTCAGGGTGTTCATCCTAGGTATAAGAGGTGGTCATTGGTGGTCCTCGGCCTTGGTAGAGGCGACTGGCTTAATCTCAAGCTTTGGGAGGTGGCGTGCAGTGGAATTCATGGTGGTATATTGTTGAGAAGTGTTGGATACCTTCATGAAGCTACTTATAAGGCTGGATGAATCTTGAGATGTGTCTGGGGTGGTCAGTCGAGGAAAAGAAGGCTATTAGTGGAGGTTTCAACATTCAACGGTGAAGAATGGATCGGCCCTAAGATCTCTTGGGCATCAACCATGGAGTTACAATGGTTGTGGCCTCTTTCAACACCCCTATCTGACATAGTGGCCTAAGGATGCTCGAATGTTTATCACGGTGGCTAGACAAGGTGTAGTAGGTGATACCAGGTAGTCCTGGGTGGTAGCATAAGAGATTGGATCGAGCTCGAGATTCTCTAGTAGTGGAAATGGAGGTTCTCTGATGGAGCGGAGATGGTCTGGTGGGTACAGAGTTGCGAGAGTGGGGGTTGAGTAGTCAAGAATGGAACATAACAGAGTTGTAGTTGCAAAACATGATGGATCTTGGCATATTCCTAATCCCACATCGAAATGGTGGGATGGGGGAACCTATTTTATAATCCTCAGCATGACTCTCCCTCGTAATGAAGTTGTGAATGGGTCGAAGGACCCCCACCCACCACCATAGACCATTCCATCCAGACGACACCCTCCTCCCAATGTCGTACAGAGATACGCTATGCATCATTAACAGATCCTTAAGGTAGTAATGCTCACGGTATTTCACCACCTGTGGGCCCAGGTTCATAGTCATGATGCCCCCATGCACTGACAGTTGTGATACTCGGCCTTCCCACTGAGTCGGCCCTCCTAAGGGGCATGCATTGCAAGGATACCCCTATGGGCTGCCTATGTGGTTTATGGGTTCCTTAATTTAATTCAGGCCTATGTGGCCTATTTTTTGGCTAAATACCTATTGAAAGAGTTTGAAAAAATCAAAACCACTTTCAAATAATTATCAAATATTTATAATTAAAATCCTAAATTCAAAAACAAACATATTTTATTATTTTTAAACCATTTCAATTCTACATTCAAATATTCCCATTATTTATTATAACATTGAAAATTGTGGATTAATTCGATAATAAAACACTTAAAACCATTGAAATTTGATTTAAAATATGCACATAAAATGAGCGTGTATCTTGGTCAACTAAAACTCTTAACTATGAGATAATATAACCCAATAAGTGATCCTTATCAATCCAGAAGGAATATTAACTAATCTTATCATACAACTGGTTCTCTATCAGTGTATTCATAATGATATCAGGATGAGTGGTATAGTCGTTTCAAGTATGAGAATGCAACAAGATGCCATCTACAAAGACCACAAAAAAGGAATATAGATATGGATAGAAACCCCTATTCATTGAATCCATTAAGACAGAAGGAACATTTGTGAGATCTAACAGCATCACTAGATACTCGTATAATCTATACCAACTATAGAAAGTCATATTTTGAATATCTAAATGATTGAATTAAACATGATGATATCCTGATCTTAGGTTGATCTTCAGAATACTCTCGCTCCTCTGAGCTAGTCAAGAGAATCATCTATGCAAGGTAAAGGATACTAGTTCTTCACTGTAATATGATTCAATTTCCGATAATCCACACAAATCCTGAGGGTTCTATCCACCCTCTTGGTGAAAAGGATTGGTGAACCATAGGGAGAATTACAAGTCTATATAAAACCCTTGGACTCTAAATTTTATATCTTCCACTTGAGCTCCTACAACTTAGCAGTAGCCATCCTGTAAGGGGAATGAATACTAATGAAACTCATAGAACAAGATCAATAGTAAATTCTACCTCTCTCTTAGGAGGTAGTCAAGAAAATTCATTGAGAAAAATATCCCTGAATCGATTGATTACAAGAGCGAGCTTAGTCTGATGTAATCCTTGGTCCTTCGTATAAAGTCTAGTAATCTTGTCAGTCACTCCACTTATCCCTAGAATCTATAGTCCATCTCTACCTGCCTAGACATCCCACTCTACCTTGTGAATATAAGTGATACAATATGGTGATGTAAATGACACCCTCTAGTGATAAAAACCCACATATGTATGATAGGGAACCAACCATCCCATCTCAAGAATGACATCAAAGATGGTCATATTGAGGATAAATAGGTACTAATAGAAATTATAGTTTCTGACCTCAAGAGGGGATTCATTATACTGGTGTATACCCTTATAATGTATACCCAAATGTGTATCAAAAATCATAACACTATAATAATACTCAACATGAAGTCCAAGACTTTCCAAAACAACCAAAGAGATAAAAGATTGAGATACACCTATATCAAAAAGGGAAGACACTATAGTATAGGCTACTAGAATAGTACATTGAACAATAGATGGTCTGACATCCTGCTCCTCCTTTATAGGCTGCACTGAATAAATATTTCATGATCCACATCTTTGTTCTACAACCTGACTACTTGAAGTGGGTCTTCTATACTGGTGTTGTGTGTCAGGAGACTAGTTACCACGGAAAAGACCTCCTCCTCTGCCTATACATCCAATAGTACTCTAGCTACCTACCTGGTGAGATGCTACTAAACATGCACCTGAAGTTTGATCTAGCATGGATCCTCTACCACTCGAAACAGATAGGAAGGTCAAAAAAACTCTATAGATTCCCCAATATACCACAACCTCAAAACTAGAAGGGGTCTCAAAGACACTAAGGATTTATATTCCTAGGTTTCCCACATTAGTGACATACCATGTAACTATCTATTGGTGTCACCTATTTTTCACTACTCATGCGCGTAGTCTCAAAGCATCTCTTCTGACTGCAAGTCAAACCACTACTCTGTCTAGGTTCTAAACTGCCCTAGCTCAAACCATTTTTTTCCCAAAGTTTCTACTCAGTGATGAGGAACTATTTTACTATATTAGATAAAATTGTCAACTGAAAATAATTTACCTATGAACGAATATGATGCCTTATCCCATCCTAAAATTGTCTCTCTTTAATTGGCTCATCAGTATTATAGATAGGAGATAAGTGTTGAATCTCTGTAAAAAAAAGATGAATAGTCCATAAATATCATAGAACCTAACTTTAATTTTATTAACTCCATGAAATGATCATCCCATAGGGTCTCAGATAATAAATAATCAAAGAATCTTGAATAAAAGTCCCTCTAAGTCACTTCTCAATGCTGAATAACCTAATTTAGAATATCCCATAATCATTTGGTAGATCCTCAAATCATATCAGTAATGAGTTTCACTCTCCTATCAATAGGTGTCTATAGATGCTTGAATATATAAATTATCATCTTGATCCATATCCATACAGCCTGTGGTCCCCCATCCTCCAAAAATTTGGGTGGATATTTCTATTGGAACTCCTGAGTTAACTCTCCCATAGAAGAGGTAGAGCACATATCTCCCTATAAAGTCTAAATAAGCTATAATAAATCTCCTAGAAATCAAGAATCATTAGTCACATCAAAAATAATAAGAGGTTCCACAGGTGGCACTACTAGAGGTATCACTGGTATCTCAAGTCCCACCACCGCTGTAGCATGGTCTTCACCACCCTCTTGGCATACAATTGGAGGATTTCATGGTGGAATTTCTCTAAAATTCGAAATTCATGCCTCATATAGGCTTTAATAGTTATAACATCACAGATACACAAATAATATCAGTATAATCCTTCATATGTAATAGTCGCACCCCTCGGGAAAATCAAAGAGTCGAGTTCGGGTGATAAGAACATTTTTTAACATAAGATTCAATACATATTTACCACTACTAAGGATAGTACTAGGTCAATATTTTTGTTTTATTATATACCTTTTCATTTAAATTTAAAATTTATATTACATTCCTATTTAAATTGTTGAACCAAATAGTTCACCACTTATGATCCATAAGGGCACATACACCTTACGAACCAAAATATGGTGTTTACTTAATCTATACCAAAACACATTCCAACCCATATGACCAATTGTCCATGACTCAACATGCCATAGTAGACTGGTTAGATTGTCTGTTAGAGCCTAAGAAGGAAATAATTGTTTAGGTTATGGAAGGAAATTTATATTCCAACAATGTTTTCTCAATTTCCCTTAATAATATTTAGATGATAAAAATTATATTTATAATAGTCAATGCACTCATGGAAATCATAGGAAGTGAAAAAAACACAATGCTTCTATATGACATGGAATATGCATGGAAAATAAATTTTCTATAATGTGCATAAAATGATTCATGATCAATTATTCTTTTTCCTCATATCATCAAGCCAAGGATAAAATTAAATTCCCAGTCATAGAGATATTAACATCAAAATTCATGTTTATTACCCAATGGTGAAATCAAATAAATTATAATAAGCATAATACTAAACAAATATTATTATTTTAATAAAATCGTCATTTTCCCTGAATGTGGGTTAGCTATTCCCAATCATGACATATAAAAAAGTTCCAGAAAACTCTTAATATTATTTCTATTGTCACAAAATAGTAAAAAACTGCTTTGATACCACTTTGTGACATCTAGATCCAGATGCAACTTAAATGGTGCCTTGAGACAATGGGATACATGGACTCAAGCATGACTCCCTATACACTAGAGGCTACCAACTAGTAGTTAGGACCTAGGGTTTGTCTATGAGGAGACTATTCACTCATTTCAGAGTGTATCAGATCATATAAGTAATAATAGATAAATATAGGAATCTTGTGTAGACTAATGACACAGCCGAAAACAAATACCATTACCACAAGATAAGTAACCCACCATAGAGAAAGCATATCAACAATGGAAAATAAAGTGGAAGTAAAATAAACATAAATTCACTAGATAATAATCTAGGTAGTAAACTAAATCATATATAATAAGTGATATGTTTCAATATAATAAGGAAAACATCTATACATGGAAGTAAGCGGTCAATAAAGAATAAGTTATACAAAAGGTAAAAAAATTCCAAAATCCATCCAATTGTCCCGAGCACCATACTAGTAAAATGATACTAAGAACCCATCCTAATTCATGCAATAAGTCACATGTTCGTAAGAGGATGTTTCACCTTATCTACACCAGCTAGAATATAGTCTGTATGGGTACTGTCAGTGGCCTAGAAAAGGTGTGAGATAAACTCAATAGGCCACCATAAACGGATTCTATATATGTCTAGTATGTCTATAAAATATGTAATTGTGAAGATATAATAAATTAAAGCATTAATAATAACTATGAATGGGTTTCCTCTAGTTCATAAAGGAAATATAGTGTAACACCCAGATGTTTTTATGAAATATTTTCTCCAAATAATTTAAATTCTTCAATAGATTACATTGCACAAAATATTGAGTTTAAACAAACTATGATATGAACTTAGTATTAAATTACCAGTATAACCCAGTCTTTATGTTATTGGGAATATATATAACTATCTTATGAAAATTTATGGTAAATTCATTCACTAGCAATTATTTATGAAACATAAAAATCAATTATATATTTATATTTTTGTATAAATAAATTGAGTGAGTTACTATTAATAAATGAAATATATTCGTTATATACTTAATAAAATTATTTTTATATTCATCCAATAGATTTTTTTTAGAGTATGAATAAACCCTATTTGATGTATAAAACATATATTTTTCAAAAGGGTAATTTTCTGCCTTTTAATGGTGAACCCCATTTAAATTAAGATTTTGACACATTAATAATTTTTATATGAAAACATTAACATGTTATTTGGAAGCAGGATATAAAAATTTACATTTTATGATTTTTTAATATTTTTCTAATAACTTTCAAATTTTGATGAATAATAAAAATATACTAAATTTTAATTGAAAAAAACTTCTTTCATCGAAATAGTTTATATGTTCAATTTATAATATTTAATAGTTTTAAAGTATAAATATAATATATTTTAATCATTCAATATAATTTATTTCATTATAATTAATTTTACATTGAATTTAGATGTAAAAACATTTCAATCTTTAGCAATGTTTTAACTTTTAAAAATCGTTATTCCTTTCCGACAACGAGAAAAATTTTAAATTAATTACTGAAACTACTATGTTTTGAATTTTGAAAAATGGATTCCATATTTGGAATTAGTTGTTCCAAATTAGGTAAATATCTATATTTTATTTCTTAGAAATATGAATAGTAACTTCGATGGTTTTTACTAATACGATAAAAAGGAAAATCGGGTACTTAATGGTAAGAATACTATTAAAAAATTACCCTAAAACTTGTCTTAATAACATTGCATGAGTTTTTTTTTGACATAAATCATCCATGGGTATAAATTGTGTCCTTTGGAAGGAACTTGGATGAGATTAGGATATTTAGTTTATTTTATTTAATGAAAAGTTAAATATGTCTCACTCAAATTTTAATAACTAAATCATTTTTTATATATGGTTATACAGAAGATAAATTTGATTATAAATACTCACTTGAAATATAAAATGTTTCTATTTATCATGTTAATTTATTTGTAATTTTTAGTAAATAAATAATTACCTTAAAGACTTATACTTTTATGATGTAAAAATAAATTAATTGACGAGAAATCAATAAACCAATTTTTATTAAAATACTCATAACCATAAATAGAACCAAAAACTTGAAAAAATATTATTAGTTGAGTATATATTGACCATAACCATCCAAGGGACGAGTTAGTGAAAATTTTGACCATTATAGAAGAGATTGTGACACTTATATTATTTTATTTAAAGTGATGTTAAAGTTGTCACATTCATAATTTGATAAGTATAAAATTTTAAATATTAGATTTTCCAAAAGATAAATTATACTAAAAATATTATTATAAAATATATTAGATTTATATTCATCATAGTATTTTATTTCTAATTTTTATTCTAAATTAATTATATTAAATAATTACATAAAATTGATGTAGTAATTATTTTATTAATAGAGATAAAAAAATAAATGTTATTAAAAATATTACAATAAATATAATTTGGGTTAATTAATATGTCTAATGAATTTTATAGATTGACTTAACCTATTAGGAATATATTAAAATATTTTTTAGAAGTTAAATTTTTATCTTAATATTTTCAAAAATCAATGAATTGAATAGTGTAAAAAATGACACTATTGATTGTTTATCAAAATAATTTTTTCTTAAATTTTTTAAAAATCATAAAAAAATTAAATTTTTTAATAATTATTATATGGTCCAAAATATTATAAGGTATTTATTTATGGTCTCATTGACATCAAATAAGTAAATATTTCATCCTTTTAATGTTGAAATATTTGTTACCCTAATTAAAAATTAAATAGAATAGTTAAGTATTAATTAAAATAATAAGGTTTAAATTGACTTAAAAACTTGTCTAGAATCTATTTTTTGATGATATTACAACCCTATATCATCTAATATTTAAAATTTGGGACATTTTTTATGTTTTTCTATAAGGTTTTATTTTATTATAAATTATTATTTATAGAGTTCCCAAAAGTGTCACTCACCTCAATTATAAAAGGGCACCTCCTCCCTCACCTATTCACTTGACTTTGAGCCTTCAAGATCGACCATCCCCTAATATTTTCCATTTTAAACTTACCTAGTTATATTATATAGCTTCCACTCTTCTTCAAAGACCAACTCTAGCGCTTTAAGAGGATATTTAGAGGAAGCACGTCGAAGAAGAGGTAATCTCCTCTATCGATACTTTCAAACTTCTTTCTTCTTATACTTCCTCTTCATGAGTTGTTTCATTATAAAGTAATAACTCCATTATAAATTATATAATAATATGTTATTATTATTATGGAAAAAAATATTCCATTTCTATCAATACTATGAAAAACAAAATCACCACTCGTGCATATGTACAGCTTTCTGTCACCACGTTGTAGTGTACTCTGTTTTTTACCACCGCCTTACTTGGATGGGTATAATGATAGAAATAATAACTATATATTATTATTATAACATTATATTTATTTTGAAATATTATACACCATTCACTTCAAAACCATTCAATAATTGTGGGAATGATATCGTCGCTCGTGTATACGTACAACCCACCGTCTCCATGGTGCAATGTGATTTGTTCTACATGATCTTAATTAAATAATGATTATGTAAATGTATTGAATGAATAAATATGATATTTATAATTTTAATATCATTTTATAATGATATAAATATGACCTATGAATGATAACCAGAACTTATTTGACAAAACAAGCATAAGAAAATGAAGTAGTTAATACCCAGATAACAAGTAATAATGAAATGTTATTAACAAACGAATGATAATATGATCATATATGATATTATAAAAATGAATATGATTCTTAAATAAGTAAATGAAATTATTTAAAACATTATTCAATAATTTGGGATACATATGAAGGATATCGGACCTAAGGTAAGGGATAATTTTGCAATGTCATTATTATCCTAGACTATCTATACGAAAGTATTTATTGGGGTATATTTATCATCCACGTATATATTTACTAAATATATAATATTATTTATATTATTCTAAAATTTTTTAAAGAAAATTTTACCCATTGGTTAATTTTTATTAAACGGTATGAAATAAATCTTTTTTCGTTACTCGATATGAGGTACTTTTTTACTTTTCTGGAAAAAGTACGAGGAGAATGTTTTTTTAACTTATACGACATGAATGGTTTTTTAAATTTTTATAGCACCTTATTTAGATGAATATTAATCTACAAGATTTCATGTTTATTTTTAAATAAAGTCTTTTCTTTTAAAATTGTGTGGAATTTTTAGAAAAGAAAATGTTTTTGAAGAAGAATGGACATTTTTCTCAAAAATTAATTTCAAGCATTATATAAAAATGGTTTTAAATATAAGATGGAATTATTTAATAGGGTTATGTTTCAGGTATAATATCCTTATTATTCTTATGATTTTATAGTTTTCATGATGGAATTATATTTATGAAATCTATTTCTTTTATATGGATTACGTAATGGTGGAATTATTTTTAAAGAAACTCATTTTATTCCTTAGGTTATGATTAATGATTTATGTTATTGTGGAACATGTAATAATTATTTCATGCACATGAGACTCAGCCCAGTTTATGAGAACTCGGTAGGTGCATCCAAGAGACTCGAGATCAAATCTAGGTGGAGGTGTATTTTTGAGGGTACTGCAGTAGGTATTGTTTGATACTGTAGCAGTCGTAATTATTCATCCATCTGAGCCTTTGGGCCACTGGTTTGGTCATCGGGTCATGTAAGGCTTTTGGGCCACCTTAAGGCCTTTGGGCCACCCCAAGGCCTTTGGGCCACATGAAATACAGATGTAACAGTAATACTATAAGCTACAAGGCTTCAGAGGAGGATTTAGGGCAGGCGCATTCACTGGAGCATAGCTAACTGAAATTGGAAGAATGAGAGGGTTTGTCTTTGCCATCGGTACTGGGCCTATGCAACTTTGCATAGGACAGCTATCTGACCAGCCCTACAAAGGTGGAGTACTGATATCATGACATGTGATGGGAAGGATTAGTTCCAAGTTTCCTTGTCTAGATGATTCTCTCTAATACCTATGGTTCAAGTAATTGTCTCTAAGCCTTTGGGCCTTGTAAGGGTTCCACCTCACCCTTTTAAAGGTGAATTATAAAAAATAAAAAAAATTAAGGCCTTCGGTCCATTCTGACCGATTTCATTATGAGATGGGTGGGACCTATATCTCCCTCTGATTAATTGGTTAAATATTTATATCTCATGAGATAAACATGGTTGTAATGGGAAATGATCTTGGTTCAGTAATACATGGCTGGAACGAGGAGTGAAGTCGATTCAACGATGGTATTTTTCCACTATGATGGTCTTGGAAATGAGCCTTGACTAATATTAAATGATTTTATATGTGTATGTGTCTTCCACAAAAATTCATGTCTTATTTTATGACTTTTGGGATTATGTTCACTGATTCTTGTGAACTTTCATGATTTAACCCATGGCATGATATCATGATCTTTCATCTGAAGGATGATATTATCAAATGTTATGTTATTATGTATTATGATTATGATATGATTGATATCTCTCTTTTTTACCCTTACTGATAATATGATCTCACCCTTTAATATGCTTCTTTTCCCTAAGTCATGAATAAGGTTATAAAGTAAGATATGTCAAAAAGGGGTCTGAAATAAGTGGGAGACAATGAAGATTTCTTATGAACCAATTGTTTATGTTTCCCAATTTATAAAGACATTATACCTATATGGTCTTATCATGGATTTGTTATATTTTTTAATTAATATTATTCAACTTCAAAGCAATATCAATGTATGTAAATTATGGGTCATTATAGTTGGTATTAGAGTAAAGGTATAGTTAACCTTTGGAAACTAGGATGAGAAAACCTTAGTAATAACCCAAAGGATATGTCTAAGTATAGGTTAAAATCCTATTGTTTTATAAATGATCATGCATATCCTAGTATAATACCTAAAGTGTCTTAAATTTAAATTTTATTCTTGATTATGTGGTTTCCCATTATGATTAGTGTTTATCACACTATGCTTCTTGGTTTTAGTCAATGGATGGGACCTAAAGGAACCACGTTAATGATCAATGTGATAGATAATTAAATAATTTTCCTCCTGAGCAACCAAATTTTATAAGATATAGAATGAAAAATCTTGTAGTTATGCTCTCACAACTTTCTAAATCTATGAATCATGTGGACTTCCAAATGATCAAAGGAGGGAACAAAATTTTATTGAGTCCTTCATAAGGAAGAATCCACCTTCTTTCAGTGGGTCGTCTGATCCATTAGTGGATGAACAAAGGATTAGTACGACTGAAAAGATATTTTCAATTCTCCAGTGTTAAGAACATGATAAATTCATCTTAGCAGTCTATCATTTGGAATGTGAATCTGATCGATGGTGGAACCTTATCAAGAATATGATTCAAGGACATGAAATTGAATCCATGGAATGGGATTATTTCAAGAACTTATTTTTCAATAATTACTTCCTTTTATTCTCCGAACAAATATGGAGAAGGAGTTCCTTGAACTTATGAAAAAGGATGATGAATATGTTGGTACCTACGAAGAAAATTTTAAAATACATTCAAGGTATGCTTTTGGAATTATTATACAACCTGAGAGTAAAATTGATTGATTCTTTAGTGTATTAAAACCAAGTCTCTGAAGGGAATTATCCATAAGGGACTTCAATAGCTATTAAGAAATAATTTGATGTTCTCTCAAGGTTGATATGGAGATTGGAGTAACCCATCGGTCCTATGGGTTTGATAAGAAGAGAAAAATGGAATTCAAGGGAGAATATAAATACCACACTAAAAATAAGATTAGTTTCCCCTTATGCTCAAAGTTTGGATAGAAACATAGAATAAATTTTCTAAGAGGGATTAGTAAATGTTTTAAGTATGGAAAACAAGGTCATCAGGTAGTTTAATGTCGAAGTGATAGGAAAAAGGTGTCTAATGATGTGAACATAGAAAAGGCTACACAGAATGCACCTCCTACACATAAATGTTAGTAGTGAAAGGAAACGGGGAATTATTCCAATAAATTACCTGATCTAAGTGTTATTGATGATGATCAATGTCAGTAAATACTTAATGCCAAAGATAAAGGTAATTCGCATGCGATCACTATCGGCGATGTGGAGTATGATAATGAAGTGGTGAAAGGTAAACTTATCATCCACTCTAAAGTAAAAAATGTTTTATTAGATTCTAGATCCATACACTCCTTTATTTAAGAATAATTTTATAAGGGTATCATTGGATTGCCTCAATAATTAGATATTGAGTTAGTTGTGATAACTCCTAATTCCACAACGATTGCATCAAAAGTTTATGATTCTTCTCCAATTGAAATTTTTAGGAACTTTATTCCTAAAAATCTTGTGATCCTTCCTATAGTGTAATTTAATGTGATTATTATCATGGATTGTCTTTATATATATGGATCTCATATCAATTTCCAAGGAAGGGAAGTCGCATTTCATATTCTAGATCAATCTATGATCATCTATTGATGCAAGGATGAATATAACCTTCCAGTAGAAATTTCTTATATCTTATGGGTATTGATCCCTATAAATTAAGGTTATCTATCTCAAATGGTTTGGGAGAAACTCACAATTAAGAATACACCCATGGTATGGGATTTTGATGATGTATTTCCAGAATAATTACCAGGTCTTCAACCAAATCGTGATGTTTAGTTTTCAATAAAACTCATATCGGGTGATATTCCTATTTCAAAGAAACCTTATAGAATTTTCCCAATTGAGTTGCAGGAATTGAAGAAGAAACTCCAAGATAATCTTGAAAAGGGATTCATATTCCCTAGTGCATCACCTTGGGGAGCACCTGTTTTGTATGTTAAGAAAAAAGATGGATCGATGAGACTTTGTATTGATTATTGAGAATTTAACAAGATCTCTATCAAAAAAAATCATCTTCTCCACATTGATGGATTATTTGACCAACTACATGGAGCTAAATACTTTTCCAAGATTTATATTTGTTCAGGATATCATCAATTAAGGGTCAAGAAGGAGGATATTTTAAAAAAGGCATTTCGTACAAGGTATGGACACTATGAATTAATAGTGAATCCTTTTGCTATTTCTAATTCCCCTTATATCTTCATGGATCTAATGAATATAGTCTTTAGAGGCTATATTGATTATATTTTGGTAGTATTTATAGACTATATTCTTATCTATTTGAATATTAAGGAAGAACATGAAGTTTATCTGATAATTGTACTAAATACCCTAAGAAAAAAGAATATTTTTGAAAAATTTACCAAGTGTAAAGTTTTACTTCATAAAATTTCATTTTTGGGTCACATAATCTCAAACGAGGGGATATTTTTTGTTCCAAAAAAAGTATAAGTTATTAAAAGATGGAAGATACCAACAACAAAAACTGAGATCTGAAATTTTATTTGTTTTATTGGGTATTATCGATGTTTTGTGAAATATTTTTCATGATTATCTAATCCAATCAATGTGTTGACTCAGAAAGAAGTTAATTTCATGTGGATAGAGGAAGGTTAATATAATTTCAAAGAGCTCAAAACACGGTTAGCCAGTGCACCTGTGCTCACACTAACTTGTAGTGGAGAAATATTTGTGATCCACAATGATGCATCCAAAATGGGATGGGTTGTGTCCTCATGAAAATTGATATTGTGATAGCTTATGAATCGTGAAAATTGAAAATCCATGATAAAAATTACCCAACTCATGATTTCAGAGTTAGTTGCAGTAATATTTGTATTAAAGATATGGAGGCATTATCTTTATGGTGAAAGGAGTAATTTTATACTGATCATAAAAGTTTAAAGTATATTTTCACACAAAAGGAGTTAAATATGTGCCAAAAAATATGGTTTTAGTTTATTAAATATTACGAATACTCAATACATTACCCCCTTGGGAAATAGAACAAGGTGGTGGATGCTTTGAGTCGAAATGACCATGCTAGCCTATCCATGATGAGGATCACAAAAGATCCAATATTTATGAATTTGTAGAGGATAGATATTGAAATTTTAAAGGAAAGGGATAAATATTATCTTTATCAATTGAATGTTAAACCATATATAAAAGTAAAGATTAAGGAGATGCAGAAGGAAGATGTAGAACTACAAAAGAAGGTGATAAATGTTCCTAAATTCAACCTTGATTGTGATTGAATAACAAGGTTTAGGAATTGGGTTTGTATTCCTCCCATGCCAGAATTAAAGAAGGATATATTGGATGAGGCTCATAGTTCTTCATTCTCTATTCACCCTAGAAGCACAAAGATATACAGGGACCTCAAAGAGTATTTCTGGTAGGATGGAATGAAAAGAGATTTTTTTGTATATGTCTCTCAGGTCTTGGTTTTTCATTAAGTTAAGGATGAGTGACAAAAGTCTAAGGGAATGTTACATCCATTACCCATACGATAATGAAAATAGGAAAACATCATTATAGACTTTGTCATCAGAATTCCCAAAACATATAAAGGCCATAATTTTATATGGGTTATAGTTGATTTCCTTACAAAGTTGGAACACTTAATTTCTATTAGAAATTATTTATCTATTTATCAACTTTCCATGATATATGTGAAGGAAGTAGTAATACTACATAGAATATAACTTTTCATTATATCTGATTGGTATTCAAGGTTTACCTCGAAATTCTGGCAAATTATTCAACAGGATATAGATATAGAGTTATGTTTCAACATTGTTTATCATCCTCAGACATATGGTTAGTCTAAGATGACAATTCAAACTCTAGAAGACATGTTGAGACCTTTCTCTATGGATTTCAAAGGTTATTGATAAAAAACACCTACCTTTGGTGGAATTTTCTTATAATAATAGATATCACTCTATTATTCAGATGGATCCTTATGAATCCTTCTATGGAAGTTAAAACTCAAACTTTTTGGGATGAAGTTGGGTAAAGAAAGCTAATAGGACCTGATCTTGTTGATGAAATGGAAGAAAAGGTTAGATCAGTTAAACAACACATAAGAGCAACTCAGAGTAGATAAATTGGTTATGCTGACAACAAAATAAAAGACCTAGAGTTTAAAGAAGATTAAAATATGTTTCTATTCATATCTCCCTAGAAGTGATTAATGAGATTTGGAAAGAATGGCAAGCTGATCCCAAGTTATATCAGTCCTTTTGAAATTCTAGATTGTATTGGGAAGGTTGCTGACCGATTAGAGCTTCCAATAAATATCTCTTAAGTTAATGATGTATTCTATGTATCTCTCATGAGAAAGTAAATACCTAATCAGTCACATTTACTAAACTAATAAGTCATACCGCTTGATCAAGATCTTTCTTATTAAGAACAACCGATAGAGATTCTAGATAGTAGTGAAA
This sequence comes from Viscum album, assembly GCA_963277665.1. Classification (NCBI taxonomy): domain Eukaryota; kingdom Viridiplantae; phylum Streptophyta; class Magnoliopsida; order Santalales; family Viscaceae; genus Viscum; species Viscum album. Next base: position 68,961,388 of record OY728154.1, read on the forward strand.
AGGTTTTGCGAAACAAGACTACTTGTTTGGTTAAAGTTTTGTGGTGGAACCAACAATTTGAGGAAGATGTTTGGAAACATGAGGATGTGATTATAGAGATATATCCTTATCTTTTTGTATCCAAGTGACAAATTTCTAGGGAAAATTCATTTTAATGGGGGAAGAATATAACACTCAAATGTTTTTATGAAATATTTTATCTAAATAATTTAAATCGTCAATAGCTTGTACTACATGCAATAGTGAGTTTAAAAAAACCATGAGATGAACTTAGTATAAAATTACCATTTTAAACTAGCTGTTGGGTTAGTGGGAATAAATATACCTAACTTATGAAAATGTATGGTTAAGTCATTCACTACTAATTATTTATGAAAAATATAAATCAATTATATATTGGTATTTTTGTATTAATAAACTGAGTGAATTACTATTAGTAAATGAAATTAATGAAATATATATTTTATATATTTAATAAAATACTTTTTATATTTATACAATAGATATTTTTGTTATAGGGTATGAATAAACCTTATTTGATGTATAAAAACCTATATTTTTTAAAAGGGTAATTTTCTACCTTTTAATGGAGAAACCCTTATAAATTAAGATTTTTACACATTAATAATTTTAATATAACAACATAAACAATTTATTTAGAATATATATATAAAAATTTACTTTGGATGAATTTTTAATATTTTTCTAATAGCTTTCAAATTTTGATAAATAGTAAAAATACACTAAATTTTAATTGAAAACAAATTTTTTCATCCAAATAATTTATATGGTTAAATTATAATATTGAATGGTATAAAAGTATAAATATAATATGTTTTTATCATTCAATATAATTTATTTCATTATCATTAATTTTACATTGAATTTAGGTTTAAAAACATTTCAATCTTTTGCAATGTTTTAACTTTTAAAACTTGTTCTTTCTTTTTGACAACGAGAATAATTTAAAATTAATAAATCTAACTTATGTGTTTTGAATTTTGAAAAATGGATTCCATATTTTGAATAATTAGGTTTAAATTATTTAAATATATATTTTTTTTGGGCAATATAAATAGTAACTTCGGTAATTTTTATTATTATGGTAAAATGGTAAATCGGGTAATTAAGGGTAAGAAAACTATTATAAAATTACCCTAACACTTTTATTAATATAATTGGATGATTTTGTTTCAAACTAAATCATACTTGGGTAGAAATTGTGTCCTTTTGAAGACACTTATATGAGATTAGGGCATTTAATTTATTTTATTTAAAGAAAAGTTAAATATGTCTCACTCAAATTTTAATAACTAAAGAATTTTTTATATAAGGTTATATAGAATAGGAATTAGATTATGAATTATCATTTTAAATATAATTTTTTTTATTTATCATGGTAATTTATTTTTTGTTTTTAGGAAATAACTAATTCCATTAAAGACTTATACTTTGATGATGTAAAAATTAATTAATTGATGAGAAATCAATAAAACAATTTTTATTAAAATACTAATAGGCATAAAAAGACCCAAAAATTTGAAAAAATATTATTGGTTGAGTATATCTCAGCCATAAACATCCAAGGGTCGAGTTAGTGACCATTTTGAGCCTTATAGAAGACATTATGATGTTTATATTATTTTATTTAAACTGATATTAAAGTTGTCACATTCATAATTGTATAAGTATAATATTTTAAATGTTGAATTTTACTGAAGATAAATTCAACTAAAAATATTATTATGAAATATATTGGATTTATATTCATAATAGTATTTCATTTTTAAATTTTATTCAAAAAATAAATATATTAAATAATTACACAAAATTGATGTAGTAATTATTTTATTAATAGAGATAAAAAATAAATGTTATTAAAAATATTAAAATAAATATAATTTGGGATAATTAATATTTTTAATGAATTTTTTAGATGTCCATGACCTCTTATGAATATAATAAAATAATTTTTTAGAATTTAAATTTTTATCTTAATATTTTTAACAATTAATGAATTGAATAGTGTCAAAATTGACACTATTGATTGTTTATCAAAATAATGTTTTCCTAAATTATTTAAAAATAATAAAATATTTTATAAAAAATATTTAATAATTATTATATATTATAAAATATTCTAAGGTATTTATTTATGGTCTTATTGACATCAAATAAGTAAATATTTTACCCTTTCAGTGTCGAAATATTTGTTACCCTAGTTAAAAATTAAATAGAATAACTAAGTGTTAATTAAAATGATAAGGTTTAAATTTACATAAAAAATTTCTAAAATATATTGTTTGTAGATATTACAACCCTATCACATTTTATATTTTAAATTGGTATATTTTGGGGTTTTTTTCAGATTTTATTTTATTATAAATTATTATTTATGGAGTTCCCAAAAGTCCCCCTCACCTAAATTATAAAAGGGCACCTCCTCCCTCACCTATTAAATTTACTTTTACCCTTAAATCTCATCCATCCACTACCCATTTCCCTTATCAACTTCCCTCGTAACATTCTAGAGGTTTTTTTCTTCTTTAAAGACAAACTCTAGTGCTCTAAGAGTATATTTAGAGGAAGTACGTCGAAGAAGAGGTAACCTCCACTACTGATTCATTCAAACTTATTTCTTATTATAATTCATATTCATGATTTGTTTCATTATAAAGTAATAAATCTAGTATCTATTTTATACTGGGATTTTAATATGATTATTTAACAACAATATTCCACTTTTTATCCATCCTATGAAAAATGAAATCCCCACGTGTGCGTACGTATGGCTTACCATCTCAACGTTATGGTGTAATCTATTTTTCTCCACTACTTTAATTAGATGGGAATAATTATGAAAATAATAACTATATATTATTATTATAACATTATATTTTTTCTGAAATATTATACACCATTCACTTCAATACCATTCAACAATTATGGTAATGATATTGTCGCTTGTGCATACGTATAGCCTACCGTCTCCACGATGCGATGTGAGTCATTATACATGATATTAATTAAATAATGATTATGTAAATATATAGAATGAATAAATATGATATTCATAATGTTAATATCATTTTGGAATGTTATAACTATGACCTAAGAATGAGAATCAGAACTTATTCGACAAAACATGCATAAGAAAATGAAGTATTTAATACCCTAATACCAAGTATTAATGAAATGTTATTAAAAAATGAATGATAATATGATCATATATGATATCATAAAGATGAATATTATTCTAAAATTTTTAAATTACATTATTTAAATCATTATACGGGAGATTCAGATACATACAAAGGAATATCAGACCTTAGGTAAGGGATAATTTCGCAATCTCATTATTTTCCAAGATTGTATATATGTAAGTATTTACTGGGGTATATTTACTATCCACATCCATGTTTCCTAAATATTTAATATTATTTTTATTATTATAAAATTTTTTAAATTCAAATTTATCAATTGGTGATTTTTTATTAAATTTAATGAAATAAATATTTTATTGTTACTCGATATGATGTACTTTTTGTCTTTTTTGGAAAAAGTATGAGGAGAATGTTTTTTTAACTTATATGACATGAATGGATTTTTACATTTTCATAACCCATTATTTCCATGAATCTTACTCTACATTATTTCACATTTATTTTCAAAATAAATTCTTTTCTTTTAAAATTTATGGTATTTTGAGAAAAGAAATCATTTTTGAAGAAGAAAGGATATTTTCCCCAAGAATTATTTTCAAGTGTTATATCAAAATTGTTTTCCATATAAGATGAAATTATTTAATAGGGTTAAATTTTAAGTATAATATCCTTATTGTTCCTATTATTTTATTGTGTTTGTGATGGAATTCTATTTATGAAATCCATTTGTTTTACATGGATTATGTTATGGTGGAATTATTTTTAAAGAATCCCATTTAATTCCTTGGGTTATAATGAATGATTTATGTTATTGTGACACATGTAATTTAATTATGAGATGTGTGGGACCTATATATATCCCTCAAATTCATTGGTTAAAGATTTATATTTCATGATATAGACATGGTTGGAATGGGAAATGATCTCAATTTAGTAATATCGGGATGGAACTAGGAGTGAACTCGATTCCATAATGGACTTTTTCTGTTATGATGGTCTTGAAAATGATCCTTTAATAATATTAAATGATTTTATATGCTTATGTTTATTACACAAAATTCATGTCTTATGTTATGAATTTTGGGATTACGTTAATTGATTCTTGTGAAATTTCATGATTTATCTCATCGAATTATATCACTATCTTTCATATACAGGATAAGATTTTCAAATGTTATGTTCTTATATATTATGATTATTATATGATTGATATCTCCCTTGTTTACCCTTACTGATCATTTTATCTCACCATTTCATATGTTTCTTTTCCCCAGGTCATGAATAAGGGTATTAAGTAAGATATATCAAAAAGGGGTCTAGTTATGAAGAAATAAGTGGGAGATAATTAAGATGTCTTATGAATCAGTTGTTTATGTTTCCCAGTTTCTAAAGAAATTATACCTATACGATCCTATCATGGATGTGTTATATTTTTTAATTAATATTATTAAACATTGAAGTAATATCAATTTATATAAAGTATGGGTTGTTATATCTTGACCAACACTACTTGCTTCAACCTATGTTGGAATATATCTAAACAGGTATCAAGGGACGCAATGCCCAGTATCACAATAGTAAGTAATTCCATGCCTAGTATCACAGCATAGGGACTTTGTGCTCAGTATCACAATATAGGGACTCCATGCCTGGTTTCTTAAGAATAGGAGACTTCATTCCCATTTTAATAGAGTAAAGGGATGCCATGCTCATATCACAATAATAGGGGATTCAATGCCTATGTCATGATAATAGGGCCTCTACTATTTTTTTAAAGGTTGGAGCTAAAGCCTCATTTTTATTATGAAATCAAAGCAAAGACCTCATTTTAACTGGGTAGAGGGAAACCCATTACATAGCCCGAAGGCCCAGTGGGCTTGTAGCCCATTACATAGCCCGTAGGCCCAAATTTTATGCCCAATTCACATTCTGTGAATAGTAACCTACTGCTACAGTACCCGCACAGTACCGCCTCCGCTATAGTGCCCTCTCGCCGCTACAGTACCCACAGATGAACAGTTCCACCGCTGCTACAGTACCACTACAGTACTGCTACAGTAACATGCACTCCATGGGTTTTGAACCCCCATTTTCCATGTAGTATTATGGGGTGCTTATACCCGCAGTTTAGAACCATGGGTATATTCCTTAAAACCATGGGTATAGGATATACCCATGGTTTTAGGAATCATGGCGTTGGGATCCATCGGTATAGCTCTGAGATATAGCCATGTTTTGAAAATTCTATTTCCATAATTATGAACTATAAAAATAGATGTATGGGAAATAGTCCACCATGTTAATTACCCTATACCCATGATTTTTAAATTGTGGCTATAGGATTTAAAAACAATACGTCCCACCCGATTTGAACATTGGACCACCTCTATAACATCCAAGTTCCTAACTACTAGACCACATATAGCTATCAGTATAAAAATATATATTTACTTATATATATTTTTCTAAACTATGGTTATAGGTTAAAAAATGTGGCAATAGGTTTTCCCGTAGGAATGTTTTCCCCACGCTTACATGGGAAAGCTATAGCCATGGTTTATAAGAACCATGTCCATATGGATGACCTATACACATGGTTCTCTAAGAACTATAGGTATAGGTATTGAACCAAAACCTATACTCGTAGTTGTTTGAAGAACCATGGGTATAGGTCATGAACCAAACCCTATACCCATGGTTTTTGAAAAAATATGGGTATAGGTGTGACATATAGCCATGGTGTTTTCCAAACCCATGGGTTTATCCTTGTTTTCTAGTAGTGGGTTTCCATGACTGTGTATCATAGTAGTATAGCACAATGTACAATATCATAATAAGGTTTATTGTGCCTAGATCACAAGTGTATAGTGTCTTCATGCTCGTATCACATTATAAAGGGGCATCATGCACATGTATCACATTATCAGGAGGGAAATCATGCCCCTATATATATATATAACCTGTATAAGGGTAATCATATCCATTTTCCAATATTAAAAAGGGTCACCATGCCCATACTTTATAACTGTTCTAGGTAGTTAGTGGATTTAATATGATCTAATTCATAATTCAAAACTCAATATCATTTAATATTAACAAGGGTGTAGCAATTATTCCATTTCATTGGGTCACATGGTCATACCACTCATGTTCAATTCAATTCATTATAATTATTAATGGAATTATTTTTTATATGAAACTAATTTTTTCCACTATCAATAAGAAATCATCACTTAAATGTGAATCCAAATAATTCAATAAATGCATTGGATACATACTCATAAGGTCTAATTAGGTATGTACGAGGTCACACCCAAAGGTATTTCTCACTCTGAAGTGGACGATATCGATATGAATTTGGGTTCTATCAAGTCATTAGGATCCAAGAAAGGAAACCAATTTAAAGAATATACAATTTAAGGAAACACATGGGGAAACTGGCATGTGGTACAATGACACATATTATAAAACATCAAGATTTTAAGGGATAAATACTAGACCACATACCTCAATCTTTTAGTACTCTCCTCATCTAGTATCGGCCCTTAGTTTGTCCTAGATCAAGAGAAAATGTAATAACATATTAATACTCTGAAAATAGGGAATACAATACTGCACCTCAATAACTTAATAGATATAAATAGAAACAAAAAAAAGGAACAATTGGATCTAATAACTTACCAACGTGGATCCAACAATATGAACGGTGATCGAATATAAGCTCAGATGAATAATTTATCACCGAAACTATCTTGGATTCCATGAGGAGATCAAAAATGGGAGGAGAACTATTGTATATTAGATAAATAATAAAAGGATAGGTGGGGTAAAATATATAATCATTTAATGGAGAAAATGTAAATTCACCCAAAAGTAAGGGGATTCATGGTTTGGCTTCATGATTGGGAAAATTGTGTGCATGGAACTGCCTCAAGGGGGACCCCTCATGATTTGGCTACACGGTTTGAGAAAACATGTGCTAATCATGTTTCATGGATCTACTCAAAATTATAGACAAAATACATGGTTACGAGGCCCTGGTTTCACGGTTAGGGAAAACCATGTTCCCTACTTTCTCCATTGGAAATCCCCACATAGATAGGAGAAACTATGCAGACCGGATCGCATGGTTTCTTCTAACCGCATTCCCTAGTGTATTTTTTTCACTAGTTAGGGATCTGAGTACTGAACAAGCCCTGGAAACCTCCATAACCTCTATGAACTCATTATTCATTTGCATTAGGTCCAAAACAAAGAGTTATAATGAAATTTAAAGGATCTGTACCACATATAAAAACCAAGTTCTTGCAAAATGGGTCAATTATTGCACACCAAGTATATAACTCATCCTCAGTCAATGTTTGTGAAATATACCTTCCAGTAAATCTTTTACTACTTCCTTTAGTAAATTTTGATGATATATTTGTCATGAATTGTATGTCCTTATATAAATACAGCATCAACTATTTGGAGAGGGATATCAATCTTCACATCATGGGGCATTACCTAATTTTTTACAAGTGTAAAGAGAAGGATGAATCTTATTTGTATTCTTTATATGAAGTGTGGATATTATTTCCTAATGAGTGATAATATATAGATCAAATGATTAAAATAAAATTGAGAATCATTCTTGAATATGTTCTCATTATGGGGGATTATAGTGTTGTGTTCTCTGAAGAGTTTCCAAGTTTTCCTCCTAACTAAGAAATTAAGTTATCAATTGAATTTATAACTATATATCTTCCTATATACAAGCCTACCTAAAGAATATCCACCATTGAATTAGAAGAAAATAATAGGTAGTTACAAGAGAATTTGGAAAATGGTTTTATACACCTGAGTGCTTCATCATGGGTTGTGATGGTCCTCTTGATTAAGAAGAAGGATGGGTCAATTCGCCTTTATATTTATTAAGGGGAACTCAAAAAATCACAATAAATAACAAGTATCCTCTTCCAAGGATATATGACATTTTCAATCAAATACATGGGGACCATTATTTCTATAAGAAGGACCTTGAATTGGGATATCACCAATTAAATGTGAATAATGAAGATATCCCCAAGACTACCCTTTGAATGAGGTATGGACCCTATGAGTTCATAGTGATGACCTTTTAACACATTAATGATCCAACAATATTTATGAACTTAATGAATAGATTTTTTAGAGTTACCTTGACAAATTTGTGGTAATATTTATAGATGATATTCTAATATACTCTAAAACCATTGGTAACATGAGGATCATTTAAAAATTATGCTAAAGACTTTGTGAAATGAGAAGTGATATGAAAAGTATAATAAATGTGAGTTTTGGATGGAGGAAGTATCATTATTGGGTCATGTTATCACTATTAAATGTATATATGTGGACCCTTATAAAATAAATTAAATTGAGGAATGGATTATACTAACATCTATAATAAAGATCCATAGTTTACTTGGACTAGTTGGGTATTATTGATGATTTTTTAGAAAATTATTGTGATTTAAAACCCCCTAACCAAGATGAATCAGAAGGGAGTAAAGATTTTATGGACTTATGAATGTGAATAAAGCTTCATGGAATTGAAAAAGATCCTTATCAATATACTAGTCCTCAAAACTACCATTAATTAGGGAACTTTCTGTGGTATATAGTAATGCTTAAAACAAGGTCTTGGGTTGTGTACTAGTATATAATGATAAAGTGATAGCCTATGACTAATGGAATTTGAATGTTTATGAGCATAACTATCCAATACATGATTTTTATTTTTCTATAGTGATCTGCACATTGAAAATATGGTAGAATTTTCTCTATTGGTAGAGGTATGAAATATATATGGATCATAGAAGCCTCAAATATATATCCACACATAAGGGGATTAATAGGAACCAGTGAATATGGTTAGATCTGATCAGGGACTATGACTTATTAATCCACTACTATCCTAGGAAATCAAATAAAGTGGAAGTTGATCTAAGTACAAAGGATCTAATAACCTTATCAGTGATGATAATTGAGAAGTATCTAATCTTTTTAAACTTGAAAAGGATGTGCATGGGGATCATTAAGGAATAAACATCATCATTCCTTTCTCAAATGATTTCTCAAAAATACCTTATGGAGAAGATAAAGTATTCTCAAAGAGATGATGTGGAAATAGAGAAAAATGTGGAAACTATAAGAAAAGATAAATCCTCATATTTCAAAATTGATGAAGTATTTTTAAGATTTGGGTCATTTTTATGTGTACCATCAAATTCTGAGATAAAAACGTGTTTTTCAATGATGTATTGCTCAACCTTCTCTATCGACCCATGGAGTATAAATATGTATTGAGATATTTGAGAGCAATATTGGTGGGATAATATGAACAAGGTTATTGAAAAATATACATCAAAAAGCATAGTATTTCAATAGGTGAAGGCTGGAAGTAAAAATTCCTAGGGGATGATACAACCATTACCCATACCTAAAAAGAAATGGTAAAACGTAACCATATACATTGTCTCTAGTTTTCTAATGATGTCAAGGGGAAATAATTTTATATGGGTTGTGGTGGATCATCATACAAAGACTGATAACTTGACTACAATTAAATAGGAATTATCAGGTGATTAACTTGCAAGGATATAAATCAGGGAACTTGTGAGGATATTTGGTACACCAATATCGATTGTATCTGACCGAGATCTAAGATTTGCCTCTAAGTTATAGAAAAATTTCTAAAATTATCTAAAAATTTAGTTTAACTTTAGTACGGCTTATCACCCCCAAACTAATGGCCATTATAAGTGGATTTTCTCAACACTTGAGGACATGCTGAGAGCATGATCGATGGACTTAAAAGGAGAATGGGGTCAACATATTCCTTAGGTAGAGTTCTCATACAATAATATATTTCACTCAATCATCCTAATGGATCCATATGATGATAATTATGGGAATATATGTAGAACACTTATGTGTTAGGATAAATTCTTTGAGCGCAATATACCAGGTCCTAAAATGGTTTTGGACATGATAGAAAAGATCAAGATCATTAAAATTTGGTATTCTCAAAGTTAATAGAAGAGTTATGCTGAAAATCATCGATGAGACTTGGAGTTTGAGGTTTGAGATAAAGTGTTCCTCTATATATCTCCATATAAGAGAGTCATGAGATTTGTGAAAAGTTAAAGCTAAGTAACATGTACATTGTCCCCTTGGAAATTCTTTATTTCATTGGAGTTGTGTCCTATTGAATATCACTCCCACCAACCCTTTCTCAAATACATAACGTATTCTATGTATCCATATTAAGGAAATACATAAAAGATTCCTCACATGTACTCAATTCAGAGGTGGTTTAGCTGGAAAATGATCTCTCTTAGGAGGAGTAGTTGGTGAAGATCTTGGACCATAGAGAAAACGTTATATAAAATAATATAACTCACCTAGTCAAAGTACTATAGTGAAACCATAAGTGCAAGGAGGTGATATAGGAACTAGAGGAATCCATGAATTAGAAGTACCCTCACCTGATTTTACCATAGTATGTAAAATGAAATTTCAAGGGAAAATTTTCTTAAAGGGGGTTTAATGTAACAGCCTGAAATTTTATCAACGTAATTTCCCTTATAAATATATAATTATGTCATATTTAGTAATATAATAGTATATAATTCACACTCACCAAATGATAAAACTAACCACATTGTATTATATCAATTTAAACATTACCTTTAGAGAATAAAAATGGTCATAATAATTAAAATATTATAAGGGGATAATAAATAGAAAATAAGATAACTAATATATGAAAATTTGTATCTTCTCAATCCACTATAGTAATCGTACTCAAGAACAACGCTGTAAAAATAAACAAGAATATTAGTAATGAAATATTCATATTTAAAATGATAATATATATAACCTTGATATAAAATAGAAGTGAATAAAGAATGAATAAAACATGATATATTTATATAAAGTAGATAACCTATATAAACATTATAAATATGATCCTTGGTATATTAATTTGATTGTTGGAATAGTAACCTGACCATTAGAAAAGTAATCAGGACATTAATAATAGTAACTTAGTCATTGTAATAGTATCTTCACCTATGAAAGCGTAAAATAATATTTATATGACATATAAAATTAAAATATGAAATATTTAAACCATTATACGAGTAAATGAATGTTTTAAAATGATAAATTGAGTGTTTTTATTGTTTGTAAAACATAAATTTTTTAATTACACTTTTATAATAAATATAATTATTTAAAAGAAAATTTAATTTCATAAAATTAGTATATAAATTAATATTAGTTTTTTATAATGATAAGATAATTTTATGATACCAAATTAATTTTTCAAAGGGTGGGAAAATCAATCATAATATTAAAAATGGAATTTTTTGAATAAATAAAGATTTTATTTAAAAATTAAATTTCTAATATTTAGAAAATTATTTTCATAAAATAGATTTTATTTTTGGAATCCATGCTTTGAAATTTTGTTAGGGGGTTTTGGTAATATTCTAAAATAGTTGAATTTTTTATGAATAGTGAAATACGGTAAAATATGGTATTTGATATTATAAGATAAATAGATGAATTTATGAGTAATGGATGATGTAAGAACCTATTATATCGAATTAACATTCACAATTTACTTTATATAGTCATAATAATCAATACATTTGGTATTATTTATCCAAAATAATAAACTAATGGATATAATATTCAAAAACATCTCTCCCCCTTATAAATACCACCCCTTCTCCTCAAAACATATAATATTTGAATATTGATAAATTTATGCCTAAATACCTTCCAAAACATCTCCCCAATTTCCTAATTCTTATGGTCTCATCCAAATACTATTTCAAATATCCTTAAGGGGTAACTTAAGAGGAGGTGACTAAAGGAAGACATAAGATTCTCGACTAATCTCTTTTAATTTTATTATTTTTCTACCACCCCATATAATATACATAAACCTAAACATAATAACATAAATATCCTAAATAAAATTATATGTTATTATTATAGTGTAATATCCGTATCAAACCTCCCATCATTTCTAAAATGAAATCCTTATTTACAACATGGTTGGTTCAACGCTTCTCTGAACAACGTACTTTGTTTTCCTCCACCTCCTTAAAGGATGGTCATAAAATTATTATTATGGTTAAATAAGATTATAATAAGTATATTATAACTTATTTAATATTATCTAATGAATATATGTCAATAATATTAATTAAAATGAATCTAGTTCGTGATGGTTAGTTAAACTGCCTAAATGAACTTACCACGTATCATTAATATTTTCACTCAGTGATTTGTCCTTAGGTCAGATTATTTATGGATACTTAAGACCATTTAAATTTATGTAAATTATTGAATATTATTTCATCTCAATTATTTAGTTTTATTCCCATTTGAAAATAACACCAATAATTATCAATGAGTGATCTAATCTTGAAACCATGAAATGAACTCCCTCGAAATAGTGAAATTAAACCTTATATCTCATAGAAATGGTTATAAAAAAATATAGTAAATAAAATATAGATTTAAAAGGTTTCGAATTAAATACTTAATGAATCTGATTTTATTATTCAGGATTTTAAGTGCAAGCGCATAATGATTCTGGAACATAAGGTAAGGGATCTCTTCAAACCACCCTTTTTCTTTGGGTTGTGACCTTTATCTCTCTAACTCACCTTATCCCTATATTTAATATTATAGAATGATTATAGATTCTTTATATATGTCTCTCACATATATGCATATCTTATTCTCCCTTCCTTCTATGGGTTAATACATTCCTTTTGTTCATTTCTCAAATGCCTTCTTTAAGAAATCTATTTCGATTGTGATATGAGGAAAGATTATGAAACCCATTTATTTCCATAGGTATTTATTATGTTTATTAAATATAATTGATTTAATTTTTTGGAACACATAAGAATGAGCATGTTATGATGTTTTCACCCAGATAGCACTCTGGTTCATTGGGTAATGTTTTTGTCTTATGAGATGTTATGAATAGGATTAGGGAGTGAACCTAATACAAGATGGGACTTTGTACAACATGTGATATTTTCTTGTAAATTATCCTTGTCTAAAAGTTTGAAATCCATACACTTTTATTTATTTTTGGATATTCACCCATTTTAATTATATTTATGGGGAACCCTTAAAAGACCCATAGGCCCAGTAGGCACATAGCCTAATAAAATTACCTTGAAGGCCCAATGACCTGAAACCACTAGAATAGTACATCCCTATAATATTTGATACATTTGAACTATCTACAAACCTTGGATTGATGCACAATAATAATTTCTCTGTGAGGGGGTTAACTATTACTAGTACCGATGAAAATTTTCTTGCCCTCTCATCCTTCCCAATCTGGAGCCCTACAAAGATGGGTGATACTGCTTTAAATCCTCATTTGGGTTTTCACTGGTAGTAATTAGGATCGTATGTTTCCTTGAATCCATCTTTCCCCATCACTCCTACCGATGTAGAAACCCAACCCATAACCTCCCATAAGTCTTATTCCTCTATGATCCCATATTTTTTTGAGTTTGACTCCCATAAGGATGCTTCCTTCACACTTCGACCATCGACACCATAGAGGGCCACAACCGAGCCCACCCACAGAAATCCTTGATAGTCGGTCCTTTAGAAAATTCTATCATAAAACCCCCATCGACTTGAGGATTCCCTCTGAGACCTCCCACCATCATTGACCAGATAGATGACTGTCTTTTATGCCTGAGCAGCTAGCCAATTTCATGATCTTATGATTCCATTTTTTTATGTTATGCCACTATTTTACTATTCATGATCCTTTTCTTTTATGTTATCATGTTATTCATTCTAACCCATATGTTATAATTTATTGCTATATTTATTAACTTACTCGGATTTATAGCTTACCCATTTAGTTTATGTATTCTCTAGGCCATCTTATACAATTTTAGGAGCTCAATGGTATTTAGGATCTAAATATAGGGATTAAAATAAATATGTTTTATTGTAGTTTCATATTGATATTTTATGTTTTTGGTCTTCTAAATACACTATATCTATTGATCCTTTGGTTCTATTTGTCTAATGTTTATGTTAAAAATAATGTAATAATATGTATAAAAGGCTTGATCTGTTATATGTATATTTTAACATCACGTGACCAGGTTGTGTACCATCCAGTTTAATTTCATGTGGTAGGAACAAATTATGTGTAGTTTGACATCATGCAGTAAGAACATGGGTTGGGATAAATTTTTAAGAGATATTACTTTCTAATGGAGTTGGGATGAATCACATGTAGGTCACACGAGTCTTGAGATTGTCTAAATTTATCAAGCCTTCATCTACTTTCTTCTAGATCCAATACATGAAGACAAGGTATCCTTCAATCAAATACCCTACGAACCGATGATAAGGAAAATAATTAGGAGGTAATTCATTGATTCCTCCCCAATTATTTTTTTTCTTGGGGACCTAATAAGGTATTTCTCTAATAATAATGAAAAATATACATCCATATGATCATACTTAAAGGAATATACATTTTTTCAACTATAATAGGAAGACAGTCGTCTTTCATTGAGAGATGAGTAGAATAGATTTAGTTTTCTATTTTGTGTGTTCTATTTAGAGCACTCACATGACTGAAGTAGAGATTTATATTTCAGTGAATCCAACACCCCCACTTATATTTACTTATGAATCAAATCCTAAAAGTGAAATCAAATCTCAATTGTACGACTGAGACATTGAAGGTGATGAATTAATTATTGTGGCCTCTTAACTCTACCTATTTCAATTTCCTTTTATTGGGAGTTCAATTAAATCATTATGGGGACATGTTCTAGGTTTAAGGAATACACCTTTCTTTTCCTTTCATCAAGATATGTATAACCACACCACTTCCCCTTTTGGGGGTAGATGATAAATCATTGGTGGCCTTGGATACCAATTATATCTCTCATATATTGGATGAATCTGACACTCTTGGAGACTCTGTGGAAATTACTGAGGTTTAATAGTTTTCAAGGAGCCCTCTATGAGGTGTTGTAAAATATTGAAATTCCCTTATCTATATAGGATGGGGTTCTTAAAAATATGAAAATACTACAGCCATATAAGATGAGGTGATGTTGAATGATGTATGGAATTCATCTGATGAGGGATTCAATAATATATAAATTCCCCCATTTTTATGGAATGGGGAACTTCACTATAACGATGACCTTTGTATGAATTTTCTAGTATTTTATCTCAAAGAAAAGATCCATGAATCATTTCCACAATTATTCATGGATATCCTTATTCTATCATCATAGTTAAATGATATGTTCTTTAGTAGACATTCCCTTTTCCATCACAAGGGGATGACTGGAAGAAAACATAAAAACACTATTTCCTTTATCAATGGTATAATGGATGGATTATGATAGGAGTCTCAATATAGACCTCAAAAACTATATTTATCATTTAAATCAGGAATATTTCCCCTCAATATTACACTATAAAACGCCAACATGGTCAATAATGAGCTCTCTATAGGTAGGATAGGTATCACCGATCCATTATTCACTATTTTGGGGGCAAGAATATGGGTCAACCGACTAAGACTCTGAATATTGATAAAGTGTACAATCATCCTCATCAAGAGTTCTCTTATCAAAACTTGATGAAAATATTCATACCTGGATAATAATATTTTGATTGAGATGTAAGTGAACTGACACTCCTCATTAGTAGAGTATCTCATTTGGTGAGTCAATGCCTGATATACCATTTGGTGGGAAGATGACCATTGTACTGTTTGGTGGAATGATGCTCGTATTAGAGATGAATCTAGATTTAAAAAAATATAAAAATGATAAAAATCCCCCCATCTCTGTGGGATTGGGTTCTCCTTAAAATTCTACAGTAACTAAGGCTAGTGGTGATAAAGTCTAAATATTCTAGCAAGTGATGATCTAGAGTTAGTTATAGGTCACTATATGGATATTTTAATGGTCCTTACAAATTTTCACATTAGAAAGGACATGGACCCACTCTATAGTTATGCTGGTTGGCTTCCCCAAACAAGCTATCTTTTTAGGTTACTTGGCTCAGAAAATGGGGGATAACATAAATTCCTTTATAGCTTCTTATAGAATTGGGTTCACATGTCGATGATGATGTCTAGGATAAATGGGATCCTTATTAGGAATCTCCTAGGTTTTTTATTTTTCATTTTTATTTTCCTTATCCACCTCCCTAATATTGGGATGGTATGTATTGTTTTACTCTTGGGATAAGCTCATGAAATGGTTAGATGTGAAAAAGGGGTATACGTTATTCTCTGAAGCCTATAATGGGTAAGAAATATTGTGGGTATTAATCCTATAAATTATTTCATGAGCATCCTCAAAAGTTTTCATGGAGCCATTGAGATGGTACTCCTAGACTAGAACATTCACCAACCATTTTTTGAGGTGTTGGGTTGGTGAAATTGTATGTCAAGGCCTTATAGAAATGGTTTCCATGGAGGAAGAGGTCTATGATTTGGGTTTCAGCTGGTTGTGTGTGGCAGTTTGAGGTGTTTCATGGGATCTATATTTTCTAATGGTCTTGAGACTCATTAGCATGTTTGAATATTCCATTTGGATAAGGAGTCCTGGAAATCCTTGAGAGGAAACATAAGCAAGACACCCATAAATACAACATCATATATAAGATTTCATGGTCAATAAATCTATTTCAAAGTTAAAGGATATAAAATTGATCTATTTTTATATGTGAGAGACTTGATACTGTGAAAGTATTCATGTCAAGTTCACAATTTTTTTTTGAACAAATTTTTTCCCATAAAGTTTATCATTAGTGAATTGTCCTACTTTCTAAAGGAATACAGTCACTAGTATATACTAGAAAAACCTTGAATATGAGTCGACCTGAAATAATGGGAGTTTGGTCTAACCACGCCATTTTTATGGGGGTTATTTCAACTCTATGACTCACATACATATTTAAGATATGTCCATGAATCCTTCCCAAACCCTAATACAAAACTGGTTAACCCTATTTTAATAAACTAATTGGAACCATGTGTTGATGAGAATAACTACATGTATCATAGGTTCTCCACTATTCATTTATTGATTTATGATTATTTGGTTTATATCCATATTTTGGAACTCAAGAGTTTATCTCCATCCAGGAAGGTGGTTGGTGTTTTAGAATTGGGATTGAACCTCAAAGAGGCATCCTACATATTGTGTGAAAATAGGAATCAAACCCCACATAATTATATTAAATGGGGAATGGAAAAATTATAATGGATTCTAAAGACAAAGATTCATCATACCTATCCTTCTAAGAATATGAATTAGATCCCACATGGTTACGTTTTGAGGAAATTGGTTTCATAAAAGGTGTGACAACAGAATTTTGAGCATGGATTATGTATATGATGCTTCTTAGATATATTTTATTACTAATGTGTCTTTATAAAGAAATAAGAAGATATAATTATGACTTAATTTGAAATGATGCCCATATTGGAGTCATTTTCATCATACTAATGGAATAGTCATCACTGGTCCCTAATCCCACATGAGTCATTCTTGGTGTGAGAAAAAGAAGATAGAATAATATTAGACACATTGTATAGGAGTGTAGGATTGAATTTGTGGAGGGTATTACACAATGTGGCCACCCTGAGAGATTTCATTAGGAGTATGGCCCTTTGAAGAGAAGGAAATATAGTTTGGGTTTAATTCTAAGGAGGATGACCATTCAAGGGGTATTTTGTATAAGTGTTACACATTGAGGCTTCTGTAATGACCCAAAATTTATAAATAAAATTCCATTTTAAACGAATAAATTTTTTATTAAGGTAATGTATTCATAGAAAACACATGCACTACCATGGATATTTTAGAACATTATAAAATATATATTTTCATATTTAAAAGAACATTAATAATCTTAACCATTTATAATATAGGAACTATACAGTGATTGTTAAGATTATTATATATTAAGGTTTATGATAAAGTCTAATTTTCATATATGGAAGGAGAAATGGCCTAAAACAGTAGAATCATACCCTATGAAGTCCTTTTATCAAAGCTTTTGAGGGAGATGGAATCATTAGGATTTTTCCTTAACCAAGACTAAGCTAAAATTAAACAACTGAAGAATGACTGAAACTATTTGTGGTAAAACTTTAAGATTATCGATATCGTGGACCAAGACATATTCACTAAACCAACCCAAGAAATCCCACCCATTTCTCACCTTACCCATAGGGCATACACTGGTGTAATAAGGGGTTATATATCTAGAATCTAGTAGTATAAATTTGTATATTTTCCTTTTTAATAAAACAATGGTTATGTTTATCCCTTTTCATTATTACAATTTATTTGAGTTGATGGAAATTATATTTTGATATGAAGAAACCGAAATTGTATTTTTGGAAAATATAAAGTTAAAATTAAAATACACATTTTGATAAATTCAAGAATATTGAAATAAATTTTAATTTCATATAATATTTTTATTAAATAATATTTATATATAAATGATAATATAATATATTTGAGTCCAATTTAATCTTTATAAGGGTCAAAAAATAGTTATTGTTGTAAAAATAAGTATTTATAAATAAATGAGAATTTTCATTTGAAAGTGTAAATTTTAATATTTATAGAATTATTTTGATAAAACAAATATTATTTTTAAATTATCAAGTTGAAATTATCCAATGGTGTATTTTTCATTATTTTCTAATACATTCAATTTTTTTGGTAAAAGTTAAATACAGTATAAATACACAGTATGTATTAGGAAATCATAATAGCCAAAAAGTGATGTAATAAATATTATATAAAGAATAAATGATTAAAAATATGTTTCCACTTTAAAATTATTTGTTTTTAAGTTATTTTATTAATTTAATAAACCCTTAGTGAATACTCCAAAACCTATATTATATTTTATGGTTTTAAATTTAGTTCTTTATAAACATGACTCACTTAAACATCACCAAGGGTATTATTTTAAGGATTTTGGTTATTGGATTTATAAAATAATGAAAAAAAATACTATTTGGTAGAAACCATGGGAAAACCACGGTAATGTTTGTGGTTTTTATTATTTTATCATATAGAGTCCAAAACCTAAGTTTAGAAATTAATAAAGAATTACCCCTCTTTCTATAAATACCCACCCACCCTCCCACTTCTCTTCACTAAAAACACATTTAATGAAAAGTTACTCTCCTTATCCTCTATAATATCCTCCCAAGGTTTTCCCAATATCTTAATGAGCTCCTCCCAATCTTTTATAGGTTACCTCTCAAGGTAAGGGATACTCTTATGCCTTCTTTTTACCCTACAAAATTATCCCGAGATTTTCCATGCCAAAAATTTTTGTAGTGAATACCCATTCGCATTTCCACTCAAGTGTATTCACCTGAAGTTAAATATCTATCATTGATTGGGAAATACCATGTATATAACCCAAACTCCTTAATCATGGGATTAAAAGTGATAAAAGGATTCTTTATGTTTTATGATATGTGTGGTACACTAACACATGTACATGATATGAATGTTATTGGTGGTCCCAAAATTATATAACTCTTCAATGCATTAGGTAATGTTTTTATCTCATGATATTCCATATATGGTGCATGGTATTTTATCCTATGAAAATTATCTTATGATTTATTTTTAGAAATACATGAATTATTCTTATGATGTAATGTTTTATGTTGTTTCTACATTCTTATGTCACCTTGATGTTATCATCTTATATCATTATTCAATGATAATGTTTATGATTATTAACCCTTTAATGTAACCTTGTTATTCCTATTGACTAAAATCTATTACTTTCATCATTTTATGATTTTATTATTTCGTTATTGGGATTTATAGCTCACCCTTTACTTATGTACATCCCCAGGTTATCCTGTGTATTATTAAAGGATTGATGGAATATAAGTGCATGTTAAGGAGTTTTAAATAATTTTGTTTTACCCATGTTTCAAGTTAATGTTATATGTACCTAATCTCCCAAAGACACTGAGTCTCATGATCTTCTGAAATTATATTAGGAGTATCTTTATGTAATAAATCATGAATTAAGGTGTATTAAAGATACGTTTTATCATAGTTAGTTTCAGATGAAGGTATTGTTATTTTTGGGTATTTCAATTATAAAACATTAGTAATAAGGATAATAAAAAACATTACAAAACATCCCTAAATTAAGGTAAAGTATAGATTAAGTGTATTTTAAGAAACAAAATCCTTATCTAGATACTACAATTAGATGTGACTCTAGAATAGTTGTACCTAGGGGTAATAACCCCTAAAATGGCACATTGTTCACTAACTCAATAATCATCGAGTTCATGAAAAAGGGCCTAAATACACACCTACGTTGAAACTCTCATGGGATATTCTTTGGTAAATTCACAAGCTCTTTATGAACCATTATTAAGGGAACAAAAATTACTATAAAATTTTATGTTAATAAATAGACCATTTATAATATAGCTTCAAATCTATAAATTCATAGGTTAAGGAATATAATTCATTTATGATTTATCCCTTCAATGTTCATAATTTTCCCTTTTCTGCGTGTAATAGTTTTAAATTCTCTATCCCTAGGTATATTTTGTATGAAGTAAATGATTAGAACCAGAATCAAGTAGTTAAGTGAAGGGTTATTGTCAATGGATCTATACATTCTTTCATATCACCTGATTTTTTTATAACTATCCAAACAACACCTCAAAAATGGAAGTGGATTTATCAGTGAAAATAGAAAAGGGGAAAATTATTTAATCCTAAGTATATAACTTCTCCCATATCCATATTTGTAGGTTTAAATTCCAAGAAAACCTTATGATATTTCCTTTAGTGTAATATGATTCTATTCTAGGTATGGATTGAATTTCATTATATAGATCCAATATAAATTTTCATGAGAATGAAATCACCTTCTGTATTATGAATCTTCCTCTAATTATATATAAGTGCAAGTATGAGGATGAATTTCCTTTGGTATAATTATCTCAAGAATATATATTATTTCCTTATGAGCAAGTGTATCTTACTCAAATGATTGAGACTACAGAAAAGATAAACCTTGATGATGTTCCCATTGTAATAGAATATGAAAATGTGTTTCTTGAATAATTTCATAGTCTTCCTCTAATCCATGAGGTTTCATTCTCAAACAAGATTATACCTAGAGATATTTTAATATTGAAGACTCCATATAGAATGGAAATTGTTGAACTTAAAGAGCTGAATAAGAAACTATAGGAGAATCTAGATAAAGGATTTATATGCCCAAGTACTTAACCTTGGGGTGTGTCAGTATTCTTTTTCAAGAAGAAGTATGTGTCAATTCACCTCTATATTGATTATTGTGAGCTCAATAAGACCATAATAAAGAACAAGTATCCTTTACCAGGAATTGATGACTTTTTCTATTAGCTATATGGATCCAGTACTTCTCTAAGGTAAATCTTTGGTCATTATATTATCATGTATAAGTGAAAGAGAGTATCCCCAGGAATTCTTTTAATATAAGGTACAGGCACTACAAATTCATAGTGATTCCATTTCAAATCACTAATTCTCTAACTATATTCATGGACTTAATGGGTATATTTTTTAGGGGTTACCTCAAGAAAATTGGTAGTATTTATAGATGGTATTCTTATATACTCCAAACTCATGGAGGAATATTAGGATCATTTGAATTTTATACTAAAAACCTTACGAAAGGAAAAGTTATTTGAAAAGTATAGTAAACAAATGTTTTTGATGTATTGAGTAACTTTTAAAGGGAATGTTATCATTAAAAAAGGGATATATATGGATCCTAAAAATAGACCCAATTTAATGATGGCCTATACAAATGTCTTTAATTGAAATATGTAGTTTACTTGTATTATTTGGGTATTATAATCAATTTTTGAGAAACTTCTCATTATTTTCAATCAGACTAACTAAGATAAATTAAAAGGGAGTGAATTTTTTTTAGATTGATAAATTCCAGGAGTAATTTAAAGAGATAAAGAGGAGGATAATTACTATACCAATTCTAAAACTACCCACCATTAGATAATGTTTTTGATCTACAATGATGCATACAGAAAGGTATTGGTTTGTTTACTTAAGAAAGATGAAAAGGTGATAGTCTATGAATCCCTCCAATTAAAGATTCATGATAATAACTACCCAATACATGATCTGGGATTGGATACAGTGATTTTTGTATTAAATATTTAGCAGAATTATCTCTATGGGGAGAAGTTTGATATATATATATATATAGATAATAAAATACTAAAGTATATATTCACACAAAATGAGGTCAATATGCACCACAGAAGGTGATTAGAGTTGATCACGTATTATAATTGTTAAAATTTTTACCATCCTTGGAAGGAAAAAAAAGTGGCAAATGATATTAGTAGAAAGGATCCTACAACCCTATCCATGATAAGGATTAAATAGGGTCTAATATTCTTATACATGAAAAGGATAGAAATGGTAATAATAAAAGGATATTTATCCTAACTTTTACAAATAACTACTAAATCATCAATTCTTGAGAGGATTAAGGAGACCGATAAATATGATCAGGTACTATAGAAAAAGGCAGTGAATATTATGGAGTTAAAATTTTATAAAGATGGAGTTATAAGTTTTGTAAACTAAATATGTATCCCATAAAAACCATAACTGAAGAGAGAACTTCTAGATTATTCACATATCTCATCATTCTCTATTCATCCAGGAATCACTAAGATATATAGAGATCTAAAGATAAATTTTGGTAGAATAATATGAAGAGTGATATTTTAGAATTTGTATCTGGGTGCTTAGTGTGCCAACATGTCAAGGATGAATGATAAAAGCCTAATTGTATGATGAAAAAATTTCCCATATGAGTATGAAAATGGGAAAAATAACCATGGATTTCATAATAGGACTCCTCGAAACATATAAAGTAGATAATACCATCTGGGTGGTAGTCGATCACCTTACAAAGTCAGTGCATTTAATTTCTATCAAGGAATACTTATCTCTTGCCAACTCACTAAGATATACATAAGGGAAGTGTTAATACTGTATGGAGTACCACTCTCTATTTTATATTATTGATATTTGAGGTTGACCTCGAGGTTTAGGAGAAGCCTTCAGTAAGAACTAGATACAAAGTTGAGTTTTAGTACTTGTTATCACCATTAGATGGATGTACTTTTTGAAATAACTATTCAAATTCTCGATGATAGGTTAAGATCATGTTCAATGTATTTAGAAGAATTTTGGTATTAACACCTTCCCCTTGTGTAGTTCTTATATAATAAAAATTTCTACTCTATCATTCAAATAAAACCTTATGAGGATCTATATGGGAAATTGTTTCAAACTCAAATATGTTCAGATAAATTTGGAGAGAAAAAGCTTATGATACTTGATCTTATCCAAGATATGATAGATAATGTTCAAACTATTCAACATTATATGAAATATGAAAAAACATAAAGAAAATATATGTGTAAAATCGTCGATGAAAACTAGAGTCTGATGTCTGAGATAAGTTGTTCCTTTATATATCATAATGTAATAAATTTATGAGGTTTGGGAATAAGGAAAATATTAGTCCTAGATACATTGACCCCTTTGATATCCTTGATCACATCATAGTTGTAGTTTATCGAATTTCACTCCCACCAAACCTATCTCAGGTTCATGATATGTCCCATGTATCCCTCTTTATAAAGTATATATCAGACCCCTCGCATGTACTGAATCTATAGGTGGTTCCCATGGAGAATGATATTTCACATGAGGAGTGGTCAGTAAATATCTTATATCATAGAGATAATGTTCTACAAAATAAGACAACTCACCTAGTTAAAGTGTTGTAGTGGAACCACAAGTTTGAGGAAGAAACATGGGAACTGGAAGAGATGATGAAATATAATATAATAATCTATTTTAGTCTAAGAAATAAAATTTCAAGGGATAAATTTATGAAGGGGGTGGGAGAATTTAATGAACTAAACTTTTATAAATTAAATTCTCTTCTAAATGAATAAATTAATTATTTAGTAATGTAGTTATAGAAAACACATGATCTACCATGGCTATTTTGGATCGTTATAAAATATATATTTTTAGTTTTAAAATACCAGTAATAATCTTAGTCATTGATAATATATTCATTTTAAAGTAATCATTAAGATTATTATATATTAAGGGTTATGAAAAGGTCTAATTTTTATAGACATAAGGAGCGATGGCCTCGACCAGTAGGATAATACCCTTTGAATCCCATTTATCAAAGCTTCTAAGGGATATGGAATCACTAGGATTTTCCCTTGACCAAGCCCAATAGGAAATTAAAAAACTGAAGAATGAAAAAAAACATTTATGTGATAAGTTCAAGCTTATATGTATTAAAATCCAAACCATGTTCGTCAAACCACCCCCAAGAAATCCCCACTATCACACACATTACTCTAACGTCATATACAGGTGTAATAAGAGGTTATGTATCTAGACTCTAGTTGTATGAATTTTTATATTTACATTTTTAATAAAATAATTATTATATTTATCCCTTCTCAAAAATATAATTTTATATTAGTTAATGAAAATTAAATTTTGATACGAAGAAACCAAAATTATATTTTTCAAAAATATATGGTTTAAATTAAAATAGTTTTTTTATAAATTCAAGAATTTTGAAATAAATTTTATTTTCATATAATAATATTATTAAATTATATTTATATATAAATAATAATGTAGTTTATTAAGTCCAAAATAATCTTTATAAGGTCCAAAAAACTATTATTATCGTAAAAACTAGTATTTTTCAACAAATGATAATTTTGATTTAAAAGTGTAAATTATAATATTTATAGAATTATTTTTATAAAATAAATATTATTTTTGAAATTATTAGGTTAAAATTATAAAATGGATAATTTTTAATAATTTTATGACACAGTCAAATTTTTGGGTAAAAATTAAATATGGTATAAATATATGGTATGCATTATTGCATCATAATAGCCCAAAAGTGACGTGATAAATAGTATATAGGGAATACATAACCAAAAATATGTTTCCATTTAAAATAATTTCTTTTTAAATTTATTTTATTAATTTTATAAACCCTTAATGAATCCTCCAAAACCTATATTATATTTTAAGGTTTTAAAATCAATTATGTATAAGCATGACTCACTTCCACATCACCGAGGGTATTATTTTAAGGATTTTTGTTATTTTACTTAAACAATATTTAAAACCACTCCTATTTGGTTTAAACAATGGTCAAAAACCATTGGAATATTTTTGGTTTTGATTATTTTATCATATAGAGTCCAAAACCTAAGTTTAGAAATTAATAAATAATTCCTCACTCTTTTACTATAAATACCCGCACATCCTCCCAATATTATTCACTCAAAACCCATTGAGAATTAATTTAATCCCTATCTCTCACTACCCCAATATTAAGTCCTCCCAAGGTGTTTCTAATCTCTTAAGGATCTCCTCTTATGATTTTAGAAGTTCCCTCTCAAGGTAAGGGTTATTCTTCCTCCTCTTTATTCAAGCACTTTCTTTGTATTGTGCCATTTTATTTTTATTTTTTCATATTGGAATGTGTTTTTACACATCCATTTTACTATCTTTATGATTTTCAAGTAATGATATACCACCTTTCACTATCATTAAACCATTCCATGAATCTTTATGTACATCTGTTATACTATTAGAATTATCCTGTGATTTTCCATGCCAAACATTTGTATATTGAGTAACCAAGCCAATTTACACTCAAAGATATTCATCTAGATTTAAATATCCTTAATTTATTGTGTAATTCAATGTATATAACCCACACTCCTTAATCGTGGGCTTAAAATTTATTAAAGTTGTTCTTATATTGTATGATCTATATGGAACACTAAATCATGTACATGATATGAATGTGATGGGTGGGATCAGAATTATATATCCCTCCAATGCATTGGGTAATGTTTTTACCTCTTTAGATACCATTTATGGTTCATTTGAGGTTATCCTGAAAACATTATGTAATTATGACTTAGTTTTTAGCCTTGATGTATGCTTATGATGTCATGTTTTTGTTGTTTCCACATTCTTATATTACCCTAATGTTATCATCTTATATTATTCTTTGATGATCTGGTTTATTATTACCATCCCTTTTATGTCACCTTGTTATTACTCTTCACTAACATTTATTTCTTTCATCATGTCATACTTTTATTATTCCCTTACTAGGATTTATATCTCACCATTTTCTTATGTATGTCCCCAGGTTATCCTGTGTAGTATTAAAGTATATACGGAATATAGGGGCATGTTTTGAGTTTTTAAAAAAAAAATTGTAGCCATGTTTCAATTTAATGTTCTATGTACCTAATTTACCAAATACACTAGGATTCATAATATTTTGGGATTTTATCATGTGTATCTTTATGTAATAAATAATTAATTAAGGTGTATTAAAGATAAGGTTTGTCATAGCTACCCTAAGGGAAGTATGATTATGAGTCTCATGGAGAATATGACTCTACGAGAAAAGAATTATGGGCTTCCATAGAGAATATTGAAATGTTAAAGAAACAAATAGGTGGAATTTTATGGTAATCTTGTAAAAAATTTCATGGTATTTATGGGGAATATAGCCTTATAGAAGTACCGATAAAAGTATATTAGATATTCTTCCTCATGGTGTAGCTCAATGGTAGTTTCCCTTATGGGTCTCAATGAGGCCTTGATATTGATCCTCACTGAGTACTTCCCTACATTTTTTTGTTTCGTGATTTTCCTTGTAATGTATCCCCTTTCCCCATATAAATATAAATATATTAGATATGAGGATCACCCTTAGGAAGTAGTCCTATATAACTTGTATATAATAGGAATTAGAGTCCTCATAGTTCATTTTTTGTGTAGTTTTTCATCATGATACAAGGATGTTTCTTATACAATTTATTTTCATATGATGAGTACATATATTTCCACAAGGGATATATAAATTTGAAAATTAGATGATATGTGAGGGTATTCCAATGTTTGATATGGGGGGTAAAACCTTAAGAAGGTGTCCTATATATGCTAATTATAAAAGTAATTAGAGTCATCATTGTTCATTTTCTCTTAATCCCCTGATGGGTAAGAAAAGATAATTGATCTCAGGGGAATATTTTTGAGATGGTCAGAAATCATTGGAATATTAGGGACTTACACCAAGGTAGATTCCTAATTAGAATTAATTCTAAATAATCATATGATTTTGGACTCATGATCCATGAAGAACCAAAAAATAAGCATATCAACTTTAGGAATATAAATAAATCCATGTGGAGGGCCGATGTGATACAAAGGCCAAAAAGGGGGCCTCACATTGAGGAAATATGATAACACTGATATAAGATGCCTTAGTTTAAGGTGTTTGAAGAAATCATCAAGTATTACACCTAGAAGTATTCCCATGAATGAACTAATTCCTCATCTGTAATTCCCTGAACCCAGTTACCCAAAGTCGATGCATTATTACATAACATTGGCATGATCACAAAAGATCAAGTCTCGAAACACTGATTAGTTTAGTAGCCTTGGAATCACTAGATATATTCATAAATCTTATGTTACATCATAAAGTGAAAACTAAATTAACATATTGTCTTCATATCCCCTCATACTATCCTTTCAGGTCATTCATAAAATACTTCTTCACATCCTGGGAAAAATAAAACATTGAAAGGGGTGATCTCAGATGCTCGGTAATGATAACAATATAGCGGAAACTTTCAAAAATAAACATAAATATTTAAGGCAGTGTATAACTAAAACAAAATCATTTTAAACTTGAACTTCAGAATAATATGGTAAAAATAAATTTAAATAATTCCATTCAATTATTCACATGGATATTCTACTAATCGAATAATCACATGCAATATCAATAACCACTTTCATAATGATGGAATGCATAATGCTAGACTATCATAACCACGTAGCCAATGCCTCGTGCCAAGACTACAAATAATATTTTTTCAAGGCCTCATGCCAAGACACTAGTTTGTCTCATGAGACCTACCAATGCATCGAGGAGCTATAGCAGGATCCACCCGTCACTTACTAAGTCCAATGCATTCCCATATGAAAAGGTTTAAACATAACATAAACATTCATATTAAAACTAGCATACGAAATGTCAATACCTTTTCCATAAACTAGGAATGGTATAAAAATAACACATACACAGTCAAACATATCACAAAACCTTCAATACTATACAATAGTTTTGTATCATAATAAATCAACATCAATTAAGCTTAAAATCCATCAAAGGATGTTGACATAGATGAAATCAAAACTATTTGAGAGAAATATATCTTTTTTTGAAATCATTTAAAAGTCACATAATTATAAAATAAAAAATTTACTTTGAAAATATTCTTATAAACTTGTAATGGAATCTTTTAAGATTTTAAAATGGTGGAAAATAGCCGCACCCTCCGTATAAGTTAAAAAAAAGACATTCTTACCTTAATTTTTCAAAAAGGTTAAAAAGGTCCTTGTTTGGAAAATGACGTAAAGATTTTTTTATAAAACTTCTTATAAAAAGTAAAATAAAGGTATAAATGAATTTAACCCATATTATGTAAAATATTAAGAATGTTTTGAAATACATTTTTAAGAAACATGGATGTGGATGATAAAGAGGTCCCAGTAGATAATTATGTATAAACAACCTCAGATAATGAAGAGATTGTGAAATAAACTCTTACCTTGTACTTTTCCTTGATAGAGTGTAGTTTAACCTCCTGTATAATAGTTAAATCATTGTTATTAAATTATAAAAGAATCATATAAATAAATATGATATAATATATGATCTTTTAATATTGCTTTGTTAATAATATGTTTGTATTATTGTCGTTTCAGGTGTTAACTAATTCGTCTTCCTTTATATGCTTCGTTACATAAGCCATGTTTGTTATGGATAGGTTGTATCTTATTCATGTCCAGAATTATATCAATTACTTAAACATTACTTTTAATCATCAAATGAGAATTATTCTTGAATTGATATGATGGGGAAATGAATCTCATCGCGTTCGTGGAGACGGTAATCCGTACGTACGCACGAACGCTACTTCCATTTCATTTTTCATTTTTAAAGGAATAAAGACCAAATGATACATAGGTATATTGTTATTCCAGTATAATATAATATCTTATATGTGTTACTTAAGTTCATTAACACCATCCTTTATATGTTCTATGTATGGTATGAACGATTCATATCACTTTGAGGGGGTGGTAGTCTGCACTTCCTCAAATGAAATTATCGTATATATACACAACATGAAATGAAAAATGGTATGCTATAAAATGGAATTACAGAAGCTTATATATAAAATAAATATCATTAATATCATATTTAATTATAGTTCCATCATAATGGCCACCATGAGAGGTGGTAGTAGATAATTGAACAATCATCGTTTCATGAGGCGTTTGGTTGCCATCCACAAAAACATTATGTTCTTAACCCATTAGATGGATGTGTGTGTAAGTTT
The DNA here is from genome assembly GCA_963277665.1 of Viscum album. Lineage (NCBI taxonomy): Eukaryota > Viridiplantae > Streptophyta > Magnoliopsida > Santalales > Viscaceae > Viscum > Viscum album. Next base: position 68,991,226 of record OY728154.1, read on the forward strand.
ACTTCAAATACTTCTTATAACAATATCCTAGTATATTTATTATACTTTTTTTTTAAAAAAAGAAAAGAATAAGAAGATTTTAGGGGTTGGAGAAGTAAAATAAAAGAAGAGAAGCTAAGAGAAATCGTTATATTTAATTTGGGTAACTCCCTTTGGTTTGAACCAAAAAACACTCTTGAAGCACCTTATGCCTAAGTTAAGGATTCTAGGAGGAGGATAGGGATGTAAGGAGATTAGTTTGGCAGAGGTTGTATGATCCAAAATACTTGAGAGGTGTGAGTAATTGGTTAGAAGTGGTGTCATTTTATAAGGGAGAGGAGGGGCTCTTTAAGAAAAACTTAAAGTATTAATTTATAATAACTTAATATTCGGTTTCTAATGGCTCTAAAGTAGATTATTCAAATTATAAGGTGGATATGGATCTAAAAACACTCAAAAAATAGATTTTATACAGGTTTGTGTCACTATAGTAACTTTGTCTTTTAGATTTAACTCTTAGTTAAATAGTTTGACATTTACCATGTCTCTTTGTATTTTTATATTATATAGTTAATAAACTTACTATATACTTCCAAGAGACCCCCAAGTGGTCCCTTAATGATAAAACTATCATTATATATGTCCTTTGGACGAACCTTATATTTTTCAGAATATAATATCAATTAATAATATAATATTTCTTTTAAAAACTCTTTTATGTCAATTTTGACACTATTGGGTATTTTGTTTTTGATAAATTCATAACAGCATTATTACTTAGAATAAAATTAATATAACCAATAATAATATTCCATATTAACCTATAAAATTATTTTAATTCATAAAAAGTCTCAAATTACATTTATTTGGATATATATAATATCAATTATTTTAATATTTCATTAATTAGGTAATTACTGCATCACCATTGTGTCATAAATAAATTAACTTATTTAAGTTATAAAATTTATAAATAAAAAACCATTATATAGGAAATCATTTTATATTTCTAATTAATATTTATAATATAATTTATCTTATGTATAACCCTATATTAAAAATGTTTTAGTTATTATATTTTGATTTTCACTCTTTTAACTCTTCTTTGAATTAAATAATAATAAATGTCCTAATCTAATCCAAGTGGACCAAAGAGGTTCATATTTTATTCCTAAGGTTGTTTTTGGTCGAATTATACTTATACAATAGAATTAGGAAATGTTTTAGGGTAATAATAATTTCATTTTTACTCTTAATTACCCTATTTACTTTTTACCGTGCTAAATAAAAATAAAAAGTTATTATTCACCAAAAATTATGTTTATCTTATTGAACCACATTTTACTCCTTGATATTAATCGTGTCTCTAGGATATTCTAAATTCCACTCACAGAAGCGGTAAAATTAAGTTTTATGTGAATTTGCAAATTCTCCTAGGAGGTGGGTAAAAGACGGTGAAAAGGTCAATAAAATTTTTATATATCTAAAATTATTATAAATTGACTCCAATTAATCACATTAAACTTATATAGGTATCATGTATCTATTTTGACATAAAATAAATTTAAATAAAATAAATAATTATTTAAATAAAAATTCGGTTTTAAACTATAACTCAGTGTTTTTCACTATTCATCAAAAATTAAAAGTTTTCATAAAAATAACAAAAATTTAACCTAAGCTAATTTTTATATTATGAATTCAATAATGAAGTATATTTTACCAAATTAAAAACATATAAGTTTAATTTATTAATTTAAAATTAATTCCCGCTTTCAAAACCAAAAGGCGTATTTTTAAGAAATAATAACTACCAAAAGTTTGACATTTGTTTATGTCCAATTTCAAGTGAAATTACTTACAATGACCATAATTGGATTAAATGGTAAAAATATAATCTATTTATACATACAAACCATTTAAATTTATAATTTAACAATATAAATTATTTTGATTTAAAAATTTGTTTTCAGTTAAAATATAGTATTTTTCACCATTCACTTAAATATGAAAGTTATAAAAAAAACACCAAAACATTATTAAAACTAAATTCTTATGTCCCGAATCTAAAGAAGAAGTTTATTTTGTCAATTTGAATATATAAAAGTTTCAAATATTGGATTTAAAAAGGCTTCGCCATTAAAAGGCGGTAAAATTGCATTTTTTTAAAAATACTTCTTTTACCTCAAAAAATGTATTTGTTCTTACATTATGTCTAAGAAACTCATAATATGGATTCTAAAATTATAATTATTATATAAAGTTCAAAATTCAGTTAATACTATTCATAACCACTTTTGAACGGCTTGTTTGGTAAGTCATGGTGTGCTAGAACTTGGTGTTACGTATAGTGAAAGTTATTGAATTACTTTGAAGAAATAATGTACTATGAAATGTTTGGGTGTTACATTCTTCCCACCTTCAATAAATTTCATCCTCGCAATTTGAAATTATTTTTCTAAAATAAATGGTTGAAAATAGAAAATACCTTCAGGAAAACCCACATCGGAAATTAGGTCAATAAAATTTAGTCTTAATAAGAAGAAAAAGGAAATGAAAGGGTCACCACCAAATTATGATCTTTATTAGGAGAACATTGGTGGAAATTAATGGCATATAATTGGAGGAAAAATGTAAATATTTATAGGTAGTGATTGAGGTCATCAATCACAAACTAGTGTAAAATTGAGGGCCTTAAATTCATCAATCTATGATGATTTAAAATACCATTGGTTCAACAAAACATATGGTATTATGATAACACATTTTTTTTGTTTTAAGATCCCTTCACTAAAGTATAAGAATTAATTTATTCATAGAATAAGATAAGAATAAAAATATATACTTTACAAGTAAAGTCCCATCCTTTAACAAATTTCTACCACAAACTCATCTTTCACTCTAAAAGATAATAAAACCTAAAAATAATATTCTATTTATCCCATTCGTATAGGGTTCAAAAAAATGAATTTATAATTCATATACCAACTTTTTTTTTAAAAAGACTACATTACTCAAACCAGGACATCACGTGGGCTAGTGGTAGGTGATACACCCTTGTCACCCTTCGATTACAGGTTCAAGTCCTGCGGCCTTGCCGGACGCGACGGGTTTCTGCCTGACCTCCAAGTTGTCCTTTTATGGAAATCCAAAAATAATCTCAAACTAGAATTATCCAAAATAGTTCTATCCAAACACACAGTCCAAAATTTATAAGGAAGGTAAACACAAAGAAGATCCTTTTGTCGTGTAGTAACTTGTGAACACCTTCATCATGTATTCTTTTTAAAACATTGAAATATCCTGAATTACAATAAAACCTTATTGATTACATTCATGGTCCTTTATTCCTTATAGAATACTGGATATACTCCTTCTATCCAAAAATGTTGTAAACTCCAACAATGATGGAATATACAAATCATTAATCAGTTTCAAGGTAATCAAGAATATCCAATATAATTTATCCAAATCAATCATGTATTATTCCAAAATCACTACCTCGGTATCAGAACCATATTATGGTTTATCTTTATCTCAACCATATATTTTCCAAAAATTTAACCTGCTATTGAGTCACTTTTCTTGGTTCCACACAATCTCAAGTCCTTAATGAAATAGCATTGCAGTACAATCCTTATATACTCCATAATTATTATAACCAGTACATTGTTGATACAACACTCAAATAACATAATTCTCTAATAACAACACAAGAACTCTAATCATTCTTCCTCATCTGTGGTAGTATCATAACTTTATTATTATCCAATAGCATCATTTGGGGAATACTCTGATGATTTGGATATCGGTTCACATAGTGTCCCAACTCCTTGTAGATGAAGCATTGTTCATTTTAAACCTTTTTCTTACCCTTGCAGTCACGTACTTGGTGTCCTTTTTCTCCGCACTTATAACAAACTCTCATTCCCTTCAGGGAATTTCCAGGGTGTTTCTTCCCAAAGTTATCACATATGGGAAAATTCTTCTTTTCCCTCTTCCCTTTATCCATCATTCTCTCTTCCATCCTTTTATTCTCTTGCTTCCCTTCAAATCCATAGGACTCAGAGAATTATTTACTTACTTATTAACACATGATACTATTTCTTCATATGTTAAGAATACATGGGAGAGTATTTCCCTTATAAATGTTGGATTAATACTTTTAAAGATATGATCCTTCTTACTCTTTGGATCATACGTATTTTTGGATTTCACATTCCTTCTACTGGGTTCCATTTCTATACAATAGCATAAACTAGGTCATTTTATGAATTGCAATGAATAAATCCAAACTTGAAAAATACCTAACGTAAATTGAATGGTTTGTGGATATAATCCATAATCATAAAGATATTTTCATTGAGGAATTATATACTCATAAACCCTTCATAATGATTTTTAAAGAAAATGAGAATTATCCTAAGTATATTCCCTAGGAGTGTCGTAACCAAGAGTGCAGTAAGGCCCGTTGTCGTGCACCAGTTCCCGTTCGAGTTTAGCTCAAAGCGGTGTTTTTGGGTTTTACCCCTAGGTACATCTGTTCTAGAGCCACCTCTACCTGCTCGTATCCATACAAGGATTTATTTCTCAAAAAACTCACAAAATATCTACAGTACCAAAATTCTAAGAAGTTATTCTATACTAATCCTCAAAGTCCATATTAGGTCTATGTGCTCTAATCAGAGTTTATCTAAATCTAGCTTCCAAGGTTTGTACTAAACTACCTCAGATACCAACTGTAATTCCTCGACCCCAGTTACCCAGAGTCGGTGCATTATTAAATAACATTGGCATGATCACAAAAGATCAAGTCTCGAAACACTGATTAGTTTAGTAGCCTTGGAATCACTAGATATATTCATAAATCTTACATTAAATCATAAAGTTAAAACTACATCAACATCTTTTCTTCATATACCCTCATATTATCCCTACAGGTTATTCATAAAATACTTCTTCACATCCTGGGAAAAATGAAACATTGAAAGGGGTGAGCTCAGATGCTCAGTAAGGATAACAATATAGCAGAAACTTTCAAAAACAAACATAAACAATTAAGGCAGTGTATAACTAAAACAAAAGCCTTTTAAACTTGAGATTCAGTATAATATAGCAAAAATAAATTGAAATAATTCCATTTAATTATTCACATGGATATTCTACTAATTGAATAATCACATGCAATATCAATAACCACTTTCATAATGATGGAATTCATAATGCCAGACTATCATAACCACATAGCCAAGGCCTCGTGCCAAGACTACAAATAAGATTTTGTCAAGGCCTCGTGCCAAGACACTAGTTTGTCTCATGAGACCTACTGATGCATCTAGGAGCTATAGCGGGCTCCACCCGTCACTTAATAAGTCCAATTCATTCCCATATGAAAAGTATTAAACATAACATAAACATTCGTATTAAAAATAGCATACGAAATGTCAATACTTTATCCATAAACCATGAATGGTATAAAAATAACACATCCACAGTCAAACATATCACAAAACCTTTAATACGATACAAAAGTTTTGTATCATAATAAATCAACTTGAAATAAGCTTAAAATCCATCAAAGGATGTTGACATAGATGAAATCAAAACTATTTGAGAGAAATATATCTTTTTTGAAATAATTTAAAAGTGACATAATTATAAAATAAAAAATTTACATTGAAAATATTCTTATAATCTTGTAAGGGAAGCTTTGAAGATTTTACAACGGTGGAAAATATACGCACCCTCCATATAAGTTAAAAAAATACATTCTTACCTTAATTTGTCGAAAAGGTTAAAAAGGTCCTTTTTTGGAAAATGACGTAAAGATTCCTTTATAAAACTTCTTATAAAAAGTAAAACAAGGGTATAAATGACTTTAAAACATATTCTATAAAATAGTAATAATGTTTTGAAATACATTTTTAAGAAACATACATGTGGATGATAAATAGGTCCCAGTATATAATTACGTATAAACAACCTCGGATAATGAAGAGATTGGGAAATAAACCCTTACCATGTACTTTTTCTTGTTAGAGTGTAGGTTAACCTCCTGTATAATAGTTAAATAATTGTTGTTAAATTATACAAGAATCATATAAATAAATATTAAATCATATATGATCTTTTAATATTTCTTTGTTAATAATATTTTAGTATTATCGTCGTTTCGGGTGTTAACAGATTCATTTTCCTTTTTATGCTTCGTTACGTAAGTCGTGTTTGCTATGGAGAGGTTGTATATTATTAATATACATAATTATATAAAGTCTTTAAACATTAATCTTAATCATAAAATGAGAATTATTCTTGAATGGATATGATGGGGAAATGAATCTCATCGCGTTCGTGGAGACGGTAATCCGTACGTACGCATGAACGCTCCTTCCATTTCATTTTTCATTTTTAAAGGAATCAAGACCAAATGATACATAGGTATATTATTATTCAAGTATAATATAATATATTATATTTGTTACTTATGTTCATTAACACCATTATTTATACATTCCATGTATGGTTTGAACGAGTCATATCACTTTGAGGGGGCGGTAGTCCGCACTTCCTCAAATGAAATTATCATATATATATACAACATGAAACGAATAATGGTATGCAATAAAATGGAATTACAGAAGATTATATATAAAATAAATATCATTAATATCATATTTAATTATAGTTCTATCATAATGGACACCATGAGAGGTGGTAGGAGATAATTGAACATTCATCGTTTCGTGAGGCGTTTGGTTTCCATCCACAGAAACATTATATTCTTCACCCATTAGATGGAGGTGTTTGTAAGTGTAGTTCAAATACTTCCCATAAAAATATCCTATTATATTTATTATACTATTTTCATTAAAAAATAAAATAATAAGAAGATTTTAGGGGTTGGAGAAGTAAAATAAAAGAAGAGAAGCTAAGAGAAATTGTTACCTTAAATTTGGGTAACTCCCTTTGGTTTGAACCAAAAAAGACTCTTGAAGCGCCTTCTGCCTAAGGTAAGGCTTATAGGAGGAGGATAGGTATGTAGACAGCTTAATTATTTAGAGGTTGGATGATCCAGAATATAAGGCCCCAGCCTTAATCCTTACTTAATATTGAGTTATTACAAGATTACTCATTGAGGATCTTTTCTGGTTTAGAGTTTTAGAGAATTAGATCATAAAACTAACATTACATTCCGCATTTAAACAAAGTGGTTACATAAAAGATATTATTCATTTTTCCCATAGATGGAAACATATTTAATATAAAACATGGATTCTTTCTTGACACTTCCTTGACACTATCATCACATCATGTACATTTCCCTTGACCTGTGAAAATCATTTCAAAAACTTGGGATGAGCATAAAAAGCTCAGTAAGGGATATGAAAATATGGAAAGGAAACAGGAGTACATATATACATAAAAATGAAATCATACTTTACCCATAAAACATAATCACTTTAACATACCTCATCCAAATTATGAATAAATCATAGAAATCATAAGACATAAAGGTAACTTGAGGCATTCATAACATTCTTACGTAGGGAGTAACCCTCTTGGTTACGTTTGGAATACCCATCACAGTATATTCCCTAAATATCTTCGGAGAAACCTTAACGTTTAACTCCTTTGCGTTACCCAATGCATTGGAGAGCTATATCGGGCTCACCCACCCTTAGTTTATCACGGAACCACCCGTGTTCATAATAATGCCCAAGAACTACAACATAATCGTATCACATAAAACATGCATAAAGGAAACATAACATTTCCACCTTTCAATCAAAAGATATCAATACAACACATTGATGTAAAAACATTATGAAAACCATTTTCAATACCAAAATAAAAGAAAAGTAAAACATGGTATTTATTTTTCTTTTAAAAAAAAGGTATGGCTTGTAGAGGAAGCTGAAAATCAAATAATGGTCACGGCGGCGGAGAAGTCATTGTCTCCGCATACGTACGACAAAAACATTCCATTTTTTCATTTAGTAAAACTCTTCATATAAAAAATATTCCTTTTGGATAAACATAAAAGTCAAAGGGGTTTATACACCGTATAAAAGAAGGTTGTGTATAAAACAAAATATGCCTCAATGAATGGAGATTGAGACGAAGTCCCATACCTCGGTTCCGACTTGAATCGATCGTTCTTTAACCTCCTGAATAATAAACTTGAGTTAATTTCTACTTTCTTAAGAACCTTTTTCAAGTTCATTATTCCTTTTATATCACTTATTACCATGTCATGAACACTATGCAATTATTTAAGTTAATAACGGACGTTTTAACGATCATTGGTACTTGAGTAAAAAATATGCTATTTATAATTACAAGTTGTTCATGTATCCATTATATCCAGAGTTATACTCATGATTTATATATCATATATATCATATATATCCATTTTATACATTCATTTATAATATTACATAACATTTAGAGGTAAGAAATGAAATGCACCGTTCATGGAGACGGTAAGTCGTACGTACGCATGAACGCTACTTTCATTTCTATTTCATATTTTATGGAATGGAATCATAATGATATAAAGGTATATTATAATTCATGTATAATATCATATATAATATCATTAATTAAATCCTTTATACGTCCCACATATGGCATTAATGAAATCAAATCACTTTGAGGGGGCGGTAGTCCGCACTTCCTAAAATGAAGATATCGTGTATACCCATAATGGAAGCCATAAAGGTATGTCATAAATGAAAAATACAGAAGATTAAGGAAAACATAAACATATTATATATAATATATAAATATATTGACATCTTAATGGCCACCTTTGAAGGTTTTAGAAGAATATTGAGCAATCATCGTTTCGTGAGGCAGAAATTCACCATCCACGGAAACAGTATGTTCTTTAACCATTAGATGTAGATTTGTGTATGTGTAGATGGAATCCTTATTATAAAAACATCCTAGTATATGGAAGATACTGGTTTTGTTACAAAATAAATGAATAAAAAGATTTTAGGGGGTTGGAGAAGAAAAATAAAACAAAAGAACACAAGTGAAGACATTACCTTAAAACGGGTAACCCTTTTTGATTTGAGCTCAAAGGCTTCCTTGGGAAGACTTCTTACAAAAGTGAGGATTCTAAGAGTTATATAGGGATGTGGAGAGACAATATGGGTAGGGTTTGGCTGATCCAAATGCTTTGGAAGTGTGGGTAAGGTGGTAGAGGTGGGGGCCTTTTATAAGAGGAGAGGAGGGGCACTCTTGGAAAGTAAAGAAATGATACTTTATTTTAAAATGAGTTTTGGATTTAAAAGGTCCCACATTGATATAATTCGAGGTTAAGGTGATAAGGGTTCTAAATATACCCATACAATAGGTTTTTGATGTGTTTAGGTCTTAGATTTTACATTATCTTTTCATTTTATTTAAATCATTATATAATGACGTAATTGCTGCATCATCATGATGTCATAAATAATTTAATTTATTTAATGTCTAAAAATTATAAAAAAACTAACATGATGTATGAAATATTTTTAGCTTTCCAATTACTATTTATAGTCAAAAATATGACTTGTATAACCCCGTTTAAAAATTGTTTTAGTAAAACAACTCATGTTTGTGTCATTTTTACTTTAACATTAAATACAAAGTTATTAATGTCATTTTCCTTCCAAAGTGGATCCATGGGGTCCCCAAGTTGAACCATGGATTGTCTTGGTCGTCCATGACACATCCAATAAGGGTAGGGCGTGTGTCAAGCTCATCTCATATTATTAAAACATTATTTTTACCTTAAACTACACTAATTACCTCTAATCGCGATTAAAAACATAAAAGTTACTATTCACCAAAAAATTATTTTAATCCCATTGAACCACATTTTACCTCTTAATTACAACCATGTATGTCGGATTTTTGAAATTCAAAACACAGAAGTGGTAAAGTTTCATTTAAACGAAAAATCAGTTTTTTAAGTAGCACTTAGTGGTTTCACTATTCATCAAAAATTGAAGTTTTTTAGAAAAATACCAAAACTTCACCCTAAGCTATATTTGATATTCCGAATTAAAAAATGATGTCTATTTTACAAAATTAAAAACATATAAGTTAAATTAATTAATTTAATAATTAATTCCCGCTGTCTGAGCAAATAGCGTGTTTTTATGAAACAATAAGTAGCAAAAGATTGACACTAGTTTAAGTCCAATTTCAAAGTGAAATTAATTCCAATGACCACTATTGAATTAAATGGTAAAAATATATTCTAATTTCACTTTAAAACCAATTCAAAATATAATCTAACAATATAATTAAATTAGATGAAAAAGAAGTTTTGATGTAAAATGCAGTATTTTTTCACTATTCATGAAAAAATGAACATTGTCAGAAAAATACCAAAAATTTATCCAATGTAAATTTCAATGTCCCAATCATAAAGAATATTTTTATTTTGAAAAATGAAGCTTATAAAATTGTCAAACGTTTGATTTAAAAATGGTTTTCCATCAAAAGGCAGTAAAATAATCTTTTAAAAAAATATCAGTGTATTCCATGCTTAAGATTGGATTTATTCTCATTTTAAGCCTCTAAAACACTATCTAATTCATAAATAGATATAGATAAAAATATCTATTATTCATTACTTACTTGGGTTGTTACATCCTTCCCCCTTTTATAAAATTACGTCCCCGCAATTTATTTACTTATCGAATAAGTGGGGGTATTTAGCCCTCATTGCATTTTCAGATTCCCTTGTTGCCTCTTCAACAATGTGGTTTTTTCACAAAACCTTTACCTGATGAATCACCTTATTCCTTAACACTTGCTCCCTGTGGTCAAGAATCTGGACCGGTTGTTCCTCATAAGATAAGTTCTCTTCTAGCTGAACTACCTCTGGACTCAAAATATGAGATGGATCTGGCATATACTTTCTCAACATCGAAACATGAAAAACGTTGTGTACCTGAGATAAATTTGGAGGTAAATCCACTCGGTAAGCAACTGATCCAAATTTCTCCAGAATTTCATATGGTCTAATGAACCTTGGACTCAGCTTTCCTTTCTTACCAAATCGCATCACACTTTTTCCATGGTGAGACTTTGAGAAAAACATGATCACCTACCTCAAAAGAGAGATCCTTCCTCTTGTTTTCCTCATAACTCTTCTGCCTACTCTAAGTTGTTCTCATGTGTTTCTGTATCAGCTGAACGTTTTCTGCCAACTCTTCTACCAATTCCGGTCCCATCAGGTTCCTTTCACCCACTTCATCCCAGAAAGCTGGAGTTCGACACCGCTTCCCATATAACGCCTCAAATGGTGCCATCTGTATACTAGAATGGAAACTGTTATTATATGAAAATTCAACCAAAGAAAGATGTTGGTCCCAACTTCCCTGATAATCCATCGAACAAGAACATAGCATATCCTCCAAAGTCTGGATCATTCGTTCTGACTTCCCATCTGATTGAGGATGAAAAGTTGTACTAAAATTTAATTCAGTACCCAACGACTTCTGAAGACCCTTCCAAAAGTTAGAAGTAAACCTGATATCACGATCAGATACAATAGAGAGAGGAACTCCATGTAACCTGAATATCTCTTTAAGATATAAACGGGAAAGTTGATCTAGGGAAAAAGTATCTCGTATAGCAAGGAAATGAGAAGATTTAGTCAAGCGATCTATAATAACCCATATTGAATTATTACCTCGAGATGTCTTCGGTAATCCCACAACAAAGTCCATGGATATATTTTACCATTTCCACTCTGGCACTGGTAAAGGCTGAAGCATCCCTTTCGGTAACTGCCACTCTGCTTTAAACTTCTGACAAGTCAAACACTTCATAGTAAAATCAGCAATATCTCTTTTCATTCTATTCCACCAGTAATACTCCCGCAGGTCTATGTACATCTTAGTAATGCCAGGATGAATTGAAAACGGGGAACTATGAGCCCCACATAACAACTCATTCTTCAATTGTGAATCACTAGGCACACATAATCTCTTCCCAAACCTCAAAACATAATCGTTATCAATGTTTAATTCAGGAAACTTACCCTTCTGAACAAGCTCTACCTTTTTCTGCAACTCGCTGTCTTGCTTCTGTGCTTGCTTAATTTTGTCTGATAGAGAAGATTTCACTGATACCTGAAACAAAACAGAATGAAATCCTGTACAAACAACTTCCATGACAAAGTTCATCAAATCCTTAACCAAAGGATCGCGTTCCAAATGCAACATTGTTAATGAATCATTACTTTTTCTACTCAAAGCATCAGCCACTTTATTTGATTTTCCTAGATGGTAATGAATTGTACAATCATAATCCTTGATTAATTATAGCCATCTCCTCTGTCTCATGTTCAATTCTTTCTGAGTGAATATATACTTTAAACTTTTTTGATCGGTATATATTTCACACTTTACACCATACAAATGATGCCTCCAAATTTTTAGATCGAAAACTACAGCAGCTAATTCCAAATCATGTGTAGGGTAATTTACCTCGTGAGTTTTCAACTATCGTGAAGCATAAGCAATTACCTGATAATTCTGCATTAGGACACAACAAATTCCTTTCAATGAAACATAACTGTAGAAAACAAACTCACCATTCCTGGAAGGTAGTGCCAAAACTGGAGCATTCACCAATCTTCTTTTCAGTTCCTGAAAACAATCATCACATTCTTTTGTCCAGATAAACTTAACACCCTTCTGAGTTAGCTTAGTCATTGTACTAGATAACCGTGAAAAATTTCTAACAAACCTTCGGTAATATCATGCCAAACTAAGGAAGCTACAAATCTCAGTTACATTTGTGGGTCTTGGCCATTCTTCAACAACCTTTGTTTTTGCAGGATCAATAGTTATCCCATCTTTAGAAACAATATGACCAAGGAAAGAAATTTGTTGCAACCAAAACTCACACTTTCTGAATTTCCCATACAATTTCTTTTCTTTAAAGGTTTTAAATATAACCCTTAAATTTATTTCATGCTCCTCTTTACTTTTAGAAACAAAAAAATATCATCAATAAAAGAAACCAACATTTTTCACCTTAGTCAACTGAGCCATCACTGTAGTAAACTTCTCAATTTTTATTCTGACCATCTCAGTATGCTGATTTGGAAGGTCATTTCCCTCAGTATGCCTTCCCAAAAAAGCTTCTTTGTTTCCTCTACGAAAAACCATTCTTAACACAAAAATATCTTAGGCGAAGCAACATGGTAATCATTAAATGCTATATCATTTCAATCATACCATAAATGAATTTATAATTTAACAATTTTATAACTCCTAAAGTTGTCTAAACTGACCTCTAATACCAACTATAAATCACTATCCTTAATCATTACTTAATCTTGAGTTATTACAAGATTACACATTGAGGATCTTTTCAGGTTTAGAGTTTTAGAGAATTGGATCATAAAACTTACATTACATTCTGTATTTATACAAAGTGGTTACATAAAAGATAGTATTCATTTTTCCCATCGATGGAAACATATTTAATATAAAACATGGATTCTTTCTTGACACTTCCTTGACACTATCATTACATCATGTACCTTTCCCTTGACCTGTGAAAATCATTTCAAAAACTTGGGATGAGCATAAAAAGCTCAGTAAGGGATATGAAAATATGGAAAGGAAACATGAGTACATATATACATAAGAATGAAATCATACTTTACCCATAAAACATAATCACTTTAACATAAATCATCCAAATTATGAATAAATCATAGAAATCATAAGACATAAAGGTAACTTGAGGCATTCATAACATTCTTACGTAGGGAGTAACCCTCTTGGTTATGTTTGGAATACCCATCATAGTATATTCCCTAAATCTCTTCAGAGAAACCTTAATGTTTAACTCCTTCATGTTACCCAATGCATTGGAGAGCTATATCGGGCTCACCCGCCCTTAGTTTATCACGGAACCACCCATCTTCATAATAATTCCCAAGAACCAAAACATAATCGTATCACATAAACATGCATAAAGGAAACATAAAATTTCCACCTTTCAATCACAAGATATCGATACAACACATTGATGTAAAAACATTATGAAAACCATTTTCAATACCAAAATAAAAGAAAATTAAAACATGGTATTTATTTTTCTTTTAAAAAAAGGTATGGCTTGTAGAGGAAGCCGAAAATAAAATAATGGTCACGGCGGCAGAGAAGTCATTGTCGCCGCATACATATGACAAAAACATTCCCTTTTGTCGTTTAGTAAAACGCTTCATATAAAATATATTCCTTTTGGATAAACGTAAAATTCAAAGGGGTTTATACATCGTATAAAAGAAGGTTGTGTATAAAACAAAATATGCCTCAATGAATGGAGATTGAGACGAAGTCCCATACCTCGGGTCCGACTTGACTCAATCGTTCTTTAACCTCCTGAATAATAAACTTGAGTTAATTTATACTTGCTTAAGAACCTTTTTCAAGTTCATTATTCCTTTTATATCACTTATTACCATGTCATGAACACTATGAAATTATTTATGTTAATAACGGTCGTTTTAACGATCATTGGTACTTGAGTAAAAAATATGCTCTTTATAATTACAAGTTGTTCATGTGTCCATTATATCCAGAGTTATACTCATGATGTATATATAATATATATAATATATATGCATTATATATATGCATTTATAATATTACATAATGTTTAGAGGTAAGAAATGAAATGCACCGTTCATGGAGACAGTAAGTCGTACGTACGCATGAACGCTACTTTCATTTCTATTTCGTATTTTATGGAATGGAATCATAATGATATAAAGGTATATTATAATTCCATTATAATAACATTAATTAAATCCTTTATATTTCCCATATATGGCATTAATGAAATCAAATCACTTTGAGGGGGCGGTAGTCTGCACTTCCTAAAATGAAGATATCGCGTATACCCATAATGGAATCCATAAAGGTATGCCATAAATGAAAAATACAGAAGCTTAAGGAAAACATAAACATATTATATATCATATATAAATATAGTGACATCTTAATGGCCACCTTTTAAGGTGTTAGAAGAATATTGAACAATCATCGTTTCGTGAGGCAGAAATTCTCCATCCACGGAAACAGTATGTTCTTTATCCATTAGATGTAGGTGTGTGTATGTGTAGCTCGAATACTTCTTATAACAATATCCTAGTATATTGAAGATACTGTTGTTGTTACAAAATAAATAAATAAAAATAGTTTAGGAGGTATGAGAAGAAAAATAAAACAAAATAACACAAGTGAAGACATTACCTTAAAACGGGTAACCCTTTTTTATTTGAGCTCAAAGGCTTCCTTGGGAAGACTTCTGCACAAATTGAGGCTTCTAAGAGTTAGAGAGGGATGTGGAGAGACAAAATGGGTAGGGTTTGGCCGAGTCAAAGGCTTTTGAAGTGTGGGTAAGGTGGTAGAGATGGGTTCCTTTTATAAGAGGAGAGGAGGGGCACTCTTGGAAAGTATAGAAATGTTACTTTATTTTAAAAAAAATCAGATTTAAAAGGTCCCACATTGATATAATTTGAGGATAAGGTGATAAGGGTTCTAAATATACCCATACAATAGGTTTTTGACAAGTTTAGGTCTTAGATTTTACATTATCTTTTCATTTTATTTAAATCATTAAATAATGAGGTAATCGCTGCATCATCATGATGTCATAAATAATTTAATTTATTTAATGTCTAAAAATTATAAAAAAATACTAAGATTTAGGAAATCGTTTTATATTTCCAATGACTATTTATAGTAAAAAATATGACTTGATAACCCTGTTCAAAAATTGTTTTAGTAAAACAACTCATTTTTGTGTCATTTTTACTTTAACATTAAATACAAAGTTATTAATGTCATTTTCCATCCAAAGTGGCTCCATGGGGTCCCCAAGTTGACCCATGGATTTTCTTGGTCGGCCATGACACATCGAATAAGGGTAGGACATGTGTCAAGCTCATCTCATATTATTAAAACATTATTTTTACCTTAAACTACACTAATTACCTCTAATCGCAATTAAAAACATAAAAGTTACTATTCACCAAAATATTATTTTAATCCCATTGAACCACATTTTAATTCTTAATGACAACCATGTATGTTGGATTTTTGAAATTCAAAACACAAAAGTGGTAAAGTTTCATTTAAACGAAAATTCAGTTGTTTAAGTACCACTTAGTGGTTTCACTATTCATCAAAAATTGAAGTTTTTCAGAAAAATACCAAAACTTCACCCTAATCTATATTTGATATTCCGAATTCAAAAATGATGTCTATTTTACAAAATTCAAAACATATAAGTTTCATTAATTAATTTAATAATTAATTCCCGTTGTCTGAGCAAATAGCGTGTTTTTATGAAACAATAAGTAGCAAAAGATTGACACTAGTTTAAGTCCAATTTCAAAGTGAAATTAATTCCAAAGACCACTACTGAATTAAATGGTAAAAATATATTCTAATTTTACTTTAAAACCAATTCAAAAGATAATCTAAACATATAATTAAATTAGATGAAAAATCATTTTTGATGTAAAATGCAGTATTTTATCACTATTCATTAAAAAATGAACATTGTCAGAAAAATACCAAAAAATTTTCCAATGTAAATTTAAATGTCCCAATCATAAAGAATATGTTTATTTTGACAAATATATCTTATAAAATTGTCAAAAGTTTGATTTAATAATGGTTTTCCATCAAAAGGCAGTAAAACAATCTTTTAAAAAAAAATCAGCGTATTCCATGTTTAAGATTGGATTTATTCTCATTTTAAGCCTCTAAAACACTATCTAATTGATAAATAAACATAGATAAAAAAAATATCTATTATTCATTACATACTTGGGATATTACACAGAAGGATTGAGAGGTGTGAGGAATTGGTTAAAAGTGGTGTCCTTTTATAAGGGAGAGGAGGGGCTCTTTAGAAAAAACTTAAAGTATTAATTTATAATAAATTTATATTCGGTTTATAATGTCTCAAAAGTTTATTATTCAAATTCTAAGGTGTTTATGGGTCGAAAAACACTCAACCAATATATTTTAGACAGATTTGGGTCACTATAGTAACCTTGTCTTTTATATTTAACTCTTAGTTAAATAGTTTGACATTTACCATGTCTCTTTGTATTTTTATATTATATAGTTAATAAACGTACTATATACTTCCAAGCGACCCCCAAGTGTTCCATTAATGATACACCTATGATTATATAAGTCTTGTGGCCAAACCTTAGATTTTTAGGAATATAATATCAATTAATAATATAATTTTGTTTTAAAAACTCTTTTATGTCAATTTTGACACTATTGGGTATTTTGTTTTTGATAAATTCATAACAGAATTATTAATTCGAATAAAATTCATATAACCAATAATAATATGTCATATTAACCTAGAAAATTATTTTAATTCATAAAAAGTCTCAAATTTCATTTATTTGGATATTTATAATATCAATTAGTTTAATATTTCATTAATTAGGTAATTATTGCATCACCATTGTGTCATAAATAAATTAAATTATTTAATGTCTAAAAAATATAAATAAAACCCAATTATGTAGGAAATATTTTTATCTTTCTAATGAATATCTATAATTGAATTTATCTTATGTATAACCCTATATTAAAAATGTTTTTGTTATTAAACTTTGATTTTCACTCTTTTAACTCTTCTTTGAATTAAATAATAATAAATGTCCTAATCTAATCCAAGTGGACCAAATAGGCTCATATTTTATTACTAAGGTTATTTTGGTCTAATTATACTTATCCAATAAAATTATGACATGTGTTAGGGTAATAATAATTTCATTTTTACTCTTAATTACCCTATTTACTTTTTACCGTGGTAAATAAAAGTAAAAAGTTACTATTCACAAAAAAAATTATTTTTATCTTATTGAACCACATTTTACTCCTTGATATTAACTATGTTTCTCAGATTTTCAAAATTCCACTCACAGAAGTGGTAAAATTAAGTTTTATGTGGATTTTCAAATTCTCCTAGGAGGTGGGTAAAAGACGGTGAAAAGTTCAATAAACTTTTTATATATCTCAAATCATTATAAACTGACTCCAATGAATTACATTAAAATTATATAGATATTATGCATATATTTTGAAATAAAATAAATTTAAATAAAATAAATAATTATTTAAATAAAAATTCGGTTTTTAACAATAACTCAGTGTTTTCACTATTCATCAAAAATTAAAAGTTTTCAAAAAAATACCAAAAATTTACCCTAAGATAATTTTGATATTACGAATTCAATAATGAAGTATATTTTACCAAATTCAAAACATATAAGTTGCATTTATTAATTTAAAATTAATTTCCGCTGTCAAAACCAAAAGGCGTATTTTTAAGAATTAATAACTACCAAAAGTTTGACACTTGTTTATGTCCAATTTCAAAGTGAAATTACTTACAATGTCCATCATTGGATTAAATGGTAAAAATATAATATATTTATACATCCAAACCATTAATATGTATAATTTAATAATATAAATTATTTTTATTTAAAAAGTTGTTTTCAGTTAAAATATAGTATTTTTCACTATTCACTCAAATATTAAAGTTATCAGAAAAATACCAAAACATTATTGAAACTAAATTCTTATGTCTCGATTATAAAGAATAAGTTTATTTTGTCAAATTAAATATATAAAAGTTTCAAATATTGGATTTAAAAAGGCTTCTCCATTAAAACACGGTAAAATTTCATTTTTTGAAAAATAATTCATTTATCTGAAAAAATGTATTTGTTCTTACATTATGTCTAAGAAACTCATAATATGGATTATAAAATTATAAGGATTATATAAAGTTAAAAATTTAGATAATACTATTCATAACTGCTTTTGAACGGCTTGTTTGGTAAGTCATGGTGCGCTAGAACTCGGTGTTGCTTATAGTGCATGTTATTGAATTACTTTGAAGAAATAATGTACTATGACATCTTAGGGTGTTACATCATTTGTTAATAGATGAGGAAGGATGAACAAACTAATGGGATAATTTGGTTCTACTATCTATAATGATTGGGGCTTTACAGCAAATGGATGCCCATATCACATATTCATTCTTTATCCTCGATCAGATGAAGAGAGAGGATTATGAAAGGTCTATAGAATATGTTTGAATAGAATGGGGACCCTTAGGGAAAATGGAACAAGGGAACCTCATATTTATTCATATGGGGTTAGATGCTCATATGACCAATTAGGGTTCATGTGATCGAATAACCTTGAGGGTTCACTAATAAAATCATATTTTAAATGATTATTTGAATATAAAATACATTATTTTTACATATTAGATGATTAATATTGTTAGTGCTTAAATGTTTTTTGTAATTTTTGCTGGGATACAATAAATATTTAAAGACAATACTATAAATGTTAAATTCATGTTGCAAAAGATTCCCCATGACATACAGAAAGTAAAGGACCAATCCTAAAGCTCATAAATGAATAATCAATACAAAAAAGAGATAAAAACACCATAAATTCATCATTCACATAATGAATCAATCAATCGCGATGTGAAATATATCAGAAAGGTGAGGTGGGATAAATATGGGATGAAAATTGGTTTCTGGAGAAAGATATCATGTGTCATGTCAGGACATATATATGTCATTCTATGACATACAAAAAAAAGAGAAAAAAGTCATTCAGAGCATGAAACAAGCCATAAAAAAGATCGACTACTAAAATTCACATTGCAAAATAACTATTCCTTATATGAAACACTTTAAAATGATACAAAATAAATACCTTTAACATAGTAAATTTCAAAAGATGCCTTTTAATTCACCATTATGACTTGAGTCGATGGAGATCCATGTATTTGGTGATTAATGATGAATGGGGATACTTTTTAGGCCTATAAACAGATGCCCATGGGGATTGTAAAATATATTAGTAAATCTAGGTAATTGTCTATTGTGTTTAGGAATAAGGATTTCATATTTTTCGGTTTTCTGTTTTAATTTTATTTTGGTTTCTTTCCCATGTAATTTCAATTCCATATTTTTATTCAAGTGATTATTTTTACACACTTTATCAATATCAATCTATCTATTTCCCTCTTTCCACCATGATCTATTATACTCATTATGGTGAGAAATTTAACTTATTCTTGTCCATGGGGGAGGATTTTAAACATTCTGAAATTCTTATGCTTTAATTTCAAAGTGATTTAATTATGTTTGTAGTGGATGCGAGAGAAGTTCATGGGTGTGGAGATCATCCACCATGACATGAATCTCAAATTAATCCCTATTATTTAATTTAAATTAGTTCCCTACCTTATCTCTAGTAAACTCTTCATATGATGGATTTCAGGTTTCTCTAAGTGATGAATCAGCATACAATGTAGCTGGTTCTAGTAAGGTGTTACATTCTAGATCAAGTTGTTTATCTTATTTGTCTATTAGAGGAGGTGAGATTTGGTGTTCTAGTGAGATCTTTAAGGAGTTCTAAATTTCAAAATCAATGAATTAAATAATATTAATTTATGAATGATATTTCATAAATAAATTATGAAATTTAATTTAAACAACCATAAATGAATACTGAAGGAACCTATATAACCAAACACTTGGACTAAGACTTTTCCTTATGAACATCATTCTGTTTTGCAACTACATGTTAGGATAGTTTTATATTTTCATTCAAATTATATTTTTTACAAAATCAAATTTCATTATTTTATAAATAATAGATAACAAAAATATAAAAAGTGGATTAAGAAAAGTGATTGAACCACTGTAAGGCTCCTCAAGTGAGATGACCCTGGTCAGCCACTATGCTACATTAAGAAATAAATTTTAGCTTTTTCACTACCCTATGATAAATATTTCAGTATTAAAATCAATAGATATCACATGAATTAGGGTTCATTACTAGGTTTATTCATGGACATGGGTGCATAATTATATGGGTTTATAACCCTAGTCCATCATGGAAACTTCCCACGTGGAAAGGGTTCTTACACAAGGCCTCATAACCCAGTCGCAAGAACTGAGGGTCCATATCCAAGGTTTTCTAATCCTTATACATGAATATGGTTCAGTTAACAAGGTCATGTGATAAAGTAAAAACAACTAAATATAAGGGATAGTGTTATTGTGACTATGGATGAAAGAAAAAATTGCATGAATACTCCTCACATAAAGAGGGTTCAAGACCAAGGGCCCATGAAAGAGCCACATCGACAAAGGGTGAATGGCCAAGAGCACATGAAAAAAGTGCATGAGGAAGCCTTCATGAAAATGGATGTGTTTCCAAGGTTAATATCATGCATTACCATGGGAACTTATCCAATGGTGTATAAATGTCTCTTGTAATCGAGCATGTTCATGATAGCATTGCATGAAGCCTCTTCTCAAGACTACACTATAAAGAGATTATCCACTTATGTGAACCACATGGTGGATTCGTATAGATATGGGTGTATATTCAAGGTCATGTGAGGGTTTCATGTGATGTTTAAAAAATAATTTGATCATCTAAGGGATAGGAGATCTCAAGATGGATTCGCTCATGGTGTATGGTTACCTGGATAACGTTTCCAAAAGAAACAACCCTTCTCCTAATCTCTCTACCTCTTTTTTGCATGCTAGTGGTTATGTGAGGTCTTACTCCTACTTCACATATAGAGATATTATGAGAACAAGAAACACAAATGTGCCCTATTTTCCTAAAATGTGATCTATCTTGAAGATATTCGAATGGTCTCCACCCTCTATGCCTTGGAAAAGGCCTTGGTATTTATAGAGGGGTTATCACTTCCTTTTCTCATCTAATTAAGGTGACGTGTATGATAAATACACTCCATTGATCACACTAACTCGCTCATCCTTATATCAAAGGATTTTATCATTTCAAGTCATGTATTCAAAACTATAAAACTCTTGGCCTTATAAAACTCTTGCGACATGAAATATTCTAGTGTTGAGTCTTTGAATGATCGACTTCTCATGATAGGATTGTTGGTGGATCTTAATCATGTAATGAAACTGACGTTGTCTTAGATGGGATTCTTTGGTGTATGTTTTTATTCATGTGATGTTGTGGAGATGCATGATGGATTCATGTAACTAAGTCTTGTTCATGTGATGCATTCTTATTGAACCTGAATTCATGCATGATAATAAATACGTGATTGGCCTCTTGCAACTTTGTTTTGAATTTTATAGTTTCCCATTCTTTGAATAAAAACATATGTAACACCCCAAGCTTCCACGGTATGCTTCTCTTTGAATAATACAGTAGCGTGTGTTGTACGCAACTTCGTGTTCTAACACACACCACAACCAGTCATACTAGCCGTTATGAATAGTAATACCCACTTTTTGAAATTTTATAAATTTTATCTTTCAAAATTGAATTCATTTTTGGATTCATAATATCGAAATTATCCTAGGGTGAAATTTTGGTGTTTTTCTGAAAACTTTCAATTTTTTATGAATAGTGAAAAACATTGAGTCATGTTTTAAAAGCGAATATTTATTTAAATAATTATTTATTTTATTTAAATTTAATTAAAGTCAAAATGGATATATAATACCTATATAATTTCAATTTAATTCATTGGTGTTAGTTTAGAATCATTTTAGATATATAAAAATTTTATGTAACTTTTCACCATCTTTTACCCACCTCCTAGGAGAATTTGGAAATTCACATAAAACCTAATTTTACCATTTCTGTGAGTGTAATTTCAAAAATCATAGAGACATATTTAATATCAAGTAGTAAAATTTGGTTCAATGAGATGAAAATAATTTTTTGTGAATAGTAAATTTTTACTTTTATTTACCACGTTAAAAGTAAATAGGGTAATTAAGGGTAAAAATGATATTAATATTACCCTAAAACATGTCCTAATTGTATTGGACAAGTTTATCTCGACCAAAAAAACCTTAGGAATAAAATATTATCATTTAGGTCCACTTGGATTAGATTAGGAGATTTATTATTATTTAATTCAAAGAATAGCTAAAAGAGATAAAATCAAAGTTTAATAACTAAAACATTTTTAATATAGGGTTATACATAAGATAAATTCAATTATAAATATTAATTATAAATATAAAAATATTTCTTACATAATGGTATTTTATTTATAATTTTTAGACATTAAATAATTTAATTTATTTATGACACAATGGTAATGCAGTAATTACCTAATTAATGAAGTATTAAAATAATTGATATTATAAATGTCAAAATAAATGTAATTTGAGACTTTTAATGAATTACAATAATTTTATAGTTTAATATGACATATTATGATTGGTTATATAAATTGTTTCGAAGTAATAATGTTGTTATAAAATTATCAAAAAAACAAAATACCCAATAGTGTCAAAATTGACATAAAAGAGTTTTTAAAACAAATATTATATTATTAATTGATATTCTATTCCTAAAAATCTAATGTTTGGAAAAAGGACTTATATCATGATATTTTTATCATTAATGGACCACTTTGGGGTCTCTTGGATTTATATAGTAATTTTATTAACTATATAATATAAAAATACAAAGAGACATGGTAAATGTCAAACTATTTAACTAAGACTTAAATATAAATGATAAGGTTAATATAGTGACCAAAACCTATCTAAAATCTATTGGTTGAAAGGATTTAGACCCATCCCCACCTTAAACTTTAAATAATCCACTTTTGAGCCATTAGAAACCGAATATGAATTTATTATAAAATAGTATTTCTAGATTTTCAAAAGGTGTCCCTCGCCCCTCTTATAAAAGGGCACTCACCCTTCTCTCCAATTTACACCTTCAAAGCCTTTTGGCTCGGCCAACCCCTACCCAAAAATCCTCTAAACTTCCCTCACTTCAACCTAGAGGCTTTATTTTGATCATAAATCCAACCTAAGGAGCCCTTTTGATCAAATCAAAAGGAAGAACCCGATTAAGAGGTAATGTTTTCACCACCCTCTTTCAAGTTCCTTTCTTCTTCAACTTATTCTTTCTTTGTTATTTACTTTATAAAATAATAACTCCAGTATCTTCTATATACTGTGATATTATTATAAATATGTTATAACCATATTCAGTAATCTATCCATCCTTTGAATGACATGTCAACATACGTGCGTACGTACGGCTTACCGTCTCCATGTCGTGGTGTAATTTTTATTCAAAACATTATTATTTGGATGGGTGTAATAATGATGTGTAATTCATTTAAATAGTAAATATAACATGATAATTATTCTTTATATATGATATACTATCCAATTATATATTATTTTAATATTAAAAGAGTGATATTGTCGCTCGTGCATACGTACGAACTACGGTCTCCACGAACGTGATGAGATTCATTCCCCATAGTATCCATTCAAGTCTATTTCTCATTTGATGATTAAAAATAATGTTTAAGGACTTGATATCATTATGGATATGAATTAGATACAACCTATCCATAACAAACACGGCTTATGTAACAAAAAATATAAAAGAAAACGAGTAAGTTAACACCCGAAACGACGATAATACTAAGATATTATTAACAAAGCAATGTTAAAAATATCATATATGATATCATATTATTGTATATGATTCTTTTATAGTTTAATAACACTTATTTAACCATTATACATGAGGTTAACCTACCCTCAACCAAGGAAAAGTACAAGGTAAGGGTTTATTTTACAATATATTCATTATCTGAGGTTGTTTATACGTAATTATCTACTGGGACCTCTTTATTATCCACATCCATGTTTCTTAAAAATGTATTTAAAATCATTCTTAATATTTTACAGACTATGGGTTAAATTCATTTATACCCTTGTTGAATTTTTATAAGAAGTTTATATAATAATATTTCTGTCATTTTCCAAACAAGGTCCTTTTTAACCTTTTCGACAGAATTAAGGCAAGAATGTCTTTTTAACTTATTTGGTGGGTGCGGCTATTTTCCGCCGTTATAAAATAGTTGAATCTTACCTTACAAGATTATAAGAATATTTTCAAAGTAAATGTTTTATTTTATAATTATGTGACTTTTAAATTATTTCAAAAAGAGAGATATTTCTCTCAAATAGTTTTGATTTCATCTATGTCAACATCCTTTGATGGATTTTAAGCTTATTTGAAGTTTATTTATTATGATAAAAAACTTTCATATTGTATTGAAGGTTTTTTGATATTTTTGACTTTGGATGTGTTATTTTTATACCATTCATGGTTTATAGAGAAAGTATTGACATTTCTAATGCTATTTTTAATACGAATGTTTATGTTAGGTTTAAACCTGTTCATATGAGGAATGCATTGGACTTAATATGTGACATGTAGAGCCTGATATATCTCCTCAATGCATTGGTAGGTCTCATGATACAAACTAGTGTCTTGGAATGATTCCTTGACAAAATATTATTTGTAGTCTTGGCACGAGGCCTTGACTATGTGGTTATGATAGTCTGGCATTATGCATCCCTTCATTATGAAAGTGGTTATTGATATTTCATGTGATTATTCGACTAGTAGAATATCCTTGTGAATAAGTAAATGGAATTATTTTATTTTATCTTTTCCATATTATGCTGAAGTTAAAGTTTAAAAATCTTTTGTTTTAGTTATACATTGCCTTAAATGTTTATGCTTATTTATGAAAGTTTCCACTATATTGTTATCCTTACTGAGAATCTAAGCTCACCCCTTTCAATGTTTTATTTTTCCCAGGATGTGAAGAACTAATTTATGAATGATCTATAGGGATAGTGTGAGGGGATATGAAGACAAGATGTTGTTGGAGTTTTTTTACTTTATGATGTAATGTAAGACTTGTGAATATATCCAGTGTTTCCAAGGCTACTAAACTAATTGGTCTTTCGAGATTTGATCTTTTGTGATCATAACAATGTTATGTAATAATGCATCGACTCTAGGTAACTGGGGTTGGGGCATCACAGTTGGTATCAGAGGAACTTTAGTACAAACCTTGGAAGCTAGATTTAGATAAACTCTGATTAGAGCACATAGCCCTAAGATAAACTTTGAGGATTAGTATAGAAGAACTTCCTAGAATTTTGGTATTGTAGATATTTTGTGAGTTTTATGAGAAATACATCCATATTTGGATATGAGCAGGTAGAGGCGGCTCTGGCACAGATGTACCTAGGGGTAAAACCCAAAAACACCGCTTTGAGCTAGACTCGAACGAGAACTGGTGCACGACAATAGGCTTTGCTGCACTCTTGGTTACGACACTCCCAGGGGATATGCTTAGGATAATTATCATTTTCTTTAAAAACAATTATGAAGGGTTTATGAGTATATACTTACTCAAAGAAAACATTTTTATGATTATGGATTATATCCATAAACTATTCAATTTATGTTAAGTGTTTTACAAGTATGGAATTATGTATTTTGAATCATAAATTGATCTAGTTTATGCCATTGTTTAGAAATGGTTCCTAGGGGAAGGAATGGAAACCATATCAAAGATCCAACTCCATTTAGGGATTTCCCTCCTATTCAAGATAATTATAGTGGAGCTGGTGATGCAACTGGTGCTGATTAGCTAATCACTGTACTGGGACAACTCACTCAGGTTATGAATAATAACCTTACCCATATGGAACACACTGATCCGCAGTATGGAGGATCAATGTTAGATCGCTTCATGAGGCAACAACCACCAACATTCAATGGGAGTAAAAATACCTTAGTAGCTGAGCAATGGATAAATTCCCTAGAGAAAATATTTCAAGCTTTGGAGAGTAGTGAAAGGGAAAAAGTTATCATGGCAGTTTATCGCATCACTGGAGTTGTTGATCAATGGTGGTAAAAGATAAAAAAACACAAAGGAAGATGATGAAGTATCAAATATGGAATGCAGGGAGTTCAAAGAGCTTTTCTTAGAAAAATACTTTCCTCGTGACCATCAAGCAGATATGGAAAGGCAATTTCTTAGTCTAAGGAAAAAGGAGGATGAGAATGTCGCAAAGTATAAGGCTAACTTTACAAGGTTAGTGAGGTATGTTGCAGATTATATACATAACCCAAGAAGTAATATTGATCATTTCTTTGATGGGTTAAAAACGTTTCTCCATCGAGTATTAGTCTCACAAAAATTCTCGTTGTACGAAGATATTTTCTCATGTGCTATCAAGATATAAAAGTAATTCTCTAAGTCTTATGACTTTAAAGCAAAGCAGGAGAAGAAGAGATCTGGTGATCACTCTGGGAATGGAAATAAGGGGAATAAGGGAAAAGTTTAATATCCATCTTGTATTAAATGTGGGAAGAAACACCCTGGTACTTTCTTAAAATGAATGGGAGTCTGTTACAAGTGTGGTGAAAAAGGCCACCAAGCTCGTGATTTCAAGGGGAAGAAGGAAGCTACCGATGTCCAATGCTACAATTGCAAGGAGATGGGTCATTATGAACATGAATATCCTAAGAGTCAGGGGAACTTACCTCAGAAAAGGCCAAGGGATCATGGCCAAACTTATGCTATCACTACTGCTGAGGTAGAACCTCCAAAAGACATGGTGGTAGGCAATTTAATGGTTTCCTCAAGTTTAGAAAATGCATTATTTGATTCTGGATCATCGCATTGTTTCATATCTTCCCAGTTTTTTAAGAAAATTAGATATTTCTAATTTGATTTAATAAGGTAGTTGTTAGTTAAAACTCCTAAGGGAAGTATCATTGCAATAAATTTTTGTGAATCAGTCCCCATTAGAGCACATAAAATGTTCTTTATCTGTGGATCTCATCATCATACCTATGATTTAATTTGATATAATCCTCTGTATGGATTGAAATTCAGACCATGATGCAAAAATTTATTGTAAGAATAAGGAGGTTACTATTTTTGATGATGATGATAAGGAACACCTTATCCTTAGAGCGGAATCATCACCACCTAATTCTTACCTAGATCCACCCCAGTAGCTCAACTAAATTAAATTATTGGGGAGGAAGAGAATGAAATGACTGTGGGTGAGGAAATGAATGTTCAAATAGAGGATGTACCTATTGTGAAAGAATATGTAGATGTGTTTTATGAAGATTTACCTGGACATCCTCCAGAATGAGAAGTTGAGTTTTCCATTGATTTAATTCCTAGATCAAGGCCTATATCGAAGACCCCTTATATAATGGCCACTGTGGAATTAATTGAACTAAATAAATAGAGGAATTGATTAATAAGGGATTTATTCGCCCTAGTGTTTCTCCATAGGGATCCCCTGTCATTTTTGTTAAGAACAAAGATGGATCTATGAGGTTATGTATCAACTACAGGGAAATCAATGCTATAACAATAAAGAATAGGTATCCTCTACCTCGAATTGATGATTTATTTGACCAACTATATGGAGCTCAATACTTTTCTAAGATTGACCTTCGATCTGGATACCATCAGTTGTGTACAAAGAAGGAAGACATTCCGAAGATAGCATTTTGAACCAGGTACGGGCATTACGAGTTTACAGTAATTCCTTTTGGGCTGACTAATGCACCCTCTATTTTCATAGATCTAATGAACAGAGTTTTCAAGGAATATCTCGATGATTTTGTAGTTGTATTTATTGATGATATCTTGGTATACTCCAAAAGCTACAAAGATCATGAAAATAACTTGCACATTATCCTAAAGACTCTGAGAAGACATAAATTATATGGGAAGTTTAGCAAGTATGAATTCTGGCTTCAGGAGATTTATTTTCTTGGCCATATTATCTCTAAAGATGGAATCTCTATTTATCCTTCTAAGACCAAGGCAATCCAAGAATGTCCTACACTGACGAGTATAACTGAGGTACGCAGTTTTATTGGCTTAGCAGGTTATTATCGGTGTTTTTTCCAGAACTTCGCCTGATTGGCTAACCCATTAACGAAACTCGCCTGTAAATGGGTTAAATTTGTTTGGACAAAAGTGTGAATAATGTTTTGAATAACTGAAGAGAAGATTAGTCAATGACCCTATATTGACTCTACCATCGAGGAATGATGGGTTTTTTATTTATAGTGATGCATCGAAGAAAGGACTTGGTTGTGTCCTTATGAAGAATGATAGGATTATTACCTATGAATCACGAGAACTGAAAATTCATGAGCAAAACTATCCTACTCATGATATTGAGTTAGCTGCTGTAATATTTTCTTTGAAGATATGGAGACATTATCTCTATGGTAAAAAATGTGAGATATATACCAATCACAAGAGTTTGAAGTACGTTTTCTCACAGAAAGAACTCAACATGAGGCAAAGGTGATGGTTTGAACTACTCAAGGATTATGATTCCATGATACACTACCACCCAGGGAAGTAAAATAAGGTGGCAGATGTTTTGAGCAGAAAAGATCATGGAGTTTTGAACAAGATGAGAGTTGAAAAGGATCCTATATAAATGGATCTAGTGAAGAAGGACATGGGAATCACCATGGAAGGTGAAACATCAATACTTTTTCAAATGGTTGCCAAACCATCTTTACTGAAAAGGATTAAGAGTTCTCAGGCCAATGATGAAGAGTTTAAAAACAAGATTAAAGTTGTGAATGATGGGAGATTTAGTGACTTTGTGTATGAAGATGGAATTTTAAAATTTGGGAAGATACTTTGTGTTCTCGATATACCTGATCTAAAAAGGGAATTGTTGGACGATTCTCATAGTTCCAATTTCTCTATACACCCTGGGAGCACCAAAATGTATAGAGATTTGAAGGAACATTTTTGGTGGGACAACATGAAGAGGGAGATTGTTGATTTTCTGTCAAGATGTATGGTTTGTCAACAAGTGAAAGTTGGAAGGCAACAGCCTGGAGGAGTCATGCAACCTCTTCCCATACCGAAGTGGAAATGGGAAAAAAATATGATGGACTTTGTCATGGGGATACCAAAGACTTCTAGAAGGAATGATGCAATATGGGTTATTGTTGATCGTCTTACCAAGTCAGCACATTTTCTTGCAATAAGAGAAGATCTAACACTGGAACATATAGCAAGACTATATATTAATGAAGTTTTGAGACTTCATGGAGTACCCCTATCGATTGTTTATGATCATGATCCCCATTTTACTTTAAGATTCTGGAAGATTCTTTAGAATTCCTGGGATACTGAACTTCGTTTGAGCACCTCCTACCACCCTCAAACAGATGGACAATCACAATGGACTATTCAAACCTCAGAAGACATGTTAAGATCATGCTCACTTGACTTTCAGAGTATGTGGGATCAATATTTACCTCTGGTGAAATTTTCCTATAACAATATCTTTTATTCAAGTATTCGGATCGCACCATATGAAGCGTTGTACAGAAAGAGATGTCGCACGCCAACCTATTGGGATGACATTAGTGAAAGAAAACTTGAAGGCCCAGAACTGGTGGAGGAAACAATGGAAAAGGTGAATGTAATCCAAAACCACATCAAAGCAGCTCAAAGTAGGCAGAAGATCTATGCCGATAATCGAAGGAAGGATTTGGAATTCCAGGTAGGAGATCATGTTTTCTTGAAGGTATCTCCATGGAAGGGAGTTATACGTTTTAGTAAGACAAGTAAATTGAGTCCCAGGTACATCGGACCTTTCAAAATTCTAGAACGAATTGGTGATGTAGCTTACTGTTTGGTAATGCCACCAAATCTCTCCAAAGTTCACGATGTGTTCCATGTATCACTGTTGAGAAAATACATGCATGACCTAGCGCATGTACTCACCTATGAGGAATTAGAACTGGAACCTGATCTATATTATTGCGAATAGCCCTTCAGGATTCTTGGTACCAGAGAACAAGTGCTGAGAAACTGGACGACTCATCTGGTAAAAGTTCTATGAGGAAACCATAAGATGGAAGAGGCAACGTGGGAACCCGAGGAACTTATGATGAAGAACCACCCGAGTCTCTTCATGCGGTAGTATTCTAGAAATTTTGAGGACGAAATTATTTGAAGTAGGGTAGAATGTAACACCCCAAGCTTCCACGGTACGCTTCTCTTTGAATAATACAGTAGCGTGTGTTGTACGCAACTTCGAGTTCTAACACACACCACAACCGATCAAACTAGCCGTTATGAATAGTAATACCCACTTTTTGAAATTTTATAAATTTTATCTTTCAAAATGGACTTCATTTTTGGATTCATAATATTGAAATTAGCCTAGGGTGAAATTTTGGTACTTTTCTGAAAACATTCAATTTTTTATGAATAGTGAAAAACACTGAGTCATGGTTTAAAAACGAATTTTCATTTAAATAATTATTTATTTTATTTAAATTTAATTAAGGTAAAAATTGATACATAATACCGATATAAGTTCAATGTAATTCATTGGAGTTATTTTAGAATCATTTTAGATATATAAAAATTTTATGGAACTTTTCACCATCTTTTAACCACCTCCTAGGAGAATTTGGAAATTCACATAAAACTTAATTTTACCGCTTCTGTGAGTGGAATTTAGAAAATCCAAGAGACACTTTTAATATCAAGGAGTAAAATTTGGTTCGATGAGATGAAAATATTTTTTGGTGAATAGTAACTTGTTACTTTTATTTACCACGGTTAAAAGTAAATAGGGTAATTAAGGGTAAAAATGATATTAATATTACCCTAGAACATGTCCTAATTCTATTGTAAAAGTGTATCTCAACCAAAAACAACCTTAAGAATAAAATATTATCATTTCGGTTCAGTTGGATTAGATTAGGAAATTTATTATTATTTAATTCAAAGAAGAGTTAAAAGAGATAAAATCAAAGTTTAATAACTCAAAAAAAATTAATATAGGGTTATACATGAGCTAAATTAGATAATAAATATTCATTAGAAATATAAAAAGATTTCCTACATAATGGTATTTTATTTATAATTTTTAGACATTAAATAAGTTAATTTATTTATGACACAATGGTGATGCAGTAATTACCTAATTAATGAATTATTAAAATAATTGATATTATAAATATCAAAATAAATGTAATTTGAGACTTTTTATGAATTCCACTAATTTTATAGTTTAATATGACATATTAGGATTGGTTATATAAATTGTTTTTGAAGTAATAATGCTGTTATGAAATTATCAAAAAACAAAATACCCAATAGTGTCAAAATTGACATAAAAGTGTTTTTAAAAACAATATTATATTGTTAATTGATATTCTATTCCTAAAAATCTAAGGTTCGGCCAAAGGACTTATGTCATGATAGGTGTATCATTAATGGACGACTTGGGGGTATCTTGTATGTATATAGTATGTTTATTAACTATATAATATAAAAATACAAAGAGACATGGTAAATGTCAAACTATTTAACTAAGAGTTAAATATAAATGATAAGGTTAATATAGTGACACAAACCTATCTAAAATCTATTTGTTGAAAGGATTTAGACCCATCCCCACCTTAAACTTTAAATAATCCACTTTGGAGCCATTAGAAACCGAATATGAATTTATTATAAAATAATATTTCTAGATTTTCCAAAGGTTCCCCTCACCCCTCTTATAAAAGGGCACTCCCCCTTATCTCCAATTTACACCTTCAAAGCCTTTTGTGTAGGCCAACCCCTACCCAAATATCCTCTCAACTTCCCTCACTTAAAACTAGAGGCCTTATTTTGATCATAAATCCAACCTAAGGAGCCCTTTTGATCAAATCAAAAGGAAGAACCCGATTAAGAGGTAATGTTTTCACCACCCTCTTTCAAGTTCCTTTCTTCTTCAACTTCTTCTTTCTTTGTTATTTCCTTTCTAAAATAATAAGTCCAGTATCTTCTATATACTGTGATGTTATTATAAATATGGTACAACCATATTCAGTATTCTATCCATCCTTTGAATTACATGTCACCATACGTGCCTACGTACGGCTTACCGTCTCCACGTCGTGGTGTAATTGTTATTCAAAACATTATTATTTGTATGGGTATAATAATGATGTGTAATTCATGTAAATAATAAATATAACATGATAATGATTCTGTATATATTATATACTATCCAATTATATATTATTTTATTATCAAAAGAGTGATATTGTCGCTCGTGCGTACATACGGACTATCGTCTCCACGAACGCGATGAGATTCACTCCCCATCGTATCCATTCAAGTCTAATTCTCATTTGATGATTAAAAATAATGTTTAAGGAATTGATATCATTCTGGATATTAATTAGATACAACCTATCCATAACAAACATGGCTTATGTAACAAAACATATAAAATAAAACGAGTAAGTTAACACCCAAAACGACGATAATACTAAGATATTATTAACAAAGAAATGTTAACAGATCATATATGATATCATATTAATGTATATGATTCTTGTATAATTTAATAAAAATTATTTCACCATTATACTGGAGGTTAACCTACCCTCAACCAAGTAAAAGTACAAGGTAAGGGTTTATTTCACAATCTCTTCATCATTCGTGGTTGTTTATATGTAATTATCTACTGGGACCTCTTTATCATCCACATCCATGTTTCTTAAAAATG
The DNA here is from genome assembly GCA_963277665.1 of Viscum album. NCBI lineage: Eukaryota > Viridiplantae > Streptophyta > Magnoliopsida > Santalales > Viscaceae > Viscum > Viscum album. The sequence continues at coordinate 69,024,755 of OY728154.1, forward strand.
TATTTCAAATAATTCTTACTATTTTAAAGACAATGGTTTGAAGTCATTTATACCCTTGTTGACTTTTTATAAAAATTTTATAAAGTAATCTTTCTATCGTTTTCCAAACAAGGTCCTTTTTAACCTTTTCGATAAAATTAAGGTAAGAATGTCTTTTTTAACTTATACAGTGTATGTGGCTATTTTCTTCCGTTATAAAATTTTTGAAGCTTCCCTTACAATCTTATAAGAATATTTTCAAAGTAAATGTTTTATTTTATAATTATGTGACTTTTAAATGATTTCAAAAAAAGAGATATTTCTATCAAATAGTTTTGATTTCATCTATGTCAACATCCTTTGATGGATTTTAAGCTTATTTGAAGTTTATTTATTATGATACAAAACTTACATATTGCATTGAAGATTTTGTGATATGTTTGACTGTGGATGTGTTATTTTTACACCATTCATGGTTTATGGAGAAATTATTGACATTTCGTATGCTAGTTTTAATACGAATGTTTATGTTATGTTTAAACCTATTCATATGAGGAATGAATTGGACTTAATATGTGATGGGTGGAGCCCGCTATAGCTCCTTGCTGCATCGGTAGTTCTCATGAGACAAACTAGTGTCTTGGAACAAGCCCATGACAAAATATTATTTGTAGTCTTGGAACGAGGCCTTGACTATGCAGTTATGATAGTCTGGCATTATGCATTCCTTCATTATGAAAGTGGTTATTGATATTGAATGTGATTATTCAAATAGTAGAATATCCATGTGAATAAGTAAATGGAATTATTTCATTTTATCTTTTCCATATTATGCTGAAGTTCAAGTTTAAAAGGCTTTTGTTTTAGTTATAGATTGCCTTAAATGTTTATGATTATTTATGAAAGTTTCTGCTATATTGTTATCCTTACTGAGCATCTGAGCTCACCCCTTTCAATGTTTTATTTTTCCCAGGATTTGAAGAACTAATTTATTAATGACCTACAGGGATAGTATGAGGGGATATTAAGACAAGATGTTTTTGTAGTTTTTTTTACTTTATGATGTAATGTAAGACTTATGAATATATCTAGTGTTTCCAAGGCTACTAAACTAATCTTTCTTTCGAGATTTGATCTTTTGTGATCATGCCAATGTTATGTAATAATGCACCGAATCTGGGTAACTGGGGTCGGGGTGTTACAACATACATGCAAGATGAAGATTACATTCATGTATTCATAATGATTGAGAATTTATAATTGTCTCGAGATGATCACCGAATATTTATAGAATTTCATATGCCAGTTGTATTGAGCATGCATGCAGATCCTTCGATGGTCGTTGGTTGAAGATTATCACTAACGTCGATCAAACAGCTTAGATTAAATGGATAATATGACCCTTCTTATATTCATATGTTCTTAAGAGAAGGAACAATTTCATATGAAATTTTAATCCCACATAAAATTTTTTAATGCCTTGAAATATGTTAATAAGTAAACTTGTTCCCTTTGGCTACTATGTGTGGGTACTAGGGTCTTCTCCAGATTCCTGCTAGTCTTGGCCCATTTCAGCACCCTCCTCTGTGCTACTGACCCACAATATAGCTTCACTCTTATAACATGTGTTCATATTCACACACTCACCCATGTTATCATGCAATCTAGTTGTGCTAGCTCCCATGCGTGGTTAAGGTGACTCTCATATGTGCATGGTCGAACTGGTTGGCAGGCTATCCATGGTTGGCCTATTTTTTTACTAATTCATACTCAAAATATTTAAAGAAATAATAATTAATATATTCTATAGGGACTAAAATATCTTCTATTATAAAATTAATCCCAAGCCATTATTCTCAAAACTGCCACCCCCAAACCACCTATATTATCAAAAATCCCTCATGTAAAATATAAATTATTTTCACACTTGATTTTTTAGAATTATCCAAAAATACTCCCAAAATATTTCATGCAATAAATTACTTTTTAATGGACTTAAAACTTCTCAAATACACCAATAGAAAAGTACATGGTACACATTTATGGGTCCCAACATTTATTTTTTAAAAAAATAATTTGTCCTGTACTAGTAACCTTGGGATTGATAATTGATTCATGATATTTTTTGTGAAGTTAATTGAATTTTTGAGATTGTAGTTAATATTGGCTGGTGTGTGATTTTATGACCTAGAGATTAATATTGTTTTAGGGTTAAATATAGTAATAATTTCTTGAATAATATATGGTTTCTCTATGGTTTAATGTCTTATATATTCATATGGTTTTTGGAAAGGTATATTTTAGAGAATTTATGATTAGGGTATATACATACCATAGTGTATGATTATACAAAAGATTAATGTTGTTTTAGGAAATATAAGTAAATTAATATATACAAAGATATTAAGATATATGTAATATTATAAGTTAAACCCTGAATAATAAATATCTTAAGAATATCCTCGCTTACTTTTATCAATGATTAATAATTAAAATTTTGAGGATGGAATTTATTTAAGGGGTAGAATTTAAAGAACCAAGATTTTGGATCCTTTAAATTGATATTATCATAGATATATAGAGTCTCATAAAACACTAAAATAATGAAACACCTAAAAAAATGAACCGTGATGTATTAAAATTACAAAAATAATATAACCATCAGTACATAAAAATATAATAATCAATTAAAATAATTACATATTAAGATTTCTTTTTTATTTTAAAAAGGATTCCTTTTGATAAAACATTGTATTTTACCTTAATTTGATCATAGTTAAAATTTTATTGTAGGTGTTATTTATATTTACAAACTAAAATGTCAGTATTAAATTATTTATAAATTTATATAAAATAATATTATAGTCACTTGAATTTTAAAATGGTTATTTTTTTACAAAATGATATATTCTTCATATTTTTTATTTTAATTTAAAAGATAAATTTATTGATTTTATAATTTGAAATAGTTTGGATAAATTTAATTTATGGATTCATCAATTCAATATTATCTTAATATTATTTTTTATATTTACCTAAATTGATTTATTTTTTAGTGAATAGTGAAAAATATAGTTTTTACCAAAACTGTAACTTTTATTATATAAGAAAGACCTAGAATTGTATAAAAAGTTTTAATTGGTTAAATATGTATTTATTAATTAAAACTATACATTTTAAAAATAATTTTTTGAATTGACAAAACCTGTGATTAACATTTTAAAGACTTAAGTAATATTTTCTGAAAACACCCATTTTGGTCTTTTCTTTTAAATAAATATTATTTTTGGTATCATTTGGTTTTATATTTATTTTAAAGACACATAAAAGTTTTTATAATAAAAAATTTGTATTATGAAAATCAAATGCATTGATAGTTTTATCGTACACATAAATTTTAATCTTAAAAATACACTTTTTCTAAAAATAGGTTTTTACTCATTACATGCACTAATATTAAAATTAAGTTTTACGACCCATGTAAAGTTTATCTAATAAAAATTATTTAATATTTATAATTATAAGGTCCAAATTGTTTAATTTTTCATTTTATTTTTAGGATTAAAAATGAAATTACTTAGGTAACAAATAGTTACCGCGATATAGCCAAAATGGTAAAAGTTAAAATTATAAGAGTAAAGAACTTAGAAAAATGTTTAAATCATGTGTTAAAATGATTTATTGAGGTATGATCAACCTTATATCATACCCCAATCCATTATTATCCATTTTGGAGTCTTCTTGACCTATGAAACATATTATCATTTTATATTAATTTGAAATATTTACAAAAAATGTCATTCTCGCCAATTGTAAAAGGGATCTCTCTCCACCCATTAAATACCACATTAAAAATTAGTTTCCACCAAAAAATATTACCATTATAATTCATTGATAATAATTTTCCTTCCCCTTATTCCTATGTTTATAAGATATTATATTAAGACCTCCATTTCCAAGGATTCTTCCAAGGAAAATCCCAAGTCCACAATGTGAGTACTTCTTTCCTTATTTTTTTATTTCTTACTTTACTAAATATAATTTTCTAATTACTAAATAATTAAATGATTATTTTTTGTATATATAATGTTATCATTCTAAGTTAATAATTATTAACCACCTTTTCCCCATTATATTTAGAAAAAGGTTACTGTCATTTGTGAGTTGTGTGGACTACCACCTCCACGAAGCGACAACTTCATTTATTTTCACCAACACATCTATTTATTTGTTATAAGGTTGAAATTGAAGAATAAATGAAAAAATATATATAATTATGATTATTAATAGAAAAATTATAATCCACATCCTTCCCCTCTCATTCTTTGAGAAATGAAAATGGTAATCATTTATTGGAAGACTACCGCCTCTAGGAAGTAACATGTCTTCTTTTTCATTTAGTTTCATTATTATTTGTTAAAATATCTAAAAATATGATTCAATTCCTTTAAATTATCCAAATAATATAATTATTCGTCTATAATAATATTATTATTCAGAAAGAAACCCCTTTCATAATCATAATCATCCCATCAATTATTGTGTGTTCATGTTTGGGTCAGTCAAACCATCTACTTGAACAATGCTATCAAATAATATAATGAATGACTATGGAAAATTAATCCCTAATAATATATGATATATATATATAATAAATAAATATTCTATTTTGGTTCTATAATTGCAACATTAATATATAAATCATTAATTAAGTTACCATCATTTATTTGTTAAGAATCATTGAAACGTAATGATCGCCAATTTTGTATACAGGAACCATAAAAAATACTTCCATAGAATGAATTTATAACATTAAAAAAATTATAAAACATCAATTCAAGTAAAATTTATTATCTAGTAATGGTGAACTTTGGGATAAGAATGAAGAACAATGTTTTTATTATGAAACTATTTCAAAACTATCAAGATTAAAAACAATCGATGTTGACACTTAATAATAAATAAGTAATATACATGTTAAAAGTAATTTTAAATGAATTTTATAAAATTTTATGGATATAAATAAGGATATAAAATATATTATTAAGATGGTTATTTTTGTTATACATGAGATTAAATAACTTTAGTGGAAGTTGGGAATTAAGGTATGGATTTCTTATCTCAAATTTTCATCCCTTGAGACATAATTCTTATTATACACCGTGTTTTATTTAGAATTGTGTGTCTAATACCCATTTAATATTTTTTATCATGATCCTATCATTATTTATGGTATTAAATTTCTCATTTTAAATCATATCCTTCAAAGGTTTTTGACTCAAATTTTTCTAATGTTGTAAGGGGTTCTTTATCTGAAATTGAAATTTCTTAGGACATGTTTGATATTGCATACCATAATTTATTTTTATGGTGTTATCACTTCCCTATTTACATTAAGTATAATGACTAAATTTCATCTCATAATATTTTAATTTTCATTTTATGGTAACTATCTCTCATGTTCTTTTAGTTCTTATGTTATAATTACTATAATGGTTTTAGTTAACTTAACTCCATTCATTGAGAAAAAATTATTCGTATTGAACTTATTTCTTTAAATATTGGTTTCTTATACCATAATATTTTATTTAATGGTATATTATATCTCTCTTTAGTGTAAAATGAATTTTTTATTCAAATACTTTATCATGATGAAATTTATTTCTCAAAATTATATCATTATTAAGAGTAATTTACAACCTCTTTAATGATGGTTTCTCCTCCTTATCAATATTTTCCTTTCCCACTAATTTCCACCTTTATAATTTGAAACCTAGTTATGGGTTATCTCATGTGACCTTCATATTTTCCTTTACCTCTTTTAAAAATGATGTTTTGTTAAGCTTTTTATGATGTGTATTTTTAACAAATATATTTCAAAATATTAGAAAGTTTTTCCATCACTTCAAAATCAAATATTTTATCTTCAACCCAAAATTTATTTTAATAAAATTTATATCTTTTAAATGATATATCATTTAAATTTATTTTTCAAAAAAATCAAAAAAAATTACTTTACCTTTTTGAAAATAACTTTTGAATGTGGCTCATAATTTCTTCTGTTTACGATAATGTTTAAAAAAAATTATAAAGACTTTTTTTAAGTTTTTCTTCCATGTGAAAAAATATTTCCACAAAATTTTTCATTTTATAGGAAACTTTCCTTTATATTTTCATTGTTTTTAAAAGAAATTATTTTTCTTCTAGATTTATAAATTATTTATTCTAAAATTATTTTAAAAGAGCAATGATATTTTTTATTTCCAAAGTAATTTTTTTCTAAAACTTCAAGAAATTATGTTTTATCTAATTCATTATACTTTGATATATATTATTCCTGATCGAGGATATTATAAAAATGTAAACATGCACATTCTTTCTCTAGATGACTTATTTAATGTTATTTTATATCAAATATATGATCCATCACTACCTTTTTCTTTCATAACCTTCTACCTTTAATAGGAATAAAATTTCTTCTAATGAATTTTATTTTTGAATACCCTAATTTCCATTTATTTTATTGAAGGGTGTTCACATAGATTCCATGTATCAAAAATTGTCCCATATCAACCTGACCCATCACCCGATCCAGCTCATAATAAGGCCTCAAGTTCCCCTCCCCATACTCGATAGGCTACTGACTATGGGTGAGGGCCTAAAAGGATATGATGTAGATATTATTACCTCATATCAGAGTATAATAACATAAGAAATAAAATTAATATATACACATCAATAGATATTGGAGTGTGTATAAATAAATAAATAAATGGAAATAACTTTAATAAATGGAATGCTTTATACAGACTCAAGGAAAAAAAATACAGATATTGGTTTCCCATTAATCCAACCACATATAAATAATAAAAAATAAAAAATAAATATACAAGTATTTAATGATACTCTGAGATGAACACATACTCAATCTCCATGAGTGTTGAATATCTCTAAGATGAACCTTGGACTCCACACAATCCATCTCACTCTAACATGAAACTCTAAGCCTCTTCTTAGTTCATTGCATCCCATGATCAACCTGAAATAAAACATAAGGTCTACATGCACACCTTGGTTCATGTATAGGGGGTGAGAAATAAATCTCAGTAGGACACCCCCAATGGTGGTCCCAACATCTACTATAACATGTGATATTCTCATACTAGTTTAATGAGTCTGCTAGCATAAGAAGAAAACAAAAGATAGAAAAGAAACAAAAAGGGTTAAATAAAATAAAACATCAAACCATGGTTTCTAGACTAACACCCAAGGTAAATATACCCCACTATGGATCCAGCTAGAGGAGTTACAAAATATTTCTAGAAAATCCACAACATTAAGAACATCTACTTGTTCAAGAAGAAGCTCCAAATGATCAACATATGGGAAGGAACTAAATCAAACCCTAGGATATAATTATATATATCTAAAACATTGAATCATATCTATTGAGATCTAGGAATCTAATGGTATGATATGAACTGGTGGTAGGGACTCCCTATTAACCTTAGGAGGATACTACTAAGTCCCAAAAGTTCTGCAGAACTAACTGGGTGACAAAGACCTATCACCACATATATGGGCTACCTAAATAGGCCCAAAATAAAATGAAAACTATTCCCTAGGAGTTAAATATACCCTACTATCCACTAACCCTTTCCAAGATTATAAATTAAACTAGGGTGGATACACTCATCCAACTCGTCTATAATCTCCCTAGACTCTCCTCACAGCAACCATCCCATAGAGGAGAAAAACTGAATCAATATGAGGGCTAACACCTGATCCAATAATATCCCAAATGTCTCCTATCTCATATAAACCTATATAGGAGCAACATTAAACCTCCAATCCAAAGATCAATCACCAAGTTTGGTTGTACTCGACAAACCAACTAGAGTTGTTGAGACTGGAATAGGCCATCTCGGATTCCAACAAGCATGGGTCACCCTCCGCGGTCTCCAAAACTTAAAATAAAGAAGAAAACCCTAAAAGGGTATCCTTTAAAAAACCAAACCTTAGGATAATACCTCCAAAATAAACCACATCCAGTTTCATATCTCACAACCTAAATATCACTCACCTAGAATGGTAACCTCAAGAAGAACCGTTCCCAGAAGGGTAACCTAAATTTTCTCCATGCCTAAAAGTGAAACCTCTAACCACGCCATTCCCAGAAGGGAAACCTTGAAAAAAAACCCACCCAAAAAGGTCATTCCTCAAATAGGTCTCTCAAAACAATCTCAAACTCTCCCAACAACAACTAGATATACTCAACATCCTACGATGTTGTCATAACCTGAAGTCTTCTAAAAAACCACACCTTGAGTAATAAATAGTGAAGTTTATCCAAGAAGTCACTTAATCCCACCTTATATAAGTTTTACATTAAACCTAAAACAAACTCCCATAGTATCCTCAACCAAGGGGACCAATAAGCACAAACCCTCACCTGATCCACATAGTACACAACTTAACCCACAAAAGGATTATAGAACAACAACCTCAAAGGAATACTCATACAAAACTATATCTATATAAAACACCATCTAGATGGACTCTGATCAATAAAAGGATTCAACCATCACAATTTATGTAGAAAAACACTCAAAATGTACTACTCACAGGTCCAGTTTTGACTATGGGGAACAAAGACACCCAAAACCCCTTTACTAAAAAAAATTCACAACATGTACTTATGAGTACAAGGCGTTTACTCTCAAAGGTTCACCTGTCCAGGTTCTTCTACATGGAAAAGTCACACCTAGGGTCTTATCGTATCCTACTACATTACTAGGAGATAGATGGGGTCTTCCCATGTACTATTACATGTCCATGTCCCCCTCACATTGGGTGTCTTCCCAAGTACCTGACCACATGGCCAAGTACCACAACACAACGTGTACTATGAGTACACAGTGTGTAGTTCCAAAAGCTCTTCCTTCCCATGTACTTGACTAGATGGTCATGTTCCAGTACACTGGGTGTACTCCGGGTACACGGTGTGTAGTCCCAAAATCCATGCATGCCCAAGTACTTGACCATATGTCCAAGTATTTATACATATATTGAACTTAAAGTAAATGGTATTTAATTCTAAAGAATTCATCTTCTCAAAATAGGAATAAAACATGGTGTGTGTTCATTGAACCACATGTCGTGTTAATAGGATTTTAGAATGGGAAACCCTTGAAAATCTCTCTAAACCCATAATTTCCCTCAAAAATCACTAGATCAACCCTATAGGGGTACCCAAAAATCCAAAAAAAAAAGTTTAAAATTTAAAATCGACTATCCTATATGGATTTACATAAAAAAATTAAAATTTTCCTAAGTCTAAGTGGAAACTACTGAAGCTTCATTCTGATTTATGGTCTACAGATGTTGCACGATGATCTGGCTCCTCCCAAGCTCTGTGGTGACACCTCCCTCTCTACCTCTATATATCTCCATCTACATCTCCTCTATTGGACATGTAAAAGGATATCCCCCAAGGGGAGTACATGAGAATAAAAGGAGAAAGGGATAAAATTAAATATAGAAAATATAAAAAGGAAAATAAAATAAAAGAAAAAAGAAAAGGGGGTATGGACTCAGCCCTAGTGCCCGATGTGAGGTTATGCTTCACCTAGGAAAATCCCCCCATTTCAGACTCAACCTTGGAGTCAAAATCACAATATGATAATTTAAACAAAATATATAATCAAATTAATATGCAAAAATAAATAATATTTAATTAATTAAAAATTAATTATTCCCCCAAAATTTGAAAGACTCTAAATTACACAAAACTCTTAAACTAAGGTAAAAACCATATTATAGGACCAATGATGTGGTCAGATAAATTATATGAGAGATCCTATTGGGATAAATTACCACTTTTTCCTTTAAATACCACCTGATAAAAAATCAAATTTATTGTATTTTTTTCAAACTTTCATGACACTGTTCATGAAAATCTCTCAACCATAAATGAATCTCACCCCCAATAAGCCATAGTGGTCAAATAACTTCCAAGATTCACTTAAAATGTTGGTTCTTCCAATACTACAATGAATATATACTAATAGATCTTATATCACTCATGAATCTCATTATACTAGTGACCTCCAACCTTGACCAATCTAATTCTCCCTTCCATAGGAGTATCCTTATTATCTCCCCTCAAAAAACCATCAAACTCCATAGCCCACGCTCAATCCAATACTAAATTTAATGGCTAGAAATTCCCAAGACAATCACACCATAGCACCAAAACAAAACAATAATATTTTCCCATTCGTGAATCACCATTAATGACATCCCCAAAACTCAACGAACCTCTTAAAACAAGTACCACAACCCCTGAAGCCCTATGGTGTACTCCCCATCACAAGGATTCCCTTACTCCACAACTCAAACACCAACCCCAATGGATCCATCGTGACTACACCACTAGGGTTTTATCAAGACCCAAATATTTTTCAATAGACCCCCACAAAACTCAATTAGCACTCTACATAACCAGTATACATATTCCTTAACTCAAAAAGTCTTTCTCCCAAAAATTTATTCCAACCCCTACTCCCATTCTCAAGGAAGATTGATCCTCTAAAAACCTATCATAGACTCCCATGCTTAAATGATCTATGGCCTAATGATCCTAGGCTAACATACCTAAACTAGTGACCATGCTCATCATTCAAGTGAGTTCTAATAGGCTGGAGAACCCTCAAAACTCCTCTTCAAAACAAGGCATCTCACTCATGTTAGGATCCACCACACGACCACCCTCTACTCAGTAATAGATCCAAAATTATGAGTGCCTAACTAATCTTTCACTATGATACCCAATTTGCAACTGGAAAAAAATTATGAATATAACCAAGCCTACCCTCTAAATCTAGCCACAAAACCAAGAGAACCCTCATTTCTTTACTTCACATTCCCAATGTAAAATCATCCAAACTAAAAAACTTCTCAGGGAAACCACAGTCATAGAGAAACTCAGACCTAATCCAAATATTGATCCAACTGCACTAATAGGGCATCTAAAATCCCACAAAAAACCCACAAGGGTTCCCATGCATCCCTCGATGAAAGGAAAACATCTCTAACAATGGAAGACACATTACAAAAAATTCACATGACCTTCTATAAGAATAAAATTACATGTGGTTTAGTTGAGTATAATTCATCCATGATTCTATATGGGACAATACTATATAGGTTTTTTCCCACACTTTAAAAAACTGAACCTCTATCATTAGTAAAAAAACATATAGTATGAAAAATTTCAAGAGGATACTATGTGACTATAATAAAGCATGAAAATTGGCCTCTTTTCATCCGGACAAGAGCTAAGAACTCATAAATCAGAAAATCCATAAACATAATTTCATCACTCAAGGTGTAAATTACATGAACATAATGGTGAAAACCAAGAACAACAATCCCATAACCCTAGTAACTTGGATTACCCACCAAAACCTGTATTCATAAAGCACCATCTCGATATAAATCACAAACTATAACACATTCCTAGATCTCCTATATAATAACTCCACAAATATTAATAAAAAGAAAAATAATTCTTTGATATAATTTTGTTACAAATTGGATCAGTTGGATCCAACCCATCACCTAATATGTCTTGAAAAAAGGCCCCAAGAATACCTCCCCATATACTAGAGGCTTCCGAATAGCATCGAGGTCCTAGAAGGATACATAGGAGAGACTATTCCCTTGGATCAGAGTTCAATAATAGAAAACATAAACTTAACACATAGACATAAGTAAACATAAGAGTGTGTATGAATAAATAAATAGAATAAGAAGTTTTAATAAATTGAATGAAGCATAGAAACTCAATGATAAAACATATATACACTGGTCACCCACTAGGTTTACCACATATACAAAATAAAATGGATAAAATAAATACAGAAGGATATAATACTACTCTAAGAAGAACCACATACTTGGTCTACATGACTATTGAACAGCTCTAGCAAGAACCTTAGACTCCACATGATCCATCCCGCTTGAACAAGCAACATTCAGCCTTCACCCATTCTATTTCATCTCATTCTAAATATGGAATCATACATAATTCATTCACACATAGTGAGGTGAGAATACTGGTGGTGAGAAACAAATCTCAATAGGAAACCCCCAATAGTGGTCCTAACATCTATTGTCATAACATATTCATAAAACTCATGATATACACAACCTAGTCGAATGAGAGTATTGGTATAAGAAGAAAATAAATGATAGAAAACAGGAAAAAAGTACTAAATAAAAGTAAAATGTCCAACCATGGGTTCTATCCTAACACCCAAGGTAAATATACCCCCCTCTAGCCCCAACCATATGAATTATAAAATGTGTATCATGTAGCCACAGCATCAAGCACAGATGCCTGATCAAGAAGGAGATCCAAACATCCAATACAATGATATGCATAAATCTAGAACCTAGGATATCATCCTTGAAGTCTAAGAAGATAAAGAATATTTACCAAGATCTAGGACTCTAAGATAACGATCTAAACTAGTGGTAGGGACTCTTTTTTGACCTCGATAGGATACTACCAAGTTTTAAAAGTTCTATATAACTAACTGGGAAATAATAACCTATCATCGCATCTCTGGGCTTCCCAAACATGACCAAACTAAAATGAAAAATATGACTTGGGAGTGAAATAGCCTCCATAGTTGACTAACCATATCTAGTGTGATCAATTAAACTAGGGATGTTACACTCATCCACATTTTTCATTATCTACCTAGACCCACCTCACAGTAATCATCCAGTAGATAATAACAACATAATCAATATCATGGCCAATTCCCAATAAAATAATATCCAAAATCCCTCCTCTCTCATCCAGTCCTGAATAAGAATATCCTCAAACCTCCAATATGAATCTAAAGCACCTGGGTTTGTAGTACCCAACCTACAAACTGAAACTAATGAGATTGGAATCGGCCATCTCACAGTCCAACAAGCATGGTCCACCCCCTAAAGTCTCCAAAACCTAAACTCAAGTAGGGAACCCTATAATAGGATCCTCTAGAAAAACCCAAACATTGGGACAATCCCACCAAAATAAACCATATCTGATCTCACATATCACAGTACAAATATCACCACCTATATGGGTAACCTCAAGTAGCACCATTCCCAAAAGGGAAACCTCAAGCAGTTCCACACCTAGAAGGAAAACCTATAACCACACCATACCAGGAAAGGAAACCTTGACAAACTTCTTTACCTTAATATAATTCCTCAAAATTTTACATCAAACCTATCTCAAACCCACCCAATATCACCCAAAAATTCTTGATATCCCATGATGTCATCCTAACCTGAAGGAACCTAATAAACTACACCTCAAGCAACAACTAATGAAGCTCATCCAAGAATCCAATCAATACTACCTTTTGGAATCTATCTATAGAACCTAAAATAAACTTACTTACTATCCTTAACCAAGGTGATCATCATGCATACACCCTCACCTGGGCCTCACAACACACAACCCATCCCCCAGAAGGATTCTAGAATAACAACCTTAAAGGAATCCTCATTAAAATATCTCTCAATACAAAACACCAAAAAGATAGTCTCTAAGCATTGAATATATTTCACCATCATGATCTATATGAAAAATTACTCATAATGGACTACTCATAAGTCCAATTTTGAATCTAGGGTACAAAGACACCCAAAATCCCTTTGTTGTAAAAATTATATGGCGTGTACTCTCAAAGGTTCACTTGGTCATGTTCTTCTACATAGCCATGGAACACCAGGAGTATTCCCGTCTACTATTACATGGATAAGGAATACATGGGGTCTTCCCATATACTATTACATGGCTATGTCCCCCTCACATGGGGTGTCTTTTCAAGTACCCATCCACATGGCCATGTACCACTACATAGATTTTACTCCAACTACACATTGTGTAGTTCAAAAATATCCACCTACCCATGTACTTGTATATATGTCCAAGTAACACTACATGAGGTGTAATTTAGGTATAAAGTGTGTAGTCTCTAGATATCTGCATTCCTAAGTAATTGGCTGCATGTTCAAGTACTACTACATGACATGCACTTAAAGTACATGGTGTGTACTTATAAAAACTTCAACTTCCTCAAATTGGAAGAACACTTGGTGTGTGTTTATAGACCCACATGCCATGTGATGAGGATTTCCAAATGAGAAACCCTTGAAAATATCTTGAAACCCTTGATTCATACCAAAACACACCAGATCAACCCTCTAGGGGTTCCCAACAACCCAAAATAGGATTAAAACATAAAAAACTCTCCTATGAGGATTTATGTAAAAATAATTAAAAAGGTTCTACCTATGGGTGGAAACCTCTAATTCCTTGATCTGATTTCTGGTTTGTAGTTGCAACATGATGATATGAATCCTCATAATATCTATGATGATACCTACCTCTCCCTCTCTCTCACTCCCTCACTCCTTATACCTCTCTAATATCGGTCATGGAAAAGGAAATCCCCCTAGGGGTTTATGTAATAATAAAATGGGAAAAGGATAAAATGAAATAGGAAAAATAGAAAAAGGAAAATAAAGGAAAACAAAAGGAAAAAGGGGATCATCCCTAGTGCCTAATGTGAGGTTATGACTCACCTAGTCAAAAACCCCCCATTTTGGAATCAATCGCAGAGTTAGAATTTTAATCCAATGCTTCGAATAGAATATATCACCAAATTAAAATGCGTGAATAAATAATAATAATTAATTAAATAATTAATTAATTATTCAACTAAAAACAACTCGTAACTCTGAAAAACTCCTTCCCTAGGGTAAAAACCCTATTTTGGGACCAACGGAGTGGTCCAAAAAAATATCTGAGATATCCTAACATGAGAAATTTTCATTTTCCCCTTCAAAAAACCCAAGAGAAAAAAAATAAATTTCCTTATTTTTTCAAACTATGACAATGAGATTCATAGCACCATGAATTTATAGATTGGGATAATTATTCACTTAACTATATACCCTTTATTTATATTTTTTAAATAACTTAAAATTTATTATATTGATTGAAGTATATTTACCTAGATAGTTATTGAATATCATTGAATACCCATTAATTTTACATGGGTTTATCATGATACTATTATTAATTGAATTATAAATGATTTACTTATGTGGATCCATTTAAAAAAGGAATGAAACCTATTTTATTTCCATGGGTTCTATTTTATGTGAAGAATAAAACACATTTCTATGCCCATGGGTTCTTTTTTATTTGATGAATGATTGATTTCAAATGGAACATATAAGTATAGATGAAATGAGGGTGGGGAACTGTATCTTCCTCCAATAAATCAGTTAGAGATTAATATCTCATGATAATATTAATCATGAGTATGTTTAAGTTGATTGTAAGCATAGGCACTGATGGTGTGGATCATGAAAGTAATATTTTTCTATACTAATATTTGTTCCATAGTTTTATGCTTATTCTCATGACTATGTTATGCTCTTGTTGATTATGTTTATTGAATCCTATTTATACACTATTTTTATTCATATATTATGTTATTCCAAGACATATTCCTTGATTTATGATTTGTGCTTTATTGGGTATAAGTTTCTTATGTATCCTGATTATACTCAAATTCTCATATTTTTCTCACTTATGATATTTGATTTTTATCACTTATATTTACCCTTATTGAGAATTTTATCTTGTCCCTTTATTATATTTCTATTTAACTAGGTTATGAAGATAAGAAAAATATGAAATTTATAGAATATTTTTGTATGTAGAGAATAGTGGGTGATATTGAAGTCTTATTATGGATTAATTAGTGCTTATATAGTGAGAAAAATGTTAGTTGGTTGGAAAAATACATGATATTTTTTTGTTATTGATTTCTCCTATTTCTATAAAACTCTAGAACTAAAAGATCATGGGAATATATTGTAATGAAATATTAACTTTAATTCATGCAATTTAGATGATTGTGTTTGTGGGTAGTTATAATTGATGCCAACTTGAACTCCTAAGTCTACTCAATATCATGTGGTGTCTCTTCTTAAATAATAGGGAAGGAAAAAATTCCCTTTATGGAAGGTAAAAAAATAATTGAATCAATCAAAGTTAAAATATTTTAAAAATATAGTTTACTCTTTCCAAAAAGAACATGTTTTGGGGTTCTTCATCACTACCATGGAAAATATCTTGATTAAGTTTTTAGAGGTTAAAAATCCCAATGAAGTCGAGCTGAATTATCTCCATGATTATTTCTCCTTACACCAAATATTGGGGCACAATATTTAAGAATGATTAATCATTAAGGATATACTGTATATATTGGATGACTCTGGATTGGTTAATCTAGGTAAACCCCCAACACAGGTGGATTTTGTCTCTACCACTCCACCTAGAGGAGGAGGGTGGAAATAATTCTTAGATAGGTATACATAGAAATTTTATAACAGTATAACCTATAAATTAGTCAATTGAGCATAGGAAATACTCATGGTGTGATTGAATCAACTAGTTGTGACCCTAATTCCCCTTATGTTACCCAAGAAGGAATCTTTATCATCATAACCTTCCAAGATTTATTGTAGTCATCATGAGTGAAATAAGGAAAAATAAGAAAATCCATTGACAATACCCAAGCTAGTGTATATCCTCTTTTATTTCTTACCCCCATAATTATGAGGATGGGAACCACCCCGAAAAATAAAATTATCATTAGATGAGGAGAAATGACATGACTTTGTCAATGTCATCCATTTAACATACCCCTTAATTGATGAGGAATCATATTAAATTGAGTTTCCTACCAATAATCAGGGAGGTTATTATAATGGTCGAGGATTCTAGGGGAATATGAAGTCATGACAGACACTAATGTTCTGGTATCATTTCCTTAGAATGTATATATGTCACTAAAACCCAAATAAAGACACTCCAAAAGGATCGATAAGAATTTCGATCTGATATTAAGTCATCCAGGTCTTGTTTAAACCCAATTATATTGGAATGTTTACTAAAGGATATAAAATCTTCTAATCTATGTTGAAACTTGAAAAGGTCAGTTCATCAAAACCTGTAGATGATAAAGGTTTCCCCTACTTCCAATAATGGAAAAATTCACCAATGTAGTTTTCTTAAACTTCTAAGCCTTAATCTAGGGAGTAACCTCATGATAGGAATCATATTTCCTTGTTCCATAAGTAAAACATCTTGAAGCATCTCACCATCATCCCATAAAGACTCTATATCCTGGATTCCATTCATTTATTAAAGGATCTTATGTAATCCCTCATCCAGATGATTTCAATCTCCCAAGAGTTATATACTAATGTTTTGGAAGATGGGATATATCATGTAGATACTAACTCTATTGAATACCACATGGTCATTTCCTTTATAGAATAAGATTATCATACTACTATATAGGGACACATAATTCCCTTTTATATATCTTGAAATCTTGATTATATCAATATTTTTTAATCCTTGTTCGATAATGTCTATGGGATTAACCTTATCATTATTTGAATCCTCCAAAATTTTGGATGCAGTGAAGCCAACTTGTCTCCCTCTAATCTGGAAATTTTGGGGTATGATAAGAGTGAGCATAGACCACTCGGGACAATCAAGTTTAGAACCCAATTTATTGATCTCATTTTTTTCTCTGATTTTATGGTGTTTTTCCAAGACGCCGCTTCCAACATCTTTCTGGGAAGTCCATGGATCTACATAAACACAACGGTTCCCTCCTCATATCACCAGTTCCATAAGTACTTTGTAAATTAAAAATTCATGGTACTGTATGGAGATAGTTTCCCTTTTAAGTCCTATGAATCTAAATATATAAACATAGGATATTAAAAATGGTATGGGAATCAAAAAATGGTATATAATTCCATTAATTTTGTTTTCCCTAATGGTTTAGAAATGGATCATATCATACCATAGAGAAAAATTGATGGAGGATTTGTGATGCTCATCAATGAAATTTAGGTGAAAATTATGATTTGGTAAGTAATTGTCTCACATGGGTTATGATGTCCAATGAACTAGATCCTCTAATCAATTTTCCCTTATATGATGGTCAAGAATATGCTTCCATTGAGAAGTTACCTCTAACAGATTAAAAGGATTCCAGACAGTCCATATGGATCAATATTTCCCTCAAGAATTTATACTATAATATGGATCTAACTGATATCCATATAACCTAGTCATAAATCATGGATCTACTATATATTATTCTTATAATAAAAATATCATTTTTATAGTCATGTTCACTATTTTTATCATGGTATCAGTTACATAAATTGAACTTATCCCTTCAGAATAATGATGTAATTATGATGGGAATAACAATTCCCCTTATCATCTTCTAGATATCAATATTATAGTCTATACTATACCCTCAATAATATTTAAGAATAAGATGAATTTATCAAATATTATACTCCAATATTTTCAGAATATGTTTCAACCATCATTGATAAAATCAGACATGTTGATCTAGGAATGGAGGAATATTTATAGCCAATATTTATTTGTTCCATCATGAGACCTGAAGAATAGGAGAATTAAATCACTTTCATAAAACATTACCAAGATTTATTCACATTTAATTATACAAAAAATCATGGATTGATCGCCTAGTGTCTAACCATCATTTGGTTTTTCCAAACGATCATTGTGGTTATAAATATGTATTATGTAGAATAAACCTAATCCATACTACCAAAGTGGAATCCAAAGTTGAAAATATGATCAAAAACAATTTATCTAGGAAGATCAATACCCAAAGTGGATTTCCAAAATCATCCATATCAAGAAAAAGAATGAAAAATTTGGGTCTTCATTGAATTTAGGGAACTCAGCTGATATTATATAAAGGATAATTTTCCAGTATTAGTAATGAAACTATTCATCGATGTAACACCTAGATTCCAAGACCACTCCTTTATGGATGGGTATTCAGGGTATAACTAGAACTAAATAACCCATGAAGATAAAGAGGCTACAACCTTCAAGGTATCTTCAGGGGTATTGTCACAAACCAAGTCAGGTCTCTATCCAATTGACACATGAACCAGCTTGCGGCAAGGCCAGAAGGGAATTCCTGATCCTCACAAGCTGGTACAAGTGCCCAGGTATCAAAAATAAAACTTGGGAATGATTTACCCAAATAAATAAATATAATACAACTTTAAAAATAAACCAAACCCAACTAGAAGTCACAACCAAACAATACCTTAACCAAACCAGAAAGTGAGTTACATATGGAAACTAAAAACCCAAACAGCAAGAACCACTAGGTAGGGTTACCAAAAACCGACTCAAAAACTACCACTTGGTGAGAGGAAACCACCCTCAAGAAATCTCCACAAATCCATGCCAAGAAGTCAGCAAACAACCTGAACCACCACTCCAAAAATCCTTACCTTTACCTGCATCAGAAATAACCAAATCTAATTACACCCATGGATGTAAGTAGTGTGTGATCTAACGCTCAATATAATTCCACCAAGAAATGATTCCACACATAAATATTAATTGAAAAAAAATAGTTTCAGATTTAACATACGAAAAGAGTTAAATATTTAAATAATTTTAATGAAATAGTTTTAAGGCAAACGAATTTAAAGAAAACAACTTAAATTAAAAACACACACACACGCTTGGTTTTATGTTAACCACAAATTCACACCATGTGATGATAGTAAGTGAATAGTAAATAAGGAGCACAAAATATGGGAGAGGCCTGAAAGATACTAGAAAGAATTGGGACCCTAGAACATCAAATCTCGGTGAAAAGTGGAGTATAAACCGCAAAAACATGCATTCTCAGGAATGATCCACTATTAGGGAACACGCTCATAACCTAGCGGTATCCAACTATCATCAAAAAGTTTAGCTAATGTTTTATTCATCAATCCAACTATGTAAAACCAGGCCGATGTCACTTCTGTGTCACTAGCGCACTAGTCCTAGTCTTCCCACCTAGTACTCAGGCTTCCTATTTATGCTCAAGAGGTTCAAGTTCATGTCAAATATTATGTCAAATAGCCAAAATAAACAAGACACCAACTATACCCAAAACCACACCTGCACACAAAAATTCCATTTTGAAAAATTATGCATACTAAAAACCATTGAAAACCCCATATGCATAAATCACAAAATTAAATAACCCAACTACATAGTTAAAAAAAATGACTATTTCTACGATTATGTAAACTACCAAAAAAATATTTATCAAACAATTTTTTTCAGAATGTGCCACATGACTCAAATCCCAATAATTCACTCAAAAAATATATTATGACTCAATGCACATTTGTGCTACACCTAAACATAACTTGCATAGTCATCAAATTCTAAAAAATAGTTTAACATGGTTTTACATAGAAAAACACACCAATAAAGGACAACTATGCTACTAAAAAAATAATTGCACACTAAATATCAAATAAAATAATATTCTCACCACGTGAACCAACTAATAAACATACTAAAGTGATTAAATGTGAAACTCAATTCATCAATTATTAATTATGTGTGGAACCACCTACCGGCATGTAGAAAACTTCACAAACTTGGCATGAATCTCCAGCCACATGACAACAACACCTCAAACGACACAAATTGATCCTAAAAATGAGGTATCGAAACAATTTTGTCAAGAATGGACCAACCAAAACTTGAAACCCCAACCATAAAACTGGTAATGGAAGAAATTACCCAATCGGAGAGAATCACACCTGCAGTGAAGGTGTCGGAAGCTAACAGAGCAAGGGGGAGAGTTGTTGGTGTTGCGTCGCACTGGAAAATCTGAATGGAAGAAGGGAAGGCACGGGTTTGGATGGTGAGAGGTAGTGGAGGGCGGCGCAGTTTGGGGTGAGGCTGTGGGGAGTTGTGCCGTGGCTTGTTGGAGGGGAGAGGGTGTTGGCCAAATGCCTTGCCGGAGGAAAGAAAGAGCGTCGTACGGGAGTCCATGGGGGAGGAGAGTCAGCATTTAGTGTTAGGGGAGAGGAGGCATGCATAAAACGGACATAGGGGGAGTAAGAGAGAGTGATAGAGGGAGAGAGAAAAATAAAATAAGAAAAAAAATGAAAAGGAAATGAAAATAAAAAAAATAAAAAGGAAATGAAAAATAAAAATAAATTCAACCTAAAAAAAGTATTAACCACTTAAAAATGATTATAGTGATAATAATAATAATAATAATAATTTAATATTAACAACCAAATGAAAATATTAATCAAAATAATAATATTAATATTAATATTAATACTAAGTTGATAATTTTTATAATTATGAAAACGACTTAAATAAAAAAAATAACTGAATTAAAAAGTTAATGAGAATAATAATAATAATAATGATGATGATGATGATATTATTATTATTATTATCATTTAAATAGTTCTAAAATAATTTTATTTTTCTAGCATTAACTTTAATTTTTATTTGGTCATACAATTAATTACCGTGCACCGGGCAGGCCCCTCAGTGGTATGGTGAGGCCACATGGCTTCGATAGTGCCCTACGAGTGTGTCAGGTATTACCGAGACAAAATGCTCATTTATCCTCAAGAACATAAAAGATCAAGTCGAGCCCAGCCCACACCTCAAAAAAGAAATTTTTTAAGTCAAACAAAATTATAAGATAAAATTAAAATTAAAAATAATTACCAAAGTGTGAAGTCCAAGTGTGATAATTTTCTTCACCATGAAAACTTTTCACCCTTGGAAAGTCAACTCAAAGCCTGAACAGATAATAAGAATGGGTACTCCTGATCAACCCATTATTTCTACTCCCAAGTCTCATCCTCTTCATTCCCATGCTTCCAAAGAATATGAACCAATGGAATAGACTTCCCACGACGCACCTTCTCTTGGGAATCCACTATCTGCATTGGCCGCTCAAACACTGATAAATCGGTCTCTATCTCTAGCTCTTCCCAGTTCAACACATGAGATGGATCTGGATTTTACTTATTAAACTAGGATACAAGGAATATTTCATGAATATATGTCAACTGATATGGAAAATCCAACATGTATTCCACCTTTCCAATCCATTCGATAATATCAAAAGGTTCAGCATATCTCGATGTTAGCTTGCCCTGCTTTCCCAAATGATGATGACCCAAATGAGGGGACACCTTCAATAATACCTCATCACCCACAAAAAAACTCTAGGTATCAATGCCTCTGATCAGCATAGGATTCATGGTGACTCTAAGCTGTCAATAACCGTTTCCTGATCAAATTAAACTTCTAAAATGTCTCTTGCACAAGGCTCATTCCCAACAATGAGGTATCACCTACCTCAAACCAACACAGAGGATACCTAAAAGGATGATTGTAGAGTGTCTGAAAAGGATCCATTCAAATAGAGGATTGGTAACTATTATTATAAGTAAACTCAACCAATCCCAAATGGCTATCCCACGATACTATGAAATCTAATACACATGCATGAAGCATGTCCTTTAGAATCTAATTTTCCTACTCTGTCTGGCCATCTGTTTGGGGATGGTATGTTGTGATCATTTTGATCTGTGTTCCAAAATCCATTTATAGACATTCCCAAAACCGAGAGGTAAATCAGGGATCTCTGTTCAAAAAAATAGTTGATGACACACCATGAATTCTAACCACCTTCTGAATATACAATCAGACCAACTCATCCACCTTAGTTGTATCTCTAGTTGGATTAAAATGGTATGATTTGGTCAAACGGTCAATCACTACCCAAATAGTGTTCCTTCCCTGAGGTTTTTGAGGCAATCCAATAATCAAGTCCATGGTGACCTCATCCCACTTCTACGTAGGAATGGGTAATGGATGAAGCAGACCAGATGGTCTCTAATGCTTTGATTTCACCTGCTGACTAGTGTATCATATCGATAAGAATTCATATACGTCATTTCTCATACCTAGCCACCTGAACTGGTGATGAATGTAGTAATACATCTTGGTGGTACCATGATGGACAGCCCACTAAGACTGGTGGTTGTTCTGCATCACCACCTTCCGCAAAGACAAGGGAACCACTGCATGGCCCTTGAAGCGCAAAATCCACTCTAGAGACAAAGACCAATCAGGAGAAGTCTCCCCACCATGAAGAGACTGCATAGAGCACAAACATAGCTCATCACTAGGTTTCTCTTATTGAATCAATTCTATAATAGTAGGAGTCAACTGAATACTGGCCAAGGATGTATCTCTGATGTGCTCCTTACTCTCCAAGTGTATCTGGGCAAGAAGCCCCATCAAAGTCCACTCATCACTGGACTTCCTCAAATCATGGACTCGTACTTTCCTTCTCAAGGCATTAGCCACCAAATTACCCTTACCTAGTGTATAAACGATATCAAAGTCAAACCCCTACAGATACTCACTCCAACGGTGCTTCCTCAAATTAAGATCCTTTTGTGAGAAAATGTAGGCCAGACTCTTATGGTCATATTAGACCACAAATTTCTCCCCAAAGTGGTACTAACACCAAGACTTCATGGAATGCATCACCGCTACCAACTCCAAGTCATGATTTGGGTAATTCTTCTAATGCGGTTAGATCTAGCAACAACCATAATCCACTACATGATTATCCTATATGAGTACACACCTAAGGCCCATACCTGAATCATCATAATAAACCACATATCCTTTCCCAAAATCTAGAAAAACCAACACATTTGTGGTATTCAACCACCTATTTAGATCTTCAAATAATTTCCAGCACCGTGTGCTCCATTCATACTTCACCCCTTTCTAGGTGATTGTGGTCATAGAGGAAGAAAAACATAAGAAATCCTAAACAAAACACCTGTAATAACCTACCGGTCCAAGAAAACTCATGATCTCAAACACATTCCTCAGCTATTCCCACGAAATGACTACACTAATCTTCTTAGGGTCCACTAAAACTCCTAGTTCTAAAACAAAATGTCCCAGAAACTTCACCTCCTTGATCCAAAAAGTTCACTTAGAAAGCTTGACATATAGGCGGTGATCCCGCAGAGTGCCCAAAATGATCCACAAGTGATGCTCATGTTCCTCCTCATATCCATAATAAACTAGGATGTCATCCAAAAATACCAAGAAACAATAGTTGATATACTGGTAAAACACACTATTCATGAGTTCTAGATAAATGTCATAGCATTTTTCAATCTGAAAGGTATGACCAGATACTCAAAGTGTCCATACCTGATTCAGAAATCCATCTTCGGAATGTACACTTCTCTCACCCTAAGTTGGTGGCAACCCAAATGCTGGTCTATTTTGGAGAACCACTTTTTCCCCTTCAGTTGGTCGAAAAATTCTTCAATCTAGGTAAAAGGTTATTTATTTTTTATGGTTACCTTATTCAACTTCCAGTAATAGATGCATAACCAGAGAGATCTGTCAGCCATCTTCATGAATAAAACTGGGGCGTCCCAAGGAGAGATGCTCAGGTGAATGAACCCTTTTGATTCCAAATCATCCAAATTTATATTTAATTCCCTCAATTCAGTGGGGGCCATGCGATATAAGGGAATAGAATAGGTTGTGTTCCTTGTGCCAACTAAATTGAGAACTCCACATCTTGCTCTGAGGGTAATCCTGAAAATTATCTAAAAATACATCTGGGAAATCATCCACTACAAGAGGTAATCTACCTAGAGGAGTGCCACCATCATCCTCCAGTACGAGCGAAAATAACTAGTAAGCAATATTTCTCAACTCTGGAATTGGAGGTCCCATGTGACCTAAATGAGGATCCCATTCCCCAAGAAATACTTGAGAACTCCCATCAGGTTCCATAAAACTAACTCATCACTAATAGCAATAAATATTCACTTGGAAGCACACCATCCAGTCCATGCTAAGGATCATGTCAAACATATCCATATCTAGGACCAAGAAATCCCACTCTATCTCAACTCCTGAAACAGAAAGAACACATGATGGACACCTAAGGCCTTGTTCCTTATTTTTCCCCAATGGTGTTACCATCTCCTTAGAAAAAGATAATAGTTCGATTGGTAGGTTCAGAAAATTCACAATATGGGCGGATATAAAGGAAACAGAATCACCAGTATCAAATAAAACTATAGCTATAAAAGATGCAATCAGAATGGTACCTCGAATAGTAGAAGGTCTTGCATTGGATCCCGTTGGTGCCTATTCCACCGCATAAAGATTCCTGGTCCCTGCCTGAGAATGACCACTCGCATGTGGCTCTGTCATAATCTGGCTCTACCCAATATACAATCTAGTCCTACCTCCATGACCACTAAACTGATATCCCGTCTTCCTGGTTAGATCTGATTGAACTGGTACTCCCTTGGAATCCACAGATCTAGTCCCACTCTGGTAAGGGCGTTTCACCCTACAAAAGTGTTGAACATGTACCATAACTCCAAATAGATAAAAAGGCCTTGGAGGGGAGGGATATAATGTCCAGATGTGTCCCACCTTCCCACATTGATGGCACACCACAGACCCTGCACCAGAAGCCCCAGATGAAGTCTACCATGAAGGATAGCCTGAGCTACCACCACTCTTCTTCCCTTGCTCATCATGCTTCCTCTTATTCTTGGATGAACTACCACTTCCAAACCCTGACATATCTCTAAAGGAACCAGAACTGCCCTTGCAGTCAATCTTCACTATACAAGATCGACCAACCACCTCAACATTAGTCTTCAGTTTGAATAGGAATACCTGAGAGTAGATCTCTGGTTACAAACCCTTTTCAAACCTCTGATCCTTCATCTGTTCATTAGAGACTATTTCAGGTGCATACCGGACTAGCTCGACAAAGCGGTTGTCATACCTCATCATTGATCGGTCCCCCTAAACAAGATCCATGAATTCCCAAGATCTAGCATACAGCAAGACTTCAAGGTGGTATTTATCATTTAATCCCGCCTTGAAGTCCTTCTAGATCATCTTCTCATGCTTCCCATCTTAGACCACTGAGTCCCACCACCTTTGACTGGGACCTTCTATAAGAAACAAAGCACATTTCACTATAACCTTTTTAAGAGTTTCCAAGAATTCAAACATTCACTCTATCTTCTCAAGCCATTCTTCCACTTCCTAAGGCTCTGTGCTACCTCAAAATAAAGGAGGTTTTCCTGAGAAATTATTGGGCTTTGTCTTTTTTTGGACTATATTCCTCTTCTCTAACTAGATAAGAATCAAAATTAGGAGTCGTTCCTTGTACTAGAGCCTAAACATCCCAGACTACAGTTTCCACCAACCTCTGATCAAGCAGCGAGGGAGAACTCTCTTCATCTTCCTCTCATGGGTGCATGTGAGCTCTTTAGGGAGTCATGTTGCTGCAAGAAGCAACAGTAACAAAAATAACATCATTAATACATCATGTCTGAAGAAAAATAAAATCTCAACAAGGATAATAATCATCAATAAACCAAACATGCAGAAGCAACATCATGACCAAACCACTTCTTCCCCACCCGATGTCCATGCACAGTCTACAGCTTGCACGTCCCACCTAGAGGAGAATTAAAACAAGAATTATGATATCCCATGGGGACTCAGGGTCTGTCATAAGGTGTGTTGTCTAGCCACCCTACTTGCAACCAGATCTCTGAGCCCCGACAATCCTAGCTCCTATCTAACCAGACTCATCACAAATAAAATACCCAAACAGAAAAACCTGCCTCTGATGCCATTTTTTCACAAACCAAGTCGGTTCTATAATTTATCGGATTTTTTCATGTATTATTTTAATATTATATGGGAATTAATTCGAGACCTGGATCTGAGATGGTGTGTAGTTCTAAGGCCCGGTGATCCCGGAACAAATGTTTGATTTTAATTCAATAATTAAATAATGTGCACGTGCGGTTTTCCTGAAAAAGTGGAATAACTCCCGAATAGGTGATTGGATTAGAAATATGAGGGCACTGTTGCATTCAGAACAACAATTTTACCTTAGTCAAGGCCTAACATTGGCCGGTGCAGGTCGGTGGTGAAATCCAGTTTTTGGGATGTAAAAGTAATAAAATATTTAAGTAAAAATATTTTATTCTGCAGAAAAATCTTTTAAATCTATTGCAAAGGATATATCTTATCTTTTTTTTAAATAAATGCATGCTCAAGGGTCCAGGGGTACAAACCTCAGAACCCTGAAACCCTTGGCGGCTCTGGAGGCTCTGGAGAAGACCTCCTGATGCGGCGCCAATGTTCTTGACGATTTTTGTCGGCGACTACAATGTGGCGACTGTATATTTTCCAACGAACACCGTGGAATCCAGTTGGGATGTTTGTTTGATGATTTCTTCCCCATTTTTGATTTCCACGACGAATGCGGACTAATCCACGAACAGATTAGCTCGTGGATCGATTGTTCTTGTGGGATGGGATTTTTACAAGAATCGTGGGTATTTGATTCTTGAAATTATTTTGGTTTCGTTCAACCTTTTAATGGTGATGGACCAAGATCGACACTAACATCGATCGAGGTTCATACCTCTCGATTGTTTGTGTTCTTCTTCCCCAAATTCTCGCATTCTGCGCTGCGTTCTACACGTTCTTCCCAGGGATATGAACAACGGATTGTTGGGCACCCGTTGTCCAATTCAACGATCCAAAATTGAAGATCTGGCGTTGGTACAACCTTACAGAGGTGTGGAGGTGATGGCGATGGATGGATCTAAGTGGATTGGAAGATATCATTCTTCGGACGATTTCCACACGGGTGACCAGAATTGGATTTCGGAGCCGATCGAAGTCCTAAAACCCACGGATTCAGCATCACGATGACGAAGCGACCCATGATCTTGAGTTTCGTGGCAAACAGACCAAAGAAACGCGATTAGGAGAATTGGACGAGGCGCGAGGAGGAAGACGATGCTTTTGGAAATTTCCCGACTACACGCCATCTAGTTTGGGCTACATGGAATGTGTTCGTCGGTGGACCACCTGGCGTGTACTCCGGGAGTACACGGACACGGGTTGGGTACACGGCCAAGGACACGGCGTGTATACCCTTCCCTGTCCAGACCCGTCCAGATACACAGGATACCCCGTGTACTGTTACATGGGTAGGCAACAAGGACACGGATAGGGACTGTGTACGGGCACATGGCCAGTGTACACGAAGCGAGCCCCAGGTGCTACGACATGGCGTGTGACTCTTCTACATGTCATGTAGTTTCTTTCTATCCGAGAAGACAAATGAAATGGTTCGATTACACGGGCAGTACCTGAAGTCAAGGAAGACGGCATGTGATTCTTCTACACGCCGTGTAGTTTAGTTTTACACAGCTTGGACGGATGATACGGGCCATTTACACAGGCAGTACCCGGGTCAAGGAACACGGCGTGTAACCATACTACACACCGTGTAACCAATTATTCATGGATTGAGCCACTTGTCTTATGTGACTTGAACTAGTTTTCTTAGGGTTTGTACCCTTGGTCTTTTCCCTGAAGGTTCTGGTATCATTTCCTTTATGTATGAGTATGATCCCTTCAGCAGGACTTCATGAATAGATTTGTTGGATTCCCCTCTGTGAGACTTAGAGCCAGATCCTCTATTCATTCCTGGAACCCTAGGTAGAGTTCTTGGTATCGACGTGACCAACTTTACCTGGGCGCCGATACTTTGCTTAGCGGATTAGCTCAGACTGAGTTGTCAGAATCACCCCATGACTTGGTTGTGATCCTCATCTGATCATCATGTTCCCAAAGTACTTTTGGAGTGTGTTCTCCCGGAACGAGTACTTCGTATCTCTCTCTTCAGAACTAGGAGTGTGTTCTCCTTGTTACGTTCTTAGTGGAATCTTCGGGCTAGATCCTAGTGGAGGTATCGCGATGGTCATTTGTGTATGAGTATATCTGGA
Source organism: Viscum album (assembly GCA_963277665.1). Taxonomy (NCBI): domain Eukaryota; kingdom Viridiplantae; phylum Streptophyta; class Magnoliopsida; order Santalales; family Viscaceae; genus Viscum; species Viscum album. The sequence continues at coordinate 69,053,627 of OY728154.1, forward strand.
TATTCTTGTTATATGATCTGTAGACATATACTGTGTGGAGCTGACTGTATCTTTCTTTGTGGTATTTTCCCTTGTTGTATTTTCTCTGTGGTTTCGGGGTGTCCTACTGGGTATTGTTATACTCACCCCTGTACGGTCTTTGCCCGCACGTGTCGTGTCTTGTGCAGACGAGCGAGCCTTTGACAGGATTCTAGGTGGACCAGGACTGGACAGTTCTTAGTGAGATTAGGCAGGCCGAGGTGTGTTCCTACGGCTACAGATTGCAGTCCCAGTACTTTCCTTATAGGTTTGATTTTGTTACAGACTTTCTTTTGGTGGGATTGTACTTTTGGACCAGGTTTTTACTTTCTTGTACTTTACTTTCCTGTTGTACTCTGTTGGTTGGGTTTTAGTGTATGCATGCATCTTTTCCCTTTTTAGTAGTTTTTACTTTTTAGCTTTGTGGGCTTGGAGATGTGTGTGTGTGTGTATAGGTTTATAGGAAATGCCTCCCATGTTAGTAGTATGCCTACCCGGTGCTAGTCACCATCCCCTGGCCTATTGGAGGCGGGCTTGGGGAGTTGCGGCTCGGCCCCCACTAGGACGGTTCGTGACAGGTTCGCCATCCAACTAACACCAGACCCAATCTGCGGTAAGGCCCTAAGGGCGTTCCTAATCCCCGCGGGTTGGCACAAGTTCTCGAGTATCAAAAATAAAACTTCGGAATGGTTTACCCAAATATATAAATATAAGACAAATTTCAAAATAAACCAAACCCAACTAGAATTTTCAACCAAACAAGCCCTTAACCAAACCATAAAGTGAGTTACATATGAAAACTAAAAACCCAAACAGCAACTACCACTAGGTAGGTGACCAGAAACCAACTCAAAAACTACCACCTAGTGAGAGGACACCACCCTCATGCCATCTCTAGAGCTCCACGCTAAGAATTCAGCTGACAACTTGAACCACCACTCCCAAAAATCATTACCATTACATGCATCATACAAAACCAAATAAACTTACCCCCAAGGGTGTAAGTAGGGTGTAAGTAGGTTGTAAGCTAATTCCTAATAGGATTCTACCAAGAAAAGATTCCATGCATAAATATTAAATGAAAAAAATATATGTAGATTTAATAGATGAAAATTGTTAAATATTTAAACAGTTTTAATAAAACAATTTTAAGGATAATGACTTTAAATAAAACAACATAAATTAAAATCACACACACATGCTTTCTTTTATGGTAACCCCAGAGTCACATTGTGTGTTGATGGTGAGAGAAAAGTGAATAAGGAGCACAAAATACGAGATAGGCCTAAAAGATACTAGAAAGAAGTGGGACCCTAGAACATCATGTCTCGGTGAAAAGTGGAGTAGGAACCACAAAAACATGCATTCTCATGAATGAGACACTATTAGGGAACACACCCATAACCTTGTGGTCTCCAACCATCATCCAAAAGTTTAGTTAATGATGTAGTTGTCAATATAGCTAAGTGAAACCGGGCCAATGACACTTCTGTGTCACTAGTGCACTAGTCCTAGTCTTCCCACCTAGTACTCAGGTTTCCCATTTTTTTTCAAGAGGTTCAATTTTACATCACATGTTATGTCAAATAACCAAAACAAACAAGACACCAACTATACCCAAAACCACACTTACACACAAATTCCATTTTGAAAAATTATGCATACTAAAAACCATTGAAAACCCCATCTGCATCACTCACACAATTAAATAACCAAACTACATAGTTAAAAAAAGGACCATTTCTACAATTATGAAAACCAATGAAAAAAAGAATATTTATCAAACAATTTTTTCAGAATGTGCCGCATGACTCAAATCCCAATAATTCACTCAAAACTTCTCTTATAACTCAACGTGAATTTTTTCTACACTGAAACACAACCTTAATAGTTATCAAATGATAACAAATAGTTTAACATGGTTTTTCACAGAATTCACACCAATATAGGACAACTATGCTACTAAAAAAAATCACACTAAATCTCAAACAAAATAGTATTCGCACCACATGAACCAACTAATAAACATGCTAAAGTGATTAAATGTGTAACTCAATTCATCAATTAATAATTTTGTGTAGAACCACCTACTTTTGTATAGAAAACTTCGCAAACTTGGCACAAAACACCTGCCGCACAAAAACCACTCCTCAAATGACACAAATTGATCCTAAAAAGGTTGTATCAAAACAATTGTGTCAAGAATCAACCAACCACAACTTAAAACCCCAACCACAAAACTACAATGGAAGCAATTACCCAACCGGAGAGAATTGCACCCACGGTGAAGGTGTGGGAAGCTAATAGAGCAAGGGGGAGAGTTTTCGGTGTTGTGTTGCACCATAAAATTTGGACAGAAGAAGGGGCGGCATGGGTACGATTGGTACGAGGCAGCGGATGGTGGCATAGTTCGGTGTGAGGCTGTAGGGTGGTGCACCGAGGCTTGCTAGAGAGGAGAGGGCATCGGCTGAATGCCTTGTCAGAGGAATGAAAGAGTGTCAGAAGGAAGACCTAGGGGGAGGAGAGTCAACTCTTTGGGTTAGGGGAGAGGAGGGATGTGCATGACGGACAGAGGGGGGAGGAAGAGAGAGTGAGGGAGAGAAAAAAAGAAAATAAAAAAAAGGAAAAGGAAATGAAAAAAAAGGAAATAAAAAATAAAAATATAGTAAACCTAAAAAAATTCTTAAGAACTGAAAAATAATTACATTGATAATACTAATAATAACAAAAATTTAATTTTAACAACCAAATTAAAATATTAACATAAATAATAATAATAGTAATATTATTATTATTATTATTATTATTACTAAATTGATAATTTTTATAATTATGACAAAGAATTAAATAAAAATAATAATTAAAAAGTTAACGATAATAATAATAATAATAATCTTGATATTATTATTATTATTTAAATAGTTCTAAAATAATTGTATTTTTCTAGCATTTACTTTAATTTTTATTCAGTCAACCAATTAATTACAACTCACTAGGCAGGCCGCACGGTGGTCTGGCGAGGCCACATGGCTTTGACCATGCCTTGTGTGTGTGTCAGGTATTATAGATCCAAAATGCTTGTTTATCAAAAAGAATGAAAAACTCAAGTTGATCCCATCCCACACCTCAACAAAGAAATTTTTTAAGTCATACAAAATTATAAGATAAAATTAAAATTAAAAATCATTGTCGAAGTGAAAAGTCTGATTGTGATAGGTATACTATTACCAATTAATTCCATTTGTCTTGAAGAACATAATCACTTTATACAAATACTCTATGAACATTTTCAAGTTCTTTATGTTGAAAACCATGGATTCATATATGGAAAATCTAGTGTTCAAATATAAAAAAAATTGTGAACATATTTCCAATATCAATTAAGTATTCAACAAAATTTAGGAAAACATCTTGAAGATAAAACCCTTGAAATAAAGTTTCTGGGAAACATAGAGAAAATTTATTAGATTCATGGTATGTCATCATGGTATCGAATTTGATCTCAAAGAGAATTAGGTGATACTCTATATACCTCCCCAAAATCTCAACGAATTAAGGGGAACCTATGGATGACTTACTTAAATTAAATGATTTCTATCCAACCTTTTCATCAAGTTATTTCCCTTCACAAAGCTGATGAAGAAAGGGTCCACTTATAACTAAGGTGAACATTGTAAAAAATCCTTCAATGATCTCAAGTAATTCTTCCCCATATACCAGTATTGATGTTTCTTATAGAAGGAAATCATGTCATCCTTTATGTGGTAACCCTAGAGTGATCACTTAATTCCCTCCTTGCATAAAAGAATTATGTGAACAAAATAATATTCTTCATTATCTTAATAGAATAGTAGTATATGTTAAGATCCAATATACTAACATCAAGAAGAGATTCTATGAATAGATCTTTTCAATAAATAATCTAAGACACTATTTTTAGCATCATGAGGTCCACCTTGAATATTTTGTTGATCTACTCAAATACATCCCCATATATCTAATGTTAACTAGGTATTTGGCATGGTGGGTGATCATCATATAAATATTTTATATCGAATTTATTTCTTAGAAGTAAATCAAGAGTTAACCATTGAATATTTCTTCATCATTCATCTTGTCCTATATAATTCATTATTGGATATAGAACTCCCTAATAAAAAAGTATTTTCTATCCATGAAGCTTCCTAAACATAGATATGTACTTTGATGGTTCCTATAGAAACCCAACAAGTAAAAATATGGAAACCCCAAAGATAAACTAAGTTGGATAAGGGTTTTCATTCATATATCTAGAAAATTAGGTTTATCCTTACTCCTTCCTACTTTTAGAATGATGTACCAATAATAAGTCTGAATACCAATACCTAATTTAAGGCTTGGATCTAGCCCAAAAGATACCAGTGGCCCAATTGAATATAAAGAGTGATTCAAAGTTGGTAATCCAAAAAATCAATAGAAAATATTACATTAAAAATGAAAATATGATTCTATTTATTGATTATGTATGAGGTTTGATATTAAAATCTCTCTTAGAGACAAACATGTTTCAAATCCTTTTTTTATTCTCAATAATATTAACTGGCCAATGTAGCTACAACCCTAGCTAATCAAAACTATGATGAGATAGTTATTATCATCACAGATCACAGGGATATCTTTTCATTAATCAATAATGATATGGAATAGATCAACAAGGTTAACACCATCATTGATCAAGGAGAATTTATATCATATCTTATTGATACAAATATTTTATGGAATTATCCCATTAAAAATACTTATAAAGTGGAATTATCTCATTGGATCAAGAAATAAAGGAATAGATCCATCACCAGCTAGTAAATTTCATCCATTATGAATATTAGAATTCTCATAAGGTCTTCATAAAGAGTGGATTTAATGGATTACTCTTTGGATTCATTGAAGGAGAAGAGATCCTCATTGTTATATATAAATTCCATGTTGGTGCCAACAACACCCACCAATTGGGAACCAAGACCTTCCATTAAATCAAGATACTTGGATACTTATAGTCATTAATGATATAGGACTTTATGGAGTTCAAGAATTAGTTTCATGATTATATGATATATGATGAATTCATTTACCAATACTAAAAAAATTCAAACCACTAAATATTATTGGAAATTTTCCATATAGGGGATAGATATCATGGGCCCATACCCTCAAGACATAGCCAAGAAATTTACCTATAGCCTAAAATCCACTGATTTCTTCTTCAAATATATCAAAGAGATGAAACTTAAAGAAGTTAGTATAACTTTTTTCATCAAATTAATGAAGTATAATATTATCCATGGATTTGGTATTACTCACATAATATTAACAGGCAACAACATCAATATTTTTTATTCTAAATTGAAGAGGTTATACCAAGAATACAATATTCAGTTCAATCACTCATCCTATAACCATTCAATTTTAAATGATAAAATAAAGTCCTTAAAAAATATTAATATAATATCCTTAAGAATATGGAGTAAAATCATAAGAAATATTGGTCAAAAAAATAGTACATACTTTGTGGTATTATCACACTATAACCTACACTGCCACGCAAGTGACTCCATACTCACTTTTTTATGGGATAAGGGCATCCCTACCTATTAAGGTATAATTTCCTTAACTTTGAATTAACATATTAAATTAACTACTTTAAGATGAAAATTATCATATATGAACTGATGAATTAGAAAAAATCAATGAGAAAATGTTACACACACTACATGACATTGAAATACATCATAATTGAGTCACATGAGCATTAAAAAAGAAGTTTTACCTCTACTCATTCATCAAAGGGTAACTAGTGTTGGACATAATAACTCCCATGATACCTAGGAAAAAACCATTGAAGTTGAATCCAAAATGGTAAGGGACTTACACTATACATAAGATTTACTTTAATGGATATTATTACTCAATTGAAATTGATGGAGATCTATCATATCTTCCAATAATATAAGATTTATCAAGTAATAATTTTCATAATTTCATGATGGGTTCATAAAGTACTCACTCAATGAAATTAAACTATATAGAATGTAGCCCTCATTGAATGAATTTAAAATAAATAGTATAAATTCCACTATGAATGAATTTAAACTTCTTAGAAATAGTCCTAGCCATATAACATGAAACTATATAACATCTGAGACCTTATCGGATGTTGTGAAAATTCACAACACATAGTCCATCCAACATGACTTAAAAATATTCAAATCTTTCCATCATGAATGACCTTAAACTTCTTGGATTATTATATTTCATGTGACCTCAATTCATAAATCCCCCCCATATAAGATCTTGATCTCCCTAATTGTTTTCTTTACTCGAGGATTTGACTATTACGGATACACTGGTCGGCCCTAATGTCATAGTTAACCAAACCTATAACAAAAAATCCCATTTATAGAACTATATATTCCTTAATTATTATTACCTTAGGGTATGTAGTGACACCTGGATCTCCTGTCTAAAGGTCAGATAAATATTCCATATTCATGTCAAGACTCACCTAAGAGATGAGACTTACACTAGCTCAATTAAATTCTTTCCATCGTAATGCATTAGGATGGAAAATTTATAGGTTTTATTGGTGTTGAGAATCAATTCATATCAGGTTTCCTTTTATATCACACTAGGATTTCCATACATTTCATTACTGTTTCCCCAACACATGAGTTAGATCTGTGGAATGACCTCATAAGAACTATGTGTGTATCGGATCCTATTATATTAGGATACATAGTGATTCTTGGAGATCTTAACTCAGGTCTATCCACAAATCCCCATAAAATTTAACCCCATTTACATCATAGTGTTTGGGACCTCTCATTATTGTTGGGTTACTCAATGGAACTTCGTTGATATGAATCCATTTTTATCTTCTACTTGTATATGAATCAAATCTATATAAAGGATATTTTACAGATCTATTTATAGTTTGATTACTATTATAATAGTATATTTATTAACACTCAATATTCCTACTTTTTGTTTAGTTTCAAATCACATAAACTTTAATCCTAGTGACCAATATCTTACTCATTCATATCAGGTTAGCCCGACACCAGAGTGAATCCACCTCACTTTCTTCTATACAAGGACTAGATGTGTATAGAGACTCATTACCTATAACTATATATGGATTGATTACTATTATCTTAAGATAAGTAGTGATTCCTAGATATATTATCTTGGGTTTATAAAATGAGTCACATTATCATATAATTCTTAACTCTATCAAAGTGTATATATTCTCTCTATTTCACATAGATTTTTCTTCAATTTCCCCTACATTATTACTTTTAAATAACTATTTGTGTCTTGATTCCTATTTTCATAGGATATGTATAAATATCTAAAATACTTACTTTAGATTTAATCAAAAGTTTCACCCCCATAGAACTCTTATTTCACCTTGGTGTCAAAGACTCCATCAATTCATGTCAGTTCTTCTCCATGGACTCATCGCTAAGGTGAAACCAATTCATATTGTGTATTATCCAAATATATATAAATAACTCTACATAATGGTCCTCATCATATGAAATTAAAATTCAAAAAATTTGAGTCCTTGTCGCATGATGTTAAACTACATGGTATATAGTCTACCCCGCATGACCCATAAACTGCTTGGAGTGGTCTATGTTATATGACTTAGTTTACTTACATAAGAGTTGGATCTATGTAAAAAGTACTTGGAATATTAATGTTTTTAATTAAACACATGATATGATAAAATTACCATATTACAAAGGATTTTGCTCTAATATTTCATCTCTCTTTATTCAAATTAGGTTTTTCCATTTTACAAATAAATACTATAACATAATCATCATACCTTCCCCCAGTAATATGAGTGAGATATTTATAGAGACTCCTTAAAAATTATGTGTTACTTGATTTTTATTATATCAGGATATGTATTTCCATCCAAACTATATACCTCCAAAATAGCATAGCTACAAAATGTTCCTTTATCCAATCTCTCTCAGAATATAGTAATCCCTTAATTCTTTTTGGGTGATTTAAATTAACCATGCACTAAGAATCTGTATAATAATTATCGAATACCATATCTTGGGGATCAATATAGGTCTTAATTATGGTTCGGATATAGCACCAGAATTAAAATTTCCACCCATCAAGAACTATGTGTGGATTTATTCATATTATTTAAAGATATATAGTTACTTATAAATTGCCTATCTTAGGCTCGGATATAAATTCCATCACCATAAAACCCCCCTCAATGTATGTTCTCCTCATTCATGTTCAATATTTATACATTAGAATCTATTTTGGGACATCATATCTTTAATAAGAACTATTTGTGTCTTGATTCCTATTATTCTAGGATATATAGAAATTTATGAGCTATATATCTCTGACATAGCCAATGAAAATCATCCATTTAAACTATATTTTAACATTATATAACATCCAAACCTTGGTTAGATTTAGACTAGATATTTCCAATGACCTATTGAATATATTCTTCCCATATTCCACGCTTCAAGACTTAAGTATTTGGATTACCATAAACCTTTCATGGATACCGGTAATGAGTGTATATGATTCCAAAATAGAAATCTATTATTAGTAATGATATATATGTCTCATATTCAGCCTGCCAACCATAGGCATGTTTTCGTCCTTAGAAGAAGGTCATCTAACCTAATATAACCTCAACAACATTTTTTAGAACTTATCATTCAAATATTGTCAGCAGTCCTCCTCAATATGTTTCTTCCTTATCAGAACTTCCACATTCAAATACCTAAAGTTGCAATTAATAAAAATTTTAATATTTATTTAAAAGGTGTTAGATCACTCTTAGATATTGCACCCCATTTTAGTGGTCATACCTCATCCTCCATAACTAGTCTGAGCATAATTACCTAAAAATATATACACCTTTTAAGATATTGTATATAATAGTATGGGGAACTCTATTCATGTTGGATTTACCTCACCCTTGTTATTTAGGATACCTCTTATTTTGGACAAATTTTTCTGACCATAAACACTGGATTCATTAGTATAACTTGTAATACCATAGATTATCTTAGAAAAGAGACATAGTACTTTCAAGGTTGAAAATCCATAAAGGGAATCCTATGAAAAATTCAAGTCTCTGCTCACTAGGTATGCACCTTATATCACCTAGGAAAAATTGATAATTTAAAAAAGGGAAAATGGCACAAAAAAATTCAGGTTGAAAATCCATAGAGGGAAGCCTGAGAAAAATCCAAGCTTCTACCCACTAATCCTTTCCCCATCCATAGTTTAGGAAAAAAAATTTGGAGAAGATTAAAATACATAAATCTGGTAGAGACTGCCATTATTCCTTGGAAAAAGGAAATATTTTATCCTATATTCATCAACCTAGGAAAAATTTAGAGCCCCATTTTTTCCCTCACATATATTGATCAATATGATTTGTGAAAATTACCTAAGGGTGTAATATCATGGTACATAAGACCCTTTGATCATTGAAATTCTTATTCAAAACTCCCTCCATAATCTTCACTATGTTGAGTCATCCACCACCCTCATATATGAATAGAATAACCTTTTCTCACAATGATAGTAAATTCTCAACCATATCTAACCTACCTATATCCATATATAAATAAATTTTCAGAAGGAAAATAAATTTTTTAGTTCTTTGTCACATGGAGTTTTCTAGGTTTATGATGATGGTACATGTTCCACTATATTCATCTTTTTTATATCCATATGAGGGTACATGTTAAAAATATGAGGGGTTAATTCATACATAAAATCATTGACTCAAGTTTTTTATAGTTATTATTTACATAATACATTCATAGATTATTCTGATCCAATGTTCAATTTGACATAGGAGTTGTGAAATTGACAACAATTTAAAGATAGAATTTTTTTTCATTCACTCAGAAAATATGGGAGGAGTATCCATAATATGGATTTTCTCTCTCTTGTAATATATAAAAATGAAGAATGAATTAAAATAAAAACACAAGGTTTAATCGATAGAATCTCAATTTTGGTTCATTTCTTACTCTGATTCATTGATAGCCTAGTCCATATCAGCCAATATTCTAGCTTTTGGCTATACAACAAGTCATAATTCCTCTTCCCTTACAAAAATATCCATCCCTACCTTTTAAACTTCTTCAACATGATTTGTCTCCTCCTATACTAATTTTTCAATAGTTCCCAACTCTTGATAGATTCATTCCACTAGGTTTCTCCCTTCTATGACCTTATGTTTTCACTTTGCTACTACAGCCATATGTTAGGAAGATTTATAAATTGGTATAGTCCATAGATTCATAGAATGGTCCATAGATTATTCAATTAATTGCTTCAATTTGAGTTCCCTCAATAACTTTTTAGAATCAATAACATTATTCACACTATCATATATTATATTCTAGTAATATCCACCATATCCCAGAGCAATAAACATGTGTTAAATGTGATGTAGTTAGCCTATGGTCTCACTGAGAGGGGTCTCATGAAACAGCCTCTAAATGTTATTCTATACCCTCTTTTTCATCATATGTTGAAGTGAGGAATACTCCAAGTCTAATTAAGATACCATAAAAAGGATTATTACAAAGTCTATAACCAATTAACTTTGATAGGTTCATGCCTTAATATACCCTAAGTGAATTGGAACCAAACTAATTTGTTCCCATGTAACTTCTAATAACTGAAAAACTGAAGTAGTGGCCCCTTGAGTTTCCATGGTCTACAGAAGGGTCGTTAAAGTTAATATCTAAAATATATTATATGAAACAAATAATATAATACCAACTAATAAAATTGTGGATACCCACCTCCATCTATTGGATTACTAACCTCTTCAATCATTTTAACCTCATAAAAAGGGGAAACAATAGGATCTTCTAAGGTTGTTACATCCTCTAGTTGAGTAGTAGGCATACAAGATATCCCCAACCAAAATATGTTTATGAAAATTTTGTAAAGAGATGTTCACAAAAACCAAAATTGTTTGGAATAAATTATAAATAAATTTTCAATGTTGGGATAATGCACCTTTATATAAAGACTCATTAAAAGAAACAACCTTTAACCTAAGATGATTAACCTGTTCTTTGATGTTAATGAGGTCATAAAATGAGCTTGAATGAGTAGGCATGTTATCTAGAATATTTGGGTCAATATATAACTCTATATTATCTTATTATTTGGCTATTTGATCTTGAGAAACAAATGTCCTTGAACTCGTGAGGGTCATCTCAACACCTAAACAATCCAATGGATCAATATGAAATTATAAAGGTAGTATATAGATATAGTATTTAACTATTGGTCCTGGATGAATATGGATTTCTATCAACCTCAATTTCTCTCACGTTTCAAATTATTTTTGAATACAACTCCATATGAATAATAACATGTGTAAGAACTAGAAATACACATAGAGAGTTAGAGTCCAACACTCAAGGTTGTGTTTTCCTTACAGGGGAAGAATAATCTTCAATCATGATTCTTGAGTAAATACGTGGGCCAAGAAATGTTCTTCCAAATAAATATTCTAGAAATATCATGGGTGATTGAGCCCCTTCAACCTTCAAAAGGTATAAGAAATTAATTAATGGAAACATTGATGATGGAATGTTAGATGAAAATAAGAGGTAATTTTACCTCTTAGAAGATCTCTAGCCAGCCACTCCTTTATTGAATATTTCCCTTATCTATTAAGGGCTCTCATCATAACATCCTTTCTCATCATCAACCAAAAAATTTATTTACTTGGGTTTCATCAATTTAAGTACTCAGTTTAAGTAGAAGGTTATGCCTTTGAGTGAAAAGACCATAGCTTCGAGTTCCATGATGTAAGCCTTCACTTCTTTGGGTTGTCTCTCATAGGAGATGTCGACAAGTGTAGTCACCTGCATAAATTTTTCTAGAATAGCTTACTCTACTTGAATTGAATCCTAGATATCCTTTACATAGTAGGTACTCTCCAATAATATCACTCCCTTCTTATTTCTTGGAATGTGGCTTCAATAAAGACTAGCGGCTAAAGAGATACCCCACCCATTGAGGGGGTATTTTTTATATGCTTCACCCATTTCTCAAGAATATAGGCCACTTAAGGCTTTCATAGTGTGATCCTCTTATGATTTATTTCTATATCTATTTAACATTAATGTTATTCTTCATCCTTGGTAACCAGTGGACCCCTAAATTGAGGCACTAGGTCAACTAATTAATCAATGGGGTATGATCAGATCAAATCCTTGGCTTATTTAGTTAACAACATGGTGGTGGAATTATTCAGTGGTGGGTTAACTTGAATACTTTTATCCTCCCATGTGAGAATCAAACAAAACAAGAATTCTCCATGGGGTTTCATTCAATTTCTGTACTTTGAGGTGGCATGGGGCACTTCTTCTACCCATAGAAAAATTACCTCCCAAATATTCTAGGTGCATAAGCCTCACAGATGATCTCCCAATATATCCTAACCTACATCACATCCTCTCATAAAGATATTAGGTATAAGATTTTTTGATGGATTCCATTATCATTTTCAATGATTATATTGTTTAGGTCTAGATACAGAATGAAAATGAACTGGTTAAAAAAAATTACCATGTTTCTCACATCTCGATTATCAAGTAGGAGTGGACTAACTCCACCTATTATCTAGATAAAGTGTATAAACCAAGAACCTAGAAATATTTAGTCATTAAATAACTCATATCCTCCCATATGGGATGTGATCCAACCCCAAAACACCTAAAAAGTACCAATAAGTATGAATGGGTCCTTCCCCCTACAGATGTGTCTAAGATATCAGTAAATCTTGGACAAAAACAACACCACCATATTGACCTACCTGTCACTTTATAGTTAATATTCCATAAAAAATGTATGGATTATAACCTTTATGTGTGAATAAGGAACCAGGAAGAGATATCTTCTTATGAACATGTCCCAGAAGGCTTCAATACAGACTATCCAGTTAAACTAAGGGTGACCTCCCATCCTCATTCATTGTAATAGACTTCCTATTATTTCAAACATTATAAATCTTAAATATCATTGTTCTAGTGGTTTGGGAAGATCTAAGGCCTCATTTTCCATTGTTCAAGACCATTTGGTAAGATAAAGATCTTGGATTAGATATTAAAGGCAACATAAATTAGAGGGTAAAGATCATCACCCATGGCGTTCCTCACCAGCTAAAGAAACTCCTTTTTAAATGATGGTATTATCCATATTATCCCATATAGTGGTTGGAGGAATGAATTATTCATAAATATCCCTCATAATTAGAGTCACACTAATCATGTTCACATCCTAGAGGCTTATCCCAACATTTATGTGCATCGAGTGGAATATGTTCGTATCAAGGATCTACCTAATGTTCAATTTTGGGATGGTTTTTCTATTAAGGTGGGAGAATGACTATGATACCCATAATTCTTCATATATAAATACTACCCATAGATCCTACCTGAACTCTATATAGCTCTAGCTAAACTACAATTTCAAACCCCAATCTATACCAAAACTACATCTAGGATGAAGATCCCATCTCAAATTCCACCCTAATTTATGGTCATTAATGGACTTCTTTAGACAATATGAATAGTTGTGGAGATCAGATTTTGGAATATGTCATCCTTAATTAAGAGAAAAATGGGTATACCCAAGAATATAGATTAATTTGTAGTCATCCTCCCCAATTAATCAGCTCATCATTGAAATGTTGGCTTGAGATACTTCATGGTGATTATTGATCCAACTTCTTTCTTGATTCTCTAGTCAGGGTAAGTGGGTGGGAAAATCCTTTAGTGGTCCAAATCCATATATTAGTGGCCTTTTTTACATTATTTAGTCCCAGAGACCTACTCTCATCAACTCCAAGAGTAATAAATTTCTTAGTTAGACATGATAGAGTTGACTGGATTTAGCACTATTGATCATCTCTATTCTCCTCATAATGGTAGATCGAATAGTTTTTTTCTAGAATAATTTCTATAAACGGAAAAAAGAATTTATCTCTCAATATTCAAATGGAATAAATTATAAAAAAAATGAAAAGGTAAAATTTTAAAATATAACTTATACAAAGTAGGTCCCATATAAACACTATGTGAATTACTTGTGTTTTCATAATTGATTTGTAAAGAAAGAAAGTTGGAATAAATATTCTTTGGCTACCTAAGTAGTTTTATTCATGGATTTTTTTCATCTACATAGATCTTATTTTATCATGATATTTATCTACAAAGTAATAAATACTCATCTATGATCGAAAGAATCTTCAAAAAATAACAAAGTATTGAATGGGTCACCCTTTAACCTATATATAATGGCATGAATCTTATAAATAATGCATAGGACTAATGTAGGAAACCTTATTTTCCTTAGAATTAGATCCTCCTCATTATGATTAGATCTAATTATGAGGGTGTAATTTTTTTATTCATATAATATAATTGATCTCTGCGTTGAAAAATATTAGAATAAAAAATTGTAAAGAAAAAAATTAAACAAATATGATTGTTCAAGGAAAATTTGATGGCTCACAAAAAATATAATAATTCCTAGAAAAAATTGATCATTTATAGATGACCATCATTAATGATTTGGAATTTCTTTATAGTGGATGTATGTCATGTTTATTTTTGGCACCACAATAGTGATCCTTCATGTCTATGTAATTTCTTTTTGGTTTAGTGTTTCTTTCCAACCTTTGGGCGGTGATCCTTTACACCCACAAGTCATCATTACTTCACGGATATGAGTTGATGATTCAAATTGGATGTGTAACTACTTTATGACACTAATTCCACCAATTTTAGGGAAGAAATTTATGTTATATTTCAATAAATACCCAGTACACATTTTGATAATGGTATGAGGAATTTAATTCTATGAGAATATTTATTTTGTGACATAATGTTTGAGATCATAATTACATAATTTTCAAAGTGTTTACTTTTCATGAGCCTTAGAATAAATCTATAAAGTAACTCCTGAGTTCAAACTAATGAAATGGGGAGAAAACATAAAAGATAATTGCAGTAATTCCCTACCAATGTTAGAACTTCATAGAGACTCTCTCATAAGTTCCTTTATGAAGGACTCACATGAAATACTTTTATATAGGACTATTTTCATAAGTTTTTCTTAATGGGATACTTTAGACACAATAAATTTAGTTAACCTTACCTGGTCTCATAAAACCCAATCTTATTTTAAATTAGGGTTTCCAATATATATTGTTTCCTCTTACCAATGGTCCATCATCGTGAAATATTTGAACTATAGTTGGTAACTTTACAAAGGATCCTAATTGTGAGTATTTGGGCCTCCTTCATGCACCTTTCTTTACTTAAGTCACATACTTGGGATGAATTAACCCAAAAAACCTCATTGTATTTCTTTCACCAAGGTCAAATCCCTAATAATCCTATTTCACTAACCCCCCCCCCCCCCTCTAAATCCATTTTATTTAAATGTTCAAGGATCCATGCATACCAGAGTGATCCCCTTCTATCATATATTCCTTTGATAGTGTGAATTATTCATCTTGAAATAGATTCCTCTTATTTTTCCTACTTAACTAATATGGATCTTAGAATATAATCAAAAATTTATTCCCTTGATAATTAGGGACACTTTCATTAAGTGATTGGAAAAACCTACCCTAGACCATGATGCTTATCCTGACTTCCCAAAAGTATCCCCAATAGTTTTCAAGAATTAGATAACAATTATTTGGTAAAATCGATGAGTTTGGGATGCATAATAGGGACTCCTAGTATATATAAACCTCTACCCTTCCAAATTGGTCCATATTCTCTATGATTAAAATATTCCTTATGTATCTAGATTCCAATAAATAGGGGATAGGCATTAATTTATGGGATTCCTAATAGGTGAAATCCCCAACCACACCCTCTCATATTTTGTTACTAATAAGTAGGATGAACCAGAAAATTTTTCTCATGTGTAAATACCACATCGGGAATTTCTTGGAATCTTTCACCTAGTGATCCAAGCTTCATGAATTTAAAATTCATATAATATAGTATGTTTCTCACTATATTAAACTTCTCGGAATAGGTATTAGACACACAAATATAAAAGTAACTTCAATTGTTCTTGGATGCATGACCTTAAAAGTGACTTTACTTGGCCATGGATGTGTGACCTTAAAAGGAACCAAAATGGTCCTTGTCACACGATATTAAAAGGTACAATGTGTCTTATTAAGCGGCATTAAACTATGTGGGTTCTGTCTCTCTTCATAGATATATATAGGAAGCCACTATCAAGGGACTGATCCTAAATCCATAAAATCTAACGCCACCCTGGATAGTGATGAAACCTAGAGTGCCCAGCTATGCATCTTTAAAACATGGTGTTATCAATCATTATAAAAATAAATATAGAGAAACTCTGATATATATATATATATATGTTCACATGAGTCTCTCCCGATTGAGAGCTTTCATCTCCTAGGGTTTCTTAGGTCGGAGTTCCCCTGTCCGTCCGGGTATCGGCGGCTCCTTCTCCCCCCGAGCACCCCGCTTCAGTGTTGCGGTTCACCGCTCCCCCTTCTTTCTCAGAGACAGTCTTCTATCTCCTCCACTCGATACTGTCCCTCGACCCTCCGCGAAGAAACTGGGCTCCTTCTTCATCTTCTCGAATTCACCTACAGGCGCAGATCCAGCCCCCCCCCCCAGAGCTTTGAGGCTCCTTCCGTCACCGTCATATCTCGTCGGTGCCAGATCTAGAGAGGGTGGGAGATTCCAGATCTCAAAACCTCTAACTTCACCTGCTCTTCAAATCCGAGTGATTTTTCCTCAAGATAAAATCCATATTTTGAGGAAAACCCAACCCTAATCGCACATCCCCCTCCGCACTCAGATCCAAAAATCACTGAATCTCGAATATCCATCTGAGTTCGTGGTCTTCTTCACCTTTTTGCACTTTGATCCTGGATTCCTACTTCCATGTTGAAAGCTGAGGACTGGTAGGTGGTTTGAGGTGTTCTTGTTTCTGTGAATCTTCGGCCGCGAAGTAGACTGCTCCGCGAAGAACCTTTCGCGGTTGAGTCACCACGCGGTGTGATCGCAAGAGGCCATCACGACGCCCTACCATGGGGTTTTGAACCACTTTTTTTGGTGCTTTGTGAAGTGGGAAATGCTCAGTGGGTAGTATCCATTCCCACATTACTGCGAAGTTCCACCGCGAAGTGGCTGTTTTGCAAAGCCCCATTCCGCGAAGATCCACCGTGTTGAAGGTTCACAAAGTGGCCGCTGCGAAGCTCCTGTGCAGGGAGTTGATCCGCGATGATGTGGTAAGACGGCGGTGACCTTTGGGTGGCTTGAAAAACTATGTTGTGGTGTGGTTTGATTTGTGAACACCTTTCACGAAGGTTTTGACGGTTGAGTGGCCGCAAAGGGGACGTCGGCAGCGAAGGGGTTTTCAGTCCTGAGACTTCTTTTAGTGGATTGTGTTTTCCACTAATTGTTTTTTCTCTTTTGAAGCGGATTTTGTCCGAATGGCTCGGAGAATGGTGTGAAGTAATATGATCTCATGACAGATCTAGGATCAAAGGATATTTGTTCGGTTTGAGTTGAGATTCTCGCGAAGGGAGCTCGTGAGATTCTGTCGTGATGAACCACTCCGCGAAGACTGTTCTGCTTTGCGGTGTGCTTATGCAGTAAAGGTTTGACGAGCCCTATCTGTGGAGCCTCTTCTTCTCCAAGGCCTTGGCCATGCTTCCCCTTTACGGAAAAAGGCCGCGGAGTGGGGTGTCGAGCCCGGTTTTTTGGGGTAGCAGACATTCACGGGCCGACCCAAGAGGGGAGAATTACCGGGCCTATCCGGAGCTCTTTCTTATCCCACGTACACTGAACAATGGAGGTGGATATTGTGAACCTTTAGAAGAGGATGTCCCTAATGGATAAAGATAAAGCAACTATTGAAGCTTGGAAAAACGAAGATACACTATTAGAAAAACGCATGTCACTGCTGTTGGTTGGAAAGTTTGTGGAAAATATTTCAGTCAACCAAGGGGCACTTAAAAAAACTCTACAGAACCTTTGGAAATTGGAAGCGGGTGTGGCCATTCGTGAAGCAGGGAACAATTTCATTGTCTTAGAGTTCTTCAACAAAAGAGATAGAGATAAAATTCATAGTGGAAGACTGTGGTCCTTTGATAATCAACTCCTCCTCATGGAAGAATTTAGAGGGGGGATGACATCCAGAACATTAATCTAACTCGATCCCCTTTCTGGATACGTATTAAAGGGATTCCCCTTCATGAACGAACAGAATCTGTTATGAGAGAAATTGGGGACAGCATTTCCCTATTCATTGAATGGGACTAATCAGACCCTATCCAATGGGGACCCGAGGTTCGGATTAGAGCCGGAATTAAAGTGTCGGAGCCACTAATGAGGGGCATGTTTTTGAAAATAGATGACGCAGACAAATGGATATCATTCGAATTTTAGAAGCTCCCAATTTTATGCTTCTTCTATGGACGTCTCGGCCATCTGGAAAGAGTGTGTGGCTCAAAGCCAGGGGAGGGATCAGGTAATATCATTCTTCATTATGGCCCATGGATCCAGGCCAAAATGACCAGATATGCCTTCATTCCTGAGGCGGAAAAACAAAAGGATCGTGAACGTCTCAAGGTGGCCCACACAAGTCAGGCGGGAACTGAACAGGGAACGATCATTAGGCTTGGACCGCCAGAGTTCCCTAATGAGAGCCCAACCAATCAGAGGATTAACAGCATGTATTCACCCCCCTGAAGGAAACAGCCTCAACACTTATTGAGCCGGGGAACACACCAAAAGATCATATAGAACAAAGCGCGAGGTCAATGCAGATGCACGCCGAACCACCAGATCCCTACCCTGACCCAGAAATGAACTTGGTTGACATCCTAACACAGGATAAAGATGGAAAGTCTGGAACTTAACCACCAGGCCCAATCACCCGTCAAACCTGGAAAAGGGTGCAACGTGAAGTAAGTGCTGGTAAAATGGGGGACTCTAAACTTGGGGATCGTAAAAGACAAATTGAAACATGCCAGTCAATGGGGAACTCCCCAAAGAGAGAAAAAACGATGGGTGGAATAACAGGTGTCGATAATTCAAAGGCGGAGGCGGGTGAGACCCATCCCCACCTAGATCAATGATTTTCCTATGCTGGAACTGTCGTGGGCTTGGAAACCCACGAACAGTTCACATGCTCCAGCACAATTGCACCTAAATTCGCCCCGATATGGTTTTCCTATCCAAAACCATCTTGGAAAACAAGGACACAACTTGAATTGCTCAGAAATGCGGCTTCCAAGGATGTCTCTCGGTCTCTAGACAAGGCCACTCTGGGGAATCTATCTCCTATGGAAGGATCATCTCAATTTCAGGATCATTTCTTTCACCTCGCACCATGTGGCTGCGACTGTTCAGGCGGACCACACCCCGCCATGGACCTTTGTGGGATTCTATGGATGGTTGGCCCATAATGAGACGGGGAAATCTTGGGATATCCTCTGAAAACTTCGTCATGAGCTTCCAAGCCCTATTCTATTCGATGGAGACTTCATTGAGATTATGTTCCATAAGGAAAAAAGAGGCGAAAATGTCTGACACACTGCTTTGATGGAAAATTTAAAGGATGTGGTCACTAGGGTGGAACTATTCGATTTGGGATACATGAGTAATCCCTTCACTGGGTTCCGAGGTAATACGGATGACACACGCATCGCCGAGCGACTTGACAGATTTCTACGATCAACAGATTGGATAAATCTCTTCATCATGTACCACATCGTCCACATGACGCTCAACTGTTCAGACCACTGCCCAATTTTTATTTACTGTATTCAAGGTAAATGCATTAAACGACCTTGTAGACCCTTCAGATTTGAAATCTTCTGGATAAAGGACCAGGAATGTGAAGATGTTGTAAGATCAAGCTGGAATATCACTCACAAAGATATTGGCCTCAATCTCCAAAAGGTCACATCCGATCTGATTTCTTGGAGTAATAAGAAATCCCGTCATCCTGAGAGTCATTGTGCTTTCCTAGAAAAGAAACTTCACAACCTACTCAAGAAACCCCCATCCAGTTGCACTATTGACATGATTGGAGCCACTCAAAGAGAGCTGGACACGACCCTGCGCATGAAGGAAAGCTTCTTGGCTATGTGGGCATGAGATACCCACATCTCATAAGGGGATTCCAATACCCGATATTTTTATCAGAAAGCATTAGCTAGGTGCCAGAAAAATTTTATCAATTGCATCTCACAATCAGATGGTAGCAAAGTATTTGATACTAAGGGAATTCACGAAGCTTTGACATGTTACTTATGGGACCTCTTCAATTTAGGAACTCATTTCATTTCGGCTGAAGTGGAAGAATTTATCCGACCAGTGATCACTGAGGAGATCAATCGACAGCTTTCCAAAGATGTGTCGGATGAAGAGATAAGCCTGGCTCTGAAATAGATTCACCCCACTAAGGCCCCGTGACCGGACGGATTCCACACCCTGTTCTTTAAGCAATACTGGCACATCATCGGTCCCGACATATGAAAAATGATAAGGAATATATGTGTCAGGAAAACAAGTATTACCGCCATCAATGAAACTGTCCTAGTCCTCATTCCCAAAATTAAGAATCCCCAGGCGGCCCCTGATTTTAGGTCTATCAGCCTATGCAATGTCACGTACAAGATCTTCTCTAAGATCCTTGTTAATCGGCTGCAACCGTGGTTGCCTGATATTATCTCGGAAAACCAGAGTGCCTTCATGGCCAAGAGGCTGATAACTGATAACGCAATTGAGGCCCATGAAGTGTTTCACTCTATGAAAACATGATCCAATGCGAAAAGAGGAACCATGGCCTGGAAAATGGATATGAAAAACGCTTATGATAAAGTGGAATGGAACTTCCTCAAAATTGTGATGCAAAAAATGGGTTTCTACACTAAGTGGATAGATATGATCATGCAATACATCTCAACCATCTCTTTCAGAATCCGGTTCAATGGGGAGCTCACTAGAGGATTTGTGCCATCCTGTGGCCTGCGTTAGGGAGATCCCCTCTCCCCATTTCTCTTCATATTGGTGGCTGATGTCTTTTCAAACCTTTTATACAGGGCCACATCCGCTAAAACTATTCATGGGGCAAAGGTCTGTCATGTAAGTCCACCAGTGTCGCACATTTTCTTCGCCGACGACTGCCTCCTTTTCTCCAGATCAACTATTAATGAATTTCAGGTGATCATCCATCCGATCCACCAGTACGAGAGGGCGTCTGGACAGTCAATCAATCACAGAAAATCAGAAATATCCTTCAATGCAGAGGTACCTTGCCCCAAGAGAGATGAACTCTACGCATAATTTGGCATACATATGGTTTAGAAACACCAAAAGTATCTTGGGATACCCACGGTAATTGGTCGGTCCAAAAAAGAAATTTGTGCATCTCTTGTGGACAGGATTGAGAAGAAAATTCAAGGTTGGACCCCAAAAAGAATCTCAAAAGCAGGTAAAGAGACCCTCATTAAAGTTGTCATCCAGTCTATCCCAAGCTATTTTATGTCCCTGTTTAAGATCCCGGTGGCCATCGTCAATCAAATCCATACACGCACTGCCAACTTTTGGTGGGGGAAAACGAGGGAAGAAACAGACCCCACTGGATGGCCTGGGAGAAACTTTGCATCCCCAAGATTGAGGGAGGGATGGGATTCCAGAATCTTCTGCTCTTTAACAATGCACTGTTGGCCAAGAAAGGATGGCACCTTATTAATCGTCCATCATCCCTCTGTGCATAGGTATTACGAGCTAAGTACTTTCCCCACACGGACTTCCATGTTTCCTCACTTGGCCCGCGTCCTAGATTCCTTTGGAGAAGTATTTGGGGGGCCTGAAAGCTCTTGGAAAAAGGACTGGGATGGAGGATTGGGGATGGCTCGTCTGTCAACATATGGTCTGACCCATGGCTGATTGATACGGTGGGTATGAGGGATACATCCCACGCACAACCAGGATTTGAAGACGCCACTGTCAGAAGCCTCCTTTCTGACCAAGTAATGGGGTGGTGTGTGGATAATATTTTTGAATGGTTTAATTAAAGAGACCAAATACTTATCCTAAGCATCCCTTGGGTCCCTAACGTAGGCCCTGGACATCTCTTCTGGTGCAATGACATATCGGGTGAATACACAGTGAGATCCGAATACAGGCTTGCTCTTGGAAACCACCAAACTGAACGGAACGAGGGACCATGGAAATCTCTTTGGAAGCTCAATGTCCTCCCAAAAATACGCCACTTTTGGTGGCAGGTCTGCACGGGAACCCTCCCAACAATGATCCTTCCCGCGTACCGACATATGTCCAATGCCGCTTTCTGCCCGTTTTGCCCGAACATCCCAGAGACCCCCTTGCATGCCATCATTCACTGCCCGGAAGCTAAGTAAATCTGGAATAAATGGGACCCAACCCCAGATGCATCATTGGATACGGCCTCTGACCTCCCTGCTCTCCTGGTGCGATGGTGCTCCTCTCTCTCAACGGCTAAGGCGGGGTCATTCTGCACCCTGGCCTGGATCATCTGGGTACGGCGTAACGATGTTGTTTTCCACCACAGGCATAAACCTCCTGAATTCTAGATAGATCGGGACACCTCATCGATCGAGGGATGGAATCACCACAATGGACATCAAATTCCTGATGCTCCCTCCTCCTGTCCCCCTCATTGGAACACCCCAATGGAAGGTGTTCTTAAGATCAACGTGGATGCGTCTCTCCCAAAGGATGGACTTGTCTCCCTCGGTCTCCTGGCCCGAAATCATCTGGGGAAAATCATCACAGCAAAGTATGAATCACATCATGCCTTTTGGGAACATGCTTTAGCTGAGGATAATTCCAACCTGGCAGCTTTGATGCTGGCTTTGGAACGTGGGTGGGTTGATATTTGCATTGAATCTGACTGCCTCACCGTGATCGATGCTATTAACCACAACAACGGCGGACTCCAATCTTTTGGCCTCATTATCAAGAGAATTATCTTGCTCTGTCAATTCTTTTCATTCTACACCTTCTCTTTTTTCAAAAGAGAAGGCAACAATGAAGCCCACCAGTTGGAAACATCAAGCCCCTTTGAGGCCAACCAGCTCTAGCTGGACAATTTTCCTTTGTGGATTTGCATTTATACGTCTGCTGATATTCGTCATTAATGATATCTATTGTTTCTCAATATATATATATATATATATGTTCACATTTTTGAATGGTTTTGATAAAAAAAATCACATAGAGGTAACTAGTATCAATAAAGGGATTAATTTTATGAATACAACTTAAAATAATAAGAGAGTCCCATAATAGGAAATAATACCCCTTAAGGGATGATCCCACCTCCCATCCTATTGACCAATGTGCGACCTAAAGTGTTGTTTATGTGTCCTGACGACCACTTTCATTTGGGAAGTAAGTATGCACCAACTCAAAATGCATGGTCATGGGGGAATATCTGAAATACTTGTCATAGATTTAGTGAACATATTATTAATTTAATCATTCATGGAAATATAATTAAAACTCAAATAACTATTAAAAACTTTATCCTTGATGAAATTATATTTGATATCAATATTTTTGGATCTAGACAGTTTTACTAAATTCTTGGATAGGTCAATTTCACTTTGATTATCACACAAAATTCTCAATGGTTTCTCAACTTTTACCTTGAAGTATTCTAGTTTCACTTCATTCACAATATTAATGTACAAGCATGTGTAGAAGAAACACGGTCGACTTCAACTATACTCAAATTTACAAAACATTATTTCCTTCTATACCATCTCACAC
This sequence comes from Viscum album, assembly GCA_963277665.1. Classification (NCBI taxonomy): domain Eukaryota; kingdom Viridiplantae; phylum Streptophyta; class Magnoliopsida; order Santalales; family Viscaceae; genus Viscum; species Viscum album. The sequence continues at coordinate 69,077,557 of OY728154.1, forward strand.
AACATTTTTCCAAAAATAAAATATCTGATAAAATTTATTTTCTATCAATACAATATCTAGCCCAATAAACATCAGTGAAACAAGAAAAATTCAGTTCTCCATTTATTTTATACATCATGATATAACTCAATATTCCTTTGATATACCTAAAAATTATATTTGTATCTAATGTGCATGATTTATTTACATCACCTTGATATATATCACACAAAATTACTGTATAAACAATGTATGATATTGATTTTATAAGATCAAGATTATAATTGTTTTTCTAAAGTCCTTATGATTAATACTTCTCTTTCTTTATATTTTCTCAACATCATACCCATTTTAGGGGTGTTGATACTTCCATAGAATCTTCCATGAAAAATTTATTAAAAAATTCCTTGTAATATTCACCTAGTATTATAAGACATATTTTTTATTTTTTTTAAACTTATAAACCCAAAAAGAAACTCATCTCACCAAGAACTTAAATCTCAAAATACATCTTCATTTATTCTGTAAATTCTTCAAAAGCATACTCTCTATCACTTAGAAAATTTATGTCATCAACATATATAATGAAAATATGAGTACTCATGCTCAAATTCTTCACATATAAGTTGATATTAAATTTTCATTTAGAAAATATCAATTATTTCAGGAAACTATCTAGTTAGTATTAGCAGTCTCTTGGGGGATATTTTAACCCATATAATGATTTATTTAATCTACATACCATGGTTTCATCACTATCAAGTATAAATCCTTCATTTTTCTCAATAAAAACTTCTTCTTCAGAATACCTATTTAATAAAGTGGAATTCACATTTATTTGATAAACTTTATAGTGTCTATGAGCTAAAATAGACAAAAACATTCTAGTATCTTCATGTATTACAACACATGGACATTTTTATTCAAACACTATATTTTCCACTTGAGAATAAACTTTTCAAAAAAATATGGAATTCTTCCTTTAAACCTCACCTTTCTCATTGAGTTTAATTATAAACACCCACTTAGATCCAATAATATTCTTCCATTTAAATCTAGGAAAAATATCCTTAGTAGAACTCTTCTCAATATGATTCAACTCTTCTTTAATATAATTTATCTTCTCCTTGTTCTCAATAGCCTCTATAATTGATTTTAATTCAAATTGTGAAATTGAAACTTTTTTATTTTCAAATATTAATTTCATTCTAGTTTAGAAATGAGATTATTGATTTTCAATGATGTTTTCAAGTTCAATATTCTCTTCTAGCTTTAATAACTTTAGTATTTTAATTTTAATAATATTCTCATCATCATAGGACCCATCTAAATTAGAAATGACATGATTAGGTTCAAAAACATCTTCTTTTTCTCTAACCTTTTTAGAATCTAGAATTTTACCTTCATTTAATTCTTAAAAATCATCTTCACCTATCTATTAGAATATGAGATTATTTTAAATGACCTTAAAAACATATCAATCAATAAGATTCTATATCCTTTTTTGTGATGTGTGACCTCTTTTTTTGGATAAATATTCTATAAACACACATTCCTAAACATTTTCATCAAATTTTCACAAATTTGAATTTTTTATCTTCATTAAACATGAAACTCAAAAAAATATGAATTATGTCATGGTAGATTTATTTTTATACAACATTTCATAGGAAGTCATGTTTGATTTGGTTCTAAATTTTTATATATTTTGAATATTCATAGTTTCACTTGTTTATTATCTCCATAATAATTTTGACAAATTATATTTAACAAACACAGTTCTTTTCATTTTAACTTCCTTTCTAAAAATATATGATTTTTAGAAGTATAAGGATAAATATATTTATGTTTAATCCCATTCTTGGAAATATGGAATTAAAAAGAAATACTAGTTAACTATCTTATATTGTTATTCTTAAATTTTTTATATAAAATCCTAATTCATTATCAACTTGTATTTTAAATATTTTGATCATATCTACTATATCATACTTGCGCTTCATGGATATTATATTATTCATTTTGGTGAAATCATCAATGGATGTGGTAAATTAAAGATTGCCTTTAGTATTTTTATGTCTCATGGGCTCACATAAATCATAATGAATTAATTAAAGTGGACTAGTGGATTGTGTAGAGACCCTGATCCCCGGGTGCCTCATGAGACATGATATTACAACATTTACAAATAATATATCATGTCTCATTACTACAGAAGATCGCGGGGCTCAAGATTCTGGGAAACCAGCTACCCTGATAAACTTAATTAGTACATACCATGCCTGAAAAATTTTAAACAAAAACGTAGGATGAGCAAATATGCCCATTAAGGGGTTTTAAAAACATTTTTTAAGAAAACTCTTTCTCAAAGAAGTCATTTTGAATATATCACTTCACTAAAACAAAACAAAGCATTATCTATTCTTAAAACATGTAAATCTTACATTTTTTAAACCACTTGCATAGAAAAGAAGTATGAACTTGAAATAAACTTTAAAGTAAACATAATAAGAGAGCGCAAACACATAAAGAATAGAAGATGCATAAGTTACAACCAAGATTACTTAAGTTCTAAAAAATCTGTGAGTAAGCAGGGAAAATTTTTATAACATGATTCATGGGAACATAAAGTTCTTATAACATCTTACCACATGAATTACTGTTCTTATCTCATGATTTCACTCTCAATTTTAAGGGAGTTTTCAACTAGGGGATGTCCTGTTAGTTCGACTATCCCATTGATTGACCATTTATCATTAAATGAAGAGGGAATGTATAATGCCTAGACTTGTCAAGACCTTGTTTCATGATATTAAAACATAACTTGGTACGGGTCAAGGCACACCGCCAATCCCGTTTCCCATAGTAGCACAAGCCAAGGCCAACTGCCAAGACCATCGCACATGAAAGCACAAGCCAAGGATAACCGCCAAGACCGTCGCACATGAAAGCACAAGCCAAGGATAACCGCCAAGACCGTCGCATATGAAAGCACAAGCCAAGGATAACCACCAAGACCATCGCACATGAAAGCACAAGCCAAGGCTAACCGCCAAGACCATCGCACATAACGTCTCATGAGACTCTTACTTTACCCAATGCGTTGGATCACTGTATAAATCCGGGCGCACCCATCCATAAACATTTAAGTTCAAAACATCCCTCACAGATATTGACATGGTCTTTCTTTCATAGGGTTTCATTCATAAATTCTTAATCAAAACCCCCTTTTTGCATACATACCCATATCTTGAGATGGATCATATCGTAAATGTAAAAAGAATTAGGCTTTTGGCTTTGGAATATGCAGTGATGTAAATAAACTAAATCAACTTACTCTTGTACATGCAAAAATAACTAGAACACTAAACATAAGGATTTTTCATGTAAACTTTCATCATGTTCATTAAATAAAACCATAAATTCATAGTTCATCTCTTTAAACATGCAAAACTCATTCTTTACAAGTATAAATTTCATCGAGGGTACATAAATTTTTAGTTTAAGCCGGTCCACCAGTGCAACATACATGTTGTCTTAGCATCCATTAAAATTATTAGAAACTTATGTTTCAAATATATATATATATATAACCAAGTCCTGATAATAATTAATTTAAAAATTGTTTTGGAAACTGAACTTATGAAAACACATTCACCTGGACACATATAAATGCTTAAGGGGGTTCACGCCACACATTTTTACAAAAAGTGCAAGAATTGTCAAAACGCTGATAAATGAAAATTTTCAATTGGAAAAGTCATTTTGACATTAAACCAATCCTTAAACTTCATCATATATATAACCATGTATATAAATAGTTTTGGTATCGCTCTTGGAGTAATAGTTTTAAACGGTATATATAATTTTAGTAACTCTTCATGTTATACCAAAATGTACTAAAACATAATAATCATACCCATTGATCATGTATTCTGAAATTAAAATAGGTGTATGCATTCAAAGGTATTTATATATATTTATGTACACATATACATACCAAATATATATATATATATAGTCTACCTGAAACAAGTAAAAAGTTAAAATCCTTTTACTTATATAAAGAAAAGAATCGGTTATTAATTTCAGAATATTACTTATAAGAAAAAAAATGGATTATAGAAAGATATGGTTTATGGAATTATTCATATTTATTTAAAAAGCGTATATACATACATATAACCATCGAAGTGAAGGGAAACGAAACAAAGGGATTTCCCTTCATTGTAAAGACCCCGGTTTTGGGACTCCAAACTGAAGCGGACTAGAACATTTTTCAAAATAAAGCATATGTGTATGAAAAAGGTGTATATACGTATAAGTTTATATATAAAAATCTATATAAATATAAATACTGAAGCTAAAAAACACAACATGGCTTGTCCCTTACCAGCTTGGGGAGGAGGAGAGCAAGAGGCGGCGACGAGGTCTCGGAGGTTTCCGAAGGAGGTGCTTGGAGAGAAACCTGAAGGAACAGCCCCATCTTCGGTGCAACACGGAGCATTAAAAAAAGGAGGAGATGGCCAAGTCAAGGGGATCCGAGGCCGGGCATTAAACTAGGCGGTGCTGACTTTGTGGAAAGAGGTGTCCGCTGTCAGCCTATGGAAGAAAACGACACCCTACACCCTACTGGTTCAGCTGCGCGGCGATGAAGATAACGCAGGACGCGGGGAAGAAGGAAAACTGAAAAAATAGTGTACGGCCGGGATTAAAAGGAAGATGATCGTGCGGCTCAGAAACGGTGCAGCTTTAAAAGAAACGGACGGCCGCGATTGAGAGGGGAGGGATCGGACGGCCCAGCAGGGATGATGTGTAAAAAGAAAAAAGGAAACGTGGGTCTCCCGTGATTTTATATACTTATATATATATTTTATATTTTTTTCTTTTCTTTTTTTACAACAATAATTTTATTAACCTTATTATATTAACCTTATTATTAATAATCCACAATTATTGATTACTTAATACTATATTTCGAAAAGGTCAAAGGTTTATTTAATTAATTAATTCACCCTTATCAAAACATATTATTATTTATTTACTTATTTATTTATTTTCCTTTGTTGAATTACATAATAATTATCTTAATTTATAATTACATGTAAATATTTGAATACACTCTTTTTAAAAAAAATTGGTTGTTTAATCCCATGTTCAACATAATTTCAAAAACATAAATTCATATAGCATTATCAATTATTATTTTTTTAAGGTTTTACAATCATTCTATTATCTTAATTGTTTTTAAATTAATAAGAGTATTTGTGTAAGCATTAACATAAAGATGCAAAATTTGTAATGTAAATAAAACCATAATTTGAAAAAGTTTCAAAATAGTAAAAAAAGGGTCCAATTATAAATATTTACATTATTTTTATTACTTTTATTTAATTTAAAAAATAATAATTCATTTAATTTAAAGTTTGATGCAATATATATATATATAACTCAAGAGTTTGAGTAAATATAAAAACCCATCAGATTTAATATAATTACAACATAAAAGTTTAATTTCTCAAATTAAGAAAATATGTATATTGAATAGTGGAAAAAAATATTAATTTTCACCGTTTTGAAACATAAAATATAATTCGCATTTTGGGGAAACAAGAAATAAATTAATTATATTATTATTTATGTCATTATTTAAATATTAAAGAAAATAACACAAATTATTGTGCTTATAAAGAGTCTGGTCTCGGGGTGTCCCTCACTCTAGGTGACTGAAGGAGAAAGGAAGAAATGGTTCGTGTGATTCCCTTGGTGCTCAGTACGGTTGCAGTGGCTTCGGCCATCCTCATGTTTATTCTGATGGATGCCAGAAACCCTTACCGCCTTCTTTGGGTCCTGGTGGTTTTAAGTGGTCTCCCTATTATTTTCATCGGGTTTTTAATTTGGATTTTTGGTTATCTTATCCTCTTGTTCGATCGGTGTGGGTTGTAGCCACCGTGATATTACTCTTTTGAATAAAGGATCTTTCATTCATTTGATGCGTTTTTCTATTTTATTATTATTATTATTTTATAAGTTGATTGTTTGTTCACTTAATGGGTGGCATTGTAAAAAAACTTGTCATAACTCAAAACATGGTTTCTCGGGTCGTTACAATATTTCCCCCTTCAAAGAATTACGTCCTCGCAATTCTATTCATAAAAGAAAAATAGAGACCCCATATGTACAACATTACTGAAACAGTGGATCCGGATCGGTTAACGGAATACCAAAGTTGGCACATAGTTCTTACGTTTCCCTAGCCTAGATACACTTCGAACAGTACGTCTTGAACTCCTGCTCGTGCATACTGCACACGGGCTTCCAAAGGGAGGCTCGTGTGGTGAAAAGCTCGGAAATGTCCGAGTAGATAAACTCCCTGATAACTCTCTGGTCCACATCACGCTCGAGGTAGTCAAGGTGAATGATTCGATTGAGGAAACTGAAATTCAAGACCTAGAACATATAGGCTGCACTAAGCTGGCCATCCTGGGCAGCTACGAGGAAGCACGCTCTGGCAGAGAAGTTTTGCGCCAGAGTAAAACACTGAAAGAGACCTTCAAAGTATCTTCCCCTTCGCCTATAGCAGGGGAGTTGAGCAGTGGTGATGAGGTGAAAAACACGATCATCCTCTTGACACAACCGAAGAATCTCAGGACTGTTTTCTAGATCGAGCAGACGTTGGCAGGACCCTCGCAGGTGGAGAAAGGATGGATAATCCACCATGCATGCCCTGATCAAGATAACTTCTACTAACTCATCAGGTAGTGATGAGAAGTTCATTTGACCAGCCATATGAAAAAAAAACATTCGAAAGGAAACTCTTAACAACATTGATAAGGTAGAGACATGGAAGGAAACATGAAACTTCCATTTATGAAAAATTTTACATGATAAAGCTTGAGTTTACTAAACGTACACCACAAAGAGTGGCAAAACTCCCTAACTCTTCAAACCACACACAGGCTGAACAGACGGGACTAAAATCATGGAAACATCTATGATGCCTCCTTAGTTTAGCGTGAGGGGTATGGAGTTGGGAAACATCAGTACACACCTCTTGCCTAAGAGACAATCGGGTGGACTCATCTTCCAACACCCCAAAGTCCATTAACTGGCCCCAGAATCCATAGTGAAAAATTTGGCACAGGTAAGCCGCTCGGAGGTCTCTGGCAGCAGCAGCTTCTTGAAAGGGGTTATCAAGCATCGTGCCAAATTCCTCGCCAGTCATGAACACTCGGAAGAGTCCCTCATGATACTTTCCCCGACGTGCGTAAGAGGGAAATTGGGTCATCATCATTAGGAGATAATCCATTCCCAATCCCTGGTGAAGACTAATCACCCTAGGCGAGTTTGACACGTTATACAGGTGCTTACACATCATGCGAATTCGGGGATAATTTAGAAAGTTCTCACGGATAGCTAATGATACGATGTTCTCTAGAGCCTCAGTGGGAAGTGATGGTAGGTCAGTAGGTACATCAGCCATCTGAAAGTTAAAACATTTTTACTTAGTCAATCATAGTAATACATTTATAACACCTGGTTTTCCAGAGTTTCCTGAACCTATCCTCTGATACCAACTGTAGAGACCCCGATCCCCGAGTGCCTCATGAGACATGATATTACAACATTTACAAATAATATATCATGTCCCATTACTACAGAAGATCACGGGGCTCAAGATTCTGGGAAACCAGCTACTCTGATAAACTTCATCAGTACATACCATGCCTGAAAAATTTTAAACAAAAACATAGGGTGAGCAAATATGCCTAGTAAGGGGTTTTAAAAACATTTTTTAAGAAAACTCTTTCTCAAAGCAGTCATTTTGAATATAGCACTTCACCAAAACAAAACAAAGAATTATCTTTTCTTAAAACATGTAAATCTTACATTTTTGAAACTGCTTGCACAGAAAAGAAGTACGAACTTGCAATAAACTTTAAATTAAACATAATCAGAGAGCGCAAACACATAAAGAATAGAATATGCATAAGTTAAAACCAAGATTACTTCAGTTCTAAAAAATCTGTGAGTAAGCAGGGAAAATTTTCATAACATGATTCATGGGAACATAAAGTTCTTATAACATCTTACCACATGAATTACTGTTATTATCTCATGATTTCATTCTCAATGTCAAGGGAGTTTTCAACTAGGGGATGTCCTCTTAGTTAGACTATCCCATTGGTTGACCATTTATCACTACATGAAGAGGGAAGGTATAATGCCTAGACTTGTCAAGACCTTGTGTCATGATCTTAAAACATAACTTAGTACAGGTCAAGGCACACCGCCAATCCCGTTTCCCATAGTAGCACAAGCCAAGGCCAACCGCCAAGACCGTCACACATGAAAGCACAAGCCAAGGCTAACCGCCAAGACCGTCGCACATGAAAGCACAAGCCAAGGATAACCGCCAAGACCGTCGCACATGAAATCATAAGCCAAGGCTAACCGCCAAGATCATCACACATAAAAGCACAAGCCAAGGCTAACCGCCAAGACCGTCGCACGTAACTTCTCATGAGACTCTTACTTTACCCAATGCATTGGAGCGCTGTATAAATCTGGGCGCACCTGTCCATAAACAATTAAGTTCAAAACATCCCTCGCAGATCTTGAAATGGTCTTTCTTTCATAGGGTTTCATTCATACATTCTTAATCAAAACCCCCTTTTTGTATACATACCCATATCTTGAGATGGATCATATCGTAAATGTAAAAATAACTAGGCTTTTGGCTTCGGAATAAGCAGTGACGTAAATAAACTAAATCAACCTACTCTTGTACATGCAAAAATAACTAGAACACTGAACATAATGGATTGTCATGTAAAATTTCATCATGTTCATTAAATAAAACCATAAATTCATAGTTCATATCTTTAAACATGAAAAACTCATTCTTTAGAAGTATAAATTTCATCGAGGGTACATAAATTTTCAGGTTAATCCGGTCCACCGGTGCAACATACATGTTGGCTTAGCATCCATTAAAATTATTAGAAACTTATGTGTCAAAATATATATATATATATATAACCAAGTCCTGATAATAATTAATTGAAAAATGGTTTTAGAAACTGAACTTATGAAAACACATTCACCTGGACACATATAAATGCTTAAGGGGGTTCATGCCACACATTTTTACAAAAAGTGCAAGAATTGTCAAAACGGTGATAAATGAAAATTTTCAATTAGAAAAGTCATTTTGACATTAAACCAATCCTTAAACTGCATCATATATATAACCATGTATATAAATAGTTTTGGTATCGCTCTTGGAGTAATAGTTTTAAAGGGTATATATAATTTTAGTAACTCATCATGTTATACCAAAATGTACTAAAACATAATAATCATACCCATTCATCATGTATTCTGAAATTAAAATAGGTGTATGCATTCAAAGGTATTTATATATATTTATGTACACATATACATACCAAATATATATATATATATATAGTCTACCTGAAACAAGTAAAACGTTAAAATCCTTTTACTTATATAATGAAAAGAACCGGTTATTAATTTCAGAATATTCCTTATAAAAAATGGATTGTAGAAAGATATGGTTTACGGAATTATACATATTTATATAAAAGGCGTATATACGTACATATAACCATCAAAGTGAAGTGAAACGAAACAAAGGGATTTACCTTCACTGTAAAGACCCCGGTTTTGGGACTCTAAACTGAAGCGGACTAGAACATTCCTCAAAATCAAGTATATGTGTATGAAAAAGGTGTATATACGTATAAGTTTATATATAAACATCTATATAAATATAAATACCGAAGCTAAAAAAACACAACATGGCTTGTCCCTTACCAGCTTGGGGAGGAGGAGAGCAAGAGGCGGTTATGAGGTCTCGGAGGTTTCCGAAGGAGGTGCTTGGAGAGAAACCCGAAGGAACAGCCCCTGCTTCGGTGCAACACGGAGCTTTAAAAAAAGAGGAGATGGCCAAGTCAAGGGGATCCGAGTCCGGGCATTAAACTAGGAGGTGCCGACTTTGTGGAAAGAGGTGTCCGTTGTCAACCTATGGAAGAAAACGATGCCCTACACCCTATTGGTTCAGCTGCGCGGCGAAGAAGATAACGCAGGACGCGGGGAAGAAGGAAAACCGAAAAAACAGTGGACGGTCGGGATTAAAAGGAAGATGATCATGCGGATCAGAAATGGTGTGGATTTAAAATAAATGGACGGCTACGATTGAGAGGGGAGGGATTGGACAGCCCAGCGGGGATGCGGTGTAAAAAGAAAAAAGGAAATGTGGGTCTCCCGCGATTTTATATACTTATATATATATTTTATATTTTTATTTTTCTTTTTTTACAACAATACTTTTATTAACCTTATTATATTGACCTTATTATTAATAAACCACAATTATTGATTACTTAATACTATATTTTGAAAAGGTCAAAGGTTCATTTAACTAATTAATTCACCCTTATCAAAACATATTATTATTTATTTACTTATTTATTTATTTTCCTTTGTTGAATTACATAATAATTATATTAATTTATAATTACATGTAAATATTTGAATACCCTCTTTTTAAAAAATATTGGTTTCTTAATCCCATGTTCAACATAATTTAAAAAACATAAATTCATATGGCATTATCAATTTTTTTTTAAGGTTTTACAATCATTCTATTATCTTCACTGTTTTTAAATTAATAAGAGTATTTGTGTAAGCATTAACATAAAGATGAAAAATTTGTAATGTAAATAAAACCATAATTTGACAAAGTTTCAAAACAGTAAAAAAAAGGTCCAATTATAAATATTTACATTACTTTTATTACTTATATTTAATTTAAAAAAAATAATTCATTTAATTTAAAGTTTGATGCAATATATATATATATATAACTCAAGAGTTTGAGTACATATAAAAACCCATCAGATTTAATATAATTACAACATAAAAGTTTAATTTCTCAAATTAAGAAAATATGTATAGTGAATAGTGGAAAAAAATAATAATATTAATTTTCACCGTTTTGAAACATAAAATATAATTCTCATTTTGGGGAAATAAGAAATAAATTAATTATATTATTATTGATGTCATTCTTTAAATATTAAAGAAAATAACACAAATAGCTTTTAGAACCTTTAGGGGTAAACCATTCTTATCTCCAACGGTCCAAAATAAAACATTAGTGGATAGGAGAATCTTGGGGGAGCCAACGATAATTTTTATAGCTGTTAGGGTTCAATGGTCGAATTATTGTGCTTATAAAGAGTCTGTTCTCGGGGTGTCCCTCACTTCGGGTGACTTTAGGAGAAAGGAAGATATAGTTCATGTGATTCCCTTGGTGCTCAGTACGGTTGCAGTGGCTTCGGCCATCCTCATGTTTATTCTGATGGATTCCAGAAACCCTTACCGCCTTCTTGGGGTACTGGTGGTTTTAAGCGGTCTCCCTATTATTGTAATCGGGTTTTTAATTGGTATTTCTGGTTAGCTTATCCTCTTGTTCGATCGGTGTGGGTTGTAGCCACCGTGATGTTACTCTTTTGAATAAAGGATCTTTCATTCATTTGATCCATTTTTCTATTTTATTATTATTATTATTATTATTATTATTATTATTATTATTATTATTATTATTTTATAAGTTGATTGTTTTTTCACTTAATGGGTGTCATTGTAAAACAACTTGTCATAACTCAAAACATGGTTTCTCGGGTCATTACATATTGAATTTCAACTATTTTCTGGATTTTATGTACCATCTTCCTTTGTTTATATATTTCAGAACTAACATCTATTTCTCTCTTTATTTGGGGTATCTCACTCACCACATCTTTTTTTGATATTTTACTCAACCTTATTTTACCAAAATGGTCAAGCCTTATATTCCATTACTTATTTTTATAATTGTAACTCAAATAGAAAGAGTTACTTAGATTTCCAATTTGGAATAAGTTACTAATTTTCCTTTCTCTCTTAGTGATAATTATTATATTATTTTATAACATGATGATATATGAGTTTTTTCTAAAAGTAACTTTATTCAAATAATCAAAAAAAATTATTACACTTAATAATTTTTTTTAATTCCATAAACAAATATAACATATTTTTATTTTGGTTTTAAGCTTCAATCTCAACTATACCAATTCCTATGATTTTTAAGGAGATACGATTCCCAAAAGTATCTTCACCTCTATCATGATCTTCAATTTTATTCAATGTTTTTTATTATTTTTCATGTGAGAGTAAAATTATCTATCAATAATAAATATCTTACTTTTCTTACAATATTTTATGGCCACATCAACAATTGGATGCTTCCTCCTTCTTTTTCAAAACCTCTTTTCCTATTTCAAAATGAGGAAACTATCATGAAATTTTAGTCAAAATTATTTAAGCATGATGATATTGGTGGTCATGAATTACATATATTTCTAATAAGTATTTAAATATATTTTCATTATCCAATCCTGTAAAACTTTTATCCATATCATTTTTTCTTTCAAAATTTATTTTTAACTTTTCATAGTCTCCCCCATCAATTAATATCTTCTTTAACTTCATTTTAAATTACATGTTATTACATAATAAATAGTATATGTGCCTAAGGATTCCATAAAACCAAAAGTATCCTTATAACTTTTATCTCCCATAATTATATGATTTTTTTAAAAAGAATCTTGATTTATGGATATTTTTTCTAATTATTTTTTCCTCTATCTTGAGGAAATAATTATTTTTTAGATACCCTCATATTTCATTAATGTTAAAGAAGATTTATAATCCCTTTTATTATCCTAAACTCACCTATGTTGGTATTAGAACATGCACTGTTAGTAAAAATAGATTTAATTTTAAGTTTAGTAGGAGTAGATTTAAGCTGAATTTTCAGGCTAATATTATTAACTATTTGGGATGATTCATCTTTAACTTACACATCATTGTTGACATACTCAATTATCTTTTTCCAAGAATTTTCAGCTTAATGACACCATTATTGTGTATTAATTAATTATTATTCCTTTATAGAAAGTTTTTTATTAGGATATTTCACCATTTTGTCATGTTTTACAACATTCAACTTGAATATTTTTATTTATTCAATATAAACATATTCATTTTCAAGAATAAATTCTTTTTATTTATTCACATTTCTATCCAATTTCTTCAGAAGCCCTAATTTCCTTCTTTACTTTAGTATTTTTCTCTAGAAAAGCCTCCAGTTCATATTTCAACATATGTTCAATATAAGTTTCTTCACCTTATTCTTCACTTCTTGAATTTTCTTCATGTTTTATAATATAATACATTAATTTCCTATACTTTTAAGTAGTTTCTTCTTCAGATTGACTTGTTATTATAGAGTATATTTCTACTTTTTTATCAACATAAATCGTATTTACCTTATTGGAAACATTTTCTCACCCTAGTTATATTTTTTCACTTACTTTGAACTTTTAGTCCATTTCATCCTCTTAAGCCATTTTTCTTGGTCATCATCCGCATACTTTCTAACTTTATTCCATGGAACATTAGTTGTAAAGTTCTTAATTCCACCACAATCAAAATATTTCAGTTGGAATTTATATTTGTACTTAACTCTTCCTTTTTTGAATTTCTTTAAAGAGCCATAATCCTAATATACTCTTTATAATTTTATTCACTATCTTCGTCATGGAATCCCACTTTTTAATGCATAATTTTTTACATAATTCCTTAATAAATATTACATAAATAACTTCAAAGGATATTTTGAGGTCAAGTTTCTTTAAAACTAGGTACATAATACATAAATTAAATAAGAAAAACATAAATATAAAAATTATTTAATCCTTTTAAAAGACTCATTTTTTAATCCTTCCTAGGTCACCTCACCGCATTTAATTTTTTGGGAATATGAATCAATAAAAAATGGTGAGCATAAGGCCCATTAAGGGATAACAAAGGAAACCGAGCATAAAGAATCATTATGGTTAAAAAAAGAGGCATAACATGAGAGAATAATCATAATCAATTTATAGATAACATGTAAATGTGTCTACAATATAAAAATGATGCATTCATAATAAAATCACCATGTTTTATAACAAAAGTGTCATAAAACATAATTACTAAGGTTATTCACTAAAGTGTCATAAAACATATCATATATAGAGATTAATTCTTTATCAAATGAATTCGAGCACCATCAGGGTGCACCCTTAATATAATTTAATTAATTTTATCCACATTGATTATAATAAATCATTTCATTAATAACCCTAGGAGAATAAATAATGTTTTTTATATAAAATCATTGAGTACATAAGTTATTAAAAACTTGAACATTGCATCATTCTTAACTTGTGAAAAGGGAACCTGGGTTTTATATATGTAAATAAATTATAAATAAATTAAATTTACATCTAGGTTAATAACCAAGTATAAGGAAAGGCTTTGGTTATTCACAATATAAGAATATTTTATGTGAAAGATAGAAATTCAAGAAATGAATTTAGTAGTATGACGGTATATAATGTGGATTAAGGAAAGGGTATACTAGAAGGGAATGAAGGTATCCCATTGATAAAAAAAATTGGTAGTAATAGGATAAATAAAAATAGAATTTAAAGAAATTAATTCAACACTTAGAAAATATTCTGTAAAAGAGGTACTTGAATGGAAAAGAGGAAGCAGAGAACTCCCTTACCATGAATAATTGCTTCAAAAAAATTGAGGACGGAAACTTAACACCTTAGGGAAACCTTGGAGAAAATGTTTGGGAGGGAAAATGACTATAAATACATGGATAATTTATTTTTAGTGGAGATAAATGGTGTGATTGGTGGGTATTTATAGTAAAAGATAAATAATTGTTTAATAATTTTTAAATATAGCTCTTGGAATTCTAGGTTATGAAAAATGAAAAACTAATGGCTTAAACATGGTTTTTGCTCATGGTTTTGGTAATTTCAGTTGTTTTTTATAATATTTTAATCTATTATAATTGAAATATATTTTCTAAAATTACTTTAGACAAGGAAACATAAATATTTCATAGAATATTTTTTTTAAATCATAATTTCCATTTTAGAATTTGGAAAGTCATTTATAGGTTTAGAAATTGATTTAAATACATTAAAATACATAATATTAATAAAATAACATATTTTTGGTCTTGGATTACATTTAATTAATTATTAAATAATTATTACATACATATGAAGTCATAAAACATACCAAAAACACAAAACTATATTTTTACTATTCACTAAAAAATAAAGTATTTTAAAAAATTCTAAAAAATTTACCCTAACCTAATTTCAACATGCTGATTTAAAATATAATATTATTTTATAAAAATAATTTTCTAAATAAGATAATTTTAAATTTTAAATTAAAATTCCTTATTTATTGAAAATGACAATATTTAGAGTATGGTTAGCTTTTTGACAGTTATAAAAATTTACTATTCCATAATAAAATTATATTATAATTTATATTTAAATAAAAACTGTATGAAAAGACTATTTCATGAAAATTAATTTTATTTATAATACTTTATTTTATAATAAAAGTCCATATATTTTCTAAAAATACAATTATATTTTATTTCTATCCAAAAATCTATTTATCAAATTCATATTATATTCATATGTCTTTTATTAAATAAAATAATTCTAAAAATAGGATTGATGAAATGACTATTTAATTTATAAAAATATGATTTCACTTTTATGACATTAAGGTCTAGATACATGACCCCTTATTAAACCATCATGCACCCTAAGGGTAAAGTGCACGATAGTGGTAGTTTCTTGGGGTGGCTCAGCTAACATTGACTTAGCGGTGATCTCCACCAATTTGAACTTCTCCCA
Source organism: Viscum album (assembly GCA_963277665.1). NCBI lineage: Eukaryota > Viridiplantae > Streptophyta > Magnoliopsida > Santalales > Viscaceae > Viscum > Viscum album. The sequence goes on from OY728154.1 coordinate 69,093,393, forward strand.
TAAGTGATTTCATTCAAGCCTCACTTGATAAAGCTTTATTTGGTCTTGGTCAGGGGTGAACCCCAGTGTTGCTACCTCCCTCCCAAGTTCTGATAAATGGGATTCAAAGGTTATGAATCTACTAGTTGAGGCCATGATTTTCCCTTTCTTCATCAACTATCAGTTGTCATTACCCTTTATAAAAAATAATTATAATGGTAATATTATTACCAATGGTTATAGTTCTCAATGATCATATTGATCAATGATCATATTGACTTAATACTTCATTCACAAAGTTTTTTTCAATTACTTTTATAATGACTATTATATTACTAATTTTTCTTTTTGTTTTAATAATTTTCATGGGAGGTTTATTTTTATTGGCATAGTTTGATCTTATGGGTTACACCATTTCATGGTTGTTATTTTTTTTGTTTTCATATTCATGTACTAGTCTTAGATATTAAAATAGTTATTACTACAAGACATGTCTATATTTTTTTGTAATAGTATTTCTATTTACATCTATTGTGAAATATAAAAAAATAGTCATTATAAAAAAATAGTTCTTTTATTAATCATAGAAGAAATTTTTAGGCCATTATATCACCCCATTAATAAATTTCATCCTTGAAATTTGAATCTTAACACCGAAAAAAATGGGGGTATTTCTCCATCATTTTTTCCTTGGGTTACCAAGTATCTTATTTAAACTTTTTGGTTTCTCTATAGTACTTTTACAAGTCATGTTTTCTTGTTTCTCAACACTTTTTACCTTCTATCGAGAACTTGTATTGGTTCCTTTTCATAAGAAAATTCATGTTCCAATTCCAAACCATAAATATCAAGTGTATATGTTGGTCCAGACATATAATTTATAAATTAAGAAAAATGGAAGACATCATGGACATCATAAATATTTATAGGTGGTATTAATTGATAAAAAACTGTTCCAATATGATCCAAAATATCAAATGGTATAATGTACCTTGGACTCATTTCCCCTTCTTTATGAACCTTATTACCCCTTTCCATGGTGATATCTTGAGAAATACATGATCTTTGACATGAAACTCTAAGTCTTTCCTTATTTTTTCAGTATAACTTTTATATTGAATGTTAGAATCCTTGATGTGATTCTAAATCACTTGTATATTTTTTGCAGTCTCCTTTACAATGTATGGTTCCAATAGTTTCCTTTCTCTAGCTTCATCCCAACATATTGTAGTTATACACATATTTTTGTAGAAAACTTGAAATGGTTCCATTTTAGTAATTGAATTGAAACTATTTTTATATAATAATTAAACAAGTGGAATATTTTGATTATAACTCCCTTATAAATCAAGTGATCTAGATCGTATCACGTATTCCAATGTTTGAATATTCCTCTCAGGTTGCCCATCAATTTGAGGATGGTAGTATGTGATCAAGTTTACTTCTATATTAATATCCATTTGAAGGATCCTCCAGAACATAGAAGTAAATATTAGATCTTGATCAATAACAATGGACAGTGGTGCTCCATGGAGTCTCACTACTTCTTGAATATAGAGGCAACCTAGGTGATCTAGGGAGAAATTCTCTCTTATATAAATGAAATGGAAAAAAAATTCAATCTATCAATGATTTCCTATATAGAATTGTTTTTCTTGGATGTCTTAGAAAGTCTAGTGACAAAGTCTATAGTGATGTTATACCACTTCTATTAGGTATGAATAGTGGTGGTAATACCCCTTTAAGTAGTTTTCACTCTGTCTTCACTATTTGAAACACCAATTACATTGCAGTTTAATCAAAAATATTCATTTTCATATTATCCCACCAATAACAATCATGAAGTTCTCTATACATTTTTATGCTTATGGGATGTGTAGATAATTTAGAGTTATGTGTATCATCCATCAGTCCCTTATTTATCTCTATTATAAATAAAATTTATATCCTTGCACCAAATTTTAGTACACCTTTTGATTAATATTGAATTCAGTAAAAATCTTGTTTTTTCATATCCTCCATCTTTTTTTGCATCAAAAGATCATCTATTTAAGATTTATTGATATTCTCTAGTAATGATGTTTGAGAAATAATTTAAGATAGGATTTATTTTGTACCTTATCTTATGATTCCCATGTTCATCCTTACTAGGTCCTTGATCAATGGATCCCAGTTAATCCCCATCATTTCAAGAATACAAAGATATTTCCTTCTCAATGCATCTGCAACTTTTTTTTCTCTTCTATTGTGATAATGAATTAAAAAATCAAAGTGTTTAAGAATATCTAACCATCTCCTTTGTCTCATATTCAGTTCATTTTTTTGAATATATACTTTAAATTATGGTGGCCTATGTATATATCAAAGTTTTCTCTATAAATATGGTTCCTCCATATCTTTAGAGAAAATATGACTACAACTAACTCTAAGTCATGGTTGGGATAATTATTTTCATTAAGATTTAACTATCGATATGCATAGGCAATCACCTTGTCATTTTTTATAAGAACACATCCAAGCCCTTTCATATATACATCACTATAGATAATTAATCCTTATCTAACTGAGGGTAGAGTTAGCATTTTTTCACTAACCAACCACTTCTTCAGTTATTGGAAACTTTCTTCACACACCCTTTTCTAGATAAAATTAACTCCCTTTTGAGTTAACTTGGTTAGTGGATTATAAATTCATAAAAAAATCACAAACCTTCTATAGTATCCTACTAGACTAAGGAAACTATGATTCTTAGTTACTATTATAGGATGAGTCCACTCTTTTATATCCTTTTTCTTGGAGGGATCAACTAAAATTCCTTTATTAGTTATAATGTCTTAAATAATTCAACTTTTTAAAACCAGAAATCAAACTTACTAAATTGGCTAAAAAACTTATCCTTCCTCAAATTTCTTAATATAACCCTTAGATGATCTTCATGATCCTCACAACTTTTGGAATATATCTTAATTTTATCAAAAAATACCACCAAAAATTTATCATGGTAGTCCCTAAATACTTTATTCATCAAATCCATAATTATTACTATATCATTAGTCAATATAAAGGTCATAAAAAAAACTCATAATGACCATATCTTATTCGAAAGTTAGTCTTTGAGATATATTATTTCTTTACCCTCAACTGGTCATACCTCAATCAGAGGTCAATCTTGGAGAATGAATTATACACTTGAAGTTGGTTGAACAAATCATAAATACTTATAAGAGGATATTTTTTATCTTGTTGTGATCCCATTAATATCTCTAAAATCAATACACAGCTGCATTGATCCAATTTTATTTTTCACAAATAAAACAGGTTCTCCCTAAGGAGACACACTTGGTTGAATAAAACCCATCCCCAAATGATCTTTAAGTTTCTTCTTTAATTACTCTAACTCTATATATGTCATTATATATGGGGTATTTGATATTTTATTGGATCTAGGTATGATTTAAATTGAGAACTCTACCACTCTTTTGGGGGTGATTTAGGTATCTCTTTAGGAAATGCATTAATATATTCCTAAATGATGGGTACACGTATGATCTTTAGACTTTCTCTTTCTTCTCCTTATTAACCAATCATTTACATAAAAAAAGGAAATTTTAGGTGGTTATTTGTGAGACTCAAGTTGGGATATCTCTCATTTAATGATAATTATAGGTTACCACTTCAAGTTAAAAAAATATCCTTACTTTTATAGTTGATCTTGGAATTATAATTTGAAAAACAATCCATCCCAAGTATTATGTTAAATTAAAACATTATAATGACCACTATGTCTATGGAGAGATTTCACTCACCAATTTTAATAAGGGAATCCCTATATATCTTTGATGATTGAATAGTTTCTCTAAGATTTTTGATAGACATATCTACCACAAGTAGTTTAGGTATTTAATTAATGTTATTTTCAAACTTGAATGAAATAAATGAATACATAGATATAGAATCAAAAAAAGACTTTCTAGATTTGAGTGTACAGTGAGAGTAACTACCACAACATCATTTGGATCCTCTACTTCATCTGTTGTGATTGTGAATTCATGAAATTTCTCCCTTGGATTATGTTAAGGTTGATTTTGGTTTCCCTCTATTATCTTATGGTTTGTACATTGATTAGTGAAATTTTCATGCTCCCGGCACTTTAATCATTTCACAAAAGGTTTTTATTTCAAATATTCCCTTTTATATTGGAATTTAAATGTTAAGTCTTAACATTGTATGATAGTTTCGAGCTATATGGTCATCTATTTCTCACTTATAGCACTTTCTACTTCCTTGAAGATATTTCCCCAAATTCTTCTACCCGTATTTTTTTACATGGGATTTTATACTTTCTTCCCATCTAGATTATATTAGAAATTTTTATCCATCCTTCTCTTCTTGTCATATTGTTCATGAGTCCAATGGGAATATCTGAACTAATTTTCAAATTTTAGAGCACATCATACTATCTCTTCGTAACTCCCAAAGTCTCATATTTCCAATTCTTTAAATATATGGGTCCTCAGTCTGCCAAAGAATCATTTGATCTTCCCATAAAAATTGATGAAAAATCTTGAATTGTATCATGAAAGCCTTATAAATTTCATCTAATAATTCCTAACTAATTCATTTTATCATTGTTTCAACTCAAGGAATTCCCTATCCATCATAGTTTATAGGGTACAAGTAAAATACTTGTTGAAAAAGTTATTTTTGAGTTCTTCCCAGTATATGACTTCCACCTCATCCATTGGATTCATGTTCTTGATCAGTGTACCCCACTAATCAGATTATCCCTCTAAGAAATATACTACCAAGATTAATTTGTCTTGGTTAGAACAATGTAGTATAGAAAATATCATTTCTATAGTATTGATACATTTTTCAGCAACTAGTGGATCAAATATTCCACTAAAAGCATGTGTTCATTGATGCATAAAGGATTAAACTATTGATTGTTCCTTACTTAGTGAAGCTAAATACTCCACATGATTAGGTTGTTATTCATGACCTGAGTTAACTGATTCATCATCATCATGAAGTTATCAACTCTAGATCCACCCATCTTGGGAATCCTATCATTGCATTGTCCATTGCATCCATTGCTTACATGATTCCTTCTATTTCCTACAATTTTTTTAGAAGAAGAAAACCTAAGTGAGATACTTTTTTCTATTAGAAATATTATAATAAAAATTATAAAGGAAACATTAATCCTAAAAAAAAATTAATCTCATGCTTCTAGGATGATATACAGCAATCATAAAAAAATTACTTTATTTATATATCCTCCATAATGGTTTATAAAAAGTAAGTTATTGGCCAAATAATATCTCCCAGGAGTTTCAAACGAGGTGTGCAGTAAGGGTCCATTCACAATTCATGAGAATGATGATCATAATATACTCGAACAACTATTTTTCGGGTTATAACCCCTATATTCATCTGTTAAAAAACCACATCCACTTGTAGTATTTAGATAAGGATTTTATCCCTTTGAAACCACTCTCTTTATACATCACCAAAACTTAGAGAATTTTTCCTATATTTATACTTATACCTAGGACTCTTACTAATATTTTTTAGTTATAATTACTAAAAATTACTAAACCATGCCTCTACTACCAACTATAGAATCCCACCTTTTTAATATATTTTTTTAACATAATTATTTAACAAATATAACATTAATAACTTTGAAGGATCTTTTTTGGTCTTGTATCTTGGAAACTAGGTACATAATACATGAATTAAATAAGTAAAACATAAACATAAACATTATTTAATTATTTTTAAAGACTCCTTTGTTAATCATTCCTAGGTCACCTCACTATAAGTAATTTCTTAGGGACGTACATCAATAGAAAAGGGTGAGCATAAAGTCTAGTAAGGGATAAAAAAGGAAATGAAACATGAATGATCATCATGGATAAAAAAATAGGAATAACATTATAGAATAATCATAAATACTTGACGCACAACATGTAAATGTGAATATGATATAAAAATGATATATTCATAAGTATATCACTATGTTTTATCACCAAGGTGTGATAAAATAAAATAACCAAGGTTATTCACCAAGGTATCATAAAACATGTCATATCTAAAGATTAATTCTTTACCCAATGCATTGGAGTACTATTAGAGCACACCATTTATATGTTTTAATTCATGTGAGCCATATTTATCATAATATATCATTTCATCAATAATCTAAGGATAATGAAGAATGTGCTTCATATAAAATCATTGAGTACATAAGTGCTTAAAGTCTTGAACATTACATAATTTTTAACCCCAAAAAAAGGAATTTTGGTTTTATACATGTAAATAAAAAATAAATAAATTATCTTTATAACTTTGTAAATATCCATGGATAAGGAAGGGGTTTGGGTATTCAAAAATATAAGAATATTGCATATAAAAGAGAGAAAATCAATATATTAATTCAACAGCATGAAGGTATACAACATGGATTAAGGAAAAGGTATAATGGGAGGGAATAAAGCTATAAAATTGATAAAACACTATTTTGTGAGTAATTGGATAAATAAAAAAGGAAATTTAAATAAATTAACTCAATACTTAGAAAACATTCCCAAAAAGTTATATTTGAATGGAAAAGAGGAATCCAAGAATTCCCTTAAATTGAAGAGTTACTTCCTAGAACTTGAGTATGGAAACTTAAGACCTTGGGGAAACCCTAGAGGGAATATTTGGAAGGTAAAATGACAATAACATTGTTTATAATGGATTTATAGTGTAGAGGAATGGTGGTATTAGTGGGTATTTATATTAAAATAGTTGGAATTGTTTAATAATTTCTAAATATAGGTCTTGGAATTCTAGGTTGTGTAAAATGAAAAATGAATAGATTACCCATGTTTTTGGCTCTTGTTTTTGGTAATTTAAGTCATTTTTTAGAATATTTTAATCCATTAGAACTGAAATCCATTTTTAATATTACTTTTAACAAGGAAAAGTAAATTTTATACAAAATATTGTTTTTTAAATCATAATTTCCATTTTAGAGTTTGGAAAGTCATTTATAGGTTTGGAAATTGATTTAAATATATTAAAATACATAATATTGATAAAATAACATATTTTTTGTCATGGATTAATTGTAATAAATTATTATATCATTATTATATACATATGAATTCATAAAACAAACCTAAAACACACAACTTTATTTTTACTATTCACTGGAAAATAAAGTATTTTAGAAAATTTTAAAAAAAAATACCCTAGCCAAATTTTGATGTGATGGTTTAAAATATAATATTTATTTTATCAAAATAATTTTATAAATATGATAATGTTAACTTTTAAAAAAACCTTATTTATTGAAAAAATGACAATTTTTACGATAGTTAAGATTCTGACACTTATAAAAATTTTCTAGGATATAATAAGATTATATTATCATTTATATTTAAGTAAATAGTGTTTTAGAAGTTTATTTCATGAAAATAAGTTCTATTTAAAATATATTATTTTATAATAAAAGCGTATATATTTTCTAAAAATACAATTATGTTTTATTTTTCTCCAAAAAAATATTTATCAAATTCATATTATATTCATGTGTATTTTATTAAATAAAATAATACTGAAAATCAGAATGGTGAAATGAATATTTAATTTATAATAATAAGATTGCACTTTTATAATACTAAGGTATAGATACTGACTGAATGAAAGTTATTTTTTTATTAAAATAGGGGTGGCATAAACCACCCGGATACAAATGGAACCTCAAGGAGGACAAAAATGGCGAAGCCCCAAAGCATCCCCTTGAACAAAACTTTTACATTCTAACAGAAGAGATCCCAAACTATCAAAAATAATGAGAGTGTCATTCAGATTCGCCACACGTGCAAGCGCATCCACTGAGAAGTTTGCCTCTCTCCAAATGTGTCTTACCCACTGTTCACCATTAGTGTCCAACGCGCAACTTCTAAATAGATAGGCCCACTTCCAAGGAGTGCTGCATTTACCTTTAAGAATTCTAACCAAAATAGATTCTAACTCAATATCCCCCACCTGATTCCCAAACCCTTTATGCAACCTGAGGCCAGAATGAAGTGACCTGATTTCCGCCCCAAAGGAACATCCCGGTCCATAAAAAGAATTGAACCCAAAACAAATCGAGCCCACCGAATCTCCAAGAATCCCCCCACCGCGCTTCTGTCCATTTAGGCAAGATCCATCAACATTCAACTTCTGGCCAGTTTGAGGCAGCTCCCACTTAATCCATCTCCCCGTAGCCCTGTCTGCCATGCAGGTCCTGTTCAGCAACCCGGGGTTGGAGATCATCTTGTGGGCCCCTTTCATAAGAGACTCCAGATCCACTAACCTTGAATGCGTCCTCATCAGTATTAAGGAAGGAGAGCAATTGTTCCCCATTATAACCTGGTTGCGGGATTCCCATAAATTCCAAAAAATAGCCATAAAAATGGACCCTCGTACCTTGATCTTGATTCCATTTGGATCTATTAGATATTAAACAAGTTTTCCTTGGTCTGCGCCTACCTCACTGTTGGAATGGAGGCCAGAAAAAGTCTTCTTTACATGTGTGGATCTGAAGACATGGGCAGCACCTACTCTTCCATATTTTCTTTATCTATGTTTTCATTTGGTTTGGTGTGTGGTTTGTAATGCTATAAATATATATGTCGTGTGTGTTTTATTTCATTTAGTAGAGAGAAAGAAATAAACACTGTGGTGATGCTGATATATAGTTGTGTTGTTGTGATCACCTCCAGTGATCTGCTTGTGCGTGCAGTTTATTTTATCGCTGCCCTCGATCCTCCATCAGTGTTATCAAAGGAGGTTGAAGAATAGAAGTGTCCATAGAATGACTCAGCAGAGCGGAGAGGGACTCAGAGCGCTTCGAAGGTGCATCTGATCCTTGTGTGAACGGTTAGTCAGACCACCTACCGACTCAGCACGCAGAGGGAATAAGAACCTCAAGACCTATCGACTCAGAACGCAGAGGGAATAATAACCTCAAGAGGTGGAGAAGAAGATGAATAGTGTTATTAACTATTCATAATCGGTGATATTTTTTTCCCATCATTTTTGTATACCCCTTTTTTCAATTTGTCAAAAGGTGTCTTTACCTTTTTTTAAGCCCCACGTCTCCCCATTTTAAGGGGCTTGTCTTCCCTCTCTCATCCATACCCTTCTCCCACATTTTTGACTTCATCCTCAATTATTTTCAAAGTTTCATTATCTCTCTCCTCCCATCAACATTTCCCATTTCACACAAAAAAAATAATACAAATTTCATCCATTTTTATTACTCAAAATAGTGTGCCATTTAAAAAATAATAATAATAATCTTCATTTGCATTTTGGAAAAATTAGTTGAGTGGTCCAAAAAAAACAAAAAACATTTGTTCAATTCATGCTAAAATATCAGCTTGAAATTCAAAAAATATATAGGCACCACTTCTGGATATCTGCATCTGTTTTGCATCAAAAAAAATTGTTTATCAGCATGGCGAATGCATTTGCACATGCTGTGATCCCGAAGTTGACGAAGAACAATTACGATAACTGGTGCATCCAAATGCACGAGGTACTTGGCACCCAAGATTTCATGGACATCGTAGAGGACGGATACACTATAGCACCCCAAGATTTCATAGTATGTTATTTCTTCAAAGTAATTCAATAACTTGCACTATACACAACACCAAGTTCTAACGCACCATGACTTTACAAACAAGCCGTTCAAAAGCGGTTATGAATAGTATTAACTGAGTTTTGAACTTTATATAATCCATATAATTTTAGAATCCATATTATGAGTTTCTTAGACATAATGTAAGAACAAATACATTTTTTCAGATAAAAGAAGTATTTTTCAAAAAATGCAATTTTACCGCGTTTTAATGGAGAAGCCTCTTTAAATCCAATATTTGAAACTTTTATATATTCAATTTGACAAAATAAACTTCTTCTTTATAATCAGGACATAAGAATTTAGTTTCAATAAATTTTTGGTGTTTTTCTGATAACTTTCATATTTGGGTGAATAGTGAAAAAATCTATATTTTAACTAAAAAACAATTAAATCAAAATAATTTATATTGTTAAATTATACATTTTAATGGTTTGGATGTATAAATATATCATATTTTTACCATTTAATCCAATGACAGTCATTGTAAGTAATTTCACTTTGAAATTGGACATAAACAAGTGTCAAACTTTTGGTAGTTATTATTTCTTAAAAATACGCATTTTGGTTTTGACAGCGGAAATTAATTTTAAATTAAAAAATGAAACTTATATGTTTTGAATTTGGTAAAATAGACTTCATTATTGAGTTCGGAATATCAAAATTATCTTAGGGTAAATTTTTGGTATTTTTTTGAAAACTTTTAATTTTTGAAGAATAGTGAAAACACTAAGTTATAGTTTAAAACCAAATTTTTATTTAAATAATTATTTATTTTATTTAAATTTATTTTATGTCAAAATAGATACATAATACCTATATAATTTTAATTTAATTAATTGGATTCAATTTATAATAATTTTAGATATATAAAAATTGTATTGAACTTTTCACCGTCTTTTACCCACCTCATAAGAGAATTTACAAATTCACATAAAACTTAATTTTACTGCTTCTGTGAGTGGAATTTCTAAAATCTGAGAGACACGGTTAATATCAAATAGTAAAATGTGTTTCAATAAGATAAAAATAATTTTTTGTGAATAGTAACTTTTTACTTTTATTTACCACGGTAAAAAGTAAATAGGGTAATTAAGGGTAAAAATGAAATTATTATTACCCTAACACATGTCCTAATTCTATTGGATAAGTATAATTCGAACAAAAACAACCTTAGGAATAAAATATGAACCTCTTTGGTCAACTTGTATTAGATTAGGACATTTATTATTATTTAATTCAAAGAAGAGTTAAAAGAGTGAAAATCAAAGTTTAATAACTAAAAAAATTTAATATAGGGTTATACATAAGATAAATTCAATTATAAATATTAATTAGAAATCTAAAACGATTTCCTACATAATTGTATTTTATTTATAATTTTTATACATTAAATAATTTAATTTATTTATGACACAATGGTGATGCAGTAATTACCTAATTAATGAAATATTAAAATAATTGATATTATAAATATCCAAATAAATGTAATTTGAGACTTTTTATGAATTAAAATAATTTTATAAGTTAATATGACATATTAGTATTGGTTATATGAATTTTATTCGAAGTAATAATGTTGTTATGAATTTATCAAAAACAAAATACCCAATAGTGTCAAAATTGACATAAAAGAGTTTTTAAAAAACAATATTATATTATTAATTGATATTATATTCCTAAAAATATAAGGTTCTTCCAAAAGACTTATATAATGATATTTGTATCATTAATGGACAACTTGGGGGTCACTTGGAAGTATATAGTAAGTTTATTAACTATATAATATAAAAATACAAAGAGACATGGTAAATGTCAAACTATTTAACTAAGAGTTAAATCTAAAGGATAAGGTTACTATAGTGACCCAAACCTATAAAATCTATTGGTTGAGTGGTTTTCTACCCATACCCACCTTAGACTTTTAATAATCCACTTTAGATCCATTATAAACCGAATATTAATTTATTATAAATTAATACTTTAAGTTTTTTCTGAAGAGCCCCTCCTCTCCCTTATAAAAGAACACCACTTCTAACCAATTCCTCACACCTCACAAGCCTTTTGGATCGTCCAACCTCTACCCAATTAAGCTCCCTACATCCATATACTCCTCCTAGAAGCCTTACTTTAGGCATAAGGTGCTTCAAGAGTCCTTTTTGGTTCAAACCAAATGGAGTTACGCAAATTAAAGGTAACGATTTCTCTTAGCTTCTCTTCTTTTATTTTACTTCTCCAACCCCTAAACTCTTATTATTATTTTATTTTGTAACAACACCAGTATACTCAATATACTATGATATTTTTATGATAAGTATTTGAACTACACTTACACACACCTTCATCTAATGGGTGAAAAATATAATGTTTTTATGGATGGAAACCAAACGCCTTATGAAACGATGATTGTTCAATTATCTCCTACCACCTCTCATGGTGGCCATTATGATGGAACTATAATTAAATATGATATTAATGATATCTATTTTATATATAATCTTTGGTAATTCCATTTTATAGAATACCATTATTCGTTTCATGTTGTATATATATACGATAATTTTATTTGAGGAAGTGCGGACTACCGCCCCCTCAAAGTGATATGACTCGTTCATACCATACATGGAACGTATTATGGTGTTAATAAACTTAAGTAATACATATAATATATTATATTATACTGGAATAATAATATACCTATGTATCATTTGGTCTTGATTCTTTTAAAAATGAAAAATTAAATGGAAGTAGCGTTCTTGCGTACGTACAGATTACCGTCTCCACGAACGCGATGAGATTCATTTCCCCATAATATCCATTCAAGACTAATTATCCTTTGATGATTAAAAGTAATGTTTAAGGAATTGATATAATTCTGGATATGAATAAGATACAACCTATCCATAATAAACACGGCTTACGTAATGAAGCATATAAAGGAAAACGAATTAGTTAACACCCGAAATGATGATAATACTAAAATATTATTAACAAAACAATATTAAAAGATCATATATGATATCATATTTATTTATATGATTCTTGTATAATTTAATAAAAATGATTTAACTATTATACATGAGGTTAACCTACACTCTATCAAGTAAAAGTACAACGTAAGGGTTTATTTCGCAATCTCTTCATTATCTGAGGTTGTTTATACGTAATTATCTACTGGGACCTCTTTATCATCCACATCCATGTTTCTTAAAAATGTATTTCAATACATTCTTACTATTTTACAGAATATGGGTTAAAGTCATTTATACCATTGTTTTACTTTTTATAAGAATTTTTATAAAGGAATCTTTACGTCATTTTCCATACAAGGACCTTTTTAAACTTTTCGACAAATTAAGGTAAGAATGTCTTTTTTTTAACTTATACGGCAGGTGCGGCTATTTTCCACCGTTGTAAAATCTTCAAAGCTTCCCTTACAATATTATAAGAATATTTTCAAAGTAAATGTTTTATTTTATAATTATGTGACTTTTAAATGATTTCAAAAAAAGATATATTTCTCTCAAATAGTTTTGATTTCATTTATGTCAACATCCTTTGATGGATTTTAAGCTTATTTGAATTTGATTTATTATGATACAAAAATTTTGTATAGTATTGAAGGTTTTGTGATATGTTTGACTGTGGATGTGTTATTTTTATACCATTCATGGTTTATGGAGAAAGTATTGACGTTTATTATGCTAGTTTTAATACGAATGTTTATGTTATGTTTAAACCTTTTCATATGGGAATGCATTGGACTTAGTAAGTGACGGGTGGAGCCTGTTATAGCTCCTCGATGCATCGGTAGGTATCATGAGACAAACTAGTGTCTTAGCATGAGGCCTTGACAAAATCTTATTTGTTGTCTTGGCATGAGGCCTTGGCTACGTGGTTATGATAGTCTGGCATTATGCATTCCATCATTATGAAAGTGGTTATTGATATTGAATGTGATTATTCGATTAGTATAATATCCATGTGAATAATTAAATGGAATTATTTCAATTAATTTTTTCCATATTATACTGAATTTTATGTTTAAAAGGCTTCTGTTTTAGTTATACACTACCTTAAATGTTTATGTTTATTTATTAAATTTTATGCTATATTGTTATCCTTACTGAGCATCTGACCTCACCCATTTAAATGTTTTATTTTTCCCAGGATGTGAAGAAGTATTTTATTAATGACCTGTAAGGATAGTATGAGGGGATATGAAGACAATATGTTGATGTAGTTTTCACTTTATGATGTAATGTAAGATTTATGAATATATCTAGTGATTCCAAGGCTACTAAACTAATCGAACTTTCAAGACTTGATCTTTTGTGATCATGACAATGTTATATAATAATGCACTGACTCTAGGTAACTGGGGTTTGGGTGTTACAGTTGGTATCAGAGGAATTTTATTACAAACCTTGTAAGCTATATTTAGATAAACTCTGATTAGAGCACATAGACCTAATATGGACTTTGAGGATTAGTATAGAATAAATTCCTAGAATTTTGGTACTGTAGAGATTTTGTGAGTTTTCTAAGCAATACATCCATGTCTGGATACGAGAAGGTAGAGGCGGATCTAGAACAGATGTACCTAGGGGTAAAACCCGAAAACACCACTTTGAGCTAGACTCGAACGGGAACTGGTGCACGACAACGGGTCTTGTTGCACTCTTGGTTACGACACTCCCGAGGGATATGCTTAGGATAATTCTCATTTTATTTACAAATCATTATGAAGGGTTTATGAGTATATAATTACTCAATGAAAAAATCTTTATGATTATGGATTATATCCATAAACCATTCAATTTACGTTAGGTATTTTACAAGTTTGGAATTATTCATTGCAATTCATAAACTGACCTAGTTTATTCTATTGTATAGAAATGGCGCCCAGTAGAAAGAATGTGAACTCCAGCAATACGTAGGATCCAAAAAGTAAGAAGGATCATATCTTTCACAGTATTAAGCCAACATTTAGAAGGGAAATAGTCTCCCATGTATTCTCAATATATGAAGAAATAGTATCATGTGTTAATAAGATAAGTAAATAATTCTCCGAGTCCTATGGCTTTGAAGGGAAGTAAGAGAAGAAAAAGGATGGAATAGAGAAAGATGGATAAAGGGAAGAGGGAAAAGAAGAATCTTCCCATATGTGATAACTTTGGGAAGAAACACCCTGGAACTTGCCTGAAGGGAATGTGAGTTTGTTATAAGTGTGGAGAAAAAGGACACCAAGTACGTGACTGTAAGGGTAAGAAAAAGGTTTCAAATAAACAATGCTTCATCTGCAAGGAGTTGGGACACTATGCGAACTGATATCCAAGTCATCAGAGTATTCCCCAAATGATGCTATTGGATAATAATCAAGTTATGATACTACCACAGATGAGGAGGAATGATTAGAGTTCTTGTGTTGTTATTAGAGAATTATATCATTTGAGTGTTGTATCAACAATGTACTGGTTATAATAATTATGGAGTATATAAGGATTGTACTATAGTACTATTTCATTAAGGACTTGAGATTGTGTGGAACCAAGAAAAGTGACTCAATAGCAGGTTAAATTTTGGGAAAATATATGGTTGAGATAAAGATAAACCATATAATATGGTTCTGATACTGAGGTAGTGATTTTGGAATAATACATGATTGATTTCGATAAATTATATTGGATATTCTTGATTACCTTGAAACTGATTAATGATTTGTATATTTCATCATTGTTGGAGTTTACAACATTTTTGGATAGAAAGAGTATATCTAGTATTTTATAAGTAATAAGGGATCATGAATGTAATCAATAAGTTTTTATGGTAATTTAGGATATTGCAGTGTTTTAAAAAGAATACATGATGAAGGTGTTCACATGTTACTATGAGGAAAAAAGGATCTTCATTGTGTTTACATTCCTTATAAATTTTGGACTGTGAGTTTGGACAGAAGTATTTTGAATAATTCTAGTTTGAGATTATTTTTGGATTTCCATAAAAGGAAACCCGGAGGTCGGGCAACAACCCATCACGTCCGGCGAGGCCGCAAGACTTGAACCCGCAACTAAAGGGTGACAAGGGTGTATCACCTACCACTAGCCCACGTGATGTCCTAGATTGAATAATGTAGTACTTTTTTAAAAAATTCTGGTAGATGAATTATAAATTCATTTTTTTAACCCTATACTAATAGGATAAATAGAATATTATTTTTAGGTTCTATTATCTTTTAGAGTGAAAGATGAGTTTTTGGTAGAAATTAGTTAAAGGATGGTACTCTACTTGTCAAGTATATAGTTTTTCTTCTTCTCTTATTCTATGAAGAAATTAATTATTATACTTTAGTGAAGGGATATTAAAACAAAAAAAATGTGTTATCCTAATACCATATGTTTTGTTGAACCAATGGTATTTTAAATCATCATAGAGTGATGAATTTAAGGCCCTCAATTTTACACTTGTTTGTGATTGATGACCTCAATCACTACCTATAAATATTTACATTTTTCCTCCAATTATATGCCTTTAATTTCCACCAATGTTCTCCTAATCGAGATCATAATTTAGTGGTGACCCTTTCATTTCCATTTTCCTCTTATTAAGACTAAATTTTATTAACCTAATTTTCGATGTGGGTTTTCCCGAAGGTATTTTCTATTTTCAACCATTTATTTTAGAAAAATAATTTCAAATTGCGAGGACGCAATTTATTGAAGGAGGTAAGAATGTAACACCCCAAGATTTCATAGTACGTTGTTACTTCAAAGTAATTCAATATATTGCACTATACGCAACACCGAGTTCTAGCGCACTATGACTTACCAAAGAAGTCATTCAAAAGAGGTTATGAATAGTATTAACTGAATTTTGAACTTTATATAATCCTTATAATTTTAGAATCCATATTATGAGTTTCTTAGACATAATTTAAGAACAAATACATTTTTTCAGATAAAAGAAGTATTTTCCAAAAATCTAATTTTACCGCCTTTTAATGGAGAAGCCTTTTTAATCCAATATTTGAAACTTTTATATATTCAATTTGACAAAATAAACTTCTTCTTTAGAATTGGGACATAATAATTTAGTTTCAATAAAGTTTTGGTGTTTTTATAATAACTTTCATATTTGGGTGAATACTGAAAAATACTATATTTTAACTGAAAACAACTTTTTAAATCAAAATAATTTATATTGTTAAATTATACATTTTAATGGTTTGGATATATAAATAGATTATATTTTTACCATTTAATCCAATTATATGTTCATTTTATGTAATTTCACTTTGAAATTGGACATAAACAAGTGTCAAACTTTTGGTAGTTATTATTTCTTAAAAATATGCCTTTTGGTTTTGACAGCGGGAATTAATTTTAAATTAATAAATGCAACTTCTATGTTTTGAATTTGGTAAAATATACTTCATGATTGAATTCTAAATATCAAAATTATCTTAGGGTTAATTTTTGGTATTTTTCTAAAAACTTTTAATTTTTTATAAATAGTGAAAAACACTGAGTTATAGTTTAAAACCGAATTTTTATTTAAATAATTATTTATTTTATTTAAATTTATTTTATGTAAAAATAGATACATAATACCAATATAAGTTTAATTTAATTCATTGGAGTCATTTTATAATAATTTTAGATATATAAAAATTTTATTGAACTTTTCACTGTCTTTTACCCACCTCCTAGGAGAATTTGCAAATTCACATAAAACTTAATTTTACCGCTTCTGTGAGTGTAATTTAGAAAATATTAGAGGCACGGTTAATATCAAGGAGAAAAATATGGTTCAATAAGATAAATATAATTTTTGGTGAATAGTAACTTTTTACTTTTATTTACCACGGTAAAAAGTAAATAGGGTAATTAAGGATAAAAATGAAATTATTATTACACTAAAACATGTCCTAATTATATTGTCTAAGTATAATTCGACCAAAAACCACCTTAGTAATAAAATATGAACCTCTTTGGTCCACTTGGATTAGATTAGGACATTTATTATTATTTAATTCAAAGAAGGGTTAAAAGAGTGAAAATGAAAGTTTAATAACTAAAACATTTTTAATATATAGTTATACATAAGATAAATTCAATTATAAATATTAATTAGAAATATAAAAATATTTCCTACATAATCGTATTTTATTTATAATTTTTAGACATTAAATAATTTAATTTATTTATGACACAATGGTGATGCAGTAATTACCTAATTAATGAAATATTAAACTAATTGATATTATAAATATCCAAATAAATGTAATTTGAGACTTTTTATGAATTAAAATAATTTTATAGGTTAATATGACATATTATTATTGGTTATATAAATTTTATTTAAAGTAATAATGTTGTTATGAATTTATCAAAAACAAAATACCCAATAGTGTCAAAATTGACATAAAAGAGTTTTTAAAACAAATATTATATTATTAATTGATATTATATTCCTAAAAATCTAAATTTCGGCCAAAGGAATTATATAATGATAGGTTCATCATTAATGGACCACTTGGGGGTATCTTGTAAGTATATATTAAATTTATTAACTATATAATATAAAAATACAAAGAGACATGGTAAATGTCAAACTATTTAACTAAGAGTTAAATCTAAAAGATAAGGTTACTATAGTGACCCAAACCTGTCTAAAATCTATTTGTTGAGTGGTTTTCGACCCATCCCCACCTTATACTTTGAATAATCCACTTTGGGGCCATTATAAACCAAATATTAATTTATTATAAATTAATACTTTAAGTTTTTCCTAAAGAGCTCCTCCTCTCCCTTATAAAAGGACACCACTTATAACCAATTACTCACACCTCTATAGCCTTTTGGCTCATCCAACCTCTGCCCAATTAAGCTCCCTACATCCCTATACTCCTCCTAGAAGACTCACATTAGGCATAAGGTGCTTCAATAGTACTTTTTTTTAAACCAAAGGGAGTTACCCAAATTAATGGTAACGATTTCTCTTAGCGTCTCTTCTTTTATTTTACTTCTCCAACCCCTAAACTCTTTTTATTATTTTCTTTTGTAACAAAAACAGTATAATAAATATACTAGGATATTGTTATGAGAATTATTTGAACTAAACTTACACACACCTCCATCTAATGGGTGAATAACAAAATGTTTCTGTGGATGGAAACCAAACGCCTCACGAAACGATGATTGTTCAATTATCTCCTACCACATCTCATGGTGGCCATTATGATGGTACTATAATTAAATATGATATTAATCATATTTATTTTATATATAATATTATTTAATTCCATTTTATAGCATACCATTATTCATTTCATGTTGTATATATATACGATAATTTCATTTGAGGAAGTGCGGACTACCGCCCCCTCAAAGTGATATGACTCGTTCATACCATACATGAAACGTATAAAGGATGGTGTTAATGAACTTAAGTAAAAAAAAATAAGATATTATATTATACTAGAATAATAATATACCTATGTATCATTTGGTCTTGATTCCTTTAAAAATGAAAAATGAAATGGAAGTAGCGTTCGTGCGTACGTACGGATTACCGTCTCCACGAACGCGATAAGATTCATTTCCCCATCATATCCATTCAAGACTAATTATCCTTTGATGATTAAAGGTAATTTTTAAGGACTTGATATCATTCTGGATATTAATAAGATACAACCTATCCATAACAAACATGGCTTACGTAACGAAGCATATAAAGGAAAATGAATCAGTTAACACCCGAAATGACGATAATACTAAAATATTATTAACAAAGCAATATTAAAAGATTATATATGATATCATATTTATTTATATGATTCTTGTAAAATTTAATAACAATTATTTAACTATTATACAGGATTTTAACCTACACTCTATCAAGGAAAAGTACAAGGTAAGGGTTTATTTCACAATCTCTTCATTATCCAAGGTTGTTTATACGTAATTATCTACTGGGACATCTTTATCATCCACATCCATGTTTCGTAAAAATGTATTTCAAAACATTCTTACTATTTTAGAGAATATGGGTTAAAGTCATTTATACCCTTGTTTTACTTTTTATAAGAAGTTTTATAAAGGAATATTTACGTCATTTTCCAAACAATGACCTTTTTAACCTTTTTGACAAATTAAGGTAAGAATGTCTTTTTTTTAAGTTATACAGCGGGTGCAGCTATTTTCCACCATTGTAAAATCTTCAAAGCTTCCCTTACAAGATTATAAGAATATTTTCAAATTAAATGTTTTATTTTATAATTATGTGACTTTTAAATGATTTCAAAAAAAGATATATTTCTCTCAAATAGTTTTGATTTCATTTATGTCAACATGCTTTGATGGATTTTAAGCTTATTTAAAGTTGATTTATTATGATACAAAACTTTTGTATAGTATTGAAGGTTTTGTGATATGTTTGACTGTAGATGTGTTATTTTTATACCATTCATGGTTTATGGTGAAAGTATTGACATTTCGTATGCTAGCTTTAATACGAATTTTTATGTTATGTTTAAACATTTTCATATGGGAATATATTTGGACTTAGTAAGTGATGGGTGGATCCCGCTATAGCTCCTCGATGCATCGGTAGGTCTCATGAGACAAACTAGTGTCTTGGCATGAGGCCTTGACAAAATCTTATTTGTAGTCTTGGCACGAGGCCTTGGCTACGTGGTTATGATAGTCTGGCATTATGCATTCCATCATTATGAAAGTGGTTATTGATATTCCATGTGATTATTCAATTCGTAGAATATCCATGTGAATAATTAAATGGAATTATTTAAATTTATTTTTGCCATATTATACTGAAGTTTAAGTTTAAAAGGCTTTTGTTTTAGTTATACACTACCTTAAATGTTTATGTTTATTTATGAAAGTTTCTGCTATATTGTTATCCTTACTGAGCATTTGAGCTCACCCCTTTCAATGTTTTATTTTCCCCAGGATGTGAAGAATTATTTTATGAATGACCTGTAGGGATAGTATGAGGGGATATGAAGACAAGATGTTGATGTAGTTTTCACTTTATGATGTAATGTAAGATTTATGAATATATCTAGTGATTCCAAGGCTACTAAACTAATTGGTCTTTCGAGACTTGATCTTTTGTGATCATGACAATGTTATGTAATATTGCACCGACTCTGAGTAACTGGGGTCGGGGCGTTACATACACCGAGCTGGAATCCAAAGCAGTGGAGGTTGCTCTAATGGATGCTCAAAAGGCTACTCTTCGGGCAGAACGAAAATGGGACTGCAAGGCGAAATCTAATATTTATCAAGTCCTTGACGAAGAGACTTTCTAAATAATTGCTTCGTTGAAATAATAAAAGGAGATCTGGGATACTCTTCGCAAAGCATTCCAAGGCACCAACAAAAGTGAATCGGATTCTACTTCAATCTCTCTGAGGTGAGTTTGAATCCCTATTTATGAAAACTTCTGAAACTGTTGCCGAGTATCATACTCGTGTAATGGTTGTGGTGAACCAATTGCGAATAAATGGAGAAGGCGTTAATGGAATGCGGGTATGTGAGAAAATTTTGTGATCCCTTGATCTAAAATTTGATTACATAGTCATTTCCTTGGAAGAAACAAAGGACCTGGAGATGATCTCTATCGAAGAACTCGTGGGGTCTCTTCAAGCCCACGAATTGAAGGTGAACCGCCGGAGCGATACCAATGGAGTGGAGCATACCCTGCAATCAAATTTGTATCTCAACAACTCTAAAAAGGAGAAAGGGGGACATCTCGAAAAAACCAAGGTAGGGGATTTCGTGGACAACAATTTGATCCAAGAAGAGGAGGACAAGGAGGTCATGGAGGAAGAATCCCAACTCGAGGAGGCCGTGAATATCAAACATATGCTCCACGAGAACGTGTACGAGGAAGAAGAGGAGGATTCAAAAATATCCAACCAGAAAAAAGAAACATACAATGCTATAATTGTCAAAAATATAGACATTATAGCAATGAATATTGGTACAAGAAACCCATGGAGATTGACACCGAGGAGGAACATATCATCGAAGCAGAAGATTATTTTGACGAGTCCTATGTGTTGATGGCACAAACATCGACACAAAATCAAGTTATGTGGTATCTTGACTCTAGAGCTAGCAATCACATGATAGGGAATAAGCACTTGTTTACGAACCTGGATGAGCGGGTTCGCGGAGAAATTTCATTTGGTGATCTCTTGATAGTATTTGTCTATAGAAGAGGTGATATTCTGATCAAGCAAAAAGATGGAAATAATTCTTTCATCTTCGACGTCTACTATGTACCCGACATGAAGACCAACATCTTGAGCGTCGGGAAGTTGGTGGAAAAAGGCTTTCACATAAGCCTTCAAAATAAACAAATGGTGATTGTCGATGACAGAGGAAGGTTGATCGCAAAAGTACCGATGGCGAAGAACCATATGTTTCCGCTTATGATCCAACCCGACGTACCACGGTGTTTGGCGATGGTACGTGATGATAAAGACTGGATATGGAATCTCAAGTTTGGACATTTAAACTTTGAAAGTTTAAGATTATTAGGAAGAAAGAATATGGTGAATGGGATTCCTATCATCCAACACCCGAATCAAATTTGTGAAAGATGTGTTCTAAGGAAACAACATAGAAATAGATTTGCAATGAAGGCCAACTGGAAAGTTGCAACGCCACTGGAGCTAGTTCACACCGATGTGTGTGGACTATTGAATCCAAAATTAGATGGAAAAAGGAGGTATTTTTTGACATTTATTGATGATTATAGCAGGAAAACATGGATATATTTCCTCAAAATGAAGTCAGAAGTGTTTTTCATCTTCAAAGAATTTAAGGAGCTGGTTTAAAATCAAAGCAAGCGTCGCATACAAACTTTGCGATCTGGTCGAGGTGGGGAGTACACCTCCGATGTTTTTCAAGATTACCTCAAGCAGCATGGAATTCAACATCATCTGACACCAACTTACACACCCCAACTCAATGGAGTAGCCGAGAGGAAAAATCGCACCATTCTCAACATGGCGAGAAGCATGTTGAAAGAAAAAGGAGTGCCCGTGACTTTTTGTCCTGAAGCTGCCCTATGTGTAGTGTATCTACTCAATAGATTCTCAATAAAAAAACTTGAAGTAATGACACTGTATGAAGCCTAGAGTACTCACAATCCAATTGTGAGTCATCTTAGAGTTTTTGGTTCTATTGCCTATGTCGGTATTCTGGAGGCAAACGAACAAAGCTCAAGGAAAAAGGTATGAAATGTGTCCTTATGGGATACGTAGACCGATAAATGGGATATTGTTTGTATAATCCCATCACAAAGAAGATTATATTCAGCAGAGATGTTATCTTTTATGAAAAGGATATATGGAAGTGGAATCAAGATGATGATTCTAGAGAGGTACGAGTCACTCTAGAAGATGAAAAAATAATTGAAGAAGTACCATTGGAGGAACAAATAACTAAAGAACCACTGAATCCATCATCACATACTCTGACATATGAAGACATCAAACGAGAACACTCTCGTATATGTCCTCAAAACGTTTGAAGCCTTACAGATATATACGAGAGAACGGAACCAATGGAAGAGTATGTTAATTTTTACTGTCTCTTAGAAACTTCCAATCTAGTTAGCTTCGAGGAAGCTAAAACCAATGACTTGTGGAAGAAAGTGATGGATGAGGATATTCATTCTATTGACACCATTGAAGGCTACAAGAAAAAGGAAGGATTTGACTTTGGTGAAGTCATTGCACAGGTTGGTCACCCACCCGGATATGATGCAAAATCATGGGTTGTAAGGAAAACATGTTTAAGGGGGGGATGTTGGATATTAAACAAGATTTACTTGGTCTGCACCTACCTCACTATTGGAATGGAGGTCGGACAAATTCTTCTTTATGTGTGTGGATCTGAAGACATGGGTGGCACCTAATCTGCCAAATTTTCTTTATCTCTATTTTCATTTGGTTTGGTGTGTGGTTTTTAATGCTATAAATATGTATGTCATGTGTGTTGTATTTCATTTAGTAGAGAGAAAGAAATAAACACAGTGGTGCTGCTGATATATAGTTGTGTTGTTGAGATCACCTCCAGTGATCTTCTTGTGCATGCAGTTTGTGTTATCGCTGCCCTCGATCCTCCATCAGGATCCACATAGTGATGCCAAGACACTATGATATCCTGCACTAAGATTTTACCCTCACCGATGGAGACCTACTGACTGAATTATAACCATAGGGAAGAATCCCATTTGCTCTGAAAGAGAAGGTGCACCGATGATTCGATATTTGGAGAGGAACAACAAAAGCGGTGGGATGCCATCTGGATGCCCCTCTTTTGGAAATTCTCAATAGTTGGCATTGCCTGATTCCTTAAAAGCCAAACCAGAAATTTCAGATTGGTAGGGAGCTCTTTGTTCCATAAATTTCCCTCCCACTCATCTGGCTCCGCCCTTGTACGAAGCTTCTTAATGTACTCGTGAGAGGAAAAGATTCCCGCACTTGAAACCGTGAATCAACATCTATCAGCCTCATTAATTAAGATAATTTTATCAAACACCTCCCGCTACTCTTGGGATAGAAGCCTTTGTACCAAACCTGGGTACTCTCTCACTATTTGTGCTTTAAAAACTATTTACAAGGTAACAATAATAAAATGAAAGTATATTCATTATTATATATAAAAATAATGTACATAACTATAGTGCTAAGGTATTTTTACATAACCCCTTATAACACCCACATAAGACCGAAGATTAAGGTGTGCGATGGTGAAAGACTCTTGGGGTGGCTCGGATAACATTGTTCGGGTGGTAATCTCTATCAACTTCCACTTCTCTCATAGGCGGTCCTTCTCGAGTTTAACATATTCAAACTCGGCTTGGGCTTGGTCAAGATCAAATCCCAATGATGCCACCTCCTTTCCGAGCTCTGACAAATGGGCTTTGTATGGGCACGTCTACTGGATGAGGTCATTTCTTCCTTTTTCTGAGTAAATTGGATTTGTTAAAGCCCTATATTTATACTAATCATGTGATCAATGTTCAATAGATATATTAGCAATGGTCACAATTATTAACATAAAACCAAATAATTTGACATTTTATATAAAAATTTTACATAAAGAGGCATTTAATTAGATCAAGAGAGATTTCTATTAATGAAAGTTTGGGTCGTTACAATATTCCCTCCTTAAAAAATTTCACCCTCGAAATTTTATTTTCCCACACTAAAACAGATGTGGGTAACTTTGCTTCATCATTTACTCTAATTCTCACGTCGCTTCTTCAAACTTGTGGTTTCACCACAAAACCTTGATGAGGGGCATTGTCTTATTTCGTAGAACTTTTTCTCTACGATCTAAGATCTTCACTAGTTGCTCCTCATAAGAAAGGTCATCCTCTAACTGTACCACCTCTGAAGAGAGTACATGTGAAAGGTCTGATATGTACTTCCTTAAGAGGGATACATGAAATACATCATGTACTTTGTCCATGGTAGGAGAAAGTGCTATTTGATAGGACACAGCCCCAACACAATCAAGAATCTAAAAGGGGCTGATGTACCTTGGACTTAACTTCCCTTTCTTTCCAAACCTCATGACCTTTTTCCACGAAGATATGTGTAGAAATACCATGTCTCCAACTTTAAACTCAAGGTCTCATCGATGGTTATCTGCATAACTATTTTGTTGACTCTGGCCTGCATTGATATGTTACTGGATGGTTTTCACCTTCTCCATCATTTCTTTGGCCATTTCTAGTCCAAGAAGCTTACACTCACTGACCTCATCCCAACACACCGGTGTTCTTCACCTTTTCCCATAAAGGGCTTCATATGGTGATATTTGGATGCTCGAGTGGAAACTATTATTATAAGAGAACTCAACCATAGGAATATGTTGATCCCATCCTCATTTAAAGTCTATTGAGAATGCTCTCAACATGTCCTCGAGTGTTTGAATAGTTTACTCAGATTGGCTATCAGTTTGAGGATCATAGGTCGTACTGAAGTTCAGTTCAGTATTCAGATCATGTTAAAGACTCTTCCAAAATGTAGAGGTGAATCTTGGATATTGATCAGACACAATAGATAGTGGTACTCCATGGATCCTTACCACTTCCCTGATATATATATATGCCAGTTGATCTAATGAGAAATCCTCCTGAATAGCAATTAAGTGTGCAGCCTTTGTAAGACGATCCACAATAACCCAGATTTCATTTTTGTATTTGGATGTCTTCAGAAGTCCAGTGACAAAGTCCATGGTGATGTTCTCCCATCTCCATTCTGGTATGGGCAATGGTTGCATCATCCCCTTAGACTTCTGCCTCTCTTCCTTCACTTGCTGACACACCAGGCACTTTGATGTATATTCAGCAATCTCCTTATTCAAATTATCCCATGAATAATGCTCTTAGAGATCTCGATACATCTTTCTGTTTCCTGGGTGAATAGATAAATTTGAACTATGTGCATCATCCAAAAGTTCCTTCTTCAGCTCCGGACTTGATGGAACACATATTATTTTCCCAAATCTCACAATTCCTTTTCATTAACATTAAACTCCAAGGATTTCCCTTTTTATATAGCTTCCACTTTTTCCTGAATTCCCACATCATATTTTTGAGCATCTTTTAACCTTCCCAAAAGTGACGGTTGAGCAATCATTTGTGAAAGGATTGATTATATTCCCTTCTTTATGATTCCCAAGTCTATCTTCATCAAATATATGAAGATTGGATCCTTTTCAATTCTCATCAATGACAGAATCACTAGGTCCTTTCTACTTAGGGCATCCTATACCTTGTTCGCTTTCCCAAGGTGGTAATGGATTGAGAAGTCCTAGTCTTTGATCAGGTCTAACCATCTTCGTTAGCGCATGTTCAACTCTTTTTGGGTGAATATATACTTGAGTCTTTTGTGGTCCGTATATATTTCACACTTCTCCCCAAAGAGATAATGTCGCCAAAATTTCAAATCAAAGATCACTACAGCCAACTCGAGGTCATGTGTTGGATAGTTCTGTTCATGAACTTTCAATTGCCTTGAAGCATAGAAAATGACTTTTTCATTTTGCATCAACACACATCCCAGGCGCTTCTTCAAAGCATCATTGAATACCACAAAAATTTATCCACTTGTGGGTAAAGTGAGCATAGGTGCAGTGATAAGCCTTCTTTTCAACTCCTTGAATATTTCTTCGCATTCATCACTCTAAGAAAACTTTACTCCCTTCCGAGTTAGCTTGGTAAGAAGTTTGGACAATCGTGAGAAATTTATCACAAATCATCGATAATATCCAGCTAACCCCAAGAAGCTACGAATATCTATTACTGATGTTGGCCTCATCCATCCCTCAATTGCATCTATTTTGGAGAGATCCACAGATATCTCATTGCTTGTGATGATATGGCCCAAGAATGAGACCTCCTTCAACCAGAACTCACACTTGATGTACTTTGCATAGATCTTCTCCTTCCACAAGGTCTGTAGTACTGTTCTCAGATGCTCCTAATGATCCTACTTGGTTTTGGAGTATATTCAAATATCATCTATAAATACTACCAAAAAATTTTCGAGGTAATCTATAAAGACTCTATTCATCAAGTCCATGAAGATTTATGGAGCATTAGTGAGTCCTAAATGAATTACTATGAATTTATAGTGCCCGTATCTTGTATGAAAATCAGTCTTGGGGATATCTTCCTTCTTCACCCTTACTTGATAATATCCTAACCGAAAATCCACCTTGGAGAAGTATTGTGCTCCACACAGCTGATCGAATAAGTCATCTATTAGTGGGAGAGGATACTTGTTCTTTATCGTGGTTTTTTTAATCTCATGATAATCGATGCAAAGGCACATTGACTTATCTTTCTTATTGATGAAGAGGACTGGTTCACCCCATGGTGAAGTACTTGGGTGTATAAACCCTTTATCGAGATTCTCCTGTAATTGTTTCTTCAACTCCTCAAGATCCACAACAACCATTCTATATGGATTCATGGATATAGGTAATGCCCCAGGTATAAGATCAATTGAGAATTCAACATCTCTTTTGGGAGAAAGATCAGGCAATTCCTCAGGAAACACTTTAGCAAATTCCCTCACAATAGGCATGTCCTCTAGGATGGTTGCCTCCTTAGACTCAATCATCTGATCCAGATACACGTGCTTATAGGGAATTAATATCTACACTTGAGATGATGGAGCTAAAGAAGATTCATCTTCCTCCTTGCACTTGTAAAGAATCGGGGGTCGATTCTCCACATGGAGAGTTATTTCCCTCTCACGAAAATTTATGTTGGCTCTATATAAGGAAATCCAATCCATGCCAATAATTGCATCAACTTCCACCAGAGGGAGTATTTCGAGGTTTTCTGGGAAGTTTAATCCACAGATTATGATAGGGGAGGAGTTATATTCATGGTATGCAATGATTTCTCCATTTTCCATACTCACCGACATCTTCACTTCCATGATTTGTGGTGGTGTTGGGATTGTTCTACTAAACTTTTGAGATATAAAAGAATGCATAAAACATGAATCAAAAAGTACGTTCACTATTCTTGAATGAATAACTAGCATTCATGTCACCACTTTATTTTCGGGGTTCACTTCGGTAGTAGTGATGGAAAAAAGCTCACCCTTGCTGCCTTGGAGGTTGTTAGTTGCCTTCAAAAACCCTTGGCTTAGGGCACTGATTTGTAAGATTCTCTGGTTCTTTGTAGTTGTAGTAATGAGCAATGCGTTGAGGTTTGAATGGAGTGTTCCTCTCCTTTGTTGCAGCAGTGGGTTTCTCTTGTCGGCAGTTAACAGCTAGGTGCCCTTATCTTCCACACCTAAAGCATTTCCTCGTCCCCTTTAGGAAATTTTCGGGGTGCTTTTTTCCACACCTTTGGCAAGTGGGGTGTTGGATCTTCTTAGCACCATTGGATTTATCCATCGGACTTCCAGCATTCAAGTCCACCTTACGCTTCTTATCCCCATGATACCCCTGAGATTTTATGATCTTTATTTCGACCTTGAGGGAAAATAAAACAATTTCCTCATAGCTATCGAAGTCATGGATTGCCAACTCTTTACACAGGCTAGGTTTAATCCCACCAAAGAAGTGGTCAACCTTGTATTCGGGGGTAACGACAAAGATGGAAGCGTATTGTGCAAGCCTTGTGATTTTTTCCTCGTACTCTCTAACAGATTCGTCATCTTTTTTCTTGAGGGAAAGAAATTCCCTTTCCATCTTAATCCGAAGGGTGCGCGGAAAATATTTATCGAAAACATCTTCTGAAAATCCTTCCATTCCAACTCCAAGATCTCCTCCTAAAGCTTCATATTTTTTGATCAACATCCACCATTGATTAGCTTCACCCTCCATACGATTATCAGCGAGGAGAACCTTCTCTTGTTCAGAACATTGAAGTATAGAGAATATCTTTTCAAGTAGTTGATCCATTGTTCAGCGATTGAGGGATCGGATGATCCATTAAAAGTATGAGGACTTTATCTCATGAAGATCTTGCTAGAGACTTGTTCTTTATTAGGGGGGGTTGAACATTCCTCTTGACCCATGTTTCTATTCAAATCTTTAGTTATCTAAGAGAGAAGTGTGACAAAGTTCTTGATTCCCACTCCCATTGTATTGGGCATCTCATTAGTACAGTCATCACATTGATCTTCACATCGGTTGTTAGCCTGAGTCCTCCTATTACCGGCCATTAGCTAGAATAAAAATAAAGTTAGGGGTAACACATAAAGGTTAATCCAAGGACAAAACTAATAACTTATAAATAAATTTTATTTCCTTAACATATGAATCTATCGGCTCCAGTCTATGTTATCCATGATCTACTTTATAATATATATTCTTAGGTCATTTTTGTGTCCCTTAATAATGATTCATACTAAGCTTGTGAATTTACCAAATAATATCCCCTAGGAGTGTCATAACCAAGAGTGCAGCAAGGCCCGTTTTCATACACCAGTTCCTATTCGAGTCTAGCTCAAAGTGGTGTTTTCAGGTTTTACCCCTAGGATACATATGTTCCAGAGCCACCTCTACCTTCTTGTATCCAGACAGGGATGTATTTTCTTGATAAACTACTTACTCAATACTCACCAAAACTTAGGTATGTTTTTATTATACTTAGTCTTGTATCTAAGGCTTCACTAGGGTTTTCTAATCCTAATCCCAAAAAATAACTAAACCTATCCTCTGATGCCAACTATGGAAATACTACTCTTTTATTACACAATTAAACATAATTTATTACATAAACTTTAGTTGATACAACATAGAAGATAGAGAGGTATAGTTTATTTAGGGCTTAAGATCATTACATAACAACTGAAAACATGAAATACAACATCTTTATTGAAAACTTCCTTTACATGACCACTATATTCCCTCATACTTAGCATTACATGGGATAACTTGAGGACATGAATAAGAAAAGGGTGAGCTATAAAGTCTAATAAGGGAATAATAATGGAATAACATGAGGAATACAATACATGTTAGACAATAGGCATATCAACAGATCATAAGAGAAGCATAAACATAAAGTCATGATAAATCATGATAATCATAACATGGAAATGTGGCAACAACACTTAACATGGAATTAGCATGAGCCAAGGCTCATTGCACATGGATCATGAGTAAATCCTCATTGCACATGAAGAATGAGTAAAACCTTATTTCACTTAAATTATCATGATTAAACACACATTTCACATGACGTATCATGATACTATACTTTACCCAATGCATTGGAGCGCTATAAGGGTGCACCCTTCTTAAACCTTTCATTTTATGCATAAGTGTGCCTCATGGATTCATAAAACATAATCATTTATTACATGATAAAGGAATATGGAATTCATACATGAAACTTTATAATCAATAAGTAAACTTGCATAAATGTGAATACCCTTGATAGAGAAATAGGCATGGTATTCACTACACAATGGCATTGGCTTGGAAAATCGGTGCAATTTTGGCAGCGTAACGGCGTGATGTAAGAACTCATAAAAATGGTTGATGAGAGAGAAAGGGTTGTATCATCATTTTTACATGACATGAAAAGTAAGGGGGTAATATAGATACATGTCCCAACAAATGTAATGGAAATTATATTCATGATACAAAATAATTGCTTGAATGTAAATGAGGAGAGAGAAATTCCTTTCAGAATTTCATCATAGTAACAGGTGTACATGGGAGGAATTTAATGAGAGAGAAAGGGGTCTCCCATAATTAAAAAATAAATAGGGAATTATGGGGTAGGTGAGAAACCATACCCCAACATTTATAATTTAAATTAAAAGGAGATATCAACATTAAGAAAATTGGACAAAAATGAGAAAGGAAGAAAAACCCTTACTTGGAAGTGTGTTTACAAAGGCTTGGGAGAGGCTTGAGAGAGGCTTATTGGGAGCTTGAGGAACCTTGGGAGGATTCTAGAGAGATTATGCAAAATTTTGGATGAACTCCAAAGGCTTTGAGTGAGGAGGAAGTGGGATCTTGTGTGGGTTTATATATGAAAGGTGATGGAATTCATTATTATTTGGGTTTGGGACACCTCACATTAAACTAATCCAAACCACAAAACATATCATGGTTTTTTCCCATGGTTTTTGGAAAAGGGAATTGAAAAAAAATATTCTATAAGTTCAAATTCCGAAATTCTAAAAATAATGGGGTTGCTTATGTGGAGGTGAGTCACACTCCCAAGGAAAACAATTTAAAAAGACAAGATGTTTAATAAGTCTTGAAGGGTCCATTAATGCTTTGTAAAATAAGTAAAACAAACAAAAAAACAAATTATTTTAATGGTAAAACATATATTGGCCGAACATAAAGCTTATATTATTTTATTACATCACTATTGGGTCATTATGATGTCATAAAACACATTATGTACTTAAACAGTATTTAATTTTTACCCAAAAATTTGACTGTCTCAGAAAATTATGAAAAATTCACCGTTGGATAATTTAGACATCCTGATTCTAGAAATAATATTTATTTTATCTAAATAATTTTATTAATATTTTAATTCTTACTTTTAAAAGAAAAACTAACATTTAATGAAAATTCACAGGTTTCGACAAAAATGGATTTCAAACCTTAATAAAAATTACAATTGCATTCATAAAATTATAAGATTATTTATATTTAATAAAAATTAATTTAATAATAATAATAATATTTTAATAAAATATTATTTAATTCAAAAATCCACTAATTCATCAAAATAGATTTCTTAGTTGAATATTAACTAAAAACACTATTTGTGCTTTAAAAACTGTTTATAAGGTAACAATAATAAAATGAAAGTATATTCATTATTATATACAAAAATAATGG
The DNA here is from genome assembly GCA_963277665.1 of Viscum album. Taxonomy (NCBI): domain Eukaryota; kingdom Viridiplantae; phylum Streptophyta; class Magnoliopsida; order Santalales; family Viscaceae; genus Viscum; species Viscum album. The sequence goes on from OY728154.1 coordinate 69,125,454, forward strand.
ACATAACCATAGTTATAAGGTCTTATTACATAACCCCTTAAAAACCCCACATAAGACTGAAGAGTAAGGTGTGTGATGGTAATAGACTCTTGAGGTGGCTCGGATAACATTGCTTGGGTGGTAATATCAGTCAACTTCCACTTATCTCATAGGTGGTCTCGCTCGAGCTTAACATATTCAAGATCGGCTTGGGCTTGGTCAAGATCAAAGCCCAATGACACCACCTCCTTTCTGATCTCTGACAAATAGGCTTTGTATGGGGCATGTCTACTGGATGAGGTCATTGCTTCCTTTGTCTGAGTAAATTGGATTTGTTAAAACCCTATATTTATACTAATCATGTGATCATTGTTCAATGGATATATTAGCAATGGTCAAGATTATTAACATAAAACCAAATAATTTGACATTTTATATAAAAATTTTACATAAAGAGTCATTTAATTAGATCAAGAGGGATTTCCATTAATGAATGTTTGGGTTGTTACACCCCAAACTTCTGAAGAAGGGTACGAGTCTACCAGGGTTCTGCATTGGCTCCATGATGACTACCAAAGAGGAGCGAAACTTTTTGGCCTCAGAGTTGATGAACGCTCTTTTTAACTACACCCCCAGCCCTCGGTATTTCCAAATAATAAAGGACAACATTACAAGAGAACCATTTTGGCATTCTGGCTGAAGATACCTGTGTTTGAGAAAGGATCCATCCTCTCCGCTTCCTTCAACTTTGAACGCATGACTGGACTGAATAATCTTTCTAACTAACCTCACCTCTTTGGAGTAAGAGTCTTTTTCCTCGGGGAACCCTCCTAATTATCAATAATTGACAGCCTATTATTCGATGAAGATGGAGGGGAACCAAAAATTTTATCACCATTAAGTAAAGAAATCAGAAACATCCTCTGATGAGATCTCCGAGAAGCCCGCAACTCCTTCACCACACCATCAAGAGCCTTTCCTTTTTGAGAAATATCCTTGGAGAGAACAACTCCACCTGAGAGGTTAAAGAGAGAACATTGTAAAAGGTTTGGGGAAAGTTGGGCCGAGATCTGTAAAGATAAAGGAGGGACTCTAGTGCCTTCTGGGTTTGAGGATGAAGAAAAACTAAAATATCACACTAGGTCCACAAATCCAATGGAGAATAAAGAGGAGTATATGCCGATGAAAGAGGCCTCTCGACACGGGTAGCCTTAGGGGACCACAAAATCAGATCCTGGACTTCCTTCTGCACCGACAAAAAAGCTGACGAAGCAGTCACCCTAGGGTAGACCAAGCCAGTAGAGCCAAGCATGTGGGGTAAGGAAATTGAATTTGAATTACCTACTTCCCCAATGGTAACTTGCACCCTACCCTCCAAACAATCCTCTGGTCTATCCTCAATGACCGTTGATGTCCCCGGATCAGACCTACGAAACTTCAAATGGCGTCGTTTGAAAATCTCTACCGAGTGACCATGTAGCCCACACTCAACAAAGAACCTGGGTAGAGCTTGGAAAAAAACACGTTACCACCATTTGAAACCCTCCCCCAAACGAATTAACACGCGTTGTGTAAATCTTAATAAAATATCAATTTCAACACAAATCCTTGTATTATCATCCACTTGCAGGTGCTCCGTGGGGAGATCAAAATATAATAATGACCCCAGCAAGTCCTTAATTGACCTCAGGATGGAGGTATTCTGAAAGGGCAGCAGAAGCCCAGGAATCTTGATCTACACCGCTGCAGTTGAGGATTATTTTCTAAAGTGGGAGTCCCATGACCATTGAGATAAAGGGAAACGCCAAGAGCCACAATGACGATCCTCCCTATCCTAGGTATTAATGAAATCCTCTTGGTTGGAAAATTGAATTTATAATGTGTTGGATTGGTGTAGCCCGATCAGGTTGGGATGAATTCTTGTGGCCCGCAACTGTCATGGGTCAAGCTTCGCGGTGAGCTCGTTGGGAGTTGTAGGGGAAACGAGCCCCTGCTCCTAGGGTCCAGGGGCTAAAGGTCCCCGACCTATTTTTTTTGCAACTGTAGCATCTCCAACCAATATAGTAGAGCTAAATTACCGAAACTGATAGGCATTGTAGCGGTGCGGACTCTCCATTCACTTTAGCGATATAGACTTCCTTTTTGGAATAGTGATCGTCTTCTCTATTTTATATCCCAATTTCGGGCTAGGGTTACTACTAAAAAAAACTCTATAATTTATGCTCCCGAATTAGTGAAGTTATGCCTCTCCATGGACGTAGAGATTATTCCTGAACCACATAAATCATTGTGTTCTTGTTGCCTTCCTTTCTTTTGAATTTTCTTTTTGTTCTCGTTTCTGTCATTGCGACTCCTGACGATTCCGCAACAACTGGTATCAAAGGGTGATTTCAGAATTATCCAAATATGGATTTAGATGAAGTCAAAGTAAAGATCGATCACTTCGATGGAACTAATTTCAGTTTCTGGATGATTTAAATCAAGTATTATTTTTATCAAAAAAATGCACTTTCTACTTATGGGACTGAAGCCAACGGACATGGAGCGGTCAGAGTGGGAGTTGCTGGATCGATTAGTTCTGGGTGTTGATCACATGACGTTGGCCCAAAATGTGGCGTTCAACATCATATAGGATAAGACAATGGTAGATCTGATGAAATCCCTCACAAATATGTACGAGAATCCTTCTTCAGAAAACAAGGTGCACTTGATGGATGATTGTTCAACCTAAAAATGGAAGAAGGGAGAATCGTTGCAGACCACATCAACATATTCAACACCATTATCAGTCAACTGACATCGGTTAAGATTGATCTTGGTGATGAGGTATGTGCACTGGTCTTACTATCCTCTTTACCTGACAGTTGGGAAGCAACTATAACAGCTGTGAGTAATACCTTGGGGAATACAAAAATGGTTCTGAAAGATATACATGGCCTAATCCTTAATGAGGAGGTTCAAAGAAGAGAATCAGTTATATTCTCTGGTTCTACTCTGAACGTCAAAGGAAGAGGAAGATACCCACAATGAGACATTCATATAAGGAGATCAAGGTAAGAGGGAAAAGCTGAGACAAGGCAAAGGAGGCTGGTCCTACCTACTGGACATGTAGGAAGAAAGGACATGTCAAGAAGGAGTTCAGACAAAAACGGAAGGGACCTGAAACCAGTGGAGAAAACACAGTGGTTGAAGGAACTGATGATGTGCTGTTGTTGATCATGGATAGACTGATGAATTCTTGGACTTTAGACTCTTGATCTTCTTTCCATTCTACATCGGAGAAGGTATTTCTAGAAAATTATATTTCAGGAAATTTTAGCAAGGTACATCTTATTGATGATGAGCCCTTGCAGATTATGGGAAAAGGTGATGCACGGATCAAGACCAATAGTGGGAGCTTGATGGTTCTGTAAAATGTGAGGTACATCCCTGGTTTAAGAAGAAATCTCATTTCTTTGGGACAGCTTGATGATGTAGGGTTGGGTACCACGTTCACTGGTAGTGCATGGAAGGTCACCAAAGGAGCTATGGTCATAGCTCGTGGAGCAAAGAATGGTACCCTTTACAACATGACAGAAACTTGCATGGACATGGCTGTATCACTCAAAACTATAGGATATTCACAAATATGGCACAACAGGCTAGGCCACATGAGTGAGAAGGGGATGAAGGTGTTCGAAACAAAAGGGTTTCTACCAGAGCTAAAGTCAGTGGATGTTGGACTATGTGAAGATTGTATCTTCAGAAAGCAGAAGAAGGTTTCTTTTGCAAAAGGAGGCAGAACACCGAAGGCTGGGAAGCTGGACCTGGTGCACACATATGTTTTGGGGACTACACCAGTATATTCCCTTGGAAGGTCACAATATTATGTGACATTCATCTATGACTCAACATGGTATGGGTTTAATTTCTGAAAAGTAAATATGGTGTGTTTAAAATGTTTCATATTTGGAAGGCCATGGTGGAAAATGAGTCAGTAGCTAAGCTGAAATGATTGAGGTCTGACAACAGTGGAGAGTATGGCAGCCAGGAGTTCATAGAAATCTATTCTGATAATGGAATTCGGTGGGAGAAAACTATCCCAGGAACACCATAGGAGAATGGTGTAGCTGAATGTATTAATAGGATGTTGAATTAATGTTCTAGAAGCATGAGGTTACACTCGGGGTTGCCCAAAACCTTTTGGGATGATGTAGTGAGCATGGCAGCTTATTTGGTCAACAGGAGTCCATCTGTGCCAATGGGAGAATGTTTACCTGAGGAGCTCTGGTCTGGGAAGGAGGTAAGACTCTCATATTTACGAGTCTTTGGAAGTTTGGAATATGTTCATATTGATGCTAATGCAAGGGAAAATCTTGATGATAAGTCCAATCCATGTTTCTTTATTGGTTATGGTGCTGATGATTTTGTTTACCAATTTTGGGATGTTCTCAAGAAGATGGTCATTAGGAGCCATAATGTGGTATTCAATGAAGTTTTCAAGTACAAATATCTTCATGTAGCTAAAGATGAAAATGGGAACATTAAATCAGAGTGCAAAGATCAAGTGGAGCTTGAAGGTGTATCTGATCATGAGATATCCAAACCAGTAGAACCTACTACTCTAATAGAGTTGAGGATATCAATGAGGGTGAGAAGGCTTGTGCGGAGGTATTCACCATCCCTAAATTATCTATTATTGACCAGAGATGGAGAACCAGAATGATTTGAAGAGGCAATGCAACTGAAGGAGTCGAGAAAGTGGGATTTGGCTATGAAGGAGGATATTTCCTCATTGCATGATAACAACACTTGGGAGATGACACCCCTGCCAACAGGAAAGAAAGAATTGCATAACAAGTGGTTCTACCAGGTCAAATAAGAACATGATGGCAAGAGTATGTTCAAGGAAAGTCTTGTGGTGAAAGGTTTACAATAGAAGGAGGGAGTGGATTTTACTGAAATATTCTCACCAATAGTGAAGCTTACCACCATCCGGGTGGTTCTCAGCATTGTGGCGTCAGAGGACTTGCACCTTGAGCAGCTTGATGTCAAGACTTATTTCCTTCATGGAGATTTGAAGGAGGATATCTACATGTAGTATCCCGAGGGATATGTAAAGTCTGGGAAGGAAGACTTTGTTTGAAAACTCTAGAAGAGTTTATATGGATTGAAGCAGGCACCAAGGTAATGAAACAAGAATTTTGATTCATTTATGTCTAAAAATGAATATAAACGATGTGGCATGGATCAATGTTGCTATATCAAGTCCTTTGGTGATGAATAAATTATATTTCTTCTGTATGTGGATGAAATTCTCATTACAAAATCATGTATGTAGAGGATTAATGAGCTGAAAGGGCAGTTGGCTAAGGATTTTGAAATGAAAGATCTTGGAGAAGCTGGAAAGATTCTGGGGATGAAGATCAAGAGATACCACATAGATGGAACATTAATGTTGTCACAGGATGATTACATTGGGAAGGTCCTGAGAAGATTCAGTATGATTGAAGCAAAGGAAGTCTCTATTCCCCTGGAGAGCCATTTCAAACTATCAAAGGAGAAATCACCGAAGACGGAAGAATAAGTGGAGTACATGGAAAAATTTCTATATGCATCATTTTTTGGAAGCCTAATGTATTCCATGGTCTATACTCGACCTGACATCTCTCATGTAGTGGGAGTTGTGAGAATGTATATGGATAACCCTGGAAAGCAACATTGAGAAGTTGTGAAGTGGATACTGAGGTATTTGAAGGGCACCAATGATGTATCTTTGTGCTTTGGGAAAGGAAATTCATTGCAAGGGTATGTAGATGCTGACCTTGGAGGTGATGTCGATAGCAGGAGGAGTACCACGGGTTATGTTTTTACTCATGGAGAAACTGTGGTAAGTTGGATATCACAATTGCAGAAGGTGGTGGCTTTATCCACCACAGAGTCATAATAAATTGTTGTAACAGAAGCTGGGAAAGATATGGTTTGGCTAAAGAACTTCTTAGATGAATTGGGAAGAAAGCGAGAGGAGAATGTATTGCACTGTGATAGTCATAGTGCTATACATCTTGCAAAGAACCCAGTGTTTCATGCCTGGATGAAGCACATTCAGTTGAAGTACCATTTCATCATAGGTTTGATACAAGATGGGTTGTTGACTTTGTAGAAGATCTGTGGAACCAACAATCCGGAAGACATGTTGACAAAGCCTATGGTGATACAGAAGTCGAGGCACTGTTGTGCCTCTGTTGGTCTCCACTGATGAACGGAGGATGAGAGGAAAAATAATGGAGGACATGATGGGAGCACAAGAGGTAAATAGTTTGTATTTCATGAATCTATGAATGGAAAGCACACCACTGGTGAGTGAAGAAGAGGAAGAACTCAGATTAAGTAAGTTGTCTTCATCATTTGCATCAAATCATAGCAGTGCAGTGGATCAGGCTTCAAGTGGGAGATTGTTGGATTGGTGTATCCCGATCCGGTTAGGCCGAATGCTTGTGGCCCGCAACTGTCACGGGTCAAGCTCTGCGGTGAGCTCATTAGGGGTTGTAGGGTACAACGCGCCCCTGCTCTGGGGGTTTAGGGGCCGAAGGTCCCCGGGCTAATTTTTTCAGCATTGTAGCATCTATAACCACTGTAGTGGAGTTGACCGACAAGCACTGTAGCAGTACAGACTTCAGAGTCAATATTATTGTAGAACTTTTGACAAAGGTGGATGTCGTTCACTGTAGTGACACAGACTTACTTTTTAGAATAGTGATCGTCTTCTCCATTTTATAGCCTAATTTCGGGCTAGGGTTAATACTAAAAAAAAACTCTTTAATTTGTGATCTTGAATTAGTGAAGTTCTGCCCCTCCATGGACGTATGTATTATTCCCAAACCACATAAATAGTTGTGTTCTTGTTTCTTTCCTTTCTTCTGTATTTTCTTTTCATTCTCGTTTATATCACTGTGACTCCCGATGATTCCGAAACAACTGGTATCAAAGGGTGAATTCACAATTCTCCAAAGATGGATTTGGATGAAGGCAAAGTGAAGATCGATCGCTTCAATAGAACTAATTTCAGTTTCTGGATGATACAAATCGAGGATTATTTTTATCAAAAAATGATGCACCTGCCGCTTCTGGGACTAAAGCCAACGGACATGGAGCAATCAAAGTGGAGGCTGCTAGATCGATTGGTTCTGAGTGTTGTGTGCCTGACGTTGTCCAAAAAAGTGGCATTCAACATCATAGAGGAGAAGACAATGGTAGATCTGATGAAAGACATTGAAAATATATACGAGAATCCTTCTGCGGAAAACAAGGTTCACTTGATGCGATGATTGTTAAACCTAAAAATGGAATAAGGGAGAATCATTTCAGACCGCATCAATGAATTCAACACCATCATCAGTCAGATGAAATCGGTGAAGATTAATCTTGGTGATGAGGTATGTGCACTGGTCTTACTTTCCTCTTTACCAGACAGTTGATAAGCAACTGTAACAGTTGTGAGAAGTACCTTGGGGAATACCAAACTAGTTCTGAAAGATATACAGGACTTAATCCTTAGTGAGGATGTTCAAAGAAGAGAATCAAGAAGATTATCGGGTTCTTCTTTGAACGTCGAAGGAAGCAGAAGATACCCACAACGATACATTCATAGAGGGCGATCAAGGTCAAGAGGGAAAATCCAAGACAAGGCAAAGGGGGTTGATCCTACCTGCTGGACATGCCAGAAGAAAGGACATGTTAATAAGGAGTACAGAGAAAAACGGAAGGGACCTGAAACCAGTAGAGAAAGCACAACGGTTGAAGGAACTGATGATGTGCTGTTGTTGAGCATGGATAGCCCAATGGAGTCTTGGATTTTAAAATCTGGGGCGTCTTTCCATTCTACATCGGAGAAGGGATTTTTGGAAAATTACATTTCAAGAAATTTCAACAAGGTACATCTTTTTGATGATGAGCCCTTGCAGATTGTGGGAAAAGGCGATGCACAAATCAAGACCAACAGTGGGAGCTTGCTGGTTCTGGAAAACGTGAGGTACATCCATGGTTTAAGAAGAAATCTCATTTATTTGGGACATCTTGATGATGTAGGGTTGGTACCACGTTCACTGGTGGTGCATGGAAGGTCGCCAAAGGATCTATGGTCATAGATTGTGGAGAAAAGAATGGTACCCTTTACAACATGACAGAAACTTGGATGGACATGGCTGCATCACTCAAAATTGTAGGAGATTCACAATTTTGGCACAACAGGCTAGTCCACATGAGTGATAAGGGGATGAAGGTGTTGGAAACAAAAGGGTTGTTACCAGATCTGAAGTCAGTAGATGTTGGCCTATGTGAAGATTTTATCTTCAGAAAGCAGAAGAAGGTGTCTTTTTCAAAAGGAGGCAGAACACCGAAGGATGGGAAGCTAGACTTGGTGCACACAGATGTTTGGGGGCTTGCACTATTACATTCCCTTGGAGGGTCACAATAATATGTGATATTTATCTATGAATCAACAAGGAAGGTATGGGTTTACTTTCTAAAAAGTAAATCTGGTGTGTTTAAAATGTTTCAAAAGTGGAAGGACATGGTGGAAAATGAGTCAGGAGCTAAGTTGAAATGCTAACGAAGACCGTTGCTAGCTGATGAAGCCCCTAGGAATCATAAAAAGACCTAAAAATGCTGATATAAGTTTTATTTTGCCCAAACTGTGCCACCAAAAAAATCTTATAGAACTCCGCCACATCCTGAATCTCCAGATCCGAGAGCTTGACCACTGAGAGACTCTCCACCTTATCCACAGATCACGCCTCGACCCGGATCGGAGGAATCCCATCCAGAGGAGTAGGACCCGATGCAGGCGCCACCACCTAAGATGGGGACCGAGACGGAAAACATAATGCCTCCTTGAAGGAAAGTAGAAGTGTAATGCCCGCACTTACCATCGGAAACAAAGACAACTAGAAAGTCGGAGAACCACCACCAGGATGGTCAGGCAGGGCCGAAGAGTACGAGATGCCGATAGAACCCATACTTTCACTGAAATAACATTATTGATATATAGACCCTTATTACAGTGACATACACCTTAAAACAATGGTGTGTGATGGTAGTAGTTTCATGGGGTGGCTTAGCTAACATTAAACTAATAGTGATCTCCACTAATTTGAACTTCTCCTATAGGAAATTTAATTCAATAATAACTATTAAAGTTATTCTTGGTCTTGTTCAATGGTAAACTTTAGTGACTCTACCTCCCTCCTAAGTTCTGACAAATGGGATTTTAAAGGTATGACTCTATTAGTTGAGGTCATCAATTTTACTTTCTGCATCAACTATCAATTGTCATTTCCCTTTATAATCACTTATTACAATGATAATATTATTAAAAATAGTCATAGTTCTCAATATTAATATTAACCAATGGACATATTAACCAATGACTATATCCCAATGGTCATATTTTTTATTTCATCCTATATATATTCCATGAAACATCAATATTTACTACTTCGTTCCCAAAGGTTTTTACAATTCCTTTAATAGTTTATATTATATTCCTAATGTTTTTTTTATTTTAACAACCACCAAAATAGATAAAATAAGGTAAGGAATCGTCATATTATTCTATCCATGATATTTTTTACCATCGAATATAGGAATAACTCTACTATTAATTAAATTTTTATTATTCATCACCAATAAAGTTAGAATCGTTTAGAAGAAACTTGGATTTCTCTGATACCAATTAAAGTGTTGTGAGGAATAAAATGATACCTATCATAACACTTAATAATGGAAAAAATTTCACTCTATAGGAAAATTTAGATCATGTTCAAAATCCATGTCCCTAGGGGAACCATGGTCAGTACCATCTTGAACCCGAGTCCTCTAATATGAATCCATTGGGTAGAGATTCGTGTTTTTCCTTACACTCACACGTGAGAGTTCTCAAGGATAATATATCCCTTAATTTGATATCATATTACTTAAAGTTACTAAGAATATAATGTATCAGTAATAAGGGTGGTTGAATCAGTGTTTCTCTTTTACAATTTGTTTCTATGAAATAAACTTATGTGACTTGTTAGTATCTTGATCCCGTAAAATGTTAAATCTCACCCTTACCTATATGAAACAAACATTACTCCTATAATAAATTTTTTTGATTTTCTATAAAACTATTTTTTTAGGATTAGTGGGAACCCTTAAACCATTAACATGATACCAAACCAAGCTACAATTCCAAACATCCACAAAACATGACCAAATAGAATAAAAAATAGATTAACTAATTCAAAATTCCAAAAAAAACTATAAGATCGAGAAGTAAATTTGTGTAATACCTTGATCTTGATTCCTCTCAAGAACTGAGTCCACATCACCTTTAATACCACTAAAATTGGATTAGATCATCTATGACATTGCCTTTGTCGGGATCACCATCACTAAGTATGAAAAACAAACAAAAATGTTGAACTGCCAAATATTTTTCACTATGATCAAGGATGAAACTCTATAAATATCCAATAGAATAAAAAAACAAATAGTAGAAACAAAAAATCATCACACATGAGATTTTATTAATATATTATCATCATCTTTTAGGAGGAAAACCATGATCCTCCTTACCTATTCCATCATGAACACTATCAACCTTGAGAGGGATTCATCCAGAAAACCCAATGAACCAATAATAAAAAACCATAAAAGTATAACTACACCCACATATAAATAGATGAAACCCAGAAGTACTCACACCCACCCCCCAAATACATTCTCACAACAAAGCATCAGCTCACCACCAAGTTAAAGAGACCATATGAGAACTATTGTGTATAATAAGAAGTGGTACCTAGACTTGAGAAGACCACTAAAGACATATTATGAAAATATAGATAATAAATTCTACTAATAAGTAATTTCCTCTCGATCTAGAATGGGATAAGAAATATGAATTTGGTTTTTTCAAAGTGCCTGAATCACACAGTTAGGAGGGAATTAGGAGAAACAATAACCAAAAGGGGTCAAGATAAAACTGAATAGGGGAGAATTCACCATGGAAAATGATGCACAATAAAATAAATCCAGAAAATTTTGATATTTAAGGGAAAAAATACAATCTTCAAAATAAACATGAAGGGGGAGGAAATTGTTTCACCTATCTTGAGCATGACGGGAGGAACCCTAGCTGAGGGAACTCTGTGAGAGTGCCTGGGTAAAATGGAGATATCAGAATACCCTTACCCATATATAATATAAATATATGTAACATCATATTTTAACATTGTTCACCCCCATATTGTGTGATTGTGTCCTTGTTGTGTTCCGGTTGAGTCTAATACATAGATTTTCCACTAATATCAATAGTGATTACAAGTGGTGTGGGAATTTATCATCATTTACCAAATAGTTTTTCCTAATACTTATATATCCCAATAGTGTTTATAGTGATTCTAACTATTTTACAAAGTTACATCAAGATAGAATAAAAATATCTTCCTTTCCTTTCAATTTCTCCAATAAAAACTGACGATCTTCCTCTAAGTGTTTAGAATATTCCAAATCAGCACATGTTCAAAAAATTAACTTATGAAACTTCACCATATGGAAGATATAGGTTTGAAACTTATGTATCAAGAACCTCACACTATTATACACATATCTTTTTATTTTTATAAAAAACATCACACAATTTTTTCACATAAATGACTTTGTATAATTATTTTTTATATAAATGCCTTCACACAAAGAATATTTTCACATATGAATTACACAAAAACATATAACTTAGATCTAATAAAGGTATTATCCCCACCCTAATGAAGATATTAGTCCCTATTTATAGGCTTAAATGATCCATCGTACAACCCTTCATGATAACAGAAAATATGTTGCCTCTCATTTGTGAATGTCACCGGGTTCACGCAACATAAGTTCTATTCCACTAAACTTATATGATATTATGATTGTATTTTATGATAATCCTTCCTATTAACTAAATTTATTTTAAAAATTACCAAACCTTAATTTTAACCATATAAAATTTTTAGATCACTCTTACATAACCTTTTAATCTATGAGCATATTCTAACGTAGCTCCTGGAGTGATTATTCCATAGATCAAATGAATTGCCCAAACTTTGTCTTATAGAATCTCATTTTAATTATACTAAAATCATATTCATGGATTATATTCAACTTATCTTCCAAAAATCTAAACTTTCACACTTTATCTTCTTAAACAACCTTTTAAAATACTCAAGATCATTCTTATATAACTATGAATTGTGTCTACTTTTGTACTCATATACTGAAACATGATTCTTCCTTTATTCTACTTTTGGTGTTTGATCAAGATTTAGAGTTATTATTAAATTGATTCAAAATAAAAAATATTCGAACTTCTTCATGTATTATCACATTATTTTTCCTATTAACTCAACCTCGTCTTTTCTACAAAACCTTCTAACTTCAAGATACTTCACCTGTAATTTAAATAAATATCCATATTTTGGACTCATTATGAATCACAATATTGAAACTAACATGATGATTATAAATTTTAAAGGTAAACATATCATTGTATTATTTTTACTTCTATATTCAAATTTCATAAAATATGTAACTACTCAAATAGATAAAATTTACATGAGTTTTTGATAACATTATTTTCTATGAAAATCAGTCTCCCAATGCTTAATTGCAGGGGGTTGAGATTTTTTCAATCATTAACATTGGGTTAACCATTATTTTTTCCCCTGAAATTCCATGTGGGGTTAGAATGGCATTTTTTGGTGTTGGTGGAATAATATTCACATCAGACACATCCATCCATGTCCCTTTTAGGTGGTTTCCAATGTGGTACATTCATGGAACTAGAAAAACCAAGTGGTTTTATATCTTTGATGATTCATGGACCTTCTTTCCAAATGTAGGTTCTCATTGGGAAACTGGTCCAACGATACTTGAGAACTCACATTGGTCGAGAGGATGGGAGGTTGGGCTTATCACACCTTTTAGGGGGGGATTGTTGCCTACTCTAGGACTCTTTTGCATATTTAAGGTATGTTCATAAATCCTTCATTAATTCCAAATTATAATGTAGATAACCCTTGAATTAAAAATTAATTATTATCATGTATGGAAATTTGAATCATCTCTATGTATTTATGGTTCTTCATCAATGGTGCCCTCTTATGTACTGATTAGTGATTCTTTTATCATTATCATTATGATTCTAGTTTTGAGCCACATGGTGGGGCACTTTGGAGTGTGTCATTATCTAGGGAGATGAAATTTGTTTTGATGTTGGGATTAGACCCATGATATGGGATTCTAATATATCCTTGTGAAAGGAATCATAACCCATGTATTTCAATAACACATAATGGGACACATCATACCTTTTAAGGTCATGTGATAAGAACCAAACCGTACAACTTAATGTCACGCAGAAAGGATGTATACGTAGAAGTTTCCTAGTAAAAGTTTGGTGTGGGACTTATACCGAAGCGGCCCAGGGAACCTAGAAGGTATATGGATTCCTAGATTGAATATGACCCTACTAGGAATGTGTCTGAGATAGAATTATATTTGATTTGAGGTTTTGTGCTTAAACCTCATATTGGATTCCTACGTATCCCATTTGGATGGGAATCAAAACCCACGTAGTTCAGTTGTGAGGACCCATTCCTATGGAGGCCCTATTATGGTTTGTCTCATGGGGGAGTATATACCTTTGAGAGGATTATGTTTAGGATTATTCCTTAGGATTATTCCCTTGAAAATTAGTTTGGATTAAACTGGATAATAAGCACTGTGATGGTGATTGTATGGTGACATGGTTAGGGATTATACCATGTAGGAGGCACATAGATCAAGATGGGGCTTACACATGGAATAATTCCCTAAGTTTGGGGATCATGTGGATGTCATGATCACCACCAACCTATAATCCCATGTGATTCATTCTCTTTGTGAGAAATAGGAGGAAGAGGTAGATATGGAGAACCAAAAAATCGGCTATGTCTACTGGTGGATCAGGTTTGAGTATAATGGGAGAGATAAAGGGTATCAGAGTGTCCATATCCTCGTTTGTTTTGGTATCCTGGGTAGGTGAAGAGGAGAAAGAGTGTCACCTCCAACAAGAACAACTAGGGTATTAATCTAAGAGGGATTCCCTTGTGGTTTGGGATCATGCATATATTGTGATCACCACCAACCTTTAATACCATGTGAGTCATGCTTGGTGTGAGAAACAAGAGGAACCAAAAGATCCATCAAACTGAACCATCCTTTTCCCACGGTAGGAAGAGGTCGGGGTGATTTGAGAACAACAAGGGGTTGTGATACACCCCTTCTCTCCCATCATTTTACCATGTAATGGATAAGGAGGAAGTATTGAAGAAGGATAAGTCCTATAAGAAAGGATATGGTATTACTCTGGGAGGGATACCTTAGAACTAGTTCATGGAGAAGAGAGAAGGATGTCATTTCATTCCAAAGGGGATAATAAAGCATTATCCTCACCCTCCCTTCATGTAAATAGAGGCCTCAAGTCTTAAAGAATATTAGGGGAGTACATAGTCATAGCCCTCATATCTGAGACCAAGAGGTTTCTTACACTACCCCCAAGGTTGGGGTCCTTATGACCATGAGAATGAAAATATACATGCACCTCGAGGACCCTACCTATCAGGTAGTACAAGTGCAAGACACCTCTAACCAAAGGAATGAATATCCAAATGGGAGACACATTGGTGTGCCTCCTTCCATGGTTTTGTAAGTCCAGAGGCTTTGGTGGAGGTTTTAATTTGGTCCTTCTTAGATGAGGGATCCAAAGGAATAAGGGACCTACCATTAGTGTCTTGGAAGAGGGATGAGAGGTGGCTCATGTAGGGTAGATTCTGGGTAATCCAAGGGGGTCTCACACAGGGTAAGCCTTCACATATTAGAAGTGCTTCATGCAGGTAGGCATGTGTGAGCTGAATGTGTTTTGGGAAATGGAACACCTAGGAAAAAACACTTAGGAAAGTCTTTTTGAAATACTTCAAGGTTCTCTATAGGTGTTCCCAGTAGTATACCACGTAGGTACCTTGTTAGGGAAGGTTCCTTCATGCCTATCACTTGACAACTATGGATAAGGGTTCCTCATGTAGGTGTCTTTCTTTTTAGACCCTGGAAGAATTTTAATTCCATTATTCCTCTTTATTCCCTCTTCTCTCATGTTTTAGAGAGCTACCTAAAAAGTTTCTAAAGGTATGGGTGAAGGACTAAGGGGATAATATATTTGAGTTCTCTTTGATGTTTTACATCATGTCAAATGAGGAGCCTTAGTGTCTTATTTATAGGAAAATATGGGACCTTGGATGAAGGTGATAACTCACATAGGTATGTCATGTAGGACAATGCATAGGTACCTTATACGGTTCCACTAAGTGACCCTACTGTCTGGGCCTACATAGTTCTACTAGATGTGTAGGTTCTCTATACTCCAACACTTCTTTGGTGGGACCTATGAAGATCACTTGGCCAGACCCACTACTCCATACCATGGGGGTTATGCCCCTGCATCCCTGATCGGAATCAATGTCGACCTTCAACCCCAACCCTTTGGTTCAGTCCCTTCCTTATAATCACTAACCCTCACGATAAATATAATATCACATCGTGAACTTTTTGGGTTGGGTTGAGAATATTTTTTATCATGAAACATGGAAGTCCAATTTTCTCCTTCTTCTGACATAAAGACGAATTTCTACTCAAAATCAAAATTTGGTGTCTAAGTGAGGTTTACATCTTTAATTTTGTATCAAAGTATATGGAACACATTTCATGGATTCAACAAAAGCTAGAATTTCCTTCAAAATATATGAGTTAATCTGATATAGATTGTAACTTCTAGTACCAATATTCCATAGAAAACAAGTACTTCTGAGTTCAATCTTTTTCACTGCCTTTAATTTATATTTAACAGATCAAACTCAATTTTAAAACTCTTAATAGTGACATATCATACTTACACTTATCTTTGAATCTCCCTTTAATTAAATATCAAGTTTTTGAAACCTCTGTAACTATATTTGTTTAGCAAACATGGCACATCATCCATGCATGTACCTTCGGTATTTTTTAACATGGGTAAAATTTGAATATGAAATAAATACATATGTAACACATAAATATATCTTACAAATCTATCCAATTATACCATCATATATCATATCATTTGGATTCATACATCTAGAATTAAAATTTTCATATTAAACTATTTCTAGACAATATTATCACACGCAAAGTTGATAAAAAAATATAACACTTTCAATAATTCCTTGGTTTATTCACCATATATGATATAATGGTATGATTTTTTTAGTGAATTTTTTCATGATTGTGAGGAATTTAGTGGGAATATAATATTATAGTATTCATTGATTTTTTAAAAAATATTTTCTGATTA
Source organism: Viscum album (assembly GCA_963277665.1). Lineage (NCBI taxonomy): Eukaryota > Viridiplantae > Streptophyta > Magnoliopsida > Santalales > Viscaceae > Viscum > Viscum album. Next base: position 69,141,859 of record OY728154.1, read on the forward strand.
TTTTTTGAAAAAGTAGTAAGGATAATGGATTTATTATGTTTCATAGTGATTGTTAGGTTATTTCCCTATTCACATAGGAATAGAGGGAAAATGAAATGTAATTATAGTGTATTCGTTACTGATAAATTAATCAATGTAAGGGTGATAGGTTACAAATATTGTATTTTTTTACTAATTGAAAGTGATAGTGGTGGTTATACAAATGATAGAATTGATGGAAATATTACATTCATTTATTTTTTGTCATCATCAAACTCAACCCCAATATTTCCATGATTTTTTTTTATACCATCATAAAAAACAAAAAATAAATAAATAAGTGACATTAAAAGGGAAGTGTGTGTTGATCTAGCTTCTTTGAGGATAAACCTATGATTATCACTTTGAATGTATATATATGGGATTTAAAATATGATTTTGATGTCCCCACTATAATCAGCCTATCAGAGATAAATATATTATTAAGGTGGGGTATATATTTAATGGGTGCTTTTAAAAGTGGGAGGTTTTGATTGTAGTATACACATGGGTGTGTGTGTGTGTTTATGTGTGTGAAGCTATGAGTTCAGTGTGTGTGTGTGTGTGTGTGGTTTTTGAAAAACAATTTATGTTTTCATTAGGCATGTGGATAGGGAATGGGATTGGAATATGTGTGTGTGTGTATGTGTGTGTTCGGTGGATCTCATTTCTAATTTTATTTATGTTTTGATAATTTTATCTCTTACTTATTTATTCTATTATTCCCTCTAACATGGGTTAAGAAAAGAATAATGTTTATTTCAATCTTTCACTACATGTAAAATAAAATAATTTTAAATTTATTAATATTTAATTTTTCATACATAGAATAGTTTTTCTTTAACTATTTATCATTAATTAACTTATATTCTTATAATTATATTTATTCTATGTTAAACCAATTTTATGAAGTTTTCAAAAATATTAGGAAACATTTTTATCCTTAATAAATTTCATTTTATCCTTATAAAATTTATTTTTAATAATGGAAATCATTATTATAAAGTTTTCAAAACATCCTTACATGTACTGAATATGATCCCTATAGGATTTATTCTTACAAAAAAAATTGATGGTTATGAAAAAAAATTAATTCTTATATAGATTGATGTTTACAAAGGAAAATTATCCCTACATAGATTTGTCCTTGTGGAACAACAATAATCTTTATATATATTTCATCATTACAAAAATATCATTCCCATGTTAGATATTAATCCTTATAAAGAAATTAATTCTTACAAAAAATGTTATGGTTATGAAAAAACGTCTTTACAAAATATGATTCTTACATTTTGGAATTAGAACTTTTCTAACAATTTTATTTTTGAATTATTATTTTTTTATTTAAATAATTATTTATGTATTTTTTCTAATTATTTTAGGAAATTATATTCAAAATTAAAACTAAATCATGAGATTTCATTAATCATTCAAATTACTCTGAATATATAGTCAAGGCTTATTATTATGGAGATTATTTCAAAGGATTGGACAACTCTGAAGTAATTCATTATTTCAAGGATGATATTTTGGAAAGTTTGACTATGTATTGTCAACTTATTATCATCAAATATAACTATGGTAATAATTTTATTGATGATATTATTATTCATTTTGAATTATTCTAACTATTATATAGTGTGTGTAACTATTGAAAATTATCATATAAAGTAATTTGAAACTACATATAAGGTACAAACTGACACACCTACTACACATACCTAATAACTAATACATGATGAAATTGTGTGAAATTGATTTGAGTAAGATTGGATTGTTGAAATTACATTAAATAAATAAAACAATAACTTCAATGATAACTATTTTATTTTTATTATAATACTCAAATTATTGTTCAAAGGTTATTCGAGATTCTACAATTGTTCTACCATGTCTATTATTGGATAGTGTTTGAGTTGTGCATTGTATACTCCTATCAATTATATTGTGTTGTAATTTTTTTGGGGTTATGTTTTTCCTTCACAAAATCAAGTTTTGTTTTATTATACCACCAAAAAAAGTATTTTTTCTAATTGTTTTGTGACTCCCCTTTAAAATTTAGGTTGTGTTATGGTTGTTTCTCCACTAGAAAATGTAGTTTGTAATAGGGTTTTGAATCCACTTCAAATGTCAATTCTCTTAGTGAATATCATACCTCTCAAGGAGTAGAAGGGTGTGAATAATATATGTTGGATCCTTTTTTAAACTGACTACTATAAAAGTATTTTTGTTCTTATTTTATTTTCCACTGAACTAATTAGATTTAACTCTAATAAAATTTAAATTTCTTGAATCTAGTATATTTACCCAACACCTCTAGACTATTAAGACATCTTACTATCTAGGACAGAAATTGGTATCAAATCTTTGTATTTTGTTGATATATTTTCATGTACTAACCTCTTCCTAGACATATCAATATAAATAAAACATCTCTCTAAGATGGTGGGTCAAATTTCAACTAATAGTTAGATTCCTCATAAACCTCCTTTTCTTGATGGAAATTACTACGACTACTGGAAAGCAAGAATAGAAGCCTACCTTTAATATATTAGCATTTAAAATTGGACCATCTATCAATATTATTGTTTTTTTCATTTTTAAAATAAAAACACTTAAAGGATATGTGAGAACCGTACAAGGTAAATCACGGGTCAGCGTGGCCCCCAAGGAGACCCTCCATCACAGGCACAATCCTCTCATACTTTGGGACAACTGCACACACTAATCAATGATCCACAAATATTTCCCATCCATCCATGTGTCATGAAATCACACCATATCCCTTAGCATGCCTTGGTACACACATCACCTCAACACTGTCGATGCATTGAAATAAACAACCTCGGACATCAGTAAGGCACCAAAGACCGCCATGACTACCACTACAACAGCACAAATGGGACACCCACAAACCACAACTAGAAACCCCAAGAGAATGACCACAATCACAGGATTCACCAAAACCATACCAAATCACCATGGAAACCTTATAAACTGACTAGAGTGAGGTCATTCATGGAGGAACAAGACAGAAGGGCAGAGGAGGACCGATGAAGGATGGAACCAAACAAGGAAAAAGAAAAAAATTCCATCACCAAGGGATAGAACCCACTGAACATAGAACATCAGGTAAAACCACCATTATAGAAGCGACTAAAACAACCCAAATCATTAATGAATACATCAAACCAAACCATAGTGGAGTATTGAATGATGGATTTGGGTGAAATAGTAAAGGGGGTTAGGGAACAACGAAACCAAAGTAGGGGAACAAAACAAGGAACAAAAATTAATCTATAATAGGGATAAAATCAGAAATAAAGACCCATAATGGAACCATCAGAGGAGAGTGAACAGCAGTGAAGGATTCATCAATAGAGACCATGAGCATGGAACCACAGTACTGTTGAATTGGTAGGAACCCCATACTAAATGTAAAAAAACAAAATAGAATGAGGGACAAGGTTCCATTATAACTATACAGAAAGAAAGTGAGGTTGTATTGGGGGCAAGAAAAAATACCTACAAACAAGTTATGTTGGATAAGGGTGAATAATGGTGGAAAATTAATTAATAAAGATCTAGAGATGATGAAAATATGTGAAACAATGGGGTCTCTGAGTTGAACACCACACCATGATAAAAGAATCACTTAACTTGACCATCAATAGTGACATCCCCAAGTGCAAGAGAAGGTGAGGAGGTGAGAAGGGAGGAAGGAGAGCAGTGGTAGGAAAACCTTATACTGCGGAGATGAGATATCCCTAGCATCTACATCACTAATATTATTGAACATTGGACCACAATGGTAAAACTTTAAAAATTACCTGTCGTACCCTAATTCTCTTACAAGTAATGATGAAGCTCAGTATATCCTTGACTATATATTCTTAACTATAAATTCATGAATATTATTTAATGTGTTATTAGTAGAAGTGTTTTAGTCTCATATCTATATATAAAACTAATCATGATATTTGGAGAATTTTTTAATTTAATCCCTATTGTACAAAAAAACTAAAAATAACTAATCTAGGTATGTTGTAATTTGAGTACCAAAATTTCAAGATGGGAGAAAATGAAACTATTAATCAAATGTTTCACATATTCACCAGTATTTTAAATCAGATGAGTGTTATATGATAATCATTAGACAATATTAATATGGTTGAAAGAGTTATCAGATATCTACCTCAATAAATTGTAACTAATAAGGTTTCCATTGATGAAAATTATAATTTCAAGGAATTATCCCTTGGTGAGCTCATTGGTTCACTTATGAAATATGAACTGGAGTTGAAAAACATTACTGAAGAAGAGAGTACTAAGAAGGAAGGTGTAGATTTCAAATCTGTAAGTGCTGTTTCATCTGACTCATCTAATTATAAAATTTATCAAAGTGAAAAAGAATAAGTAACTCAGGTTGTGAAGAATTATATAAAATAATGAAAATAAATAAATGTTTCAAAAATTGATTTACAAGAGACTCTATAAGAGATTATCACAAAGTAAATAAAAAGAGTAATACTAATTCTAATTATAATACATCAGATGTTACATTTTTTGAGTGTAGAATTAATGGGTATATCAAATTATATTTTCCAATATTTAATAATGAATGTAAGAACAAAAAATTAAAAAGGAATGAGAAAAAAACTTTAATTATAGGTTGGATTTGTAATGAATAATATGATTCTAGTAAAGAATCTAAAAATGAAAAATATTCAGATAACTTATGATTCATGGAATATATGAATAAGATTAATGATTCTAGTTGTTATTCTAGATTTCTTGATACAAATTTTTATTTTTTTAAACCAATTATTGATAAATTAAATGAAGAAATTGAAATATTGAGAATATATATCTTTATAATTACATAATTATATAATAAAATAAAAGTAATTCATGAGAAACTTATTAAAGAAAACAAGGATCTTTTATAATAAAATGGGATGATTAAAAACATTTCCTCTACTTTTAATGAAAAAAATTTATGAAGATCTAAATACTGATTATAATCTGAATAAAAAACTTAAGAATTGAATTGAAAGTTTGAAGCATGATTTTCCTATATATTTTTATGGAAGAAATAGTTATGGTAAAATGATGTCTTTAAATAAGATGATTATAAATAAATATAGTTTTGAATATGATAATAAATAACATTAAATATACCAAATTTTATTTTTAAAAAGTTTAAATGGTATTATCTCTACTATTATTTGTTTTAGATGTGTGATGAAGGGACACTATGCCAATGAATTCTCACATAGATTTCCAAAATCCTTAGGAAACACTAAAGATCATATTTCTAGATCTTTATCTTCTATGATACCTATAAATAGTTATTTAAACAAATATAGGTACCTAGAAATAGTTTTAATAAATCTATTGTATCCAACGTTCCATGGGTGCCAAAACTATTTTCTAATTAAACATTTCAGGAAAAATGACTAGGAAGTCTCAAGAATTATATATGGTATATAGATATGGATGTTCTAAAAATATGACTAAAGACCCATCCAAAATCATTTCTTATAATATTTGTGATGAAGGAACTTCCACATTTAGAGATGATTCCAAATTCATGGTAAAAGGTTTTGGTGAAGTTGGTTTATCAAACTCTTCGATTATTTATAAAGTTATATATATTTATGGATTATAACATAACTTGATAAGTATTTCTCAATTATGTGATGATGTAATGAATGTTAAATTTAAAAATGGTAAATGTATTATTTTTTAGGATTATTATATATTATTTTATGCTAACCATATGTAAAATAACTATTATACCTATTGAACTAATAGTTTAACATGAAAAGTGTTCAAATGTTGTGAAAATATATAGTATTGACATAGAAGGATCAATATTGTTAATTTTAGGTTTCCTAGTAAATATTCAAATCATAAAAGAATATTAAAACTATGAGTTGTTAAGAAAGAAAATTTTCACATGTGTGATGCGTGTATGAAAGGAAAACATCATAAGGTTTCATTTAGGCTGATCGAGTAAATGAACACTCAAAGGATACTATGGTTGGTTCACCTTGATATTTTTGGATCTACTAAAACTGGAAGAATTGGTGGTAATAAATATAGTTTTATTATTTTAGACGATTTTATTATATTTACTTTGATTTATTTTATTGAATATAAAATAGATACTTTATTAAAATTTTCTTCTTATTATAAATTAGTTAAAAAATTAAAAACTTATTTAATTTTATCTATTCATAGTGATATAAGTGAAGAATTTCAAAACCTAGATTTTGAAAATAAAATTGAACAGAATAGTTATTCTCATAACTTTTCTTCCCCTATAAATCCTTAATAAAATTGTATAATTGAAAAGAAAAAAATTAAATTTTACAAGAAATGATTAGAACTATGTTAAATGAGTATAACTTACCTAAATATATTTGGGGATTAAGTTTTTAATAGATATTTTTATGATTCTATCAGAATTATTTTAAGACATATATTAAAGAAAACCCATTATGAATTATGGAAACAAATGAAAACTAACATTGGATGTTTTAGATTTATTGGTTGTTAAGTATTTATCCTTAAGACTCAATATAATCTAGATAAATTTGATATTAAATCATATGAATGGATATTTTTAGGATATTCTAATTTTAGTAAACCATATAGATTTTATAATAAAATAACTATGATTGTCAAAGAATATATTCATGTTAAGTTTGATGAAAAACATTTAAGGGATAAATCACCTAAATAGAATTAGATTGAAGAATAATTTAAATATTTAAATTATAGAGAAGAATAAAATTCAGAGTTGAATGAACCAATTGAGGGGGGGAAACACCCCCATAAAAGGATGTAGAAAATTCATAAATATTTCCATATTGATATATTTATTGAAAATAATTAATCTAGAGAACAAGATAGAAATTCATTTTGAAATATTCATGATAATTATGCCTTTATTTCTGATTTTGTATCAAATAATTTTTATAATATTTTAAATATCCTAAATGGATTTTATCTATACAAGATGAACTTGATCATTTTTCTAGAAATAATTTTTGGTAATTGGTGATTCCACCTAAATATTCACAAATCAATGGAACTAAAAATATATTTAGAAATAAACTTGATGAATCAGGATATATTATTAGAAATAAAGATAGATTATTTTCCCAAGGATATTGTCAGGAAAAAGGTAATGATTATGATGAAACTTTTTCACATGTTGTTTGAATATAATCTATTCAAATTTTATTAGCTTATGTTGTTCATAATTATTTTAAACTTAATAAAATGGATGTTAAAAGTTATTTTTTTAATGGTTTAATTTTTAAAGATGTTTATTTCAAACAACCACTTGGTTTTGAACATGAAAAATAATCTAATCATGTTTTAAAACATTCAAAGTTTCTTTATGGATTTAAAAAATATCCTCAATATTTTTATGAAATATTATCCATTTTACTTTTGAAAAATGGTTTTATGAAAGGTAAATTTAACCCCACTCTTTTTATTAAATAATATTTTTAAAATATTTTGGTTATTTATATTTATATTTATGATATTATTTTTTGATATTATTGTTAACTTATTTGAAAAGAATTTTTAGACTTAATGACAAGGGAATTTTATTTCAGTCTTATGTAAAATTAAAAAAAATTATAAAAATTCAATTGTTTTTAAAAAAAATATGGAATTTTTCTTAATCAATGTAATTATACTAGAGATACGACAACCCATATCTTTTATACACTTTATTTCATGATTTATTATATAAAGATACACATAATACAATCTCAAATAATTGAGAGGTCTGGTGTCTTCTGGGAATTAAATACATAACATAATAACTTGAAACATAGATATAATGACATTATTTAAAAACTCATTAACATGCCCTTAAATTCCATTTAATTTTTAATACTACACAAGATAACCTGGGGAAATATATAAGAAAGGGTTAAATTATAAATCCTATTAAGGGAATAATCAAGGCATGGCTTAAAGTAGAGTAGTACATGTGAGTCAAGGGGAATAACATGAAGACATATAAAAGTGGAATAATCATGAACATAAAATAATGATATAATATGATAACCTCAATGCTTTATAGGAATGTGGAAATAACATAAAACAAGACATGATAAGCATAAGTAAAGGATAAACATTGAGACATCATAACATAGTGTATTTATTCTAAGTGTCCTAGAACCATACATGGTATCTCATGAGATAAAAAACATTACCCAATACATTGGAGGGATATATAATTTCAGGCCCACCCATCACACTTATATCATGTACATGAATTTATGTTCCACATAGATCATTAAACATAACAATGTATTACATAAATTTTAATACCACAATTAAAGAGTGTGAGTAACATAAATATAATTCCCCAATAAATTAAGGATAGGTACAACTAGGTGAATATCCTTGAGTGGGAATGGGGATGGGTATTCACAATATAAAAATTTGGCATATAAAATAAAAGAATATGTTTGGCCGCATAACGTGTGTACAAAATGGTTCATAGAAGGGATTAATGAGATTGAAAGGTGGTATCTAATTACTTGATAATAATAATTACAGTAAAGGTATGTGTAAAAACATATTTAAATATGATAAATTGTAAATTAAAAGGATTAATACAAGTAAAGTTCTTGAATAAAGAGGGATAGGAAGAGAATCCCTTACTTGAGAGTTTTCTTTTAAAAGCTTTGGAGAAGCTTATTAAGAGCTTGAGAACACCTTGATATGGATTTATATAGGGTGAGGGAGATGAATTTAATTTTTAAATGATTTGTAGTGAAGATTAAATAGATATTGGGTGGGTATTTATAGAAAAAGAGAAAGGAATTATTTATTAATTTCTAAACTTAGGTTTTGAAATCTATGTAATAAAATAATCAAAACCAAAAACCTTACCATGGTTTTTGCCCATGGTTTTTGATAAATAGGAGTGTTTTACAACATTATATTAGGTTAATAACTAATTTCATTAAATAATACATTTCATGGTGTAGAAGTGAGTTATGTTTATAAATAATTATTTTTAAAACCTTATAATATAATAAAGGTTTTAGAGTATTCATTATATGTTTTTAAAATTAATAAAATTACTTATAAACACATTATTTTAATTTGAAATCCTATTTTTAGTCTTATATGCCTTTTATAGTATTTATTATATCACTTTTAGTCTATTATGATGTCATAATACATATTATATATTTATATCGTATTTAATTTTCACTCAAATATTTGACTCTCTCAGAAAATTATAAAAAAAATATTTATTGGACAATTTTTATGTGATAATTTAAAAAATAATATTTATTTTATGAAAATAATTTTATAAATATAGGAATTTTTACTTTTAAATAAAATTATTTAGTTATTGAAAAATACTAGTTTTTATGAAACAAATAACTTTCTGACCGTTATAAAATTTACATGGGACTTCATTAAATTATATTAATATTTAAAATTAAATAAATATTATTTAATAAGACTATTTATTTAAAGTAAAATTTACTTTAAAACTCTTGGATTTATCAAAAATAGTGTTTTAATTGAAACTATATATTTCGCAAAAATACAATTTTGGCTTCTTTGTATCAAAATCTAATTTTTATAAAACTCGTTATATATTCTTGTAAATATGTAAATTAATGATGAAAATGAGGCAATATAATCATTATTTTATTAAAAATAAAATATAAAAACCATACTACTAGGTTTTACATACAAAACCTATTATTAAACTAGTATACGCCATAAGGTTAAGGTGTACGATGGTAGTACTACCTTGGGGTGGTTCGATAAACATGGTTTGGGTAATGATATTTATAAGCTTCAAATTCTCCCATAAATTATTCTAATTGAGTTCCAATTGTTGAATCTTGGATTAGAATTGGTCAAGGTAAAATCCCAGTGACGTCGTCTCCCTCAGAAGCTCTGATAAATGGGATTTATAGGGTATAATTATACTAGATAAGGTCTTCACTCCTTCCTTATATATCAATTATATTTTATTATAACCCTTAATATGAACTAATCATAATATTTATTTTTGAATGAATATATTAACAATGGGTATGAATCCTAACTGAAATTTTAATTCCAACAAGCATATTATGGATATATTTTATAACAGTCTAAAAAAAAATGAAATATAGTACATGTGTTTTCTATATGTTTGTGTGTGTGTGTGTTACTTAGTAATAAATTTACTCATTCATAAGGGAATATTATTTATGAAATTTAGGGTCATTACATAAGAAATAATTAAAATATTTGTTCTTGATTTAGGTAAAAGTTCAAATACCCCAATGAGAACTAATTTTAAATTAGATATTGATTTTGATGGAAAATATATTGATATTAATTTTTATAGAGGAATAATTAGTATTATTCTATATTTAACTTATTCTGGACAAGATTTAATGTTTTTTATGAATTTTTTTTATATTTCATGATGAACCTAAAGAAAAACACTTAAAAAATTTTATAAGGATTTTTAAATATGTAAAATTTTCTATGAATCTTGGTTAATTTTATCCTAGTAAAACTTCATTTGAATTAAAAATTTATTTTAATTATGAATTTGGAGGGTGTAAAATAGATAAAAAAAGTACTAGTGTAATATGTCATTTTTTGGTAAAATATTAGTTTCTTGGAGTTTAAATTAATAATTACCAGTCACTTTATCTATAATTCAAGAAGAATACATTATTATTTAAAGTTTTTGTTCTCAATACTTACATATTAAACAGACTTTAATTGATTTTGATGTTTATTTTGAGAAAATTACTATCAAGTGAGATAATTATTCAGCTATTTCTATTTTTTAATAAACCTTTACAATAATCTAGAACTAATAATATTAAATTGAGATATCACTTTATCAAGGATAGTGTAAAAATGATAAATATATTTGTAATTTGTTCTTATTGATGATAAATTGGAATATGTTGTTACTCAACATTTAGGTGCTTCTGGGTTTGAAAAATTAAATTTGAACTTTTTAAGATAGAATCATAAAGAAATTAGATTTAATTAAGAAATTATATTTAAATATATTTATATACTTTTTTTATAATGTGTTGTATTTTTTGTTTTAAATATGCTTAATTAATTCTGAAATATGTTTTTATTTTTATTTAATCATGCTTTTTATATTTCTTACAATTTTATTTTTAGGGAAGACATTGAATGTTAACTCTATTATATACCTATTTATTTCAAAATGGATAATTGTTTGATTTTCTGAGAAAATTTATTTTTTTATCAATTAGTTTATTTACAAAAATAGGGAGAATTTTGATTCTATGATCAATTTAAAAAATTGGGAGAAGATGTTTGGGTTTTGTAATTATAAAAAACATAGATATTATAGAGTATCTCTCCTTTCTAAATTTATTTATGATTTAAAAATTTCATCCTTCACTTAATTATTCATTTATTCCCTCTAACATTAGTTAAGAAAATAGCAATGTTTATTTAAATATTGCACTACTTATAGATGAAAAGAACATTAAATTTATTGATATTTAATTTTTCATTCATTGATTAGTTGTTCTTTAAATTTTTATTATTTATTTATTTATACTCTTATTATCCTTTTTATTCTATGTGAAACTAATTTTATAGAGTTTTAAAAATATTAGAAAACTTTATTTTTTTGTCCTTATGTAATTTCATATTATCCTTATGAAATATATTTTTAAAAAATTAAATCATCCTTATGAATTTTTCAAAAAATCTTTATGAATATTTAATATGATTCTCATGGAATTGTGCTTACAGATAAAATTGATTCTTTCGAAAAAAAAATTGATTCTTACATAGATTGATCTTTACAAAGAAAAATAATCCCTACATAGATTTATCATTATAGAAAAATATTAATCATTACATATAATTTGATCTTTATAAAAATATAATACTTATATTATATTTTAATCATAATAAATAAATTCATTCTTATGAAAATTTGTATTTTTATGAAAAAATGATCCCTATGAAAAAAATCATCTTTATGAAAGATGATCCTTGCATTTTAGACATATAATTTTTTAAGGGATTAGATTTTATAAAAAAATTATTTAAATAATTATTTATGATTGTTTTTCAAAATGTTTTGGAAAATTATATTCAAAATTAAAAACAAATCATGATATTTGAGGAATCATTTAAATTAGTTTTAATATATATTCAAGGCCAATTATTGTGGAGATTGTTTCAAAGTATTGGAAAACTATAAAGTAGTTTATTATTTCAAGTATGATATTTTGGAAATTTTGACTTTGTATTCTCAATTTATTATCAGTAGCTATAAATGTGATGATAATTTTGGTGAAAAAAATATTATTCATTTTGAATTATTCAAACCATTATATAGTGTTTGAAACTAATAAAGATTCTTATAAAAAGGAATTCCAAGCTATAGGAGAGGTATGAAGTGACATGCATATTACATATACTTGATAATGGATACATGATGAAATTATGTGAAATTGATTCAAGGAGGTTTTGTGTATTTAAATGACATCCAAGCAAGAGCACAATAACCTTTATGGTCACTACTATCTTTTTTACTACTCTAAGGATTGTTCAAAAAATGGTTGGTCTATTATAATTATTCTACCTCATTTTTTCTCAACTACTGTTTCAGTTGTGAACTTTATTTTTCCATCTATTTTCTTATTTTTTAATTTTTTTTGGTTTATTTTTTTCCTGAAAAAAGAAAGTTATATTTATTTATACCTCCAAAAAAGGTATGTTTTTTAATTAGGTTGTGATTCACCTTTAAATATTTCTCCAATAGAAAAGATAGTTTGTAATAGGGTTCTAACTTCCCTTAAAAAGTTATGTCTTTTAGTGAATATCGCACCTCTTAAGGAGTAGGGGGTTTTAAAGAGTGGATATAGGATCTTTTTTATCCAAACTACTATGAAAATATTTGTGATCTTATTTTTGTCTTACACTGTAGTAATTAGTTTTAACTATATTAACATTTTAATTTTTTAATCTAGTCCATTCACCCCCATACACCTCTATGCCTTTAGGCAATATAACTATATGTACTAAAAATATAGTGGTTATTTTGTTGATAAGAAAAAATTAGAAGAGAATATTTTTTTTCTTATGGAAATGTTATTATTATTCATTATTATTGCTTTCTAAACTGAGTATGCTCACATTGAATTAGAATATTTTTGGTGATGATTCATTTATATGTTGGAGGATGTTTATAATGAAAGTTATTTAGGTACATTATCTATTAAAAAATAAAAAAGGGGAAATTTTTATTGCCAATAATATTTTTGGAGAAGTTGTTATGTTAAAGTGTTTGATATGTTTTTGGGGAGATTGTTGTTTAAAGATTCTAAAGTGGGTGTGATTATATTGGTATTGTCATTTTTTATGAACATGTAAATCCCCATAAATCACAATTTTAAAATTAATTTAAAGGGTTTAAAGGTCCAATATAGGTTTAGGAATAAATAGAGGTGTTGGGGAAGGTTTTGGTGAAGTTTTTGGCTATGTAAAATAAAATACACAGTAATTATTAGTGTTACACTGCAATATTTGTATGAGTGGTTGAAAAAATTATTCCTAAAAATATCATGCAAAAGTATATAATATTACCACATGATTTTTTGGGTGGCGGTGAATATTTTTATTTATACTTCATGAAATATATATCACTCTATAATCAAGGTGGCCATGATTTACATAGGTTTACACTAATCTTTTAAAGAAGTTTGTTACATCGTGGAGGATGATGGTTATGACATGTAATAGGATGTTCACATCTCAATTTATAGATGTTATTGTTTAAATTTCACTAAGTCTTTGTATTTATATTTCAATAGAATGGTTATTGAAGTAGAGTTCAACCTGTTACTGTTGTCAAGAAGTTAAGATATTATTGACATGGTTACTTAATAATAAGAAATACTATTATACAATTAATTTGAAGTGATAATTGGTTTTAAAGGTATATAAATTTTAAAATTTAATAATAGTGGTTATTATGTAGTAAGGGAGACCATTATGGTTTTATTTATGGAAGTTATCATATTTTTTACATTTGATTATGTGGCGTGATTAGTACCCCATGGGACTTCTTCAACTTGACCTGGAATGTCCATAAGTCATATCTAAAGTGATATGAAGTTCTTAAGTGATCAAAGGGATCAAATTGAATTAATATTTAATTAAATTTTATATAGTAGTTGCGCTTTTTAATTTCAATTTCAATTAAAAATATTGAGATGACATTGGATTCTTTAAGAGATTTTTTGGAACCAAAAAGTTTGGTGTGCACTTTATTGAAGATGCCCTGATATAAGACTCACTCAGATGAAATAATTTTAGTAAAAGATGAAAGATCATCACACTCAATGAAGAAGACACAAATGGGATCTTTATGTTCCATATTATTTCTCATACACTGAGGTATGGATTTAATCCAAAAAAATCATAATCTAGTCACGTGGTGGTGAGAATCTCCCACTAGGAGTGGGATATGGATTTCATCCATTGTTGAAGAAATTATTTATTCAGTTCTCATATTTATTTTTAGAGCATTTTCATACCACCTTTGGCCTTAAAAACACCTGTAATGGATAAACCTTGTATCTAGAGGTGTAGTTCATTTCATAGGTTTCAATTTAATACCATATAGATCCAAAACAGACTTCGAGATAAAAAATTATGATCATTTAAATACATGATTATATATCAGAGTTTTTACAAAAGTCTATCCCTATGTATATAAAACTTCTATGTACGCACCCCACCTTCTACACCTAGCCTCATTCCTAGATAGATTGTTCCATAATCTGGGTTCTCCCATATGTCTCATTCCCTGATGGGTCATGACTTTTCAATGTACCTAGATGAAACCCCATGTGTTCACCTAGATGATACCTTGCACACACACCTAGATAAAACCCCACACATGGACCCAATAGATATTGTGTATGTCAATACAACACCATACACGCTCACAAAGAAATACATGGGTTCCCAAATAGTTATGAAGTGGTTATTTCATGAGGTTTGCTACATAGGATGGGGTTTCCTATAAAGGGACCCAAATCCACCCATTTTTGACATGAAAGTGGCATCTAATACACTGGAGTGAATAAATAATTGTCTTATGTTCCCAGACCCCCATAACTATCCTTTAAGAGATTTCTAAAACAAAAAACCAAGGATAAATATTGAAAAGGAAACTTCTCCCAGCCCTAAAGGGTAAACAGGGTAAAGGAACATGGAACCCAAGTTACTTAAAATTTGATCCATTCCTAGACCTTTAGGGATAACCAGGGTGAATTTACATAGCACGTGGGTTTCTTCAAATTAGATTTTTTCATATCCCTCAAGGGGGTGTGAAATAAAAAATTGTCCAAGTTTATTCAAGTTGGACTAGTGCACAATACTTAACTAAGGAAAATAATCACTATGCCTAATTTCATTAAACTTGAGTTACACCTACCTACAAGGTCACAATTGGGAACTCATTCACCCAGGACAACTACCTCAGTTCCCATTCAACCAATTCGCCTTCCTAGACACCTAAATGAACCAATGTGTTCCATACCACAGGGGATCCACCCCCACATATCGGGTCAAGAATAGAGATGGGTTGTAGTCATAGGCCTTCATCTTGATCCCTTGATTTTCATCAATGACCTCTATAAAAAATCAAGAGTCACACCCCAAATTTTTAGGCCAGGTAAAATAGTATTTCAGTTATAATACCTTTAACCACCACCTTAATCCCAAATATAAATAATGTTAAGATCCTCCTCTTGGTTTCACCAAATGAATTAAATTTAGAACATAGACTTGGATTCCAAAAAATACTTGAGTAAGTAGAGATAATCTTCTTGGTTTCCTTAAATCCATTGAGTTTATATTCTTATTATGGTTTCCTAAAACATCTTGAATTGATATTCTCCTCTTGGTTTCTTCAAATACTTTGAGATAAGATCCTCCTATTCGTTTCTTTAAATGATTGGAATTGAAATTCCACTCATGGTTTCTTAAAATAAAATGATTTGAGATCCTCCTCTTCTTTCTTTTAAATAACTCGATTCAATATTCTCCTCCCTTTTTTAAAAATTCCTTCACTTGACTAATTTTCAAAGTTAAGCCAGAAATGGCCCCTTTGGCATAATCCACACACTAAACCATTGTTAGGTACCTTTCACCAAGTGATCCAATTCATATGAATTTAAACTTGTAACAACACAGGTAATGATAGAATAAATCATTTTCATTTTTATTAATATTTTTGAATTAGATAGTTATTTTCGTTATAAAAATATTAAGTAATTTTTAAATCAAAAAGGAAATAGATTTAATTAAACTCCTTTCTTATATGGTTTTTATTTAAACTTTTAATTTATAAATTATAGGATTTTAATTTGATAAATTTAATTTAATTTTTTAAATCATTATATCAAAATTTAAAAACGTTGAAATTTTGGGATTTTTCGGAAATTTTGATTTTATTAATGAATAGTGAAAATTCAGATTTTTTAAAACTATCATTTTTTCAATAAATTAAGTAATTTAAAATTTAAATTATTATTTGAATTTAGTTTCATGTAACATAAGTATTTTTTATTTATTTTTAATAAAATGAACTACATTTTAATCATCTTTATATTATATTTTAGTATAAGTTTATTATAGGGTTTAAAAACACATTTTTCTGAAAACTATTTTAAAGTGCATAATGTTTCTGCATTTTTATTAATTAAAAAACGATAATTAGGAATTATTTAAATTAAATTTATATTATATATATATATAAATATTAATTTAAATTAATATAAAGATGATTACTAGTCATAAAGTTAATATAAAATCATCTTATGCTTAAAAAAATACATTTATTGAAAAAATGCTTTTTCATCCCATATGTAGACTAAATTTTAAATTAAATTCTAAAACTTCTATAAATTTAATATGGTAAAATATATACCTTATTTTTAATCAGATTAATTTATATTATATAATAATGTCAGCTTAATTTTTGGTCATAATGAATAGGGAAAACTGTAAAAAACTTTTATCGTGGTTATGGTTAAAACAGATTTACTAGGGGGTTAAACTAAAAATATAAGGGTTAAAATGAAATAAAAACTTGTTTAAATTCTATTTTATGGTCATATTTAGAACTTATATCATCTAATTTTCTATAATGATCCATTTGGGAGCCTTTTTTCATGAGTAAAATGTGGGTTTAACTTTTTCTTTTCAAAAATTCCAAGTGTGTCATCTCTCCCACTAATAAAAGGTCACCCCCTCTCCTCTAATATTAACACATTAAATGTAATGAACTAACCTAGGTACCCTATTAACCAGATAACTAATCCATCTTGACATATCCAGAAGGGTATTCTAGATCCTCACATGTCAGCGAATAGCACCTGGCATCATACAAAATGAAAGTGAGAAGGATTTTTTCACTAACAATGCAGAAGTAAAAGAGACAAGTCAGTAATGCATATAAAGGAAAATCCACTAGGAGAACTATAACATAATTCAAGCATGTAAAATAGACCAAAATACTACAACCAAGTACCATAAAATAGGAAAAACTACACGAGTCCCAAAGGACACAACTCACCAAGTCCACGGATCAACAACTAGAACCACCCTCGAGTGGTACGTTACCCCTGCTCAAACCTAGAAGGAGATAATATGAAAACACCCAAAGTAATAGATAGGGTGTGAGATAAAAATAATAGTAGGATCTCACCAAGGATTCCATAAAATATGCCAATATTAAATTAAGCAAAGATAACTTTCAATTTAAAACAAACAAGTTTAGAATTTCATAAGCATAATTTAAACAATTTACACTTTAAATTTCATATGAATAATAAGGTATTATAGTTCCATGAAATAGGGACTCCATAATCAATCTAACATTTAAATATGTACATACATCCCTTTTTAACTCAGGCCAAAGAGGAATCACCACCATCGCCTAAGGGATGTGACGTGTTGTATTTATGTTTTGGAATGTTGTAAATCGTAAAGTGTCATCCAAATAACTCACTAACTATATAAGGATTTCATGTGATATAGTAAAAAACAATGATGGGAAATTTATTTCAAGAAATCTTAAAATACAATTAATCCCATTCTCTATTTCAAATATTCCAATTTCCATTTAAAAACCATAACATGGTTATTTAATCAAAAACATGTATTTTCCAAAATAGAACCCAAAGGTACCTATCAAAAATATTTTTAATCCATTTTCAAAATATAATAATTTCAAATCAATTCAAAATTCAATTTCACAATTCACTTTCACAAATTAAATTCAACGATTTAAGTTTTTATAAGATTCCATCAATTTGATAATAAACTCTGAATTCAATGGAATTGGGGTTTTTCATAATTTTACATCAAATCCATTTCCTAAATTAAATTAAATAATTTAATTGAAACAATTTCAATAAAATCCACAATTTAAATTAAACTATTTAAATTTCGAAAATTCCATAAACATTCCCCAATTCAATGGAATTGGGGGTTTTACAATTTCATACCAAAAAACTATTTTTAAAATCCCAATTCAATGTAATTGGATTTTTCTAAAAAACCAATTGAAATTCATTTAATAAAAATAAAGAAATTTCATTTAATTCAAACAATTTAAATTAAATAAATCAATTCAATGTTAACAAAAATTTTGTATCGTAACAGAACCACCTACCTCGAGATCATAGGATCTTGAATCATGAATTTGTACATAAAAAACACCAATGAAGAACAATGGAAATAAGGATATATGAATAAAACCTAGTTTTAAATCTAAAATAATGGTTATTAGATCCAAAAAACAATATGGGGGTTCATGGAACCCTATGGAGGAGAATAGAGATCACAGGAGAATGAGAATGGGAAGAGTAAACGAACTGGGATAAGATCATAGGGAATTCCTCAAGATTTTAATCACTTCTAGGAGGGATCCTAGGGGACAAGAACTCTTATTGAGTGCTATAAGGAAGGGAGAAATAACTTATGGGTATTTCTGGTCCGTCGGGAACCCAAAATGAGGGTGCAATATTTTTTATCAAAAATCAGATTAATTAAAAACCCATATGCACAGTTTCTTGGGCAGAGCTACACGGTTTGAAAAACCATGAAGACTAACTGTGCACCTATTTTAAATAGGCTGCATGGTTTCTCCTAAGAGTGAACATGGTCTGAAAAACCATGAACCAACCATGCCAACCCCCACTATTTAAGTTTTCATGGTTTGTCTTGAGAGGGTTCACGGTTTTGGCTAACCATGCACCAATCGCGCACTAGCCCAGAAAATTAAAAAACTTTCAAATTTTCAACCCAAACACACCCAATTGTAACCCAACCAAAGAAAGGTAAAAAGGAGGTGTTTGGGAATACTTGAAAACAACAAAAGGATGTTACAAACTCACCACCATAGAAACTTTCTATCCTTAGAAAGCCTATGAAGAATCCTCCATGCCAAAAATATAAGTTCATTGCTCTCTCATCAGTTCCTCCTTCTCCCACATATCTTGAGAATCGGAACCATGTTTCCATAGAACATGTACCAAAGGTATCTTCCTCCCATGAAGTACCTTGGTTTCAGAATAAACTATCCTAATTGTCCATTTATTCACGGATAAATCAGGTTCAACCTCAAGATCACTCTAACTCAGAACATGAGATGGATTATATAGATACTTTCATAGATGAGATATATGGAACACGTTATGTATCGATGTAAGATTAGGTGGAAGTTCTAAATGATAAGAAACTTTTTACACCTTCTCAACAACCTAAAAGGTCCCAAAAAATAAGGAGAAATTTTTCCTTTCCTCCCAATCCATCAATGACCCAACCAGGGTGAAACTTTCAAGAACACATAGTCACCAACTAAGAATTCCAAAGGTCTATAGAGATTATCATCCTAAGACTTATATCAACTCTATTCCATCACCATTCTCTAATGAATCAACTGGATCTTTGATTTCATCTCTTGGACCAATCTTAGTCTAACCAAGGAGATTTCATCAATCTTCGACCAACATAATAGAGATTTACAAGGTCATCTATACAAGGCCTTAAAAGGATCCATTCTGATCATGTACTAGTAAATATAGTTATAAGAAAACTAAACTAGCCCCAAGTGATCATCCTAAGCCCCACCAAAGTCAATAACACAAGCATGAATCATATCATCAAGAATATGTATAGATTTTTCTATCTGGACATCCAATTGAAAATGTTATTCCATACTTAA
Organism: Viscum album; assembly: GCA_963277665.1. Taxonomy (NCBI): domain Eukaryota; kingdom Viridiplantae; phylum Streptophyta; class Magnoliopsida; order Santalales; family Viscaceae; genus Viscum; species Viscum album. The sequence continues at coordinate 69,162,197 of OY728154.1, forward strand.
ATTAATGTGATATCCCAATGCCTCCTGAAGGCCTCTCCAAAAATGAAAAGTGAATCGAGGATCCCTTTCATAGACTATATCATATGGTAATCCATGAAAATGAACAATATTTTTCACATAGATATTTCTCAACTCCTTAACTTTGGTTGTATCAAAAATGGGTATAAAGTGTGCTAATTTAGTCAGCCTATCGATCACGACCCATATCGCATTATTTTTTATTTGGGTATGCGAAAACCCAACCACAAAATTCATAGAGATATCATGCCACTTCCAAGTAGGTACAAAAAGTGGATGAAGTAAACCCAAAGGTTTTTAATGATTGGTATTAACCTGTTGGCATGTATAACAATGAGAAAAAAACTCAGAAACGATCCATCTCATACCTGTCCACTAGAACTGCAGTCGCATGTCATAGAACATCAGTCGCATGTCATAGAACATCTCTATGGATCCTGGGTACACTATCCACTGGTAAATATGGAAATCCCCTATTACATATTTTCTTACCGAATATGGTACCACAAAATAGTTCTGAAAGCATAGAATTCCATATTTGGAGAATGACCAATCAAGCACAATCTCCACACCATTAAGAGAACCTCTAATGATACGGAACTCATCATCAAGTTGATTTCCTAAAGAGTCAATTTAAGAAGAGTTTATTTCAACTAAAAACTAGAAAAGGAAACCTTGACCCCTGATTCCTAGACTCTTATATGAAATTGTGCAAAGAGAGCCATCAAGTTCCACTCTTTTGATGATTCGTTCACTACCTAGGTCATATGTTTCCTACTCAAATCATCTGCAATGATGTTCCCTTTCCCCGAGGTATTGGAAATGTCGAAATCAAAATACTACAGGTATTCCACCCAATTCCTCTAGTTTATATTTAAATATTTTTGAGAGAAGATATAATTCAAGATCTTATGGCCCAAATACACGGTAAAAATTTCTCTAAAAAGGTAATGTTGTCAACTTTTAAGAATGTGCATCATAATTGTAAGTTCAAGGTCATGGGTTGGATAATTATTCTCATGTGGCCTAAGTTGATGAGAACCAAAAGAAAATACATGATTACCCTTCATAATAACGCATCCCAAGCCTGAAACCGATGCATCAAAAAGACCACATAGTTAGGCCCAACCTCTAGAAGATTCAAAACCGGTGTACTAGTAAAAATGCATTTCAGCTCAAAAAAATAATTCTAACATTTCTCATCCCAAACAAACTTTACTCTCTTCTAGGATAGTGCAGTCATTGGAGAATCCAACTTCAATAAGTCCTATATGAACTGGTGATAATATTTGGCCAAGCCCAAGAATCTATGAATCTCGAATACATTTCATGGTTTCTACCAAGTCATGTCAGCCTTCACCTTATCAGGATCAACAGATATTCATTGTTCTGACACCATGTGTCCCAAGAACTTCACTTCCTGAATCCAAAAATCACATTTGGAAAGATTGGCATAAAGTTGGTGATTTCTCATTAAATACAGAACTGATCTTAGATTATGCACATTATCCTCCTTTGACTTAGAGTAAACAAGTATTTCATCCCCAAATACAACCACAAAATTATCTAGATACTTGTGTAAAATACTATTCATTAAAACTATAAAAAATTATGATCATCAGTTGGACTAAAGTTCATGAAAAGGTAATTATAGTGGTTATACCTACTCTGAAAGGTGGGTTTATAAATGTAAAATTATTTTATCCTCAAATAATGGTATCCAAAATGAATATCAATCTTTGAGAACCACTTATCCCCTTTTAACTAATCAAAAATATCATCAATATATGGTAACATATACTTTTTCTTTACTATAACTCGATTAAGCTTTTGATAATCAATGCATAGGAGAATTGAACAATCATCCTTCTTAGAAAATAGAACTAGTACCACCCAAGGTGACACTCTCGGGCATATGAATCCTTTCTCAAGATTATCGTGCAACTAGAACTTCATCTCTTTCATTTTATCTGGTTCTATATGGTAAGATATAATAGAAACTAGTTGAGTACCAGGCATCAATTCAATAGAAAACTCAACCTCTATTTCCAGGGGAAAACTAGAGAAGTAAAAAAGGAAAAATGTCAAGAAACTCGATGACAACTGGAGGGAGATCACTGCTAAAATATTACCACACAAGATTAAAGGAAAACACCAATATAAATTTCCCAAAATCTAGATAATAAGGTCCAAATCTATTTGACATATGGTCTCATTCTCCTTGAAAGACACAACACACACTATCAAGTGTAATGAAGGAGACCCGTTGAAGATAACAGTCGGTCTGGGATTTATTGGAAATGTTTAAATCCATCCTGAAAATTAGTTCAAGAGGTTTCGTGTCGAGAATTAGAAAACTCCAAGAAAGATCAACATGAGATAAAGATAAAACACAAGAGGGACTACGGAGACCCTGCTCTCTCTTCATACCAAGGGGTGTAGTAATATCCACTACACAAGATAAAATCTCTATAGAAATATTTAAAAGATTAAAAATACAAGTTAAAATAAATGAATGAGATGCACCAATATCAAATAAATCAGTTAGTAATGATGAAGCTATAGTTATGGTACCTCTTATAGTCACTAGACATGTATCTTCTTTCTCAAGATACTCTTCAACTGCATGAAAAATATTTATTCCAAATGCCTATGGATGGAAACCTTTTTCACATGAATCATCTGATTGTGCCAAAGTTTTAGAAGGTTTTGATGATCCTATGCCACTACGTGGAGTGGAATAAACATGGAAAATATCTACAAGTGACCCAATCATCTGCATGATCCATAGTTCTTAGGTACCTCAGGGAAAAACCCCTTTGAATTTCCAATTTTTCCACACTGGTAACAAACTAAAGGACTTGTTCCAGGAACTGCAAGAGGTCTAGAATGAACCTACTGTCAAGAACCTCCATGAGAATCATTATTATTCTTATTTCCCTTAGAGGAATTCACACTACCGCCAGGAGAAATAGAAACTCCTGATGACCCTAACTTTCTAGAAAGGTCGATCTCAACCATCAGTGTTCTATCTAGCACATCAAAAAAAGAAGGTAGCTATAGAAATAAAACCTGAGAAAGAGTATCTCATCAAAGTCCCAACTCGAACTATTGAGACTTCATCTTATCATTTGATATAATCTCAAGTGAAAATTGTGTAAGCTTAGTAAAATGGTTTTTATAATATGTCACAATCCATCCAGCCTGCTTGAGTTTGAAAAACTCATTAGCCTTTTCCAACAGCATTGAATTAGGATAGAACTAGTTGGTGAAAAGAACCATGAATTCTTTCCAATATAATCCCTTATGTTCCTTTGTCATCACCATTGTGTTCCACCATCTCTTGCTCAGTCCTTCCAACATGAAGGTGGCACACTTCACTTTGATTTTGTTGGGTGTGTCCAAGAACCCAAACTAATGATCCATTCTACTCAACCACTCCTTAGCCTCTTGAGGATCATTTGATCCCTTGAACGGCATTGGATTCTGGTGAAGTAACTCTTGATAATAAATCCTGAGAACATCCCTCTGAGGTTCCATAGATAGAACATGAACGGGAACTTGATGTGGTTCTTATCTTAGGGATTTGAGAGTGCACACAATCACCTCAACTATATTCAGTTTCCTAAGAGGATTTTCTTGCTGATTTTTAGTAGCATATTCCTTCTAGATCTAATTCGCATGTTTTATCGGAGGCATGATTCTACCCAACATTAGAAGACAATATGTAATACATCAAATTAACACTTAAACAGAGCAACAAGGAATTTAATCCCAACAGATCGAAAAATAAGATTTGGATTTCAATATACCCAAATCAGAATCAATTAAAATACTAGAACTAACTCTCAATATTTATTTCCTAAACCACCCCTAGTGTATTAAGGTTTATTGTAGTGATATATAGTAAGGCACTCAATCACAACTACCTCCTAAGTCCTAACAATATTTCACAATGCATACTAACTTCAAGATAAGAAGCTCAACCACCCTTTGATACCACTTTGTCACAAACTAGCCTAGGTACCCTGGTAACCTGATAATTGATCCTATCTTGACATAGCCCAAAGGGAATTCCCAATCCCCACATATTTTAGACTAGAACCTGGCATCATACAAAATTAAAGTGGGAATTATTTTTCCACTAACAATATGAAATTAAAAGAGACAAATTAGCAATGCATACAAAGGAAACTCCACTGGTATAACTCTACCATAAGTAAAATAGGAAAAATGTCCCAAATTAATATAACCAAGTTCAAAAAAAATAGTAAAAACTACCCCATTCATAAAGTATGAAACTCACCAAGTCCACGGATCAATAGCTAGAACCACCCCCAAGTGGTTCTTCACCCCTACTCAAACCTGGAAGTAGATAATCTAAAAAACACCCAAAGGAATGGGTATGGTGTTAGTTAAAAATCTTATTCAGGTCTCACTAATGATTATATAATATATTATAATATTAAATTAACCAAATATATCTTTCAATTTAAAATAAACAGGTTTGGCATTTCATAAGAATAATTAAAAAAATCATACTTTACATTTCAAAATATAGAAATACTTTAAGCAAAGGCTTTACTTTTCAATTGATGGAACATTTCCAAAAAAAATAGACCTTTTAAAAAATGGATCAAATAAACACTTTTATATAAAATAGTTTATATAAATCATAATCCATGTAAAATAGTTTATAACAATGGCATATATTCATTTGAAATACAAACAAGTGAGCAACATGGTTATATGCCTAAGAATGTATGATAGTTATAGGATATAGGGACTCCACACTTAAGGTGGAATATAAATATATACTTACATACCTTTTAACTCATTCCAAAGAGGGCTCATCACCATTTCCTAAGGGATGTTATGTGCTGCATTTATGTTTTGGAACGTTGTAAATTGTAAAGTGTTGTTCAAATAACTCACTAACTACCTAAGGCTTGCATGTGCTCTATTAAAAAACAATAGTGGGAAATTTATTTCAAGAAACCTTAAAATAAAATTAATCCCATACTCTATTTCAAATATTCTAATTTCCATTTAAAAACCATAACATGGGTTTTTAATCAAAAACATGCCTTTTGCAAAATAGAACCCAAAGGTTTCTATAAAAACCATTTTTAATCCATTTTCACAATAAAATAATTTGAAATCAATTCACAATTAAATTTCACAATTCAATTTTAGAAATTAAATTCAACAATTTAATTTTTTACAAGATTCCATTAATTTTACAATAAACCCTCAATTCAATGGAATTTGGGTTTTTTATAATTTTCCATCAAATCCATTTTCACAATTAAATTCAAAATTTTAATTGAAAAAATTTATATAAAATCCAAAATTTAAATTTCAAAAATTTCCATAAACACACCCCAATTCAATGGAATTGGAGGTTTCCCAATTTCATGCCAAAAACCCATTTTTAAAACCCAAATTTCAATAGAATTTGGTTTTTCCAAAAAAACCCAATTGAAATCCATTTAATCAAAATAAAGAAATTTCATTTAATTCAAACAATTTAAATTAAATAAATAAATTTAGGGTTAACAAAAAATAAGCATCATAATATAACCACATACCTCGGGATCAAGGGATCTCGAATCACAAATCCATACAAGGAAAACTCTAATAAAGAATGATGAAAATAAGGATCTATGAATCAAACCTAGGTTTAGATCTAAAAAATTGGGTATTAGATCCACAAATAAACATGAGGATTTATGAAACCCTGGGTAGGATAAGAAATATCATGGTAGGAGAACGATAAGAGGAAACTAACCTAGAGAAGATCAAAGGGCATTTTTTAATCTTTGAATTTATTTTGGGAGGGGAGCTCTGAGGAAGGGAGAATCGTTTATGGGGCGTTCCAGTCCATCAGGAACCTAAAGGGGGGTTTAGTAATTTTTTATCAAAATTAATATTAATTAAAAATCCATGTTGATGGTTTATTGGGCAGATCCACACAGTTTGACAAACCATGCGGACTAACTATGTGCCTGTTTTAAATGGGCCACATGGTTTCTCCAAAGAGGGCACATGGTCTAACAAACCATATGACAACCATGAAAAACCCCTATATATAAGTTTTCATGGTTTATTTTGAGATGGTTCATGGTTTGGGATAACCGTGTTCAAACCATTCACTAGACCAAAAACTTCCAAAACTTTCAAAATTTCAACCTGAACATCCCAAACAAAACCCAACCAAAGCAATATCAAAATGAGGGGTATGGGAATACCTAAAAAACAATATGATGTTACATTAAAATAATTTTATATCGGTAAATACATACTCTAATACCTTTCTTAATTACATCACCACTTATTATAGTCCTTTTTTAATCAAAAATCTAATCTAGGAAGGTTTTAGGTATAATCCTAAAGAGGCGGTCCAGAGAAGGGATATTGTTCTTAAATGAGTGTTTTTATTTTTTTCCCTATTATACATCCTTCAAATATTATTCAACCATGATAATATAAAAACATCATTATATACTCTATACTAATATTTTATTATGTTAATTTCATGACCTACATCTATATCCTCCTCTATCAAATGATAAATGAAGCCATCATTCATGTGTATGGTGGACAACCTCCTCACGAACCAATGTAAATTTTTTTTCATCATCGACTCTCATGTATGGTTATAATGATAGAAATAATGTTTATATATAATATTCATTAAATATTTATCATTATTAAAAGATAATATATCATTTATTTTTTACCTTTCTATTCACTAAAAAATGATAACATCATTTATGTGTATGTATAGACTACCACCTCCATGGAGCGATGTGATTATTTTTCATAACCACATCACAATTATAATATATATATATAGATATTTAAAGAAATAATATTTTATTTATGATATTATGATCACTTTTTAAAGATAAAATAATACTTGAATTCTTTCCATAATGATAATTGAATAATGGAAATGTTACTCATGTGTACATACGGCTACCATCTCCATGATTGTAGCATAGTTCATTTTTCATAACCATATTTCATGATTGGTTTTAAAGGTTTAATTTACATATAACTATGATAAATATTTTATGATTATTATTCTAGATATATTAAAATAATCGCCAGTTTTTCCATAGTCAGCCTACTGAAGTCATTTTGGACATGGGATCTGAATATCATCAAAAAACCCAGCGTGAACTTAATTGATTAAGTAATTGATTATAAAATGGAAATAAGAGGAATAATAAACTTTAAAAGGTTTATTAATCAATTAAATAATTAATATAAGTTTATTATTCAAGAATATAGAGAACATATGTGATGAGTCGGTCTCAAGGTAAGGGACACCTTAACTTAAAACCTCATTTTAAATGTTTTAAAGATTTATTTTATAAATATTTCTCTTCCATGTCCATGTTTTTAAAAATATTTTATGAATAAATTTTTTAAATGGTCATAAATTAATTATAAATTACATTTTTATGTCACTTTTTAATTTATTACAAATTTTTTCAAAAAGGAATCTTTTTACGAAATGTTTGACTTTCTTTACAAAAGACAAAAGGAATGTTATATTTTAACGTGTATGTAGAAAACTACTTTTCCCACTACCATAAAAATTATTTTAAGTTTGGATTATTTTACAATATTTTATGTTTTATTCAAATAAAAACCCACCTTCCCTTTTTTGGATATTTTGGTATTGAAAATGGGTTTTAAAAAAAGATATTTTGATATCCGAAAGTGTTTTAAATACAGATTTAAAATATTTTTTCAAAGGTTTTATGGTAAAAAATTAAATTATTAAAAAAATTTATTCATGATATGGTAATTGAGAATTATGAGAAATGGGTGATCTCTATATAGCTTGTATGATAGGATAATCCCCATTATAGCTCATGAAAAATAAGTAATCCTAGTATAGCTTATATGAAGGGTGATCCCCATTATAGCTTTACAATGCATTAAGTAATGTTCCTTATATTAATAGGAAAGAGGTATGGAGTAACCAGAGGGTTTTTCATATGGATTTAACTAGGCTCTAATTATTTTTAACATGGGTTTAAAATGGTTTATGAATATGATGCTCTAAGTTTCCAAAAAAAGGGGTTTTTATTTTTATTACTATAGGTGTAAAAGGTTTTCTTTGAGAAAAATGTGTGTGATTTTTATATGTAAATTATTTATTTAATTTGATCAAAGAACACTAAGATAAAGGTAATACTTTCATAGTTTTTCATTTTTTTCTAATAGACTAACAGATTTTTTCTTTTTATGTCCCTTACTGATCTTTTTTTCTCATCCCACATTTTAAAAATGTTTTTCATGGGGTTTAAGGATGGTTAAATGAAAAGAAGAAGTTGAGTTAAAATTCTTGAATATTTTTCAGGAAAAGAAAAAAAAATTATATTAAAATTATTATATTATGTGAAAATTGTATACTAATCAAAAGTGCACACTTTGTAATATATGAGATTTTTATGTAAGAGTTATGACCTTGTTCTCTAAAAATCTAAACCTAAAATATCTTTGGTAAAAGAGTGAATTATAGTCTAAAGTCACTAGAATGTGTAATATTTAAAGTTATGTTCTTATAGTTAGTATCATAGAAAAGTTTTAGATAATTTTATTGGTTAGGATAATGTTAATAGCATGAACTTGAAATATTTTACCTTATGGTTAAATTAAAATGATATATAATTTGAATATTACCAAGTTACTTTGTCTAAACTATGTCTGATCATAATGGTTTTCTATAGAATAAACAAGGAGGTTTTAGTAGGAAGGAACCAAGAGGAAAATATCCTTCCAAATTAATATCTAATAATGGTTGGAATTGGAACTGAGTAGTTTGTTGTAGTGATGGATTAGTTGAAATAGGCTATAAATGGTAGTGGTATCCATGCCAAAGAGTAGCTAGATATTCCATAGAGGAACATGATGATAGTGGATCATTTTATGATACAACATCCTCCATTATTCAGTGTATTTTATGATCCTGTGGTAGTCAAAGGATGGATCAATGCACTAGAAATATATATTTGAAATCATGGTATGCTCGGAATGTCAAGAGGTAATATTTATCATTTTCAAGGTGAGGTTAATCGATGGTGGTCTTTGGTTAAGAATAAAAAATATAGATATGATCTTGATTCCATGGAATGGGAAACATTTAAGAATATTTTCTATAGAAATATTTCACTAAATTTTTTTGACTAATAATGGTTAAACAATTATTGGAATTGAAGAAAAAATATAAAGATTCAGTAGTTGAATATGATGAATATTTTACAATATTGGTCAGTTAGGTACTAGATTTTATCCAGGATCTTGATATTAAGATTAATCAGTTTTATTCTAGGTTGAAACCAAGATATCAAAGGTAATTAGCTTCCTGTGAATTCAAAATTTATGATAAACTTTTTTAGTGTGCCAAGAAGGTATAAATGGAGTTCATAGATGATCAGGTATTCTAGGGTAAGAAATAGAAAAAAAATTGTTGGATGGTAGGAAATGGGGAATAATTCATAAAATAAATATAGAGGTAAGAAAATAAAGTTTCAATCATTTGATAATTGTGGTAAAAATAATCTTTGGGAATGTATTGTAAATTCAAGAAATTTTTACCATTGTTAAAGTTTGGGAATATGGATCATGAGTGAAAGGAAAATGATTAGAAAAAATAATGAAAATTCGATGATAAGATTATTTAATTGTAATGAGTTGAGTTATTATGATAATTTGTGTCTAAATTTAGTAACACGGGATGGGAATCATCAAGATAAGAGATATAAAGGTATAGAAAAATCATTTTCCACTACTAAATTTGATGTTGGACCATCAAATAAAGTGGTGACGTGTATACTACTTGTTTATTCAAATTATGTTACTACCCAATTTGACTCTCAGTCTTCACATTCTTTCATTTTTGATAAATTTTCAAGTAAAATGGGAATATCACCACATGAAAATAAGATATAACTTTTGGTAAAATATTTAGCTAGAAGTATTAAAGAAACCAAGATTTATAGGAATCTTCCTATTGTTATTAGTGGGATGGTATTTTATGAGGATATTGTTGAACTTCCCATGGTGGAGTTTGATATCATTTTGGGTATGGATTAGATTTTAGTTTATCATTCTAAGATAGATTTCAGAGCTAAGAAAGTTCTATTTAATAATTTCATACCTATGATAACTTACGAAGAAGTTGAGAAATTTATTATCGATGGTAGTGAAAGTTTATAAGCTCATATTTTTGAACATAAATAAACTATTCAAATTAGTGATGTGCTAGTAGTGAATAAATACATGGATTTTTTTCCTGATGATTTACATGGTATTATTTCTGATTGGGATGTTAAATTTACTATTGACTTAATACCTGATTCTAAGCCTATTTCAAAACCTCTTATCGAATGGATCAAGTAGAAATTTTATAATTGAAAAAATAGTTGTATTAGTTTCCAGATAAAGGTTGTATTCATCCTAACACTTCACCTTGGGGTGCTCCAGTTTTATTTTTTAAAATTAAAGATAGTTCAATGAGACTTTGAATTGATTATCGAGCCTTAAATAACATCACTATTAAGAAAACTTATCATTTTCCCAATATTGATGATTTTTTTATTAGATCTAGGGATAAAAATATTTTTTAAAGATTGATCTTAGATAAGGGTACCATCCGTTGAAAGTTAAGGAGATAGATATTCTGAAGATGGAGTTTCAGAATAGATATGGGAATTATGAGTTTATAGTTATTCCCTTTGGGTTTTCCAATGCACTAGATATATTTATAGACCTTATGAATAGATTTTTTCATGAGTTCTTAGATAATTTTGTGGTTGTGTTTATAAATAATATTTTGGTATATTCTAGAATTCAGGAGCAATATGACAGACACTTAAGGATTGTTTTTAAAACCTTAAATAAAATAAACTATATGGACAAATTAGTTCATGTGAATTTGGTTGAAACTAATTTCTTTCCTTGGGAATATTGTTTCTAAGGATGGAATAACTTTTGAATCTATTAAAATAAAAGTTATTGATGAATGTATAAGACCCAAAAATATCATATATTTTTATAGGTTTCTTGGATTAGTGTGTTTATACTGATAGTTTGTTGAAAAATATTATCGGTTGTCTAGCCTATTGACTAAGTTAACTCGAAAAGTAGTTAAATTCATTTGGAAAAAATAATTTAATGATTATTTCTAGGAACTGAAAAAAAAGATTATTGAATTCTTTAGTTTTGGCTCTGCCCTCCCGAAATAGATAATTTTTAATCTACAATGATGCTTATTCGAGGGGAATTGGTTGTTCCCTGATACAGAATGATTATGTAATAGATTATGCTTTGAACCAATTGAAACCTAATGGGTTAAATTATCCTACATGTGATCTGGAATTAGCTTCTATTATTTTTTTCTTTAAAAATTTGGAAGAATCAATTATATGGAGTATAGTGTGAAATATATGATGATAAAAAAAATTTGAAGTATATATTCACTCAGAAATAATTGAACATGAGACAGAGAAGATGGATGGAACTGATCAAGGATTTTATTTCACAATTCATTATCATCCTAGAAAGGAAAACAAAGTATTTGATACCTTGAGTCAAAAAAATAATGCTACATTAACCATGTTACATTTGGAACATAACCCTTTGATTAATGATTACCTTAATTTTTTCCTAGAAGTTATGGATGTGGGAACCTCCTCTGTTTTGATTCAAGTGTCAGTACAATCATCTCTATTAGAAATAATTAAGCATACTCAAAATGAGGATCAAGTTTTTCAGAAAAATGATAAATTGGATAAGAAGGGTAAGTTATTTAAATTTAATATTAATAAAAAAGGTTTTTTTATATTTGTAAATATGTTATGTGTGCATTGTGATTCCTAGTTCAAGAGATAATTTTTTATTGAATCCATAGTTCCTCATTTTATGTTCATCCTAGTAGCTCTAAGATATACAGAGACCTTCAAGAGTATTACTAGTGGGATGGAATGAAAATAGATATTGTAGAATTTACCATGAAATGTTTGACTTTTCAATAGGTTAAGGAAGAATTAAAACTACCGAATGGGATACTTCAATCTTTTCCAGTGCCGATTTAGAAATGGGAAAATATATCCATGGATTTCATAATGGGATTTCCAAGGACATCACGATGTAACAATGTTATTTGGGTTATTGTAGATTGATTAACTAAATATTCACATTTCCTTCCCATTCAAGATATTATGTCTTTGGATTATCTTTCTTAACTATATCTCAAGGATATATTTAGGTTACATGTATTTTCTCTCCCTATTGTATCAGACCGTGATATTAGGTTCACATCTATTTTTTTGAAAGGACTTCACAAATCATCATGTATAGAATTAAATTTCATAATAGAATTTCATCCTCAATATGAGTGACAATATGATTGAATGATTCAGTCATTTTAAGATGTAATTATTTCTTGTTTAATAGATTTCCAGGGAAGTTGGAATCATAATATTTCTTTGGTTTAGTTTTCTTATAATAACAGTTTTTATTCTAGCATACAAATAGCACGTTTTGAGGCATTATATGGAAACCAGTGTCAGATTCCATCTTTTTTGGATGAATTAGGAAAAATTAATTTTATGGGAGTAGATTTTATAGAAGAAATGGCTGATAAGGTGTAGTGGATTCATAAAAATATGATAATGTCTTAGCACAGTCAAAAACATTATACAGATAACTGGAGGAAAGATCATTATTTTGAGGTAGGTGAACATGTATTTCACAAAGTCTCTTTATGGAATAGTGTTATGTGTTTTGGTAAAAAGAAAAATTTAATTCCATGAATCATTGGAATTTATTAAACCCTAGATAAATTTGGATAATTTTCCTATCGAGTGGCCTTTCCTCTAAGTTTATCTCAGGTACACAATGTTTTTCATGTTTAAATGTTAAAGAAATAAGTTTCAGATTCATCTCATGTTTTGAGCCCTGAAGTAGTTTAGTTGGAAGATAATATTTCTTATGGGGAATATCCAGTTAAAATTATCAATCATATAAATAAATTTTTTTGGAATTATTTGATTCACTAGGTTAATATTTTATCAAAAAATCATATGGTTGAAGAAGCAACATGGGAATCTAAAAATGTTATGAGGGAAAGATATCCCCTCTTGTTTAATATATGAATAAAATTGTGAGGATAAAATTTATAAAAGGTTGAATAATGTAATAACCAAGTTAATGATAGAATAAATCATTTTCATGTTTATTCACATTTATGAATTAGATAGTTATATCCATTATAAAAATTTTAAGTGATTTTTAAATAAAAACGTAAATAGTTTTAATTAAATTCTTTTCTTGTAAGGTTTTTATTTAAAAGTTCGATTTATAAATTATAGAATTTTAATTTTATAAAATTAATTTCATTTTTTAAATTATAAAATTAAAATTAACATTGGATAAATTTTTTATATTTTTTAGAAAATACTGATTTTTCAGTGAATAGTGAAAATAACAATTTTTATAAAACTGTCATTATTTTAAATAAATTAAGTAATTTAAAAGTCAAATTATGATTTAAATTTTATTTATATTATTATATGTATTATTTTTTATATTTAATCTGATTAATTATATTTTAATCATCTTTATACTAGATTTTAGTATAAGTTGGGTTTAAAAATGCATTTTTTTAAACTTTTTTAAAGTGCATAATGTTTATTCATTTTAATTAATTAAAAAATCCTAATTAGAAATGATATAAATGAAATTTATAGATTATATACCTATAAATATTAATTTAAATTCATATAATTATGATTACGAGTCATAGAGTTAATATAAAATCATCTTAGGCTTAAAAAATACATTTCTTGAAAAAATGTTTTTTCATCATGTATGTGGGTTTAATTTTAAATTAAATTATTCCAATTATTTTAATTGAATTTGTTAAAATTGATTTCATGTTTCGAATCAGAATAATTTTTATTATATAATATGGTAAATTAATTTTTTGTTATAATGAATAGTGAAAATGGTAAAAATATTTTACCACAGTTAAGGTTAAAATAGGTTTACCGGGGGTTAAACTAAAAAGATAAATATTAAATTGAGCTATAAAATTTTTTAAAATTATATTTTATGGCCATATTTTGATCTTAAATCATCTGATATTCTATAATAATTCATTTTGGAGCCTTGTAGTATGCGTAAAATGTGAGAATAACTTTTTCTTTTCAAATATTCCAAGTGTGTCCTCTCCCCCACTTATAAAAGGCCATCCCCTCTCCTCTCCTTATCACACCTTCAAAGAATTTTGGTTTATAAAATACCTACCCAAATACCTTACTTAATTCCCTCCCCATGTCCTAGATTCCTTGGTTTGATTGGAAATCCAATCTAGTAAGGCATTAGGTATAATCCTAAAGAAGTGGTCTAAAGAAGAGGTATCATTCTAAAACTGAGCGTTTTTTTCCTTCCTCTAACACATCATTAAAATATTATTAAACCATGATTATATAATAACATAAATATATAAAATATACTAAGATGATATTATTTTAATTTAATAACCTAAATCTATCTCTTATTCCATAAAATGGGAAATGAAACAATCATTCGTGTGTACAGTGGACTACCATCTCGCAAACCAATGTGATTCATTTTTCATCACCACCTATCATAGATATTTATAATTATGGAATTAATATTTATATATTATATTCATGACATATTAATCATTTTTAAAATATAATATATCATTTAATTTTTACCTTTCCATTCACATAAAAATGATAATGTCGTTCGTGCGTACATGTGGACTACAACCTCCTTAAAGCGATGTGATTCTTTTTTCATCACCAAATCACATTGATGATATATATATAAGTATATTTAAAGAAATTGTATGGAATTTATTATATTATTATCACTCTATAAATATAAAATAATACTTACCTTCTTTCAAAAATGACCGTTGAAACATGAAAACATTACTCATGTGTGTGTACGGCCTACCTCCTCCATGATTGAAATGTAGTTAATTTTTCATAATAATTTTTAATGATTGATTTTAAAGGTATAATTTATGTATTATTATGATAAATATGACATGATTATTATTTTATATATGTTTAAATAATAATCAATTTGACTATGGTCAACCCACCAAAGTCATTTTGGACATGTGAGCTGAATATTATGAAAACACCTGATATGAACTTAATTGATTAAATAATTTATTATAACATGGAAATAAAAAGAATAATAAAATTTAAAAAGGTTATTAATAAATTAAATAATTAACATAATTTTATTATTTAAGAAGATAAATAACATACGCAATGAATCAGACTCAAGGTAAGGGACACTTTAACTTAAAACCTCATTTTAAATGTTTTAAAGATTTATTTTCTAAATCTTTATTTTACATGTACATGTTTTTAAAATTATTTTAATAATAAATTTTTTATATGGATAGAAATGAATTATAAAATAAATTTGTATGTCACTTTTTAATTTATTATAAAGTTTTTCAAAAATGAATCTGTCTATATAATGTTTCACTTTCTTTACAAAAGACAAAAGGAATGTTCTATTTTAATATATATGGAGATAAATAATTTTATCATCATTGTAACCAATATTTTAAGTTTGAATTACTTTAAAATATTTCTTATTTTATTCTAATAAAAATCCTCTTTCTATTTTACTAGGTATTTTGGTATTAAAAATGGGTTTCCAAAAAAGGGTATTTTGATATCTGAAAGTGTTTTTCATATGGATTTAAAAGAGTTTTTCAAAAGTTTTTATGATTAAAATGTGAAAGTATAAAATTTTTCATTCATGATATGGTACTTGAGTATTATGAGAAATGTTTGAGCCTAATATGACTTATATGATGGGTTGATCCCCATTATAGATCATAAAAAATGGGTGAACCCGATATAGCTTATATGAAGGGTGAGCCCCATTATAGATCTCCAATGAATTGGGTAATGTTCCTTATCTTAACAGGAAATAAGAAGGGAGTTATCATAGGGATTATCTTATGTATTTAACTAGGTTCTAGTTATTTCTGACATGGTCTTAAAATGGTTTATGAATATGATGCTCAAAATTTACAAAAAAAAGTTTTGTTTTTCTTGATATGAGTTTTAAAGGTTTTCTTTGAGAAAAAAGTGTAGGTAATTTTCATGTGGAAATGATTTATTTCATTCACTCAAATAAAATTGACATAATTTTAAACATTTTATAGGTTTTCATTTTTCTCATTGGACTAACATATTTCTTCTTTTTATGTCTCTTACTAAGATTTTTGTGCTCATCCCACATTTTAAAAATGTTTTTCAAAGGGTTTAAGGATGGGTAAAGGAAAATAATATGCCAACTTGAAAGTTATAAAGATTTTTCTTGAAAAGAAAGCATGATTTATTTTAAAATTCTTATGTTATATTAAAAATGGATACTGATCAGAAGTTTCCACTTTGTAATATATGGGATTTTTATGTAAGAGTTATGACCTAATTCTATAAAACTCTAAATATAAAATATATCTGGGAAAAAAGTGAATTCTAGTCTAAATTCACTAGAATATGTAATATTTAAGTTTAGTTCCTTATAAAACTTATTAGAAGTGATCATGGATGCATGAACTTAAATTTCACCATTATGGTCCTTATCACATTACATTAAAAGGTTAAGTGTTCCTCATTAAATGTAACATAACTACATGGATTTTTACTCCCTTCCCTAGGATTCATTGGAATCCCGTTTCATGGGCCTGATCCTGACTCCACGACACCTCCTTCCTCCTTTAATAAGAGTATAATTCCTACATGTATAGTGATAAATTCTAGATTTCCTTTCTATATGAATTTAAAATATAGATTAAGCAAATATTTGGATCAAATGAGAGAAAATATAATCTTCATGTGTTGTGCCCTCTTATATTCATGTTGTTATATAATCACTTTGTGCAATAGGGTTATCGATATTGTTACTCAGAAGGATTTCATGAACATTTATTAAATATATAAGAGATTCCCAGACTAGGAAACAAGAATACTCATGGGATGAGTTGACATCCCATCCTATTGATCAATAA
This sequence comes from Viscum album, assembly GCA_963277665.1. NCBI lineage: Eukaryota > Viridiplantae > Streptophyta > Magnoliopsida > Santalales > Viscaceae > Viscum > Viscum album. The sequence goes on from OY728154.1 coordinate 69,179,316, forward strand.
AAAGTGTGGTGGCCCTGGGAACTGTGTGGTTTCACTGAGATGGGGGTGAATTAGTGAACAATTACTCATTTTCCCTTTTTATAATTTCATATAAAATCAATATCTTATCGCTTGTTAGATTTAGATATCTCGTTATTTAAATAATATACACTTAGGAAAAAAACAAACGAGGGAACTTGATGTACATTGTTTAATACTCAAAATGACTAGTTAATCCTTAGCATGATTTGGAATCACCTGAGACCATATAATCAACTAGAATAATTATTGTGGATACAACAAGAAAGGTTTTTCTTTGAACTCATGTTACAATAATAAAACATAGTATTCTATAAATATAAGAAGAAAGGATTCATCCTTGATTAAACTTATTGTTTATGTTGTCTTTTCTTCACTGAGGTAGGGGTTATTATTTTTCTCTAAATGTTTATCTCTCGATAATCGTATAGTTATCCTACACTACTTCTATTATAGAACTTGTGTATCTTTCTTATTCCTCAAAAAAACACAAGTGTGATGATAACATGAAAACTAAGTGTGTACTATTCTTCCACTTCTTCTCTTACCTTACTTATCTTCCTATTCTTCTCTTCCTTGGATTCCTATAATACCACCATTATTACCAGTCTTTATCACAAGTGAATCTTCTCTAAGTTTGAATAATAATTTTATTCTTAAATTATAAATCATAATTTCATTCAACTTCTCTTCAAATAAAACCACTTTCTTTTGATCCATTGGATTATTCAAGATATCTTAATCACCTTTGATTAACTTAGAGACATTATATATTGAGTATGAGTATCCCTTGATTCATCAACTAACCTACTTCATCAAATCAACTCAAAATATAGAACTTTTAAATAACCACGGCTTATTCATTCTTCACCATGGTGTGTTGTATGTTTCTTTTATTAAACTTCTCTAAACTACTTTAAAACCGCTTCTAAAACACCTTGTTCCATAGTGTGTTCTCCTCTCACAGTTGTAGACTGGAATATTTTTCTCACACCATATAATGTTACATGGTATGGTACTCCCTATTTTGAATCTATAACATTATAAAAGTGGTTCCACTTTACAAGTACAAGCCTCATAGACATTTCAAGGACTTATCAAAACATACACCATATGAATAACATGGTGTGGTCACCACCATTTTGATTCCTAGACAAAAACTATATATTTGGAAAACTAAGGAACCTTATATATCATAGATAAACTCTTACATATTACCTTTTTTATTTTTCTAATCCATAATCTGAGTAAATCGCAAAAAAGTCACCAAGTATTTTATTATAGTGTGTACAAGACTTATCATTTCTCATAGGGAAACTTCATAACTAAAACAACTTTAGAAATTCCCATTTAAAAGATGAAATCCTTGTTTCCTAACTATACTATATACTTCACTACACCAAAATGTAGTTTGGTTTTCTTACTCAGAACATGACTAACCAAAATGATTATTTCCTGAGCATCCATGCCATTTCAATTTCCAAACTAGCACCATGCCAAATTTTTTTATGATCATAGTGTGGTAATTTCACTTTCACTTCAAATGGATCTCTTCAATATCAAAAGCTTTCTTATGATCTTTCAATCACTCCAAAACCTCAAAATAAACTTCACCTCCAATGAAATACTATGGAACACTTGAGTTTGAACATGATTTATGTGTTTATAATAAACAAAAAAATAAAAAAAAATCCAATACTTATTTAGCTTCTTAACACATCTGACTCCTCGTGGATCTCAAAAAAACTCCCCAAGGACACAACCTCTCTTGATCTCACTATATTATCCATTCATGGGTTCAAAAATCACTCCCTTTGTACTTTATTGGAAACCATTGAACATTAATCACGTTTCAAACTCATTATGCTTAGAAATGAATCATTATTTAATAATTTTAAGCTTGCATGAGAAAAATTGGTATAGAAAACAAGAACACTAAATAATAATATCATGTTGTATATAATAGTGACTTACATCCACTTATTCACAGAACTTGATACAATTTTAGAAAAAATTCTTCCCAAAACTACTCCTTAAGCCTATATATAACAAGTTATTCCATACATTCTCACTAAACATGTTAGAATAGTTTACAACCATGTTTAATTCACAACTTACCCCTTTTAAAAATCCTCTCTAAATATATGATCCTCTTAAATAATATAATTTCATGTATTCATGCTCAAAAAACATGTTAGAATGGTTTACAACCATGAAAGATTTATAGCTTACCTCATTTAAACATTCAATATAAATATATTATCCCCCTAAATAAGAGATCTATTCTCGGTTAGGTTAAACACATATTTTGGATATTCATCCTATATTTTTATTCCATCCCTTTTTAAATAAATTAAAGGAAAACATAAAAGGATTTATATTTTATTTATCTCCCTTTGACAAAAATAATTCAATAAACAAGTGGGAGAGGATATAGAATTTCATATTTTAGCATTTAATGAGTGAAGGATGATATTTATTCTTCAACCTCCTTGGATTGGTTTTAAAATCTCCCTTTGACTAACAACCACTTGGATTAGCCATATTCTTCTTCAACTACTTTTTTTAGATTGGGATAACACATCTTATTTATTGGTTCCATGACCACCTTCTTGTTAAACCATCAAAATATACTCCACCAGAACTTCATGTGTAAAAGAAACAGATTTGAAATGAACCCCACATATGACTCCCAAAGAATGGAAGACAAGAACACCCAAGTCACCTCACCATAATATAAAATCACCCAAAAAAATGTAGGCAACACTATCAAAAACAATGATCGGAAAAAACATGAAAGCAAAAGAATAACACAAAGGCTTACATGGTTTAGGTCTGTACCCTGATCTATGGGGTAATGATACTACACCTTTATTCAAAGTAATAAGAGGAATATTAAAATGATATTGATCTCATGATTTCTTGAATCTTTATGGTTTTCTCATCAAAAGTGATCCACCCTACCTTTTATATCAGTGCCCTTCTAGTTATTACAGTTTCCACCACTATCCGACATTCGCGAGCTGAAGTCCACCTCCTCCAAGGTCCATAGAGTAACACTTCATCATGTTAAAGCATTATATTTCCTCAATCTGAATAGTTAGTTGATTATTCTCTTTTTTAAGATATCACAGATATATAACCTGCATATCTTTCAATGAATGAACTTTTAATGAACTAAATCCCATTGCATCATCCTGTATCTTTTGGTAAATTAAAACCCATCCATTATCACCCCATATCCATATAATAATTGGAAATAAGGCCATAGAATTTTACTCCTTCCATTGGTCTAAAATTTCCTCCCAAAAAATAAATCTCACACCTCAACAATATCCCACTTGATATTTGTTTCAGTTTTGTGATTAAGTCTTCTGTCATCTCCCATACAGACTCCCTCCTTTGAAATTTCATAAAGTATCTACATAGTTCCCTAAAATATCTTCCTTTTGGTCAACCTAAACATACTGAGTCAAAGCACCACCTCAGCACTTCCCAAGTCACATCCTTTTCCAACATTTCAGCTAGATATCGTGCCCCTTCGATCTTCCATAGTTCTAACACTATTTCCTCTAGAAACATCCAGATAAATGGTAATTAAACTAAATGTGATTCATCTAATAATGAAGAATCATATTTTATTCCAAGTGAATCATGCTTTGTGAGACATAAACTAGTTTTCCAACTTTTATTTCTTTTATGAGATCCCCCAACAACCAATTTAGCCATACCATCTCTTTCTTGCTTCTGTAAAAGTAATGAACTCTTCTTCCATTTTAGAAATTGAAGCCATCAGTTGAATTTTGGAAATATCACTGACTATAATTCCACTAAAATTAAACATATATCTTTTAGTTATCTTCTATGAATCTGAATCTCCTCCAAAGTCAGATTCTAAAAAACCTTGTAGAGGCTCATCTATTCTGAAGCAAAGTTCCAAGTCTTCAAAACCCTTCAAGTATCGAAGGATCCATTTCATAGCCTATAAATTCTACATTTTACGGTTCTCCATAAAAATTCCAATAACTACCACCATATTTTCAATTTTTGGATGAGTACAAACCATGAATTTATAGTGACTTCTCCTTAGATTTAAATACTCAACCAGAGGTGTGGTCACTGGTTTTACTTCCAAAAAAACCAAATTGTTACACTAATTTCTAGACATAGTAGGACTAAGTTAGATATAGTGTATTGGAACCTCAGTCTCATGAAATCCTTATCCCAAAAATTATTTTTTTTGAACAAGATTCTTTATCTTGAAGATTTTGGAAAAATCAGTATTTAGCACATCAGTCCTTTCTTTCATCAAACCCGCTATCATCGTTTCATCCATATAAAGTAGAAGGATGATGAAATTTTCATCATAAAATACCTTCCCATAACAATAATGGTCATCATTTTTGTGGATAAACTTATATTCTATTATGAAATCATTGAACTTATTATACATATTCCATGGTTCTTGTTTCAAACCATAAAGGTTATGTTTGAGTCGAAACATAAGTTCCCAGTTCCATTGATCCTTTAAATTAGTCTGTTACTCTGTGCAGATCAATTTATAAAAATCATCATTAATGAATTATCATCTTCTCCAAATGAAGATATTTCTATGAAACCATACTTAACACTATTCAGATAGTTGTGTACTTAACTACCAGAGAAAATATTTCATATAAATCAACTCCTTTATTATATTGAAATCCCTTCACAATTAGCCTATCATTGTACCTCTTCCTACCATATTCCTCTTCATTCAACTAATAAACCCATTTATTCTGAATAATATTCTTCCTAACAAGTCTCTCTATCAGCTCTCATGCCTCGGATACATGGAAGGACTCAATTTCATTTCTCATTGTTAACTCCCACTATTTTGAATCCTTTAAACTACATGACTCTTTCAGGAATTTAGGCTCTCAATCATATATTAGAAATAGAAAATTCAATGTTCTCTTATACCTTTTCACTTGGAATATTTCCCTGGTACATATCTACTGTTATCCCTATGATTAAGCTACTTTCAGTACTACAAATTCTAGAGTGTTTACTTCAAGTGATCAAGATTAAATGATCCTTAAAGTATCTGGTACTTTAGTCATAGGAAACACCATAGAAACTTGACCACTTTCTTATAGTAACTCCATCGGATGGCCTAGTGATTTCTGAACTATTATGATTCTTGAATTTTTCAAAATAATTATATCTTCTGGCCATCTATCTTGGTGAACCTCAACTTGAGATGACACATTTCTTTCATCATAATTTCCCTCCAAATTCTGATTCTTCTACAGGATCTCCCCATTGAAGATCACATTTTTACTTTTAATTTATTTTTGAGACTCATTATCTCATAGTCAAAATCCAAATTCTTCATCACCATATATAATAAAGTAACACATTCAAGACTTAACCTCTATCTTGTATTTTTCCTTAGTATCAACATGGAAATATAAAAGTTCTTCAAAGACTTTGAGTTAGATCAAATAAACCTTTCTTATAGACCAATAATTTTTGAAAGTTTCTACCCAATGGTTGATTATGGACTATGATTGACTATGAACATCGTAGAGTTTACAACCTCTACCTAAAAAAACTTGGGGAACCCTATGTGAATCCTTATGATCATATATTTTTTCACTAAATTTTGATTCATCCTTTCTATAGCTCTATTTTACTCTGGTGTTCTTGGAATATACTTCTCAAATGAATCTCCTTCCACCAACAGAACCTCTAGAACTCCCAAATTCAGTACTCACCACCATTGTCTGACTATGATCACTTCAACTTACTTATGGTTTCCTTTTACTTCAAGGATATAAACTAAATAAAAATCTTGAACACCTTAGATTTGTGCTTGATTAAGTACACCCACACTTTGCATGTGTATTCATCAATGAAAGTTATGTAATAGAGTAAACCTTCATGAGAATGAACTAAATATATACCCCAAATATTTTTGTGGTGAAAATCTAAGTTCTTATTCTTTTGTTTTTTCCCTTTTATTTAGAAGGAAACCTTACACTTCTTTCCAAATACAGAAACCCCACAAGTTTCATACTTCATGGATTTGGTGTTTAGAAATACCTTAGTAGTAAGAACCTTTATTCCCTTCTCACTGAGGTGTAAAATATTTTCATACCAAATTTTAGTAGAATTAACTTCTCCAACATGCATGATTCCTTCTGATAAACCTATAAGATACAGGGTATTTTCCTTTTCTACTTTTTCTACTGCCACGGATCCATGTTAAATATTTCACATTCCATCCAATAACATTGTATAGAAACCCAATTCATTGAGTTTTTTCCTATAAATTAAGTTCTTACTTAATTCGGTGATGTGTCACACCCCTTACAAGTTAATAAAGATTATATTCCCTGTCTGGATTGAGATATCACCCATGCCAATAATCTCAAGAGCTTTTCCATCCACCATATGAACTCTTTTATATATTCCAGATATGTAAATTTTCATACTCTCCCTATTTTATTTTCAATGGAATGAATATCCAAATTCTATCACCCAAGACTCAAGTGATTTAGTAGTACTTAGAAGAAAACCACACCTTTCCTTTGACACAAGGTTCATTGAACCAATGACAAAAGTATATCATTTTTATCACTCCCTCTGATCACTACAATCCTATATTAGGTGTCCTTTCATCCCAAAATTACAACATAGGGGAGCACCTTCCACTAAGTTATTCATGCTTCAGATCCTCCGACCTTTCCCCTTATAAGGACCTTTCCATCCATCATTATGCACTCTTCCTTCCATATTGTACATGTTTCTGAAAGATACCTGGATCTCCATATGATGATTTTCTTTATTCAAGATTAGGTTGCAAAAGTATATAAACTTTAAGTCTATATTTACATTGGAATTACTTATAGTAATCACCATCACATACCATGAATTTAGAGGTGAGGAAAATAACAACAGAACCCAAATTAGGTCTTTGAAATCTACCTGTACTAATTCCTTTTGACTTTAAATTACATTGAATTTATTAAAATGATTGATTATAGACCTTATTTATAAAATTTTCATACCAAAAATTTCCATTATCCATAATAATTTTTCCGACATAGTAGGCTTCTGATACATTTCAATTTAGGTCTTCATGAGTTCTGATGCGGCATTCACTTCTTAGATATTAAACACCACATTCTAGGAAAGTGGGATTCACATCATCCCAGTTGAATTATTATTTATCAATTCCTAATCTTCCATTTTCATTACTTATTTATTATCTCTAGCCAATATAATATTGAGGTCTTTCTACAAAATATATTCCTTAGTCTACATTTTCCAAAAAAAACAAAATTCATTCCATTGAACTTCTCCAATTGTACCTTTCTCTCGTTTAATTCTATCCCACTATGATTATTTAACTCTCACTACTTTTAATCAACATAAAACAAGAGGTCAAGAATTTTTTATTGATATTATCCTATATATAAATGGGAATAAAAACACCACTTAACTGATATTTGAAACACCTTCACCAAGGCCTAATCCTCCAGAATAACTCCAAACATGAGCTATGATACCACTTATTAGTGTAGTTTAGAGATAAGATGGAAAGTGGGAGTCAATTTCCTTAAAAAAAATTAAAATGATGCTATAAAATAAAATTTCTTATCATAAAATTAATTAATTTAAGAATAAAATAATCAAAGTAAATCAATCATAGTGGAAATAAAAACTATAAGTGAAGTGGAAATTAAATTTTTGAAATTAAAAATGAAAAATTTGATAAATGAGTTCAGTAATAGATCAAGAATGATCTCCTAAATATCCTACCCTCAATAAGTCTTGAGAGGTTTATATTTCTCAATTGGTTTTATTGAAAACCAAGAACCAAAGAAGAAGAAAATGATCCCATAGTTTTTACAGAAATAAAGAACCAAAAAACCCTAGGTTTTAACAAAAACCAAGAACCAAGAACCCTCACTTTAACGGTGGTTAGAACATAAATAAGAAGATTAATAATATAGAGGTTTGTTTATAGAAATCCTTTATAAAGAATTAAACTCTCTCTTAGAATAAATAAAGAACATGAAATATTAATAGAAATATAGAGGGAGGGAGAAGGTAGAAGAGGAGCCTTTAAAAATTAAAAAAAAGAGCAATAGGCTCAAAGAGAAGAGGAAAAAAAAGGATTAAAGAAAATAAAGCATGCTTTCCTTTTAATTGAAAAAATTCATTATGGATTGATCAAGAATAATTTGATGGAAAGTATTTGTCATAGGTCTAAGATCCAAGCCTCCTTTGATGTATATTTATATACTTCATATCTGCTAGAGGAGTATTAGGTTGATTCAATCCATTAATGGGATAAAAAAATCTTTTTAAACAAAGAAATTAATACTTATTGACTATTCTAGAATGGATCATCTTGCAGCGTGGTAGACTTTGCTACATTGTGGAGGTGGACTTTGTGGCATAGGTATTTGGGATATGGCATAGAGTCTAGAGTAACTTTTAGTGTTTATATTTATTTTTCGGTAGTTTTGGAATGGACCTTAAGTTTCATCATGGATGAATCTGGCATATAAGTTCTATAGCATAGTCATTTACCTTATGGTGTGGCCTTACCTGAGTTTATATGAACTGATGGTTAGCCATGGTGTGGAATGCAAGATTTTGTCATGATCTTCTGAGAGGAAATTAGACTGAGCTATAATGTGGAATGGTCCTTCTCATTTCACTTCAGTTCCTATTCTATATATTTATGTGACATGGGGTAAAGGATTATTTCATGGTCTTCATATTTCCAGATTTAGTTTAAATTCTAGAACCATTGAACCATAACTTTCTTCCATATTTCTACTCAAACAAGAATTTTAGAATTACATTTAATGATTTTGATCAAAAAAATTATAGGTTCAAAAATCTACCCCTTTTATGATCATAAAAACTCATTTAAGCTTAAAATATATAAAAGATAAGAAGGAGGTGAAGAAAAAAAGAAAAAAGAAGAAGACATAAAATAGGGAAAAGACAAAATATTTAGTAATACCATTTTATGAAAGCATATGTATCCCCCTTGATTCAATATCCTTATCTTCCTTTGAAAACATTCCATAGTAAAAGATATATATCCCTCTTTTTTACTTTCCCATAAACATTAGAATTTTATCCATATACATTAGAATTTTCACCCCCATAAACATTACTTTTCTCCCCTAAAAATATAGTTTTTCTCCCCTAAAAACATTACTTTTATCCCCCATTATTATTAGCTAAAATACTTATAAACCAAAATGGTTATATATATAATAGATAAAACATTCATAATATAATCAAAGTGATTATAAAAACATGATTTTTAAAATTTAAAAAATATATATTAAAAAAATAATTTCAAAAAAAATATTTGAAAAGAGAAAAAGGAAGAGATGAGAAAAATAATTAAAAGATTTTCATTCCTCACTATCCCTTGATAAAATTAAAACATTCTAAAGTGAGTTATTTTATGAAGATATCGGCTAATTAAAGATTTATGCTGGTATATTATAATATGTATCACCTTTTTGAATGTGGTATCTCAAAAAGTGATGTTGAATATCAATGTTTTTAGTGTGTGCATGATGAACAATATATCTAGAGATGATTATGTCACTATAGTTATCTCATTTAATTAGAACATGAAGAAATGTTATCCCAAAATCTAATAGAGTTTGTTTCATCTATATAATTTGGGTGCAACAACTCCCAATGGTTATATATTCCACTTCGGCTATATAAATAGAAAATGAATTTTTATTTCTACTACTCAGATAGATTAAGGAATGTCTAAGAAGGTGACAAGTCCCACTTGTACTTTTCCTATCTAGTTGACATTCAAAAAAATTAGTGTCATAAAAACTTGATAGATTAAAATAGTTTCCTTTAGGATAAAATAAACCATGATTTTTATAACCTTATAAAAAACAAAAAATCATTTTAAGAAATTATAAATGTGATTCTTTAGGATTTTATTGAAAATTAGTATAAATAAAAACACTAAACATAATTTATGGTCGGGTTACAGTAAGGTAAAGAAGACTCTTAATCATACTTCAATAAAGTTTGTTGTCAAATTTTTTACCGGTTTCATCCAAATTTATCTTACAAGAAATACTCATAGTTGTATAAATTTCCTCATCACGATCCATGCTAAAACACTTAAATAGTTAATTATTGTATTTTCTTTGACTTAGAAAATTTCCATCCCCATTTTGAGAGATTTGAAAACCAAGAAATAATTTTAGCCCATCCATAATGCTCATTTCAAATTATTTTCTCATAATATTTAAAAATTCATTATAGAGAGATTCATTTTTTATCCAAAAATTATTTCATCAACATATATTTGAATAATTAAAATAACATTTTTAAAACTTTCTAGAAATAATGTTGAATCTACTTTTACCATTTTAAAATCATTTGATAAAAGAAAACTAGTTAACCTTTCATACCAAGACTAAGGGTCTTGTTTTAAATCATATAAATACTTACCCAATGTGAAAAAGTAATTTGGAAGTTTTTTTATTTTCAAAACCATGTTTTTGTTCAACAAAAATATTTTCATAAATAAAAACAATTAAAAAATACTTTTAACATCCAGTAGGAAAAGTTTAAAATTGAGATAGGTGGAAAATGCCAATAAAATTATTATGGATTCTAGTCGAGAAACAGGTGTAATGGTTCACCATAATTAATTCCTTCTTCTTGATTATATCCTTTGGCTAAAATTTTAGCTTTTTTATGTGTGATGTTCCCATTCTCATCTAATTTATTTCTAAAAATTCATTTTTTACTAATAATGAGACGATCATTAGGTTTTTCAACAAGATTCCAAACATTATTCCATTGGAATTGGTTTAGAACTTATTGCATATCAAAAACCCAATTTCCATAGTTAATAACATCATAAAGGTTTTTTGGTTCTAGAAAAGAAATAAAAATAATGATGCTCAACTTCATTTAAGATAGAAATTATATTATGAGTACCAGCTTTCAAATTTCTAATAATATTTTTCAAGGGATGGTCTTTGTATTTTTTTCAAAGCTTTAGGTAAATGGATAAAAGGAGATTCATATTTTATAGTCTCTTTAGGAGAAGGTAGATAATTCAAAGTCAAATGATCAAGGTTATCCACATCTTCAAATTGGGATGAAGGTTTAGGAATATTTTCATTGAATTTGATATGAATGGATTGTTTCATGGTTTTGGTTCTTTTATTGAAGACTCAATGGGGTTTACTTGAGTTTGAGTACCCAATAGAGATTCCTTTTTCATATTTTTGATCAAATTTCCCTAGTTTTTATTTAGTGTTAAGAATATAACATTTACATATAAACACTTTGAAAATGAAAACTTCTAGAATTTTATTTTTTTCAAAATTCTTAAGAGGTATTTTTTAGGAAGGGAATTACGAGAACATGGATTATGATATAAACAAATTACTGACCATATCAAACCAAAATTATTGAGGGATTTTGAAATTTTTCAAGAAGGATCTTGAGATTTCTTTAAGAGTTTGATTCCTTTTTTTGAAAAATTAGTTTTTTTAGGTGTTCTAGGAGCGGAAAAAGTATGATTATAACCTTATAAAGCACAAAGTTCATCAAACCCTTTGTTATCAAAATCTCTCCCATGATCAATTTAAATGGATATTATTTTCATAATTTTTCATTTTTAACCTTCTTGGTAGATCTTATGAAGACTTTACAAGCCTCATTTTTTTGTTCCAAGAAAAAGACTCAATTGAATCTTCTATAATCATCGACAATCACAAAGTAATATGATTCTACTCCAATAATTTTCACTTGAGTTGGTCTAAAAATATCAAGGTGAATAGTGTCAAGGTCTTTAGAGGTCAATACTACTTGTTTATATTTAAAAGTGATTTTTTTACTAAGTTGGAAAGGTTCAAAAACAACATTATCTTTGAAATGAAATTTTGGTAAATCTTGTTCTAGATGATGTCGGTTGAGCTTGATGAGGGTTTGTGTGTGTGTTGTAGTGACTAAGGAATCCATGAAAAATTCAATAATTGATATCTTGAATTCTAAAAAATTCAACATTTTATGAAGAAATATATTTTTAAGTTGATAATATAATCATTTTAAAAATGAAAAGTGGTAAGAAAATGGTTTCATTTGAGATTAAAATTTTACAAATATCATTTTAAAAAGATATTTTAAATCCATTATCAAAAATTTGGATAATTATTACAAATTTTTGTTTTAAAGAATCAATGAATAAAACATATTTATTAAGCATCAAATTGAGAAAAATGATTGCACCTATATCCATGATTTTCCTGCTTGAATTTCCACTGAAAGTCACGTATCCTCCATTGAGGTTTCAAGTTGATTAAATTCAAAGGGATCATCACACATATGTAGATATCATACACTATCCATGTACCATGTTGATTTTTGGTATTTACTCTTTAGACACATTCCCTGTAAATTTAATAAATTAAGATTTTGATACCCAGATTTTGGGTTGACATATGTTAGCTAAGATGGATTTTGGTACCAAAATTTGTTTTGAATATGAATTTTGAGATGAGATATGTGATGATAGATGGATACATTTTGGTCTACCATATCGAGTATTTTTTTAATTACATTCATAAATTAGATGCCTTATTTTATGAAAATAATTAATAAATTTATCTTGAGAGAACCCTTTTACAAAAGTAGTATTTTTTTAAGAAATAACATTATTTGAAAGAACCAAAACCAAAATTATTTTTAACATGTCATTGCGGTCCCAAAATTTTATTTATAGTTTGTGCACCTTGGGTGAATTTCATGATATATTTTCTGAGATCATCCATGGTCAATTGTAACTCATTCACATTCAATTAATCATTCAATTTTTTCAATAATTCATATTTTTGTATTATGATTTGATATTTTCTTTAAGCACTTGATTATAATTATTTTTAAGTTATTTTTACATTGAAGTTAGTTTGAAAAAACCTTCTTCAAGTTGATCAATATAATATTTTATAACTTTTTATATTAGAAGATTAGAAGAAAATGAATAAGAAGATAAATTTGAGGTGGAAGAATAGGATTTGGAGTTTACTTCATTATTAACCTCAACATCGGCCATGATACTCTTGGTGCTTTCATCATTTGACTCTCTTGAGGAAATAGAATCATCACTTGAAATATAGGTTGAAACCTTGAAGGATTTCATGCTTTTATTTTTATTCTCCTTATTCTTCTTTTTGATCAAGGTGAATTATGTCTATATGCATCCCTTCTTTTTTCATTTGAAGCAAGCCATTTCTTGTCCACTTTGATCATCCTCTTATTTGGTACATTAGTATGATTTCTTTATTTTGAATAATTTGTTCATCTTCTTGGCTAGAATATTCATTTCATCGTTATCATTAGAGTAGTTATTAGTTTAATTGACAGTAGTCATATTTTTATCCATGACTTCTTTGGCTTCTTTATCAACTTGTTCCTTTATTGTGGTCTCATAAGTCATTAGAGATCCTATTAGCACCTCTACCAACATGTTCTTTATATCCTTCACTTTTTGGATTGTTGTCACTTTAAGCGCCTAATTTCTTGTTAAAACCCAAAGGATTTTCTTGACTAATGTTTCCGAAGTAAGAGTATCACCAAGATAATTTTTACCATTGAATATGTCGGTAAAGCACATAAACATATCAATAATAGATTCATTATGATACATACTAAAACTTTCAAAATTTTGTTTATACATATCAAGTCTAGTAAGTTTAACTTTATTTGTTCCTTCATGAGTAACGTCTAAGATTTTCTAAATTTCATGAGAAGTTTTTCATGTAGATGTATGATTAAACTCATTTTGGTCTAAACCACAATGTAGGGAATTCATAGCTTTACCAACTAATTAAAAAGAAGCAATATCATTAGGAGTCCATTTTTATTCTTTTTCACTAGTAGGAATATAACAATACATAACAATTTTCCATATAGGATAACCAATACTTATAAGAAAGTTTGACATATGTGTCTTCCAATAACTATAGTTTGAACCATCAAAATAAATTGAATGACCTATATTTCTCTTCAAGAGTATCATGGTAATTTGAAAAAGAATCCATTTTAAAATAGATCAAACTTTGAAATTAGTTAATATTTGGAAAATAAAAAATAATTTTTGAAAATAATGATATTTTTGTGAAAAACACAAAAATTCTATCTGAGATACCAAATGTAGGTCAGAGGTAAGATGGCAAGAGGGGGTAAATTTTCTTTAAAAATAATTTTAAAATGATTCTATAAAATAAAAGTGATTATCATGCAAACAATCGACTTAAAAATAAAACAATCAAAATAAAGTGAGCGTAGAAGAAATAAAAACTTTAAGAGAAGTGGAAATTAAACTATGGAAATTAAAAGGGAACACTTTGATAAGTGAGTTTGTAAATAGCTCAAGAATGAGCCCTTGATTATCCTTCCCTCAAGAAATCTTGAGAGGGTTATATTACTCACTTGATTTTAATGGAAAACAAGAACCAAAGATGAAGAAAATAATCCCTTGGTTTTAATTGAAACCAATAACTAAAGAAAAATTCTCTTGGTTTTAATAGAAACCAAGAACCAAGAAGCCTCACTTTAAGGGTGGTGAGCACCTAAAGAAGAATATTAAGAAAATAGAGGGTTTTTTACAAACCTTTTACAAATCACTCAACTCTCTCTTATAATAAATAAAAAAATATGAGAAATAGAGAGAGAAAAAGAGAGATAAAGGTGGAAGAGGAGCCTTTAAGAATTACAACATGGGGAAATAGGTTCAAAGAGGAGAAAATCAAGGATTAAAGAAGATGAAGCTTGGTTGCCCTTTAATTTAAAAATATCATAATGGATCGATCAAGAATAATTCAGTGGAAAACAATTGTCATGGTTTTGGATCCAAGCCTCCTTTGATGTCTATTTAAATCCTTCATATATTCTAGATGATCCTTGGGTTAATTCAAGCCATTAATAAGCTAAAACAAATATTTTTAAACTAATAAATTAATTATTTTTGACTGTTCAAGATCAGAGTATCTTGTAGTGTGGTAGAATTTGTTGTATCAAGGAGGTAGAATTTAAGACGTAGGGATTTAGGCTATGGTGTAGAGTTTGGAGGAACTTTTTAGTGGTTTTATTGATTTCAAGGTGCTACAGTGTGGCCCTTAAGTTTCATTGTGGATGACTCTGGCGTAAATTTTTTTGGTGTAGTCATTTATCTTGCAGTGTGGCCTTACCTAAGTTTATAGGAACTGAGGTTTAACTATAGTGAGGAATATGGGATTTCACTATTATTTTCTAAGAGGAAGTTGGACCGTACTATATTGTGTCATGGTTCTTCTCATTGTGTTGTAGTTTCTATTCTGCAACTTTCTTTAGTGTTGAATAGAGGGTTGTGGTGTGGTCTTTATATTTCCAGATTGAGTATAAAATCCAGAACCTTTAAACTTTATTTTTATTCTATATTTTCACTCAAAAAGGTTAGAAATCCTTTAGTGATTCTGAAGATAAAAAATAAATTTATGTTTAACAATTCGGTGTACATCCACCTTCTAATTAAACTATCAGAAGATACTCCACAGGAACTTCACTTGCAGAAGAAATAGCTCTGGAATGAACCTCGCATATGACACCTGGAAATTGGAAGACAAGTGTGCCCAAGTCACCACACCACAACTTAAAACCACTAAAAGAACACAAGAAAGACTATTATAAATAATGATTGGATGAAACTTGAAAGGAAAAGAACAACACAAAGGCTTACATAGATCAAGCTTGCACCCCAATCCATGGGGGGATGTTGCTTCATTTTTATTCAAAGTAATGAGTGAAATATTACAATGATCTATATCTCATAATCACTTAAATCGTTATGATTTCCTCATCACTAGTGATTCACCATACATTTTATAGTAGAATCCCTTCGGTTCTTACAATCGTCACCGCCATCTGACTTTCACGGGTTGAATTCCACCTCCTCTGATAACTAGAGAGGCACTCTTCATCTGGCCAAATCATTCCATCACCTTTCAAATATATCGTAGATATGGAACCCTTCATATCTTTCGATGAATTAACTTCTAATGTACTGACTCATGATGCACCAGTCTACATCTTTCGGTGAACTGACACCCAATTGTTGTTGTCCCATATCCATCCGGTCATTGGAAATAAGGCCACCATATTTTCATTCTTATGTTGGCCTAAAATTTCTTCCTAAAAAATTAATCTCATGCCTCAACATTTTTCTCAACTTTATCAATATAACATGCCAAAGATTATTGAACCAGCTCCTCTAATTTTGAGTGACCCACCATTATCAAATGTCATAAATCCTTTATTTGACTTCTTAACATCCTCCAAGAGCTTCAAATCTCCTATCATATGAGAGGAACATCCACTATCCAAGATCTATGGATGTTTCCTTTATGATGATTTGTGTGAAACGTCAACAATCAATGACTTCTTATTTCCTTTATCTTTCTTCTTCTGAGACTTTTGAGTATTAAAATTCATACTTAGTTAGGAAATTATAAAGGTAAGAAGATCCTCAACAAAGTAATCGTGTTGGATATAACTTCCAAAAACCTCTTCCAATGGTTGGAACTTATTCCCAACCTTCGATCCTCCATTTTTATATTACTTATTAACTTTTCTCCTTTGAGTTAATTTACTCCCCCTCAAAAAAAATCTACCATAACCTATAGATTCATGGTGATATTGGTACTTAAACCAAAATCTTCTTTCAATGTTCCCAAATCCTCCATAGTGCCAACAATATCCATAAAATACATACTTTTCTCTAAAAAGAGATTATTGTATAGATATTAACACATGCTCTATTGGGCATGTATTGTCACAAAAATACTCTATGAATCTTATTGATTTTGATGCTCACAAATACCCTTATTTGTTTTACTAATAAAATTACTTTAAGTTTTTTTCAGGAATTTATTTCTTGAGAAATTTATCTTATTTGCGGGTAAAATTTGTTGTCTAAATTGTTCTAGATATGTTTCTAAGTAATCTAGAAACATTGTTCATATCTTATGTTTTAAGTAGAATGTATGGTTTGTGTACCCTATATTTTGAGTAAATGTATGGATTAAATACCCTATATTGTTATAAAAGTATAGATCATAATCGTACTTTTTTTAAGAAACCCTATGTTTGTAAAACTAACGTACAGTTCAACAACCCAATGTTTTGAAGTTAACTATATATTATCAATCATACTTTCAAAGTTAACCCTGCGTTTAAATTAGTCAGTTGTAGAGTTTAAACTCAAGATATTTTCTGAGTTTTCTAAAACGGTATCTCCGTAATTAAATATTTTTTTAAAGATGGGTAAAGACCGATTCAAAGGTTGATGTTCAACAGATTAAATCAAACCTATTTCTAAGGTAAGTTAAAAATTTCTTTTAACATTTTAAATTCAAATATTCATGATTTGTAAGGTGATATTTTTTATCTATTTTACTGAAAGAAAATCGAGTTTTTATTGTGTGGACTATCTTGGACTCCATTATTTTAGACCTCCTTAATCCTTGTTTGTTGTGTTTTGTGTTTTTTTTGACCTTTTACTACCATGCGGATTTATTAATAAAGTATTAAATCTTTCAGTTCAATATAATTCAAAAAGATAGGATCTTTTAAAAAGAATAAACATCTCTTCTATTCTGAAGAACTACACTTTGAAGACATACATGTTTTGATCTTGTGTTGTTTAACTATTGTTTTATTGTTGTATTTCTTGAAGATAATTTCCAACCAAGATCTATTTGAAGTTTTTCTTTCTTGAAGACACTTATCTATGAAGAAGAATATCCATTATCTATCAGTTTTTGCTGCAACTATTAGCTAAATTTGTTTCTCAATCAAATCAATTAATCTTGATTTATTAGAGTATTGGTTGCTCGTACTCAGTAATGGTGGAGTGTCAACTTCTTTTTCTAAGTTGTGGATATTTCGGCTCTCTGTAAAAGACCTATTATAAAGGTGTCAACTTCCTGCACTCAGTTTGTAGAGGTCTTATAATAAGAGGACCTTTTTAGTGAAAATCATCAAGCTCGCTGAGAAAGTGTTGGTAGAGTGGACTAGGGGTTCTTTGTGCCCTGAATCACTATAAACATTACTTTGTTCGTCTTCTCTATTTTTCCACTGCATAACTTTCTTAAAGAAGAGAATGTTGTATATCTTCATAATATATAAAGAGGGATAAAAGTTTGAATCTATCAATATTGTTAAAAGAACATAAATCACCCCCCTCTTGTGTATCTTTTTATTATTCTGACCCAATATGCTCTTCTTTCATCCTTTGCCCATCAATTTTGGAACCTTTTTGTGAACCAATATTTTTATAGACTCCCAACACTTTCCTCTTCATATAATAATTATTTCTAGCCTTTTTTAATCGCTATTTATAGCAGTTTTTACATTCAAATTAGGGTTACCATAATTTCCATATTTCTTATAATCGTCTTGTTTTTTCCTAAATCTGACTTTCTTCACTTATGACTTGAATTAGTATTTCCACCAACACTTCCAATATCTTTTTCAATCTTTGAATGTGAACTTTATTGGTCTACTTGAATCTCATCATTTTGTGAGACTTCAACTCCTTTCAAAATCTTCTTCTTTGAGCTTTCTCCAACTTCTTAAATAGAAATATGAGAGTTAAATTTATGTTTGTACGATTTATATTCTACATCAAACAATCTCTATTGTAAAATCTTAAGATTTTTCTCCTTTTATTTAACCTCTATTTCCATGTCAGTATCCATCCACTTCTCTTCAACAAGAAACTCCTTCAACTTTTTAATCTCTCTTTTCAACCTTGACTCTTTCTCAACATGTAAGTTTCCATTAGTGACAGATAATTGACAATCCTTCTTTAAACCATTGTTCTCTTTTTTTCAAATGAGAAATCTTCAAGAGACAATCTTTGAGTTCCTTCTTTATCATAAACTCTATTTCTATCTCTTCTTCACTTTAATCATTGTTTCTCTCATCACTTGCGAATTATTCTTCTTTCACCTTTTCAATTAGCACCCTTTCATAAACTTCACTGTATGTCTCAACTTCTTCATCATCCTCACAACTATCATTGTCTTCAAGTTAGATAATAAATTTCTCTTCTTAAATTTAGATAAATTATTACCTCTCCCATTTGAAGAATATTTTGATATTTCCTTCTTTGAGTAACTTCTTGGTTTCTCATCCTCATCTTCACACTCTTCATCTTCATATTATTTCAACCTTAGACAGTTAAATATCCAATAGATCCGCACTCAAAACATTTAAGTGGAATATTTTCTTGAAACTTCCATTTTCCACTTCTTACACTTCTTGAAATAAATAATATAATCATTTAAAATTTCATTCCATCATCTTCTTCATCAATAGAATCTTCCTCATCTTAATCAATTTCTTTTCAACTATTTTCTTTCTTCAATGATTTTAAATAGATTTCCCAATAAGACTTTATCTTCTTCTTGAATACACTTTCCTTCTGTATTTCATAAGAAATAAGAATGCTATGTAGATCATCCAATGAAAGTGTTCCCAGATCACAATCTTTGAGTGTCGAAACCTTTGCATCAAATTTATATAGCAAGATACATAGTATATTCTCAACAACCATATAATCTTTCAACTTCTCACAAAAACATATGATGGCCCTCACAGTTTCATTTAATCTTGTGAATAAGTCATCCATTGTTTCATCATTATTCATCTTGAGATCTTCATGTCTCAATCTTCAAACTTGCAGCTTATCTTGATTCACTTTAACATTGAATTCATAAATATTTTCTAATTTATCTCAAATGCCTTTTTCTTTCTTGATCCCTTTAACCTTGAGAAACTCTTTCTTTAGAAGACAGGATATGATGGAATTTTAAGGATGACCATCATTCACTAGATTCTTCCTATCTATTTTTGTCATCAAAATACATTCAGTATGAGAAACAAAACCATTAGTGGAATCCTCCAAAACATTTAGACTAATATACAAAAGATATGGTGGCATCCGATCTTTCTAGATATAATAATTTTTCCATCGAAGGGGGGAATCCCCTTGTTGTTCATTGAATTAATATTGTCCATGTTCGAAATAAAAATTCAGAGACCATAAATTCAACCATAGAGGAACACATTATTGATTCTAAAAAGAGAGAAAAAAATCGAACACCAATTAAGTTCAACAACCTTCACAACAACATACTTCAAACTTCTCGATCTTTATATAAATCTAGACTACTTTGATACCACTTGTGGTGTCCCCAGTCATGGTGTGGGTTCATTAAGAGGGGGTGAATCAATGAACAATTACTCCATTTTACCTTTTATAATTTCTTCCAAAATCAACCTTCGTCACTTGTTAGAGTGAGTGATTTCACTACTTTGCTCACACACACCGAGGAAAGAAAACAAACAAGGACATTTGATGTACAAGGTTCACTACTCAAAATGAGTAGTTAATCCTAGCATAATCCAGAATCACTCGAGACCACACGATCCACTAGAATATCCATTCTAGATACAACAAGAAGGGTTTATCCAACAACTCGTGTTACAAGAATACAACACAGCAGTCTTTCAACACAATAAGAAAGGGTTCTGCCTTTATCAAACTTATTCACAACATTCTCTTGCCTTCACTGAGGTAGGGATTATCATTTTCCTCAAAATTATTGTCTCCTGAAAATTGTATAGTGCTCCCACACTTCTTTATATTGTAGAAAAGGTGTGACTTCCTTCTTCCTCAACACAAAACACGATTGTGATGATCACACACAAACCAAGTGTGTATTCTTCCTCCTCTTCTTATCTTACTCTACTTCTCTTCCTCTTCTTCTCTTCCTTTAATTCCCATAATACCCTCATTATTCCTAGTCTTACATCATAATATATTCTTCTATAAGTTCGAGTTTGAATTTCAAATTCAAACTCAGAGCATCCTTTAACTTCTCTTCAACTAGTCTCACTTCCTTTTGAGCCTTTGGATCATTCAAGACTTGGTCACCTTTGATGTACTTAGATACATCAGAGATCAAGTATGAGTATTCCTTGAGCCATCAACTGATCCACATCATCAAATCCACTCAAAATATGTAACTCTTCACTAACAATGGCTTGTTCATGATTTGCCACATCATGTTGTATGTCATTTTGGTCCTATTACTCTAAACTGTTTTGAAATCGCTTCCAAAATGCTTTGTTTGACGGTGTGTTCTCCCCTCACAATTTTAGACATAAATCCTTTTTTCACACCATGGCATGTTCCACAGCGTGGGACTCCCCATTTTGAACTTTAGACAACCGCCAAGTTGTTTCACTTCACTAGGAACAAGCCTCCTCAACATTTCAAGGACTTTTCAAAACGAACACCATAGGTAGACCATGGCGTGGTCACCACTGTTTTGATTCCCAAACAAATACTTTATATTTTCAAAAATAAGAAAGCCTATATATCACAAATAAACTCTTATGTATTGTCTGACAATTTTCTAATCCATTCTCCAGGTAAATCACACATGAGCCACCACGGCTTTGATCGCAGTGCCTACAAGACTCGATGTTTCTCACAAGGGAACTTCTCAACTGAGAAGCCTTTAGAAACTCCCATTTCAAATATGATCTCCTTGTTTCTTGACTATCATGTATTTCACTCCACCATGATGCAGTCAGGCCTTCTTCCTCAAACAAGGACTAACAAAAATGAATGTTTCTGAAGCATCCATGCTGTTTTAATTTCCAGACCAATGCCACACCCATTTTGTGTATGATCATGGCGTGGTGATGTCACCTACACTTCAAACAACTCTCTTTAACATCACAACTTCTCCCATGATATTTCAATCACACCATAAACTAAGAATGAACTTCACTTCAAATGAAATTCTATATAAAACTTGAGTTTGAACATGATTTATAAGTTAAAAAAATAACACAACAATCATATCCACTACTTCCCCAGCTTCTCAACATTACTAACTCCACTTGGGTCTCAAAAAACTCTTCAAGGAAACTAAAACTTTTCATCTCACCATCTTCATCATTCATGGGCTCAACAATAAGGGTTGTTAGTGCCACCTGCCACCGCCCACCTTTGGAAATCCGGAGAGTCATGAGAAAGTCAGAATATCTAAAATGAGACCATGAAAGATTAAATGTCAAAAATATGAGTATAGAAAGTATGAATTCACTACCATGTCTCCACTAAAGCCCCTCTCGAGCTGGTAGTGGGATAGAAGTGACCCTCGAAGCCTACCTCCAAAAGTTCATGAGTTGGAAACTAGCACCAAAGGTATAAAATACACAATATGGGAAGCATTAAGGTATTTTATCCCAAGAAAACAAATAAATCACCAATCAACACCATCTCCATAAATAAAATAACTCATAATCCCAATAATGATATTATATGCTTGAGATGTTATAAAGGGAAAAGGGATCTCTAAAGACAATGCCAAAATAACCAACTCATATAACAGTGACACCAACACCAATTTACTTTTATGTTGCAAGCTAATAATTATCGTCCTGACCGCCAACTTCGCCCTAAAAATCCCTAAAAATAGTATTTAGAAGTAGGAGTGAATATATGAGAATAATCAATAAGTTCCGCCGAATAAAGTCTTGTGCCAAATTGGATGAAGCTTTCTAAAGCCTCGGTGGATAAATAGAGAAACAAACCTATCCCTTATCCTAGGTCAACTACAAACCCATCTCACCATGGGCTCACTCATTGAATTTACATTCAAGTATAGTATAGTAAAATCATGAAAATATATCAGAGGTTCCTTGCACCCCTATTCCCTGATGATATAGTCATCCTCACATCCCAATGGCATACATCATGGAACTCTCGTCCCCTCTCATAAAAACATTCCACAATCACAATCAACATTCAGATACCATAGGAAAACACCACATCCACATAACCACAACCATATACCAAATCTGTATAACCATAGCCATATACCACATATGTATAACCACAACTACATACCACATCTACATGACCACAACCACATATCTTTATCATCTCCACGTGACCACACTAATTCCATAAAGAGGAGCGGTATAGGGGGTAGTCAGTCATCCATATCACCCACATCCTTGGTATTTGGGGGTTCACTTGGTACCTAAAACTTCATATGGGTGTCGGTTAGGTTGCCTGACTCGAATAGTATTAAGAAATAACAAAACATACAATTGATATATATAGTAAAACACAATCCCAACCTAGGGTCCACTTCCTATTAAACACTTATATAACCAAAAAACATTTTCACACCATCACCACCATGCGACAACAACAACCGCTACCACCTCTAAACACAGGACATTCCAACACCCCAACCACACAACAATCACACAATCTATTCATATCTCATATATCATTACTAATTCCACATTAATCATTTACTAACCACATTAACAAATGATCATCATTTGAAATGCACCACTAATAACTTTCCACACATTACAACATTCTTATTTATTTACCACACATATTCTCACCATTTTAATTTAGTGTATTCACTACTATTTTAATTCAACATATTCATATTCCCATTATTCAATTATTTCATTAGTTCAACACATCCTATATTCTAGGAAAGTACAACACCCTAACCAACCCAACCCCGCCAAGCTACCCCAACAATGAATCACATCAACAACCACACCAAGCTTATTCCTCTTCAACATCTATCAAACTGCACTAAAAACTGTACTAATACCACAAACAATTCAACAGTAAAATTCCACCACAATAATCTAACTATTCCATTATTCACTGCAAATTTATCAATTTCCCACTTCATTTTCAACACAACAAGTAGTCGGAAAATTATAGATTTTTATTTCTTTAATACATTACCATCTTCTAATTTACCCAGGAAATTTAAAACATAATTCCACACATACAGTAATCAATTTTACCCACAGTAGCATGCTCATAATAATAATTAAGAGACAACATGAATGATAAAAAGAGAAATCATATAAAGAATATATGACCCACTTCCTTAGTTTAATTCAATTGTTTATCTTAATTAAGACCAATTCCATATCCTTTCCCAAACAAAAGTTGAAGCATGTTCAAACTTGATAAAAATAAAGGGAGAATCTAAATCTCCTACCTCGAACAAACTTTAAAGTGACAAAACAATAAAAAGAGATGAAAATTGATGATCAAATTCCCATAACCTTGCAATGAATCATCCACTAACCCGCAATTCATCACCCTTACATCAATCCACCACTATGATCATGTATCCACCACTACCATACCTCCTCAATATGGAAGAAACAAGAGAAGAGATGGAATAAGGGAAGAAAGGTACATTAGATCTTGGATATTCGACCCCATAAAGCTAAGGACTTGAATATTGACTCAGGGATGCAAAAATCACCGAGGAGAGATACCAAAGTTTCATAGGGTTTCAAGGTCGAGGGAACTAAAAAAAAGACCTCAAATTTATATCAAAACTTAAGGGATTGAACCATGTGTGTTGAGCTTAAACCACGTCTTGGTTTAGCTCGATCGACATTGATCTGAAAACCATGGTACATTAAAATTCCTGCTCCTTAATTATTTTCAGTCATTTCATTTTACAAAACGTGACCCCAACAGAACGACAACGTGGTCCTTCAAACCATGACTCTTTTTCTTGGATTTATCTACACCCCTAATGACAAAACCATGATGTGTTGTTCACCAAACCACACCATTTTCCACCACAACAAACAACCGTGAATTTTTTGACTCCCCATTGCAAACAGGTATCCCACCAAACTCGACCCCAAACCATGATAAAAAACGGGTAAAATCCCAATGAACGTGTCATGGTTATGATTCACATCCTTTACAATTAAAGAAAATCCTAGGAAAAATAGAATAAGATAAAAACTTACACCTCGTGAGATATCTAAGGAATCTCTCTAACAGAAAAGCTCAGCGCAGCACAAAAGAGAAATGAAAATTTTGATCATATCAGGATAAAACTGAATCTCAACTGACTACAAGGATCACAACTCAAAACAACTTCGGATATTAAACCCACATCTATGAATCTTGCTTCTACGTACATTCCTTTAAGTCACCATGTCTCTACAAGACATGAACCAAAAAAGAATGACGCATCCTTATAGCACCTTCTCCTAATAATCCTGAATCTCAACAGACTACTCTACAAACATCAGATCCTCCCCAATATCTAATTCACCTCAATAAATGACATCGAAGTCATCGTGAAGAAGTTACAATATATGGAAGACACCATGAATCTGATCCATTTGAGGTGGAAGACCAACTGATATGTCACCTCCTTATCCCTCCAAACCCTCAAAAGGTCCAATGAACTAAGGAGAAAACTCACTGCCTCTTCTGAACCTCTATTGCCCACAATGAGGAGAAACCTCCAAAAAAGATATAATCACCTACATCAAACTTTATAGGTCTCCTCTGATCTTTATAAAACTTTTAACAGTCCTAAGAAACCTTCACGCACTCATGAATCACATGCACTTTCTCCATCATACTTTGAACCAAATCTAGTCCAATGATCGCCGACTCTCCAACCTTGATTTAGCACAATGGTAATCTGAAAGGTCGCCCAAACAATTCCTTGTACGATGTCATTCCAATAGAAGTCTAATCCCTGTAATTATAGGAAAACTCAACCAAAGGAAAATTATTTTCCCAAAATGATCCAAAATCAGCAACACTCGCACACAAGTCCTTCGGTGTCTAGATCATTTGTTGTATCAACTTTTCCATTTGAGGATGGAAGGTTGTGCTAAATGAATAACCAGGATCCAAAAGCACACTACAAACTCTTCCATGCTCAAGACATAAAATAAGGATCCTAATTAAAGATGATCATTTGTGGAACCTCATGTAACCCCACTACGTCCTCCAAATAGGGCCCCTCTAACCACTACACTCAACTTGTTGACTACCAAGAAATGAGCCAACTTCATCAATTGGTCCACAGAAACACAAATGGAATCATATCCTCAAGATCGAGGAAACATTTTCAAAAAAAACATGGAAATATCCTTCCATTTCTACTTATGCAAAAGTGCATCTTGCATTGCAACGGAACAAACAATTTTTCATAGAATAGTACCTGATTCTTACTATGCATCAAGAGCATCTACTTGAAATATGTGATCTATCCATACTTCCACCTTAGGATCTCCCAACTAGGACTTCTCTGCCTATTAATTAAAACAAGGGAGAATGCAATGTCATTTGAAATGAGAAAAATCCATCATTGACTTCCTCAATATCTAGATATAAGTCTACAAGCTCCTCCATCATCCCCCACTCATCCACAACCTCATGAGAACCATCACATCAGGTTTTCCTACTCAACATATCAACTACTACATTGCCTTTTCTTGGACTATAATATATTTCGAATTCAAGAAAATCGATGACAACTGAAGGGAGATCACTGCTCAAATATTACCACTCAAGATTAAAGGAAAACACCAATATAAATTTCCCAAAATCTAGATAATAAGGTCTAACTCTGTTTGACATCTAGTCTCATTCTCCTTGAAAGACACAACACACACTATCAAGTGTAATGAAGGACACCCATTGAAGATAACAGTCGGTCTGGGATTTATTGGAAATGTTTAAATCCATCCTGAAAATTAGTTCAAGAGGTTTCGTGTCGAGAATTAGAAAACTCCGAGAAAGATCAACATCAGATAAACATAAAACACAAGAGGGACTATGGAGACCCTTCTCTCTCTTCATACCAAGGGGTGTAGTAATATCCATTAAACAAGATAAAATCTCTATATAAATATTTAAAAGATTAAAAATACAAGTTAAAATAAACGAATGAGATGCACCAATATCAAATAAATCAGTAAGTAATGATGAATCTATAGTTATGGTACCTCTTATAGTCACTAGACATGTATCTGCTTTCTCTAGATACTCTTCCACTGCATGAAGAATATTCATTCCAAATGCCTATGGATGGAAACCTTTTTCACATGAATCATCTGACTGTGCCAAAGTTTTAGAAGGTTTTTATGATCCTATGCCACTACGTGGAGTGGAATAAACATGGAAAATATCTACAAGTGACCTAAGAATCTGTAGGATCCATAGTTCTTAGGTACCTCAGGGAAAAACCCCTTTGAATTTCCTATTTTTCTACACTGGTAACAAACTAAGGGACTTGTTCCAGGAACTGAAAGAGGTCTAGAATGAACCTACTGTCAAGAACCTCCATGAGAATCAATATTATTCTTTTTTCCCTTAGAGGAATTCACACTACCACTAGGAGAAATAGAAACTCCTGATGACCCTAACTTTCTAGAAAGATCAATCTCAACCATCAGCGTTCTATCTAGAACATCAAAAAAAGAAGGTAGCTATAGAAATAAAACCTGAGAAAGAGTATCTCATCAAAGTCCCAACTCGAACTATTGAGACTTCATCTTATCATTTGATATAATCTCAAGTGAAAACTGTGTAAGCTTAGTAAAATGGTTTTCATAATATGTCACAATCCATCCAGCCTTCTTGAGTTTGAAAAACTCATTAGCCTTGTCCAACAGCATTGAATTAGGATAGAACTAGTTGGTGAAAAGAACCATGAATTCTTTCCAATATAATCCATCATGTTCCTTTGTCATCACCATTGTGTTCCAATATCTCTTGCTCAGTCCTTCCAACATGAAGGTGGCACACTTCACTTTGATTTTGTTGGGTGTGTCCAAGAACCCAAACTAATGATCCATTCTACTCAACCACTCCTTAGCCTCTTGAGGATCATTTGATCCCTTGAACGGTATTGGATTCTGGTGAAGTAACTCTTGATAATAAATCCTGAGAACATCCCTCTGAGGTTCCATAGCTAGAACATGAACGGGAACTTGAGGTGGTGCTTATCCTAGGGATTCGAGAGTGCACACAATCACCTCAACTATATTCAGTTTCCTTAGAGGATTTTCTTGCTGAGTTTTAGTAGCATATTCCTCCTAGATCTAATTCGCATGTTTTATCGGAGGCATGATTTTACCCAACATTATAAGACAATATGTAATACATCAAATAAACGCTCAAACAGAGCAACAAGGAATTTAATCCCAACAGATCGAAAAACAAGATTTGGATTTCAATATACCCAAATCAGAATCAATTAAAATACTAGAAATAACTCTCAATATTTATTTTCTAAACCACCCCTAGTGTATTAAGGTTTATTATAGTGATAGATAGTAAGGCACTCAATCACAACTACCTCCTAAGTCCTAAAAATATTTCACAATGCATACTAACTTCAAGATAAGAAGCTCAACCACCCTTTGATACCACTTTGTCACAAACTAGCCTAGGTACCCTGGTAACCCGATAATTGATCCTATCTTGACATAGCCCAAAAGGAATTCCCAATCCCCACATATTTTAGACTAGAACCTGGCATCATACAAAATTAAAGTGGGAATGATTTTTCCACTAAAAATATGAAATTAAAAGATACAAATTAGCAATGCATACAAAGGAAACTCCACTGGTATAACTCTACCATAAGTAAAATAGGAAAAATGGCCCAAATTAATATAACCAAGTTCCGAAAAATAGTAAAAACTACCCCATTCATAAATTATGAAACTCACCAAGTCCACGGATCAATATCTAGAACCACCCCCAAGTGGTGCTTCACCCCTACTCAAACCTGGAAGTAGATAATCTAAAAAACACCCAAAGGAATGGGTATTGTGTTAGTTAAAAATCTTAGTCAGGTCTCACTAATGATTCTATAATATATTATAATATTAAATTAACCAAATATATCTTTCAATTTAAAATAAACAGGTTTGGCATTTCATAAGAATAATTAAAAAAATCATACTTTACATTTCAAAATATAGAAATACTTTAAGCAAAGGCTTTACTTTTCAATTGATGGAACATTTCCAAAAAAAATAGACCTTTTCAAAAATGGATAAAATAAACACTTTTATATAAAATAGTTTATATAAATCATAATCCATGTAAAATAGTTTATAACAATGGCATATATTCATTTGAAATACAAACAAGTGAGCAACATGGTTATATGTCTAAGAATGTATGATAGTTCTAGGATATAGGGACTCCACACTTAAGGTGGAATAGAAATATATACTTACATCCCTTTTAACTCATGCCAAAGAGGTCTCATCACCATTTCCTAAGGGATGTTATGTGCTTCATTTATGTTTTGGAACGTTGTAAATTGTAAAGTGTTATTCAAATAACTCACTAACTACCTAAGGCTTGCACGTGCTCTAGTAAAAAACAATAGTGGGAAATTTATTTCAAGAAACCTTAAAATAAAATTAATCCCATCCTCTATTTCAAATATTCTAATTTCCATTTAAAAACCATAACATGGGTTTTTAATCAAAAACATGCCTTTTCCAAAATAGAATCCAAAGGTTTCTATAAAAACCATTTTTAATCCATTTTCACAATAAAATAATTCGAAATCAATTCACAATTCAATTTCACAATTCAATTTTATAAATTAAATTCAATAATTTAATTTTTTACAAGATTCCGTTAATTTCACAATAAACCCTCAATTCAATGGAATTTGGGTTTTTTATAATTTTCCATCAAATCCATTTTCACAATTAAATTCAAAATTTTAATTGAAAAAATTTCTATAAAATCCAAAATTTAAATTTCAAAAATTTCCATAAACACAACCCAATTCAATGGAATTTTAGGTTTCCCAATTTCATGCCAAAAACCCATTTTTAAAACCCAAATTCAATGGAATTTGGTTTTTCCAAAAAAACCCAATTGAAATCCATTTAATCAAAATAAAGAAATTTCATTTAATTCAAACAATTTAAATTAAATAAAGAAATTTAGGGTTAACAAAAAATAAGCATCATAATATAACCACATACCTCAGGATCAAGGGATCTCAAATCACAAATCCATACAAGGAAAACTCTAATAAACAATGATGAAAATAAGGATCTATGAATAAAACCTAGGTTTAGATCTAAAACATTGGGTATTAGATCCACAAATCAACATGAGGATTTATTAAATCCTGGGTAGGATAAGAAATATCATGGTAGGAGAACGATAAGAGGAAACTAACCTAGAGAAGATCAAAGGGCATTTTTTAAGCTTTGAATTTCTTTTGGGAGGGGAGCTCTGAGGAAGGGAGAATCGTTTATGGGGTGTTCCAGTCCATCAGGAATCTAAAGGGGGGTTTAGTAATTTTTTATCAATATTAATATTAATTAAAAATCAATGTTGATGGTTTATTGGGCAGATCCACACAGTTTGACAAACCATGCGGACTAACTATGTGCCTGTTTTAAATGGGCCACATGGTTTCTCCAAAGAGGGAACATGGTCTAACAAACCATATGACAACCATGACAAACCCATATATATAAGTTTTCATGGTTTATTTTGAGATGGTTCATGGTTTGGGATAACTGTGTTCAAACCATTCACTAGAACAAATAATGAAAATTCAATGATAAGATTATTTAATTGTAATGAGTTGAGTTATTATGATAATTTGTGTCTAAATTTAGTAACACGGGATGGGAATCATCAAGATAAGAGATATAAAGGTATAGAAAAATCATTTTCCACTACTAAATTTGATGTTGGATCATCAAATAAAGTGGTGACATGTATACTACTTGTTTATTCAAATTATGTTACTACCCTATTTGACTCTCAGTCTTCACATTCTTTCATTTTTGATAAATTTTCAAGTAAAATGGGAATATCACCACATGAAAATAAGATATAACTTTTGGTAAAATATTTAGCTAGAAGTATTAAAGAAACCAAGATTTATAGGAATATTCCTATTGTTATTAGTGGGATGGTATTTTCTGAGGATATTATTGAACATCCCATGATGGAGTTTGATATCATTTTGGGTATAGATTAGATTTTATTTTATCATTCTAAGATAGATTTCAGAGCTAAGAAAGTTCTATTCAATAATTTCATACCTATGATAACTTATGAAGAAGTTGAGAAATTTATTATCGATGGTAGTGAAAGTTTATAAGCTCATATTGTTGAACATAAATAAACTATTCAAATTAGTGATGTGCTAGTAGTGAATGAATACATGGATTTTTTTCCTAATGATTTACATGGTATTATTTCTGATTGGGATGTTAAATTTACTATTGACTTAATACCTGATTCTAAGCCTATTTCAAAACCTCTTATCGAATGGATCAAGTAGAAATTTTATAATTGAAAAAATAGTTGTAGTAGTTTCTAGATAAAGGTTGTATTCATCCTAACACTTCACCTTGAGGTGCTCCAGTTTTATTTTTTAAAAATAAAGATAGTTCAATGAGACTTTGAATTGATTATCGAGCCTTAAATAACATCACTATTAAGAAAACTTATCATTTTCCCAATATTGATGATTTTTTTATTAGATCTAGGGATAAAAATTGTTGGTCGGAGTGGTTTACTCAAGAGGGGGGTGAATTGAGTACCAATTAAAATTTCTGTAATTAAAAACAGTGTCTTAAAGACCCCCAAATAAAATAATAAATTAAACTGTAGTGAATTTATATTAAAGTAAAGGTTCTGTCAGGTTCTCAAGGGATTGATTAATTCCCAGTTAATCAACACAGGAGTGTGTGATTATCTTTTGAAACTAACTTACTAATCCACACTTAACATAAACACTTGCAAGTTTAATTATCAAAGTAACTTTAAAAAATAGTATTGGTTTTAAAGTGATTAGCAGCGGAATAAAACTTTGAAGGAGATGGCACAATAATGTAACCAAGAGGTTCAGTCTCAAGCCGAGACTTAGTCCTCTCAAAAGTTTATGTAAAAAATGATCCACACCCTGGATCGGGGTTCAACAGTTTACAACTATCCAGGTCCAAGACCTCTACCACTGTTCTTCGTGGGAAACAGTACAACAGCAACCAGCTGTCCAGGTCACACACGACCTCTACCACTGTTATTCGTGGGAAACAAAGAATGAAAGAGTTTGGTAAGGATTTACAAATCCTTTAGTTTGAGTACAGGAGACAGTGTATGTGTTAGATACAGCAGATAACACACACTGCTCGAAAAGAATGGTAATAAATCACAGAACAAGAGATGTAGAGTTTAGAGATGGTTCTGGTGATTGCAGTATAGCTCTGGACTTCTTCAGATTCGACCGCAAGTGAGTTTGAGTCCTCTTCTCGTTTCTATTTGAGAAACAGAGTGTCGTATGCTCCAGGTTCACAGGTAGTGAGAATGTAGTCGATGAAGTTCTTCTTGTATGCACAGAACACTTCTCGAGTATGCTTGATTGTCTATGAGCTTATCTGTGTTCTTCTCGTGCTTGTGTCGTTTTTTGGTATATTGTATGCACCACACTTTTCTGGTTCGCTTCTTGTTTTGTTTTTTTTTCCTTCACACATTCGCCTTTTTCTGGTATGTAGTCTTCTCGTATTTATCTCCCATCAGGGGACAGAAAAAATTTCTTTTCAGCAGGTACGAGGTACGGGTTCCTGACATCCGACAACCTTTATCAGATATTTGACAAATCATTAAAATGTACGATATGACCGTTAGATAGATTAAATATAGGAAATAAAGAAATTCAAACAGTGAGTTGAGTGATCTGTAGGTAATCAGCATCGGTAGCTTGAACATCGGTAGCTTGAACATCGGTAGCTTGAACATCGGTAGCTTGAACATCGGTAGTTCGATGTCATTAGTTTCTTTGACTCTATCGGTGGCTCTATGCGTCGGTTGGTACATGCTTGTATCAGTGACTTTGTTTATCGGTAGCTCCATGCGTCGGTAGACACATGCATCGGTAGCTCCTATGCATCGGTAGGTACATGCTTGTATCAGTGACTTTGTTTATCGGTAGCTCCATGCGTCGGTAGCTGTGAGTCTGTATCGGTAGCTTCGTCCATCGGTGACTCTTATTCCATCGGTAGCTATTTATACTTACACCGGTAGCTCTACGTTTGTATCGGTAGCTGTCTGTAAGTCAGTAGCTTATATATATAAGTACATCGGTAGCTCTGTGTTAAGTCTATCGGTAGCTGTCTGTCGGTAGACTAAGTCTATCGATAGACTGGTTACCGGTAGCTCTTTATCAGTAGCTATAGACAGATTACTTATCTGTTTTATGCAGAACACATCTGATTGTGTTAGAATCAATTTATAACTTGTATAAACATGGATAAATGAGGATTAACATATTTCAAAGACTATTTTAAAGATTATTATTGGTTTGATCATAGATTTGACAGAATTAAAGTATAGATCAATGATACTTAAAAATATCACATAGAATGATAACATAATTGTGATTTTCAACACAAATGAATACATGATTGAGATTATCAAAACAGGTGAGGTCAACAATCTCCCCCTTTTTGATAATCACAATTTATGATATGGGAATTTAACATAGTGAAAATATAATAGTAAAGAGTATAATATTGAATTCAATTTTCTCAGAGAAAACAGCCTCAGAGATAATAGAAATAGTATGATATAGACATAAGTTATCAGAGGTAACAATCATAAGGTACTAAATAGACATAAAGTATCAGAGGGAAAAATGAAAAGAAGGGTAAAGCGTCTCCCCTTATTCCTTATTTTTCTCCATTGAAAATATTTTTCATTCTCCTTGGTCTCCCCCTTATGCTCTCATTATTATTCTCCCCCTTTGTGATAATCAAAAAGTGGGAAAGCATATAGATATATATATAGGAGACAAATAACACATGAGAAGTAAAAAGAGTTCTGTATTAGAGTAGTCAAAAAGTACAAAAAATAGAATACAAAGGAATTCCTATCAAAAATCATGGCCACTGATTCAATCCTCATCTGCAACGAGAGATTTTCCTTTAGGATCAGAAGGAGGCTCGGGTGGTGAGGATTCAGGTGAAGGTTTGGGAATGCCAGAAAAGATCAAAGGAGGCTGGGCCACTGACACAGAGTCAGGCCTGTAGGTTGAAGATTTTTGGGTGATCATTGGTGTGAGGCTTCGAATGGCTTGAACAGGAGTCAGCTGGACTGTGGAAGCAGCTGAGGCAGAAGCAGGCAAAGCAGGAGGGATGATGACTGGTCTGGCATCAACATGCAAGAAGGGCAGCAGCAGATTTCTAAAATCCATAATAATTCCTCCTCCTCTTTCCATAGCAGAGATGAAATCATCTTTGTTTTCCATGAATTTCTCTAAGGCAGGAGTCAGTTCTCGTAGCTTGCTCACTTGTTCTCTGAAATCTTGAGTGACTGGAGGGAGCTTCATGTGTTCCAACATTAGCTTGAAGTGGTGTTCGAGTTGATGCTTGGTGAAAATTTTGGAGAAGTAGTAGTCCACTTTGCTTTTTATGGCTTCCTGAGAGGCAGAGGCTTCTCTCATAAAGTCTTGAACAATCTTCATGATTTCTCTGGCAGAATCTCTTGTAGAAAGCACCACTCGGCTTAACTCTGATGAGTCCACAGAGCCACTGGTAGAAATAGAGCCAATCTCCTCCTTTAACATTGCGCGAACTTGATTCAGGTCAACTGATAGTTTGGATGTGAGAGGGCCAAGAGAGAAGGAAACAGTTTCTTTAAAACTCTTAGATAAACCACTGATTAGACTTTGAACTTGAGAGTCTTGCAATTGAACATGATCCTTCACTGAGGTTTTGAAACTTTCAAACACTGAGATAAACTGGCTTACTACACTCTTCACATAAGCTAGGTCCTTGTCAGCTTGAGACTTGGAGCTCATATAGGAATCCAAAGCAACAACTGATATCATGAGAGCTTCCAGATCTGCTTCGATTCTTGAAGACTGAGTCTGGCACTCTTTCACTTCTTCCACAAGCTCAGACACAAAGTAAGATAAATTACAAGCCAAAGATAGCTCGAAGGATCTCTCTAGCATTTTCATTTCTTCATAAAAGCTTTCCTTCATTTCAGCGACTGATGCACTGAATGATTCTTTCAGCTCATTCTTCATGGATTCAAGATCTGATTTAGAGACAAACTCATTTGGGATAACTGCAGCAGATCCCCTTGCTGAGGCCAAATTAACTACAGAAGTAGTCATTATTGAATTAATTGAGGATGCAAGAGAGGTTTCCATTAACTTCACTTCTTCAACAAAACTGGATTTGAGGTCCTCTTTCAGCCTATTCAGATCATGAAATCTGACCACATCATCTGGCAACATCTCAGAGGCAAGATCATAATTGATCTTCGGTCTATCCACAGACACCTCATCATCTGAATCTGGATAATCCAATCCACAGACTATAAACCCTGGGTCTTCTACCCAGTCTCCAAGCTCAACAGCTACTGTAACTTTTCCAAGCACAGACTGATGCTCCCCCTCAATGGGTGCATTCTCATGTACCACAACAGCCTTTTCTGCTAGTCTTTCTTCATCAGAATCTTCCACAACAACTTCCATCTCAGCAGCAGTAAGGAGGTTTTCTGAACCAGGTACAGCTTCTTCTGTAACTTTTTCTACTTCATCAGCAGGCATAGCTGAGTTCCCAATCAAAGGGCTCATACTTAAACTACCAGAAGCAGAAAATTCAGATACATTTTCCTTTTCCTCTTCTTCTTGGTGAGGTACAGACTGGTCTTCCTCATGAGTAGATACAATTTCCTCTACCTTTCCTTTCCTAGAATAGACCAATTCTGCAACAGGACTTGGGGGAAAGTCTGGATCTCCTCCAACATCCATAGGAGTTTCTTCTTCTTCTTCTTCTGTTTCATCATTATAAACAGGTTCCTCTTCATCAGGTCTCAGACTCGGATCTCTCATATCCTTTGGTCTTGAGGGATGATCCACAGGATTAAACCTATCATAGATCTTCTTATCATCACTGACCCATTCTCCCTTCCATGGGTTCTAGTTAATTTTCATATACTTGCAAACAGTCGAGGTGATACAGAAATTGTTCTTGACTACAACTGTCTCATCCTGAGACTCAGCTATTTCTTTCACTTTTATCATCACTGAAATCAGCTTGGAAAAGAACAAAGCATTGGTTTTTGACTTTAGTCTAATCATGTCTTCTATTTGAAGCATCAACAATCTGCACAGATAGATTTTTACACCATGTCTTAGCAAATGAAGAAGATAAATATCGTGATAACTCAGATTTGAAAAATCTCCTCTCCTCGGTATCAACACATGCTGAACAAACTTGAAAAGCAGTCGATTCTCTCCATCCATTTCAGCAGCTACCGCTTGCCTTTGATTTCCATTCCCAGTCAGCTCTTGTAAGGCGGTCTCATAATCAAAAATGTCACTACTAGGTGGCATTTCTCTTGATACATACCCAGAGACACCTTCATGTGGTACTTTCAAACTCTCATCCCACTCTACTGAAGAAAAAGACATCTCTTTTCCATTTACAAAAGAGCTAACGCGATTCTCATTCTCAGACTTCTCGAAAGTTACAAACTCATAGAATTGCTTTACCAACTTCGGGTAGTATGGGCCATTGTTATTCGAGAAACAATCCACCCATTTCTGGTCTTCCAGAATCTCGAGTACTAAGGATTTGCTAGGCAGTAGCCATTCCACGCACAGTTCCTTCTCGATTACTATGTCTCTATTCTGCAAGTGAGGATTCACTGGTCGCCTTCCCGATCTAGTTTTGACTTCACTAACACTGGATTTATGCTGTATCTTTTTCTTTTTAGCATTTGGTTCTACACTTTCATCTCTGACGATAGGAAGCTTGGTTTTTTCCATCGCGGGTTTAGGGTTCTTGGCCGATTTGGAGGTAGGGTTCGAAGGTGAGAGGTTTTGAGCTCGGTGAGGTAAGAAGTGGCTTAGACTGAGTTTTATCATTTAGGAATTCCAAATAAACGACTAAAATAGAGTAATAAAATAAAATAAAACGATTCGTATTCTTGGTGGCAGACAGAAGTTTTAAAACCTTGCATCGGTGAGTTAATCATCGGTGAGAAAAACAAATCGGTGAGAATTTCTACGTCGGTGAGAAACTTACATCGGTGAGAATTTTCACATCAGTGAGAATTTCACATTGGTGAGAATTTCACATCGGTGAGAATTTCACATCGGTGAGAATTTCACATCGGTGAGAATTTTCACATCAGTGAGAATTTCACATCGGTGAGAATTTCACATCGGTGAGAATTTCTACGTCGGTGAGAAACTTACATCGGTGAGAATTTTCACATCAGTGAGAATTTTCACACCGGTTGTGATTAAACATTCCCAGTTCATGTCTTATGTAACTTAGCCTATCCGAACTTAAAGGTTTAGTGAAAATATCATCCAATTGATGTTCAGTGCCAATAAATTCAAGAGAAATGTCACCTTTTTGATAGTGATCTCTTAGGAAATGGTGTCTTACATCTATGTGTTTGGTTCTAGAGTGAGATATAGGATTTTTAGAGATGTTTATTGCACTGGTGTTATCACAGTTGATTGAAACATGTTTAAAAACTTATCCATAGTCCAAAAGAGTGTGTTTCATCCACAGAATTTGTGCACAGCAACTACCAGCAGCTATATATTCTGCTTCGGCAGTAGATAATGCAACTGAGTTCTGTTTCTTACTACACCAAGAAACTAAGGATTTTCCAAGAAAATGACATGTTCCTGATGTGATTTTTCTATCTAACTTACAACTAGCAAAGTCAGCATCTGAATAACTCATTAACTCAAAGGATTGTCCTTTTGGGTAAAACAAACCTAAGTTAACCGTGTGTTTGAGATATTTAAAAATTCTTTTAACAGCAATCAAATGAGATTCTTTTGGGTTAGCTTGAAATCTAGCACACATACACACACTAAACATAATATCAGGTCGACTAGCAGTAAGATAAAGTAAACTACCAATCATACCTCTGTAATTTGTTTGATCAACTGGTTTCCCAGTTTCATCTGCATCCAATTTACAGGTAGTACTCATAGGAGTTTCACTTCCCTTGATACTATCCAGACCAAAACGTTTTAAAAGATCCTTTGTATATTTACTTTGATTCAAAATAATACCATTTTCATTTTGAAATACTTGAAATCCAAGAAAGTACTTAAGCTCTCCCATTAAGATCATTTCAAATTCATTTTGCATACTTTTTGAAAAATCAGTACATAAAGAGTGTTTAGAAGATCCAAAAATAATATCATCAACATATATTTGTACAACTAAAACATCTTTAGAAATTCTTTTAATGAAAAGAGTTGGATCAGCAATCCCTTTAGTAAAACCTTTTGAAATAAGGAAATTGCTAAGTCTATCATACCAAGCTCTTGGAGCTTGTTTTAAACCATACAAAGCTTTAGAAAGTTTAAAAACTTGATTTGGAAAATGAGGGTTAGTAAATCCAGGTGGTTGTTCTACAAAAACATCTTCAATTATAAAACCATTTAGAAATGCACTTTTCACATCCATTTGATATAACTTGAAATCCAGATGTGCAGCATATGCAAGTAAGATCCTAATGGCTTCTAGTCTAGCTACAGGTGCAAAAGTTTCCTCATAGTCTATGCCTTCTTCTTGACTATATCCTTGTGCAACTAGTCTAGCTTTGTTTCTAACTATATTTCCAGATTCATCTACTTTATTTCTAAAAACCCATTTTGTGCCTATTGTCAAAGTGTCCTTAGGTCTGTCAACTAATTCCCAGACTTTGTTTCTTTCAAACTGATTTAATTCTTCTTGCATAGCCATTACCCAGAATTCATCATTGATAGCATCATTGATATTTTTGGGTTCCAGCTGTGAAATAAAGGCTTGATGTTCAACCTGGTTTCTTAGAGAAGCTCTAGTTTGTGTTCCTCTATCAAGATTACCGACAACAGCTTCTAAAGGATGATTCTTTAGAATCCTTGTTGATCTGGTAAAGGTTGGACTAGAAATCTCAGGTTCATCTATAGGTTCGGGTTCAACAGAAGCAGATTCTGGAAAAAGTCCAGAACTGGATGTTTTTATAACAGGTTCTTTAGATTTATCATTAATGTCCAGAACAGATAAGTCTTCTTCAAGATTTTCAAGAAAAGTTTTAGGCTCATGTGGATCAGTTTCATCAAACTTGATGTGAACAGATTCCTCCACACATTTGGTTTTCTTATTGAATACTCTATAGGCTTTACTTGAAATAGAGTAACCCAGAAAAATTCCTTCATCACTTTTGGAAGCAAACTTATCCAGATTATCTTTAGTATTCAGAATAAATACTTTGCAACCAAAAACTTTAAAGTAATTAACCTTAGGCTTTCTATTGTTCCACAATTCATAAGGGGTTTTCTTAAGAACTGGTCTAATTAAGACTCTATTAATGACATAACAAGCTGTATTTACAGCTTCAGCCCAAAAATAAATAGGCAGATCGTATTCATTGAGCATGGTTCTAGCAATTTCTTGCAGGGTTCTGTTTCTTCTTTCTACTACACCATTCTGTTGGGGTGTTCTAGGGGCAGAGAAGTTATGAGTATAGCCATTGTGTGAGCAATAAGATTCAAAATCTTGATTTTCAAACTCACGACCATGATCACTCCTCAAAGTTTTAATCTTAAGTCCACTAAGGTTCTCTACAGACTTGGAGTATTTGACAAAGTAAGAACAAGCTTCACTTTTGTGAGCTAGAAAATATACCCAAGTATATCTAGAAAAGTCATCTACAAGAACATAAACATAGTGCTTCCCATTTAAACTAGAAACTCTTGATGGTCCAAACAAATCCATGTGAACCAATTCAAGTGGTTGAGAAGTTGAAACTTCTTTCTTTGATTTAAAAGAAACTTTGTGTTGTTTTCCCTTTTGACAGGGGTTACACACTCTATCATTTGGGAATTCTAACTTAGGTAGGTCTCTAACTAGGTTTTTCCTAGAAAGTTTTCTAAGTGAGTGAATGTTGCAATGTCCTAATCTTCTGTGCCATAGCCAAGATTCTTTATGAAAAGCATTCAAACACGTAATATTCTGCTTAGCTAAAGAATTCAGATTAACAGCATAAACATTTTCATTTCTTAAGGCAGAAAATACCAAAACATTCTTAGAATTAAAAACTTTGCATGAATCATTTTCAAATTTAACATGAAAACCATCATCACATAACTGAGAGATACTTAATAGATTGTATTTAAGGCCATCAACAAATAAAA
Organism: Viscum album; assembly: GCA_963277665.1. Taxonomy (NCBI): domain Eukaryota; kingdom Viridiplantae; phylum Streptophyta; class Magnoliopsida; order Santalales; family Viscaceae; genus Viscum; species Viscum album. Next base: position 69,219,512 of record OY728154.1, read on the forward strand.
CTTTAGAAATCAAAATTGAATCAGTGTTACCAATCTAGCCTAGGCCGATGATTTTCCCTTTTGAGTTATCACCAAAGGTGACAAAGCCTCCATCAACTTTTATTAAACTCTTGAAACAAGAGAAGTCTCCTGACATATGTCTTGAACATCCACTGTCCAAATACCACGTCTCTTTACAGGAGCTCTTTAAGCAAGTTCCCTACAAAACAGATTTAGATGGAAGATGATTTTGGTACCCAGATCTTCTTGGGTCCAGACAGGTTAGCCAATAACACTTTAGGTACCCATATTTGTCTAATGGGTCTCATATAATTTGTAGAATTGACATGCTTTGAAAGATAAACTTTATTAGATCCATAGCTATGTATATAACTGGTTGAAGCATATGAAGTTCCAGAATTTCCTTCATTCTGTCCAGATTTAGAAATGAATCTAGTTTTAGCAATTTTCCTTTGTCCAGGTTGGTATCCTATACCAGTAGTATATTTAGGTGCTACTTGATTTCCTAGCATCTGTGTTAGAGTATTCTTGCCATTGGTGAACTTCTCTAAGTCTTTTCTAAGTTGCTCATTTGACAGTTTCAGTTCTGTATTTTCCTTAAGTAGTTGAGCATTCTTTTCCTTTTCTATATCAAGATCAGATTTATGCTTAACACTTAAAGCATACTGTTTCTTTAGACCTTTATATTTATCTTTAAGCTCATTACATGTTTCTTCTAACATGTCACAGTATTCAAAAAATTCAGATTTTGACATGTTTTCTGAGTCAGAATCTTCTCCAGAATAGTATGAATTAAAAGCAGGAGTTTCAGCAGTTACCTCAGAAGTGTTTGTCATAAAACACATGTTGGCTCGATTCCTTTCAGAGTCTGAAGATTCAGCTTCACTTGTGCTGTCTTCTGAAGCACTCCAAGTATCCTTCATGGCTTTCTTGTATTTTTTATCCTTGTATTCATATTTCCTTTTATACTTCAGCTTTGGACAGTCGTCTTTAATGTGTCCTTTTCTTTTGCACTCATAGCAGACAACATCATCTGACTTGTCATTCTCCTTCCAATCCTTTTTCCATTTGCCTTGGTGATCATACTTACCCTTATAATTTGTTTTTCTGAAGAACTTCTTTTTCCTATAAAATATCTTAAATCTTCTAGCAATGTGAGCCATCTCAGCATCACTGTCAGAATCACTTCCACTGTCTTCACAGCTTGAACTTTCAACTATAGCTTGAAGCTTTTCTTTGTCCTTATTCTTTGAAGTTGAGGATTTGAAAGCGACAGACTTTCTTGCAGGTTCATTTTCTTCCTCTTTGTTCACTTTAAGCTCTTCTTCATACATCATCAGCTTGCCAATTAGTTTCTTGACAGGTAGAGCAGCAATGTCACATGATTCTCTGATTGAGACAGATGTGTCTCTCCATCTATCAGGTAGACACCTCAAAATTCTCATAATTTGTTCCTTCGCTGGAACATCCTTTCCCAGAGAAGTCATTGTGTTGACAATTTCATTGAACCTGAGATACATGTCAGAAATGGGTTCATCAGGATTCGTCTTAAAATTATCATACTTAATAGTATAGGTATTCAATCTCATCTCCTTAACATTTGTTGTTCCTTCATGAGAAACAGCTAAGGTATCCCAGATTTCAAAAGCAGTTTTACATGAAGAAATTCTATTAAATTATTCATCTCCTAGAGCACAGTACAAGGCATTCATAGCTTTACAATTGTTATTGTAAGCAGACTTTGTAGGTTCATCCCAAGTAGATCTAGCAGTAGTGGGAATTTTGTATTCAGCTTCAATGGCAGTCCAAATATCAAAACCTATGCTTTCTAGATGAATTTTCATTTTCAGTTTCCACTGAGCATAATTAGATCCATTGAAGAAAGGTGTCCGGTTAGTAGCAGCACCCTCAAGTCTATTGTCCATGACGAGAAAATTTTGAAGAGATAAAAATTTAGAAATAACAGAAATTTTTAAGAACTTTAAAATACAACTAAAATCACAGTTCAAAAGCAGAGTACTTTGAGAAAGTATTTTCAACCTCTGATACCAAGTGTTGGTCGGAGTGGTTTACTCAAGAGGGGGGTGAATTGAGTACCAATTAAAATTTCTGTAATTAAAAACAGTGTCTTAAAGACCCCCAAATAAAATAATAAATTAAACTGTAGTGAATTTATATTAAAGTAAAGGTTCTATCAGGTTCTCAAGGGATTGATTAATTCCCAGTTAATCAACACAGGAGTGTGTGATTATCTTTTGAAACTAACTTACTAATCCACACTTAACATAAACACTTGCTAGTTTAATTATCAAAGTAACTTTAAAAAAACAGTATTGGTTTTAAAGTGATTAGCAGCGGAATAAAACTTTGAAGGAGATGGCACAACAATGTAACCAAGAGGTTCAGTCTCAAGCCGAGACTTAGTCCTCTCAAAAGTTTATGTAAAAAACGATCCACACCCTGGATCGGGGTTCAACAGTTTACAACTGTCCAGGTCCAAGACCTCTACCACTGTTCTTTGTGGGAAATAGTACAACAGCAACCAGCAGTCCAGGTCACACACGACCTCTACCACTGTTATTCGTGGGAAACAAAGAATGAAAGAGTTTGGTAAGGATTTACAAATCCTTTAGTTTGAGTACAGGAGACAGTGTATGTGTTAGATACAGCAGATAACACACACTGCTCGAAAAGAATGGTAATAAATCACAGAATAAGAGATGTAGAGTTTAGAGATGGTTCTGGTGATTGCAGTATAGCTCTGGACTTCTTCAGATTCGACCGCAAGTGAGTTTGAGTCCTCTTCTCGTTTCTATTTGAGAAACAGAGTGTCGTATGCTCCAGGTTCACAGGTAGTGAGAATGTAGTCGATGAAGTTCTTCTTGTATGCACAGAACACTTCTCGAGTATGCTTGATTGTCTATGAGATTCTCTGTGTTCTTCTCGTGCTTGTGTCGTTTTTTGGTATATTGTATGCACCACACTTTTCTGGTTCGCTTCTTGTTTTGTTTTTTTTTCCTTCACACATTCGCCTTTTTCTGGTATGTAGTCTTCTCGTATTTATCTCCCATCAGGGGACAGAAAAGATTTCTTTTCAGCAGGTACGAGGTACGGGTTCCTGACATCCGACAACCTTTATCAGATATTTGACAAATCATTAAAATGTACGATATGACCGTTAGATAGATTAAATATAGGAAATAAAGAAATTCAAACAGTGAGTTGAGTGATCGGTAGGTAATCAGCATCGGTAGCTTGAACATAGGTAGCTTGAACATCGGTAGCTTGAACATCGGTAGCTTGAACATCGGTAGCTTGAACATCGGTAGTTCGATGTCATTAGTTGCTTTGACTCTATCGGTGGCTCTATGCGTCGGTTGGTACATGCTTGTATCAGTGACTTTGTTTATCGGTAGCTCCATGCGTCGGTAGACACATGCATCGGTAGCTCCTATGCATCGGTAGGTACATGCTTGTATCAGTGACTTTGTTTATCGGTAGCTCCATGCGTCGGTAGCTGTGAGTCTGTATCGGTAGCTTCGTCCATCGGTGACTCTTATTCCATCGGTAGCTATTTATACTTACACCGGTAGCTCTACGTTTGTATCGGTAGCTGTCTGTAAGTTAGTAGCTTATATATATAAGTACATCGGTAGCTCTGTGTTAAGTCTATCGGTAGCTGTCTGTCGGTAGACTAAGTCTATCGGTAGACTGGTTACCGGTAGCTCTTTATCAGTAGCTATAGACAGATTACTTATCTGTTTTATGCAGAACACATCTGATTGTGTTAGAATCAATTTATAACTTGTATAAACATGGATAAATGAGGATTAACATATTTCAAAGACTATTTTAAAGATTATTATTGGTTTGATCATAGATTTGAAAGAATTAAAGTATAGATCAATGATACTTAAAAATATCACAAAGAATGAAAACATAATTGGGATTTTCAACACAAATGAATACATGATTGAGATTATCAAAACAGGTGAGGTCAACAAAAATATTTTTTAAATTTTGATCTTAGATAAGGGTACTATCTGTTGAAAGTTAAGGAGATAGATATTCTGAAGATGGAGTTTCAGAATAGATATGGGAATTATGAGTTTATAGTTATTCCCTTTGGGTTTTCCAATGCACTAGATATATTTATAGACCTTATGAATAGATTTTTTCATGAGTTCTTAGATAATTTTGTGGTTGTGTTTATAAATAATATTTTGGTATATTCTAGAATTCAGGAGAAATATGACAGACACTTAAGGATTGTTTTTCAAACCTTAAATAAAATAAACTATATGGACAAATTAGTTCATGTGAATTTTGTTGCAACTAATTTCTTTCCTTGGGAATATTGTTTCTAAGGATGGAATAACTTTTGACTCTATTAAAATAAAATTTATTGATGAATGTATAAGACCCAAAAATATCATATATATTTATAGGTTTCTTGGATTAGTGTGTTTATAGTTTGTTTAAAAATATGATTGGTTGTCTAGCCTATTGACTAAGTTAACTCGAAAAGTAGTTAAATTCATTTGAAACAAATAATTTAATGATTATTTCTAGGAACTGAAAAAAAAAATTATTGAATTCTTTAGTTTTGGATCTACCCTCCCAAAATAGATAATTTTTAATCTACAATGATTCTTATTCGAGGGGAATTGGTTGTTCCCTGATATAGAATGATTATGTAGTAGATTATGCTTTGAACCAACTGAAACCTAATGTGTTAAATTATCCTACATGTGATCTGGAATTAGCTTCTATGATTTTTTCTTTAAAAATTTGGAAGAATCAATTATATGGAGTATAGTGTGAAATATATGATGATAAAAAAAATTTGAAGTTTATATTCACTCAGAAATAATTGAACATGAGACAGAGAAGATGGATGGAACTGATCGAGGATTTTATTTCACAATTCATTATCATCCTAGAAAGGAAAACAAAGTATTTGATACCTTGAGTCAAAAAAATAATGCTACATTAACCATGTTACATTTGGAACATAACCCTTTGATTAATGATTTCCTTAATTTTTTCCTAGAAGTTATGGATGTGGGAACCTCCTCTGTTTTGATTCAAGTGTCAGTACAATCATCTCTATTAGAAATAATTAAGAATACTCAAAATGAGGATCAAGTTTTTCAGAAAAATGATAAATTGGATAATAAAGGTAAGTTATTTAAATTTAATATTAATAAAGAAGGTTTTTTTATATTTGTAAATATGTTATGTGTGCATTGTGATTCCTAGTTCAAGAGATAATTTTTGATTGAATCCATAGTTCCTCATTTTATGTTCATCCTAGTAGCTCTAAGATATATAGAGACCTTCAAGAGTATTACTAGTGGGATGGAATGAAAATAGATATTGTAGAATTTACCATGAAATGTTTGACTTTTCAATAGGTTAAGGAAGAATTAAAACTACTGAATGGGATACTTCAATCTTTTCCAGTGCCGAGTTAGAAATGGGAAAATATATCCATGGATTTCAGAATGGGATTTCCAAGGACATCACGAGGTAACAATGTTATTTGGGTTATTGTATATTGATTAACTAAATATTCACATTTCCTTCCCATTCAAGATATTATGTATTTGGATTATCTTTATTAACTATATCTCAAGGATATATTTAGGTTATATGTATTTTATCTCCCTATTGTATCAGACCGTGATATTAGGTTCACATCTATTTTTTGGAAAGGACTTCACAAATCATCATGTATAGAATTAAATTTCATAATAGAATTTCATCCTCAATATGAGTGACAATATGATTGAATGATTCAGTCATTTTAAGATGTAATTATTTCTTGTTTAATATATTTCCAGGGAATTTGGAATCATAATATTTCTTTGGTTGAGTTTTCTTATAATAACAGTTTTTATTCCAGCATACAAATAGCACGTTTTGAGGCATTATATGGAAACCAGTGTCAGATTCCATCTTTTTTGGATGAATTAGGACAAATTAATTTTATGGGAGTAGATTTTATATAATAAATGGATGATAAGGTGTATTGGATTCATAAAAATATGATAATGGCTCAGCACAGTAAAAAACGTTATACAGATAACTGGAGGAAAGATCATTATTTTGAGGTAGGTGAACATGTATTTCACAAAGTCTCTTTATAGAATAGTGTTATGTGTTTTGGTAAAAAGGAAAATTTAATTCCATGAATCATTGGAATTTATTAAACCCTAGATAAATTTGGATCATTTTCCTACCGAGTGGCCTTGCCTCTGAGTTTATCTCAGGTACACAATGTTTTTCATGTTTAAATGTTAAAGAAATAAGTTTCAGATTCATCTCATGTTTTGAGCCCTGAAGTAGTTTAGTTGGAAGATAATATTTCTTATGGGAAATATCCAGTTAAAATTATCAATCATATAAATAAATTTTTTTGGAATTATTTGATTCACTAGATTAATATTTTATCAAAAAATCATATGGTTGAAGAAGCAACATGGGAATCTAAAAATGTTATGAGGGAAAGATATCCCCTCTTGTTTAATATATGAATAAAATTGTGAGGATGAAATTTATAAAAGGTTGAATAATGTAACAACCAAGTTAATGATAGAATAAATCATTTTCATGTTTATTCACATTTATGAATTAGATAGTTATATCCATTATAAAAATTTTAAGTGATTTTTAAATAAAAATGTAAATAGTTTTAATTAAATTCTTTTCTTGTAAGGTTTTTATTTAAAAGTTAGATTTATAAATTATAGAATTTGAATTTTATAAAATTAATTTCATTTTTTAAATTATAAAATTAAAATTAACATTGGATAAATTTTTTATATTTTTTAGAAAATAATGATTTTTCAGTGAATAGTGAAAATAACAATTTTTATAAAACTGTCATTATTTTAAATAAATTAAGTAATTTAAAAGTCACATTATGATTTAAATTTTATTTATATTATTATATGTATTATTTTTTATATTTAATCTGATTAATTATATTTGAATCATCTTTATACTAGATTTTAGTATAAGTTGGGTTTAAAAATGCATTTTTTTTAAACAGTTTTAAAGTGCATAATGTTTATTCATTTTAATTAATTAAAAAAACCTAATTAGGAATGATATAAATGAAATTTATAGATTATATACCTACAAATATTAATTTAAATTCATATAATTATGATTACGAGTCGTAGAGTTAATATAAAATCATCTTAGGCTTAAAAAATACATTTCTTGAAAAAATGTTTTTTCATCATGTATGTGGGTTTAATTTTAAATTAAATTATTCCAATTATTTTAATTGAATTTGTTAAAATTTATTTCACGTTTAAAATCAGAATAATTTTTATTATATAATATGGTAAATTAATTTTTTGTTATAATGAATAGTGAAAATGGTAAAAATATTTTACCACGGTTAAGGTTAAAATAGGTTTACCGGGGGTTAAACTAAAAAGATAAATATTAAATTGACCTATAAAATTTGTTAAAATTATATTTTATGGGCATATTTTGATCTTAAATAATCTAAGATTCTAGAATAATTCATTTTGGAGCCTTGTAGTATGCGTAAAATGTGAGAATGACTTTTTCTTTTCAAATATTCCAAGTGTGTCCTCTTCCCCACTTATAAAAGGCCACCCCCTCTCCTCTCCTTATCACACTTTCAAAGCATTTTGGTTTATAAAATACCTACCCAAATACCTTACTTAATTCCCTCCCCATGTCCTAGATTCCTTGGTTTGATTGGAAATCCAATCTAGTAAGGCTTTAGGTATAATCCTAAAGAAGTGGTCTAAAGAAGAGGTATCATTCTAAAACTGAGCGTTTTTTTCCTTCCTCTAACACATCATTAAAATATTATTAAACCATGATTATATAATAACATAAATATATACAATATACTAAGATAATATTATTTTAATTTAATAACCTAAATCTATCTCTTATTCCATAAAATGGGAAACGAAATAATCATTCGTGTGTACAGTGGACTACCATCTCGCAAACCAATGTGATTCATTTTTCATCACCACCTATCATAGATATTTATAATTATGGAATTAATATTTATATATTATATTCATGAAATATTAATCATTTTTAAAATATAATATATCATTTAATTTTTACCTTTCCATTCACATAAAAATGATAATGTCGTTCGTGCGTACATGTGGACTACAACCTCCCTAAAGCGATGTGATTCTTTTTTCATCACCAAATCACATTTATGATATATATATAAGTATATTTAAAGAAATTATATGGAATTTATTATATTATTATCACTCTATAAATATAAAATAATACTTACCTTCTTTCCAAAATGACCGTTGAAACATGAAAACATTACTCATGTGTGCGTACGGCCTACCTCCTCCATGATTGAAATGTAGTTAATTTTTCATAATAATTTTTAATGATTGATTTTAAAGGTATAATTTATGTATTATTATGATAAATATAACATTATTATTATTTTATATATGTTTAAATAATAATCAATTTGACTATGGTCAACCCACCAAAGTCATTTTGGGCATGTGAGCTGAATATTATGAGAACACCTGATATGAACTTAATTGATTAAGTAATTTATTATAACATGGAAATAAAAAGAATAATAAAATTTAAAAAGTTTATTAATAAATTAAATAATTAACATAATTTTATTATTTAATAAGATAAATAACATACGCAATGAATCAGACTCAAGGTAAGGGACACTTTAACTTAAAACCTCATTTTAAATGTTTTAAAGATTTATTTTCTAAATCTTTATTTTACATGTACATGTTTTTAAAATTATTTTAATAATAAAATTTTTATATGGATAGAAATGAATTATAAAAGAAATTTTTATGTCACTTTTTACTTTATTATAAAGTTTTTCAAAAATGAATCTATCTATATAATGTTTTACTTTCTTTACAAAAGACAAAAGGAATGTTCTATTTTAATATATATGGAGATAAATAATCTTATCATCATTGTAACCAATATTTTAAGTTTTAATTACTTTAAAATATTTCTTATTTTATTCTAATAAAAATCCTCTTTCTATTTTACTAGGTATTTTGGTATTAAAAATGGGTTTCCAAAAAAGGGTATTTTGATATCTGAAAGTGTTTTTCATATGGATTTAAAAGAGTTTTTCAAAAGTTTTTATGATGAAAATGTGAAAGTATAAAATTTTTCATTCGTGATATGGTACTTGAGTATTATGAGAAATGTTTGAGCCTAATATGACTTATATGATGGGTTGATCCCCATTATAGATCATGAAAAATGGGTGAACCCGATATAGCTTATATGAAGGGTGATCCCCATTATAGATCTCCAATGAATTGGGTAATGTTCCTTATCTTAACAGGAAATAAGTAGGGATTTATCATAGGGATTCTCTTATGTATTTAACTAGGTTCTAGTTATTTCTGACATGGTCTTAAAATGGTTTATGAATATGATGCTCAAAATTTACAAAAAAAAGTTTTGTTTTTCTTGATATGAGTTTTAAAGGTTTTCTTTGAGAAAAAAGTGTAGGCAATTTTCATGTGGAAATGATTTATTTCATTCACTCAAAGAAAATTGACATAATTTTAAACATTTTATAGGTTTTCATTTTTCTCATTGGACTAACTTATTTCTTCTTTTTATGTCTCTTACTAAGATTTTTGTGCTCATCCCACATTTTAAAAATGTTTTTCAAAGGGTTTAAGGATGGGTAAAGGAAAATAATATGCCAACTTGAAAGTTATAAAGATTTTTCTTGAAAAGAAAGCATGATTTATTTTAAAATTATTATGTTATATTAAAAATGGATACTGATCAGAAGTTTCCACTTTGTAATATATGGGATTTTTATGTAAGAGTTATGACTTAATTCTATAAAACTCTAAATATAAAATATATTTGGGAAAAAAAGTGAATTCTCGTCTAAATTCACTAGAATATGTAATATTTAAGTTTAGTTCCTTATAAAACTTATTAGAAGTGATCATGGATGCATGAACTTAAATTTCACCATTATGGTCCTTATCACATTACATTAAAAGGTGAAGTGTTCCTCATTAAATGTAACATAACTACATGGATTTTGACTCCCTTCCCTAGGATTCATAGGAATCCCGTTTCATGGGCCTGATCCTGACTCCACGACACCTCCTTCCTCCTTTAATAAGAGTATAATTCCTACATGTATAGTGATAAATTCTAGATTTCCTTTCTATATGAATTTAAAATATATATTAACCAAATATTTGGATCAAATGAGAGAAAATATAATCTTCATGTGTTGTGTCCTCTTATATTCATGTTGTTATATAATCACTTTGTGCAATAGGGTTATCGATATTGTTACTAGGAAGGATTTCATGAACATTTATTAAATATATAAGAGATTCCCAGACTAGGAAACAAGAATACTCATGGGATGAGTTGACATCCCATCCTATTGATCAATAAAAAGTGTGGTGGCCCTGGGAACTGTGTCGTTTCACTGAGATGGGGGTGAATTAGTGAAAAATTACTCATTTTCCCTTTTTATAATTTCATATAAAATCATTATCTTTTCGCTTGTTATATTTAGAGATCTCATTATTTAAATAATATACACTTAGGAAAAAAACAAACGAGGGAACTTGATGTACAATGTTTAATACTCAAAATGACTAGTTAATCCTTAGCCTGATTTGGAATCACCTGAGACCATATAATCAACTAGAATAATTATTTTGGATACAACAAGAAAGGTTTTTCTTTTAAATCATGTTACAATAATAAAACATAGTATTCTATAAATATAAGAAGAAAGGATTCATCCTTGATTAAACTTATTGTTTATGTTGTCTTTTCTTCACTGAGGTAGGGGTTATTATTTTTCTCTAAATGTTTATCTCTCGATAATCGTATAGTTCTCCTGCACTACTTCTATTATAGAACTTGTGTATCTTTCTTATTCCTCAAAAAAAACACAAGTGTGATGATAACATGAAAACTAAGTGTGTACTATTCTTCCACTTCTTCTCTTACCTTACTTGTCTTCCTCTTCTTCTCTTCCTTGGATTCCTATAATACCACCATTATTACCAGTCTTTATCACAAGTGAATCTTCTCTAAGTTTGAATAATAATTTTATTCTTAAATAATAAATCATAATTTCATTCAACTTCTCTTCAAATAAAACCACTTTCTTTTGATCCATTGGATTATTCAAGATATCTTAATCACCTTTGATTAACTTAGAGACATTATATATTGAGTATGAGTATCCCTTGATTCATCAACTAACCTACTTCATCAAATCAACTCAAAATATTTAACTTTTAAATAACCACGGCTTATTCATTCTTCACCATGGTGTGTTGTATGTTTATTTTATTAAACTTCTCTAAACTACTTTAAACTGCTTCTAAAACACCTTGTTCCATAGTGTGTTCTCCTCTCACAGTTGTAGACTGGAATATTTTTCTCACACCATAGAATGTTCCATGGTATGGTACTCCCTATTTTGAATCTATAACATTATAAAAGTGGTTCCACTTTACAAGTACAAGCCTCATAGATATTTCAAGGACTTATCAAAACATACACCATATGTATAACATGGTGTGGTCACCACCATTTTGATTCCTAGACAAAAACTATATATTTGGAAAACTAAGGAACCTTATATATCATAGATAAACTCTTACATATTACCTTTTTTATTTTTCTAATCCATAATCTGAGTAAATCGCAAAAAAGTCACCAAGTATTTGATTATAGTGTGTACAAGACTTATCATTTCTCATAGGGAAACTTCATAACTAAAACAACTTTAGAAATTCCCATTTAAAAGATGAAATCCTTGTTTCCTGACTATACTATATACTTCACTACACCAAAATGTAGTTTGGTTTTCTTACTCAGAACATGACTAACCAAAATGATTATTTCCTGAGCATCCATGCCATTTTAATTTCCAAACTAGCACCACGCCAATTTTTTTTATGATCATAGTGTGGTAATTTCACTTTCACTTCAAATGGATCTCTTCAATATCAAAATCTTTCTTATGATCTTTCAATCACTCCAAAACCTCAAAATAAACTTCACCTCCAATGAAATACTATGGAACACTTGAGTTTGAACATGATTTATGTGTTTATAATAAACAAAAAAAAATATCCAATACTTATTCAGCTTCTTAACACATCTGACTCCTCATAGATCTCAAAAAACTCCCCAAGGACACAACCTCTCTTGATCTCACTATATTATCCATTCATGGGTTCAAAAATCACTCCCTTTGTACTTTATTGGAAACCATTGAACATTAATCACGTTTCAAACTCATCACGCTTAGAAATGAATCATTATTTAATAATTTTAAGCTTGCATGAGAAAAATTGGTATAGAAAACAAGAACACTAAATAATAATATCATGTTGTATATAATAGTGACTTACATCCACTTATTCACAGAACTTGATACAATTTTAGAAAAAATTCTTCCCAAAACTACTTCTTAAGCCTATGTATAACAAGTTATTCCATACATTCTCACTAAACATGTTAGAATAGTTTAAAACCATGTTTAATTCACAAATTACCCCTTTTAAAAATCCTCTCTAAATATATGATCCTCTTAAATAATATAATTTCATGTATTCATGCTCAAAAAACATGTTAGAATGGTTTACAACCATGAAAGATTTATAGCTTACCTCATTTAAACATTCAATATAAATATATTATCCCCCTAAATAAGAGATCTATTCTCTGTTAGGTTAAACACATATTTTGGATATTCATCCTATATTTTTATTCCATCCCTTTTTAAATAAATTAAGGGAAAACATAAAAGGATTTATATTTTCTTTATCTCCCTTTGACAAAAATAATTCAATAAACAAGTGGGAGAGGATATAGAATTTCATATTTTAGCATTTAATGAGTGAAGGATGATATTTATTCTTCAACCTCCTTAGATTGGTTTTAAAATCTCCCTTTGACTAACAACCACTTGGATTAGCCATATTCTTCTTCAACTCCTTTTTTTAGATTGGGATAACACATCTTATTTATTGGGTCCATGACCACCTTCTTGTTAAACCATCAAAATATACTCCACCAGAACTTCATGTGTAAAAGAAACAGATTTGAAATGAACCCCACATATGACGCCCAAAGAATGGAAGACAAGAACACCCAAGTCACCTCACCATAATATAAAATCACCCAAAAAATGTAGGCAAAACTATCAAAAACAATGATTGGAAAAAACATGAAAGCAAAAGAATAACACAAAGGCTTACATGGTTTAGGTCTGTACCCTGATCTATGGGGTAATGATACTACACCTTTATTCAAAGTAATAAGAGGAATATTAAAATGATATTGATCTCACAATTTATTAAATCTTTATGGTTTTCTCATCAAAAGTGATCCACCCTACCTTTTATATCAGTGCCTTTCTAGTTATTACAGTTTCCACCACTATCCGACATTCGGGAGCTGAAGTCCACCTCCTCCAAGGTCCATAGAGTAACAATTCATCATGTTAAAGCATTATATTTCCTCAATCTGAATAGTTAGTTGATTATTCTCTTTTTTAAGATATCACAGATATAGAACCTGCATATCTTTCAATGAATGAACTTTTAATGAACTAAATCTCATTGCACCATCCTGTATCTTTTGGTAAATTAAAACCCATACATTATCACCCCATATAAATATAATCATTGGAAATAAGGCCATAGAATTTTACTCCTTCCATTGGTCTGAAATTTCCTCCCAAAAAAATAAATCTCACACCTCAACAATATCCCACTTGATATTTGTTTCAGTTTTGTGATTAAGTTTTCTGTCATCTCCCATACAGACTCCCTCCTTTGAAATTTCATAAAGTATCTACATAGTTCCCTAAAATATCTTCCTTTTGGTCAACCTAAACATACTGAGGCAAAGCACCACCTCATCACTTCCCAAGTCACATCCTTTTCCAACATTTCAGCTAGATATCGTGCCCCTTCGATCTTCCATAGGTCTAACACTATTTCCTCTAGAAACATCCAGATAAATGGTAATTAATCTAAATGTGATTCATCTAATAATGAAGAATCATATTTTGGTCCAAGTGAATCATGCTTTGTGAGACATAAACTAGTTTTCCAACTTCTATTTCTTTTATGAGATCCCCCAGCAACCACTTTAGCCATACCATCTCCTTTCTTGCTTCTGTAAAAGAAATGAACTCTTCTTCCATTTTAGAAATTGAAGCCATCAGTTGAATTTTGGAAATATCACTGACTATAATTCCACTAAAATTAAACATATATCTTTTAGTTATCTTCTATGAATCTTAATCTCCTCCAAATTCAGATTCTGAAAAACCTTGTAGAGGCTCATCTATTCTGAAGCAAAGTTCCAAGTCTTCAAAACCCTTCAAGTATCGAAGGATCCATTTCATAGCCTCTAAATTCTACATTTTAGGGTTCTCCATAAAAATTCCAATAACTCCCACCATATTTTCAATTTTTGGATGAGTACAAACCAGGAATTCATAGTGACTTCTCCTTAGATTGAAATACTCAACCAGAGGTGTGGTCACTGGTTTTACTTCCGAAAAACCAAATTGTTACACTAATTTCTAGATATAGTAGGACTAAGTTAGATATAGTGTATTGGAACCTCAGTCTCATGAAATCCTTATCCCAAAAATTATTTTTTTTGAACAAGATTCTTTATCTTGAAGATTTTGGAAAAATCAGTATTTAGCACATCAGTCCTTTCTTTCATCAAACCCGCTATCATCGTTTCATCCATATAAAGTAGAAGGATGATGAAATTTTCATCATAAAATACCTTCCCATAACAATAATGGTCATCATTTTTGTGGATAAACTTATATTCTATTATGAAATCATTGAACTTATTATACATATTCCATGGTTCTTGTTTCAAACCATAAAGGTTATGTTTGAGTCGAAACATAAGTTCCCAGTTCCATTGATCCTTTAAATTAGTCTGTTACTCTGTGCAGATCAATTTATAAAAATCATCATTAATGAATTATCATCTTCTCCAAATGAAGATCTTTCTATGAAACCATACTTAACACTATTCAGATAGTTGTGTACTTAACTACCAGAGAAAATATTTCATATAAATCAACTCCTTTATTATATTGAAATCCCTTCACAATTAGCCTATCATTGTACCTCTTCCTACCATATTCCTCTTCATTCAACTAATAAACCCATTTATTCTGAATAATATTCTTCCTAACAAGTCTCTCTATCAGCTCTCATGCCTCGGATACATGGAAGGACTCAAGTTCATTTCTCATTTTTAACTCCCACTATTTTGAATCCTTTAAACTACATGACTCTTTCAGGCATTTAGGCTCTCAATCATATATTAGAAATAGAAAATTCAATGTTCTCTTATACCTTTTCACTTGGAATATTTCCCTGATACATATCTACAGTTATCCCTATGATTAAGCTACTTTCAGTTTTACAAATTCTAGAGTGTTTACTTTTAGTGATCAAGATTAAACGATCCTTAAAGTATATGGTACTTTAGTCATAGGAAACACCATAGAAAATTGACCCCTTTCTTATAGTAACTCCATCAGATGGCCTAGTGATTTCTGAACTATTATGATTCTTGAATTTTTCAAAATAATTATATCTTCTGGACATCTATCTTGGTGAACCTCAACTTGAGATGACACATTTCTTTCATCATAATTTCCCTCCAAATTCTGATTCTTCTACAGGATCTCCCCATTGAAGATCACATTTTTACTTTTGATTTATTTTTGAGACTCATTATATCATAGTCAAAATCCAAATTCTTCATCACCATATATAATAAAGTAACACATTCAAGACTTAACCTCTATCTTGTCTTTTTCCTTAGTATCAACATGGAAATAGAAAAGTTCTTCAAAGACTTTGAGTTAGATCAAATAAACCTTTCTTATAGACCAATAATTTTTGAAAGTTTCTACCCAATGGTTGATTATGGACTATGATTGACTATGAACATCGTAGAGTTTACAACCTCCACCTAAAAAAACTTGGGGAACCCTATGTGAATCCTTATAATCATATATTTTTTCACTAAATTTTGATTCATCCTTTCTATAGCTCTATTTTACTCTGGTGTTCTTGGAATATACTTCTCAAATGAATCTCCTTCCACCAACAGAACCTCTGGAACTCCCAAATTCAGTACTCACCACCATTGTCTGACTATGATCACTTTAACTTACTTATGGTTTCCTTTTACTTCAAGGATATAAACTAAATAAAAATCCTGAACACCTTAGATTTGTGCTTGATTAAGTACACCCACACTTTGCATGTGTATTCATCAATGAAAGTTATGTAATAGAGTAAACCTTCATGAGAACGAACTAAAGATATACCCCAAATATTTGTGTGGTGAAAATCTAAGTTCTTATTCTTTTGTTTTTCCCTTTTATTTAGAAGGAAACCTTACACTTCTTTCCAAATACAGAAACCCCACAAGTTTCATACTTCATTGATTTGGTGTTTAGCAATACCTTAGTAGTAAGAACCTTTATTACCTTCTCACTGAGGTGTAAATTTTGTTCATACCAAATTTTAGTAGAATTAACTTCTCCAACATGCATGATTCCTTCTGATAAACCTATAAGATACAGGGTATTTTCCTTTTCTACTTTTTCTACTGCCATGGATCCATGTTAAATATTTCACATTCCATCCAATAACATTGTATAGAAACCCAATTCATTGAGTTTTTCCCTAGAAATTAAGTTATTACTTAATTCGGGGATGTGTCACACCCCTTACAAGTTAATAAAGATTATATTCCTTGTCTGGATTGAGATATCACCCATGCCAATAATCTTAAGAGCTTTTCCATCCACCATATGAACTCTTTTATATCTTCCAGATATGTAATTTTTCATACTCTCCCTATTTTATTTTCAATGGAATGAATATCCAAATTCTATCACCCAAGACTCAAGTGATTTAGTAGTACTTAGAAGAAAACCACACCTTTCCTTTGACACAAGGTTCACTGACCCAATTCCAAAAGTATATCATTTTTAGCACTCCCTCTGATCACTACAATCCTTTCTTAGGTGTCCTTTCATCCCACAATTACAACATAGGGGAGCACCTTCCACTAAGTTATTCATGCTTCATATCCTCCGACCTTTCCCCTTATAAGGACCTTTTCATCCATCATTATGCACTCTTCCTTCCATATTGTACATGTTTCTGAAAGATACCTGGATCTCCATCTGATGATTTTCTTTATTCAAGATTAGGTTGCAAAAATATATGAACTTTAAGTCTATATTTACATTGGAATTACTTATAGTAATCACCATCACATACCATGAATTTAGAGGTGAGGAAAATAACAACAGAACCCAAATTAGGTCTTTGAAATTTACCTTTACTAATTCCTTTTGACTTTAAATTACATTGAATTTATTAATATGATTGATTATAGACCTTATTTCTAAAATTTTCATACCAAAAATTTCCATTATCCATAATAATTTTTCCAACATAGTAGGCTTCTGATACATTTCAATTTAGGTCTTCATGAGTTCTGATGTGGTATTCACTTCTTAGATATTAAACACCACATTCTAAGAAAGTGGGATTCACATCATCCCAGTTGAATTATTATTTATCAATTCCTAATCTTCCATTTTCATTACTTATTTATTATCTCTATTCAATATAATATTGAGGTCTTTCTACAAAATATATTCCTTAGTCTACATTTTCCAAAAAAACAAAATTCATTCCATTGAACTTCTCCAGTTGTACCTTGCTCTCATTTAATTCTATCCCACTATGATTTTTTAACTCTCACTACTTTTAATCAACATAAAACAAGAGGTCAAGAATTTTTTATTGATATTATCCTACATATAAATGGGAATAAAAACACCACTTAACTGATATTTGAAACACCTTCACCAAGGCCTGATCCTCCAGAATCACTCCAAACATGAGCTATGATACCACTTATTAGTGTAGGTTAGAGATAATATGGAAAGTGGGAGTCAATTTCCTTAAAAAATTTAAAATGATGCTATAAAATAAAATTTCTTATCATGAAATTAATTAATTTAAGAATAAAATAATCAAAGTAAATCAATCGTAGTGGAAATAAAAACTATAAGTGAAGTGGAAATTAAATTTTTTAAATTAAAAATGAACAATTTGATAAATTAGTTCAGTAATAGATCAAGAATGATCTCCTAAATATCCTACCCTCAATAAATATTGAGAGGTTTATATTTCTCAATTGGTTTTAATGAAAACCAAGAACCAAAGAAGAAGAAAATGATCCCATAGTTTTTACAGAAATAAAGAACCAAAAAACCCTAGGTTTTAACAAAAACCAAGAACCAAGAACCCTCACTTTAATGGTGGTTAGAACCTAAAGAAGAAGATTAATAATATAGAGGTTTGTTTTTAGAAATCCTTTATAAAGAATTCAACTCCCTCTTAGAATAAATAAAGAACATGAAATATTAATAGAAATATAGAGTGAGGGAGAAGGTAGAAGAGGAGCCTTTAAAAATTAAAAAAAAAGAGCAATAGGCTCAAAGAGAAGAGGAAAAAAGGATTAAAGAAAATAAAGCATGCTTTCCTTTTAATTGAAAAAATTCATTATGGATTGATCAAGAATAATTTGATGGAAAGTATTTGTCATAGGTCTAAGATCCAAGCCTCCTTTGATGTATATTTATATACTTCATATCTGCTAGAGGAGTATTGGGTTGATTCAATCCATTAATGGGATAAAAAAATCTTTTTAAACAAAGAAATTAATACTTATTGACTATTCTAGAATGGATCATCTTGCAGCGTGGTAGACTTTGCTACATTTTGGAGGTGGACTTTGTGGCATAGGTATTTGGGCTATGGCATAGAGTCTAGAGTAACTTTTAGTGTTTATATTTATTTTTAGGTAGTTTTGGAATGGACCTTAAGTTTCATCATGGATGAATCTGGCATATAAGTTCTATAGCATAGTCATTTACCTTATGGTGTGGCCTTACCTGAGTTTATATGAACTGATGGTTAACCATGGTGTGGAATGCAAGATTTTTTCATGATCTTCTAAGAGGAAATTAGACTGAGCTACAATGTGGAATGGTCCTTCTCATTTCACTTTAGTTCCTATTCTATATATTTATGTGACATGGGTTAGAGGATTATTTCATGGTCTTCATATTTCCAGATTTAGTTTAAATTCTAGAACCATTGAACCATAACTTTCTTCCATATTTATACTCAAACAAGAATTTTAGAATTACATTTAATGATTTTGATCAAAAAAATTATAGGTTCGAAAATCTACCCCTTTTTATGATCATAAAAACTCATTTAAGCTTAAAAAATATATAAAAGATAAGAAGGAGGTGAAGAAAAAAAGAAAAAAGAATAAGACATAAAATAGGGAAAAGACAAAATATTTAGTAATACCATTTTATGAAAGCATATGTATCCCCCTTGATTCAATATCCTTATCTTCCTTTGAAAACATTCCATAGTAAAAGATATATATCCCCCTTTTTTACTTTCCTATAAACATTAGAATTTTATCCATATACATTAGAATTTTCACCCCCATAAACATTACTTTTCTCCCCTAAAAATATAGTTTTTCTCCCCTAAAAACATTACTTTTATCCCCCATTATTATTAGCTAAAATACTTATAAACCAAAATGGTTATATATATTATAGATAAAACATTCATAATATAATCAAAGTGATTATAAAAACATGATTTTTAAAATTTAAAAAATATATATTAAAAAAAGAATTTCAAAAAAAAAATTGAAAAGAGAAAAAAGAAGAGATGAGAAAAATAATTAAAAGATTTTCATTCCTCACTATCCCTTAATAAAATTAAAACATTCTAAAGTGAGTTATTTTATGAAGATATCGGCTAATTAAAGATTTATGCTGGTGTATTATAATATGTATCACCTTTTTGAATGTGGTATCTCAAAAAGTGATGTTGAATATCAATGTTTTTAGTGTGTGCATGATGAACAATATATCTAGAGATGCTTATGTCACTATAGTTATCTCATTTAATTAGAACATGAAGAAATGTTATCCCAAAATCTAATAGAGTTTATGTCATCTATATAATTTGGGTGCAACAACTCCCAATGGTTATATATTCCACTTCGGCTATATAAAGAGAAAATGAATTTTTCTTTCTACTACTCAGATAGATTAAGGAATGTCTAAGAAGGTGACAAGTCCCACTTGTACTTTTCCTATCTAGTTGACATTCACAAAAATCAGTGTCATAAAAACTTGATAGATTAAAATAGTTTCCTTTAGGATAAAATAAACCATGATTTTTATAACCTTATAAAATACAAAAAATCATTTTAAGAAATTATAAATGTGATTCTTTAGGATTGTATTTAAAATTAGTATAAAGAAAAACACTAAACATAATTTATGGTCGGGTTACAGTAAGGTAAAGAAGACTCTTAATCATACTTCAATAAAGTTTGTTGTCAACTTTTTTACCAGTTTCATCCAAATTTATCTTATAAGAAATACTCATAGTTGTATTAATTTCCTCATCATGATCCATGATAAAACACTTAAGTAGTTCATTATTGTATTTTCTTTGACTTATAAAATTTCCATCCCCATTTTGAGAGATTTGAAAACCAAGAAATAATTTTAGCACATCCATAATGCTCATTTCAAATTATTTTCTCATAATATTTAAAAATTCATTATAAAGAGATTCATTTTTTATCCAAAAATTATTTCATCAACATAGATTTGAATGATTAAAATAACATTTGTAAAACTTTCTAGAAATAATGTTGAATCTACTTTTACCATTTTAAAATCATTTGATAAAAGAAAACTAGTTAACCTTTCATACCAAGACTAAGGGTCTTGTTTTAAATCATATAAATACTTACTCAATGTGAAAAAGTAATTTGGAAGTTTTTTTATTTTCAAAACCATGTTTTTGTTCAACAAAAATATTTTCATAAATAAAAACAATTAAAAAATACTTTTAAGATCCAGTAGGAAAAGTTTAAAATTGAGATAGGTGGAAAATTCCAATAAAATTATTATGGATTCTAGTCGAGAAACGGGTGTAATGGTTCACCATAATTAATTACTTCTTCTTGATTATATCCTTTGGCTAAAATTTTATCTTTTTTATGTGTGATGTTCCCATGCTCATCTAATTTATTCATAAAAATTCATTTTGTACTAATAATGAGACGATCATTAGGTTTTTCAACAAGATTCCAAACATTATTACATTGGAATTGGTTTAGAACTTATTGCATATCAAAAACCCAATTTCCATAGTTAATAACATCATCAAGGTTTTTTGGTTCTAGAAAAGAAATAAAAATAATGATGCTCAACTTCATTTAAGATAGAAATTATATTATGAGTACCAGCTTTCAGATTTCTAATAATATTTTCCAAGGGATGGTCTTTGTATTTTTTTCAAAGCTTTAGGTAAATGGATAAAAGGAGATTCATCTTTTATAGTCTCTTTAGGAGAAGGTAGATAATTCAAAGTCAAATTATCAAGGTTATCCATATCTTCAAATTGGGATGAAGGTTTAGGAATATTTTCATTGAATTTGATATGAATGGATTGTTTAATGGTTTTGGTTCTTTTATTGAAGACTCAATGGGGTTTACTTGAGTTTGAGTACCCAATAAATATTCATTTTTCATATTTTTGATCAAATTTCCCTAGTTTTTATTTAGTGTTAAGAATATAACATTTACATCTAAACACTTTGAAAATGAAAACTTCTAGAATTTTATTTTTTTCAAAATTCTTAAGAGGTATTTTTTAGGAAGGGACTTACGAGAACATGGCTTATGATATAAACAAATTACTGACCATCTCAAACCAAAATTATTGAGGGATTTTGAAATTTTTCAAGAGGGGTCTTGAGATTTCTTAAAGAGTTTGATTCCTTCTTTTGAAAAAATAGTTTTTTTTAGGTGTTCTAGGAGCGGAAAAAGTATGATTATAACCTTATAAAGCACAAAGTTCATCAAACCCTTTGTTATCAAACTCTCTACAATGATCACTTTAAATGGATATTATTTTGATAATTTTTCATTTTCAACCTTCTTGGTAAATCTTATGAAGACTTTACAAGCCTCATTTTTTTGTTCCAAGAAAAAGACTCAATTGAATCTTGTATAATCATCGACAATCACAAAGTAATATGATTCTACTCCAATACTTTTGACTTGAGTTGGTCTAAATTATCAAGGTGAACAGTGTCAAGGTCTTTAGAGGTCAATACTACTTGTTTATATTTAAAAGTGGTTTTTTTTACTAAGTTGGAAAGGTTCAAAAACAACATTATCTTTGAAATGAAATTTTGGTAAATCTTGTTCTAGATGATGTCGGTTGAGCTTGACGAGGGTTTGTGTGTGTGCTGTAGTGACTAAGGCATCCATGAAAAATTCAATACTTGATATCTTGAATGCTAAAAAATTCAACATTTTATGAAGAAATATATTTTTAAGTTGATAATATAATCATTTTAAAAATGAAAAGTGGTAAGAAAATGGTTTCATTTGAGATTAAAACTTTACAAATATCATTTTCAAAAGTTATTTTAAATCCATTATCAAAAAGTTGGCTAATTATTAGAAAATTTTGTTTTAAAGAATCAATGAATAAAACATATTTATTAAGCATCAAATTGAGAAAAATGATTGCACCTATATCGATGATTTTCCTGCTTGAATTTCCACTGAAAGTCAGGTATCCTCCATTGAGGTTTCAAGTTGATTAAATTCAAAGGGATCATCACACATATGTAGATATCATCCACTATCCATGTACCATGTTGATTTTTGGTATTTACTCTTTAGACACATTCCCTGCAAATTTAATAAATTAAGATTTTGATACCCAGATTTTGGGTCGACATATGTTAGCTAAGATGGATTTTGGTACCAAAATTTGTTTTGAATATGAATTTTGAGATAAGATATGTGATGATAGATGGATACATTTTGGTCTACCATATCGAGTGTTTTTTCAATTACATTCATAAATTAGATGCCTTATTTTATGAAAATAATTAATAAATTTTTCTTGAGAGAACCCTTTTACAAAAGTAGTATTTCTTTAAGAAATAACATTATTTGAAAGAACCAAAACCAAAATTATTTTTAACATGTCATTGCGGTCCCAAAATTTTATTTATAGTTTTTACACCTTGGGTGAATTTCATGATATATTTTTTGAGATCATCCATGGTTAATTGTAACTCATTCACATTCAATTAATCATTCAATTTTTTCAATAATTCATATTTTTGTATTATGATTTGATCTTTTCTTTAAGCACTTGATTATAATTATTTTTAAGTTATTTTTACATTGAAGTTAGTTTGAAAAAACCTTCTTCAAGTTGATCAATATAATATTTTATAACTTTGTAGCTTAGAAGATTAGAAGAAAATGAATAAGAAGATAAATTTGAGGTGGAAGAATATGAGTTTGAGTTTACTTCATTATTAACCTCAACATTGGCCATGATACTCTTGGTGCTTTCATCATTTGACTCGCTTGAGGAAATAGAATCATCACTTGCAATATAGGTTGAAACCTTGAAGGATTTCATGCTTTTATTTTTATTCTCCTTATTCTTCTTTTTGATCAAGGTGAATTCTGTCCATATGCATCCCTTCTTTTTGCATTTGAAGCACGCCATTTCTTGTCCACTTTGATCATCCTCCTATTTGGTACATTAGTATGATTTCTTTATTTTGAAGAATGTGTTCATCTTCTTGGCTGGAATATTCATTTCATCGTCATCATTAGAGTAGTTATTAGTTTAATTGAAAGTAGTCATCTTTTTATCCTTGACTTCTTTGGCTTCTTTATCAACTTGTCCCTTCATTGTGGTCTCATAAGTCATTAGAGATCCTATTAGCACCTCGACCAACATGTTCTTTATATCCTTCACTTCTTGGATTGTTGTCACTTTAAGCGCCTAATTTCTTGTTAAACCCCAAAGGATTTTCTTGACTAATGTTTCTGAAGTAAGAGTATCACCAAGAGAATTTTTACCATTGAATGTGTCGGTAAAGCACATAAACATATCAATAATAGATTCATTATGATACATACTAAAACTTTCAAAAAAAATTTTATACATATCAAGTCTAGTAAGTTTAACTTTATTTGTTCCTTCAAGAGTAACGTCTAAGATTTTCTAAATATCATGAGTAGTTTTTCATGTAGATATATGATTAAAATCATTTTGGTCTAAACCACAATATAGGGAATTCATAGCTTTACCAACTAATTAAAAAGAAGCAATATCATTACGAGTCTATTTTTCTTCTTTTTCACTGGTAGGAATATAACAATACATAACAATTTTCCATATAGGATAACCAATACTTCTAAGAAAGTTTGACATATGTGTCTTCCAATAACTATAGTTTGAACCATCAAAATAAAGTGAATGACCTATATTTCTCTTCAGGAGTATCGTGGGAATTTGAAAAATAATCCATTTTAAAATAGATCAAACTTTGAAATCAGTTAATATTTGGAAAATAAAAAATAATTTTTGAAAATAATGATATTTTTGTGAAAAACACAAAGATTCTATCTGAGATACCAAATGTAGGTCAAAGGTAAGATGGCAAGAGGGGGTAAATTTTCTTTAAAAATAATTTTAAAATGATTCTATAAAATAAAAGTGATTATCATGCAAACAATCGACTTAAAAATAAAACAATCAAAATAAAGTGAGCGTAGAAGAAATAAAAACTTTAAGAGAAGTGGAAATTAAACTATGGAAATTAAAAGGGCACACTTTGATAAGGGAGTTTGTAAATAGCTCAAGAATGAGCCCTTTCTTATCCTTCCCTCAAGAAATCTTGAGAGGGTTATATTACTCACTTGGTTTTAATGGAAACCAAGAACCAAAGATGAAGAAAATAATCCCTTGGTTTTAATTGAAACCAATAACCAAAGAAAAATTCCATTGGTTTTAATAGAAACCAAGAACCAAGAAGCCTCACTTTAAGGGTGGTGAGCACCTAAAGAAGAAGATTAAGAAAATAGAGGGTTTTTTTACAAACCCTTTACAAAGCACTCAACTCTCTCTTAGAAGAAATAAAAAAATATGAGAAATAGAGAGAGAAAAAGAGAGATAAAGGTGGAAGAGGAGCCTTTAAGAATTACAACATGGGGAAATAGGTTCAAAGAGGAGAAAATCAAGGATTGAAGAAGATGAAGCTTGGTTTCCCTTTAATTAAAAAATATCATCATGGATCGATCAAGAATAATTCAGTGGAAAACAGTTGTCATGGTTTTGGATCCAAGCCTCCTTTGATGTCTATTTAAATCCTTCATATATTCTGGATGATCCTTGGGTTAAGTCAAGCCATTAATAAGCTAAAACAAAGATTTTTAAACTAATAAATTAATTATTTTTGACTGTTCAAGATCAGAGTATCTTGCAGTGTGGTAGAATTTGTTGTATCAAAGAGGTAGAATTTAAGACGTAGGACTTTAGGCTATGGTGTAGAGTTTGGAGGAACTTTTTAGTGGTTTTATTGATTTCAAGGTGCTACAGTGTGGCCCTTAAGTTTCATCGTGGATGACTCTGGCGTAAATTTTTTTGGTGTAGTCATTTATCTTGCAGTGTGTCCTTACCTAAGTTTATAGGAACTGAGGTTTAACCATAGTGAGGAATATGGGATTTCACTATGATTTTCTAAGAGGAATTTGCACCGTACTATATTGTGTCATGGTTCTTCTCATTGTGTTGTAGTTTCTATTCTGCAACTTTCTTTAGTGTGGAATAGAGGGTTGTGGTGTGGTCTTTATATTTCCAGATTGAGTATAAAATCCAGAACCTTTGAACTTTATTTTTATTCTATATTTTCACTCAAAAAGGTTAGAAATGCCTTTAGTGATTCTGAAGATAAAAAATAAATTGAGGTTTAACAATTCGGTGTACATCCACCTTCTAATTAAACTATCAGAAGATACTCCACGGGAACTTCACTTGTAGAAGAAATAGCTCTGGAATGAACCTCGCATATGACACCTGGAAATTGGAAGACAAGTGTGCCCAAGTCACCACACCACAACTTAAAACCACTAAAAGAACACAAGAAAGACTATTATAAATAATGATTGGATGAAACTTGAAAGGAAAAGAACAACACAAAGGCTTACATAGATCAAGCTTGCACCCCAATCCATGGGGGGATATTGCTTCATTTTTATTTAAAGTAATGAGTGAAATATTACAATGATCTATATCTCATAATCACTTAAATAGTTATGATTTCCTCATCACTAGTGATCCACCATACATTTTATAGTAGAATCCTTTCGGTGCTTACAATCGTCACCGCCATCTGACTTTGACGGGTTGAATTCCACCTCCTCTGATAACTAGAGAGGCACTCTTCATCTGGCCAAATCATTCCACCACCTTTCAAATATATCGTAGATATGGAACCCTTCATATCTTTCGATGAATTAACTTCTAATGGACTGACTCATGATGCACCAGTCTACATCTTTCAGTGAACTGACACCCAATTGTTGTTGTCCCATATCCATCCAGTCATTGGAAATAAGGCCACCATATTTTCATTCTTATGTTGGCCTAAAATTTCTTCCTAAAAAATTAAGCTCATGCCTCAACATTTTTCTCAACTTTATCAATATAACATGCCAAAGATTGTTGAACCGACTCCTCTAATTTTGAGTGACCCACCATTATCAAATGTCATAAATCCTTTATTTGACTTCTTAACATCCTCCAAGAGCTTCAAATCTCCTATCATATGAGAGGAACATCCACTATCCAAGATCTATGGATGTTTCTTTTATGGTGATTTGTGTGAAACGTCAACAATCAATGAATTCTTATTTCCTTTATCTTTCTTCTTCTGAGACTTTTGAGTATTAAACTTCATATTTAGTTAGGAAATTATAAAGGTAAGAAGATCCTCAACAAAGTAACCGTGTTGGATATAACTTCCAAAAACCTCTTCCAATGGTTGGAACTTATTCCCAACCTTCGATCCTCCATTTTTATATTACTTATGAACTTTTCTCCTTTGAGTTAATTTACTCCCCCTCAAAAAAAATCTACCATAACCTATAGATTCATGGTGATATTGGTACTTAAACCAAAATCTTCTTTCAATGTTCCCAAATCCTCCATAGTGCCAACAATATCCATAAAATACATACTTTTCTCTAAAAATAGCTTGTTGTATAGATATCAACACATGCTCTATTGGGCATGTATTGTCACAAAAATACTCTATGAATCTTATTGATTTTGATGCTCACAAATACCCTTATTTGTTTTACCAATAAAATTACTTTAAGTTTTTTTCAGGAATATATTTCTTGAGAAATTTATCTTATTTATGGGTTAAAGTTGTTGTCTAAAGTGTTCTAGATATGTTTTTAAGTAATCTAGAAACATTGTTCATATCTTATGTTTTAAGTAGAATGTATGGTTTGTGTACCCTATATTTTGAGTAAATGTATGGATTAAATACCCTATATTGTTATAAAAGTATACATCATAATCATACTTTTTTTAAGAAACCCTATGTTTGTAAAACTAACGTACAGTTCAACAACCCAATGTTTTGAAGTTAACTATATATTATCAATCGTACTTTCAAAGTTAACCCTGCGTTTAAATTAGTCAGTTGTAGAGTTTAAACTCAAGATATTTTCTGAGTTTTCTAAAACGGTCTCTCCGTAATTAAATATTTTTTTAAAGATGGGTAAATACCGATTCAAAGGTTGATGTTCAACAGATTAAATCAACCCAATTTCTAAGGGAAGTTAAAACTTTCTTTGAACGTTTTAAATTCAAA
Organism: Viscum album; assembly: GCA_963277665.1. Lineage (NCBI taxonomy): Eukaryota > Viridiplantae > Streptophyta > Magnoliopsida > Santalales > Viscaceae > Viscum > Viscum album. The sequence continues at coordinate 69,247,454 of OY728154.1, forward strand.
TATTCATGATTTGTAAGGTGATATTTTTTTATCTATTTTACTGAAAGAAAATCGAGTTTTTATTGTGTGGACTCTCTTGGAATCCATTATTTTAGACCTCCTTAATCCTTGTTTGTTGTGTTTTGTGTTTTTTTTTTGACCTTTTACTACCATGCGGATTTATTAATAAAGTATTAAATCTTTCAGTTCAATATAATTCAAAAAGAGAGGATCTTTTAAAAAGAACAAACATCTCTGTTATTCTGAAGAACTACACTTTGAAGACATACATGTTTTGATCTTGTGTTGTTTAACTATTGTTTTATTGTTGTATTTCTTGAAGATCATTTCCAACCAAGATCTATTTGAAGTTTTTCTTTCTTGAAGACACTTATCTATGAAGAAGAATATCCATTATCTATCATTTTTTGCTGCAACTATTAGCTAAATTTGTTTCTCAATCAAATCAATTAATCTTGATTTATTAGAGTATTGGTTGCTCGTACTCAGTAATGGTGGAGTGTCAACTTCTTGTTCTAAGTTGTGGATATTTCGGCTCTCTGTAAAAGACCTATTATAAAGGTGTCAACTTCCTGCACTCAGTTTGTAGAGGTTTTATAATAAGAGGACCTGTTTAGTGAAAATCATCAAGCTCGCTGAGAAAGTGTTGGTAGAGTGGACTAGGGGTTCTTTGTGCCCTGAATCACTATAAAAATTACTTTGTTCGTCTTCTCTATTTTTCCACTGCATAACTTTCTTAAAGAAGAGAATGTTGTATATCTTCATAATATATAAAGAAGGATAAAAGTTTGAATCTATCAATATTGTTAAAAGAACATAAATCACCCCCCTCTTGTGTATCTTTTTATTATTCTGACCCAATATGCTCTTCTTTCATCCTTTGCCCATCAATTTTGGAACCTTTTTGTGAACCAATATTTTGATAGACTCCCAACACTTTCCTCTTCATATAATAATTATTTCTAGCCTTTTTTAATCGCTATTTATAGTAGTTTTTACATTCAAATCAGGGTTACCATAATTTCCATATTTCTTATAATCGTCTTGTTTTTTCCTAAATCTGACTTTCTTCACTTATGACTTGAATCAGTATTTCCACCAACACTTCCAAGATCTTTTTCAATCTTTGAATGTGAACTTTATTGGTCTACTTGAATCTCATCATTTTGTGAGACTTCAACTCCTTTCAAAATATTCTTCTTTGAGCTTTCTCCAACTTCTTAAATAGAAATATGAGAGTTAAATTTATGTTTGTATGATTTATATTCTACATCAAACAATTTCTATTGTAAAATCTTAAGATTTTTCTCCTTTTATTTAACCTCCATTTCCATGTCAGTATCCATCCACTTATCTTCAACAAGAAACTCCTTCAACTTTTTAATCTCTCTTTTCAACCTTGACTCTTTCTCAACATGTAAGTTTCCATTAGTGAAAGATAATTGACAATCCTTCTTTAAACCATTGTTCTCTTTTTTCAAATGAGAAATCTTCAAGAGACACTCTTTGAGTTCCTGCTTTATCATAAACTCTATTTCTATCTCTTCTTCACTTTAATCATTGTTGCTCTCATCACTTGCGAATTATTCTTCATTCACCTTTTCAATTAGCACCCTTTCATCAACTTCACTGGATGTCTCAACTTCTTCATCATCCTCACAACTATCATTGTCTTCAAGTTAGATAATAAATTTCTCTTCTTGAATTTAGATAAATTATTACCTCTCCCATTTGAAGAATATTTTGATACTTCCTTCTTTGAGGAACTTCTTGGTTTCTCATCCTCATCTTCACACTCTTCATCTTCATATTATTTCAACCTTAGACAGTTAAATATCCAATAGATCCGCACTCAAAACATTTAAGTGGAAGATTTTCTTGAAACTTCCATTTTCCACTTCTTACACTTCTTGAAATAAATAATATAATCATTTCAAATTTCATTCCATCATCTTCTTCATCAATAGAATCTTCCTCGTCTTCATCAATTTCTTTTCAACTATTTTCTTTCTTCAATGATTTTAAATAGATTTCCCAATAAGCCTTTATCTTCTTCTTGAAGACACTTTCCTTCTGTATTTCATAAGAAATAAGAATGCTATGTAGATCATCCAACGAAAGTGTGCCCAGATCACAATCTTTGAGTGTCGAAACCTTTGCATCAAATTTATATAGCAAGATACATAGTATATTCTCAACAACCATATAATCTTTCAACTTCTCACCAAAACATATGATGGCGCTCACAGTTTCATTTAATCTTGTGAAGAAGTCATCCATTGTTTCATCATTATTCATCTTGAGATCTTCATGTCTCAATCTTTAAACTTGCAACTTAGCTTGATTCACTTTAACATTGAATTCATAAATATTTTCTAATTTATCTCAAATGCCTTTTTCTTTCTTGATCCCTTTAACCTTGAGAAACTCTTTCTTTAGAAGAGAGGATATGATGGAATTCTAAGGATGACCATCATTCACTAGATTCTTCCTATCTATTGTTGTCATCGAAATACATTCAGTATGAGAAACAAAACCATTAGTGGAAACCTCCAAAACATTTAGACTAATATACAAAAGACATGGTGGCATCCGATCTTTCTAGATATAATAATTTTTTCATCGAAGGGGGGAATCCCCTTGTTGTTCATTGAATTAATATTGTCCATGTTCGCAATAAAAATTCAGAGACCATAAATTCAACCATAGAGGAACACATTATTGATTCTAAAAAGAGAGAAAAAAATCGAACACCAATTAAGTTCAACAACCTTCACAACAACATACTTCAAACTTCTCGATCTTTATATAAACCTAGACTACTTTGATACCACTTGTGGTGGCCCCAGGCATGGTGTGGGTTCATTAAGAGGGGGTGAATCAATGAACAATTACTCCATTTTACCTTTTATAATTTCTTCCAAAATCAACCTTCGTCACTTGTTAGAGTGAGTGATCTCACTACTTAGCTCACACACACCGAGGAAAGCAAACAAACAAGGACATTTGATGTACAAGGTTCACTACTCAAAATGAGTAGTTAATCCTAGCATAATCCAGAATCACTCGAGACCACACGATCCACTAAAATCTCTATTCTAGATACAACAAGAAGGGTTTATCCAACAACTCGTGTTACAAAAATACAACACAGCAGTCTTTCAACACAATAAGAAAGGGTTCTGCCTTTATCAAACTTATTCACAACATTCTCTTGCCTTCACTAAGGTAGGGATTATCATTTTCCTCAAAATGATTGTCTCCTGAAAATTGTATAGTGCTCCCACACTTCTTCATATTGTAGAAAAGGTGTGACTTCCTTCTTCCTCAACACAAAACACGATTGTGATGATCACACACAAACCAAGTGTGTATTCTTCCTCCTCTTCTTCCCTTACTCTACTTCTCTTCCTCTTCTTCTCTTCCTTTAATTCCCATAATACCCTCATTATTCCTAGTCTTACATCATAAGATATTCTTCTATAAGTTCGAGTTTGAATTTCAAATTCAAACTCACAGCATCCTTTAACTTCTCTTCAACTACTCTCACTTCCTTTTGAGCCTTTGGATCATTCAAGACTTGGTCACCTTTGATGTACTTAGAGACATCAGAGATCAAGTATGAGTATTCCTTGAGCCATCAACTGAGCCACATCATCAAATCCACTCAAAATATGGAACTCTTCACTAACAATGGCTTGTTCATGATTCGCCACATCATGTTGTATGTCATTTTGGTCCTATTACTCTAAACTGCTTTGAAATCGCTTCCAAAATGCTTTGTTTGACGGTGTGTTCTCCCCTCACAATTTTAGACATAAATCCTTTTTTCACACCATGGCATGGTCCACGGTGTGGGACTCCCCGTTTTGAACTTTAGACAACCGCCAAGTTGTTTCACTTCACTAGGAACAAGCCTCCTCAACATTTCAAGGACTTCTCAAAACGAACACCATAGGTAGACCATGGCGTGGTCACCACTGTTTTGATTCCCAAACAAATACTTTATATTTTCAAAAATAAGAAAGCCTATATATCACAAATAAACTCTTACGTATTGTCTGCCAATTTTCTAATCCATTCTCCAGGTAAATCACGCATGAGCCACCACGGCTTTGATCGCAGTGCCTACAAGACTCGATGTTTCTCACAAGGGAACTTCTCAACTGAGAAGCCTTTAGAAACTCCCATTTCAAAGATGATCTCCTTGTTTCTTGACTATCATGTATTTCACTCCACCATGATGCAGTCAGGCCTTCTTCCTCAAACAAGGACTAACAAAAATGAATGTTTCCAAAGCATCCATGCTGTTTTAATTTCCAGACCAATGCCACACCCATTTTGTGTATGATCATGGCGTGGTGATGTCACCTGCACTTCAAACAACTCTCTTTAACATCACAACTTCTCCCATGATCTTTCAATCACACCATAAACTAAAGAATGAACTTCACTTCAAATGAAATTCTATATAAAACTTGAGTTTGAACATGATTTATAAGTTAAAAAAATAACACAACAATCATATCCACTACTTCCCCAGCTTCTCAACATTACTAACTCCACTTGGGTCTCAACAAACTCTTCAAGGAAACTACCACTTTTCATCTCACCATCTTCATCATTCATGGGCTCAACAATAAGGGTTGTTAGTGCCACCTGCCACCACCCACCTTTGGAAATCCGGAGAGTCATGTGAGACTCGAAATATCTAAAATGAGCCCATGAAAGATGAAATGTCAAAAATATGAGTATAGAAAGTATGATGTCACTACCATGTCTCCACTAAAGCCCCTCTCGAGCTGGTAATGAGATAGAAGTGACCCTCGAAGCCTACCTCCAAAAGTTCATGAGTTGGAAACTAGCACCAAAGGTATAAAATACACAATATGGGAGGCATTAGGGTATTTTATCCCAAGAAAACAAATAAATCACCAATCAACACCATCTCCATAAATAAAATAACTCATAATCCCAATAATGATATTATATGCTTGTGATGTTATAAAGGGAAAAGGGATCTCTAAAGACAATGCCAAAATAACCAACTCATATAACAGTGACACCAACACCAATTTACTTTTATGTTGCAAGCTAATAATTATCATCCTGACCGCCAACTTCGCCCTAAAAATCCCTAAAAACAGTATTTAGAAGTAGGAGTGAATATATGAGAATAATCAATAAGTTCCGCCGAAGAAAGTCTTGTGCCAAATTGGATGAAGCTTTCTAAAGCCTCGGTGGCTAAATAGAGAAACAAACCTATCCCTTATCCTAGGTCAACTACAAACCCATCTCACCATGGGCTCACTCATTGAATTTACATTCAAGTATAGTATAGTAAAATCATGAAAATATATCAGAGGTTCCTTGCACCCCTATTCCCTGATGATATAGTCACCCTCACATCCCAATGGCATACATCATGGAACTCTCGTCCCCTATCATAACAACATTCCACAATCACAATCAACATTCAGATACCATAGGCAAACACCACATCCACATAACCACAACCATATACCAAATCTGTATAACCATAGCCATATACCACATATGTATAACCACAACTACATACCACATCTACATGACCACAACCACATATCTTTATCATCTCCACGTGACCACACTACTTCCATAAAGAGGAGCGGTATAGGGGGTAGTCAGTCATCCATATCACCCACATCCTGGGTATTTGGGGGTTCACTTGGTACCTAAAACTTCATATGGGTGTCGGTTAGGTTGCCTGACTCGAATAGTATTAAGAAATAACAAAACATACAATTGATATATATAGTAAAACACAATCCCAACCTAGGGTCCACTTCCTATTAAACACTTATATAACCAAAAAACATTTTCACACCATCACCACCATGCGACAACAACAACCGCTACCGCCTCTAAACACAGGACATGCCAACACCCCAACCACACAACAATCACACAATCTATTCATATCTCATATATCATTACTAATTCCACATTAATCATTTACTAACCACATTAACAAATGCTCATCATTTGAAACGCACCACTAATAACTTTCCACACATTACAACATTCTTATTTATTTACCACACATATTCTCACCATTTTAATTTAGTGTATTCGCTACTATTTTAATTCAACATATTCATATTCCCATTATTCAATTCTTTCATTAGTTCAACACATCCTATATCCTAGGAAAGTACAACACCCTAACCAACCCAACCCCGCCAAGCTACCCCAACAATGAATCACATCAACAACCACACCAAGCTTATTCCTCTTCAACATCTATCAAACTGCACTAAAAACTGTACTAATACCACAAACAATTCAACAGTAAAATTCCACCACAATAATCTAACTATTCCATTATTCACTGCAAATTTATCAATTTCCCACTTCATTTTCAACACAACAAGTAGTCGGCAAATTCTAGATTTTTATTTCTTTAATACATTACCATCTTCTAATTTACCCAGGAAATTTAAAACATAATTCCACACATACAGTAATCAATTTTACCCACAGTAGCATGCTCATCATAATAATCAAGAGACAGCATGAATGATAAAAAGAGAAATCATATAAAGCATATATGACCCACTTCCTTAGTTTAATTCAATTGTTTATCTTAATTAAGACCAATTCCATATCCTTTCCCAAACAAAAGCTGAAGCATGTTCAAACTTGCTAAAAATAAAGGGAGAATCTAAATCTCCTACCTCGAACAAACTTTAAAGTGACAAAACAATAAAAAGAGATGAAAATTGATGATCAAATTCCCATAACCTTGCAATGAATCATCCACTAACCCGCAATTCATCACCCTTACATCAATCCACCACTATGATCATGTATCCACCACTACCATACCTCCTCAATATGGAAGAAACAAGAGAAGAGATGGATTAAGGGAAGAAAGGTACATTAGATCTTGGATATTCGACCCCATAAAGCTAAGGACTTAAATATTGACCCAGGGAGGCAAAAATCACCAAGGAGAGATACCAAAGTTTCCTAGGGTTTCAAGGTCGAGGGAACTAAAAAAAAGACCTCAAATTTATATCAAAACTTAAGGGATTGAACCACGTGTGCTGAGCTTAAACCACGTCTTGGTTTAGCTCGATCGACATTGATCTGAAAACCATGGTACATTAAAATTCCTGCTCCTTAATTCTTTTCAGTCATTTCATTTTACAAAACGTGACCCCAACAGAACGACAACGTGGTCCTTCAAACCATGACTGTTTTTCTTGGATTTATCTACACCCCTAATGACAAAACCACGATGTGTTGTTCACCAAACCACACCATTTTCCACCACAACAAACAACCGTGAATTTTTTGCCTCCCCATTGCAAACAGGTATCCCACCAAACTCGACCCCAAACCATGATAAAAAATGGGGAAAATCCCAATGAACGTGTCATGGTTATGATTCACATCCTTTAGAATTAAAGAAAATCCTAGGAAAAATAGAATAAGATAAAAACTTACACCTCATGAGATATCTAAGGAATCTATCTAACAGAAAAGCTCAGCGCAGCACAAAAGAGAAATGAAAATTTTGATCATCTCAGGACTAAACTGAATCTCAACTGACTACAAGGATCACAACTCAAAACAACTTCGGATATTAAACCCACATCTATGACTCTTGCTTCTACGTACATTCCTTTAAGTCACCATGTCTCCACAAGACATGAACCAAAAAAGAATGACGCGTCCTTATAGCACCTTCTCCTAATAATCCTGAATCTCAACAGACTACTCTACAAACATCAGATCCTCCCCAATATCTAATTCACCTCAATCAATGACATCGAAGTCATCGTGAAGAAGTTACAATATATGGAAGACACCATGAATCTGATCCATTTGAGGTGGAAGACCAACTGATATGTCACCTCCTTATCCCTCCAAAACCTCAAAAGGTCCAATGAACTAAGGAGAAAACTCACTGCCTCTTCTGAACCTCTATTGCCCACAATGAGGAGAAACCTCCAAAAAAGATATAATCACCTACATCAAACTTTATAGGTCTCCTCTGATCTTTATAAAACTTTTAACAGTCCTAAGAAACCTTCACGCACTCATGAATCACATGCACTTTCTCCATCATACTTTGAACCAAATCTAGTCCAATGATCGCCGACTCTCCAACCTTGATTTAGCACAATGGTAATCTGAAAGGCCGCCCAAACAATGCCTTGTATGATGTCATGCCAATAGAAGTCTAATCCCTGTAATTATAGGAAAACTCAACCAAAGGAAAATGATTTGCCCAAAATGATCCAAAATCAGCAACACTCGCACACAAGTCCTTCGGTGTCTAGATCATTTGTTGTATCGACTTTTCCATTTGAGGATGGAAGGTTGTGCTAAAGGAATAACCAGGATCCAAAAGCACACTACAAACTCTTCCATGCTCAAGACATAAAATAAGGATCCTAATTAAAGATGATCATTCGTGGAACCTCATGTAACCCCACTACGTCCTCCAAATAGGGCCCCTCTAACCACTACACTCAACTTGTTGACTACCAAGAAATGAGCCAACTTCATCAATTGGTCCACAGCAACACAAATGGAATCATATCCTCAAGATCGAGGAAACATTTTCAAAAAAAACATGGAAATATCCTTCCATTTCTACTTATGCAAAACTGCATCTTGCATCGCAACGGAACAAACAATTTTTCATAGAATAGTACCTGATGCTTACTATGCATCAAGAGCATCTCCTTGAACTATGTGATCTCTCCATACTTCCACCTTAGGATCTCCCAGCTAGGACTTCTCTGCCTATTAATTAAAACAAGGGAGAATGCAATGTCATTTGAAACGAGAAAAATCCATCATTGACTTCCTCAATATCTAGATACAAGGCTACAAGCTCCTCCATCATCCCCCACTCATCCACAACCTCATGAGAAACATCACATCAGGTTTTCCTACTCAACATATCAACTACTACATTGCCTTTTCTTGGACTATAAGATATTTCGAATTCAAAATCCTGTAGGAATTATGACCATATTCACTGATGCAAATTCTAATCATGTTGAGAGAAGACATATAACAGGATCTTATGGCCGATAAAGACTGCAAAGCACTCTCTGATGGGACGATGTTGCCACAGTTTCAAAGAAAACATCACTATCACAAGCTTGAGATCATGAGTGGCATAATTACACTCATGAGGATATAACTGTCAAGACTCATACAAGATCACTGCTCTCTTCTGCATCAACACACAACTCAGACCAAGAGGTAAAGTGTCACAAAAGACCTCAAACATAACTGATCAGACATCGAATGAACAAAATATTTTTACCTATTCTAACCTAGTATAGAGGAAAGTATTGTCAATCCCACAAAGAAGGTGGTGTGTGTTTAATGGATTGAACAAAAATCTTACAAAAACAAGCATATATATCAAGGTTGCTAATCTGTTAAGCCCTAATGAAAATAAACTGGAACATAATGCATAGAAAGCAGTGTTAGAAACAAAACAATGAAAGAAAGTGATAGGCACTAAACAGTGAAACAGATGAATTCTATTCATATCAGCAATTACAATGAGAATAAATTACAGTAGCTATGGAGGAAGATGGAGGAAGAGAAAAGAAAAGAACAGAGGAAGAGGAGATCCCCGAATGGCGCTGCACCCTAGGCCGATGCCTTAACCCACCCTTAGCTGCTACTGAATGCATTTCTAACAAAATACATACCCCCCTCTAACCGCTAGGTCCTACCTTTAGAATCTTCCTCTAACAGCTCGACAATTACTCCCCTACCCATGACAGTTAGGGAATGTACCACCCCCCCCCCTCATACAGTTGCATGCCAGCCCCTTTATTGCCCGTGATCCTATCAATAAGAGTTGACAGAGAGAAATTAGGTGTATTAGACCAATGATGCTAGACTAAAAAAAACATCTTGAGAAAATAGTATGTCATGACCAGAGAAAACGTGTAGAAAAATGTGATTGGAGTCACATCACTCTCGCTCAGCCAACCACTTAATTTTTAGGGGGCAATGACATTTAACGGCCAAAAGAGGCCTTAATTCCAGTTAAGGACCAGCTCCTTTTTAGACCATAGTATCAAATTTAATTTGAAAGTATATAATCTTTTTGGTCCTCATTTGGCATTTTGTCATGTTTTTGGTCCCAAACTGGAATTAACTGTCTGTTTTGATTCTATTCTGGACTGTCATTTTCCCTAATTTTTATCGAAGAAAATCCGTCAATAATCATTCGATATTAATTGAATTCCAACATGGAAGAAGATTTAAGTGTTAGCTGTCATCCCTTGAATCTCATCCAACACTTCTAGAAAACAAGTGTTCGATGTTTGTCACCTCTGAGTTGAAAAGCAGTAGAAGAAAATATCACAGGGAGAACGAAGACACTAAAAAGTGCAGTAAGAGTTGCAGTAAAAAAATGTTGTTGAACTTAGTATCTACTGTATAAATCTGTCGATTTCAAACAGAAAAATGAAAATAATCTACTATGAGAAATAAAACTGTTACAATCCATCACTTCTCAAATGTGAGGTCAAAAATATTTCACAGTAGATGAAGAAGGTCCAAGAAAACATTGCGAGTCCTGATAAAATTAATTCCAGAACAATAAAAGAAATCATACCAACATCATCAGTTCTACTCCCAAGTCTTGGACTGCTCCCTGTGTATCTCCAATCTGTTTCATTGTTGCAGCTCGATTCGGGTCCCCTTCTCAACTATTCAAGTCTGAAATCTTTCCATCGGTCACTGTGTGTCCCCTTTGGGTCTCACTTCCCTCTTTATAGCTGATCTCGCTTGTTCCAGAACTCCCACTAGAAAAGTAACAGTGCGTGTAAGTCTCCTTCGGTCTCCAGTTTTGAACTCTGGTAGCTTAGCTCAAAGCCACGTCATCTCTTCACTCTGACATTCACAACTGATTTAAATAGAGATCCAAAAACTCAGACGAACGAACGAACTCAAATGAAGTAAAAACTAGAATTGGATGATCCACGATGCTGATCAGCGGTACGAATCATCAGTGTTGAGACTTCACTCCCTAGCTGACAGCGCTCATTTTAGCCGACCGATCCTCATTTCCAACTCAAGATAGACTACCAGCATTCCACACACCCAACATCGAATGACCAGCTTTGTTCCGGCCCGAATTTCGGACAAAACCAAAATTGGCATCCAATTAAAATCCAAGTACTTCAATATTTAGAAACCTTTTTAAAAGAAATGTATTGCCAACATAAAAACAATACATCCAATTAAAATCATTTAACTATTTTAATAGTTGAAATCCAAAATGTATTTTCCAAATAAATTCCCAATTCCCAAAAAGTGCACGGCCCAATTTCCAACATAATTACAAAAGGAATTCTAACACCCAATTATCAAATGACATTTTTAACAATGCACTCCACCACTCCAAAAATAATAGGCATTTATACAAAGGTGTTTTCATTTAAATCCAAAACAATTATTTTCCATTTCATAATTAATTGGAACATTGTATTTTAGAATTATAGTAACAAAGGTGAGCACACATTCAAAGGGATATTCAATAATTTCAATCATAGAATAATTGCCATAAAAAGAACCGTTTCACTCAAATTTCAGATGATTGACGAATTTCAATGCAAAATTATAAAACACAGAGAATTATACAATAAATCCTAATTTTAGTCAAAATGTAACCAAAAAATAATGAAAAAGCATGAGTTAAACATGTGAAATAATGAAAACATCAAATTCCCCTACGCTTAGCGTTGCGCTTGTCCTCAAGAAACAAAAAATGTACATTCAGCAAAGTAATTAGTTGAAAATTTAGAATGAGATGATATGAATGCCAATGATAGGTGTCAAAAAGGATCCTTCATAAATATACTTCATTTAAAAGGGGAAACATATTCATCTAAATCAATTAAACAGGTTTGGAATTCAAAATGATTTCCATTAAAAAAATTGATCAAGGCTGATTTGGATTACAGGTAAAAACAGTTATAAATTATGCCCTAAAAGTCCACAAGATCACTCTTATGATCCATGGTTGAGTACACAACTCTTGCGCAATAAATAATTCTTTATAATTTAAGAAACCTCATTCATCACCATTTAAAAATGAAAAACTGATGCACTTGTGTGCATGAGTCATTTTCAGATCCAAAATTACATTGGAAATGGTTGTTAAGTTCATTTGTCATGTATTTCCAGCCTTAACATGTTTGATAGGTGAGATTTGGTCATCCAACGAAGAATTGATAAGATTTGGCATGAACCGGGCATTTCGGAGGAAAATCGGAGGCATTTGGACTCATTTTCCACGTTGCACGGTTTCTACTGAAACACTCAAGCCGTGCACCCCAGCCCAAGAAACTGTACGGGATGCCATTCCGGGAGGCAGTAGAGATTGCACGGTCTCTACACGATCATTCAAACTGTGCGGACCAACCCTCTAACCATGCGCGATGGAGAAAGAGGAGACATAAGTATGTGCACGGTCTGTGCACGGTTAACGGAACCGTGCAGACTTGTCAATAGCTTGTGCGACTCAAAACTGAAGGGACAGAAGGAATAGCACAGTGGGCGCACGGTTAAACTAACTATGCGTCTTAACCACCCCTAGACATTGGGGGTCGGCCAATTAATGATAGCTGACCATTTTTAGAGGGCACCAATCATCCAGGAGGAATAAATCTAGGTGGGAAGAGAGCTTGAAACTCATTCTAAGCAATTTTTTGAGATTTTTCTTGAGGGCTTGTACCTTTCTTCCCCCCCAGCTATAATGAACGCCGGAAAGAGCTTGTTTGTCGTTTGCTCCATGAGTAACTAATTCCCCATGTGTGTTGGGGTTGTGGATGATGATAAAGAACCTTTCGGGTAATTGATTTATTTATGTTGTGTTTGTGTTGTTCATTTTAGCATTTCATAATATGCTTGAGTTTTCTATCTTCTACTCACTGGTTACACCATATCGGATCATGAACGGTGTTTCTCGGGATCTCCAAGGGAATTGCGATGAATAATCTCATGACCATTGGGTGCATTCATCATCTTCAATGGGTTTGATTTTAAAAAAGTTTTCAAGAATTATCGGACCAAGAAACCAATTCTTGTGAACTTAAACGAAACCTACCGAACTAAAGAGGTTTCGACATAATTGAATTCCGGACAGAGATTTATTATGAACAACACGACACATAAAGTAGATTGATTTTCAATGGCCTTTATCAAACTTTATAGCCCCGATGCATTTCCATTATCGAGCTTTAAATTTTTTTTTTTATTATTATTATTCGGTTTTAAGCGACAAAATTCTTAAAGAACTTTAGAATTGGGTCAACTAAGGACTCGAACAAAACACACAACCATCAATCGACGATTTTAAATTCAGTTTAATCTTCAATTAGTTAATCGAAAACTCAAATCAACAAACACCCCAAGCTCCCTCGTGGACCGACCCCATAATCTCACTACACTCATTGTGAAGTTAGGAAATATTCAATTTGGACCGCCGAAAGAAACCATTCGGCCAGAAAGATACCAAATTCTGACGTCGTTGTCGGGGAACACTTTGAACGGTGTTACATCAATTTGAGTTGTGTTGACCAAGTTGAAAACAAAAATCAAAAATTCCAAAAATCCCGTTCTTAACCCCATTTCTGTTTTTGATTATTTTTTGTTTTCCCTTTTACACTTGGTGTATTGTTTGGTGTTGTGCGGGACCGTAGGTGCATGAGCTGTTGTATCACTCGTTACCGAGACAGCGGAAACACTTTTGTCTAACCCCAAAATCAAACGAATGATATCAAGGCAACGTCGAGCACTTATTGGAGAACACGTCCAAAACTCTGTCATGCCAAACGTGGAAGCAGAAGACCCGGTTGTTGTCCATCTTGTTGGACACCAGTTTGTGGTTGAAGGAAAGCAGAACCAACAGCTTGCAGCTGATGGTGAGCAAAATCAGCATTCACCAGCTCCTTTTGTGGAGTATGTGTCGCAAAACCATCAACAACCGTCGGCCCAATTTGTGTCGGGCTATATGCAACAGCGGACGCAGCAATATCTTCCACCGGAGCCGCAACAATACATGCCTCAGAATCAACAGTCGTATTTCCCACGAGAACAACAATATATGTCGCAACCTCCTCAAGAACAGTTGTCACCACGCCGTACTCTTATGGAGTACGGACTGCCCTCAATTCATGGAGCTAATACAAGCATTGTTAGGCCACTGGTGCAAGCATAGCACTTCAAGATTAATCTTGCCATTATGCAGCTCATTCAGAATACTGTTCCGTTCAGAGGATTACCGAGCAAAGATCTCAATGCTCATATTCTTTCAAACTTTCTAGAGATGTGACATGTTCCGTTAGCAGAGAGTGCCGAAAGGTTCCATTAGACTCTGTCACTTTCCCTTTTCATTGGGGGATAAAACCAAGTACCGGATCAAGGGGCTACCACAACGTTCCATCCACACGTGGGAAGCTTTGGCTCAAGTTTTCTTGGTAAAATACTTTTCTCCATCCAAAACGGTGACATTGAGAAATGAAATCCACAACTTCCAACAGCATGAGACCGAATCCTTGTATGAATCATAGGAGTGCTTCAAGAAAATGTTGAGAAAACGCCCTCACCATGGACTTTCGTTGTGGATGTAAGTTGGAGGTCTTACAACAAACACAAAGTATGTAGTGGATGTAGTGGATGTAGTGGATGTAGGCATTATCATGAGAAAATCGCCTAAAGAATTGTTTGATCTACTGAAGAATATGTTGACAAACAGCTTTCAGTGGCATTCTGAGCGGAGAACTCAGAAAAGAAGCATGCACAATGTCGATGTCATTATGATGTTCGATGCTCAATTAGATGCAATGTCAAAGAAAATTGATGTGTTTAATCTCAATACAAGTGCTCATGTTCAAGCGGTTCAACATCCGACTTGCAACGAATATGGTGACAACCATGTCATAAGAGAATGTCCAACAACGTGTTGGCCCCTCTACAAGCGAAGTGAGTTACATCTCTCAAAACCACAGACCGAACATATTTCCACTATCAAAATCCTACATGGTAGGACAATACAAATTCTGATTGGGGACAGCAGCAACAAAACCCCCAACCAAGACCTCAAAAACCATCCGATTATGGACAACCTCAATATCAGAATCCGTACATGAGGCAACAACAAGGGAATCAATATTCACAGGGGACATACCCACAACAAGGGTATCAAAACCCTTGTCCAGCACAACCCCCTCATCAACAACAAAAGCAAGTGATTCAACAACAACCACAGCAAGAACAAACATCAAAATTGGAATAAATGATGTCCAAATTCATCACCACTATTGAAACCAACTTCCAGAACCAAGAGGCGTCCATCTGAAGGCTTGAAAAGCAAATTGGGCAGCTCGCCAATCAACCCACAGCAAGACACCCCAGTACATTGTCGGGTAACACCGAGAAAAAACCTTGAGAAGTCAAGGCTGTTACTTTGAGAATTGGTAAAGAACTCCAGCAACCAGCCTCAACCAATCAAAGAGCAGTGGAGAAAGAAAAGCAAGATGAATCCTCTCAACCAATGGAATAAGTGGCTGAACCTGATATTGTGTCATTAGTAAAAGAAAATTCAAAAGGAAAGAAAGTAGTGCAAAACAAAGAGAAGGAAGTCGTGGAACCATATGTCCCACCTCTACTACTTCCAAATCAAAAGAAGCAAAGGAAGCTGGACCAGCAATTCAAAAAGTTCATGGAAGTATTTCGGAAGCTTCAGAGTAATATTACTTTCATTGGGTACCATTGCCCTCACTAAAGAATGTTCATCAATTGTTCAACGTGTTCTTCCTCCAAAACTTCAAGATCCCAAGAGTTTTTTCATCCCTTGTACTATCGGCCAATTTGAATTTGGTAGATCTCTTTGCGACTTGGGAGCCAGTGTTAATTTGATGCCATATGGAGTTTTCAAAAGGCGGGGATTGAAGGATATGTGATATGTTAGACCATTGGTTGGATTTACCAGCATAGTTGACAAGTATGCATGATATTTTCCACATATCTTGGATCAAGAAATATCATCCCGATCCTCCCGATGTTCTAAACCATGATGAAATTGAATTAGAGAAAAACATTTCAGTTTTGAGTCAAGAACTACTTTTGGGTCTTGTCATAGTCCCAGTTTAGAGCCTAGTTTGACAGGTTTTCCAGATTAGGTTGTGAACATTTTTACTTTTATGCAACAACCCCCTGGTGCGCCCGAATTCCCTCATGAGCCCGAAGACAGCTGAAACCAGTCGAGTGGCACTTCAACTTGCCAATAAATCCATCAAGTATCCTAAGGGACTCATGGAGGATATTTTGGTTAAGGTCGGAAAATTTATACTTCCGGCCAATTTCATTATTCTCGACATAGAAGAAGACGCTAAAGTACTACTGATCTGACAAGGTCTCCTACAACATACTCAAGGCTGTCAAGCAAGCCTATCATGTAGAGCACGAAAGTTGCAGTGCAGTTTCTACCTAGGAACATTACATGGAATGCAGCGACATTGATACAGGCAGGCCACAACCAAGTAAAGACCAAAGTAACGAGAAAATTTTGTTTCAGAATAAGAAGTGCGGTATGTTTCTGGACAAAACTGCCATTATTGGCAGTGAGTAGTAGTAGTCCCAGACAGTTTGGAAAGAGAGAGGGTTGAGCCCATAGTGCCTTCAGTTCTAAAGGCTCTAAGCTTGAAGTACGGCTACTTAGGAGAAAAAGATACATTGCCGGTTATCTTCAATTCCTCTTATGAAGAATCAAGCAGCAGAACTTTTACAAGTTCTAAAGAGAAGAAAGCAGGTCATCGGTTGGACGGTGGCAGGTCTTAAAGGGATCAATCTGAGCATTTGCACTCATAAGTAATTTTGGAAGGAGCAAAGTCAACTCATCAAACACAACGGAGACTCAACCCTCCCATAAAAATTGTCAGAAAGGGGGCGATTAAACTCTTGGATGTGTTGGATTGGTGTAGCTCAATCCGTTTTGGATGATGTTGGGTCGAATGCTTGCGCCTCATACTGCGGAACTGACAGGAGCACTGTAGCAAAGTTGGCTGGACGACACCGGCAGGGCAGTGTAGCAATTTTAATCGACTGTAGCAGAGATGGCTGGACGACACCAACAAGGCACTGTAGCACTGCGGACTTTTGGCACAACTATTGTAGCAGGTCAGACTTTGGAGACAACGGTACTGTAGCTCAGCGGACTTCCAGCAGTCGGCCACTGTAGCGGTTTGGACTTGGGTGGACGCGGCATTGTAGCGATGTGGACTTTCAACCGCCATTCACTATAGCAGTGCATACTTTATGTGCAGTTGGTGTCACAGTACTCATCTTCTTTATTAACCTATTTCGAACTAGGGTTTCTATGTGTGAAACTCTATGATCACCCTGTAGATTGCGCTCTGCTTCCCTCTAATTCTAAGGCAGAACGCTCCCCTACCGACGCATTTTGACATCCCACAGTTTCGGCAGATCGCTTAGCCCCGTTCATCTTCGGGGCAAGAGCGCTCGATCAGTGAGCTATAACGCACTCTTTCAAGGGTGGCCGCTTCTAGGCAAACTTCTTGGCTGTCTCTACACCCCTACCACCTTTATCACTGAGCGGTCATTTAGAGGCCTTAACTGGTGATCCGGGCTGTTTCCCTCCGGTTTCAGTGAAATATTTATGTCTCTGTGCGGACGTGGGGATTATTCCTGAACCACGTAAATCACTATGTCTGTGTTCTTATTCTTCATCTGCTGTTTCCGATTTTTCTTCATCTGCAAACCTGTTTTGTCGCTGCAACTCCTAGTGTTTCCGCAACAACTGGTATCAATGGTTGAGTTTGGATTTCTCGAATTGAACGATGGTTATAAAAGAAGGCAAGGTGAAGATTGACCGCTTTGATGAAACTGACTTCAGCTACTGAAGGATGCAGATCGCAGACTATCTTTACCAAAAAAAAATGCATTTGCCACTTCTGGGTTTAAAGCTAACGGACATGGAGCAGTCGGAGTGGGAGCTACTAGATCGACACGTTATGGGAGTTGTGCGCCTTACGTTGGCCAAAAACATGGCGTTCAACATCAGAGAGGAAAAGACAACGAATGGGCTAATGAAAGCCCTCGCGAATATGTACGAGAAGCCTTCAGCGCCAAACAAAGTGCACTTGATGCGACGATTGTTCAATCTGAAAATAGTTGAATGGAGAATTGTTGCAGATCACATCAACGAATTCAACAGCATCATAAGTCAGTTGACATCGGTGAAAAATGCACTTGACAATGAGGTATGTGCACTGATTTTACTGTCTTCATTACCTGATAGTTGGGAAGCGACTCTAATAGCTGTGAGCAGTTCTTCAAGGAATACCATGCTGATTCTGAAAGATGTGCGGGACCTGAACTTCAGTAAGGATATTCAAAGAAGAGAATCAGACAGATTCTCTGGTTATCAAAGTCAAGAGGAAAGAGCTGAGACAAGGCAAAGGGGGCTAGTCCTACTGGCTGGATTTACGGGAAGAAAGTACGTGTCAAGAAAGAGTGCATATATAAACAGAAGGTGTCTGAAACCAACGCAGCAAACACGGTGGATGATGGAACTGATGATGTGTTGCTGTTGAGTGTGGATGGCGCAATAGAATCTTGAATTTTAAATTCGGGGGCGTCTTTCCATTCCACATCGGAGAAGGGTTTCCTGAACAATTATGTTTCTAAAAATTTCGACAAGGTACATCTTGCTGATGATGAACCCTTGCAGATCGTGGGGAAGGGTGATGCACGAATCAAGACCAACAGTGGGAGTTTATTGGTTCTGAAAAATGTGAGATATATCCATGAACTAAGAAAAAATATATTATTTATGTCGGACAACTTGGTGGTGCATGGAAGATCACCAAAGGAGTCATGGTCAGAGCTCAGAAAGCAAAGAATGGTACCCAGTATAACATGACAGAGACTTGTATGGACATGATTGCATCAGCAAATGCTGTCGGGGATTCACAACTACGGCACTACAGGCTAGGTCACGCTAAAACCGTATAGTTTTAGTGTCTTTAGAAACTGAGAAACATAAACAATTGATTCATAAAACATCTGCATCATCTTCCGCTTATTCCTTCATAACTAGAACCCTTTTTGATACATCTTACTTAATACCTTTCTTCATATCCTGGGGAAAAAACATAAGAAATTGTGAGGTCGGATGCTCAGTAAGGATAAACAAGGGAGATATTAATCAAATCATAATCACAAGACATAAGAACATAAACAAAACATTTGAAAATTATATCCTGCATATCAAAGATCATGATATCATGTCATGAGATAAATCATAGAAGTTCATAAAGAATCAAAGAACTTATTCTATGAGTACATAACATGAGACATGGAATTGTGGCATACACATAAGTATAGAAAATCATTTCCATATTAGTCAAGGCTCATTGTCAAGACCATCATAGTGGACAAATTCCTTTACTGAACCGGGTTCACTCCCCGTTTCAGCCATGTATTACTGAACCGAGTCACTCTTCGTTCTAGTCTCATTTATCTCATAAAATATAAATCTTTACCCAATACATTGGAGGGAGATATAGGTCTCACCCATCACATAATGAAAATCATACATGTGTGTCACAAGAACATAAATCATTCATCATATCAAAACTCATAAAAAGAGATGGGTTTCATAAATATCATCTCATCATAACATAACCCATGAAAAAGAAAAGGATTTCATAAATATCATTCCATCATAAACATAAAACAGTCATAGAAAGGATAGGGATGGTATCCTTGAAAAATATCCCCATTAAAGCATAAATAACATCAAAGAAAGTCATCGTAAATGGAAAATAATTTTAAGAGGTCATTTGAAAATAATTCTTGAAAAAAATATCATTTATGCTTTAAAAACGTTTTCTTTTCTTAAAATTCCGCACAATTTTAAAAGAAGACATTTTCTTTGAAAATAACCTTACAAGCTTATAAAGGAAGCTTCAAGGCAATAAGACTTCATGAAAGTGAAAAAATCCGTTTATACCGTATAAGCTAAAAAAATATTTTTCTCGTACTTTTGATGGAAAAGTCATAAAGTACCTCGTTAGGAAAACGAAAAAAGATTTCTTTCAAATCGTTTAGTAAAAATACAAACATGGGTAAAAATGACTTTAATAATTGTAAAAGAATAGTAAAAATATTTTGGAAAACATTTTTAAAAAACATGAACATGAAAGATAAATATTCCTCAACAGATACTTACGTATAAACAATCCCAAATAATAATGAGATTGTGAAATTAACCCTTACATTAGGTCTGATTTCCTTCGTACGTATCTCAAACTCCTGTATAATGGTTTAAAAAATGTTATTAATTTATACCAGAATCATATTCATATTTATTATATCATATATGATCTTTTTATATCATCTTATCACCCGTTAAATAATATTTAATTATTACCCTTCTTTCAAGTGTTAACTGCTTCATTTTCCTCTGCATGTTTTATCGTATAAGTCACAGTTCTTGTGCATAGGATATAATTTCATCATTTCCAGAATGATATTAAGGTAATATATATCATATTTATTCATTATATACTTTTATATAATCATGCATGAATAGTGAACATGGAAAATAAATCGCATCGCGTCGTGGAAACAGTAGGTCGTACGTACGCATGAGCAATAGTATCATTCTCTTAATGGTGAAATGTTAAGGGATGGTATATTAAATCTTTCTAGAATCAATATAATGTTATAATAATCATATATATATATATATATATATATATATATTATTTTCATCATTATACACATCCAAATAAAATGGTGATAAAAAATAGATTACACCGCGATATAAAAACGGTAAGTTGTACGTACGCACGCGCGGTACTTTTGTTTTACATAAGATGGATAAAAGGTGGAATATGGTTATTCCATAATCATAATAACATCTCAGCATATAAGTGATACTGAAGTTATTACTTTAGAATGAAAACAACACATGAAGAGGAAATAAAAGAAGAAATAATCTTGAAAGAGTCGATAAAGATGATTACCCCTTTTCCTTGGTGAACTTCCTTTAGATCTTCTCTTAAGGACACTAGGGTTGATCTTTTGAGAAGGGCATCACCTCTAAAATGTGGCTAGAGAAGTTGAGAAGATAAATTGGCAGGGGATGGTCGAGCTTGAAGGCTCAATGTGATGTGAAGAAGTGAGCGAGGAGGTGCCCATTTATAATTGAGGTGATGAGCACTTTTGAAATTTTTAAAAATTATTAATTTATAATAAATTCTATCTCGATCCAAATACCTCCAAAAAGCCATGGATTCGAAGCTAAGATGAGATAAGGTTGTAATCTCATCAACAAATAGATTTTAGACAAGTTTTGCTATTATTTTAAACCTTATCATTTTGATTAACCCTTAGTGAACCTATTTTAATTTTAACTAAAGTAACTTTTTCAATATTAAAATGTTGTAATTTTTACTTATTTGATGTCAATTAAATCATAAATGAACAATTTATAACATTTTCGACCATATTATAATTTTTTTGTATTTTTAAAGATGTTTTATGATTTTTAAATAATTTAATAAAATATTAATTTGATAAAATATCATTAGTGTTGATTTTTACACTATACATTACATGGACTTTTAAAAATATCAAGATAACAAGTTAACTTCGAACCAAATACTTTATTATATCCCTAAGAGGTCAAGGTCATCTAGAAAAACCGTTGATCACATTAATTATTTCAAATTATATTTCATTTGATATTTTTAGTAGCATTTATTTGATTTTTTCATTAATAAAATAATTACCTCATCAACATTGTTTAATTATTTAATATACTTGTTTACTAAAAATTAAAAATAAAATACCATGATAAAGATAAATCTTGTAACTTTCAAAAGAATATTTATTGTCGAATATATCTTTTATGTAATCTTATATTAAAAATAATATAGTATTTAA
This sequence comes from Viscum album, assembly GCA_963277665.1. Lineage (NCBI taxonomy): Eukaryota > Viridiplantae > Streptophyta > Magnoliopsida > Santalales > Viscaceae > Viscum > Viscum album. The sequence continues at coordinate 69,269,465 of OY728154.1, forward strand.
AACATAAATGTGACATCTTTAAATTTTTATTAAATAAAATTATATAAATATGATAATCCAAGTGGCCCAAAAGTCAAAAATAAATTTTTATCATGAAAATATATTTATCAAGTCACAAATGTACATTTAGATTCGTTTTATTACATATCTTTGTCCCCATGTGGACACATAAAAGATATTTAAGACAAAAAAATTGGCATTTTGTGACTTTCTTTGATTTAAATATTATATAAGTCATTTTCATAAATAAGTGTCCATTAAACAACTTAATTTCGATCCTTAAGTGTTAGGGTCGAATTATCTTCATTCCATAAAATTTTGGCATGTGCTAAGAGTCATTTTGTAGTCTTTATAATTTTATTTTCAACCCAAATTACCAAATTCACCCTTTAGCATTGTAACAAAATTTATCAAGTTTACTATTCATATTGGCAAAAAATAAGACCAATTCACTAAATTTGGACTTTCTAATCTAAATTTGGTATCCATTTTTCAAAATTCAACACATAATTTTCAGAATTAAATTTAAAATAAAACCAGTAAAACGCCATGAAAAAAGTTTTTCAAAAAAATACCCTTTTAAAACATAAAATATTTTTATAATAAATTCGTGTAGAAAATCCTTTTCAAAAAATGAACTAAGTAAGATTTAAAACTAATCCAAAACATAATTTGACTTTGTAAAGACTTTAAAAGAAAATATAGTTATCAATAAAAATCAGTATTTTCACTATTCCTTAAAAAATAAATGTTTTCAGATATATAGAAAAAATAATTTTAAGATAATTTTGACATTCTGAAATTGATTTTGTCAAATCCATTTTCTAAAACTTCTAAAAATTAATATTCACTCATAAAAAGAAAATGAATTCATTTTTGAAGAAAATGTATTTTGGAAGAATGAAGTGATTTTACGAAAAATTGTGTGATTATTTTCTAAACACTTACCAATACCTTCATATGGAGTTTTGACTTTTATTTTTATTTCATAAATTAGTTATTCATATTTATTCCCACCAATTTAACGGCTAGGTTATACTAATAGTGTCTCGCGGTTCGTTTAAACTTACGGTTGCGTGCAACGCAAACTATTGAAGAATTAAAATTATTTAAAGAGCATGTTTCATAAAAATATATGGGTGTTAATTATACCTCCCTTAAAATGAATTTCGCCCTCAAAATTCGTTACTTGGACACAAACAGATAAGGATACATCTGTCTCATCACATTCTCAGGTTCTCACGTAACTTCCTCAAATCGGTGGTTCCGCCATAAAATTTTTACCAAGAGAGTGGTCTTGTTTTATAGAAGTTTCTCTCTACAATCCAGAATCTCTATCGATTGTTCTTCATAAGAAAAATCTTGCTCCAACGGTACGACTTTTGAGTTTAGTACATATGAAAGACCAGGTATGTACTTTCTCAAAAGAGATACATGGAACACATCAAGAACTTGAGAGAAATTCGATGGAAGCGTCAATCTATAAACTACTTTCCCAACACGATCAAGAATTTCAAAATGACCGATATACCTAGAGTTTAGCTTACCTTTTTTTCCAAATCTTATTACTCTCTTCCAGGGAGATATTCGTAGAAATACTTTGTCACCCACTTCAGACTCTAGGTTTTTTCGTCAATTGTCAACACAACATTTTGGTTGACTCTGAGTTGCTCTTATGTGATGTTGAATAGATCTGACATTCTCTGTCATTTCCTCAACTAGATCAGGTCTCAATAGCTTTCTTTCCTCAACTTCATTCCAGCATGTTGGAGTTCTACACTTCTTACCATAGAGGGCTTCATAAGGAGTCATCTGAATACTGGAGTGAACTATTGTTGTAAGAAAATTCTACCAAAGGTAGGTGTTGATCCCAACCACTTTTGAAATCCATAGAGTAATCTCTCAACATGTCTTCTAGAGTTTGAATTGTCCTATCAGACTGACCATCTGTCTGAAGATGATAAGCAATGCTAAAACTTTACTCTGTATCTAGAGTCTGCTGAAGACTTCTCCAGAACATCGAGGTAAACCTCGGATCCCGATCAGATATAATGGAAAGCAGTACTCCATGCAATCTTACAACTTCATTGATATATATTCTGAAAAGCTGATCAAGAGAGAAATCTTCTCTAATAGCAATGAAGTGTGCCGATTTCGTAAGGTGATCAACTATAACTCATATAGCATTATGGTCTTTAGATGTCTTGGAAAGTCCGACGACAAAGTCCATGGTGATATTTTCCCATTTCCATTCCGGTATAGGTAATAGTTGTAACATCCCCTTAGACTTCTATCTCTCAGCCTTAACTTGCTGACAAACCAAGCACCAAGAAACATATTCTGCAATATCTCTCTTCATCTCATCCCACCAGAAATACTCTTTCAGGTTTCTATACATCTTGGTGCTTCCAGGATGAATGGAGAATGATGTGAACTATGAGCCTCATCGACTCTTTAATTCTGGTATGAGAGGAATACAAACACGGTTCCTGAACCTTATTATTCCATCACAATCAAGGTTGAACTCATGATCATTTCTCACCTTCTTTTGTAGCTCTAGATCCTCCTTTTGCGCCCTTTGATCTTCACTTATATAGATGGTTAAACATTCATTTGAGAAAGATAAGATTTCTCCCCTTTATGATTTTCAAATTCATCCTTTGCAAATCCATAAATATTGGATCTTTTGTGATCATCATCATAGATAGGCTAGCATGGTCCTTTCGACTCAAAGCATTTGTCACCTTGTTTGTTTTCCCAAAGTGGTAATGTATTGAGAAATCATAATCTTTAATCAACTCCAACCATCTTTGGATCATATTAAGCTCCTTTTGAGTGAAAAATATACTTTAAACTTTTATGATCAGTATATATCACACATTTTTCCATAAAGATAATGTCTACATATCTTTAATAAAAAAATTATCGTAGCTAACTCCAAATCATGAGTTGGGTAATTTTGCTCATGGATTTTTAATTGTTGTGAGGCATAAGCTATATAACCATATCATTTTGCATGAGAATATATCTCAGCCACTTCTTTGATGCATCACTATAGATCAAAAAAATTTCTCCACTACAGGGTAGTGTGAGCACAGGTGCACTAACCTTCTTTTTAACTCCTTGAAATTCTCTTCACATTCTTCCATCCATATGAACTTAACTCCTTTCCGAGTCAACTTGGTGAGTGGATTAGATAATCATGAGAAATCTTTCACAAAACATCGATACCAAACTAAGAAAATTTTGGATCTCGATTACTGTTGTTGGTCTAAGCCAACGTTCAATAACTTTCGTCTTTGCGGGATCCACAGATATCCCTTCTTGAAATTATGTGACCCAAAAATGAAACTTTCTGAAGCCAAAATTCACACTTCGTAAATTTTACATAAAGCTTCTCCTTTCTAAGGATATTTAGTACAATCCTCAAGTGATCTTCATCGTCTTTCTTGCTCTTTGAATATATAAGAATATCGTCTATAAAGATTGCTACAAACTAATCAAGATAGTTTCTAAAAACTCTATTCATTAAATCAATGAAGATAGCAGGGGCATTTGTAAGACCAAAAGGCATCTGATAGAAACCACAAGTAGTCTGTATGATAAAAGGCAAGAAGAGTATATTCATGATATAGAAAACTAACCTTTACAGTAAGAAAAGCAAAGAAACAGCAGTACAATTGCAGAAAAAAGAAAACAAACAGGAGAACCTGCTTCTCCCACCCAAGCTCTATTGGCCGAAAACAGACTAAACTAGAAATCCCGTACCCCCCTCTCTACGGGTCCCGAATATAAGATGGACCACTTCTAACTGACTTCCCCCTGTGCAATGTCCAAACTGCCCTTCTGCCTTTTTGTTTTAGCAGTTGGACTTCCCTTAACTGAATCTTCTTGTGCAGTGGGACCACCCAAAACCGAATCCCCCAGTGCATTACCAGCATTTCCAAATCTGCCCCAGCGTGTATAGACTATCCAGGGTCTCGCCTTAACACCCCCCCCCCGTCTTGAGATACATGCTTGTCCGCAAGCTGAAAAGAGGGAAATTGATTACGAAGGACATAATCATCCTCCCAAGTGGCTTCGTCGTTGGATTGGCCACACCACTGAACAAGTGATTAAGGAATATCGTTGTGACCCCGCTGCTAGAAACGTTGAACCAGGATAGCTTTAGGTTCAGGCCAGTCTGTTGAATCAGGGGGCAAGTTTTCGGATAAAGAAGGCCGAACTGGGATGTTGCCAACTACTTTTTCATGTTGAGAAATGTGGAAAAGAGGGAAATTGATTACGAAGGACATAATCATCCTCCCAAGTGGCGTCGTCATTGGATTGGTCACGCCACTCAACAAGTGATTGAGGAATATCGTTGTGACCCCGCTGCTGGAAACATTGAGCCAAGATAGCTTCAGGTTCAGGCCAGTCTGCTGAATCAGGGGCCATGTTTTCGGGTAAAGAAGGATGGACTGGGATGTTGCCCACTCCTTTTTTAAGTTGAGAAGTGTGGAAAACCGGGTGGAGGCGAGCGTGTGAGGGTAACTCCAAATGGTAAGCAACAGGTCCCACACGTTTTAAGATGCGAAAAGGGCCATAAAATCTGGGAGAGAGTTTGTGATTAATCTGTTGAGCCAGCGAAGTCTGTCGGTGAGGGTGCAGTTTAAGATACACAAATTCCCCCACCTGAAATTCAACATTACGACGATGTCGGTCAGCCCACTGTTACATATAACTTTGAGAGCGAAGCAAATGATGACGAAGTTGTCGGAGGGCCTCATCTCGAAAGGAGTTGTGTGGATAGATGAATGTCAAGACGTGTTATAGTTAAATTCAACCCAAGGTAATTGTTAAATCAGAAATCCCCCCTTACCTCAAGGTGAGGAGAGGACCTTCATTTATAGAAAAGAAAGAGGAAGTTACAAGGGAAGTTACAAAGGGAAGTTACAAAAGAAGTGGGGCAGGAAGTTACACATACTCCAACACTCCCCCTCAAACTAGGTGTACCTAGCTTGGACACATAATAAAAAAACAGACAAATCAATAAAAAGACCGCAACACTCCCCCTCAAGCTGGACATGGCCAGCTTGATGACAAAACAAGACAAAGCAAAAATAAAAGATAAAAGCGGCAAGGATGAGGCTCCCCCTCACGATCGCAGGTCCTCCTCAAAATGAGGGATGGATGAGGATGCGGGCGCAGCAGAAGAAACCACTCAGACCGACCGGTTGACGGAGCGCCAGGAATGCCGCACTAGTGGGGCCGGTCGATGAAACGCCGGGAAATCCAAACTAGCACCGGAAAAACCGCACATGCGGGGCCGACGACGGGAGGCGGGGATTCCGCAGAAGTGTTGTGGGATCTGGCGGCGCCAACAGGGCCCAAATCCTAGGTGGTCGAGCGGCTGCGCCAGCGAATGGACGTGCCGGCGGATAGAGATGCGGCTGTCAGGAGGCGTCGGGAGATGCCGGCGAGGCGGGGATGCCGCAGGAGGTGCCGGAGTGCCGAAACTGAAGTCGGGCAGCCGTTGGGAGAAACTGGAGCCGGCTGGCTGCCGGAAGAGAGAGGTCGGCGAAGGAGCAGGACAGCGGGGAGGACTAGCTAGAAGCCGGAGGACGCCGCCGGCGTGGAGGGGCCGACAATGGTGGAGGCTGGTTGCTGGAGGCCGACTGTCGAAGATCGCCGGCAGGGGGAAGATCGCCGGGGATGGGAGGCCGCTGGTGAAAGAGAGCAAGCGGGCAAGGGAGTCGCGCTCGGAGGCACTGGAGAGGTGCACTCGGAGGCCGCTGGTGAAGAGAGCAGTCGGGCAAGGGAGGTCGCGGCTCATGGAGCCGGCTGGGATGGAGGTCGGCTGGAAGGACCACCCGCACAGGAGGCAGGCTTCCGGAAAGAGCCGTCGACTGTAGCCGGGAAAGCCGCGTGAGGGCGAGGCCGGGACGCGTCGCGGAAGGCAGGGCCGGCGAGAGCCGGGAAGCCGCAACGTAAGCGGAGAGCCGGAAAGACCGCCGGGAAGAGCAGAGAGGGGAAACCGCCAGGAGGGGGATCCTGGCGGATGGCTGTGCGCAGGGGCCGGGACTCGCCGGGACGCTTCGCAGCGGAGGGGAGGAGGGCGGCCGGGAATTAGCACAGGGAGGCGGTGCCAGATGAGACGTCGACGGAGGGTCGCGCGCGGGTGAAGGCGGGGCGAGGGCGCCACCGGGCGAGGGCACCGGGAGGGGAGCCGCGCCGGGAGAGAGAGGCCGCCGGGAAGAAGAGCCGAGTCGCGCCGCGGGAGGGAGGCGGGATCCGCGCGCAAGAGGTGCAGGGGCGGGGGAGTCCGCCGGAGCAGCGCGAGCTGAGGGCCGCCGGGCGAGAGCGCAGGAGGGAGCCGCCAGGGAGTGCGACACCGCGGGGAGGGTCGGCGTGGAGGGCCGCCGGGAGTCGGGTGCCGCGGGACAGAGGGAGCCGCGCGGGAGGAGTCGCGACGGGTGAGGAGTCGCGACACGCCGAATGGGAAGGGAGACCCGCCTGGGAGCCGCGCAGGGCAGAGGCGGAGGGGCGGCGGCGGTAACCCTACGGGGCTTTGAGGCCGCCGCCCCCCACGGGGAAAAGCAAAGAACCCTAGATAGGGGGGGGGGGGGAAATTGAAGGGCGGGGGGTTAAGTTAGGATGGAACCTAACCCTCTGATACCATGTTAAATCAGAAATCCCCCCTTACCTCAAGGTGAGGAGAGGACCTTCATTTATAGAAAAGAAAGAGGAAGTTACAAGGGAAGTTACAAAGGGAAGTTACAAAAGAAGTGGGGCAGGAAGTTACACATACTCCAACAGTAACCAAAAAGACCATGACTTGGGTTGTTCGCCAGCAAAACAACGGAGGTAAATCTCAAGGCACCGGTTGACGACCTCCGTTTGGCCGTCGGTTTGCGGATGATAAGATGAACTGAATTTGAGTTTAGTATGGTGAAAACGAAATAGTTCAGTCCAAAAATTGCTAAGGAAAACTAGATCACGATCACTTACAACAGACGTCGGCACCCCATGCAACTGAACCACTTCTTGCACAAAAACAGCAGCCACAAACTTGGTTGTATAGGGATGTTTCATGGCGATAAAATGAGCATACTTTGATAATCGATCGACCACGACCAAAATCACATATAGCCGCGAGATTTTGGTAAATATCTGACCAAATGAGTGTAGGAAACTCAAGGGGTTGTAGTAATCCTCCCAGGGCCAACATGGAGTATTTGAAACGTTGGCAAATGTCACATTTCCAAACAAAATCAAGCACTTGGCGACGCATACCTATCCGGTATAAATTAACGGCCAGCCGTCTATAGGTACGATCAAATCCAGCATGTCCACCTTGAGGCGTGGCATGAAATTCAGCCAAAAGTTGGGGCACCCAGGGAGAATTAGCAGAAATAACGAGACATCCATGGTAACGGAGGATACCGTTAGAACAAGTGAAACCAGGCTTAGAAGAACAATCCACTTGGAGTGCTTGAATAATATGCTGAAGTACGGGGTCGGACTAGACAACAGAGGTTAATGTAAAACTATCAGCCCACACAGAATACGATTGAATAAAATGAGATTCAGTCGTTTCCACTTTTCGGGATAAAGAATCTGATGCCGAGTTAGCCCCGGCTTGAATTTAACATTAAATTGATAGCCTAACAATTTCGCAATCCAGTTTTGATGATCGGCTGACACAACCCGCTGCTGAAGTAAGAATTGAAGGCTGTAGTGGTTTGAAAATACTGTGAAAGTGTTGCCCAACAAATATGGATGCCAATGTTGGATGGTCAACACCAATGTCATAATTTCCTTCTCATACGTGGACTTGGCTAGTGTTTTATCACCAAATGCCTTGCTAAAATATGCAATCAGACGACGATTTTGCATAAGTATTGCACCCACCCCTCGTCCCGAAGCATCACATTCCACCTGAAAAGGTTTGGAAAAATCGGGTAAAGCGAGCACCGGAGTGGTTGTGAGGAGTTTTAAATGGTCAAAAGCAGCTTGAGCAGCGGAATTCCAAAGGAAACCTGTTTTTCGTGTCAAAACTGTAAGTGGGTGAGCAATCTGTCCATAACCCCTGATAAACATCCGATGATAGCCGATGAGGCACGCACTCCCTTGACGGAAAGAGGTTGGGCCAATCGACAACAGCCTGAACTTTGACGGGATCAACCGACACGCCCTTGTGAGAAATAAAATGTCCAAGATAACCAGTACGAGATTGCGCAAAGAGGCGTTGTGCAGGATTGGCAACGAAACAATGAAGTCGAAGGGAATGAAGAGCTAAACGAAGATGTTGTAAATGTTGCTGCCAATCCTTGCTCAAAATGAGGATATCATCAAAGAAAATCAAAATAAATTTGCAGAGAAATGGACGAAACACACCGTTTATGGCAGCCTGAAAAGTTAACAGAGTGCTGGACAATCCAAAATCATAGTGGGCGTTGTGAGTACGGAATGCAGTCTTCTCAATATCAACGTCGCGTGTTCTGATTTGATGGTAGCCAGATTTTAAGTCTAACTTCGAAAAATATTTCGCATCACCCACCTCATCAAGTAATTCATCAACGACTGGAATGGGAAATTTATTAGGGATAGTTACATGATTGAGAGACCTGTAATCCACACAAAGACGCCATGTTCCACCCTTTTTTTTTACTAACACATGGGTGCAAAAGCGTTGGTACTGGGTCAAATAAATCCAAGCTATAACAAGAAATGAACCTGTTTTTCAATTTCATTTTTCGGAAAGTGTGGGTAGCAATAAGGGCACACTGCTACTGGTCCCTGGCCCTGCTCTAAGCGAATGCCATGCTCCCATTGACGAGGAGAAGGTAGCCCCTTGGGGTCACTAAAAATATCAGTAAACTCTCGTAACAAACTATTCATGCCCTGCTGCTGCACGGAAAGCAAGGTTGTAGGAGACTCCTCCTTGGTGCCCAACAATAAGTGATGGAGAACTGGATAGGTAAGACGGCCTGAAGAGTTGTTTAAAGATGTTGTTGTCTGAAAGTTATGGGGAGCACCAGTAAGAATAATCATGTCCGACAAATTGAAAACGCATTGTCATGTTTTTCCAGTTTGTCGTAACGTCGCCTAAGGTGTGTAACCAGGCGATGCCCAAGATGAAATCCAAACCACCTAAATCCAGAACATAAGCATCCACAAAGCTGGAAAAATTTCCAATCAACAAATGAAGTTGTTGACACAGTCCCTGAGTGTGAATATGATGACCATCTCCAAGTATGACCCGTAAGAATGGTGACGGCAGAGCAGATAAATGAATCATTTCAACCACTTTAGGTGAAATAAAATTATGAGTTGTCCCACAATCCAACAGAATCAGAATAGAGAGATCTCTGAAATGGCCCTCAACTTTCAGAGAAATAGCATATAGGTTATGTGAACCGTGAATAGACAGCACTGTCCTACAATCTTCAAAAGCAACAACGGAACATTCCCCTTCAGTTGCTGGAGCAGAATCTTCGATTGGTGGTTCGAAACATTCTACCAATGGCACTTCATCGTCCTCCCCTAAGAGAGTGATCCGTAACTTAGAATCAATGCATTTATGAAGTGGATTATAAGGAAGACCGCAGTGAAAACATAAGCCACGTTTTCGACGATCCTCCCATTCTTGTGATGATAAAAATCGTGCGCCACGACCGCTGGGATTAGAAGGCTTTGTGTTGTCAGCCTTGAATCCAGAAGTACTTATGTCACATGGTCGAGGAAGACGAGGAGAGGGCCCAAGTTGCAAAACATCCGAGGGTCTGGCGTGAGGGGGTAACCAGCGATCAGGATCACGGGTACCAGAAACTGGCCGAGGTGGAAATGATCGAAAACCAAAACTGCCACCCTTAGAAAGCGCGAGCTCCACATGTCTGGCGACGCGCATTGCCTAGAGGCGGGCCTTTGGATTTTGAATCTGTACCCAGCTGCGGATGTCCTCATGCAAACCATGTAAAAAATAGCCCACATATTGCATCTCTAGCTACCGAGGAACCAATGAAGCCAAGTACTCAAACTGCTCGATGTAATCGGTGACTGAAGTCTGCTGCTGTAATGCAGCCAAATCTTCATACGGATTTTGATTATCTAAGCCACTAAAGCGCGCCATCAGCTCAATTTTAAAAGATGACCAAGAAAGTTGTGGGTGGACCTCTTGAAGCACTGTAAACTAGTGGACAGCAATACCTTCCACGCATACCTGCGCGAGGGAGATTTTCAAAGCTTTCGGAGTTTGTTGAACCCGGAAATAGAGCTTCGCCCGGGTTAGCCAACCCCGCGGGTCCAAACCGTCAAAGATAGGGAGCTCAACGCGACAAACTGAAAGGAGATGATCAGAGGTATTGGTAACTGCAACCAAAGGTCTTGAGTGAGGCCCTATGTCGAAAGGAAAGGCAGTACCCGAGACGTCCGTGGTGCCGGAACGGTGAGGATGTGGTTCGTCGGACGAAGGGAGACTTCCCGAAGATATTCCCGAGAGTTCGGTATCGCTAGACATAGGAAAATCAGGTCGCGGTGCTTGTTTCTCTATGTGATGAGTCATTAAACAGAAAAATTTGGCTTGATCGGCCAGCTCTTTCTCCCAACGCAAACGATCGGCCTCTGTTTGCTGTTGTTTTTCCAAGATTTCTAGCAATGACTTCCAAACATCCCAATCTTTGCTCGATGCCATCCAGACAGGTAAGTTGGCGCGTCTCCATAATAGAATTACCAAAGTGAAGAAAGAAAGAGTTCGGCATTACGAATGGCAGGTCGGACCAAAGATGATAGAAACCACAAGTAGTCCGTATGATAAAAGGCAAGAAGAGTATATTCAAAATATAGAAAACCGACCTTTACAGTAGGAAAAGCAAAGAAACAGCAATACGATTGCAGAAAAAAGAAAACAAACAGAACCTGCTTCTCCCGCCCAAGCTCTATTGGCCGAAAACACACTGATCTATAAATCTCGTACCCCCCTCTCTGCGGGTCCCGAATATAAGATGGACCACTTCTAACTGACTTCCCCCTGTACAAAGTCCAAACCGCCCGGCCTTTTTGTTTTAACAGCTGGACTTCCCTTAACTGAATCTTCATGTGCAATGGGACCACCCAAAACCGAATCCCCTTGTGCATTACTAGCATTTCCAGATCTGCCCCTGCGTGTATTGACTATCCAGGGTCCTGCCTTAACAGCATCACTGTAAATTCATAGTGTTCATACCTTGTACAGAATGTCGTCTTGGGTATATCTTCTTTGACCCTTAATTGATGATATCCAGAACAAAGATCAATCTTAGAAAAATATTGAGCTCCGCATAGTTGATCAAATAAGTCATCAATACGGGGGAGAGGATATTGTTCTTGATAGTGATCTTGTTAAGTTCTCTTGGAATTACTTCAATTCATGCAACTCAATTGAGGTCATTCTGTAAGGAGTCTTTGAAATAGGCATAGCACCCAGTATGAGTTCTATTGAAAACTTAATTTCACGATTCGATGGAATACATGGCAATTCTTCCGGAAAAAAAGCATCAAACTCCTGTATAATAGGTGTATCTTTAATGGTGAGTTTCTCCCCAACCATGTGAGATAGATAACCTTCATTATAGGAATTAAGACCCACAAAATGAAAGTGATTTCCACTGGAAATTCATATACATCCTTGCATTGATAGATGATCATGGATTCATTCGAAATATGAAATGTGACTTCCCGTCCTCGGCATCTGATATGAGCTCCATATAGTGAAAATCAATACATGTCAAGAATCACATCGAATTCGACTAAAGGAAGCATCACAAGATTTGCAGGAAGCACTTTTCCCACAAACTGGAGAAGAATTATAAAATTGTGTTGTGCCATTAGGAATATTCACAGCTAACTCAACATCTAATTATTGAGGTAATACGGCGATACCCTTAGAAATTCTTCAGAAATAAAAGAGTGGGTGAATCCGGAATCAAATAAAACATTAGCTTCTTTAGAGTGGATGGTAAGTATACCTTTCACCACTTCATTGTCGTACTCCACATTGTCAATAGTGATCGCATGTGATTTGACTTTGTCTTTGGCCTTAGGAGGTTGTTGACGTCGATCATCATCGATAACCCTTGAATTTGGGCACTGGTTAGCATAATGCCCATTTTCCTTGCGCTTAAAGCATTGAAGTACGGGAGATGCATTCTATGTAACTTTTTCTTTATTCACATCATTAGTAATCTTTTTCCCATCACTTCGGCAGTCAATTGTCCGGTGATCTTCTTTCCCGCACTTGAAACATTTACTAGTCCCCTTCACATCACTATGCTTTTTAGATTTTCCCTTGAATTCCATTTTTCTTTTTTCATCGAACCCATAAGATTGATGGGTGACTCCAATCTCCATCTCAACCTTGAGAGCGCATCTAACGATTTCCTCATAGTTACTGAAGTCCCTTATGGATAACGTCGTTCGGAGACTTGGTTTTAAACCACTAAAGAATCGATCAACCTTACTTTCAGATTTGATGATAATTCCAAAAGCATACCTTGCAAGTATTGTAAAATGTGATTCGTAGATACCAACCGATTCACCATCCTTTTGCTTAAGCTCAAGAAACTCCTCCATCTTCGTTCGAAGAATACGAGGAAAGTACTTATTGAAAAATAAGTTCTTGAACTCGTCTCATTCCATGGAGTCAATTTCATCTCTTTGTTTCATATTCTTGATAAGAGTTCACCATTGATTCGTTTTACCTTCCAAAGGATAAACTGTCAAAATGACTTTCACATGTTCTGAACATTAGAGAACTGAAAATATCTTTTCAGTGGTACCGATCCATTGTTCAGTCACTGATGGATAAGAAGATGTTGGAGTTGGTGTCCTAGAACCAACTATTTGAACATTGATTACATGAATATTTAATATATTTAAATATTAAACATCTTATTACATATTGTTCATTGCTCTGCATGATTATAATGTAATAATGTCTTAAAGTATTTGTCGCATTAATAAGGTCATACCAGTTCCCCGCTATGATGATAACCTTGAAGTGCAATGACAATATTTTTAAATATAGTTCTGCAGTTGGATGACATACTATGATGGGACACATAGTATACAGACCGTCGGGTACAAATACTCGTAAGCAAATGAGACTTCTTCTCATGAAGTTCGCACTTGGTAATTTCCAAAACAGGAAATTATGAGAACAGACCCACCAGTAGGAATGACGACGAGTTTATTTAAAATAGTCAAAGAATGGCGTATCAAACATATAGGTTGATGACACTATCATGAAACCTGATTGATGAGATATTGCGACAAAGGGATTATATTACACAGTGAGCGTTCGTATGTGAATATCATCATTGCGACTTTAAGTTCGTTCTCTTGGATGTCTTGACCCGTTGCTAGACAGTAATCTTGAATTTTAGGCAAGCTCGCCTAATGTCAACGAGAAAGAATCCTAGCACAAGCGTTTCTGGTGGTCTCAATTAAATTCTATTTGAATTTAATTAATGGAATAAATATTATTCTCAAAACCGAGGAATAATTTTATTCAAGTTAAAATAATCGCATAAATTAAATAAATATTTATTCACCGAATTGTGAATAAATTTTATTTATTTATTTTATTGAACATTTAATAAATATTTATTTACTAGTTTGTAAATAAAAATATTTATTTAAGAGAATAAAATATTTTATTCCGATGTTCAATAAATGGAAGAGAAGTTCGAACGAACCAAGACCGTGTCCGTTGATAAATTAATTATTTACAAGTCAGTAAATGATGTTTATCCAGTTGGCGCAAGAAATAATAATAATACTATTATCATTATGTGGCACGGGATTTCATTTATTGTTCCGTTTTGCACAAGTTCACGCACCACAAATAATGGTGTTGTTATTGTTATTATGTGGCGTGGGTTTTCTCTAATAGTTATAATTGCATTTAATTGTTGTTTCGCAATTAAATATTATAACTGAAACCCCGTGTCGATTAATAGGCAGGTACGTCTATTGTGTCAAACCCCAATGAATTGAGAATTGTTGGGCGAAACATTTTCTCTCTTGACTCCTCTCATCTCTCCCTCTCAAGAACGAGAGAGGTTCTTCAAGACCGAAGAACGAGCGATCAAGAACGATCGACGCAAGACATTCGTTCCGTCGCGCTAGCACCCGGAGAACGAGTGGCATTGATCGGAGACCATTGAAGCACGTGTGAATCACCGCTAGAGGGATTCTACTTTGGATCCTCACAAGCACAACAAAGGCAATCTGGAAGGGTCATTCCGAATGATCAACGATCGTCAACGAAGAAAGTATCGAAGACCCGGGTATTTAATTTCTTCAGAAATTATTAAATTAATTATAAACATGATGTGCAAGATCCTCTTTCTCGGATCTATTGATATTCTTCTCTTTGTCTAAATCTTTGATTTCAATCCGTGGATACTGGTGTTTATCGTTGTATTGATCCCGGATTGGTCATCGATTACGGAAAAATCAAAGTTGAGCCCTCCCAACCGTCACGCTTCCGCTGCGTCTGGATCCTACAGAAGACTCACTAAAAGAAGGTAAACGCTGCCTCATTAAGGACTCAACATAATGTTGTTCCCTCCATTGCTCATTTAGAAGTCTATCATGATTCATAGCTTGAGAAAGTTGTGTGAGCATAGCAACAAGATTTTGTATTCCATCTCCCATAACATTCGGTTGCTCGGGGGGACAATCGTTGCATTGTCCGTCGCATTTAGCACTAACACGGTTCTTTTAGGTTTCAGCCATTGACTAAAACCAAAAAACATAGTGTGAGAAACACTAATCATAGTGGGAAAACCACATAATCAAGAGAAATTACTTATAAAATTTCAATTCAAGACACATTAGGTTCTATCCTAGGTTATTCATGATCGTTACCAAAACTCTAGGATTGTATCCTATACTTAGATTTATCCTTAAGGTTCTTACTAAGGTTTTCTCATTCTAGTTTTCAAATGTCAACTAAACCTTGCTCTGATACCAATTATAACGTCTCATACTTTTCATACATAGACATTACATTTAAATAGGAAAATATTCATTACATAGCATAACAAAACCACGCCAGAACCATATAGATTTAGTATCTTTGGAAACCGGGAAACACAAACAGATTCATAAAACATCTATATATTATCACGCTTATTCCTTCATAACTAGAACCTTTTTTGATACATCTTACTTAATACCTTTCTTCATATCCTAGAGAAAAGAAACATAAGAAATGGTGAGCTCAGATGCTCAGTAAGGGTAAACAATGGAAATATCAATCATATCATAATCATAAGACATAAGAACATAAACAAAACATTTGAAAATTATATCCTGTATATCAAAGATCGTGATATCATGTCAGGGGATAAATCATAGAAGTTCATAAAGAATCAAAAAACATATTCTATGAGTGCATAACATAAGACATGGAATTGTGACATACATATAAGCATAGAAAATCATTTCCATATTAGTCAAGCCTCATTGCCAAGACCGTCATAGTAAAGAAAGTCCTTTACTAAACAGGGTTCATTCCCCGTTCCAGCCTTGTATTACTGAACCGAGTTCGCTCCTTGTTCTAATCTTGTCTATCTCATGAGATATAAATCTTTACCCAATGCATTGGAGAGAGATATAGGTCTCACCCGCCATATAATGAAAACCATACATATGTGTGCCACAAAAACATAAATCATTCATCATATCAGAACTCATAAAAAGAAATGGGTTTCATAAACATCATTTCATCATAACATAACCAATGGAAAAAAATAGGTTTCATAAATATCATTCCATCGTAAACATAAAACAACCATAGAAAGGATAGGGATAGTATCCTTGAAAAATATCTCTATTAAAGCATAAATAACATCAAAGAAAGTTATCGTAAATGGAAAATAATTTTAAGAGATCATTTGAAAATAATTCTTGAGGAAAATATCTTTTATGCTTTGAAAATGTTTTTCTTTTCTGAAAATTCCGCACAATTTTAAAAGAATACATTTTCTTTGAAAATAACTTTGTAGACTTATAAGGCAAGCTTCAAGACATTAAGACGTCATGAAATCGGAAAAATCTGTTCACGCCGTATAAGTTAAAAAAACATTTCTCTCGTACTTTTGTCGAAAAAGTCATAAAGTACCTCGTTAGGAAAACGACAAAAGATTCCTTTCAAACCGTTAAGTAAAAAATCAAACATAGGTAAAAATGATTTAACAATTGCAGAAGAATGTAAAAATATTTTGGAAAAAAAAATTAAAAAACATAGACATAAAAGATAAATATTCCCCAGCAGATAATTACATATAAATAATCCCGAATAATAATGAGATTGTGAAATTAACTCTTACCTTAGTTCTAATTTCCTTTGTACCTATTTGAAACTCATGTATAATGGTTTAAAGAATGTTATTAATTTATACCAGAATCATATTCATATTTATTATATCATATATGATCCTTTTATATCATCTTATCACCCGTTAAATAATATTTCATTATTACCCTTCTTTCGGGAATTAATTGTTTCATTTTCCTATGCATGTTTTATTGTATAAGTTTCAGTTCTTGTGCATAAGGTAATATATATCATATTTATTCATTATATACATTTATAAAATCATGCATGGATGGTGAACATGGAAAATGAATTGCATCGCATCGTAGAGACGATAGGTCGAATGTACGCACGAGCGATGGTATCATTCCCTTAATGGAGAAATGGTAAGGGGATGGTATATTGATTTTCTTTCCAGAATCAATATAATGTTATAATTATCATATATATATATACATATATATATATATTATTTTCATCATTATACTCATTCAGATAAAGTGGTGATAAAAAACAGATTACACCACAGCGTAGAAACGGTAAATCGTACGTACACACGCGTGGTACTTTTGTTTTTCGTAGAATGGATAAAAGGTGGAATATGGTTGTTTCATAATCATAATAACATCTCAGCATATAAGTGATACTCGAGTTATTACTTTAGAATGGAAACAACACATGAAGAGGAAGTAGAAGAAGAAATAATCTTGAAAGAGTCGGTAAAGACGATTACCTCTTCCTTGATAAACTTTCTTTAGATCTTCTCTTAGGGACACTAGGGTTAGTCTTTTGAGAAGAGCAACACCTCTAGAATTTGCTAGAGAAGTTGAGAATAGAAATTGACAGGGGATGGTCGAGCTCGAAGACTCAATGTGATGTGAAGAAGTGATGGAGGAGGCGCCCTTTTAAAATGGAGGTGAGGGACACTTTTGGAATTTTTAAAAAATATTAATTTATAATAAATTCAATCACAATCCAAATACTTCCAAAAGGCCATGGATTCGAAGCTTAAGATGAGATAAGGTTGTAATTTTATCAACCAATAGATTTTAGACAAGTTTTGATATTATTTTAAATTTTATCATTTTGATCAACCCTTAGTCAGCCAATTTTAATTTTAACTAAGGTAACAACATTTTCAATATTAAAAGTTTGTAATTTTTACTTATTTGATGTCAATTAAATCATAAATGAACAATTTATAACATTTTAGACCATATTATAATTTTTTTGTATTTTTAAAGATGTTTTATAATTTTTAAATAATTTAATAAAATATCATTAGTGTCAATTTTGACACTATTCATTACATGGACTTTTAAAAATATATAACAAGTTAACTTCAAACCAAATATTTTATTATATACCTAAAAGGTCAAGATTATCTATAAAATTCGTTCACATTAATTATTTCAAATTACATTTCTTTTTAATATTTTTAGTAACATTTATTTGATATTTCCATTAATAAAATAATTATCTTATTATCGTTGTGTAATTATTTAATATACTTATTTGTTTACTAAAAATTAAAAATAAAATACCATGATGAAGATAGATTTTCTAGCTTTCAGAAGAATATTTATAGTCGAATATATCTTTTGCGTAATCATATATTAAAAATGATATAGTATTTAAAACATGAATGTGACATCTTTAAATTTTTATTAAATAAAATATTATAAATATGATAATCTAATCTAAGTGGCCCAAAAAGTCAAAAAATAAATTTTTATCATGAAAATATGTTTATTAAGTTACAAATGTACATTTAGATTCGTTCATAACATATCTTTGTCCCTATGTGGACACATAAGGGATATTTTTAAGACAAAGAAAGTGATATTTTGGGACTTTCTTTGATTTAAATATTATATAAGTCATTTTCATAGACAAGTGTCCGTTAAACAAATTAATTTCGATCCTTAGGTGTTAAGGGTCGAATTATCTTCATTCAATAAAATTTTGACATGTGTTAGAGTTACTTTATAGTCTTTATAATTTTATTTTTAGCCCAATTTACCCATTACAAATTTATCAAGGTCGTTATTCATATTGGTCAAAAATAAGACCTATTCACTAAATTTGGACCTTCTGAATCTAAATTTGGTATTCATTTTTCAAAATTCAAAACACAGAATTTGCAGAATTAAATTTAAAATAAAATCGATAAAACACTATGAAAAACAGTTTTTTCAGAAAAATGCCCTTTTAAAACATAAAATGATTTTATAATAAATTCCTGTAGAAAATTCTTTTCAAAACCATAATTGGATCAAAATGAACTAATTAAAATTTAAAACTAATCCAAAATATAATTTGACCATGTAAAGACTTTAAAAGAAAATATAGTTTTCAATAAAAATCAGTATTTTCACTATTCTTTAAAAATAAATGTTTTCAAAAAATTATATATAGAAAACATAATTTTAAGATAATTTTGACATGCGGAAATTAATTTTTTCAAATCCATTTTCTAGAACTTCTAAAAATTAATATTCATTCATAAAAAGAAAATAAACTCATATTTGAGAAAAAACGTATTTTTGAAGAATAAAGTGATTTTACTAAAAATTGTGTGATAATTTTCTAAGCACTTACCAATATATTCATATTAAGTTGGACCTTTATTTTTATTTCATAAATTAGTTATTCATATTTATTCCCGTCAATTTAATGGCTAGGTTATACTAATAATGTCTCGCGGTTCGTTTAAACTCACAGTTGCGTGCAACGCAAGCTATTGAAGAATTAAAATTATTTAAAGAGAATTGTTTCATAAAAATATCCGGGTGTTACACTGTATCTTCGGAAAGCAGAAGAATGTGTATTTTGCAAAAGGAGACAGAACACTGAAGGTCGGGAAGCTAGATCTAGTACACACTGATGTTTGTGGGTCTGCACCAGTACATTCCCTTGAAGGATCACAATATTATGTGATCGACAACTCAATAAGGTATGGGTTTAATTTCTGAAAAGGAAAACTGATGTGTTTAAGGTGTTTCAGAGGTGGAAGACCGTGGTGGAGAGTCATGAACAAAGCTGAAATGTTTGAGGCCTGACATCGGTGGAGAGTACGACAGTAATGAGTTCAGAGAATTCTGTGCAAATAATGGAATTTGGTGGGAGAAGATTATTCTAGAAACACCACAACAGAATGGTGTGGCAAAAAGGATGAATAGAACATTGAATGAACGTGCCAGGAGCATGAGCCTACACTCGGGGTTAACTAAGATTTTTTGGGCTGATGCAGTGAACCTGGCGGCATATCTCATCAACAAGAGTCTATCTGTAACAATGGGAAAATGTCTACTCGAGGAGCTCTGGTCTGGTAAGGAGGTAAGACTCACATTTACGGGTCTTTGGTTGTTTGGCATATGTACATGTTTGATAAGAACGTGGAATGGAGGTAGGCTGCGGGGAAGCTGGTTGTTGTGGCGTGGGCTTTAGAGGTGAGCTGGAAGACTCTAGCTGTTGTGCGTGGGAATTTGTAGTTATTAGGCAGTTTGTGAGGTTAGTATGGGTGGGGAAGCTATTGTTTGTTTAGGGTGTGACTCACTACTGCCAAGGGCAATAGTGTCTTTACTCTTAATAATTGGTTAGGGCTGGTAGCGGCAGGTTAGGGATAATAATGTTGGGTTGTTTGGGTAGTTGGGAGAAGCTGGGTATTAAATAAGGGAGAGGCTGATGTCTGGGGGAATACGGATATCTTTGTAGGGATTCAACCAACGCTGAAGGGGGTTGTGACCTAGGGCTTCGGGCAGCAGCGACTGCCTGGAGATTCTTCTTTTTCCTCTTCTTATCATTCTTCTTCTTCCTTTGATTTTCTGTAAATTCTGCTGCTAATAATAGTTCTTACTGATTTCCTCTCTCTCATCAATTGAAACCTATCAATTGGAACTTTCATTGAGAATTTTCTAGAGAGAGAAACTATAAGTGAGAGGTTCTTGAATTTGAGGAAGCAAACACAACTGTTGAGATGGACACACCAGACGCAATAGTGAAGTCCAACTTGTGGCAGATTCTTGTTCAGCGGGATTGAACAATATCGGACGCAACAACCAGTGCCTGTTGTGGCAGCAGAATTTAAGGCGCATCAGTGAAAAAAGACTTGCAACGGCTAATTGTCTGTTCGCGCATAGAGGATCTCAAGCAGAAACTCATGGTACTACAGGCTAGTTTGGCCAGAGGCATAGAAGAGTGGCGGGCAACCAAGCTAGTGTGGATACCGATTTTTTACTGGAGAAGATCCAAGAGTCTTGGATCACTAAAGCTGAATACTATTTTAAAGTCCGCCAAACACAGGAAGACTTGAAGATTTCGGCAGCACAACTGAGCATGCCAGGTATTTTTGGAAATTGGTTTATATCGTTAGAAGCGTCTAACCCTAAGCTCACTTGGAACCAACTTAAAGAGGAGATGCTAAGGAGTTTTGGTAGAACGACAGTGGTGGAAACAGAGGTTTCTAGTGTTGTACGGCCAAAGGGAGAGAAGTCGCGGGAGGAAATTGCGCGTAGGAAGGTTGCAGTAGGGAAAATGAATGATTTCCGATTTGGGCGGGACGGGAACGACAAAGAGGATCAGAAGTGGTCGTCGGTGCAACTGTGTAAGGATGAAGTGGTGCAGCTTGCTATGCATAAGGCAGAGAGGCAACGAGATACGTTGAAGGCACAGGAGGAATGCATGGCTCTAGAAGCTGGTAATGAAAGTCAACTACTGTCGTAAGGGGAGGATGCAGTTTGAAATTTGATGATGAAGTCGTTGGTCCTGGAAATGACGTAGTGACGAGTAAGAGAAACCAGCATATGACAAAATGGGAAGAGCAGCGTGGTCTTCATCCAAAATGGCTTGAGGAGCTGAAGCAAACGAACAAAGTTGCACAAACACGGGCCCAAGCTGTGTTACTGCCTGTTGTACAGGTCACGCATGTGCTGACCAAGTTTATCAGTGGTCATCCTTCTTCTGGTTCAACGCCACCTCTATCTGCGGAGGTTATTAATCTGAGTCATGGCGAACATAGTAAGGCGAGGGCGGGCAACAATGTCCACAGCCACAAAAGAGGAAGTGCAGCAGAATTGTGCGGTGATGTTGCACATGCATTGGAGCTTGGCAAGGAGGCACTGCTACCGAAGCCTGATCGTGCAACGCCTTTGATTGATGCAACGATGGTCAACGATGACAGTCAGGGCATCAGTGCAGACGGGTTACCTAAGTTGTACGGCTTACCAGCGTGGTCGGGTTTCAACACGCGCAACAGATGTAATGTATCTTTGAACATGGCAGCAACACCTTCCCGATTTGGCCCGAAGTTGAGGAGACACTTACAATCCATGGAGCTGCGCGTTCTATTTCAGAAAGGCTCGAGAGGGAATGAGTCGAACCAGAATCAAAGTGAGCACATTGAAGCTGTTTCTGGAGTTGGAAAAGTTGGAAAGAACATGTCCAGAGAACTCTTTGATGAAAGGAACTTTGGTGTTGAACTTGAGTTGTACTCAACAGTTCATGAGGGATACTGGAATGTGCTAGGATTAGAATCAGTTCCTTCCAAGGAAGGTGAAAAGGTCATCAACACTAGTTTAATATCCCTTGTATATGTCATGTGGCAGTTGGATATGGTGATTTGGGTTGGAAGAAATATGCAATCGACCGCGAAGATCCCGGAAAAGTTGGGGAATTCTTCACTTTCCAGGGAAAGAGGAGACTTGAACCTTTCGATGGTGAAGTCACTGGTGCTTCATGACGAGGGAAAGCACAAGCTTGAATCATGTGAGGTTAGGGAAGTTCCATTTCTGGTCCACTCACACTTTGCCGCAGTTGAAGATCTGTTTCTTGGGGAAAGTGCTAGTTCGAGACGTGGAATTTCACTAACTTGGGTTTCTTTGGCAAGAGGGGTCCATGGTGTTCCTATGGAAGGATTCGTTGTCAGGCTAGTTGAAGTGAAAGGGCGACATGTTTGAGAGGATGTTGTCAAAGAAATAGAAGAGTGTGACCTACGTACAAGGAGTGTTGGTGTTGGTTGTTCTCAACTTCTGGCTGAAATGCAAGCTTATAAGGCTGCAGGTCCAGGCTGTATCAAAGATATTGTAAGGTGGCATTTTTTCCCAGTTCTATGGGGGTTCTACCGAGATGAAGATACTAGAAATAATGATGCATGCGGCAGTGATTAATATTGTGATTCGCAGCTTGCTGAAAAAAGGAAAAAGCAGGAAAAAAAGAACGTTGAGCTGAAAAAGAAGCGGGATCGATTCCCTTACCTTGTGAACAAGGTAGTTTTTCAAGGAGGGGGAAAGGATAGGAATGTTGGCTGGAGGTTGGTTGTGGGGAAGCTGGCAGCTGCGGCTTGGGCTTTAGAGGTGAGCTGGAAGACTCTAGCTATTGTGCGTGGGAATCTATAGCTGTTGTTAGGCAGTTGGTGAGGTTGGTATGGGTGGGGCAGCTATTGTTTGTTTAGGGTGTGACTCACTACTGCCAGGGGCAGTAGTGTCTTTACTCTTAATAATTGGTTAGGGTTGGTAGTGGCAGGTTGGGGATAATAATGTGGGTTGTTTGGGTAGTTAGGAGTGGTTAGGTATTAAATAAGGGAGAGGTTGTTGTCTGGGGGAATACGGATATTTTTGTAGTGATTCAACCAAGGCTGAAGGGGGTTGTGGCCTAGGGCTTCGAGGAGCAGCGACTGCCTGGAGATTCTTCTTCTTCCTCTTCTTATCTTTCTTCTTCTTCCTTTGATTTTCTGTAATGGTAGTTCTTACTGATTTCCTCTCTCATCAATTGAAACCTATCAATGTTAATGTTGATACAAGGGACAAGCTTGATGCAAAGTCCAAAAGATGTTTCTTTATTGGCTATGGTACTGAGGAGTTTGGTTATCGCTTTTGGGATGATCTTAACAAGATGATAATCAGAAGCCAGAACATGGTATTTAATGAAGTTTTCACGTACAAAGACCATTATACTGCTAAAGTTGACAGTGGGAATAAAGAATCAATAATGCCATGAGCAAGTGGAGCTTAAAGGTGTACCTCAACATGTGACACCAGAACCAGTGGAGCCTACTCCTCAAGTGGAGTTGAGGAGATCGACAAGGGTGAGAAGGCTTGTGCAGAGGTATTCATCATTCTTACATTATTTGTTATTGACTGACGGTTAAGAACCAGAATGTTTTGAAAAGGCAATGCGGTTGAAGGAGTCGAGCAAGTGAGAGCTGACTATGAAGGGGGAGATTTCCTCATTGCATGATAACAACACTTGGGAGTTGACACATCTACCAAGAGGAAAGAAAACATTGCAGAACAATTGGGTATACCGGGTCAAGGAAGAACACGATGGAAAGATGAGGTACAAAGCAAGGTTGGTTGTGAAAGATTTTCAACAAAAGTGGATTTCAATGAAATTTTCTCACCCGTAGTGAAACTTACCACCATCCGGGTGGTTCTCAGCATTGTGGCATCTGAAAACTTGTATCTTGAGCAGCTTGATGTGAAGATGACTTTCCTTCATGGAGATCTTGAGGAGGACATCTATATGCAGCACCCAAAGGGATATGTTGAGTCTGGGAAGGAAGACCTGGTGTGCAAACTCCAGAAGAGCTTGTATGGGTTGAAGTAGGCACCCAAGCAGTAGAACAAAAAGTTTGATGCATTCATGACTAAAAATGTATACATCAAGTCTTTTAGTGATTAATATATTATACTGCTTCTATATGTGGATGGCATGCTTATTGCAGGATCATGTGTGCAGAGAATTGAGTTGAAAGGGTAGTTGGCTAAGTAGTTCGAAATGAAATATCTTGGAGAAACTGACAAGATTTTGAGAATGAAGATCAAGAGAGACCGCGCAACTGGAACCTTGATGTTATCACAGGCTGACTACATTGAAAAGTTTCTGAGAAGATTCAGTATGCTAGAAGCAAAATCAATCTCTATTCCCCTGGGTGAACCGTCTTGACAAGCTCCCCTCTTTGAACTATTTCATCACTCATACTTTCAGGGAGGCAAACTATCTTGTTGATGGGCTGGCCAACAAAGGAGTCAATATGAAAGGATGTCTTCACTTGAACACTTTGCCTGACGACATGGTTCCTCTTTTCCTCCGGGACAAATGTAATTTTCCTTCTTTTCGCCTCTTGTAACCGTTCTTTATTTTAATACAAGGGCCTCAATGATCACTTTTATAAAAAAAAAAAACCATCGAAAGAGCAATCACCGAAGACAGCAGAAGAGGTGTACGTGGCAAAGGTTCCATACGCATCAACTTTTGGAAGCCTGATGTATGTCATGGTATGCACTCGACCTGACATTGCTTATGTAGTGGGAGTTGTGAGCAGGTACATGGCTAACCCTGGAAAGCAATATTGGGAAGTTGTGAAGTGGATACTGAGGTATTTGAAAGGCAGCAAAGAAGTATCTTTGTGCTTTGAGAAGGGAAATTCATTACAGGAGTATGTGGATGCGGACCTTGGAGGTGACGTCGACAGCAGCAGGAGTACTACAGGTTATGTATTTACTTGTGGAGGAACTGCGGTAAGTTGGATATCACAATTGCAGAAGGTGGTGGCTTTATCCACCACCGAGGCAAAATACATTGTTGTAAGAGAAGCTGGAAAAGAGATGGTTTGGGTGAAGAACTTCTTGGATGAGCTGGGTAGAAAGCGAGAGGAAAATGTATTGCACTGTGACATTCAGAGTGTTATACATCTTATAACTCAATGTTTCGTGTCCAGAAGAAGCACATTTAGCTGAAGTACCATTTTATCAAAGGCTTGAAACAGGATGGGTTACTGACATTGCATAAGATTTGTGGGACAAACAATCCAGCAGATATGTTGACGAAACCAATGGTAATACAGAAGTTAAGGCACTGTTGTGCCTCTGTTGGTCACCACTGATGAATGGAGGATGAGAGGCATAATATAAGAGGACACCATGGGAGCACAAAAGGGAAAACAGTTGGTATTTCATGGACTGTCAGCTTGAAATTGAAGCTGTGAATGGAAGCACACACTGGTGAGTAAAGAAGAGAAGCTCATATTAAATAAGTTGTCTAAGTCAGTGGCATCGAAGCATGTCAGCGTAGTGCATCAAGCTCCAAGTGGGAGATTGTTGAATTGATGTAGCCCGATCCGTTTTGGATGATGTTGGGCCGAATGATTGCGGCCCATATTGTGACACTGACAGGGCACTGTAGCAGAGCTGATTGGACGACACTGACAGAGCACTATAGTAGTGCGGACTTTTGGCACAGTTACTGTAGCAAGTCGAACTTTGGAGACAACGATATTGTAGCTCCGTGGACTTCCAGCCGCCGACCACTGTAGCAGCTTGGACTTTGGTGGTCACAACACCGTAGCGATGTGGACTTCCAGCCACCGTTCACTGTAGCAATGCGGACTTTCTGTGCGATTAAGGACACAGTACTTCATCTTCCTTATTAGCCCATTTCGAGCTAGGGTTTATGTATGTGAAACTTTGTGATCTCCCCATAAATTATACTCTCGATTTTAGTGAAGTATTTCTGCCTCTCCGTGGATGTAGGAATTATTCCCGAACCACGTAAATCTTTGTGTCTGTGGTCTTCTTTTTCTTTTGTTTCTGAATTTTCTTCATCCACAAACTTGTTTTGTCGCTGTGACTCCCGGCGTTTCCGTAATAGGACGCCGGAAATATTTATCCAATCTCGAATAGCTCATGGGTGAGTCTTTTACAAGTAGTGTCTAAGAAAGGTGGGATCACGATAGTTTCCAATGAGAAGAATGAGCTTATCCCTATGAGAACAGTTACGAGATGGAGAGTATGTGTAGAGCATCGTAAGTTAAATGATATCACACGAAAAAACCACTTTTCACTTCCATTTATGGATCAGATGGTGAAATGACTAGTTGGGCATGATTTCTAGTGTTTTCTGGACAATTATTCTGAGTATAACCAGATTTCTATCGCCCCTGAAGATCAGGAAAAAAACACCATCATATGCCCACAAGGCACATTTGTGTATTGTCGCATGTCTTTTGACATGTTTAATGCTCCAGCCACATTCCAGCAATGTATGATGATCATTTCCCATGAAATGGTGGAGCAGATTCCGGAGGTGTTCATGGACGATTTCTCCGTCTGTGGCAAGTCGTTTAACACATGCTTGAGGAATTTGGAGTTGGTTTTGGAAAAATGTGAGCAGACAAGGAGAAGTGTAATTTTATGGTGCAACATGGTGTTGTCTTAGACCACCGGATATCCGAAAGGGAAATTGAAGTTGGCCCCGCAAAGATTGACGTAATAGCCAACCTGCCCGTCCCTACTACTTCGGTCCGAGCAATCCGAAGCTTCCTTGGGCACACGAGCTTTTATTAGCAGTTTGTGGGAGATTTTTCAAAAATTGCTCAACCATTGACAAAGCTCCTATCGAAGGATGCTCTCTTTGAATTTGATGAAACTTGCATACGGGCATTTCAGCTATTGAAACAGAGGTTGGTTGAAGCCTCAATAGTGATTGCCCCATAATGGAACGAGCAATTTGAATTAATGTGCAATGCCAGTGATTACGTTGTGGGAGCAGTTCTTGGACAGCGAGTTAATCGTATTTGTCGACCAATCTACTATGCAAGTTGTGCTTTAAATGAAGCTCAATTTAATTACACCACAACTGAAAAAGAAATGTTAACCACTGTGATAAAAAGGAAAGCAAAAATCTTATTGTTGATCACCAATCTCGCTTGGAGTTGCCCCACGTAAAGGTAGAAGAGGATAGAGAAATTCAGAAGGATTTCCCGAATGAGCACATATTTTCAACTATGAAAACACCCCAGTCGTGGTTCGCCGGTTTTGCAAATTACCTAGCCACGGGATGCTTTGTCGGGACTTCTCGTTTCAATCGAAGAGATTTTTGTCGGAGGTAAAACATTATTCTTGGGAAGACCCGTTGTTATTTCGGTCTTGTAGAGACGGTTCCATCCGGTGTTGTGTGCCTGAATCAGAAGTGCGGGGCATCTTGGAGTATTGTCATTCTTCTCCATATAGAGGACACCATGGGCGAGACCGCGCTATTGCTAAGGTGTTACAATCTGGTTTCTTTTGGCCCACGATGCATAAGGATGCTCGATGTTTTGTGGTGTGTTGTGATCGGTGCCAACATACAGATAACATTGGATACAAAGCTGAAATGCCACAGTATCCTATGCTTGATGTGGAAGTTTTTTATGTTTGAGGGATCAATTTTATGGGACCTTTCTCACCTTTCTACGGCAACGCCTGCATTTTGGTGTGTGTTGATTACGTTTCAAAGTGGCGGAAGCTGCTGCCACTTCCCAAAATTCAGTATAAGTCGTCATTTTTTTTCTTAAGAAAAACGTGTCCCGCCAGTTCGGAGTTCCACGAGTACTTATCAGTGACCGAGGCACTCATTTCGACAACTCAATGCTGAGGAACGTGCTGAAGAAGAGTGGGGTGAGGTACAATACCAATACCCCTTATCATCCTCAATCCAATGGGCAAGTAGAGGTGCCCAATCAGGAGCTGAAGCGAATTCTGGAGAAGACGATGGGAGCCTCAAGGAATGATCGGTCAAAGAAGCAGGATGATGCGTTGTGGGCATACCGAACACCCTATAAAACTCTTCTTGGCATGTCACATTTCCGGTAGGTTTACGGGAAGACATGCCACCTGCTGGTCAAGTTAGAACATAAGGCATATTGAGCAATTGAATCATTGAATTTTGATCTCAAATCTGTCGAGGAGAAAAGGAAGTTGCAGGTGTCTGAACTTGCTGAAATTAGACAAGAGGCATATGACAATGTCAAGCTGTACAAAGAAAAGAACTCTAGATTAAGACTTCTTCCAAGGAAATTGAAGTCTCAATGGTCTAGACCCTTTAAAGTACTTACGGTCTTCAATCATGGAGCGGTGGTGATTGCGGAAAAGGACAAACTTTCAAGGTAAATGAGAAGCACCTCAAACCTTATTATCAAATGCAAGATATGGTGGGAACAGTCTCCACCATTCTCTTCAACTAAATAAGGGGTTCGGGTATGTCGAGCTCGAGACGTTAAACGTAACACTAACCGGGAGGTAACCCGGCATTTCATAAAAAAAATCATAAAAATGATAGCTTGTTTGTGTGTTCGCCAAGGAGAACATGTTAGTGTGTTTTAATTTTTGTGTGTTAAAATTATAAGATAATTATGAAGTAATGGATCCAAGATTGAATTTCTACTATGTAGGACTTTAAATGTTATATGGCACCCTAAACTTAAGTTTTAAAATAATTGGGGAACTTACGTTTTCATTTTAGGGGAATCAATTAATTTCAAAACGGGTAGGAGCAAAAAATTTCAAAAACAGACTCACACACGGTTTGTGCATGGTTAAACGAATTATGTGCTTTAATCGTGCGGGGTGGACACTCAATCCAATAAGCACCGCACGGCTAAACAGACCATGCGCACCACCACTGTGCAAAAAGGGACTCGATTTCCAGTGGCATGTGCACGGTTACCGCACGGATTACCAAACCGTGCGCGGTAACCGTGAGACTTTTAAAAAGTCCCCCGAATTTTCAAAACACATAACAAAAATCCCCCATTTTAACCTCAAAATCATGCCTGCCCCCCACCCAGCTCGTACGCCTCCCTCCCCTCTTCTCTCTTGTTCCTATGGTTCGAAGCCCTAAGGTATGTATCTCCTCCTCCTCCTCCTCCCACTGCTCCTTCCTTCCATTTCTCTTCCGCTCCATTTTTTTCTTCTTCCCCTAGGTTAAGACAGTCCTTTATTTTACCCACCCCCTTTTTCAATTTTCATTTTGATTTCATTTTTCTTCTTGTTTTCTAAGAATTTTCATGCGAAATTTTTCAAGAACATCGTGGCACATTCTTTGCACACTCAATTTTTCAAAAACCCCAATTTGTCTTCATCTGTCGTCATGGGTTTAAGGTTGCACCAGGATGTACTTAAGAATTGCATAATCTAAATTCAATTATGTCTCTTACTTTGTAATATGTGTGTTGTATGTTGTTACCATGCCTGCAGGATGCCCTCCCAACCTCTCCATGGCCTCCTCCTCCAAGCGTGCCCGTGGCTCAAAGTTCAGACGACCTACCCAACCCTCATCTAAAATTCTCTAATAGAGAGGAGAATCAAAGATACTGTGTCCTTGCCACTCGGGAAGTCAACCCCCAGTGAAGTTTTGAACCCCACTACCTTACTACAATTGAAATCGGTGATGAGCTCTAAAGCTTAATTGTCACCGATAACCTTACGGAGGCCCTCTCCATGCACAAACCAACTTACAGAGAGCTTGTACTAGAGTTTGCAGCAACATTTCAGTGTCAAGATCATTATACCGTTGATGATGGCGGGGGGCTAATTGAGGCAGAAGGTGACGTGACATTCCTCCTCAAGAAACGCTACAGTTTGCAACTGGGAAGCTTTTCCACTTTGATCAGCATTTATGAGGGGATTATGTGAACAACATGGATTATGTCAAGGCTTCCCTGACTTGAGACCCCAACGTTGCCTGAGAATTTTGGGCCACCATTGCACAATCGGGGCCAGCCAATGTTCCTCAAACCGCTAAGGCCTCAAAGCTGATAAACCCGACCCATCGCGTCCTCCATCGGGTCCTTACCACTTGCTTCACTGCCTGCTCAGATGGTGAAGGGAATATGAAAGGGGCTTATTCT
Organism: Viscum album; assembly: GCA_963277665.1. Lineage (NCBI taxonomy): Eukaryota > Viridiplantae > Streptophyta > Magnoliopsida > Santalales > Viscaceae > Viscum > Viscum album. The sequence continues at coordinate 69,299,476 of OY728154.1, forward strand.
GTATTCTATGATTTTTGGACATCCCATAAATTTGGCATACATTTTCACCCAATATTTACTCCACATGTTTACTAAGCCTAAGAGGGACATTTTTGGAGGTCCCTACATTACGCCCTTAGTCGAGCGTCTTGGACTCTGTTTCAACAAGGAGACCTTCACTGAAGTAGCTCCAACTCTCTCATTCGACATCACTATGGTGCGGCGTATGAGAATGCTTGATTACGATGGGCAACACTACCGTTTTAGAGGAGCCCAGGAGGCGGCCTAGGATGAGCCTCAAGACATCCTAGCTCCACCCGATGCTCGACATCACACCCCTCCACCTGAGGAGCACCACACTTCGTCTTACCATACCACCACCACCCATCCATCCAGCCCAGCCATGTCCATGCCTCCACCCCCTTACTCCCTTTACTCCACCCACCCCAACCTTAAAGGAACCCCTTATACCGAACTAGACTTACATTGGAAGCGGGATTGGGAGTTTTATGCCATGTTTGACTAGCAAGTTGAGTATGCTCGACGCCAGATTGAGAGAATCAACTTACAGGACTTCCCTACCCCAGACCTCTACTGACCCTTGCCTGACCAACCCCCTTCCTACCACATTTACGATGGTGATCCCTCTCATTCAGGCGCGTCTTGGGTTTCCTCTCCAACAGTTGAGCAACCAGCATCAGGTGTTGCAGAGAGCACTAGGGTCGCTCCTTTGACGTTTAAGGGAATGGACTACGAGCCAACAACAGGGGATCCAACTTGGGATGAGGCTGCCCATGCAGAATTTGAGGACCCCTTCGGCATAGACCCTCCCATGGGCGGGCAATGATATTTTCTTTCCCTTCCATTTGCTTGTTGTGCCTCAAACTTTGGCTACATTGTCTTCCTTGTGCCTGTGTTTGGTATTAAATGTTTTAATGGCTGTTTATTTGTGTTTTGTTACTTAGTGTGCTTGTGTGCTAATGCTATTTGTCCTCTACTCTTATACTACCTGTTATTGCTTCACTTTTCCTGGTTTCTCTGTCTGAGACAACAGGCGGACCGTTTTTTTCTCTCACGGCACTCTTCCACACAACGGGCTCTCGCACACCACAATCTTTCCAGACCATCTGCATCACTCCAAGAGAGTTTTCTTTCCATCACTTAGATACTTTTATTTTTTATTTTTCACCTTGCCTATGCTTACCAGCTCACCCTTCTCCACCTTAACACGATCATTGGGGATCATGCTCCATCTCAAGTGTGGGGGAGGGCACTTATATTTTGGCACCCCATTTGGTCATTGCCTTGGCATTGCCAAGGATGCATGTTTTTCTTAGAGACCATTGAAGGGTTGGTATAGATGTCACACATTCATATTAACTAAATGAAAATCGCTTTTGGTCATTTTGAAATTTCTCATATGTTTGGATTGATAAGCCTATTTTTTATGTGAATGAGCATCTGAACACTCAAAGAGAATTATTTAAATCTTCATTCTTAAAACGTTGTGTTTAAAGATGAATTTTGTGATGTAGTTTAAATTGAGGAAACTTTTGAAATGAAAGTCAATTAATGCATAAGGGGAAGTGAAGCTTTGAAATTGTTGATGTCGTACACGTAGTTATTACACGGTCTTAATTCCATGACTTCTTGACTTGCTCAAAATATCCATTTAGGTGAGTCATTTGAAAAATATGGGTACTGAAATTCTGCAGGGGCAGCCTCATCCCAAGTTGGATCCCCTGCAGCTGGCTCATAGTCCATGCCCTCAGAAGTTAGAGCGGCCTTATTGCTCTTTGCAACACCTGTTGTTGGTTGCTCAATTGCTGGAGAGTAAGCCCAAGATGTACCTGGATGAGAGGGATAACCACCGTAAATGTAGTAGGAAGGGGGCTGGTCAGGCAGGGGTCGGTAGAGATCTGGGGCAGGGAAGTCCCGTAAGCTGATGTCCTCCATCTGGCGTCGAGCATACTCAACTTGCCAGTCAAACATGGCATAAAAATCTCGATCCTGCTTCCACTGTAAGTCTGGGTCGATGTAAGGGGTGCCCTCAAGGTTAGGGTGGGTGGAGTAATAAGAGTAAGGGGTAGAGGCATGGACGTGGCTGGGTTGGATGGATGGGGGGCGGTGGTATGGTAGGATGGAGTGTGGTGCTCCTCCTCAGGTGGAGGGGTGTGATGTCAAGCATCGGGTGGAGCTGGAACGTCTTGAGGCTCATCCTGGGCCGCTTCCTGGGCTCTCTGAAACAGTAGCGCAGCCCATCATAATCAAGCATTTGCATACGCTGCACTATAGTGATGTCGTGGGAACCTCCAAAAATGTCTCCCTTGGGCATAGCAAACATGTGCATTAAATATTGGGTGAAAACGTATGTCAAGTTTATGGGCTGCCTAGAAATCGTGGAATAAAGTAAGAATAGGTCCCTTAGAGTCACATTCACTTAACCATCTGAGCGGGTAGTGAACCAAGTGGTAAGGACCCGATGGAGGACGCGATGGGTCGGGTTTATCAATTTTGAGGCCTTAGCGATTTGGGGAACATGTTGGCCTCGATTGTGCAATGGTGGCCCAAAATGCTCGGGCAACATTGGAGTCCCAAGTCAGGGCACCCACGACATAATCCATTTGTTCGCATGATCCTCCTCATAAATGCTGATCAAAGTAAAAAAGTTCCCCAGTTGCAAACTGTAGCATTTCTTGAGAAGGTGGAATGTCACATCACCTTTTGCCTCAATCAGCTCCCTGTCATCATCAGTAGTATAATGATCCCGACAGCGAAATGTTGATGCAAACTATAGTACAAGCTCTTTGTAAGTTGGTTTGTGCACGGAGAGAGCCTTCGTAAGGATACCAGTGACAATTAAGTTTTGGAGCTCGTCAGCGATTCAAGTGCAACAAGGTAGTGGGGTTCAAAACTTCAATGGGGGATAACTTCCCGAGCGGCAAGGACTCGTTATCTTTGATTCTCCTCTCTATTAGAAAATTTTAGATGAGGGTCGGGTAAGTTGTCCGAACTTGAGTTGCGGGCACGCTTGGAGGAATCCATGGAGAGGTTGGGAGGGTATCTTGCGAGCATGGTAACAACATTGAATTAAACCCATGGCGATGGGTGAAGAAAAAATAGGGTTTTTGAAAAATTGAGTGCGCAAAGAATGAATCGCGACATTCTTTAAAAATTTGGCATGAAAGTTATTAGAAAATTTGAAGAAAAATGAAATCAAAATGAAAATTGAAAAGGGGAGTTGGGAAAATGAAGGATTGTCCTAGGAGAAGAAGAAGAAAATGGAGAGAAAGAGAAGTGGAAGGAGGAAGAAGAAGAAGAAGAAGAGAGACATACCTTAGGGCTTCAAACCGGAGGAAGAGGATACAAGGTAGAGGGATGATAAGAGGAGAGGGAAGAGGAATTGAGTGTGCAAAGAATGAATCACGATGTCCTTTAAAAATTTGGCATGAAAATTCTTAGAAAACAAGAAGAAAAGTGAAAACAAAATGAAAATTGAAGAAGGGAGTGGGGAAAATGAAAGATTGTCCTAACCTAGGGGAAGAAGAAGAAGAAGAAAATGGAGAGGAAGAGAAGTGGAAGGAAGAAGAAGAAGAGAGACATACCTTAGGGCTTCAAAACGGAGGAAGAGGAGGATACAAGGGAAAGGGATGATAAGAGGAGAGGGAAGAGGGGGGAGGGAGGCGCACGGGTTGGGTGGGGGTGGGGCACGATTTTGGGGTTAAAATGAAGGATTTTTGTTTTGAATTTTGAAAATTCGGGGGACTTTTTAAGTCACACGGTTACTACACACGGTTTGGTAAACCGTGCGGTAATTGTGAACATGCCACTGGAATTCAAGTCCCCTTTTGCACGGTGGAGACGCACAGTCTATTTAGTTGTGCGGAGCTCGTGCGATGCTTTTGGAAATGAGTGTCCACCTGGCATGGTTAAAGTGCATGATTTGTTTAACCGTGCACAAATCGTGCATGTGGGTCTGTTTTTGAAATTTTTTGTTCCTCCCGGTTTTGAAATTAATTGCTTCCCACAAAATGAAAACTTAAGTTACCCAATTATTTTAAAAAGTTAAGGTTGTCATAGAATATTTAAAGACCTACATAGTAGAAATTCAATCATAGATTCATTACTTCATAATTATCCTATAACTATAACACACAAAAATTAATGCACTAGCATGCTCCCCTAGGCAAACACACAAACAAGCAATCATTTCTATGATTTTTTTTATGAAATGTCGGGTTACCTCCCAATCAATGCTATGTTTAACGTCTCAAGCTCGACATACCAGGGTCTCTTTTTTAGTTGAAGAGAATGGTGGAGACTATTCCCACCATATCTTGCATTTGATAATAAGGTTTGAGACGTTGCCCATTTACCTTGAAAGGTTGTCCATTTCCTGCAATCTCCACCACTTCATAATTGAAGACTTTACTTTAAAGGGTCCAGACCACCGGGACTTCAATTTCCCTGGAAAGTCTTAATTTGGAGTTAAAGAGCAATACCTGATTGTCGGGTAATGACCTTCGATAGATCATGTGATCATGGATCGTCTTCGTCTTTTCCTTTTACAACTCGGCATTTGCCATGTGTCTCTCGTCCGATTTCATCAAGTTTGGACAGCTGCAACTTCCTTTTCTCCATGGCAGATTTGAGATCAAGATTCAATGATTTAACTGCCCAATATGCCTCTTCTAACTCGACCGGCAAGAGGCATGTCTTCTTGTAAACCAACCGAAAAGGAGACATGCCAACGTATCATCCAGCTTCTTCGATCAGTCCTTCCCCGAGGCTTCCACCGTCTTCTCCAGAATTTGCTTCAGCTTCCGATTGGACACCTCTACTTGCCCACTGGATTAAGGATGGTAAGAGGTGTCGGTATTGTACTTCACCCCGCACTTCTTTAGCACATTCCTCGATATTGAGTTGTAAAAATGAGTGTCTTGGTCACTGATAAGTACTCATGGAACTCCGAACCAACATAACACATTTTTCTTAAGAAAAGAAATGACGGCTTTTGCTGAGTTTTGGACAGTGGTGGCGGCTTCCACCCACTTTGAGACTTAATCAACACACACCAAAATGTAGGTGTTGTCGTAGGAAGGTGGGAAAGGTCCCATAAAATCGATCCCCCAAACATCAAAAACATTCACTTCAAGCATAGTATGTTGTGGCATTTCATCTTTGCGCCCAATGTTACCCGTATGTTCGCACCAATCACAGTACACCACAAAACTTCGAGCATCCTTATGCATCGTGGGCCAAAAAAAACCAGATTGTAACACCTTCGCAATAGTGCGTTCGGGCCCATGGAGTCCTCCAGATAGAGAAGAATGACAATACTCCAAGATGCCTTGCACTTCTGATTCAGGCACACAACGTCGAATGACGCCGTCTCCACAAGACCGAAATAGTAGCAAGTCTTCCCAAAAATAATGTTTTACCTCTGACAAAAATATTTTATTCCGTTGAAACGATAGGTCGGGGTGAAGCATCTCCATGGCCGGTTAATTTGCAACACGGCTGAGGTGTTTCCATAACTGAAAATATGCATTCATCCGGGAAATCCTCTCGAATTTCTCTATCCTCTTCTACCTCAAGGTGGGACAACTCTAAGCGAGAACGATGATCAACAACAAGATATTCACTTCCCTTTTTATTGCGAATTTCCAAATCGAATTCTTGCAGAAGTAGCACTCATCTAATCAACCTTGGCTTCGCGTCCTTATTAAGTAGATATTTGAGAGCTACATGGTCCATGTAGACGACTACCTTGGACAGTATCAAGTAAGACCGAAATCTATCAAATGCAAACACAACGGCTAACATTTCTTTTTGTTGTTGTGGTGTAATGAAGCTAAGCTTCATTTAAAGCATGGCCTGCAAAGTAGATTGGCTGAAAGATATGATTAACCAACTATCCAAGGACTGCTCCCACAGCGTAATCATTAGCATCGCAGATTAATTCAAATTGCTCATTTTAGTTTGAGGCAATCATTATTGGGGGCTTCAACTAACCGTTGTTTCAATAACCGAAATGCCCTTATGCAACCTTCATCAAATTCAAAGAGAGCATCATTCGATAGGAGATTTGAAAAATATGGGTACTCGACTTGCGCCTGAATAATCGTTTTTACCTCAAGGTGGGACAACTCTCTCATTTGATTTTCAAAATTATTCTTCAAAACCGTTTTTCCCACATCATTTTTCCCTCACCACCATTTCATCTGCCTGAATAATCGGCTGACACTCACCGACTTGCGCCTGCACTGCTTTTCGCTCGTTCCCGTGGGATCGACCACTACTCCCACTAGCTACCCAGTTGAAAGAGTGAGGGACAATCAACGTTGGTCATGCATTGCTCTAGGTGGGTCATTTGAAAAATATGGGTACTCGAATTCATTCCTAGTATCTCACATCAATGAAAATTCGAGATATGTAAAAGGAATGCCCAAAATGACGATGACCCACCGTTTCGCATCAATGTTTTAAATCAATGAGGTTGTGTGCCCTATAAAAATGATAGCCCGCAATTTGGTGTCGACGGGATCTTGATCTAACCTGCCCAAGTGTGTGATGTGGATTATGAAACTTTCTTTTAAATGAGGGACAATTTCATATTTAAACAAACAATGATTTAAGTACGAAAATTTGAAAATTTTGAATTGAGCCTACTTTGTTAGTTTAAGGATTGATGAGTTTGAAGAATGTATGTAGGATTTTCAATAATCATTCATTCAAAATTCGCATTTATTTGGTTCATATAATATGTGACATTTCTACATGTTTTTGTGATAATCCCTTTTAAGATGATTGTCTAGGTAATTGTTTGAGGACAAACAATTGATCAAGTGTGAGAGAGTTTGATGCACTTGTGTGCATGGGACATTTCTCATATCCAAAATTCACATTCATTTGGTTGATATAATCTGTGACATTTCTACATGTTTCTTTGATGGCCCCTTTGAGATGATTGTCTAGGTTATTGTTTGAAGACAAACAATTGATCAAGTGAGTTTTATACAATTGTGTGCATGGTTGTTAATCTCATTTGTCATGTATTTACAGCCTTAACATATTTTGATAGGTGAGATTTGGTCATCCAATGAAGAATTGATAAGATTTGGCATGAATCGGGCATTTCAGAGGAAAATCAAAGGCATTTAGACCCATTTTCCACAGTGCACGGTTTTTACCGAAACACTTAAATCGTGCGTCACGGCCCAGGAAACCGTGCGGAATGCCATTTGGGGAGGCAGTGGAGATCGCACGGTCTCCACACGATTATTCAAACCATGCAGACCAATACTCAACTGTGCATGATGGAGCCAAAGGAGACAAAACTGTGCACACGGTCTATGCACGGTTAACTTAACCGTGCGGACTTGCCAATAGCCCGTGCAACTCAAAACTGAAGGGACAAAACAAATAGCACGGTTGGCGCATGGTTAAACTAATCGTGCACCTTAACCGTGCACAAGTCAACAGACAGCCACCTACCTTCCATTTACCCCCATAACCACCATTTGACCTGGGATTATGACCCCTAACCACCCCTACACATTGGGGTTGTGGACAATGATGAAGAACCTTTCGAGTAATTGATTTATTTATGTTGTGTTTGTGTTGTTCATTTTAGCATTTCATAATCCCCTTGAGTTTTCAAAGTCGCAGACCGTTTCTCAATCTAACATCCCAATAACAAAAATTTACCATTTCAGACTTTGGTGGTGGAGGCTCTCGGCTTCGGCAGAGAGCTCTCAGCGATTAGGGTTTCAATCCCCTGGTGTTCACGCTTCGGCTTCTTCGGCTGGCGATAGGCGGTGTCTGCCTCGGTGGTGAGTCGCAGCGGGGCTCCGAGCTGCGACGAAGGCGTGGGCTTGTCTCGGTCAGCGGCGTTGCGGGCGGCGTGGGATCTCATCGGTGGCTTCGGGCTCGGACTCGGGCAGCAACAGTCAGCCTTGCAGCTTAAGATCTGATCCAAATCTGACGATCTGGTGCGTCAGCAGTCTGGTTTCTTCCAAATCTGCAGCACACGGCTCTTGCGCAGCCGAGTTCCTTCAATGGGGGGTCTGGGTCGAAGACACAAGGAGGCGGGGGAGGCTTCTCGGTTGGCGGCGCGACGGTGGGGTGATGGCGGCGTGACGGTGGCGTGATGGCGGCCGACGGTGGCGCGATTGGCGGCGGGGCAGTGCGGTCAGGCGGACAGCGACAGACACCCTGTCTGTGGGGTGGTCGGATCTTGCCTGGCCGATGCGACGGGGGAGAGGCTTCAGCTTCTTCCGGCATCAACAGCAGTTGTGCATTTGTGGCCTTCGATGGCGATTCTGGTTCAACGATGGGTACAGTAGACGAGCAGCGTCGGGGGCCAGGCGTGCTGGCAGTGGTGATTAGGGTTTTGCAGCCTTGGGTATTCTTGTAATGGGCTCTGTGTCCATGGGCTTGTTTGGACTTTGATTTTGCAATGGGTTTTGTCGCTTTGGGCTCTCGGGTCACTGATTTTTTAGGCTATGTGCCTCTGAGCCTACGGGCTTTTATTGGATTTTCCCTTACCCGGTTCAAAAGGGGTTGTTGCTTACTTTTTCTTTTTTCTTTTTAATAAAGAAGTTTGCCCCCAAATTTTCCAATAATTTACCATTTCACCCTTTTTAATCAAAAATTAATATTTTCTTAATAGAACAGCTTGTGGCAATCAATCCAAGCCACCTAAGCATTTTATTTGATTCAAATGAGTGCTAACATATTCAACGGTGCTGAGTCGGACATAGAATTCCCATCACGGGCAAAGGCATTCTGGGGTACATACTGTTACAATTTCATCACTCAATGATTTTGAAAAATAAATTGAAGTTTTTTTAAAAGTTAAATCCACATTTTCATGTTTTTCCTCAACCACAATTGCAACACCCTCAAAACTCGTACCAAATAATGTCTTTTCAGGTATATGTGGAAAAATCATAATCTTCTTCCATTTTTGAAACTTGCCGGCATATTTTTCACACTTAATGACTGAAATTAACACCCTCACTTTCCTTGATGATTCCAACCTCCATGATGGTCCATTATTTACTAGAAAACAGAAAACAAAAACGGTTTCAGCACGTAGAAAGACCAAACAATAGCCTTAAACTACCCAAATACTCGCCAACAATTAGTGATAATAAGATCTAAAATCAAACGCAGCAGGTTGCAAGTATTTTCAGTAGCACCACATAACAGATAACAAGCAAATTTTAAGCTATAACACAAAGTAAAAGCAGTAGATTTCGAATTTTTAGCCTAAATGCACGAGAAGACAGCAGAGACAACAAACAATTTTTTATATTTGTTTGTGTGTGTGTGTTTATTTTTTTTTATTTAGACCCTAAAAAAACTCAATGTCAAGCCTTTCCTGGCAATGACACTAAATTTTGATCAGTCATTGGGCGACCAAAATTGTTTTACTTACTCTAACCTAGTGTAGTGGAAAGTATGGTCGATCCCTTGAAGAAGGTGGGAAGTGTTCAATGGATTTAACAAAATTCTTACAAAAACAAGCGAATACAACAAGTTTGTTAATCTATGATGTCTTGACGAAAATAAACTGGAATAACAAGGTGTATGGAAAGAAGTTTTGGAAACAAAACAATGAAAGAAAGAATAGACAAAGAGATGAGAGTAGTTAGGGTATTGGACTGATGAAGTTAGACTATAGAATTCTGTTCTTGGTAAGTGTTAGCTGTCATCTCTCGAATCTTAGCCAACGCTTTTAGAAAATAAGGTAGTGTTCAATGTTTGTCACCTCTCAGTTGACAAGAAATAGAAGAGAATGGAGAATGGAGAATGGAGACACTAAACAGAGCCACAAGATTTGCACTAAAAAAATGTTGTCACGCATCTAGTATCTACTGTCTTAATCTGTCGATTTCAAACAGCAAATAAAAATTATCTACTGTGAGAAATAAAACTATTACAATCCTTCACTTCTCAGATCTCTGATGTTAACAGTGGAAAGTATTCACAGAAGATGAAGAAGGTCCAAGAATAATATCATCATTCATGATAGAAAGGAATTCAAGAACAAAAAAAGAAATCAGTCTAACATCATCGGTCCTATTCCCCTAAACTAAATCAGCCGGACGTCAAATTCAGAGAAATCAACTCAAGAAAACCAGTCAAAATGCTCATCTAGAATGAAAATGGAGAGGAAAGATTTAGAAATCTACTATTTGTTGATGAACAAATCCCTATCGAAGTCCTGTCTTCAAGTCCATGACTGCTCTTTGTGTATCTCAAATCTGGTCCGGTCCAGTGTGAGTCTCTACTTAGAGCTGCTCTCTGGTCCTCTTAACAACTGTACAGGTATGAATTAAGTCTGAAATCTTCCCCCAATCACCGTGTGTGTACCCCTTAGATCTCGCTACCCAACTTTTTATATCTGAGCTCGCAAGTTCAAAAACTCCCACTAGAAAGGTAACAGTATGTGCAAGTCTCTTTCAATCTCTAATTTTGAACTCCAGTGGCTTAGCTCTGAGCCACACCATCTCTTCACTCTGACCATCAGAACTGATTCGAACGGCTCCAAAAACTCAGATGAATGAACTCCTTTAATGAACATCCAAACCAGAGTTCGACGATCCATGATGCAGGTCGAACCGACTAAAACACAGCAGCCTTCTTCAGCTCAACCTACAGCCAGCCACTCCAACAGATCTGAACCACAACTGTTGATTCAAGACTCCGCTTGATCGAATAGCTCACGTACTGTGGCTCTCGGTGTCCCATGAAAATAGTGACCATGAACATAAAATTTTCCTACTGAAATGAACTTTGACTCTGCTTCAACAGATCCAAACAGACAGTAACCGATCTTCAACGGCAGCCCACTACTCGATCCGGAAAAGTCCGTGGTGAACCACCAACGGAAAGAGGTGTCTTCCACACGAATCTTCAGTGTTTAGGCTTCACAATCCCTAGCTTTAGATTATCTTGATATCTCCAAACATTTCAGTTGTTTTTGGTTGGTTTCAGAGGCTCAGGGTTGTAAATCTGCAGGCTGCAGGCTGACAGAGGACCAAGTCGTCGGATGAGTACTGTAGCGTGGAGGCCGTGAGCCGGGAAGGGTAACGGCGCAACTGTGAAGGGTCACGGCGCAACTGTGAAGGGTCACGGCGCAACTGGAAGGGTATGTCGTGGAGGTGCTTGGGCAAGGGGCCAAGCCCCTGCAGCGTTTGACGCCCCTGCAGCGTGGTCCCTTGACCACGTCGCAGGGGGCTGGGGCGAGGGGTCGAGCCCCCTTTGCCGATTTCAAGCAAGCTGCACCATGGTCCCTAGACCATGCCGCGGCGGGGCCTTCGCGTGGCTTCTCTACGGCGTAGGGCCCTGGGTTGCATCGTGGAGGGCGTCTAGGGGGCGTTTTTGAGCTATGGTGGTTAAGCCACGCCACATCCCCTGTTTGCCCAGTTTTTTTGGGTGAAAGGACTCTTTTCCCCTCTTCGAATTTAAGAGGTTTCACCCCTCTTCCTCCCTCCTATTTGATCGAGCCGGGTGCAATGGGAGCTCTCCCCCTCCCTCCTTCAAATATGTGGCCTTCACTCTTGATTCCAAGTGGTTTTCTCCAAGGTAAACAAGTGTTTTAGAGTGGGTGTTCACTTGGCATGGAGGTATTTCAAGTGGATTTCAAGGAGTTGCATGGTTTTAAGGGTGTGTGTGGGTGCCAAGTGACTGTAAATGTTTTAATAACATGTTTTACAATGAAAATGGGTGTTTGAATGGTATTTGACCCTGTTTGAGTCATAAATCGGACTAAATGTGGGTTTTTATGGGAAATGTGATTTGAATGAGTTTGAATGTGATCTCTTAATGTTTCAATGTAAAGGTTGTTTTGAAATGAATTTCAAAAGGTGGGAAAATGGTTGGCATCCCATGTGGGTTTTCGTAAGGTTTGTTTGGCACTTTCATATTAAATTTCATGGTGTGTGTGTGTAACCCTCTTAGGAGCCCCTTTATTCTTGTATGTGTGTGTGATATGGATTTTAGCCCAAGGGACATGTTTTATACTGTATTCGATGTGGCAGATGTTAAAAGGCGTCTGTTTCTTGCGAGCGTGTAAGAGGTGATGTGAGATTTATGGTCATTGTATTGTTTTGGGATATGTGATTATTTGGTGTGTTTGACTTGCTCACCCCCATTGAGTTTTAGCATGAGACCCTGGATGTGTGTTACGTTAGCCCGATGTGCACTCACCAGCTGGTGCCCTAGTAAAATTGCGCCCTCTTAAGGGTTTATGTTGTGCCTGATGACCCTTGAGGGGGTGTCAAATGGTGATTGTCTTAGTTTCACTAGGAGGCCCTAGACAGAGTGTTTATAACAACCTTGCTCTTTATTTCACATTAATACGTGATTTATTACATTAAAGTATATATAATACAACCCGAAAGATCAATAAGTCTAGTGCCTTGGGAATTAGGTGCACAGCCTATCATCTTGACCATGGGATACAACAATATTATTAAAAATTCCCTTAACAGGCTTCTAAAATTTCATGGCGTTTAAAACTGCACGGGATAACCTTGGGACAAACATAAGAAATGAGTGAGCTATAAAGCCTAGTAAGAGAATAAACACGACATAACATGAAGAGAATAATACGTGTTAGACAATAGACATATCAATAGGGCATAAAAAGATCAGGGAATCATAAACATGAACAATCAGACATGATATAGCATGATAATCATAACATGAGAAATGCGACAACAACTTAAAACACTGCATCATAAACATAGGTCAAGGCTAAATCGCCAATACATCACGGTGGACAAAGTCCCATAAAGGAATTAGGTTCACTCTCTGTCCCAACATGACGTCTCACAAGACTAAACATTACCCAATGCATTTGAGCGCTGTATAATTTCGGGTGCACTCGTCACATTCATTTCATTCTCATGCTTAAATGTGCCACATAGATCATATAACATTGATTCATTCATCATCATAATTTATTCCACAATCAAGGAGTCAAGAATACATATATGTAAGTTCCCAATAAAAAAGTACATGTGCATAAATGTGAACACCCTTGATAAGAAATGAAGATGGTGTTCACTACACAATTGTTTCGACATGGAAAATCACAGTGTAATTTTAACAGCATAACGACATCACTTAAAGATTCATAAAAATGTATTGGTGAGAGAGAAGGGGGTCTCTCATCACATATACATCAAATGGGAAGTAATGGGGATATGAAAAAACATATCCAAACATTATAAGTTGGAAATAGAAGGCATAAGTTAATAATAAAACATGAATAAAGAAAAGAATCCTAACTATATTTTGATATGGTAACGAGTGTACAAAAAGGATCATGAGAGGATTAACGAGAGTGAAAGGGGGCTCTCATAATTTATACATTATATGGACAGTAAGGGGAATATGGAAGAACATATCCAAACATAAGCAAATGGAATTTAATAGATATAACATAAAAGAAGTACTTGAATGGAAATGAGAAGAAAGAAATATCTTATTTGAGTGTGTGACTCTAAATGCTTGGAAGGGGCTTCTTGGGAGCTTGGAGGCACCTTGGTAGGACTATAGAGAGTGTAGGGAAGAGTATGGATGTGCTCCAAGGAGTTTGAGTGAAGAGAAATGGGAGTTTGGGTGAGTTTATATAGGAAAAGAAGAGAATTTCTTTATTATTTAGGTTTTAGACTATACATAATAAAATAACCAAAACCACAAACTATCTCATAATTTTTGCTCATGGTTTCTTCCAAATGGGATTTGATCTCATTTTTTTATAAGGAAAGGGACCTAACTTAATAAAATAATATCCTTGCTTATGTGGAGGTGAGTCATACTTTTAAAGAAATGGTTTTAAAACCTTAAAATATAATAATGGTTTTGGAGGATTCATAAAGGCTTTATAAAATTAATCAAATGAACATAAAATCACATTATTTTAAAATTAAAACATAGATTTGGTCATGGATTCCCTTTATGGTATTTATTTCATCACTTTTGGGTCATTATGACGTCATAAAACACAAAGTACATCTTTATGGTATTTAATTTTTACCTGAAAATTCGACTGTATCAGAAAATTATGAAAAAATCAACATTGGATAATTTTGAAATTCTAATTCCAAAAATAATATTCATTTATATAACTAAATTTCTAAATATTTGAATTTTCACTTTTAAATAAAATCAATATTTATTAAGAAATTTTGGGTTTTTGATAATAATGGTTTCTTAACCCTTATAAAAATCATATTTGACTTCATCAAAATTATATGATAATTTATATTCAATAAACATTATTTAATAATAATATTTTATTAAAATATTATTTATTTAAAACAAATCCATTAATTCATCAAAATAAATTCCTTAATTAAATTCGAATATTTACCAAAAATACTATTTGTATTTTATTGTATCAAAATAAAAATAATTTATAAAGTAATAATAATAGAATTGAAATATATTCATCATTAAATACAAAAAAATTAACATACTTGTATTGTTAGGGTATTGATACATATCTCTTTAATACACTAGCAAACGCTATGGGAGTAAGGTGTGCAATGGTGGGACTTTCATGGAGCGGTTCAATGAACATGGTTTGGGTCATGATTTCGATGAGCTTAAACTTCTACCATAAATGGTTTCGCTCATGCTTAAGTTGTTGAATCTCAGCTTCGTATTGGTTAATGGAAAATCCTAATGATGTTATATCCCTCAAAAGCTCTGATAAATAGCCTTCATAGGGTACAATCCTACTGGTTGAGACTATCACTTCCTTTATCTGTGTCAATTGAATTTATTAAAACTCTATATTTATACTAATCATGTGATCATTGTTCAATAGTTATATGATCAACAGTAATGATTCTTAATGGTCTTTTAAATATGATATAATAAAATCAAATAATTGCATGTATTTTCTATAACCATATTATATAATAAGACATTTACATACATCAAAATGGGAATTTTATTTATAACAGTTCGGGTCGTTACAATCTCCCTCGTGTAAGAAACTTTGCCCTCAAATTTTTATTTTACCACACTAAAATGGATGAGGGTAACTTTTTTTCATCACGTCCTCTGATTTCCACATTGCTTCTTCAAACTTTTGGTTTCTCCATAACACTTTGACTAGGTGCATTGTCTTATTCCATGGATCTTTGTCACTATGATCTAAGATCTTCACCCACTACTCCTCATAGGAAATTTCATTATCTAATGGTACCACATTTGGATTGAGTACATGTGATGGATATGTTATGTAATTTCTCAAGAGGGATATATGGAATACATCATGTACTTGAGATGAGTTCGGTGGAAGTGTTAGTTGACAAGCCATCACTATGATGCGATCAAGGATCTCAAAGAGGCCGATATATCTTGGACTAAGCTTTCCCTTCTTCCCAAATATCATCACTTTATTCCATAGATATATGTGGAGGAATACCATGAATCCAACATCAAACTATAGGTCTCGTCTATGATTATCAGCATAACTCTTCTATCGACTCTGAGCATCCTTGACATGTTGTCGAATTGTCTTAACCTTTTCCATCATTTTCTCAACCATTTCCGGACCTAATAGTTTTTATTCCCCAACTTCATCCCAACATGTAGGTGTTTTTAACCTCTTCACATAAAAGGGATTCATAGGGAGTCATTTGAATGCTTGAGTGGAAACTGTTATTGTAAAAGAACTTGATGAGTGGTAGATATTGGTCTCATCCTCCTTTGAAGTCCATAGAACATGCTCACAACATTTCTTCCAGTGTATGAATAGTCAACTCAGACTGACCATCAGTTTGAGGACGATAGACAGTACTGAAGTTCATCTCGGTGTTTAGATCATGTTGCGTACTTTTTTAGAACTTGGAGGTGAATTTAGGATCTCTATTAGATACAATCGATAATGGTACTCCATGCAGCTTATCACTTCTCTGATGTATATCTGTGCAAGTTGATCAAGTGAGAAATCCTCTCGAATCACAATAAAGTGATATATCTTTGTAAGATGATCCATAATAACCCATATAACATTCACTACAGAAAAACCGCCTATTAGTGGCGGTTTTTTTTTCATATAGCGGCGGTTTAAACCGCCGCTATATGGTTTGGCAGCGGTTTACAGAAACCACCGCTAAACTGGGCGTCGACAATCTATTAGTGGCGGTTTTATGCATTTCGCAGCGGTCAAAGAAAAGCGTCGTAGTACCTCATTTCGCGGCGGTTTTTGGTAAATTTAGCGGTGGTTTTAAGGGCTATTTAATTAGCGGTGACTATAATCGCCGCGAAATTCAGGCATGCCATGCGCCTGCTTAGTGGCGGTTAAAACCGCCGCTAATTCCGATGTGATTTTGCGGTGGTTTTAACCACCACTAAGTGTATTGCCGATTACATTTAGCGTCGGTTTAAACCGCCGCTAAATGTATAAGTGGTAAAACATTAGCGGCGGTTAAAACCTCCGTGAAATGCTGACCCAAAAAAATAGCATTTCTGCTTATACTGCACCACTGCCCTGAAAAACAAACCAAACAAGAAACCATTTATCATGCCAAACATTCTCAACGAGAAGGAATTCATCATATGTTTCCACTAATAGAAGTATTCCCCCAAGCTTAAAAATATTTCATAGGCCAAATTCTACCTCACCATGGGCTAGATAAATAGTTTTGGTTCCTAGAAACCATAAACTAATCAACTCACTATGGAATTATGGTTTATGGTACATGATAAACTAAAAAATATATGTCTCCTCGTAATGATGAATAGCATGCACAACTATCAAAGAAGAGAAGGTTTGGTGTTACACCCAACATGGTTAACATCACTACCAACACATGTACTAAAAACATTCATGGTTTTAATCACACCTAACACAAATATCAAAGAAGAGAAGGTTTGGTGTTACACCCAACATATATACATGAAGATAATAATGGTTAACATTACACCCAACCCATATAATAAATAATAACAATAGTTGGAATTACATTCAACCCATGTAACTAACAAGAACACTAGTTTTAATTGCACCCAACCCATATAAGAAGTCATAGGAATATTTGGAATTAAGCCCAATCTATGTAAAAACCAAGATAAATTGTCAGAATCATGTATAACCTACATAACCACAAAAATTTGGTTAGAATCACACCAAACCCATATACCAATAAGAATGATAGTTGGCATCTTATACAACTTATTATAAAGTGTTCAACATGGTTAAAAAATAGCCAACCTATATAGCATGCCAAAGAAATGGTTAGCATTATGCCAAACCTAATTAACAATATAGAAACATCATTAGAATGAAACCCAACTAAAGCACCAAGTAATAACAAGAATTTAATTACACCCAGCCAAAAATATACATCATTTTACTCAAGTCACTCTTACTTGGATAAGATCTACACTATCAATTATGTTGTATATAATTCACCATCATTGAGGAATTTCTTTAAATAACTTTTAAGATATTATCATTTCACATTAATACATACCCCTCTTGGTTATCATTCCAAGTTCTACCACTAATTTCAATTTAATTCATGGATGTACATCATTAATAATTATAAACCAGAGGACCTTACACAGCCTTAACAAACCTTTCATGAATCTCATCTATGAGGAAATCTAATTTTGTTCCATCCTGATCCATTGTTACCTTCCCTTCTACACTTGTGCATCAAACAACACTTACAACATATATATAATAAGGAGAAAATTTATGCACCACCTACGCAATATTCATAAACACCCTTTCATTTAATTTTGACGAAAAAGTTGATCCAATTCAATAAGAATACCTAAAGCATACAAAATACCTAAAATTATGGATTTAGAATGAAACACAAGATAACATCAAATGAAACAAGAGATTGGGGGTCACATGGATTTATACTTATAGTTTAGAGATGATCAAAATTGAAAATATTTGATTCCATAAAGGATTAAAGTGTATGGATCAAAATGTGCCAAAGAAGAGAGGGGAGGGATCACTACTAGTCGTTTGTCCTATAAGGAGGAGGAACGAGGATTAAATGGGTTGATGGTGTGTCAGAATAAGAACCTTTAAAACATCATTGTTATAAAATACTTTGTATCGATGATTGACATTATGGTTCCAGGAAATAAGGTCTCTCCAGTATACCACATAAGAAGACATTTGAGAAATAGAGGACATATTTAAAGAGAATAGAGAATATATTAGAAGATATGTAACCATTAATAGAGAATCAGTTGTGCTAATCAAACAAAATAAGTGCATAACATGGAAAACATTACGTGGACCACATGATCCATTCTAGGTCACGAAAATCACATAACCCATAAAACATCTTTTGATCACATGATTTTTCTTAATAAATATAATCATGTTACCATGTGAAGGTCACATGAATCACATAAAGATTAGTAGATCATGAAAAAATCCTCAAGAGACAACCAAATCACATAAGATAGACTAATGGCCAAGGGTGTGCATCAAAGTTCAAATAAATTACCATTGATTAGTTCATGGATTGATTAAGTGAGATATTTAGACAAGGTGATCACACAAAGAGGTCAAGTGACATGATCACATGATTAGGTCTCTTTTATGGTTCTTGTGATGAGGTCATGCAAAGTTTTCTTGCAAAACAATCGCACGAGAGAGGAGGTTTTGAGAGTTATGGAGCTTCATGTCACCGGTCAAATGACCAGCCTCTCACCCCCTATTTATAGGGAACCTAAAGGAATATGAATAGACTTATAGAAGACCAAAAGATGTTTTGAATTCCAACCAGAGAAAGCATAAGAGACTCATGAAGTCATTTCCTACCTCATAACTGAGTCCTTGTTCCTTCGAACATCACTTTTGTGGGGGGGGGCATTTTTTGACGCTAGCCAAATGAGCATTGTATATTTTAGGAACAAAGAAATACCCAAAGAATAGTTATTAATATATACCCAAAGGAAAGAAAATTATAGCATGTATACATATAGATTAATCACCTAGGTCACAAGGACCATGTGAACTTCAATGAGGCTCATGATCACATGACCCTAGGAACATCATGCAAAGGGGTTATGCAATTCATGTGATCTGTTCCTGATCATGTGAAGCCCCATCAAATAGACCAATTAATCATGTAAAACCCCTCTGATTATTCTTTTTTATCATATGACATGTCATCTAACAATCTCCCAATATGTTCATAAAATAAAAGTTAGAAAAGAGGGAAGCTTCATGGGAAGGGAGTTGCATTGGTTTTCATGTGATGTGGTTACGTGCCTCATAAAAACTATTAATGATCATGAAAATCACCTCAGAAAACCATCTTGATCTAGTGATATCCATTCAACATGGCTGTTTGGACATGCAACACCCTAATGAGTCCAATTCCCAATGCTGAATTTACAATAGAAACATCAAAGAGCCTATTACCATAGATCATCTAACCAATGAAACAAACACATCATTCTCTTTACCACCTGAGGTTATTGTGATCATTCAAGGTTAGACACTGAAGCTCCTACAAGACCAATGATTTTTTAAAGGTTCCATACACCACACATGTTATATATACAAACCAACCTTTCCCATATTTGTTCAACACATCAACAATACTACTCATGGTCCGATGATGCATCGTCACCCTCTCCACCTCCATCTCCTGCTGCCACCTGTAAGAACATTATATTGAAAATTAAATATTGTTGCATATTTATAATTAATCTTAAAACCAATAAAAGTTTTCAAACTAAATGATTTTGATTTTTTGTGATTTACCTGCTCACCACCACTCGGTGCACTACCACTGGGGGCATATCTGCTCATCTACTGATATAAATCAGTCAACGCTTTCTGCATAGCGGATATCTGAGCCCCTTGGTCTTGAACTGTGGCTCGTAGAGAAAAAATATCCCTCTGAGCATCTTCAGGTATGGGCTGACTATAACCAGGAGTAGATGCGGCTGGAATCCCTGATGGCCTGCTAAAGACCTCAGATGGTACGGGTCCCAAACCCATCCCGCGCACTCTACCAGGATGCTCCTTCCCAAGGACTTGAGCAACCGGGTCATCATGGGAGACTGAGTAGGACTGCCCAGGATTGACATCCCATAGTTCTTTAATTTTTACCTATAAATCAAATATCAATACATATTAACACAGTAAAAACTGATAATAAGTTATTATAATAAAAATTTGACTTCATACCCCAACTTCTTTGGTAGGATCATTAACAAAAGAGCCATCTGATTTTCTGTGAACATCCAACCACAGTTCAGTCCGGGAGGCTTAGTGCCCTAAATTATGTGACTGCATTAAGCAAAGATAAATAAAAAATTCAATATATTAAATATATAATATTGTATTATAAATATTTAAACTATTTAAAATATTACCAATGACATTCGGCTTCTAGAAAATCTTTTTGATCCCGCCGTGTGAGGGATGACTTGCTTCGCCCTGTTTGATGCATTCTGTCGTGAGAGATCCTGAAAGAAATAAAATGCAATTTAACAGTAATGTATCCAATGTCATCTCCTCTTTATATACATGTATTAATGTAAAATGAGGATGATATAATAATATATATTTCAATACCATCCGCTTCTCATCACGATGCCTGTCAACAAAAACTTTCCACTGCTCTTTCGGTACCCCACTGGGTAGCTTGTCATACATTTGTTCCAAGGTCAACGAAGTATCGTTGACATCACACCACAATATCCATTTGAAATCTTTCCATTTTTTACCAAGATTTTTCAAAGTCCACTTCCGTGCTATCACATCAGCAACTCTGAAGTGGAAGAACATCTGTATACAGAAATTAATTTTGAACATATTAGTAACATGACATTCAATTAAACCATAATGTAATAAAATTACCTTTATTTGAGAATCAAAAACTTCATTTTTCCAGTTTGGAGGCATATGTCTCCAATCATCATATGAAATGGGAAGGGAAATGGGCTCCGCTGCCAACTGACCTCTAATCTAGCCAAGTAAACCCGCGACATCATCCGTAGGGACCCCATAAGAATCAAATGGCACGACTATCTTTTCGCCATTCAAGTTCCAAACATCTGAGCTTTTTAAGTGTTTCTCCACGGTTTTATTTTTGTCATCTTCAATGAGCAAACAATTAGTATAAACAAAATGCAATAAATTTATTTAATTAAAATTTATACCTATGACTGTGACCCTCCAGTGTGTCCGGGATGAACTGGAAGGGGTCTGTCGCCGCCCAACTGATGAGGCACCTGTAGGGGGAGTCGGCGACTCAGCCTCTAATGGGAGGCCCTCTGATGGTGTGAGAGATGGTGTAGGGGGAGATGGTGCGGGGGTGTAGGCAGCTGGTGCCTCAGATGTCGTGGGGAGTGACCTAGATGGATCGACATCCGTCACAGAACTAGAAGAAATAGTATACCACTTCCTCCTTGGCATTCCTGTCATTTAATCAAATAAAATTAAGTTCAGAATATATATTTCAAAAAAATTATGCAGAAAAAAAAATTAAAAATGATAATAGATGCCCAGTACTAATAAACAAAATATATATAACAATGATAATGAATGACTGCAGAAATGAAACAAGTGGTTGCTGCATGAATGAATAATTGTACATACAATAATTTTCCCCTTCAATCATGTCGGTTTCCTGCTCCATCGCTTCATCCACTTCATTCATCCTTGCAAGACTAATATTTTCAATATCATGATGGACAAATAATTCTGCTTCCTATTGTTGATGACATTCAATTTCAGAGGTCAAATCTTCCACTTCATCACCCATATCATACAAATCTCTTTGTATTACGTGAGTAACTACACTCCACCCTTAATCTACAACATCATTCACATAATATACCATTTTTGACTGCGATGCTAAGATATATGGATCATGCATTTCACGATCACCAACATCCATCAAGCGAGAGAAGTTCACAGAAGTAAATTGCAATGAATCTCTTTTAACACCTCTGATAATATCAACCCATTTTCATTTGAATAAAACAACAGAAAAATATCCATGGTAGTTTAATTCAATAATATCATGCATCTTTCCATAGTATCCCACTTCAGAAAATGTAAATATACCATTATTCTGTGTTTTCAAACCCACTTCTTGATCAACTGTACGAAATCTAAATCTATTCACATTATAAACGTCGAACTTTCTAACTTGCTTTATAGGACCTCTAGCAAGAAACTTCAAATATTATGAAAAGTCTGCTCGAGTATTAGTATTCATGATCTGAAAAAATAAATATAATTTAATATATTTACAAATTGTATGTGTCAAACTAATATTCTTATTTATTGCACTATTTATGAACTTACACGTCTTGCAAACCATTCTACAAGCTCTTTATTCACAGCTTTCGTTATATCTTTCTCATTTCGTGTTCGACCTCTCATTCGTCTCTTTGTTTGTATCCTCAACTCTTCAATAAATGGATCTGAAATTTCACTATTCAGCAACACATATCTATGTGCTTGTAATAATTCCAATTCTGTTAGTGTCACATTTGAGGTCCTCCCAATTGATCGGCCAATAGCAGGAAATATTTTTGATTTCTTATGCATTTGAGATTGAGTTGATGTGTCGTCAACACGTCCAACTCGATTAAATATTGTCTCAATATCATATAAATACCTGGAATAAAAGGTAAGACATTCCTCAGCCAAATAGCCTTCAGCAATAGAGCCTTCTGGTTGAGCTTTATTTCTCACGTATGATTTCAAATGCCCAAGATATCTGTGAAATAAAATAATAATATTATACATTTATTTAAATGTCAAAAATTGTTTACTTAACTGGAAAACATATAAATAAAATACCTCTCAATTGGATACATCCATCGATAATGAACGGGGCCTCCTAATTTAGCTTCTTCAACCAAATGCACAGTTAAATGAATTATGATAGTAAAAAACGATGGAGGAAAGATCATCTCCATTGCACAAAGAGTCAATACAAACCTCTCATAGAGGTTGTCAAGCTGAAATGGATGTACAAGTTTCTCACATAATTTCCTGAAAAATGTGCATAATTGGAGTACAACAGCAGTAACTTTTTCAGGTAATAATGTACGCAATGCCAATGGTAGTAACTGCTGTAACAAAATATGTAAATCGTGACTTTTCAATCCATGTAACTTACGATTCTTTAAGTCAACACACCTAGAGATGTTACTTGAATACCCATCAGATACCTTCACATTCTTTAAAATTCGAAGGAACGTATCTTTATCCCTATTTTTCATTGCGAAAATGGCCGGAGCATACTTTTCATTCTCATCTGGCCAGAGATTGCGTTTTATGTTCATTACTTGTAAGTCTTTGCGAGCATTAAGATGATCCTTCGACTTTCCATGCTCATTAAGTAATGTTAAAATCAAATTATCACAGATATTCTTCTCAATATGCATCACATCAAGATTGTGGCGCAACAAATTAAATCCCCAATATGAAAGTTTAGAGAATATACTTTTTTTCTTCCATTGTTGCGTTCTGATTTCACTTGACGATGCACTTCGGACCCGTTTTCTGCTATCATTCAAATGACGAACCTTCCCAAATTTTGTTTCACCATTTTCAAGCTGTGTCAATATTTCAGAACTGGTTAACAACTTTGGAGGTGGTCTACGATCAATGAAACCATTAAATTTTGATTTTTTCAGCCGAAATCTATGAGATGCATTGAGAAATATTCGATGGCATAAGAAGCACCATTTTCTACTGTGAGGTAGCCGTTTGGGCTCAAAATCAAAGTTACAAACGGGACAAGCCAAACCCGTATAAGTGTTCCAACCAGATAAATTCCCAAGCCCAGGGAAGTCACTAATGGTCCACAGTAAAGCAGCATGCATTTTGAACATTTTTTTAGAAGAAACATCAAATGTCTCAACACCGTTACTCCATAACTCCTGCAATTCTTCAATCAAAGGCTGCAAGTATACATCAATATCATTTCCATGCATTTGTTTTCCAGGAATAATCATTGAAATGATAAAAGATGATTGTTGCATACACATCCACGGAGGCAGATTATAAGGGATCAAAACAACTAGCCAAATGCTATAACTTGTACTCAAAGTCCCAAATGGGTTGAATCTATCGGCAGCCAATCCCAATCGAACATTCCTAGGATCAGCTGAGAAATCTGGATGTAATGAATCAAATGTCTTCCATGATTGGGAATCTTGTGGATGTCTCATTAACCCATCATTGTTATTATCTACAGAATTCCACTTCATGTGTTCGGCGGTTTTTGATGACATGAATAATCTTTGCAATCGCGGCTTCAAAGGAAAGTAACGCAAAACCTTTTCAGGTGTGTTCATTTTCTTCTTCTTCATGAAATTATGTTCAGTCAGACTTCCAACATCACCCTTTGACTGCCATCTAGAAGAAGAACATTTCTTACAATTCTGTCTACTTGAATCCTCTCCCCAATAAAGCATACAATCATTGGGACATGCATGTATTTTTATATAATTCAAACCAAGCTTGTTAAAAACTTTTTTCATATCATAAAAATATTCTGGGATTTTTGCTTCAGGAAATTCATCACGAATCAATTCCAATATCATGGACATTTCCTTATTTGTAATTCCACATAGACATTTGATATGGTACAACTTCAGTAGAAATGAAATATTTGAATATTTCAAACACCCACTATACAAATCTTGATTTCCATCGTAAACTAAATCATGAAACACATTTTTCTCAGTGAAGTTTTCTGTTACATTTGGCTCTACAGAATCAAGAGTAGGATCCAATGATATGTTCCAATCTTGATCTACTTGTGTTACAGTCTCAAAAACATCACTTGTCACGTTGCAATTTGTAGCACCCTCTTCTGGTTGTTCTGATATGTTTTGATGCTGATAGTGGTGTCTTGCAGTGCCGAATGCATCATTTATGAGGTTTTTCATTTCATTTTCCATTGTCGACGAACTTGGGACCTCATTCTGTGGATTAACATCAATGCTCAATCTTTCTGTATTGTTCGATTCTCCATGCCAATTCCAACACAAATATTGACAAGGGAATTGCTTCAGTATTAAATGTTCATAAACTTCATCTCTATTCAACCATGTTCTAAATTTACATTTAGGACATGGACATCTTATTCTCCCTTCAACGGATCGATTAGAAATCGCAAAATCTAAAAACTCATTCAAACCCTTAACATACTGAGGTGTGTTCCTCAGTAATGTGATCCAGCTTTTATCCATGTATATCACAATGTGCCTACACAAAATATACGATAGTGTAAGATTGAAGAATCATAATATAATAAAGATGACCCATTGATCATAAAGTATTCATAATATAATAAAGATGATTTATTGATCACATTTACCACTTACTTAGCATGCCCAGACAAACCAAACAAGTTTGGTCCCTAGGAGACAGTGTGAACACCTCATTGAGGAGCAGTAAGAATATCGGGTTACACAATTATCATAACACTGTCAATCACACATTTATGTTGCCTCAAACAATTTCTATCCCCACTACATTAATTAGATACATTGGTTCACTCAGATTACTTCCACACCCTCACAAAAAATACTACAACTTTCCTGAACATCTCATATACTCACATGCTTGGTCATCTCAATTAAATGTTTTATTTTATTTTCCA
The DNA here is from genome assembly GCA_963277665.1 of Viscum album. Classification (NCBI taxonomy): domain Eukaryota; kingdom Viridiplantae; phylum Streptophyta; class Magnoliopsida; order Santalales; family Viscaceae; genus Viscum; species Viscum album. The sequence continues at coordinate 69,325,116 of OY728154.1, forward strand.
CATCTAGAAATGGGATACCAGTCGGTATTTATAACATCCATCCAAAATCACTAATATATAATACCAATGCATGGGTTCCCATTTCTAGAGTTTCCCCTCATTGGATTATGTTTAATAATCATTACCTTCACTTATCAATATTATAGATCAATAAAAATAATATGGAATATTTTTTTACCATATTTAGTTTCATAATTTGAACAATGTTGTTGATACTTGTTTATAAGCCAATGAATATTCTTCTCACTATATAAAACACAGTGATAACACATTATGATAATTCCCCCACTTAATTTCAATGTTTTTTCATCTATTAACCATTTATTTAGTAAGATACTTAAAATGGTGAAGTCAGATATTTGTTGTACTTTCATCTTTAACCAGCTTTTTCTACATGATTCAAAAGTCTTTCACACTGTATAACTAGGTTACACGTCATGTAACTATTACTAGATACAAGTCATGAAAGGGTATTCATGCTGTGAAAGTTTACACCTCGGGAAGAGTGGTTTCACATCGTAAATTTTAAAATAATGGATTTTTAATTCGAGGTGAAGGATTTTTCAACATACTAGAACACCATGGATTTCACAGTAGGTAATAGTATTACACATCATCAAATGGCCCTCGTGTAGTTTTTAAAATAGGTGAGTGGCTATTTTGGTTTCAGTTCTTTTCTCCAGGTCCTTGGATCACTACCTAGAGATCTTCTCGGGTTTTTTTGGGAGACTATGCTCCATCTAGATTGATCCATTCAACATTGGATCTTTTATTATAGTTATGGCACATCTCTCTGGGTAAGAAATATTTCTTATTCTTCGTTTCTCTTGATAATGGTGGCACCCTAGGGTAACATTATCAGATCTGGTGGCTTAAGTTTTTGAATCTTTGTGTATTCTTCTAGATCCTTTGGGAGATCTCATTATGGAGGCCATTCCTTGGTTAGTTGTGGTGCAGCAGATGTCTTTTCTTGAGGTATTTGGTGTTTTCCCTTTCCACCAACCCCTTCTTTTCTAATTTATATCAATATTAATGTTTTTATTATATTCTAGGGCCTTCGTTTTCGTCATTGGGTTTTCATTGTTGGTGGATCCCATTACGGGAATGTGTGACTTGAGCTTTGAGGTAGGTGGTTCCATCTCTAGCCTATGATAATTATCCTAATTTATCTTAATTTATAAGTTGATATATCAAATTGGAATGACTATTTTCATTTGTTTAAGAAGGTGTTTTTGAGAGAAATGTTTTTCCATGATTTTTGATAAATGAAAATGAAATGGGTACTTTTAAAATGAAATGTTTTTCCATCTATTTGATGTTGTTATGTCACATTGAGCATCAACGGTATTCCCATTTCCTTTTTATGTTCATCCAAAAAATGGAGGTAAAACAGTTGTCCCCATATGAAACGTTACCTGATTGAACCCCATATAGTCTCACAATATCTGGAATGTTCAGACACATATAACAGATACAATTTTAGCTAGATCATGACTTAAAATTAGCCATAAAAACTAGTGAAAAATATCATAAAACATATTTCTGGACCAAGGATAAAAAACCATGGATACTGGTGGTTATCCTATATAAAAACCTTTTGTAGAGACAACTAAATCATGAAATAACCCTTGATGAATAGAATTTCATCATATGACATTGAACACCTATCAAGAACATCCACAAAATATAGATTTTACTTTTAACATTTTCTTAATTCATCCTTAGGATGTTCATACTGAATTAGTTCTAGAAAATTTGGTGTTAACTGAATACTAACTATGAATATACCTCCACTATTCTCCTTGTATTCTTAGTGAATTTCAGAAAAGGACTCATCGGATTCCAATCATCACTATAATCATTTAATGAATGGGTTGGATTTTTTATCCTTAAGGTATTGTCCACCATCTTTCTCTTACATAGGATATAGAAAATTAAAAAAGTCAAATCCCTAATTGTAATCGATCAATGAGAAATACCTTATACATAGATCATTTTTAAGTAAAATACATTCCATGATTATTCTTTCATAGTAGAATAATAATTTCTCACTGAATTGATATTGACCCCATGATTTTAAAGAATGCATCACCACCAATTCCTCTAGTATATAGGTTGGATAATACCATTAATTTTGTAAGAGGTGGGATGATCTATGGGCCACTAAATGGTCAACTTACACAACACGCTTCCCAAACCTATACCTAAAGCATCGCAATAAACCACATACAACATTCTAGTCTACGTTAACATAAATATGGGTTAGTGTTCAACCACTGATTGTGATCATAAATGTAAGAATAAAATTATGTATTCTTTTTTAACCTTACCCATTTTTGGTAAATCTATTTTATTAGTTATGTAAATAGATATAAATTTATAAAAAAATCCCTATAATATCTATTGTGTTTTAATAAGATCATGATATCAAATTCATGACTCAAATATTACCATAAATTCACTACCCTAATTTCCATTGGATCAACTGACACCCAATGATTCTATGCCAGATACAATATGAATTTGACCTCTCTAATCCAAAATCTATTCTTGGAGTACATGGAGTTAATATGAACATCCAAAAGTGTGCCCAAAACAATTCTTTGATGATAATCATGCTCCACCTCAATGCAAAAGTATACTAGGATTCCATGCATATACCCCACCATAATGTATTCAATTTACTTAGGAAACACACAGTTCATAAGGGCCATAAAAATCATAGGATCATTTTTCATCCTTAATGGCACAAATTTAGACTTGAAGTGGTTGTACCTTCTTCATAAATCATTCTTGTTAATTCCAAATCCACTCACACTAAAATGAGGATTCCAAAAGTGAATGTTGATATTATTTAACCACATTTCCCCCATAATCTGATCAACTTGGTCACTGATGTTTGGAAAGAGCTATTTTTTTTATAGAAAACCTTTCCAACTTCAAATAGTTGATACAAAATCAGATTGATATATCATGCTTTATGTAATTCAACCTTGGTTGGACTATGATGAGATTCTTGGGTGAAAAAATACTTTGGATTCTAATTCATCGAACCAAATAATTAATTCCCCTAACTCGATGGGGTCCATATTGAATGAGGGAAGAGATGTAGTATATGATTCATGTACCAAATCAATTATTAATTTTAAATCCCATTACTAATGTATACCTAAAAATTCCTCTAGAAACACCTTTAGGAACTCATATAAAATGAAAGGAAACCCATTTTCAGAACCATTGTCATTGTATTCTAGTATAAGGGAAAATACAAGGGTTTCATGGCTGCCTAAATCTCTCCAGCATATTCCCTTGGTTGAGTGGGATGTCTTTATAGATGAATAACACAAACACTATCTAATAAAAGAAACCATAAATACAATATACCATAGAGAACCAAAAAATACCATAATTAAAAAACTTTTGAAAAATAAAAATTAAAACCACAACAATCACAATTATTAATTTATAGCACTCCACCCTTACTCAATGTCCATTCACGGTCTACAGACTATGTAGTTTACCTAAAATATGATTAAATCCAAATTACAGACATATTATGGTGACCTTTGGTCCATTATGTGTTGTGTTGGCAAGACACCCCACTCACACCTAGATTCTTAAGCCCAAATAGTTGATGCTCTTGTCTATTGAAAATTACCAAATAAAAGTACCCAAAAGTAGGAAAAAATTTACTCCAATTCCATTTTTTCACATACTAGCCAAGGTTCCCTTGCAACCCAACACCTAGCACATCCCATGGCATAGCTCGAAGTTAATTCCAGATCCATATGGTCTTATAACCAGTGAATTGGATTTGAGGAACTCCATTGGGAATAATTTTCCTAATAGAATAATATCAAAAGTAATTATTAGATTCACAATAATGAAAACCAATAACCATTAACCATAAAATTCATATATGCATTTCAAGATACACATATAATCTATATAGGTAGGACATTATTTCCTCAGATGTGTAATAAAGGTTGGTAGGTACTTGGTGTCCACTATGATAATATCAAAGTATATGTATCCCAAAACAAGGAGGTAGAAGGTGACTTCATTAACAAATAATCCAAACAAATCCAAGTTAATTAAAATCTCCCCGATGATAGTACAACCCAACTTAGTCACAAAAAATATCCTAGGAATCTGGAATTTTTTATATATATGGGGTTTATCATAATATGTATCCTTAGTATGATTATACACAATACATCCAATGAAAAAGTTAAAGGAGTATAATAACACATCATTGAACAAACAACATAGTTAGTAAGAACCTAGTAAGTAGGTCACCGGAGATGGAGGTCGCGGGGTCGCCGGAGGTCGCGGGTCACCGAAGGTCGGGGGTCTCCGGACGGTTGGAGGTCGAGGGTTGTGGGTCGCCGGGGGGTTAGGGGAAGAAGGGAGGGCACAAGGGTTTGGGGGAACGATCAAGGTGGGGGAAGAAGGGTCAGGATTGTTAAAATGAATTTCGGGTTTCACGACGGTTTATTAAAAACCACCGCGAAACCTTTCGGCGAAAACGTTTAGCGGCGGTTTTGTGAACCGCCTCCACAAAACCGCCGCTAAACCCGATTTTTGTTGTAGTGATTGTTTCCTCTAGATGTCTTCAAAATTTCAGTGACAAAGTCTATGGTGATGTTTTCTCATTTCCATGTTGGTATGAGTAATGGTTGCATCATCTCCTTAGACTTATGCCTTTCAGTCTTCACTTGCTAACATATCAGGAATTTTGATGTATATTCAACGATCTCCTTCTTCATATTGTCCCACCAATAGTGCTCTCGGAGATCTCAATACATCTTTGTGTTTCCTGAATTAATAGAGAAAGTCAAACTATGTGAATCATCCAATAGTTCATTCTTTAACTCAAGATTTGATGGTATATATAGTCATGCACCGAATCTCACAACTCCTTCATTAACACTGAATCTTGAGGATTTACCTTTTCTTATAGTTTCCAATTTCTTCTGAATTCTCACATTATCCCTTTGAACATCCTTTATCACTTCTAAATAAGATGGTTGAGCAATCATTTGTAAAAGGATTTATGATGTTCATTTATTTATGATCCTCATGCCCATACTCTTCAAGTTTAAGAAGATCAGATCCTTCTCAATTTTCATCAATGATAGAATAGTCCTTGATCATCTCTAACCATCTTCTTTGGCATATATTCAACTCTTTCTATGTGAATATATATTTGAGACTTTTGTGATATGTATATATTTCACACTTCTTTCCAAAGAGATAATGTCGCCATATTTTCAAAGAGAAGATCATTGCAACCAACCCTATATCACATGTTGGGTAGTTCTGTTTGTGAACTTTCAATTACCTTGAAGCATAGGCTATGACTTTGTCATTCCTCATTAACACAAAAACCAATCTCTTCTTCAAAGCATCGATGAATACCACAAAAAGCTCTCCACTTGTGGTTAGTGTGAGCACAGGTGCAATGATAAGCCTCCTTTTAAGTTCTTTGAATCTCTCTTCACATTCATCATTCTAAGAAAACTTGAATTCCTTCTGAGTTAGCTTGGTTATAGGGTTTAAAAATCGCAAGAAAATTCTCACAAATCAGTGATAATACCCAGCTAATCCAATGAAACTGTGGATATATATCATAGATGTTGGCCTTGACCATCCTTTAATTTCTTTTTTCTTGGAAGGGTTTATAGATATCCCATTTTTTGAGATGATATTCCCTGAGAATGAGACTTCCTTCAACCAAAACTCACATTTACTATACTTTTTATAAAGATTATTCTTTTGTAAGGTCTTTAACACAGTCCTCATATGCTTCTCATACTCCTCCTTGATTTCAGAGTATATTAGAATATCATCTATAAATACTACCACAAATTTGTTGAGGTAATCTCTAAAGTATTTATTCATCAATTCCATAAATATTTTTAGAGCATTAGTGAGTCTGAATGGCATTACTATGAATTCATAGTACCCGTACCTTATATGAAAAGCAGTCCTGGGGATATCCTCATCCTTCACCCTAACTTGGTAATATCTCAACCATAGATCCACCTTGAAGAAGTATTGTTCTCTAAATAGATGATTGAACAATTCATCAATCTTTTCTATAGGATACTTGTACTTTATCATGATCTTTTTGAGCTCGTGATAATCAATGCAAAGGCATATTGACCCATCCTTATTCTTGACAAAGAGGACTGGTACACCCCATGGTGAAGCACTTGGACGTATGAAACCTTTATCTAGATTATCCTATAGTTTTTTCTTTAGATCCTCAAGTTACACAACATATATTCTACATAGAGTCTTGGATAATGGTAATTCCCCAAGTATAAGATCGATTGAAAATTCAACCTCTCGGCTAGGGGGAAGACCAGAAAATTCCTCAAGAAACACATCAGCGTATTCCCTCATAATAAACATTTCTTCAAGGATGGTTCTTTCCTTAGACTCAATCATTTGATCTAGATCTTCTTTCTTATAGGGAAATAATATCCATACTTGTTATGTTGGTTCTAAAGAAGATTCATCTTTATCCTTACACTTGTATAGAATCAAGAGTCGATTCGCAATACAGAGAGTGATTTCCTTCTCACGGAAATTTATGTTGAATCTATATAAGAAAAGTTAATCCATGCCTAGAATTGCATCAAATTATACCAAAGGGAGTATGAAAAGGTTCATTGGGAAGTTTATCCCACAAATTTTTACAAGGGATGAGTTATATACTTGGGATGAAATAATTTCCCCATTTGTCTTTTTCACCGAAAACTCTAATTCTATGCTTTGTGGTGGTGTTTTGAATAGTTATACTAAACTTTTTTGATACAAATGAATATATAGAACCAAAATCAAAAGTTAAATTCTCTATTATTAAATGAATAACCAGCGTACCTATCACCACTTCATTGTCAGGGTCTAACTCGGTGGTTGTGATGGAAAAATCTCTCCCTTACTACCTTGGAGGTTGTTGGTTGTCTCTGAAAACCCTTGGCTTAGTGCATTGATTTTCAAAGTGTATTGGTTCCTTGTAGTTAAATAAATGAACAATGCTATGAGGGTTGAACAAAAAATTCCTTTCCTCTATAACATTAGTGGGTTTTATCTATAGGGAATCGTTAGATAGGTGTATTTCCTTCCCACACCTAAAGTATTTCCTCATTCCTCTTAGGCAATTTTTGGGGTGCTTCTTTCTGCACATTTGACAAGTGGGATACTAAAATTTCTTGGCATCATTAGATTTCTCCATCAGACCACCAAAATTAAACTCCACTTTCCACTTCTTATCCCTGTGATACCCTTGAGAATCATCAATCCCCATTTTTACTTTGAGGGAGCATCATAAAATTTCCTCATAACTATCAAAGTCTCGGATCACCATGGATTTTTGTAGACTTGGTTTTACCCCACCAAAGAAGAATCCAACCTTGAATTAGAGGGTAACGAAAAAGCCATAGGTGTATCATGAAAGTCTTGTGAAGTTTGACTCATACGACCTGATAGATTCTCTGTCTTTCTACTTGAGGGAAAGGAAATCCCTTTCTATTTTAAGATGGAGAGTGAATGGAAAATATTTATTGAAAAACATTTTCTAAATTTTTTTCCACTCGATTACTTTGATCTCTTCCTCAGGCTTCATATTATTGATCAATGTACACCACTGATAAGATTCTCCATCTATACGATAAAAAACTAGTAGAACTTTCTCTTGTTCGGAACATTGAAGGATAAAGAAGATCTTATCACTAGAGTTGATCCATTGTTCCACAATTAAGGGATCAGATGATCCATTGAAAGTAGGAGGCCTTTGTCACATGCTCTTGATTGCGGACTTTTCTCTCTTGGGGGAGGGGGTGCTCCTCTTGATCCAAGTTTCTATTCATAACCTAGGCTAGCTGAGAGATTATTTTCATAAATTTTGTGATTCTTGGTCCTATTAGGTTAGGCATCTTGTTGGGGGTAGTGATCACATTACCCATCACATTGATTGTTTATCCGATTCCTCCTATTTCTGACCATTGGATAGAATAAAAGGAAAATTATAGATGATTATTTTAAACTATTAAACACATAAAGGGAAATACAATGATATTAAATGGATAACTTATAAATTACATTTATTTCTTAAATTGTGAATTTCTAGGATTCAATCTATGTTATCCATGATCTATTTCCTAACATATATTTTTATGGTCATTTTTTGTTCCCTTAATAATGGTTCGTAATGATCTTATGAATTTTACAAATAATATCCCCCAGGAGTGTAAAACTAGGTGCACAGTAAGGCCTATTGTCGTATACTAGTTTACACCGAGTTAGACTCAACACACCTTATAGGAGTTGTTACCCCTAGGTACATTTGTTCCAGAACCAAATCTACTTGCAGTATATAGAGATGGATTTATTTTCTTGATATACCACTTAATTTATACTTACCAAAAATTAGGGATGTTTTCTTATACTTAGTCTTATCCCTAAGTCTTTCGCTAGAGTTTTCTAATCCTAATCCCAAAAATAACTAAACCTTTCCTCTAATACCAACTATAACAACCCTGCTCTTTATTTCACATTAATATATGATTTATTAAATTAATGTATACATAATAAAATCTGAAATATCGATAATTATAGCGTATTTTATAATTAGTTACATATCATAACATCTTGAACATGAGATACAACAACATTATTAAAAACTCCCTTAACATGTTTCTTAAATTCCATGGCTTTTAAAACTGCACGAGATAACTTGGGGATAAACATAAGAAAGGAGTGAGATATAAAGGATAGTGAGGGAATAAACATGTAATAACATGAAGAAAATAATACATGTTAGACAATACGCATATCAATGAGTCCTAAAAAGAGTAGTAATCTTAAATATGAACAATGAGACATGATATAACATGATAATCATAACATGGGAAATGTGACAACAACTTAAAACACCACATCAAAAACATATGTCAAGGATAAACCACCAAGACATCATAGTGGAAGAATTACCATAAATTAATTATATTTACTCTCTATCCCAACATGATGTCTCATGAGACTAAATATTACTCAATGCATTGGAGTGCTATATAATTCCAGACACACCTGTCACATTCATTTCATTCTCATACTTAAGTGTCCCACATAGATCATATAAAATGGATTCATTAATCATAAAAATTTATTCCGTGAGAAAGGAGGGTGGTATAAATATATATAATTCCTCAATAAAAATTTATATTTGCATAAATGTGAACACCCTTTATATGAAATGAGTATGATGTTCACTACACAATTATTTTTGACATGGAAAATCATGGTGTAATTTTGGCGGCATAACAAAGTCACTTAAAGATTCATAAAAATGAGTTGATGAGAGATAAAGGGGTATCTCATCATATATACATAAAATGGGTAGTAATATGAATATGTAAAAACATACCACAATATTAAAAATTAGAAATAGAAGGCATAAGTTAATGGTGAAACATGAATAAAGAAAAGGATCCTAACTATATTTCAACATGGTAACAGATGTGAAAAAAGGATCATGAGAGGATTAATGAGATTGAAATGGGTATATAATAATTTATACATTAAATTAGAAATAAGTGTAATATTAAATAACATATCCCAACATAATCAAATGGAATTTAAGATACATAACATGAAAGACATGCTTGAATGGAAATGATAAGAGAGAAATCCATTACTTGAGTGTGTGACTCCAAATACTTGGAAGGGGATTCTTGAGAGTTTGGGGGAACCTTGTGAGGACTCTAGAGAGTGGAGGGAAGAGTATGGACATGCTACAATGATTTTTAGTGAATATAAATGGGATCTTGGGTGGGTTTATATAAGAAAAGAATGGGGTTTCTTTATTATTTAGTTTTTGGACTCTATATAATAAAATAACCAAAACCAAAAATTATACCATGGTTTCTAAAAAATGGGACTAGTTATCGTTATTTTATATGTACAATGGACTAACTTAATAAAATAATGTTCTTGATTATATGGAGGTGAGTCATACTCTTAACGAAATGGTTTTAAAACCTTAAAATATAATATTGGTTTTGGAGGATTCACAAAGGTTTTATAAAATTAATAAAATAAACATAAAATCACATTATTTTAAATGTAAAACATATATTTATTAATATATACTCTTTATAGTATTTATTACACCACTTTTGGCTCATTATGATGTCATAAAACACAAAGTATATCTATAAAGTATTTAATTTTTACCCAAAAATCCGACTGTCTCATAAAATTATGAAAAAATCACCATCGGATAATTTCAATGTTCTAATTCCAAAAATAATATTCATTTTATCTAAATAATTTTATAAATATTTTAATTTTCACTTTTAAAATAAAATCGACATTTATTAAGAAATACTGATTTTTTGACAATAACGGTTTTAGAACCCTTATAAGAATTACATTTGACTTCATTAAAATTATATGATAATTTATATTTAATAAAAATTATTTAATAATAATATTTTATTAAAATATTATAAATTTTAAAAAAATCTATTAATTCATCAAAATAAATTCCTTAATTGAATTAGAATATTAACCAAAAATACCATTTGTGTTTTATTGTATCAAAATAAAAATCATTTATAAAGTAACAATAATAGGATGAAAATATATTCATTATTCTATAAAAAATAATGTACATAATCATATTTCTATGGTCTTGATACATATCCCTTTAATACACCAGTAACCACCCTAAGAGTAAGGTGCACGATGGTGAGACTTTTATGGGGTGGTTTGGTGAACATGACTTGAGTTGTGATCTCAATGAGCTTGAAATTCTCTCCCAAAAATAGTTTCACTCATGATTAAGTTGTTAGATCTCATCTCAGGATTTTTCAAGGGTAAATTCTAGAGATTATATTTCCCTTAGAAGCTCCGATAAATGATATTCATAGGGTACGATCCTACCGGTTGAGACCATCACTTCCCTTGTCTGTGTCAATTGGATTTGTTAAAACCCTATATTTATACTAATCATGTGATCATTGTTCAATGACTATATTATAAACTGTAATGATGATCAATGGTATTTTAAATAGTATATAATAAAATCAAATAAGTTCATGTGTTTTCTATAAGCTGATTACATAATAAGACATTTAAATACATAAAAAGGGGATTTTATTTATAATAGTTTGGGTTGTTATAGTTTTTTTGATGATACAAAGTCCAATATCATTAATGTTATAGCCTAGTGTATTGCCTATGATATTATTTGTGAAGACCCCAACACCAGTAGCCCAGATTCGGTGCCTTACTTTACTACATCGGAAAATAAACAAGATTTAAATCCCAAAGAATCGACCATTTTAGTAGTCTTGAAGAACTAGATACATACATGGTACCCTTATTAAATTGGTAAAAAAATATAAAACATAACAAAGGGAAGTGATTGAATATTTTAACTCATTATATCATTTCATCTTCATAACCTAGGGAAAAGAGAATAAATAAAATGGTGAGCTCAGATACTCAGTAAGGGTTAAATAAAACAAAAGATTTCATGAATCAATAATAAATGAAACATAATCAATATGGAAAGGTATATATATAAATGAAATAAATGTCATTTAATAAAAAAAAATTCAATAATGACAGGATAAAGAATAATAATTAAGATGATGTAAATTATAGGAAACAAATGTCATTTAATCAATAACTTGAGCACAATTTGAATCCACGAATAATATCATAGTGAAAATATCATGGATAATAATGAATAAAATATTAATGAAGGCAGTGCTTAATAATTTTGATGCCATGATCTTAGGCATCATGGTACCTCTATCGTCATGACCTTTCACAAGACAATTTAATCATTATGGGTAAAAACTCATTTAATTTGGCCAACTTTGTCGTCTCATTAGACTACCGATGTATCGAGGGGCTATCTATAAATAGCCCCCCCCCCGTGTCTTTATGTCCAAAGAATACCTCATATATCAAAATGATCAATTTAATTCATGAATCAAAATGTTATATCAACAAATATCTGTATTGAGTAAAAGATATGAATTTAACATTATTTCCCCAGTTAATCAAATAAATTTCAAAGTAAACACCGTATGAAAAATCGGTATACGGCTTAGGCAATAATCATATCCATGATATATGAAATATGAATATTTAATGAAATATTCAATTAATATTGATCATAAATAAAAGGGGAAGTATATACACCATAGAAAATAAAATAGGTTCATAACATCAAAAATACGCCTCAACAAAAGAAAATTGAGATGAAGTCCTTACAAGAATCATACCATTAATAAAATGAATAGATTATATATATTCACCGTAAATCCACATAAAAAAGTGTAAATAAAATTTAATAGAATCAAAATTCATTTTACACATTACCTAAGCATGAAATAATCAATGAAATAGAAGTTCTAATGAATGAAAATTGAGTTATGAAACCTCTTACCACTTTGTAATTAGTCAAATCGTATGCCCCATAAAAGTAATAGTTATCAAATGAAACATGTAAGAACATGAATATAATTAGATTCATGATATAATATATCAAATTGAAGTATAAATACACCAAAAACAAGAAATAAGTGTTGATTAAGGCATATATCTCACATAAGTAAAAGTGAGATGAGAAAACCTTACAACTTTGTAATCAGTCAAATTGTATGCCCCATAAAAGTAATAATTATAAAATAAAAAATATAATACCATATATATAATGATATTCATGGTATTATATATCAAATGGAAGTATACATACACCACACACAATAAATAAGTGGCAAATAAAGTATATATCTCACAGAAGTAAAAAGTGATATGAGAAATCCTTACCTAATGTCCGAAAGCATTATACATTTGTACTTAATGTTCTGGATAATAAAATTAGTTTCATTAATTAATTAATTCAGAACCTATTCAATATATATTTTATTTATTATAATTTTATTAAGTTCATTTACGACTATTTTGATGAGTTATAATGTTTAATTTTGTTGTTTTGGGAGAATCTGTTTCATGGTTTTATGGTCGGTTCTATTGTGTATAATTATGGGAGTTCATGTAAAATGGAAGAAAAACTAAATAAGTGGAAATAAATGGTATTAATATAATTTAATAATTTTAAATTATCCCATATATCATTTTTTCTGATATGATAATGTCTCATTAGATAAAACATTAATGATAAATGTTCGGTTTATTTTTAGTGGTTTTTTCGACCATCGCAAACTAGTTTCATTTTATTTAATATTATGTATATAAATTGGTTCTAGAATATGATACAAGTTATAATATGTATATTAAAATATCATTTAACCATATTAATGGTTTTATGACCATACTTGAAGGCGGTAAAGGAAAACATAACTCATCATTCACGAAGGTGGTGAATCGACATATCACGAACATAGTTTTCATTTTTAGAAAAAAAGAAGAAGTGGAGAGATTTGATTATGGATATTCTATTAAAAAAATAAAATTACAGTATATATATAATACTAGATTTATCATGTCTCTTTGGATAAGGGTAGGTGATGAGAGGATACTAAAATCAAATAAATTAAAATAGAAAGGAGGATTTTACCTCTTGAGTATCGTCTCCTTGAGAACCTCCCTAAGGCACCTGGATTTGGTCTTTTGGTAATACCAGAAGGTCTTGAACATAGGAAATAGGTTTGGGAAGGGAATTAGGTAGAATTTAGAAAATCTACAAGGATTTGGAGGTGTGAGGAGAAGGGGTGGTGAGAGTTGGTATTTATAGGGAGAGGAGAAGAATGTTTTTTATTATTTTTTTCATTTCTTTATTATTTTGGCTCAAGACTATCAATAGTGTTGATCCTTGTGACTAAGTACAATAACTAGTACATGGTATTTCGAAATAATGGGTGCTTAACTCATCCATACACCATACATGACTCAAAAATTCATTGATTTACTTATAATATTAAATACCGTAAATTACCGTATTTCACTATTCACCAAAAAATCAACTCTTTTAGAAAAATACCAAAAATTCACCTTTACCATTTTTCAACATATAGATTTCAAAAACGGAATTTATTTTAGGAAAATAATTTTCTAAATATGGGAAATTTAATTTTAATTAAAATCATCATTTATTCGGAAAATACCGATTTTTATTATAACCAATTTTATGACACTTTAAAAATTAATTATGGTCTCATAAAATTATCTTATAATTATAATAAAAAAATTTATTTATGAATCTATTAAATTTTATTTTAAATAATTATATTAATTATAAAATTGTAAATAAACATCGACATTTCACAAAAATACCAACACTTAATTTATCATTTTTAAAACACTTATTTACTTATTCCATTATGTAAACATATCATATTTTCATTTATGAGATACATAAATTTTATTTATACTTTCATAGGTGAGGTTATTATTATAATGGACAAATTACTATTCCTAATAGTCACATTACTATTCCAATGGTCGTGTTAATATTTAATAGTATATCACATTTTGTTTAAGCTCGTTGTTGTGTGCAACATAAGTTATCAAATAAATTGAATTGATTTAAGAAGATATATACCATAAAATCTTGGGGTGTTATATTCTTACCTCCTTTGAAAATTTCATCCTCAAAATTTTTCATGAATATTACCTTCTAAACAGATGAGGGTGGTCCTTCTTCATAACATCCTCATGTTCCCACAAACTTCTTCTATTTTATGGTTTCTATAAAGAACCTTTACCAATCGAGTCATCTAATTTATTGATAATTACTCTCTAGTGTCAAGAATCTAGATAGGTTCTTCACAGTAAAAACAAATTAGGTTTCAGTTCTATTTCTCCATAGGTGAGTACATGCTTTGGGTTTGGCATGTACTTCCTTAACAATGATACGCGGAACACATCATGAACTTTGGAGAGACATGGTGGCATTGTTAAACAGTATGTTACAACTCCAATTATTTCCTAAATTCTGAATGGTCTGATGTACCTGGGGACCAGTTTCCCTTTCTTACCGAACCTTATGACACCCTTCCATGAAGATACTTTCAGAAAGACATGATATCCCGCTTGAAATTTCAAATCATTTCTCTGGTTGTCAACACAAATTTTTTCCTACTTTGAGTTTATTTAATATGATCATGAATATTCTTTACCTTTATCATTTTTTCTTTAATAAGTTATGTGACTATAAGTTTACTTTCACCAATTTCATCTCAACAATTTGGAGTATGACATCTCTTTCCATATAATGCTTCATACGACACCATTTGAATACTTGAATGAAAAATATTATTGCAGAAAAAATCTACCAAAGGTAAATAGTGATCCTACATACCTTGAAAGTCAAGTGAAGCATGATATAAACATGTATTCCAATGTTTGAATAGTTCTTTCAAACTGTCTATCGGTTTGAGGGTGGTAAGCGGTGCTCAAATAAAGCTCAGTATCTAAAGCCTTCTGAAGACTCTTCCAAACTTTTAATGTAAAATGAAGATTTTGATCATACACAATCAATAGAGTTGCACCATGAAATCTTAAAACTTCATCAATATAGAGTATTTATAGGTGCTCAAGAGGCAAATCTTCTCTTATAGTAAGTAAATGTGCTGATTTTGAAGGCGATCAACAATAATCCATATCATATCATTCTTTATGGGGTTCTTTGGTAGTATTGTGACAAAATCCATTGTAATGTCATCCCACTTCCACATAGAAATAGGTAGAGGGTGCATGAATCCTCCAGGATACTGTCTCTCAGCCTTCATTTGTTGAAAAACTAGGCATATTGACATATAGTCAGCAATTCCCCGCTTCATATTATCCCACAAAAAAATGTTCCTTCAAATCTCTATACATCTTGGCACCACCATGGTGTATAGAGAAATTTGAGCTATGAACATCATCCAATAGTTCCCTTTTTAGATAAGGTATTGATATAGGTGTAATTCTGGCCCAAAAGCCCGATCGGCCCGGCCCAGCAAAGCCCGAGTTGGGCCGGGCCGGGCTCGGGCCACTGGTTCGTCGAATCGGGCCTAGGATTATGCAAGAAGGTCCGCGGGTCAAGCTGGGCCGACCCAAAAAAGCCCGGCCCGTGAGCCCGTATGAAGCCCGCCCGCTTAAAAAAACACTAGGAAGCTGCTGGTAGGAAGACTCGAACCCTCTACCAAATGTTTCCAAGGCCACACCTGGACAAACCGGTCTAGGCAGTGCACCTGATTTAAATTTACTAGACTATATATATATACATACATACATATATATATATGTATGTATGTATGTATTTAAATATTTATATTTATATATAATTATATATCAACGATTTAACATAATATATATATATATATATAATAACTCATAATATATTAACAAAAAAACGCTCACCCACTAATGTTTGCGCACACCCCCTCCCACCTTATTTTTTTTAATTACGTTTCAACTTGCATATATTATATATACATATATAAATCTATTTAGATAAAAATTAACTCATCACTGTTGCGCATCCCTAAATAATTTTATTTTATAACTTGCACATATTATATATATATATATTCACGTGTATAAATCTATTTAGAAAAAAATTAACACACTCACTCACTGCTGCGCACACACCCCTCATTTATTTTTTTACAACTTTCACATATCATATATATAAATCTTTTTTAAAAAATTAAAACATTTAAAATAAATGATGTAACATAATATTATATATATAATAACTCATTATATATTAACAAAAAACACACACTCACCCACTGATGTCTGTGCACGCCCCCTCCACATTATTATTTTTTATGTATGTTGCAACTTACATATATTATATATACATATATAAATCAATTTAGAAAAAAAACTCACCCACTCTTATGCACCCCTCATTAATTTTTTTACAATTTTCACATATTATATATATATTCACATGTATAAATATATTTGATTTTTTTAACAAACTCACCCACTATCGCACACCCCCAACCCCTCATTATTATTTTTTGTATAACTTGCAAATATTATATATATATATATATATTAACATGTATAAATCTATTTAAAAAAATTAAAACATTAAAAAAATGTTTAAAAAAAGTTAAAAAACCATTTTAAAATAAACGTTTAATATTAACTTTTAAAAATTAATGTTTAGAAAAAAAAAATCATTTAAAAAAACATTTACAAATAAACGTTTAATATAAATTTTTAAAAATTAATGTTTAGAACAAAATTATTTAAAAAAACATTTATAAAAACATTAATCTATTTATAAATAAAATTTAACATATCCACCCACTACTGGTTTAAAATTACTAGGCTATATATATATATATATATATATATATATTAACAAAACAACATTCACCCACTAATGTTCGTGCATGCCCCACTCCCACCTTATTTTTTTAATTATATTGCAACTTGCATATATTATATATACATATATAAATCTATTTAGAAAAAAAATTAAGTCGGCCACTACTGCGCACTCCTCAATAATTTTATTTTACAACTTGCACATATTATATATATATTCATATATATAAACCTATTTAGAAAAAAAATTAACACATTCACTGATGCGCAACCCTCATTCATTTTTTTACAACTTATATATATAAACTTTTAAAAAAAATAAAACATTTAAATTTTTTTAAAATAAATGATGTAACATAATATATGTATATAATAATTCATTATATATTAACAAAAAAAACACTCACCCAATGATGTTTTCACACGCCCCCCTCCTACATTGTTATTTTTTCATGTATGTTGCAACTAACATATATTATATATATTATATATACAAATATAAATCATTTTAAAAAAATTTAACTCACCCACTTCAGCGCACCCCTCGTTATTTTTTTTCACAATTTGCACATATTATATATATATATTCACGTGTATAAATCTATTTAGAAAAAAAATGAACACACTCATCCACTGCTGCGCACCTTCAACCCCTCGTTAATTTTTTTATAACTTGTGCATATTATATATATATATATATATTAACATATATAAATCTATTTTAAAAAATTAAAACATTAAAAAAATGTTTAAAAAAAGTTAAAAAATCATTTTAAAATAAAAGTTTAATATAAACTTTTAAAAATTAATATTTAGAAAAAAATGATTTAAAAACCATTTACAAAAACATCAATCTATTTAGAAAAAAAATCAACACACCCACCCACTATTGCGCACCCCAAACCCCTCATTGATTTTTTTATAACCTACACATATTATATATATATATATATATTAACATGTATAAATCTATTTTAAAAAATTAAAACATTAAAAAAATGTTTAAAAACATTTTAAAATAAACATCTATTATAAAACTTTTAAAAATTAATGTTTAGAAAAAAATTTATTTAAAAAAACATTTACAAAAATATAAAACTATTTAGAAAAAAATAACACACCCACCCACTACTGCGCACCCCCAACCCATCATTAAATCTATTTAAAAATGTTTTAGTTGTAAAATGTAATTATTGATAAAGAAGAAAATAAATTTTTTAAAAAATGTTAAACGTTTAAAAAACTAAAAAATGTTAAAAAACTTTTAAATGAAATGTTAAAAAAACATTTAAAAAATGTTTTAAAAAAAGACGTTAAAAAATAGGTTAAAAAAACGTTGTTAAAAACTCTTTTAATAAAATATTTTAAATAATTTTAAAAAAACATTTTAAAAAATCATTAAAATAAACTTTTTAAAATTAACGTTTAGAAAAAAAAATGTTTTTAATTTATTATATATTTTATTTTAAAAAAAATAAAATCCTATGAAGGACGACCCGACCTGGCTGTTTGGGTCGGGCTCAGGCCGCCGCATGGGGTTGTTCGGGCTGACTCGACTTGACCCAAATAGTGGTTCGTGACCCGATTTTTTGGAGGGCAGTCCCAGCCCAACCTGATCCGAGCCAGATCAAGACGAAATTACACCCTTAGGTATTGATGGAACATATAACCTCTTTCCAAATTTTAGAATGCTATCCTCATACACAAAGTCTTCCAATTTTCCATCCTTAATGAATTTAATTTTCTTTTGAAAATTCTTATCATCAGATTGAGAAATTTTTATCTTTTATAATAAAGATGGTTTCATAATCATTTGAAAAAGGAGTGGTGTCTCCTCATTCTTAATAATTACCATATCCATATTTACTAAATAAATGAACATATGATCTCTCTCAATCCTCATTTGGGTCAGAACTCCATGATCTTTCCTGTTTAATGCATCCACTACCTTAATTGTTTTTCTTGGGTGGTAGTGTATTGAGCAATCATAATCTTTGATAACTCGAGCCATCGTTTTTCCTCATGTTGAGTTTTTTCTTTGTAAATATGTATTTCAAACTCTTGTGATCCGTATATATCTCATATCTTTCACCATAGAGATAGTGTATTCATATCTTCAAATAAAATATCATGGATGCCAACTCAAGATCATGAGTTGAATAATTTTGTTCATGAATCTTCAACTACCTTGACGAATATGCAATAAATTTATCATTTTGCATAAGGAAAAAACACAGTCCTTTCTTCGATGCATCATTGTATATCACAAAACCATCATTTCATGATGGTAGAGTTAAAATATACACATTGAACAATCTTCTCTTCAATTCTTCAAAACATTATGTACTTTCTTTTGTCCATAAGAACTTAACCCCTTTACATGTGAGCTTAGTTAATGGGTTTTCCAATCAGAAAAAATTCTGAATGAAATGTTGATAGTAACTTGTTAAACCATTGAAACTACATACCTCAATTATGTTCATTGGTGCATTCCATTCTTGGAATACCTTTATATTTATAAGATCAACTGAGATTCCATCCTTAGAGACAATATGGACAAGAAAAAAATATACTAAATCCAGAATTCACACTTGCTAAATTTACCATATAACTCTTTCCTACTGAGAGTCTCAAGAATGAACTGCAAGTGATTATCATGGTCTTCATAGGTTTTAGAATATACCAGAATATCATCAATGAATACCACAATAAAATCATCAAGATATTCCTTGAATATTATGTTCATCAGATCCATACAAACTGAGGGTGCATTGGTCAATCCAAATGAAATTACTGTAAACTGATAATGTTCATACCTCATTTGAAAAGATTTCTTTGGAATGTATTCCTTCCTTAATTGGAGAATGAAGGTCGATCTTCAAAAAATATTGAGATTTATGAAGCTGATCAAATAAATCATCAATGCATGGTAGAAGATACTTGTTCTTTATTATAATTACATTAATTTCTCTATAATCAATGCATAACCTCATGGATCCATATTTCTTCTTAACAAATACTAGGGTGAATAAATCACTTATTACTCAAGTAATCTAGTTGTTTCTTTATCTCTACTAATTCCACAGTGTCCATTCTATATGGAGTCTTTGATATTGGTATTACATTAGGGATTAAATCAATAAAAAACTCAACTTCATGTTCTGGAGGGTGTCCAGTTAATTTCTTAGGAAATAAATCAATGTATTTCTATAAAATAAGTACATCATCAATTATGATATTACCTTATTCATCCCTAGATGTTGTTTTCTCTTCCTCCCTAATAATTTCATTCAACATATCTATTGGGGGTGGATCTAGATAAGAATCAGATGATGAAGTTTCCACTTTAAAGATAATAAATTCTATATCTTCCTCACAAATCATAATTTCATTCTTCTTATAATAAATTTTCACATAATATTTTTGAAATCTAGTCCATTATGAGGATTATATAAAAATCAACCATAGGTATGATGATAAGTCCAACAGATAAAACACATTTATGTGTCATAATGGGGACTTTCCGACACATCTTTGTTATAATGATACTTCCCTTGCAAGTTTTGACCAACAAATACCTTATTAAATCAAAAGTAAAATGTATAATTTTCTTAGAAAATTTGTTAGATATAAAAGAGTGAGATGAACCTGAATCAAATAAATCATTGGATAAATTTTAAGATAGGATTAATGTACCTGCAACTATATCATTGGGTACTTCTACCTCAACTGTAGTGATTGCATAATCTTTTCCATCTCCCATTGGACTCTTATGTGGTAGATTTCATTGATGTTTGGGGCATTAGTTTTAATAATGCACCCATTTATTTTAATTTGAATCACTAAATATCATTAGTTTGTTTCCCTTTTCACTCATGAGATAGATGACCCTTGTATTTACACTTATAACACACTCTTGTTCCCTTCAGACATTTTCCCAGCTATTTATTACCACAAATTTCACAAGATTAAAAATTCTTCATTCCCTTATTCTTCTTTGGTTCTTTTCCTTTATCATGGTTCTTAGCTTACCTCTTATTCTATTGATTTCATTTGAATATATAAGATCTAGAAAATTCCTTATTTATTTTGATGGCCCATAGTACTATTTAATCATATGATGAAAAAGTTTGTGAAAACAGTTTCCTTTAGAGATTTAGCTTAATTTCTTCAAAGAAATGATCTATATTTCTCTCATAATTACACATGTAATGTGTGACATACCTGGCTAGTCTT
Source organism: Viscum album (assembly GCA_963277665.1). Lineage (NCBI taxonomy): Eukaryota > Viridiplantae > Streptophyta > Magnoliopsida > Santalales > Viscaceae > Viscum > Viscum album. The sequence continues at coordinate 69,346,677 of OY728154.1, forward strand.
GTAAAGGTAGCCTCATACTCTTCAACACTCTATTCTTCATTTTTCTTTAAGCTTAGAAATTTTATCTTCATTTAAATTCATTGAACATGAGGTTAATATTTGTCAAAGAATTATTCTTTAAAGTATATTTATTCCATGTGATCTATTTCATCTTCCTCCATAGTATTATGGATCGATGTCCACCATTGATCAACATCTCCCTTGAGATAGTATACTGCCAGTACTACCTTTTCATTTTTATCACATCCCAATGCTAGAAATATATTTTCAAGGGGCTTGATAAATTGCTCATCTACCACTAAATTAGTAGTCCCAATAAAATATTAGGGCTTATTCTACATGAATCTATCCAACATAGGTGTATCATGTCATGAAGCATCATGTTGCTCCATTTGAGTAATGTTATTTGTCATAACCTGAGTAAGCTATCCTAATATGGTCATGATCTTATCAGCTACAACACCAAATATGTTGAATTGATCAGTGGGGAAATCCCTAAATTTTACATGGTTATTTATTCCCTTCCTTCCATTAGGATCCATCACTAAATAATGACACACATTGAGTTAACCCATAATCATCACGAGCATTGAGTCACAAAATAAAAATTCCTCTAATGGTAAAAGTTTTATGAATACTATAAGGAATTATTATATTTATAATATTGGTTATATTTATTTTAAAATCTAGTTCCCAAGGTATCTATTAAACTCCCTCTGATACCAACCATGAAGACCCCAACCCCATTAGCCGAGAGTCAGTTCCTTTATTACATTGGCATAGATACAAGATTTAGATCCCAAAAGACTGATAAGTTTAGTAATCTTGAAGAACTAGATACATACATGGTACCATTATTAAATTGGTAATAGAATATAAAACATAAGAAAGGAGAGTAATTTAATCCTTCAACTTATTCAATCATTTCATCTTCATATGCTAGGAAAAATAAAACAAATAAAATAGTGAGCTCAAATGCTCAATAAGGGTTAAATACAATGGAATATTTCACAAATCAGTAATAAATGGAACATAATCAATATGAAAAGGTATATATATAACTAAAATAAATGAAATTTAATCAACAACTTTTCAATCATGAGAGGATTAGGTGTAATCATTATGGAAATGTAAATGATTGGAAACAAATTCTATTTAATAAATAACTTGAGCATAATATGAATCCACTGATAATATCATAATGAAAATATCATGGATAATAATGACTAAAAACTTAATAAAGGTAGTTATTAATAATTTTGATTCCATGATCTTAGTCATTATGGCACCTCTACCGCTAAAATCTTTCACAAGATAGTTTAATCATTATGGGTAAAAACCCATTTAATTTGGCAAACTTTGTTGTCTTATGAGACTATTGATGTATTGAGGGGATATCTATAACTGGGACCCATTTGTGTTTGCATGTATAAAACATTACTTATATATCGAAATGATTGATTTAATTCATGAATAAAAATTCCATATAAAAAAATATCCGTATTGAGTAAAATATACAGATTTAACATTATTTCCCGACTTAATCAAATAATTTTCAAAGTGAACACTGTATGAAAAATTGGTATATGACTTAGGAAATAATCATATTAATGAAACAATAAATATTTATATTTAATGAAATATTCGATGAATAATGATCATAAATAAAAGGGTTAGTATATACACCATAGAAAAGAAAATAGGATCATAACATAAAAAATACGCCTCAATGAAATAAAATTGAAACAAAGTCCCTTACAAGGATCATATCATTAATAAAATGAATATATTGTATGTATTAACTATAAATACACATAAAAAAAGTGGAAATATAATATAATATAATCAAAATTCATTTTACACATTACCTTACCATGACATAATAAATGAAATAGAAGTTTAACCTAATGAATGAAAATTGAGTTAGGAAACCCCTTACCACTTTTTTATTAGTCAAATCGTATGCCCCATAAAATTAATAATTATAAGATGAAACATTGAATACCATAATGATAAATAGATTCATGATATCATATATCAAATTTCATTATACATACACAACACATAAGAAATAAGTAGGGAACAAGGCATATATCTTACAAAAGTAAAAGTGAAATGGGAAAACCTTACAACTTTGTAATTAGTCGAATCATATATCCCATAAAAGTAATAATTATCAAATGAAAATTTTAATACCATAAATATAATTAGATTCATGATATTATATATCAAAGGTAATTATACATACACCACACACAAGAAATAAGTGGTTAATAATACATATATATCACAGAAGTAAAAAGTGAGATAAGAAATCCTTACCATATGTCTGAAAGAATTCTTTACTTGTAATTAATGTCCAGGATAATTAAATTAGATTAATTAATTAATTAATTAATAACCTATTAAACATATATTTAATTTATTATAATTTTATTTAGTTAATTTATGTCCATTTCAATGCGTTATAATGTTTAATTTTGTTGTTCTGAGAGTGTCTGTTTCATGATTTTATGGTCAGTTCCATTATGTATAATTATTAGAGTTATTTTAAAATAGAATAAGAACTAAAAAAGTGTAAATAAATGGTATTAATATTATTATATAATTTTAAATGATCCCACATATCATTTTTTCTGATATGAGGATGATTCATTAGATAAAACATTAATGATAAGTGTTTGGTTTATTTTTGGCGTTTTTTTCTAACCATCACAAACTGGTTTAATTTTATTTAATATCATGTATATAAATTGATTAAAAAATAATATAAAAGTTATAATATGCATATTAAAATCTTATTTAACCATAATAATAGTTTTATGACCATCCTTTAAGGTGGTAAAAGAAAACGTAACTCGTCATCCATGAAGGCGGTGAATCGACATATCACTGACGTTGTTTTCATTTTTAGAAAAAAATGAGAAGAGGAGAGATTTTATGATGGATATTAAATTAAAAAAATAAAATTATAGTATATATATGATACTGGAGTTATAATACCTCTTTGTATAAGGTGATGTTAGAAGAGGATAAGAAAATAAAATAAATTAAATGAGAAAGAAGGAGGATTTTACCTCTTGAGTATCGTCTCCATGAGAACCTCCTTAAGCCACTTTGATTTTGTCTTTTGGTAACACTAGTAGGTATTGGACATAGTTAAGAGTATTCAGAAGAAAATTGGGCAGAATTTTTACAAGATATAAGGATTTGGAGGTGTGAGGATAAGGGGTGGTATTTATAGGGAGAAGAGAGAGGTGTTTTTGATTATTTTATTCATTTGTTTATTATTTTGTCTCAAGACTACCAATAATGTTGATTATTGTGACTAAGTACAGTAAATAGTGTTTTTTAGTTATAAATAATGGGTACTTAACTCATCCATACATCATCCATTACTCAAAAATTAATTTATTTACTTATAATGTTAGACACCATAAATTACCGTATTTCACTATTCACAAAAAATCAACTATTTTAGAAAAATTCAAAAAATCCACACTAACCATATTTCAACATATATATTTCAAAAAAGGACTCCATTTTATGAAAATAATTTTATAAATAAGAGAAATTTAATTTTTAATTAAAATCATCATTTATTTAAAAAATATCGATTTTAATATTATAACAGATTTTATGAAACTTTGAAAAATTAATTATGGTCTCATAAAATTATATTATAATTATAATAAAACAAAATATTTATTTATGAATCTAATAAATTTTCTTTTAAATCATTATATTAATTATAAAATTTTAAATAAACATTTACGTTTCACAAAAATACCAACACTTAATTTATCATTTTTAAAACATTTATTTACTTATTCCATGATGTAAACATATCATATTTTAATTTATGAGATAAATAAATTTTATTTTCACTTTCATAGGTGATGTTATTATTCTAATTTCTAGATTACTATTCCTAATGGTCGCATTACTATTCCAACAATCATGTTAATATTTAATAGTACATCATTGTTCGTTTACACTTGGTGTTGTGTACAACATAAGCTATCAAATAAATTATATTTATTTAATAAGATACATACCATAAAATATTGGGGTGTTATATTAGTTGATTCTAGAAAGGGGATTTACTCCCTTACATCCCCTAGTTCTATTGGACCATGTTAGCACCATGCTTCTCTTTCATTTTTTAGTTATTTGTTTTACTCCATTGTTGGCATGATGATTTTCTTATTATTTTATCATTATGTTTAGATTTTATTATTTTAAAGAAATGGTTTTCAAAGTGTGTTTGGAAATTATATTTCTAGAATACATTTGAATGAGAGGATTTAAACTGGTGTTTCAAAAAAGGAATGTGAAGGCTTTAAAGTGGTGTTTTCAAATGCTTAGTTTCATAAAATGGGGTGGATGTTTTATGAAAACCCTTATAGGTTGATATTTGTTTTTGAACTCTCATTTGTATAAAAATACTTGCTAATTGTATTTAAAACTAACATAAAATGAAATTTATTTTGAAATAAGTGCACAAAATACTTTATAAGATCCTACTAGGCTTGGTTTCTCCCACACTCTACACACACCACTTAGTGTATGCAACACTTATGGTTTCAATTCAGGTGCATTGGCTTTAGTATTTCCTTCTGGTTGTGTTCTGGATGGTTCATCGATTGGATTGGGTGTGGAGAGTGACTAAGGGGTCACATGGATATGGTTGGAAGTGGGTTTATCTGTCCTTTATTTTCATTTGGGATATTCTTGAATTGACCATAATGGTCTAGACTTGGTTCAGTTTATTTATTTATGAGATGTTGATTATTGTTCAGTTTAGTTTATGTGATGCTCATATTGATTTGTTCTTAATGTATAATATGTTGGATGTTTATTTTAATTATTCTATGTAGGGTTTGTTCATTGTTCTTTTCATGGGTGAAATCATTCCCAAAGCATATTATGTGATGCCTAGATACTAGTTTATAGCCCATGGAGAATAAGAACACCCTTCGGGCTATTGGTGGACCAGTTCAGGTGCCAGTTCAGGTGGGATCATGGGATGATTCATTACAAATGGTATCCGAGCCTAGGTTCTTGGAAAGAGACCTAGGTTCTTGAGAATGTACTCTTGTTATTTAGGGTGTGTTTGGGTAAAATAAAGACTAGGAATGTTGTTGGAACATAAGAGGTAGCTCACGAGCATGTACTTGATTAATAGATTTGTTATTTTCATAACTTTTTATATTTATTTCAATGATTTAATCCCCAACATTTTTTCATTTTGAGATTAATTATATAATTTTTTATTTTTTGGTGAATTTTGGGCATTATTGTGAAAATTGTTAAATTCTATAATTTTAACTATTTGTTATCACTTTGATGTTTTGGCTATATTTTTTTCTAAAATGATCCAATTTTTGAAATTGTTTTTTATAGGTTTCCCTAGTTCATGGTATTAATTTAATTCAACTAGGATAAGTGTTGATTCAAACTCTATATGACCCAAACGAATCAATCAACATGTAAAACTTTTTGGGTTGAAAAATTTGACCACTCTTCAATAATTGAGGCATATATCAGGATACAAGGAATCAAATATAGTGATTCTAGTTTTCACTAAAATTGTACTTTGATACACGCATGAAAATTAAATTTCATGGAGAAATTTGTTCATTAAGGTAGTTTATTCATGCATCAAATTAGAGGAAGATGAAGAGTCTTTTCATCCTGAAAAATTTCACTTTAACAATTTGAACATAACTTTTTGTAAACATTCCATATGGATATCAAATTTTGGGATAATAAAGAAAACTCGAGTTTGAATAAATTTCTAGAATAAAACATGTCAAGATTTAGCTATTTACTTATTCAAGATTTCCCAAAATTTTGGAGGAAGATTTTGGAGGGAAATTTGGCCACCCATCTCCCTATAGATTTATACTCCACCTCTTTGACAAGGAATTATCCATTTAGTTATCCAATTTAGTTAGTCATTTTTAGTAGCTAATTTGGAGTTTTTTATTAAATTATAGTTTTATATATTTAATATATATTATTTCTAATGGCTCAAACTTTCCCGGCCTTTCCCTTGTGGTTTCCTGAGGCTTGGAGGCTTTAAGAGGGAGCTTGGGGATGCTCTGGAGGCTTAGGAGGAGTTTTAGTCATTTTGAGGGACACCACGCCATGATAATGGGAATTGTGGTGATTATTTTGGAGTTTTATGACATGGTAGGTATTTGTGGTGGATATGTGGTCATAGGTTAGGTGTTTTGGTTGACTGTGGTTGACCCTTGGGTGTTTTTAGTTGGATACATGGTGCTTTGACCACTACGACCAATGAAATGAATTGTCTGGATGTTTTTTGTGACCGTGCTAGCTAGGATTTGACCTTATAAAAATGTATAGTTTTGAAACACTTAGTGAAGAGCATGGTGTTTTAAAGGATCACATGTGTAACATGAGGATATTGAGCTGAGCACACTATAGTCCTTGGCATAGTGGGGTGAAAACGGTGAAGGATTTTACACCAATCATGGTGGTTAGCCATGGTATTAGTCAAAGTGATTTTAAAATAGTTTTTAAAACGCACAGAGGGGGGGGGGTCTATCATGAGAGATTCATATCTCCTTTTACTAAGGGAAACCATATTGTGGCAAGATATTTCTATACCACAACAAGGCTATTCATAATTACTCTATAAATAGAGGGTCCAAACTCCCTTATTTAGATATCCATTATTCTTCTTCATGATTTGGATTACTCCAAACCCCATTGGAACCCTTTTATCATCTCTATTAAGGGTTATAACCTCATGAATTTTGGATAATCATGTTCCCTTGATTCTAGGTACCTTTTTCTATCTTTTTCCTATCTTTCATTCTTCCATATTATTCGATTTTATTATGGAGAACCCCTATTTTTTGGGATAAGTTCTGATCATGGATTGGTGATGGGATATTATGGTTAGGTTCTAATAGGTTTCCCTTTGATTTGTGTGGAGTTTTATCCAATGATTCCTCCAATGTGAGTGGTTTCCCTCTTGAAAGATTCAAGACCAAGGCAGGGGATTTGAGTTATCTCTATTTTATATGCACATATGAAATTATCATGATTTTCCTTTCCATTGGGTGAATGGTATGAATTGGTATAATGAAGATAATAAACCAGACTAATAAAATTGAAAGGTTATGGTGTGATGTGTCATGCAGTTACCAACTTTTCTTGATATTTTCATTATTGTTTAATGCTATATACTTGTTACAAAATTATGACTTATAGTGTCGAATTGATTTAATAATACCCATTAAATGGTTAAATATTTAAAGCAAGTAGATGAAAATACTAAGTTGAATATACTTTTCCCATGCTTTATTTTTTATGTGCAGCTTGGTGTCCTGGATTGTGCGTGGCTTGGTGGCCCTGGATGTGTGCGACTTAGTGGTCGTGGTTGTGTGCAGCTTTGTGGCCTTGGTTGTTGTGTTTTGATGGCCTTGGTTGTTTTTGTCTTGGTGGATTTGGTTGTGATATAGTTGCTTAATGTGGTTGCAACTTGATTATAGTTCAGTAGCAATGGAATAATATCATATTATACAATAATGTGGTAATGGTTAAAAAATTCATTGTTGTGAATTTAAATTAATAAATAAATGGATAGAGCTTGGTGGCTAAATTGTTAAATAAAATAATGGGAAATGGAACTTGGGTTGTGGCCCTTTATGTGATGCATGTGGTTGGATGTTCTGTATTAGCGACAATGATTGCTGGTGAATTATTGGTAGTGACCCTACATTGGTTATGTCGGTGTTTCTTATGTGAACCCATAGGTGTGGGATTATGTGTGACTATTATATACCTACATTCTTTCATTTTTTTTCTTACACACCCCGCCTAAGTCAGATAACCTGACCAACACCCAAAAAACTTGGGGGTGTTTCTCCTAAAATCTAGGATGGGGAGGATGTGGATGGCTAACCACTCCTCTCCACCAATATAATTTCAAAAACAACTTCTGGCGATACCAATGGTGGATGATGAGATATGTGGTAGTGGTCATGTGTGGTAAAAGGAGGGTATGAGGTTGATGTCTTGCACATTCATGGTACCCTACTACCCTGGTTATGTGACACAACATATGAAACTGGTGCCATGATATGTGATATACGGTTGGTGCCATGAGACATGATATATGTTTGGTGTCATCATTGGTGGATATAGAAGGGATGAGATAAAAGGATGTATTCTCATTGGGAAAGATAGAAAAATCAGTGGGGAAGTGATTTTGAGGTGCCTATTATCATATTCTTCCTATTATTATCCTATTATACATGGATGCATTATCTGGTGAGTGAGCCTTAGTGAGGCTAGTGGGAAACTAGTTGGCCTGTGTTGGTACTGGTTAGTTATATCATTTATTCACTGAGGCATTAATATGATATTTTCACATTTTCATGAGAGATCTTGGGCATGATCATACTAATAATACCTTCTATGATCACCCTAAGTATATATAAACCATTTTTAGGTTTTTGAGAGGGCTTTGGTGGTAGATCTGGATAGTAATGTCTCAGATCTTGAGTTGTTGTAGTTACTGGCATAATATTTTCTTTTGGTACTATTTTATTTTTAGAGATGTTTGTATCTGTTTCATATTCATACATTGTGGGATGGTAAGGATTTTTTTATATAATGCGATGGTTTTTTTGTGGTTGTTCATCATATCTTTTTATCCTTTTTATTACATTGAGGGTAATGTCTCTCATTTTAGTGTTTTATATCCTCAATGTTAATCGCCAACCGATATCCTACTGGAGGCAGGACTTAGGAGTCACTTTTTTTCTTCATTGTCGGCCCAATATGGGTACCCGTGGGGGGTGGGGGGTGGGGGGTTGTGACAGAGTGGTATCAAAGGTTTTGGTTAAGAGACAGAGTGGTATCAAAGGTTTTGGTTAAGATACAAAGTGGAGTTTGAAGTTAGGAACTAGTGAGGATTACATGGGTTGGTGAGACAACAATGTTATCCAAACTTAATATGTGATGACAATAAGGGAGACCAATGAGGACATCATATTTTATCCCCCCTTATGATTAGAAATAAGGAACATAAGATCTTGAAATGTACTATATAAATTTATGATGCTTGTATTATATAGACCTAGGAGAGACACATTCATCATAATGGATTGCATTATATTTTTAATGTAGTGGTTCTAAGAATAAATAAGTGAATTAATTAAATGAATCTAAATAAATCCATTGAACTGGACTCAGGAGTATTAATTTTATTATGGAGATGTTGGATGGTCATTATCCACATGTGTCTTCGGTTGGAGAGGTTCAAAAATATATCATGTGTGATCATTAGAGGGTTGATCATGAAGTAGAGGATGAGTTATGGAAGAGGATGTTTCATGACTTTTAGTGTAAAATATTGGAAAAGTATTAGGGAATCATATCTAATTTAGATACAGATCATTTCTTGGAGGAACTGAAGATTGTGTTTGGCCTAATTCAAACCTAGTATGAGTATTGGGTTTCCTTAGCAGTTAGTCATATGAGGTAATCAGTGCATCAATGATGGATGTTATATCTCGAGGAACGTAATGAGACCAATGTTTCCTGGATATATTTTTAGAAGGAGTTTTAGGTAGAGTTTTTGTCAATGGTGATGAAGGTAGTAAAGAGGTAGGAACTAATTTCTCTTCAGTAGGAGAGAACGAGTGTTCGGGAGTTGGGGATTAAGTTTAATGATCTTATGTAGTTTTCCCCAAGCATATTTATAGATGAGGATTCTCAAACAGTATACTTGGAGGAGGTGTTGTGTCCCACCCTTTACTCCACAGTTTTCCTATTTACGATTCCTACGTATTTAGGGGTGAAAAAGAAGGATAAGGCGATGGAGAGGGTGTATAAGTGGGATAGAAAACCCCCAGTTGAGTTTCAATAAGGTCCTATGAGGATAAATATGTCAGATGGAGGGTCATGAATATCAATCCAGTCGAGGTTCTGACTACTAGGGAGGCAACCCCAACAGATAGATTTGCATTTATTAAGGGCTGTTAGTTCCTGTGTGTCTACCATGAGCTCTCCCTTTCTATGATTTAGTTGTGGAGGTCATGGACACTATCAACGATAGTGTAATTTGGACCTAGAGGGTTATTATGGGTTGGGTAGTTAGGACCCCTTCCAATAGAATCAACAGTTGATCCTAAATCAGTATTAGTAGTAAGGCCTCTTGACTTATGTTTAAAAGCCTATTCAATAGGCTTATACTTAGCTAGGAGGAGGTAGAGTTGGCAGAGGGAAACCCTTGGATGTCCTCACCATCAAGAACCTAGTTTGGATCATGTAAGTGGATTCCATCAACAGTGAGGTAGAGGAGCTATTTGAGGCCAGATGCATGCGATATAGGTGCCGGTTCCAGAGGGCCCAGAGGTCATTTGAGGTACGATCACTTTATCATCTACCCTGATTTATTCTTTATTTGACCGTGGAGCTTAACAATCCTTATTTAACCCACCTTGATTCGAGCATTAATATTGATCATGGAGAGGCTTTCCATACCCTTGGTATCCACATTAGTCGAAGGCTATACTAAATCTTTTGATGCATGCCGAGAATGTAGACTGATGATGGGATAACATCATACATTAGAAGATTTATTTGTGTTGTAGATACAATCATATGATGTCATACTTAACATAAATCAGTTTTATTACATTCATGAAATAGTTTATTATTTTCTAAGGAGGGTTCGGTTCTCTGATATGGGGGGATAGTGTGTGGTGTTCACTGATGAGTAAGGTTTTTAGTTGTGTGGTAGGTGAGCGGGGCCCCTTTTTTCATTGATGTCTGAGTTGTTGATATGGTTAGTGAGAGTTCATATGGTGGAGGTCCCCATAGTTTTTTTAGAGTTCCTGGACATTTTCCTTGAGGAGGTTGTGACACTACCCCCTTGACACGATATTTGGTTTGGAATAAAGTTATAGTTGAGTGCTACACCAATATTAATGGCTCCTTATTAAATGACACCCTTATAGTTATAGGAATTGAGATCCCAGATAAATTATATAATGTAGAAGGGATTTATTAGGTCTAGTGTTCTATTATGGGGAGCTATATTTTTGTTCACCAAGAAAGATAACACTAGTTTGAGGTTATGTATAGACCACCAAATGCTAAATTGGGTGATGATCAAGGATCATTACCATCTTCTGAGAATTAATTATCTTTTTGACTAGTTAATATGATCTAGATGGTTCTCTAAGATCAACCTATAGTCTGGATATCACCAGATGATAGTAAAGGAGGTATATATCCTAAAGACTACTTTACGATTCCATTATGAGCACTTTGAGTTAGTGGTTATATCTTTCATTGTAAAAAATGCATCGTATGTGTTCATGGGATTCATGGAATCTACATTTTGAGAGTTCCTAGACCTTTTCGTAGCTATTTTCATCAATGATATCCTTTTATACTCAAGGTTATAGTAGGATCATGTCGAGCAACTGAGGACCGTTTTACATTCCATTTGACACCCCCATCTATATTGGAAATTTTCCAAGTGTAAGTTCTAGACATGGTAGGTGTGTTTCCTTGGACATGTGGTGTCCTAATAGGGATTATCTATAATGGACTAGACCTTTCATCCCATTACTTTGTGTGTATTCTAGTGGTGGAGGTGTCCAGGGGAAGTCTTGAGTTTTTAGAGGAAAAAAATGAGCTGGTTAGATAGATAGTTGTGGCGTGGAGTGTGGGAATTCACCATAGGGGTGTCTACTACATCTTAGAAGGTCCAGTTGTGGTGTAAAAAAGATGTTGAAGGTTTTTTTGGTGCTATTTACAATTCTATCATGGTTTCAGCATGGAGAAACGACTATGAAATTGTGGCTCAAGTGGAGGTGAGTGCTTTTATAGGAGGTTTCAATGCGGATAGGTGTCTATGATGTAGTAGATCAGGGTTTAGTTTTCAGTGGTTCTTCTATTTTTAGGGTTTCTGCATCATGGAGATGGGCCATGGTGTATCCCCCCTTCCAGGTTTTTGGGTTATGCAGCGTAGCGATCTTTACTGTGTTGTGGTGTTCTCCCTAGTTTTTTGGATCTGTGACATGGGAGTAGCCACAAAAATCAAACACAACTTTGACCAACATCACTATAACATGGTGTTGTAGGCTGTGCTATAGTCCCTTCATTTTTTTAGCAGTTTTACAATGTGGTCCTAGGGGGTATGTTGCAGTCTTATGTTTTTCATGCTGGGTATAAATTCTTAAATCCCTTTGGACTTGATCACTTTTCCAATCTTTATCTTGTTTCTTGGGTGACCCAAGTGCATCCCAAGGTGTTCCTTCAACCCCCTTTTAGTGTCTTTCAACCTTGATCTTGGGATATCAACCCATTGTGATTTATGTGAGTTCCTCTCTTTATTTTCTCATTTCCCCACTATTTTCCTTCTAGTTATTCATCTAAGAAGGGTTGTTGTAATATAAATATTTTTTTTGATGTTTTTTGAAAATAGAACTGTGTGTTTGTTGTGTTCTAGGATGGTAAGAGTGTTTTCCTTCATTGTTATGCTCAATGGTAGATTTTCTCTTAAATAAACTTGTGTAGTGAATCTGAAAACTTCATTACGACAGGGGATCCTTCATTTCTCATCTATCTGTATCATGTAGGAGGGGTTCATGTTTTTATTATCTTTTGGTAATATGTTATGCACCAACTTAATGAATATAATTAATTTGTAATATGAAAATTTAAAAGGGGAGTTTAATTAAATCGCATGATTTACACCTTTTTGATATTATTGATATTGTGATTGTAGAGTCTTGATGCCTTGCTAAAAATTGTGGATATTGGGGAATTTTTTGTGCTATAGATGATGAGTCGTAGAATCCTTATTGTTTGATTGATTAGAATTACCTTTAATAAATGGCTAATCACTTATATTTGGATAATAAATTAGATAAACATGGAAATTATGGATTGTGTGAGAATTCCCATGAAATAAAGAGGTGGAATGTGATGAAATCCCTTTTATAAATATGAAAAATGTTATGTGAATGTGTGAAATTATGAAGTGTGGTTGATATGTGTGGCTATACTATAGGGCAGTTATTTGATGAGAAGTGGATGTGGTAAGTGGTGTTTGTGATGTGTGGTTTTTATATGGGGGAGGATGTGATGAGTTGTGTGGTTGTGATGGAAAAGTGGTGGTGATGTGGTGGTTGTGATGAGAAGGTGGTTATAGCTCTGTAATAGTGGTAGTGTGGGTTTCTTGGCATGGGGTGGATGTTTGTGTTGTGTGGTTTTGTGTCATGTTAGTTTCCTGGATAGTATTAGAATTAATTGGTTAATGAATGAATGTATTAAAATGGGATGTGTGGTTAAATATGATTTATGTTTAATGTGAAATGAATGGTTTATTTAAATGGAATTGGTTGATAATAGGAAATCTATAAAATGACTTAATTTGGAAAAGAAGATGAAATGTGTCTTTTAGCTTGTTGTGTGGTGTTGTTCATTTAGTGGTGGCATCAAAAGTGGCTGTGTTATGGGGTTGGGTGGTGATATTATGAATTAGGATAACACCCTTGTTGTGAAGCCATAGTATGGTATTGTGTGTGGCTATATGTATAAATTTTATTTCCTTATGATTTCTATACATGACCCACCCATGTCGATCACTTCGTGCCAACAACCAAATTTTTTGGGTGGTGTTTTTTCTATCATAGTGGTGGGAGGATGGATGACTGAACACTTGCTCTTTCCTAATCTCTCTTTCAGGTGATATTTACATGAACAAGCTATGATGGTTAGAAGTCAAAAATATATTATGGTGATGGTTGGTGAGTTAATGAGATGAATTATAGTGGGGGTCATACATGGTAGGAGGAGTACACGAGGTTGATTTCCTACATGTTCATGATACCCTACTACTCTAGTTATGTGACTATGATATGTTGTGATGGAATAGGTGTCTATGGGTAGGATGTGGTGTGATGTGGTGACCTAGGTTTCTTAAAGATAGATGAGGTACGTTTCCAATTTCATGTGAGTTTTTTGGAATGATGTTATGGCCCATGTGTGTTTGGGTAGGGTTTCTATATGAGATGGGAGTGCTGGGAAATACGATTTTGGGGTGTGAGAGTGGAAAAATAGAGGGAAAGTGGTGTGGGGTACCCTTTTTATCGATATTATTCTTACTATGTCATTATACTTGTATTCTTTATTTAGTGAACATGCTTTAGTGAGGAAGATATCAGTTAGTTGACCTGTTTAGGTGTTGTTTGGTTCTGTTGTTGCTCACTGGTGCATTAGTATGATCTTTTCACATGTGCATGAGAGACTTTGGAGTTTCTACTAAGAATACTTGCATGCTCACCCCATGTATATAAAATAATTTACAAGTTTCTAGGAGGATTACATCCACTGTATTGGACATTACTAGCTCAAACCTTTGGAGTTGTTGTTGAGTCATTGCCATAGTACTTTACTTTTGGGTATTTATTTGGAGACTTTTATCTGCATCTATTTACTTTATACATGTATCATGGCATGGTTTTGTTTTGATTTACATTATGAAATTTCATGGAGTTTAATGATTGTTAATATCCTATCTCATAATCATATTATTATAGAGGGAAATGTCTCCCATTTGTGATATTTTTACACCCTCAGTGGTAGTTTCCAACCTCTGGCCCACTAGGGGTGAGACTCAGGATTCATTATCTCTCTTCCTTCATTCTTGGCCTAGAAGGGGTAGCTTTTGATGGAGGGGGTCCTGAAAAAGTGGTATTAGAGATTTAGGTTGAGGGATAGGTTAGATTTCAGAGTTAGGCATAGTGAAGATTACATGGATTGGTAGGGAAACAATGTGAGTTGACCTTGATGCGTGACATAGGCCATGGAAGACCGGATAGGAAATGATATTTTAGGGCTCCCATGATTTTATCCAATGACTACAAGCTTATCGAATGACCAAGTTAGGTGGAACATTTTATAGGTTAGATACACATGATTGGTACATTCATCGTGATTCACTTGTATTATTTTTTGAATTTGGTGGTTTTGGGAAAGTTAAAAAGAATAATCAATTAAAAGAATCTTAAAAAAATTCTATACTACTAGGATTATGAAATCCTTGTTTTCATTTTTATTTATGGATCATGGATATTTTTTGCATGTGGTTTAGGTAATAAAGGTTTATCAGTCTAATCCGATTGATTTCCAGAGGGTTGAATTAGTTGGGGAGGATGATAAATGGTAGAGGGACTTGCATGCTTTCCAGTGGAAGAGTCTGGGGAAGTACAAGGTAAGTGTTTCAGATATGGGAAAAAATATTTGGTTGGAGGATCTTGATACTGCCTTTAGTTTGATCCAGGACCCAGTGGAGTACTGTTTCCCTTTCGTAGTTAGTCAGATTCAGGGAGTTTCACATCAGCGGTGGAAGTTTTATCTTGGTGAGTAGAAGGAAGAAAATGTTTCATGGTCTGAATTTAAAAAGAAGTTTTGATTAGAGTTCCTTTCTTCAACCATGAAGTAAGTGAATATGTAGGAGATTCTATATCTTTAGTAGGGGAGTATTCCTGTGTGGGAGTTGGGAATCAGGTTCAAAAACCTTTTAAGTTTTTCCCTAGATCTTTTTTTTGACGAGGATTCCTGAGAACAAGGCCTTGAGGAGGCACTTCATCCTTCGATATAGTATACATTTACTCCCTTTACATTTCCAACATATTTGGAAGTTTAAAATAAGGTGCATGTGATCGAGCATATGCACTTGTGAGAAGGTTTACTATGAAAGGGGATCTACCAGGGTTCCTTGAGGAGAAAAGTTGACAGTGTTAGGTCTCATACACTAGGTCCTTCGAGGTTTATACCAGTGGGGAGTCAACCTCAATAGATTCCTTTACATACATACGAGGATAATAATTTTCATGATTTTCCTGGGGTATTTGGTCCAATGTGCTTTTTCTGTGGGGTTCATGGTCATCTTCATAATTAGTACCCCATGGTTTTATGAGCTCAGTTTTTTGGAGGTGGCCGGGTTTAACATCAGAGGAGCTGGGTATGGTCAGTTTCACGCAGTGGAGGTGACAACACAATAGGGGAAAATATCATTAGAGGTATGATCTACTTATATTCCACCCTCGTTTGTGTCTTTTTTGATCCATGATATTCACACCTATTTGTTTCACCTACTCTAGTCTAGGATCTGGGAATATATATAGAGAGGCTTCCCTTACCCCTATCATTGACTATGACAGTTGGAGGCCAGAACAACTTGTTTGATGTGTGTAGGGGGTAGAGTGATGATGGGGCCACATCAGTCATATAAATATCTTTTCTTACTATAGATGCATCTGTATGATTTCATTTTTAGCATCGACTAGTTTTATTCTATGTGTGATGTCATCAACTACTTATGAAGGAGAGTTGTGTTCTCAGATGTGTATTTTCAGTGTGCGGTTTTAATTATCAAGAGGAGTTGTCAGGCGGACAATATATGCATGGATCCCCTTATTTATTTGATGGCTAAGTTGTCCATGGAATTAGTAGACATTAGGATGTAAGAGGATCTCAGGGTTTTTTTGGGAGTTTATAGATGTTTTTCCAAGGAGGTTGTGATGCTATCCCCTCAACATGATATCAAGTTAGGGATATACCTACATCCCAGTTCTTCTCTGATTTCAATGATTCCCTATCAGATGAAACCTATTGAGTTGTAGGAGTTGAGGATTTAGATAGATAATCTAATGTAGAAGGGTTTAATCTACCCCAGTGTTTCTTCGTGGGGTGCTCTAATGTTATTCTCTAAGAAGGTGGATAGTAGTATGAGATTGTGTATAGACTATCATAGGTTGAATCAGGCGATGATCAAGAATCATTACCAACTTACGAGGATCAATGATCTTTTTGACCAATTTAGGGGAGCTATTTGGTTTTCTAAAATCTATCTACGATATGGATATCACCAGTTGAGGGTGAAATATGATGATATCCTGAAGAATTCCTTCAGATGTAGGTATGAGCACTTTGATTTCATGGTCATGCCATTCAGTGTCACGAATGAACCAACTATGTTCATGGGGTTCATGAAATATTTTTTCTGTGGAATCCTATAAAAGTTCGTAGTCATGTTCATCGATGAAATATCAATCTACTCAAAGTTAGAGGAGGAGCATGCTGATCATCTCAGAGTTTTCTTGCAAGTTCATCAACACCACTAGTTTTATGGAAAGTTATCCAAGTGTAAGTTTCAGATACAAGAGGTTCAATTAATTGGGAATGTGGTTTCACAGCCACTACTGGAAACCTGGGCTATAGACACAAATTTGTAGCCACAGTTTATAAAAACCATGGCTATATCTAACCTAAATCCACAACCCTAAGGATGGTCATGGCTATACCCCCCCACCCCTCAGGCTTACTCTGCCCCCTCCCCTCCCTCCCTCGCGATGCCTCACATTTCTTCCCTTCCTCGTGATCCCTCTCCCATGATTCCTCCTCCTCCTCCCCCTCCTCCCCTCATCCGACACGACCTCCCCACATCCCCACCGACGTGGCTTCAGTGCACCCATGCCACCTACCCGCCTACGCGGCCTCCCTACCTCCCTGTCTACACAGCTCTAATGACCCCCACCTCACTACTACCCTCCTCCTCCACTGTGGCTCTCCACCACTCAATTCTTCTCTGATGTGGCTACACCACCTTCCACAGTCCTCCTTTGATGGGACCACCCCACCTCACTGAGATCCTTCTCCTCCGACATGGCCACCCCACCTCCATCTATTTTCTTCTATAGGGTTTCTTTAATTTTAGATCATCGACCTCTCTAATTTGCGCTGGTAAGATTTATTTATTTTGTTTTATTATCTTTTTAATTATTATATTTGTCTTGGATAGGATTTAGTTGTTTTGAATTATTATATAGGATGTGATTTATTTGATTTTTGTCTAATTTTCATTGGGTTTGTTTCACTAGATTTATCTTGATACAACTGGTTTTATTACAATAATTCTTTAAAACCATTCATTAGTCCAAATAAAGATCCTTTCCATCCATAATGGCCTTCTTCTCTATCCATAAAGGTTTCTATGACTAGGACATAAAAGATAACTTGGACCTCTTCTTATGATTTCTTTTTTCATATCTATCTTGAACCATAAATATATTTTTGTGAAAAATAGATTTTTCATTCTTACATTCATGAATACTTTTAGTTATGAGAATGGATAATCTTAACCTAATATCCCCATCTCTTTGGCTGCTATAGTCAATTTACAAATGATCATTATTAACACAAATATAAAATTTACAAATAAAACCATACCTCATGATGTGTTGTTTGGTTAAAATATGGGTTTAGTAGACGCTTCATTACTGTTGAACTCTCTAGATTCCTTATACAAACTCATATAGAGTTTATTCCTTCCAAAAAAATATCACTTCATCACCATATTTTTTTGAGTTCCTCTTACATGTGTTATACTAGATATATACTGCATTTTTATAGAAACCCTATTATTGTTCTTCATACTACTAGTTATAGTTTTCAAATGAGTTTCTTCAGTTTTGGAATCCTTCTTATGATATGAAGATCATCCTCTATATTCTTAATCCATATCTCCTTATCCTCTAGTTATCCTTATAAATTCTAAATTTGATAATTCCTTTCACTTTATGTTATCTTAATTTGTTCTTCATACCATTCCTTAGAGATGATCATGGATATCTCATGTTTTCTCCTCATTCACATGCTTTACTTCTTGAACAAGTGACTCAATAATACCAATTTTCCCTATATTTTCTTTCCCATATTTTAGATGTTTTACCTAAATCCTTCCATGAGATCACAATTTATTTATTCTTCAGCTTTCAAAACTTTCAGTTCATTTTCCAAGAATTTAATTTTCTCTTATGGGTTGTACCAACAATTTATAGATTTACCACATGATGTGGTTGCTTCATCTTTAACATATTGAAGTTATATAGAATCTGTATTTTTAGTTTTTCATGAAGCATCTTATATATGGTTAGAAACAAATATGCACAATGAATCATTTTTTTAACAAGACATGATTATCCAATTTCTTGGTATCCCTCTTCTTGATCTTCTTCATTTGAATTTTAGACAAATTAAATCCTTCATTAATTAAATTATCATCATTAGAAATGACCCATATTCCCTTCTTCAAGATATATTTTTGACCATACAATTCTTTGAACTTTATTTACATGTCTTTGGAAAGCTTGCAGTGATCTAAAATTTCAAATACATATTATTCTAAAGATTTTTTCAATGCCTTAGAATGATCATCAATTTGAATATTTAATTGATCAAACTCATAAAAACCCCCATACTGACTTTCAAATAAATTCCCATTTAATAAAACATGAAAACTAATGCCAACATATTTATTAAAATATATTAATAATTCCTTTTTCCAAGGGGAAGGGGGAGGGTGCAGGGGGCAGGGGGTGCATGGGGTGTGTAGGGGAGGGGCGGGGGGTGTGCTGGGGGTAGGGGGAGGGGGGTGTTCTGGGTTCATGGGGTGTGTAGGGGGTAGGGGGTGTGTTGGGGGTAGGGTCATGGGGGTGCAAGGGGCAGTGTGGGTGTAGGTGGGTGGGGGTGCTGGGGGTAGTGGGGGTGCATGTGGGGGGGGGGAGTGGGGGTGAAGGTGGGGGGAAGGGGTGTGCAGCGGGCAGTGGGGGTACAGGTGGGTGGGTGGGGGGGGGTGTTTAGGGGCAGTGGGGGTGCCAATGGGGGGTGGGGTGGGGTGTGTGTGCTGGGGCAGGGGGCAGGGGGGTGCATGGGTAGTGGGGTGTAGGTGGGGGGGGGTGTGGTGGGAGGGTGCATGGGTAGTGGGGTGCTGGGGGCAGTGGGGGGGGGGGTGCTGGGGGCAGTGGGGGGGGGGGTGCTGGGGGTAGTGGGGGTGCAGGTGGGGGGGTGTAGGTGGTGGTGGTGGTGGTGCAGATGGGGGGTGTAGTGGGAAGTGGGGGTGCAAGTGGGGGGGGGGTGTAAGGGGTAGTGGGGTGCATGTGGGGGGTGGGGGTGATCCTTATATTATTTCCACTTTCCAACCTTCAAACTAAAAGACATACTACCAACATTTTGGATGATCCATTAGGTGTATACTAAAAAATACCTAATCACCTATGACCCCATAAGTCTCATTTCCATGATGAGATTCCCTCACTCGTTAAGATGGTGGTTGAGATCATAATCGAATAAAGACAACTCATGTCTCCCTATACCACTAAAACAAACCAAACCAAAGATAGTTCTGTGGATATAGCTTAGTTTATAGCCACAGGTTTAATTAAAATTGCGGCTGTATTGTTGTTTAAACCCACAGTGGGCTTCAATCTGTCACATGATATCTCCAACCCCAACCCATTACCCTTGCAACCCCCACCCATTACCCTTGTGACCCCTCCTCTCAGCGGCCTTCTCCTCTTAGTGGCAACCTCTCCTCTCGGTGACCCTCCTCTACCCTCACGACCTCTATGCGACCCTACTCCCCCGACTCTACCATCCAATGTGGCCACCCCACCTCCCTGATGACCCATGCCTATCTTAGGTAAGATCCTATCCTATCTTATCCATTATTCATTCTCTTTATCCACATCTAATTTCAGTTTTTTAGTCAGGGTTTTTTTTTATTCAAAAAGTGTATTGTGGTATCACTTCTATATGATGGGGATTTCATGTGTAGTATATAGAGGAGACTTATACATATTGAAATATCATTATTACATGTCATTTGAGTATAGGTGTACTACTCAGTGGATTTATTTATGGGTTTTCATGAAGTTTGATGAAATTTTAAGTTTTTTTGGGTTGATAAATTTGATTTTTTTTGTTTCTTAGGTCTGGGTGGGTGTCTAGAGTAGACCCCACACTTGGCTTGTTGCCTGAGTGTAGTATATTACCTGGTGAGTTTAGAATCAATTATACCTATTGTATTTATAATTTTAAAATGTTTTGTTGTTTGATTCATATGTATTTATGGATGATACAGGTTATAGAAATATCATTGATGGTTAGTACAAGCTTGATATCGATTTATGGATTATCATTTGAGGCAGGTGTCCTTTATATTACTAATTCTCTCGATTATTTAGATTATATTATGTTTGTTTAATCATTAATATTATCTTTGTGATCATGTTGTGTTGGTCAGAGTGGATACTCAAGAGGGGGGGGGGGGTGAATTGAGTTCCAATTAAAATTTCTGTTAAAATATTTTCTATTAAAATCCCCCAATTTATAAAACAAGTTAAACTGTAATGAATTTGTAAAACTGTAAAGGTTCAATTAGATTCTCAAAATATTGATTAGTTCTCAGTTAATCTAATCAGAAGATTAAATTATATTTTGAAACTAACCTACTGATTTACAATAGATACAAACACTTGCTAGATTAACTATCAAAGTAACTTTAAAAAAGATTTGTATTTCAAAGTAATAAGAAGTAGTATATAAATTAGATACTGTATATTTTGAACTTAAACTAAAAATGCACAGAAAATGTAAACAAGAGGTTCAGTCTCAAGCCGAGACTTATTCCTCTCAAATTTATATATATAAAAGTGATCCACACCCTGGATCGGGGTTAACAACAGTACATGACTGTTCAGGCCACGCAGGGACCTCTACCACTGTTCTTTGTGGGAAATGAAAATAAAGACCAGGCCACACAAGGACCTCTTCCATAGTTGTCGTGGGTAAACAAGATTAAGGAGTTTTGGTATGAGGATTGTGATATCCTCCAGTTCAGCACAGGAGACAGTGTATGTGTAAAATAAACAGGATACACACACTGCTCGAAAGTAAATAATAAATCACTTAGAGAAAGTATATGAAATTTTAGAAAGCTCTAGTGATTGGAAGTGCAGCTCTGGACTCGTTGGATTTAGTAGAATAGCTTCTCAGTCCTTCTCTGGTTAATCTGTTGAAAAAAAGAGTGCCGTGGTTCAACTTTTGTTTCTCTAGGAGAGAATATGTTCTCTTGACTCCATAGTACTTAGTGTGTTCTTCAGTAATGTGGGATTTCATGTATGAAACTTCTTTGAGGATCGTGCAATGTGTTCTTCACAGTTGTGCTCAGGATTGTTCTTCTGTTCAGCACAGAGCTTGCGTGTATTGTAGTATGTGTGTCGAGACGTGTCAAGCGCACGTGTGTCCTCTACTACTGCTCAATCTTCTTTATATTCCACGAGCTCTGGCAATAGGAATGATTTCCTTTCCATAGATACGAGGTACGGTTTCCTGACAGACCAACAACTATCATTAAATAACATTAATTGCATTAAAAACATCAAATATGACCGTTAGTATTATTTAAATAATATTGACAAAAATGTTAAGAAACGATGTCATAGTAGTTGTGCAAACAGTGTCTCTTTGAACCAGTGCCTCCTTTATGGTATGTGCTTCACGGTATGTGGCTCATGGTATGTCCTTCACGGTGTAACCTTCACGATGTGTTGCTCACAGTGTCTTAGTCACGGTGTTTCCTTCATGGTGTCTGGGTCACGGTGTGTCCTTCACGGTGTCTAGGTCACGGTGTGTCCTTCATGGTGTCTGAGACTTAGACTTCACGGTGTCTGCTTCAATGTTTCTTTTCACAGTGTCTGTTTGACTGTGACTGTGTTTTTCACACAGTCTGTCTTACTATGTCAAACATCACGGTGTCTTGATACTTAAGAAAATATCTATATTTAGACTTAAACAGTAATATGCAGAATATGAATTAAGCTTAAACATTAGAAAGTAAGAGAATTTGAAACATAAATACAAAGGTTTGATAAGATAAGTGAGATTTGTGATCATGCATAAGATTTGTAAATAATAGTTAGATTAATTAACATCAAGAATATTTTCTATCATTAAAACATGATGTGTAATTATTATTGAGATTTTTGATCATTAAAACATGAGTAATACATGAGGAGTCCAACAATCTCCCCCTTTTTGATGATCACAAATCATGTATAGGTAAAATATAAATGAAATGAAACATTAAATAAAATAACATATATAATAACATATTTAGAGAATAATTGATTCTATAGTAACATATCTCTTTAGAATACTAATACTTGTTGATCACAAATCATGTATAGGTAAAATATAAATGAAATGCAATGTTAGAGAAAATAACATATATAATAACAGATTTAGAGAATAATTGATTCTATAGTAACATATCTCTTTAGAATACTAATTCTTGTACTCTTTCTCCCCCTTTTGGGATTATCAAAAAGTGAAATAGAAGGAATGGAGTGAAACAATGAATTTTTCATTAAAAACGTCCAGAATACATGATACAGTAGAAATACAAACAGTAAACAGCAAAAGACATCCCATCAAAAAGGAATGCAGTCACTTGACTCTTCAGGGATCGGCTACCTTGCCTTTATCAGCAGCAGGAGCTGATGCTGATGTAGAAGAAGGCACAGATGTGGTAGAAAAATATGGTAAGGGTAGACCTTTAAAAATAGAGGGAGCCAAAGTAGGAGCTGTAGAAGATATAGTCTGTGGTTGGTCAAGAATGACTGGCCGTATTTGAGAAAGGGCTTGACTGACTGACATGGCAGTTGAGGCTAAGGCAGGTAGACCATGTTTGAGGGGTGAAGCAGCTAGAGAAATGATAGCAGTGCTCTAAACATGAAGATACGACTTCAAAATATTGATGAAATCAGTAATTATTTCTCCACCATATTGCATAGCCTTTTCAAAGTCGTCCTTATTCTCGGCGAACTTGTCCAACAATCTGGTGAACTCTGTAAGCTTATGAACTTGAGCTTTAAAAGCTTGAGTCACTGGATGGATTTTCAGGTTCTCGACAAGATACTTAAAGTGATTTTTCATGTCACTTTTAGAGAAAATCCGGGTGAGATAAAAGTCTATCTTCTTGGTGATATCCTATTGAGCATCATTTGTAATCTTAGAATGAATCTGAACAAGATCAAGTGCTCTATCACTGTTCTTCATAACTTCAGACAGAGGAGACAAATCGAAACCACTAAGGGAATTCTAAAGTTCTTCCTTGATTATGGACCTAAGCAATGAATCATCCAAAGAAGGTGTGGAGGTCTGAACAGAGGGAGGAGAAGCCTTGACAACATCGGTTAGAACTTTGAGCTGTTTCAAAACTTTGTGCAAACATCCAGTGTACTCATCTGTGAGCTTATTCAGATTTTCCACAAGCTCTCTCATGCATTGCAACATCTTTGTGTGTCTTGTTCCAATATTCTCATCAAAAGATAGAAGATAAGGATGCACTTGAGACACAATATCTCGAGAAAGGTTGGAAACATCTGGTTCATGAGAAGCAGCAACAGGTGCAAGAGCAGAAACAGGAGCAGGAACAGGCTCTGATCTTGAAGACAATTCTGTTTGCAGGTTTTCCACCAAACCTTTCAAATTAGAAACATCAAAACTAATCAACCTATTTTCAAATATGAATTCTTGTATTTCTCGAATCATCCTAGGTTGAATATTCAGAATAATATTTTCCAAAAGAATCGATGCATCTTCTTGACTTAATTGAGTCACTGGTCGAGGTTGAGTGGATAAAATATTCTCAACACCATCCAAGATAGTCTCTCCAAAGACTTTTAAATCATCCTTAGTTATAAAGGATTATTTCTCGGTTAAGAGTGTAGGTGAAGTTAGTGGTACAGGTTCTGATGCAGATTCTGGTTGCGACTCAGAATTAGTTTCAGATTCAGATGAAGGTTAAGGATCAGGTTCTGGTTCTGGGTGAGCTACTGACTTTAGTTGAAACAAAGAAGAGAGATCTATACCAGTTGCAATCACTTGCTATGACTCACTCACATCATAAAAACTTGGAAACTCATACTGAGTTTACTGAGAATTTGTGAAAATTGGTTGAGATGTTCCAGCAGATCCAACTTCTTCAATCTCATGGTTTTGAGGTTCCTCCCCCTCAAAATGTGCTTCCATTTCAGGTTCTTGAGGCACGACTGCATGATCAAGATCCACATGATCAGCTCTAATCTCTTCAGCAAATTCTTGCCTTTCCAACTGAAAGGCAATTTCCATCCTCTCTTCAACATAGGGTATGTACTCAGAAACCTATTTTTCCACTGGTTGTGATTCCAGAGTTTCTTCTTTTTCAATAGGGAGATCCTCTTGATTAACATTTCCCCTAGTAAGGATTTCTCCTAGATCAGATTCTTCCATGACTTGATGCTCTAAATCAGGCATAATCAGATCTCATGCTGCCTCATACTAAACTTCTTGATCAACATCATCTCTAGAAGCAGGAGTTTCTTCTTCTCTAAAAACAACAACAACTTCCTCTCTAAGAGGTATTTCAGCAGGAACATCAGTAGGGACAACAGTCCTTTCTTTCTCAATAGGACCTGATTCCTCTTGAGGTATTTCAGCCTCTTCTTCTTCTTCTTCTTCTGGTTACTCATCCACTTCATCTGGTTCCAAACCAGGATCGGTTATATTCTTTGGCCTTCTTGGATAATCAACAGGATTGTACTTCTTATAAAGTTGATCATTATCCTCAACCCAATGCTTCTTCCAGGGGTTCCAATTAATCTTCATCCTTCTGATGATAGGATTGGATAAATAGAAATCAAAATCCTCTATCCTTTCTTCATTCGGTCCAACTACTCCCTTGGAAACTAACATGGCCAAAATCATCCTTGAGTAAAACAATGTGGTGGATTTGGAAGTGACTTTAATCAGCTCACATATACGGTTAATGAAATATTTGCACATATTTATTTTATGACCATTCTTAAACAAATGAATCAGGAACACATCCTGATAATTCAACACAAAAAAATCTCCTTTTATTGGACTAATCAAGTTATGAACAAATTTGAACAGTAATCTTGTCTCCCCATCTAATTCAGCTGCTATGACCCTTCGCTTGGTGCCATTTCCAGTCATAATTTCCAAAGACTTCTCCAGATCAAAGATGTCAGTTTTTGGAGGAGGGTCTCTTTGGTAATCATCACAAATTCCTTCACGAGGAATCCTCAGGCATGCAGCCCACAACCTTGAAGAGAATGAACACTTTTTTACATTGATCCAGCTTTTTACAATATAGATTTATCCAGTATCAAAAGAAAACTTTACATATTGGTAAAATTGAGATACCAACCTTGGATAAATTGGTCTATCTTGTCTAGAGAACCATTCGAACCATCCTTGTTCTCTTAAGATTTTCAGGACCAAAGACTTGCTAGATAGCAGCCACTCAGGGCAAATCTCTTTCTCAGGAACTACAGCACGGCTTACAGAGTTCGGATTTAGAGGTCCTTTGGGTGCTATCCTCAATGCTCTTTTCTGTTTCTTAGAGCGGCACTTCTCAGACGAGGGTGAAGATGGATGCTTCATCCTTGGAATTCACTGACGGTTCAGGTGAGGGAGAAGAGAAGGCTTTCAAGGTAAAGAGGGTTCGAGAGAGTGAGCAGGAGAGAGCTCGGGTAAGGAATCGAGTGAAAAACCCTTATATTTTATCATTTGGGAATGTCAAACGTCATAAAAACAAAAATGCGAGAAATCAAATAGCGGTGAATTAAAAATTACCACGATGCGGGTTAAAATAAATATATAAAGAATCTTCACGATGAGACCGTGAGTAGGCATTATGGTGTGATTAAAAACAGTCATCACGGTGAGAAAGTAACCATTCTGTGCAGTCACAGTGAGACAGTGAGTGAACTATTCTGTCATGGTGAGATAGTTAAGTGACAGTCCGTGAGGTGTTTACTTTGAGACCGTAAGCATGAAACAGTAACTGATAAAAAATGAATATGAAACCGTAATGTAAAATATAGAAAAATAGTAAACAGTAATATCTGTAGGATGTCTATTTATGATTAATCATACCAAGATCATGTATGATGTAGTCTAATCTCTTAGAATTTAATGGTTTGGTGAATATATCAGCAAGTTGATATTCAGTACCAATGAATTCCAAAGTGATATCACATTTTTGGTAATGATCCCTCAAAAAGCGATGTCTTACATCAATATGATTTGTCCTAGAATGAGAAATAGGATTCTTTGAAATGTTAATAGAACTTATGTAGTCACAATTTATTGTTACCTGTCTGAATTGATATCCATAGTCTAGTAAAGTGTGTTTCATCCACAAAATTTGTGCACAACAACTTCCAACAGCTATGTATTCAGTTTCTGCAGTAGATAATGCAACATAATTTTGTTTCTTACTACACCATGATACTAGTGATTTGCCTAAAAAGTGACATGTTCTAGAGGTGCTTTTTCTATCTAACTTACACCCAGCAAAATCAGCATCAAAATAGCTAACTAGTTCAAACGATTGTCCTTTTGGATAGAACAGTCCTTAATTGGGAGTATGCTTGAGTTATTTGAAAATTCTCTTTACAACATTTAAATGTGACTCTTTAGGTTTTTCTTTAAAATGATCACACATACACACACTAAACATAATATCAGGACGACTAGCATTCAAGTAGAGTAGACTTCCAATCATTCCTCTATAAGTGGTTTGATCAACAGATTTTCTATCTTCATCAAGATCCAACTTATAGGTGGTACTCATGGGAGTGTCACTACTTTTTGTGCTATCCAATCCAAAAAAATTTAAAAGATCTCTAGTATATTTACTTTGAGTTAAAATAATTCCATTATTATTTTGAAAGATTTGAAATCCAAGAAAGAATTTAAGTTCACCCATTAAACTCATTTCAAATTCTATTTGCATCATTTTAGAAAAATCAGTACATAGGGAATTTCTTGAAGATCCAAAAATAATGTCATCTACATAAATTTGTACAACTAAAACATCTTTAGAAATTCGTTTTATAAAAATATTAGGATTAACTATTCCTTTTGTAAAACCTTTAGAAATTAGAAAAGTACTTAATCTATCATACCAAGCTCTTGGAGCTTGCTTTAAACCATATAAAGCTTTTGATAATTTGAAAATATGATTTGGAAAATGAGGGTTTGTAAATCCAGGTGGTTGTTCAAAAAAAACATCCTCAGCTATATACCCATTTAAGAATGCAATCTTGACATCCATTTGATATAGTTTGAAATTTAGATGTGCAGCATAAGCAAGTAAGATCCTAATGGCTTCTAGTTTGGCTACTGGAGAAAAATTCTCCTCATAGTCAATTCCTTCTTCTTGACTATAGCCTTGTGCAACTAATCTAGCCTTGTTTATAACTATATTTCCAGATTCATCTAATTTATTTCTAAATACCCATTTAGTGCCTATGATGAAAGTGTCCTTAGGTCTTTCTACTAGTTTCCAAAATTTATTTCTTTCAAATGGATTGAGTTCTTCTTGCATAGAAATTACCCAAAATTCATCATTAATAGAATCATCAATGTTTTTAGGTTCAAGCTGTGACAAGAAGGCTTTATGTTCAACCTTATTTCTAAGAGAAGCTCTAGTATGTGCCCCTCTATCAATATTACCAACAACAACATCTAAAGGATGATTCTTTATAATTCTAGTTGATCTAGTAAAGGTAGGACTAGAAATTTCAAGTTCTTCTCTAGGTTCGGGTTCATTAGGAGCATATTCTGAAATATTTCTAGAACTAGTTGTCTTTACAGCAGGTTCATTGATTTTATCATTAAGGTTCAGAACAGATAAAATTTCTTCAAGATTTTCAAGATATGACTTAGGTTCATGTGGATCAGTTTCATCAAATTTTATGTGAACAGATTCTTCTACACACTTGGTTTTCTTATTGAAAACTCTATAGGCTTTTCTAGTTAAAGAATATCCTAAAAAGATTCCTTCATCACTCTTAGAAGCAAACTTGTCCAGATTATTCTTTGTATTAAGAATAAATACTTTACATCCAAAGACTCTAAAGTAATCAACTTTAGGCTTTCTATTATTCCATAGTTCATATGGGGTCTTCTTGAGAATAGGTCTGACTAAGAATCTATTGATGATATAACAAGCTGTATTCACAACCTCATCCCAAAAATAAATAGGCAGGTCATACTCATTAAGCATGGTTCTAGAAATTTCTTGAAGGGTTCTATTTCTTCTTTCTACTACACCATTCTGTTGAGGTACCCTAGGGGCAGAAAAGTTGTGACTATAGCCATTGTGTGAGTAATAAGATTCAAACTCTTGATTTTCAACCTCACAACCATGATCACTTATCAGGGTCTTAATCTTAAGTCCACTAAGGTTTTCTACAGACCTGGAGTTTTTAATAAAGTAAGAACAAGCTTCACTTTTGTGAGTTAAGAAGTATACCCAAGTATATCTAGAAAAGTAATCTACTAGGACATAGACATAGTGATTCCCATTTAAGCTAAAAACTCTAGAGGGTCCAAACAAGTCCATGTGAACCAACTCGAGAGGTTGAGAAGTTTACACTTTTTTCTTTGGTTTGAAAGATATTTTGTGTTGCTTTCCCTTTTGATAGGGATTACAAACTTTGTCATTTGGAAACTCAAGTTTGGGTAAGTCTCTAACTAAGTTCTTCCTAGTTAGTTTTCTAAGTGAGTGGATGTTGCAGTGTCCTAATATTCTATGCCATAACCAAGATTCTTTATGAAAAGCATTTAGGCAAGTAACATTTTGTTTGGATAAAGAATTTAAATCAACTTCATAAACATTTTCATTTCTTAAAGTAGAAAATACTAAAACATTCTTAGAATTAAAAACATTACAAGAATTATTTTCAAATTTTACATTAAATCCATCATCACATAATTGAGAAATACTTAACATGTTATAATTCAATCCATCAACAAATAAAACTTTAGAAATTAAATCTGAGTTAATGTTACCAATTTGTCCTAGGCCGATGATTTTTCCCTTAGAATTATCACCAAAGGTGACATGGCCTCCATCAACCTTGATTAGGCTCTTGAATCTTGAGTAATCCCCAGACACATGTCTTGAACATCAACTATCCAAATACCGTGTCTTCTTGTGGGAACTCTTCAAACAGGTTTCCTACAAAACAGATTTAGATGGGAGATGACTTTGGTACCCAGATCTTCTTGGGTCCAGACAGGTTAGCAATCAATGAATTTGGTACCCAAATTTGTCTTATGGGTCTCATATAATTTACAGAATCAAAATATTTTGAAAGATAAAATCTATTTGATCTATAACCATATGGACAACTAGTTGAATCATATGAATTTCTAGAACTGGAACTAATAGTATTATGTCCAGATTTAGGAATAAATCTATTCTTAGTAATCTGTCTCTGTCTAGGTTGGTAGCCTATTCCAGTAGTGTATTTTGGTTCCACTTGCTTTCCTAGCATTTGAGTAAGTGTATCTTTTCCCTTTGTGATTTTTTCTAAGTCCTTTCTAAGTTGCTCATTAGACATTTTCAATTCTGTATTTTCCTTTAAAATTTGAGCATTCTTTTCTTTTTCTATATCAAGGGTGGATTTAACATTTGCAGTGAAAGAATGTTGTTTCTTTAATGACTTATATTTGTCCTTAAGTTCATTGCATGTTTCTTCTAGCATGTTACAATATTAAGATAATTCAGCCTTAGATATATCTTCAGAATCAGAATCAGATTCTGCATCATCTCCATAATAATAGGAATTTAAAATAGGAGTATCTAAGGTTACCTCAGATGTGTTGGTCATGAAACACATGTTGGCACGATTCTTTTCAGAATCAGAGATTTCAGATTCACTTGTGTTGTCTTCTGAAGCACTCCAAGTAGCTTTCATAGATTTCTTGTCCTTATAATCATATTTCTTTTTGAACTTCAGTTTTGGACAGTCTGCTTTTATGTGACCTTTTCTTTTGCATTCATAGCAGACAACTTCATCATTTTTATCATCTTTCTTCCAGTCCTTTTTCCAATTACCTTTACTATCATACTTTCCTTTGTAATTTTATTTTCTGAATAATTTCTTCTTCCTATAAAACTTATTAAATCTTCTGGCTATTTGAGCCATCTCAGCATCACTGTCTGAATCCGAATCTTCACTGGTTGAGCTTTTAGTTTGTATTTGAACTTTGTCTTTGTCCTTTCTCTTAGAAGTATTATATTTTAAAGCTACAGAATTTGTTTTTGGTTCATCATCTTCCTCCTTATTCAATTTGAGTTCTTCCTCATACATCATTAATTTACCAATAAGCTCTTTGACAGGAATATCTCCAATGTCACATGATTCTCTGATTAAAAGAGATGTGCCTCTCCATCGGTCTGACAGACATCTCAGTATCCTCATAATTTGTTCCTTTGCTTGAACAGCTTTACCAAGTGAACTAATTGTATTGACTATCTCATTAAACTTAAGATACATATCAGAAATAGGCTCATCAGTCTTCATTTTAAAATTATCATATTTAATAGTATAAGTATTTAATCTCATTTCTTTAACATTGGTTGTTCCTTCATGAGAAACACCTAAAGTATCCCAAATTTCATAAGTAGTTTTTCAAGCAGATATTCTATTAAATTCCTCATCTCCTAATGCACAATACAAATCATTCATATCTTTATAGTTATTATTGTAAGCTAATTTAGTAGGTTCATCCCAAGTTGTTCTTTCAGTTTCTGGAATTTTATATTGAGACTCTATAGAAGTCCAGATATCAAAACCCATAATTTCCAAATGAATTTTCATTTTAAGTTTCAACTGGGCATAGTTTGTACCATTAAAGAAAGGTGGCCGGTTAGTAGCAGCACCCTCTAGTCTATTGTCCATAGCTATATTTTAGAAAGTAAATTTAAAGATATAAAATTTAGAACTAACAGAAATTTAAGTTTTTTAAAGGTGCAACTAAAATCACAGTTGAAAACAGAGTGTTTTGAAAACTTTTATTAATAAAAACAAACATTTTATAACAAATGTTGGTCAGAGTGGATACTCAAGAGGGGGGGTGAATTGAGTTCCAATTAAAATTTCTGTTAAAATATTTTATATTAAAATCCCCCAATTTATAAAACAAGTTAAACTGTAGTGAATTTTTAAAACTGTAAAGGTTCAATTAGATTCTCAAAAGATTGATTAGTTCTCAGTTAATCTAACCAGAAGATTAAATTAGCTTTTGAAACTAACATACTGATTTAAAATAGATACAAACACTTGCTAGATTAACTATCAAAGTAACTTTAAAACAGATTTGTATTTCAATGTAATAAGCAGCGGTATATAAATTATATACTGTATATTTTGAACTTAAACTAAAAATGCACAAAAAATATTACCAAGAGGTTCAGTCTCAAGCCGAGACTTAGTCCTCTCAAATTTATATATATAAAAGTGATCCACACCTTGGATAGAGGTTAAAAACAGTACAGGACTGTTCAAGCCACGCAGGGACCTCTACCACTGTTCTTTGTGGGAAATGAAAATAAAGACCAGGCCACACAAGGACCTCTTCCACAATTGTCGTGGGTAAACAAGAGTAAGGAGTTTTGGTATGAGGATTGTGATATCCTACAGTTCATCACAGGAGAAAGTGTATGTGTAAAATAAACAGGATACACACACTGCTCGAAAGTAAATAATAAATCACTTAGATAAAGTATATGAAATTTTAGAAATCTCTAGTGATTGGCAGTGCAGCTCTGGACTCGTTGGATTTAGCAGAATATCTTCTGAGTCCTTCTCTGGTTTTTTTGTTGAAAAAAAGAGTGTCGTGGTTCAACTTTTTTTTCTCCACGAGAGAAGATGTTCTCTTGACTCCAGAGTACTTAGTGTGTTCTTCAGTAATGTGGGATTTCATGTATGAAACTTCTTTGAGGATCGTGCAATGTGTTCTTCACAGTTATTCTTAGGATTGTTCTTCTGTTCAGCATAGAGCTTGCGTGTATTGTAGTATGTGTGTCGAGACGTGTCAAGAGCACGTGTTTCCTCTACTACAGCTCAATCTTCTTTATATTCCATGAGCTCCGGCAATAGTAATGATTTCCTTTCCATATATACGAGGTACGGTTTCCTGACAGACCAACAACTATCATTAAATAACATTAATTGCATTAAAAACATCAAATATGACCGTTAGTATTATTTAAATAATATTGACAAAAAGGTTAAGAAACGGTGTCATAGTAGTTGTGAAAACGGTGTCTCTTTGAACCAGTGTCTCCTTCATGGTATGTGATTCACGGTATGTGGCTCACGGTATGTGGCTCATGGTATGTCCTTCACGGTGTAACCTTCATGGTGTGTTGCTCACAGTTTCTTAGTCACGGTGTTTCCTTCATGGTGTCTGGGTCACGGTGTGTCCTTCACGGTGTCTGGGTCACGGTGTGTCCTTCATGGTGTCTGAGACTTAGACTTCATGGTGCCTGCTTCAATGTTTCTGTTCACGGTGTCTGTTTGACTGTGACTGTGTTTTTCACACAGTCTATCTTACTGTGTCAAACATCACGGTTTCTTGATACTTAGGAAAATATCTGTATTTAGACTTAAATAGTAATATGCAGAATATGAATTAAGCTTAACCATTAGAAAGTAAGATAATTTGAAACATAAATACAAAGGTTTGATAAGATAAGTGAGATTTGTGATCATGCATAAGATTTGTAAATAATAGTGAGATTAATTAACATCAATAAGATTTTCTATCATTAAAACATGATGTGTAATTATTATTGAGATTTCTGATCATTAAAACATGAGTAATACATGAGGAGTCCAACAATCTCCCCCTTTTTGATGATCACAAATCATGTATAGGTAAAATATAAATGAAATGAAACATTAAAGAAAATAACATATATAATAACAGATTTAGATAATAATTGATTCTATAGCAACATATCTCTTTAGAATACTAATACTTGTTGATCACAAATCATGTATAGGTAAAATATAAATGAAATGAAATGTTAGAGAAAATAACATATATAATAACAGATTTAGATAATAATTTATTCTATAGTAACATATCTCTTTAGAATACTAATTCTTGTACTCTTTCTCGCCCTTTTGGGATTATCAAAAAGTGAAACAGAAGGAATGGAGTGAAACAATGAATTTTTCATTAAAAACGTCCAGAATACATGATACAGTAGAAATACAAACAGTAAACAGGAAAAGACATCCCATCAAAAAGGAATGCAGTCACTTGACTCTTCAGGGAATGACCTTTACCTTGCCTTTACCAGTAGCAGGAGCTGATGCTGATGTAGAAGAAGGCATAGATGTGGTAGACAAATATGGTAAGGGTAGACCTTCAAAAATAGAGGGAGACAAAGTAGGAGCTGTAGAAGATATAATCTGTGGTTGGTCAAGAATGACGGGCCGGATCTAAGAAAGGGCTTGACTGACTGACATGGCAGTTGAGGCTAAGGCAGGTAGACCAGGTCTGAGGGGTGTAGCAGCTAGAGCAATGATAGCAGTGCTCTACACATGAAGATACGACTTCAAAATATTGATGAAATCAGTAATGATTTCTCCACCATATTGCATAGCCTTTTTAAAGTCGTCCTTATTCTCCATGAACTTGTCCAACAATCTGGTGAACTCTGTAAGCTTCTGAACTTGAGCTTTAAAAGCTTGAGTCACTGGATGGATTTTCAGGTTCTCCACAAGATACTTAAAGTGATTTGTCATGTCACTTTTAGAGAAAATCCGGGTGAGATAAAAGTCTATCTTCTTGGTGATATCCTATTGAGCATCATTTGTAATCTTAGAATGAATCTGAACAAGATCAAGTGCTCTATCACTGTTATTCATAACTTCAGACAGAGGAGACAAATCGAAACCACTAAGGGCATTCTGAAGTTCTTCCTTGATTATGGACCTAAGCAATGAATCATCCAAAGAAGGTGTGGAGGTCTGAACAGAGGGAGGAGAAGCCTTGACAACATCGGTTTGAACTTTGAGCAGTTTCAAAACTTTGTGCAGACATCCAGTGTACTCATCTGTGAGATTATTCAGATTTTCCACAATCTCTCTCATGCATTGCAACATCTTGGTGTGTCTTGTTCCAATATTCTCATCAAAAGATAGAAGATAAGGATGCACTTGAGACACAATCTCTCAAGAAAGTTTGGAAACATCTGGTTCATGAGAAGCAGCAACAGGTGCAAGAGCAGAAACAGGAGAAGGAACAGGCTCTGATCTTGAAGATAATTATGTTTGCAGGTTTTCCACCAAACCTTTCAAATTAGAAACATCAGCACTAAGCAACCTATTTTCAACTCTGAATTCTTGTATTTATCGAATCACCCTTGGTTGAATATTCAGAATAATATTTTCCAAAAGAATCGATGCATCTTCTTGACTTAGTTGAGTCACTGGTCGAGGTTGAGTGGATAAAATATTCTCAACACCAGCCAAGATAGTCTCTCCAAAGACTTTTAAATCATACTTAGTTATAAAGGATTATTGATTGGTTAAGAGTGTAGGTGAAGTTAGTGGTACAGGTTCTGATGCAGATTCTGGTTGCGACTCAGAATTAGTTTCAGATTCAGATGAAGTTTGAGGATCAGGTTCTGGTTCTGGGTGAGCTACTGACTTCAGTTGAAACAAAGAAGAGAGATCTATACCAGTTTCAATCACTTGCTATGATTCACTCACATCATAAAAAATTGTAAACTCATACTGAGTGTACACAGAATGTGTAACAATTGGTTGAGATGTTCCAGCATATCCAACTTCTTCAATCTCAAGGTTTTGAGGTTCCTCCCCCTCAAAATGTGCTTCCATTTCAGGTTTTTGAGGCACGACTGCATGATCAAGATCCACATGATCAGCTCTAATCTCTTCAGAAAATTCTTGACTTTCCAACTGAAAGGCAATTTCCATCCTCTCTTCAGCATAGGGTATGTACTCAGGAACCGATTTTTCCACTGGTTGTGATTATAGAGTTTCTTCTTTTTCAACAGGGAGATCCTCTTGATTAACATTTTCCCTAGTAAGGATTTCTCCTAGATCATCTTCTTCCATGACTTGATTCTATAAATCAGGGATAATCAGATCTCATGCAGCCTCATACTGAACTTCTTGATCAACATCATCTCTAGAAGTAGGAGCTTCTTCTTCTCTAAAAACAACAACAACTTCCTCTCTAAGAGGTATTTCAGCAGGAACATCAGCAGGGACAACAATCCTTTCTTTCTCAATAGGACCTGATTCCTCTTGAGGTATTTCAGCCACTTCTTCTTCTTCTTCTTCTGGTTACTCATCTACTTCATCTGGTTCCAAACCAGGATCAGTTATATTCTTTGGCCTTCTTGGATAATCAACAGGATTGTACTTCTTATAAAGTTGATCATTATCCTCAACCCACTGATTCTTCTAGGGGTTCCAATTAATCTTCATCCTTCTGATGATAGGATTGGATAAATAGAAATCAAAATCCTCTATCCTTTCTTCATTTGGTCCAACTACTCCCTTGGCAACTAACATGGCCAAAATCATCCTTGAGTAAAATAATGTGGTGTATTTGGAAGTGACTTTAATCAGCTCACATATATGGTTAATGAAATATTTGCACATATTTATTTTATGGCCATTATTCAACAAATGAATCAGGAACACATCCTGATACTTAAACACAAAAAAATATCCTTTTATTGGACTAATCAAATTCTGAACAAATTTGAGCAGTAATCTTGTCTCCCCATCCAATTCAGCTGCTATGAACCTTCGCTTGGTTCCATTTCTAGTCAGAATTTCCAAAGCATTCTCCAGATCAAAGATGTCAGTTGTTGGAGGAGGGTCTCTTTGGTAATCATCACAAATTCCTTCACGAGGAATCCTCAGGCATGCAGCCCACAACCTTGAAGAGAATGAACACTTTTTCCCATTGATCCATCTTGTTACCATATAGATTTCTCCAGTATCAAAAGAAAACTTTACATATTTTTAAAATTGAGATACCAACCTTGGATAAATTGGTCTATCTTGTCTAGAGAACCATTCGAACCATCCTTGTTCTCTTAATATTTTCAGGACCAAAGACTTGCTAGATAGCAGCCACTCAGGGCAAATATCTTTCTCAGGAACTACAGTATGACTTACAAGGTTCAGATTTAGAGGTCCTTTGGGTGCTATCCTTAGTGCTCTTTTCTGTTTCTTAGAGAGGCGCTTCTCTGAAGAGGGTGAAGATGGATGATTCATCCTTGGAATTCACTGACGGTTCAGGTGAGGGAGAAGAGAAGGCTTTCAAGGTAAAGAGGGTTCGAGAGAGTGAGCAGGAGAGAGCTCAGGTAAGGAATCGAATGAAAAACCCTTATGTTTTATCATTTGGGAATGTCAAACGTCATAAAAACAAAAATGCGAGAAATCAAATAGCGGTGAATTAAAAATTACCGCGACGCGGGTTAAAATAAATATATAAAGAATCTTCACGGTGAGACCGTGAGTAGAAATTATGGTGTGATGAAAAACAGTTGTCAAAGTGAGACAGTAACCATTATGTGCAGTCACAGTGAGACAGTGAGTGAACTATTCTGTCATGGTGAGACAGTTAAGTGACAGTCCGTGAGGTGTTTACTGTGAGACCGTAAGCATGAAACATTAACTAATAAAAAATGAATATGAAACCGTAAAGTAAAATATATAAAAATAGTAAACAGTAATATCTGTAGGATGTCTATTTATGATTAATCATACCAAGATCATGTATGATGTAGTCTAATCTCTCAGAATTTAATGGTTTGGTGAAAATATCAGCAAGTTGATATTCAGTACCAATGAATTCCAAAGTGATATCACATTTTTGGTAATGATCCCTCAAAAAGTGATGTCTTACATCAATATGCTTTGTCCTAGAATGAGAAATATGATTCTTTGAAATGTTAATAGCACTTATGTTTTCACAATTTATTGGTACGTGTCTAAATTGATATCCATAGTCTAGTAAAGTGTGTTTCATCCACAAAATTTGTGCACAACAACTGCCAGCAGCTATGTATTCATCTTCTGCAGTAGATAATGCAACATAATTTTGTTTCTTACTACACCATGATACTAGTGATTTTCCTAAAAAGTGACATGTTCCAGAGGTGCTTTTTCTATCTAACTTACATCTAGAAAAATCAGCATCAGAATAGCTAACTAGTTCAAACGATTGTCCTTTTGGATAGAACAATCCTAAATTAGGAGTATGCTTGAGGTATTTTAAAATTCTCTTTACAACATTTAAATGTGACTCTTTAGGTTTTTATTTAAAATGATCACACATACACACACTAAACATAATATCAAGACGATTAGCAGTCAAGTAGAGTAGACTTCCAATCATTCCTCTATAAGTGGTTTGATCAACAGATTTTCTATCTTCATCAAGATCCAACTTACAGGTGGTACTCATGGGAGTGTCACTACTTTTTGTGCTATCCAATCCAAAACATTTTAAAAGATCACTAGTATATTTACTTTGAGTTAAAATAATTCCATTATTATTTTGAAAGATTTTAAATCCAAGAAAGAATTTAAGTTCACCCATTAAACTCATTTCAAATTCTATTTGCATCATTTTAGAAAAATTAGTACATAGGGAATTTCTTGAAGATCCAAAAATAATTTCATCTACATAAATTTGTACAACTAAAACATCTTTAGAAATTCGTTTTATAAAAATATTAGGATTAACTATTCCTTTTGTAAAACCTTTAGAAACTAGAAAAGTACTTAATCTATCATACCAAGCTCTTGGAGCTTGCTTTAAACCATATAAAGCTTTTGATAATTTGAAAATATGATTTGGAAAATGAGGGTTTGTAAATCCAGGTGGTTGTTCAACAAAAACATCCTCAGCTATATAACCATTTAAGAATGCACTCTTGACATCCATTTGATATAGTTTGAAATTTAGATGTGCAGCATAAGAAAGTAAGATCCTAATGGCTTCTAGTCTGGCTACTGGAGAAAAAGTCTCCTCATAGTCAATTCCTTCTTCTTGACTATAGCCTTGTGCAAATAATCTAGCTTTGTTTATAACTATATT
This sequence comes from Viscum album, assembly GCA_963277665.1. Taxonomy (NCBI): domain Eukaryota; kingdom Viridiplantae; phylum Streptophyta; class Magnoliopsida; order Santalales; family Viscaceae; genus Viscum; species Viscum album. The sequence continues at coordinate 69,385,557 of OY728154.1, forward strand.
TCCAGATTCATCTACTTTATTTCTAAATACCCATTTAGTGCCTATGGTGAAAGCATCCTTAGGTATTTCTACTAGTTTCCAAACTTTATTTCTTTCAAAATGATTGAGTTCTTCTTGCATAACAATTACCCAAAATTCATCATTAATAGAATCATAAATGTTTTTAGGTTCAAGCTGTGACAAGAAGGCTTGATGTTCAACCTGATTTCTAAGAGAAGCTCTAGTCTGTTCCCCTCTATCAAGATTACCAACAAAAACATCTAAAGGATGATTCTTTAGAATTCTAGTTGATCTAGTAAAGGTAGGACTAGAAATTTCAAGTTCTTCTCTAGGTTCGGGTTCATTAGGAGCATATTCTGAAATATTTCTAGAACTGGTTTTCTTTACAGCAGGTTCATTGATTTTATCATTAAGGTTCAGAACAGATAAATTTTCTTCAAGATTTTCAAGATATGACTTAGGTTCATGTGGATCAGTTTCATCAAATTTGATGTGAAAAGATTCTTCTACACACTTGGTTTTCTTATTGAAAACTCTATAGGCTTTGCTAGTTAAAGAATATCCTAAAAATATTCCTTCATCACTCTTAGAATCAAACTTGTCCAGATTATTCTTTGTATTAAGAATAAATACTTTACATCCAAAGACTCTAAAGCAATCAACTTTAGGCTTTCTATTATTCCATAGTTCATATGGGGTCTTCTTGAGAATAGGTCTGACTAAGACTCTATTGATGATATAACAAGTTGTATTCACAACCTCAGCCCAAAAATAAATAGGCAGGTCATACTCATTAAGCATGGTTCTAGAAATTTCTTGAAGGGTTATATTTCTTCTTTCTACTACACCATTCTGTTGAGGTATCCTAGGGGCAGAAACGTTGTGACTATAGCCATTGTGTGAGCAATAAGATTCAAACTCTGGATTTTCAAACTCACGACCATGATCACTTATCAGGGTATTAATCTTAAGTCCACTAAGGTTTTCTACAGACTTGGAGTATTTAATAAAGTAAGAACAAGATTCAATTTTGTGAGTTAAGAAGTATACCCAAGTATATCTAGAAAAGTAATCTACCAGGACATAGACATAGTGATTCCCATTTAAGCTAAAAAATCTAGAGGGTCCAAACAAGTCCATGTGAACCAACTCAAGAGGTTGAGAAGTTTACACTTCTTTCTTTGGTTTGAAAGATATTTTGTGTTTCTTTCCCTTTTGACAGGGATTACAAACTTTGTCATTTGGAAACTCAAGTTTGGGTAAGTCTCTAACTAAGTTCTTCCTAGTTAGTTTTCCAAGTGAGTGGATGTTGCAGTGTCCTAATCTTCTATGCCATAACCAAGATTCTTTATGAAAATCATTTAGGAAAGTAACATTTTGTTTGGATAAAGAATTTAAATCAACTTCATAAACATTTTCATTTCTTAAAGCATAAAATACTAAAACATTCTTAGAATTAAAAACATTACAAGAATTATTTTCAAATTTAACATTAAAGCCATCATCACATAATTGAGAAATACTTAACATGTTATAATTCAATCCATCAATAAATAAAACTTTAGAAATTAAAGCTGAATTAGTGTTACCAATTTGGCCTAGGCCGATGATTTTTCCCTTAGAATTATCACCAAAGGTGACATGGCCTCCATCAACCTTGATTAGGCTCTTGAAGCATGAGTAATCCCCAGACACATGTCTTGAACATCCACTATCCAAATACCATGTCTTCTTGTGGGAACTCTTCAAACAGGTTTCTTACAAAACAGATTTAGATGGGAAATGACTTTGGTACCCATATCTTATTGGGTCCAGATAGGTTAGCAATCAATGATTTTGGTACCCAAATTTGTCTTATGGGTCTCATATAATTTACAGAATCAAAATATTTTGAAATATAAACTCTATTTGATCTATAACCATATGGATAACTAGTTGAATCATATGAATTTCTAGAACTGGAACTAACAGTATTATGTCTAGATTTAGGAATAAATCTATTCTTAGTAATCTGTCTCTGTCTAGGTTGGTAGCCTATTCCAGTAGTGTATTTCGGTGCCACTTGCTTTCTTAGAATTTGAGTAAGTGTATCTTTTCCCTTTGTGAATTTTTCTAAGTCCTTTCTAAGTTGCTCATTAGGCATTTTCAATTCTATATTTTCCTTTAAAATTTGAGCATTCTTTTCTTTTTCTATATCAAGGGTGGATTTAACATTTGCAGTGAAAGCATGTTGTTTCTTTAATGACTTATATTTTTCCTTAAGTTCATTGCATGTTTCTTCTAGCATGTTACAATATTAAGATAATTCAGCCTTAGACATATCTTCAGAATCAGAATCAGATTCTGCATCATCTCCAGAATAATAGGAATTTAAAACAGGAGTATCTAAGGTTACCTCAGATGTGTTGGTCATGAAACACATGTTGGCATGATTCTTTTCAGAATCAGAGATTTCAGATTCACTTGTGTTGTCTTCTGAAGCACTCCAAGTAGCTTTCATAGCTTTCTTGTACTTCTTGTCCTTATAATCATATTTCTTTTTGAACTTCAGTTTTGGACAGTCTGCTTTTATGTGACCTTTTATTTTTCATTCACAGCAGACAACTTCATCATTTTTATCATCTTTCTTCCAGTCCTTTTTCCAATTACCTTTACTATCATAATTTCCTTTGTAATTTGATTTTCTGTATAATTTCTTCTTCCTATAGAACTTATTAAATCTTCTGGCTATTTGAGCCATCTCAGCATCACTGTCTGAATCTGAATCTTCACTAGTTGAGCTTTTAGTTTGTATTTGAACTTTGTCTTTGTCCTTTCTCTTAGAATTATTAGATTTAAAAGCTACAGAATTTGTTTTTGGTTCATCATCTTCCTCCTTATTCAATTTGAGTTCTTCCTCATACATCATTAATTTACCAATAATCTCTTTGACAAGCATATCTCCAATGTCACATGATTCTATGATTGAAACAGATGTGCCTCTCCATCGGTCTGACAGACATCTCAGTATCCTCATAATTTTTTCCTTTTCTTGAACAGCTTTACCAAGTGAACTCATTGTATTGACTATCTCATTAAACCTAAGATACATATCATAAATAGGCTCATCAGTCTTCATTTTAAAATTATCATATTTAATTGTATAAGTATTTAATCTCATTTCTTTAACATTGGTTGTTCCTTCATGAGAAACACCTAAAGTATCCCAAATTTCATAAGTAGTTTTTCAAGCGGATATTGTATTAAATTCCTCATCTCCTAATGCAAAATACAAAGCATTCATAGCTTTACCATTATTATTGTAAGCTACTTTAGTAGGTTCATCCCAAGTTGTTCTTTCAGTTTCTGGAATTTTATATTGAGACTCTATAGAAGTCCAGATATCAAAACCCATACTTTCCAAATGAATTTTCATTTTAAGTTTCCACTGGGCATAGTTTGTACCATTAAAGAAAGGTGGCCGGTTAGTAGCAGAACCCTATAGTCTATTGTCCATATCTAGATTTTAGAAAGTAAATTGAAAGAGATAAAATTTAGAACTAACAGAAATTTAAGATCTTTAAAGATGCAACTAAAATCACAGTTGAAAACAGAGTGTTTTGAAAAATTTTATTAATAAAAACAAACATTTGATACCAAATTTTGGTCGGAGTGGATACTCAAGAGGGGGGGGGGGGTGAATTGAGTTCCAATTAAAATTTATGTTAAAATATTTTCTATTAAAATCCCCCAATTTATAAAACAAGTTAAACTGTCGTGAATTTGTAAAACTGTAAAGGTTCAATTAGATTCTCAAAATATTGATTAGTTCTCAGTTAATCTAATCATAAGATTAAATTAGCTTTTGAAACTAACCTACTGATTTACAATAGATACAAACACTTTCTAGATTAACTATCAAAGTAACTTTAAAACAGATTTGTATTTCAAAGTAATAAGCAGCGGTATATAAATTATATACTGTATATTTTGAACTTAAACTAAAAATGCACAAAAAATATTACGAAGAGGTTCAGTCTCAATCTGAGACTTAGTCCTCTCAAATTTATATATATAAAAGTGATCCACACCTTGGATCGAGGTTAACAACAGTACAAGACTGTTCAAGCCACGTAGGGACCTCTACCACTGTTCTTCGTGGGAAATGAAAATAAAGACCAGGCCACACAAGGACCTCTTCCACAATTGTCATGGGTAAACAAGAGTAAGGATTTTTGGTATGAGGATTGTGATATCCTCCAGTTCAGCACAGGAGACAGTGTATGTGTAAAATAAACAGGATACACAAACTGCTCGAAAGTAAATAATAAATCACTTAGAGAAAGTATATGAAATTTTAGAAAGCTCTAGTGATTGGCAGTGCAACTCTGGACTCGTTGGATTCAGCAGAATAGCTTCTGAGTCCTCTGGTTTTTCTGTTAGAAAACAGAGTGTCGTGGTTCAGCTTTTGTTTCTTCAGGAGAGAATATGTTCTCTTGACTCCAGAGTACTTCGTGTGTTCTTTAGTAATGTGGGATTTCATGTATGGAACTTCTTTGAGGGTCGTAAAATGTGTTCTTCACATTTGTGCTCAGGATTGTTCTTATGTTCAGTAAATAGCTTGCGTGTATTGTAGTATGTGTGTCGAGACGTGTCAAGTGTACACCTGTCCTCTATTTCAGCTCAATCTTCTTTATATTCCATGAGCTCCGGCAATAGGAATGATTTCCTTTCCATATATACGAGGTACGGTTTCCTGACAGACCAACAACTATCATTAAATAACATTAATTGCATTAAAAACATCAAATATGATAGTTAGTATTATTTAAATAATATTGAAAAAAAGTTTAATAAATGGTGTCACAGTAGTTGTGCAAACGGTGTCTCTTTGAACCGATGTCTCCTTCACGGTATGTGGCTCACAGTATGTGGCTCACGGTATGTCCTTCACGGTGTAACCTTCACGGTGCGTTGCTCATGGTGTATCAGTCACGGTGTGTCCTTCACGGTGTCTGGGTCACGGTGTGTCCTTCATGGTGTCTGAGACTTAGACTTCATGGTGTCTGAGACTTAGACTTCATGGTGCCTGCTTCAATGTTTCTGTTCACGGTGTCTGTTTGACTGTGACTGTGTTTTGCACACAATCTGTCTTACTGTGTCAAACATCACAGTGTCTTGATACTTAGGAAAATATCTATATTTAGACTTAAACAGTAATATGCAGAATATAAATTAATCTTATCCATTAGAAAGTAAGAGAATTTGAAACATAAATACAAAGGTTTGATAAAATAAGTGAGATTTGTGATCATGCATAATATTTGTAAATAATAGTGAGATTAGTTAACATCAATAAGATTTTCTATCATTAAAACATGATGTGTGATTATTATTGAGATTTGTGATCATTAAAACATGATTAATACATGATGAGTCCAACATGTTGGTATTGGAGTCATGTATCATTTATCATGTACATTTGACACACTAATCACTTATATTTAAGAAGTCTTTATATCTCACTTCTTTTCCCATTATTTTCTTATAGGTGGTTTCTTATGATGAGGCTGGTTCTATCCACCTCCATCAAAGGAAGTGAGTTTGACATCAGATTCAGGTAATGTTTCTTCTGTTTTTTTTTCTTTGGCCCAATTTTAATTATGGATATTTTGATTTTTGGGTTTTCTATATTTTTGTAATGTGTTTTGGATCTTGTTGAGGTGGATTCGAGCCACTTGTTGAAGGTGACTCACCATGTATGCATAGGTAAGCATATATATAATAATTTATCCCATTATATGTATGTCCACCCATGGCAGCACAATTACATATAAGGGGATATGTGTTCTTATGTATATATATTGAAAATTCATACATGTGTGGGTGATAATGGACTTATGCATGTGAGCATATATATAAGGATCCTCTTGTGCATGTTAAAGGCCATGCAGACATGTACATAGGGGTTAGGGTGTCCTTATGTATATGCAAAGGTGCATATGTCTGGAGGATGGATGGAGCAACTTAGATTTGTCGCTGATAAAATTGTCAAGCATTAATAGTGGATTGGTTCCTTTGAGGTAGGGTCCCTCTCCCAGCCTCTTTAATTCAATAATATTTTAAATTTTATTTAGATTCCTTCTTAATTCTACTTGTTTATATTAAATTGAAATCATTGAATAAGTGTTAGTTAAGATAATTGTTTCATTTGATAAAAAAGTCATGGTTTTGTAATAAAACCCCTCCAACAGAGGTGCGCTATCTGCGAAAACTCATAGTGGTAGTTTATGGTTATATATCTTGCTTGAAATTATTGCATTGATGTTTTCCATTTTAATCCTTACCCCTTGTTCTCTCATTTGAGACACCAAAATCATCTATAAAGATTTTTTTGACTCACAGTTTCTCATAGACAAATTATAATCTTACCAAAATCACCAAAACACCCCTTAATAATTAACTATGGTGTGGCTGCATTTTCATTTCACAGCACCCTATGAAATGGTTTCCATCTCTTCACCATAGATCACAATTACCTTGACACATATGGTGGAATCCCAAAGTTAACTTTTTATAGTTACTAAAAATCATATATGACCCTTACGTAGCCATCATATTTCTAAAATTACTTTTACATAGGTCACAAATTACCTTAATATAGTCTCCTTTTCTTTAGTGTGACCTTTATGTAGGTCGTGAATGACCTTTACATAGATTAGTATCACCTTAACTAGCCCATAGATTCTTTCCCTACCTTTATATAGTGCTTTTAATACCTTTACTTAGGTAGTACAATATCTAAATGACCTTTACGCAATGTGATTTCACCTTTAAATAGGTCTCCAATTACCTTTATGCATCTACCTAATTTCAGTGAAACCTTTATATAGAGCTTCAATTACATTTGTATAACTATTAAATCCCTAACTTACCTTTATATAGGATTCATACTTCTTTTATACAAGTAGTTACCTTCAATTATTAACTTTATTTAGTCAACATAAATCTCGATTTAACTTTACATAGGTAACAATTTCAACTAAAAATGAGTTCATATGATTCTCAATCAAACCCAAGGACTTAAAAGTTCTATCAAATGATGTAGACATGATTTCTTCACCCATCAAAACTTGTATTCTTATTGAAGATTCATAATTAAATTTATAACTTTGTCTTTAACCTCTTTACTTGTGTTCTTCAAGTTGTAGCCTTAAAACCCATCTTACTTTATCTATACTTCTTCAAAACATTATTGAAAATAAATAAAATTTCTTGATTTGGGAACTTCAATATACCCCTTTGTAGTTTTTGATTTATACCATTTTAAACTTATCTAAAGTCAAAGAAATTCATGTCCCCCTTATTTATTTCAACTCACTTCAAGTTAGTATAAATAAAATAAAGGGAATAATGATGGGTTACCTTTCCCTTTAGTGAGAGCACGAAGGTTGAGGAATGCCTATCAACCAATATCATCTATACTTCCAAACTATATCACTGAGGATACTCTTCAAGATTTCCCCCCAATTTTCTTATCATTTGTCTTTGTTGACAACTTGGTGGACTCACTCTTCTCAATAGGATTATTGTATGGTACCTCTTTGATTTCATCAGAAACAAAGGAACATGCATCCTTAGATGATAACTTCCTCTTCATCATATTTTATAATTTTCTTATAATGATCATGGTCTATGGTCCATGTATTATTTGTTGACCAGACGACCTTAATACCTTTTTTATTATTGCACCTCACCTTATAGATTTGAAGTTAGGAATTGGTGAAAAAATCATCTTCCTTGAATTTCACCCTGATGTTGAAGACTTATTTAATGTTACATTTGACTTAAGGCTGGTTTTTGAAAAACCAAAAGATCTTAATCAACATTATAAATTCTAGGTTTATTGCAACCCTTGATAATTTTCTGTTTTTACCTCTTTGGATGCCTTATGTATTTATGTTTATTTGATTTGAAAGTATTTCTATGTGGTTTGTCTTGGTTTAATTGTGGAATTCTATAGGGATGTACATTCATATTACCACAAGTCCACTAAGTGATTCCTACTTCATTTATTAATGATAAATTATTGCTCTATTATGTGAGAAAGGTCTTCATGGAGGGGTGGGGTGAACTGGAAGGGGGGAACTGGTAGGGGGAAGATCTAGAGGGAAAAGTGGCAGACTGGCAGGGGGAACTAGTGGGGGGGAGACTGGTAGGGGAGGGGTGGGGGGGGGGGAGACTGGCAGGGTGTGTGTACAGGGGGCAGGGGGGTGTGCAGGGGGTAGAAGGGTAGAAGGGGGTAGGGGTGTGAAGGGGATAGGGGGGGATGGGTTCTGTTGTAAGGGGTAGGGGGAGGGTGAAAGGGGGTGGGGTGCAAGGGGAATGGGTAGGGTGCTAGGGTGTGCGTGAGGGGGGGGGGTAAGAGGGTGGGGTGGGGGTGTACATGGGAGGGGGGGGGGGGGTGCAAGGGGTGTGTGTAGGTGGTGGAAGGTGGGGTGAGCAGGGGGGTGTGCAGGGGGAAGGGGTGTGTGTAGGTGAGGGGGTGTGCAAGGGTAGGGTGCAGGGTTGGTGTGCAGGGGGGGGGGGGTGCAAGGGGCAGGGGTCAGGTGTAGGGGTGGGGTAAGGGGTGTGAATGGGGCAGGGGGTTTAGGGGGGGCATGGGTGGTGCAGGGGGTGCAAGGGGAAGGGGGGGGGGGGGTGCACAGGGTGTGCAGGGGGGGTGCAAGGGGCAGAGGGGGTGTGCAAGGGGGCAGGGGGGTGCAAGGGGAAAGGGTAGGGCCATAATTCTATTTTTTATAGGATCTACATCATATAACTAGGATTTAAACTGTGGCAGTAGATCTATATCCACATTTTGGAACCGTGGCTATATGAAAATGTGGCAGAAGCTATAGTTACAGATTCAAACTGGAGCTATAGGTTTTGTGCCATAGTTTGAACCATGGATATAGATGTGGAACCTATAACCATGCCAATATCAGCCACAATCCACTGAATTGTGGCTATTACCTATATCTATAGTTTCTAGACCTATAAACACGGTTTAGAACCATGACTATAGCCCAAATTTCCAGTAGTGAGAAAGGTGTGGTCATGGACCCATCTAAGATCAAGGCAGTTGTTTCTTGGGCAGTGCCCAAGAATTTGGTAGTGGTTTGTAGTTTTCCAGGTTGTGCGGGCTATTACCATAGGTTTATATTCGATTTATCACATATTGCAACCCCATTGATATATTTGAAAATGAAAAACTAGGATTTTATCTAGATTGATCAGTTTCAGTTAGTATTAGACTACTTTAAGGGGACATTGATTAGTGCACCAGTGCTTCAGTTTCTGGAGGAAGGAATTATGTTTGAGGTGTTTTGTGACGCTTCTTTTCTGGGATTGGGATGTGTATTGATTCAAAAGAAGGTGGTGATGTCATATGGGTCTAGGAAGTTGCATCCTCATGAGAATAATTATGCCACCCATGAACTGGATCCAGTAGTGGTTATGTTTTTACTGAAGTTGTGGTGACATTACCTCATTAGGGATTACTTTTTGGTCTTCATGAATCATAATATATTGAGGTATATCTTTTCCTAGTGAGTCCTGAATACGTGACAGTGGAGGTGGATGGAGTTTCTTTAGCATTATGAATTTGATATCTCCTACACCTTAGTAAAGGGGAATGTCATGGATGACTCATTGAGCATAAATTCATGAAGGGATATTTTTTAGGATTCTAGGGATGTTTAGAGAGAAATGGAGGATTTGAAATCCTTGAACTTAAATGAAAGGGTGGTTGATGGTGGGGCCACTTTTTTTAAATGATAGTGTAGTCATATCTTATTTAGTAGGTGGAGGAGTCTTAGTGGGTGGAATTGGAGGCAGTGGTGTTGTGATATTATGTTGTGCATAGTGTTTCTCCATCGGGATGGTCAGAGGATGGTCAGAACCATATGTTATTTCAAGAGAGGCTGTTTGTTCTGATGGAAATTCATGAGGGAGTCCTTTATGAGTTTCATGGATCAACTTTTCCGATACACCTAGGAGTGTCTAGGATATACCATGGCTTGTGGACGTAGTTTTTGTGGCTCAATATGAAACAAAAAATTATAGAGTTTGTGTCATGGTGTTTGGTTTTCCAGTAGGTAAAGGTAAGATATCACATTCTTGGAGGTTTTTTACATCTCTTGGATGTTACCAAGTGGAAGTGGGATGACATATTGATGGATTTTTTCACAGGGTTACCCCGATCTCAGGGAGGTTGTGATGTTATCTACCTAATTTTGAATCATTTGAAGAAATCGACTCACTTCTTAGCGATCAAAGAGTCGAGCGATGTGGATGTTTTGGAAAGGAAGTACGAGGATGAGGTTATTTGACTGCATGGAGTTCCAAGGTCCATTATATTAGATCGATATTCTCATTTTAACTTGCTTGTCTAGAGGGTATTACAATATCCTTTTTTCACTCAATTACACCTTAACACTACTTTCTACTCTCAGATGAAAGAACATATGGAGAATACTATCAAGATGATGGAAGATATGTTGTAGGTGTGCATATTAGACTTCAATGGATCTTGGTCAAAACAGTTTCATTTAGTTGAATTTTCTTATAAAAATAACTATCATTAATCCATTGGTATGGACCCATTTGAGGATTTGTATAAGAGAAAATGTCATTCTCTATTGTGTTAGGTCGAGGTTGGGGATTCATTAGTTTTTGATCCCGATGTAGTGCTGAGCATGATAGAGAAGGTTCAGGTCGTTCATGAGAGGATGCAGGTAGGAAAAGACTGGAATAAATCTTATGTCGATCACAATAGGAGGCCCTTGGAGTTTAAAGTTGGAGACCATGTGTCTTGAGAGGCTCCCCTCAATGTGCCAATAGAGGGTTGGTAGGAATAGTAAGATTTCTCCCTAGTTCATGGGTTGTTTTGAGGTATTATGACACATTTGAAATGTGGATTATTGGTTGGAACTTCCACCATGTTTGGACTAGATTCACGATTTACTCTATATCTCTTAGCTCCATTGACATCTTAACAATGAATACTATGTCATTGACTGGGGATATTTGAATATCAAGGATGAAACAACATCAATAGAGCATCCAATATAGGTCCAGGATCATCGAGAGAAGGTGTTGAGTGGATGGACCTTTACTTTTTTTCATGTGTTGTGGAGGCATGGTGTCCTAAAGGAGAGTACTTGAGAGTATGAGACATAGATTCATGACCAATGTTTGGAGTTGTTTTGAGTTTTTCCTTACTATGTTTTTCTTTGATGATGTGATGTTTGGATCTTACTATTTTATAAGATGCACTTTTTTCTTGATGATGTGATGTGTGTTAAATATTTAAGCATACAAAGAGGGGATAAACTGATTCCTAATCAGGATGTGTTATACTTTGACATAATTAAAACCATTTGGGAAAGTCAGTGCCACCCAAATTGGACAATATATTAACGTGGGAGAGGGAATTACTTGATTTTTGTTCTTGGGGAAGTACTGTTCATTGGTTGCGGTCATTGGTCTGTGGTTGGTATGAAATGATGTGGGGATGTGATGGTGATGTGGATGGTTGTGGGAGAAAAGTGGTTTGAGGTTGGTGCGACAATGTACTTGTGTGAAATGTTTGGTGGAAATTTTTGTTTGGATAATGTGTTTGGATGGTGGTTATGTTTGGTTTAACAAGATCTTTGAGAGGTATATCATGGTATGATTGTTTATAACTTCTTCCCTCTTTAATTTTTGGGTCAGTTTTGATTTATCGAGGGAAAGAATAGTTTGAGAGGTATCTGATGTAATGAACCAGACTTTCTAGCCCATTACTTTGTGGGAATTATAGCGGTGGAGGTGTCTGGGGGATGTTTGGAGCAGTTTAGAGGGGAAAAAGAGGAGCATGATGGATAGGTATCTATGGTGTGGAGCATGTGGTTATTCCATAGGGATGGCCACATTGTCTTAGTAGGTCCAACCATGGTGTAGCTAGTGGTTGGAGGTATTTTTGGTGCTACTTCCAATTTTTTCATAGTTGTGGAATTAAAAAATGGATGCAACATAATGGATCGAGTGGAGGTGAGTGCTTGTCCATGAGGCTACGGTGTGAAGTTTTGAGTACAAAGTAGTGGACTAGGGTTCATTTTTTGGTGGTTCTATCATTTTTTAGGGTAGTTACACCATGAAGATGGGTTGAAACTTTTCCCCCATTCTAGGTTTTTGGGTTTTACAGTATAGTGGTCCTGGCTATGTCGTGGTGTTATCTATAGTTTTTAGGATCTACAACATGGGAGTAATCCCAAAACCTAGACACGTCTTTGACCAACACCATTATGGCATGGTGGTGTAGGTCGCGCCATAGTTCCTATGGGTTTCATTAGTTATACAGTGTGGTCCTAGGGGCTACATCGTAGTCTTATGTTTTGCATATTGGGTATAAATTCTTAAATACCTTTGAGCCTGATCACTTTTCCAATATTTATATCATTTCTTGGGTGACCCAAGTGCATCCCAAAGTGGTATCTCAACCCCCTTTGAGTGGATTTTAACATCAATCTTGGTATATTAACCTGTGGTGGTTTAGATGAGTTTCTCTCTTCGTTTTTCCAATTTCCCCCCATTTCCTTCTAGTTATTCATCTAATAAGGGTTTATATCAATGGAAATCTCTAGTTTTGATGTTATTTATATAAGGTAATGGTGAGTTTTATATTTTATATTTTGGTAAGAGTGTTATCCTTCATTGTGGTTTTAAGGACCCGACCCTAGTTACCCAGAGCCGGTGCCGTATTTTATTACATTGACATATAAATAAGGAAAATGCATCCTGAAGGACCGAGTAGTTTAGTAGATTTGTAAATAAGATACATACATAAGCTCAACATTACAACTTGAAATTAAATACAACATATAAGTTTTGTTGGGAATATCCACAATTATAATTTTATCCTTATAGGTCAATCATAATAAACATCTTCATGTCCTGAGAAAATGAAAAATAAGAAAGAGGTGAGCTCAAATGCTAAGTAAAGGAAAGCAATAAAGCAGAAAATATCAAAAACATAAACATTATGCACAGTGAATAACTAAAAACACATTCCTTTAACAACAAAATTGAACACATTATGGTAGGAATAAGAGATTAATAAATAATTCCATAATAAAACATAATCATGGGTATTCTACTAGTTAAATAACTACATGAACTGTCAATACTATTTTCATAATGAGGGAATGAATAATGTGGGACATCATAACCACACTATCAAGGCCTCATGCCAAGACCATAAATATCCATTTTTTCAAGGCCTCGTTCCAAGACCATAGTTTGTCTCATGAGACCTACCGATACACCGAGGGGCTATAGCAGGTCCCACCAGACACTTACTAAGTCCAATGCATTCATCATATGAACGGGGATAAAAATAAACAATGATGCTACTATAATTGAATTTGGTAAAAGTTTAATTATTTATATTCCTAATAACTACTATAAATGTGGCAAGTAGGGTCGAACCCACAGACAAGGTGATTTTGACAACAAATTTTCTTAAATTTTTCAGAAAGACCCCACTGTTGTTAGCAGTGGGGTATATTTTCTATTTTTTTAACTTTTAATTATTTTTTTATTTTGTCTATTATAAGGCACGAATAAATCACCAAAATATTTTTGAGTTTTTATTCTAAAATGTAATGAAAAAATAAACATGATAAAAACAATAAGATATAGGGATATAAAACGTTGATAAATGAACAATCAAGAGAAATATGTACGGGAAAAAATCTCCATTCTACTGGTTTTGAAAATATTCCTTCTCACGATAGTGACCATAACTAGTACCACTAAAAAGAGTGGTTTATTTCCCTTCCCAGGAGATAAATCACTCAAGACAACAAATCTTGGAGTTCGCCACTCCAAGATTAATCGACTATGAGAATTTTGATTCAAAAATACGACCAAACGAACTCACCGTAAGTTCTGAAGTTTTCATTTAAATTTAAATGTTTAAGAAAATTAATCCACAATAAGACTCACCGAATGATTGTGGAGTTCCAAGATCAAGTGCTAGTGGTATGTTGCAATTGAATGCGTTCAGAGCTGATCTCAATGATCAATTCTGATCACATTAAAAATAAATAGTGAGAAGGAAGAAGAAAGATAACCAGCAGACTCGATTTTAACCCCAAACTAGAATAATTATCCTAACATCATCTCTATTACATAAACTAAAACCATTCGATTGCAAAGAAAGTAATTTGAAAGAAAATAGAGGAAGAGATCTCCCTCTTCAAGCCTGAATCACTGTTGCTCCTGGACCTCGGGTCTCCAGGAAATGGTTCTCTGAGAAGTGCTCTAAGTTTTTCCCCAAGTTCTTGATCTGCTCTAGACAGAAGTGAATGATCAAATTAATCGAATGAATGTCCCCACAAATAATTCCCGCTACTCTGATTTTGTATCCTACTGTTATATATTGCACATCACCCCCTGTTTTCCACCGACTTCAAGGCTCCCTCACTTATGCACCGCTCACGTGTGTTTTTTCAGTCAAACTCAAGTCGTTTTTACCTTGTTGTTATAACTAACTTCCAGTAAGTCTGTTGAGTGAACCTAGACATAATTTAGACTCTATTGTGAACCTGCAAAGTTAAAACAAAACAAAATAGTTAAAACACGATGAAATTTAAATAATAGTTATTTTTTAGTCTAATGTTATAATACTTATTAAAAAGTAATTAAAGTTAATTAATAAATATATTAATTGATAATTATTATTAAATATTATTATTATGATTATTAATTTATTATTAAATCTTTAATTAAATAAAATTATTAAGTTTTAATTTATTATTATTAATTAAGTTATTTAATTAGTGTAAGTATTATTAATAATTAGTTAGTATAACTTAATTAAATTCTTAAATTAAATTAATATCAATTACTTTATTAATTTAATTGTTATATTTATTCTGTTTAAATTAAATTATAATTAAAGTGTTAATATATTTATTTTAGTTAATAATTAATTTTATTTATAAATTATTATTGTTTATATTTTAATTTTATAAATTCTTATTAGTTTATCTTATATTTTATTTTATAAATTATTTATTTATTAATATTATAATAGTTATATATTATAATAATTATTTATTATTATTTAAATATAAGTTTAATTTAATTTATTAATGATTAATTTATTTTTATATTATTATTTATTTTGTTTTTGTTTTTTTATTATTCTATTCTTCTCCCCCCCCAAATTCGGTGCACATGGGGGGTCTTTAGTTCCTTATCCAGGAAGGAGAAGTGCCACGACTCCATCTTCCTCCTGAAGAATAGGCACTGGTCTCAGTCTCAACACCGAACAGAGGATCTCGGACGGTGACTGAAATCCTGGCGGCAGTAGCTCAGATCCAGCGGATTCCTCGTCTTCAGCATCGCATCTCAGAGACTGGCCTCAGCCTTCTATGGCTTCGACCCAACAGTGAAATCAGTGGATGCTACGGTGTGTCCGGACTCAGCTTCTAGATTTGGCGAAAGGATTTGTTGATTAGTGAAAAACTTTTTCGAAATATTCTGTTATTTGAGATGAATCTGGATCTGGCTTTGAATGTGTGGATTTAAGTTTGTGCGTGAATGCAATTGAAGAAGTTGGGGTCATGATTTGAAACAGGGAAATGGATCGATTATAAGGGTTAAAGGTGGGACGTCGGCGTAAAGATGATGGAAGAGGTGGTATGGGGTGTCTTCCAGTGGCATCGGTGGTAGAGAAGAGGCGAGACTGTGAGGTAGAGTCATGGTGGAAAGCAGTGGAACTATGGTTTACAGTGCCATGGATTACAGTGGCCCCAGTTAAGGGTTACAGTGGAACCCGTAAAGAGTGGAAATGGTGCCAAGGGGTCCTACAGAGAAACGAGTAGTAGACTTTCTAAGATAGTAACAAGAGAGGGTTAGACTGGTGCCACCGTGACTCTGGAATTAATCTGCAAACAACAAAGTTATTAAAAACAAATTAAAATTCAAATAAAGTCCAATCAACACAATTAATTTAAAATAAAAATCAACTAAAATAATTGAGACTCAAAGACTTAAATTAATTTATGAAACAATTAAAACTAGACATAAATTATTAAAAGCTTCAAAATAAAAACTTAAATTAGAACTAAATATAAACTTAAATTGAAAGTCAAGTATATTATTAAAAATTAATAAAAAACTTAAACTACTATATAAAAAAGTTAAATTATTTAAAATAACTACTAAAATAAATTAAATTTATTAAAGTAGACAATTATTTTGTTGTCAAACAATTATATTAATAAATGAAATTTAATTAATAAGATTTAATAAATGTAGTGAGTTTATAATCTTAAATTTATAATTAATGAATTGTTAAAATACATCTAAAAATTATGTTATTTTAAATTAATTAATATTTAATACATGAAATGTTAAATTAACAAATAATTAATTTAAATGTAATTAAGGGGATTAATTAATTAATTAACAAAAAAGTCAAATTATTAAATATGAAGGCTAAGACACTAAACTAAATAATAAATTGTAAGACTATAATAATAAATTAAACTATAAATTAACTATTTTAAAGCTTAAAATACATGAATTATTATAAAAAATAATTAATCGATAAATTTATTTATAAAAATACAAAAGTGTTAATATATAGTAAAAAGTACACAAATAATTAATTAAAATCAATAAAAATTAATTAAAAAGATGTGGAAAAACTATGTAAAATAAGGCCACATCAAATTCCCCCACACTTAAGCATTGTTTGTCCTCAAATAATCCCATGATTTATTATCCTTGAAAACAGAAGTATGTTTACGATTCAGGTAAAAATGTAACATGTTGATCAGTTTGAAACAACAGACAAAAACATGTCAATAGGCTTTAGAAAATGAATTGTTCAAATTTAGTCTTTCCTAGAACAAATACTCAAAGGGTAATCAAGATAGAAAAGATTCATCAATTAAAGAAAGTGTTATGCCTAATTTGTGATACAACTTAATGACTCTTTTCAATCCAAGCTCAAGTTATAAGTACAAGAGTGACAAGAGGTAAAATAATAGTGGAATTAAAAACTTAACTAGAGGAGCATTATACTTTGACTTATCACCTAGGTTCTATTTTTTTTTTAATCACCTTAATTGATATAACCTAAATGATTCCCATATAAAATTTCCCCCCCTTCTTCATTTGGCATTCATCGTTCCCCTCAACTTAATGAACTCATTTTTGACCATACACACTTTATTTTATTTTTCCCAAGCCATGTATCATGTGATAAGCACTGTGCACTGCACTTATTCTAGGTTTATAGAGGGCTTATAGTAAACAGAAACACACCCAACATCTAGGGTCTTAGAAATTTACCGTGGGATCCCATATACCGAAACTACTCCAATATCAAAAGTTTTTTATGAAAACCATTTACATTGGCTCATTAAGGTGATTACTTTAATAATTAAAAGGAAATGAGTTCCCTAGAATCATGATCAAACTTCTAGTTCCAAGGGTTATGATCATAAATCCACTAATAAGTTACCCAAATCACTCTCAAAAGTAGTTCCTAAACCAAATTTCCATTTATTCACTAAACAAGTTCACTTAGCAATCATCCCACCTCAATAATTTCAGATTCAAAGTAAATTTTAACTACCAGCAAGGTACTTGTCCTAAGGAAATACCCAATTGAGTATTGTGTAAAGCCTAAAATTATGGAAGAATTTTGAAAAATTTTAACCATTTTTTTACAAAAAGATTAAATTTTCAGTAGGAATTGATGATCTTAAAATTAAGCATAGTTTAGAACAGTCAAGAATTGGCCCCCTCCCCCATAATTAAAACCCAACTTTGTCCCCAAAGTTGACTTCTAAAGTGGATAAGAACAATTAAACAATTAAGGTTAATTTTTTTTTTGAATTTCAGTATATTTATGACATGTATGAAGTATATCTTTGAAGTTCAAAAATATTTTTTTTCCATAATGAATAACTTAACAACAAGTTCATTAGCAAGTGCACACATTAAGATTAAATCCAGTGACACAGATTTTCAAGAGAGTTCAAATAGTTGCATGAATCTTGTAAGTGAAAAGTGTATTGGGTGTAGCAATTTGAGAAAGTATGATTCAAATGAATATTCAATATAGTAGAAAAATGCATGCTAAACACCCTATAGACTAATAAGTTTCAATGAAAAAAACAACAACTAGCAAGCATGTACCCCCAAACTTAGTTTAAAGTAATGGAATGATTTTAACAACAGTGAAATTCAATTTTTCAGCAAGGAGGAACATGTAGAATTATTTTATTCAACTTAGTGACATGCAACAAAAACTTTTTAGTATGCAAGATATGTAGCAGATTTTCCAGCAAAAATATAGCATAATTTCTTATACAATCTAAATTCTTAAGGTAACAGTCACTGTCTCACTAATAGTAATTACTGTGACTTGCAGTAAATTTTATTAAAGTGAACAAGGAGTATAAAAATGAATGCAAACTAAAGAATAGAGTACTTCCCTGAATCAAATATTATCATTAAAGCTTTAGAAAGGGAATTCCACTCCCTTTTAACACAACAACAGTATCCTAGCACAATAAACAAGAACCGAGAGCAAGATCAAAGAATAGCATAAATTTCACAAAAATAGAGCATGCAGTATTTTTATTCAAATTCAAAAAATGAAATAACAAAGAAGACAAAACAAGAACCATTGGTTACTTCCCATGCAATGCTAAGTTTTAAAGTCTTTATCTAGACTTTATTCAAAATCAGTTCTCAAGCACAGTGAAGGCATCCAATCCCTTCATATGTTCCTCAAAATTGAGTTTCACTCTCTACCCATTAACCAACATGGGTTTGTTCTCTTCACCTATAATTTCAATAGCTCCATTATTCAGAAATATCACTATAGTAAACGGTCTAGACCACTTGGTCTTCAGTTTTCTAGGGAAGAGTTTGAGTCTAGAGTTAAAGAGGAGAACCTTTTGTTGAGGTTTTAATTCTTTGGATTTAATGATAGAATCATGAAAGATTTTAGTCCTCTATTTATAAATAATTGAATTATCATAAATCTATCTTCTAATCACATCAAGTTCACTCAGCTCAAGTAATCTCCTCTCACCAGCACTCATAAAATAATAGTTTAGAGCCTTAACTGCCTAATAAGACTTGTGTTGCAACTCCACAGGTAAATGACATCATTTCCCAAACAACAAATTGTATGGAGACATACATATTGGGGTCTTGAAAGCAGTTCTATATGCCTATAAATCTTTATACAATTTAACATACCAGTCTTTCCTAGAGGTTTACATAGTTTTCTCAAGTATTTGTTTCAGTTCTCTATTTGAGATTTCCACTTGTCCACCGGACTGTGGATGATAAGGAGTTCTAGTTTTATGAACACAACCATATTTCTCCATCAAAACTTTAAATTTGTAGTTCTTAAAGTGTGTTCCATTATCAATGATAAATGCTTTGGAAACTCTAAATATTGAAAATATGTTGTTTTTGACAAATTTAATTACAAAATTGGATAGATTGTTGGGAAGTGCTATTGTCTCAACCCACTTTGACACATAATCTATAACAATAATAATATACTCATTCCCATGAGAAGATGGAAATGGACCCATGAAATCTAAACCCCAGACATCAAAAATCTCTACTTCCAAAATCCCTTTTTGGGGTAACTCTTGTTTCCTACCCACATTGCCTAACCTCTGACACTTGTCACATCCAAACACATAGCTTCTAACATCCTTGAAAAGAGTGGACCAATAGAAACCATATTGTAAGACTTTTTGATCTATCCTTTCACCACCATGGTGACCTCCCCAAGGTGAGGAGTGACAACTTTCTAAAACAGGAAACATCTCTTCCTTAGGCACACATCTCCTAAGGATACCATCAGCACATCTCCTAAACAATAGGGGGTCATCCCAAAGGTAATATTTAATTTTAGAAATGAATTTATTTCTTTAGTTATTGGACATATTTCTGGGAAAGACAGCTACTGCCAGGAAGTTGGAAAAATCTTCATACCATGTAGATTACCTAATAGAAATAGTGAATAGATTTTCATCAGGGAAAGACGAGTTTATCTCCCTAGGATCTTCATATTGAGTAAGAGGAAGCCTAGATAGGTGGAAAACAACTAAAATTTTCAGCTCCATTATTATCCCTAATCTCTAAATCAAATTATTGTAACAATAGAATCCATCTAATCAGCCTGAGTTTTGTTTCTTTTTTAGACATAAAGTACTTTAAAGCACAATGATCAGTGAAAATGATTACTTTTGAGCCTAAAAAATACTGTCTAAACTTCTCTAGAGAAAAAACAACAACTAGAAATTCTTTTTCAGTGGTGGTATAATTATTTTGGGCATCATCTAACAATCTGCTAGCATAATAAACCACATGAAACTTCCTATTTTTCCTCTATCTAAGGACAACACCTACAACCATGTCAATAGCATCACACATAAGTTCAGAAGATAGTTTCTAATTAGGTGCAGTGATAATGGGTGATGTAGTGAGTTTTTCTTTTAACATATTAAATGATTTCAAACAGTTTTCATCAAAGTTAAAAGGTTCATCCTTAACAAGCAGGGAACACAAAGGCTTAGTTATTTTGGATTTTTTTTTATAAATCTCCGGTAGAAGCCGACATGCCCTAGGAAACTTATAACACCTTTTACATTTTCAGGAGGTGGTAGTTTTTGAATAACTTCTACTTTAGCAGTATCAACTTCTAGACCTCTCTTGGATACCTTATGACCAAGCACTATACCTTCTATGACCATGAATTGAAACTTCTCTCAATTAAGAACAAGGTTGGTTTCAATGCATATTTCCAAAACCAACTCAAGATTTCCAAGATAAGTATCAAAAGTACTACCCATAATGGATAAATAATCCATGAAAACCTCAATTATTCTTTCAATAATATCTGAAAATGTATCAATCATACACCTTTGAAAGGTGGATGGACCTCCACACAACCCAAAGGGCATCCGCCAATAAGAAAATTTCCCAAAGGGGAATGTGAAAGCGGTCTTCTCCCGATCCTCTAGAGCAACAAGAATCTAGTTGTAACCAGAATACCCATCTAGAAAATAAAAAAAATCATTTCCAGCAAGCCCCTCAAGCATTTGATCAAGGAAGGGAATTAAAAAATGACCCTTCCTAGTGGATGCATTCAACTTCCTATAATCAATATAGACTCTCCATTTTGTGGCTTTCCTAACTTGGATTTTTTCATTCTTTTCATTTTTTACAACAGTGAAACCTCCCTTCTTGGGAACAACCTGGATAGGGCTGACCCAAGAACTATCAGAAATGGTATATATTATTTTAGTGTCTAGAAACTTAATCACTTCCTATCTCACAAATTCTTTTATGCTTGGGTTTAATCTTCTTTGGCAATCTACCCTAGGATTATGGTCAGGATCCATAAGTATCTTGTGCATACAGAATGAGGGACTAATACCCTTCATATAAGCTATTGTCCAGCCTATGGAAGATTTAAACTTATTTAAGACACTCAACAATCTTTCTTCTTGATTTTCATTCAAATCAGCAGAAATTATGATAGGAAAAGTGGATTTCTCACCCAAAAATGAGTATTTCAAATGAGCAGGGATTGATTTTAGTTCAAGAGTGGGTGGTTCTATACTATAAGGAAGAATATTAGGCATGTGAGTTCCAATATCTTCAATATATCTATTTTAAAGAGTATTAAATGATAAAAGATTTTCAATTTCTAGCTCTGATTCAGAATTAACAGTGTTTATATCTAAAGTGGAAAACATATTGTCTAGATTTTCTAGACCAGAATTCAACAAGTTAATCAAATAATAATCATCAATTTGTCTTATAAGTTCTCTATCTATACCATAAAAGTGTTCAGAAAGGTTGGTGTTAACAGAAACACCCTCATATTCACTCAAAAAACTCCTAAGTTGAGAAACAGAGGACTCTTCTACTACAGAAACTGGACATTTGTCCAGTTCTGGGAAATTTTACAGATTCAGTTTTTGAAAATATTTTTCAACTTGTGAAACATTTAAGTCATAATTTTTAATTTCCAAATGATTTTCTTCAACAAATTATTGATTTTTAGATTCTTCAATGTTTTCAGTTGAATTTTCATCCTCTAAGGACTCTACCATTCAACAGTTTTTATAATAGGTTGGTCCTTTTAAATTTTTAAACACATTGAATTCTTCTTGTTGTTCTCTAATTTTGAAAATAAGTTTACCCTTAGAGACATCAATAACAACACCACCTGTGGCCAAAAAGGGCCTACCCAAGATAATGGGCACCTCTTGATCACACTCCATGTCTAAGACTAAAAAGTCTGCAGGCAGAAAAAGTTTCTCAACCCCAACTAGCAAGTAATCTATCCTACCCATAGGATGAGTGAAAGATCTATCAGCTAACTACAGTATGATTGTGGTGGGTTGAAGATCACCCAACCTCAACTGTCAAAATAGTGAGTAAGGGAGAAGATTAATTCTAGCACCTAAGTCACACAAACAATTGATTTGATCAGAATTTCCTAGGGTACAAGGAATAACAAAGCTACCTAGGTCTTTCAATTTGGGTGGGATTTTCTTTTGAAGCACAACACTACACTCTTTAGTGAGGATATAGGTAGAAAATTCTTCCAGGGTCCTTTTGTTTGAAATAATTTTCTTAAGATATTTTAAGTAAGAAGGGATTTTAATTAAGTATTTAATGAATGGAATGTTTACTTGATGTTTGTAAAGGAGACCAAGGAATTGAAAAAGTTCATCCTTGGTGTTACTTTGTGGTTTCAGCTTCTCAGGGAAAGGGATGGGTGGGGAAATTTTTTTAAGGGCAGTGGGCATTTCCCTCACCTCTTCCTCAACCTTTTATTTTCATTTATTCTTTTTATTTTTAGAAAACTTTTCAGCTTGTGCTTCAGGTGAAGAATTCATATTTTCATCATTTTCCAGAGCTTTCTGTTGATTTCCATCATGTGAACAATGTATATTTTTATTTCCAAATTGAAGTAGATTTTTATTTTGGGCATTTTAAGTGAGTTTTTAGCAAGATTTGGAGTATTCATCCCAATTATAGTGACTACATCCATGACATTCTATCTAGGATTAAGTTCAATTGTTCTTGGAAGTATACCTTTTTCCCTAGATGAAAGATCTTTAAAAAGTTGGACATAACTGTGTTTCCATGTTTTTCATTCTCACATCATTTTTCATTTTATCTGACTCATATTGATTTTGATGTTTGGTTAGCTAAGTCATGTATCTTTCTTCTTGAGAGTTAATTTTGTTAAAGATTAGATCAAGATTAGAATACATTTGATTATCATTGTTTCCTTGTGAATTTGAAGACTCACCCATTTGTTGATTTTTAATTTTTGGTCTTGGTTGGTTATAGTAATTAGGGGCAGTGGATTGTTTAATTAGGCCTTGATATTTCCATGATAAATTTGGATGGTTCCTATAGCCTTGATTGTAATTATTTGAAAATGGATCTTCTTTGGGAGGCATCCTAGGACCATAATTGACAGATTTTGAGTTCTCTTGTTGCTGGGTTGGAATATCAAATTTATGTAAAAAGTTTTCAGTATGACCAAACATACCACACTAGACACACTGTTCCCTTAAAGAATCTTTGGTGTCTTGACAACCCAATTGATTAACAGTTTTTTTTGAATTCTAGTTCATTAAGTATTGAAGTTTGTTGGTGATTTCAATAAGTTGAGATTGAGTTTCATTTGTTGAAACAGTGTTAACATTAACATTTATATTGAATATTTTCCTTATTGATTTTTTATGTTGTGAATTCAGGGCAAGATTATTAAAAATTTGTCTAAGTTCTTCATCTGTCTTGTCAATGTAATTTCTCCCAGCAACCTGATCAACTAGATTCTACCCAGAGGATGACATCTATTCATAGAAAGAATCCATGAGAAGGTGAGATGGGAGTTGATGATGGGGACAGTGCCTAAGAAGGTCCCTGAATCTATTCCAAGATTCATGAAAATATTCTCCATCCTCTTGATAAAAACTAGTGATTTTTGTTCTAAGTTCACCTTTCAGTCTTTGGGGATAAAATTTCCTAATGAAAGAATTGTAAACTTGATCCCAGTTTTCAAAGATGTTCTCATCTAGACTCAGAAACCAATTCCTAGAATTCCTTTTAAGGAAAAAGGGAAATAATCACATTCTTATCTCATTCTCTATGAGTCCTAGAAGAGTTAATTACTGCATAGTGTTATAGAAATCTCTAATGAAGGCTAGAGAGTACTCATTAGATAGTCTATTAAATGCAGGATACAGTGAAATGTGTGACTGTTTCAGCTCATAATTCCGGGCTCTAGGAGATAACCTAATGGAAGATGGATTTCTTGAAACTTGAGGAAGTTGAAACTCCCTCATCCTAGGCCTTTCTACTTCATCTAAGAGTTCTAGTTGATTTTGGAAGTTTCTATCAGGGACTCTATTATCTATGTTATTCATTTCAATTTTGTTCTTCTTTCTTAGAGAAATGAGATGTTTATCTATTTCTAAATTCAGGGGCTCTAAACTACCAGAATTGTTTCTTGTGATCATGCAATAAGTAATAAAAAGTGAAATTAAGAACAAAAAACAACAGTAGTAGAGTAACACACATAAGTTGAAAGAGTTGAATTTTTAAAAAGTTTTCAATTTTTTTTTAATTTTTTTTAGTTTTGTTTATATGTTATTTTTGAGTTTTTTTTTAGAAAAATAATGGATCATGACTTCCCCAAAAATGGTGCCAAAAACTTGATGCGACTGTCATTGAAGCTGGTCAAGGTTTAATTATTTTTATATCTAATAACTACTATAAATGTGGAAAGTAGGTTCGAACCCAAAGAGAAGGCAATTTTGACCACAAATTTTCTAAAATTTTTCAGAAAGACCCCACTGTTGTCAGTATTGGGGTAGATTTTCTATTTTTTTAACTTTTAATTAATTTTTTTCTATTATAAGCCACAAATGAATCACCGAAATATTTTTGATTTTTTTCTAAACTGTAATGAAACAAGAAAAAATCTAAAAACAATAAGAAACAGAGATATAAAATGTTGATAAATGAACAATCAAGAGAAATATGTCCGGAAAAAATATCCATTATACTAGTTTTGAAAATATTCCTTCTCATGATAGTGACTAAAACTAGTACCACTGAAAATGAGTGGTTTATTTCCCTCACCAGGAGATAAATCACTCAAGATGACAAATCTTGGAGTTCTCCACTCCAAGATTAATCGACTGTGAGAATTTTTATTTGAAAAGACGACAGAACGAACTCTCCATAAGTTCTGAAGTTTTCATTTCAATTTAAATGTTTAAGAAAATTAATCCACAATCAAACTCACTGAATGATTGTGGAATTCCAATATTAAGTGATAGTATTACGTTGCAATTGAATGCATTCAGAGCTGATCTCGCTGATCAATTATGATCACATTAAAAATGATTAGTGAGAAGGAAGAAGAAAGATAACCGGCAGACTTGATTTTAACCCCGAACTAGAAGAATTAGTCTAACATCATCTCTATTACATAAACTAAAATCATTTGATTACAAAGAATGTAATTTGAAAGAAAACAGAGTAAGAGATCTCCCTCTTCAAGCCTGAATCACTACTGCTCCTCGACCTTGGATCTCCAGGAAGTGGTTCTATGAGAAGTGTTCCAAGATTTTCCCCAAGTTCTTTCTCTGCTCTGGACGGAAGTGGATGATCGAATGAATCAAATGAATATACCCACAAATAATTCCCACTACTTTTCTTCTATATCCTGCTGTTATATACTGCATGTCACCCCCTGTTTTCCACCGACTTCAAGGTTCCCTCACTTATGCACCGCTCACGTGCGTTTTTTCAGTCAAACTCAAGTCGTTTTTACCTTTTTGTTATAATTAACTTCCAGTAAGTCTATTGAGTGAACCTGGACATAATTTCAACTCTGTTGTGAACCTGAAAAGTTAAACCAAAATAAAACAGTTAAAACACGAAGAAATTTAAATAATAGTTATTTTTTAAGTCTAATGTTATAATACTTATTAAAAAGTAATTAAAGTTAATTAATAAATATTTTAATTGATAATGATTATTAAATATTATTATTATGATTATTAATTTATTATTAAATCTTTAATTAAATAAAATTATTAAGTTTTTAATTTATTATTAAATCTTTAATTAAATAAAATTATTAAGTTTTTAATTTATTATTATTAATTAAGTTATTTAATTAGTGTAGGTATTATTAATAATTAGTTAGTATAACTTAATTAAATTCCAAAATTAGATTAATATCAATTAATTTATTAATTTAATTATTATATTTATTCTGTTGAAATTTAATTATAATTAAATTGTTAAAATATTTATTATAGTTAATAATTAATTTTATTTATAAATTATTATTGTTTATATTTTAATTTTATAAATTTTTATTAGTTTGTTTTATATTTAATTTTATAACTTATTTATTTATTAATATTATAATAGTTATATATTATAATATTTTTTTATTTAAATATAAGTTTAATTTAATTTATTAATTATTAATTTATTTTTATATTATTATCTATTTTGTTTTAGTTTTCTATTCTATTCTTCTCCCCCCCAAATTCGGTGCACAGGGGGGGGGGGGGTCTTCGGTTCCTTCTCTAGGAAGGAGAAGCACCACGAATCCATATTCCTCCTGAAGAACAGGTGTTGGTCTTGGTCACAACACCGAAAAAGGATCTCGGACGACGACTATAACACACTAAGCTTCCACAATACGCTTCTCTTTGAATAATATAATAGCTTGCGCTGTACGTAACTTTGAGTTATACCACACCACGACCAATCAAACTAGCCATTATGAATAGTAATACCCACTTTTTGAAATTTTATAAATTTTATTTTTCAAAATGGACTTCATTTTTGGATTCGGAATATCAAAATTATCTTAGGGTGAATTTTTTCTATTTTTATGAATACTTTCAATTTTTGATGAATAATGAAAAACACTGCGTTATTGTTTAAAACCGCCTTTTTATTTAAATAATTATTTATTTTATTTAAATTTATTTTAAGTCAAAATATATACATAATACCTATATAAGTTCAATGTAAATCATTAGAGTCATTTTATAATAAAATTAGATGAATAAAATTTTATTGAACTTTTAACGACCTTTACCCACCTTTTAGGCTTATTTGAAAATTTGCATAAAACGTAATTTTACCACTTCTGTGAATTAAATTTCAAAAATACGAGAGACAAGATTGACATCAGTAAGTAAAATGTGGTTCAATAGGATGAAAATAAATTTTGGTGAATAATATCATTTTTGTATTTTATTTACCACGGTTAAAAGTAAATAGGGTAATCAAAGGTAAAAATGATATTATAATTACCATAACACATGTCCTAATTCTATTGGATAAATGTATTTAGTCCAAAATCAAACTTAGGAATAAAATATGATCATCTTTGATCCACTTGGATTAGATTAGGACATTTATTATTATTTTATTTAAAGAAGAGTTAAAATTGTTAAATTCAAATTTTAATAACTAAAACATTTTTATTATAGGGTTATAAATAAGATAAATTCGACTATAAATATTCATTAGAAATATAAAAATATTTTCTACATAATGGTATTTTAGTTATAATTTTTAGACATTAAATAGTTAAATTTATTTATGACACAATGATGATGTAGTAATTACCTTATTAATGAAAGATTAAAATAATTGATATTATAAATACAATAATAAATGTAAATTGTGACTTTTGATGCATTACAAAAATTTTCTAGGTTAATATGACATGTTAGGATTTATTTAATGTATTTTTTTAGGTAATAAAGTTTTATTGACTTTCATAAAAACTAAATACTAAATAGTGTCAAAATTGACATAAATGAGTTTTTAAAACAAATACTATATTATTAATTGATATAATATTCCTATGAAAATATGGTATATCCAAAGGAATTAGATAAGGTTAGATATGTCAATAATTAACCACTTGGGTTTTCCTTTTATTTTTATTGTAACTTTATTAACCATTTATTATAATAATACAAGAATACATGATAAAAGTTAAACTATTTAACTAAGAGTTAAATCTAAAAGATAAGGTTAATATGGTGACCTAAACCTATATAAAACCAATTGGTTGAGAGGTTTTCAACCCAGCCCCACCTTATCCTCTAAATAAATCCTTTTGGAGCCATTATAAACCTAATATGATTCTATAATAAATTAATATTTCAAGCTTTTCCTAAAGTGACCCTCACCTCTCTTATAAAAGGGTACTTCCCCTTCTCTAAAAATAAAACCTCAAAATCCATTTGGCTCAGCCAAAACCTACTAAAATTTCCTCCCAACTACTATCACTTAAACCTAGAGGCTTTAATTTTATCATAAATCCAACCTAAGTATCCCTTTTGATCAAATCAAAAGGAAGCACCCAAAGAAGAGGTAATTATTTCATCACCTCTTTCAAAGTTCTTTTCTTCTTCCACTTCCACCACTTTCTTTGTTGTTTCCATAAAAAAATAATAACTATAGTAAATTCTACATACTGTGATGTTATTATAAATATGTTACAACCATATTCATTATTCTATCCATCATATGAATGACAAAGTCACCATACGCGCATACGTACAACTTACCGTCTCCACGTCGTGGTGTAGTTTGTTGTTCAATAACTCATTATTTGGATGGGTATAATAATGAGTATAATTTATTTAAATAATAAATATAACATGTTAATGATTATATATATATATTATCTACTATCCAATTACATACTATTTCACCATCAATAGAATGGTATTGTCGCTTGTGCGTACGTACGAATTACCATCTCCACGAACGCGATGAGATTCATCCCCCATCGTAACCATTCAAGAATAATTTTCATTTTATGATTAAAAATAATGTTTAAGAACTTAATATAATTCTGTATATGAATCATATACATCCTATACATAACAAACATGGCTTACGTAACAAATCATATAAAGAAAAACGAATCAGTTAACACCCGAAACAATGATACTTCTGAAATATTATTAACAAAACAATATTAGAACATAATATATGATATCATATTTATATATTTGGTTCTTTTATAATTTAATAACAATTATTTAACTATTATATAGGAGTTTAATTTACCCTTGACCAAGTAAAAGTACAAGGTAAGGGTTAATTTTACAATCTCTTTATTAACTGAGGTTGTTTATACGTGAGTATCTACTGGGACCTCTTTATCATCCACATCCGTATTTCTTAAAAATGTATTTTAAAACATTTTTACTATTTCCTAGAATATGGGTTAAAGTCATTTATACCCTTTTTTGACTTTTTGTAAAATATTTTGAAAGGAATCTTTTCGTCATTTTCCAAACAAGGTACTTTATGACCTTTTCGACAAATTAAGGTAAGAATGTTTTTTAACGTATACGGTGGGTGCAGCTATTTTCTGCCATTATAAAATCTTTGAATCTTCTATTACAAGCTTATAATAATATTTTAAAAATAAATGTTTTATTTTATAATTATGTTACTTTTAAATGATTTAAAAATATAAATAGATATTTCTCTCAAATAGTTTTGATTTCATCTGTGTCAACATCCTTTGATAGATTTTACACTTGTTTGAATTTGATTCATTATGATACAATTTTTCATATTGTATTGAAGGTTTTGTGATATGTTTGACTATGGATGTATTATTTTTATACCATTCATGGTTTATGGTTAAAGTATTAACATTTCGTATGCTAGTTTTAATACAAATGTTTATGTTATGTTTCAACCTTTTCATATGAGGAATGCAATGAACTTAGCAAGTGACGGGTAGATCCTGATATATCTCCTCGATGCATCGGTAGGTCTCATGAAACAAACTAGTGTCTTGGCACAAGGCCTTGAAAAAATATTATTTTTAGTCTTGGCACGAGGCCTTGACTATGTGGTTATGATGTCTGGCATTATGCGTTCCATCATTATGAAATTAGCTATTGATATTACATGTGATTATTCAACTAGTATAATATATATGTGAATAAGTAAATGGAATTATTTGATTTATATTTTCTATATTATACTGAAGTTTAACATTTAAAGGCTTGTATTTTAGTCTTATATACTGCCTTAAATATTTATGCTTATTTATGAAATTTTCCACTATATTGTTATCCTTACTGAGCATCTGAGCTCACCCATTTCTTATGTTTTCTTTTTCCCAAGATGTGAAGAAGTATATTATGATTGACCTATAGGAATAGGCTAAGGGATATGAGTATGTTCAAAGGGGACAAAATTTTGTTGTTTTTTTTATTTCATGATGTAATGTAAAACTTATGTATATATCTAGTACTTCAAAGGCTACTAAACTAATCGGTTTTTTGAGACTTTATCTCTTGTGATCATTCCAAATTTATGTAATAATGCACTGACTCTAGGTAACTAGGGTTAGGGCGTTACAATTGGTATCAGAGGAAGTTTAGTACAAACATTGGAAGCTATATTTAGAAAAACTCTTATTAGAGAACATTACCCTAAGATAGACTTTGAGGATTAGTATAGAAGAAATTCCTAGAATTTTGGGAATGTAGAGATTTTTTTTTTATTTTCCAAGCAATACATCCCTATATGGATACAAGAAGGTAGATGCAGATCTAGCACAGATTTACCTAGGAGTGAAAAATCTGACAAGGAGTTTCAGGCTTAACCCGGGGTATCCTGGTACACGACAATGAGCCTTACTGCACTCTTGCTTGCGACACTCCCGGGATATATTCTTAGGATAATTCCCATTTTCTTTACAAACCATTATGAAGGATTTATGAGTAAATACTTCCTAAAAGAAAACATTTTTTTATGATTATGGATTATATGCATAAATTGTTTAATTTATGTTAGGTATTTTACTAGTTTGGAATTATGTATTACGATTCATAAACTAATCTAGTGTATGCCATTATTTAGAAATGGAACCTCGTGGAATGAATGGAAACCATATCAACACACTTAATCTATGTAGGGATTTCCCTCCTACTCAATATAATTATAGTGGAGCTGGTGATGCAACTGATGATGAACAACTTATAACCATACTGGGATAACTCACTCAGGTTATGAATAATAAACTTACCTATATGGATCACCCTGATCCAAAATGTAGAGGATTAATGTTATACCACTTCATGAGGCAACAACCACAAACATTCAATGGGACTAAAAATCCATTTGTAGATGATAAATGGATAAGTTCCTTGGAGAAAATATTTTATGCTTTGGGGAGTAGCGAAAAGGAAAAAGTTGTCATGACAGTTTATCGCCTCACGGGAGATGCAGATCAATGGTGGTCATTAATTCAAAACACAAAGGAGGATGAAGAAGTATCAAAAATATAATAGAGGGAGTTTAAAGAGCTTTTATTAGAAAAATAATTTCCTCATGACCATCGATCAGATATGGAAAGACAATTTATGAGTCTGAGGAAAAAGGAGGATAAGAATGTCGCAAAGTATGAGGCTAAATTAACAAGGTTAGAAAGGCATGCAATAGATTATATAAATAACCCAAGGAGTAAGATTAATTGATTATTTGATGGGTTAAAACCATTTATCCATTGATCTTTAGTCTCACAATCATTCTCATCGTATGAAGATATTGTCTCACGTGATATCAAGACAGAAAAGGAATTCCCTAAGTCTTACAACTTTAAAGCAAAGCAAGATAAGAAGAGATCTGCTGAACACTCTGGAAATATAAATAAGTGGAAGAAAGGAAAACTTTAATTTTCATCATGTAGTAAATGTGGGAAGAAACACCTCGGTACTTTCCTGAAGGGAATAAGAGTCTGTTACAAGTGTGGTGAAAAAGGCCACCAAGCTCGTGATTGTAAGGGAAGGAAAAAGGATGTCAATGTTGAATGCTAAAATTGTAGAGAAATGGGGAATTATGAAAATGAATTTCCTAAGATCTAAGGAAACTTACCTCATAAAAGGCCAAGGGATCTAGGCTAAGCTTATGCGATCACTATTGCTGAGGTTGTACCTCCGAATGACGCGGTGGCAGGTCATTTAATGGTTTCCTCAAATTTAGCCAATGATTTATTTGATTTTGGATCATCTCATTTTTTTATATCTTCCCATCTTGCTAAGAAAATTAGATATTTCCAATTTGATTTAACTAGGGATTTTTCAGTCAAAACTCCTAAGGGAAGTATTATTGCAACAAAGTTTTGAAAATAAGTTCCCATTAAGGCATATAAACATGCTTTATCTACTGATCTCATCATAATACCCATGATTGAATTTGATATAATCCTTGGTATATATTTACTTTCATACCATGATGTGAAAATTTATTGTAAGAAGAAGGAGGTTACAATTTTCGATGATGATAAGGAGTACCTTATCTTTAGAGCAGAAACATCACTATCTGATTCTTATCTAGATCCACCCCCAGTAGCTCTTCTAAATTAAATTATTAGAGAGGAAGAGAATGAAATAACTATGGGTGAGGAAAGGAATGTTCAAATAGAGGATGTAACTATTTTCCAAGAATATGTTGATGTGTTTCCAGAGGATTTACCTGGACATCCTCTAGAATGAGAAATTGAGTTTTCCATTGATTTAATTCCTAGTTCAAGGCTGATATCGAAGACCCCTTATATAATGTCCATTGTGGAATTGGTGGAACTAAATAAACAAATAGAGGAATTGAGTAATAAAGTATTTATTCTCCCTAGTGTTTCTCCATGGGGAGCCCCTGTTCTTTTTGTTAAGAAGAAAGATGGATCTATGAGGTTGTTCATTGACTATAGGGAGATCAATGCTATAACAATAAAGAACAAGTATCCCCTACCTCACATTAATGATTTATTTGATCAACTTTATAGAGCTCAATATTTTTCAAAGTTTTCCTTTGATCAGGATATCATCAGTTGTGTTTGAAGAAGGAAGACATTCCAAAAACAATATTTTGAACCAAGTACGGGCATTATGAGTTTACAGTAATGCCTTTTGGACTGACTAATGCACCCTCAGTATTTATGGATTTAATGAATAGAGTTTTCAAGGAACATCTTGATGACTTTTTAGTGGTATTTACTGATGATATCTTGGTATACTCTAAAAGCTACTAAGATCATGAAAATCACTTGCACACTATTCTAAAGACACTTAGAAGAAATGAATTATATGGGAAGTTTAGGAAGTGTGAATTATGGCTTCAAAAGATTTATTTTCTTGGCTATATTGTCTCTAAAGATGGAATCTCTATTGATCCTTCTAAGAAAAAATCAATACAAGAATGACCAGAACCGATGAGTATAACTGAGGTACGCAGTTTTATTGGATTAACAGGTTATTATCGGCGTTTCATCCAGAATTTTTCCCAATTGGATAACCCATTAACCAAGATCACATGTAAAGGGGTTAAATTTTTTTTGGAAAAAAGAGTGTGAATAATTTTTTGAATAACTGAAGAGAATATTAGTCAATGATCCTATCTTGACTCTACCATTAGGGAGTGATGGGTTTGTTATTTATAGTGATGCATCAAAGAAAGGACTTGGTTGTGTCCTTATGTAGAATGATAGAGTTATTGACTATGCATCACGGAAGCTAAAAATTCATGAAAAAAAAACTATCCTACTCATGATCTTGAGTTATCAGCTATAATATTTGCTTTGAAGATATGGATACACTATATCTATGGTGAAAAATGTGAGATATATACTAATCACAAGAGTTTGAAGTATATTTTCTCACAGACTGAACTCAACATGAGGCAAATGAGATGGCTTGAATTACTCAAGGATTATGATTGCAATATACACTACCACCTAGGGAAGGTAAATATGTTGGTAGATTCTTTGAGCAGAAATGATCATAGAGTTCTGAACAAGATGAGAGTTGAAAGGGATCCTATGTTCATGGATCTAGTAAAGATGGATATGGGAACAATCATGGAAGGTGAAACATCGATAATTTTTCAAATGGTTTCCAATACATATTTAATATAAAGGATAAAAAGTTCTTAGATTGATTATAAGGATTTTCAAAAGAAAATTAAGGCTGTGAATGATGGGAGATTGATTGAATTCATATATGAAGATGAAATTTTGAAATTTGGGAAGAGACTTTGTGTTCTCGATTTACCTAATCTAAAAAAGGAATTGTTGGATGATTCTCATAGATCCAATTTCTCTATAAACCCTGGTAGCACTAAGATGTATAGATATTTGAAGGAAAATTTTTGGTGGGACAACATGAAGAGGGAGATTACTGATTATGTGTCAAGATGTATGGTTTGTCAACAGGTGAAGGCTGGAAGACAAAATCCTAGAGGAGTCATGAAACCTATTCCCATATCTGAGTTGAAATGGGATGATATTACAATGGACTTTGTCATGGGGCTACCAAAGACTCCTAGAAGGAATGATGAAATATAGGTAATTGTTGGTAATCTTACCAAGCCAAAATATTTTCTTACTATAAGAGAAGATTTACCACTTGAATGTTTAGAAAGACTATATATTAATGAAGTTTTAAGACTTCATGGCGTACCTCTATCGATTGTTTCTGATCGTGATCCTTGCTTTACATCAAGATTCTAGAAAAGTCTTCAGAAATCCCTAGATACTGAACTTTGTTTAAGCACCGCCTACCATCCTCAAACTGATGGACAATTAGAGTGGACTATTCAAACCTTATAAGACATGTTGAGATCTTTCTCACTTGACTTTCAAGGTATGTGGGATCAATATTTACATCTGGTAGATTTTTCCTATAATAATAGATTCCATTAAAGTATTCAGATGGTACTATATGATGTGTTATATAGAAAGAGATGTCGCACACCAACTTGTTGGGATGATATTGGTGAAAGAAAAATCATAGGCCCAAAACTTGTTGAGGAAACAATGGAAAAGGTGAAGATTATCCAAACCCACATTAAAGTAGCTCAAAGTAGGAAAAAGATCTATGCTGATAACCAAAGGAAGGATTTGTAATTTCAAGTAGGAGATCATGTTTTATTAAAGGTATCTCTATGGAAGGGTGTTATACGATTCAGTAAAAAGGGTAAATTAAGTCCCAGGTACATCAGACCTTTTGAAATTCTAGAACGAATTGAAGTTGTATCTTACCGTTTGTCAATGCCTCCAAGTCTCTCCAAAGTTCATGATGTGTTCCACGTATCACTGTTGTGAAAATACATGACTGACCCAACGCATGTAATCACCTATGAAGAAATATAACAGGAACTCGATCTGTCTTATTGTGAAGAGCATTTCAAGATTCTTGATACCAGAGAACAAGTGTTTAGAAACCAGACGGATCGTTTGGTAAAAGTTCTATGGAGAAACCATAAGATGGAAGTGGCAACGTGGGAACCGAAGTAACTTATGATGAAGAACCACCCAAAGATTTTTATGAAGTAGTATTCTAGAAATTTCGAGGATGAAATTATTTTAAGGAGGTAAGAATGTAACACCCCAAGCTTCCACGATATGCTTCTCTTTGAATAATACAATAGTTTGCGCTGTATGCAACTTTAAGTTCTAGCACACCACGACCAATCAAACTAGACGTTATGAATAGTAATACCCACTTTTTAAAATTTTATAAATTTTATTTTTCAAAATGGACTTCATTTTTGGATTCAGAATATCAAAATTATCTTAGGGTGAATTTTTGGTATTTTTCTGAATACTTTCAATTTTTGATGAATAGTGAAAACACTACGTTATTGTTTAAAAATGATTTTTTATTTAAATAATTATTTATTTTATTTAAATTTATTTTAAGTTAAAATAGATACATAATACCTATATAATTTCAATGTAATTCATTGGAGTCATTTTATAATAAAATTAGATGTATAAAATTTTATTGAACTTTTAACGTCTTTTGCCCACCTTCTAGGCACATTTAAAAATTTGCATGAAACATAATTTTACCACTTCTGTGAATTGGATTTAAAAAATCCAAGAAACACGGTTGACATCAATAATTAAAATGTGGTTCAATAGGATGAAAATAATTTTTTATGAATAGTAACTTTTGAATTTTATTTACCACGGTTAAAAGTAAATAGGGTAATTAAAGGTAAAAATGATATTATAATTACCCTAAAACATGTTCTAATTCTATTGGATAAGTTTATTTCGACCAAAATAAACCTTATGAATAAAATATGATCTTCTTTGATCCACTTTGATTAGATTAGGACATTTATTATTATTTTATTTAAAGAAGAGTTAAAAGTGTTAAATTAAAATTTTAATAACCAAATTTTTTTTAATATAGGGTTATACATAAGATAAATTAGACTATAAATATTAATTATAAAGATAAAAATATTTCCTACATATTATTATTTTATTTATAATTTTTATAAATTAAATAAATAAATGTATTTATGACACAATGATGATGAAATAATTACCCTATTAATGAAAGATTAAAATAATTGATATTATAAATATAACAGTAAATATAAATTGAGACTTATTATGCATTACACGAATTTTATAGGTTAATATTACATATTAGTATTGATTTAATGTATTTTGTTCGAATTAATCAAGTTTTTTTTTGACTTTCACAAAAACCAAATACTAAGTAGTGTCAAAATTGACATAAATGAGTTTTTAAAACAAATACTATATTATTAATTGATATAATATTCATAAAAATATAATATTTATCCAAAGGTATTATATAAGATTAGATATTTCAATAATGAACCACTTTGGGTTCTATTATATTTTTATAGTAATTTTATTAACCATTTATTATAATAATACAAGAATACATGGTAAAAGTTAAACTATTTAACTAAGAGTTAAATCTAAAAGATATGGTTAATATGATGACCTAAACCTATCTAAAACCTATTGGTTGAGAGGTTTTAGACCCACAACCACCTTATACTAGAAATAAATCCTTTTTTATCCATTATAAACCGAATATGATTGTATAATAAATTAATATTTCAAGATTTTCCTAAAGCGACCCTCACCTCTCTCATAAAAGGGTACTTCCCCTTTTCTCAAAATCACCCCTCCAAATCCATTTGGCTTAGAAAAACCATACTCAAATATCCTCCCAACTACCCTCAATTCAACCTAGAGTCATTAATTTTATCATAAATCAACCTAATGATCCCTTTTGATCAAATCAAAAGGAAGTACCCGAAGAAGAGGTAATTATTTCATCACCTCTTTCAAAGTTATTTTCTTCTTCCTCTTCCTCTTTCTTTGTTTTTTTATTAACAAAATAATAATTCCAATACCTTATACATAATGTGATGTTATTATAAATATGGTACAACCATATTCATTATTCTATCCATCCTATGAAGGAAAAAGTCACCATACGTGCGTACGTACGACTTACCGTCTCCACATCGTGGTGTAGTTTGTAATTCAGTACTTCATTATTTGGATGGGTATAATAATGAGTATAATTGATGTAAATAATAAATATAACATGTTAATGATTATTTATATATGATATACCATACAATTACATATTATTTCACCATCAATAGAATGGTATTGTCGCTTGTGCATACGTACGGATTACTGTCTCCACGAACGCGATGAGATTCATCCCCCATCATAACCATTAAAGAATAATTTTCATTTTATGATTAAATATAATGTTTAATAACCTAATATAATTCTGTATATGAATCAAATACATTCTATCCATAACAAACATGACTTATTTAACGAATAATATAAAGGAAAATGAATCAGTTAACACCCAAAACAATGATACTTCTGAAATATTGTTAACAAAACAATATTATAAGATCATATATGATATCATATTTATGTATGTGGTTATTTTATAATTTAATAACAATTATTTATCTATTATATAGGAAGTTAACGTACCCTCAACCAAGGAAAATTACAAGGTAAGGGTTAATTTTGCAATCTCTTTATTATCTGAGGTTATTTATACATGAGTATCTAATGGGACCTCTTTATCATCCACCTCTGTGTTTCTTAAAAATGTAATTTAATTTTTTTTACTATTTCCTAAATATGATTTAAATTCATTTATACCCTTTTTTGAATTTTTATAAAATGTTTTGAAAGGAATATTTCTGTCTTTTTCCAAACAAGGTACTTTATAACCTTTTTGACAAATTAAGGTAAGAATGTTTTTTTAACGTATACGGCGGGTGTGACTATTTTCTACCATTATAACATCTTAGAATATTCCCTTACAAGCTTATAAGAATATTTTCAAAATAAATGTTTTCTTTTATAATTATGTTACTTTTAAATGATTTCAAAATAGAAATAGATATTTCTCTCAAATAGTTTTGATTTCATATATGTCAACATCCTTTGATGGATTTTAAATTTGTTTGAAGTTGATTCATTA
Source organism: Viscum album (assembly GCA_963277665.1). Taxonomy (NCBI): domain Eukaryota; kingdom Viridiplantae; phylum Streptophyta; class Magnoliopsida; order Santalales; family Viscaceae; genus Viscum; species Viscum album. The sequence goes on from OY728154.1 coordinate 69,424,025, forward strand.
TGATAAAATCATTAATATTGTATTTAAGGTTTTGTGATATTTTTGACTTTGGATGTGTTATTTTTATACCATTCATGGTTTATGGTTAAAGTATTAAAATTTCATATTCTAGTTTTAATTCGAATGTTTTTATTATGTTTCAAACTTTTCATATGAGGAATGAATTGGACTTAGTAAGTGATGGGTGGAGCTTGCTATAGCTCCTTGATGCATGAGTAGGTCTCATGAGAAAAACTAGTGTCTTGGGACAAGGCCTTGACAAAATATTATTTGTAGTCTTGGAACAAGGCCTTGACTATGTGGTTATGATGTCCAACATTATGCATTCCATCATTATGAAATTAGCTATAGATATTACATGTAATTATTCAACTAGTAGAATATCCATGTGAATAATTAAATGAAATTATTTGATTTATATTTTCCATATTATATTGAAGTTTAAGTTTAAAAGGCTTGTGTTTTATTCTTATACACTGCCTTAGATGTTTATGCTTATTTATGAAAGTTTTCTTTATATTGTTATCCTTATTGATCATATGAGATCACCCCTTTCTTATGTTTTGTTTTTCCCAGGATGTGAAGAAGTATATTATGATTGACCTGTAGGGATAGGATAAGGGATTTGAGTGTGTTCAAAGGGGACAAAATGTTGTTTTTTTTAATTTCATGATGTAATGTAAAACTCATGTATGTATCTTGTACTTAAAAGGCTACTAAACTAATCAGTTTTTTGAGACTTGATCTCTTGTGATCATGCCAATGTTATGTAATAATGCACCAATTCTGGGTAACTAGGGTCAGGGTGTTACAACGACTGAAATCCCGGTGGCAATGGCTCAGATTCAGCGGATTCCTCATCTTCAACAACGCATCTCAGAGACCGGCCTTAGCCTGCTGTGGCTTCAATCCAACAGTGGATTCAACAGATGATACGGTGTGTCCGGCCTCAACTTCCAGATCTGATGAAAGGATTTTTTTGATTAGTGAAAAACTGGTTTGAACTGTTCTTTTATTTGAGATGAATCTGGATCTAGCTTTGAATTTGTGGGTTCGAGTTTTTGCGTGAATGTGGTTGAAGAATTTGGGGTCATGATTTGAAACAGGGAGATGAATCGATTGCAAGGGTTGAAGGTGGGATGTCGGCGTGAAGTTGATGGTAGAGGTGCTATGGGGTGTCTTTCGGTGGCACTAGTGGTTGAGAAGAGGCGAGACCATGAGGCAGAGTCACGGTGGCAAGTAGTGGAACTATGGTTTACGATGCCATGGATTATGGTGGCACCGGTTAAGGGTTACAGTGGAACCAGTAAAGAGTGGAAACAGTACCAAGGGGTCCTGTAGAGAAACAGTAACAGACTTTCTAAGATAGTAATGAGAGAGGGTTAGACCGGTTCTGGAATTAATATGCAAACAAAAAAGTTATTAAAAACAAATTAAAATTCAAATAAAGTCTAATAAACATAATTAATTTAAAATAAAAATCAACTAAAATAATTGAGTCTCAAAGACTTAAATGAATTTATGAAACAATTAAAACTAGGCTTAAATTATTAAAAGCTTCAAAATAAAAACATAAATTAGAACTAAATACAAACTTAAATTGAAAGTCAACTATATTATTAAAAATTAATAAAAAAATTAAACTAAACATCTATATAAGAAGTTAAATTATTTAAAATAACTACTAAAACAAATTAAATTTATTAAAGTAGAAAATTATTTTGTTGGTAAACGATTAAATTTAATTAATGATATTTAATAAATGTAGTGAGTTTATAATCTTAAATTTATAATTAATGAATTGTTAAAAGACATCTAAAAATTATGTTATTTCAAATTAATTAATATTTAATACATGAAATGTAAAATTAACAACTAATTAATTTAAATATAATTAAGGAGATTAATTAATTAATTAATAAAAAAGTAAAATTATTAAATATGAAGGCTAAGACACTAAAATAAATAATAAATTGTATGACTATAAGAATAAAGTAAACTATACATCAACTATTTTAAATATTAAAATACATAAATTATTTTAAAAAATAATTAATTGATAAATTTATTTATAAAAATACAAAAGTGTTAATATATAGTAAAAAGTGCACAAATAATTACTTAAAATCAATAAAAATTAATTAAAAATATATGGAAAAACAATGTTAAATAAGGCCATATCAAACAACATATACATTCATATTGAAACTAATATATTAAATTTAAATAACTTTCCCCGAACATTAAGCATAAACACTAATCATTCAGAGTAAATTGGTGAATGGTTTTAAGATAGCACAACCACAATAAAACTAATCATAAAACATTCAATTAAATATGGTAGATTATATCATAAAATATTAATCCCAATAATACATAATGATCAAAAAAAGTGTTTAAATAGATGAAGATACTCTTATAAAACCATCGAGTAATTCTTGAGATAAATACTATTTTACTTTGAAAAGAAAAGTTCTTTTAAACAAATATTTTCATAAAAATAGAAGTGAAGTAAGATAGTATTTTCATAATAAAATGAGTGATTTTATAAAGATAATGGTTTCAAAAAATATATTATATAGTGCCCTTGAAAATAGGTAAGAATTTGAGAAATTTTATTGAATCAGGCTTGTATTACGGGAAGAATTTTTGAAAGATTATTTTAAAACATATAACTCCCCATAAATGAAATTAAGATTCTAGTTTTTACACATATATATAACATTATCACAGAATATATGAGGAGTACATATGTATTACCCTCGGTTTCGGGTACATAACCCCCTTTCCTCATCTTTTTTTTTTAATTTGCGTGTCTTTGATTGGGTTTCCATAAAATATAGAGTTTCCATAAAATAGAGAGTTTCCATAAAATAGATAGTTTTCATAAAATATAGTGTTTCCATAAAATAGATAGTTTCCATAATATAGTGAGTTTCCATAAAGTGGGGTGTTTCCATAAAGTGGGGTGTTTCCATAAAGTGGGGTGTTTCCATAAAGTGGGGTGTTTCCATAAAGTGATGTGTTTCCATAAAGTGGGGTGTTTCCATAAAGTGAGTTGTTTCCATAAAGTGGGGTGTTTCCATAAAGGAGTGTTGGGACCAAAAGGAAGGTTACATGAACCATACATGGTTGGCACAAACCGTGTGGTCAAATCTTGCACAGAGGTCAAATCTAGATCCTATTTTCTAGAAACTTACTCATTTTTGCTATATTTATTTCATTTTATCTTTAAAATGCCCCTAATTTGATATTACTCTCCCTATAAGGCTGGAGAACCCTTCCCAAATGAGTTAAAGCCATTCTGGAGCCTTCCCTTGGTGATTTTGAGTCCGATTCTTGAGGTATGTCACCATTCTTTACGGTTTTGACATGTTTTCTTAGATCTTCTTAGATCTACTTCTATGATCTCCATTATTTCTCATATCTGAACCTATAGTGGGTAGATCTAAATTTTTTGATTCCAAATATTTCAATGTTGATTCGTTATCTTGCTAGGATAAGAGATCTAAGGCCGCTCTTGGAGAATAGACCCGCTTCCTTGTGCATTCTTCGTCTGTTGTTAAAGTTTCATCAAAACCTTCAAGGTAGGTAGCTTCTCTATCGACTCCTCTTGCTATAATTGATTAGATTAGATTCAAATTGGTTTATTGATTGTGAAATTCATGGAAAAATATTCATTTGTGATGATTTATGATTTTTTTGAAATTGCGTGATCTTTGTGAATAGTTGAGCAAAAGGGTGTTTAATTTAAAATGATGATTTTAAATTATGGATTTTATAGAATTGATAAATGGTTTATGAAAAATGGATTTTATATAGAAATGGGTTTCAATAAAAATGGAGTTTTATTGAAATGGTTTGGAGTTGAAATGGTTTGTCATTAAAATGGTTTTGACAGAAATAGTTTTCAATAAAAAAGTGTTTTTATTGAAAGGTTTATTTTGGATTGATCATTGGGCATATGTGTTGTGTGTTCATATTTCATATACAGGTCTTGGTTGAAATATGATCTTGTGCTCAGTTCCAAAGGTTTAATGGCACATGGGTATTTCATATACGAGGCTTGGTTGAAATATGACGTTGTGTTCAGTGCCAAAGGATTAATGGCACATGGGAAATAATTACCATGTGACGACTTGGTAGATCGATGAGAAACCACTCATGAGTATGGAATGGTCATAAAGTAGCATGCATGGTTGGTTGCATGGTTTTGAGTAATGGTTGGGTAAGCTGATATAGGGATATTGGGAAATGGTTGTAAAGGTTGTTTGGTTATTTTTCTGGAAAAATATCTTGCTGGAAAAATTGTTTTCAATTGCACTTGTATGGTTTTGGTAATGAATGGTTTTGGAAACTTGTGTATATTTAGTTTTAAACTACTTTTGAGAAATTGTTTTATATAAACCATTTTATATAATTGTTTCTAACTCTTCTATCCTAGTGGCATGAGTAGGGAAGTCATTGGAAAAAACCTATTGAGTTTTATACTCACCCTTGATTTGGAACTTTGGTGCTTTTGCAGATTCTATCTTCTGGGATAGGGGAAAAGGTAATGTTTCATGTGTGTTTAGAACTACCTCGTGATGTTGGTCTATTCAGATATTTTGGAGCTTGGAGCATGTGTAGCATGGAGTCTTGAGGTCTTTGGAGAGTCTTGTGTATTTTATCCGCTGTGTACTTTGATACTTGGTTATCCTTCTATTGTTGCTTACTTTGATGTGGTTTTGAGTGCATGAAGTTGTTGAGTTGTCTTTTATTTGTTCATGCATCATATAGTGAATTTTTGGTTATGGTTTGTAGTTTTATTGGTTTATTTCCTAAAGGGTAAATCGTCCCCCACTTGTATTTGAAACCCTTCGGCATTTATTGCCAGCCTTTGGCATCTTGGGGATGTCACTTAAGGCCTAGTAATGACTCGTTGTACTCTCAAGCCAATGAGAATTGGTAGGTCATTACAAATGGTATAAGCTTGTTCGGTTCTTGCCTAACAAGTAGTCATTGATGTTCCTAGTTTTGGAGATGAAATCCCTTCTTGTCTATTCCATGGGTGGGAATCTTAGAAAGGAGTAGGATTGTCAAAACATGAAATATATAGCATAAAAGGACATAGCTAACCATTTTATGCTGAACTTCAAGTTACTAGGGAGTTGGGTAAATAAGTGTTTGGAGACACTTCTAGGATTTTGAAATCTCATTATCATGGGTTTATCCAATGAGACGAGCATGACATGAATTATAGAGGAATGACTTCCCACTAGGAGTGCATACATCATTTCGAGAAATGATCATTTTTTTTAAAAGTATGGAATTAGTTTTCAAATAAAAGATTTTGAAAAAGAGAATGATTAACGTATTTTAAAAATGGTTTAATTTTCAAAAGCATGTGAAGTGGTTTCAAATATAGTTGAACATGGGAAAAATGATGATTTGGAAAACAATTTTGTGATAGTCGATGTGATACAATTTGAAATGATAAGCCAACAGTTGATAGAGAGTGAGATTAACAGAGTTTGTTGTTAATGGCACCTGCTAGGCATCGTCGAAACCAACCTAAAGAATCTAAGGAGAATGTGGTTTCACCTGAACCACGTGTGAACCAAGAGCTGGATCAGAGTATTGTCCAAGCTTTTCAAGCTGTGGATATAGGGAACCATAGGAATGATCCACGACATGTGGATCATACCATCCAGTTTATGAAGCATAATCCACCTAATTTCTGGGGTGATTCCAAACTTGAGAAGGTGGAGGTGTGGTTATGTATGATGAATCATATCTTCGACTTCATCAGCACACCAATAGATCTAAAGGTCAAACTAGTGATGTATATGATCGAGGATCTTGCATGTCAGTGGTGGGATTTAGTGGTGCAGGCTAAATTGGATGAAGGACTTACATGGGTGGATTTTGAGGAATTTTTCAACAAACAATTCTATCCTCACACGTTCAAGATCCAGAAAATGAAGGACTTCTTCAGCCTGAAACAAGAGAGTCTCTTTTTCACAGAGTATGCAGCTAATTTCACGAACTTAGTACACTTTGCACCAGAATTCGTGGCAAGTGCCTCTTTGAAGGCACACATCTTTGAATCAGGGCTACGATAGGAGATTCGACCGAAGATTGCAGTACTTTGTCTTATAGACTATACAGAGATGGTGAACATAGTGACTGTGGTTGAACGTGATATCTCGGGATCTATGGGAGGAGGCATGATGATACCTACAGGAAATTGTGGGAACTCAACCGCTGGGAACAAGAGGAAAAGGGACACCTATTTCCATGGTGCAAGTGGAAATCAGAACCCGACAGCTAGATCAGTAAACCTTCCTCCATGAACCCAGATCAAAGAAGGTTTCTTTCAATGTGGTTTTCTTGAACACATAAAGAGAGATTGTATGGAACAACCTAGAGCATGTCATAATTGTAACAATATGGGACATCTTCAGTGCTATTGTCCCAGTGTTCCAAGGTCAGATGCTCGAGACACTTCTCAGCTATCACAAGCATCATATGCTTCGATTGGACAAGGACAGCAGAATCAGTCTCATCAATAGAGTATATCTAGCCATGATGATTCTAGAAATACCATGAATCCTCAACCAGGGAAACCTCAACAAGGAAACAAGGAGAATAGTATAGTGAAGAGGCAATTGTATGGAGTTGAGCAGATGATTGCTGATGATCAGGCTGGACTATCTATAGTGAGAGGTACGATTATTTTGAATTCTACCTTTGTGTAAGTGTTGTTTGATATTAGTGCATCACATTACTTCATCACTTCTCGTGCTATTAACTTGCTATGTTTAAAACTAGAAATGATGCCTTCTCTTTTGAAAATACAAACTCCTATTGGTGAAATAGAATGTCAAGCCTTTGTGTGTAGAGCATGTGTTATAACCGTTGATGGAGTTGAGCTAAAATGGGACTTCTCGATGTTGGATATGGATGTCTATGATGTAATCCTGGGTATGGATTGGCTGAAAACATTCAAGGCTCAAATCGACTGTTATAAGAGAACAATTAGTTTTATAACTGAGGACGACATCGAGCAGCTCTTTAGAGGAGAGAGGATTGTAAAGAAAGGTGAAAAGAGCTTGTTGGAACTAATGGTGGTAATGATATCTTACCAATTGGAAGCATTGAATTTGGAATCAATAGAAGAGATCGAGGCAAATATTTTTCCAGCTGCTGTGGATCAATTTTCAGATGTCTTTCCCAAGAACTTCTCAGGGTTACCACCTCTAAGGGAAGTGGAGTTTACGATTGATCTCCTTCCAGGGAATAGTCCTATTTACCTTCCATATTATAGGATGGAACCGATAGAGTTATGATAATTGAAAGTTCAGTTAGAGGAGCTGGAAAGAAAGGGTTTCATTCGACCAAGTACGTCTCCATGGGCAACACTGGTTTTGTTCATGAAGAAGGAAGATGGAACTCTTCAGTTGTGTGTTAATTATCATAAGCTTAACCAAGTTACGATAAATAATATATATCCACTTCCATGAATTGATGATCTATTAGATCAATTAAGGGGAGCTTAGTGGTTCTCCAAGATTGAATTTCGATCAGGATATCACCAATTGAGAGTTAGGAAAGAGGATATTCCAAAGATAGCTTTCAGAAGTAGATATAGACACTATGAATATGTAGTCATGACTTTAGGTCTAATAAATGCACCAACAGTCTTCATGGAATTGATGAATCAGATATTTTAAAAAATATCTGGATTCTTTTGTTGTGGTGTTTGTGAATGAAATTTTGGTCTATTCAAAGACAAGGGATGATCATGAGGTGCACTTAGAAATAATGTTACAAATCTTGAGAGATCATCATTTGTATTCCAGATTATTAAAGTGTGATTTTTGGATACATGAAGTACGTTTCCTTGGCCATGTAATTTCTGAGAAAGGCATTTCTTTTAATCCTAAAAAGATAAAAGCCATTATCTCTTGGCAACCACCTAAGAATGTGTTTGAGATACAAAGTTTTCTTGGTCTAGATGGTTACCACCGATGCTTTGTGCATGATTTCTCATGACTAGAATCACCAATGATAGCTCTGACAAATAATAATTCTCCATTACAATGGATGGAGGAATTCCAGAAGTCTTTCTAGGAACTGAAAGTTCATCTTACATTGGCACCTATCTTGATCTTTCCAGAATCAGGACCGGGGTATGTGATGAATTGTGATGATTCAGGATCAGGGTTGGGATGTGTTCTCATGCAAAGAGATCACGTGGTTGCTTATGGTTCAAGGTAGTTGAGGGTGCATGGTAAGAATTACCCAACACATGATTTGGAGTTAGATGCAGTCATCCATGCTCTGAAAACATGGAGACATTATCTCTTTAGTGAGAAATTTATTATGTTTACGGATCACAAAAGCTTGAAACACATTTTCTCACAGCGAGATTTGAATCTGAGGAAAATGAGATGGATGGAGTATCTCCAAATGTTTGACTTTGACTTGATATACACACCAGGGAAAGGAAATTCAGTAGTGGATGCATTGAGTAGAAAGTCACATGCTCAGTTGGCGAAAGAAGCTTCAGATGAATGGTAGTTGATGTCAGTCTTAGTCAACTTGCATGTGGAATGTGAAGACCGAGGTGATGTTATGATTTTCTTTTCTGCTACGCTTGTTTCTGATTTAGTAAAAATGATCAAAGAGGAACAAATATCTGATGCAAAATTTCTGTTTGTAAGTTCAAAACTTAATGGTGGGGAGACCATTGAGGGCTGGAAACTTGATGGGGGTTCAATTTTGTGTTTTAGAGATCATATGGTTTTACCTATGGTTTTTTAGGAAAAAATCCTTCATGATTACCACCATTCAATATGGTTTGTACAACCAAGTACACAAAATATGTATAAGGCATTGAAGGCACAATTTTGGTGGAGCGACATGAAAAGGAAGGTAACCGAGTTCGTCTTGCGATGCTTAACTTGTCAGCAGGTTAAAGCAGAGAATCAGAGACCAACTGGTATGTTACAATCTTTTCCCATCCTAGTGTGGAAATGGAATCAAATAGAAATGTTTTTTCTTACAGGTCTTCCAAGAATGGTCTAGAAACACGATGCCATTTGGGTGATAGTGGATCATCTAACCAAGTCGGCCCATTTCATCCCTATTTGTGAAACTCATACGGTGGAGGATATTTCAAAAATCTATATCCGATAATTGGTAAAGAGTAATGGTATACCAGTGTCAATAGTCTCAGATAGAGATCCGAGGTTCACATCTCATTTCTAGAAATCATTACAGCAATCCCTTGGAACTCAGTTGACTATGAGCACTACGTATCATCCTCAAACAGATGGACAATTCGAGCGGACAATACAAACATTGGAATACATGTTTTGAGCTTGTGTAATGGATTTTGGTGGCTCATGGGAGGAGCATATACCCTTAGTGGAGTTATCATACAATAACAGCTATCAAGAATCAATACGCATGGCTCTGTTTGAAGCATTGTATGGGTGTCCTTATTGTTCTCCACTATGCTGGGTGGAAATGGGTGAAAATTCACTAGTTGGGCCAAGACTTGTCCAAGAAACAATAGATAAGATCCATTTTATTAGAAACAGGATGGAGACAGCTCAGAGTCGTCAGAAATCTTATGTTGATCACCATCGAAGACCGTTGTCGTTCGTTGTGGGTGATCATGTATTCTTGAGGATCTCTCAAAGGATTGGACATCATCATTTCTAGAAGCAGGTAAAGTTATCTTTGAGATACATTGGACCTTTTGAAATACTGGAACGGGTTGGAAAGGTGGCATATTGGTTGGCATTACCACCACAGTTTAGTTCAGTGCATAATGTGTTCCATGTATCCTAGTTGAAAAAGTATCACCCTGATCCTGGCCATGTGATCAAATGGGACCACATTGAGCTAGAATCGAATGCATAAATGATACATATTCCAGTGTGGATCATGGATAGAAAAGATAAAATTCTTGCATGAGAAAATCATCGGCTTAGCGCAGGTTTTATGGCAACATGGTCAGATTCAGGAAGAGACTTGGGAATGTGAGAAGGAAATGAAAGAGTAGTGTCCAGAACTCTTTTTGGCCAGCAAGGGATTTCTACTTTTGGAGGATAGAAATGCCAATGGTGAGGAGAACGTAGTACCCCAGTTTCGAGTACATAACCCCCTTTCCTCATGTTTTTTTTAATTGGTGTGTCTTTGATTGGGTTTCCATAAAATAGATAAAAAAGAGAGTTTCCATAAAATATAGAGTTTCCATAAAATAGAGAGTTTCTATTAAATAGATAGTTTCCATAATATAGAGAGTTTCCATAAAGTGGTGTGTTTCCATAAAGTGGGGTGTTTTCATAAAGTGGGGTGTTTCCATAAAGTGGGTTGTTTCCATAAAGTGGGGTGTTTCCATAAATTGGGATGTTTCCATAAAAAGGAAAAAAGGTGAAGTATGGAAGAATCTGAGGTTTTTTTAAGGAGTGTTGGGACCAAAAGTAAGGTGTCATGATCTATACACAGTTGGCACAAACCATGTGGTCAAATCTTGCGCAGAGGTCAAATCTAGATCCTATTTTCTAGGATCTTACTCAATTTTGCTCTATTTATTTCGTTTTGGATTAAAAATGCCCCTAATTCGATATTACTCTCCCTAGAAGGATGAATAACCCTCCCCACACGAGGTGAAACCATTCTGAAGCTTTCCCTTGGTAATTTTGAGTTTGATTCTTGAGGTATGTCACCATTCTTTACGGTTTTGTCATGTTTTCTTAGATATGATTAGATTTACTTTTCCGATATCCATTCTTTCTCAGATATGAACCTATAGTGGGTATATCTACATTTTTGGATGCCAAATATTTCAATGTTTAGTGTCTATCTTTCTAGGACAAGAGATCTAAGGCCACTCTTGGAGAATCGACCCACTTGTGCGTTCTTCGTTTGTTGTTAAAGTTTCATCAAAACCTTTGAGGTAGGTGGCTTCTCTCTCAACTACTCTTGTTAGAATTGATTGGATTAGATTAAAATTGTTTTATTAATTGTGAAATGCATGAAAAAATATTCATTTATCATGATTTATGGTTTTTGTGAAATTGCATGATCTTTGTGAATATTTGTGCAAAAGGGGGTTTAATTTAAAATGATGATTTTAAATTGTGGATTTTCTAGAATTTCTAAATGGTTGATGAAAAAGGGGTTTTCTATAGAAATGTTTTTCAATAAAAATGGAGTTTTATTAAAATGGTTTGGATTTGAAATGGTTTGGAATTGAAATGGTTTTGATGGAAATAGTTTTCAATAAAAAGGTGTTTTTATTGAAAGGTTTATTTTGGCTTGATCGTTGGGAATATGTGTTGTGTGTTCATATTGCATATACGGGGCTTGGTTGAAATATGACCTTTTTCTCAGTGCCAATGGTTTAATAGCACATGAGAATTTCATATACGGGGCTTGGTTGAAATATGACCTTGTGCTCGGTGCCAAAGGATTAATGGCACATGGGAAACAATTACCTTGTGACGACTTGGTAGATCGATAAGAAACCTCTCTTGAGTATGGAACTGCCATAACATAACATGAATGGTTGGTTTCATGGATTTGAGTAATATTTGGGTAAAGTGATATAGGGATATTGGTAAATGGTTGTAAATATTGTTTGGTTATTTTTCTGGAAAAATATCTTGCTGAAAAAATTGGTTTCAATTGCACTTGTATGGTTTTGGTAATGAATGGTTTTGGAAACTTGTGTATATTTAGTTATATAAACTGTTTTTTAGAATTTTTTTATATAAACCATTTTATATAATTGTTGCTAACTCTTCTATCCTAGTGGCGTGAGTATGGAAGTCATTGGAAAAAACCTACTGAGTTTTATACTCACCCCTACTTTGGCACTTTGGTGCTTTTACAGATGCTATCTTCCGGGATAGGGGAAAAGGTAATGTTTCATACGTGTTTAGCACTACCTCGTGATGTTGGAATTTTCAAAGATTTTGGATCTTGGAGCATGTGGAGAATAGAGTCTTGAGGTCTTTGGAGAGTCTTGTATAGTTTATCTGATGTGTACTCTGATACTTGGTTATCCTTTCGTTGTTGCTTACTTTGATGTGGTTTTGAGTGCATGAAGTTTTTGAGTTGTCTTTCATTTGTTAATTCATCATATAGTGAATGTTTTTTATGGGTGGTAGGTTTATTGGTTTATTTCCTAAAGGGAAAATCATCCCCCACTTGTATTTGAAACCCTTCGACATTTATTACCAGCCTTTAGCATCTTGGGGATGTCGCTTAAGGCCTAGTAATGACTCGTTTTACTCTCAATCCAATGAGAATTGGTGGTTCATTACAACATATAAATAAATAATAATTTAATTGAGGTAAGTAGAGAATAAGAGTAACCCGAATCAAAGTGGAGGTTCGGGTAGAAAACTCTTACCTTGAAATCCTATGCCTGGATAATCCCATAATCACAAACATGGTTTCTTTAAGAAAAAATTTACATTTAAATCCTTCATAATAGCTTGTAAAGAAAATATTAATTATCCCAAGAATATCCCCCAGGAGTGTCAAACCAGGTGCGTAGTAAGGTCCGTTGTCGTGTACCAGGATACCCCTGGTCAATCCCAAAACTCCTTGTCAGAGTTTTCACTCCTAGGTACATCTGTACCAGAACCACGTCCAATTTTAGTATCCAGATAGGGATGTATTTTCTAGAAATATCTACATAATATATTCCTTACCAATATTCCATGATGTTCTTGTATGTTTATCCTCAAATACTATCTTAGGGTTTTCCCTAATCTAAGTTTTCTAAATCTAGTTTCCAAGTTTTCTACTAAACTTCCTTTGATACCAACTGTAAGGACCCGACCCTAGTTGCCCAAAACCAATGCCTTATTTTATTACATTAGAATATAAACAAGGAATATGAATCCCAAAGGACCGAGTATTTTAGTATATTTGGAAACAAGATACATACATAAGTTCAACATTACAACTTGAAATTAAATACATCATATAAGTTTTATTGGGAACATCCACAACTATAAGTTTATCCTTACAGGTCAATCATAATAAAATTCTTCATGTCCTGATAAAATGAAACATAAGAAAGGGGTGAGATCAAATACTCATTAAGGGTAAGAAATACAGTGGAAGATATCATAAACATAAACATTAAGCACAATGAATAACTAAAAACACATGCCTTTAACAATAAACTTGAACACATTATGGCAGGAATAAGAGCTGAATAAATAATTCCATAATAAAACAAAATTATGGGTATTATACTAGTAGAATAACCACATGAAATATCAATACAATTTTCATAATTAGGGAATAAATAACGTGGGACATCATAACCATACCTTCAAGGCCCCATTCCAAGACCATAAATATTCATTTTGTTAAGGCCTCGTGCCAAGACCATAGTTTGTCTCATGAGACCTACCGATGCACCGAGGGGCTATAGTGGTACCCACCCGAAACTTACGAAGTCCAATTCATTCCTCATATTAATGGGGATAAACATAAATAACATATAAAATCATATTGAAACTAATATATGAAATGTAAATAACTTTCCCTAAACATTAAGCATAAACACTAATCATTCAGAGTAAATTGGTGAATGATTTTAAGATAGAACAACCACAGTCAAAATAATCATTAACTATTCAATTAAATATGGTATATGATATCATAAAATATGAATCCCAATAATACATAAGGATTAATAAGAGTGTTGAAATAAATGAAGACACTCTTATAAAATAATTGAGTAATTATTGAGATAAATACTCTTTTACTTTGAAAAGAAGAGTTATTTTTTAAAAATATTTGTATAAAAACATAAGTAAAGTATGATAGTATTTTCATAATAAAGTGAGTGATTTTATAAAGATAATGGTTTCCAAAAACAGATTATAGAGTTCCCTTGAAAATAGGTAAGAATTTGAGAAATTCTCTTGAATCGGGCTTGTATTACGAGAAGAATTTTTGAAAGATCCTTTTAAAACATATAAATCCCCATAAATGAATGTAGGATTTTGGTTTGTACACATATATAGAACATTATCAAAGAATATATTAGGAGTAAATATGAATAAATAATAATTTAATTGAGGTAAGTAGAGAATAAAAGTAACCCAAATGAAAGTGGAGGTTCGGGTAGAAAACCCTTACCTTAAGTCCATTGGTGTTCCTCAATTGATATTAATGACATAAATAATCAAATTTAGGTTCATAAATTAATGTTTAAATAACTTTCTCTACATGTAATTTATTTATTAAAACCTTATTAGGTTCATTCATGGCCTTTTTATGGGTTAAGAGATCCAATTTTATTGTTTGGGAGTATTTTATTCCTTGGTTTTCATGATCAGTTTACTTATATTCATGTACGGATAAACATTTAGAATGAGAATGGTTATCCAAAATATAAGTTTTATGTTAGCAGTGAATATACAGAATATTAAATGGTTATAAAGTTCATTTTTTTATTAGGAGTGAAGATGAATCATTATATAAAACTTTAATGACAATTATTTGGGTTAATTGGTAGTTCTTGATCACAACAAAATATTTTTGATTTATAAATTAATATCATGTGTACAAAAGGATTAAAGAACCTTAAATAAGTTATAATACATATATTATTGTCTATTTCAACCATAAAAATTATTTCACGACCAGAATTGAATATGGTAATAGAAATTGAAAACCCGTTGTCCTTGAATTTGATAAATTAACACATCTCAGATGGTATTTTCATTTCTTGTATAAAAGAAGGGGAAAGGAGAGATGATGAAGAATTATTACTTAATCATGAAAAAATTCCAGTACATGTATGGTACTGGAGTCATCACAACATTTGGATGAAAGGAGGTTAGGAAAGAAAAAGAAAATAAAGGAACTTGAAATAAAAGAAATAAAAAGAGGAATTTATCTCTTAAAGTAATATTCCGTGAGAGCCTCTTTAGGGGAGAGGTTTTGGTATTTCTATGAGAACAAGGGCTTCTAGACATGGGGTGGTGGGGATATTTTGAGGATATTTGTGGAGAATTTATACAAGGCACAGGGCTTTATAGGAGTGAAGAGAAAATGGAGTGAGGGGGGGGGGGTTATAGTGGAGGAGAGGAGGGTTTTCCAATTATTTTACTCTTTATTTTATTATTTCTCTCAAGAAAACCAATAGTGTTGATTCATGTGACCCATAATAGTAATAAGTGCATGTGAGTTCGAACCTAGTGGGATTACATCATCCTTACATCACTTATAACCTAATAAATCATGTATTTAGCATTTATTGTAAATTATCATATTTTACTATTCACCCAAAATTCAAGTATTTTAGAAAAATAAATTTTCTTACCCCAACCATTTTTAAACATATAGAATTAAAAAATGAAATCCATTTTTTTAAAATAATTTTCTAATTATTTTAAATTTAATTTTTAAATAAAATCATAATTTATTCCAAAAAAACAACTTTAAAACTATAACTCATTTTATAACACCTTGAGAAATTAATCAGGGTCCCATAAAATTATCTTATAACCATAAGAAAGTAAAGTAAAAATTTATTACTACATTTTATGAAAATAAATTTCCATTTTAAAATTTTAAATTAATCATAAAATTGTAATTAAAATATTTATGACATACAAAAATACCAATACTTATACTATGATCGTTTTTTCACTTATAAGATGTCTAAATTATATTTATACACTCATGGGTGAAGTTTCTATTTTTTGGATGATTTACTATTCATTACTATTCATAAGAGTAACATTACTATTCATAAGGTTATGTTACTATTCATAAGGGTATGTTATTATTCATCAAAAATTAAGTGTGTCTTATCAGACTCTAGATATCTTACTGAACGCAACTGTGTATGTCAGTTTTTTGAAATTCAAATCACAGAGGTGAAAAAATTATGTTTATTGGCTAGGTTAAAACAAAGTGGTGTTTTGTAGAGACTCAGTGTTTCATTCATTCAATATTAAATTTATTTGAAAAATCTTGTGGTGTTACAATGGTAATCGCTGGTGGCCTTCCTCTTGAACAACCTTGTGAAGAAAATCAGAAAGCTTTATTGAGGTAGGGGATCCTTTATTTATCATCTAGTTTTATCATGTGGGAGGGGTACATGTTTTTTTATCTTTTGAAAAGATGTTATGAACCTACTTAATGAAGATAATGAATTTTTAATATGAAAATTTATAAGGGAAGGGGTATGTAATTTCATGCTTTGCATCTTTTTGATACCATTGATATTGTGATTGTATGGGCTTGACACCTTGTTGAAAACTGTAGCTATTGGTTTTTTTGCACAATAGTTGATGAGTTGTGGAACCCTTATTGTGGGATTGATTGAAATTACCTTTAATAAATAGATAACCTCTTATATTTGGATAATAAATTGGTTACACATATAAATTATGGATTGTGTGAGAATTATCTTAAAATAAAGAAGTGGAATGTGATAAAATCCTCTTGATAAATATGAAAAATGTTATGTGAATGTATGAAAGTGTGAAGTGTGGTTGTGAAGTGTGGTTGTGTTGTGGGGTGGTGATATGATGAGAAATGGATGTGGTACATAGTGGTTGTGATGTGTGGTTGTGTTGTGGGGGCATATGTGATGAGTTGTGTGGTTGTGAAATGGGGAAATTGTGATGGAAAAGTGGTGGTGATGTGGATATTATGACAAGAAGGTGGATATGGCTATGTTATGGTGGTAGTGTGGGATTGTTGGAATGGGGAGGATGTTTGTGTTGTGTGGTGTTGTGTTATGCTAGTTTCATGGATAGTATGAGAATTAATTGGTTAATGAATGAATAAATTAAAATGGGTTGTGTGGTTCAATATGGTCAATGTTTAATGTGAAATTAATGGGTTATTTAAATTGAATTATTTTATAATGGGAATTATTATAAAATAGTTTAATTTTGAAAAGAATGTGGAATGTGGCTTGTGGCCTATGGCTTGTTGTGTAGTGCTGTGCATTTAGTGGTGGTGACGAAAGTAGCGGTGTTGTGAGGTTGGGTGGGGACATTGTGAATTGGTATAAAAACCTTTTTGTGAAACCATATGATGGTATTGTGTGTGGATATATATATATATACATTATATTTCCTTGTGATCTCTATATGTGCCTCACCCATGTCGAGAACTTTGTGCCGAAGAGAAAATGTTTTGGGGGTGTTTTTCCCAACATCCCAGTGGAAGGATGAATGGATGAATACCTAATCTTTCCTGCTCTCTCTTATAGGTGATGTTGACATGCATGAGTTGTGATGTCTATAGTTTAAAAGTTCATTGTGGTTATGGTTGGTGAGTTAATGAGATGGATTATGGTGGGGTTCATGCATAGTAGGATGAGGATACGAGGTTGATATCCTACATGTTCATGATACCCTATGACTCTATTTATGTGGTTGTGACATGTTGTGATGACCCATGTGTCTGTGGGTGGGGTGTGGTGTGATGTGATGGACCAAATGTCTTCAGGTGAGATGTGATGTGATGACTAGTTTCATATGGGGTACTTGGAATGATTTGATAACCCATGTGTGTTTAGGCAAGGTTTCTATTTGGAAGATGTGGGAGCACCATATGATGTTGAGGTGTGAGAGTGGAAAACTAGTGGGAAAGCAGTGAAGGATACCCTTTTTATCAATATTATTCTTATTATGTTACTATACTTGGATGTGTTATTTGGTGAACGTGTCTTGGTGAAGATGAGATTGGTTAGTTGACTTGTTTAGGTGTTGTTTGGTTATATTGTTTCTCACTGGTGCATTAGTATGATATTTTCACATGTGCATGAGAGACTTTGGAGTTCCTACTGAGTATACTTGTATTATTAACCCATGTATATAAACTTATTTTTAGGTTTCTAGGAGGTCTATGTGGACCATGATGGACATTACCAGCTCAGAACTTTGGAGATTTTATTGATTCACTTCCTTAGTACTTTCCTTTTGGGTATTTATTTGGAGACTTATATCTACATTTTTTTTACCTTATAAATGCACCATGGAATGGTTTTGGTTTTCTTTATCTTATTATATGCCATGGAGTTGATTGATTTTTGATATCCTATCTCCTAATTATAATGAACCGATCTTTTAAAAATAAATCCACCTTTGTGATTAAGTTAAATGCCCTATTATGTATTATGGTTATAGAAAAAACATGCACTTATTTAGTTTTATTATATTATATTAGAATTAAAAGACCATTAAGCATTATAATTATTAATCATATAGTTTTTGAAAGTATAAATATAGGATTTTAAGAAATCCAATTGACACAGAAAAAGGAAGTGATGGCCTCAACCAGTAGGATCACACCCCATAGAGACCATTTATTAGAGATTCCAAGGGAGATATCATCACTGAGATTTACCATTTACTAATCCCAAGTTAAGATTCAATAACTAAATCATGAATGGAACCGTTTACGGGAGAAGTTCAAGCTCATTGAGATCACGACCCAAACCATGTACACCGAACCACCCCATGAAAATATTACCATCACACACATTACCCTTAGGGAGTTTTCTAATGTGATAAAGGAATATGTATCAATACCATAATCATATAAATATTTATATTGCATTCTCAATAGAATAATGTCTATATTTACTTCTTATTTTTGTTACTTTATAAATGATTTTGACTTTGATACGATAAAACAAAAATTGTATTTTTTGGGTAATATGTAATTTCAATCAAGACATTCTTTTGATGAATTAATGGATTAAAACAAATATTTTAATAAAATACTTTTTATTAAATATAAATAATAATATAATTTTTATGAAGTCAAATGTAATTTTTATAAGGGTTTAAAATCTGTTTTTATAAAAAACCCAACATTTCTCAATAAATGTAAATTCTTGTTTTAAAAGTGAAAATTTACATATTTAGAAAATTATTTTGATAAAATAAATATATTTTTTGGAATTATCACGTCAAAATTATCCAACAATGATTTTTTCATAATTTTCTGAGATAATCAAATTTTCTAGTAAAAATTAAATATGATATAAATATATAGCAGGTATTATGACATCATAATGATCTAAAAATGATGTGATAAATTCTATAAAGGGTATCCAAAACCAAATATATGTTTCTACTTTAAAATAACATGTTTTTAGGTTATTTTATTAATTTTATAAAGACTTTATGAAACCTATATTATATTTTAAGGTTTTAAAATCAATTCTTCATAAAAAAGACTCACTTCCACATAACCAAGGGAAATATTTTACTAAGTTTGGACCTTGAACTTATAAAATAATCAAAAAAATTCTATTTAGAAGAAACCATGGGAAAAAACCATGTTAAGGTTTGTGGTTTGTATTATTTTATTGTATAGAGTCGAAAACCTAAGTTTAGAAAATAATAAAGAACTCCCCTCTATCTTCCTATATAAACCCACCCAAGATCCCATTACTCTTCACTCAAAAAACATTTACAAAATTATTAATATTACCTAAAAAATCTATATTCCTAGCAAGTTCCCCCCAATATCTCAATAATCTTCTTCCAAGCTTTTGTAATCACCCTCTCAAGGTAAGGGATCTCACTCTCTTCTTTTCAATTCAAGAACCTTCTTTGTATTTAGCCTTTTAAATCTAATTTGGTTATGTTGAAATGACCTTATAAATACCCCTTTACTGACCAATTGATTTAATAATAATTATATATCATTTATCCATCTCATTATATCATTTACCTAAGCTGTTACTATGCCAAAATTTAGTACGAGATCCTCTCATTTCCCTTTTTATTCAAGCATCTTCTTCATTTTATACCTTTTATTTTCAAATCCTAATATTGAGAAATATTTTTACATATCCCTCTTACTATCCATTATATTTTAAAATTATTATAGACCCCTTTACCTCTCATTAAACCATTTTATGAATCTTTAAGTACTGTCGTTTTTCTATAAAAAATTTCAATGTGATTTTTGCATACCAAACCTTTGTATTGTGAATACCATGATATTTTCACTCAAGTGTATTCAACTAGACATAAATACATATATTTTATTGGTAAATTCCATTTATTCATTCCACACTTCTTTATCATATAAATTAATGTGATGAAATATGGTCCTATATTTAATGATCTATGTGGCACACTTATGTTAACATGCTATATCATGCCTCTTTATTAATTTTTATAATTCTCACCCCTATTATGTCCTATTTTAAATTCCTATTATATAACATGTAATACTTTCTTCATGTTATACTTTGTTTATTCCCTTACAATATTTTATATCCCACCCCTTTCCTATGTATGTCCCCAGGTTATCCCATGTATTTTTTGAAGATCAATGATTTATAAGAGCATGTTAAGGAATATTTCAATAATGTTGCTGTATCCCATGTTCAAGATGTTATTATATGTACCTAATTACCAAAGAAACTATACTTCATGATATTTTTGGTTTTTATTATTATTATTATTATGTAATAAGTTATGAATTAATGTGTAATAAGGACAAGGGTTTTCATAGTTGGTATCAGAGGAAAATTAAGAAATCTAATCCTTGGGAACTATCACGTGTTAGTGTTAGAAAAATAATAGATATATTCACAAGGGCTTAATAAGGAAATTTATTCCACTGGGGATGGTGGTGTGTCCCACCCAGGAGGTATAGCCGCCCATGAAGTGCCCTGATATGTAACGACCTAAACTTTTATTAATGAAAATTCCTCTTAATCTGATTAAATGTATTATTATGTAAAATGGGTATATAAAACATATACAATTATTTGGTTTTATGTTTTTAGATTTTAAAATAATGTTAATAAATTTTACCATTGCTAATATAGTCATTGAATAATGATCACATGATTAGTATAAATTTAGGCCTTTAACAAATCCAATTTACTCTAAAAAAGGAAGCGATGACCTCATATAGTAGAATTTCTCCATACGAAGTCCATTTATCAGAGCTAGGAAAGGAGGTAGCGTCACTGGGCTTCGATCTTGACCAACCCCAAGCTGAGCTTAAACACATTAAGATTGAGCAGAACCGCCTATAGGAGAAGTGGAAGTTAATAGAGATTACCACCCCAACGATGTTATCTAAGCCTCCCTAAGAGTCTGTCACCATAACACACCTTACCCATAGGTCATATGCAGGTGTTATAAGGGGTTATATAACAAGACCTTAACACTATGATTATGTACATTATTTTTTTATAGAGAACATACATTCATTTTATTATTGATAATTTGTAAATAGTTTTTAAAGAAAAAAAATAGTATTTTTAGTTAATATTCAATTAAAAAATCTATTTTGATAAATTAATTTATTTCTAAATTAAATAATATTTTAATGAAATATTATTACTAAATTAATTTTTATTAAATATAAATTATTGTATAATTTTTATGAATACAATTGTAATTTTTATTAAGGTTTGAAAGCTGTTTTTGTCAAAACCCATGATTTTTTTATAAATGTAGGTTTTTATTTTAAAAGTAAAAATTCACATATTTAGAAAATTATTTAGATAAAATTAATATCAATTTTGGATTCAAGACTTTGAAATTATCTAATGGTGAATTTTTCATAATTTTCTGAGTGTCGAATTTTTTGGGTAAAAATTAAATACCGTTTAATTATATAATGTGTTTTGTGACATCATAATGATCCAATAGTGATTTCATAAAATAATATAAATGGTATGTTAGTCCAATATATGTTTTACCTTTAAAATAATGTTATTTTAGGTTTGTTTGATTTATTTTAAAAAGCTTTAGTGGACCCTCCAAAACTTATAAAACATTTTAACTTTTTAAAATGATTTCCTTGAGAGTGTGACTCACCTCCACATAAGCGAACCTAATATTTTAATAAGTTTGGATATTGTCCATATAAAATAATTTTTTACACTCCCCTTTGGAAAAAACTATGGGAAAAAACCATGTGATGGTTTGTGGTTTTGATTAGTTTAATGTGTGGTGTCCAAAACCTAAATAATAAAGAATTCCACCCCTTTTCCTATATAAACCCACCCAAGCTCCCACTTATTCTTCACTCAAACCATTTAGAGATCGACCAAACTCTGAATAATCTCTATATAATCCTCCCAAGGATTCCCAAGCTCCCAAAAAGCCTCTCTCAATCCTCTCCCAATCCTTTGGATCACACTTCCATGTAAGGGATTTCTTCCTTTCTCATTTCTGTTCAAATTTCATTATATTGTTATACCCTTTTGTTTTCAATTAAAAATGTCAGGGTATGATTTAGAACCTCCCCCATAATTCCCTAATCATTTTTAATGATTATATACCTCTTTATCTCTCATTAAATCCTCCCATTCACACCCATTACCATGCCAAAATTCTGTATTGAATTTCTATCTTCTCATTTGCATTCAAGAAATTATTTTATATTATGCATCTAAATTCCATTAATTATATTGGTAAATGTATCTATATGACCACCGAAATGTTAATTTCATGTAAATATGATGATATAACACTTTCTCTCTCATCAACCATTTTTATGAATTCTTATGTCATGCCATTATGCTGCCGAAATTGCACCGCGATTCTCCAAGACAAAGTCATTATGTAGTGAATACCATGCCCATTTATCTATAAAGGGTATTCACCTTTATGCACATTTTCTTATTGATTATAGAGTTTCATGTATGAATTCTAAATTCCTTTATCATAGAATAAATGATGATATTTAATGAATCCATGTTGTATGATATTTGTGGCACACTTATGCATGAAATTAAATGATTAAGAAGGGTGCGCCCTGATTATAGCATCCCACCTTTTTATAACATAAACTTTCATTTCATTACACAAAACTGAGGATCTTTAAGGTTTAGTGTCTTGGAAACCAGGAACATAAAACATGAAAACATAAAAAATTCTTCTTAAACACTTGAAAGGCTTATCCTCATGTTCATCCTAGGTTCATTACTGCATCTCATAACCTGGGGAAATACATCAAAAGAAAGGGTGAGCAGAAGGCCCAGTAAGGGAAACAAGAGAAACATTTCACATGTGAACTTGAGATACTTCAATAAGGTCATGAAAAGAACTTTAAGGCATGAGAAAGAAATCATGAGATATATCATAATAAAAATAAAATTTTTCATAACTTGAAGATGTGGCTGCAACATTCAATATTGACAATCATTTTGTTTCACCAAGGTCCATCCTCAAGGTGTCATTAAAAATCACCAAGGTTATTCACCAAGGTATCAGTCTAAAAAGTCATCTCTAGAGATTAAGTCTTTACCCAATGCATTGGAGCGCTATCTGGGCGCACCCTTGACATGTATTTATTATTATGTGATCCACATATATCATCATCAATCATTTCATAAACAACCCATATAGCATAAAAGAAATGGGTTTCATTTCATAATCATAACGTTTTAAAAACTGCTTTAAAGACATGATCTTTATGTCACTTTAAACCCACAAAAAGGGGAAGTGGGTTTCATGTATGTAAATACCAGAATTTAAAATAGAAAATTTTGATATATATGTGAATACCCTTTTAGAAATAAGAGCTTTGAGTATTCACTTTATAACATAAAATAATTTTGAGAAAAGAGAGAGGCATTTTGAGACAAAAATTCTACAGCATAACGGCTATGTTACAAGGTTTTAGAAAACATTGAAAAGAGAGGGAACATGAGTCACCCACTCATAAATGATCCATAAAACAGTAGGGGGGCAGAATATAAGGGATTTAAGAACATGGTAATGAAATTTGAAAGATATACCATATGAAATAAAAAACATGGAAATGAGACGAAAATAAGATTTCTCTTATGAAAATTCGGCAGCCTAACGACGTCACTTAAACTTAAATAAAAAAAATATTTGACAAGATCAAATAGGGTCTCTCATAATATGATCATAAGAGATCAGTATTA
Organism: Viscum album; assembly: GCA_963277665.1. Lineage (NCBI taxonomy): Eukaryota > Viridiplantae > Streptophyta > Magnoliopsida > Santalales > Viscaceae > Viscum > Viscum album. Next base: position 69,447,960 of record OY728154.1, read on the forward strand.
TAGATATAGAGATCATACCCCAACATAATAAAAAGGAACTTGAAAGACTTGACATGAAAGTAGATCTCGAAAATGAGAAGGGTTAAAGAACCCCTTAGAAATTTGGCAGCCTAACAACGCCACTTAAAATTCAACAAAAATGAATTGATGAGATAAAATAGGGTCTCTCATCATATGATCATAAAAGATCAGTATGATAGATATAGAGATAATACCACAAAATAATAAAATTAACTTGAGAGACTTGACATGAAAATAGATCTTAAAAATGAGAAGGGTGAAAGAACCCCTTAGAAATTCGGCAGCCTAACGGCGCCACTTAAACTTCAACAAAATGAATTGATGAGATCAAATAGGTTCTCTCATCATATGATCATAAAAGACCAGTATGATAGATATATATATATCATACCCCAAAATAATAAAATGAACTTGAGAGACTTGACATGAAAGTAGATCTTAAAAATGAGAAGGGAGAAAGAATCCGTTACAAAAATTTCGGCAGCCTAATGACGCCACTTAAAACTTCATAAAACGAAATAATGAGAGTAAGAGGGGATCTCTCATTATATGAACATGAAAAGGGCATTAAGAGGAGTATAAAATAACATCCTTTAACATAAGAACATGGAGCATAAAAGAAATTACATAAAAGAGATTTCTTGAAAAGAACGAGAGAGGTCAGATCCCTTACCTTAAACGTAACTCTTAAAACTCAAAGGTTTGGACCTTGAGAGGCTTGGGGGAACCTTGGGAGGACTCCTTGGGAGGTAATGAGACCAGAAATTCGTTGGGAAAGAGTGGGGAGTCGAATGGATGAGAGGATGGCTTGGTATTTATAGGGAAAGTGAGGGGACAAGACATTAATGGCCAAGGGACACCTCATTAGTGGTTTTGGAAAAACCATGGGCTTGCCCATGGTATTTTACCATGGTATTGTCCACTTGGGACACCTCATACCTTATCTTAATATTCATAAGTCGACCATATTGATTACATACTTAATACATCATTTAATGATGTCATTAAACTCCCGTAACTTAAAAATTGTATTTTCACTATTCATCGAAAATTCAACTTTCTCAGAATAATCCCAAAATTTCACCTTAACCAAATATCAATGCTCTGATTTCAAAAATGAACTCCATTTTATAAAAATAATTTTCTAAATATTTTTAATTTATTTTTTCAAAGAAATACACTATTCACCAAAAATTCATTTTTTTTTTCAGAAAAATCCCCAAAAATCACCTTAACATAATATCGATGCTCTGAGTTCAAAAATGAAATCCATTTTGTAAAAATAATTTTCTAAATATTTTTAATTTAATTTTAAATTTAAAAACACTATTCACCAAAAAAAACTAATACTTGAATAATAATTTATGAAACTGTTATTTACCCATTTTATCGAATCTCATTAGTTAATCTAGGTGTCTAAATTATATTAAAACATTCTTGGGTGAAATTACTAATCCATTTGGTCACATTACTAATCCTAAGCGTAAAATCACTATTCATAATTTACTATTCATCAAAAATATAATTGATCTTATTAGACTCGAAATTTCGTACTGAACATAATTGTAGAAGACCATTTTTGGAAAATCATTACACATTTTTATTTATTTAAGGTTTACATAAACATTTTTTTAAAATATCCTTTCTCTAAAATTCATCAAAAATATGCATACTATATTTATCCGGACATTTGAAAATTCATAAACTTCATCATAAGAAGAAATCCCAATTTTATTTAAAACAAAGGATTACACCAGGCAGTTACATTCTCCTTACATAGCCCCTTATCACACCAGCATAGGACCTAAGTGTAAGGTGTGCTAAGGTGAGAGAATCCGAGGGAGGCTCGGCCAACATCGCACAAGTAGTAATTTCTATCAGTTTGAACTTCTTGCGAAGGCGATCCCGTTCTAGATTCACACGGTAAAGTTCAGCTTGGGTTTGGTCCAGAGCAAAGACCAGTGGTGCTACCTCCTTCCCAAGTTCTGTTAGATGGGCTTCGATCGGTCTAAGACAACTGGGTGAGGCCATCAAATCTTCTTTCTATATTAATTAACCAAGATTGCTTGTATTTAGAGACAATAATCAAAACGTTTAGTTTCCAGCGGTCATATTGACCAATGGTCAAATAACAGTGAAAACCCAACAGTCTCATTTTAATTATACTCATGTTATCAAATGAAACATTTTTGTTGAATATAAAAATAAAATAAAATAACACATAAAATTAGGAAACAATATTTATTCAAAATTTCGGGTCATTACAATCTTCCCCCCTTAAGAAATTGCGTCCTCACAATTTTTAAAATTGGGTTTTGAAATTTCATTGAAATTCCCACATCGGAAAAGGAGTCAGTAAAACTATTACTTTAAAAGAAATAAAGGGAAGTACAAAGGCCACCCGAGATAACCCACACTAGGATTCCATGTAGGAAAACATGTACATGGAAGAAAAACAAAGGGTCAAGTTCTGAGGGAGAGTGATAGAAAACATGATTAGGAGAAAGTTAACCATAAGAAAATACCAAACTTACGATGTGTGTAAACGGTCTTTGATTACCTAGTAGGAAACGTAAACTGAAAACGTTTTTGTTTTACGTTCCTTTTCATAATTTTGAGGAATTAATTTACTACATAGAACAAAAACATAAGAAAATATACCTACCTTCAAGTAGAGTTTCATCCTTTAATAAGTCTCTACACTTGTTCTCATAAAAAGCACAATAATCATCTTCTAAAGAATCACATAATCCACAAAAGATTAACTATCTATTTCTTCTATCTTTAAACATTATCCCAAAAACAGAAAGTTTAAGTTAAAACAACTCTTCAAAAAGAAAGAATCCCATAGGAAGGGAAACTACTTTTAAATCTTAAAAGTTCCATGGTACTACCCAAAGTTCATCATAGACCATTCCATAAATAACGTTCCTTAAAATTCCTCAAAATAAACCAAACTAAGATTGAAACCCAAATACAAGAAGGATTTGATAACATAGTCTTCCAAAACAACTTCATTTTTCATCTCCAGAAAACATCAACCACTCCTAACATCTTATAAAAAAAGTAGCTAACCTAAACATATTTTACCCAAGATAGGTTAATCATTTCCATAAGTAACCTAAATTACCATAAGTTCACCTTAAATTCATCGATTCTTCAAAATATAAGTCAACCTTACTCCTTAATGAAAATACCATAGTAATCTATTTACCTTGATCAAATAGGGTCCCCAAAATAGTGAACGACTTCCAAAATAATAATCATATTTTAATCCACTAATCATCTCTGTCATATTAATACGACAATCATCGCATTTCCTATCACATTGCTTTTTGGGACATGTTCTTCCATTTCCCACCATTAACTAAGAAGAGAAAGAATAATTAGGGGCTTAAATACTTAGCCAATAATCATGAAAAGGAACTTAAAGCATATAAGGATAACTTGTAGAAGAAAAGTGTACCCTAACTTGTGATCCCCTTGGTTTCAAACTCGTTTATCCATGACCATATATTCTTATGTGAATATTTATTTTATTTTATCTTTGTTTCTTTAATAATGGTTCATACTAAGATTATGAATTTACCAAAGCATATCCCCCGGGAGTGTCGTAACCAAGAGTGCAGAAAGGCCCGTTGTCGTGTACTAGTTCCCGTTTGAGTCTAGATCAAAGCGGTGTTTTCGGGTTTTACCCCTATGTACATCTGTGCCAGAGCCACCTCTACCTGCTCGTATCCAGACAGGGATGTATTTGCTTGGCAACCCCTTACTCAATACTCACCAAAATACCAGGAAGATCTCCTATATTTAAAATTTTCTATAGGGTTCTTCCTAGAGTTTTCATATCCTAATTTCCACAAATAACTAAACCATCCTTTGATACCAACTATAGCATCCTTCCTTTTTATAACATAAACTTTCATTTCATTACACAAAACTGAGGATCTTTAAGGTTTAGTGTCTTGGAAACCAAGAACATAAAACATGAAAACATAAAATATTCTTCTTAAACACTTGAAATGATTCTACTCATGTTCATCCTAGGTTCATTACTGCATCTCATAACCTGGGGACATACATCAAAATAAAGGGTGAGCAGAAGGCCCAGTAAGGGAAACAAGAGAAACATTTCACATGTGAACTTGAGATACTTCAATAGGGTCATGAAAAGAACTTTAAGGCATGAGAAAGAAATCATGAGATATATCATAATAAAAACAAAAATTTTCATAACTTGAATATGTGGCTGCAACATTCAATATTGACAATCATTTAATTTCACCAAGGTCCATCCCCAAGGTGTCATTAAAAATTACCAAGGTTATTCACCAAGGTATCAGTCTAAAAAGTCATCTCTAGAGATTAAGTCTTTACCCAATGCATTGGAGCGCTATCTGGGCGCACCCTTGACATGTCTTTATTATCATGTGAGCCAAATATATCATCATCAATAATTTCATAAACAACCCATATAGAATAAAAGAAATGGGTTTCATTTCATAATCATAACGTTTTAAAAACTGCTTTAAAGACATGATCTTTATGTCACTTTAAACCCACGGAAAGGGGAAGCGGGTTTCATGTATGTAAATCCCAGAATTTAAAATAGAACATTTTGATATATATGTGAATAACCTTGTAGAAATAAGAGCTTTGAGTATTCACTTTATAACATAAAATAATTTTGAGAAAAATGAGGGGCATTTTGAGACGAAAATTATGCAGCATAACGGCTATGTTACAAGGTTTTAGAAAACATTGAAAAGAGAGGGAACATGGGTAACCCACTCATAAATGATCCATAAAACAGTAGGGGGATAGAATATAAGCGATTTAAGAACATGTTAATGAAATTTGAAAGATATACCATATGAAATAAAAAACATGGAAGTGAGACAAAAATAAGATTTCTCTTATGAAAATTCGGCAGCCTAACGGCGTCACTTAAACTTCAATAAAAAAAAGATTTGACAAGATAAAATAGGGTCTCTCATAATATTATCATAATAGATCAGTATGATAGATATATATATCATACCCCAACATAATAAAAAGGAACTTGAAATACTTGACATGAAAGTAGATCTCAAAAACGAGAAGGGTTAAAGAACCCCTTAGAAATTCGGCAGCCTAACAGCGCCACTTAAAATTCAAAAAAAATGAATTGATGAGATCGAATAGGGTCTCTAATCATATGATCATAAAAGATCAGTATGATAGATATAGATATCATACCCCAAAATAATAAAATGAACTTGAGAGACTTGACATGAAAGTAGATCTTAAAAATTAGAAGGGTGAAAGAACCCCTTAGAAATTCAGCAGCCTAACGACGCCACTTAAACTTCAACAAAATGAATTGATGAAATCAAATAGGGTCTCTCATAATATGATCATAAAAGATAAGTATGATATATATAGATATCATACCACAAAATAATAAAATGAACTTGAGATACTTGACATGAAAGTAGATCTTAAAAATGAGAAGGGAGAAAGAATCCGTTACAAAAATTTCGGCAGCCTAACAGCGCCACTTAAAACTTCATAAAACGAAATAATGAGAGTAATAGGGGATCTCTCATTATATTAACATGAAAAGGGAAGTAAGAGGAGTATAAAAGAACATCCTTTAACATAAGAACATGGATCATAAAAGAAATTACATAAAAGAGATTTCTTGAAAAGAACGAGAGAGGTCAGATCCCTTACCTTAAACGTAACTCTTAAAAATCAAAGGTTTGGACCTTGAGAGGCTTGGGGGAACCTTGGGAGGACTCCTTGGGAGGTAATGAGACCAGAAATTCGTTAGGGGAAGAGTGGGGAGTCGAATGGATGAGAGGATGGCTTGGTATTTATAGGGAAAGTGAGGGGACAAGGCATTAATGGCCAAGGGACACCTCATTAGTGGTTTTGGAAAAACCATGGGCTTGCCCATGGTATTTTCCCATGGTATTGGCCACTTGGGACACCTCATACCTTATCTTACTATTCATAAGTCGACCATATTGATTACATACTTAATAAATCATTTAATGATGTCATTAAACACCCGTAACTTAAAAACTGTATTTTCACTATTCATCGAAAATTCAACTTTCTCAGAATAATCCCAAAATTTCACCTTAACCAAATATCAATGCTCTGATTTCAAAAATGAACTCCATTTTATAAAAATAATTTTATAAATAATTTTAATTTATTTTTTTAAATAAATACACTATTCACTGAAAATTCATTTTTTTTTCAGAAAAATCCCCAAAAATTACCTTAACATAATATCGATGCTCTGAGTTCAAAAATAAAATCCATTTTATAAAAATAATTTTCTAAATATTTTTAATTTAATTTTTAATTAAAAAACACTATTCACCGAAAAAACTAATACTTGAATAATAATTTATGAAACTGTTATTTACCCATTTTATTGAATCTAATTACTTAATCTAGGTGTTTAAATTATATTAAAACATTCTTGGGTGAAATTACTAATCCATTTGGTCACATTACTAATCCTAAGCGTAAAATCACTATTCATAATTTACTATTCATCAAAAATAAAGTTGATCTTATTAGACTCAAAATTTCGTACTGAACATAATTGTAGAAGACCATTTTTTGAAAATCATTACACATTTTTATTTATTTAAGGTTTACATAAACATTTTTTTAAAATATCCTTTCTCTAAAATTCATCAAAAATATGCATACTATATTTATCCGGACATTTGAAAATTCATAAACTTCATCATAAGAAGAAATCCCAATTTTTATTTAAAACAAAGGATTACACCAGGAAGTTACGGTCTCCTTACATAGCCCCTTATCACACTAGCATAGGACCTAAGTGTAAGGTGTGCTAAGGTGAGAGAATCCGAGGGAGGCTTGGCCAACATCGCACGAGTAGTAATTTCTATCAGTTTGAACTTCTCGCGAAGGAGATCTCGTTCTAGCTTCACACGATGAAGTTCATCTTGGGTTTGGTCCAGAGCAAAGCCCAGTGGTGCTACCTCCTTCCCAAGTTCTATTAGATGGGCTTCGATCGGTCCAAGACTACTGGGTGAGACCATCGAATCTTCTTTCTATATTAATTAACCAAGATTGCTTGTATTTAGAGACAATAATCAAAACGTTTAGTTTCCAGCGGTCATATTGACCAATGGTCAAATAACAGTGAAAACCCAATGGTCTCATTTTAATTATACTCATGTTATCAAATGAAACATTTTTGTTGAGTATAAAAATAAAATAAAATAACACATAAAATTAGGAAACAATATTTATTCAAAATTTCGGGTCGTTACACTGATAGCGCTCCAATGTATTAGGTAAAGACTAGTATCATGACATGTCAAGTGAAATGAGGGTTTAATCATTCTAAGTCAAGTGCAATGAGGGTTTAATCATGATAATTAAAGTTCGATTAGGGTTTACTAATGCTCCATGTGCAATGAGCCTTGGCTCATGCTAATATCATGTTAAATGTTATTGACACATTTCCATGTTATGATAATCATGCTATATCATTCCTTTATGTTAATGTTTCTCTTATAATATATTGATATTCCTATTTCCTAACATGTACTACATTCTTCATGTTATTCCTTGTTTACTCCCTTACTGGGCTTTATAGCTCACCCTTTTCTTATGCATGTCCTCAGGTTATCCCATGAAATGCTAAGTACGAATGAATATGTGTGGTCATGTAAAAGAATTTTTCAATAAATATGTGTATTTGATGTTTTAAGTTGTTATGTAATGTTCCTAATTTCCCAAGACACTAGACCTATCGATCCACAGAGTTGTCTTAAGTGCAAGCTGATGTAATAAATGATGTTTAAGTGTGTAATAAAGAGCAGGGTTATTATAGTTGGTATTAGAGGATATGTTTATTTATTTTTGGGATTAAGATTATAAAACCCTACTGAAAGCCTTAAGGATAAGACTAAGTATAATAAAAATATCCCTAAATTTTGGTGAGTATTGAGTAAGTGGTTTTTCAAGAAAATACATCCCTGTCTGGATATGAGCAGGTAGAGGTGGATCTGGAACAGATGTATCTAGGTGTAAAACTCAAAAACACTACTTTGAGCTAGACTTGAACGGGAACTAGTGCATAAAAATGGGATTTGATTCAATCTTGGTTATGACACTCCTGAGGGATATGATTTGGTAAATTCATAAGCTTAGTATGAACCATTGTTAAGGGAATAAAAAAAATTCCCCTAAGAATATATGTTGGGAAGTAGATCATGGAGAACATATATTGAAGCCTATAAATTCATAATTTAAGGAAATATAAGTAATTTATAAGTTATATATTTTTTTTCTTTGGATTACCCTTTATGTGTTACCCCTAACTTTCCTTTTATTCCAGCCAATGGCCGGTAATAATAGGACTCGGGCTAACAACCAATGCGAAGATCAATGTGATGACTATTCTAATGAGATGCCCAATCTGATGGAAGCAGGAATCCTAAACTTTGTAATGATACTCTCAGTTAATTCAAGTTTTTAATATAAACATGAGTCAATAGGAACGTTCAAACCCCCCTAGAAAGAACAAGTCGCAATCGAGAGCTTCATGAGACAAAGACCTTCCACTTTTAATGAATCATCCAATCCCTTAATTGCTGAAAAATGGATCAACTCCATTGAAAAGATCTTCTCCATCATTCAATGTTTTGAACAAGAGAATATATTTCCGGATGCTTATCGTATAAAGGGTGAATCTGATCAGTGGTGGACATTGATAAAAAATATGAAGCCTGAGGAGGAGATCGAGGCATTGGAATAGAAGGATTTCTGGAAAATATTTTTCAATAAATATTTTCATCACACCCTTCGACTTAATATATAAAGGGACTTACTTTCCCTCAATAAGAAAGATGAAAAATCCATCAGAGCATACAAGGAAAAATTCCCAAGGCTTGCATGATACACCTTCAAATTTTTCATTATCCCCAAATTCAAGGTTTACCACTTATTTGATGGGATAAAACCTAGCCTACAGAAATCCCTAGTGATCTGTGACTTCGAGAGAAATGAGTAAATTTTCCAATGTGCCCTCAAGGTAGAAATAGAGATCGGCGAATCTTAGGGGTATAATGGTGATATGAAACACAAGATGAACTTTAATCCTGACGGTCTGATGGATAAATCCAACGGTGCTAAGAAAATCCAGCACCCCACGTGCCAAATGAGTGGAAAGAAGTATCCTAGAAATTACCTGAAGGGGATGGGAAAATGATTTAGGTGTGAAAGAGAAGGGAACCTGACCATAAACTGTCGACAAGAAAAAACTGCGACTACAACAGAGGATAGGAACACTCTATTCAAACCTCAACACATTGTTCATTGCTTCAACTACAAAGAACCAGCACTTTGAAAACTAGTTACCTATGATAAGGGTTTTTGGAGGCAACCAACAACCTCCAAGGCAGAAAGGGTGAGCTTTTTCCATCACTACCACTGAAGTGAAACCTGACAATGAAGTGGTGGTAGGTATGCTAGTTATTCATTCCATAATATCGAACATACTTCTTGATTCTGGTTCTGCTCATTCTTTTATATCCCAAAAGTTTATTAGAACATCCCAACACCACCAAAAATCATGGAAGTAAAGATGTCGGTGAGAATGGAAAATGGGTAATCATTGCATCCCATGAATATAACTACCCCATGTCATAATTTTTGGATTGAACTTCCCGTAGAACCTTGTCATACTTCCTATGGTGGAATTTGATATAATTCTTGGCATGGATTGGATTTCCCTATATAGAGCCAACATAAATTTCCATGAGAGGGAAATCACTCTCCATATGGCGTATCGACCCCCGATTCTATACAAGTGAAACAAGGAGGATGAATCTTCCTTAGCACTATCATCGAAAGTGTGGATATTAATACCTTATGAGAACACATATCTTTCTCAGATGAATGAGTCTAAGGAAGTAACCATCCTTGAAGACATGCCTATTGTGAGGGAATTCGTTGAAGTGTTTCCTTAGGAATTGCCTTCTCTTCCTCCTAGAAGAGATGTTTAATTCTCAATTGATCTTATACCTAGGTAATTTACAATATCCAAGACTCCATATAGAATGGATCTTGTGGAGCTTGAGGAGCTGAAGAAACAACTATAGGAGAATCTGGAGAAAGGGTTTATTTGCCCAAGTGCTTCACCAGGGGTGCAGTAGTCCTCTTAGTCAAGAAAAAGGACCAGTCAATACGCATTTGCATTGATTATCATGAGATAAACAAAATCATGATAAATAACAAGTATCAACTTCCATGAATTTATGACTTGTTAGATTAGCTACATGGATCACAATAATTCTCCCAGGTGGATTTGTGTTTGGGATATTACCAAGTAAGGGTGAATAAGGAGGATATCCCCAAGACTTCTTTTCGTACAAGATACGGGCACTATGAATTCATAATAATGACTTTCAGACCCACTAATTCTCTAGAAATATCCATGTACTTGATGAATAGAGTCTTTAGAGATTACCTTGAAAATTTTTTGGTAGTCTATATAGATGATATTCTAATATAATTCAAAACCAATGAGGAGCTTGAGTAGCATCAAAGCACTATACTAGAGACCTTCAGAAAGGATAATCTCTATGAAAAGTACAGAAAGTGTGAGTTTTGGTTGAAGGAGGTATCATTCTTGGGTCATATCATCACAAGAAATGGGATATCTGTGGATCCCTCCAAGATAGCTGCAATTGAGGGATGTCCGAGGCCAACATTGATAAAAAATATATGTAGCTTCCTAGGGTTAGATGGATATTATCTCCGATTTGTGAGAAATTTCTCACGATTTTCCAGCCCTCTTACCAAGATAACTTGGAAGGGATTAAAGTTTTCTTAGAGTGATGAATGTGAAGAGAGCTTCAAGGAGTTGAAAAGGAGGCTTATCACTGCACCTATTCTCACATTACCCACAAGTAGAGAACTTTTTGTGGTATTTAGTGATGCTTTGAATAAAGGCTTGGGATGTGTGTTGATGAAAAATGACAAAGTCATTGCCTATGATTAAAGGGAATTGAAATTTCATGGAAAAACTATCCAATATATGATATGGAGTTTGCTGTAGTAATCTTTGCTTTGAAAAATTGGAGACATTACCTCTTTGGGGAGAAGTGTGAAATATATATGGACCACAAAAGACTCAAGTATATATTCACATAGAAATAGTTGAACATGATCCAACGAAGATGGTTAGAGCTAATCAAAGACCATGACTGCTCAATCCATTACCACAATGGGAAAGAGAACAAGGTGGAATGTGCTCTAAGTAGAAAGAACCCAATGATTCTATCATTGATGAGAATTTAAAATGATCCAATATTCTTATATTTGATGAAGATGGACATGAGAATCATAAAGAATGGAAAATAATCAATCATTTCATAAATTATTTCTCAAATGAATCTTTTGGAAAGTTTAAAGGATGCTCAAAAGGATGATGTGAGAATTCAGAAGAAAGTGGAAACTATTATAAAAGGGAAATCCTTGGAGTTTAATGTTAATGAAGAAGGAATTGTGAGATTTGGGATAAGACTATGTGTTCCATCAAATTCGGAGTTAAAGAAAGAAATTTTGGATGATTCACATAGTTCTAATTTCTCCATTAACCCAGGAAACACAAAGATGTATCAAGATCTCCAAGAGAATTATTGGTGAGAAAACATGAATAAGAAGATCTCGGAGTATACATCAAAGTGTCTGGTATGTCATAAAGTTAAGTCTAAGAGGCGAAAGTATAAGGGGATGATGAAAACATTAACCATACCAGCATGGAAATGGGAGAACATCACCATGGACTTTATCATCGGAATTCTGAAGACATCCAAAGGAAACAATGCTATCTAGGTTTTTGTGGATCATCTTACAAAGACTACACACTTCATTAAAACTTGAGAGGATTTCTCATTAGATCAAGCTGGAATGAATATATATCAGAGAAGTGGTAAGGCTGCATGGAGTACCACTATCTATTATATCCAATTGAGATCCAAGATTCACCTATAATTTCTAGAAGAGTCTTCAACATGCTCTAAATACTGAGCTGAACTTCAGTACTACTTATCATTCAAAAACTGATGGCCAATCTGAGTGGTCTATCTAAACACTTGAGGACATGTTGAGATCATGATCAATAGACTTCAAAGGAATATGGGATCAACATCTTCCTTTGGCTGTGTTCTCTTAAAATAACAATTTCCACTCAAGCATCCAAATGGATCCTTATGAATCCCTATATGGGAAGAGATGTAGAACACCATCATGTTGGGATGAAGTTGGGGAGAGAAAACTCTTAGGTCCAAAAATGGTCGAAGAAATGGTGGATAAGGTTAAGACCATCCAACAACACATTAAATCTACTCAGAGTCGACAAAAGAGATATGGTGATAATCATCGACGATGTAAAGACCCATAAAATTCAAGGGAAATTTTTTCTTAATTTTCTTTGGAATTTTATAATAACGCGGTTTCTGATGGCACCTGATTTCGAGGCCCGGTGTTCCCGGAATCAATTTCCGAAGTTTGGCTTGGGTACGTTCGGTGAACGAACGAGCGGGTTTTCCTATCTTTTGAACCGGTGCTCGGAATTGAAATCCGATAGCATCTATGAACTCGCAACACCGGTAATCGCTTAAGGGAACCTTTACCATAGTTGCGTTTGTGCGGGAGAAGAAGTTAATTAATGGGGTTTAATTAAAAAGTAAATAAAATTTTTAAATCAATTTTATTTCTTTTTCAAGGTGGTTAGTTTCTCCCATGGGAAGTTGGTGGTGGGGACCACATCCACCCAACTTCCCATGTGTGGATAATTAAAAGGGTGTGGGCCACACGAACCCCCCACCTTTTCAATTTTTCCCTAACTCCCTAACCTTTCTTAACCCCTCACATTCCTAACTCCCCATTAACTCACCTTCTTTAATATTTGAAAACTTGTTGTAATTAATTTGGTGAGTTACATGTAAGTTTTTGGAATTCAAACAATTTAATTTAAAATGATTTTTTGTGTTAATAAAATAAGTTTAGAACTTATTTTATTAGGGGTTGGTGTTGGGTTGTTTGAGAGCTTTTTGGAGAAAAATCTAAGGAACACCTTCTTCCTCGATGAAGAACGTGAAGAACACCGTTCTTCAACGAAGGACTTCTCCGCCGAAGAACATGGTTCTTCCGTGACGCCGTATCCGTGACGCGACGTTCTTCTTCCGCGTCGTCTCTTCCGCAACGGTTTTCCACGACGAAATCACCATCAACGACTTCGAATCCTCGCTTCGTGACGTCGGCGTTCTTTCCCCGCGACGCCCGACCTCCGCGACGCTCGTCTTCCGCGGGTCGTTGACGAACACCGTTCCTGAACCGAGGTAGGGGATTATTGTTATTTTATTAAATTATTTTCCGTTCTTGATTCTAGCATGTCGAACTTCATGGTTAATCGACTAAATGTTATCGTTTAATGAGAGGGGGCCGGACCGCACAAACACGGCCTAACCCCCTCCTATGTTCATGATTGTTTCTTTGTGAATGGAACGGGATTGCGTGGTATTGTCGCACCACGCAAGAATCGCTCGGCAAGTATTACGCGACGCCGTCGCGCCACGCCGAGAAGTCGAACAAGAACGCGACGCCGTCGCGCCGCGTCGAAGGAAGTCGAAGGTGCCGTGGCCGGAGCGGAGCCGCGGCGGAGGGGCGCGGTGCCGTCACACCGTGCCGGACGACAAGGGCCGCGGCCGGTTCTGGGCCGCGGCAGAGCATGGTGACCGGCGGCCGGACCGGGCCGCCGGCGTTGGAGCCGGAAGGGGACCGGCCACCGCCGGTCCCGTTGAGAAGGAACCGGCCTACCAGGTCGGGCTGGCCGGAAAGGGAAGGAGCCGGGGGAATTAAATTCCCCCGGCCGGTTCAAATGGCCCTCCATAATTTTGGGGGGGCCGCGGTTACACAGGGGGGCAGGCGCCCCCCCCCCTTTGCCGAAACGGCTCGGCCACGAGCCGAGCCGACAGCGCGCTGGGCGCGCTGTGCCCAGCCGGTCCGCAAGGCCGGGCCGCGCACAGGCCAGGCCGGTCCGGGCCGACCCGGACCCGGGGCGGGTCGACCCGGTTCGGGCCAACCGGGGGGTCTCGGGCCGGGTCGGTCCGGGCCCGAAACCCCCGTTTTCGGACTATTTGGGTTCAAATGCCCATAACTCGGGCTAAGGACCTCCAAACGATGTGTCGTCAGTGGCGATGCGATCCTTGGATCGAGACGGTCGTTTTGGTATATTGCACTCAAGGTTTTGGAATACTTTGAGTTCGGCCGGGTTGGTTCGTACACGAAACCAACCGGGCCCTCGGAGCGAAAATGCTCATATCTTGAGCTAAGGACGTCCGAATGACGTGCCGTCGACTTTGTTGAGTTCCTCTTAGTGAGACGGATCTTTTGGAATACTCCGCCCGAGGTTTGGACGCAGGTGGAGTACAATCGGGTTGGTTTTTCCTTAAAAACCAACCGGGCCCCTGGGACGAAAAAACCAATAACTCTCAGACCGGACGTCCGATCGATGCGCCGTCTGCGACGTTGAGTTCCTGTTGACGATACAGAACTTTTGGATACATCAACTTTGGTCTATGTGACAGTTGATGTATCAGCCTCTTGGCTCGTGGAGCGGACCCTCCCAAACGAGCTTGCTGTGTGCGGGAACCCTAGTGCTGGCTGCGACTGCTACTGTGACTGCGACGATGACTGTGCAGAGATCCTCAGTGGATTCGACGACGATGACTACAACACTCAGCGATCCTATGTGGATCAGTGCTACCGATCCTGTGTGGGTTTGATCCTGTGTGGGTCAGCGCTCAACGGTTCTGTGTGAGCCAGCGCCTACAGATCCTGTGTGGGTCCGATCCTGTGTGGGTCTTGTGGGGGTTAGTACCTATCGATACTTTGTGGGTCCAACGACTTAGATGGATCAGTGATCATCTCTATCGTCTTTCGAAGAAGTATACCTGTGTGAGCTGAATCCTGTTTACTTTCCTGTGTGGATTGTGTTGTGCTATCCTGTGTGGATTACGTTTGCTTTCCTGTATGGAATACATATACTTTCCTGTGTGGACTGAGTTGTACTTGGGCTCGGAGGTTGGAGCATATTGGAATTGATGACTTAGGTATATGTATGGGCATATACCTAAGCAGTGTCGGTTGTTACTTTGTGATTGTATCTTTCCTTTGTGGTTTATCCTTTGTGGATTTTGGGAGACCTTCGGGGGTCTCGGGGTCCCTACTGAGTAGCTTATACTCACCCTTGCACGGGCTTTTCCCGTACTACGTTGTGTTGGTTGCAGACGACGGACAACATTGATCGTGGTTGAGTCTTGCAGAGCAGAACGGTACCTGGAGGTGGACCACTGGGCGGGATGTACTCGGAGCGGACGGCGGGACCCGAGGATCAGAGGAGCTATCTGTACCCACCCTTCAGGTGGGATTTCCAGTGGACATCTCGGCATAGCAGCTTTTACTTTTCAGTTGCTGTTTTCCCTTTCGAGTTGTACTTTACTTTCAGTTTGGGTTTTTATACTGGCTCACTTACTTTTCCACACTTACAGTTGTACTCTGTTTTTACTTAGTGTTTACTTTTCCGCTTGCTTACTCTGTGGTGCTTGTTTACTTTACAAAGGCAATGCCTTCCCTTTTTATCGGGATTTACGCCTTGGTGCTAGTCGCCAGCCCCTGGCCTATGGAAGGCGGGCTTGGGGTAGTCACGGCACGTGCCCCGAGGACAGGTCGTGAAAAATTGGTATCAGAGGAGTTCGGTTCTACCGCGAACTCTGATCTTTTCTATGTGAAGTAATAGTGTTTACTGTATTGAGTGTGGTTATCAGTCCAGGGAGTCCAGTGTTGGTGCGGCGGCCGACGTATCCGTACACCAGGACCCTGACTTCTGATTTCTGACTTAATGCACGAAAACATTGATTGCGTGTGTGTTTCAAGTTTTCTTCATGATTACTTTGTATCAGCTCACCATGTATACTGTTCTGACTGTGGCACACCTGTTTCCTTTTCAGGATGGCCCCACGACGGCAGCCAGCTAGGGTTACGAGAGTCGAGCATGACGACAGCCCACCGAGCGACGAGGCCTCGGTGCAGGGCCCTTTGTCAGCAGTGGCACCGGTGGTAGCTCTACCCGCCGAGCCACCGATACTTCCAGCACCATCCGCTGACGATGCACGTTGCCTCAGCGCACTGCATGAGTTCCAGCGCCAGCGACCACCCAGGTTCCGTGGGGAGACGGACCCCCAGGCAGCCGAGGACTGGCTGGAGGCAGTCGTATGAGTTTTCAGGCTAGTGAGGACACCAGCATACCTCATGGTGATCCTCGCTGCGATCCTACTGCACGCAGCAGCGAGCCGATGGTGGAGCTTGATGCTCCAGGTGCACATTGAGGCATCTCTACTCTGGACAGACTTTGAGAGCCTCTTCCGCTCAGATTTTTTCCCATCCACCCTCCGTGCGGTGCGCATTCAGGAGATTCTTCAGCTGCGGCAGGGCAGCATGACGGTCGCCCAGTACTCGGCGAGATTTACTGATCTCTCGCGCTACTCGACCGACATGGTACGAGACACATTCTTCCGGTCCCGAACCTTTGAGCAGGGTTTGAGACATGAGATCAGGGCATCGTTGATCTCCCTCAGCATTCTGACTCAGACAGGAGTACTGGAGCATGCTCTTTTGATCGAGATCTTTCTTGCTGAGTCTACACCAGCGCCGAGACCCACCGCAGGGCGGCACGTAGCAGAGTCTTCTGTAGCAGGCTGTCGACGGATGACTCAGGGGTCCAGGCAGACCAAACCCTCAGGCAGGCGACCTCAGGACACTGACACAACATTGCGGGGAACACAACGCGGAGCCAGTCTTCCGAGAGGCAGTTAGTGCTACTCGTGCGGCGGGCAGGGCCACATGGCTCGTGACTGCCCGACTCGCCGTTCTGAGGAGCAGCATACGGTTGAGGGACCACCGAGGCAGAGGCAGAGGGTCAACCGTGGCGGTCCGTCGGGAGGAGGCAGACGAGGCAGGGGAGCTGGCCGAGTAGCAGGTGGTAGGCGACGCTTTGAGGCTTTACCACCACCACCACCAGGAGGTCCCCCCCGACCACAGGGAGCTGGCGGGCAGAGACAGGCACAACTCCAGGCATCAGAGGCCTACGACCACGGCGCGCCCGAGATGATTCGAGGTACTATCTGTGTCTATTCCACCCTTGCTGTAGTACATATAGACACAGAAGCGAGTCACTCTTTCATAGCCGCTGCCCTTGTTCGGAGCTCGAAGATTCTGACAGAGCCGTTGGCTCAATCCTTATGGCTAGAGACTCCTACGGGAGCAGACTCGACGATTACGCACTGGTGCCGGCAGTGTGAGCTTACTCTAGGAGGCGAGAGCTTCGGATGGGATCTTCTTGTTGCAGCGTCGAGGCCTTACTATGTCATCTTGGGAATGGATTGGTTATCTACGGTCCATGCAAAGATTGACTGTTTTAGGCACAAGGTGCGATGTGTACGCACCGACGGGATCAGGTTCACCTTCACTGGCGAGAAGGGAGCCTTTGCAGCATAGGATGGACTTCCGCGGAGGAGAGGACAGCCCATCACTCATTATTTGTCTAGCCTCATCCTAGGAGCAGTTGACGTACGGAGTCCTGGTTTTCCTGCAGTGGTGGAACAGTTTGCAGACGTTTTTCCTGACGACGTTCCAGGGTTACCTCCTCGCAGAGAGGTAGACTTTTATATTGACCTGTACCCTGGGACATCCCCGATATCGACTCCTGCATATCGGATGGCCCCCGCTGAGCTTTGAGAGCTACGGGTATAGTTGGAGGTCTTGCAGGGCAAGGGGTTTATCTGACCCAGTGTTTCACCCTGGGCTTCCCCGATATTGTTCACCAAGAAGGCGGACGGGAGATTGCGACTGTGTATCGATTATCGTCGCCTGAACCAGGTGACAGTGAGGAACAAGTATCCACTACCGAGGATTGATGACCTCTTTGATCAGCTCAAGGGACCACGGTGGTTCTCGAAGATAGACCTCAGGTCAGGCTATCATCAGCTCAGAGTTAGAGACGAGGACGTGCAGAAGATGGCCTTCAGATGTCGGTATGACCACTATGAGTTCTTGGTTATTCCTTTTGGTGTAACCAATTCTCCAGCAGTGTTCATGGCCCTCATGAACAGGATCTTTCAGCAATACCTCGATCGATTTTTCATGGTCTTCATCGACGATATTTTGATCTACTCAACGACTGAGGAGGAGCACGCCTACCACTTACAGGTTGTACTAGACACACTCCGAGAGCACCAGCTTTATGGTAAGCTCTCGAAGTTCCAGTTCTGGATACGTGAGGTCCACTTCTTGGGACACGTCATTTCTGAGGCGGGAGTTGTAGTGGATCCTGCAAAGATCGAGGTAGTGTTAGCTTGGGAGCCACCCAGGAGCGTGACGGAGGTGCGGAGTTTCTTGGGACTAGATGGATACTATCTGAGATTCGTTCCAGAATTCTATAGAGTTGCGGCACCACTATCAGCTTTGAAGAAGAAGGGGAAACCCTTCGTGTGGTCAGACAGATGTCAGCAGAGCTTCCAGGAGCTAAGTCAGAGATTGACCAGCGCACCTATCTTGAGGTTGCCTGAGGAGGGAGTAGGGTACGTAGTCTACTGCGATGCATCAGGGACCGGACTCGGGTGTGTTATGATGCAGGAGCGGGCAGTGATCGCCTATGGATCATGACAGTTGAGGCCGCATGAGCAGAACTACGCTACCCATGACCTGGAGTTAGCAGCGGTGGTCTTCGCTCTAAAGATATGGTGACACTACCTGATGGGCAAGCTCTTTACAGTCTTTTCTGACCATCAGAGTCTCAGGTACATCTTCACTCAGAAGGACCTGAACTTGAGACAGCGGCGATGGCTCGAGTTCCTCCAGGACTATGACTTTGAGATAGTCTATACTCCTAGGAAGGGGAACGTAGTAGCCGATGCCCTCAGCAGGAGGACGGGCATTTAGCTACTTGAGGAGGCGACAGAGCAGCTAGCCTCTTTGCAGATATCCTTTGTGGATAGAGATGGAACAACCTTTCTTCAGTCTCTCACAGTCACTCCTCCACTTCTACAGCAGGTCAGAGAGGCACAGCGTGGGGACGCTGACTGTGAGACGCGACGTGCACAGATATCCTCAGGACAGGCACCTGATGGTTTTTCCTTTGGAGCAGAGCACGACATCCTTTTCAGAGGACGTACCATGGTACCATTCGCTTTACGGGAGGAGGTACTGAGAGAGTTTCACACTTCTCCTTTGGCGGTACATCCTGGAGTGGCGAAGATGTACCAGGATCTCAGATGACAGCACTGGTGGCCGGGCATGAAGAAGGCTGTGGCAGAGTTCGTTTCTCGATGCCTCACCTGCCAGCAGGTGAAGGCTGAGCACCAGGTACCAGTAGGCTTGGTACAACCCTTGGAGGTCCCAGAGTGGAAGTGGGACGGGATATCTATGGACTTTGTGACTGGACTTCCACACACTTCTAGAGGTCACGAATCCATCTGGGTGATTGTCGACTAACTCACCAAGTCGGCTCACTTCTTACCCATCAGAGAGCAGGGCTCAGTGGAGAGCTTGGGATGCCTTTACGTTCAGGAGATTGTGCGGCTTCACGGTGTGCCATCATCTATCGTCTCCAATCGATATGCTCGCTTTACTTCCCAGCTATGGAAGGGATTACAGGAGGCGTTCGGGACGCAGCTACGTCTGAGCACAGCCTTTCACCCTCAGACGGATGGTCAGACGGAGAGGACCATTCAGACTCTCGAGGACATGCTCTGTGCATGTGTCCTCGACTTTGGTCGTAGCTGGGAGGACCACCTACCCTTGGTGGAGTTTGCGTACAACAACAGCTACCACTCCACCATCGGGATGGCACCATACGAGGCGTTGTACGGCCGACCTTGTAGATCTCCTTTGTGTTGGATAGACCCTGGGGAGTTAGCACTTGTGGGGCCGGAGATGGTCCAGGCCACGACAGAGAAGGTCCAGGTCATCCAGGAGCGGATGAGGACAGCTCAGATCCAGTAGAAGTCATACGATGACAGGAGGCGGAGGCCACTAGAGTTCAAGGATGGCGACCAAGTCTTCTTGCATGTCTCACCTCGACGTGGATTACAGAGATTTGGCCGAGGCAACAAGTTATCCCCGCGCTTCATCGGACCCTTCCAGGTCCTCAGTAGGATTGGCGAGGTGGATTATCGCCTGTCTCTACCACCTAAATTGCACCGGGTGCATGACGTCTTCCACGTATCTCAGCTGAGGAGATACATGCACGATCCGACGCACATCATTGACAATGGGGAGCTTGACCTTGATGATGGGGCGACTTTTATGGAGGTCCCAGTGGAGATCGAGGATCGATAGGAGAGGGTCCTACGTGGACGTTCGATTCCTCTAGTGTGCATCAGATGGAAGCACAGGAACCTCCAAGAGAGCACTTGGGAGCGGGAGGCTCAGATGCGTGCTCAGTACCCTCACTTGTTTCCCTAGTTTTTATGTATCTTTACGGGGACATAAAGCCCTTAGGTGGGAGTAATGTAAGGACCCGTAAAATTCAAGGGAAATTTTTTCTTAATTTTTTTTTGGAATTTTACAAGAACGCGTTTTCTGACGGCACCTGATTCCGAGGCCCGGTGTGCCCGGAATCAATTTCTGAAGTTTGGATCGGGTACGTTCAATGAACGAACGAGCGGGTTTTCCTATCCTTTGAACCGGTGCTCGGAATTGAAATCCGATAGCACCGATGAACTCACAACGCCGATAATCGCTTAACGGAACCTTTACCATAGTTTTGTTTGTGCGGGAGAAGAAGTTAATTAATGGGGTTTAATTAAAAAGTAAATAAAATTGTTAAATCAATTTTATTTCTTTTTCAAGGTGGTTAGTTTCTCCCATGGGAAGTTGGTGGTGGGGCCCACATCCACCCAACTTCCCATGTGTGGATAATTAAAAGGGTGGGTCCCACACGAACCCCCCACCTTTTCAATTTTTCCCTAACTCCCTAACCCCTCTTAACCCCTCACATTCCTAACTCCCCATTAACTCACCTTCTTTAATATTTGACAACTTGTTGTAATTAATTTGGTGAGTTACATGTAAGTTTTTGGAATTCAAACAATTGAATTTCAAATTCTTTGTTGTGTAAATAAAATAAGTTTAGAACTTATTTTATTAGGGGTTGGTGTTGTGTTGTTTGAGAGCTTTTTGGAGAAAAATCTAAGGAACACCTTCTTCCTTGACGAAGAACGCGAAGAACACCGTTCTTCAACGAAGAACTTCTCCGTCGAAGAACACGGTTCTTCTGCGATGCTGTATCCACGACGCGAAGTTCTTGTTCCGCGTCGTCTCTTCCGCAACGGTTTTCCACGATGAAATAGCCGTCAACGACTTCGAATCCTCGCTTCGCGACGTCGACGTTCTTTCCCCGCGACGCCCGACCTCCGCAACGCTCGTCTTCCGCGGGTCGTTGACGAACACCATTCCTGAACCGAGGTAGGGGATTATTGTTATTTTATTAAATTATTTTTCGTTCTTGATTCTAGCATGTTGAACTTCGTGGTTAATCGACTAAATGTTATCGTTTAACGAGAGGGGGCCGGACCGCACAAACACGGCCTAACCCCCTCCTATGTTCATGATTGTTTCTTTGTGAATGGAACGGGATGGTGTGGTGCCGTCACACCACGCAAGAATCGCTCGGCAAGTATTACGCGACGCCGTCGTGCCACGCCGAGAAGTCGAACAAGAACACGACGCCGTCGCGCCGCGTCGAAGGAAGTCGAAGGCGCCACGGCCGGAGCGGAGCCACGGCGGAGGGGCGCGGTGCCGTCGCACCGCGCCGGACGACAAGGGCCGCGGCCGGTTCCGGGCCGCGGTTGAGCATGGTGACCGGCGGCCGGACCGGGCTGCCGGCGTCGGAGCCGGAAGGGGACCGGCCACCGCCGGCCCCGTTGAGAAGGAACCGGCCGGCCAGGTCGGGCCGGCCGGAAAGGGAAGGAGCCGGGGGAATTAAATTCCCCTGGCCGGTTCAAACGGCCCCCCATAATTTTGGGGGCGCCACGGTTACACAGGGGGGCAGGCGCCCCCCCCCCTTTGCCGAAACGGCTCGGCCACGAGCCGAGCCGGCAGCGTGCTGGGCCGGGCCGGGCTGACCCGGAACCGGGGCAGGTCGACCCGGTTCGGGCCAACCGGGGGGTCTCGGGCCGGGTCGGTCCGGGCACGAAACCCCCGTTTTCGGACTGTTTGGGTTCAAATGCCCATAACTAGGGCTAAGGACCTCCAAACGATGCGCCGTCAGCGGAGATGCGATCCTTGTATTGAGACGGTCGTTTCGGTATATCGCACTCAAGGTTTCGGAATACTTTGTGTTCGGCCAGGTTGGTTCGTACACGAAACCAACCGGGCCCTCGGAGCAGAAACGCTCATATCTCGAGCTACAGATGCCCGAATGACGTGCCGTCGACTTTGTTGAGTTCCTATTAGTAAGACGGATCTTTTGGCATACTCCGCCCGAGGTTTGGACGCAGGTGGAGTACGGTCGGGTTGGTTTTGCCTTAAAAAGCAACCGGGCCCCTGGGACGAAAAAGCCAATAACTCTCAGACCGGGCGTCCGATCGACGTGCCGTCTGCGACGTTGAGTTCCTTTTGACGATACAGAACTTTTGGATACATCAACTCTGGTCTATATGACAGTTGATGTATCAGCCTCTCGGCTCGTGGAGCGGACCCTCCCAAACGAGTTTGCTGTGTGCGGGAACCCTAGAGCTGGCTGCGACTGCTACTGTGACTGCGAGGACGACTGTGCAAAGATCCTCAGTGGATTCGACGACGACGACTACATCACTCAGCGATCCTATGTGGATCAGTGCTACCGATCCTGTGTGGGTCCGATCCTGTGTGGGTCAGCGCTCAGCGGTTCTGTGTGAGCCAGCGCCTACAGATCCTGTGTGGGTCTTGCAGGGGTTAGTACCTATCGATCCTTTGTGGGTCCGATGACTTAGATGGATCAGTGATCATCTCTATCATCTTTCAAAGAAGTATACCTGTGTGAGCTGAATCCTGTTTACTTTCATGTGTGGATTGTGTTGTGCTATCCTGTATGGATTACGTTTTCTTTCTTGTGTGGAATACGTATACTTTTCTGTGTGGACTGAGTTGTACTTGGTCTCGGAGGTTGGAGCGTATTGGAATTGATGACTTAGGTATATGTATGGGAATATACCTAAGCAGTGTCAGTTGTTACTTCGTGATTGTATCTTTCCTTTTTGGTTTATCCTTTGTGGATTTTGGGAGACCTTCGGGGGTCTCGGGGTCCCTACTGAGTAGCTTATACTCACCACTGCACGGGCTTTTCCCGCACTACGTTGTGTTGGTTGCAGACGACGGACATCGTTGATCGTGGTTGAGGCTTGCAGAGCAGAACGGTACCTGGAGGTGGACCACTGGGCATGACGTACTCGGAGCGGACGGCGGGACCCGAGGAGCAGAGGAGCTATCTGTACCCACCCTTCAGGTGGGATTTCCAGTGGACAGCTCGGCGTAGCAGCTTTTACTTTTCAGTTTCTGTTTTCCCTTTCGAGCTGTACTTTACTTTCAGTTTGGGTTTGTATACTGACCCACTTACTTTTCCGCACTTACAGTTGTACTCTGTTTTTACTTAGTGTTTACTTTTCCACTTTCTTACTCTGTGGTGCTTGTTTACTTTACAAAGTCAATGCCTTCCCTTTTTACCAGGATTTACGCCTTGGTGCTAGTCGCCAGCCCCTGGCCTATGGAAGGCGGGCCTAGGGTAGTCACGACACGGGCCCTGAGGACGGGTCGTGACAGACGAGTCCTAGAGTTTGATGTTGGAGACATGATATTCCTTTTCATATCACCGTGGAAGAGAGTTATGATATTTGGGAAGAAGGGAAAGCTTAGTACAAGGTACATCGGCCCTTTTTAGATCCTTGATCGCATTGGAGCAGTGACCCATCGACTAAAACTCCCACCGAACCTATCTCAAGTACATGATGTATTCCATGTATCACTCTTGATGAAGTAAATACCTGAACCATCACATGTACTCAATCTAGGGGTGGTACCATTGGAGAATGACCTCTCCTATGAAGAGAAGCTAGTGATGATCTTAGATCACAGGGAAAAAGTTCTATGAAATAAGATAATGCCCCTCATGAAAGTGTTGTGGAGAAACCATAAGTTTGAAGAAGAAACATGGGAACTAGAGTAAGTGATGAGGCAGAGTTACCCACATCTATTTTAGTATGGGAAAAGGAAATTTCAAGGGTGAAATTTCTTAAGGGGAGAATATTGTAACGACCCAAACTTTTATTAATAAAAATTCCTCTTGTTTTGATTAAATGTATTATTATGTAAAATGGTTATATAAAACATATACACTTCCTTGGTTTTATGTTTTTGGATTTTAAAATACTGTTAAGAAATGTTACCGTTTCTAATATAGCCGTTGAATAGTGATCACATGATTAGTATAAATATAGGGCTTTAACAAATCTAATTTACTCATATAAAGGAAGCGATGACCTCATCTAGTAGAATTGCTCCATACGAAGCCCATTTATCAGAGCTCGGAAAGGAGGTAGAGTCACTGAGATTCGCTCTTGACCAATCCCAAGCTGAGCTTCAACATGTTAAGCTTGAGCGGAACTGCCTACGGGAGAAGTAGAAGTTAATAGAGATTACCACCCGAGCGATGTCATCTGAGCCTCCCCAAGAGTCTGTCACTATCACACACCTTACCCTTAGGTCATATGTAGGTGTTATAAGGGGTTATGTAACAAGACCCTATCACTATGATTATGTACACTATTTTTTTTATAGATAATATATATTCATTTTATTATTGTTACTTTGTAAATAGTTTTTAAAGAAAAAATAGTATTTTTAGTTAATATTAAATTCAAAAATCTATTTTGATGAATTAATGGATTTTTAAATTAAATTATATTTTAATTAAATATTATTAATAGATTACTTTTTATTAAATACAAACGATCGTATAATTTTTATGAATACAATTGTAATTTTTATTAAGTTTTAAAGGCTGTTTTTGTCAAATCCCATGAATTTTTGATAAATGTCAGTTTTTATTTTAAAAGTAAAAATTTATATATATAGAGAATTATTTAAATAAAATAAATAGAATTTTTGTATTCAATATATAAAAATTATCTAGCAGTGAAATTTTCATAATTTCCTGAGAGATTAAAATTTTTGGGTAAAAATTAAATACCATTTAATTATATAATGTGTTTTATGAAATCATAATGACCCAATAGTGATGTAATAAAATAATATAAATAGTATGTTCATCCAATATACGTTTTACCTTTAAAATAATGTGATTTTAGGTTTGTTTGATTTATTTTATAAAGATTTAGTGGACCCTCCAAGACTTATAAAACATTTTAACTTTTTAAAATGATTTCCTTGAGAGTGTGACTCACATCCACATAAGAAAGCTTAATATTTTAATAAGTTATGATATTGGCCTTATAAAATAAAATTTTCCACTCCCCTTTGAAAAAAACCATGGGAAAAAACCATATTATGGTTTGTGGTTTTGATTAGTTTAATGTGTGGTTTCCAAAATGTAAATAATAAAGAATTCCCTCCCTTTTCCTATATAAACCCGCCCAAGATCCCACTTTATATTCACTAAAACCATTTTTAGCTCGAAAAAACTCTTCCCTAATCTCTCTATAATCCTCCTAAGTCTCCCCAAGCTCCTAATAATCCTCTCTCAAGCCTCTCCCAAGCCTTTGGATCACACTTCCAAGTAAGGGATTTCCTCCTTTCTCATTTTTTTTCAAATTTATTTATATTGTTATACCCTTTTGTTTTCAATTACAAATGTTAGGGTATGATTTAGAAACTACCCTATAATTACCTCCTCATATTTTAATGATTATATACCTCTTTATCTCTCATTAATTCCTCCCATGTAAACTCATTACCATGCTCAAATTCCATAAGGAATTTCTCTCTTCTCATTTTCATTCAAGAAATTATTTTATATTATGCATCTAAATTCCATTACATATGTTGGGAAATGTATCTATATGACCCATTAATTTCCATTTCATGTAAATATTATGAGATAACCCTTTCTCTCTCATCAACCATTTTTATGAATTCTTATATCACGCCATTATGCTGTTGAAATTGCACCGCGATTCTCTAAGCCAAAGTCATTGTGTAGTGAATACCATGACCATTTCTCTATCAAGTGTATTCACCATTATGAACATTTGTTTATTGATTATATAGTTTCATGTATGAATTTTAAAATAATTTATTGTGTAATAAATGACGATGTTTAATGAATCGATGTTGTATGATCTTTGTGGCACACTTATGCATGAAATGAAATGATGAATAAGGGTGAACCCAAATAACGCTCCAATGCATTGGGTAAAGATTAGAGTCATGATACTTCAAGTAAAATGAGGGTTTAATCATGACAATTAAAGTTCAATGGGGGTTTACTCATTATAATTCAAGTGAAATGAGGGTTTACTCATTCTCCATATGCAATGAGCCTTGGCTCATGCTAATATCATGTTAAATGTTGTTTCCACGTTTCCATGTTATGATAATCATGCTATATCACGCCTTTATGTTCATGTTTCTCTTATCCTCCATTGATATTCCTATTTCTTAACATGTACTTTATTCTTCATGTTATGCCTTGTTTACTCCCTTACCTGGCTTTACAACTCACCCTTTTCTTATGCATATCCTCAGGTTATCCCATGCAATGCTAAGTATGAAGGAATGCGTGTAGTCATGTAAAAGAAGTTTTTATTAAAGATGTGTATTTTATGTTTTAAGTTGTTATGTAATGTTCCTAATTTCTCAAGACACTTGACCGCTCGACCCTCATAGTTTTCTTAAGTGCAATTTGATATAATAAATCATGTTTAAGTGTGTAATAAAGAGAAGGGTTGTTATATGATAGGTATCAATTATTGTCCACTAGAAATAATTCTAGACCACTATAGTTTCTATCAGAGAAAATTTCATATTGAGTTAGAATCGATCGAGAAATGGTGCATGAAAATGGGCCTTATTTCACACCTGGTTTGACACTCCTAGGGGATATTCTTTAGTAAATTCACAAGATCATTACAAATCATTCTTAATAGAATAAAAATTCCCATAAAAGTATATGTTAGGAAATAGATCATGGATAACATAGATTGAAACCTAGAAATTCATAAGTTAATAAAATACATGTCATTTATAAATTATCCATATAATTTCATTGGATTCTCATTTATGTGTTTAATAGTTTAAAATTAATCATCCTTAATTTTCCCTTTATTCTAGACAATGGTTAAAAATAAGAGGAACCTAGTAAACAACCAATGTGAAGGGAAATTCGATGACTAACCAAAAGAGATACCTAACCCGATAGGAGAATGAATCATAAATTTTTTGATGATACTCTCTTAGTTGACTCAGGTTCTAAATATAAACCCAAATCAAGAGGAACACCTAAACCCCCTAAGAAAAGAAAATATGCAATTGAGACCTTTATAAATTAAAGGCCCCTGAATTTCAATGGATCATATGATCCCTTAATCATAGAAAAAATGGATAAACTCCATTGAGAAGATCATCTTAATCCTTTAATGTTTTGATAAAGAGTAGGTTATACTGGTAGTTTATCATATGGAGGAATAATTTGATTAGTGGTGGAAATTGATCAAGAATACAAAGCCCAAGGAAGAGATCTAAGTGATGGAGTGGAAGGAATTCCAGAAAATATTTTTCAAAAAATATTTTCCTCACACTCTCTGACATAAAATGGAAAGGGGTTTCTTTGACCTCAAGAAAGAAGACAATGAATCCCTCCAAGAGTGTGATGAAAACTTCACAAGACTTGCATAATATGCCTTCTTTATTTTTCATTACCCCCGAATGAAAAGTTTGCTTCTTCTTTGGAGGGATAAAACCGAGTCTAATCCATAGTGATTCAAGACTTTGGTAGCAATGAGAAAATTGTCTATTGTACCCTCAAAGTTGAAATGGATATCAATGAATATCAAGGGTCCCATAGGGATAATAAGTGGAAAGTAGAGTTTAATTTTGGTGGTGCAATGGAGAAATCTAATAGTGTTAATAAATTTCAACATCCCACTTGTCAAAATTGTGGAAATAAGCACCCTAGAAATTGATTAAAGGGGATGAGTAAATTCTTTATGTTTTCAAAGGGAGGGAACCTAGCTAGTGATTTTTGATGAGAGAAACCCACTAACATGATGGAGGAATGGAATGATCCAGAAAATCCTTAGAATATCATTCATTATTTCAATTTAAAGGAGAAATGGTTCTTTAAAAACCAATGCACTAAGCCAAGGGTGTTTGGAGACAATCAACACCAACAACCTCCAAGGTAGCAAGGGAGATCTTATGATATCACAACTACTAAGGTGGATCCCAAAAATTAAGTGGTGATAGTTATGCTAGTTATTCATTCAAGAATAGAAAACAAACCTTTTGATTCTAGTTCTATGTATTAATTTATATCACACATGTTTACTAGAACTATTCAAACACCACAAAAAATCATGGAAGTAGAGATTCCAGTGAAAATTAAAAATGGTGAAATTATTGAATCCCAAGTATATAACTCCTAAAATGTCAAAAGTTTTCTATATAAACTTCCCAGTGAACCCTGTGATACTAACTTTAGTGGAATTTGATGAAATTATGGGTATGTATTGGCTTTCCTTACATGGATCCAACATAAATTTATATGAGAATAAAATCACTCCCCATATCATGAATAGTACTTAAATTCTATACAAGTGTAAGGAGGAGGATGGATCTTCTTTGGAACCAATATCTCAAGCATGAATATTATTGCCTTATGAGTAAGCATATCTAGATCAAATGATTTAGATTAAAGAAAATATCATACTTGATGGAATGCCTATCGTGATAGAATATCTTTCTCAATGAATGTCATGGTCCTACTCCTTAAAAGAGGGTGAGTTCTAAATTGAACTGATACCTGGATCAAGTAAAATTCATGGGGAATGTTATCACTAAAAAAGGGATATATGTGGATCCTTCAAAAATGGAGATCATTTAAGGGTGGCCTAGACCAAACTCTATGATGAAAATCCATAGTTTCATTGGATTAGCTAGGTACTATCATTGATTTGTGAGAAACTTCTCAAAATTTTCAAACCATCTAACCAAGTTAACTTGGAAGGGAGTCAAATTTTTTTTGGAATAATGAATGTGAAGTGAGATTAAAGGAGTTAAAAAAGCCTTATCACTGCACCTGTACTTATGTTACCCACAAGTGGGGAAATTTTTGTGGTATACAATGATGCTTTGAAGAAGATATTGAGTTGTATACTAATTTAGAATGATAAAGTGATAGCCTATGCCTCAATAAAATTAAAAGTTCATGAACATAACTACCCAACACATGATCTGGAGTTGGTTATAGTAATATTCATGTTGAAAATCTTGCATCATTATCTCTTTAGGGAAAAATGTGAAATATATATAGATCATAAGAGCCTCAAGTATATATTCACATAGAAAGAGATAAATATGCGCCAGAAAAGATGGTTAGAGATGATTAAGAACTATATCTGCTCAATCCACTACCATCCGAGGAAATAAAATAAAGTGGAAAATGATCTATGTAGAAAATATATGACTATTTTATCATTTATAATAATTAAGAAGGATATGATCTTCTTAGACTTGAAAAGGATGGACATGGTAATAATAAAGGAAGAAACATCATCAATCCTTTCACAAATTATTACTCAACTATACCTTATAAAGAAGATAAAGGATTCTAAAAGAGATTTTGTGGAAATTCAGAAGAAGGTGGAAGCTATAAGAAAAGGTAAATACTTATAGTTCAAAATTAATAAGGAAGGAGTTGTAATATTTGGGTCATAACTATGTGTACCATTAAATCCTGCATTAAAGAAGGATTTCTTAGATGATTCAAATTGATCAACCTTCCCCATCTATCCATAGAGAACAAATATGTATCTATATCTCTAATATAACTATTTTGGGGGATATAAATAAGTATATCATGGAATATACATCAAGGTGATTTGTATGTCAGTAAGTGAAGGCTGGAAGGAAAAAATCCAAGGGGATTATGCGACCATTACCCATATCTACATGGAAATGGGAAACATAACAATGGATTTTTTCACTAGTATTCTAAAGACATAAATAGAAAATAATTTTATATGGGTTGTGGTGAATCGTCTTTAAAATACTACTCACTTCATTTCAATATGAGAGGAATTTTCACTCAATCAACTTGAAAGGATATACATTAGAGAAGTGGTGAGGCCGCATGGAACACCACTATTGATTATATCTGTTCGATACCCAATATTTAACTCAAAGTTCTAGAAGAGTAACCAACATTCTATAAATACTGCGTTGAACTTCATCACAGCTTATCACCTTCAAACTGATTGCTAATCTGAGCAGACTATCTAGAATCTTGAAGACATATTGAGAACATGATCAATGGAATTCAAAGGAGGACGAAATCAACATCTTCCTATGGTTGATTTATCATATAATAATAGTTTCCACTCAAGAATACAAATGGATCCCTATGAATCCCTTTATGGTAAGAGATGTAGAGAACCTGTATGCTGGGATGAAGTTGGTGAACACAAACCACTGGTTTATGAAATGGTCGATGAAACAGTAGAAAAGGTCAAGAACATTCAACAGTACATAATGGTTAATAAAAGTAGACATAAGAGCCATGTTGTAAATCATTGATTAGACTTGAGTTTGTGGTTGGAGATAATGTATTCCCTCATATATCTCTGTAGAATAAATTCCTGAGATTTGGGAAGTAGGGAAATCTTATTCAAAGATACATCAGTCCCTTTGAGATCCTTGATCACATCGGAGTGGTGGCCTATCGACTAGAACTCCCACCTAACCTATCTCAAGTAAATGATGTGTTTTATGTATACCTATTGAGGAAGTACATACCAGAACCCTCAAATATTTTGAATCTATAGGTGGTACTATTAGAGAATGATCTTTTATATGAAGACCAACCGATGAAGATCTTAGATCATAGAGAAAAATTTCTAAAAAATAAGACAATGCTCCTAGTAAAAGTGCTATGGAGAAACTAAAAGTTTGAAGAAGCGATGTGAGAACCATAAGAGGAGATGAAAAAAATTAACATCATCTATTTTAGTGTATAAAATTAAAATTTCTAGGGATAATTTTTTGAAGGGGGAAATATTGTAACGACCTGATATTTTTATAAATAAAATTCCATTTTTGATTAAATTAAATGCCCTATTATGTATTTTATTTATATAAAACACATAAACTTCTTTGGTTTTATTATATCCTATCAAATTTAAAAGACCTTTAAGCACCACAACTATTAATAATAAATCTATTGAATAGTGATCATATGATTAGTATAAATATATGGTTTTGATAAATCCAATTAACACAAAGTGATGGCCTCAACCAGTAGGATCGTACCCTATGAAGCTCATTCATCAGAGATTCTAATGGTGATATAATCACTAGGATTTTCCCTCAACTAATCCCAAGTCTAGATCCAACAACTAAAACATGAGCAGAACCATTTATGGGAGAAGTTCAAGCTCATCAAGATCACACCCCAAACCATGTACATCGAACCATCGCATGAAAATATTACCATCACACACTTTACCCTTAGGGTGTTTGCTGGTGTAATAAAGGTATATATATCAATGACATAATAATATGAATATATATATATATATTTTATTCTCAATATAATAATGCTTATATTTACTTCTTATTTTTGTTACTTTATAAATGGTTTTGACTTTGATACGATAAAACACAAATTGTATTTTTAGGTATTATGAAATTTAAATTAAGACATTAATTTTGATGAATTAATAGTTTTTTGAAATAAAATATATTTTAATAAAATATTATTTTTAAATAATTTTTATTAAATATAAACTATAATATAATTTTTATGAAGTCAAATGTAATTTTTATAAGGGTTCAACAACTGTTATTGTTAAAAAAAAACTCATTATTTACCAATACATATTGATTATTTTTTTAAAAGTGAAAATTAAAATATTTATAAAATTATTTTTATAAGATAAATATTATCTTTTTATCATCATATCAAAATTATCAAGCATTTAATTTTTCATAATTTTCTGAGACAGTTGAATTTTTAGGTAAAAATTAAATACAGTATAAATATATGATTTATATTATGACATCATAATGACACAAAAGTTATGAAATAAATTCTATAAAATTTATCCATGAACAAATATATATTTAAAATTTAAAATAATGTGTTTCAAGTTATTTGATCAATTTTATAAGGCCTTTATGAATCCTCCAAAACCTATATTATATTTTAAGGTTTTAAAATCAATTATTTATAAACACGAATCACTTCCACATCACAAAGGGTAATATTTTATTGATTTAATCCCTTGAAATTATAAAATAATTAAAACCACTTATCTTTGGTAGAAACCATGGGAAAAAACCATGGTAAGGTTTGTTGTTTGGATTATTTTATTATATAGAGTCCAAAACCTAAGTTTATAAAATAATAAAGAACTCCCCTCTATCTTCCTATATAAAACCACCCAATATCACATTACTATTCACTAAAAAAACTTTGATCACGTCCTTAATCTTCCCTTACATATCTATAGTTCTCCTTAGGTTCCCAAAAACTCTCAATAATCCCCTTATAAGATTTTGGAATCACCCTCTCAAGGTAAGGGACCTCACTCTCTTCTTTTCAATTTAAGAACCTTCTTTGTATTTAGACTTTTAAATATCACTTGGTTATGTTTTAATGACCTTATAAAGACCCATCTAATTTACATTTTATTTCCTAATAACTAGATATAATTTATCCTTCTCATTATAGAATTTACCTAATCCATTATTATGCCAAAATTTAGTAATTTGTCCTCTCCTTCCCATCTTTATTCAAGCATGTTATTCATTTTATGCCTTTTATTTTCAATTCATAATGTTGGGATATGTTTTTTCATGTACCCTTTACTATAAATTTGATGTAAAAATTATTAGATACCCCTTTATATCTCATTAAACCATTTTATGAATCTTTAAGTACTGCCTCTATGCTGCCAAAATTTCACTACGATTTTTCCATTCCAAAACTTTATATTGTGAATACCATAACTATTTCCACTCAAGGGTATTCACCTAGATTTAACTATAATTATTTTATTGGGGTCTTCCATGTATTTATTACACACTCCTTGATTTTGGAATTAAATTTTATGAAATATAATCCTATGTTGAATGATCTATGTGGAATACTTATGCATGTACATGATATGAAAGTGATGGGTGAACCCAAAATTAAATAGCATTCCAATGAATTGGGTAATGTTTTAGTCTCATGATATATCATTAAAGGGATTATGGATTTAACCTAATCTATCATTGTATTTTTTTACCATGTTATTTTGTCTTGGTGGTTTTCCTTAACCTCTGTTTATGATTCCATGTTTAATGTTGTTTCTACATTTCTAATGTTTCCTTTATGATACCATGATATATCATGACTCTTTATCCATGTTTATGATTATAACCCCCATTATGTCCCATTGAAATGACTATTTTATAAAATTTAATACTTTATTCATGTTATTATTTGATTATTCCCTTACTAGGATTTATATCTCACACCTTTCTTATATACATACCCAGGTTATCCCAAGAAGTTTTAGAAGATCAATGATTTCTAAGAGCATGTTAATGTTTTTTTCAATAATTTTATCATATCCCATGTTTAATATGTAATTCTATGTACCTAATTCACAAAGATACTAGACTTTGTGAAAATATGGGTTTCATTATTTGTATTCTTATGTACTAAGTCATGAATTAATGTGTAATAAAGACAAGGGTTGTCATACTGATCTTATTATTATAATGGATAATGCCTCCTATTTGTGAGATTTTTACACCCTCAGTTCTATTCACCAACTCAGGGTCTAATGGAGGTGATACTAAAGGGTCATTATCTTTATTAATTTATTTCTAGTCCTTGAGGGGTAACCTTGGAGTGAGGGGTTGTGGAAGTAGTAGTTTTTCTAGTGAAGGTTGAGGCAGCTATTTCTTAAGAATCACCTAAAGGCATGATAGAGGTTTGTAGATTTATTAGTATCATGAGTATTATTAGAGGTTTGTGTTTTATTTCTCTTGGATTTTAGCCTCATTAACATATCTAACTAGGAAAGTCTAGGACTTCATTTGGACTGATCAGTTCCATACAAAATTTGACTTCCTAAAAGGGTAGTTGGTCAACACCCTAATTCTTCAGTTTCCTGAGGTGGGAATGATGATTTTAATGGTTTATAATATTTCCCACTTGGGTTTGAGATGTTTCTTGATGAAATAATGGGTAGTGATATCCTATGGGTCTAGACAGTTACACCCTAATGAGCATAACTACACCACCAACAATCTATTGATGACAATGATGGTGGTTGACCTAAAGTTGTAGAGACATTATCTCATTAGGGAAAACTTTGTGGTCTTCGTAGATCACAAAAAACCCAAGGTATATCTTTTATCAATATCACCTGAACCTATGTTAATGGAGGTGAATGAGCTTTATCCAGGATTATTATTTTGAGATATCTTACACCATATGAAAGGGGAGTGTGTTCATTGACGCACTGAGACAAAATTCATGAGGATATGTGGTTCAAGAGTCTGAGGATGTCTGGAGAGGGATGGAAAATATTTTGGTGATTCATATCAATGTAAAATAATTAAGTGGAAAATGATATCTCTATCAGATGATAGTGGATTCATCTCTGATGTGGTAGGTGTAGGAGTCTTAATGGGGAGACTTTGAAGTGGAAGTGATGCAATACCATGTTAGTCATGATGATGCTTCAGAGTGGTGGTCTTGGGATACTAAAAAAAATAGTGTTTTAGGGAAGGTTTTTTGTTACATTATCCATTTGTGAGGGATTCATCTGTGTTTTATATCTCACCCCCTATGATACACCCATATTTTGGAAACATCAATATTCTCCACAATACAATGGTTTTAAAATGAATAAAATAAATAATAAAAGAATAAGAAGAATAAAAACATGGGGCACAAAAATTTACATGGTTTGGGAACATTCCCAACATCCATGGAGAGGTAGAAAACTTCACTATTTCAGGAGCAGAATTGTAGGGTATAATATTAGAGTATGAAACCCAAGCTCAAAATAATCTTATAAAGAAGATGATACAATTTTGAAACCAACCACACAGTACGCCCACCATGCTAAAATAACCAATTTATGGAAGTTTGTAGAGATATAGTGACTTATCATTATCTATATTCACATATTTCTATAGTTTCATGCTAAATTCCACACTTCTATAGTGTCTTGTCACATGCTTCTACAGTATGTCCTCACTACTACAGTGCCCTAACAGTGTTATCGATAAGATTTAATATAATGAGTCATAATTTATATAGAGACCAAAATTTATGTAAGGATACTTTAGCCCTTGGACCCATGACCAAGGGTGAACTGCCCCTATAACCCCCAATGACATCACCATAGAGGAAAAACTACGAGAGTTGTTTTATGGTTTTTAGTCTAGGCCACAAACAGTTAGCCCAACTGTTTCTAAAGGATTGAGCTACACCATTCAAACAACCCCAACATATCTAAGCTTTTTTATTACTTGAGGATATATTTTTGATGTCTTGTAATTAAGTGGTCAATGACATAGTTCATAGTGTAATTTCAAGTCTTCTAGTAGGTGAAGAAAAAACACCACAACCCTGGTGGTTTATTACAACCTTTGTGTTTCCTCAATTGGAAGTGGGAGGATATATCAATGGATTTTTTACTGGGTTACCCTAGGCTTAGGGGGGATATTATATCTTGGTCTTCATAGATGGAATAATTAATTCGACACACTTTCCGGTGATCTGAGAGTTGAGTACTGTAGATGTTTTAACGAGACGGTATGTGGACGACGTGGTGAGGCTTCATAGAGCCCCGAGGACCATCATTTATGACTAGGATCCTTAGTTTACTTCATCAGTCTAGAGGGGATTTCATCACACTT
This sequence comes from Viscum album, assembly GCA_963277665.1. NCBI lineage: Eukaryota > Viridiplantae > Streptophyta > Magnoliopsida > Santalales > Viscaceae > Viscum > Viscum album. Next base: position 69,484,227 of record OY728154.1, read on the forward strand.
TTGTCTCTCAGTTATTCCTTAACACTACTTTACACCCCCATATAGATGGGTAGATAGAGAATACTATCCAGATGCTATAGGATATGCTGCGAGCATGTGTCTTTTCATTTTGATGAATTGTGGGTATGAAACCTACCTTTAGTTTAGTTTATTGATAATTATAGCTACCACCCATACATTTGTATGACCCCATTTGAGGTGTTTTACAAGAGTCCATGTTGATCCCCATTAAACCAGTTTGATATTGGAGAGGTGACATTTCTTGGTTTTGAAGTGGTGTAGAGTATGACAGAGAAGATTCAAATGGTTTGTGAGAGGATGAAGGTAGCATAGGGCCGCCAGAAGGGTTATATTAATCAGGTTAGACAGAATTTTGTTAGTAATCCTAAAATTTTGTGTTTGATTTGTTGATAATAATAGAGATAAACTTGATAATAAATAATAATTTAATTAAATTTATTTGTTCATACTTGGAGGATTGTTAATAATGATATTGATTACTTGATGTTGGATTTGTTAAAGTAACCTTGGAGAAAGGTAGAGGAGGATCATTCCATAGTAAAAGGTAAGTTTTCATGTTGTTTTGAAGTTTCCCAATTTAAGAAATACCATGTCATAGTGAGTAGGAGTGGTGAAGATGAAGAAGAAGGTGGGTGTGACCAATTCATGGATCATGGTTGTGTTGGATTTTTTGAAGGCATCTTAGAGAAAGGTAGAGGAGGACCATGCCGTAACATAAGGCATGCTGTCATATTAAGTTGAAGTTTTATAACATGGTAAATACCACACTATGGTTAGTGGGAATGATGAAGATGAATAATAAGGTAATTGATACCATGTTATGGCTTATAAACATGGTAGAAAAGGAGATTCCCAACATGGGTAAGCTGGAATGGGCCATGCTATGGTGTTCCTTGTGGAAGAATTCTAGAGAAACTATGTAGTATGAAAAAGAATAGAAGTAGTGGAAATGTGTTTTAGTGGATTTGAAAATCATATAAGACCTAATGGAGAAACATGATCAACTAAAGGTTGACCACTCCATGACACATATTTTACTAAGTTCACTATATGACTTTTTTTATGCCACATCATAGAGGAGTCATTGTGGTTGAGAGTTTGTATTTTTCACGACCCGACCCGTACCAGGGCTCGAGCCACAACTACCCCAAGCCCGCATCCATAGGCCAGGGGCTGGTGACTAGCACCAAAGGTACAAAAAACTAGGGGAGGACTTTGCCTAAGAAACAGTATACACACACACACACACAACAAACTCAATGTAAAAGTGCAGAGAAAAGAAAACAAGATACAACACTACTACAAAAGGAAAACCAACATACATGCATCGACCTCTAACCAGTACAAGTAATGTGCTGAATAGTAGACTGGCAAGTAAACTGAACAGTAAAAGGGGAAAAACATGCACCCAACCAGAAAGGTGCCACAACCCAACAATAGGTAAACAAAAGTAAACAGCTAGCGAGTCTCACACCCGAAAAGTACTGCTACGTCCACTAAACGCAGCCCAAGCTTCTGTGTCCTCTACTCTCCTCCATAGTCTCGACCGACTTGTCCGTCATCTGTAAGGGCACACCAAGTGCGGGCAAAGCCCAAACAGGGGTGAGTATAAAGATACTCAGTAGGATTCCCTGAAAGCTCGAGGGAGCAACAAAGGAGGTACTAAAATGGTGAGCAGTGGATAGAACAAAGAAAAGTGTAAGAGTATAATAGTCAGAGTACAACTCAACCCAACAAAAGAAAGGAAGTGGACTCATACAATCCAAGAGAATCTAGACACAAAAATCATGTGGCATACCCCACGCATCTTCGCCCCTCCTAGAAGGAGAGTAACTGAACCCAAGGGGTGGGAACAAAAGTAGGGTGTATATATATATATATGCTCAATAAGATACCCAAACGAGTGTGTAAGGGGATCTATATCTCCAAGCTCAACCAAGAGAAGTCGCAAACAGTTCAAAGGATATCCATCACTGATGCCCAACAGTCCCACACACCAAAGTTGCCTCATCAGTGAACCATGAAACCAAGGGTCATGCTTCGGTAATCACAGAGAAAGTCACCGACTAGCCTCATAGAAAGGGGAGAGTCTGAAAGAAGTCATCGGGTAACCCACTGCCCATCCCTACTGGAGGGTAAACCACAAGAGATCATCAGGTAACCCACTGCCCAGCCCCGCTAGAGGGTAAACCACAAGAGATCCTTAGGTAACCCACTGCCCAGCCCTGCTGGAGGGTAAACCACAAAAGGTCGTCGGGTAACCCACTACCCATCCCCGCTAGAGGGTAAACCCTAAAGTCAACAGGTAACCCACTGCCCAGCCCCATTAGAGGGTAAACCCTAAGAGGTCAATGAGTAACCCACTACCCAGCCTCACTGAAGGGTAAACCCAGAACTGGTCTGATAACTCTGCACTGCCCGTGCCATCAATGGGTGTCACCAGCACCGCTATCGTGCGTAGGTTTGGAGTGCGTCAAAGGAACCTCCGACCAACACCCTTTTATGTTTCCACATTTAATGATATCTCGAAAGAGGCTCCGATCTCCCAAAAATATTACACTGCTATAATCCTCACATAAAAACACACGAGATAGACTACTTACTCGCTAGAAACAGGTTCCTGGTGGAAGAGTTATTCAACACCGCTTTATGCCCATACGACGTCTCATGGGGCCCACACCTCGGTCCAGAAAGAGGTCGGGTGAACTACACCATCGTGATGCTCCCAGAAAAACACATCAAATCGACTACTCATACGCCCTAAACAGATGTCTGATGAAAAAGTCGCAGTACACTGCAAACAGCTTAAAAGACGGCCCGTGGGGACCATGCCTCAACTTCGGCTTTAATGCCTGAAACCACCTTGGTCAACTTTTCCTCGATTCCAGGATCAAAACTCCACTAACGGTGACTAAAATAGACTTTGGATGCGGAATCTAAAACTCCCCGCGTTACATGCAATCAGGGCCTATGAGGCCCACACCTCGAACCCGAAACACGTCACGCCGATCGCACCATTGCGTTCCTTGCAGATAACCACGCAGGATAGGCTATTAATTTTCCCTGAATGGACTTATGTAGCATAAGTCATAAAAACGCAGCATACGTTCGAAATACGCCACATGGGGCCCACACCTTAGGCCTGAATTTAGGCAGGCGGATTGCACCGTTGCAATCCCCTCGAAAAAACACTCAGAAACAAGTACTCAAACACCCCAAACGGATGCCTGGTGAGAAAGTAGCGTTTCACCGTAAGATGTGCGAACTAGGCTCTATGGGGCCCACACCTTATCTCCAACCCGAACGCTTCAGAAAGCATCTCAAAAATTCCGCACAAGGACTGGGGTCACGCTGCCACTGAAGGCGCGTTAATCAGACATCCCAAACAGGAGTTAAGTCCGACGCAAGAATAACTATTTAATTTAAATAATTAATTAATTATTCACATTAAGTGTTTCATGCCACCGGGAAATGAAACCAATCCTCAAGGGTTCTTAACCAAATTTTGAAGTACCGACTCAACTCAAGGGCCATAACACCTCTGACGGCGCATCAAACGGACGTCCGGCTCGTGAATCACGTCCGTCGCAACATTAATAACAATTTAATATTATTAAATTAAAGTGTTTTGGGTTACCCGCCTTCGGGCGTATAACCCAAAAACCCCGAAACCCAACTTATAAAGTCCGTCTCGAAGAGACGGACCCACTGCCGTAGACGGCGCGTAAAACAGACGATCCATTTAAGAGATACGACCCCTTGATCGCAAGGGGCCCAACCGGGCCGGTTCACCCCGGCCAGCCTGGTCCAAACCGCCGGCCCGACTCGCCGTGGCCTACTCCAGCCACACCGGACCCGCCTTGGGTCGGGTTCTCCAAATCAGACCGGACCGTGGCCGGTCTTCTCCGCATCGCGCCAGCAGGGCCCGCAAAGCACGAGTCGTTGTCCCCGGTGCTCCCCCTCGAGGCCAGCGCCTCGGGGCTCCTCCCGAGCGCGACAGGATGCCCGCGCCGCGGCCTCCCAAGCTCCCCACCCTGCCACAATGGCAACCTCTTGGGATCTCTTCTCCACCAACTGAGCACATCACCCGGCACCAGCCGCCTACGTCGCGACCGCCCTAGTCCCCCGCTCCACAGGAGCTGCCCCTTCCGCGTCGCCAGCCACCTGCAGTGCACCACCGCGCCACCTCCGGTTTGCACTGCTCTGGTGCTCCCTGCTCTCCGTACAACGCGCCGAAGGTCCCCCGTCGCTCCTCTGGTCTCTTCCACCGGACGCCGCCACACCGCACCGATCGCCTACCAGCTCGGCTCCTCCGGCCACCGTGCTCCGTCGCGCCTCCGGCTCGACCTCCGGCCACTGCCCTTACCGGAGCCGGACCTTCAACCGCCCCCCCCGACCACACTGATGGTCAGAAAAATTATCCGAAACCGGATTCGGAATCCTTGGGGCCAGATCTTCAAAGCACTGCCCCTCACTCGTTGATCCGTCACGGTTTTAGTGCGTCCGAAATTTTGGACGAAGAACACTCAAGAACAGAATGTAGAACGGGGCTCGGACGATGGCCGTGTTCATTTTTTCCATCATCCTAATTAAAAAAAAGTATAATTTAAACAACAGAATTGACGAAAACTCAATAAATCGATGAAGGTGTGAAAATTAATCATAAATCCTACCTCGAATCGGTCATGCGTCGTTAGTGGCGCGTCCGCAACGCTCCCGCTTCGATCCGCCAAAGTTTCGGCGGAGATCACTACTCGATCTGACGAAGAACGCCGAAGAATGTCGAATAACAAGAGATAGATAGAGAGAGAAAGATATATAGAGAGATAGAGAGAGAGAGAGAGATAGAGAAGGGGGAAATTTATGGCTTTCCCCTAAATCTGCCACTTAAGTGAATTTATAAACTCTCTGACACTCTGCCGACGGGTGAGGATTCCGAAACCACCATGCCCACCTATTTTATATCATTCCTAGGAAAAACGTCCCATTTCAAACTCAACGGAAGTCTCTGATTTCTATTTTGAGGATTCGTTCGAATGTTATTTGAAAAGGACGCCAGTGATAAAAATCACAGTCATTATTTTAAAATGACAGTTTTCCCTTGGGTGACATCTCTCACAGAAGGCCTGCACTCACAACTTTTACACCCCACCTAGGGTAAACGTCACGCTCCGGACATAACTGTACCCTCATATTTCCGATCCGAGCTATCATTTGGGAGAAAACACAACCCCTCCATGTGCATAGTATAAAAACTCGTAATATTTTTATAAAATTTATTACGGGTACACCGGGCCTCAGAATTGCACGCCGTCTTTGTACCTAGATTTGGAATTATATGTAGAAATATTCCAAAGTCTTACAGGGTAAAAACAGGATCTCTACATCATTCCATCCTTCAAGATTTTTGTCCCCAAAAAGAAAAACTAGGGAAAAAAAAACTCGGGATATAGAGCTCACACCTAGCTCTCCCACTCCCAAGAAAACTTGCACAACACCATGTTGGTACAACACGTGAACCAAGGGATGGTTCATACTCACAAGGTCTGATACTTTCAATGAAATGAGTAGGAACACGCACGCACCTCATCAGCTACGACATGTGGAAGGCATCATGCACCCACTCCTACTGTTGGGAGGGTAGGTCAAGATGGTAGGAAACCTCTCAATCCCTTGCACGACCCATAGAAACTCGGGGGACTTCCCCAGTTGAACCTCTACTTTCCACGTCGCGACCAAAATCATAGTTTGTTCCTAGAAAAAGATATCATGATTCCCTCCTTCAGAATACCCATCGGGTGCGTCGCCCATGGATATATGATCACGCAGTACCTCGTTGTTGACATCCCCCAGTTGCGACTCTCTCACATGCTCAAGGAGCGAATGAGTCAACACTATCGACTGCAGGGAAGCTGTATCCTCCTGCTCCACTATGGTCAGCTGTAGGGAAGCTAACTACTACAAAACTTCCCGCACCCAACAAGTCTGGGACTTTCTGCTAAGGAAAACTACTACAACACTGTCATTTTTCTGGAACATAGACTACCTCGACATCATGGTCCTGTAGAAATTTCAACCAGCACTATCGCCTCAGGTTAAAGTCTCTCTGGGTGGGGAAACACCTGGGAAAATGGTGGTCTGAGAAAACCACAAAGCGCTCTCCTAGAAGATAGAATCTCTACATTCTCCGCACATGGACTACCACCACTAGCACCACATAGTGAATCGCGTAGTTCTGCTTATGGGGTGTCTATCACCTCTACTTGTACTTGATAATGGTATCAAGTTTGACGTTGATCACACAAGGTACCAACAAACAAGGAAGGAAAGCAAACTCATCCAACTGCCAGAGTCTAGACACGGAAAGAATGTGGCATACCCCATGTGTCTTTTACCCTCTTGGAAGGAGAGTAATCCTCCAAAACAGGCACTCCACCAAACCCACTAGTGGCACCTCAAGAAAAATGGGGGGTCAAGCAAAAAATACCCACTGGAAAATCCAGAACTTTCTTTGACACACCACCACACAACCCCACCATGAATGCACATGTCAGAGGGACTCATCTACCACAACTCAATACCATCCTCTTTGGGTGGTACTGACTCTCCATCACGGTTTTGATTGAATCCCAAAAATGCATCTTAGTTGGGGAAGAACCCCTCTTTCCCATTCATTCAAAGCTACGTCGGGAAACACCAACACAGGGTTACACCGACACCCTGCGTCACCTTCAGTAACCCCTCGAACAAGGAGTTAGATGAAAAGATTACCTCACACAGTGTATAACAAGTTATACTGATAAAAGTATAAAAAGACACAGAGCGTACCTCTTATCATCTCATGCGTTGTAGGATTGTAGAAATCCATAGCACACAACCACCCGCGGCCCCATCCGTCAGCTCCCTGATCCTGGCATGGCCCACCTAGTGGTGGTGGAAGGACCTCGAAACGTCATCCTCCAACCATAGTTCTTCCTGCTCTTCAGCCAACACCAACTCCCTGGGGACCACCCTATCCTCACCTGGGAGTTCTCTGATCACGACACTACCTCTGTCATGGCGGTGCATCTACCAACTATCTAGAAAACTCAGCACATTTGGTCGAGTAGTCTTACTCCAAGTGACCTCGTACATCACAAATATAGCACTAGTCCTCCCTGGGCTATCTTGGTGCTCTACGATGTCCCTGACCATGTGCCTGAGTCTCATCAAGGGGAGACTTCTGGCGCCGAGGCCCTGCCATTTGACATCCCTCTGACAGGAATTTCTCTGTCACCAGTGCCTGCTCCAGCACCCTGAGATGGGTGAGGATGCACAAGGGTACTACACTGGCACAAATATCCTCTATAGAGACCTCGCTCAAACTTCTGTGCTCAGAAGTTTCTGTCATGGACCACATCCAAAGAGTACCGAGTAGGGTCTGTGAACCTAGTCACGTATTCATCCACTTCCATCACTCACTTTTGAAGCTCCAACAGCTCCTAAAACCGTACAAAGCATAAGTAGGAGAGGTAGTAATCCTCACAAAATAGCTTCTAGAAGTCATCCCACGAAATTACCAACTCATCGTTCATCTGAGTAACCCTAGCTCTACCATGCCAAACTTCTTGGTGGAAAAAGACTAGCTGTCAAAGCCACCATCTAACCTGTCAGTGTCCGAAAAATCTTGAAGAGGCGAACCACCGACTCTAGACAACCCTTCACTATTTGAGGGTATGGCTCACCGTGGAACCTCAGTGGTCTCTGGCACTGGAACTCACGTAGTGCGCCCAGCCTGCACTCGTCATAGACCTTCACTGCCGGCACTATCTACTACTCCACAGGTAGAGGTGCTACTGCCTATCCTCATGGAGAAAGGGTAATCATATGATGGATCTTGAACTAAGGCCTCGTCGCTCATGGAGTCGTCGTCATGAACCAGAGCTAGTATATTGACTGGCTATCATCGTAGAGACATCCTGAATCCGATCAAGGAGTACCACAGTCAAATGAGCATATATATATATCAACAACGATGAGGAGATGACTCAAGAAGGACAGTCAAAGACTCAATACTATATGATACACGAACCAAATTCCCTGCAACAAGTGTCTCAGTGTGCCGAGTTGACAAGCAGGTTATCAGGGTCCTGGTGAATGGATACGTCAGCCGACATACTATCATTGGACTCCCTGGCTTGAGAGCCGCTCTTAAGACAAGTTGACACTATTTCCCCAAAACTCAACCAATTCCTTTTTAGGGATTTCTGAACAACACCCCAAGAAACGAACCACCTCTAATACCAATTTTTCACGACCTGACCCGTACCGGGGATCGAGCCGCAACTACCCCAAGCCCACCTCCATAGGCCAGGGGCTGGCGAATAGCGCCGAAGGCACAAAAAACTAGGGGAGGCCTTTGCATAAGAAACTGTATACACACATGCAGCTAACTCAATGAAAAAGTGCAAAGAAAGGAAAATAAGATACAATATTGCTACAAAAGGGAAACCAACATACATGCATCGACCTCTAACCAGTACAAGTAAAGTGATGAATAGTAGATTGGAAAGTAAACTAAACAATAAAAGGGGAAAACATTCGCCCAACCAGAAAGGTGACACAACCCGGAAACAGGTAAATGGAAGTAAACAACTAGTGAGTCTCACACCCGAAAAGTCCTGCTATAACTACTGAATGCAGCCCAAGCTCCTGTGTCCTCTACACTCCTCCGTAGTCTCGACCAACCTATCCATCATCTTCAAGGGCACACCAAGTGTAGGCAAAGCCCAAGCAAGGGTGAATATAAAGATACTCAGTAGGATGCCCCAAAAGCTCGAGGGAGAAACAAAGTAGGTACTAAAACAGTGAGAAATAGACTGAACAAAGAACAGTGTAAGAGTACAATAGTGAGAGTACAACTCAAACCAACAAAAGAAAGGAAGTGGACCCATCCAATATAAGAGGATCTAGACACGGAAAGCACGTGTCATACCCCACGCGTCTTCACCCCTCCTAGAAGGAGAGTAACTGAACCCAAGGGGTGGGAACAAAAGTAGGGTGTGTATATATATATATGCTCAACAAGAAACCCGAACGAGTGTGTAAGGGGATCTCTATCTCCAAGATCAGCCCAAGAGAAGTCACCAACATTTCAAAGGATATCCATCACTGATGCCCAACAGTCTCGCACACCAAAGCTACCTCATCACTGAACTATGAAACCAAGGGTCCTGCTCTGGTAATCAGAGAGAAAAGTCACCGACTAACCTCATAGAAAGCGTCGAGTCTGAAAGAAGTCATCGGGTAACCCACTACCCATCCCCACTGGAGGGTAAACCACAAGAGATTTTCAGGTAACCCACTTCCCAGCCTCACTGGAGGGTAAACAACAAGAGATTGTTAGGTAACCCACTACCCAGCCCCGCTGGAGGGTAAACCACAAAAGGTCGTCAGGTAACCCACTGACCAACCCTGCTGGAGGGTAAACCCTAAAGTCAATGGGTAACCAACTGCCTAGCCCCGCTAGAGGGTTAACCCTAAGAGGTCAACAGGTAACCCACTACCCACCCTCGCTGGAGGGTAAACCCGGAACTGGTCCGATAACTCTGTACTGCCTGTGCCATCACTGGGTGTCACCAGACCGCTACCGTGCGTAGGTTCAGAGTACATAAAAGGAACATTTTACGAATTCCCTTTCATGTTTCCACATTCAATGAGATATTGAAAGATAATCCTCTCTAACAAACATATTACACCATTGTAATCATCATGGAAAAACATGCGAGATAGACTACTTACTCGCTGGAAACCGGCTCTCGGTGGAAGAGTTATTCAACACCGCTTTATTCCCACACGACGTCTCGTGGGGCCAATACCTCAGTCCCGAAAGAGGTCGAGCGAACTGCGCTATCGCGATGCTCCCAAAAAAACACGCCAAATCGACTATCTATACACCCCAAACGGATGTCTAATGAAAAAGTCGCAGTACGCTGCACACAGCTTAAAAGAAGGCCCGTGGGGCCCACACCTCAACTTCGACTTCAACGCCTGAAACCACCTTGGCCAACCTCACCTCGATGCCAGGATCACAATGCCGCTAATGGAGCCTAAAAAAGACTTCAGATGCGAAAGCTGCAACTCCCCGCGTTACATGCAAGCGGGCCCTGTGGGGCCCACACCTCGACCCCGAAACATTTCACACTAATCGTACCATTACGTTCCTTACAGATAACCATGTGGGATGGGTTATTCATTTTCCTTGAATGGAATTATGTTGCATAAGTCGTAAAAATGCAGTATATGTCCGAAAGTCTCCTCATGGGGCCCATGCCTCGGGCTTGAATTTAGGTGGGTAGATTGCACCATTGCAATCCCCTTAGAAAAACACTTAGAAACAAGTACTCAAACACCCCAAACAGATGCCGGGTGAAAAATTAGCATTTCACCGTAAGACGTGCGAACTAGGATCTGTGGGGCCCACACCTTGTCTCCAACCCGAACGCTTCAGAAAGCATCTCAAAAAGTCTGCACGAGGACTAGGTTCATGATGCCGCTGACGGTACGTTAATCAGACATCCCAAACAAGAGTTTGGTCCGACGCAATAATAACTGATTAATTTAATTAATTAATTAATTATTCACATTAAGCATTTCGTGCCACCAGGAAATGAAACCAAGCCGGAAAAGTTCCAAACTAACTTTGGAAGGACCTTCTCAACTCCAGGGCCACAACGCCTCTGACGACTCGTCAAATAGACGCCCGACTCGCGAATCACATCCGTCGCAACATTAACAACAATTTAATATTATTAAATTAAAGCATTCTGGGTGCAGAACCAAAAAACCCCGAAACCCAAATTATAAAGTCCGTCTCAAAGATATGGACCCACAACTACAGACGACGCGTCAAACAGACACACCATTTAAGAGATACGACCCCTTGACCGCAAGGGGCCCAACCGGGCCGATTCACCCTGGCTGGCTCGGTCTGAACCGTTGGCCCGACTCAACACGGCCCGATCCAGCCACACCGGACCTGACTCGGGTCCGGTTCTCCAAATCAGACCGGCCCATGGCTGGTCTTCTCCGCGTCGCGCCAGCAGGACCCGCAAAGCGCAGGTCCTTTCCCTGGCACTCCCCCCCGAGGTCAGTGCCTTGGGGCTCCTCCCGAGCGTGACAGGCCGCCAACGCCGTGGCCTTTCGGGCTCCCCGCTCCGCCACACTGGCATCCACCTGGGCTCGACGCTATGCCGACTGAGCGCACCACCTGGCACCAACCACTCGTGCCGCGACCACCCTGGTCTCCCGCTCCATCGGAGCTGCCCCGTCCGCGCCGGCAGCCGCCTGTAGCTCACCCCCGCGCCACCTCTGGCTTGCACCACTCCAGTGCTTCCTGCTCACCGCATGACAAGCCTAAGTCCCCCCGACGCTCCTCTGGTCTCCTCTGGTCTCCTCTGGACTCCTCTGGTCTCCTCCGCTCGACGCCTCCACACCGCACCGACCGCCGACCAGCTCAGCTCCTTCAGCCACCGCGCTCTGCCGCACCTCCAGCTCGACCTCCGGCCGCCGCCCTTGCCAGAGCTAGACCTTCAATCAGTCCCCCCGACCACATCAGTGGTCAAAAAAATTATCCGAAACTGGATTCGGAATCCTCGGGGCCGGATCTTCACAGCACCGCCCCTCGCTCGTCAATCGGTCACAGTTTTGGTGCGTCTGAAATTTTGGACGAAGAACACTCAAGAATGGAATGTAGAACGTGGCTCGGATGATGGCCGTGTTCGTTTGGACATTGTCCTAATTCAAAAAAAATTATAATTTAAACAATAAAATTGAATAAAACTCAAGAAATCGACAAAGGTGCAAAAATTAATCAGAAATACTACCTCGAATCAGCCGTGCGTCGTTGGTGGCGCATCCACGATGCTCCCACTTCGATCCGCCAAAGTTCCAGCGGAGATCGATCCTCGATCCGATGAAGAACGAAGAAGAACTCTGAAGAACAAGAGAGAGATAGAGAGAGATAGAGATAGAGAGAAGGGGAAAATTTATGGCTTTCCCCTAAATCCACCACTTAAGTGAATTTATAAACTCTCCGACACTCTACCGACAGGCGAGGATTCCAAAACCACCGCGCCCGCCTATTTTATATCATGCCAAGGAAAAACGCCCCATTTCAAACTCAATGTAAGTCTTGGATTTCCATTCTGAGGCTTCGTCTGAACATTATTTGAAAAGGACTCCAGTGATAAAAATTACTAAGTCATTATTTTAAAATGATGGTTTTTCCCCTGGGTGACATCTCTCACAGAAGACCCGCGCCCATAACTTTTACACCCCTCCTAGGGTAAATGACATTCTCTGGACGCAACTGTGCCCTCTTATTTCCAATATGAGCTACCGTTTTGGAGAAAACACAACTCCACCACGTTCATAGTATAAAAACTCGTAATATTTTTATAAAATTTATTCCGGGCACACCGGGTCTCGGAATCGCACGCCATCCTTGTGCCTAGCTTTGGAATTATTTTTAGAAATATTTCAAAGTATTACAGGGTAAAAACCGAGTATCTATAGTATTACATAGAATATTTGGAGGTCAAAGTGTCCAACATAGATAAGGGAGACATAATATGTCATGGTGATGGGCGCAATGTTCTTAGATTCTACCTATAAGGCTGCGAAGAACCATTATGGTCTTGGTGATGGACATGGTTATGTGATTTGCTTGGATGATGAAAGTGACCATTATTATTTTCTTAGATTCTACCTGTAAGTCTTGTTGGTAGTCATGTTAGTAGGAGGGACACTAAATGTGTATGATTTGACTCTATAAATGTATGATCCATTCTTAATTGTTTTAATAATCACATTCCTCAAATTTAATCCATGATTCAATCAAGATATGAAGGGAGTTTTTAGAATTAAAAGGTGAATTAATTGATAAATGGATCCATGAAGTAGTTTTATGTTTACTACAATTATAAAAACCATGGAGAAGTTATGATCAATTTTTATAGACAATAACTATTATGATAGGTATTCAATTTGTTTGTACATGATTTATCATCTTGTAAGGGATCAACTAGAAGTAATAGGAAGAAAGATATAGACCTAAAAATATTGTATATCTAAACTCCAAAAGGAATAGATGTGTTCCAGGTGAGGGGTTGAAAACAGGAGAAGGTGTTGGAACATGTTCAAGACTTTTCCAAAGAAGAATAGGAAGGTATTTTTATGCAACAACAAAGAGAAAAAAAATCCATATTTATTTTAGAAGAAGAGGTGTTGCACGAGGACATATTCATAGAGTGTGATGGAGAAACCTAGTGGAACTATAACAAATAATCTATCTAAACTCTAAGATTCATGCCAAGAAAGTTAAGTTGGTGAAAGGACCTACATGTCCATAAACTATGTGAAGATCTTCCTAGAACAACAAGTTAAGGAGAAAAAGGGTAGTTAACCTTTGGAGAGAGTGATTCAGTCCTAAAATTTGAAAGGTAGTCAGCCTACAAAAGGAGTTACCTATCCTGAACCCCATTTTTAAGAGTAGTTCACTTTATAGTGATTTGGTGCATGACACATCAATGATGCATTCTCTTTAGACCTATCCTAGTGAGGGTGAACCAAGTAAATTCTCATATACCTATTTACTTTATTCATGTATACTAAAAGTGGGTAATAAGATAATGATATGATATCTGGTAAAAGGTTTAGTCAATTTAATTGAATCAGATCATCATTTAAGAAAAGGATCATAATATTTGTCCCTCAAAGTTGATAGATTAAGATCCATTTTGGGAAGTGAGAGATAAAGGACAAGTGATAAGTTTCATAAGTATTTCATACCCTAATTCACCCCCCAAAGTGACCCAAGAAAAAAATAAATAAATAATACATTGATAATGTGGTCTAATTATTACATCCAAAAATAGTTTCATAACCCAAGGACCTAAAGTTTTAGTGTTTTGGAGACTCAAAACATAAAAATACTTATTTCAGATGCTGTGAACATTTCTTGATAATCTAAATCCACCATTAGGCATTCCCTGGGATAATCCTCTTTAAATCATAGGGAATGGAAAACATAAGAAGGGGTGAACTCAAATGATCATCAAGAGATAACATAATAAAGGACATAATGGTTAGATCATAAACACATTTAAAATCATTATTAAGGAAAAATATATCATTTAAAAGAAACATAAATCAATAAGTGTTAACCATAAGAATAAAAGATAGACATAACATCTCAAACGATAACATTTTTACCATGACATGAGAAAATAAAACAAGTAGCAAATAACATGATCCATGAACCAAAGGAAATAATTTGGGATAATCATAAACATATGATGTCTTATCTTTGTTAACCTAGCTACTCGCTAACCCCTTCACACATAAAATTGTGAGTAGAGCTAAAATCCATCACACTCACACTTTGTGAACCTAGCTACTTGCTAACCTGTTCACATATATTTCAATATAATAAAATATAATACTTTACCCAATGAATTTTAATGAGATATATATGTTACAATTGGGTGATAATTACACCATACAATAGAAAACATGGTGTATAACATAAACATGTTCCAATGAAAGCAAATTGAGACCAAAACCATTACCTTGTTTCCTTGGTTAGTTGATCATACTATAAAATCATATAAAAAAATATCTTACTTAATATCCTATTTTATATACTTTTTCATAAATATTACCCTTTTATAATCCTTATCATAAAATTTTATCACTATTACATTGATTAGTCATAGCATATCATGGCCATCGGGTGTTAGCAACTTTAACCATTTGCACATGTTTTATAATGTTGATTCCATAACCCATTCATTGAAACGAATTATTTATTAATATATCATTTAATATTCAATAATATATAACTTATATTTATTTATAAATTTACCACATCATTCCATAAGTGTTTTAGTTATGTTGTGTGGAAATGGAGTCGGTGTTGGCTAATGAAAATGATACTTTAATAATAAGTTATATAATTAATATAAAATTTATAGAAATATATAAAAATAATGATTTGATTATTATATTTTAATAATATTAGTTTTAATTTTCCCATATTCATCCATAATAGAGTTTTAAGCTTTATTCATGCAGGTGGTTAAATAGATCCAAACTTGAACACACTTTAACTCAATTGGCGAGTATGGTTAATGAGGTTTCTCTTTTGATATAATATCATTATAATAGAAGCATAATGATATTATTTTAATTTTTTTATTATTATGAACTAAATTTTATGATGTTTAGATAATTTATTAAAATTTAGATAAAAAATGAAAAATGTTTCGTCATAGAGGCGGTAATCTGCACGTACACATGATTAGCATTCCCGTTTCTCAACTCATGAGAGGAGGTGAAGGTAGATATTAGTTTGAAATTTTAGAATAATAATTATATGTGATATGTAATATTTATTCATCATTACCACTATTTATACTATCCATGAAAGGAGTTAATGAAAAACAAATGATGTAGCTTCATGGAGGTGGTAGTTTGCGCAACACACTAATGCTGTTCTTTTTTTTCTAAGTGGATGAAAATGAATAAATAAGGGTTATACCATTAATATAAAAACATATAAGTATAATAATGATGCTGAATCCATTATATTATTATGGTTATAAGATATTTTTAGGAGTAATATTAATAAATAAATCTTAAGAGAAGATAACACTTACGTTGAGACTTGATTTTACCTTGGAAGTTCCCTTTTAAATTGAAGGGATAAGGATAAATATGTGTAATGTCCTGGAACTAATTCACTCACAAGTAACTGAAAATAGTTGGTCACATGGAATCAAGCATGCCTCCCCATACAACTAAGGTTTCTGACTAAGAGTGAGGGTCTATGATGGTATGATGGGGAGGCTATGTCCTCATAATTAGAGTTTCACAACAATATAATAAATGAGTAAATAATAGAAGCATAAAAATGAATAATATAGTAATAAAGGTAAATCATATAGATAGTAATAATCATATAATCCAAAGGAATATCTATATACAAAATGATGAGTATGTCACAGAGATATACAAAAAGGCAGACATACATGGAAGTGGACATACTTACATGTATATTAAAAGAACCAAAATACTGAAAATCCTATCTCTAATAGCATCGTGATCCAAGGCTTGGTCCTGTACTCCTATGCTCCCATTTTATAATAAATCAATCATCCATGATCAAGTGATTTAACTTTTACATAATGGCATACATAAAGTCTATCTAGGTATCGAACGGTATCCTGAATAGGGTGTGAGATATACTTAGTATTCCACCACCAATGGTGTCTCTAAAAAAATATAGACTATGTATAAAAAATATAACTGTGTTTAGGTATAAAATGTAAGGATATGAAATAAATTTCAGATATGAACAAGTATAGAACTATAATCTATAACCAAGAGTAGTCCAATAAAGATGAAAGTCTATACTTAAAAGTGAAATAAGACGGTAACTACTAGCTTTAGCCTATGCTGCATGCATATAAAGTGTCAGGTCTATATGATCTAGGACCTAAGGCGAAAGACCATGGTGTCCTCCTCAAGACCAAGGAACTCATCTAAGGTGAGATTGGAATAATACATAACTATATGGTCTAGGAACCCAGGGCCCATGTCTGTGGCATACTAATATTCAAATATATAAATATAGGGCTCATAGGTTCCATACTTCGATCCCCCATATTGATTCCATACTAGTAATCAAGGTCAGTTCCATAAGAAATTAACCATCTATGGTGTCTTACCATGATGTCCAATGTCAAATTAGTAATGAAAAAGGTCATAAGGTAATGTTAGTGTCCATTACCAAGTCCAACCATCCATATAAAAAGGTACAATCTTAGAGATCATCCATCTCTTTATAATGTCATCATTTACACCATTAATTTAACCACTTTGTTCATAATTGATGTTATGATCGAGAGTTAATAAAATCTTCTCTATATCATTTAATTTACAAAGGTCCTCCACTAATAGGTGAAAAGATTACACACACCCAAGAAGGTGGTTTCAGTATATGGATAGATAAATTAATCCACCATAGACGTGGTTTGGGTTGAGGTTGATAACCTCCAACCAAACAAAGGTTCTACAAGGGCCTAAAATTCAAGTTAAATAATTTATTTAAGAATTTAATCAATTTAAGGGAAACATATGAAAGGTCTGATGTGTGGTACAATGATGAATAATTATTAAATGATACAACTTTTAGGGAAAATGTATAGACCACCCAATATCAACATTCTATTTTGGATAGAATAGAAGAAATCAGAATAATAGACAAATACCCAAAAAATAGGGCATATTAGATTTCACCAAAATAGTGATTACAATAGTGAGATAAACTAAGAAAGGAATTGGATTGATGCACTTAAAAATATACTTCCAAAGTGATGAACGACGATCCAATCAAAGTTAATTTGAAAGAGATGGATCAATTCCTAAGAAGAGGTAGAGGAAAATTCTTCAATAGAGGAGGAGATATGTGTGGAGAGGAAAGAAAAACAGGGTTACAAGATATAAAGTCTTAAGGGAAAAAGGGTAAATTCACTATTCTAAAAGGGGTCACATGGTTTGGCCACAAAATGTTTCTAAACCATGTGCTAATTGTGGGACACTACAACCTAACTGTAACTATCTATATGGACTAGTCACACGGTTTTACAAATCATGCGCAACCTATGTGGGACCCCTATGTAACACCTTTTCAACATTTTTCATGGACATGAAGCCTGGGGTGCATGATTTAGAAAACTTTTTCACACCCTCTAATTCCAGCATGGTTGAGGTTCATGGTTAGTTCTAACCATACGCTAACCATGTTTCTCACCTATTTTTTCCCAAAAACTGGGGCTTCAGACTTCGAACAAGCCCAAAAAACCCTTGAAACCTCTATAACCTCATTAGTAATTTCTATTAGGGTAAAACTAAATATTAAAATGATATTTAAAGGTTATATACAATAGAGAAAAATTGGGGTTCTATAGGATCCCCCACTTAAGACATCTCATCCTTGATTTAACCTTATAAGGGTGGTAAAACATCATCTGAGAATAACTATGACCACTAGGCATATACATCGACCTCCCACTCCTATATATGATCCTATACATGGTCGTTCTTCCATAGCACCCAGACTAAAGGAACTAACCTTCCTTGGAGATCCTTCATACTCTAATCAATAATATGTATAGGATCCTCCTTAAAGGATGCATCTACCTCTAACTCAACCTCACAAGTATAAATGATGTGAGATGGGTATGAATGATAATGATGTAACTAAGAAATGTGAAAGACATCATGAATGGATATGTATCTCTAAGGAAGTACTATATGATAATCCAATGATTTGAACCTCTCTAAAACTTTAAAAGTTATAATAAAATAAGGCAAGAACTTACCTTACCACCAAAACTGTTGATGCCCCAGTCTAGTCAAAACACTCAAGAATACTTGATACCTGACCTAGAAATATAGAGGTCATCAGTGATGGTGAGAATATGATTTATATCTAGACTGATCTATATCCATTAACTTCCAAATCATATGAACCTTCATTAAAGTCTCTTTAATGAGATAAGGTCCAGGTAACACTACCTCCCCTACCTCTAACCAGTACAGAGGTGATCGATATGGACTACCATATAAGGCCTCATAAGGATCCATATTTATAGTTTCCTAAAATCTATTATTTCAAGTGAATTAAACAAGCGGTATATGTTTCTCCTAAGAACTTATAAAATCATAGATACATGCTCCCAACATATCCTCTAGCACCTATATAGTATGGTCAAACTTCCCACTAGTCTGTGGGTGATAGGCTGTACTTAAAAGTACATGTGAACCCAATTCCCTCTGTAATCCCTTCCAAAAAATGATGTTAATCGAGCATCTCTATCCGATATGATAATATTTGGAACTATATGAAGTCATATAATCTCTCAAACATAGTTCCTTCTAAGTTTATCCACTAAAAGGCTCATTTATAGGTAAAAAGTGAGTGACCTTTGTCAATCAATTGATGATCACTAATACTATATCATTAAATCGAGTAATCTGGTAAAAAAATCCATGGTGAAATCATCCCATTTCCACTCCAAAATGGGTAGTGGATGTAAAATCCCTACTGGTCACTAGTGTTCTACCTTTACCAGCTAACCGGTGGAACACCGAGTAATAAATCCAACTATCTATCTTTTCATTACTGAGCACTAATACTGGTGGCGTAAGTCGCGGTACATCTTCATAAGCCCAGGGTGTACCTTCCAACTAAAATCATGATATTATCATATAAATTCCTCTTATACGTATTCAGTAACCAAGAATCATCCATGAATGCACAATATATCATCCTAATCAATGTACCAACCTATCAGTGGGTCCTCACCTGAAACACTCTCCCTTAGGACTAATCCCTTGGGGTTTGAAAGCTATCTCATCTTCACTCTCTCTAGAAGTGAAGAGTCGACTACTAAACTGTAAGTATAGGATATCCCTGATGATCCTATAACTCTATATGCATCTCAAAAAATATTTCTATCAACTACCACTCATTAATGGCCTCCTGAACTACCTACGTCTAAGTCCTCTAGCTCAGGGCATTAGATGCAACATTAACCTTCCCTGGAATGTAGGAAAGCTTAAAGTCAAATTATTGTAGGTATTAAACCCACCTTCTATACTTGATATTTAATTCAAACTATGCATAAATTTATTTGAGTATTTTTTGGTCCGTATACACCACAAAACACTCTCCTAACAAGTAGTTCCTCCAACAACACAAATCATGAACTACAAATTATAGTTCAAGATCACACGTCAGTTAATTCCTCTCATGTGGACTAAAATGATGAGACCCATACACCATGAATTGATACTTAAGCATCATAATTTCTCCTAAACTGATTCCTGATGCATCACAATATACTGTATAGAATATACCTAGCTCTAGAACAATCAATATTAGCACTGAATTAAGTATCCCTTTCATCCCATGAAAGGCTGTCTCACATGCTTCAGACTATATTAATCTCATTCCCTTCTTTGTCAAACCTATAAGTGGTGCTGTCAAGAATGAATATTTCTAAATGAATTGTCTGTAATATCCATCTACCCTAAGAAATCTCATATGTCAAAGAAATTATTGGGATACTCCTAGGTAACTATAACTCTCATCTTATCTAGGTCAATAAATACTTATTCCTATGATATAAAATGACATAGGAAGTGTACCCTATCAATCCAAAAGTATCATTTGGTGAGATTAAAAAATAGTTGGTGATCTCATAGTATATTTAGGACTATCTCAAGATGTTTGGCATGGTCTCTTTAAGTATGAGAATGCACCAATATGTCATACACAAAGACAAGCACAAATTAATCTAGATATGAGTGGAAAAAATGATTCATCAAAGCCATAAAAATTATGGGTGCATGTTTTAGGCTGATTAGAATAACTAGATACTCGTATAGTCCATATCTACTCCAGATCACTATACATGGTATGTTTTATGTCCTAACATGAACATGATGGTAGCCTAAATTCAAATAATTCTTGGAGAAAACCCAAGTTCCTCGAAGCTGATCAAAGAGACCATCTATGTGAGGTAGTGGATACATATTTTTAACTGTAATCTGATTCAATCTCCAATAATCCACAAAAATATTGATGATAACATCTACCTTCTTGGAAAAAATCATAGTTGAACCCCAAGGTTAAGTATTGGGTCATATAAAAACCATAGCTTCCAAATCCTCTAGCCTCCTCTTGATCTTCTATAACTTAGTGATAGCTATCCTATAAGGAGGAATAGATGCTGGTGATCCTCTTAGAACTATATAAATCATAAAATAAACCTTTCTCTCAGGATGTAGTCTAGAAAAATCATCAGGGAATATGTACCTGAAACAATATACTATAAGAGGGAAATTGGACTGATATGTTCCCTGATCATCCATATAATGGCTAGAAATATGGGCCATCACTCTTCCCAACCCATGGTGCTCTAATTCAGATTTACTTTTACAGAAATCCCATTCACCCTTATTAATGTAACTATTTACCTATGGTGTAGTGAAATATACTCTCTGGAGATAGAAATCAACATAATCATGGCAATGAACTAACCATTCCATTATGAGGATAATGTTAAATCTTATCATCTTAAGGGAGAAGAGGTTCCATATAAAATGATACCCACCAATCTCAAGGGGAAATCCTTTCATTAGAATACACTCTCTATTTGAATACCCAAATGGAGTATCAATTTGGAGGTATCGGGGTATGTAAATGAAGTTGGTGGGTGAAGGATTATAAAATTTTCATCACCAAAGCAACATAACTTTATCATCTCTAATAATTCGAGCCCCGATAGATGTCTGAGAATCTTACATGAATTTCATAAGCAAAAAAATCAAAATAAACAAGTAACTCATTTTATTTGGCATCAAATTCGACTATAGATCATCATCGATGATCGTTTCTCCAATGATTTGAAGATGAACCCCTCTAAATCATCCAAACAAACTTCAAGAATCTTCATGAATTCCGATCATCAAATTCTAGGTGATATCACAGAGCTCCAATGATTCCTTCAACTTCATGATGATCACCTTGAATTTGTTCCTATGATTCACAATGATGTCCTTGGATCAATTTCTTGGAAAACATATTTCTCTCTAAGGATGTGGGAAAAGGAGATAGGATCTCTCCATTAGAAGGAATTATTGCTCACAGAAATGACCTCCTCATCTACTTATATAGTGGATGTCTAAAATACATGGTTAGGGTTCCCCAAACCCATATATTTAACATCCACTAAATAAATAATAAATAATTATGATGAACTTACTACATCATAAATATTATTTATATTTTATCACATAATTTTAATATATATTAAATATATTATGTGATAAACTTGAGTCACTAACTCGACTCATAATTCCTACTAATATTTAACGAATCCTGAATTTTAAAATAATATTCATTTATATAATATTATTCTATGTATTTACTTAAAAACTTTTAAATAATTTTAATAAATAAATAAAATAAAATTATTTTATACATGAATAATAATAATTATTTTTTCAGTGATCGATAGAACTTGGAAAACTCTTGGAATTTGTGGTGAAGACCACCATGTCCTATATACCTATTCACTATAATAGGATAGAATCTTGAATACACTATTGTGTGTGACCCTTTAGGACCTTATCTTGATATTAGTGAATAATATCCACAAACTAAGTGTAGAGTCTAGCAACCCATCAAGGACCTTAAAGAGATAAGTAATATTCATAGAAATGAAAACTATCCTACGAACACATATTGTGTAATATAATCATTTTTTTCATATGATATCTCATAAAGAAGGATACACATATTGTGTGATCATCCATTTTTTTTCACTCCAAATCCAATATTTTTATTTTCAAAAAATCACTTTTAAGGGTTAAGTAGAAACCCTCACAAAATTACACCATCCCAACACATCACCAACATTCCCTATAAAAATACTCACAAATACCCACATGCATCATGAAAAAAACCACATAAAACAAATTCAAATTTCAAAAGTTCAAATTTTAAAAGTGAAACCCGCTAGAGCCAACTCAGCCTCGAACCCACCACTAACCAAGTGACTACACTCTGACATGCCATATACCTTCATCATTGAACCAGAACCACCATTAGTAACCCATATCAAAAAAATTGAATCATCAATAAAGACACGAACCACTATGATATTCCAACATAAGAAAAAACATCATGGGAACCACATAGTCATGAAGTCAAGATGATTTCCATCAATCGTTGTTGGACCATCAACCACATCACCGTCGGATTCTGATGACAAAATCATCATCACTGTATAACTCCAAAAAAAATTCCACATAACATCAGAACCATGAAGATCACTAGTTGAATCCACTCCCCAACCATCCTAAACAATAAGCCCAACGGGGACCCAAAGACAGAGACAAATCCACCACGAGATACGCCTCCTATAACTCCATCAGCAACTCAAACTTCATATCCCAATACATCATAAAAACCACTATAAAAGTATAATTAGGAGAACAGTGGTGTAATATTGGATAAATAGAAGAATATGGAGCGGACTAAGTCTACGGTAGTGAGAAATGACCATTGAAATGAACACTAAGAACTTACTTCAGATCCACCACCAAGAAAACAATAACTAAAACAACACCACCTGTAGGGATGAAAAACGCATTCTGAAACAAAAATCCAGGAAATCATCCTCATAATCACAAAAGAAACCCCAAATCCATCCACTGCTAGGACACCAACATCACTATACAAAACAAAAATCACCTCCACCATAGAACATTGGCCACATAACTAGAAACCCAAAAATAAAATGAAATAAACCAATAACCAAAGAATGAAAAGGAACCACAAAAAATAGATTGAAACCATGAAAGGAAAATCACAAAGTGAAGAAGGAAAAAAGAGACAATAAAGAAAACTAGGAGGAAACATCATCATCCCTACCAATATAACCATCCCAAACCACTCTAAAAAACCATCACAATTGACCAAAAATTGGCTATTTCATGGTGTGTAAGGAAATAAGGGAAAAGGAGGAGAACTAATGAGAAATATTGGATCCAAGAGACTCGATATCCATCTAAAAGGAACTCAGAGAATGTGAAACTGGGAAGTAAGAGGAAGAGGATGGTCGTAAAAGACCAACAGAAAGAAAAATATGAATGAAAAGAAAAACCAAAAGATGACCAAGAAAACAGATAGGAAACCTCACCAAGTGACACAAAAAAAAAACCAAATCTCCAAATATGCATCAAGTTAAACCAATGTGGGGTTTACTCATGATGGTTCCAATAATAAGAGTGAAAGTCACGTATGAAGAGGCCCTTGAAACAACACTAAATCTCAACATCTCCAAGAAAGAACAAAGATGACGAGGAAGGATAATAACACACACAAAGAAGAAAATAAGGGAACAAACAAGAGATACGGAAAAAAATTCTAGGGAATAACTATCTATGACAACCCTGCTTTTATTACAAACTTAAACATGATTTATTACATAAAACTTCTCTTGGTACAACAAAGAATATCGAGAGGTTTAGTGTCTTTGGGGATTAGGAACATTACATAAAAACTTAAAACATTAAATACAACATCTTTATTGAAAACTTCCTTTACATGACCACTACATTCCCTCGTACTTAGCATTGCATGGGATAACCTGAGGACATGCATAAGAAAAGGGTGAGCTATAAAGCGCAGTAAGGGAGTACACATGGAATAACATGAGGAGTACAATACATGTTAGATAATAGGCATATCAATAGAGAATATAATAAACATGAACATAAAGGCATGATAAAGCATGATAATCATAACATGGAAATGTGGCAACAACACTTAACCTGGAATTAGCATGAGCCAAGGCTCATTGCACATGGAGCATGAGTAAATCCTCATTGCACATAAATCACGCGTAAACCCTCGTTGCACTTGAATTAGCATGATTCAACACTAATTTCACATGATGTATCATGATACTATACTTTACCCAATGCATTGGAGCGCTATAAGGGCGCACCATTCTTAAACATTTCATTTCATGCATAAGTGTGCCACATGGATCATAAAACATGGATTCATAAAACATAATAATTTATTCCACGATAAAGGAATGTGGAATTCATACATGAAACCTTACAATGAATAAGTAAATGTGCATAAAGGTGAATACCCTTGATGGATAAATGGGCATGGTATCCACTACACAATGACATTGGTTAGAAAATCGGTGTGATTTCGGCAGCGTAACGGCGTGACATAAGAATTCATAAAAAATGGTTGATGAGAGATAAAGGGGTTCCTCATCATATTTACATGTAATGGACAGTAAGGAGGTCATACAGATAAATTTCCTAACAATTTAAATAGAATTTAGATTCATGATACAAAAGTATTGCTTG
This sequence comes from Viscum album, assembly GCA_963277665.1. Taxonomy (NCBI): domain Eukaryota; kingdom Viridiplantae; phylum Streptophyta; class Magnoliopsida; order Santalales; family Viscaceae; genus Viscum; species Viscum album. Next base: position 69,509,256 of record OY728154.1, read on the forward strand.
AATGTAAAAGAAGAGAGAGAAGTTCCTTTCGGAATTTCGGCATAGTAACGTGTGTACATGGGAGGCATTTAATGAGAGAGAAAGGGGTCTCCCATAACTAAAAAAATAATAGGTTAGTATGGGGGAGGTGCAAAACCATACCCCAACATTCGTTATTGAAATTAAAAGGGCAATACAACTTAAAGAAAATTGACAAAAATGAGAAAGGAAGAAAAAACCCTTACTTGGAGGTGTGCTTCCAAAGGATAGAGAGAGGCTTGTGAGAGGCTTATTGGGAGCTTGGGGCACCTTGGGAGGATTCTAGAGAGAGTAGGGAAGAGGTTGGACGAACTCCAAAGGCTTTGAGTGAGGAGGAAGTGGGATCTTGGGTGGGTTTATATAGGAAAGGTGAGGGAATTCTTTATTATTTAGGTTTGGGACCCCTTATATTAAATTAATCCAAACCACAAACCATCCCATGGTTTTTGCCCATGTTTTTTGGAAAAGGGAATAGGAAAAAAATATTTTATAAGGCCAAAGTCCGAAATTCTTAAAATATTAGGGTTTCTTATGTGGAGGTGAGTCACACTCCCATGGAAATTAATTTAAAAAGGCAAGGTGTTGAATAAGTCTTGAGGGGTCCATTAATGCTTTGAAAAGTAAGTTAAACAAACCCAAAATCACATTATTTTAATGTTAAAACATATAATTTCCGAACATAAAGATTATAGTATTTTATTACATCACTATTGGGTCATTATGATGTCATAAAACACATTATATATTTAAACGGTATTTAATTTTTACTCAAAAATTTGACTGGCTCAGAAAATTATGAAAAATTCACCGTTGGATAATTTCGATGTCCTAATTCCAAAAATAACATTTATTTTATCTAAATAATTTTCTAAATATGTTAATTTTTACTTTTAAAATAAAAACCGACATTTATCGAAAATTCACAGGTTTGGACAGAAATGGCTTTCAAACCTTAATAAAAATTATAATTGCATTCATAAAATTATAAGATCATTTATATTTAATAAAAATTAATTTAATAATAATAATAATATTTTATTAAAATATTATTTAATTAAAAAATCCCTTAATTTAATAAAATATAATTCTTAGTTAAATAATAACTAAAAACACTATTTGTACTTTAAAAACTATTTACAATGTATCAAAAATGACTAGAAATTATATTCATTATTATATACAAAAAAATAATGTACATGAACATAGTACTACTTATTTGTTACATAACCCCTTAAAACAGTTGTATAAGACCTAAGGGTAAGGTGTGTGATGGTGACAGACTCTTGGGGTGGCTCAGATAGCATCACTTGAGTGGTAATTTTAATCAACTTCCACTTTTCCCGTAGACAGCCACGTTCGAGTTTGACAAGATGAAGCTCAGCTTGGGCTTGGTCAAGGGCGAAGCCCAAAGACGCCACCTCTTTTCCGAGCTCTGACAAATGGGCTTCGTACGGAGAAATTCTACTGGACGAGGCCATCGCTTCTTTTGTCTAAGTAAAATTGGATGTGTTAAAGCCCTATATTTATACTAATCATGTGATCACTGTTCAACAACTATATTAGCAATGGTAAAAATTCTTAACATAAAACCAATGAAGTTGACATTTTATATAAACATAAAGAGATATTTAATTAGATCAAGAGGGATTTCCTTTAATGAAACTTTGGGTCATTACAATATTCCCCCTTAAGAAATTTGCCCTCGAAATTTTCCTTTTCCCACACTAAAACAAATGTGGGTAACTCAGCTTCATCATATCCTCCGATTCCCAAGTCGCTTCTTCAAACTTGTGGTTTCTCCAAAACACCTTGACAAGGGGCATTGTCTTATTTCATAGAACTTTTTCTCTACGATCTAAGATCTTCACTGGTTGCTCCTCATAAGAAAGATCATCTTCCAATTGTACCACCTCAGAAGAGAGTACATGTGAAGGGTCCGGTATGTACTTCCTTAAGAGGGATACATGAAAGACATCATGTACTTTGTCCATAGTAGGTGGAAGTGCTAGTCAATAGGCCACAACCCCGACACGATCAAGAATCTCTAAGGGGCCAATGTACCTTGGACTTAACTTCCCTTTCTTTCAAAACCTCATGACGTTCTTCCATGGAGATATACGTAGAAAAACCATGTCTCCAACTTTAAACTCAAGGTCTCGTCGACGGTTATCTGCATAACTCTTCTGTCGACTCTGAGCTGCCTTGATATGCTGCTGAATGGTTTTCACCTTATCCACCATTTCCTCGACCATTTCTGGTCCAAGTAGCTTACGTTCACTGACCTCATCCCAACATGCTGGTGTTCTTCACCTTTTCCCATACAAGGATTCATATGGTGCCATTTGGATGCTCGAGTGGAAACTGTTATTATAAGAGAACTCAAAAAGAGGAAGATGTTGATCCCACCCTCCTTTAAAGTCCATTGAGCATGCTCTCAACATATCCTCAAGTGTTTGGATAGTCCGCTCTAATTGGCCACCAGTTTGAGGATGATAGGTCATACTGAAGTTTAGTTCAGTATTCAGAGCTTGTTGAAGACTCTTCCAAAACTTAGAGTTGAATATTGGATCTCGGTCAGACACAATAGATAGTGGTACTCCATGAAACCTTACCACTTCCCTGATATATATCCGTGCTAGTTGATCCAATGAGAAATCCTCCCGAATAGCAATGAAGTGTGCAGTCTTTGTAAGATGATCCACAGCAACCCAGATTGCATTGTTGCCTTTGGATTTCCTTGGAAGTCCAATGAAAAATTCCATGGTGATGTTCTCCCATTTCAATTCTAGTATGGGCAATGGTTGCATCATCCCCTTAGACTTCTACCTCTCTACCTTCACTTGCTGACACACCAGGCACTTTGATGTATATTCAGCGATCTCCTTCTTCATATTATCCCACCAAAAGTTTTCTCGGAGATCTCGATATATCTTTGTACTCCCTAGGTGAATAGGGAAATTTGAACTATGTGAATCATCCAAAAGTTCCTTCTTCAGCTCCGGACTTGAAGGAACACATAGTCTTTTCCCAAACCGCACAATTCCTTCTTCATTAACATTAAACTCTGAGGATTTAACCTTTTTTATAGCTTCCACTTTTTCCTGAATTCCCAGATCATCCTTTTGAGCATCCTTTATCCTTTCCAAAAGAGATGGTTGAGCAATAATTTGTGAAAGGATTTATGATGTTCCCTTCTCTATGATTCCCATGTCCATCTTCATCAAGTCTAAGAAGATTGGATCCTTCTTAATTCTCATCATTGATAGAATCGTTGGATCCTTTCTACTTGGGGCATATGCCACCTTGTTCGCTTTCCCAGGGTGGTAATGTATTGAACAGTTATAATCCTTGATGAGCTCTATCCATCTTCTCTGGCATATATTAATATCTTTCTGCGTGAATATATATTTAATACTCTTATGGTCAGTATATATCTCACATTTCTCTCCATAGAGATAATGCCGCTAGATTTTCAAGGCAAAGATCAAAGCCGCCAACTCCAGATCATGTGTTGGATAGTTTCACTCATGGATTTTCAACTGTCTTGAGGCATAGGATATCACTTTATCATTCTGCATCAGTACACAGCCTAAGACCTTCTTTGAAGAATCACTGAATACCACAAAAAGTTCCCCACTTGTGGGTAAAGTGAGCACAAGAGCAGTGATAAGCCTCCTTTTCAACTCCTTGAAGCATTCTTCACATTCATCACTACAAGAAAACTTTACACCCTTCCGAGTTAGCTTGGTAAGAGGGTTGGAAAATTGTGAGAAATTTCTCACAAATCGTCGATAATATCCAGCTAACCCCAAGAAGATACGGATATCTGTTACCGATGTTGGCCTTGGCCATCCCTCAATTGCATCTTTTTTAGAGGGATCTACAGATATCCCATTGCTTGTGATGATATGTCCCAAGAATGAGACTTCCTTCAACCAGAACTCACACTTGATGTACTTTGCATAGAGCTTCTCCTTGCGCAAATTCTCCAGTACAGTTCTTAAATGCTCCTCATGATCCTCCTTGGTTTTGGAGTATATTAGAATATCATCTATAAAGACTACCACAAATTTGTCTAGGTAATCTCTAAAGACTCTATTCGTTAAGTCCATGAAGATTGATGGAGTATTGGTGAGTCCTAAAGGCATTAATATGAATTCATAGTGCCTGTATCTTGTTCGAAATGCAGTCTTGGGGACATCTTCCTTCTTCAACCTTACTTGATAATATCCCGACCGAAAGTCCACCTTGGAGAAGTATTGTGCTCCACGCATCTGATCAAACAATTCATCGATTCTTGGGAGAGGATACTTGTTCTTTATCGTGATTTTTTTAAGTTCACGATAATCGATGCAGAGCCACATTGACCCATCCTTCTTCTTGACGAAGAGGACTGGTGCACCCCATGGTGAAGCACTTGGGCATATAAACCCTTTATCCATATTTTCTTGTAGTTGTTTCTTCAGCTCTTCAAGCTCAACAACAACCATTCTATATGGAGTCTTGGATATTTGTAGCGCCCCAGGTATAAGTTTAATTGAGAACTCAACATCTCTTCTATGAGGAAGACCAGGCAGTTCCTCGGGAAACACTTCAGCAAATTCTCTCACAATAGGCATTTCTTCAAGGATGGTTTCTTCCTTGTACTCAATCATTTGAGCCAGATACGTGTTCTCATAAGGCAGTAATATCCATGCTTGAGATGATGGAGCTAAAAGAGATTCATCTTCCTCCTGACACTTGTAAATAATAGGGGGTCGATTCTCCATATGGAGTGTGATTTCCCTCTCCCGAAAATTTATATTGGATCTATATAAGGAAAGCCAATCCATGCCAAGAATTGCATCAAATTACACCATAGGGAGTATGACGAGGTTCGCTAGGAAATTTAATCCACTGATTATAAAAGGGGAGGACTTATATTCATGGGATGCAATGATTTACCCATTTTTCGTACACACCGACATCTTTACTTCCATGATTTTTGGTGGTGTTGGGATTGTTCTATTAAACTTTTGAGATATAAAAGAATGTGTAGAACCTGAATCAAAAAGTACGTTCGCTATTATTGAATGAATAACTAGAGTACCTGTCACCAATTCATTGTCGGGGTTCACTTCGGCATAAGTGATGGAAAAAGCTCTTCCTTGCTGCCTTGGAGGTTGTTGGTCGCCTCCAAAAACCCTTGGATTAGGGAACTGATTTGAAAAATAACCCGGTTCTTTGAATTTGTAGCATTGAACAACGCGTTGAGGTTCGAACGTAGCGTTCCTCTCCTCTACCGCAACCGTGGGTCTTTCTTGCCGACAGTTAATAGCTAGGTGCCCTTATCTTCCAAACCTGAAGCATTTTCTCGTCCCCTTAAGGCAATTTCCAGGGTGCTTCTTTCCGCACTTTTGGAAAGTGGGGTGCTGGATCTTCTTAGCACTGTTGGATTTATCCATCGGACCACCAGCATTGAAGTCCACCTTACACTTCTTGTCCCCATGATACCCCTGTGATTCCCTGATCTCCATTTCGACCTTGAGGGAACATCAGACAATTTCCTCATAGCTGTCGAAGTCACAGATCGCTAATGCTTTCCACAAGCTAGGCTTCATCCCACCAAAGAAGTGGTCAACCTTGAATTCGGGGGTAACGACAAATCCGGAAGCGTATCGTACAATCCTTGTGAAGTTTTCCTCGTACTCTCCAATAGATTCTTTATCTTTTTTCTTGAGGGAAAGGAAGTCCCTTTCCATCTTAAGCCGAGGGGTGTGCAGAAAATATTTATCTAAAAACATCTTCCGAAAATCCTTCCATTACAACGCCTCAATCTCCTCCTCAGGCTTCGTATTTTTGATCAACTTCCACCATTGATAAGATTCACCCTCCATACGATAGGCAGCCAGGAGAACCTTCTATTTTTCAGAACATTGAAGAATGGAGAATATCTTTTCAATGGAGTTGATCCATTGTTAAGTGATCATGAGATCAGATGATCCACTAAAAGTAGGAGGCCTTTGTCTCATGAATCTCTCGATAGCAACTTGTTCTTTCTTAGGGAGGGTTGAACGTTCCTCTTGACCTGTGTTTCTATTCAATGCTTGAGTTAGCTGAGAGAGAAGCGTGACAAAGTTCACTATTCCCGCTCCCATTGGATTGGGCATCTCATTAGTACAGTCATCACACTGATCTTCACATAGATTGTTAGACCGAGTCCTCCTATTACCAGCCATTGGCTGGAATAAAAGGAATGTTAGGGGCAACACATAAAAGAGTAATCCAAATACAAAAGTTTATGAATTATAAATAAACTTTTATTTCCTTAACTCATGAGTCTATAAGCTTCAATCTAGGATTTTTATGATCTACTTTCTAACATATATTCTTAGGGGAATTTTTTTCCCTTAATAAGGGTTCATACTAAGATTGTCAATTTATCAAAACATATCCCCCGGGAGTGTCGTAACCAAGAGTGCATCAAGGCCCGTTGTCGTGCACCAGTTCCTATCCAAGTCTAGCTCAAAGCGATGTTTTCGGGTTTTACCCCTAGGATACATCTGTGCCAGAGCCGCCTCTACCTGCTTGTATCCAGATAGGGATGTATTTGTCTGATAAACCACTTAATCAGTACTTACCAAAAATTAGGGATGTTTTTATTATACTTAGTCTTGTCTCTAAGGCTTTACAAGGGTTTCCTAATCCAAAAAATAACTAAACCTATCCTCTGATACCAACTATGACAACCCTTCTTTTATTACAAACTTAAACATGATTTATTACATAAAACTTCACTTGATACAACAAAGAAGATTGAGAGGTTTAGTGTCTTTGGGGCTTAGGACCATTACATAAAAACTTAAAACATGAAATACAACATCTTTATTGAAAACTTCCTTTACATGACCACTACATTCCCTCGTACTTAGCATTGCATGGGATAACCTGAGGACATGCATAAGAAAAGGGTGAGCTATAAAGCCCAGTAAGGGAGTACACATGGAATAACATGAGGAGTAAAATAAATGTTATACAATAGGAATATAAATAGAGCATATAAGAAACATGAACATAAAGGCATGATAAAGCATGATAATCATAACATGGAAATGTGGCAACAACACTTAACATGGAATTAGCATGAGCCAAGGCTCATTGCACATGGAGCATGAGTAAATACTCATTGCACATAAAGCACGAGTAAACCCTCATTGAACTTGAATTATCATGAGTCAACACTCATTGCACATGACGTATCATGATACTATACTTTACCCAATGTATTGGAGCGCTATAAGGGCGCACCCTTCTTAAACATTTCATTTCATGTATAAGTGTGCCACATGGATCATAAAACATGGATTCATAAAACATAATAATTTATTCCACGATAAAGGAATGTGGAATTCATACATGAAACTTTACAATCAATAAGTAAATGTGCATAAAGGTGAATACCCTTGATGGAGAAATGGGCATGGTATCCACTACACAATGACATTGGCTTAGAAAATCGGTGCGATTTCAGCAGCGTAACGGTGTGACATAAGAATTCATAAAAAATGGTTGATGAGAGAGAAAGGGGTTCCTCATCATATTTATATTTAATGGACAGTAATGAGGTCATATATATAAATGTCCCAACAATTGAAATGGAATTTAGATTCATGATACAAAATTATTGCTTGAATGTAAAAGAAGAGAGAGAAGTTCCTTTCGGAATTTCGGCATAGTAACGGGTGTACATGGGAGGCATTTAAATAGAGAGAAAGGGGTATACCATCATTAAAACAATAATATGGATGTATGGGTGAGGTGAGAAACCATACCCCAACATTCATAATTGAAATTAAAAGGGAAATACAACTTAAAGAAAATTGACAAAAATGAGAAAGGAAGAAAAAACCCTTACTTGGAGGTGTGCTTCCAAAGGCTAGAGAGAGGCTTGTGAGAGGCTTATTGGGAGCTTGGGGAACCTTGGTAGGATTCTAGAGAGAGTATAGAAGAGTTTGGACGAACTAAAAAGGCTTTTAGTGAGGAGGAAGTGGGAGCTTGGGTGGGTTTATATAGGAAAGGTGAGGGAATTCTTTATTATTTAGGTTTGGGACACCTTATATTAAATTAATCCAAACCACAAACCATCCCATGGTTTTTGCCCATGGTTTTTGGAAAAGGAAAGAGGAAAAAAATATTTTATAATTCCAAATTCCGAACTTCTTAAAATATTAGGGTTGCTTATGTGGAGGTGAGTCACACTCCCATGGAAATTAATTTAAAAAGGTAAGGTTGTGAATAAGTTTTGAGGGGTCCATTAATGCTTTGAAAAGTAAGTTAAACAAACCCAAAATCACATTATTTTAATTTTAAAATATATATTGGCCGAACATAAAGATTATAGTATTTTATTACATCACTATTGGGTCATTATGATGTCATAAAACACATTATATATTTAAACAATATTTAATTTTTACTCAAAAATTTGACTGTCTCAGAAAATTATGAAAAATTCACCGTTGGATAATTTCGACGTCCTGATTCCAAAAATAACATTTATTTTATCTAAATAATTTTCTAAATATGTTAATTTTCACTTTTAAAATAAAAACCAACATTTATCGAAAATTCACAGGTTTGGACAGAAATGGCTTTCAAACCTTAATAAAAATTATAATTACATTCATAAAATTATAAGATCATTTATATTTAATAAAAATTAATTTAATAATAATAATAATATTTTATTAAAATATTATTTAATTAAAAAATCCCTTAATTTAATAAAATATAATTCTTAGTTAAATAATAACTAAAAACACTATTTGTACTTTAAAAACTATTTACAATGTATCAAAAATGACTAGAAATTATATTCATTATTATATACAAAAAAAAATAATGTACATAAACATAGTAATACTTATTTGTTACATAACCGCTTAAAACAGCTACATAAGACCTAAGGGTAAGGTGTGCGATGGTGACAGACTCTTGGGGTGGCTCGGATAGCATCGCTCGAGTGGTAATTTCAATCAACTTCCACTTTTCCCATAGACGGTCACGTTCGAGCTTGAAAAGATGAAGCTCAACTTGGGCTTGGTCAAGGGCGAAGCCCAAAGAAGCCACCTCTTTTTTGAGATCTGATAAATGGGCTTCGTACGGAGCAATTCTACTGGACGAGGCCATCACTCCTTTTGTCTAAGTAAAATTGGATGTGTTAAAGCCCTATATTTATACTAATCATGTGATCACTGTTCAACGACTATATTAGCAATAGTCAAAATTCTTAACATAAAACTAATGAAGTTGACATTTTATATAAACATAAATAGAAATTTAATTAGATCAAGAGGGATTTCCTTTAATGAAACTTTGGGTCGTTACACTATCACCATGAGGGGATGATGAGAGGGGGAGTGGTGGTGCTGGGAAGGAACCCTAACATTAGAAGAATAACAGGAGACCCAGAGAGTGGGGATCCACCCCCTCTCATCTATTATTGCTTTATTATTTATTGATCTAACTAGATGAATTCACCTTAGACTATCATGGACATGGATTTAATGAAGGTACTACCATCCTGATCAACCATACCTAAGATATCACTTCCTCAACTTGATAGTGATAAATTCTATCTTGATCATTCAACCACTGTCATACCACCAATGATGCACCCAACACAAGCTACCTCATCACGAATTCATTTTCATGGTTTTTAAATTGAATCAAAGTATGAGATCAAATGACACACATTGATAATGATCTCAATTTAGGAGACTAATACACATGTCCATAGATAGGAATAACCAATGACACCTGAAACATGTGGTGTTTCTATTGGAGGGTTTATCCTCATGACCTCACCTACTAGAGATCACGAAGTGTGAACTTCATGAGAAAAAGTCTAAATTATTATAAGCCCCCAAAAAATAATAGTTAGAAATAAAATGTGTCCAATCATTATGATGTATCTAGACCATAAGACATATATTTAAGATTAATGTCATGGTATCTTAAATTTCCCATTATATCTTGAGATCTGCTATAAACTTTTTATATGAAAAGTAATCTATGGCCATGACCATTAAATAACAGACAAAGAAATTTCTACATTATAATGGTAAGTGTACATCATGCATATCTCACTGTATCCATGTAACTTACCAGCCTTTCTCATTGTCTTGAGAAGATAGTGAGACGTTACTAGGCCTTAAGCAACATCCCCAAGATGCCAAATGCTGACAATAAATACTGAAGGGATTCAACACATGCAGGGGATGATTTTCCCTTTAAGAATAAAATAAATAACCAAAAAATACATAACCAAACAACCAATATATGATGCATGATAAAAATGAAAGACAACTCAACATTTCATTTATCAAAATCATACTAAATTCAAGTACCACAACGGAAGACTAAAATATCAAAGTAAACAATAGAAGACTATAAACCAAAAAGACTCGAAGACAACTATAACTCCAAAGATCCATAAGTTACATGCTCCAAATTAAATAGAAAACCTAAGTATCATGAGGTAGTGCTAAAGATGTGTGATAATTTACCTTTGACCATGTCCCGATAGATGACATCTACAAAAGCACCAAAGTTCTAAAGTAGGGGTGAGTATTAAAACTCAGTAGGTTTTCCCCAAGCATAAGAGCCTTATCCCAGTTGGTGAGGACTCAACAAGTGAATCAAAGAGACCCAAGTTCAAAACCGAGCAGAGACATATTTTTGGGTTACTATAGAAAACACTACAACAGGGACTATAGAAGTTACTGTTAGGTACTGTAGCAGCTATAACTATTCATCCGTTTGGGATTTTGGGCCACCGGTTTGGGCCTCGGGTCCTTTAAGGACTTCAAGACACCCAGGGACTCTAGGCCAGTAAGTCTTTTGAGCCACCTCAAGGGCTTCTGGCCACCTCAAGGGCTTCGGGCCACCTCAAGGCCTTAGGGACACCTCAAGGCCTTCGGGCCACCTAAAATTTTGCTTAAATGATTAGACAAACTCTACAAGGAGCAGAATCCAGATGAGGATTTAAAGCATAAGCATTCACTAGAGTAGAAGCTAAATAGATTTTTCAAAAAGAGAGGGTATGGAATTGCCATCAGGATCAGCCTGTGCTTTCATGGGAAGACTATCCGAACAACCATGCGAAGGTAGAGAGCTAATATCACGATGAAGAAGCTGGGAGGGGGAGTTCCAAGTATAGTCTTTATATTTCCTAAGACCTACGGGTCGTGTAATATCTAAGACTACGACCCTTGTAAGGGTTTCCAATCATCCCTTGGAAGGGGTGTTATCAAAAATCATTAAAAAAAGAAGGCCTTCAGGCCATTCAGGTAGTAGGTTTTCCTCAATGACTTCTCTACTCACGCCACTAGGATAAAAGTTAGAAAATTTTATATAAAACAATTTATATAAAACATGTTCCGAAATAGTTTATAACTAAATATAAAAAATTTCCATATCAACCAGTTTTCTAAAAGAATCCATTTTTAAAGAAAACAACCAAACAATGCTTTAAATCATTCACAAGTTCCATTTGGTATAACCATTCCATTCCACATATCCAACCATGCATGCATCATTATGAAAGTTCCATACTCATGAGTGGTATCTCGTAGATCTACCAAGTCATCACAAGGTAAGTATATCCCATGTTCCATTACACCTTTGGCACCAAGCATAAGGTCATATTTCAACTAAGCCTTATAAATTCAATATGAACAAACACACCAAGTATGCCTAAAAACCATTCCAATCCAAACATGAAAAAACATTTCAATAAAACAACCTTTTTATTAAAAACATTTTGTAACAAGATATTTCAAAAATCTAGAAAATATATATTTTAAAATCATCATTTTAAAATCAAGAAACTAAATAAATTTTCACAAAATATTACCATAATTCCGAAATTTTACCAAAAACCATAAATCATCACTAAATAGGATTTATATCATGATTTTCACCACAATTTCATGATCAATTTCACTCAATTAAATCAATTTAAAACTAATATAACTAGTTCTAGTAAGAGGAGTCGAGAGTGAACTCACCCAACTCAATAGTTTTGGTGAAAATAATAAATGACATGAAAAACGTCACAAAAATGAGTTAAATCTCCATAAACCCTCCTTAGACCTCATCCCGTATCATCAAAAATACCAAATATAATCTAAAACCTTAGATCAACCCAAAATAGGTTTATATCTAAGAAACCAAGAGATAGAGAAAAGTATATCTAAGAAAAACACTAAGAAAATGATCACATACCATAAGGAATTAACTTTTAATCACCAAGGGAAGCCTTCAGATCACCTTTGGTTTGATGAGATAACCTTACTTGACCTTTGGGAAAGAAAAATACCGAGTTAGGGCTGCATTGGAGAAAAAATGAGTGGGTTAGAGGAAAAAACAAGTGAGATACACTTTTTAAAAAAGTGGTTTCTTTCTGCACACAGTTTATTCACATGGTTAGGCAAACCGTACACTATCCATGCACCAACCACTACCTTAAGGAAAACCCTCACATGGTCATATTGCACGGTCTTCAAACTGTGCACCAACTATTCTGAATCCATTACCTTGAAAAGACCAAAACCATTTTTTCAAAATGCACAGTTTCTACTAGCAATCCACACAGTTTGGAAAAACTGTGCACCTCCCATGTGCCTTCTCTTTTTCCCCTATCTCACTGTCTATGGTTTCCTATAGGTGTTTCATGGTTTTCCCAAATTGTTCACCAATATTTCACCTATATACAATCTCCAAAAACCCTCCAAAAGTTCTCTAAAATCTCCCAAACTTCACTCATATACTTTATATACTTAAAAAATAATAAATAAAGGGTTAATTACTAGAAATCAAGGGTGCTACAATCTGTGATTAGGTAATTGAAAAGTACTTTTTAGTTTAGTCTGGGGAACCCACTATTACAACATGAGTGTTATAACACCAAAAAAATACTCTATTTCAAGGCTAAGACTCTCTATGGTTGTCACAGATATAAAAGAGTGATAAGTGCCTGTATCAAATAAAACAAATACCCAGGTATATGCTAATAAAATCATACCTCAAACCATATATGGTCTTGTAATCTATTACTCTAGTATTAGTTATACTATATATATCTGTACTGATACATAGACCTAAGATATAGACTAAGGACCTTGGGTAGGCATGCTCTGCTGGCTATGTAAATCCTAGGTCTGGATCCCTCGACCATGACCACCTACTCGACTTGTATGACCAGTAGTGCTCTAGCTCCCTACCTTATGTGAAGATGATGATCCTACTCCAGGACCCAAAGTCAATGAAAATCCTATCTCATTGAACGAAGAAGGGAAGGTGTTGCAAAATTTTTGTAGATGGCCCAATCCACCACATGCTCGACACTCAAATAGGGATCTCTCATACTAAGGAATAATGTATCCCCATTTTCCACATTGGCGATAGACTATAGGGCTGCTAGTACATATACTATGACTAGTACTACCCTTATGAGTGGTCTTGAAGTAATTCTTCCTACCACTAGATACTACACCACTCAGTCGAGAAGATGGACCAATCTAATTCGTATCTACAGCTTCCCTTAGGTTACATTTGGTAATAAGGGCTTGGTTTAGTATCTCATACATAGTATTCAACCAAAATACATTCATCTAAGATTAAATAGTATGCCTAATCCCATCCTCAAAGCATCTCACCCTGGATGGATCATCACTGGTATAGATAGGTGAAAAGATCTGGAGCTATGTGAAGTGATATTAATAATCTATCATAGAAATAATACCTTTCTCTAGGTGTATAAAATCCTTGGATATATCATCCTTCAAAGTATTAGGGAAAAAATATTCATAGAAGCTAGATTAGAAATCCTTCCAAATCATATCCCAGTACTGATATTCCTAGTTTAGAACATCCCACCAATGTTAGGAGGATCTTGGAATCATATATATTGATAGATTTACCCACATTTCTAAATGCATCTATATATTCTCTAAGATAGATAAAATGGTCTTGATCTATAAATCAGTAGCCTAGGAGCCACCATTTCCTAATAAAGTAGGAGTATGCTACTCTTGAAACTCATGTATTAACTCTTTCATAAAAGGGGTGGGTCTCACAGCTTCCTCTATCGACTATAATAATCATATGAAACCCTATTGAAACTAAGAATCAGTGCCCATATCAATATTTTTAGGAGGTTCTGCTGGTGGCACTACAGGAGGTAAAACTGGTGGCATAGGGCCCACTACCTCTGGATCATGGTCTTCTCCACCCTCCTGGAACACAAATCAAGAACATCATGGTGTCATAGCTCTAAAAATTTCAATTAAATGCCTCATATCAGATTTACCAATAAAAAGATCATATATAAAAGAATAGGATTAGTACAATCATTCCTTTTCAAGAATTACACCCCTCTGCCTACTCCTAAGGCCGAGTATGGGTGATAAGAATGATCATGAATAATCACAAGAGACACTGCCTACCACTCACTACTATGGTCGAGTCTAGGTCAAGTTCTCTGTTTCATATCAAGGGTCTCTATATATAGAGTGTCAATTGAAATTTATAGAGGAAAATACTCTTTAAGTTACAATTGGAATCCCATTTAATAGTGATTGTATTTTAATTAAGATTTAATAATTCTTGCATTGGAAATATAGAACAATTAGATGAATCATAATTCCAAATTTATTGAAGTATGTGATTTATAAATTATAATTGTCATTTCATGTAAATATATCTAGAAATTTATACCCAAAAACAAAATATAACAGGTCATATAAGATGATTTTTCTAGATAAATCACCATTCCCAATTTATATAGGTACATGAACTATTTAAATTACAATTGGCATTCATGGATTCTAAATCAATTAACATTTCAGTCTATTTAATATCAGTTACATAGATTAAACATGTTATGATTGGTTAGTTAAGGTTCCATCATTATTCTATATGGGAAAACATCATTTAGGTTAATGCAGACACTTTAATAACCAATTATTTAATCCCCTTTTCCAAAAAAAAATATTAGTTGCATAATATATATATCACTCAAGGAATATAAAACATGTGTCATGTATTCAAACAATGAAACATACATGGCATGGAATATACATGACACATTAATCCTCTAAGGTGCCTATAATAATGCATGAAATTTTTTTCCTTTCCATACTAAGATAATGGTAAAAAGTGAATCCACGATAATAATAATAACACCAAAAATCATGTGTGTCACCCAACGGTGAAGTTAATACAACTATAATAGGAAAAAATCAGAACATTATGTCCCATTATAGAAAATTTTGATTTTCCCCCATATGCGGGTTAACTACTCCCAAGAACAAGATCTTTACCAAATTCCAACACATCCTAGTCTCCTATCTAATAACCCAAATAACAAGAAAAAAGTAAAAAAGAGGTTTTGATACCAATTTTTAATGTCCTAGGCCTGATTCACTCATAAGTTACCAAACCCGGTTGGCCACATGATCTCAAGCATTCCTCCCCATATGTCAGAGGTTGCTGACTAGAAGTGAGGATCTATGATGGTAAAATGGGGAGAATATACTCTCATAATCAGAGTAGAACAATAGTATAATAAACTATTAAATAGAGGAATCATAAAAATGAATAATATGGTAATAAATGTAAATCATCCAGAAATTAATAATCATCCAAGACAAAGGTAACATCATATACAAAATGATCATTATGTCATAGATTATACAAAAATGAATGCATAAATGGTAGCAAGAATATATATATATATATATATATATATATAAAGAACCCAAAATTCCAAAAATACTATCTCCAATAGCATCACGAGCCAAGGCTCGATCCTATGCTCCCATTCTCCCATGCTATAATCAATTAATCATCCATGATCGAGCACTTTACCTTGTCCCAACCTATATCTATAAATTCTTTCTAAGTACCAAACGGTGGCCCAAATAGGATGTGAGATATACTTAGTAGGCCACCACCAATGGTTTCTATAAAAAATCCAAACTGTGTATAAAAAATATAACTTTGTGCAGGCATAGCATTTAAGGCTATGAAATAAATTCCATATATGAACAATTCTAGGAATTCAACCTGTAACCAATATTAGGCTAATAAATATGAAATTCAGTACTTAAAAGTTAAATAAGTAGTTAAATACGAGCTTCAGATTGTGTCGTATACATATAAATTGTTAGGCCTAAATGGTCTAGGACCCAAGGAGAAAGACCATGGCATCCTCCTCAAGACCAAGGAAATCATCCAAGGTGATCTTGAAATAATGTAGACCTACATGGTCCAGGATCCCAAGTCCTATTTTTAAGGATTCCTAATATCTGAAGATATAAATATAGGGGTTGTAGGTGCCATACCTCGACCCCCTATCTCGGTTCCATATCGATAATCAAGGTTGGTGCCATACTAAATTACCCATCGTTAGTTCCATACCATGATGTAAAATGTAAAATATGTAATGAAAAACATCATGAGGCCATGTTCATGTCCATTCTCAAATCCAACCATCCATATAAAAAGGTAAAATTCTAGGGATCATCCATATCTTTACAATGTCATCATTTAAACCATTCATTTAACCACTTTGTTCACATTTTATGTTATAATCAAGAGTTAATCAACTCTACAATTTCTCATTTAATTTAAAAAGGGGTTAAACTAACAAATGACAAGATTATACACACCCAAATGGGTGGTTTTAGTTTAGGGGTAGATAAAAGAATCCACCATATAGGTGGTTCAGGTTGAGGTTAATAGCCTCCAACCAAGGTAAGGTGCTACAAGGGCCTCAAATTCAAGTTAAATAATTTATTTAATAATTTACTCAATATAAGGGAAACATAAGAAATGTTTGGCATGTTTCACAATAGTGAATAATTAATAAATGACATAACTTTTATGGAAAAGGTATAGACCACATACCTTATGGCGTTAGATGAAACTTTGTCCAGTATAATCTTTTGATTTGGGGTAGAATGAAAGAAATTAGAAGAATAGATGAATAATATAAAAATAGGGAATATTATATTTCACATTAATAACATCTAATATGGTGAGATAAATAGATAAAAGAAGGAAGTGGACTAAAGCACTTATTGATACACTTCCAACATGATGAACAACGATCTGATCAGAGTCTATTTGAAGGAGATGGATCAATGACTAAGAAGAGGTGGATGACAGAT
The DNA here is from genome assembly GCA_963277665.1 of Viscum album. Classification (NCBI taxonomy): domain Eukaryota; kingdom Viridiplantae; phylum Streptophyta; class Magnoliopsida; order Santalales; family Viscaceae; genus Viscum; species Viscum album. Next base: position 69,526,490 of record OY728154.1, read on the forward strand.
ATTCAATGGATGAGTATATGTGAATGGAGAGGAAAGAAATAGAGGGTTAAATGATATAAAGGCTTAAGGTAAAAATAGTAAATTCACCCTTTAAAAAGATGTCACAGGGTTTGGCTACCTAGTTTTTCCAAACCGCGTGCCAACCACGTGACACTAATTCCTAACTAAAACTATTTTTGTGGTGGAACTATCTATACGGTCTAGGAACACGGTTTGAAAAACTATGTGCAGCCCATACAATTCCTCTCTATAACACATCTGCAATATTTTTCATGGTCATGCAGCCTGGGATGCATAGTTTAATAAACCGTGCAACACCCTCTAGGGCTAGCACAATTGAGGTACATAGTTAGTGATAACCATGCACTAACTGTGCACCTAACCTATTTTTCTTAGAAACTAGAGATTTAGGCTTCTAATAATCTTTATAAACCCTTGAATCCTCTGTATCCCCATTAGGGATTTCCATTAGGATAAAACTATAGATTAAATTGAAATTTAAAGGTTCCATAACTTAGAGAAAAAGTAGGGTGTTACACTATGAGTGACAAGGGGATTATATTTTTAGGATAGGGTTCTAGGGATAGTAAATGGGTAGAGTTTTGAAGAGTAATTCTAAAGGTAGGTGTGTGTTTTAATGGGTGTAATTGATCCCCTTTTACATGAGAGAAAAAAGACACTTTTGGAAACACCCTTTATATTTAATAACGTCATGAAACTATTACATGGTCAATGGATCCAAAGTCTCAAAATAATGGAGTTTGGGGTGTATTTGGGTTGATAAAGACTTAAACAATTCTTTCTACACATGTTTTAAACGTGCTAATTTTTTTTACCATTTTCTTACATTATACTCTTTTACTTTTAAACTAGGTAACTAGTTTCTAACTAAGTGATTTTTTATTCTATGAAGAATATATAATAACTCATATAACCAAATTTGGGTGATATAGAAATAAATTTAACATATATTTAATCCAATTCAATATCTAAATATTCTAAAATTAAGCTTTAAATTAAAATAGATAATGTATAAAAAAACCGTTTTATTAGAAAAATGACATGTTAACCATTATAGATTCTTAATCTTATTTAATATTGATTACCAACTATATGAGTGTCAATATATTTATTTATGTTCTCATGAATCATATTATATTAATTATTAAAAGTATTTCAGTCTAATCTATTCAATATAAATTCCATGATATTAATAAAACAACAATTTTAAAATAATTGGTTAACCATTATTATGGTAATTAACATTAATCCTAAAAATATAATTTCATAAAAAAATGAAATTGGACCTATTAAATAATATGAAAATTATTTTATCAAATATAAGAATAATTTTATCAAATTAATATTCTCTATATAGGGAAAAATTAATTTTAATACAAGCACATGTAGCGCGTAAAACCAATTTTTTGAAAAAAGTTTATTTTTATACAAAATGATTTATGATTAAGGTAGAGTTATAAATGAAATTGATTCATTGAATTTTAAATAATTTTTATTATTAAAATAGTATTTATTTAATAATAAAATAAATAGAAAACATCATTTCTTCTTGTTATAATTAATTAAACAAAATAGTTGAAAAATAGTTTTCATTTAAAATGCAACATAAATTTTCAAAATGTTGACCATGGTTTTATAAATTCAACATAGTATTTTAAAATAATTTACCAAAATTTATATTTTATAATTTTATTTGATTTTTTTTCAAAAACTTCCAATTTATTTATATAATAATCTAATTTCATAAAAGTGACGACATTAATAAAATTGGTATTTTCACTATTCACTTGAAAATCAAGTGTTAAAAAAAATCCCCAAAATTAATTATAATTACATACGATCATGATAAATAAAAAATATTTTGTTTTTATAAAATTTATATTCTAAAATTTTTAAATTTTATTTTTAATTAAAAATATTGTGAAAAACTGCTTTTTATTGGAAAATGACTCTTTGTATATTATATACTCTTCTTTCTATTTATTATAAATTACTAATTAAACTAGTGTTAATCATTTATTCATACAAAAATATATTATTCTTGAAAATAAGTAAAATTTAGGAAATATATTTCATTAGTTTCTTAGCAACACTAGTTGAGTCAATATTTAAAGTGAATTTTATTTTGTTAATATTTTTATTTATCTATTTCCATAATCTCATTAACACAATTTATACTAGACAACTCTATGGATACCTTACAACAGTTCATATTTTTTTTTTCATTTTGGTGTTTCTTGTAGAGAAATCCAGTGAACACATTATTTATTTAAGGAAAAATATATAGTGGAATATCAGGTCGTTACATTCTACCTATTGAAATAAATTGTGTCCTAAAAATTTAATTCTCATTTACTTACAGAAATAATTAAATGCTGAGAAAATATTGAAATTCCTTGAGATATTAGCTTAAATGACATATGATCCTTAATATCTTAGGGAATACTAGAAAATTATTATTTTTCCCTAACTATTTCAAATAAATTTATCTCATAACTAGGAATTAAGGCCTATGTGAAGGGTTCAATTTTCTTCTTAGATAACTAATAGTTGGCCTTACACTAATAGGTGGTCAGAGGTGGTTTAGAAAGTGTTTTCCCATATTCTAGAAATTAATGTGGAGTAAAATTTAATATATATATTCTATTTAAAAAATCAAGTCAACTTTTAGAGTATATTATGATTTGAAAAAATATTATTTCCAAAAACATAATAATATTACCAATAATGTTTTCCTTAAAAAAATTACTAAGGTTGGTGACTCTATTTTCTTAGAAAACATCCTAGATACAATAGTGTTTTTATAACTGGAATACATCCACTAATTCATGGTGGAGGGTAAGTGGAACCTAGTTACCAATATCCTAATAATTTATAATCATTACAAGGTTTATTCCATTATCCCTATCTCTAGTGGGTTATAGATTCCTACCATCCTCAGCAATCCTTGGATTATGGAATTAGATTGGATAATGCCTGAGTTCTCTGTAAATAATATATTAAATTGTTAGTGTTGTCCTAAAATTAGTTCTATATTATTTATTCATTTTAACCTAACTCTTTATTTTCCTTGATAGTGTGATTCTTTATGACCTCTTCTTCCACTAGTAAAGCATATTATAGTACCCTTAAGTTAATTACCTTGGCGCTTCTTCAAACATTTTTGGCCCATAGGAAATTGAACATTTTTTCCTTCATCATCTTCATTACTTGATCTTTCATGAGACTATATCTTTCTTTTCTTTTGTATGTTTGGGACTTATATTATGTTCAAATTATTAATCATATTTCATAATAGCTGGTTTGGAATAATCACTTGGTTTCTCATCCCAACTCTAATTATAATGGGTTGTTCATTGAGGTAATCTTCACATTAGCCCTCGTACTGATGGTTCCTTCTAGTTCCAACTATTACTAAAACCAAAAGGTTTAACCTGATTTTTTTTTTAAATTTAAGGAGATTATCATAATCATAAAAAACAATTCAACCTTAAAAAGTATTGTTTTTTTATATTTTCATGTTGTCCTGTTATTCTTTTATATCAACTTATATTAATCATAGTTTGATCTGGGTTACATTAGTTTGGGTTATCTTATGCTTATCAAAGTAACTAGGAAATAAATCCTTCATATTTTTCTATAAATTTCATATGGTTATCTAAATTATATCCCCCATGATTTTAAATCCATGCGTGAATTCTTAATCTCACTCATCATTCATCAGGGTGATAATTGAGTCTATTCCCAACCAACCATTTTCAGGGTTATTTCCCCTAGGTGCATCTATGCCACAATCACATCCAATTTCCATTATCTAGCTAGAGATGTATTTCTAGGAAAACCACTTACTCAATAATTTATAAATTTTCAGGATATCATCCTATACTTAGATTCAAATCTAGGATTTTTACTTAGGTTTTATAACCCTAAAACGAAAGGTAATTTAACTAATATCAAAAAATTTCTAAAATAATCTCCAAAATAACTAAAACCTACCATGATACCAACTAAAGTGATCCAGTATAAAAATAAATAAGTAATACATTGATAATATGGTTTAATTATTACATCCAAAAATAGTAACATAACCCAAGTACCTAAAGTTTTATTTTCTTGGAGACTAGAAACATAAAAACACTTATTTCACATGATGTGAACATTTATTCATAATAAAAATTCACTATTAGGAATTCCATGGGAGATAATACTCTTCAAATACTAGTTAAGGGGAAACATAAGAAGGGGTGATCTCAAATGATTATTAAGGGATAACATAAAAAAGGCCATAACAGTTAGATCATAAGTATGTGGAAAATTATGAATAAGTAAAAATATTTGATTTAAAAGAAACATAAATCCATAAGTGTTTATAAAAAAAATCTATAAGTTTTAACAAAAAGCATGAAATATATATAGATAACATATAAAAAGATAACAATTTTACCATTGAATGATAAAATAAAATAAGAAGCATATAACATGATCCATGGACCATAGAAAATAACGTGAAACAATCATAAACCTATGATTTTTTATTTTTGGAACCTAACTACCTACCAACCATTCACTCATGAAATTGTGAGTAGATATTAAAGAAATCACTATAAACCTTTGTGAACCTAGATAATTTCTATCACATTCACATAACATTTCTATATCATGATATATAAGTCTTTACCCAATGCATTATAGGGAGATATAATTCTCACTTGTCTTATAATCCATACATTTGTGTGTCACTTAAAAAAATAATCACATTATAAAATAACCCATAGAAAAAATGGATTTCTTGATAGTTATAAATCAAATTATAATGAACGAATGTAAATTAAATGTGTTTTATAGAATATCAAAAATGGAAATCATTCAATTTTCATAAGTAACCCATGGAAATGAAATGGGTTTCAAAAAACATCTAATATATAAAATAGCAACATGAAAAAAATAATTTGATACCAAAAAATTGATCACCCAAAATAATCACATAAAAGAATAATATAGGGTAAAAATGAAACATAAATCCAATATGAAAAGATTATTTTAAGATAGTTAAAACAAATCCTAAATAAAATAACATTTGAAAGAATTTTTTATTTTCTGTTGTAAATTTCATGGTTATGAGTCTCTTTTAAAAAGTATCCATTATTTTCATGAAAAATGATAAGGGCAGATTTCATGGAAATGGAATTGGTTCAAATTTTTTTTTACCTTGAAGTAAAAATAGTAAATAATTTTAAAGGGTAAGTCTTGGAAAAATGAAGTTCAAACAATAAATTGTATAACTAAAAGAAAGGAGTTTGAGTTACCAAGTCCCTTACAACCTTTGGAACATTGGAACAAAAATCCCATGAGAAATTTAACATGAAATGGTAAATTTAATATCATTAAATATAATATAATAATGATATAAATGTTACAATGGGTTTTTAATTACACCATAAAAAATAAAACATGGCGTATAACATAAACACGTCTCAATGAAAGAAAATTGAGACTAAAACTCTTACATTGTTCCCTTTCTTAGTTGATCACACTCTAACTTCCTATCAAACAAAAACATCTAATTTAATTTCATATTTTAGAAAATTATTCATAAATATTACACTTTTATAATTTTTATTATAATTTTTTATCATGAGTACATTGATTAGTCATGACGTATTATGACCCTCAAGTGTTAATAACTTTAACCATTTGCACATGTTTTATAATGATGATGTAATTACCCATTATTTGACACCAAGTTCATTATTAATATATCATTTAAGGTACTATAATATGTTTCCCATATTGATTTATGAACCTACCATATCATTCCATATGTGTTTTAGTTATACTGTATGAAAATGGAACCAGTGTGGCTTATTTTGGTGATTTTAGCAAATGAAAATGACACTTTAATAAAAATTTATATACTTAATATAATATTTACATAAATATATAACAATAATTATTTGATTATTATATTATGATAATATTACTTTTCATGTTCTCATAGTCATACATAATATAGTTTTATGTCATCATTCATGTAAGTGGTTAAACCGACCCAAACTTGAACACATTTTAACTGGATTAGTGAGTATGGTTAAGGTGGTGTCTCCTTTGATATAATATAATTATTACAGAATAATAATGTTCTTATTTTTATATTTTTTATTATTTTTAACCATATTTTAAGATTTTTATATAATTTATTAAAATCTATATTAAAAACAAAAAAACATTACATCGTGGAAGCGATAATCTGCACGTACACACGATTAGAGTTCTCGTTTCTCAATGCATGAGAGAGGGTGAAGGTGAAAATTAAATTTAAATTTAATAATCATAATTATATGTGATATATCATATTTATTCATAATTAAAACTATTAATACAATTCATGAATGTTAACATTGAAAAAAAAACGACGTCACTTCGTGGAGGCAGTAGTCCACACAACGCACCAATAATGTTATTTGTTTTATAATTGGATTAAAATGAATAAATAAGGGTTATAAAATAAATAAAACAAAATATAAGTATACTAATTATATTAAAGTCACTATATTATTATGGTTATAATATATTTTTAGGATTAATATTAAAAAAAAGCTTAAGGGGAGACAACACTTACGTTGGAAACTTGATTTTTCCCTTGAAAGTTACCTTGAAATTGAAGGGATTAGGATAAATATGATTGAACATGGGTTTATTTTTTGGGATAGGATTATATAGAGAGTAAAATTTTAGATTTTTAAGGAGTAATTGTAAATTTAGGTGTGTTTTTAAAGGATTTAAGTGATCCCCTTTTATAAGAGAGGAAAATGAAACTTTTGGAAACACAATTCATATTTTAATAATTCCATGACACTATTCCAAGGTCAATGTCTCAAAAGTTTCAAAATAATGGATTTTGGGGTGTATTTGGGTCATTAAATACTAAATAAGGTCTTGAAACACAAGTTTTAAACATGTTAAAGGGTTTTTTACCACTATGTTTTTACATTTTACCCTTTTACTTTCAACCTTGGTAACTAGTTTTCAACTAAATGATTTTATGTTTTATTATGAATATAGAATAAACCATATAAAAAATTCTAGGTGTGATGGAAATAAAATTTTCATATATTTAATCCAATTCAATTTCTAAATATTATAAATTTAAATTTTATGTTAAAATAGATAATGTGTCTAAAAATTGTTTTAGTAAAAAAAAGACATTTTGACCGTTATGGATTCTTAATATTATTCAGTATTGATTACCAACTACAAGAATATTAATATATATATTCAGGTATTTATAAATCATATTATATTAATTATTTAAATTATTTTAATTTAATTGATAAGTTATAAATTTATTAATATTAGTAAAACAATAATTTTAAAATAATTACTTCACCATTATCATGGAAATTAATATTATTACTAACAAAATATAATTTCTTACCCAAAAGTGAAATCAGTCTGATTAAATAATATGAATATTATTTTATCAAATTAAATTTCAATTTTTATGAAAAATTAACGTTAACGTAAGTAATGTGTAAAAATTCTTTTTTTTGAAAACAGTTTATTTTTAGGAAAAATTATTTATGATTAGGATAAAGTTGTTAATGACACTAATTAAAATGAATTTTAAATAATTATTATCATTAAAATATTATTTATATAATATTAAAAATAAATAAAATAATTTATTTCAATGTTCTATAATTAATTAAATAAGACATTTGAAAAATAGTTTTCATTTAAAATGCTATATAAATTTTCAAAATGTTGACCATGAGTATATAAATTCAACATAGTATTTTACAATAATTTATTAAACTTTATAATATATAATTTTATTGGAAAAAGTTTCATAAAATTTCAGTTTACTTATATGATAAAACAATTTCATAAAAGTGACGACATTAATAAAATCGGTATTTTCACTATTCACTTGAAAATCAAGTGTTTTAGAAAAATCCCAAAAATTCAAATCAAATAAATATGATCATGATAAATCTAAAAATAGTGTTACTTTTATCAAATTCATATCCTAAAGTTTATAAATTTTATTTTTAATTAAAAATATGGTGAAAAAATATTTTTTATCAGAAAATGACTCTTTGTATATTATATATTATTCATCCAATTTATTATAAATTACTAATTAAAAATATATTAATACATTATTAATTTAAAAATATATTATTCTTGAAAATAATAAAATTTTTAAAAAGTGATTTCATTAGTTTCTTAGCTATACTAGTTGATTTGATATTTAAATTGAACTTAATGTTGTTTATATATATATATATCTATTTATTTTCAAAATACTATTAGTATAGTTTATACCATCCAATTATATGACTATCTTACAAAAATACATATTTTTTTGGTTTTGGTGTTTCATGGGGATAAATGCATCGAACACATTATTGATTTAAGAAAAAATATATAGTGGAATCTTAGGTAGTTGCATTCTACCACCTTAAAAAAATTGCATCCTCACAATTTAATTATCATTTACTTACAAGAATAGATAAAAGTGGAGAAAAAAATTAACATTCCTCGAGATATTATCCCCAATGAGATATGATCCTTAATATATATTAGGGAATACCAAAACACACTTATTTTCCCTAACCCTTTCAAGGTTCAATATATATCATAATTAGGTATTAAGACCCATGTGAAGGGTTCAAATTTATTCTTAGACAATTTATAGTTATACTTGCACTAATAGATGGTTAGAGTTAATTTATAAAGTGTTTTTTACTTATTATATAAATTAATTTGGAGTAAAATTAAAGATAGTCATTCTATTTCGAATATGAAGTCAATTATTTTAGAGGAGGATATTATTATTTACACAAATTATATTTCCAAAAACATAATAATCATGCCACTAAATGTTTTACTTAAATATAACAATCACTGAGGGTGATGACTTGATGTTCTTAGAAAGCATCCTAGACAAAATATGGTTGATATAACTAGAATACACCCACTAATTCTGGGTGGAGGGTAAGTGAAACCTAATTACCGATATCCTCATCCTCGATAGTCCTTTAATGGGTTCTTCCTTGATCCCTGAGTCTAGGAGGTTTTGGAATCCTACCATCCTCAACAATCCTTAGATTAAATAATTGACTTGGATAATACCTGAGTTATCCACACATAATACATTAAATTGTTAGTGGTTCCCTAGGATAAGTTATGTATTCTATACTCACATATACTGAAATCTTTATTTTTTTTATGAAATTTTGATGCTCAATGGACCCCTCTTCCACAAGTAAATCATATTCTAGTACCCTTAAGGAAATTCCCTTGGTGTTTCTTCAAACATTTTTGACATGTAGGAAATTGAACATTTTTTCCTCTATCATCTTCATCACTTGATCTTTTACGAGACTTCATCTTTCTCTTCTTTGCTTTGTTTGGGATTTAAACTATGTTAACATTGTTAATCATATTATATGATAGTTGGTTTGGAACAATAAAAAGTTTTCTTATTCCATATCTAATTTCTATGGGTTGTTAGTTGATGCAATATTTACATTATCCCTCGTATCCATGTTTCCTTATAGTTCCAACCATTACTAAAACCAAAAGGGTTTACATGAGTCTAAAAAATTAATAATATAGGGAGATTATCATAATCATAAAAAGTAATTAAACCTTAAAAATTCATATTATTTTACATTTTCATTTTTCCCCTTTATTATTTTAGTTCAACCTATATTAATCATAGTTTAACCAAGGTTACTTTAGTTTTGGTTATCTTACACTCCTCAAAGTATCTAGGAAATAAATAATTCATAGTGGTTTATAAAAAAACATGATCAACCAAAAAATGTCCCTAGTGAGTGTCTAGCCAGATGTGAAATCTTAAGCTGACTCATCATGCATCAAGGTGATGATCGAGTCAATTCCCAACTAATTATTTTTTGGGTGATTACCCCCAACTATATCTATGACATATATGCATCCACTTACCAATATCCAGATAAGTATGTATTACCCGGAAAACCACTTACTCATGACTTTACCAATATTTATGGATATCATCCTATACTTAGACTAAAGTCTAGGGTTTTTACTAAGGTTATTTAACCCTAAAACCAAATGTAACTTAACTAATCTACAAAAACATATAAACTAATCTCCAAAATAACTAAACCCTCTTCTGATACCAATTAAAGAAAACCAATCTAAACATACAAAAACAATACATTGATAATATGGTTTAATTATTACATCCAAAAATAGCGACATAACCCAAGGACCCAAAGGTTTAGTGTATTGGAGACTAGAAACACAAAAACACTTATTTCACATACTGTGAACATTTATTCATAATCTAAATCCACTTTTAGGCATTCCATGGGATGTAATACTATTCAAATCCTAAGGAGGGGGAAACATAATAAGGGGTGAGATCAAATTCTTACAAATGGATAACATAATAAAGGCCATAATGGTTAGATCATAAACATGTGGAGAAGAATGAATAAAGAAAAATATCTGATTTAAAATAATCATAAATCAATAAATATTAAGAATAATAATAAAAGATAATCATAACACCTAAAATGATAACACTTTTACCATGGCATGAGAAAATAAAATAATAATCATATAACATGAACCATGAACCATAGTAAAGAAAGTTTCATAATCATAAACATAGGATTTCTTATTTATGTAAACCTGACTACCTACCTACCCGTTCACATATAAAATTGTGAGTAGAGATAGAATCCATCACACTCACCCTTTATGAAACTATCCACTTACTAAACCATTTATATAAAATTTATATCTCACGAGATATAAAACTTTAACCAATGAATTATAGGGAGATATAGGTCTCACCCATCTCATAATATATACATTTTTATGTCACTTATCACATCATAAAATAACCCATAGATAGAAAGTAATATTCATGAAATTTACAAATCATCACATAAAGAACCCATGGAAATAAAATGGGTTTAATACAACATCGAAAATGTAAATCATTAAATTTTCATATGGAACCCATTGAAATAAAATGGGTATCATAAAACATCCAAAAAATATAAAATTACATCACAAACTAAATCATTTGATATTAAAAACTTGATCATAAAACATAATCACATAAAATAATAATATTGGGTAAAAAAATAAACATAACTCCACTATATATAGATAATTTTAAGATAATAAAAAAAATTATAAATAAAAGGACTTTCATAAACATTTTTTATTTGTCGTTGTAAAAGTCATGGTTATGAGTATATTTTGAAAAGTACATTTTTATTCAATATAAATGAAAAGTAAAACCTTTATATAAATTTAATTGGTTGAACCAACATTTTCCCTATAATTAAAAATATAACATCATTTAAAAAGGAAAGTCTTGGAAAAATTAATTTCAAATAATAAATTTTATAACTCAAAGAAAGGAGTTTGAGTTACCAAGTCCCTTACAACCTTTGGAAGATTGGAATCAAAATACTATAAGAAAGTTTACATGAAATGGGAAATTTAATATCATTAAATATAGTATAATAATTATATAAATTTTATAATGGTATGGTAATTACACTATACAAAATAAAACATGGTGTATAACATAAACACGTCTTAATGAAATCAAATTGAGACTGAAACCCTTTGTTTCCTTGCTTAGATGATCACACTCTAACCTCCTGTAAAAATAAGATATCTAAATTAATATAATATTTTATACCATTATTAATAAATATTTACCTTATATAATCCTTATTATAAATATTTATCATGATTACATTGATTAGTCATAGCATATTATGACCATTGAGTGTAAGTATAACTGCTTGTACTCATTTTATAATGTTGATGTCATTACCCATTATTTAACACCAAGTTAATTATTAATATATAATTTAATATAATTTAATATAATTTAATATATAACTTATATTGATTTATAAATCTCTCATATCATTCCATAAGTGTTTTAGTTATGCTACGTGAAAATGGAATCAATGTTAGCTTATTTGAGTGATTTTAGCAAAAAAATGATACTTTAATAATAAGTTATATACTTAATATAATATTTCCAGAACTATATAAAAATAATTATTATATTATTATATTATAATAATAATATTTTTCATGTTCTCATAGTCATCCATAATATAGTTTTATATCATTGTTCATATAGGTGGTTAAACCAACCCAAGCTTGAAAACACTTTAAATCAATTGATGAGTATGGTTAAGGTGGTGTATCTTTTGAAATAATATCATTATAACAGAATCATAGTGATATTATTTTTATTTTATTTTTATTTTTAAATATATTTAAATATTTTTATAAAATTTATTAAAATCTAGATGAAAAATGAAAAGCGTTTCATCGTGGAGGTGATAATCCACACGTAAGTACAATTAGCGTTCCCTTTTATGAATGTGTGAGAGGGGGTGAAGTTGGATGTTAAATTAAAATTTTAGAATCATAATTATATGTGATATATCATATCTATTAATCATTACCACTATTAGTACCATCTATAAAATGAGTTAATGAATACAAATTTCATCCCTTCATGGAGGCGGTAGTCCACATAACGTAATAACGATGTTATTTTGTTGTTCTAAGTGAATAAAAATTAATAAATAAGTGTAATACCATTAACATAAAAACATATAATTTTTTTAATAATATTATTATGGTGATAATATATTTGGAGGATTAAGATATTGAAAAATTCTTAAGATGAGATAACACTTACATTGGATACTTGATTTTCCCTTAGAAGTTCTATTTAAATTAAAGGGATTAGAACTATGAGTGAACATGTAATGATGTTTGTGGGAGAGTGTAAAAGGGAGTATAAAATTTCATGTTTCATAGAGTAAGTCAAAATATAGATGTGTGATTGAAAGGGTGTAAGTGATTTTATAAGAGAGGAAAATGCCACTTTTGGAAACAAACTTAATATTTTAATAATTCCATGACATTATTCCTATCTCAATGGATACAAAGTTTCTATATAATAGAGTTTGTGGTGTATTTGGGTCAATAAATACTCAACCATGTATTTCCACACATGTTTTAGACACGTTAAGGTGTTTTTACCATTAAGTTTTTACATTTTACTATTTTACTTTTAAACGTAGTAACTAGTTTTTAACTAAATAATTTTATATTTTATTAAGAATATAGAATAATACATATAAAAAAATATAAGTTTTTTGAAAAAAAATTAACATATATTTAATCCAATTAAATTTCTAAATATTATAAAATTAAAATTTAAATTAAAATAGATAGTGTAGAAAAAATGTTCAAGTAGAAAAATGAAATTTTAACCATTATGGAATCTTAATATTATTTTTTATTGATTACCAACTAAAATAGTGATAATATATTTATTTATGGGTTTATAAATTAAATTATATTAATTATTTAAATTATTTAAATTTAATTTATTTGATATAAATTCCTTGATATTAATAAAACAATAATTTTAAAATAATTATTTCACCATTATTGTGGTGATTAACATTAATTCCAACAATCTAATTTCTTACCAAAAAGTGAAATTAGACTTATTAAATAATATAAAAATTATTTTCTAAAATATAATAATAATTTTATTTTATTAAATTTCTGTTTTTAGGAAAAAATTAATTTTAACATAAACACATGTAACACGAAAAAACTATTTTTTTGAAAGAAATTTATTTTTAAGAAAAATAATTTATGATTAGGATAGAATTATAAATTACATCATTTAAAATGAATTTTAAATAATTATTATCATTCAAATAGTATTTATTTATTGATAAAATAAATAAAAAACTTCATTTCATCATGTTATAATTAATTAAAAAAAGTCAAACAATATTTTTCATTTAAAACACTACATAAAATTTCAAAATGTTAACCATGAGTTTATAAATTCAATATAGTATTTTAAAATAATCTATTATACTTTATAATATATAATTTTATATAAAAAAAGTTTCAAAAACTTTAATGTATTTATATAATAAAATAATTTCATAAAAGCGGTGACATTAATAAAATTGGTATTTTCACCATTCACTTGAAAATCAAGTGTTTTAGAAAAATTAAAAAAATTACCTTAAGAAAATACGATCATTATAAATAAAAAATGATATTAAAATTTTCAAATTGACATCCCAAACTTTATAAAATTTATTTTTAATTAAAAATATTGTGAAAAACTGTTTTTATTGAAAACGACTCTTTGTATATTATTTATTCTTTTAACATTTATTATAAATTACTAATTAAACTATTGTTAATCCTTAATTAATATAAAAATATATTATTATTGAAAATAATTAAATTTTATAAAATATATTTCCTTAGTTTCTTAGCTACAATAGTTGAGTTGATATTAAAATTGAACTTTATTATATATATATATATATATTCATAATCTCGTTACCATAGTTTATACCATCCAATTTTAAGGATACCTTAAAATAGTTTATATTTTTTTTGGTTTCAATGTTGTATGTATAAAAACCCATCAAACATAAGATTTATTTAAAGAAAAATATATAGTTAAATCTTGGGTCATTACATTCTACCCCCTTAAATTAATTGCATCCTCACAATTTAATTATCATTTACTTAGAGGAATAACTAATGGTGGAGAAAAGATTGACATACCTCAAGATATTAACTCTAATGAGATATGATCCTCACTATATTTTTTAATTCTAGAAAACACTTATTTTTCCGTAACCATTTAAAGGAAATGTATCTCATATATAGGTTTTAAGGCCCATGGGAAGGGTTAATTTTTTTTCTTAGATAATTCATAGTTGGACTTGCACTAATAGGTGGGAAAATTTGATTTAGAAAGTGATTTTTCTATTATATAAATTAATGTAGAGTCAAATTTAATATATTTATTCTATTTCAAAAAGCGAGTCAATTTTTTTAGAGGAGGATATTATGATTTGCATAAAGTTTATTTTCACAAACATAATAATACTACTACTAAATGTTTTACTTAAAATAGAAATCACTGAGGGTGGTGACTTGATGTTATTATAAAACATCCTAGATATTTCATGGTTTATTACTTACTCTCTAGGTCCATGGGGTTGTGTATTCCTACCATCCTCAGCAATCATTGGATTAAGAAATTGGCTTGGATAATACTTGAGTTCTCTACATATAAGACACTAAATTATTAGTGGTTCCCTATGATGAGTTTTATATTATTTTCTCATGTTGACTGAACTCTTAATTTTAATAATATAGTTTTTTGCTTGATGACCCCCTCAAAACGCGCGGCCGATTGTCGCCTATCGACCGGTCAAGGTTCCGGTGCTCTGCTAATGTGTATAGCATCACTTGGGTCGAATCCTCGATGATGATACTTTGAAATAGTCGTTTGTTTTTAGTTGATTGTATTTTGATTAGGGGGGTTTGTTTTCAGAGCTTAATTGAAAGGACTAATTGATTATTATTGATTTAACAAATTGATAATGATTGGGGTGAGTTCATTATTAGAGAGTTAAGCTTGTGATATCCTTGAGCTTTGCTTTATATTGCATTTAAATTAACACCCACTTCACAAGTTGACGTCGATTAGAATTCCTAAGTGTTAAAGTTTTAATCCAAGCCTTAAATTAACTAGGATTATAAAATCAATCATTACTTGTTTATGGTAGTGTATTTATGGTTCCAATAATCAATGGAAACCACATGCTAAACAAAATATTTCATTAATCCATGACATATTAAGTCCAACATACACAATGTTAAATTAACGAATACTCATCGAGCAAATACTCTCAATAACTTAACATCCCTAAATTTTGACTCACCCCAATGAGATATTTACTCATACATTTGGGTGTTTAATATTATTTTTATAAGAATTATGATGATAAATTAAGAATAGAATAAAAAGAAAGGGATTAGAAAAGAGTGGTACGTCGAACACACACACACGGACAATGATGATAATTAAAAAAGATTTTTGATTGAATGAGGAAGTAAAATAAGGAAAGGAGGTTTAACTGAATTTAAAATATTTTAATAACATTAATATTAAAATACAGAAGGTGGAGGATAATAAGAGATATTGAAGAAGAAACTTGCATTAAAACAGAATTACAAAAGAAAGGACTTACAAAATTACAAAAACGAAGAACATGAAAGTAAGTGAAAACAAAGAGAGGAGGAAAGGTATCTCAAGTGAAAACATGAGTATGGAAGATCCTCCCAAGCCTTTGGAAAGGCCTTGGTCGTGATAATATGTTCTCCTATCTTCTGAAATTCCAACCCTTTTGAAAGGAGAGGAGGGGATGTATTTATGGCCCAAGGTGGTGAACTGTTTACATTCCAGAAATACCCCTCAACTTTGCTCGCCGATATGTATATCTAGACAGCAGAATATTGAGAAATATCCTTCTTCAAAGTTGTATATAAAAATGTCTTCTGTCTACTGTGAAAATTTGGGGATCAGTGGACTTATTGAGCCAACGTTATGGCAGTTTTATTAAACAATTCTGATCTGTCCATTTCAATACAGACTTTTTCAAAGTCCATAATGTGAATGAGTTTTGGAATAGGAATATGCCATCAAATAAATATAATTTCTTCAACAAAGTTGGCCACCCGAATCTCCAATTTCACACTGCAAAATATCAACTCTAATGGATGTCTACATCAGGAGAAATTGCAAAATTAGTGTGCTGTTTGTAATTCCCGGCCAGAATGGTGGGCTGGACTTCAATGAATCATTTGGGCCCCTTGTATTTGTGATTGGGTTCTGAAATTTTTATCATGGACTCCTTGAAATGTACTCCGGACTTGGGGGGAGAATTAAGGTATTTGGGTTTCTGGATTGAGCCCAGTAAATCAATCTTCATGAATAGTCCAGTTTCTTCACAGATTCTTTGGTCTTGTTTGTGAGGACCATATGACCCTTCAAATGGCATAATTGGCTCATGGTACCTTCTAATGAAATGTTTTATATTTAAAGTAGAATCCTAAAAAAAATAACCATACAATTTGGATCAGTATAGTGATAGTTATTATTAAAATAGTAAACTGACTCAATTGGACTACTTCTAAAAATGCTCAAAAATTATACTTAATATTAAAGCATTAATATTTCACACAAATTATGCACATTTCATATAAAATCAATAGAGGGAGTATACAATAAGTCATGAAAATATTAATAACATCAACTCCCCCACACTTAGTTTTGTGCATGTCCTCATGTGCAAAAAATATAAAAACATGACAAAATCATTTTTACTCACCAACAGATTTTAAAATTTTGTTTTCTCCAATCAGGGGAGGTTTAGACTATTTCACTCATCCATTTTTAATTCCACTACAATTTGTTACAGAAAAAATGTACCAAAACTAATTCATTTTTTCATGCTCAAATTTAGAAATGGAAAATGTGGACACTCAAAACTCACACCTCTCAAGATGATAAAATTCATTTGTGGAGGTTCACTCTTTCACCAACCAAAAGTGAAAATCTTAGAGTTTGAAAAAAGCTCTCAGCTTCCAATATCTATCCAAAGTGAACAAGAATCAAGAGGTATTTTAAAGGGGTTTTTTTGTGGCTATGGGACGGTAGGAATATAATGTCCAAGAGAGATAAAGAGGGGTAAAACACCAACATAGAAAAACAATGCACATTTTTTTGAAATAAAACATTGAAGGAAATTAAAACACATATTTACAAGGGAATTATTGTGTGAAGAAAGACACAATAGAGAAATAAAATATGAAGAGGATGAAGAGATGAAATATTTACAAAACACAAAACTTCTACAAATAAGAATATAATGCAAGTGTTCTTTTTTTTTTCTTCTCCTTTTTTTCTTTGTTTTTTTGAATGTTGAACTTGAAAAAGATCTCACACTCATAACCCAACCCATGATTGATCTCCTCACGACACTAATTATAATAGTTATAATAAGATCAAAGGTTGAGGAAGAGTGATTTTTGACCTACCCAAGACACAACCCATTTTTTTGATTTTTTTGATTTTTTTTATTGTGATTTTTTGAATATTTTTTTGAACACTTTTTAATATCATTTGTACAATACATTCACGGAATGAAAACCTCCCCCCACTAAAATGGATGCTTTCCCTCAAGCATATGATAACACACCAGAAAGTAAGGAAATGATACCCAAAAATGAAATCCATTCTCCCCCCCACACTTAAATTTAAAAAACTTATGCAATGAAAATCCATGTTGATATTGGGTGGGATAAGGTATTGGGCTTGTAATGTGGCTATCAAAGAAAAGGTTTTCATAGGCTCAAAGGGGATTTCAAAAGGAGGATTAATGTAAGGGAAATGGGAGGCTATTTGGCTATTGTGATTTTCATGTGGTTCAGAAAATGCCTCTATCATATTAATACACACTAAGGTAGGAAATTCAGATCGAAGGTCCACAATCTCAAGACTCACAAATGGGGGTGAAAACACACATTTTGAAAATACGGCCATAGGTGGCCTTGTCATGAAAGAAATTTTTTGTTCTCACGGTTTGGGAAAAGCATTTTCCAAATAAAAAATAGAGCATTCAAAATTTGTTGGTTTTGAAACAAGATTATTTATCCAATTTTATGATGAAAATAAAAAATTTTTGAGATGAGAACATGTCTGTTAACTCCCCAAAATGGTTGGACAAAATTTCAAAACTCGATGGTGAGTAAGCATGACTCTTTTTTTATTTTTTTAGGTGATTGTGTTTTCTGGTTTTTTTGTTAGTTTTAAGGTTTTTTTAAAATACACACCCTCACAAGAAAGAGAAAAAAAGGGTTTGAAAAAAAAAGTGGTAAAAAAAATGAAGGAGAGAAGAATAAGAAGAAAGAGGTAGAGAGATGAAGAGATAGAGAGAGAGTTAAAGGGAAATAGGTTCCCCCTGGTTTGGATTTGGCGGGTCTCCTTCTCCATCTAGTGGTAAGTCGGCTAGAGAAGTTGGGGATCCAGTGGAAGTCGATGTTGATCCAGGATAGTGGGAAGTTACCTGAAAAAGAATATTAATTATTCATATAATGAAAAATTAAAAAGAAATTGAAATTTCATAAAATTAAAAGAAAACATGGGTTGCCTCCCAAGAAGCGCTGCATTTATTTGTCTATAGTTGGACAATTGCAGTGGACTACCCATAGTCTGACGGTGGCCATCGTATTTTCTCAACTCCAGTGTGCTTCCAGAAAAACTTTTTCTTTGGGAGGCCTAATGATTCATTGGATAATTTATTCCCATCATTGTTGGTGTGCTTGCAATTCAATGGGGTTGGAAAGAGAATATTTCTATCCTCACTTTGGTCTTCAACCTGAGGAATGATTTTATCCACAAAGTGATGGTTTTCTATTCTTGGAAATTCAGGAAGATGGATCAATTTTGATGGTTCATTTATGTAAGGATCAAATAACAAAAAAGTAGAGTATGAGATCCCAATTGTTTTTGACTCATTTATTTCATCACTTACCGATGTAGAGTAATGAGGATCAGTGGAGTCATAAGACTGAATAAAATTTTCAATATCCTTTATTTCAATGTTTTTCGCCAAATAATGGTCAATTTCAACCTCACTAGTAATCAATTTATTAATTAGGGTACAAATATCACAACCTTCACTCCCATCAGGACAATATAAACAAATTGGTTTGGGGTTCACCTCACAAATAACAGGATTTTTAGAATCATGGATAGGAAAGGATTAATGTGGAATAATCAGATTTGAATAAAAAAATGAGCATTCAAGTTCATTTTCTTTATTACCATTCATGTTGGAGCATTGGAGGTCAGAGGTGAGATGAGATTCCAAAGAGTTTTCAAGATCCTTTAGATCAATGGAGTTTGCATTTGTAATGTCAACATTTATTTCTCCATTTATGACTTAGTTAACGAGGATTCAATATTCACAAACTCCTCTACTAGTAGAACATGAAGAAAATGTTGGATTGGGATTCAAAACACTCTCAGAGAGACTTTCAGAATCATGGATAGAGAATACAGATTGATTCTCTAATGGGTATCTCATGGATTGAAAAATGTTGAACTTGACCATTTGGTCACCAAATTCCATGGATAAGATGCCAACATGGACATCAATTTTGGTTTTAGATGTCATAAGGAATGGTCTTCCTAGAATCAGAGGATATTGGAAAGAAGTTGTCTCACCTTCCATGTCAAGGACATAGAAATCAGTAGGGAAGATAAGATCATTGACTCGGACAAGGACATCCTTAATTATTCCCTCAGGACTGGCTATGCTTCAATTGGATAACTGAAAGACAACACCCGTTGGGTGCAAGGGACCTAGACCAAGGTTGGAGAATATGGATTTTCTCATGACATTAATTGAGGCTCCTAGGTCTATGAGTGTATCATCAAAGTTCGAACATCCAATTTGGCATGGAACCGTAAAGGTCCCTGGATCTTTTCACTTTATGGGAATAGACTGCTGGGTGGAAACATTTTCGAAGGTCCTAAGTTGCCTCTTGTGGGTACACAACTCCTTGAGAAACTTGGCATAAATAGGAATTTGTTTTATGGCATCTAAGAAGGGAATGTTGACTTCAACACGTCTAAACATTTCGAGCATTTCAGGATTAGGTTCAAAGGAATTCCTTGGTTTAGAAACGTCTTGACGAAAAGGAATTGGATTCCTAAGTGGAATGGAAGGAGGTGAGGGAATGGACTCAGATTCCTTTTCAATTTTCTTTTTCTTTTCATTTTCTAGGTCAACATTCAAAGGAGGGATAGAGGACTTATCTTGAGGCATAGAAATGTGCTTCTCCCGATATAAGTGCAATTTCACTTACATTACCCTTGGTGTTGGGTAATGGTTGAGCTGGGATTTGGGAAGAATTTGATTGTTGTTGCTGGCTCAGGTGGGATTCAAGTTGACCTATCTGAGTTTCAATGTTTTTAAGGCTATAACGGGTGAAGGAAGAAAGATCTTCCACTGCACTTTCCCATGGTTTCTTAGAAGAAGAGGCTTGTCCTGGATTGGGATTTCCTTGATTTTGGTTCTTGAGAAAGCGATTGTATTGGTTTTGGAATTGGGAAGTCTCACTAGGATTGTGGAATCTAGGAGGAGGATTATTCCTTTGAGGTTGAGGAACACAAGGATAAGGTTGATGGAAGTTACCACCACCTTGACCATATTGGAATTGATTTGGGTTTTGAGGAGGGAATTGAGGGGGATGAGAGATGGGATTATCATACCTCAATCCTTGGTTAAAGTTAGAGGAGAAGGGATCAGAGTGAGGTTGGTTGAAGTTTCTAACAAACTGACCTGATAGTTGAGGATTGGTGTTCGGCTGAGCATATGCTGCATTGAGCTCCATTGGTCCAGATGAATCGTATTGATCCTCTTGAAGTTGTGGACATGTGTCAGTTGGATGAGATGGAGAGTTGCATATTCCACAGTTTTTGACAGGTCCAGGAAACATTGATTGCGGAGAAGACGAGGTTGAGGATTTTGTAGCCATAGCTAGTTGTCGCACAAGACTTGTAAGTTCACTCATCTACTCGGTCATTTTGTTCGGTTCAATTGATTGATTATCTTGGGCTTGTTTGACTTGAGCATGTGCTCGAGTATGGAAGTGTTGTGTGTTTGCAGCCATGTTACTTATGAGATCTCTTGCAGCTGCATGAGTTTTTTCAACAAGAGCACCACCACTTGCGGCATCAATGAGAGTTCTCTACATATCCAATAACCCCTCATAGAAGTATTTGATCAAGAGTTGGTCAGGTATTTGATGATGTGGGAAGGTTGTAACAATATTTTTGAACCTCTCCCAGTACTCATGGAGTGATTCACTTAGAAACTGATGAATACCACTTATTTCCTTTCGGATAGAAGCGGTATGAGAAGCAGGAAAGAATTTTTCTAAGAAAATCCGCTTCATGTCATTCCATGTGGTTATGGAACCAGGAGGTAGGTAGTAGAGCCATGACTTAGTAGTGTCATCTAGGGAAAAAGGGAATGCTCGGAGTTTGATTTGTTCTTCAGAAACCCCTTGAGGCTTCATGGTAGAGCACACCACTTGGAACTCTTTAAGGTGGAGATGTGGATCCTCACCAGCTATCCCGTGAAAATGAAAGAGAATATGAATCAAACCCGATTTTAGTTCAAAGTCAGCTTCTATGTTTGGATATTGAATACCAAGAGGTTAGTAATTCATATCAGGGGCATCGAGTTCTTTTAGGGTTTGTTCCCTAGGATTGGCCATTACAATTTCAACTGGTTGGATGAGGACTGGTTCTTGAATTATTTGAGTATCTCTTATGTTCCTCCTAAGTTTGTGAAGTGTTCTCTCAATTTCAAGGTCAAACAAATCCGAGGGATTTTTTGGGAGGCTACGGGGCATTCAGAGAGATTTTGGAAGAAAGAGGAAGATAAGTTTTTCTTTGTGGTTTTCTTTTCGATTTTTTTTAATTTTTTTTTGTGTTTTCTTGACAATAACCAAAAACTAATGACTACTTAAAGCACCATCCCCGGCAACGGCGCCATTTGAAATGCGTGGACGATTGTCGCCTATCGACCGGTCAAGGTTCCGGTGCTCTTCTAATGTGTATAGCAGCACTCAGGTTGAATCCTCGACGATGATACTTTGAAATAGTCGTTTGTTTTTAGTTCATTGTATTTTGATTAGGGGGTTTGTTTGCAGAGCTTAATTGAAATGACTAATTTATTATGATTGATTTAACAAATTGATAATGATTGGGGTGAGTTCATTATTAGAGAGTTAAGCTTGTGATATCCTTGAGCTTTGCTTTATATTGCATTTAAATTAACACCCACTTCACAAGTTGACGTCGATTAGAATTCCTAAGTGTTAAAGTTTTAATCCAAGCCTTAAATTAACTAGGATTATAAAATCAATCATTACTTGTTTATGGTAGTGTATTTATGGTTCCAATAATCAATGGAAACCACATGCTAAACAAAATATGTCATTAATCCATGACATATTAAGTCCAACATACACAATGTTAAATTAACGAATACTCATCGAGAAAATACTCTCAATCACTTAACATCCCTAAATTTTGACTCACCCCAATGAGATTTTTACTCATACAATTGGGTGTTTAATATTCTGGTTATAATAATTATGATGATAAATTAAGAATAGAAGAAAATTAAAGGGATTAGAAAAGAGTGGTACGTCGAACACACACACACACGAACAATGATGATAATTAAAAAAGATTTTTGATTGAATGAGGAAGTAAAATAAGGAAAGGAGGTTTAACTGAATTTAAAATATTTTAATAACATTAATATTAAAATACAGAAGGTGGAGGATAATAAGAGATATTGAAGAAGAAACTTGCATTAAAATAGGATTACAAAAGAAAGGACTTACAAAATTACAAAAATGAAGAACACGAAAGTAAGTGAAAACAAAGAGAGGAGGAAAGGTCTCTCAAGTGAAAACTTGAGTATGGAAGATCCTCCCAAGCCTTTGGTAAGGCCTTGGTCGTGCCAATATGTTATCCTCTCTTCTGAAATTACAACCCTTTTGAAAGGAGAGGAGGGGATGTATTTATAGCCCAAGGTGGTGAACTGTTTACATTCCAGAAATAGCCCTCTACTTTGCTCACCGATATGTATATCTAGATAGCAGAATATTGAGAAATATCCTTCTTCAAGGTTGTATATAAAAATGTCTTCTGTCTACTATGAAAATTTGGAGACCATTGGACTTATTGAGCCAACGTTATGGCAGTTTTAGTAAACAATTCTGATCTTTCCATTTCAATACAGACTTTTTCAAAGATCATAATGTGAAAGAGTTTTTGAATAGGAATATTCCATCAAACAAATCCGAGGGATTGTTTGGGAGGCTACGAGGCATTCCGAGAGATTTTGGAAGAAAGGGGAAGACAGGTTTTTCTTTGTGGTTTTCTTTTCATTTTTTTTAAATTTGATTTTTTTTTGTGTTTTATTGACAATAACTAGAAACTAATGACTACTTAAAGCACCATCCCCGGAAACGGCGCCATTTGAAATGCGCGGCCTATTGTCACCTATCGACCGGTCAAGGTTCTTGTTCTCTGCTAATGTGTATAGCAGCACTCGGGTCGAATCCTCGGCGATGATACTTTGAAATAGTCGTTTGTTTTTAGTTGATTGTATTTTGATTAGGGGGGTTTGTTTGCAGAGCTTAATTGAAATGAATAATTGATTATGATTGATTTAACAAATTGATAATGATTGGGGTGAGTTAATTATTAGAGAGTTAAGCTTGTGATATCTTTGAGCTTTGCTTTATATTGCATTTAAATTAACACCCACTTCACAAGTTGACGTCGATTAGAATTCCTAAGTGTTAAAGCTTTAATCCAAGCCTTAACTTAACTAGGATTCTAAAATAAATCATTACTTGTTTATGGTAGTGTATTTATGGTTACAATAATCAATGGAAACCACATGCTAAACAAAATATGTCATTAATCCATGACATATTAAGTCCAACATACACAATGTTAAATTAACGAATACTCATCGAGCAAATACTCTCAATAACTTAACATCCCTAAATTTTGACTCACCCCAATGAGATATTTACTCATACATTTGTGTGTTTAATATTATTTTTATAAGAATTATGATGATAAATTAAGAATAGAATAAAAATAAAGGGATTAGAAAAGAGTGGTACGTCGAACACACACACACGGACAATGATGATAATTAAAAAAGATTTTTGATTGAATGAGGAAGCAAAATAAGGGAAGGATATTTAACTGAATTTAAACTTTTTTAAGAACATTAATATTAAAATACAGAAGGTGGAGGATAATAAGATATATTGAAGAAGAAACTTTCATTAAAACAGAATTACAAAAGAAAGGACTTACAAAATTAAAAAAATGAAGAACACGAAAGTAAGTGAAAACAAAGAGAGGAGAAAAGGTCTCTCAAGTGAAAACTTGAGTATGGAATATCCTCCCAAGCCATTAGGAAGGCCTTGGTTGTGCCAATATGTTCTCCTCTCTTCTGAAATGCCAACCCTTTTGAAAGGAGAGGAGGGGATGTATTTATAGCTTAAGGTGGTGGACTGTTTACATTCCAGAAATAAACCTCAACTTGGATCGCCGATATGTATATCTAGACAGCCGCATATTGAGAAATATCCTTCTTCAAAATTGTAGATAAAAATGTCTTCTGTCTACTGTGAAAATTTGGCGGCTATTGGACTTATTGAGCCAAGGTTATGGCGGTTTTAGTAAACAATTCCGATCTATCCATTTCAATACATACTTTTTCAAAGTCCATAATGTGAATGAGTTTTATTAATAGGAATATGACCTCAAATAAATATAATTTCTTCAACAAAGTTTTCCGCACAAATCGCCTCTTTCACACTGCAAAATCCCAGCCCGAATGGATGTCTACAGCAGGAGAAATTGTAAAATTAGTGTGCTGTTTGTAATTCCCGGCCAGAATGATGGGCTGGACTTCAATGTATCATTTGGGACCCTTGTATTTGTGATTGAGTTCTGAAATTTTTATCATGGACTCCTTGAAATGTAATAAGAACTTGGGAGGAGAATTAAGATATTTGGACCTCTTGATTGATCACAGTAAATCAATCTTCATGAATAGTCTAGTTTCTTCACAGATTCTTTGGTCTTGTTTGTGAGGATCATATGACCCTTCAAATGGCATAATTGGATCATGGTACCTTCTAATGAAATGTTTTATATTTAAATTAGAATCCTCAAAAACAAGAACCATACAATTTGGATCAGTATAGTCATATTTATTATTAAAACAGTAAACTGACTCAATTGGACTACTTCTAAAAATGTTCAAAAATTATACTTAATATTAAAACATTAATATTTCACACAAATTATGCACATTTCATATAAAATCAGTAAAAGGAGTATATAATATGTCATGAAAATATTAATAACATCAACCCCCTCTTTCAAAAGTAAATCATCTTCGAGTACCCATAAGGTAATTCCCTTAGTGTTTGTTCAAAAAAATTTTGACATGTAAAAAATTGAACACTTTTTTATTCATCATCTTCGTCACTTAATATTTCTTAAGATCCCATATTTATATTATTTGGTGTGTTTGTAACTTAAATTATATTCAAATTAATACTCATATTATATGATATATGTTTTGACATAATCAAAGGCTTTTTCATTCCAAATCCAATTCTGATGGGTTTTTCGTTGAGGTAATCTTCACTTCTCCCTCATACCTATGGTTCCTTCTAGTTCTAAAAATTACTAAAACCAAACGGTTTGAAAGTAGTGAAAAAAATTAAAAATAATGAGATATTATCATAATCATAGAAAATAATTCAACCTTAAAAAGTCTTATTCTTTTATATTTTAATGTTGTCCCAGTATTCTTTTAGATCAAATCGTGTTAATCATAGTTTGATCTAGGTTACTTTAGTTTGGGTTATATTATGCTTCTAAAATTAACTAGGAAATAAATCCTTTATATTGGTACATAAAGAGAATATTATCAACCAAATCATATCCATTTGGAGTGTCAAGAAATTTTTTTAGTCTTAGTCTCACTCATCATGCAATAGGTGATGACTGCGTTAATTCCCAACCAAACCTTTTTGAGGTGATCACCCCCAGGTTCATCGATGCCAAAAAAACATCCACTTGTGAGTATCCAGAAAGAGATTCAGTTTTATGAAAACCACTTAGTCAGTAATTTACCAATATTTTATGATATCATCCTATAATTAGACTCAACTCTAGGGTTTTTACTAAGGTTCTATAATCCAAACACTTAAGGTAAATTAACTAATCTCCAAAATAATTAAAACCTTATATGATACCAACTGAAATGACCCAAGATAAACATATATACAAAATACATTGATAATATGGTTTAATTATTACATCCAAAAATAGTCACATAACCCAATGACATAAAGTTTTAGCGTCTTGGATATTAAAAATATAAAAACTTTTATTTCACATGTAGTGAACATTTATTCATAATAAAAATCCACTCTTAGGCATTCTATGAGATATAGTCCCCTTCAAATCATGGGGAAGGGGAATATAACAAAGGGTTAGATAAAATTCCCTGTAAGGGATAAAATAAAAAAGTCCCTAATGTTTAGATCATAAAAATGTAAAAAATAAAGAATAAAGAAAATATTTGATTTAAAAGAAACATAGATCAATAAGTGTGAATTATAAGCATGAAATATAGGAATAAAATTTAAAATGATAACACTTTTACCATGGAATGGGATAATAAAACAAGAAGCATATAACATGAGCCATTAACCATAGTAAATAAAGTGGCATAATTATAAACATATGATTTCTTATCTCTGTGAACCTGGATACTTTCCAACTTGTTCAATCGTAAAATTGTGAGTCGAGCTAAAAGATATCACTTTCACCCTTTATGAATCTAGATAATTTATAAACCATTCAGTTAAAATTTCAATCTCATGATATATAATAATTTACCCAATTCATTAGAGATAGATATATATCCCACCCATCTCATAATCCATATATTTGTGTGACACTTAAAAAAATAATCACATCATAAAATACCCCATAGAAATAAAATGGGTTTCATGAAATTTTCAAATAATCAAATAAATAACCCATGGAAATAAAATGGGTTTCATAGAATATCTAAAATGTAAATCATTCAATTTTAATAAGGAACCCTTGGAAATAAAATGGGTTTTATAAAATATCCAAAAGGTATAAAATAACATCATGAACAAAATCATTTGATACCAAAAACTTGATCACCCAAAGTAATCAAAAAAATAATAATATAGGGTGAAATATGAAACATAAATCCACTAGAGATAAATAATTTTAAGGTAATGAAAATAAATCATAAAGAAAATAATTTTTTAAATCATGTTTTATTTTTATGTAGTAAAAGTCATAGTTATGAGTCTCTTTTCAAAATAATCCTTTATTTTTTAAGAAAATTGAAAAATAAACCTTTCATGGAAATTTAATCAGTTAAAAAAAATTTCCCCATAAATAAAAAATTTAATATAATTTAAAATGTATATACTTGTAAAAACAATGTTCAAATAAGAAATTATTTAACTCAAAGAAAGAAAGTTGCGTTACCAATTCCCTTAAAACCATTGGAAAATTGGAACCAAAATCCCATGAGAAAGTTAACATGAAATGAGACATTAAATATCATAAAATATAAGATAATCATGATATAAATGTTACAATGGGGTGGTAATTACACTATACAAAAGAAAACATGATGTATAACATAAACATGTCTCAATGAAATGAAATTGAGACCGAAACCCTTACCTTGGTTCCTTGCTTAGTTGATCACACTATAACCTCCTATAAAAAACATATATAACTTAATATCCTATTTTATAAAATTATTCATTAATATTACCCTTTTATAATCCTTATTATAATTTTTTATCATGATTACATTGATTAGTCAAAACATATTATGACTATCATGTGTTAGTAACTTTAATCCTTTATGCACGTTTTTATAATGTTGATGTTATTAACCATTATTTGAAACCAAGTTAATTATTAATATATCATTTAAGATAATATAATATATAAATTATATTTATTTATAAATCTCCCATATCATTCCATAAGTGTTTTAGTTATGTTGTATGAAAATGGAATTAGTGTTGTCTTATTTAACTGATTTTAGAGAATGAAAATGATACTTTAATAATAAGTTATATATTTAATATATTATTTAAAAAACTATATACCAATAATTATTTTATTATTATATTATTATAATATTAGTTTTCATGTACCCATATTCATCCATAATATAGTTTTATAATATCATTAATGTAGATAGTTAAACAGACCCAAACTTGAACATGCTTTAACAGGATTAGTGAGTATGGTTAAAGTGGTGTATCTTTTGACATAATAACATTATAAAATAATAATAACGAAATTATATTGATTTTATTATTATGGTGAACCATATTTTAATATTTTTATATAATTTATCAAAATAGATATGAGAAACAAAAAATGTTTCATCATGGAGGTGGTAATCCGCATATACACACGATTAACGTTCCCATTTCTTAATGTGTGTGCGCGTGTGTGTGTGTGTGGGGGGGAATGTGGATATTGAATTGACATTTAATAATCATAATTATATTTGATACATTATATTTATTCATAATTACCAATATTTATAACATATATGAAATAAGGTAATATAAAACAAACGACATCGCTTAGTGGAGGCGGTAGTTCGTGCAATGCACTAACGATATTATTTTATTTTTCTAAGTAGATAAAAATGAATAAATAATGGTTATAAAAAAAATATAAAAAAGTATAAGTATAAAAATTATACTAAATTCATAATATTATTATGGTGATTATATCTTTGGAAGAGTAATATTAATAAAAAAAGATTAAGAAGAGATAACACTTACATTGGAGACTTGATTTTCCCCTTGGATGTTCCTTTAGAATTGAAGGTCTTAGGAAAACTGTGAATAACCAAGGGTTTATGTTTATGGAGAGGTTTATAATGAAAGTAAAATGGAATAGTTTAAATGAGTAACTCTAAAGTGAGGTGTGTGTTTTAAAGGGTGTAATTGACCCCCTTTTATAAGAGAGGAAAATGGTACTTTTAGAAATTCCCTTTATATTTTAATAATTCCATGAAACTATTACAAGGTCAATGGATCTAAAGTTTATAAATAATGGATTTTAGGGTGTGTTTGGGCCTATTAATACTCAACCAAGTCTTTAAAATCATGTTTCTAAAACATATTAAAGGGTTTTTGCAATTATTTTTTTACATATTACTCATTTACTTTTAAATTAGGTAGCTAGTTTTTAACTAAGTGATTTTATATTTTATTAAGAATTTATAACAACCCATATAACCAAATATGGTTTTTATGTAAATAAATTTAACATATATTTAATATAAATAAATTTTTAAATATTATAAAATTTAATTTTAAATTAAAATATTTAATGTGTAGAAAAACTATTTTTGTAAAAAAACAACATTTTGACCATTATGGATTCTTAATCTTATTTAGTATTGATTAAAAAGTAAAATAATGTTAATATGTTTATTTATGTGTTTATAAATCATATTATATTAATTATTTAAAGTATTTAAATTTAATTGATACACTATAAATTCCTTGGTATTAATAAAAGAGTAATTTTAAAATAATTGTTTCATCATTATCGTCGTAACTATCATTAATCCGAACAATCTATTTTTATACCCAAAAATTAAATTGGAGCTATTAAATAATAAGAATATTATTTTATAAAATATAAGAATAATTTTATCAAATTAAATTTCTATTTGTAAGGAATAATTAATTTTAGTACAAGTGCATGTAATGCACAAAAAACCATATTTTAAAAAATGTTTATTTTTATGAAAAATGATTTATGATTAGGATAGTGTTATTAATGAAATTTATTCCAATTAATTTTAAATAATTATTATAATTAAAAATTTAATTTTTAAATAATAAAATAAATTAAAAACTTCATTTCACTATGTTATAATTAATTAAACAAAATAGTTGATTTTTTTCATTTAAAACACTATATAAATTTTCAAAATGATGACCATGGGTTTATAAATTAAATATAGTATTTTAAAATAATTTATTATAATTTATAATATATAATTTTATAGTAAAAATGTTTCAAAAAATTTCAATGAACTTATATAAAAAAATAATTTCATAAAAGTGACAATGTTAATAAAATCATCATTTTCACTATTCACTTGAAAATCAAGTGTTTCAAAAAAATCCCAAAAATTCATATTAAGTAAATATGATAATTATAAACTGAAAAATGATTTTAATTTTTTCAAATTAATATTTTAAAATTTATAAAATTTATTTTTAATTAAAAATATGGTGAAAAACTTGTTTTATCAGAAATCAACTTTTGTATAATATCTCTTCATCTTCCTGTTTATTATAAAAAAACTAATTAAGCTAGGGTTAATCCTTTATTAATATAAAAATATATTATGATTTAAAATAAATAAATTTTATAAAATATATTTCATTAGTTTATTATCTACACTAGTTGAGTAGATATTTAAAGTGAACTTCATTTTGTTTATATATATTTGTTTATTTTCATAATCTCATTACCACACTTTATACCAGCCAATTATATAGATACCTTACAACAATAAATATTTGTTTGGTTCCAGTGTTTTATATGGATTAATACATCAAACAAATTGTTTATTTAAGGAAAAATATATACTGAAATCTCGAGTCATTACATCCCCTTAGTGTAATCTCACTCTAAGCCCCTGTTCAGGGACTAAAAATTGGTATCAGAGGGATAAGTTCATTTTTAGTGGATTTTTTATTACTCTAAATTGATTTGAAGTTTTGGGAGGATAAATAGAATCCATGATTAAGGTTATAGTGTATTTTGTAAAGAACTTCAAAGAAAGGAAAATGAATTTTATTTCCAACATGGAAGATTAATTTATAGTTCCATGAAAATTTGTGGAGGAAGGAATTATTCTATTGATATAACATAGAGTTATCTTTGAAATAGATCAATGAAACATTGATATTGATGAATCATTAAAAAATTCATTAAATTTAACTCTTAGAGAATACATTTATAAAGAGGATGAACATGGAAATTTCTCTAAAGA
The DNA here is from genome assembly GCA_963277665.1 of Viscum album. NCBI lineage: Eukaryota > Viridiplantae > Streptophyta > Magnoliopsida > Santalales > Viscaceae > Viscum > Viscum album. Next base: position 69,558,199 of record OY728154.1, read on the forward strand.
CATGTGGATAAAATTAGAAGAAATCCATAACAAATATGATAAAGATTCCTTCATGTTCAAAGGAAAGAAGAAGAAGAAGGATCTTAGAATAAAGTATTCTACTACCAAGGTAAAAAATTATAAATATAATTTCATATCTAATTCTAACACTGATGTGGATAAATTATATGGAATTTCAGAATATATTTTAGAGCTAAAAAGAATATGTGATGAAGAAGTGACAAAAAAATCAGGTTTCCAATCAAGGAGGTGTTTATAAAATTTCCAAGAGGAGATCCCAATTCTACAAGTAAAGGTGAAAAAATGGAAATTCATGCATGAATTTTATTATAAAATTATTGAAGATATTTTCTTGAAGAATAAGAGGAAAAATAGAGAAGAGGTGTCCTTGAATTTTAGCATAAAGAAAATAGGAACAATGATGAAAGAATAAAGCAACATGATTGAAGAGATTTCCCAAGAAATATTGAAGAAAATATCCATAAATAAGTAATTAAAGGAACTCATAATTCCACTCAAGACTAAACTTTAATAAATAAGATAATATGGTATATATTCTTACTCAAATATAAAATTTATTACCAGACAATTTAAATAAAAAAAATTAAAATATTAAAGAATTTAAGGAGAGGATAAAAAACTCAAATGAGAAGATGAAAATCCATAAAAAATTATAATCAATAGGTAGAAATAAAATAAAACATAATTTCCATGATAAATATCAAAGAGGTGATCCAAAAAGGAGGAACTAATGTGATACTATTGTAGATAGATTGGGAATATTATGAGTACATGTTTCAAATCTAATAATCCCAATGATGAGAGAAGAACTCTAGCTATTCCTATATCTAAATCATAGAGAGACCACATGAAGTTTGGTTATTATAGTAAATTATTTATTTGTTATAACTTAAATCACATGGTAAGGTATTTCAATTTGAGGAATTCATATAAGGGTAAAGATGTCATAAGTATACACACCACTCTTATAACATACAAAGAAAGAGTTTATCCAAGGAAAAAGATTATTATGATATAAGATATATTCAAAGATTTGAAGAATAAAGATGATCCTAAACAAAGGGTGCATAATTCACCGAGATCTATATTATATAACTAATTCTCTTTGAAGGAAAAAAGATAAGTATGGAAAAAAAGTAAGGAGTTATTCAGACTGTAAAAGAGGTGAAAGTAAATAAGAACATATCGAGTAAGGAGGAATCCAAGATGGAAATCATGTCCATCAAAGAAGATATGTGACTAAGTGGTCATTTAAAAGCCACTAAAATAAAAAATAAGAAGATTCAATGTAGATTAAATCCATATGGTAGATACACTATTAATGTAACCAAATAAGATACTTGTTTAAGGGTGACCAATTCCACAATTATGGAAATACGAAGTAAAATAAGGACATTGATACTCAAATACATAAAGATAAGAGTGTGAGTGAATTCAAAAAAAAGGATATAATTTGTTAATTGGTTGATAAGGCCCACTAAAAATGATGATGAAGTTGAATAGATAAATATATTACATTCCCAAAATACAAATAAGGGAAAAGGAATGTTTGAATTTGATGGGTTGGACCAATTTGGTCAGCCCCATTCCTCAAATTGAGAAACCTTGATGAAACCCTCTCCCTATATGCTTTATTATTTTTATATGTTTATTGAGAAGTGTAGTAGTAATGGGGAGATATGATCTATGGGGTGATTGTTCTAAAATATTACATGTTATGGAGATTAAATAACATATGATAAATCTAAGTGGTATCAAGCCACTAAAAATAGGGAAAGTGGGAAACAACAATACATGAATTTTATATTTAGATATTCGTTTTCTAACATTTTTTATAAGTTGTGATGATATACAGGGTGAAAAACACTATTGAAATAGAAGAGTTATTTCTATAAATGGTGCCCCCTATTTTATCATTAACATTTGGTTTCAATAGCTAAATTCTTAGGGGGAGTTATGATCAAACATGAAAGGATTATTAACCTTATATAGAGTTTGAAGAAGCCTATGAAGAGATTAATAAAATTAGTGTTCAATTGGTATCATTAATTTGAGTTTCAATAAGTGATATGAGGTGACTCTTCAAGGGGTATGATCCTCATACAAAGTAATTTAATTCTATTACACTATTTTTTTGGTGTAAAAGTGTGATTGAGATCATAAATTGTATATTTAAAAGTATAAAATAGATAAATCTACCATGAGTGGTTTTATATATATATTCATGAGTGACATGGAAAACCTAGGAATTTTATAAAGAACTCTGATTTCCTACACTGAGATTAGTCTTTATAGGTTTAGAGGATTTATTTACATCCCAACATCCAAGTGGTAAATTTAATCAATGAATCTATTGAGAAGGTAAAACTAATTTGGAAAGGGTGATTATGGAGTTGGGAAATCCAAATATAAATGGTTCTCATTGGTTTTAGAGGATTTGGTTAATCAATAGGTGGTTGATTCCAAATGATGAAGATAAATGGGGAGATTAAAAAGAGATGAGGAAGTCACCCTATCCTCAAATGGGGAGTTGAATCCCATGAGGAATCCCTCTTGGAAGTTAAATACATAGAGAGAGTTGAGATTTATTTGAGTTTCTTCCCACACATTAAGGGGGATAAATGTTTGAAGAGAAAAAGATATAACCCTATTCAAAAGGATAGATTGTGCATTAAAGGAAGATCCCCACACTTTATGGAAAATTAAGTTCCCTTTGTATCATATTGACAGTAAGGGGGAGTAAGAAATAATGGAAATAAGTTATATATATTATAAAAAAATTCAAAGGGGGAGATTGTTAGGAATCCTAAATAATTGTGTTAGACCTTTTGACAATAAGGGAGATGAATTTGATAATAAGGAATAAATTGGTTAAACTGATTTGATGATTCTTGGAGGGTTGTTAGTAATGAGTTTAATTTATTGATGTTGGATTTGTTGAAGGAATATTTGTGAAAGGTAGAGGATGACCATGACATATCACAAGGTGTGTTTTTGTGTTTTGTTAAAGTTTCCAAACATGGGAAATACCACAGAGTGGTCAGAGGTATCTATTAAGATGAATAAAAAGGCATGTGTAAACACCCCATGGCTTATGGATATATTAGAGAAGGAGACACCTAATATAGGAAATCTAGAACAAGCCATGTCGTGGTGGTCCCTATGGTGTAATTCTAGAGAACTTATGGAACAAGGTGAAGCCTAGACATAGTGGGAAGGTTTTTTAGTGATTGTGGTGTTCATAGAAGACATGTAAGAGAAACATAGTAAGATAAAGGTTGACTATAGCATGGAACATGTCATGGTGAGTGAAAAATGTGAAAATATTCTTTTCTATGTTGTAGAGGAGTAGCCATGACTGTGAGTTAATACTATATTTAAGGCTTGAAGCTCGAAGTAGTCAACATGGAAAAGGGAGACAAACTATTCTTATAATGACCTAGAATTAACATACATGGATATTAAATCATTTTAGATGAATATTAAACACATTAAAAACAATGCCCAAGGACTGTAATATTTTAGTGTCTTTGGAAACTTGGAACTCATTCTTCTAATTTAGTGAAATATCTTCAACATATCTCATAATGATCTTCCCCTTTAGTACTCCTACTTAAAAACTTTCTTAATAACCCGGGGAAAGGAAACATAAGAAAGGGGTGAGATCAGATACCCATAAAGGGTAAATAAAGGATATATATAAGCATAACACAAGTATAAAAGAAAGATAACATGGGAATAACATTTTAATGTCATACCATACATATCAAAGTTCATATATAGTCATGAAATAAAGATTTATAGTTCATATAACATAAATCATAAGGAAGTCAAAGAGCATAAGTCATGAAAACATAACATAGGAATAAGATAAAGAATTTTGATATAAGCATCAGTTTATAACATCATGAACATGTGTAAATAGAAATGTGTTCACTCATTAGTTAAGGATATAAAATTATGCCCTCTCATAAACTTATGGACATGAAACCAGGTCTACACATAATATTATGAACATGTAATCAGGTTTACACATAAAAATAATTCCCTAGAAGTCAAGGATTAATACCAAAACTTATTAGGGAACTTCATGGGGACTACACCTACTGTGTGGGACACACCAATATAACCATTATAAGTCCTTTACTTATAAGGGATCAGATTTTACCATCTTCCTATAATGGATTAGGACACACATGTTTCCCATTTTGGATCAGGACAGACTTGTTTCCCATTATGGATCAAGCCTATCGACTTATTTCCCATCATTATCACATAAATCTTTACCCAATAAATTTGGGGGAAATATAGGTCCCACCCTTAAGGTAAGAAATAACGGGATCACCCAACACTATCTGGGCTAACCCATTATATAAGCTGTAATAGGCTTACCTGACAGTATTTGGGACACCCCATCATATTAGCTATAACGAGCTTACCCGACGCTATCTTGGACACCCCATCATATAAGATATAATGGGATTACCTAATTCTATCTAAGACACCCCATCGTATAATACATGTCCATGAAACACAACATGAAAAGTGATTTCATATCATCATGAAACACATTAAAATAATTATTCTTTCATAAATTGATTAACCCATGGAAAATAAATGGGTTTCATGCCGATCTCCTTGAAATTTGATTAACCCATCGAAAATAAACAGGTTCCATAAAAATTATAACGTCAAAAAAATAAACCATTAATAGAAATAATATGAATGGCATCCTTGGATAAAATACCTAATAAATCATAAACTATACTAAAGGATGTTATCTTAGATGGAGAAGGATTTTTAAAATCACTTGGAACATAAATTTTATTTGAAAATCAATTTTTTAAAACATATAACTTTTTAAAAACCATTTTCTTTGAAAATAACTTTGAAAACATATAAAGGAATTATAAAAAATCATTTAAAACATTTTTTAAGGAAGATACCCTTTCCTCTTTTTAAAATGCTTTTTAAAATGTAAAACATTTTGAAAACATTTTTACTTTGAAAATAACCTTTAAAACATATAAAGAGTTATTGAAAACATGTTTCCTTGAAAACTTATAAAATAAGATTCAAAAAATTTAAAAAACTTTTTAAACATAATTTTTTTTGAAATCCTTTTTAGAAAAAATTGTTTTGAAAGAACATAGATTTCTGACCAAAGAGAGAGATAAAGTCAGATTTTCTTAAAAGAACTTTCTTAATTTTATTAATTAGTAAAGAGTAGAAAAATGGTAATAGTACATGAATATATCATGAATAACTATAAGATAATAAAATTCATGAGTGTTATTGAGATATGGATCATAATATTTCATCAATGGTAGCATAATTGTAAATAATCCCGATAAGCGACGAGATTGTAGTAATAAAATATTACCACTTTGGTAACTTTGAATCATAATACACATGAGATAATAAAATTACAAAAATATTAAAATATCATTAAATAAGTATATTCATGATATAAAATGTCAAAGTTCATTATATACACCCCATATAAAATATAGGTGCATAACTTGACATGTATCTCTAAGAAGGAAAATTGAGACAAAAATTACTTTACTGATTTGGTAAATTTTGAACCATAAACCCCATGAAATAATGGATATTTAAATACCTATAAATTTAAGTATAGGAATAATATAATACATTCATGTTTAGTATAGAAACCACTCAATTAAATGAGTGGTGAATAAGTCATAAGTCTCACAAAAATAAAAGTGAGACTAGAAAACCCATACCTTAAGTCTTGAATTTATTGGTACACATTAAAAACTCCTATATAGTAAGTATAAGTTTATTATAAATCCACTAAATAACCATATTATTATATATCATACCATATATTATTTTATTATGACTTTATATAACCCTTTTATTAATAATTCCATGTTAAGGTTACGTTTCGGGTAATATCCGTTTTGTTTTTCGTATATGTTTTGATTTGTTATTCATGATACTCTTACTTATATCCTAATTTAATTATTTAAATAATGTAAAACATGATATGAATATAATATATATTCATTATATAAATATTTCGAATAATCTAAAAAAGAAATCAATATTAAATGGAATACACTGTTCATGGAGACGGTAGGCCGTAAATATGCATAAACACTATTTTTGTTCTCATATTGTATTGAAAGAAAGAATGTAAATGACATATATGTATATATATATATGTATATAAAATATCATTAAAGTATAATTATTATGTCATATAAATTATATATGTTCACTAAACACATCCTTTATACATGTAAAGTGTGAACGAATCACATTGCTTTAAGGAGACGGTAGTCCACACGCCCACAAACGATGTTATCAAATTTATAAAAAATGGAAATAATGAAGTTATGTGTTCTATAAAAATTTAATAAACATAAATACATCGTAAATATCATATATATAATATAAAAAAATTATTTCCATCATAATTAACAATCATGAGAGGTAGTAAATGAAAAATGAACAACATCAATTCACGAGGCAATAATCCACTGTACACACGAACGATAAGTTCATTACCCATTTGATTGAAGTGTGTGTAAGTGTAGGTATAACCCTGAACTTAAAAATATATCAGTATATTTAGGATACTTATGTTATTATATAAACATTAAATAACATAAGATAATTTTGACATTATAAATAAATTTGATATATAAATAAATTTGATAAAATAATCATAATATTTTTATTTAAAATTGATGTGATTAAACTTTAAAATCAAATTAAAATATGATTTAACTATATAAATAAATTTTAGGAAAAATCAATTTTTAATTAAAATTTAGTATTTTTCACTATTAATCCAAAAAAGAAATATTTCATAAAAATACAAAAATTTCACTATAAGATAATTTTGACATTATAAATTAAAATATTATGCTAATTTTATCTAATTCAATTTCTAAAAGTTTCTAAAATTAATTTTATTATTGTTCATACAAGTACATAAAAACAGTTCTTTTGAGAAAATATTTTTTTTCAAAACATATGGAATTTACCAAAAATTATATATTTCATTATAAATATGTTTTATCTATATGAAACCATTAATAATAATATTTAAAAATTATTTATTACTATTCATTTTAATAATTTTAATGGCTATGTTATAACCATCTTGTTTAAAATAATAAAATGATCTTTCATAGAAAATTAGTGTTGCATGTAATGCAGGCTAAGACAAAGTTGCATGTAGTGCAAGCTTAACTTATTGTAGCATATAAAAAATGTATAAATTGGTGTATATTTAAATTAAATTCATAATATAAATTAAATTTATTTAAAAAATAATAATAATTCATTAAAATTTAGGGTGTTACATTCCACCCCAATTAAAATGAATTTCTCCCTCGAAATTCATCTAGGTTATCAAAGGTTTAATACTGGAAAGTTCCTTTATTAGAAAACCACATTGTAAAAATTAATACTAAAAATTCATATTAAAAGGGAAAGTTGGAACAATAATATTTACCCAAAGTAACTCATAACTAGGTTTCCATATTGGATACATAAGTGGAAAGTGAAAACATGATCATGGAAGAGAAATCTAACTATCAAGTTTTGATGGAGAGTGATAAGGAACATGGTTAAGAGAATGTTAATGATCACAAATCCATAACCAAAATAGGATTGAAAAGGACATTTATATCATAAAAAAATGATGATAACATGATAAAATTTTATTTCAAGACCCTTTTTCCCTAAAGTTGAAGAATTTTCATGGGAAGATATACTTACATGATTTCAAGACAACTTCACCCTTTGTTGTGCCTTGATAAATTTCCACTTCATATCTTATTCCAAGAAATGGAGGTGAATTTTTCATTATTGAAGTGTTATTAGATCATGAGATCCATAAATAGAATTATAGGTCATTCCATACATCTTTATAAAAAAAAGGTTATTATAAGTTATCCCATATGCATAAATCCTCATATGGTGAGATAATAATTTAATATGTAAAACCTCATCCAAATTTTAACATAAAACATTCCATAAATGAATAACCTTATAACCCTTCAAAAAGACGAATTTCCAAAAATTTATAAATAAGGTCACTAAATTACTCAAAATCAGTTCAACATTGATCCCCCATATACCATAAAGTAACTCTTAATTTTCACATACCAAACATGTGAATATCTTCATCATGTATCCTCTTGAAACATAGTAATAACCAAAATATTATTCCAAATATTAGTGTATATATTCCTTAAATCCAAAAACATCGTAAAATCCATCCATGAAAACGTAAAATACTTTTTCAACAAATACTTTATTAGTTATGCGATCATTGATACTAACTTTATACAAATAAATCATCTCTTTATCCAAGCTAAATATAATTTTCTCAATATCAGGAAAACATTAAGGGTTACCTTCCCTTAATAAAAATATCACCATTCCATTAAATCACTTTTTTATATCATTATCACCATTCAATATATCCTATAAAATCCTTAATTAAAAACATATACTTCATGATTTATATAACATAATTCTTGAATTCCAATACATATACACTTCAATCATCCAAATTTATTCTTAAACCATTACTTAGGCTTCATCATTATATTCCTTAATACACCTTTCCTAGAATATGAAATTTGAATCATGTATTAAGGTCCCTCAACCTAAATTTAATCATGTTTCTTACATTAAAAAAAATACTTTTAGAAAATCACATACATTTCACATGTCATTCATGGTCTCTCTATCTTTAGTAGTATAACCAATACTTATGCCACTTTCTTAATTTTTTTCATTATATTTACACTTAGGAAATAAATTTTCATAATTCCCATAATTTACACATATGAAATATTCAATATTAACCCAATTCATTCTAGTTAACTCTATTGACTAGAACCAGAAATCATAGTATGAGAAACGATTGTCTTAGTAGAAAACCACATAATCATGAAAAATTACTTATAGGATTCCAAAATCATGACACCTACTTTTAAATCTATAACACCTTAGGATTATACTTATATAAACCCCTAGATATATCCTTAGAAATATACCTAGGGATTTTACTAAAGTTTTCTCATTCTAGTTTTTAAAGGTTGAATAAACATTTCCTTTGATACCAACTATAACGACTCAGGCTTAACATAGTTGGATATTACATCATTTTAGATGAATATTCAACACATTATAAAAAATGCTTGAGGACCGTAATAGTTTAGTGTCTTTGGAAACTTGGAACACATTATTCTAATTTGGTGAAATATTTTCAACATATCCAATAAAGATCTACCTCTTTAGTATTCCTACTTAAAATCTTTCTTCATAACCTGGGGAAATGAAACATAATAAAGGGGCGATCTCAGATTCTCATTAAGGGTAAATAAAGGATTTACATAAGCGTAACATGATAATAAGGGTAAGATAACATGGGAATAATATTTTAAGATCATACCCTATATATTAAATATCATATAAACGAGTCATGGCGTAAAGATTTATAGTTCATAAGACATGAATCATAAGGAAGTCCAAGATCACAAGTCATGATAAGATAACATAGGCATAAGACTTAGACTTGTTTCATAAACACCAACTTATAACATTGTGAACATGTGTAAATTGAAATAGGTTCACTAATTTAATTAAGGACATGAAATCAGGCCCTCACATAAACTTATGGACATGAAACCAGGTCCACACATAACATTGTGAACATGTAATCAGGTTCACACATAAAAATAATTCCCTAGAAGTCAAGTCTCATTTCCATAACTTATTAGGGAACTTCATGGGGGACTACACCTACTAAGAGGGACGCAAAAACATCCCCAGTTATAGTTATTTCCTTCTAAGGGATCGAGTTTCCCTATCTTCCCATAGTGGATTGGGTTACCCCATCTTCTCATATTAGATCAATACACACCTTTTTCCCATTTTGGATCAGAACACACCTGTTTCCAATTGTGGATCAAGCCCGTCGACTTGTTTCCCATAATTATCTCATAAATCTTTACCCAATTAATTATAGGGAGATATATGTCCCACCTGTCATGTAATCTATAACAGGCTCACCCAAAGATATCTGGGTGACCCCATCATATAAGTTGTAATGGGCTTACCCATCACTATCTGGGCCACCCCATCATATAAGCTATAATGGGATTACCCGACGCTATCTGGGCCAACCCATTGTATAAGACATAATGGGATTAAACAATGATATTTAGGACACCCTATCATATAACCCATTTTTATGAAACAAAATATGAAAATAGATTTCATATAATCATAAAAACACATTAAAACAATTATTCTTTCATAACTTGATTAACACATGGAGAAGAAATGAGTTTCATGTCAATCTCCTTGAAAAATGATTAGCCCGTGAAAAATAAATGTGATTCATGAAAATTATACCATAAAAACATAAACAATTCATATAAATAATATGAATGGTATCCTTGGATCATATACCTAGTAAAGCATAAACTATACCAAAGGATGTTACCATAGATGGAGAAGGATTTCAAAAGATCACTTGGAACACAAATTTTATTTGAAAATATATTTTTTAAAACATATAACATTTTAAAAATAATTTTCTATTAAAACTAATTTCAAAAAATATAAATGAATCATTTAAAACCATTTAAAACATTTCTTTAGAAATATATCCTTTCCTATTTGAAAAATTATTTTTGAAACATAAAACATTTTGATTTTTTTTACTTTGAAAATAACCTTGAAAACTTAAAAAGAGTGCTTGAAAATATTTTTAAAACCTTTTTCCTTGAAAAAATACAAAATAATCTTCAAAACATTTAAAATAAATTTTAAACATAAAACATTTTTGAATTTTTTTGGAAAACATGGTTTTTAAAGAACACAGGTTCCCGACCAAAGAGAGAGATAAAGTAATATTTTCTTAAGAACATTTTATTAATTATATTAAGTACAAAAGAGTTGAAAAATTGTTTAAATACATGAAGATATCATGAATAACCAGAGGATAATATAATTCATGGGTGTTCTTGAGAGATTGATCATAATATTTCATCAGTGGTAGCATAATCGTAATCATAATCAATCCCGATAAACGATGAGATTATAGAAATAAAATATTACTACTTTGGTAACTTTGAATCATAATACACATGATATAATAAAATTAAATGAAGCTAAAAATATCATGGAAGAAGTAGATTCCTCATATAACATGTAAAAGTGTAGTATATACACCTCATAGAAAATATAGGTGCATAACATGGCATGTATCTCAAAGAATCAAAATTGAGACCAAAATTACTTTTTTGATTTGATAACTTTTGAACCATAAACCACATAAAATAATGGATATAAAAATACCCATATATTTAAGTATAAGAATCATATAATAATTTCATGGGAAGTATATACACCACACATAGAAATGAGTTCTGAATAAGGCATAAGTTTCATAGAAATAAAAATGAGATGAGAAAACCCTTACATTAAGTCTTGAATTTCTTAATACAAGTTCAAAACTCCTATATAGTAATTATATGTTTATTATAAATCCAACACAGAACCATATTATTTTATATCAAACCATATATTAATTTATTCTTATAATTAACTGAACTATTATAAATGAAGTTTCCCTTTGTGATTTAATTTAATTTTTTTATTATGTAATATGGTTATAAAAAACACATGTACTTGTTTTGTTTTATTATATATAATTGGATTGAAAATACCATTAAGAATATTTAACATTGATAATATATCTGTTAAATATTGATCACATGATTAGTATGAATAGGGCTTTAACGAATCTAATTGACACAAATTAAGGAAGTGATGACCTCATCTAGTAGGATTATACCCTATGAAGCCCATTTATTGGAGCATCCGAGGGAAATACCATCAATGAAATTTTCCCTTAACCAATATCAAGATTAAATCCAATAACTTACTCATGAATGAAACTATTTATGGGAGAAGTTCAAGCTCATCTAGATCATGACCCAAACCATGTTCACCGAATGACCCCATGGAAGTCTCATTATCGCACACCTTACTATTAGAGCGTATGATGGTGTAATAAAGGAATATGTATCAAGACCTTAATAATATGAATATGTATATTATATAGAATAATTAATATATTTTCATTTTTTTTAACTTTATAAATGATTTTGATTTTGATTCAATTAAACACAAACTGTATTTTCGAGTAATATTTAAATTCAATTAAGGGATTTATTTTGATGAATTAATTGATTTTTAAAAGAAATAATATTTTAATAAAATTTTATTATTAAATAAGTTTTATTAATTAGAAATGGTCATATAATTTTTATGAATTGAAATGTACTTTTTATAAGGGTTTAAAAACTATTATTGTAAAAAAATCCAGTATTTTTCAATAAATGTCGAATCTTATTTTAAAATTAAAAATTAAAATATTTAGAAAATTATTTAGATAAAATAAATATTATTTTGGGAATATGAATTTTGAAATTATCTAATGGTGAATTTTTCATAATTTTTTTTGAGACAATAAAATTTTCAGGTAAAAATTAAATATCATATAAATATACTGTGTGTTTTAAGACATCATAATAACCCAAAAATGATATAATAAATACTATAATGGGTATCACATAATATATTTATACAATATTTAATTTTTACCCCTAATTATGGGTTATGTTTTAACATAAGGGAAGTATGGGGGAGGTGTGAAAACATACCCCATCATTAGGAATAAAAATAATAAAAGGGAATAACATAGAGGAGATTCTGGAATAAAAGTGAGAAAGAGAGGATACATTACCTTAAGATTATGAAACCAAAATATTTAAAGGGTATTATTGAGAGCTTAGGGGAACCTTGAGAGGATTTTAGAGAGAGGAGGGTAGATTAGGGTTGTGCTCTAAGGATTTTGAGTGAAGAGAAGGGCACCTAGCTAGTGATTGTCGACTGGAGAAACCCACTACTATGATGGAGTATAGGAATGATATAGTAAACCCTTAGAGTATTGTTAATTTCTATAAATACAAGTAACTAGGGAAGCTTTCAAACCAATGCACTAAGAGAAGTTTTTTTGGAGATAACCAACAACCTCCAAGGCAGCAAGGGAGATCTTTTTACATCACTACTACTGAAGTGAATCCTGAAAACGAAGTGGTGATAGGTACACTAGTTATTTATTCAAGAATAGTGAACACAATTTTTGATTCTAGTTCTATGCATTCCTTCATATCACAAAATTTTAGTATAACTATTGAAACACAAACAAAAATAATGTAAGTAGAGAAGTCAATGAAAAAAAAAATGGAGAAATTATTAAATGCCAATTATATAACTCATCCCCTATCAAAGTTTGTGGGATGAATTTCCCAGAAAACCTTTTCATACTACCTTTGGTAGAATTTTATGAAATTATGGGCATAGATAGATTGTATTTCCTTATATACATCCAACATAAATTTCCACAAGAGGGAAATCACTCTCCGTATTGTGAATCGATCTCCAATTCTATACAATTGTAAGGAGGAGGATGAATCTTATTTAGAACAATTATCTACATAATGGATATTATAGACGTATGAGAAAGTATATCTAGCTAAAATTATTGAGTCTAAGGAAAGAATCATCCTTGAAGACATGCCCATTGTGAGGGAATATGCTGATGTGTTTTCTATGGAATTTCCTAGTCTTCCTCCTAGTCGAGATGTTGAATTTTCGATCGAGCCTATACCTGGGGAATTACCATTATCCAAGGTTCCATATAGAATTGATGTTGTGGAACTTATGGAGATAAAAAAACAAATATAAGAGAATCTCGATAAAGGTTTCATATGCCCAAGTGTTTCACCATGGGGTGTACCCATCCTCTTCATCAATTAGAAGGATGGGTCAATTCACCTTTGCATCAATTATCGTGAACTCAAAATAACCACAATAAAGAACAAGTATCCTCTGTATCAGATTGAATAATTGTTTGATTAGATACATGGAGTGCAATACTTTTCTAAGGTGGATTTGTTTTCGGGATATTACCAAGTTAGGGTAAAGGAGGATATCCCCAAGACTGCTCTTTGTACAAGGTATATGCACTATGAATTCATAGTAATTCCTTTTGGACTCACTAATTCTCCAAAAATATTTATGGAATTGATGAATAGAGTCTTTAGAGATTACCTTAAAAAATTTCATGTAGTATTTATAGATGATATTCTAATATAGTCCAAAAGTAAATAGGAGCATGAAAAGAATTTGAATACTGTGTTAAAGACCCTATGAAAGTAAAAGATTTATGCCAAGTACAAAAAATGTGAGTTATGGTTGAAGGAAGTTTCTTTCTTAGGGGATATCATTAAAATAAATGGAATATTTGTATAACCTTTGAAAAAAAATCAATTTAAGGATAGAAGAGGCCAACATCTATGAAAGATATATATAGTTTCCTTGGGTTAGCTAGGTATTATCTCTAATTCGTAATAAATTTATCACGATTGTCAAACCATCTCACCAAACTAACTCGAAAGGGATTTAAGTTTTCTTGGAATGATGAATATAGAGAAAGCTTCAAGTAGTTGAAAAGGAGTCTTATCACTGAATCTATGATCACACTACCCACACATGGAGATCTTTTTATGGTATTCAGCGATTATTCAAAGAAGGGATTGAGTTGTGTGTTGATGAAAAATGACAAAGTCATTGCCTATGCTTCAAGGCAGTTGAAAGATCATGAAAAAAACTACCCAAAACATGATCTAGAGTTGGTTGCAGTGATTTTATCTTTAAAAATTTGGTGGCATTAAATTTTTGGGGAGAAGTGTGAAATATATACGGATAAAAAATACTCAAGTATATATTCACACAGAAAGATCTGAATATGTGACAATGAAGATGGTTAGAGGTGATTAAAGACTATGAATCCTCAATCCACTACCATCTTGAGAAAGAGAATAAAGTGGAAAACACTCTAACTAGAAAGAATCCAAAAATTCTATCATTGATGATAATTGAGAGGGATACAATCTTCTTAGATTTGGAAAGGATGGACATGATAATCATAAAGTAAGAAACATCATCAATACTTTCACAAATGATTTATAAACCATCTCTTATGAAGAGTCTAAAGGATAATTAAAGAGTTGATGTGGGAATTCAAAAGAAAATGGAAGCTATAAGGAAAGGTAAATCCTTGGATTTCAATGTTAATGATGAAGGTGTTGTGAGATTTGGGTCAAGACTATGTATACCATCAAATCATGAGTTAAAGAAGGAGCTATTAGATGATTCACATAGCTCAACCTTCTCCATCCACCTAGGAAGCACAATTATGTATTGAGATCTCTAAGAACACTATTGGTGGGACAATATAAAGAAGGATATCACAGAATATACATCAAGATGTATTGTATGTCAGTAAGTGAAAGAGAAAAGGAAAAAATACAAGGGGATGATGCAACCATCACCCATACCAACATGGAAATGGGAAAACATCACCATATACTTTTTCATTGATATTTAAAAGAAATCAATAAGGAATAATTATATATGGTATATGGTGGGTCATCTTACAAAGACCGCACAATTCATTGCGATATGATAGGAATTCTCATTGGATATACTTGAATAGATATACATTAGGGAAGTGGTCAGACTGCATGGAGTACAACTATCGATTGTATCCGATTGAGATATAAGATTCACCTCTAAGTTATGGAAGAGTATCCTATATGCTCTGAATACTAAGTTGAAATTTATAATGACCTATCACCCTCGAACTGATGAACAATCTAAGAAGACCAACTAGACAAATGAGGAAATATTGAGAGCATTCTCAATGGACTTCAAAGGAGGATGGGATCAACATATTCCTCTAGTTGAGTTCTCTTAAAACAAAATTTTCCACTCGAGCATACAAATGGATTCCAATGAAGACCATTATGGGAAGAGGTGTAGAATATCGGCATGTTGGGATGAAGTTAGGTAATGAAAACTGCTAGGTCCTGAAATGGTCAAGGAAATGGTGGAAAAGTTCAAGAACATTCAACAACACATCAAGGTTTCTTAGAGTTAACAAAAGAGCTATACTGACAATCATCGATGAGACCTAGAGTTTGTTGTTAGAGACATGGTATTCACCCACATATCTCTATGTAATAAAGTGATGATATTTAGGAATAAGGGAAAAATTATTACAAGATACATTATCCCCTTTGAGACCCTTGATCGCATTAGAGTGGTGGCCTATTGACTTGCACTCCCACCGAACCTATCTCGAGTTCATGATTTATTCCATGTATCACTTTTAAGGAAGTACATACCTAACCCCTAACACATACTCAATCTAGAGGTATTACCATTGGAGAATGATCTTTTCTATGAGGATCATTTGGTGAAGATCTTAGATCATAGAGACAAAGTTATATGAAATAAGATAATGAACCTTCTCAAAATGATATGGAGAAACCAAAAGTTTAAAGAAATATCATGGGAACCAGAGGAAGTTATGAGACATAATTACCCTCATCTATTTGGGGGGGGGGGGGTGAAATGAAAATTTTGAGTGTGAAATTTCTCAAGGGGGAAGATTATAACAACCCAAACTTTTATAAATGAAGTTTCCCTTTGTTATTTAATTTAATGTTTTGTTATGTAATATTGTTAGGACCAATACGGGCCTATATACCCTGAGGGGGGTGGGGGTGAATTAGGGTATGGATTTACTTTTCTAAATTCTTCCTGTCCCATTGGATCTTGATCTCTTTATTACAAGGGTCACTTGGTTTGCACTTGTGTGTTTATTATGACCACTAATTTTCTTCTTTATCAGATGATGATGCTTTAAATGCAATGCAGGGAAGAAAGTAGGTAGAAACAAAGATTTTTACTTGGTTCACCCTCACTGGGATATGTCCAAGGAGCATACAACGATGATGTGCCGCTGTACCAAATCCAATAAAGCCCACTGCCAATAATTTTCGGGATGGATCACTTCTATGCCCAAGATCACTGCCTTTACAATTTTTAGGGTCATCTCACTACTTTCCCAAGGGTCACTCCCTATTTATCTCTCTCTAGATCACTGCCGGTAGAAAGGATAAACTTATTATTTTTTCCTTTACTCACTGTACTTGGAAGGGATCCACTCAAAGTTTATAGACCTGTAGGTCTCTTCACTTGCATGAATACATGCATCCTCAACTATTGATAGATGCTCTATTGAAGTCCAAACTTCATCCAATGATGAATACCCCCTTTCCCCTGAACACCGGGCAACTCACTTTGGAAACACCTTCACAAAAAACCCTACTTCGCGCGGCTCCCAATTTTTCGAAGCTCAAACAATCCTTCACAAAGATCCTGACTTTTTGTGATGCACTCTCACGAAGCACTCTCGCAAGGATCAAGTCGTCACAGAGTGACTTCCCTCGCAAAGCTCACTGAGCCAACATGGAGCTTACAGCTTTCGTGGAGCTAGATTCGCCGTTGCAAAGCTCGTCTTTTGCAAAGCACAATACCTTCGTGAACAACCTTCACGAGATGAGAGAAAATAATTTTCTTCTATAACTCTCTCTTTCTCTCTACTTCGCTCAAGGGGGTTAAGGTCTATTTATAGGAGATTCCACCGACCCTTGAACCTTCCACGTGAAGTCAACGCCCTGTCATCACAAATCGCGAAGCTCTGAAGTTCCTGCCAAAATTCTCTCAAAATCGTGAAGCACCACGACAATTTTCCAATCACAGAGCTCGTCATAATCGTAGAGAATCCCATAAATTCCTTCTCACCTTAGCCGCGAAGCTCTACTTGCAATAACCTTTTCTGCCGCAATGCTCATCAACTCTTCCATTTGCGAATCTCGTCGTAATCGTGAATCATCACCATCAACATTATTCTTGTCATTGAAATATCCAAACCATGAAACCAATCTTCATGAAACTCATGGCTTTTCCATATTTTGATGTGTTATTCAAGGAAATCCATATTTCGCGATGTTCACCAAACTCCAAATTTTGGACCCCAAAAATTTGGTAAACACTGGAAAACGGTGCCACCTTGTATCTGTTCTTTTATACTGCCTCCAGATTGTCCATTCCTTTGTTATGGTTCTTTGTCAACATGGATTGTCAACAACATCTCTGGAAATTGACAATTCACCATGGAAACCTTCTTTTTCAACAAACACAATCAACCCAAAAATGCTGCAATGTTACCTTAAGGAATTTTCCCCAACAATCTTCCCCTTTGGGTTTGTTGACAACTCTTCTCAAAATGCTTTTCTACACTTTGATACCTCACTGAGTCTCCTTCCATCATCATCCATTCTTCACCTCTTGCGATTCAGATAGCGTCTAAAGATTCACTCCCACATACTCTAAGACTACATGAGCAATGCTCATCGTGAGAAGCAAGAGTAAATGAAAATATCATCAATGAATCACTTCATTTATCCCACCAACTGTTGACACCTAAGTAATACCAATTTCTATACTAATTACAATTATTGATACCATATTAATACCAATTGGTGATAGCTTGGAAACCTTCTCACACCTTTCTAACATCATTGTTATGCTTTTATCACGATCCTCAGCTGTCGTGATATCTATTCTTTGATCAATCACTTCTAGAATCATAAGATTTAAAATTCCCCCTACCTCATTGCTCTCCCCCTATCTCGCTTCTCCACCTGTCAGCTTCTCCCCATGACTTTTACTAAGGAATTTTCTCCCTTCCTTAGCCACAATTTCTCCCCCTTGAGGAGTCACTATTTCTCCCCCTTTGTCAATGAACCCAAAAGTTACCCCTTTGCGGTCTGCAACATTAGAAAGAGCACAGATTAGTTCATTATAGAAAAACATGCAATACCTCGGGGAGAGGGGGGGGGGGTGTCCCATATCCAGAATTTTTCAAGTGCGGGGAGTTTAATGGACTCCCAGAGCTATTCGATTCCTCTCAAAATCTTCATTGTGTAAAGTTTTTTTCATAATGTCTGCAACCTCTAGTTCTGTAGGCACATACTCCAACTTCACGATTCATTGCTCAAACTTCTCCTTGATAAAATGATACTTTATCTCAATGTGATTTGTCCTTGAGTGATGGACTGTATTTTTGCTGAGACTGATATCACTTGAGTCATCGCACTGGATTCCGATTGGAGACGTCACTTCAACTCCCATATCATCAAGCTGCTGCTTTATCCATAATAACTGTGTGCAAGCTTGAGTGACCACAATATACTCAGCTTCTGTGGTGCTTAATGAGATGAAATCTTGCTTCTTGCTTAGCCAAAAAATACATAGTCCACCAAGATAGAATGAACCTCCTGAAATTGATTTCTTGTCATCCGTTGAACTGGCCCAATCTGCATCAGTATATCCCAATAACTATGTCTGAGATTTTTCATTATACATCAAACTGAAGTACACCGTGCCCTTGATATACCGAATTATTCTTTTTTTACTTCAAGAATGTGGATTTCCTTGTGATTTCTTTGATATCGTGTTTCTTGGTAGGTGGAGAAAACAATACCAGGTCTCTTTGCTGTCAGGTACAGTAAACTCCCAATAATCTACCTGTATTTTGTGATATTAACTTCCTTTCCATTATCATCTTTCGATAATTTCATCTGGGTAGAAACCAGAGTCTTCATATCCTTGGAATTTCCATTAAAAATCTTTTAAAAACCTCCTTGGAATATTTGGATTGATAAATGAATGTTCCATTCCTTCCTTGTGTCACCTATAGACCAAGGAAAAATGTTAGCTCTCCAATCATTGACATTACGAACTCACATTTCATGAATTCGGAAAACTGTCTGCACTGAGCTTCCTCTGATCTGCCAAATATTATGTCATAGACATAAACCAAGACCATAATCTTTTGATTACTATTGTTGTTAAAATAGATATTGTAATCAACTCCCCCACATTGGAAACCAAGATTCTTCAAGTACTGATCAAGCCTTGAGTACCATGCTCTTGGTGTTTGTTTCATCCCATACAATGCCTTCTTCAATCTTCAAACCATGTTCTCATCCTTATGAATGAGAAAACCATCTGGCAGCTCAATATACACCTCTTTCTCCAGAACCCTATTTAAAAATTAAGATTTGACGTCCATATGGAAAACTTTGAACTCCCGTTGCACTACAATGGCTAGAAATAATCTGATTGTCTCTAGTATCACAACCGGTGCAAATATCTCATCAACATCTATTCCCTCTATCTGGGAGTATCCCCTATACACTCATCATTATTTTTTCCAAATCACTATGCCATATTCATTCATCTTATTGTGATAGACCCATTTAGTCCCGATGACATTCTTATCTACTGGCCTCGAAAAAATCTCCCCTGTCTGATTCTTTTCTGAATCAAC
The DNA here is from genome assembly GCA_963277665.1 of Viscum album. Taxonomy (NCBI): domain Eukaryota; kingdom Viridiplantae; phylum Streptophyta; class Magnoliopsida; order Santalales; family Viscaceae; genus Viscum; species Viscum album. The sequence goes on from OY728154.1 coordinate 69,578,597, forward strand.
ATCAGCCACTTTTGCTCCCCCTGTTTTTCTTTCCTCCTCATCATTTTCATCAAGAAATTTATCACTGTTTCATTATTTAGTGGAATCATTTATTTCAACTACTTTTCTGATATTCTTGTCGAAACATTGTTGATATTCTCTCACAGCTTCTTGGTATCCTGAAAATAGTCAACTGATACCATAATGTTAGAAAAAAAATATAATCAAGAAAATAAATGTTTTTCTTCTTTTCCTATAATATGTCTTCTCTATATATACAACATCTGAGATGGGTCATCCAATTATTTCTTTGATGGATATTTCATCTGATTATGATGTCAAATGCTCCCCCTATGCTATGCAACACTTCCTATAGTTAGGCCCACTATATAGACCCATAACCATTATTCTCCTCATGGATCATTTATTCTACTATGGTACTCAACATTGACCCATTAACCAAATCTATAGGCCTACTGAGTTAGAACTTAGTGTAGGAAACAAGAGATAACATTAATAACACAATCACTTTATATTGAACTCTGCTTCTCCCTTTTTTCTTTAACTCTGGTACTTGATTTGAGTCAATTGAAACTCTAGAGCATATCTCTTTTCCACTGTGAATCTTTAGATGCAACTTACCCTTGAATCGTATCTCCCTAAAACCTGAAACACATGAATCATCAGTTAATAGTATTTATATACATAGGGAGAGGGGTGACTCTGGAATCCTTGAGATGAGGGTTGTGGTTGATCCAATTAGGTCAACCCTTTGATTCTTTCTTATAGAGCATCACACTCTTTCCTTGCTTCTTCTAGTTACTTAGCCAACTTCAAATGATCTGGCCATATGACTAAGCATTCATTACCTGCATGCTGAGTCTTTTTCTGATATGAAGATTCTACAGGCCCGACCTTTCTCACCATTTAGTGTTTAAACCCACTGGTACACATTTCCGTCTTTGATGTTCCACCAAAATTCCATTTCCATTGATTATTTTTCTGAATATCTATTCTTTTCATCTTCCCTTGCTCCTTCCTCCATTGTAGGGATCTTCCTCTTTCATCCACTTCTTGTTGGGGCACACAAAATTCAATTTTTTCAATTCATTCTTTATTTATTTTTCTTTTATCATATTTTTGAGTCACCAAACTATTTTGCGTTGGTGGTAGGTCCTCCACTAAACATACATTCTTCTTACTCAAAACTGTAGCATTTACTCACTTTTCTTTCATATTTGTTCATGTTCTTTCTTAGAGGGTGGTTGTGAGTGTGAAAGAGGAGGTGACTAATACACCTTTCGTTCAGCTCCATGTGATTCCCCTGAGGCTCTAAGCCTATTCTCCAACTTATCACATTGTCTCCCAATGTAATATTTCTCTTTATACATCACCGTAGTCAAGAATATCTTTCTAGGATCCTTTTCCTTTCTCTCATTCTTCTTGCTGCAACATCTTTCCAAATTCCCAGGATTAGAACATATGAAACATCTTCCATTAAAGGCATACCTCATTTCATCATCTCTTAGCCGAGATATTGATGCAGCTTGAGTTCTTCCTCTGACATTGAGCTCCTGAGCTTCCTGACACATATTCATGGTGTTTCCCATTCTTCTAAAATAATATCTTGTAATGAATTCTTTCCTCTGATAGACTCTTCTCTCTGATTTCTCATGACGCTTCTTCTTATTCTCGGATTTATTACAGTTTCTATCTTCACAACATGAAATGTATTCATGATCCTCTAAACAAAAATTTGATGTGTGGCCATGAATCCCACAGAAATAGAACATTACATCAATACTTCTTGTAAATGTCCTCTTAGGTCTTTCTCCAGCACATTTAGTATTTTCTTCATTTATGGAACTATTCATGGATCTCTTTTTGTCATGCACAAGAGAGGATTCATCAAATCCTATACCAATTTTTCTCAAACTGTATGGTCTTTGAGATTATAAAATATGATGTTGTTTCTCTTCAGAAATATCATATTTGTTCTTCATTTAATAATCACTTGTTGAAGGATAATCAAATAGTAAGTGTAAGGAATCCTTTATTTTATACTTTCCTTTGATATTGGATTTATCCACTTCCTTCTTTAATGATTCTAGCTCTTCTTCCAACCTTTTAATCTTAATATACCTTGATTCAAGTTAGGAATAAATTCATTTCTTAATAAGATTCCCACTACTCATCTCATCTTCCAATTCACGTGTCAGTTTATCCACCATGCCACCTTGTTCCTTTACATTCAATTTTTCCTGAGCAACAGATTCAGAGACAGATGCATTCTCTTGTTGTAGCCTTTGATTCTTCTAAACTAGCTCAGATAGCTGTGTAGAAAGATCATCATTTCTGGCTTTCAAATTCTGCATTTCATCTGTGTCCAGATTCATTCCCTTAACATCATCTTTGAGCTTCTCTCTCTTTATAGATAGCTTTTGCAGTTCTTCGACTTGCGAATAATTCTTCTCCCTCTGATCAGTGGCCACATCAATGAGCCTTTGATTTAATCGTCTTAGCTTGTTAACCTCAATTTCCATTGCTTGGATTCATATTTCTTGAGATTTCATCTCTTCACCCAATTTCTGATCCAATTCCTTTGCCTTGTGGAAAACTTCCACTTTTCGACTTCTTGGCGTTTCTTCATCATCAGTGGTTCCAACATCACTTGGAATATCAGGTTCTTCACTCATTCCTTCACATCATTGAATGAGTAAGTATTTTCACAGTATGATTCATCTAAACCACTCTTCTTTTCACTATATGATTCCTTTAACTGAATTACATTCTTTCCATTGACACTTCCACAGTGGGAAATTTCACCAGACTTTTGCTTCTTCTTTGAAGTTCTTCCCTTTGGCATGGCACAATATGATAAGACCAGACTAAATCTATATCCACAAAAATTGATTAAACCAAGTCAGAGCAAAAAAATCTGATAAAAGAAACCTTCCCTCTGATACCAATTGTTAGGACCAATAGTGACCTATATACCCTGAGAGGGGGGGGGGGGTGAATTGGGGTATAAATATTCTTTTCTAAATTCTTCCTGCCCCACTGGATCTTGACCTCTTTATTACAAGGGTCACTTTGTTTGCACTTGTGTATTTATTATGACCACTTATTTTCTTCTTTATCAGATGATGATGCTTTAAATGCAATGCAGGGAAGCAAGCAGGCAGACACAAAAATTTTTACTTGGTTCACCTTCACTGAGCTACATCCAAGGAGCATACAATAGAGATGTCCTGCTCTACCAAATCCACTAAAGATCACCGCCAATAATATTTGGGCTAGATCACTTCTACGACCATGCTCACTACCTTTACAATGTTTAGGGTCATCTCACTACTTTCCCAAGGGTCACTCCCTATTTCTCTCTCTCTAGCTCACTTCCTGTATAAGGGATAACTTTCTTCCTCTTCTTTTACTCACTGCACTCGGAAGGGATCTACTCACAGTTTATAAACCTATAGGTCTCTTTACTTGCATGAATACATGAATCCTCAACTATTGATAGATGCTCTATTGAAGTCCAAATTTCATCAACTGATGAATACCCCTTTTCCCCTGAACACCAGGCAACTCACTTTGGAAACACCTTCACAAAGAACCCTACTTCGCGAGGCTCCCAATTTCATGAAGCTCAAACAAGACTTCACAAAGCTCCTGCCTTTTCACAAAGAACTCTCTCGAAGCATTATCACAAAGCTCAATTCATCACAGAGTGACTTCCCTTGTGAAGCTCACTGAGCCAACGTGGAGCTTGAAACTTTCATGGAGCTAGATTAGCCTCCACGAAGCTCTTCTTTCGCAAAGCACACCGCCTTCACGAAACACCTTCGTGAGCTGAGAGCAAATAATTTTCTTCGAAAACTCTCTCTTTCTCTATGCTTCTCTCAAGGGGGTTGAGGTCTATTTAAATATGATACCACCGACCCTTGAACCTTCTGCGCAAAGTCAACACCACGTCATCAAAAATCACAAAGCTCCTAAGTTCCCACAAATTTTTTCTCAAAATCATGAAGTACCACGACAATTTTTCGATCATAGAGCTCGTCGTAATCATGGAGCATCTCATCAATTCCTTCGCGCCTTCGCCGTGAAGCTCCACTCACAATTCCCTTCACCACCACACTGCTCTTCGATTCTTCCATTCGTGAAGATTGTCACAATCATGAAGAATCACCGTCAACATTATTCTGGTCTTCGTGAAATCCAAACCATGAATCCTATCTACGCGAAACTCATTCCTTTTCCATATTTTGATGTGATCTTCAAGGAAATATATATTTTGTGATGCTCACCAAACTCCAAATTTTGGACCACAAAATTTGGAAAACACTATAAAATGGTTCCACCTTGTATCTGTTCTTTTGTACCACCTCCAGATCACCCATTCCTTTGTCATGGTTATTTGTCAACATGGATTGTTAACAAAATCTCTAGAACTTGACAATTCACCATGGAAACCTTCTTTGTCAAAAAACACAATCAACCAAAAAATGCTGCAATGTTACCTTAAGATATTTTTTCTCAACAATCACCCCCTTTGGGTTTGTTAACAACTCTTCTCAGAATGATTTTTTTCACTTTGATACCTCACTGAGTCTCCTTCCATCATCATCCATCATTCAATGCGATTCAGATAGTTTCCAAAGATTCACTCACCACATACTCTAAGCCCACATGAGCAATGCTCATCATGAGAAACAAGATTAAATGAAAAGATCATCAATGAATCACTTAATTTCTGCCACCAACTATTAACAACCAACTGATACCAATTTCCAAACTGATTCCAATTTTTGATACCACATTGATACCAATTGTTGATAGTTGGAAACCTTCTCACACCCTTCTAACATAACTGTTTTGCTTTTATCATGATCCTCAGCTATTGTGATATCTATTCTTTGATCAATCACTTTTAGCATCGTCAGATTTAAAATTCCCCCTACCTCATTTCTCCCCCCCTATCTCATTTATCCACCTGCCAGCTTCTCCCCATGTATTTTACTAAGAAATTTTCTCCCTTCCTTATCCACAGTTTCTCCACCTTGAGGAGTCACTATTTATCCCCCTTTTTCAATGAACCAAAAAGTCACCCCTTTGCGGTCTGCAACATTGGAAAGAGCATAGATTAACGCATTAGAGAAAAACACTCAATACCTCAGGGAGAGGGGGGTGTCCCACATCCACACTTTTTCAGGTGTGGGGAGTCGATTGGACTCCCAGAGCCAGTCGATGCCTCTCAAAATCTTCCTTGGACAAGTCCTTCGTCATAATGTCTGCAACCTGTAGTTCTGTAGGCACATACTCTAACTTCACGATTCCCTTCTCAACCTTCTCCTTGATAAAATGATATTTTATCTCAATGTGCTTTGTCATTGAGTGATGGACTATATTTTTGCTAAGACTGATAACACTTGATTTATCGCACTGGATTCCGATCAGAGATATCACTTCAACTCCCATATCATTAAGCTCCTACTTCATCCACAATAACTGTGTGCATACTTGAGTGACCGCAATATAATCAGCTTCTGCGGTGCTCAATGAGATGAAATCTTGCTTCTTGTTTGGCCAAGTAATACATAGTCCACGAAGATAGAATTCACCTCCTGACGTTGATTTCCTGTCATCCACTGAACCGGCCCAATCTGCATCAGTATATCCCAATAACTCTGTCTGATATTTTCCATTATACATAAATTTGAAGTCCACTGTGCCCTTGATATACCGAAATATTATTTTTACTATAATCATGTGGATTTTATTGGGATTGATTTGATATACAGTTTCTTGGCAGGTGGCAAAAACAATATCAGGTCTCATCGCTCTCAGGTACAATAAACTCCCAATAATCTGCCTATATTCTGTGATATTAACTGCCTTGCTATTATCATATTTCGATAATTTCATCCGGGTAGCAACCAGAGTGTTCATATCATTGGAATTTCCATTAAAAAGATTTTCAAAACCTCCTTGGAATATCTGGATTGAGAAATGAATGTTCTATTCCTTCCTTGTGTCACCTATAGAACAAGGAAAAATGTTAGCTCTCCAATCATTGACATTTCGAACTCACTTTTCATGAATTCGGAAAACTGTTTGCACTGAGCTTCATCTGATCCCCCAAATATTATTCCGTAGACATAAACCAAGACCATCATCCTTTGATTACTGTTGTTGTTGAAATAGATATTTTAATTAACTCCCCCATGCTGGTAACCAAGCTTCTTCAAGTACTGATCAAGCCTTGTGTACCATGATCTTGGTGCTTGTTTCAGCCCATACAATGCCTTATTCAGTCCGAAAACCTTATTCTAATCCTTATGAATGAGAAAACAATCTGGCTTCCCAATATACACCTCTTTCTCCAGAACCTCGTTCAAAAATGCAGATTTGACGTCCATCTGGAAAACTTTGAACTCCCGTTGCACTGCAATGGCTAGAAATAATCTGATTGTCTCTAGTCTCGCAACCGGGGAAAATGTCTCATAAACATCTATTCCCAATATATGGGAGTATCCCTTGCACACTAGTAATTCTTTGTTCTGAATCACTGTTCCATATTCATTCATCTTGTTGCGATATACCCATTTAGTCCCGATGACATTCTTATCTGCTGGCCTCGAAACAATCTCCCCTGTATGATTATTTTTTGAATCAGCATCAGCCAATTCTGCTTCCCCTGCGTTGATTTCCTCCTCATCACTTTCATTAGGAAATATCTCACTATTTCATTATTCAGTGGCATCATTTCTTTAAACTAATTTTCTGATATTATTGTTGAAACATTGTTGATATTCTATCACAACTTCTTGGTATCCTGAAAACAGTCAACTGATACCATAATGTTAGAACAAAAAAGACAATCATGAAAATCATTGTTTTTCTGCTTGTCCTATAATATGTATTCCCTCAATAGACAAAACCTGATCTGGGTCATCCAATTATTTCTTTGATGGATCTTTCATCTGATTATGATATCAAATGCTCCCCCTATGCTATACAACACTTCCTATGGCTAGGACCACTATTTAGACCCATAACCATTCTTCTCCTCCTGAATCATTTAGTTTACTCTGGTACTCATCATTGGGCCATTAACCAAATCTCTAAGCCTACTAAGTTGGAACTCGATGTAGGAAACAAGAGATAAAGTTAATAACACAATCACTTCATATTGAACTCTTCTGATCCCTTTCTTCTTCGACTATGGTACCTGATTTGAGTCACTTGAAACTCTAGAGCATATCTCTTTTCCACTGTGCATCTTTAGATGAAACTTCTCCTTGAATTGTATCTCCCTAAAACCTAAAACACATGAAACATCAGTTAATAGCATTTATATACATAGGGAGAGGGGTGATTTTGGAATCCTCAAGATAAGGATTGTGGTTGTTCCGATTGGGTCGACCCTTTGATTCTTTCTTGAAGAGCATCAGACTATTTCCTTTCTTCTTCTAGCTGCTTAGCCAACTTCAACTGCTATGACCATATTACTAAGCATTCATTACCTGCATGCTGAGTCTTTTTCTGATATAAAGATTCTGTAGGCCTGACCTTTCTCACCATTTGGGGTTTAAACCCATTAGTACACATTTACCTCTTCGATGTTCCACCAAAATTCCATTTCCATTGATTATTTCTCTGAGCAGAAATATCTCTTATTATCATATTCCCTTGCTCCTTCCTCCATTGTAGGGATCTTCCTCTTTTCTCTACTTCTTGTTGTGGCACACAACATGAAAAGTTTTCAATTCATTCTTTGTTTAATTTTCTTTTATCATATTTCTGATTCACCACACTATTTTTCATTGGTGGTAGGTCCTTCACTGAACATACATTCTTCTTACTCATAGCTGTAGGGTTTCCTACCTTTTTCTTCTAGATTTGTTCATGTTCTTTCTTAGAGGTTGGTTGTGCATGTGACCGAGGAGGTGACTGATACACCTTTTGTTCATCTCCATGTGATTCCCCTAAGGCTCTAAGCCTATTCTACAACTTACCACTTTGTCTCCCAATGTAAGATTTCTATTTATACATCACTAGAGTCAATAATCTCTTTCTGGGATCCTTTTCCTTTCTTGAATTCTTCTTTCTACAATATTTTTCCAAATTCCCATGATTAGAACATATGAAACATCTTCCATTAAAGGCTTACCTCATTTCGTCATCTCTCAACCGAGATATTGATGCAGCTTGAGTTCTTCCTCTGACATTGAGCTCCTGATCTTCCTAACACATATTAATGGTGTGTCCCATTCTTTCACAGTAATATCATGTAATTAATGCTTTCCTATGAGATACTCTTCTCTCTGATTTCTCATGATGCTTCTTCTTATTCTCATATTTATTACAGTTTCTGTCTTCACAACATGAAATGTATTCATGAGCCTCTGAAAAAAAATTGATGTGTGGCCATGAATCCCACAAAAATAGCACATTACATCACTAATTATTGTGAATGTCCTCTTTGGTCTTTCTCCATCACATTTAGGATTTTCTTCATTTTTGGAACTATTCATAGATCTCTTTTTGTCATGCACAAGAGGGGATTAATCAAATCCTATACCAGTTTTTCCCAAACCGTATGGTCTTTGAGATGATAAAATATGATGTTGTTTCTCTTCATAAATAGCATATTTGTTCTTCATTTTATCATCACTTGTTGAAGGATAATAAAATATTAAGTGTAAGGCATCCTTTATTTTATACTCTCCTTTGGTATTGGATTTGTCCACTTCCTTCTTTAATGATTCTAGCTCTTCTTCCAACCTTTTATTCTTAATATCCCTTAATTCAATTTTGGAATTAATTCATTTCTTAATAAGCTTCCCACTGCTCATCTCATCTTCCAATTCACGTGTCAGCTTATCCACCATTCCACCTTGCTCCTTTACTTTCAATTTTTCCTGAGCAACAAATTCAAAGATGGATTCATTCTCTTGTTCTAGCCTTTGATTCTTCTAAACTAGCTTAGATAGATGTGTATCAAGATCATAATTTCTAGCTTTTAAATTCTAAATTTCATATGTGTCCAGATTCTTTCCCTTAACTTCATCTTTTAGATTTTCTCTCTTTATAGACAGATTTTGTAGTTCTTTGGCTTGCGAATCATTCTTATCCCTTAGATCAGTGGCCACATAAATGATCCTTTGATTTAATCCTCTTATCTTATTAAGATAAATTTCCATTTCTTGGATCCATATTTCTTTATATTTCATCTCTTCATCCAATTTATGATTCAATTCCTTTTCCTTGTGGAAAACTTCCACTTTTCGACTTCTTAGCATTTCTCCATCATCAGTGGTTCCAACATCACTTTGAATATGAGATTATTCACTCATTACTTCCACTTCATTTAATGAGTAAGTATTTTCATATTATGATTCATCCAAACCATTCTTATGTTCACTACATGATTCCTTTAACTGAATCACACTCTTTCCATTAACACTTCCACAGTGGTAAATTTCACTAGACTTTTGCTTCTTCTTTGAAGTTCTTCCCTTTGGAATGGCACAATATGATTAGAGAAGACTGAATCTGTATCCACAAAAATTGATTAAACCAAGTAAGAGAAAAAAAATATGATAAAAGAAACCTTCCCTCTGATACCAATTGTTTGAACCAATAGGGGCCTATATACCCTGAGAGGGGGGGGGGTGAATCAGGGTATGAATATTCTTTTCTAAATTCTTACTGCCCCACTGGATCATGAACTCTTTATTATAAGGGTCACTTTGTTTGTACTTGTGTGTTTATTATGACCACTTATTTTCTTATTTATTAGATTATGATGATTTAAATGCAATGCAGGGAAGCAAGAAGGAAGAAACAGAGATTTTTACTTGGTTCACCCTCACTGGGATACGTCCAAGGAGTATACAATGGAAATGTGCCACTCTATCAAATCCACTAAATCTCACTGCCAATAATATTTGGGCTAGATCACTTCTACGCCCAAGATCACTGACTTTACAATGTTTAGGGTTATCTCACTGCTTTCCCAAGGGTCACTCCCTATTTATCTCTCTCTTGCTCACTACTCGTAGAAAGGATAACCTTGTTCCTCTTCCTTTTCTCACTGCACTTGGAAGGGATACACTCAAAGTTTGTAGACCTGTAGGTCTCTTCACCTGCACGAATACATGCATACTCAATTATTGATAGATTCTCTATTGAAGTCCAAATTTCATCCACTGATGAATACCCCTTTTCACCTGAACACCGGGAAAATCACTTTGGAAACACCTTCGCAAAGCACCCTACTTCGAAAGGCTCCCAATTTCACGATGCTCAAACAAGCCTTCGCGAAGCTTCTGCCTTTTCACGAAGCACTCTCGTGAAGAACTCTCGCTAAGCTCAAGTCATTGCAGAGCGACTTCCCTCACGAAGCTCACTGAGCCAACATGGAGCTTACAACTTTCGCGGAGCTAGATTAGCTGCTGCGAAGCTCTTCTTTCGTGAAGCACACTGCCTTTACGAACAACCTTCACAAGCCAAGAGAAAATAATTTTCTTCTAAAACTCTCTCTTTCTCTCTACTATGCTTGAGGGGGTTGAGGTATATTTATAGGCTATTCCACCGACCCTCAAAACTTCCTCATGAAGTCAACACCACATCATCACAAATCACGAAGCTCTAAAGTTCCCGCCAAAATTCTCTCAAAATCGCGAAGCACCACAACAATATTCTGATCGCGGAGCTCTTTGTAATCCCGGAGAATCCCATCAATTCCTTCGCGCCTTAGCCACTAAGATCCACTCGCAATACCCTTCGCCGCCACAATGCTCTTCGACTCTTCCATTCATGAAGCTCTTCATAATCGTGAAGCATCACCGTCAACATTATTATGGTCTTTGAGAAATCCAAACCATGAATCCAATCTTTTCAAAACTCATTACTTTTCCATATTTTTATGTGATATTAAAGGAAATCCATATTTCATGATTCTCACCAAACTCAAAATTTTAGACCGTAAATTTTTTGCAAACAATGGAATACAGCACCACCTTGTATCTGTTCTTTTGTACTGCCTCCAGATCGTCCATTCCTTTTTCATGGTTCTTTTTCAACATGGATTATCAAAAAAATCTCTGGAACTTTGCAATTCACCATGGAAACCTTCTTTGTCAACAAACACAATCAACCCAAAAATGCTGCAATGTTACCTTAAGGTATTTTTGCCCAAAAAATATGGTTATAGAAAACACATGAACTTGTTTTGTTTTATTATATACAATTGGATTCAAAATACCATTAAGAATATTTATTATTGATAATATATCCATTAAATAGTGATCACATGATTAGTATAAATATAGGGATTTAACGAATCCATTGACACAGATAAAGGAAGTGATGGCCTCATCCAATAGGATTGTACCCATGAATCCCATTTATCTTAGTTTTTGATGGAGATAGAATCAATGGAATTTTCTCTTGACCAATATCAAGTTGAGTTCTAATAATTTAAGCATGAACTAAACCATTTATAGTATAAGTTCAAGCTCATCTAGATCACAACTCAAACCATTTTTGCCGAACGACCCCATGAAAGTATCACTATCACACACATTACTCTTGGGGAGTATTCCGATGTAATAAAGGGATATGTATCCAGACCTTAATAATATGAATATGTATATTGTATAGAATGATGAATTTATTTTCATTTTTTATTTTTAGTTTATAAATGATTTTGATTTTGATTCAATTAAACAAAAATTGTATTTTTGGGTAATATTTAAATTCAATTAAGGGATTTTTTTGATGAATTAATGGATTTTTTAAATGAATATTATTTTAAAAAAAAATTATTATTAAATAAGTTTTATTAATTATAAATGGTCATATATTTTTTATAAAGTGAAATGTACTTTTTATAAGGGTTCAAAAACTGTTATTGTAAAAAAAACCCAACATTTTTCAATAATTGTAGAATCTTATTTTAAAAGTGAAAATAAAAATACTTAGAGAAAATAAATATTATTTTTAGAATAATAATTTAAAAATTATCCAATGATGAATTTTTCATAATTTTCCAAGATAGTCAAATTTTCGGGTAAAAATTATATACCATATAGATATAATGTGTGTTTTCTGACATCATAATGACCCAAAAATGATGCAATAAATACTATAATGGGTATATTAGGACAAATATATGTTTTAAACTTAAAATAAAGTGATTTTAAGTTTATTTTATTAATTTTATAAATCATTTATATGAATCCTTCAAAACATATAATATATTTTATAATTTTAAATTAATATCTTTAAAAGTGTGACCCACATCCACATAAGAAAAGGTAATATTTTAATAAGTTTGGATATTTTAATAATTAAATAATCAAAATATCTACACTTTGGAAAAAACCATGTGAAAAAATCATGGGAAGGTTTGTGGTTTGAAAGATTTTATTTTGTAGAGTCCAAAACCTAAATATTAAAAAAATCCCTCTCTTTTCCTATATAAACCCACCCAAGATCCCACTTCTCTTCCCAAAAAATACTTTTAGAATTAAATTACTCTTACCTAATCTCTCTATAATCCTCCCAAGGTTCCCCCAAGCTCTCAATAATCCCCTTTCAAGCATTTAGTTTCATACTCTTAAGGTAAGTGATCCTCTCTTTCTCACTTTTATTCAAGAATATCCTCTATGTTATGCCCTTTTATTTTTTTTATTACTAATGATGGGGTATGATTTTTCACCTCCCCATACTGACCTTATGATTTATAAATGATGATATAACCCTTACTCTCTCATAAGGACCTCTTAATAACACCTACTACCATGCCATAATTTCGTAAGGGTTCTTTCCTTTATCATCTTTATCAAAGTTTCTTTATCATGTTATGCCCTTTTATTTTCAATTAATAATGATGGGGCATGTTTTAACACCTTCATAATAATTCCATTGTTATGTCTAAAATTATTATAGACTATTTTCTCTCTCATTAATCCCTCCCATGTACACCCATTACCATGCTGACATTTCGTAAGAATCATTTCTTTTCTATTTTTATTCAAGCATATTTATTATCATATACCTTGTTTTATATAATTATAAATGTATGGACATGTAATTACATGTACCTATTAATATCAAATTCATTTTAAAATTATGAGATAACCATTTATCTCTCATCAACCCATTTTATGAATTTTTAAGTGATGTAATTATGCTGCCAAATTTTCACCGTGATTTTCCATGCCAAACCATTTATGTAGTGAATGTTGTACCCATTTCCTATCAAGGGTGTTCAATTTTATGAATATATAAATTTTTATTGGGGAATTAAATGTATTTATCACACACTAATTTATTTTTGTAATAAATTATAATTATGAATGAATCCATTTTTTATAATCTATGTGGTACACTTCAGCATGAGAATGAAATGAAAGTGACAGGTGAGCCAAAAATTATATAGTGCTCCAATGAATTTGGTAGTGTTTAGTATCATGATACGTCATATTGGGATAGGGGTGTACCTGATTAATTTATGGGAATTTTTACACCCTAAATTCATGGTTGTTTATCCTTGACCTATGATGACATTTTTTAAGTTGTTTCCACATTTCCCATGTTATGATTATCATGTTATATCATGACTTATTATTCATGTTCCCTTATGCCTCATTGATATTCCCTGTATAACATGTATTATTATATTCATTTTATGACAAGTTTATTCCATTACTAGGATTTATAGATCACCCCTTTCTTATGTATTTTCCCAGGCTATCCAATGCAGTTTTAAGCTCAAGAATATTAAAGTAGTTTTCAATAAAGATGTTGTAATTCATGTTTAAAGTTGTAATGCAATGTACCTAATTCCCAAATACACTAGACTTATCGATATTTAGGGTTGTATGAAGTGTAAATTTATGTAACTAAATCATGTATTAATGTGTAATAAAGATATTTTTTTTATAATTTTGACTTTATTACCTGTTTATTAACAATTCCATGTTAAGGTTATGTTTCGGGTAATATCTGTTTTGTTTTTTGTATATATTTTGACTTTTTATTCATTATAATCTCACTTAGATCATGATTTAATTATTTTTATAATATAAAACATGATATAAATATCATATATATTTAGTATATAAATATTTATAATAATGTATAAAATATATCAATAGGAAATTGAATACACCATTCATAAAGATGGTAGACCGTACGTACGCATGAACGCTGTTTCAATTTTCTAGTGATATTGAAAGAAAGAAAGTTAAAGATATATATCTATATATAATATCGTTATAGTAGAATTTTTGGGTCATATATATCATATAAATTCACTAAATCCATCCTTTATACATTCTATGTAAAGTTTGAATGAATCACACCGCTTTGAGGAGGCAGTAGTCCACACATCCACAAATGAGGTTATTGTATTTAAAAAATATAAATAATGAAGGTATGTGTTATATAATAATTTTAGAAGCATAAATACATCATAAATATCATATATATAATATAAAAATAGTATTTCCATCATAATTACCAACCATAATTGGTGGTAAAGGAAAAATGAACAAAATCATTTCGTGAGGTGTTAGTCCATCGTACACATGAATGGTAAGTTTGTTACCCATTTGATGGAAGTGTGTAAAAGTTTAGGTAGAAAAATTAAAATAAAAACATATCATTATATCTAGTATACTGATTTCATTATATAATAATTAAATAAGAATAATTTAATGAATGGAGAAAGGATAAAACATAAATGGACGTTGAATAATGTTACCTCTGTTTTGGGTAACTCCTTTTAGTTTTCAACAAAGGGATTCCTTGGTTGGATTTATTCCCAAATGCAGGAATATAGGGTGATATTAGGAATTTTGGAATATTATTTGGTTAGGTTTTTGATTATCCAATGGTATTTATATGTGTAAAGAAATAGGAAGGGTGAATGTCTTTTTATAGTGGAGGGGGAGTGGAATTCTTGTAAATATAAAATGGTAAACACTATTGGGAGGTCTCCCTTACCTCATTTGATTAAAAATGAAAAATAATCGATTAAAGGATAATTATGGTCAAGGAACACTCACAACACACAAAAACAAAATCATTTTTATCATTTTCCTTAGTCTTAAAGTTTTCTTATTTTTTTTATTTTGGTTTTTCATTTAGGTAGCTAGTTTTCTAAACTCTATAATTCATCCATTAAGTATAAATTAAAGTGAGAATTATTAGAAAATTTATACCCACTAATTATAAAATATTACATAAAATTTATAAAATAAAAATACCATATGTGTTGGAAATTAATTTTAATAGAAATGCATGTAACACGCAAAAACATTACTTTAACCCTAACTGTGTTAATTTTTTTTACTATTTATGTGTTAATATGTTCATTATAGAAGATAAATTGGCCATATTAATATAAAATATTTTATATTTGTTAAAAATTACAAATAACTTGGTAGAAAATAATCTTTTTAGTAATTGTAAATCATTTAATAAAATACCTTTCATTTTATTTAATTATTATCTAAATATTCCATGCGTTGGCATTTCTTAAGAATTTGATGTAATTATATCATCTCTAAAAATTAAATATAAATTATTATAATAAAAATAACTCTTTTATATTCCAAAATAATATTTATAACCAAACCTATGTAGTTTCTTCCATAATCCAAATATTTTTAAGTGTTAAAGGAAAGGAATGTTCCTTTATTATCATTTTCCTTAAATTATTATATAGGTAAATTTCATGGAATAATATCCCAATAACTCATAAAAATATATAATAAGGTTTTTAGGTTATAAATATGTCTATAAAATGGGGTTTTACAAGTTTTGAGTCATTTTAAACCTTATATTCTATTTTTAATCATTAAGTAAGATTATTCTTACCTTAATCACTGTAATTAATTTTAACTTTTTCCACTAATCATTTTGATAGAAAAATTAAGTTCATATTGTTAGAAAAAAAAATTAATACTTATTAAAAATACTTATAACCATTTTTCTAAATTCAATTAACATAATTGGATAAAATATGTCTAAAATTAATCTTGTAGACCCTGCGAGACATCAGATTTTTAAGAAAAAAAGTTCAAAAGTTTGAAATATTTTTATGTACAATTTCAATGAGAAATTGGTTCCAATGACATAAGTTAGATTAAATAATTTAAAATTTATTTAGTTAAACATTAAATTCAAATTAAAATATTATCTAAATATATATATATAAATTATACGAAAAGTATTTTTCAATTAAAATTTAGTATTTTTCACTATTCATCTAAAAATGAAATATTTTAAGAAAAATTCAAAAACTTCACTGTAAGATAATTTTGATATTCTAAATTAAAATATGATGTTTATTTTATCTTATTAAATTTATAAAATTTCTATAATTAATTTTATTATTTTTTACAAAAGTACATAAAAAGCAGTTCTTTTGAGAAAATTGTATCTTTTCAAAACATATAGACTTGATAAAAAATTATATATTTCACTATAAATATATTTTATATATATGAAACCATTAAGAATAATATTTTAAAAGTAGTTATTACTATTCATATTACTATGTTTAATGTTTATGTTATAACTGTCTTGTTTAAAATAATAAAATTCTCTTTCATAGAAACTATGTGCTGCATATAATGCAAGCTACGCCAATGTTGTGTGTTGAACAATCTTAACTTGTTACAACATATAAAAAAAGTTTAAATTGGTGTAGTGGGAAATTAAATACATCATATAAACTTAACATATTCCAAAAATAATAATTCATAAAACCTCGGGCTGTTACAATGCTATAATAATGGGAGTGGTGTCTTGAGAGTATAAAAACATTCCATTGAAGAACCGTTATAGTCATAGTGATGACCGTGGTGATGTTATTTTTTCATATAAAAAATGTTATGGTTCATATTTCTACATGATAATGAAAAATATCCAAAATTCCATGGATTTGGGTGTGTTGATGGGTGTGTTAGCTTAGAGATACAAAGACCACATCATGGTGTTTGAAGGAAACTCATGTTGGTGGGAGTGTTGGTAATAGGTGCCCCAAATTTTTAGGACTTGACCTAGGATATGCATAAACCATTATTAATTGTTTTAATAATCATTGGCCTCAAATTTAGTCGATGATTCAAGAAATATTTAAATGGATTTTATAGCATTAATAGGTGAATTAATTGAGAAATAATTTATGCTATCAAAAGAGAGAGAAATGGAACCATGAAGCAGTTGTTTGTTGAATGAGGTTATATAAATTTTGGAGGAGTTATGGTTAGTTTTTATAGCCCAAAATGATTCTAATAAGTGTCTAATTTTTTTGTACATGATCCCTTGTCTTATAAGGGATCAATTGGAAGATGGATAAAGGAAGGGAGAAACATGGTTATATTGCATATCTGAACTCCAAAAGGAATAAAGGTGTTCCAAGAAAGGGGTTGAAAGTAGTAGAAGGAGTTGGAACCCATTTAAGAATCTTCTAAAATAAAAATAGAAGTAATTTTTATGTAAAAATAAAGAGAATAAGAGTTATATATTTATTTTGGAAGAAGTAGTGCCACATGAGGAGGTTTTTATAGATTGTGAAGGACAAACCCAATGAAAATAAAATAGATCATCTATCTAAACATGAGGATAAATTCCTATAAAGTGAAGTTGGTTAGGGGACCTACATGTCTAAAAATTGTTAAGATATCAACCTAGAGTAGTGATTGAATGAGAATAATGAAAGTGAGCCTTGGACAATAGTGATTTGACCTTGAACTTTGTAAGGAAGTGATACTGGAAAAGGTGTGACCTAGAACGAACCCCATTTTTAAGATCAGTGGACTTTATAATGATTTCATGAAACATCACCAAAGCATTCTACTTGGATGTATCCTAGGTAGGGTTAAACAAGTAAACTATAATTTCTCTATTTACTTTCTATATACACATCAAAATAGGGAAACAAGATAATCACATGATATTTGGTAAAAGGGATGGTTAAGTGAATTGAATCAAATAATTATTTAAGAAAAGGTGTTTAAAAAGTGACCCTAAATACTGATATGTGAAGATCATTTTAGGTTAGTGAGAGTTAAAGGAAAAATTTATAATTTTCATAAGCATTTAATATGCTAATTCACCCCCTCTTCTCAGAGTAATCTCACTCTTAGACCCTATTGAGGGACTAAAAACTTTGGAGTTTGTGGTTAGAGACCATATTTTTTTGAAGGTTTCCCCTTGATGTGGGTAGTGGAGGTTTATTTGGGGGATAAAACTCTCACCCCATTTTGTTATACCCTTTTAGGAATTATAGAATCTATCCAAGGTGTTTTATCAGTTGGTGATACCTCCATAGAAGAAAAAAATTCATAATTTCTTCCATGTGTACTAAATTTTTCAGTATATTCACGATGATCCCTAGGACATCGACTGGGTGAAGTTGGATATCAAGGATAACATGAAATTCATGGAATGACTTATTGATATTCAATATCATTAGGATAAAGTGTTTTGAGGGTGTTTTATCCACTTGCTTCGATTTATATAGAGGCATGGAAGTTTATAGGAGAGTACTTGGAAGTGGGAGTCACAGATGTATTCCCAGTACGTGAAGATGTTTCTTCCTTAATGTTTTGAATATTTTGATGTTATACTTTTGTGGAATTTATTTCAATTCTCATTATTATGTATTAAGATCCTATTTTTATGTTTGAGGTATGGTTTCATCCTTGTTTAAGAGGTATCTCTCATGCGATTGTTTATGCTTTAATGATTTATTTCATGATATGAGGTTTTTTAAATTATCGAGTATGAGAATCATTTTATAGGTATCTGATATACTAACCTTCACATTTCTAACCTCTCCTATATAGTTTTCTAAGTCTTGAAGTATTTTAGAGGGATATTAGGGATATTCTAGAGGTTCGGGAGGAGTTTTATTCATTTTAAGGGACACCATGCCTTGGTTTTTTTTGAGAAAAAGATGAGATATATTACTGATCAAGAAAACCATGCCTACAAAGACAATCAGGAAATGAGTCCACCCAACAATGATCACCCCAAGATTTACCAAAACGATCCAAGTAATGAGCTTTCATATTCCTTCCTCTCTTGATAAAAGAAAATTTTCATGCATCAAAGCCTTTGATTAATGACCAGATTTTCCTCAAGATAAGTCCATATGGTTGGGATGCATCATCCTTTGAAGCTAGAGCATTCACCACTTCGAGGCAGTCAGATTCCACCAAAACCTTGGGCCAATTTTTTGAACGAGAAAAAATGATCCCCTAGAGGATGGCAGAGGCCTCCGCTACCACATGGCTCTATGAAAAAGGCACAACTCGGCACTGATCTTCCACAATCTGGCCAAAACAATCCTGAGCAATGAGTCCAATACCAACCCGATAATTAGCAGATACCTCCTTGGTGATGGCCATGATAGTGACCATTTTGGAGTTTTATGGTGTGTTAGGTTTTCGTGGTGGAGTTAGATCATGTGTTAGTAGTTTTGGATAACCATGGTTTACCCTTGGTCATTTTGAGTTTCCTGTGTGGTTCTTTGAGCACTACAACCAGTGGAATGAATTGTCTAGAAATTTTAGTGGCTATGTTCTCTGGGAGTTCATCTTGTGAAAAAATGGGTAGTTTAGAAATGCCTAGTAAAGTGTGTGGTGATGATCATGGTGTTTTAGAGTATCACTTTTTCAACATGGGGAGTTGGATCTCACCACACCATGGTCCTTGACATGGTGAAGTGAAAATGGTGAAGGACTTTGCACCACACTATGGCGGTTGATCATGGTGGCAGCCATGGTGATTTTAAAGTTTTTTTTAAAACAAAAAAAGGGGGAAACAATCATGGGAGATTTAGATCTATTTTTTACCATGGGAGACCATGATGTAGTGGGATGTTTCCATGTTTTAGTAATTCCACTTAGGATTCCTCTATAAATAGAGGGATTGAGCTCCCTTATTTTGATTTAACTTCTTCTTATTTGAGCTTTGGATGACTCTAAACACCCTTGGAACTCTTTCATCAACACTCTTGAGGGACCTAACCTATTGGAATTTGGAGAATATAGTTCCCTTTATTTGATTCACCTTACTCTATTCTTTTCATCTCTTTCATTCTTCCCTCTTTTTTTAATGTTCATTTTAGAGAACTAATCTATTTTTGGATGTGTTCTAAGAATGTATTGGTGATTGGATGTTGTGGTTAGATTCTAGTAGGTTCTCCTTTAATTTGGGTGGATTTTTATTCCTTGATTCCTCCATTATGAGTGGTGACCCTTTTGAATGCTTTTATATCAAGGTTGGGTATTCAATTTCTCTCAATTTTATGTGCATCTCTGGAATTATCATGTTTTTTTCCATTGAGTGAATGGTATTAATTATCACAATGAATATAATAAACTAGACTAATGAAATTGAAATGGAATGTTGTGATATTCATGTAGTTACCAGTTTTCCTTGATATTTATTATTGTTATTTCATGCTATATGATTATTATGGAATTTTTCTTCATAGTGTTTATTTGATTTGAGAATACCCTTTATATGGTTAAATACTTAAAGTTTTTAAATGATATTACTATTTTGAATATACCTAGTCTTGAATTTTTTTGTTGTGTGTGGATTGGTGGCCTTAGTTGTGTGGGTCTTGGGGGCCTTGTCTGTGCGCATCTTGGTAAATTTGGTTGTGTATGGGTTGGTGGCCTTGGTTTTTGAAGCTTAATGGACCTGGTTGTTTACATCTTGGTAGATTTGGTTGTGATGTGACAAATTGACTTGGTGGTTGCTTGGTAGAAGTTATATAACAATGAAATAATATTGACTTATTAAATAACATGGTAATGGTTAAAGAATTCATCAGTGAGAATTTAAATTAATAAATAAATAGATAATATTGATGGATTAATTATTAAATAAAATATTAGGAAATGGAACCCAGGTTTTAAACCATTGTATAATACTTGTCATTTTTTATTCTGCATTAGAGGCAACGCTTTGTGGAACGTTATCAGTAGTGTCCTAGAATTGGATTTGGAAGCATTTCTTGTGTGAACCCATAAGTGTTAGCTTGTGTGATAATATAATATACCTAATTTATCTTATTCTTTTCTTGTGCATCCTACCCATGTCAGATAACCTGACCAATACCTAGGGATCTTGATGGTTATTTCCTTTAACATCTAGGATGGGGAGGATATATATGGATAACTACCCCCTCTCCCACGATCTCCATTCAACAAGAACCTCTAGTGGTATTGATGGTGGACAATGGATATGTGGCAGGGGTCATGCATGGTCAGAGGAGGGAACAAGGTTAATTTCCTATGAATTCATGATACCATATGGCCCTTGTAATGTGATACATGATATGCAGTTGGTGTCATGAGATGTGATATGAAATTGGTTCCATGAGGCATAATATATTGTTGGTGCCATTATTAGTGGATATATAATGGATGTGAGAAAATGATTTATTCTCATTGGGAGAGAATAGAAAATCAGTGGGGAAGTGGTTGTGGGGAAACTATGATCATATTATTCTGATTATTATCCTATTATACTTGGATGCATTCTTTGGTGAGTGAGCCCTGGTGGGGATAGGGTATAAAACTAGATGACCTATATAGGTTCTGGTTAGTTCTAATTTTTTCACTAGGTAATTAGTATAGTCTTTTCACATTTTCATGAGAGACCTTATGTATGATCCTATCAAGTATACCTTTTATTATCACCCTACATATATATAAACTATTTTTTAGGTTTCCAGGAGGGATTTTGTGGTTGAGCTAGAAAATACTAGCTTAAATATTGGGTTATTATAGTTTTATGTGCCCAATGTGTGCATGATAATTCACACATTTTTATTGTGTATAAAACACATTTTTACCAAATATATGTTGTTTTAGGAAAGAAATTATTCATTTAAGTGTTTGTGGATGATTTTTATGAGTTTACATTGGAAATCACACATTAGGATAAGGCTAAGTAAAAATAAAAATACATGACATGTAAATAATAAGCACATATATACATTTTCATGATGCATGACTTGAATAGATCGAGTACCTACTCCAGTCATAGACCAGAGCCCACACTCCATGTACTTCATGAAATATTTCATGTACACCCATTACATAAGTGTTTGGTGGTTGAAACCAAGGATACATGACATGTACATCTATGCCACATATGGTGTACTTCCATATATTGTTCATTAACATGAAAAATTCAATGGTTGGCATAATCGTCCACCTAATGATAGAGAAAATAGAGGTAAAGATGGTTGACCTAAGTAAATTCTATATACTTAACAGTTCATTCCATGTAATTTAATTTTATATAAATATAGAGGCAACCATCATAATTCAAGGTCAATTGTTGGGGGGGGGGGTGCCACTCTGTCGACTTGATCATCCCCCAAAACCAATAGGAGTTTCTTTTTTTTTTCTTTATGTTTTTCTTTTTATTTTCTCACCCTCCTATACTCTTGTATCCATGGTAGGGGTTGAGTTTCTACTCAATACACACACCATAAACATGGTCCTAAGAGGGTAAGTTCTTTATGTTGGGGCTATTATAATATTTTGGGTGTATTATAATAGGAATTCTGGTGTGTTTTATTTTATTGTGATTTCAGTTTTATAATTACTTTAATTAATTATTTCCAAATCCTCTGGTGGTGTCGTATCATACCAAGAACAAAAACAGTATAAAAAACTAAAGGAGTTATAATAGGTGAACCCATGATCATTAGATGAGTATATTTCCACTATTTTAGACACATTGATTTAATTTTTTTTTCAAGAAATCAATCACTGGACCAAGGGAAAGATTTATAAAATTCACATTTATCTATTATCGGACATATAAAAATTAACAAACATGAATATTATTGGTAAAATATTTGATAAATAATTTTAAATACTAAATAATTCATTTTTTAATTTAACCATAATAAAATTAAAAGTTCATCATATTTCTTTTATTATATTTCTTATATTTATTATATTGTCACTTGTTTTTTCAAATTGTTTAATTTCTCAGTTTCCCTCACCACATTCATTTTCCCTGAATAATTAGCTAATTCTCACCGAATTGTGCCTGTAATTTATATTTGCTTGTTCCTTATGGGATCGAACCTAACTTCCTCTTCCTAACTAGTTAGTTGGATTATGGATTTAATTTTTCATGTCTTACGATGGGTGTGTCAATTTATGACACCATTGATAGGGACCAACTGAAAGTATCAGCATGAGTTCTGAGACAAGGTAGGTTAATCTCAACATTTTATTTTACATTTATTATTTCTTTTCTTGGTTACCTCAATATAAAATCCAAATGGATATATATTCAAATGAAGGTTGGTATGATTTTCTCAGAGATGGTATTTATCTATATGATCTATTATTTCCATACTTTGATCCAGAATAATACTATTTATACATAGATGATGTGTTCCAATACAAGGCCTACCTATGTAAATTCTACATCCCAACCTTTTCTTATTTTCTAGAACCAACCATAGATTAACCAAAATTTTATTATCAATGATGGAGTCCTTTACCACCCATCATTTAGAGAAACCAAAAGGTTGGGATGACTTGGAAATGTGGTAAAATAACTTTCCAAGATAATTAATAATATAGATGATTCAATTGAGTGTGAAGTCGGATTTTTTGATTCTTTTTCAACTAAGATAGTATGTAATGACATAGACCCAAATTATTTTGACATAAATGTTTCTAATTTTTTTTTTCAAACACTAAACTTGAAAATGGAAATAAATCTTGTCATTTTTGTATGAATTTTGATGATTTTTTTATTTTTTACCCCTTAGTTAAATTATTACCTTCTCTAGAGGATTCTTGTAATTATTTTAAGGTTTTAAATATTTAAGATCAAGAACCCAAGGAGACAAAGGATGTACAATACCTAAACAACACAAAAGTCCACAATCAACATCAGTTGGACACATAGAAAGGATATTAAAATCCATCATCCAAACCACCTGAATTTTTATGAAATCATTTGAAAGATGAGGCTACAAAGAACATGTGGCGATTCACACAATGAAAGACATATCCTCCTTAAAATCATGGGTAGCTATCTTTACTCAAGTCTACCCAAATACATAAAACAAAAGGTTATTTCTAAGAGGCAACACAAACTATACCCCTCTATTTATTTCTCTCTCTCTCTCTCTCTTTTATGTTTTAATTAAACACATAGTTTGTACCTCTTTAGAAAACACCATGTAAAATCATTTTCTTATTTTACCACAGTCTCCTTAAAACTACTATTGATGCATGAATAAAATGGGACTACACATCATGTATTCATAATACACAGAATTTACTTTTCTATTTAGTCTATATTATAATAGTATATTTAGTAAAAATAAATACTGATTTAGTAAATAAATAATAATGAAGACTGTGATGATGAAACAATCTCTAGAGTGTATCCTAGTTGTGGCTAGTTCGAATCCCTCCACATCCTCCTTTAGTGCAAGGTATATTATTTTTCACATTGTGTTTTAATAAATAGAGTGTGTGATGTTTTCATAACCGATAAAATAATTTCAAAATAAAAAAAAACTGATGGTGGGGTTGAATTGCCTGATAGGGTTGTAACCTAGGGTCCAAAAGACCTGGGTTCAAGTAATTATAGCTAACTCAATTCCACCCTTTTTTCACTAAAATAAAACCACACATCACATACTTACATAGAAAGAATGTGTTGTATATATATAATCTATGTAAATAAATTAAAAAAATTTAAAAATAAGAATACACTCGAATATGGTGGTAGGTTGATGGGAAGAGTCGCAACCCATGGTCTAAAAGACTCAGGTTCTAATCCATCCAATCTTCCTAACAACATCTCATTTTCAAGAATAAAACCTCATGTTGTGAATTCCATGTTTCATTATTTTTATTTATAAATTTTTAATAAAATTTTAAAAATAAAAAAATACCATCACTACAAAAAAAATCACTCTAGTGGTTGAGGGAACACACCTGGATCGAACCAGTTTATAGATAAAATCTTACCCTAAGCACTGAAACAAAGCTTGCAATTATCTTTTAGAATTTTATAACACATGATGTGTATTTTCCACTGAACTATGTGTATGGGTTTGTTTTTTATACATTTTTATATATTTATAATTCTATATAATAATAATAAATAATAATAATTATTAAAATAAACACATAATGTAAATAAATTTATTTAATAAATAAATAAATAAATACATGAAGTTTATATAGATGAAAAAATCATGTAACCCAAATTTAAAATTCAGTAACCCTACTCAGGCAGTAACCATGCTGATCCCCCCATTTATTCTCATGTTATCTCGTAGAAGACAACTTCCACCAGCCTCAAATCCATTGTTTTAGTGAGTTTTAGCTTTAGATTCCTCCTCCATTTCATTCCCAAATCGTAGTAGGTGCATATACACCCTTCATTTCACTATTTTACATGATTTTTAGGAACGTTTAGGAATTTTAGTGGTGTTCAGCTGAAACCTTGTAGGTACATGAGCATGCTTGAAGAACACACATCATGCCTCTCTTGTACATGACCAAATGTTTTTCTACACAATATTTGAAATCTAATGATATGTATGTTTGACAAAATCCATGTACATGTACGTCTTCCCTACCAAGGATAATCCATTTCATGGATCATACATGACCTACTTACCCATTTAGAAAAACCCGACATGTTTATTTGGTACATGCCATGTACTACTTGATGGATGACACATGGAAAACATGGTCTTGTTTATAGAGGACACAAGTTTCCACCCAAACACACTATATTCCATGTACTCTAGAAATACACACAATATACTTTTTATTTTATGAAATTTTTCATTTTTATTCTTTTCATTTTTATTTAATTTCTCATTTTTCTTTTTTCAGATTATGGATGATGGGGATCAATCATGTGGGAATATGCCCATGATTTTTCTCGAAGAGGAGCATTTCTCTACACACAGAGTTTTCATGGGGACTCCTACAGAGAACTCCATGATATATATATATATATCAGTTTCAAAGACACCAAATTTGATTAATCTACCTCCTCTTCTATTTGAACCATCTTCTAAAGTAGCACTAAGTCCTGAAGTAGTTGCGACACCACCACCACCAGCTTCCACATCATCTGGGACTTCCACTACAACAACTGGTGAGTGAATATAACCAGCACCCATGTCTAGATGACCTTGACCTCACCCATGTCTCATTTTTGATGAGAATCACCCAACATACAACCATATGTGACACCTTTAATGTCAAACTATCTAGATTAGCAGTCGGTTCCTTGAAACTAGTATCCCAGAGTAGTTATGCATTATGGAGGGGATTGGGGAGTTTCTAGGGGACACCCATATAATTATATTTTTCTATGTTAGAAATCATACATTTAAATATTTTTATAGATTTTTCTAGAAATTTAGAGTTTGATAGGATAACCTACCGGGAGGAATTGATCGATACTACAATAATGGTGTGATTATAATTGGGTAGTGGATTCTTTTATCTTACTACAACATAGTTTAGTAGAGGGTGAAATTTCTACCCTCATCCACCCCACCCTACCCCATGTTGTCACCCCCAACCACCCTGACCAAGTGAACCTACTTTTTGTGTGGAAGGAGCTCGCTAGCCCTGATGTCTAGTATACTCCTACCTTATAGAAAAAAAATCCGATCATCTCACTGACCCACCAATTCATCCACTGCTGATTTAGTTTTATCCTATTTCCATGACATGAGGATGAGGGAGTTGTGTCCAGCTGTGATATAGATCTTCTTACCTATATCACCTGACATGACTACCACTTCATCCAATGCTGATTTAGTTCCATCCAATTTTCATGCTGTGAGGATGAGGGAGTTGTGTCCAACTATGATATGGAGATTCTTACCTATATCGTCTGACATGAATACCCTGGCCTCCCGTATTTCTTCATTTCCTACTTCTATTCCATGTTTACTAGCCATTATGTTAACCTAAAAGGAAGGTTTTATGATAATCGGTTGGCACACCACATGGGTATTTTTGAGCCCTCTCACCATCATGATCACATAGTTTCTACCCAGTGGATGGAATTTATCATGATTATTCACATGAGAATGCTCTTGAAGAAGGGGATCACCCACAACCCCATTTCCACCCACACCCTTAGCCGATCCCTACATTCTTGCCTGCATCAATGCCATGGATCGCCACCTCAATTAGATAGAGGGAATTCTAGGAATTATCCTATAATACTTAGGTCTTATATTTCCACCCACACATTCTCCTCAACCCGAACCTCAGACATCAGCCCCGCATAACACATTGTTAACCCCAACCAAATGTTTTTGTAATATTTATTTTAATGGTATGAGCACCACTCCAAAACTTGTGGATAATGATCATATCACTAAGGCAATAAAAAATGTCATGGGCCATGTCATGTTAGTATCCACTACAACTACCCTCCCTCAAGGATCCCCCAAAGTTAGAAATTTTCTCTTCTAAGTCCACTTAGTGACTATTTCTCCCATACATGTTTTCATTTATATATATTTGTTTGTGTTTTTTATTTGATGCAATGATTTGGGTGCATGAATACTATTTTTTCCATTACATAGATAGTCACAGGTACCCTGGAACGATTTGGGAATTCTCCACTTTACTCCTTCAATCTTTTCAAGATTTTTACCAAGGGTTTATTTTTTCATATATTTTTGTTATCTTTCTTCATATTACATTTTCAACTACCCCCTTAGTCTAATCTGCATTGTCTATCATTTCACATCCTCTTATCCTACTTGGTGTTTCACTTGGAGGAATTGGTGCAGTATTAAGTGTGGGGGAGAGTATCTCAACCAAACCAATATTTTTTCCTTTTAACTAATCTTGGATACACCATTAATTAGATGATATATTTTATAATGTGTATTTTTTTGATTAATTATAATTATAAATAATAAATACATATATGATAATTTTAAAATTTACAAGCTTATTTTTAATTTTAAAGATTTTAAAAATGATTACTAATATAGTTTTGATTCTTCATATTAATTCTTGGAAACATTCATTTATTAGACTGAATATTTGTCTTTGTGTCATGACCCAATTGAATGAATTTTTATCCTCATTCCTAAGAGATATTTTGATCCATTTGAGTTATTTATTATTATACCCACTTTCTAAAGAGATCCTTGGGATATACATAACTACTAAAACTTGTATGTTTTTTTATCAAAACATGAATATTTGGAATTTCATTAAAATGGATGAGGCATTTGATTGATATTTTCAACCCATTTTAACTTTGATACCCACCCTAGACTCTATCTCTTATGAAAACCATTGAATCCATAACCTTAACCTATAAAAAAACATATTACAAGCCTAATCATACTTCCTACCATAATTATTTGATTATAATTCATGATTATTCAGTTAATATTTAAAGAGGGAGTTTGGTGATTCGTGGAACATTTTGGTAAGCTACCATAAAATTAAGTGTGGGGAAGAATTTCACTTTTCATTTTTGTGCAAGGGTTCAAAAAACACCATTATTTGTATTTATAAGTGGTCCCTTAAGAATAGAAATTTAAAATAATAATAAAATAAAATAAAATATATAAATATAAATGAAAATGAT
Source organism: Viscum album (assembly GCA_963277665.1). Taxonomy (NCBI): domain Eukaryota; kingdom Viridiplantae; phylum Streptophyta; class Magnoliopsida; order Santalales; family Viscaceae; genus Viscum; species Viscum album. The sequence continues at coordinate 69,607,271 of OY728154.1, forward strand.
GAAAAATTTAAAAGGGACCAAATTCATTCATTATTCTCATAGATGGATGTAAACCCATGTTGGTAAGGTGAGAAAATGGTTATGTTAACTTTTGAGAGATTTTGTGAGGGATTCATTTTCATTGATCTTTTTCATTGAATATCATAATTTATTTTTAAAGAATTCAACCCCTTTTCAAGAAACTATCATTATTTTCACATCATTACCTACCTACCCTTATCCTAAGATTCATTAGATCCTTAATGGAATACCTCATGATTTTTGTGATTTAATTTGTAAGTAGAGATTTCTATCACTTAAAATCTTATGTATAGAGTGAATGTAATTGAGATTGAGCATAACTTCAATTTTATGATCTTGAGTGACGAGTGAATAATTTTTTAGGGGAGGTAAATCATCAAGTGGAATGTGTATTTATGAAATGTTGAAAAATGTGATTAAAATAGGATAAATATCTTGAATTTAATTATATATTAGGCTTGATTGTAATATTTTGAAATTGAATAAGTTTTGTGATTTTTTTGAAAATCCTATGATACAATAGTTATGTTTATAAGTATAATTAATTAAATTATTCCCTTTTAGAATATGGATTATTTTTAATTAGATATTGATATTTTTATTAAGGAAAAGAAAACAACTATGTTTTGGGGTGTTTGATGTGGTTGATATGTGCATACTAATTCATGCATTTTTTATTGAGTATAAAACATGTTTTTTATCATATATATGTTTTTTTAATAATAAAATGCTTTATTTTGGTGTTTATGGATGATTTTAATGAGTTTATAGTAAAAAAAATCAGGGTTGATTCTGATAAAAAATAAAAAACAAAAAAAATGTAAATAATAAGCACACACCATGTACATTTTCAAGATGCACCCCTTGAAAAGCTCGATTACACACCTAAATCACAGACTAGAACCCACACGCCATATAATTTATGAAACATGTAGTGTATTACATTAAAGAATATGTTAGTGGATGAAATTGAGGATACATGACATGTATATCTATGCCAATGCCTGTTTATTTCCACCTACTAACCACTAATGCATAGAATTCAATAGGAAACATGGTTGGCCTCCCAATGACGGTGAAAATACAGAAAACTATGATTGAACCAAGTATATGCCATTTATTTTATAGTACATGCCATGTAATTTGATTTTCTATAAATAAAAAGGAAACCCTTTGAATTTAGGGTTATTTATTCAAGGGGGGAGGTACTGCCACTTTGTCGACTTAATCCTACCCCAAATCTAGTAGGGGTTTCTTATTCATTTTTATTTTTATTTTTATTTTTTGTTTCTTGACCTCCTTTACTCTCTTTTTGATGTTGGGGGTTGATTTTATACTCAATCCATACACCATGAACATAGTTATAAGAGGGTAAGTTCTTCATGATGGGGTTGTAATAAGATTGTGGGTGCATTGTAATAAAAATTATAGTGTGTTATCCTTTATTGTTATTTTTTTTATAATTTCTTTAATTAATTAATTCCAAATTTAATGGTGGTGTTGTATCAGACCAAGAACGAAACTAGAAAAGAAAACTAAAGGAGTTAAAATAGGTGAAGCCATGATCATTGGGTGAGCCTATTTCCATTATTTTAGTGGTGTTGTTTTAAATTTCTTTTAAAAAACCAATCACCAGATCAAGGGATCTATTTCTAAAATTCTTAGTTATCCATTATTGGACCATGAAATACTAACAAAATTGAATCATCATGGTAAAAAAATTTATAAATATTTTTAAATACTAAATAATATCTTTTTTAATTTAACCCTAATAGAATTATGACCTTGACATATTTTTTTGTTTTTCTTCTATTTCTTGTGCTCTAATTTTTTTATCAAATCATTTCATTTTTCACTTTCCCTCATTGTATTCATTTTTCTTGAATAATCAGCTGAGGTTTTCTAACTTGTGCCTATAATTTCTATTTTCTTATTCATTATAGGATCAACCTTAACTTAAAATAGTTTCCTAGTTAGTTAGTTTAGGGATTTATTTTTTCACATCTTGCAATGGACATGTCAAATCCTGGTTCCATTTTCAGGGACCAATGTAAAGTAGAAATATGAGTTCTATCCCAAGGTTAGTTAATCAGATTTTTTTATTTTTCATTTCTTATTTCTTTTCTTAGGTACCTAAATCTCACATCAAAATGTATATTTATTTGACTGGAGGTTGTTATGCTTTACCTGGAGAGGATATTTATCCATATGATCCAATGTTTCTATACTTTTTTTTGGAAGAATACTATTTATACGTGGATGATGGGTTCTAATACAACTCCTACCCATGTATATTCTACAACCCACCCTATTCTTCTTTTCCATAACTAACCTCAGAAAATATAGAATTTTTTTATCTATGATGGAGTCCTTTACCATCCACAATTTTGGCCAAACTAAAAGGTGTGATGACTTGGAAATAAGGTAAAGTAAATTTTTAAGATAACTAATAATATAGATGATTTGGTTGAGTGTGAAGTTGAGTTTTCTAATTATTTTTCAAACTAGGTAGTATGTAATGACATATACATGTTTTTTTAATTAATTGTTTATGAAAATGATTTTTCAAACACTAAACCTCAAAATGGGAATACATCATGTCATTATAGTATGAAATTTGATTAATTAATTATTTTTGATCCCTCAGTTGACTTATTACTCACTCTAGAGGATTATTTCAATTATTTTCAGGTTTTTCTATATTCCAAACCAAGAACCCAAGGAGGTATAGGATACACAAAACCTAACCAACACACTATTTCACCGTTGATATCAGTTCGACATAGAATATGTTTACCGTATGATACTTCTTAGAGAACCTGAATGTCCAAGAAATCTGTTGAAAGATGAGGGTGCAAAGCACATGTGGTGATCCACATAATGGAATCCATGTCCTCATTTGGATCATGGGTAGTAACCCTTACTCAGGTCAATACAAAGACCTAAAACAAAGGTTTTTTTGATAGGCAACCAATTGTCTACCACTCTATTTATTTCTATATCTCTATTATGTTTTACATAAACACAGGATGTGTACCTATTTAGAACACGTCCTATAAAATCTATTTCTTATTTTCCTATTGTCTCCTTAAAACTATTATTGATGTGTGAATAAAATGGAACTCCGTATAATATATCAATAACACATGACATTCACTTGTCTGTTTAGTATATATTATAATATTACATTTAACATAAATAAATACTGATTTGGTAAATAAATTGGAATGAATCCTGTGTCGAAAGAACAATTGCTAGAGTGTATATGAGCCATCACTGGTTTGAATCCCTCTATGAGATCATTTGGTGCAAGCTTCATTCCTTTTGACATTTTGTTTTAATAAATAGAGTGTATTATGTTTTTATAAATGATAAAATAATTTCAAAATAAAAATAAAAATAAATGGTGTGGTTAAATTTACTGGTAGGTTCATAACCCAAGGTCCAAAATCTATGGGTTCAAGTCCTTCCATCTGACTAATTATATTATTTTCACTGAAATGAAACCACACATCGTGTATTTCCATATATTTTGTGTGTTATATATACTGAATCTATGTAAATAACTTATTTTATTTAAAAATAACAATACACCCAAAGATTATGTTGGGTTTATAGGCAGAGTCATAACCCAGGGTCTAAAGACCCAGGTTTGAATTTGGCCAATCTCCCCAACATCATCCCATTTTCAAGAATAAAACCACACACCATGAATTACTTGTTTCACAGTGTTTGTGTATAAACTATTAATAAAATTTCAAAAATATAATAAAATCATCGGTACTAAAAACTTTTCTCTAGTGGTTAAGGGAACACACATGGATTAAACCGGTCAACAGATCAAAGCTTTCCCTAAGTAATGGAATGCATCTTGTAATTTTCATTTCAAATATTAGAATACACATAATGTATTTTTCAATGACCTAAGTGTATAAGTTTTTTTTTATATATTTTTATATATTTATAATCCTATATAATAGTAAATAAATAGAAATAATTATAATAATAACCACATAATGTAAATAAATAACATAAAATAAATATATAGATATATATATAGATAGATAGATAGATAGATAGATAGATAGATAGATACATGACATGTGGGAAAATGAACATTCCATGTAACCCATCTCTAAAAGATGAGAACCCTACTCGGGGAGTCCCCATGTGGACCCCCGCATTTCTTCACATTTCATCCCATGGAAGGTAGCTTCATACAACTTCAAATCCATAATTACATGGAGTTTTAGCTTTAGATTTCTCCTTTATTTCACTCTAAGATCCTAGTAGGTTTCTATATGCCCTTAATTTCACTGTTTTACATGATTTTTAGTGATTTTATGAATTTGGGTGGTGTTTGGATGAAACCCAACATGTAAATAGGAACACACAAATAAAACACACAGTGTCTCCCTTATACATGACCAATACTTTTTTTATGAAAAATATTTGAAAACACACAACATAGTCATTCAACACACACTATGTACATGTTCCTCTTCCATGCTTAGGATGAACCATGCCACAGATCATACACAGCCTGCATACCCATTCACAAACACACATAGTGTTCATTTTTTATACACCATGCACTACTTGATGGTTGACATACAAAAAGATAGGGTATGTTTCCAAAGAATAAAGGTTTCCACTTAAACACACTACAAACCATGCAACTTTTTATTTTTTGATTTTTCCCATTTTTAGTATTGTTTTGTTTGTTTTTTATAATTTTATATTTTTTAGATCTTGAATGATGGGGATTAATCACATGAGAAGATGACCATGATTTTTCCCTATGAGGAGTAGTACACTACATGAAAAGTTCACATAGGGACTTCCACAGAGCACTTCGTGATGGATTTGCTGGTTTCAGACCTGTCAACATTGTCTATTATGCCTCCTCTTCTACTTGCACCATCTTATACAATATAACTAAGTCCCATGGAAGACACGAAATTACTAGAACTAGCTTCCATATCATCAGGGCCTTCCACTTTAGCATCTGGGAAGTGACTATGACTAGTGCTCATGGATGGACAACCTCATCCCAACCCATGTATGATTTTTGATGAGCGTCACCCAATGAGTGACTAGATGTGATTACTTTCATGCTAAATGATCACTCTTAGTAGTTAATTACTTAAAAAAAGTATCCTAGAGCAGTTATTCCCAATATAGGAGATTAAGGAGTTTTTAGGGAACACACATCAGATTAAAGTTCTCTAAGTTAGCACTCCTACATTTCAAGATTTATTTTTGGAGTTCACTTACTATTTTGAGTTTGATGGGTAGACCTATTAGTAGATGATGAATGATACTATGAATCTAGTTTGATTATGATTATGCAGTATATTTTTTTCACATACCATGGTAGATTTTGATTGAGGGTGTAATTGTTACCCTCATCCATCCACCCTACCAACTATTGTCACCCTCACCTACCCTAATCAATTGAACCTACTTTCTTTGTGGAAGGAGATTGTTGGAATTAGTGTCTATAATGATCTAGCCTCACAAAAGAGAACTATGATCATCTCACCGACCCTACACTTCATCCACCACTACTTTAGTTCTATCATCTTTCCATGCCATGAGGACAAAGACATTGTGTCTAAACATGATATAGAGCTTATTACCTATATCTTCCAACATGAATATCTTGACCTCCAACATTTTTACACTTCTTACTTATATTCCATGTTTACTGGCCATTAGGGTAACCTAAACAATGATTTTATGACAATCGATTGGTACACCACTTGGGTGATTTTTATCCATCCCCCTCTCATTATTATTTAGTTTATCCACAATGGATGAACTATATCATGATTATTCATAGAGGAATAGTCTAAAAGAGGGGGGGGGGGGAGGGGGAACTATGTCCTCATACAAGACCACCTAAAATCAACTATGGTGAGAGAGGCCCCACCTTCCCCAACTAGTACTGCCGACCCAATACTACCACTACCTCCTCCACTAGCGAAACCTTCCTCTCCCCCCATTCCTCTTTTTTTTGATCCCTCCTCTTCTACCATTCCACTTATTGATCCTTTTATGGCCCCATTTCCACCCACACCCTTGGATGATACTTATGTTATTTATGGACTTGAAGCCATGGACCACCACCTCGATCAGATAGAGGGAATGCTAGGCATTTTCCTACATCACTTAGGTTTTGTATATCAACCTACACCAGCTCCTTGAACCAACCCTCAACCGTCATCCAATAAGGACGCATCAATAGCCCCAAAAATTGAATTTGTGGTTATTTATTTTGATGGTATAGACATAACTCTATCCCTTGAAGATAGTGATTATATCATTGAGATAGAAAAACATGTCGTGGGCATTAGCATCCACTACAGCTCCCCCTCCATCTAAGATGCCCCCAGAATCAGAAATTGCATCTCCCAAGACCACTCAGTGACTTTCTACCACAGGTTTTTCACACACACACACACACACACACATATATATTATAGTTACTCAATGTGATACTTTACATACATGCAAATTACTTTTTCTATTGAATCAACAATCATAGGCACTCTGGCGCACTCTGGTCATTTTAAAATTGAATTCTTCAATATTTTCAAGCTTACTACCAGGGGAGTATTATTTTTGCAAATATTTTCATTATATTTCTTAAGATTACTTTTTTAATTGCTCCTTTGGTCTGATATGATTTTCCGTAATTTGACACCCTCTTCTCTAACTTGTTGTTACACTTAGAGGACCTAATGTAGTATTAAATATGGGGGAGTGTCTCTAAACTGTACGAGTCTTTTTCCATTTTACTAATCTTGGAGACACCATTAATTAGATGATATATTTTAAAATGTGAAATTATTTGATTAATTGTAATTATAAATAATATAGACATATATGATAATTTTTATAGTTACATACTTATTTTTAATTTTAAATTATTTTAAATTGATTGCTGATATATTTTTAATTCTTGATATTAATTAATGTAAATTTTCATTTATTAGAATAATTATTTATATTCATGTAATGAAATGATTGAACCAACTTTTATCCTCATTCATGAGTGGTATTTTGATCCTTTTGATATATTCTTCTTATACCCTATTCCTATATAGATTATCCAGATATGCATAACTACTAGAACATGAATTTTTTTTTATTTTCAAAACATGAATATTTTGAATCAAATTAAAATGACCGAGTCATTCAATTGATATTTTCTACCTATTTTGGATTTGATACCTACCATATATTCTCTATATTTTTAAACCCATAGAAACCATGAATTGCCTTGATATGAAGCCACATTACAATCCTAATCATATTTCCTACCCTAATTTATTAACTATACTACATGATTATATACTTAATATTTAGAGAGGGAGTTTGGTGATTAATGGTACATTTTGGTGAGCTACCATGGAATTAAGTATGTGAGATAGTTTCTATTTTAATCTAGGTGAAAGGGTTCAAAAACAACCATTCCTTATTTTTTTAAGTGGTCCCTTAAAAAAATAAAAAATAAAATAAAATATATAAAACAAATGATTAAAAATTGAAATGGGACCAGATTCATTGATTTTTATCATATATGGTTTCAAACATTTTTTTGGAAATTAGAGAAAATGGTTATGTTTACTTTTTATAGATTTTAAAAGTGATGAATTTTAATTGAATATCATGCTTTATTTTTAAATAATTCAGCCCCATTTTCAAACATATGATATTATTTCCACACCATTACCTACCTACCCTTAGAATCAGATTCGTTAGAACCTTAATAAAAGAACTCATGTTTTTTATGATTTAATTTCTAAGTGGATATTTAGATCACTTGCAAGTTTATGGATAAAGTGAATATACTTGATATTGATAATAACTCAAATTTTATGATGTTAAGTGTTGAGTGAATAATTTTCTAGGAGTAGTAAATCATCAAGTGGAATGTGTATTTATGAAAAGTTTAAAAATTTTAATAAAATAGGATGAATTTATAGCATTGAATTATATATGAGGCATGATTGTAGTATTTTGAAATTGTATAAGTTTTTTGATTTTTTGAAAAACCTCTAGTGTGACTACTATGTTTATAAGTATAATTAATTGAACATTTCTCTTTTAGATCATCAATTCATTTTTAATTTTATGTTGAGATTTTACTTTATAGAAAGAAAAAAACTAATTGTGGGGGAGTTTGATGTGGTCGATATATGCATACTAATTCGTTCATTTTTTATTGAATATAAAACCTATTTTCATCGAATATATACTGTTTTTGGAATCAAATTATTCATATCATTATTTATAGATGATTTTAAGGAGTTTCTAGTGGAAAGAAAACATTAGGGAGGATTTCAACTAAAAATTAAAAATTCAGTCTGTAAATAATAAGCATATATCATGTACATTTGTAGGATAAACAACTCGAACTGCCTAAGTACACACCCAGGTTTTGGACTAGATCCCACATGCCATGTTCTTCATGAAACATGTTGGGCACACCCATTCTAGATGAATTTGGTTGTTGGAAGAAAGGATAAAATCCATGTATGTCTACACCACATGCCATGTACTTACACCTACCAACCAAAGATTCCCAAAATTCAATGGGTAGTATGGTTGGCCACCTATTGACGGAGAAAACAGAGGAAATAATAGTTGAACTGAGTACATGTTGTGTAATTTATAGTACATTCTATAAAATTTTATTGGCTATAAATATAGAGGAAACCCACTAAATTCATGTTTGGCTATTCAAGGAGGGAGGTGCCGCCACTTTGTTGACTTGATCCTCCCTCAAACATAGTAAGAGTTTCTTATTTTTTTTCTTTATGTTTATGTTTTTTATTTTATTTATTTCCTTTACTACCATATCTATGGTAGGTATTGAGTTTCTACTAAGTAATCATAGTATGACCATGGTAATAAGAGCATAAGTTCTTCATGTCAGGGTTGTAATAAGATTATGGTTTCATTGTACTAGAAATGATGGTGTGTTTTCTTTTGTTTTTATTTTTTTATAATTTATTTAATGAATTAATTCCAAATTCATCGGTGGTGTCATATAGGACCAAGAATGAAACCAGTGGAAAAATATAAAGGTGTTACAATAGGTGAACCCATGACTATTAGGTGATCCTCTTGTCACTATTTTAGAGTTATTATTTTAAATGTTTTTTAAGAAATCAATCATAAAAATAAGGGATAAATTTCTAAATTCTACAGTTATTTGTTATTGGACCAAGAAATAACAAAAAAATTGAATCCTTATGGTAAAATATTTCATAAATAATTTTAAGTACAAAAGAACACGTTTTTAAATTTAACCCTAATTGAATTGAAACCCCTACATGTTTCTTTTCTTGATTTTATTCTTCACTCGTTTGTTTTCTCTAATTGTCCCAATTCTCTCTTTCCCTCACTACATTCATTTTTCCTAAATAATTAGATGATTATAAATGACTTTCTATTGTAATTGCTCTTCACTTGTTCCCTAGGGGATATACCCTGAATTCCCCTAGCCCCCTAGTTAGTTGGTTTAGGGATTTAATTTTTCACATATTACGATTGTAATGTCTTGGTTTCTACCATAATATGTTTTTTTGATACCATTTTATCTTCATAAAAGCTTGTATATATTTTATATTTATGAGTTGTGGGATATTATGGTTTCCTTTTTAAATTATGTAATGGGGTAGCTGAGTGGTTTTTCATTTTATTTTTCAGTCATTTTTATTATATTGAGGGTAATTCCTCCCATTTGAGTGTTTTATACCCTTATCACTAATTACCAACATAGAGACTACTAGAGTCGGGACTAATGTGTCACTTATTCTATTCAATACCAATCTAGGAGGGGTACTGGCTGGGGGGGGGGGGGTTCATGAAATTGCTCTTCTCTTACTCTCATCCTTTCTTTTGTTTCTCTTTTTTGTTTTCTCCCCATACATTCTTCACCGTGATCTATTTTACTCATGATTATGAGTAACTGATCTAAGGAATTTCCCAATGGAGAAATCTAGTTCTGACCCCAAATCTTTGTACTTTAATCTTAATGTTTCATATTTATTTAGAGATAGGCCGAGGGGGGTCTTAGTTGGAAAGGCACCTTTGTATATCCACTTTACACCCGAGGCTTATCTTTATCTTCTTCAATATTCTCCCTCGATTGAGGATGTGAATGTGTAGTCACTAAGAGAAAGACTAATTTTTGTGATGGGTAGGTACCTCTCGTCGCAAATACCGGGAGGCGGTAAACACTAGTTGCGACGGGGGATCCCCCGTCGCAACCAGTCCATCTACCGGAGGGTATACGCTCCCTGTCGCAAAAACTTACGCGCAGTTTGGTGCGGTTTGCGGGCCAAACCGCGCGAAAGAGTATTTGGGACGGGTAGGCACCTCCCGTAAAAAATACCGAGTGGCGGTAAACACTAGTTGCAACGGGGGATCCCCCGTCGCAACTAGTCCGTCCGCCTGATGGTATTTGCGACAGGACCCATCGATAATACCTGGTGACGGTAAAAGGCTATTTGTGATGAGATGTTGTCCCATTGCAAATAGTGTGTCAGCAGGTTACTTTTTGTGATGGGTCCCGTCGTAAATAACCTTTTAACCGACAATGCTAATTAATGCGACCGAAGGTTTTTGCGACGGGTCCCGTTGCAAAAATACTATTTGCGAGGGGATGCCTGTCGCAAATAGTCCTGTCACAACTAATCTAATCTACATATATCACCATCCTTTTTTTCTTTCCTCCCCCCCAATTCCTACTTTCTCTGCTTCTCTAAGCTCTTATTTTAGAGTAAAATTTTTTCAGAGTTAGTTTTTTTACGAAGAAGTTGTGAAGCCGTCTACAATTATAAGAGATCAAGTTTAAAAGTATTTATGTTTTATTTAATTTAGTATTTATTTTATTTCTTTAAATTAATTTTCATTATTGTTGATTAATTGTAATTAAGTTAGATTTAATTTTTTTTGTCATCAGTATTTATTTATAATAATAAAATGAAATTATTAGTACTAATTTTTAGTAATTAGTAATAATTAATAATTATTAACGATAATTAGTAATGTATATAAATAATTAGTGGTAATTAGTAATTAGTTGCTGTATTTTGCAGTAATTAATAGTAATTAACACTAATTAGTATTAATTAGGAAAAATAGAAATAAATATTTACGATTAGTAATAAATACTAATAATTAGTAATAAATACCAATAATTAGTAATAAATACTATTAATTAGTAATAAATACTATTAATTAGTAATAATCAGTAATAAATACTAATAATTAGTAATAAATACTAATAATTATTAATAAATACTATTAATTAGTAATAATCAGTAATAAATAGTAATAATTAGTAATAAATAGTAATAATTAGTAATAAATAGTAATAATTATAATTAAATACTAATAAATACTAATAAATACTAGTAAATAGTAATAAATAATAATAAATAGTAATAAATAGTAATAAATAATAATAAATAGTAATAAATAGTAATAAATAGTAATAAATAGTAATAAATAGTAATAAATAGTAATAATTAGTAATAAATACTAATAATTATTAATAATTAGTAATAATTAGTAATAATTAGTAATAATTAGTAATAAATAGTAATAATTAGTAAGAAATAGTAATAAATAGTAATAAATAGCAATAAATAGTAATAAATAGTAATAAATAGTATTAAATAGTAATAAATAGTAATAAATAGTAATAAATAGTAATAAATAGTAATAATTAGTAATAATTAGTAATACATAGTAATAAATAGTAATAAATAATAATAAATATCAATAAATAGTAATAAATAGTAATAAATAGTAATAAATAGTAATAAATAGTAATAAATAGTAATAAATAGTAATAAATAGTAATAAATAGTAATAAATTGTAATAATTTGCAATAATGAGTAATAATTAGTAATAATTAGTAATAATTAATAATAATGAGTAATAATTAGTAATAATTAGTAATAATTAGTAATAATTAGTAATAATTAGTAATAATTAGTAATAATTAGTAATAAATAGTAATAAATAGTAATAAATAGTAATAAATAGTAATAAATAGTAATAATTAGTAATATATACTAATAATTAGTAATAAATAGTAATAAATAGTAATAATTAGTAATAATTAGTAATAATTAGTAATAATTGGTAATAATTGGTAATAATTAGTTATAATTAGTAATAATTACTAATAATTAGTAATAATTAGTAATAATTAGTAATAATTAGTAATAATTAGTAATAAAAAGTAATAATTAGTAATAAAAAGTAATAAAAAGTAATTAAAATTAATAATTAGTAATAAATAGCAATAAATAGCAATAAATAGCAATAAATAGTAATAAATAGAAATAATTAGCAATAATTAGCAATAATTAGAAATAAATAGCAATAAATAACAATAATTAGGAATAATTAGGAATAATTAGGAATAATTAGGAATAATTAGGAATAATTATGAATAATTAGAAATAATTAGGAATAATTAGGAATAATTAAGAATAATTAGAAATAAAAACAATTGTAATAAATTGTAATAACTTGGAACAAGGAAGTTGACAATAGTCATTATTAGATGATCATGGTTGGATAAATTATCACAGAAATCCAAACGGGTATGGTTTAAATCCTGTATATATTGAGGCTGTTGAAGCTTTCTTATCATTTTCATCATCAAAACCAAAATTTGTTTCAGAAATCCCAATTAAGTGTACTTGTAAAAAATGTGCTCTAAGAATGTTTGACACATTTGATAAGGTTGAGGGACATCTCTGGTGGTTTGGTTTTCAACCAAATTATGTTTTTTGGTATCAACATGGTGAACATAGTTCCAGAGAAGATTCTAATAACTTGATTCCGGATCCATCACAGTTTCAAAATTTAGTACATGATGTTGCATGTCCATCTATTCAATAAACTGAAACTCAGGATGATATTGATTTAACTCATGAGTTGGAATCATTTGAATTTTATGAGTTGTTGAGGTCTGTTGAGGATGCATTGTATCCTAGTTGTAAGATAAAAAAATTAGAAGCGGTTGAAAAATTTATGTCTATTAAATCAGATAATGCAGTGTCAAAAAACTATTTCGATCAGATATTTTCTTTGGTTAAAACACTATTACCTGAAGGAAATGTGTTGCCTAAAAATTACTATGAGAGCAAGAGGCTGGTTCGTAACCTGGGCCTTAGTTATCAGAAGATTCATGCATGTGCCAATGATTTCATCTTTTATTCTGGTGAAAATGATTCGTTGGATAATTATCCCACATGTGGAAAATCGAGGTATAAAGAAGCTCAATCAGGGAAGTCTGGATCATTTTTTGTAAAATAGATGACATATTTCCCCCTTACACCCAGGTTATAGTGTTTATTTATGTCTCAGAACACAACGTCAATGATGTCATGGCACAAAACCAATATTTTAACCAGTAAAATCTTGAATCATTCATCTAATGGTGATTCATGGAAACAGTTTGACAGACTACATCCATATTTTTCTTTAGAATCCCATAACGTGAGATTGGCTCTTTCTACTGACGGTTTATGTTCGTTTGGTTCTTATGGTAGCTAGTATTCATGTTAGCCTATCTTTATAACTCCGTGCAATTTACCTCCATGGATGTTGATGAAGGATCCCTATATCTTTTTGACCTTATTATTCCCAAGAAATACAAAAAAGAATATTGATGTTTATTTGAAACCATTGATTGGTGAGTTAAATTAATTATGGATTAATGCTGTTTGTACATATGATGTTGCTGCGAAAAAAAATTTCATATTAAAATCTACATTGATGTGGATGATTAGTGACTTCCTGGAATATGGAATGTTATCTGGTTGGAGTACACATGGTTCGAAATCATTTCCTTACTGTATTAAAGACAACAAAGACTTTATGCTTGTCAATGGAAAAAACCTTGCTATTTTGACTGTCATCATAGATTTCTTCCAACCAATCATCCTTTTCGGAGGAAAAAAATCTCATTTCAGAAAAGGAACAATTGAAAGGGATGAACCTCCAAAAATGATCTCAGGTACATAGTTAAAATTAGTTCTATTTTCATTACCTCCCATCACATTTGGGCCAACAGTAAACCAATAGAAAATTCATGGCTTTGGGAAAGAACATAATTGGATAAAATAGAGCATTTTTTAGGATCTTTCATACTGGTTTGATTTGTTAGTCTGCCACATGTTGAATGTCATGAATATTGAGAAGAACTATTTTGATAATTTATTTTATATAGTTTTGGATATACCAGGTAAGAACAAATATAATGTAAAGGCACGATTAAATCTTTCCCAAATTTGTAGATGACCGGAACTTGAACTGTTTCAAAATGTCAGATCATAGAGGTTAATGAAGCCAAAAGCAGCTTATACACTGTCCAAAGAGAGTCACTTATTTTTTTTAGTGGATTACATATTTGAGACTTCCAGATGGATATGCTTCCAATTTGGGTAGATGTATTAAGAATGGTTATATTACCGGATTAAAAATTCATGATTTTCATGTTATAAAGGAAAGACTTATGGCGATTGGATTCCAAGATTTTTTGAATTCTATGATTTGGGATTTGATAATAGACATATCATATTTTTTCCAGACAATTTTGTGGAGACAACAGACTATGATACACTAAGAAAACTGGAAGAAGATGTTGTTGTAATTTTATGTAAACTGGAAAAAATCTTCCCACCGGATTTCTTTGACTCAATGAAACATCTGATATTACATTTTCTACATGAATCTAAATATGGAGGTTCGTTAAAGTTTCGATGGATGTACCCATTTGAGAGATATATACCGAAATTGAAGAAAAAAGTACATAACAAAGCATCAGTTGAAGGCTCAATTGATGAAGCTTATTTGCAAGAGGAAATTGATTTTTTCTGCTCTCATTATTTTGAATATGAATATCCCTCAAAACACAACCACATGGAAAAGAATGAGGGGAATGTTGATGATGAAATGGACAATCAATTATCAGTTTTTAATCATCCAGATCTTGGATTTGGTGGAGTTCATGAATGATGGATTTCAGATGATGAATATCACAGAGATCATACATATGTTTTTCTAAACTCTGAAGAAATGACATCATTTTTACTATGAGTGCTTCTGTAAATTATTCTATAATTTATGGTATAGTAATTAAATTTATTTTATTTGTAGGTTATATGATAATTATATCAAGAAATAGCTTCCACAAATTACAACAACTGCTCTTAAAGGACGCCATTTTTTTTCTCAATGGTTTCAAAAACTGGTAACATAAATTATTGATGGTTTAACATATCAATTTAGTTTATTATTTATTATATTGATAATTGTTTTAAAAAATTTTAGGTGTCTCAACATGCTGATAAAATTGATAAGCGACTATTTATATTGAGTAAAATGCCATCTAAAATGGTTAAATCTTATAATGCATATGTAGTGAATGGTTTTTGATTTCATACATGTGAATATGAGGAATAAAAAAAATGAATAGTGGAGTTTTCTTGAGATGATTGCATCATAGAGAAACTGAATTTGACTTTTATGGCATGATGGATGAAATTATTGAACTATGTTATCTTGGGAAAAATTACATAGCAATGTTTAAATGTCAGTGGTTGGATATTGAGAGAGGCTTGCATGTTCATCTGATTCATAGAATCATCAATATTAAATATAAAAGTCTTCTAGTAGTAAATGAACCATTTTTACTAGATCAAAAAGAATATAAAATATATTACGCAATTTACTGTGCTACTTCAAGAGACCTGAGTGATTGGTGGAGCATAATAAAAATTAAATCTCAGAAAAATCAGTTTACTCAAACTGAATGTGGTTTTGATGAAGTACAAGGAATTGAATTTTTTCATGAGACTACTCAAAATCCATATTTTTCACAAAGAGACATGAATATCGATGATGACACCCCATAATTAAGGGTCGATGGTGATGATGATGTTACTGATGTTACAAATTAATTTCAAATGGTAAGAGATGATGAAATTGAAACTCATATGGTTATTGATGATGCTGATGATGAATATAAAGACATTGACATCATCAGATATGAATATGATGATGAAGGTGAACATTGACATAGTTAAATACTGGTTATAATCATAACTAATATATATCTATATATAATAGTTATTTTCAAATATCTGTTAAAAATAATAATTTTGTGTTTCAGATGGACCCTGATCTATTTTGTGAGTTAGAGGAGGCTGAGCTACCTTTGGATGAGGAGGATTTGAGATCATCTGACCCTCAGCCTACAGGCAGTTTAGGGGGTACACAGAGGGGGTGCGGTCTTGCGTGACTGATGATTCCTAACCTTATACTCGAGTGATGTCCACTTATTGGCTTTGATCCACGCATGCAGAGGTATGGTAACCTGTGTATTTTATTTAGCTTTCATTAATTTATTTATATACTAATTGTTTGATTATTTATTCTTTTTTCACAGTTTTTACATGTATCTATTGGATAGGGGAATGCTATCTTGCACAATTATTTTTCTCAGCAATGGATCACATGGGAGCAGATTCCAGTTGATGTGAAACTTGGAATGTTCAATCATTGGTTGGTACATAAATAAATAATTTGTATTTTTAAATTTATTTCATTAATAACTTTATATTATAAATTATTTATAGGGTTTATGGTATCCCATCGATGATAGAATTAATGAATCTATCCACGAGGAATGTGAGGTGTCTATGCGTGAGCGTTTCTGTCAGTTTTTGTACAATTTGAGAAAGACGACCATTAAGTAAGTAGGAGTGATAGTATTTTATGAGTCGTGTAGAGCCCACTGACCAGAGTAAATTTCACCTCACATTTGGGATGGATTATGTTTGAACTGGTTGAGTGGTGGACTTTAGAGGAGATCTTCATTGTCCCGACAGAACCAAGGGAGACAGGAGGTGACACATCGAGCTGGTAGCCGTACATTCAGTATGCATAGAGAGCTTTTGATAAGTATCTTTTTTAAATATTTTTTATAACATTAAATATAAATAGTTTATTTTATTTTCATATAGGTAGTTGAGTATCCCGATATTACATAGTAAAATTTTTATCTAATGATGTATAGTGATCCAGCCACTAGAGAGATTAGAGGTGATCACTAGCGTCATATTATGGTCAGTATTATTTATTTTTTAGATTGAAAATTAACTGCATATAGTATTTTCACTATTTTAATTTCAAATTGGAACTGTATGAGTCCTATGAGGCCACAACCTCTCAAACACGGGATGAGAGTCTGTCCGAGATGACTGATCAGACTAGTGCCCACCATTTCGATGAGGCGCCATAGATGCAGGAGACCCAGTATGCCTTTGAGAAGGGATGAGTAGTTGGTATCGACTCTCATTTGACTCTTAGGACTTATTATCGTACTGCTGCAATGTCGACATCTAGCTAAAGAGGATCTCATAGAGAGGTATCATCTTCTAGCTCACAGTATTAGGAGCATTTTTGAGCTCAGACTGAGCTTATAATGAGTTTGCAGAAGCAGTATGAAGAGATGCGTCAGCAGAAATTGTAGATGGAGGAAGAGATGTGTCAGCAGCAACATCAATAGGAGTATGAGAAGAATATGAATCGATTGCAGCAACAACAAAAATGACAACACAAGGAGGATATGCATCGATGGAAATAATAGAAATACAATCAGATGAAGTACATGCGCCATCTGACTCATAGTTTAGGGATGAAATTTCCTCCACCATCTCCCCCAACTCCTCCATAAGACTACCCCCCAGTGATTTTTTGTTATTTTAAAAATATTCGAATTCAACATTTGTTGTAATATGAACTATTTAAAGTTTTTGTCTTTTATATTGGTGCGAATATTGCATAATTTAATTTTTTTTAGTATTTTTACTATTTTAATATTTATTATTGGTAATATATTTTTTAATGTTTGTTTATTTTAATAATAATAATAATAATAACATTTTATGATATTTTATATATTTTTTTTGAATATTGAGAATTTTAATTTTTTAATTTTTTTTATTTTAATAATATTAATATTTTTTTTTCATTAATCATAATTTTATTAAATATATTTTTTTATTTTATTAAGTATTTGAGACAGGGCCTTTTGTGATGGGACCCCGTCATAAATATATTATATATATATTTTAAAACTTATTTACGATGGGCCCATCACAAAAGGTTTAGGTATATATAACATATATAAACGAGAACTATTTGCGACGGGACGACAAGCCCACGACAAATAATTTTTGTGACGGGCCCATCACAACAGGTTCTTATATATATAATGTTTTTAATTCAATGTTTATTTGTGATGTTGTGTTTTGCAATGTGATATTTGTAATGTGACCTCGTCGCAAAAGAGTTTTTTCAATGTGATCCCGTCATAAATAGCTCGTTGAAAATAGCCTAAATTCCAGTAGTGAGTGTACTTGGAAATTTTTGGGTACATTGTATGTTCAAAATGAGGAAGAAGATGATGATCATGCATACAATGGAGTGTTTTCATTAACTAAATGTGAAATTGAGAATGAGATAATTAAGGTTTATTCCAGGTTATTCTCCTGGGAGGATTTCATTTTGTACTAACATTAATAATTCTCTTTGAATTTTTCATTACATGTTTATTTTCTTATTTTATATACGTTAAGTTTTCATTACACAATTTCAAAACCCCATGTTTACTTTATTTTATAAAATATAGAAAATAATAAAAAAAATATAATAATTGAATTATCATTAGTGAGTGATTGAATACATAAGATCCTCAAGTAAGATAACCCATGTCAACCATTGTGATTTACTAGGAAATATAAATAATTGTTTTAGCATGCCCCATGACATATGTGTGTCCAAACATAACACCATTTTCAGGGATCCAATTGGTCCTTCATTCACTATTTCATTTTATTTTTAAAAAATTTTATTACATAAAAAAATATAAAAAACTAAAAAAATATTTTCAATGGTGTATTAAAATTGCAATCATTATGAATGGTCTAACTATTCTCAGGTTCCATAAGAACAAGAAATTCACAATGACGAATAATCCTAGATGCATGTACTTAGAGAAAAAATAAAAAACCTAGAGTGAAAAATAGAATGGATAGATGAATATGTTCATGAATCTATGGAGCTGTAGTTCGAGAAACCTGAACCTAAACTTGAACCATCCGTAGTGGAAGAGATTTAACCTTTTATCTTTTCTATTAAAAGCCTAATAAGGATGAAAAGGAATTACTTTAAGATCCATTAAACCTCTCTAAATCATTTCTAGAAGTGGTTTATAAATAAGGTAATCCAAATAATATATATGTGGGAGATCGGGATGATTTGGATGAGTATTGGTCAAATTTTTTAGAACTTAAAAAGGTAATTGATTCTAAAATATATGATAATGAAAAATAATCAACTCTCTACCTTTATATTTCATTGGAATATTACGATGAAGATAAACTTACCAAGTCTGATTTACTAATGGCCCTTCTAGAATAGATCAATTTCCTAGCTGGATTACATGAAGGGGAAGATTTATTTATTGATTTTTCATGTTTTAATATAATTTATTTTGAATTATTTTCAAACTTTTTATTTTCTAAAATTTCTAACACATCACATATGGTGTAGTAATTGTAAATTCAATTTGAATAAGGAACCACCCCAGAGGTGGTGATCAAATAAAAAGAATTACTCCAAGAGCATGTTATGATGAGCCCCCCTGCTCTACATCAACATTCATATCTCATAGAGGAGGATAGGGTGAACCTATATATTCTTTTACCTCCCCATAATCACCTCAAATTTTCTCTTTATTATCTTATAATGGATGAAATACTTTTATTTTATTTTGATGGTATCCATTCTCATTGTCCACTAATGGAAACTGAGAAAAGTCACTTGTAGTGGTTCGTCTCAAAGAAACCCCATCTGCCTTATGATTAGAGATACAATTTTGGAATTTAATAACTAGGGGTAGTAAAAATATAGCACCTTATTGGGGTCTAAAACACGCTCTATACCCATTACTTCTCTTTCATTTATCCTCATGTTTTATTTTAATTTTTTATGTTTTTATCTTATTTTTTATAGCTCTGAAGTGGCAGTATCTAAGAGATTAACTCAAAGATACCACTAAAAAATAAATTAGGAATTTTAACTTATTTTATTTATTTTATTTTTGACCAATTTAAATTATTTATAATAATATATATTGATATTATTTCAGATAAAAAGAGGGTAGTAAATAAAATAAGTGTGGGAGATTGAATTTTTTTAGTTTTTAATTTTAATTTTCAATTTCATTTTTTGTGTTTTTTTTATTTTTTCAATTTTAGTGTATTTTTGAAACCCGTGAGCTAAAATTATTAACTTTTAAATTTTTTAAACCCATATTAATGTGTGAAAAAGTTTATCCTATAAAAATAAGCTTAAATGGATGTGAGAATGACTTTGTTTTAAGTTCAAAATTTTAGTAATTTCATGAAAAGACTACTAAATTTTGAATCCCATAACACATCTCACTGTAATTTTTTTTAAAATCACCCTCATATGAAGCTTCTAGATATTTTTTGAAAAATTATTCACAATCATATCACTTCATGGGATAACTAAACCATGATTTATATACTAGAATTTTATTTATTTCTATAAAAAATTAAGGGTTTGAGGTAGCTGTGTTTTAAATAATTGAGGCAATTATTTAGTTTTAAAAAATCACATTTTGAAGAGAATAATTTTTATTTAGTCTTGAATTTACATTTAATATTTATAAACCATAGTATCCATGAAATATATATTTATTTAGCCACATTATAATCTAGTTTTCCCCATCCAACCTACTTTGGAAGTGAAATTCCATGATCTAGTTGAACCTAAGTGCAGGGGGAAGCTATCTTGTTGTGTGTTACATTATTTGGTGGTATTTTAGGATAAAAATAAAAGGATAAAGATATGTGTTTTCTATATAAAAATTAATTATGTTTAAAGCTGTGCTTTACTGGATCCTTTTGAGATTTGTTTTGAAAAAAATGTTGAGAAAATTATGGTCAACAGAAGTCATTATAAAAATCAAAGAAAAATCAAGTTGTGAATTTGAAAGGATATATTATCTTTTAAATGAAGGGATGGAAATAAAAACCACTATTTAGAACTCAAAATAATAATCACTACCTTCAAACATAAAATATGGATAGATTTTTAAAATAAAAAACTAAATTCAAATATTTGAAGGTTGTTAGTGGAATCATTTATGCTAATGAAATTATGAATACTGCGCACTTTTAATTGAAGTTTTAATGATTATTGAATATAATTTTCTAATGAGTGAAGTGAGGAGGATAACATTATTGAGTTTAAATTATATCCATGCATTTTGTTTTCAAAAAAGAGAAAAAAGTCCTAATTCCACCTTAGAATTTTTGATATAAAAACCTACTAGATCTAAGCAAACAAACAACCTTGAAAATTAATCATTATTAATACATGTAATTGACTCAAATTGAGTTAATATTTATGAATTTATCAAGCCTATAATGACCCTTTCATGCATTTGTTATGAAAAACACCTTGTTGAAAATATACAGTTTTGCGATGGGGGAAAATTCATGTGAGGTAAGTGTTTTGTGTGCATGGGAGGAGAAATGAAGTGGGAAGAAATTGATTTAACTTAATGGAAAACTTGAAATAATGGTATTTTATGAGGCATGGTATCTTTTTTTCTTGGTGTTATATTGGTGGATCTTATAGGTACCTGTTTTAATTTTTTTTAATATGATTTTGATGTTTACTTGTCTAAGTTTTCAAGTGTTAAGTGTGGTGAAATTGATAGGGTTATTATTTTAATCATTTTTATATGTATTTTAATGATTAATACACACAGATTTATCATTTTGAGCTAAATTATATCATTTTTTTTTGGTTTTTTGGTGAATTTTTGGAAATATTGTGACATTTCTAAATTATGGAATTTTAACTCTTTGTTTATCAATTTGATGTTTTGGCCATAAAATTTTCTATACTAATCCAATTATAAAATTATTTTTTATAGGGTTTCAGGTTCATGTGATTAATTTCTATTAATTAAGACAAGTGTTGATTGTAACTCTTTAAGGCCCAAATAAATCAATCAATTTGGATAAATATTTAAGCCAATATATTTGACCACTCCTCAATAAATGAGGCACATCCCACAATAAAATCTATCAAATGAGGTGATTCAAGTTAGAACTAAAATATTAATCATAGGAGCACATTAAAATTAAATTTAATGGATAAATTTTTTCATTAATACTGCTTATTCATATGTTAAATTGGAGGAAGATGAAGATTATTGTTTTCTAGAAAAATTCAACTTAAATAATTAAAGAATAAATTTTTCTAAGAATTTATATAGATATAAAATTTTGGGAGAAGATATAAAATGTTTTTAACAAATTTATTAAATAAAACATGTTTAAAATTTTCTATTTACTTGTCCAAAAGTTTTCAAATATTTAGAGGATGGTTTTAGAGTGAAATCTGTCCACCCCTCTCCCTATAAATTTGTACTCCACCTCCTTAAAAAATAGATAGCCATTTATTTATCCATTTTATTTTTTAATTTTGTAGTATCTAAGTTGGTGTTTGTCTACTATAGTATATTTATAAATATTTAACATATATTAGTCTTATTTTACTCTCATCATTTATTTTGTTTTTCTTTTGTGTTTCCACATCCATTTTTTACTGTGATATCTTTTACTCATGATCATGAGTAACTAACCTATGGAATTTATAGAGGAGAAATCTAGTGATGAACTCGATTATTTTTTCTCCATGATTACTATTTTGTTTTTACTCAGATTTAGGTTTATAGGGATATAAAAGTTAAAGGTGCCTTTATTTCTTCAATTACCTCCTATGGTTTATCTTTCTCTTCTATAGTATACTTCCTCAATTGTGGAGGTGAATATGTAGTGTACTTAGTGATCATTGGGTACACTATATGTTTGCAACTGTGGAAGAAGAGTATGATCACATATATTATATTGTTTGTTCATTAATTATATTGGAAACTAATAATGAGATAATGTGAATTCATTCTGGTTGATTCTCCTTGGATGATTTGATTTCTTGCTTAAATTATTCATTATACCTGCATTCTAAATTACATGTTTACTTTATTATCTTTCATAGATTTAGTTTTGATTCCAAAATTTCAAACACCCATTTTTACTTTCTTTCATAATATTTAGAAAAGATAAAAAAATATAATAATTGAATTAGGAATAGTGAGTGACCAACTACATAAGCTTCTTAAGTGATAAGACTTTGGTCAGTCACTATGCTACACTAGGAAATATAAATAATTTCCTTTTCCAAAACTCATTCTAGGTGTGCATCAAAACATGGTGAAATTTTCATAGAGTAAATTGGTGTTTCAATCACCATTTATTTTTATTTTGTGAATATTTTATTTATTTAAAAAAATTAAAATAAAAACTAAAAAAATATTTTTCCATGATGTATTTAAATTGAAATTATTTTGTATTGACTGAATACTCTCAGGTTCCGTAAGAACATGAAGTTCACAATTATGAATAATACTAGTTTCATGAACTCAAATAGAAAATAAAAAAGTTATATATAAAAATAAAATGGATAGATGAATATGTTCATGCATCTTAGGAGCTGTAGTTAGAGAAACCCGAACCTAAACCAGAACCACTAGCAGTGGAAGAAATTTCCCCACTCATATTTTCTGTTCAAGAAATTAAGTAGGCCAAGAAGGAATTACATGAATATTAATTAAAAATATATTTAATATTTATATAATAGGTTTATGAATAATGAAATTTAGCAGATATACATATGGGAGATTAAGATAATTCAGATGAGTGTTGATCACATTTTAAAGAACTTGAAAAGGTAGTTGATTATCTTATATATGACGATGAAAAATAAGTGTCTCTATACCTATATCTTTATTTAGAATAATATGATAATGGTTCACCTACTAATACTATATTACTACTGTCCCTTACAAAAGAGATCAATTTCTAAGATCACTTACTTGAAGGGGAATATTTACTTTTTTAATTCTTTATGTTTTAATCTTATTCATTTTTCTCTTTTCTGAATACTCCTTTTCTAAAATTTACAGTACAACACATATGGATTAGTCCCTAAACATTCAAGTTAAATAATGAATCACCGAAGAGGTGGTGATTAAAAAAAATAATCCCTCAAGGAGAATGTTTTTATTCAATTTCCTCCTCTACAACAACTTTCATATCATAATAAGTAGGACATCATGAAATATGATAGAGAGATCCTCTATATTATTTTCCCTCTACCTATGTACCTTGAATTATATCTTACCTATATTCTAGTCGATGGTTTTTTTTCATTATCTGTTGGTTGGAGTGGATACTCAAGAGGGGGGGGGGTGAATTGAGTTCCAATTAAAATTTCTGTGAAAAAAACGTTGTTATAAAAATCCCTAATTTAAAGTAGCCCAGTCAATTAAGGAAATAGAGATATAAATGTTTAATTGGTAAAAAACTTTCTCTAAGGTTTATTAGTCCTCAGTTGAATCAATTCAACCACTAATTCAACTTTTGAAATAGGTTTACCAAATTAATCATATGTACACACTAACCAAAACTAACTATAAGAGTGAATGTACAAATAGTTCTCTCTCTTTGAAATATATAAGAAGTGGATAAAAAAGAGGTTTAGTATCAAGTTGAGACCTAATCCTCTCCACTTGGTGATCACCTACCACCAAGTAGTTTATATTAGCAATAAACTTGATACACAGAATGTATCAGGCTTTAAAACAGTTTTCACAAACTGTCTAGGGTTCACACCCTCTACCACTGTTCTTCGTGGGAAAGACAAACAACACATACCACACACGGTCTCTTCCACAGTTTTATGTGGGAAAAAAATGTAAGTGAGTTTTGATGTAAGGATATTCAATATCCTCCAGTTCTATCATAGGATACATTGTGTGAAGTAGGCAAACACACTTCTAAGAAATGTAAAAAAAAAAGAAACACAATAGAGAAATTATGATGAGATAGAGTTTATAAGGCTCTATGTGTTTTCAGTTCAACTCTTGACTCCTTTAAGAATTTGAATCTTGTGTCTATCTCTGGAAGTTGTCTTCAAAACAGAGTGTCACAACTCCTAGTACTGGATTTCAAAAATTTAGTGTTATGCTTCTTGAGTTAATTGAAAGTTTATGAAACACAGAAGTAAGCCTCAAGATGTTTTTCCCGAAATGATCTTCTTATAGTTTCAGGGGTTCATAGTGAAGGTGCTCGAAAAAAAGGTTCTTCCTTGTTCTTTAGTAGTTTCTTCCTTATGCATTCGACTTGTGAACTTCACTATCTATTTTTTTTCTCTATGCCTATATATATATATATTATTTTTCTTCGGTCTTTTTATTTCGTATTTGAGGTTCGACAATAGGAGTACATACATCATGTGAAATCTTTCTCGTACCTCGTACTATCAAGATATGGTATCCAGATATGTCTATAACAAATATTAATTAAGTCATAAGCATTAAAGTTAGAAAATATGACCATTAGAAAAATATCAGGAATTTGAAAAAGTAAGGGTATTGGTAGACTGGTAATGGTAGCCTTCACATCGGTAGGCTTCAACGACAGGTGCACATTGACAAACTACAACTATAACCTTCCATTGGTAACCTTCACGGGTGAACTTCAATAGTAGGATTGCATCAGTGACCTTGTAAAGATGACCATGTATCAGTAACCTTGTATCAGTGACCTTTGTATCAGTGACCTTGTATCAGTGACCTTTGTACCGGTGACCTTGTATCGATGACCTTTCTATCAGTGACCTTTGTACTTAGATAAATTCTGTACTGTAAGCTTAACCAATCAAGCAGTGAGATTTAGAGTATATGAATATTACTCTATAGAAATAGGAAACATTAATGAAACATAATTAGCATAGAATGAAAACATTGTTATCACTTAAATGAAAAAAAGATTTGGGATTATCAAAACATGATTTGGGATTATCAAAATAGGTGAGTCCAACATTCTCCCCCTTTTTGATAATCACAAATTATGTCATTGAATATTTAGATTTAATATTTTTTAATAAAGGTTAAACACATCTGCTAATTTCATTAGTGATGTGAGAATACACAAATATTATAGAGAACACTACATTTAGGTCACAACATATACAAACACATATAAGCACTTCTTTCCTTGAGATAATTCATGTTTTGAATATTTTTCCCCTTGAATATCTTCTACCCCTTTGTGATTAAAAAAAAGTGTACAGAACAAAAATATTGAAAAGAGAGGATCTTGATTAATAAAACAGGAGTACACTATACAAAAAGATATACACCAATCCCTATCAGTTAATACAGTCCACACTCAATCCACATCAGAGATGTCCATTGGATCTTTGTACTTGGAAGCTGAGGAGGAAGGTCCTGAAGGTGGAGGGATAGGATGAGGGATGGAAGTAAGTAATGTAGGAGGAGAAGCCACCGAGGCATCAGTAGACCTATAGTGAGTAAATCTCTAAGGAATCATTAGGGTCAAACTTCTAATTGCCTGGGCACGAGTCATCAAAAGAGCAGTACTGGTGGAACCTGAGGTAGGTGAAGAAGCAGGAAAAGTAGAAGGAACAATGATGGGAGTGCAGTCCACAAGGAGGAAAGGTAAGAGAAGATTCTTGAAGTCTATAATAATGATTCCCACTCTTTCCATAGCAGAAATAAAACCATCCTTATTCTCTATGAATTTTTCCAATGCAGGAGTCAGATCCTGAAGCTTGCTCACTTGATCTTTAAATGCCTGAGTGACAGGTGGAATCCTCAAGTTCTCCAACAATAACTTGAAGTGGCCATCCATCCGATGATTTGTGTAAACCTATTTTTAATATAAGTAAAATTTATCCTTGATGGACTTTTGATCTTGAGCATCTTACCTTAAATAATTTCCTACAAGGTTATGAATTTACCTGGTGATGGAAATGACCTGAGAGTCGGAGGTATTAGCACTAGAGAACTTTTACACTTTTTCTCTAACAATGGTCCTGAAAGCTTCAATGTCAACTGGAGGAGAGGATAAAGTAGAAGAAGATGCACTCATAGGTTCCATAGAGAATGCCACAATCTCCTTAAAATATTGTTTATCCCACTGATCATCCTTTTTACATCATCCTCTTGGAGTTTCACATGTGTTTCCATAAACTTCTTAAAATCCTCAAACATTATGACCATTTGATGAAACACACTTTTAACATATATAAGGTCTCTGTCCACCTGAGCTCTTGAATCCATATATGCATCTAAGATGGAAATAGACTGTTATATTGATTTCATAGACTGCCAAATATCTTACCTGATTTTGACATTCCTTGACCTCATGTAACATAGCTGAGTGAGAGGTAGATACTATCCTTTCCACTACAGATGTCATGAGTTCTTGATTGTGATCTATTGTTCTCTCTATCTCAGTGTTTTTATCATTAATATACCTCTTCAGTTCTGATTTCAAAGAATCCAATTCATCCTTCTTTACATGGTCTTGAGGTAACAAAACCACTGGCTGTACAATGGTAGTTTATGAGACAGTAGGAATTGGAGGGATTCTGATAGGCTGGTTATCTTTAGAGTCTCCATAATCTAGGCCTAAAACCACAAAGCCAGGAGCTTATATCCAGTCATCTATCTCATGAGAAACAACAACTGATCCTGTAGCAACAGGTTCCTCCCCCTCACTTGGAGAATTCTCCTGAATGACCACATCTATATCCATATTACCTCCTTGATCAAATACATCAATAGGAAGGTTCACTACCACTTCCTCCACAAAATCTTCAACAACTTCCAGAACAAGTCCAGCTTTGACTAAATCAGAAACTTCTTCATCTCTACTTTCAACCCTTTCTGTTTCTCCTATTAAAGGACTGAGACTTAGACATTCCTCTTTATTTTCAGCAGAAGCTATCTCAAAGTCCCCATGACTTGATTCAGAGTCCTCATCCTCATCTGAGGTATCTCTAAATTCTTTCAAGATATTTTCATCCCCTTCTTCTTCATTGGTTTCCTTATCATAGTCCCTTAGGACAGTATCCCTTCTAAGAAATCTCTTTGGTGGGATATACTCACCAAAGGATACAGTATTCACATGAGGATTTGAGGGAAGGTTAGGGTCACTCCTATCATCTATAAGATAATCTTCTCTTTATTTCATAGCAACAAATTCTTCTCATTCTTCATCTGAATAAGCATGCTCTACTTCATCAGGATTAGGACCATGGTCTCTCTTATTCTTAGGCCTAGTAGGATGAGTCACAGGATTAAACTCTTCATACACCTTTTCCTCATAATTCACCTATCTCTTTATCCATGGATTCCAGTTAATCTTCATCAGCTTCCAGATCACTTTGGTGATTCCATGGTTATCATTCACAACATCAGTTTCCTCCTTATCTCCATTAAATACTTTCACTTTCAACATAAGGGATATCAACTTATCATGGGATAGGGCATTGGATTTGGAACTAGGATTGGTCATATATTCTAGTTGAGTCATCAAAAACCTACATAAGTTGATCTTATGTTCATTCTTTAAAAGAAACAATAGAAAGACATCCTGATACTTTAAAGTTGCAAAGTCCCCTCTTCCGGGACTTAAAACATGTTGAATAAACTTGAAAAGAAGCTTATCTTCTCCTACCATTTCAGCAACAATGACTTTCCTAGGAATTCCTTTCCCTATCAGTTCAGCTAATGATTCTTCATAGTATAAGAAATCACTATTGGGAGACACCACTTTTGAGTAAAAATAAAAAATCCATTAATGTAGAACCCTCAATCATTAAACCTATTCAGCAGAGGAGAAGTTCACACTTACTCCATTTACTCTAGAAATCAGTCAGTTCTCATCCTTAGACTGCTCAAACTTGAGGTACTCATAAAATTCCTTTACTAACTTCTGGTAATAGGGTCCATTATTGTTTGAAAAAAATTCAACCCATCCCTGAGCTTCTAGTGCCTTAAGTACTAACGACCAGATCGACAACATCCACTTTGAACTTAACTCCTTCTCAACTACTATTTCCCTCTTGGATAAATGAGGGTTCAACACCTTTGATACTGTTTGTCTTCTGCTACTCGAATCGACTCTAGGTATCTTAGGATTAGGTGCGTCTCCTTCATTAGCAACCGAAGGCCTTTTGACTCTTGCCATCAATCTGGAGAGGTTCAAGGTTTCAGTAGGGGTTTAGGTTCTGAGATTGGGAGAAAAAGCTTTGGAAGATGGTTTGATGTTGATTGAGAAGTGATCTGTGTTTTAATTTTATTATTTAGGGATCAA
This sequence comes from Viscum album, assembly GCA_963277665.1. Taxonomy (NCBI): domain Eukaryota; kingdom Viridiplantae; phylum Streptophyta; class Magnoliopsida; order Santalales; family Viscaceae; genus Viscum; species Viscum album. The sequence goes on from OY728154.1 coordinate 69,636,692, forward strand.
AAAATAAAACAGATAAAATGAATAAGTAATATGAAGAAAAAGTTTCAGATTCTGGATGAGAGCACAAAAATGTAAAGTCCCAGATTCAAGTCATCTATCGGTAAGGAGGCATCAGTAAGGTCTAATGGTGAGGTCCTATCGGTAAGGTCTAATGGTGAGGTTATATCAGTAAGGTCTAACAATGAAGTCTTATCGGTAAGGTCTAATGATGAGGTCTTACCGGTATGGTCTAACGACGAGGTCTTATCAGTAAGGTCTAATAGTGAGGTCTTACCGGTAAGGTCTAACAGTGAGGTCTTATTGGTAAGGTCTAATGGTGAGGTCTTATCGATATGGTCTAATAGTGAGGTCTTATCGATAAGGTCTAACATTGTGGTCTTATCGGTAAGGTTTAACGGTGAGGCCTTATCGGTAAGGTCTAACAGTGAGGTCTTATCGGTAAGGTCTAATAGTGAGGTCTTATCGGTAAGGTCTAACCGTGAGGTATTATTGGTAAGGTCTAATGGTGAGTTCTTATCCTCTTTAACATTTTATCATACCTAACACATGTTTGATGTAATTTAACCTCTCATAATTCAAAGTATTTTTGAATATATCCGCCAATTGGTGTTCAATACCAATGAATTCAAGAGTGATATCACCTCTTTGATAATGATCTCTTAATAAGTGATGTCTTACATCAATATTCTTTGTCCTAGAATGAGATACTAGATTTTTAGATATGTCAATAGCACTTGTGTTGTCACAGTTTACAGAGACATGATTGAAATGATATCCATAGTCTAGTAAAGTGTGTTTCATCCACAGAATTTGAGCACAACAACTACCAACAACTATATCTTCTGATTCAGCAGTAGATAATTCAATAGAATTCTGTTTCTTACTACACCATGATACTAGTGACTTGTCTAAAATGTGACATCTTCCAGAGGTGCTTTTTTTTTCTAACTTACAACCAGCAAAGTCAGCATCCAAATACCTTATAAAATCAAACAACTATCCTCTTGGATAAAATAGTCCTAAATTTATAGTATAATTGAGATATTTATAAATCCTTTTAAAAAAATTTAAATGAGACTATTTGGGATTGGATTGAAAATGAGAACACATGCATACACTGAACATAATTTCAGGTCTGCTAGCAGTAAGATAGAGCAGACTCCCAATCATACCTCGGTAATTGGTTTGATCCACCGATTCACCATTTTCATCAGCATCCAACTTGAAAGTGGTACTCATAGGTGTATCAATACCTTTACTACAATCCAAACCAAAATGTTTCAAAATATCCTTAACATATTTACTTTTATTTAAAACAATACGATCTTTATTTTGAAAAATCTAAAATCCAAGGAAAAATTTAAGTTCTCCCATTAAACTCATTTCAAATTCATTTTGCATTATTTTTGAAAAATCAGTACATAAATAATTTTTAAAAGATCCAAAAATTATATCATCGACATAAATTTGTACTATCAAAACATCTTTATAAATTATTTTAAGGAAGAGAGTAGGATTGGCTATTCCTTTAGTAAAACATTTTGAAATAAGAAAAGAGATGGGCCTATCATACCAAGCTCTTAGAGATTGCTTTAAACCATGTAAATCTTTTGAATGTTTAAAAACATGATTTGGAAAATGGGGATTTGTAAAACCAGGGGGTTGTTTAACAAACAGATCCTCAACTATGTACTCATTTATAAAATCACTTTTAACATCCATTTGATAAAGTTTAAAATTCAGATGAGATGAATAAGAAAGTAATATCTTAATGGCCTCTAACCTAGCTCCAGTTTCAAAGGTCTCCTCATAGTCTATTCCTTCATATTGACTATATCCTCATGCAACAAACCTAGCTTTGTTTCTAACTATATTTGCAGACTCATCAAATTTGTTCCTAAAAACCCATTTAGTGCCTATTGTCAAAGTGTCATTGGTTCTTTCAACTAGTTCCCAAACTTTGTTTCTTTCAAATTGATTTAATTATTCTTGTATATACATCAACCAAAATTCATAATTGATAGCTTCATTAATATTTTTGGGTTCAATCTGTGAAAGAAAAGCTTTATGTTCAACCTGGTTTCTCAGAGAAGCTCTAGTTTGTGTCCCTATATTTAAATCATATACTACAACATCTAAAGGGTGATTCTTGAGAGTTCTAATACCACTAGAAAGAGTTAAACTATAATCCTCATGATTGTTTATAGGTTCAGACTCAACAGGTATAGATTCTAGAAGATTCCCAGAACTGGTTACTTTTACAGGGTGTTCACTATCGTTATCATTAAGGTCCAAAACTGACATATCTTCCTCAACATATTCAAGAGAGGTTTTGGGTTCATGTGGAATAGTCTCATCAAATTTGAAATGAACTAACTCTTCCAAACATTTAGTTTTCTTATTGAATACTCTATAGGATTTACTCATGATTGATTAACCTAGGAAAATCCTTTCATCACTTTTGGAGGCAAACTTTTCAAGATTGTCCTTAGTGTTAAGAATAAAGAATTTGTTGCCAAAAACTCTAAAGTATTTAACCATAGGATTCCTATTGTTCCAAAGTTCATAAGGGGTACTATTAAGAGCATGTCTAATCAAGTATCTATTGATGGTATAAAAAGCTGTATTTACAGCTTCAGCCCAAAAATAAATAGGTAGATTATACTCACTAAGCATAGTTCGAGTAATCTCTTGAAGTTTCCTATTTCTTGTTTCTACGACTCCATTTTTTTTGAGGTGTTCTAGGAGTAGAGAAATTGTGACTATAGCCATTGTGTGAGCAATAAGATTCAAACTTCTGATTTTCAAACTCATGACCATGATCACTTCTCAAGGTCTTAATCCTAAGTCCCGTAATATTTTCTACAGACTTTTGGTATTTGATAAAATAAGAACAAGATTCACTTTTGTGATCCAGAAAGTATACCCAAGTGTACCTAGAAAAAGAATCTACAAGAACATAAACATAGTGCATCCCATTTAAACTTGAAATTCTTGATGGTCTAAACAAGTCCATGTGAACCAACTCAAGTGGTTGAGAAGTAGAAACTTTTTTATTTAGTTTGAAAGAAACTTTGTGTTGTTTTCCCTTTTGACAAGGATTACACACTTTGTTTAGAGGGAATTCCAATTTAGGTAGGCCTCTAACTAAAACTTTCCTAATCAGTTTCCTAAGTGAGTGAACATTGCAGTGTCCTAGTCTTCTGTGCCACAAATAGGATTCCTTATGAAACACTTTTAAACAAGAAACATTTTTCTTAGCTAAATAATCTAAATCAATATAAAATACATTATCATTTATAAGAGTAGTAAATATTAAATAATATTCAGAATTAAAAACATTACATGCATCATTTTCAAACATGACATTAAAACCGTCATCACACAAATGAGAGATACTCAGCAGATTGTATTTTAACCCATCAACAAAAAGTACTTTTGAAATTAATACAGCATTAGGGTTACCAATCTGGACTAAGATGAAAATATTCTATTTAGTATTATCACCAAAAGTTACATGTCCACCATAAAATTTGATTAGGCTCCTGAAGCATGAGTAGTATCTTGTCATATGTCTTGAACATCCATTTTCCAAGTACCAAAGAGTTTTACAGGAACTCCTTAGATAATTTTCCTGCAAAATAGATTAAGTGCAATGTAAATTTGGTACCCAGATTTTCTTGGGTCCAGAGAGGTTAGAAAGTACAAATTTGTGAACCCATACTTGTCTCATAGATTTCCTATAATCAGCAGATATATTTTGAGACCTAAACACTTTGTTTGATACTTTAGTGAATTGTTTTTCAAGAAATGGTCCAAAACTTGAACTAGATGTGAATTGTCTAAATTTTTGAATAAATTTAGTTTTAATGATCCTTCTCTGTATTGGTTGATATCCTAGACCAGTTGTATATTTTGGGGCAATCTGTTTTCCTAGAAACTGAGTCAAGGTATCTCTACCGGCAGTCAACTTCTCAAGATCTCTCTTTAATTTCTCATTTGATAATTTGAGTTCAGTTATTTCTTTTAACACCTGGGCACACTTTTATTTTTCAATATCCAAATCAGACTTATAATTTTCATTTAAAGCATGTTATCTCTAATGATTTATATTTATCCTTGAGCTCATTAAAGGTATCCTCAAACATTTCACAGTATTAAAATAATTCATCCTTAGTCATATCTTCATCATTATGTTACTCACTCTTATTCCTATAATAATAGGCTTTATATATAGGAGAATTAAGTGTTACCTCAGATGTTTCTATCATGAAACATAAGTTGGAATGATTGTTCTTTTCAATATCAGAAGCATCTGATCCACTATAGCTATCTTCTGAAGCACTTTAAGTATCTTTAATAGCCTTTTTATAACCCTTACCCTTATCTTCATATTTATTCTTAAATTTTAGATTGGGGATGTTTTCCTTCACATGACCTTTTCATTTTCACTCATAGAAAATTATTTCATTGGAGTTGTCATTCCATTTTATGTCTTTCTTCCACTATCCTTCACAATCATAATTTCCATTGTAGTTTGAATTCATAAAGAATTTCTTCTTTTGGTAGAACTTTTTTAACCTTCTTGCCAGATGAGCCATCACCTCATCACTGTCAGAGTATGAGTCTTCACTTGTGGAAGTATATACAGGAACTTGAACTTTTTCTTTGTATTTTCTCTTTGAGGTAGTAGTCTTGAATGCTACTGACTTATTCCATGGTTCTTAATCTACTTATTGATCCACCTTAAGCTCTTATTCATACATCATAAGCTTTCCAATTAGTTCCTTTACTGGTATCTTGCTTCTGTCACAAGATTCTTGAATAGAAACAGAAGTTCCCCTCCATATATAAGGTAGGAATCAAAGCTGTCTCATGATTTGGTCCTTGCTGTCCACTAGTTTTCCAAGCAGACACTTGGTGTTCACTATTTAATTGAACCTGAGATACATTTCAGATATAGGTTTATCAGAATTCATTTTAAAATTATCATATTTAATAGTGTATGTATTTAATCTCATTTATTTGACATTGGTTGTTCCCTCATGAGAAACGAATAAAGTATCCCAAATTTCATATGCAGTTTTGCAAGTAGATATTCTATTGAATTAATCATCACCTAGAGAATAGTACAAGGCATTCATTTCTTTAGAGTTATTATTATATGTGGATTTAGTCAACTGAGACCATGTATCCCTAGAAGTAGCAGACAATACATGTTGTTCTTCAGTTGTGTCCCAGATTTCAGGTCCCATGCTCTCTAGATACATTTTAATTTTTAATTTCCACTGAGCATAGTTATCACCATTAAAGAAAGGTGTCCTATTAGTAGTAGCACCCTCAACTCTATTTTCCATGGTTCCTTAGAATTTAAAGAACTAAAAATTTAGATATGAAAGAAATTTTAATATATTTAAGATACAAATAAAATAACAGTTAAAGAATTTGGCAGGTTTCAAAACATTTTAGGTAGTAGAAAAACAGACTAAACCTTCCTTTGATACCAAATGTTGGTCGGAGTGGATACTCAAGAGGGGGGGGGGGGGGGTGAATTGAGTTCCAATTAAAATTTTTGTAAAAAAAAACTTTGTTATAAAAATCCCCAATTTAAAGCAGCTCAGTCAATTAAGGCAGTAGAGATATAAATGTTTAATTGGTAAAAAAGTTTCTCTAAGGCTGATTAGTCCTCAGTTTAATCAATGCAACCACTAATTCAACTTTTGAAATAGGTTTACTAAATTAAGAATATGTACACACTAACCAAAACAAACTATCAGAGTGAATGTAAAAACAGTTTTCTATCTTTGAAAAATATAAGAAGAGGATAAAATAAAACAGAGTATATGAGGATTAGCACAACAATATAAACAAGAGGCTCAGTCTCAAGATGAGACCTAATCCTCTCCACTTGGTGATCACCAACCACCAAGCAGTTTATATTATCAATAAACTTGATACACAGACTATATCGAGCTTTAAAATAGTTTTCACAAACTATCCAGGGTTCACACCCTCTACCACTATTCTTCGTGGGAAAGACAAACAACACAGACCACACACGGTCTCTTCCACAGTTTTACGTGGGAACAAAATTTAAGGGAGGTTTGATGTAAGGATATTCAATATCCTCCAGTTCTAGCACATGAGACAGTGTATGAAGTAGGCAAACACACTTCTTAGAAATGTAAAAAAGAAAGAAACACAATAGAGAAATTATGATGAGATAGTGTTTAGAAGGCTCTATGTGTTTGTAGTTTATCTCCTGACTCATTGAAGAATTTGAAGCTTGTGTCTATCTCTAGAAGTTGTCTTCAAAACATAGTGTTGCAACTCCAGGTACTGGCTTTTAGAAATTGAGCGTTCTGCTTATTGAGTTGATTGAAAGTTTATGAAACACATAAGGCAACCTAAAGGTGTTTTTCCCGAAATGATCTTATTTTAGTTTCAAGGGTTTGCAGTGAAGGTTCTCAAAAAAAGTTTCTTCCTTACTCTTCAGTATTTTCTTCATTATGTATTCGACTTGTGAACTTCACTATCTCTTTTTGTTTTTCTCTGTGCCTCTATATATAAGTTATTTTTATTCGATCTTTTTATTTCGTATTTGAGGTCCGAAAATAGGAGTATGTACATCATGTGAAATCTTTCTTGTACTTTGTATTGTCAATATATGGTCTCCAGATATGTCTACAACAAATATTAATCAAGTCAGAAGAATTAATGTTAGAAAATATGACCGCTAGAATAATATCAGGAATTTGACAAAGGGTATCTGTAGACTGGTAATGGCAGCCTTCGCATTGGTATGCTTCAACGGCAGGTGAACATTGGAAAACTACAACTGTAACCTTCCATTGGTAACCTTCAGTGGCGACCTTAAATGGTAGGCTTGCATCAGTGAACTTGTAATGATGACCATGTATCAGTTTCCCTATATCAGTGACCTTTGTATCGGTGACCTTGTATCAGTGACCTTTGTAGCGGTAACCATGTATTAGTGACCTTTGTATCAGTGACCTTGTATCGGTGACCTTTGTAATTAGATAAATTCTACACTATAAGATTAACCAATCAAGCAGTGAGATTGAGAGTATATGAATATTACTCTATAGAAACATGAAACATTAATGAAACATAATTAGAATAGAATGAAAACATGGTTCTCACTTAAATGAAAACAAGATTTGGGATTATCAAAACATGATTTGAGATTATCAAAATAGGTGAATCCAACATTATCTATTCTCATTTTCTATTAATAGACACTAGGAAAAGTCACTTATGGTGGTTCTTATCAAAGAATCCCCATCCACCTTCTAATTAAGGATATGATTCTAGAACTACTTGACTCGGGGTAATAAAAACCTAACACCTACTTATGGTCATAAAGAATATTTAATCTCTATTATTTCTATTCCATTTATATTTATTTTATTTTACTTTCTTATTTTTCCCTTACTTTCTTGTAGTTTTGAAGTGGTAGTAGATATGATCTTAAATCAAAGCTTCCACTAAAAAATAAATCATGTTGTGTCTATGCTTTTATTTATTTTATTCTCCAAAAAATTTAAATATTACCTGAAATATATCATGATCTTATTTGAACTAAAATTAGGGAAATAATTGGAATACGTGTGTGGATAGAACTTATATAGTTTAGGATTTTCAAATTTGTGTGTCTTTTTTAAAATTTTGTGTGTGTTTCTTTTTCTTTTTTCAATTTTAGTATGTTTTTGAAACTTGTGAGATCAAATTATTATATTTTCTATTTTTGAAACATCTTTAAATGAGTGAACCAACTTATCCTAGGAAACTAAGCTTAAATGAATACTAAAAATGACTTTATTTTAAGTTCAAAATTTTGGGAATTTTATAGAAGGAATTTTGAATTTATAATTCAATGACACATATCACTATCTAAATTTTCAAAATATTCATCAAATGAGGATACTGAATCTTTTTGACATATTCTTCACTTTCACTTCACTTCTTGAGTGAACCAAACCATGCTTGATTAAATAAAATTTGATTTATTTCTTTCAAAACTTGATAGTTTGAGGTAGCTATGTTTAAAATGATTAAGACATTTTTTGGTTTTAAAATCCACCCTTTTAAAAACAATCCTTTTTATTTATTCTTAAATTTAAATTTAATTTTTTGTAACCTTAGTAGTTATGAACAATATATTTATTTAGGCACATTACAAGCCACTTTTCTCTATCTAACCTGCTCTGAAAATGAAATTTCAAGATTAATTTAATATTAAGTGTGGGGGGGGGGATATTTTTTAGTGTGATACATACTTTGGTTCTACTATTTTAGGATAAGTAAAGTTTAAAGATATGTATTTATTAATTAAAAATTTATTTCACTAATTTTTTTTTCCATAATGATGCTTTTGAGTAGATTTTTGAATTTTTTTTGAAACTTTTATTGTGATAGAAATGTTAGAAAAATCAAAGAAAAATCAGTTTTATAAAGCTTAAAAGATATATTATCATTGTAATGAAGTTATATAAATTATAACCACTTTTTGGAACTCAAAATAAGCCTCACTACCTTCAAAAATTGTAATACCCCAAGCTTCCACAGTACACTTCTCTTTGAATAATACAATAGCTTGCGTTGTTCGCAGCTCTGAGTTCTAGCACACCACGACCAATCAAACTAGCCATTTAAAAAGTAGTTATGAATTGTAATACCCAATTTTTAAAATTTTATAAATTTTATATTTAAAAATGGAATTTGTTTTTGGATTTAGAATATCAAAATTAGCTCAGGGTGATTTTTTGGTATTTTTTTTGAAAACTTTCAATTTTTGATGAATAGTGAAAAACACTACGTTATTGTTTAAAACCGACTTTTTATATAAATAATTATTTTTAATTTAAATTTATTTTACAGTAAAAATAGATAAATAATACCTATATTAGTCCAATATAATTAATTGGAGTCATTCTATGGTAATATTAGATATATAAAATTTAATTGAACTTTTTAACGTCTTTTACCCACCTTCTTGGCACTTTTACAAATCTACATAAAATGTAATTTTATTGCTTTTGTGAATTGAATTTAAAAAATCTGACAGAAAAAGTTGTCATTAGTAAGTAAAATGTGGTTCAATAGGATGAAAATAATTTTTTGTGAATAGTAAATTTTGAATTTTATTTACCACGATTAAAAGTAAATAGGGTAATTAAAGGTAAAAATAATATTATAATAATATAAAATTACCCCAACACATGTCATAATTCTATTGGTTAAGTTTTGTTTGACCAAAATCAACCTTAGGACAAAAATATGATCCTTCTTTATCCACTTGGGTTAGATTAGGACATTTATTATATTTTATTTAAAGAAGAGTTAAAAGTGTTAAATTCAAATTTTAATAAATACATAATTTTTAATATAGGGTTATACATAAGATAAATTTGACTATAAATATTAATTAAAAATATAAAATTATTTACTACATCATGGTATTTTTTTATAATTTTTAGACATTAAATAATTAAATTTATTTATGGCACAATGATGATGTAGTAATTACCTTATTAACAAAAGATTAAAATAATTGATATTATAAATATTAAAATAAATGTAAATTAAAACTTTTGATGACATACATGAATTTTATAGGTAAATATGACATGTTATGGCTAATTCAATGTATTTTGTTCTAAGGAATCAAGTTTTTATGACTTAAAAAAACCAAATACTAAATATTATCAAAATTGACATAAATGAGTTTTTAAAACAAATACTATTTTATTAAATTATATAATATTCCTAAAAAACTAATATTTCTCCAAATGAATTATTTAATGTTACATATGTCATTATTGAACCACTTGAGGTTCTCATGGAATTTTATTGTAATTATATTAACCATGTAGTATAAAAATACAAGAAGACATGGTAAAAGTTAAACTATTTAACTAAGGGTTAAATCTAAAAGATAAGGTTAATATGGTGACCTAAACATGTGTAAAACCTATTTTTTGAGAGGATTTTGACCCATACCCATATTATCCTCGTAATAAATCAATTTTGAGTTATTAGAAACTGAAAATAACTTTATAATAAATTAATATTTTAAGTTTTTCCTAAAATGCCCCTCACCTGTCTTATAAAAGTGTACTTCCCATTCTCTTAAATTCACACCGACAAAACCATTTGGATCAGCCAAAACCTACTCAAATATTCTAACAAATACCCTTAGTTCATCCTATAGGCCTTACTTTTATTAGAAATCCAACTTAAGGATCCCTTTTGTTCAAATCAAAAGGAAGCACCCGAATAAGAGGTAATTATTTTATCACCTTTTTCAAAGTTCTTTTCTTCTTCCACTTCCTATTTCTTTGTTGTTTCCATAATAAAATAATAAATCAAATATAATATACATAATAATATGTTATTATAAATATGGTATAACCATATTCATTATTCTATCCATCCTATGAATGAAAAAGTCACCATACGTGCGTACATACGACTTATCATCTCCACGTCGTGGTGTTGTTTGTTATTCAACAATTCATTATTTTTTGGATGGGTATAATAATGAGTATAATTGATGTAAATAATAAACATAAAATGTTAATGATTATTTATATAAAATAAACCATCCAATTACATATGATTTCACCATCAATAGAATTATATTGTTGCTCGTGCGTACGTATGACTTGCCGTCTCCACGACGCGATGAGATTCGTTCCGCATCGTAACCATTCAAGAATAATTTTCATTTTATGATTAAAAATAATTTTTAAGAAATTAATATAATTATGTATATTAATCAAATACATCCTATCCATAATAAACACTACTTACGTAACAAAATATATAAAGGAAAATGAATCAGTTAACCCCCAAAACAATGATACTACTGAAATATTATTAACAAAGAAATATTAGAGGATAATATATGATATCATATTTATGTATGTGGTTATTTGATACTTAATAAAAATGATTTAACCATTATAAAATAGGTTAAGGTACCCTCAACCAAGTAAAAGTACAAGTTAAGGGTTAATTTTACAATCTCTTTATTATCCGAGGTTGTTTATACGTAAGTATCTACTGTGGCTTCTTTATCATCCACATCCATGTTTCTTAAAAATGTATTTAAATTTTTTTTTACTATTTTCTATATTATGGGTTAAGGTCATTTATACACTTGTTTTACTTTTTATAAAATATTTTTGAAGGAATATGTCTGTCGTTTTCCAAATGAGGTCCTTTATGACCTTTTTGACAAATTAAGGAAAGAATGTTTTTTAACTTATTTGGAGGGTGTAGCTATTTTATACCATTATAACACATTTGAAGAATCCATTAAAATATTATAATAATATTTTCAAAAAAAAATTTCTTTTAAAATTATGTGACTTTTAAATGATTTTGAGGTAGAAGAGATATTTCTCACAAATAGTTTTTGGATTGATTTCATCTATGTCAACATCTATTGTTGGATTTTATGTTTAGTTGAAATTGATTTATTATGATACAATATTCCTTATTTTATTTATATATTTATGATATCTTTGACTGTGGATGTGCTATTTTTATGTCATTAATGGTTTATGGTTAAAGTATTAACATTTCATATGCTAGTTTAATACAAATGTGTATGTTATGTTTCACCCTTTTCACATGAGGAATGCATCGAACATAGTAAGTGACGGACAGGGCCCACTATAGTCCCTCGATGCGTCAGTAGGTATCATGAGACAAGGTAGTGTATTGGAATATAGCCTTGAATTTTTTTTTATTTTTAGTATTGGCACAAGGCCTTGACTATGTGGTTATGATGTCCAACATTATGCATTCTATCATTATGAAATTAGATATTTATATTACATGTGATTATTAATCTAGTAGAATATCCATGTGAATAAGTAAATGGAATTATTTGATTTATCTTTTCCATATTATACTGAAGTTTATGTTTAAAAGGCTTGTGTTTTAGTCTTATACATTGGATCAAATTTTTATGCTTATTTATGTTAGTTTCTGCTATATTGTTATCCTTACTGATCATCTGAGCTCACCCATTTCTTATGTTTTATTTTTACCAGGATTCAAAGAAGTATATTATGACTGACCTGCAGGTATAGACTAAGGGATATGAATGTGTTCAAAGGAGAAAAAATGTTTTTGTTTTTCATTTCATAATGTAATGTAAAACTTATGTATGTATCTAGTACTTCCAAGGCTACTAAACCGATCGGTATTTTGGGACTTTATCTCTTGTGATCATGACAATGTTTTGTAATAATTCACCGACACTAGGTAACTAGGATTAGGGAGTTACAATTGGTATGAAAGGAAGTTTAGTACAAACCTTAGTGTTTGACTCACCTATTTTGATAATCCAAAATCATGTTTAATTATATAATGGGTTAGTTGTTTGAATTTTTTTTTCAATCTATTTTAATCTCATGACTTTACTAGAATCAGTTGACAACATAAAAATTTCTAAGTCAAAGGTCACTGTTGAAGGTTACTGGTAAGAGGTCAATGTTTTTTTCTTTGGGTCACTATCACGGTCACCATTTACTAACCTACAACTGAACCTTACTGCTTGAATTCACTAGTGAAAAGGTCACCGATGAAGACCCTACTGATGAAGGTTACTGTTATAAGAGTTACAGTTATAAAGTTACTGTTGGAAGTCACCAGTGCAAGGTCACTGTTGTAAATCCTATTTTTGGAATACTTAACCAAGTATACTATTGGACAAGTCTACTATTGGACAAGTCTACTGTTGGTGAAGTCTACTGTTGGAAAATTCTACCGCTAGACAAGTCTACCGTTAGTGAAGTCTATAGTTGGTAAAGTCTACCATTGGAAAAGTCTACCACTGGAAAAGTCTACCATTAGGAAAGTCTACAGTTGGTGAAGTCTACCATTGGAAAATACTACCGTTAACAAAGTCTACCGTTAGTGAAGTCTACCATTGGACAAGCCTACCATTGACGAAGCCTACCACTGAATACACCTACTGTTAGAAGTCTACTGCTGATTAAGCTTGCTGTTGAAGATGCTACCGATTGATAGGCTACTGTTACCAGTCTACTGATAACATATTATATACTTTATCCATTTTCTTAATATATTCATAACGGTCATATTGTGCTAACTTTAATGATTCTGACTTAATTAATTCTTATTGTAGACATATCTGGAGACCATATCTCGATAGTAAGAGGTACGAGAATGATTTCACGTGATGTACGTACTCCCATTTTCAGACCTCAAATATGAAAGAAAAAGACAAAAGAAAAAGAAGATATGTATAGGGGCACAAAGAAAAACAAAAAATGAAGGGAGTGATGTTCACAAGTCAGATGCAGAACAAGAAGAAGAATACTCCAGTGCATATACTAAAAATCCAAAAAGATTCACAAAGATCTTTTTGAAGAACATACTCAAGGCTGTCCTGATGAGCTTCATCAACTCCCTTATACCAAGAAGTTGAACATATCAGTGCCTGGAAGCTAGTACCTAAAAGTTGTGACACTCTGTTTTTGGAGGAAACTTTCAAAGAAGAACAAAACCATCATTTCCTCAACTCCAAGAAGTCTATAGCTGATATTCAAACACACAAAGAATTCTAAACTCCATCCTAATTTCTCTGTCTCTACTATGTTCCTTATTTTACATTTCTGAGTTGTGTGTGTTTGTTACACACACACTGTCTCCTGTACTTTAACTGGATGATACTGAAAATCCTCACTCAAAACTCTATCACCCTTGTTTTCCCATGCATAACTTTGGAAGAAGCCTTGTGTGGCTTGGTTGCTTGTTTTGCCACGAATAACTGTGGAAGAATCCTTGTGTGTCTTGGTTACATGTTTTCCCACGCATAACTTTGGTAGAGGTTGTAGAACCTGGATAGTTTTTAAAAAATATTATAAACCCCAATACAGGTTGTGTATTAAGTTTATTTATACAAACTGCTTGGTGGAAGGTGATCACCAAGTGGAGAGGATTAGGTCTCGGCTTGAGACTAAACCTCTTGTTTATATTGTTGTGATAATCCTAATATACTCTTTTATTTTATCTGCTACTAATATTTTTCAAAGACACAAAACTATTTTTACATTCACTATGATAGTTAGTTTTGGTTAGTGTGTATATGTGCTTAATTTAGTAAACCTGTTTCAAAAAATGAATTAGTGTTTACATTGATTCAATTGAGGACTAATCAAACTTAGAGAAACTTTTTGAGAAATTAAACACTTATATCTCTACTGCCTTAATTGACTAGGTTGTTCTGAATTGGGGGATTTTAATCATAAAGTTTTTAACAGAAATTTTAATTAGAACTCTATTCACCCCCTCTTGAGTATCCACTCCGACCAACATTTGGTATTAGAGGATTTTATTTTCAAGTGTTCAAATTATTTTCAACTGTGATTTTATTTTTATCTTAAAGATCTTAAATTTTTTTTCATATCTAAATTTTCATTTCTTTAAATTCTAAGTAACTATGGAAACTAAAGTTGAGGGTGATGCTACTAACATGCCACATTTCTTTAATGGTAACAACTATGATCAGTAGAAATTAAAAAAAAATGTTTCTAGAGAGCATGGGACATGAAATCAGGGACACAATTGAAGAAAAACATGTATTGCCTACTACTACTAGGGATACATGGTCTTAGTTGACTAAATCCACATATAATAATAACTGTAAAGTAATGAATGCCTTGTACTGTTCTCTAGGTGATGAGAAATTCAATAGAATATCTGCTTGTAAAACAACATATGAAATTTGGGATACATTATCTATCTCTCATGAGGGAAAAACTAATGTTAAAGAATTGAGATTAAATACATACACTATTAAATATGATAATTTTAAAATGAACCCTGATGAACCTATATCTGAAATGTATCTCAGGTTCAATGAAATAATGAACACCATGAGTCTTCTTGGGAAACTAGTGGACCTCAAGGACTAAATCATGAGATTGCTTCAATGAATACCTGACAGATGGAGGGGAAATTCTGTTTCTATTTGAGAATCTTGTGACATATGCAAAATTCCAGTGAAAGAGATAATTGGAAAACTTATGATTTACGAAGAAGAGCTTAAGGTGAATCATGAAGTAGATGAGGAACCAAGGAAGAATTTAGTAGCATTCAAGACTTCAACCTCAAATAGAAAAGTAAAAGAAAAGGTTCAAGATCCTGTAGACAGTTCCATTAGTGAAGAGTCAGATTTAGACAGTGATGAAAAGATGGCTCATCTTCCTAGATAGTTAAAAAAGTTCTACCGAAATAAGAAATTCTTTAGAAAGTCAAACTATAAGGGAAAGTATGATAGTAAAGGACAATGGAAGAAAGACAGAAAATGGAATGAAAACTCAAATGAAATAATCTGTTATGAGTGCAAATGAAAAGGTCATGTGAAGACAGACTGCCCCAAGATAAAATTTAAGAAGAAATATGAAGATATGGGAAAAGGATATAAGAAGGATATGAAAGCCACCTGGAGTGCTTCAGAAGACCGCTCCAGTGGATCCAATGCTTCTGATAGTGAACAGAATAATCATGAGAATTTATGTTTCATGACAAAAAAATCTGAGGTAACACTTAATTCTCCTAGACATAATGCCTTTTATTTTGGTATTAAGAGTGAATCAAATAATGATGAAGATATGACTAAGGATAAATTATTTGAATACTATGAAATGATTGAGGATACCTTTAATGAGCTCAAAGACAAATATAAATCAATAAAGAGTCAACATTATTTAAATTCAAATTATAAGTCTGATCTGGATATTGAGAAAGAAAAATGTGCACAACTATTAAAAGAAAATACTGAACTGAAATTATCAAATTAGCAATTAAAGATAGATCTTGATAAGTTTACTGTAGGTAGAGATACCTTGACTCAGTTTCTAGAGAAATAGATTGCCCCAAAATATACAACTGGTCTAGGATATCAACCAGGATAGAGAAAAATTAGCAAAACCAAATTTGATCCAAAATATGGACAGTTCACTTCTAGTTCCAGTTCTGGACCATCTTTTGAGAGAAAATTTTCTAAAGGACCAAAAAAAGTATTTATTCCTCCGATATGTATGTTTATGTTAGGAAACCTATAAATCCAATATGGGTTCCCAAAGTTTTACTGGCTAACCTCTCTATACCCAAGAAAATCTGGGTACCAAAGTTACCCCATGCCTAACCTGTTTTGCAGGGAAGATTCCTAAAGAGTTCCTATAAGACCTTGTGGTACTTAGACAGTTGATGTTCAAGACATATGACAAGAGATTATTCTTTCTTCAATATCCTAATCAAAGTTGATGTTGGACATGTAACTTTTGGTGATAATTCTAAAGGGAATATCGTTGGCTTAGGCCAGATTGGTAACCCTAATACAATATTAATTTCCAAAGTACTTTTTTGTTGATGGATTAAAGTACAATTTAATTGGTATCTCTTTGTTGTGTGATGATGGTTTTAATGTCAAGTTTGAAAATAATGCATGTAATGTTTTTAATTCCAAAAATTATTTAGTATTCACTACCTGTAGAAATGAAAATTTATATACTGTTGATTTAGATTATTTAGCTAAGAAAAATGTTTCTTGTTTGAATTCTTTTCATAAGGAATCCTAGTTGTGGCACAGAAGATTTGGAAACTACAATGTGCACTCACTTTGGAAACTAACTATGAAAGGTTTTGTTAGAGACTTACCTGAACTGGAATTCTCACTTAACAAAGTGTGTAATTCTTGTCAAAAGGGAAAACATCACAAAGTTTCTTTCAAACCAAATAAAGAAGTTTCTACTTATCAATCGCTTGAGTTGGTTCATATGGAACTGTTTGGTCTTTCAAGAGTTTCAAGTCTAAATGGGAAGCACTGTGTTTATGTTCTTGTAGATGATTTTCCTAGGTACACTTGGGTATACTATCTGGATCAAAAAATCGAAGATTTTTCTTATTTTATCAAATACTCCAAGTCTGTAGAAAATCTTAGTGGACTTAAAATTAAGACCTTGAGAAGTGATCATGACTGTGAGTTTGAAAATCAGGAGTTTGAATCTTATTGCTCACACAATGGCTATAGTCACAATTTCTCTGCTCCTAGAACAACTCAACAGAATGGATTCATGAAAATAAGAAATAAGACACTTCAAGAGATTACCTGAACTATTCTTAGTGAGTATAATCTACCTATTTATTTTTAGGATGAAGCTATAAATACAGCTTGTTATACCATCAATAGAGTCTTAATTAGACCTGTTCTTAAGAATACCCCTTATGAGATTTGGAACAATAGTAAGCCTAAGGTTAATTACTTCAGAGTTTTTGGTTTCAAAGTCTTTATCCTTTACACTAAGGACAATATTGACAAGTTTGCCTCCAAAAGTGATGAAGGAACTTTCCTAGGTTACTCAATCTCGAGTAAAGCCTATATAGTATTCAATAAGAGAACCAAATGTGTGGAAGAGTCAGTTAAGGTCAAATTTTATGAGACTGATCCACAAGAACCCAAAACCTCTCTTGAATATCTTGAGGAAGATATGTCAATTATGGACCTTAATGATAATGATAGTGAACCTCCTGTAAAAGTAACTAGTTCTGAGAATCCTCTAGAATCTGCATCTATTGAGTCTGAACCTGTAAAAAATCATGAGGAGTCTAGTATAACTCTTTCTAGAGGTATTATAACTCTCAATAATAATCTTTTAGATGTTGTAGTAGGTGATTTAAATAGAGGAACACAAACTAGAGCTTCTCTGAGAAACCAGGTTGAACATCAAGTTTTTCTTTCACAACTTGAACCCAAAAGTATTAATTATGCTATCAATGATGAATTTTGGGTGATTTCAATGCAATAAGAATTAAATAAATTTGAAATAAACAAAGTCTGGGAAGTAGTTGAAAGACCCAAGGACACCTTGAAAATAGGTACTAAATGGGTTTTAGGAACAAAGTTTATGAGTCTCTAAATATAGTTAGAAATAAATCTAGGTTAGTTTCACAAGGATATAGTCAAGAGGAAGGAATAGAATATGATGAGACCTTTGCACCTGTAGCTAGGTTAGAGGACATTAGAATACTACTTGCTTATGCAGCTCATCTGAAATTTAAACTTTATTAAATGGATGTTAAAAGTGCTTTTCTGAATGGGTATATAGTTGAGGATGTGTTTGTTGAACAACCACCTGGTTTTACAAATCCCCATTTCCCAGACCATGTTTTTAAACTTTCTAAAGCTTTATATGGTTTAAATCAAGCTCCAAGATCTTGGTATGATATAATTAGTTCCTTTATTATTTCAAAAGGTTTTACTAAAGGAATAGTTGATCCTACTTTTTTTATTAAAAGGATTTCTAAAGATGTTTTAATAGTACAAATTTATATAGATGATATAATTTTTGGATCTTCTAAAAATTCTTTATGTACTGATTTTTCAAAAATAACGCAAAATGAATTTGAAATGAGTTCAATGGGGGAACTTAAATTTTTTCTTGGATTTCAGATTTTTCAAAATAAAAATGGAATTGTCTTAAATCAAAATAAATACATTAAGGATATTATGAAACGTTTTGGTTTGGATAGTAGTAAAGGTAATGATACACCTATGAGTACCACTTATAAGTTGGATGCTGATGAAACCGGTGAACCAGTGGATCAAACCAACTACAGAGGTATGATAGGGAGTTTTCTCTACCTTATTGCTAGCAGACCTGACATTATGTTTAGTGTATGCATGTGTTCTTGTTTTCAAGATAATCCCAAATAATCTCATCTAACTACTGTTAAACGGATTTTAAAATTTCTCAAATATAATCCCAACATAGGATTGTTTTATCCAATAGGACAACAATTTTATTTAATAAGTTATTTGGATGCTGACTTTGCTGGTTGTAAGTTAGATAGAAAAAGCACCTATGGAACATGTCACATGTTAGACAAGTCACTAGTATCATGTTGTAGTAAGAAACATAATTCTATTGCATTATCTACTATCGAAGCTGAATATATAGCTGCTGGTAGTTGTTGTGCTCAAATTATGTGGATGAAACACACTTTACTAGACTATGTATATCAATTAAAATATGTCTCTATAAACCGTGACAACAAAAGTGCTATTAACATCTCTAAAAATCCAGTATCTCATGCTAGGACAAATCATATTGATGTAAGACATCAGTTCTTGAGAGATCATTATCAAAGAGGTGATATCACTCTTGAATTCATCGGCCTGAACCCCAATTGGTGGATATATTCATAAAGCCTATGAATTCTGAGAGGTTAAATTACATCAAACATGAGTTAGGTATGATAAACTGCTGAAACTCACTGTTGCACCTCACTGTTAGAACCTCACCATTGCACCTCACTGTTAGAACCTCACCGTTAAACCTCACTGTTAGAACCTCACCATTTCACCTCACTATTAGAACCTCATTGTTGAAACTCACTGTTAAAACCTCACTGTTACACCTCATTGTTAGAACCTCACCATTGAACCTCACTGTTAGAACCTCACCATTGCACCTCACTGTTAGAACCTCACCATTGCACCTCACTGTTAGAACCTCACTGTTGGACTTTTCCGTTACTTAGTATTTTATGTGGGAATCTGAACCATTTTATTAGTATTATTTTTCCATTTTTTAATCCCTAAACGATAAAATTTTATCACAAAAACATTTTTATCCACTCTCTTCCCCACTCTCAAAAATCTTTAATCCCAACCTTTCCGCTAAACCCTAAAACTTCTTCGAACCTCAATGTCTAGAGTCAAGAGACCTATGGTTGGTGATGAAAATGCACCAAACCGCAATAGATCTCGAGTCGAGCCCAGGGGTGGAAGCAATACTGCAAATAAGTTGGTTAATCAGCATCTGACAAAGAGTGAGATCATACCCGAAAAGGAATTGTGCGAGGAATGGTTGCTTGCGAGCAAATCTTTGGAGCTGGAAGTGATAGAAACTCAAGTCTGGGTGGGGTGCTTTGTAAAAAATAACGATCCTTATTATCCAAATTTAGTCAAAGAATTTTATGAGTTTCTGAGATTTTAGAAGTCTATTAAAGAGAACCGAATGCTATCTAGAATACATGACACTGAGGTAAGATTTTCATCTACTGAGTGGGATGAATGTCTAAGGGTACCTCATGAGGGTATATTTGATTACTACTCTAGAGTGATTCCTCCAGACAAGGAGATTTTGGATATAAGAAATCATTAGAAGAGTTGACAGGAAATGAGGCCTCAAGGAAGTTGATTGCTGCTGAAATGAATGGGGAGGATAGAATTCTGTTCAAGTTTATCTAACATGTGATAAGTCCCAAGAGAGGGGAATTCGCTGTGTTGAAGTATCAGGACATATTAATACTATATTTACTGAAGCATGGAAATAATATCAACCTGTGTAGGTTACTGATGGATCAGTTGGAAGACATGACTAAGCCAAGTTCAAAATAAAATGCTCTATTTCATTCAAAATTGATTTCTGTGATGATGAAGGTTAAGGGTATTGTTGAAGATAAAGAAGAAAATATTGTATCCAAGAACAACTTTTGTATCTCTAAGATAGTCTGCAAGTTCATGAAGATCAGCTGAAATCCCTGGATAAGAGAATGGGTAAATGATAAAGAGAAGATTTATGAGAAGTTTGACCCTATAAATAATCCCTCTAGGACAAAGGATAAGAGTTATCCATGTATGAAGCCTAATGAGGCAGAACCTATATATTCTGATGAAGAAGTAGAGGAGGTTGTGGAACTTGAGAAAGAGGGTACTCCTATAGATGATGGGAGTGATCCTGATCTACCTTCCAGTCCTCTAGTTGGAGTGATAGCTTCTGGAGAGCCCAGTCCTACAAGAGAGTTACCGAGAAGAGAATCTATCCTAATGGACAATGAGATTGAAGAAACCAGTGACGAAGAGTATGATGAGTCTCATATCACTGTTAGAGATACCTCAGAAGAGGAAGAAGTTGCTGAATATGGTCATTCTGACCATAAGTAACATGAGGTTCCTGCTGATAAGGTTAGTGAAGGAGAGGAATTAAGTTTGATTCCTCTTATAGGATTCACTGAAAGGTAAATGAGTGAACAAGAAGAAGAAGGTATACCTTCTTCCCTTGCTATGGAAATTGTGGTTGACTTAGTAGAAGTAGTGGATCACTCTACTGGTGAGTCAGTTGATCAAGAATCAATAACTATTGAGGTTGTAAGTCTGGAATAAGCTGATGTAGTTGTTCAAGAAGTAGATCCAAGTGAGGTGGAGCATCCTATTTCCAAAGGATCAGTATCTGTTGTGCATGAAATTTAAGGGTGGTATGAGGAACCTAGTTTTCAGGTGTTGGGATTAGATTATGATGACTCAGAAGATGAAAGGCCCAATAGAAGACCTTCAGTGCCAAACCTCATTTTTGTACCTCTAGAAAACTCTTTCCCTCAAGACTACGTCAGAAAGGCAGAACTTGTATCCTTGAAATATAACCTACAGATAATGTCTAAGGATAGGTCCTCTGAGATTAAAAAAGCTATTGCTCTAGTTCAGGAGAATTCAACATCTGAGTTATCCAAAATTCAATCTAGCATTCAATCTAATCTGCTACAAGAAGTAAAGTTGTGTCAGAGTCAAATTAGTGAACTGTCAGAGTCTTTCGAGCTTCTAAAGCAATCAGTGGTGAGCTTGAATTCTCTTATGACCTCAAGGGCTCAGGTGGACAAGGATATTCAATATATCAAAGGTGTAGTGCAGTAGATGGTTGATGTCTTTGAGGACTTTAAGAAGTCCATGGAAACACATGTGAAAGGTCAAGATGATGATGTAAAAAAAATGATCAGTGGGCTAACCAAATCTTTTAAAGTGACTGTGGCTTTCACTCTAGCACCTCTGGGTGAATCCGCATCTTCTTCCACCTCTCCTCCAGTTGATATTGAAGCCTTCAGGATAGTTGTTAGAGAAGAAGTGACAAAGCTCTCTGGCACTAGTACCTCAGACTCTCAGGTCATTTCCATTACTAGAGAAATTCGTATGCTTGTGGGAGATTATTTAAGAGAAGCGTCTCAAGATCAGAAGGCCATCAAGGATCAAGTTGACTTCTATTACAAAAGGGTATACACTAAGAATCATAAGGATGGCCACTTTAAGTGCTGTTGGAGAACTTGAGGATTCCACCTGTCATTCAGGCATTTAAGGAACAAGTGAGAAAGCTTTGAGAGATGACTCCTACTTTGGAGAAATTCATGGATAATAAGGATGATTTCATTTCGGCTATGGAAAGAGGAGGTATTATTATCATGGAAATCAGGAATCTTCTGTTACCTTTCCTCCATGTGGACTGTACACCCATCATTGTCCCTCCATCCTTGCCCTCTACCTTCGATGCCTTAGGATCTACCAGTGCTGCACCTATGACGTCTCCTGCTCAAGCCATCATAAGTTTGAACCCTACCATTCCTTAGAGATCTACTCATTACAGGTATACTGATGCTTCTGTTGCAAATCCTTCTACCCTGCTAACTGCCATCCCTCGACCAATCCATCCACCTTCAGATCCTGCATCCTTAGGTTCCAAATCCCAATCTCAAATGGACATTTCTAATGTGGAGTAAGTGTTATTGTATCTTTTGATAGGGATTTTTGTACTACTCTTTGAATAATGCAACGATAGTTCATTAAATATGAATATTCTCTATTGTTTATTATTGTATTTCTTTTTTCTAATCACAAAGGGGGAGAACATACACCCAAAAGTAATTTCATATCCATATCACATTAATCCCTATTACTGCATGTGTGATAAGCTTATATGTAACACCTATTTACTCTATTAACTTATCTTTAATAATCTCATTATTCTTCTAAAGTTTAATGGAATAATTTGTGATTATAAAAAAGGGGGAGATTTTTGGATTAACCTATTTTTATAATCCCAAATCATGTTTAATTATATAATGGGTTAGTTGTTCGAAAATTTATTTCAATATATTTTAATCTCATGACTTTATTGGAATCCGTTTACAGTATAAAAATTTCTAAGTCAAAGGTCACTGTTGAAGGTTACTGCTAAGAGGTCACTATTTTTTTCTTTAGGTCACTGTCACGGTCACCATTGACAAACCTACAGCTGAACCTTACCACTTGAAGTCATTAGTGAAAAGGTCACCGGTGAAGACCTTACTGATGAAGGTTACCATTATAAGAGCTATAGTTATAAAGTTACTATTGGAAGTCACCAGTGCAAGGTCACTGTTGTAAATCCTATTGTTGGAATACTTACCCATGTATACTATTGGACAAGTCTGCTGTTGGACAAGTCTACCATTGGGGAAGTATACAGTTGGTGAATTCTACAGTTGGTGAAGCCTACAGTTGATGAAGTCTACTATTAGTGAAGTCTATAGTTGGTGAAGTCTACTGTTGTAAAAGTATACCGCTGGATAAGTCTACCATTAGTGAAGTCTACAGTTGGTGAAGTCTACCATTGGAAAAACCTACCATTGACGAAGTCTACCATCAGTGAAGTCTACCATTGGAAAAGCCTACCATTTATGAAGCCTACTGCTGAATACTCCTACTATTAGAAGTCTACTGCTGATTAAGATTGCTGCTGAAGATGATACCGATTGACAAGATACTATTACTGGTCTACTGATAACATATCCTATACTTTATCCATTTTCTTAATATATTCATAACAGTCATATTGTGCTAACTTTAATTCTTCTGACTTAATTAATTCTTATTGTAGACATATATGGAGACCATATCTCAATAGTACGAGGTACGAGAAAGATTTCACATGATGTACGTAATCCTATTTTCGGACCTCAAATACGAAATAAAAAGATCGAAGAAAAAGAAGATATATATAGAGGAAAAAGTAAAAACAAAAAAGGAAGGGAGTTAAGTTCACAAGTCGGATGCAGAACAACAAGAAGAGAACTTCATTATATATACTGAAAATCCAAAAATCTTCACAAAGATCTTTTTGAAGAACATACTCAAGGATTTCCTGCTAAGCTTCATCAACGCCCTTATACTAAGAAGTTGAACATCTTAGTACTTGGAAGCTAGTACCTGAAAGTTTCAACACTCTATTTTTGGAGGCAACTTACAGAGAAGAACAAAACCTTAATTTCTTCAACTCCAAGAAGTCCACAGCTGATCTTAAAACACATAGAGAATTCTAAACTCCATCCTAATTTCTCTAGATCAACTGTGTTGCTTATTTTACATTTCTAAGCAGTGTGTGTTTGTTACACACACACTGTCTCCTGTTCTTTAACTGGAGGATACTGAAAATCCTCACTCAAAACTCTCTCACCCTTGTTTTCCCATGCATAACGGTGGAAGAATCCTTGTGTGTCTTGGTTGCTTGTTTTCCCACACATAACTATGGAAGAAGCCTTGTGTGTCTTGGTTGCTTGTTTTCCCATGCATAACTGTGGTAGAGGTTGTAGAACCTGGACAGTTTGTAAAAACTGTTGTAAAACCCGATACAGGTTGTGTATCAATTTATTTATACAAACTTCTTGGTGGAAGGTTATCACCAAGTGGATAGAATTAGGTCTTGTCTTGAGACTGAACCTCTTTTTTATATTATTGTGCTAATAGTCATATACTTTGTTTTATTTTATACAATGCCTATATTTTTCAAAGACACAAAACTATTTTTACATTCACTCTAATAGTTAGTTTTGGTTAGTGTGTATATGTTCTTAATTTAGTAAAATTGTTTCAAAAATTGAATTAGTGTTTACATTGATTCAATTGAGGACTAATCAAACTTAGAGAAACTTTTTGAGAAATTAAAAACTTATATATCTATTGCCTTAATTGACTAGGATGTTATGAATTGGGGGATTTTAATCATAAATTTTTTAACAGAAATTTTAACTGGAACTCAATTCAACCCCCTCTTGAGTATCCACCCCAACCAACACTTAAAAACTAGATTTTTAAAAAACATGATTAGAGAACATTACCCTAAGATAGAATTTGAGGATTAGTATGGAAGAACATCCAAAATTTTTGGTAATGTAGATATTATGTGGGTTTTACAAGAAATATATCCCTGTATGGATAATACAAGTAGACATGGTTCTGGAACAGATGTACCTAGGAGTGAAAAATCTGACAAGGAGTTTCAGGCTTGACCTGGGGTATCTGGGTACATGACAACGGGCCTTAATGCGCACCTAGTTTGACACTCATAGGGGATATGCTTAGGATAATTAAAATTTCCTTTACAAACCATTATGAAATATTTATGAGTAAATACTTCCCCAAATAAGAAATTTTTATGATTATGGATTATATGCATAAATTGTTCAATTTATGTTAGGTATTTTACAAGTTTGGAATTATGCATTGCGATTCATAAACTAATATAGTATATTCCATTTTTTATAAATTTATCCTTGTGAAAATAATGGAAACTTTATCAATACACACAATTCATGTAGGTATTTCCATCATATTAAAGATAATTATAGTAGAGATGGTGATGAAACTGGTGTTGAACAACTTATAACCATACTGGGAAAACTCACTCAAGTTATGAATAATAACCTTACCCATATTAATTACCCTTATCCACAACACAGAGGATCAATGTTAGACTGCTTCATCTAGAAACAACCACCAACATTCAATGGAACTATAAATCCATTTGTAACTAAGCAATGGATAAGTTCCTTAGAGAAAATATTTCATGCTTTGGGGAGTAACGAAAGGGAAAAAGTTGTCATGATAGTTTATTGCCTCTGAAGAGATATAGATAAATGGTCGTCCTTAATTCAAAACAAAAAGGAGTATGAAAAAGTATCAAATATGGAATGCAAGGATTTTAAAGATATTTTATTAGAAAAATAATTTCCTTGTGAACACTGAGTGGATATGGAAATTCAATTTCTAAGTATGAGGAAAAAGGAGGATGAGAATGTCGTAAAGTATGAGGATAACTTTACAAGGTTATCAAGGCATGGTGCATATTATATATGTAATCCAAGAGGTAAGACTGATCTATTCTTTGATGGGTTAAAACCATTTCTCCGATGAGCATTAGTCTCACAATCCTTCATGTCATACGAAGATATTGTATCATGTGCTATCAAGACAGAAAAGGAATTATCTAAGTCTTATGAATTTAAAGTGAATAAAGAGAAGAAGAGATCTACTAATAACTCTAGAAAAGGAAGTAAGGGGAAGAATAGAAAAGTTGAATTTCCACCCTATAGTAAATGTGGGAAGAAACACCCTAGTACTTTCCTAAAAGGAATGAGAGTTTGTTACCAGTGTGGAGAAAAAGGCCACCAAGATCATGAATGAAATGAGAATAATGATGACACCAATGTTCAATGATATAATTGTAAACATTATCCAAATTATTTTCCTAAGAATCAAGGAAATTTTCCCATAAAAATCAAAGAGATAAAGGTCAAGATTATGTGACCACTACTGCTGATGTTGATGTTTCTAATGATGTGGTGTCGGGTACTTTATTCATTTCCTCAAAATTAGACAATGCTTTATTTGATTCTAGATCATCGCATTCTTTCATATCTTTCTAGTTTTCTAATAAAATTAGTTACTTCCAATTTGACTTAACAAGGGAGTTATCCATCATGACTTATAAGAGAAGTATTATAGAAACAATGTTTTGTCAATCAGTTACCATTATGGAATATAAACATTCTTTATCTACTGATCTTATTGTCATAGCCATTATTGAATTTGATATAATCCTTAGTATGTATTGGATTTTAGACCATGATGAAAAAATTTATTGTAAGAAGAAGGAGGTTAATTTTTTTTGATGATGATAAGAAATCCCTTATCTTTAGAGCAGAAACATCACCATATGATTTTCATCTAGATCCACCATTTGTAACTCTAATAAATTAAATTATTGGAAAGGAAGGGAGTGAAATAACTATGGGTGAGTAAAGGAATTTTCAAATAGAGAATGTACCTATTGTTCAAGAATATGTTGATGTATTTCTAGAGGATTTACCTGGACATCCTTCAGAATGGGAAATTGAGTTTTCCATTGACTTAATTCCTGGTTCCAGGACCATATCAAAGACCCCTTATAGAATGGACACTGTGGAATTAGTGGAAATAAAGAAAAAACTATAGGAATTGAGTAATAAAGGATTTATTCGCCCTAGTGTTTCTCTTTGTGGATCCCCAGTTCTTTTTGATAAGAATAAATATGGATATATGAGGTTGTGTAATGACTACCGGGAGATCAATGTGATAACAATAAAGAACAAGTATCCCCTAACTCTCATTGATGATTTATTTGATCAAATTCACAGAGATCCATATTTTTCAAAGATTTACCTTTGATCTGGATATCATCAGTTGTGCTTGAGGAAAGAAGACATTCCAAATACATCATTTTAAACCAGGTATGGGCATTACGAGTTCAAAATAACACCTTTTGGACTGACTAATGCGCCCTATATTTTCATGGATCTAATGAATAGAGTTTTCAAGGAATATCTTGATGATTTTGTAGTGGTATTTATTTATTATATCTTGGTATACTCTAAAATCTACGAAGATCATAAAAATAACTTTCACACTATTCTAAAAACTCTTAGAAGAAATGAATTATATGGGAAGTTTATTAAGTGTGAATTCTAGGTTTAAGAAATTTATTTTCTTGGCCATATTGTCTCTAAATATGGAATCTCTTTTGATCCTTCAAATACAATGGAAATCCAAGAATGGACAACACTGATGAGTATAATTTAGGTACACATTTTTATTGGTTTAGTAGGTTAATATTGACATTTCGTCCAGAATTTTGACCGATTGGCTAACCCACTAACCAAGATCACATGTAAAGGGGTTAAATTTGTTTGTAAATAAGAGTGTGAATAATGTTTTGAGTAATTTAAGAGAAGATTAGTCAATTCCACTATCTTGAATCTACCATCGGGGAATGATGGGTTTGTTATTTATAGTGATGCTTCAAAGAAAGGACTTGGTTGTATCCTTATGCAGAATGATGGAGTTATTTCCTATGCACCATAGCAGCTAAAAATTCATGAACAAAAATATCCCACTCATGATATTGAGTTAACATCTCTAATATTTTCTCTGAAGATATGGAGACACTATCTCTATGGTGAAAAAATGTGAGATATATATTGATCAAAAGAGTTTGGAGTATATTTTATCATGGAAATAACTCAACATGAGGCAAAGGCGATGGCTTTAACTACTCAAGGATTATTATTTCATAATACAATACCACTTGGGAAAGGAAAATAAGGTGGACAATTATTTGAGCATAAAGGATCATGGAGTTCTAAACAAGATGAGAGTTGAAAGGGATCCTATGTTCATGGATCTAGTAAAGATGGGTATGGGAATAATCATGGAAGGTGAAACATCAATATTTTTTCAAATGGTTTCCAAACCATCTTTATTAGAAAGTATAAAAAGTTTTCAGACTGACGATGAGTATTTTTAAATGAAAATTAAAGCTGTGAATGATGGGAGTCTGGTTGACTTCATATATGAAGATGGAATTTTGAAATTTGGGAAGAGGCTTTGTGTTCTCGATATAATTGATCTAAAAAGGTAAATATTGGGTGATTATTATAGCTCAAATTTCTCTATACACCATGGTAGAACTAATATGTATAGATATTTGAAGGAACATTTTTGGTGGGACAACATGAAGAGGGAGATTCCTGATTATGTGTCAAGATGTATGGTTTGTTAATAGGTGAAGGCTGGAAGACAACTACCTAGAGGATTCATGCAACCTCTTCCCATACCCGAGTGGAAATGGGATGATATTATGATGGACTTTTTCATGGGGATACCAAAGACTCCTAGATGGAGTGATTCAATATGGGTCATTGTTGATCGTCATACCAAGACAACAAATTTTCTTGCTATAAGAGAAGATTTACCACATGAACGTTTAGAGAGACTATATATTAATAAAGTTTTAAGACTTCATGATGTACCTCTATCAATTTTTTCTAATCATAATCCTCATTTTACATCAATATTTTGGAAAAGTCTTAAAAAATCCCTTGATACTGAAATGTTTTTGAGCACTTCCTACCACCCACAAACTGATGGAAAATCAAAACAGACTATTCAAACCTTTGAATACATGTTGAGATCTTGATCACTTGACACTCAAGGAATGTGGGATCCGTATTTACATATGGTATAATTTTACTATAATAATATATTCCATTAAAGTATTCATATGTCACCATATGAAGCATTATATGGAAAGATATGTCGCACACCAACTTGTTGGGATGATGTTGGTGAAAGAAAATTCATAAGATCAGAACTTGTTGAGGAAAAAATTAAAAAGGTGAAGATTATCCAAACCCACATAAAAGCATCTAAAAGTAGGAAAAATATCTATGCTGATAACCGAAGGAAGGATTTGGAATTTCAATTAGGAGATCACATTTTCTTGAAGGTATCTCTATGGAAGGGTGTCATATGATTCAGTAAGAAGGGTAAATTAAGTCCTAGGTACATCGGATCTTTCAAAATTCTATAACAAATTAGAGTTTTAGCTTACCATTTGGAAATGCCTTCGAGTCTCTCCAAAGTTCAGTATATGGTCCACATATCATTGTTGAAAAAATACATGCTAGACCCAACACATGTACTAACCTATAAAGAAATAGTACTAGAACCCGATTTGTCTTATTGCGAAGATCCTATCAAGATTCTTGATACCAGAGAACAAGTGTTGAGAAACTATACGACTCATCTGGTAAAAGTTACTTGAAAAAACCATAAAATTTAAGATGCAACATGGTAATCTGAGGAACTTATGATGAAGAACCACCCGAATCTTTTTACACATTAATATCCTAGAAATTTCGAGGATGAAATTATTTGAAGGAGGAGAGAATGTAACACCCCAAGATTTAACTGTACACTTCTCTTTGAATAATACAATATCTTGCGATGTACATAGATCCAAGTTCTATAAAAGGTGCTGTTGTGGGAACTCTCAAATGAAGTGTGATTTTTTTGGGTACTTGGGTGCAACAGAGTGGGTGAAAATGGTCGTCTCTCAAAGGAGGAAGTAAATTTGAGTACTTATTAATGGTATTTTAAAAATAACATAAAAGGGAATAATTAAAATACTTTAAAGGATGTGGGTTTTTTACTGTTCATAAAACTAAAATAATTTTTCTGGAAGAATATTGCAAAATATTTTTGTTTTTATTTTTGAAATTATGTTCAATTAAAAAGACACAACAAGAAGATTTTTTTTAGACAATATTTAAAATATGTAATCGATCTAACTCTACCACTTAATTTACTTATTAATCATTATAATTTAAATTATTATCCACTTAATTATGATCCCTTAATTTGTTAACCTCTTAACCCTATGAGAATTAACTTTACCACAAATATGAAGAGAATTAAACCCTAGGCTATCTTCGAAACTTGCAATCGCAGCACCCTTCTTTGATTGAAGTTCTAAGGATAGATTTTGGTTAGTGTTAAATTAAGGCACATCTCCATTATATAAAATTAGGATGAATTGAGCTTAGGGATTATATTTAAACTCTAAAAATTTATCATGTGTGGTCTTGTTTTACCGATTAAGTTTGCGCTCTCACAATTTACACAATACTCGACCTCACGTGCTTTTGTATTAATTGTTCAATTGCTTTCTTATTTTATTATAATTTAAAAAATCAATTCATGGATCATAGTAAGTTAATTAAAGTAGCTAAAGTATTTAAAATAACTAAATGAATAGGTTATAATATAGATCGATCACTAAGAGAACTACTCTTCTATGGGCGGTGTGGTCATCGTGGAGACGTTTTGCATGAGCAAAGGATTGAAAGGGTAAAACCCAATATCATCTCTAATCTTGATTCCAACCCAAATAGGATGCATAAAGAAGAAGATAATTGAACAAAACAGAAGAAAATAGAATAAATAAAATAAGAACAAAGAAGTTTATTACACAAATGAAAACATTACAACGTGAAGAAGAGAAGAAGGCTTTGATGAGGGGATCCTTGCTTCAAGAGCTAACCCACTTAAAATGGTTTAAATATTTGAGTGAAACCAATTCTCCTATGCCTTAAATATCCTAATGCACGTTTCAAACCCTCCAAATGAGAAAAACAAAATTTTATTTAGTGGAGGGGAGGCTAGGTTTAAAGATGTTTCAAGTGTGAATGGGAAATCTCGGCCAAATATTTTAATCCAACTTGCACTGCCCATTTGACCTTCAAAACGCATAAACCAACTATTATTAGAGAATAAGTATTTTTTAAAAATTGGGTTGGAGAGATAATTTCAAAATTGGGGCCCATCCAAGCTCGAAAGAAGAAGTTTTGACCCAAATACAGAACCAATGTCCAATTGGGATGGTCCAACCGACCTTTGAATTCATAGTCCATTTAGTCCAACCAAATGCACAATTTATCTCCAATGTAATGAAAAAAAGTTGTATCCCATTAATTCAGGAACACATTTACAAAATTTTAAGCTGAAATAATAAATATTAAAATATTTATCTTTGAAATACTACAGTGCACCATAAAGGGTAATAATGGAATTTCCATCAAATTTTAAAATGAATGATCTAATCCCAAATATTTAATAAATAAACATATTTAACACAATGTGAGGAAATTTTATCATTTATTATCAACAAAATATTCAATAAAAATGTGTTTTATTAACTCCCCCACACTTACCCTTTTGCACTCCTGGGAAAAACCTCATATCACTTATTCTAAAAAATTGTGACAAGTAAACATCAATATCAAATCAAAACAAATTTTAAAACACATATCCTTAAGATACAAAAATTACACACCAAGAATAAAAAGATATCATGACTCATAAAAAACCATTATTTAAAGTTCTCCATTTATATCATTCAATATATTTCCACTTCATTTATCCTCCCATGCACAAAATACTTACCTCACTTGAATTTTCTCTTATTACAAAAATGTCAATTTTTTAGCAATGTCGTTATCATCCAAACTCATACAAGGGTCACCATAGGCTAGATAAATTCCTAAATCTCCACCCTATGTGAGTCAAGGACATATGTTTATCATGAGGACTTTTCAGGGTTGTTTTGTGGATTTTGGTTGGTAGGATTTAGATGTGAAAAATTATGAGGCTGAATGAAGAGGGATTGAATCTTCTTGAAGAAAAATTGCATTAATATAATTTTCACTTAAATATGGTCTCCTAATCAATCCACATATCATCAATTAATCTTCATCATCATGAAAAATAATGTAATTTTCACACCATTCAACATTTCAGAAGCAAAAATTTCAATCTTTTAAAACATGATTTTCTTAAAAGCTCAATATAGGCACAACTTTCTTCCTTTATTAGAAGCTACAGAAAGAAACAACTTCACATATCATGAAAGCTCCAAAAAAGGAACAAATTTCAATATAATTATTTTCTTAAGAAGAAAGAACATCTCTTTAGAATTTAATTTTCCACCCGAAGTATCATAGAATGTGGTAGCACAACACAAGACATCTCCCCCACACTTAAGTTCAACTAGATTAAGAAATTTCACTTCAAGAGTTGGTTGGATAGGGAAAATTGGCTTGTAATGTGGCTAACCTAACAGGTTATTCATGTCTTCTAAGGTCTAAAAGTATTAAATGTTCAAGGTATTCCATTATAAAACGCATTCTTTGAAATAAGGGCTTTAATACCAAACAAATGCCTCAATAATTTTAACATAAGTACCTCAAACCATCATGTTTTGACAGGAATAAATCAAATTCTGGTTAAATCAAGCATGATTTGGTTCTCTCAAGAAGTGAGGTAAATGTATAGAATATGAAAAGAATGATTCAGAAGCCTCATAGGAAAGTGATTTCAAATATAAAGACAATGAGATGTGTCATGGGATTCAAAATTCAGAGTACTTTTCATGAAATTACTAAAGATTTGAACTCAAAACAAAGTTATTTTCAACATTCATTTAAGTTCAGTTTCATGGGAAAAATTTTTTCACTTATTGATATGAATTTCAAAATGGTGATGAGAATCATTTCAGCTCAAGATTTTTAAA
Organism: Viscum album; assembly: GCA_963277665.1. Taxonomy (NCBI): domain Eukaryota; kingdom Viridiplantae; phylum Streptophyta; class Magnoliopsida; order Santalales; family Viscaceae; genus Viscum; species Viscum album. The sequence goes on from OY728154.1 coordinate 69,669,790, forward strand.
AACACACAAAATATTAAAAAACACACAATTTTTTTAAAATAATTGAAAAAAATGAAAACAATTGAAATTACTATACTAAAAGGTTACCTCCCCCACACTTAAAATATTTCATTTTACTCAATGTGAACCCATGAGATGATATATTCAAATGAAATTTATAAATTTAAATAGGAAAAAATAAAAAAGTGAAAGGGTTAGGAACAACCTGATATGCTTAAGTGATAATGGGGTCATGCAGTGCGATGAAATCCACTGCATCAGTAGGAAGTCCCTCAATGTATTTCTTCAAACGTTCCCATTGACTATAAATCTTCTTCCCGTGTCCTTTTGTGTGATCTCCACTACACTATAAGGAAAAACATTAGTCACAATATAAGGACCTAACCACCTGGAATGCAACTTACTAGGCATCAACTTCAGTCATGAACTGTAGAGAAGGACTTTCTATCCAACACGAAACTTCCTTTGTCGGATCATTATATCATGAGATACTTTTGATATTTCCTTGTAGAGTCTTGAGTTCTCATATGAAGACAATCGAATCTCCTCAATCTCTTGAATTTTCAACTTCTTTTGGATTCCAGCTTGTGCCAAATCCATGTTGCATTTCTTTATATCCCAACAAGCCTGATGCTCAAATTCCATGGGGAGATGACACACTTTCCCAAAAACAATCCGAAATGGGGACATACCAATGTGTGTATTGTATGTTGTACTATAAGCCCAAAATGCATCATCCAATTACTTGCTCCAATCTTTCCTATTCAGCTGCACGATTTTCTCCAAAATTTGTTTCAACTCCCTATTTGAAACCTCAACCTGGCCATTTGTTCAAGGGTGGTATAGGGTTGATGTTTTGTGTGTCACCCCATACTTCTAAAGAAAGGAATCCAAATTCCGATTGCAAAAGCGTGTCCCTTGGTCATTGATGATGGCTTTCAGTACTCCAAACCTACAAAAAACCGTGCTTTGACAAAGTCCACAACAACATGAGAATCATTAGTCCTGGTGGCCTTAGCCTCCACCCATTTACTCACACAATCAATGAAAAGAAAAATATATAAGAAAACAAATGAACTAGAAAAAGTAACCACAAAATCAATGCCCCACCCATAAAAAATCTGATAGAATAATATGGGTTGTTGAGGCATCTCATGTCTCCTAGAAATGTTTCCTGTGTGTTGGAAACGTGAGAATGGCTTACAATACACATGAGCATCATGGAATAAGCTAGTCCAATATAATCCAGAGTCTAAAACCTTCCTAGATATTCTTTGGGGTCCAAAGTGTCCACCACAAGAAATTGTATGAAAAAAATGTAAAATAGACTCAAACTCATGATCAGGAACACCGTCCTAATAACCTTGTCACTACACATGCTCCATAGGTATGGATCATATCAAACATAATACAGAGACTCAATTTTTAATTTTTGGACTTGATGTTTCTTTAAATTTCTAGGTATTTCAGATGAAACAAGGCAGTGAACTAAATCTGCATACCAGGGATGCGTACTTAAGATGGAATAAAGATGCTCATCAGGGAAAGTGTCCCGAAGTGGTACCTGGACCAAGGTGGCATCCTCTAGTGTGTGAGTAAGACTAATAATGTGTTCCACCACCAAGTTTTCTGACCCCTTCTTGTACTTTATCTCAATATCAAATTCTCGAAGAAGGATCATCCATCGGATAAGACAGGGCTTTGCATCTGGCTTCTTCAAGAGGTACCTTAGAGCTGCATGGTCAGAAAAAACAACTACTTTAGAACCCAATAAATATGAATGGAATTTATCTAAAGTAAATATGATATCAATAAACTCCTTTTACATGGTAGTGTAGTTTGATTGGGCTGAATCCAATGTCCTTGATGCATAGGTAATCACATGTGAACGTCCCTCCACCCTCTGTGATAAGAAAACTCCAACTAAAAAGTTGGATGCGTCACAAATAACCTCAAAAGGAATGTACCATTGTGGGGGATGTATGATCGGTGGAGTGGTCAGACATTGTTTTAGATCATCAAAGGAATTTCTACAAGAAACATAAAACACAAAATCAGAATCCTTTTGAAGTAATCGTGACATAGGAAGATCAATATTAATAAAATCTTTGATGAAGCTCCGATAAAATCCTGCATTCCCAAATAAAGATCTAACATTACGTACACATGAAGGATATGGTAAGGATGAAATAATGTCTATCTTAGATCTATCAACCTATATCCCATGTTTTGACACTACATTACCTAAGACAATTCCATGATCTACCATGAAATGATACTCTTCAAAGTTCAAGATCTGATTCTTCTCAATACAACAATTCGACACCTTTCCCAAAATACTTAGACATTCATCAAATGAGGATCCATACACTATAAAATCATCCATAAATACCTCCATTCAGGTATCAATAAAATCAAAAAAATACTCACCATGCATCTCTGGAAGGTACCTGGGGCGTTGCAAAGTCCAAATAGCATCCTTCGGTAGGAAAATGTACCAAATAGACAAGTGAATGTTGTATTATCATAATTGTCTGAAGCAATAGAAACCTAAAAATATCCATAAAATCCATCCAAGAAACAATAATGTGTCTTCCCAGCTAGTCTCTCAAGCATTTGATCAATAAATGGGAGGGGTAAATGGTCCTTATGAGTGGACTAATTTAGTTTCCTATAATCAATAAACACATGCCAAATGTTTTGTACCCTTATTGGAACTAACTCATATTTCTAATTTTAACAACTATAACACCACTTTTCTTAGGAACAACCTAAATAGGACTCACCCATTGAGAATATGAAATGGGAAATATTATACCTACCTCAAGTAATTTTTCAACTTCTTTTTTAACAACTTCCAAAAGAGTTGGATTCAGTCTCCATTGTGGATGCTTAACTGGTTTAGCACCATCCTCCAAAAGAATCATATTCATGAAAATAGAGGGGCTAATGCCTGATATGTTAGCCAAGGTCCACCCAATTTCTTTTATGTTCTCCCTCAAAAGATTCAAAAGTTATTATTCATGTTAAAAAGGGATATTGTTAGCAATGATAACATGTAATTTCTCACCACTCAACATGTATGAGTATTTGAGATTTTGTGGCAATGTCTTGAGTTCCAGTGTAGGGGGGTGGTGTATGGATGGAGACATTGAAGGAACTAAAATATGTGAACAAAGAGCATTAGTATTAGAACATAAATCATCAGAATCAGAGAATAAAACATCAAATCCTTCAGCATACTCAACAACCATGTCAAAATCAAAGTTCACTTGATCAAAATCAGAATATGAATCTATTTCAAAATCAAATCTAAGAGAGACTTGTTCATTAGAAATGAGTCTTGAAGTGATCTTATAAATAAAACTAGAACCAATAATCATAATCTCCCTAAGAATAGGACAATAAAATTCCATGGGGTTTTTATTTGGTGGTTCAAAATGGGAGATAAAAAATGTAGAATGATCCTCTAAGGGGTACTTCATGGATTCCATGACATTAAATATCACAACTTCATCTACAAATTCCATGGAAAGTGTACCCTTATTGATATTTATGACATTTTTTACAGTTTTGAGGAAGGGTCTACCTAAGATAATGGGAGCATGTGAACTTACCCGATCTTCCTTCATTTTAAACATGTAGAAATCTACTAGAAAGATCACGTCTCTTACCCAGAAAAGTACATCCTCAAGGACTCCCGCAGGATATGCTGTAGCTCTATTTTCCAACTACACCACTACTCTCATCGGCTTAAACTCACCAACCAGTAAATAAGAGAATACAGAGTGAGGCATCGCATTTATAGAAGCTCCTAAATCACAAAGTGCATCAAAAAATTGTAACTCTTCTATGGTGTGTGGGTTGGTGAATGTCCCAGGATCCTTGCACTTTATTGGAATTTCTATAGTTGGTGTAATGAGTACTGACACATTCCTTCCAAGATTGATCCTTTCATTTCCCTTAAGACCTCTTCGATAGGTAAAAAGTTATTTTAAGAATTTGGCATACCTTGGTATTTGTTTAATGGATTTAAGTAAAGGGGTGTTGATCTCCACAAGCTTGAATGTATCCAAAACATCTTTTTGCATCGCATATTTAGCCATTTTTTTGGTTTGAAGAACTCTATTTGGAAAAGGAAGGGGTTTAGAAGAAATATCTTCTATCTTTTTCTTACCTTTATATTTATCCTTGGGTTGCACATTAGCTAGTTTTGAATGGGGCTTCTCTGGATTTGAGGTGAATCCTGGTGGAACGATAGGTGCAGATGTATCTGTTTTTTGCTTTCCACTTCTCAATGTGATGGAACTAACATTCCCCTTGGGATTTGGAGTAGGTTGGGATGGTTGATTTCCGGAGTTCTTACTTACTAGTTCATAGAGGGCAGTGGAAATCTGGCTCATTTGTGTCTTCAACTCTCTCAACTCCAAACCTTGAATTTTTAGCTCATTCTGTTGATTAAGAGCAATTTGTTTTAAAATATCATCAGTGTTAGAATCTACCTTGGGTGGGAGATTCCCTTATTGTTTACTTGTTAATTATTGAGCATGAAACCGCCTTTGGGGTTGTTGGAAACCCTGTTGGTAAGGTGGAGGCTGCTAGAAGTTTTGTTTAAAAGGGGACCTTTGTTGTTTTCTAGATCCATACCTCTTGTTTGATTGATCCTTCCACCCTTGTTTGTATGTTGTAGAAAAATAATCAAGTTTCTTTTGGGGATATGGTTGCTGCTGCTGATATGGTCTCCCAGAAAACACTGCTACACAATCTTCTGTTTCTTGTAGTTGGGGGAAACAGTCAATTGGGTGGCTTGTCTCAGTGCAAACGCCACAAGGCCTTGAAGGAGTGGGTTAAGATGTCTTTTGAGCCAAAACAATTTTTCTCACCATAGAGGTCAATTCTTCTAACTTGGTATCAATCAAATGACTCTCAAGAGAAGGATATACCTGATGTACTCCCCTCACATGTGGTTTATCTTGATCTCCAAATTGTTGTGAGTTTTCTGCCATATTGTTAATCAACGCACGTGAAAATGCTGGTGTTTTTTCCACAAATTCTCCTCCAGCCGCGGTATCCACCATGATTCTCTCTATAGGTGTGAGTCCTTCATAGAAGTATTGGATGTGGAGTTTCTCATTGACTTGGTGATGTGGGCAACTTGCACACAACTTCTTGAATCACTCCCAGTACTCACACATTAACTCCCCTTGGGATTGATTGATCCCCGATATATCTTTTCGAATGGATGTGGTCCTTGATGATGGAAAAAATATATGTAAGAAACTATGTTTAAAATTGTTCCAACAAGTTACATCTTTAGGTTTTAAATAATATATAAAATATTTTGCAGCTCCTTCAAGTGAGAATGATAATGCTCTTAGTTTGATTTGATCTTCAGAAGCATTTATTTGTTTTTAGGTTAGGCAAAACACATTAAATTCTTTTAAATGTTTATCTGGATCCTCACCAGATAATCCATGAAACTTTGGAAGAAGATGGATTAACCCATATTTCAGTTCAAAGTCCGATTCAATATTTGGGTATGCAATGTAATTTGTTTGATAGTTAATATCAAGTACATCCCATTGTTGAATGGTTATATTAAGTTAATTTACATTATTTTCAGCCATTGGTTCTTGTTTTGGGTTTGAAATAGAAGTGTTTCCAATTTCAATGTTCTTATAGTGGAGGAATTCTCCTACTGGTTGAATGTTGAAACGTCCCATAGACTGAGAATGTTTGATTATATCCCAAAGGCTACGTTCAATATGAGGATCAAGATCTAAGAGATCTTTGGGATTAGTTCGTGTCATAAATCAAATAAAAATGAATAGAAGGAAAGTGTAACATAGTAAAATAAAAATGAGAAGTTTGAGTTGATGGTTAAAAAATAAGAAGAAGAAAATAATAGAAGAAGAAAAAATTCAGAATGGGTAAAGAAGGAAGAAAGAAGAGAAGAAGAGAATAAAATGTAAAATAAAATAAATACCTCTAATTGGTTGAAATAATTACTTGCCTCCTCAGCAACAGAACCAATTTGAAAGGCACAGTACTGGGCGCTCTTAAATGAAGTGTGATTTTTTTGGGTAATTTGGTGCAGTAGAGTGGCTGACCAAGGTCGTATCTCAAAGGAGGAAGTAAATTTGACAACTTATTAAAGGTATTTAAAAAAAATAAAACTGAATAATAAAAATACTTGAAAGGATGTGGGGGGTTTTTTACCATTAATAAAACTACAAGAAGTTTTCTAGAAGAATATTGTATAATATTTTTTTTTATTTTTGAAATGAAGTTCGATTAAAAAGACACTACAAGAAGATGTTTTTTAGATAATATTTAAAAGAAATAATCGATCTAACTCTACCTATTAATTTACTTAATAATAATTTAAATTATTATCCACTTAATTATGATCCTCTAATTTTTTAACCTCCGGACCCTATGATAATTAACTTTACCACAAATATGAAGAGAATTAAACCCCAGGCTCTTTTCAAAACATGCAATCGCAGCACCCTGCTTTGATTGATGTTATAAGGGTAGATTATGGTCATTGGTAAATTAAGTCTCATGTAAATTCTGGAAAATGAGGTTGAATTGATCTTAGGTATTATATTTTAACTGTACAAATTTATCCCGTGTGTTCTTGTTTTACCGATTATGTTTGCGCTCTCACAATTTAAACAATACTCTACCTCATGTGTTTTTGTGTTAATTGTTCAATTGCTTTCTTAGTTTCTTATAATTTAAAAACTAAATTCATGGATCATATTAAGTTAATTACAGTAGCTCAATGATTCAAAAAAATTAAATGAAGAGGGTAGAAGATAGATCGATCCCCAAGAGAACTACTCTTCCATGGGCGGTGTGGTCATTGTGGAGACGTTTTGCATGAGCAAATGATTGAAAGGGTAGAACCTAATATCATCTCCAATATTGATTAAAACCCAAATAGGATGAGTAAAGAAGAATATAATTGAACAAAATAGAATAAAATAAAATAAATAAAAAAATAAAAAAGAAGATTATTACACAAATGATAACATTACAACATGAAGAAGAGAAGAATGCTTCGATGAGGGGATCCTTGTTTCAAGACCTACCCCTCTTACAATGATTGGAGAATTTGGGTGAAACCAATTCAACTCTGACTTCAATATACTAATTCAATTTCCAACCCATCCAAATGAGAAAAACACTAATTTATAGAGTAGAGGGGAGGCTAGGTTTAAAGAGGTTTCAAGTGTGAATGGGAAATCTCAGCCAAATATTTTAATCCAACTTGAACCGCCCATTTGACCTTCAAAACGCGTAAAACAACTATTCTTCCAAAATAATGATTTGTGCCAAATTGGGTTGGAGATCTCCTCTTAAAGTTAGGCCCAATCCAAGCCTGGATGAAGAAGTTATGGCATACCTATAGAACCAATGTCCAATCTGGTGGGTCCAGCCCACCGTTGACTTCATGGTCCATTTAGTCCAACCAAATGCACGGTTTAGCTCCAATGTCCTGAACAAAAGTGGTAACCCATTAATTCAGGAACATAGTTACAAAATTTCAAGATCAAATAATAAATATTAAAATATTTATCTTCTAAATACTACAATGCACTATAAAGGGTAAAATATCAAATTTTCAAATGAATGATATAATCCCAAATATTTTATAAATAAAAATATTTAATACAATGTGAGGAAATTTTATCATTTATTATTAATAAAATATTCAATAAAAATGTGTTTTATCATTCTAGTACACCACGACCAATCAAAACAGCTGTTCAAAAAGAAGATATGAAAAGTAATACCTACTTTTTGAAAATTTATAAACATTATTTTTCAAAATGAAATTTGTTTTTGGATTCAGAATATCAAAATTAGATTAGGGTGAATTTTTGGTATTTTTCTGAAAACATTAACTTTTTGATGAATAGTGAAAAATAATGCGTTATTGTTTAAAACCAGATTTTTATTTAAATAATTATTTTTAATTTAAATTTATTTTAAATTCAAAATAGATAAATAATACCTATATTAGTCCAATGTAATTAATTAGAGTCATTTTATAATAATATTATATATATAAAAATTTATTGAACTTTTCAATGTCTTTTATCCACCTTCTAGGAACATTTGCAAATCTGCCTAAAATGTAATTTTACAGCTTCTATGAATTAAATTTCAAAAATAAAAAAAAACACCGTTATCATTAATAAGTAAAATGTTGTTCAATAGGATGAAAATAAATTTTGGTGAATAGTAACTTTTGAATTTTATTTACCCCAGTTAAAAGTTAATAGGGTCATTAAAGGTAAAAAAAATATTATAATAATATAAAATTACCCCAAAACATGTCCTAATTCTATTTTATAAGTGTTTTCCAACCAAAATCAACCTTAGGACAAAAATATGATCCTTTTTGAGCCACTTGGGTTAGATTAGAACATTTATTATATTTCATTTAAGGAAGAGTTAGAAGTGTTAAATTCTAATTTTAATAACTAAATAATTTTTAATATAGAGTTATACATAAGATAAATTCAACTATAAATTTTAATTAGAATTATAAAAATATTTCCTACATAATGGTATTTTATTTATAATTTTTAGACATTAAATAATTAAATTTATTTATGACACAATGATGATGCAGTAATTATGTTAATAATGGAAGATTAAATTAATTGATATTATAAATATTAAAATAAATGAAAATTGAAACTTTTGATGCCATAAAAGACTTTTTATAGGTTAATATGATATGTTAGGGTTGATTCAATGTATTTTTGTTGAAGGTATAAAGTTTTTACGAACCAAATACTAAATAGTGTCAAAATTGACATAAATGAGTTTTAAAAAAAACTATTTTATTAAATTATATTATATTCCTAAAAATATAAGATTCTATAAAATGACATATATAATGTTACATATATCATTATTGAACCACTTGACGTTCTCTTGGAATTTTATATTAACTATATTAACCATGTATTATAAAAATACAAGAAGACATGGTAAAAGTTAAACTATTTAACTAAGGGTTAAATATAAAAGATAAGGTTAACATAGTTACCTAAACACGTATAAAACCTATTGGTTGATAGGATTTATACCCATAAATATATTATCCTAGAAATAAATCCATTTATAGCTATTATAAATAGAAAATAATTTTATAATAAATTAATATTTCAAGCTATCCCTAAAGTTCCCCTCACATCTCTTATAAAAGGGTACTTCCCCTTCTATTATATTAACACCTCCAATGCCATTTTTATCAACAAAAACCTGATAAAATATTCTTTAAACTATCCTAAATTAATCCTAGAGGAATTAATTTGATTATAAATCCAACCTAAGGAGCCCTTTTTTTAAAATCAAAAGAAATCACCCAAAGAAGAGGTAATTATTTTATCACATCTTTCAAAGTTCTTTTCTTCTGACACTTATTCTTTCTTTGTTTTTTCCGTACTAAAATAATAACTTCAATAACTTCTACATACCTAGATGTTATTATAAATATGGTACAACCATATTAATTATTCTATCCATTCTTTGAATGAAAAAGTCACCATACATGCGTATGTACGACTTACCGTCTCCATGTCATGGTGTAGTTTTTTATTCAACAATTCATTATTTGGATGGGTATAATAATGAGTATAATCGATATAATAATAAATATAACATGTTAATTATTTTTTATATAAAATATACCATCCAATTATATATTATTTCACCATCAATAGAATGATATTATCGCTCATGCGTACGTACGGCTTGCCGTCTCCATGACGCGATAAGATTCATTCCCCATCATAACCATTCAAGAATAATTTTCATTTGATTATTAAAAAAATGTTTAAGAACTTAATATCATTATATATATGAATCAAATAAATCCTATCCATAAAAAATATGACTTATGTAACAAAAAATATGAAGTGAAATGAATTAGTTAACACTCGAAACAATGATACTACTGAAATATTATTAACAAATAAATATTGGAGGATCATATATGATATAATATTTATGTATGTGGTTCTTGTATAATTAATAAAAATGATTTAACCATTATATAGGAGGTTAACATACCCTTTGACTAAGGAAAAGTAAAAGGAAAGGGTTAATTTTACAATCTATTTATTATCTGAGATTGTTTATACATAAGTATCTACTGGGACTTCTTTATCAGCTACATCCATGTTTCTTAAAAATGCATTTAAAAACATTTTTACTATTTCCTATACTATGAGTTAAAGTAATTTATACCATTTTTTGAATTTTTATAATTTTTTTAAAGGAATATTTTCATTATTTTCCAAACGAGGTCCTTTATGACCTTTTCGAAAAATTAAGGAAAGAATTTTTTTTAACTTATATGATGGGTGAGGCTATTTTACACCATTATAACACCTTCTAAGCATCCATTAAAAGATTATAAGAATATTTTCAAAATAAATGTTTATTTTAAAATTATGCGACTTTTAAATGATTTCGAAGTAGAAAGAGATATTTCTCCCAAATAATTTTTGGATTGATTTCATCTATGTCAATATCTATGTTAGATTTTATGTTTAATTGAAGTTTATTTATTATTATAGAATATTCCATATTGTATTGATAGTTTTATGATATCTTTGACTGTGAATGTTCTATTTTTATGTCATTTATGGTTTATTGTTAAAGTATTAACATTTTGTATGCTACTTTAATATGAATGTTTAGGTTATGTTTCACCCTTTTCATATGAGGAATGCATTGGACGTAGTAAGTTTCAGGAGGGTCCCTCTATTACTCCTCGATGCATCGGTAGGTCTCATGAGACAAACTAGTATCTTGGCACAAGGCCTTGATAATATTTTTAATTGTAGTCTTGATACGAGGCCATGACTATGTGGTTATGATGTCCAAAATTATTCATTACATCATTATGAGATTAGCTATTGATATTATGTGTGATTATTCATCTAGTAGAATATTCATGTGAATAAGTAAATGTCATTATTTGATTTATCTTTTCTATATTATGCTGAAGTTTATGTTTAAAAGGCTTGTGTATTAGTCGTATACAATGGCTCAAATTTTTATGCTTATTTACATTAGTTTCTTCTATATTGTTATCCTTACTGAGCATCTAAGAACACCCCTTTATTATGTTTTATTTTTCCCAATATGGGAAGAAGTATATTATGACTGACCTACATGGATATACTAAGGGATATTAATGTGTTAAAATGATACACAATGTTGTTTTTTTTCATTTCATAATGTAATGTAAAAATTATGTATGTATCTAGTACTTCCAAGGCTACTAAAATGATCAGTCATTCAGGGCTTGATCTATTGTGATCATGCCAATGACATGTAATAATTCACCGACTCAGGTAACTAGGTTTGGGGCGTTACAAACATCAAATATGAATGAGTTTTAAAAATACAAAAGAAATTTAAATATGTGGAGATAGTTTATTAGAACCATTTATGATACTAAAATGTTAAATGGTGTGAAGTTTCCTTTATTATTTGATGGTTTTATAGATAATTTATACCTAGTAAAGTGAGAATGATCACATTCCTGAGTAAAAATTAGATTAATGAAGTTTTGTTTCCAAAAATACAAACCTCCTTATTCTGCCTCAGAATTTTTTACATAAAAAATTACCATCCCTAATCCACCGAACAAACTTGACAAGACCTCATGATTAACAAAAATCCTTGACTCACATCTAGTGGAGATTTAGAAATTTATCAATCCTATGGTGACCCTTGTATGTGTTGTGGATTGGAAAAGACTTGTTAAAAATATATATTTATGTGATATGAAAAAAATTCATGAGAGGTAAGTATTTTATTTCCATGAGAGGAGAAATGAAATGGGAATGAATTGAATAAACTGGATGAATATCTTTAAATAATGAGTTTTAAGAGGAATTATATTGTTTTTTTCTTAGTTTAAAATTGGTATATCTCATTGATATGTGATTTAAATTTTCCTTGATATGATTTTGATGTTTACTTTTCCAGGAGTATAAGTTTTAAGTGTGGGGGAATTGGTAGATCTTTTATTTACCTCACTTTTTATATATATTTAAATGATTTAATTCCCACTAATTTTTCATTTTTTGCTGAATTATATCATTCTTTTGGGTTTTTGGTGATTTTTGTGCATTATTGTGAAAGTTAATAAATTTTGGAATTTTAACTATTTTTTATCACTTTGATGTTTTGGCCATAATCTTTCTAAACTGATCCAAAATTTGAAATTTCTGTTGAGTTTTTAGTTTATGGGATTCATTTCATTAAACTATTACAAGTTCTTTCAAACTCTATAGGGAAAAAATAAATAAATCAGTGGGGATAAATCTTTGGACTGAAAAATTTGTCACTCTTCAATAAATGACTCATATCCTGGGAAAAAAGGAATAAAATGATGTTATTCTATTTTTCCCTGAAATAAGAATAGTAGATGCACATGAATATTAAATTTCATAAATAAATTCATTCTTTTAGTAAATTCATAAGTGATTAAAATTAGAAGAATATGAAAAGTTTTTTTTCATCTAGAAAATGTTCAATTTATTAATTCAAACATAAAGTTTCCTAAACATGTTATATAGATCTCAAGTTTTTAGAGAAGAAATATAACTTGATACTGGACAACTTTCTAGATTGAAACATATCTAGATTCAAACATTTACTTGGCCAAAACTTCTCATTCTTTCAAAGTAATATTTTAGAGTGAAATATATTCACCCCTATTCCTATAAATTTTACTCCACCTACTTAAAAGGAGTTATCTATTTAGTTATCCTATTTAGTTAGTCATTTTACAGTATCTAAGATTGTGTTTTGATACTGTATTATATTTCCAAATATTTAATATATATTTGTCTCTCTTCCTACCATATTTTCTTCTGTTTTGATTTTATGTTTCCAACCCATCCATTCTTTACTGTGATCTCTTTTATTGATGATCATGAGTAATTAACAAGAGGGTTTTCCTAGAGGATAAATCCAGTTATGAACCAAAGTATTTTTTTCTTTATAATTAATGTTTCTTATATACTTAGAGTTAGAATGAGGTGGATCTGAGTGAGAAAGGTTCCATTATGTCTCTAATTTCCACTCAAGGTTTAACTTTCTACTCTATAATATTCTCCCTCAATTGAGGAGGTGGATGCGTAATTTTCTTGGTGATATTAGGGTACACTAAATGTTCACTACCAGGGGAAAAGAGGATAATCACACATATGATGGAGTGTTTTAAGGTTCATTATGGGTGACTCTCCTAAGATGATTTTCCTTTTTACTAATTTCATTCATTATATCTACATACTATATTACATGTTTACATTTTTGTATTGCATAGATTTATTTTTAATCCTAAAATTTCAAGTCCCCATGTTTACTTTCATTTATAAAATATAGATATACCAAAAAATATAATAATATAATAAAAAATAGCGAGTGATTGACTACAAGATACCCTCAAGTGAGATGAACCTAATCATCTTCTATGCTACACTAAGAAATATAAATTATTGATTTTTCCATACACTATAACAATTATAAATCATTTATCACCACATTTCATAATGAAACTCGAGTCACCATGGGTCGTTGGGATTTGAATTCCATTTTGATCATATTAAATGAGTTTTTATATGTTATAATTTTATTTTGATCCCCATTGAGTATCTCAATGATTTCAGGGGTCATCATTAGTTTCAAAGGTGAAAGTGGCGAACGAACCAAAGTTGCATAGTTAGCCTGCATGTTTTGATAAACCATGTGGTAAGTACACATAATTGTCCCACAACCATTACAAATCCAATAAAATTGTTAGTCTATGATTTAATATAAAGTGTGATTTGATGTTATTGAATGTGGTTTTCAGATAGTTTTTAGTTTGGAATGAAAATTTTATAGGGCATTTTGCTTTCACAACATTTTTTTTAAATTATTGTGAAGGGATTTTGATTCTATGAATTGTTTTGGGGTCAATAATTTTGAAATGAAAAATGGGATAGATGTTTTAGTTATGGATATGATGTTTTAAGTGAACTTTAGTTTTTTAGTGAACTTAGATTATTTTGGTTTCACAATAGTATTTTATGTAATTGAATTATATAAGTTATGTGTTTTTAATTAAAGGTTTAAAGTGAAGGATTAAAAATGAAATCAAGAAAATATTTTGAAAATGATATTTTCATGGAAATTTAATATGGACAGAAATGTTTTAAGGGAAGGATTTTTTAAGGATTGTGTGATGTTTTGTAGGGGGTATTATGTATAATTTTTTATATATAGAGTGTTATTGAGTTTTTTTGATTAATTTAGGAATTATTTAATTTGGTTTGTGGAACATGAAAATGTTTATGTTCATGTCTCATGTTCTATAAAGCCTGCCTCTGACGAACGACTTTCACGGGGTGCTCAATAAAATAACTTATACCTGAATTAAATATAGTATTAGTGGGAATTTATTTGTATTTAGAGAAGATAATGTTATGGGTGTATTAAAATATTTTTATTGTGTTTTATTTATTGGAAATATTTTGGAAGATTAAAAATTAATTGTTTTAGAATTACATTATTAAAACATAGTAGTTTAAACTTGGATTTCTCTCCTCACTTACCTATGAATAATTATTTAAATTAGATCCCTAGTTATTTCTCTAATTGAAATAAATATTCCATATTATAATTCACAATAAATTTTAGTTTGGAATAAAGAAATATGATGATCACCATATTCTATACCCTTACCCAGCCTAGTGATTAGATCTCACTAATCACCCTTGAGTTAAACCACTATTTAACTATCATAACCAATGCGATTCCTAAGTGTTCTATGTGTGAAACCAGTTAAGTGAAGAAGAAAATAATTATATTTAAATTCATATTTGAATAAAATCCTCCTAAAATCTATGCATCTAAAAACATCCTGATATTTAAACAGAGGAGCACTTATTATTGAAAACTATAATTCATATCAAGGGTGGGAAGAAATGTACTTGGATCAATCACTGTTGGATTAGTGTACCATCATTGGAGAATGAAAATAAATATATTGGAATAAAAGTAGAAAAATATCTTTAGTTGATCCACCACTGAACATCTCTCTTCACCATTCCCTCTTTAATATTTTAAAGAAACTCTCTGAAATGCACCAGTTTCTATTCCAATGAACTGAGAGTACCCAATTTTTATCAATGATTCTAAGCCTACATCCAGTTCTTTGATTTCATACACATGTAAAATATGATGGTCATCTGGTCATCACACATAAAATTAGAAAAATATCTCCCTTACACAATCAATATCCATACTTTCTTATGGATAATTCATTTTCTACACTGCATCTTGACTAAAAATCATACATAGGGAGTTTCACATGTTGGGTTAGAGGAATTAAATATCTTATTGTCTTTTAATGGAAAGGGATTGGGACTCATTATTGGAATAGAATTGGGTACCTGATATTTTCCCCTTCATTACTTTATTCTCTTCTTTTTCTTCCTACCCTACTATATTAAAAAGAATATGAAACTGAAATCAATCCATAATTGGTTGGTGAATTTGAATCATAGAGTGTCAGTAGTGTTTCCATTATTAGTAGGGTGACTTCTACAATGATACTTCTTAGATTGAATTTGATATTCATACTCGCAATGTGAATATATATTTAGTGGTGAGTTGATATTCTCAAGAGGCATACTCAAACAAATACAGTGGTGATTATTTTTCACTTTGGAGGATACTCAATACTCTCCCAGATCTAGATCTAAACATTTTCTCTCTCTAATAGATAAGCGCAAAACATGAAAAATAGGTAAATCTTTGATCCACATGTGATGATGTGTGTGGAAAAAATAATGTGGATTAATCCCCTAAGCTTAATATGGGATATTGGTTATTTTTCGCATGGATCTGGTGGAGTGAGGTTGAAATATCCATTGTGGTGGAGTGGAATTATAAATACTCATAGGTGGAGTGAACATGATTATTTAAATCATGGAATACCTATCTGGATCTCATCTTTGGTCAATGTAGAGATCAGGTATGATCAATGTACAACTGTGACTCCCTTAGCATGATAATTTTCCTTCACTCCATAAAACAAAGTCAATTTGGATCTATTCCAGACATAAGATGGTTGATTGGGTTGATCAATTATGAGAAAGGGAGAGTATAGTTCTCCCCTTGTTTTTAGGGCAGGTTCATGCCTCTTCCATTTTTTTTTAGTTTTTGTGATGTACTATGTAAGATATAAGACATATTTCTCCAAATATAAGACACAATAACTACTATTTGAAAAATATAATATATATTCTTCTATCAATTATATGGGTATGGTAGATTCCTCGTCAATAGAATAATAGACTATAAGAAGATTTCTCTTAGGATAGATTGAATTTGATGTGTTGAAGATTCCTTCCTTTGGTTTCTAGATTAACTCTAAGAGGGGAAATCATACCAGATCCATTCCTTTGCCATCTTTGAAAAATGGATCGATGATAAGAAGAAAAAATTGCAGTCAATTCAAATTCACCCTACAGTTGATCCAACCCTTTCCCATGTTTGATAGTCAAAAAAGTAAAAAATTATTTTTTAAAGTCTAGGATTAAATTAAACATAAATAAATAAGTTTTGTATTTCATAAAAATAAATCAATAAAATCATACCTAAATCTATTTTCAGATTAAGTTTATCACATGAAATAGTTTACAAAATCATTAAATTAACTAGGGAATGAGATTCTATTAGGGGTATTTACAATGAATAACATGTAGAAAATTTTGAAAACTTAGGATCAAATCACTCCCCCACATTTGAACTTATTAAACTCTTGACTAATTCTATAATTTAATTTCAAATATTTTGACTGTTTTTCCCAACTTCAAATACTCATCCATAATTGAAAAAATCAAATAATTCATCCACCAAATGGTCATGCCTCATATGTGACTTACACACACTATTCAACTTCAATTCAAATTAATATTTTAGTTCCACATATTAATTTGATAGATTAATGTGGACTTAAAATTATAATAAGTATAATTTCCATATTTTCCTCATTCTAAAACTTCCTAAACCAAAGTTCATTTTAAAACTTAATTAATACTCCCTAAATGTTATTTTTATAATTCAATTAACCCATTCATGGGTTCAATATTCCCCTCACCTAAATGAATTAATTTTTTAAATATAATAACTTTATTTATTTGATTTTTTCACAGCCATATATGTGAAGAGAACTGTGAAAAAATAGTTATTGAAATTTTAGAGAGGGATACTCACATACATAGTGCCATTGTCTTAGATATTCATTGTGGTATCCTAATTGACCATTTTTATTGCAAGTTAAAAATAATTATATGAATTTCTTTTAGGGAGGATCCTTGAGGTGTTACTTAAGTACTAAGGTCAGGTCACTCAATATTGAGTTCAAAATTCCAGTGAACACATGTTATAATTATCATTCCATAATTATATTTTCAGTTTTCATGCTATTTAACTAGTACTCAAACAAAAATTTTATAAAACAGAGGTTATGTTGACTCAATAATAATTCACATATAATAATTTATGAATCAATGAAATCCTAATAAGCTAGAATGCTATTTTAATTAAACAGGTTACTATTGAAGTTCAATTTTCAATTTTTTGTTTTATTTTTTATTTTTTTTCATTTTTTAACATAAATAATGGTATTTAAATCCTAAAACAAATTTTTCCCTCTCCTCCACACTTGGTTTAAAAATAATTTAAATTGAATTATAGTATTAATTTTTCATGAAAATAGTTCAAAATAAGTAGCTAAACCAAAATGAGGGAAAATACAACCTAATAGTGCTCTATTTATTAGCAGTACAGAGGATACTAGAATCCTCCATAGGTTCATTACAAAAGTACTCATACTACTTCAATTGTTGTCCATTCACCTTGAATGACTGCTTCAAACCTTATCCTTCAATATAAACTGCACCAAAAGGATAAATATTAGTTATTTTATAAGGCCCAATCTAATTAGAATGAATCTTACCAGGGAATATATTCATCCTTGAATATAATAACAACACTTTTTCTATAACTTGTAATTATATTTTATGGATCAGTTTTTCATCAGAAGATTTAGTTTTCTCCTTATAAAGTAGTTATTTCTCATATGATTCTCTTTTAAGCTTCTCAAGCTCTATTATTTGCAGCTTCCTTTATTCTCTAACTTTTCCAAACTCTAGGTTCATTTTTTAAATCCTACTAGTCCTTTCACTAAAGTTCAATAATAAATTGAAAATGTTTAACATAAATAATTTTATATGGTGACATACCTAATGGGGTTTTATAGGAAGTTATGTATTATCACAATGCATCTTCAAATTTCTTTCTCTAGTAATTACAGTTGGGATGCACTATATTTTCCAAAATTATTTTGACCACTCTATTAGACACATTATCCAGTCCATTTATCTATGGGTGGTAGGAGGTGGAAGTTTTATAGCACAACCCATATTTTTTTATTAAGGACACAATTTTTTTTGTTTCATAAGTGGGTTCCTTGGTCACTAATTATAGATAAAGGTATTATAAACCTATAAAAAATGTTTGATTTTATAAACTTAGTTACTATTTTTGAATCATCAGTTCAAGTAGATTTTTCTTCAATCTATTTAGAGAAATAATATACTACTAAGAGGATGTTGAAGAATCCAAATGAAATCGGAAAATGGACCATTAACTCAATTAACCAAAAATTGAATATCTCACAAAAAATAAATGGTTTTTGACGAATCTAATGTCATTTGAAAATTACACCAGTAAGCTGGAAATTGTGATATTGTTTACAAAAACATGTGAATTTTTAGAAATTGATGGAAAAAATAATCCATCTTCCAAAATTGTTCTATAGGTTCTTTAAGGTCCAAAGTGGCATCTATATGTAAGTGTATAGAAAAAAGAAATTATGGATTTCATTTACTCTTAAGGGATTCACCTTATAATGAATTGGTCATTGAAATTTTTCCATAAATAGGGATCCTCCCAGATATAATATTTTGATTTAGATTTCAATTTAATAGATTTATGTTTTGAAAAGAAATAGGGTACATTTACTGTGATCATAAAATTAACTATATTGGTGTTCCAGAGAACTTGGGTGAGGTAATATAGTTTCTCAATAGGGAATGAATAATCCATATTGGTATTAGAGATTAGTTCTACCTCGGTAGTGTGACACATCTAGCTCATGTAGTCTACTACCATATTTTCATATCCCTTTTTTATCTTTAATTTGGAGGTCAAATTTTGCAGCTAGAACAACCATCTAACTAGTCTTGGATTTAAATCAATTCTCTTTATCAAATATCTCAATGCTTCATGATCAGAATAAACAATCAATTTAATTCCTAAATAATAATAATTATTTATTTAAAGCAACAATAATAGAAGAAACTCATTC
Source organism: Viscum album (assembly GCA_963277665.1). Lineage (NCBI taxonomy): Eukaryota > Viridiplantae > Streptophyta > Magnoliopsida > Santalales > Viscaceae > Viscum > Viscum album. Next base: position 69,689,261 of record OY728154.1, read on the forward strand.
CCTATTGTTATATAGTAAATATAGGTAGTGTCTAGGGTCTATGAAGTGTATGATATCACTTGTTATCTATTGGAAGCAAAACAAAAAAGGGGAAACTATTGTTTAATGAATAGATAATGGGATGAATTTCCAATAATTACTTCAATTTATCAAAATTTGTCCTGCATGGATTATCTAAAACAAATTTAGTTTTCTTTACTGAATAGGTTAGTTAAGGGAAAATCAATTTTACTGAAGTACTTAATAAAACTCATATAAAATTTTACATGGCCATGAAATGATCTAATGTTTTTCAATATGGTGGGGTAATTTATATTTTAAATAAAATCAACTTTTTTTTTATTTATTTCAATTCCATATTTATAAATTAATTGGATTAAAACATTTCCTTTTTTATACAATAAAATAGAATTTTTCAAAATTTAAAACCATATTTTATCAATAAATATTTTAAAACCTTTTCCAAACTTCCTATAAAACTTTTAAATAAAGTTTTATACATAGTGAAGTCATCAAGAAATGCCTCAAAGTAGTTATGAATTAGGTTTTAGAAGATACTTACCATGCAACACTGAAAGGTACCCAAGGTATTAAAAAAACTGACAGGTGTTTGTTGGTAGGAAAAAATACCAAAGGAGTATGTGAAAGTGGTCTTGTATTGGTCTTTAATAATGATTAAAAATTGAAAACACCCAGAAAAATCATCAAGGAAGTAGTAATTCCCTTTTCTAAACATCCTCTCTAACATTTGGTCCACAAAGGGTATATGGAAATAGATTTTCTAGTCACATGGTTCAATCTCTTATAATCTATGAAAACTATCTAGTTGTTCTAAATTATGGTTGTTATTATCTCATTGTTCTCAATTTTCACAATTGTGTATCCAATTTTATTTGGAAATTTTTTAATGTAACTCACCCATTAGTAGTTTGAAATGGGATAAATTATTCTATCTCCTAAACGTATTTTTACCCCTTTTTTTACTAATTCCAAAAGGGTTGGGTTGATCTTTCTTTAGGGTTGTATAATTATTTGGGATTCATTTTCTAGTATAATTATATATATATATAGATGGTAGATTTAATACCTAGGATATCTCATAATGTCCATCCCATGGACCTAACATTATATTTCATAATTTTATGTAGTTGGTGTTCTTGTATAGGGTCTAAATTTTTCGAGATTATAAGTGGAAGTTTCTCATTTTCCTTTAAAAAATAATATTTCAAGTTTGAAGATTTTTTTTAATTATAACTTAGGGGGTTTTCTAGAGATGTTTCAAGATTAGTGTTTCCTATGTTGTAACCCATAACATGTAGGGTAGAGTTATTTGTAGTAAAATTGAGTAACTTACCAAAATAATTTTAATCATTTTTTTCAAAATTTTCAATACTTGAAATTATCTCTAGATTGAGTTAATTTTCAATATAATATTTGTCAATTAGTTTGGGTGTTTTTAAATTTTATCCTAGTGTTATTATGTCATCAAATATTTTAATTTCCTTCATATAAGAAAATGATAATTCAAAATGTTTTAAAGTAAAAACAGAATGCACTTCATGTGTGTGTTTTATTGAATCCAATATATTAAAATCCACTTCTTCCTAACCAAAAGTGATAGAAAGGGTACCTTTATTAGAATTTATCATAGTTTTAAAAGTCTTCAACAATGGTCTACCTATAAATATAGGAGACTGATCTTTACCGTTTTTTCTTCCGTGTTGAGAATATAGAAGTCTCTAGGGAATAGGTAACCCTATACACTTACCAAGACACATTCAAGGACAACTACTGGGTAGGAATTGGATCAGTTTTCAAGATGCAAAAACACTTGGTCGGGTTTTAGTTCTACTATTTGTGAAGAATAATAAATGGAATATGGTATGAAATTAATTGAAGCTCCTAGATCACACAATTCATTGGAAAACACAAGCTTACCAATTTTAAAGGGGATAAAAAGGTACTTAGATCATAGAATTTTTATGGTATTTGAGGGGTAACAAGGAAATAAACATTATTAACCAATATATCCTCTTAATTTCCCTTCAAAATTATTCTTCCAGTTCACATGTATTTAATGAATTTTTTACACCTTGTAATTTGACTAATGGATTCCCATAGAGGAATTTTAATCTCCACTTTCTTGAATACTTATAACATCTCTTATTGTACCGATTCTTCTCTGGTTTTCCTTAAGGATTACATACTATAAGGGAAGGTAGGTTGAGGTTATTATATATATATATATATATAACATATTAGAATTTTCTTTATCTTTATTCTCATGGGTCTTCTTAACTGATTCCTCATCAAGTGATCTTTCTTAGGTAGATTCATCAGGTATATATTGATATTCACTTCCATATTTAATCTCCAAGGTTGATACTTAACTGTTTTCTATCTATTTTCCACTATTTAATTTAATAAAACTAACATTTACTTTAGGTTTAGTAATTGGTTGAGTAGTAAGCTTACCTAAGACTTGATTTACTATATTATAGAGGGTGGTCATGAGTTGGAAAAAATTCCTTTTTAATTCCTTTAGCTCTGACCCATGAGTGATGAGAGTTTTCGGTTGATTATTTTAATATTCTATTAAACATCTCAGAATTTCCTTCATGGAATGATATCGATATTTTACTTATTGGTAACTCATATATGGTTTAAAATTTTATCTTTGGAATGGAGGGGGTGATAAGGCTATTGAGAAGCCTATTAGAATAGTGGTATTTTTGTTGTTGGTTCCTAGATCCATATTGATTGGTTGGTAAATATATAAATCCCATACTACTATTTTGTTAGTTCTAGAGTTTCCTATAGAATATGGCATCACAAATTTTAGTCCCTTTAACTTTAAAGTATCCATTGGTGAAATGTTCTTGAGAGAAGCACAACTGGAAGAACCTTATGGGAATGGTGGGCAATAAATCCTGCACTTTGTTCGCAATTATGTATCTCATAGGAGATATCAATTCTTCAAGTTTATTTTCTAGTAAAAATGAGTTAGATATTTTTACCTCATGCACATATCCAGTTGCAGTTCTCACACCAAAATATTGTAAAGTTTATGTGATTACTTCAATCAGTTCTCTAACTTCAAACAGTCACTTATCAATCATTTATCATCCCAAAGAAGAGTCCAGTAAGTTCTGTTCATTTTCCATTAATACTTGGTAAATTAATACCAAGAAATTATGCTCCTCATTGGGATAGTGTGGGAAGTATTTGGTTAGTTTCTTGAACCTTTACCAAAACTCATAGGGAGTTTCCCCATTTTCTTATTTGATCCCATAGATCTCCTTCCTTAGTTGATCCCTCTTTGAAGCAGGGAATAATTTACAAATGAATGTCCTCTATAGATCATCCCATGAGGTGAATTATATAGTTTTTAAGTTATAGATCCACTCCTTTCTTTCCCCTTTTAGTAAGAGGGGATAAGACTTCTAGTTGATTTGGACCTCAATGAATCCCCTAGTTCTGAATCCATTACATAATTATTTAAATTCTCTCAAGTTCTTATTAAGATATTAAGCTAATAATACATTAAATTTAGGTAATATTCCAATCATTATAGTTTTTATTTCATAGTCTTATTCATTCAATTGTAATTGTAGGTTATTAATGTTAAAATTTGGTGCATACATTTTCGTTAGAGTCCTGTTGACTTGAGTAAGATTATATATCATTTTTTACTTAATAATGCAATTTTTTTTGAGGAAGATGATGCAGAGGGAGATTTATCTAATGAAATGGTGAAAAAATATATTTCATATTGCTCTATGGTTTTAATATTTTGATGTTTAGTGAGAAAAGTTATCTTAATCTTTGGATAAAAACCAACAAGGTTGTAAAAAATTTATTTGGTCATTAAAAATCATTTAAAAAAAATTAAAATAGAAAAACTGGCATCACTAGTAATGAAACTAGGTTTGATTCATTCTTATCATGGGGAACTCAAAAAACATTTTAAATCCAGATTAAATATAATATTTATGGGACTCAAGTTGTCTCTGGAGAAGAAAATGTTATGGGTGTGTTCAAATATTATTTAGTGGGTTCTACTTGTTGTAAATGGTTTAGAATATTAAAATTGATTTTTTAAAAATATAATTTTAAAATATAGTGGTGTAACCATATATTTATCTTCTCAATTACCTAAAAATCATTATTCAAATTTCCATTTATTTATTTCCCTAATAAAATGAAAACTCCCAGATTGTAATTCTTAGGAAATTTTGGTTTGGAATAGATAAATATGATGATCAATATATACTTTTCTATTATCGAGCATAGTGATCAAATACCCCCAGTCACCCTTGAGTTACCCCACTGTTTAACTATCATAATTAGTGAGATTCTCTAGTTTTCTATGTTTGAAACCAATGGTATTAAGAAGGAAAAAAATAATATTTAAATGCATAGATGAATAAGATACTTCTAAAATATATGAATCTAAACACTTCCTGATATTTAAATATAGTATCTTTAATTATTGGAATCTGGAATCGATCATAGGGGTTGGAATAAATCTCATTGGCTTGACCACTATTAGATTTGTGTTCCATTACTAGATAATGAAAAAGAAAGATATTGAAAGAAAAGTATCAAAATATCACTAGTTTATCCACCAATAAACATATATCTCTTCCCTTACCTATTCAATATTTTATAGATACCCTCTAACATGAATCAGTTTCTGTTCCAATGAACCTAGTTTACCCAGTTTTTATCTTATATTTTGAGCCGATGTTCGATTCTATGACTGATTCCACACATAAAATATGATGGTCATATGGTTAACGCACATAAAATCAAAATATTATTTAACTTACAAAATTTATATATATAATTTATTATGGAGAATTCATTTTTTTCTCTACGGATTTACTAAAAAGTTCACATGAGGAGTTTCATGTGCTGGGATTATGAAATTAAATATCTTATTAGGTTTTAACTGAATGGGATTGGTCCTCATTATTAGCATAATTTCATGTAACACCAATTTCACCCCTCATCACATCATTCTATATTTTTTTCCTACCTTTCTATATTGAAAAGTGCTTACAACTCAAATCATTCCACCATGAACTGAAAAATTCAAACCATTGAGTGCCGTAGTACCTCTATTCTTAGTAGGGTGAATTTTCCAATGATATTTCTTAGATAAAGTTCAATATTCATGCTATCAATGTGTATATATATTCATGGGAGAGTTAATATTCTCAAGAGGCATACTCAAAAAAATGGGACGGTGAGGATTTTTCAGTTTGGACACTACTTGATGCTCTCCCAGATCTAGATTCGGTTATTTTCTCCAATGATATGCTTAGACTATCTGATGGATAGGACCATGATATCAAGAAAAAAATTATCTTAGATCCACATGTGATTATGTACATGAAAAAAATAGCAAATCTTGATTCCCTAAGATTAATATGAGAGCTTGTTTCTTTTCCACATGGATCTGGTGGTTTCAGGAGGCAATCCCCTTTATGGGTAAGTGGAATTAGAAATCTTCATAAGTGGCATAAATAGGATGATTTCAACCATGGTATACCTGGAAAAATATCAACATTGGTCTAAGTGAATCAGGGGTTTTATTGGTATACAACTATGACTCCCTTAGCAAGTTGGTTTGCTTTCATCCCATCAAACATATCCAGTTTAGACCTATAGTGGGAATAAAAAAATGGTGTACTTAATCAGGTTTATCAACCATGAGAAAGGTTGTGTATGGTTCTCCCTTTTTTTATGGTAGTTCCATGAGTTTACCATTTTTTTAGAGTATTTATGATGGTTGATGTATGGTATAAGGCATGGTCTCTCCAAATATAATACATGGTCTCTCCCCCTTTTTGAATAGAATATCCATTACTATATCAATTCTATGGGTATGTTTAATCTCTCATTAGTAGAATAATCAAACACAATAAGATTTATCTCATGGTAGATTCCTTAGATGTATGGAATATCCCTTCCCCTAGTGGATGGATTGACCATAAGAGAGAAATCATGGTTGATACATTCCTTTTCTATCTTTATAAAACTAGATCAACCACAAAAAGAAAAAATTATGGTCAATTCAACTTTTTTCCTTTGGTCGATCCAACCCTTTACTATTTTTTATAGTCTGTAAAGTAAAAACATGTCTTTATAAGTGAAAGATTAAATTAAACATGAAGAAACAAGTTTTGGATCCCTTAAAAATAAATCAATAAAATACTATATAAATCCATTTACAAATTAAGTCTCACTTATGAAATGGTTTCTAAAATATTTAAATCAACTAGGGAATAATATTTTATTAGGGATATTTACAATTAAAAAAAGGTAAACATTTTGAAAAATTAGGTTCACATAAGCCTCTGGGAGAAATATTCAAAGAAAAAAGGAAATATTATTTATCGAGATGATCTTTAGGACAACCTTAAAATTGTTTTGGAGCTGTTCCTTTATTTTTTAACTCCAACCAGACTCAATATTGAGTGGTGGATACGATTATTTATTTTATTCATACCTCACCAAATTTCTCCATAGAGGATATTTTATAGATTTGTTTTATTTGATTGGGGTTTTGATTTTGGTATATTTGATTTAGGATAAACCATATGAATTTTTTTATGTGTTTACAATGTGGAGATCTTAGTAATTATAAGTTTTTATATTTTAAATCTTCGAGAGCTTGAATTCAGTGTGCTAATTGGGTCATCTTTAGAGATTTTTTAAATTAGGTTTTTGCGAGATTAATTTTTTGGTGTAACTTAGGTTTTTATGGATGATTGTTTTGGGATTTTTTTGGTTGGAATTTAGTATTTTTTTCTTTATTCCTTATGGATTGTGGTGGATTATAGTTTTATGTGTTTTTTTCTTTTAATGTGTGTTAAGATATGGATTCTTTAAGGATTTGATTATTGGTGTAAGAGAATGGGAAACCTTGGGTTGATGATTAGGTGACTAAGATTACCATTGCATTTGGACTATTGAGAAATTACCAGTGCCATTTTTTCTTGTTGGGTTTACCATTGGATGGTGTTTGGAAGTTGAGGTCTTAGTTCACCACTTGAGTATATTAACCAAGGTTCAGAACCCATACATGGTCTTGTTCATATTGTGATTTCATAATTTTGTGGTTAAATTGAATATTTTAGGTCTATGATTTCTTATGTTGTGGATGTTAAGTTCTCTTGGGTTGTGTTTCATTAGGAATTAAAATCTTTGTTTTGGGTATTTCTTATAGTTGGTGAGAAATGAGGGAATTATTGAAGACATGTTCTCATGGATGATTCTTGGTATAATGGTGCATCTTTTCTTGTTTCACCATTATAGAAAAATTCTAAAAGGAAGAGATACCTATTCTAGCTCTTCATTTCCCTTGTCCTCGTCATTATATCTCTTATCATTAGTGATTATAGTTGTTGTTGAGTTGTTCATGGAGAAGAGTTGTGATGTTTTTTTATTTGTTTCAATACCTTAGAGATTTTATTGAGTTTAGTGGTTCCATTTATTATAAACTTTATTAATTATTTCCTGGTCACCCCTTTAATAATAAGTAGTGTTGTAGTAGATCTCATGATTAATTTTTTCTACTATTAATGAAGACTTTATGGGGGTATAAAGTGACACGGTGGGGATAATTTTGACACCCTCATGTAACTATGGTGTTTGATATTATATAATTTTAGTTTATCTTGATGTTTTAGAGTGTTTTATTTGTTTTTGGGTGGTTATAGAGGCCCGAGGTGGTGGCTTTGTAGGCTATAGGATAGAAGATGACCATTCCATAGGATGGGTGCTATGATATAGAGGATTTGAGATGAGAAGATCCATGAAACAACTGGGAATGATTTACCATGGAGGTGCTCAGTCAAGGGGCAACCCCCCCCCACTATTTTTGACAACCCTACATATGTGATCCCTAAAACACACCACAATAAACCCTCTATAAGTTTTCTCTATGGTTTAAGGCCTTGAGCTATGTCGTGGAGGGAATTAAGGGGGAATGTTTTCACCATGATGGCTAATCCATGATACAACCCTCTATATACCCAGTTTATTTTAAATAAAAAAATAACCATTTTTCCATTTTATATTTAAGTGGTTTCGACCCTCTTATTCACCTGTTTTTTAATCAATCCAGGTGCATGGAGGGGGATATCCCTCCCTCCACTCTTGACTCCAACTATTTTTCTCCAAGGTAATCCCTATTTCCTTCTCATTTCCTTTTCTTTATTCTCCCTCTTTATTTATCCCTTTATTTTCTTCCCTAATGTGAACATTAAGGGTTTTATGGGAAGAATAAGGGTTCAAGGTGGTTTAATCAAGAGGTGTTTTGGATTTTAATGCTCGTGGAGGGTATCTTTTGTCTTATTTGAGCATTTTCCATTAAAGGTTCCATGTTTTGACTTGTCATGAATTAATTCTACTATACTTGAGATAGATGTTTTGTGATATTTCTTTAAATGGGATTTTATTGTTTTACTGATGATTTTAAATGCCTTAATTGTTATATTACATGTATATGTGACAATTTTAATGAGTTTCCAAGGTGTTTTGGAGTGGTATTTCACTTAGCATAAATGTATTTCAAGTGTATTTTAAGTATTTTCCAAGATTTAAAGGCATGTGTAGGTTCCAAGTGACTATAAATGTTTTTATAATATGTTTTATAATTAAATGGGGGTTTTAATGGAATTTGACCCCATTTGGATAAAAAATTTGGTGAAGTGTTATTTGAATACATTTGAATGTGATCTTTAAATGTTTTGATATAAATGTTATTATCAAATGAATTTACAAAAGGTGGGAACATGTCTTGGTGTACCAAGTAATTTTTTGGTAAGTCATGATTGGAACTTTCATATTAGATTTCACAGTGTGTGTGAGACCCTCTTAGACTGAAAGTTAATTTTTTATTATCATAAACCCCCTTTTAAAGGCTGAGGGGAACCCAAAATGACATCAATGACATGTGGGACCCTCTTAATACCCATTTATTCTTGGGTGTGTGTTATATAGATTATATCCTGATAGAAAGGATTTATACTTTATTCAATGTGTCTGATATTAAAAAAGTATTTTTTTCTTTTGATGGTGTAGAATGTAAGGTGATATTTATAGTCATTATATTGTTTTGAGATATACAATGATTTTTTTCTATGTTTGACTTTAAATCCTCTATTGAGTTTTATCATTGGACCCTAGGTAGCTAAGTAGAAGATATGGATGTGTATTTTTATTATTGTATGTGTGCTCACCGATTCCCTAGGAGAGTTTTTCACTCCTTGGGGTTTATGTTTTACCTAATGAACCTTGAGGATGTGATGGATGGTAGTTTTCTTGGTTTCACTAGGGCTCCTATATTGAGTGTTTCTGAGGATACCAAGTATAATATATTTCATGTAAAAGCCTAGGGTATTTCCAATGATACTAGATGATGCTAAAAATGGGATTTCCTCCCTAACATCACTTAGTTTGATTGAACCATATTAGCATTATGCTTATCTTCAGTTGTTTAGTTCTTTATTTTACTCCATCATTAGCATTATTCTTTACTTGTTATTTTATTATTATGTTTATCATAACTTATTTTAATGAAATGGTTTTCAAAATATTTTTTAAAGGTGTATTTATATAATGTATTTGAAATAGAGGATTTAAAATATTATTTCATAAAGGAAAATAAGGGTTTTAAAGTGGTGTTTTCAAATTCTTGGTTTCCTAAAATGGGTTGGATATTTTATGAAAACACTTATGAGAAAATATTTGTTTTGTAACTATAATTTATAGAAAATTATTTTATAATTATATTTAAAACTAGAATAAAAAGAAATTTATTCTAAAATAAGAGCATAATATCCTTAGTGAGATCCCACTAAGATTACTTTTTATCACACCCTACATACACCACTAGGTGTATGCATCTATTATTGTATCATTTCAAGTGACTTATCTTGGGTATTTACTTATGGTTATGTTCACGATGGTTCATTAGTTGGATCTGGTGTAGAGAGTGACCAAGGGGCCACCTAAAGATGGTCGGTAGCAAGTTTATTTTTCCTTTAATTTTATTTGGGATATTCTTTCATCAACTGTGATGGTATATATCTTTTCTAGTTTATTTATTTATGCAATGTTTATTTTTATTCAGTTCAATTTATGTGATGCTTATATTGATTGGTTCTTATTGCGTACTCTATTGGATGTATATTTTAATTATTCCATGTGTGGTTTATTCAATATTCTTTTAATGGGATAAATATTTCCCAAATAATGTTTCTGATTCCTTGAGAATATTTTCTAGACAATGGGGATTGAGAACACCCTTCGGGCCTGTGGTATTCCTAGTCGGGTGTTGATTTGAGTGGAATATTAATATGGTTCATAAAAAATTCAATATTTAAAAACTTTTTTTGAAAATAAATGAATTTTAAAAAGTAAAAATAATAAGTTAAATTATTAGTTTTTAACTATTTTAATAGTTTAAGTCCAAAATATATTTTTCAAATAAAATCTCAATTCCGAAAAAATGCATTTCCGAATTTCCAATATAATTCCAAAATCAATTCTAACACCAAAATACTATGTCATTATCAATAATGAAATCCACTCCAAAAATAATAGTAATTCATACCAAGGTGTTTTTATTTAAATAAAAAACAATCATTTTCCATTTTATAGTTAATCCCAACAATATATTTTTGACTTATAGTAAGCAATGTGGGAACAAGTTCAAAGTGATATTCACTAATTATAACCATAGAATAATTGGTAGAAAAATAAAAAATTTCACTAAAATTTTAAGTGATTGATGAATTTAAATGAAAAATTATAAAAAAATAATTATATAATTATAGCCCAATTTTAGTTAAAATTTATCCAACTAATAATGAAATTAAATGAGTCAAACATGTGATATAATGACCACATCAATAAATCCTTCCACCATAAAATATAGGATTAGATAACTGATTAAATTCTCATTTAGGTTTTCAAATACCACATGAAGTTGATATGACCACATAAAACATAAGTATTTCCTAGAAAAGGTTTTCAAAGGTTCTACAATCTGAGAACAACTAGACACAAAACACTTATAATGGCCTGTAATACCTCAGTAATTTCACACCACCACAATGTTCTTCGATTCTTATCAAGAAAAAATTTCCTCAATCTTTAAGGGATAAATAATCACATATTTATGAGACATGAAATGCATAAGGAAATTCACCTTACACATACAAAGCATACACTTGTATGACTTTTTTGTATAGATGACGCCTCATAATAATCTTTAAAATAGCTCATGGATACTTAACATTCACTTAATATGTCCTCAAATTACCCATGATATCATCAATGAATACTACCATGAACTAATATAAGAACCCACCAAAAATTAATTTCATAAATCCCATGAAAACCATCAAGGTAGTCATGACTCTATAAGGTATCTATAAGAACCCACACTTCTCATACATATATGAAAAATTTTAATAGATGAATATTTAATATATAACATAATGATTCATGCTAGAATTTCATGGGCTAGTACCTTTTGAAACTTGGATACATAAAAACATTATTCATAAGTGAACTATATCATCTCCAACTTAGTTCTTCATAACTAGCACCCTTCCTAGACATATCATACATAATATCTTTCTTTATAACCCAGGGAAAGGAAACATAAGAAAGGGTGAGATCAGATGATCAGTAAGGGTAAATAGGGAAGATATTAATATAACATCAGCGTAAGGGTATGAAAACATGAGAATAATATTTTAAAACCATACCTTACATATAATTGATCATAAAATTAAGTCATGACATAAATATTAGTAGTTCATAAGACATGAATCATATAGTAATTAAAGAACACGATCTTTGAGATCGTAACACTAACATAAGACATAGATTTTTGGCATACATATAACCACCCACATACCTTTTTTAGGATTAGGATAACCTTACATGTACCCTATTTTTCATGATTGGGATAACCTGCAATGTAACCTTTTTTTTCAGGCTTAAGATAACCTCCCATATACCCTATGATATCTTAGAACATTAATCATTACCCAATGCATTAGAGGGAGATATAGGTCACACCCATAATATAATCCATACATTTGTGTGCCACAAGATCTTAAAAAATTCATCATATCATAATCTATATAAATGAAATGGGTTTTATAAAAATTTCATCATAACATAACCCATATAAAGAAAATGTGTTTCAAAATAATCTCATTAATTCATCATAGAATAACCCATGGAAAAAGAATGAGTTTTATAAACACATTTCCATAATAAATATAAAACATACATATAAATAATAATCATGGTATCATCAAATAATATTCCCAATAAATATTAAGAAACATTAAAGTATGTCATCATAGATGGAAAATTATTTTGAAAGATCACCTGAACCATTTTTTTGAGGAAAAAAACATTTCCAATTTCAAATCACTTATTTAAAATATAAAAACCTCCCAAATGTTGAAGGATAATTTTTATTTTAAAATAACTTTAGAAACTTATAAAGTAATATTTAAATCATTGAGTGTTTATGATGGAAAAAATACTATTCATTTCATACATGTTAAAATAAAGATTCCTTTCACATTTTCTATAAAAAGTCAAAAGAGCCTTGTTCAGAAAATGAAAAGAAGATTCCTTTTATTTTATTTAAAAATTAAAAAATGGGTAAAAATTTCTTTAAAAAAAACATTGTATAAAAGTGAAAACTTACTTTATAACATTTTTATAAAATATAAACATGGAAGAAAAAGGGTTTTTAACTAGAGAGAGAAATAGATTTAGTTTTTCCTTAAAAACTTTATTTTGATATATTGAGTACATAAAGATAGTAAAATGAAAGTAAAAAATTCCATTTCAATAAATAACCATAGGATAATAAAATTAATGATTTTATTGAGAGGTATATAATAATATCTCATTATTGTAAATATAATCATAAATAATCTTGATAAATAACGAGATTGTAACATAATCATTTTCTGACTTTGGTTCCTTTTGAATTGAAAGACACATTAAATAAATAACCTTATATGTATATATATATCCTATAATTATCATTATAATAGTCATAAAATAAATTCATGGGTAGTATATACACCACACAAAATAAACAAGTGGTGAATAGGGCATGTGTCCCACAAAAATAAAAGTGAGATGCAAAATCCCTTACCTTAAGTCTCAAATTATTTCATACTAATTAAAAAATCATGTATAATAAATTTATGTTTATTATATATATATATATATTATAGAACTATAATTATATATATCATACCATATATTATTTACTTATGACCTTTTTATTTATTAACAACTCCTTGTTAAAATCACATTTCGGGTAATAATTACTTCATTTTTCATGTATATTTTGGTTTGGTATTTTGGTTCCTTTTACTTTGATCATGGTTACATCATACTAATAATGATAAAAATTATAAAAAAATAATATATAATCATTATATATGTATTTATAGTAATCCATTAAAGTTAGAGATAGAAAATCAATTACATCACTCATGGAGATGGCATGCCATACGTACGCTTGAATGCTGTTTCCATTTTCTTGACGAGTGGAAAAAAAGAAAAATAAATATTAATTAATCTTTAAATAATATTTTTATATCATATATATAATATATATTCAGTTAATTTATCCTAATATCCATCCAATTCAAAATAAAATAAAAAACGCATCATATTGTTTCATGGAGGTGATAGTGCACACGTATTCACAAACGACATTATCATTTCCCAAAAGATTGAAAGGTAAGAAGTTAGATGTTATATTATAAAATTAGAAGTATAATATTTTAACTAATATAATATATAAACATTAAATACATAATTATCTCTATCCTTTATAGGTGGTGATGGAAAATGAATTACATCGGTTCATGAGGCGGTAATCTTCCGTACACACGATCGATAGTTTCATTTCTCACTTGATGTAAAAGGAGATATATTTAAGTAATTACATAAAAATAATAACATATAATTATATTTTATATAATTATGTTATTATATAATAATTTTTGAATAATATTTTAAGATGTAGAGTAACACATAAAATGAAAATTCATGGTTAAGGACTATACCACTTCTTCAGAGAACTCCTTTAGGTTTACACCTAAAGCATTCTTATGAGGGTTTAATAATCAAGATAATGAATATATGATTTAGGGAGATAATTAAATAATTTATTTGGTTAGTTATTGGAAAAAAATTAACGGTTTTGAAAGTGTGTTGAGGATAAGATAGGGGGTTCCCTTTTATAAGCGCAGGAGAGGACACACATGTTTTTTTTTGAAAAATAAAAGGTATACCCACGTTTTAAACATGAAAAATGCTCTAAAATGGATCATTATCTAAAATTATATGATATAAGGTCACAATATTTCAATAAAATGTTATTTTTACAAGTTTATAGGTCATTTTACCCATTATATTTCTAGTTTAGTCCTCGGGTAAACCTGTTTTAACTTTAACCGCAATAATTAATTTTTACTATTTTTACTATTTATTTTGATGAAAAATTAATTTGAAATTATTATATAATATTAATTATTATTATATAATATTAATTATTATTAATAAAAATATGTAATCCATTTTTCAAAATTATATGAATTGTAAAAAAATAATTTAAAATTAAATCCGCATTTGCGATGAAAAAGTAGTTTTCCAAAGAGAAATTTTTATAAGTATAGAAAGTTTTAGTTCCAAATTTAAATATGAAATTAATTCCAATGAAATAAATTGGATTGAAAAATATATAATTTAAATAATATTACTTTTAAAAGTATCTTAAAATAAAATTAATCTTGTAAATGTTTTAAATGGAAGAAAAGTTTTTACTAAAAATTAGTAATTTTTTACTATTCATTGAAAAATTAATATTTGAAAACAATTCTAAAAAATTAAATCAAAGATAATTTTTAAATATAGATTTTAAAAAATAGGTTCATTTTGTTAAATAAATATTCTGAAATTCTAAAATTTTACTTTTATTATTTTATCACAAAAATCAATAAAATCAATTTTTGAGAAAATATTATTTTTTAAACATATAAAGAATTTTCAAAAAAGTAAGTACTTTTTCATCACTATTTTTTATATAAAACCATTATAAATAATTTTTAAAATTATTTTATACCTATTTATTCCACCAAGTTTAATTTATAGTTTATAATGATCATTTTTAAATAATAAAATTAATTGTACATTGTAGTTCGTTAAAACTCTTTGTTATGTGTAACGTAAGTTATCAAAGAAATTTAATTTATTCAAAAAAAATATTTCATAAAAAATAATGGTGTAAAATTATAGCCCCATTAAAATTAATCTCAAACTCAAAATTAACCACTTATATACAAATAAATGAGGATACTTCTACACCATCATATCCTCAGGTTCCCACGTAGCTTTTTTAAATTGGTGATTTCGCCACAAAACTTTAACTAGTTGAGTGGCATTTTTTCAAATAATTTTATATGTATGATCTATAATCTACACTAATTGTTATTCATAAGAAAAATCAAGTTCTAGTGGTATGAACTCTGAGTTTAGTACATGTGAAGTACCATACATGTACTTCATCACGAGAGATACATAGAATATATCAAAGACTTAAGAGAGGTTCAGTGGGAGTTCCCATCCATAAGAAACCATATCTACTCAATCAATAATCTTTAAGGGGAAAATATACATAGAGATCAAATTCTATTTTATAAAAAATATTATAATATTCTTCCTTGGAGAAATTATCAGAAACACCTTATCACCAACTCAAAATTCAAGATCACACCAACGATTATCAACAGAAATATTCTGTAGACTTTGTGATACCATTATGTATTAACGAATTTATCTAACCTTATCTTCCATTTATTTTTCTAGATTAGGTCATAATATATTTATTTCTGAAACTTCATCCTAGTACATTGAATTTATACACTTCTTTTTATAGAGGGATTCATAAGGAGCCATATGTATGCTTGAGTGAAATCTATTGTTGTATGAAAACTCAACCAAAGGAAAGTGTTGATCCCAATCAATTTTAAAATATATAAAAAAAGATATCAACATATCCTATAGGGTTTTAATTATTGTATTAGAATTACCATATTTATAAGGATGATATGTAGTGATGAAACTTAACTCTATATCAAGATATTTATGAATACTTTTCCAGAACATTGAGGTAAACCTAAAATTTTGATCAGATATAATGGATTGTTGTAATCCATGAAACCTTACCGCTTTCTTAATTTATATCATGGAAATATGATATCGAGAAAAATATTCTTTTATAGTGATGAAGTGTTATGAATTTTTAAGGAGATCGACTACAATCCAAATAACATTATACCCTTTAGATGTTTTTGGGTGTCTAATGACAAAATACATAGTTCTGTTTTTCTATTTACATTCTGGTATGGATAACGGTTATAGTATACCCATATAATTTTATTTCTAAACCTTAAATTATTGACATACTAAACAACTAGATATATATTATACAATATATATATTCATTCCATACCTCTGGAAACACTCTTTCAAATCTATATACATCTTCATAATTCTAGGATAAATAGAGAATGAAGAACTATGACCCTCCTCTAACATCTCCTTAAACAAATATGGTGTGGATGAAACACATACACGGGTCTAGAACCTTATCATTCCATCATAATCATCGTTAAACTCCATAAAATCTATGATTTTATTCTATAGCTCTACATATTCATTCTACACATCTTTAATATTTACTTGGATAGATAGTTGGACACTCATTTGAGAGAGATAAGATTTCTCCCCTTCCTTCAATATTTCTAGATCCATTATTTTCAAATCCATAAATATTAGATCTTTTGTGATCCTCATCATAGATAATCTATCATTATCCTTTCAAATCAAGGCATCAACCACTTTGTTTTCTTTCCCAGGGAGGTAATTTATTGATAAATCATAATATTTAATTAGCTCTAACCATCTTCTCTAGAACATGCTTAATTCCTTTTATGTGAATATATACATTAAATTATTGTAATCAATATATATATCAAACTTTTCTTGGTAAAGATAATTACTCTATATATATAATGAAGAAATTACCATAGATAACTCCAAATAATGAGTTGGGTAATTTTTCTCATGAACCTTCAATTAACATGAGGCATAATATATCACCATATAATTCTTTATAAGAATGTATCCCCATCCCTTTTTTGATTCATCACTATAGATTATGTACCCTTGTCCACTACAGGGTAATGTAAGAACTAGTTTGATGACTAATATTATCTTTATTTCCTTGATATTTTTCTCATATTTATCTATCCAGAGGAAATTTTCTCCCTTCCATGTTATCTTGGTGAGTGTATTAGACAACTATGAGGAATTTTACACAAACTTATAATAATATATAGAAAAACAAAGAAAAATTTAAAAATCATTCATCGTGGTTGGTCTGATCTAACATTCAATAGCCTCAGTCTTTTATGTCTCTACCAATATAATCTCTCTTGAAATTATATGACCCAAAAATAAAACCTTTTGTAGAAAAAATTCACACTTTGTAAAATATTCATATAATTTATACTTAGGATCTTCAGTAAAATTCTCAAGTGATATTCAATATCTTCCTTGCTCTTTGAATACATAATAATATCATATATAAAGAATATAAAAAACTGACTAAGGTAATCTCTAAATATTCTATTTATTAAATCCATTAATATAGTAGGGGAATTAGTAAGACCAAATATAATCACTATATATTCATATTTACCATAAATTGTATGGAATGTTGTCTTTGGCATATCCTACTTTTTAACCCTTAATTGATGATATCTATAATGAAGGGTAATATTGTAAAAGTATTGAGCTATACACAGTTGGCCAAACAAATTATCAATATGGGGTTGAAGATAATTGTTTTTGATTGTGATCTTGTTCAGTTCCCGATAATAAATGTAGAGTCTCATCAATCCATCTTAACTATTAACAAAAGGATAGATGCACCCCAAAGTGACACACTTGTTTAAATAAATCCCTTGTCAAGATTATCCTATAGTTGCTTATTTTATTCTTGCAAATCAATAGATACCATTCTATTATGAGTCTTTAAAATAGGCATATCACTAGGTATGCATTATATTGGGAACTCAACTTCACATTTCAGTGGAATAATATAAAAAATATTCTAGAAATATATAATAAAACATTGTACAATAGGTATATCATCAATATTGAGTTTCTCCTTAATAATACGATATTATCACCCTTTTTTAATTTGAATCAAGACCCATAGAATTTACATGATCTCTATAAGAATTTCACATTTATGGTCTCACTGATAGATGTTCATAAGTTGTTTTGGAATATCAAACATGACTTAAATTCCTTGGAAATTGATGTGGGATTTATATAGAGAAATATAATAAATGAATAAGATAACATCTAATTTAACTATATAGATAATTATAATATTTATAAGAAGCATATTCCCACAAACATCAAATAGATAGGATCCATAAACTTGAGATAGGATCATCATTCCATTAAGGGGTTTTAATTATAATTCAACATCTAATCATTGAGGATAAGACCTAACATTCCTCGATAATTTTCATGATATAAATGGATTCATATGACTAGGAACAAATAGGGAACTTTAATATTTTATCATTCCAGTTACCACCTCAACTTCATACTTCTATCTTCAATACCTTAATAAAACCAAAATGATTATAATAACCATTAATCATAATTAATTATAGTGATTAATCATGAAAAATCATTTATAGGATATCTAATTCAAGACACCTTATTTTAAATACATGATACCTTAAGTTTAATCTAGGACATTCATGGTCTTCATCTATTCAAATCCTTCATAATTATTTATAAAGAGTTTGTGAATTTCTAAAACATATCCCCAGGAATGTAAAATTAGCTAAAAAAAAGGCCCATTGTTATAGACCAGGTGAAAATCGAGTCAAATACCAATGTACTATTTTCATAGTTATTAACCCTAGGTACATATATTCCAATAAACATACACTTATAGTATCTAGACCAAGATGTAATTGTTTGAAAACCACTCACTCTATCATTCACTAAAATTCTAGTACATTTTATTATAATTTGGCTCATCCTTAGGCTCATACTTATACATTTCCCTAGAGACATCCTTATATATATCACTAAAGTTTTATTTTACTAGTTTAAAAAGTTTTAACTAAACCTTGATCTGATACTAACTATAAATACACAAACATTCATTCATAGATACCATATCTTAATGGATGAATATTCATTACATAACATAACGAACCACACTAGAATCATACTAGTCTAGAACCTTTGGAAACTTGTATATATAAATAAATATTTCATAAGTGAACTACAACATATCCCACTTATTTCTTCACAAATATAACCCTTCTTGGACATATAATACATAATAAATTTCTTCAAAACTTGGGGAAATGGATCATAAGAAAGGGTGAGATTAGATGATCAGTAAGGGTAAACATGGGAGATATAAACATAAAATGAGAATAAGGGTATGATAATACGAGAATAAATTTTAAAAACCATTCCCTTAATATCAAAGATCTTAAAATTGATCCATGGAATAAATCTGGGTAGTTCACAAGACATGAATCATATATGAATCAGATAACATGATCTATGAGATCATAACATTTACAAAAGACACAGATTTGTGGAATACATGTAAGCATAGAAAACCTTATATCAAGGATACCCACAAATAAATTCATAAGTATTGAGATAACCACCCATGTAAATAATTTGGGTTTAGGATAACCTCTTGTGTACCCACTTTTTTGGGCTTGGGATAACCTCCTGTGTACCCTATTTTTTGGGCTAGGGATCACCTTCTATGTACCCTATGAGCTCATATAACATTTATCATTACCCAATGTATTGGAGGGAGATATAGGTCACAAACATAACATAATATATAAATATTTTCACCATAATATCACAAAAAATTCATCATATCATTACCCACAGAAAAGAAATGATTTTCATAGAAATTTCATCATTGCATAACCCAAATAAAGAAAATGGGTTTCATAATCATCTCATCAATTCATCATAGAATAACCTATGGAAAAGTAATGGGTTTTATAAAAATATTATAATTATAAATATAAACCATCCAGATAAATAATAAGTATGGTAAAATTTTATAATTTCCTCAGTAAATATTAATTAACATTAAATTATGTCATTTTTATGGAAAATTATTTCAAAAGATCATTTAGAATATTTCTTGAGGAAAATTACCCTTCCATTTTGAAAAAACATATTTAAAATATAATTTTTTCCAAATATTAAAGAAAAAATTTTATTTTCAAATAACCATGGAAACTTTTAAAGAAGGATTTAATTATTGAGTGGCCATGATAGTGTAAAATACTATTTATACTGTACATGTTAAAATGAAGATTCCTTTCACATTTTTGGTAAAAAGTAAAAAGGGTATTGTTTGAAAAAAATTGAATATTGATTTTAAATAATTTTTTAAAAAGTCAAACATAGGTAAAAATGAATTGAAAAAATCATTGGATAATAGTGAAAACTTTCATGAAAACAATTTTATAAAACATGGACATTGAAGAAAAAGGGTTTTCGACTGAAGATAGAAATAAATTTGGTTATTACTTAAAAACTTATTTTGGAATATTGAGTACATAATGAGAGGAAAATGAAATGAAATCATTTAATTTTATGAAATAAATATATTATAAGAAAATTAATGTTTTTTTGGAGAGGTATATCATAAGATCTCATTATTGGAAGAACATCTTAAATAATCCCAATAAACAATGAGATTGTGACACCCCATTTTACCACTTTGGTAGCTTTTGAATCATAATCCACATGAAATAAATAAAAATAGATGGATATTTATAACCCAGAATTATCATTATAATAATCATAAAATAAATTAATAGGAAGTATATACACCACACAAAAGAAACAAGTGGTGAATATGACATATGTCCCACAAAAATAAAAGTGAGAAAAAAAATCCTTACATTAAGTCTCGACTTCCTTCAAACATGTTAAAACCTCATGTTTAATAAATATAGTTTTATTATAAATCTATTTAGGAACCATATATATTTATATATATAACATACCATATATTATTTAATTATGTCCTTTTATTATCTTTTTATTAATAATTCCATGTTAAAATCATGTTTTGGGTAATAACTACTTTGTTGTTCATGTATGTTTTGGATTGGTATTGTCATTATATTTAATTTTATCATGTTTAGATAATATAAAAACTTTAAAAATAATATAAATATCATATATATTCATTATATATTTATTTATAGTAATCCATTAAATTTAGTGATAGAAAAAAAATTACGCTATCCATCAAGACGGTATACTATACTTACGCATGAATGTCATTTCCATTTTATCGATGGATGGAATAAAGGAAAATTAAATATTAATTAAACTTTAAATAATAATTTTTTATATCATATATATCATATATATTCATTTAATCTATCCTTATAACCATCCAAGTTAAAATAAACTAAAAAAATGTATCACATCACTTTATTGAGGTGGTAATCCGCACATATGCATGAGTGACATTATCATTTCCCAATAGATTGGAATGTAAGAAGTTATATGTGATATTATAAATTAGTAATTATAATAACTTCATAAATATAGTATATAAAATTAAATCCATCATTATCTCCATCCATGAGAGGTGGTGATGGAAAACAAATTACATCGGTTCGTGAGGCTGTAGTCCACCGTACACAGGACTGATGGTTTCGTTTCTCACTTGATGGAAATGGAGATAGTTGTAGATCATGAAATTAATAGAATAAAATCTCAGTATATTATAGATAATTCTGATATTATATAATCATGTATAAATAAAATTTGAAGGAGTTAGAGTAATAAATAAAATTAAAACTCATGGTTAAGTACTATACCTATTTTTTAGAGATCTCCTTTAATTTTACACCTAAAGCCTTTATAAGAGGATTTAATAATAAAAATAAGGCCTATAAGATGTGGGTATAATATTAATGATTGTATTTTTATAGGTATGGTATGAACCAATTTTTTTTAAAGTGCATATATGAGAGGATATGGGTGCCTTTTTATAAGTGGGAGAGAGAACACACTTGGAATTTTTAAAAATAAAAAGGTGTTCCCATGTTATAAATTTAAAAAAGGATAAAAATGGATTATTATAGAGAATTAGATGATATAATGTTGAAATATTTCCATAATATTAGAGTTGGATAAGTCTCTAGGTCATTTTACTTCTTATCGTTTTAGTTTAACCTCTGATAAACCCGTTTTAACCTTAACTATGTTAATTAATTTTTACAGTTTTTACTTTTCATTTTTCCAAAACATTAAGTTAAAATTATTATATAATATTAGTTATTATGATTAAAAATATTTCATCAATTTTTATAAATTATATTAACATATTTAATAAAATTTAGTTTAAAATGAAACCAGTAGACATGATAAAAAAGTGGTTTTCCAAAGAGAAAATTTCCATAAGTATAGAATGTTTTAATATAAAAATTAAATAATAAATTAATTAAAATTAATTAAATTGTATTAATAAATATATAATTTAACTAATTTATATTTTAAAACAATATTAAAATAAAATTGATAATGTAAATTGTTTAAATGAAAATACAATTTTTCATAAAAATCATTATTTTTTACTATTCATCAAAAAATTAATCTTAGTAGAAAATTCTCAAAAATTTAGTCAATGATTATTTTTACATATTGATTTCAAAAATTTAGTTTATATTTTAAAATAAATTTTTTAGAATTGAAAAATGTTACTTTTATAATTTTTTCACAAAAAGCAATAAAAACATTTTTTTTGTGAAAATATTATTTTCAAAATATATAAAGACATTACTAAAAAATAAGTAATTTTTTATCTGTATGATTTATTTATATAAAAACATTATAAATATTTTTTAAAATGTTGTTATTTCTATTTATTATGATAATTTTAATATTAAGGTTATAACAATCATCTTTAGATAATAATATTAGTCATATATTGTTGTTTGTTAAAACTTTGTGTTGCGTGTAACACAAGATATTGAATAAATATAATTTATTTGAAAAGAATATTTCAAAAAATCTCAGGGTGTTATAGTATCACTAAAATATTTAAGTTTCAATAATTATACTTAATGTTAGTCTTGAAAATTTCATTCTCCTTCACCTTCATATGATGACATCTAGACCACAAATCAATCTTGGAAAACCAATAAGACCCCTTAAACTGATTAATTAAATCATCAATCATTGGGAGGGGTAGTAGTTATTTACCAAAACATAATTCAACCTTGAAAGTGTTATCCCATAATGAGGCATATAAATATTAGAGACACAAGGTTAAAACTATATCAAAAATGTGATCTCATGTTTATGGGTCATTAAACAACCTGTTCAATAAAATATTTAGGAAAATCCTCCATAAATATTGAAAAATATTTCTTCCTTATATTCCATTAAAACCAATATAAATCTTATTAACTAATATGTATCTATAACTTTATAATTAATATGGTTATCTTTCTCACCAATTATTGTATCACGTTCACTATCCACATAAATTAAAATCACTATTCTTTGATAGTGATCAATGATGTCCTACAAAAAATACTATAAATCCATTCCAAGGATGAAATTATATGGTTGTATATGCAATAAGAAAACCAATTTTATTGGTTGATGTTTCCACTTTATCAGTTCAAACCTCCAACAATCCCTTTTCAAATTAAAAAATACTCCAACTCTTATATTAATCACCAAGTAAATAAGAATTATATCCACCATATACACCAACACTTGAACTAATTTAGGTGAAATGATGGAGCCTGGAGATCCTAAATCAATAAAACCACATGCTATGGTAGAATATAGACAAGGGGAACCTTGAATGATATCTGGATTACCTAGCAATAAAAATTCAATGTAATGAAACCATTTGTCTATGGAACCTCAGCCGAAACATCCTTGATGATGTCCACCACCTTGTCCATGATAAGACCATGGTCCCTAGGGATTAGGGATATATTGGGGGTGACCTCTACCCACTCTGTTTCACATCCAAGGTCCAAAAACTTAAAGACCTAACTAATACTAATAAACACTAGAAGAAAACTTCTTTTGATTTAATATATAGAATATACTTTTGGATCCATGTTACTAATTAAAGATGTTCAAACACTGATACTAATAGTGCATTAACTCAAAAAAAGACTACTCTAGAACTCTTGGTAAAAGTTATAGAACTATAAGCACTACAGAAATTGGAGATGGAATCCTAACACATAATCCTAATAGATTAAGTTATTGATAACCTAAATAACCAAGAGCTCCTCTCCACAACTAAAATCATTATAGATCTTTAGTATCCTCACTCTTGAGATGATACCATATATTCCAATGACTTCTTGATCGCCTTACCCTTATATCAACACCTCAATATAAGATGCCAACATGAGTGGGATGTCTTGGAAATAAATATCCTATTTCAAATCCTCATTAAGATATTTATCCCTCAAATTATTTTCTAGAATAAAGAATAAGGTAATATCAGATAAGTTTCATGAACCTTTATTCAAACTCTCACAAACTTGATTTTTTATTGCACAACACTTCACTATTTATTCCCACCCTTATACCATTGTGTTAAACTATTTTTTAATTATAATATGAAAATATTATAATCAATTAATTTTATAATTTGATTCAATTAATTATTTTTAAATACCATTAAAAAGGTTAATTTCACCCATTTTGATGTTTTTATCACAGGTGAAGGTAATTTGGAGAGCCTAAAATGAATTTGAAGCAAAATCGGTCAAACCGTATGGAATCCAAAGTATACATGTTAATTGATTTTCAAATTACAAAATATTTTCCCATTCAATTGGGTTAAAATTTTGTGGATGGTTACCCAAATATTTTGCTACCACTCTTGAGAAGATACCTAATCTCAGTTCATTAATATGGTGGAAAAAATAAATTTCTTTTTTTAGAAAACTAAAACTAATAAGATACTCATATTAAATTCCCTTATCAACATGGAATTTATTTAAAATTAATTATTAATTTACTTATTTTGAGATATATTAACATTTAATGATAATTTATTTCATTAATGGAATGTGATTTCGAGAAATAATTTTACATTAATGGATGATTTTAGTATAATTGGTTATTTTTTAGTGACATAATTAGTTGTATCTCTATAAAACCATTGAGATATGGATATCCTTTATGAGGATAGTTTATGAGATAATTAAATAATTTAATATATCCAAACATAATTTCACACAACTAGTAAATTTGAATAATTTATACTTAATTAAAGTTATATATAAGTTAAGTTAATGTTCTTCAACTTTCTAAAATTATTTTCTATACATTCATTCTTTATCTATTTTTTTCATCAATGTATCATATTGACCTATGATTGATACCTATTGTTATTGTAAAAAACAAAATAATAATAATATAATGAAACATATAGTATTAAACCAAAAAGTTTTAACTTCTAATAATGCTAAAGTGAGTTGTTTTTGAAATTTTATTGCAAAATGTATAAGGCCCCAACCTTAAACCTTACTTAATCATGACTTATCACAAGATTACACATTTAGGATCTTTTCAGGTTTAGAGTTTTAGAGAATTAGATCTTAAAACTTGCATTACATTCCACATATAAACAAAGTGGTCACATAAAGATAGTATTCTTCATTCCCATCAATGGAAACATATTTAAAATAAAACATGGATTCATTCTTGACACTTCCTTGACACTATCATCATATCATGTACCTCTCCCTTGACCTGTGAAAAACATTTCAAAAAAAAACCTGGGATGAGCATAAAAAGCTCAGTATGGGTTATAAAAACATGGAAAGGAAACATGGGTACATATATACATAATAGTGAAATCATACTTTACCCATAAAACATAGGCACTTTAACATACCTCATAAAATCATGAACAAATCATATAAATCATAAGACATAAAGTTAACTTGAGGCATTCATAACATTCTTACGTAGGGAGTAACCCTCTTGGTTACGTTTGGAATACCCATTACAGTATATTCCATAAATCTCTTCGGAGAAACCTTAACGTTTCACTCCTTCGCGTTACCCAATGCATTGGAGAGCTATATCGGGCTCACCCGCCCTTAGTTTATCACGGAACCACCCGTCTTCATAATAATGCCCAAGAACCATAACATAATCGTATCACATAAAACATTCTTAAAGGAAACATAACATTTCCACCTTTCAATCACAAGATATCAATACAACACATTGATATAAAAACATTATGAAAACCATTTTTGATACCAAAATAAAAGAAAAGTAAAACATGGTATTTATTTTTCTTTTAAAAAGAAGGTATGGCTTGTAGAGGAATCCGAAACTCAAATAATGGTCACGACGGCGGAGAAGTCGTTGTCACTGCATACGTACGAAAAAAACATTCCCTTTTGTCGTTTAGTAAACACTTCGTATAAAAAAGATTCCTTTTGAATAAACATAAAAGCCAAAGGGGTTTATACACCGTATAAAAGAAGGTTGTGTATAAAACAAAATATGCCTCAATGAAAGGAGATTGAGACGAAGTCCCATACCTCGTATCCGACTTGACCCGACCGTTCTTTAATCTCCTGAATAATAAACTTGAGTTAATATATACTTTCTTATGAACCTTTTTCAAGTTCATTATTCCTTTTATACCATGTTATGAACATCATGTAATCATTTACGTTAATAATGTTCATTTTTTCGGTATTTGGTTCTTAAGTCAAAAATAGACTTCTTACACTTACATGTTGTTAATTTGGTCAAAGGTTCGTTATATCCAGAATGATATTAATGATTTGGATAACATATATATCATATATATTCATCATATACATGTATTTATAATATTACATCACATTTAGAGGTAAGAAATGAAATGCACCGTTCATGGAGACGGTAAGCCGTACGTACGCATGAACGCTACTTCCATTTCTATTTCGTATTTTCTGGAATGGAATCATAATGATATAAGAGTATATTATAATTACCTTATAATAACATATATAATATCATTAATTTTATCCTTCACACATCCCACATATGGTATTAACGAATCAAATCACTTTCGGGGGGCGGTAGTCCGCACTTCCTAAAATGAAGATATCGTGTTTACCCATAATGGAAACAATAATGGTATGCCATAAATGAAAAAAAACAGAAGCTTTAGGAAAACATAAACATATTATATATCATATATAAAAATAGTGACATCATAATGGCCACCTTTGAAGGTGTTAAATGAGTATTGAACAATCATCGTTTCGGGAGGCAGAATTTCGCCATCCACGGAAACCGTATGTTCTTTAACCATTTGATGTAGTTTTGTGAGAGTGTAGCTCAAATAAATATTATAACAACATCCTAGTATATTGAAGATACTGTTGTTGTTACAAAAGAAGTAAATAAAAAGATTTTAGGGGGTTGGAGAAGCAAAATAAAACAAATGAACATGAGAGAATGAATTACCTTTAAAAGTGTAACTCCTTTTGATTTGAGACTAAAGGCTTCCTTTGAAAGGATTATGCCCAACAGGAATCCTCTAGGATGAGTAGAGGGATGTGTAGAGAGTAAATGGGAAGGGGTTGGCCGAGCCAAAGGCTTGAGGAGTGTGTGAAATGAGGTAGAGGTGGGGGCCTTTTATAAGAGGAGAGGAGGGGAACTTTTGGAAAGTAAAGATAAGTTACTTTATTTTAAAAATAATTTCGGATTCAAAAGGCCCCACATTGCTATAATTCGAGGAGAAGGTGATAAGGCTTCGAAATATACCCATCCAATAGGTTTTTTACATGTGTAGGTTTTAGATATTACATTATCTTTCCATTTTATTTAAATCGTTAAATAATGAGGTCATCGTTGCATCATCATGATGTCATAAATAATTTAATTTATTTAAAGTCTAAAAATTATAAAAAAATAATATGATGTAGTAAATCTTTTTATCTTTCCAATGACTATTTATAATCAAAAATCTGATCTTTATAACCCCATGTAAAAATTGTTTTTTTAAAACATATTATGTTTGTGTCATTTTTAATTTTACATTAAATAAAAAGTTATTTATGTCATTTCCCAACCAAAGTGGATCCATGGGGTCCCCAAGTTGAACCATGGCTTGTCTTGGTCGGCCATGAAACAACCAATGATGGTAGGACATGTGTCAAGCTCATCTTATTTTATTAAAGCATTATTTTTACCTTAAACTACACTAATTACCACTAATCGCGATTAAAACTTAATAAGTTACTATTCACCAAAAAATTATTTTAATCTCATTGAACCACATTTTACTTCTTAATGAAAACCATGTATGTCGGATTTTTGAAATTCAAAACACAATGATGGAAAAAGTTCATTTAAATGGAAAATCAGTTTTTATAAGTACCACTTAGTGGTTTCACTATTCATCAAAAATTGAAGTTTTTCAGAAAATTACCAAAAATTCACCCTAAGCTATATTTGATATCCTGAATTCAAAAATTAAGTCCATTTTACAAAATTAAAAACATATAAGTCACATTAATTAATTTAATAATTAATTCCCGCTGTCAGAGCAAATAGCGTGTTTTTATAAAATAATAAGTATCAAAAGATTGACACCAGTTTAAGTCTAATTTCAAAGTGAAATTGATTCCAATGACCATCATTGGATAAAATGGTAAAAATATATTCTAATTTCACTTCAAAACCAATTCAAAATATAATCTAATCATATAAATAAATTAGATTAAAAAGCAGTTTTGATGTAAAATGCAGTATTTTTCACTATTCATTAAAAATGAACATTGTTAGAAAAATACCAAAAATTAACACAAAGTAAATTTTGATGTCCCAATCATAAAGAATAAGTTTATTTTGACAAACATAGCTTATAAAAGTTTCAAAAGATAGATTTAAAAATGGTTTTCCATCAAAAGGCAGTAAAACAATCTTTTAAAAATATTAGTGTATTCCATGCTTAAGATGAGATTTATTTTCATTTTAAGCCTCTAAAACACTATCTTAATCATTAATAGACGAAGATAAAAATATCTATTATTCATTACTTACTTGGGATGTTACATCCTTCCCCCCTTTAGAAAATTGTTTCCCCGTAATTTATTTACTTATCGAATAAATGGGGGTACTTATCCCTCATTGCATTTTCAGATTCCCATGTTGCCTCTTCAATCATGTGGTTTTTCCACAAAACCTTTACCTGGTGAATCACCTTATTCTGTAACACTTTCTCCCTGTGGTCAAGAATCTGGACCGGTTGTTCCTCATAAGATAGGTTCTCCTCCAGCTGAACTACCTCTGGACTCAAAACATGAGATGGATCTAGCATATACTTTCTCAACATCAAAACGTGAAAAACATTGTGTACCTGAGATAAACTCGGAGGTAAATCCACTCGGTATGCAACTGATCCAACTCTCTCCAGAATTTCGTATGGTCCAATGAACCTTGGACTCAACTTTCCTTTCTTAACAAATCTCATCACACTTTTCCAAGGAGAAACCTTGAGAAAAACATGGTCACCTACCTCGAAAGATAGATCCTTCCTCCGGTTATCCGCATAACTCTTCTGCCTGCTCTGAGATGTTCTCATGTGTTTCTGAATCAACTGAACTTTTTCTGCCATCTCTTCTACCAATTCTGGTCCCATCAACTTCCTTTCACCCACTTCATCCAAGAAAGCTGGAGTTCGACACCGCTTCCCATATAATGCCTGAAATGGTGCCATCTGTATACTGGAATGAAAACTGTTATTATATGAAAATTCAACCAAATAAAGATGTTGGTCCCAACTTCCCTGTTAATCCATAGAACAAGCTCGTAGCATATCCTCCAATGTCTGAATTGTTCATTCTGACTGCCCATCTGATTGAGGATGAAAAGCTGTACTAAAATTTAATTCAGTACCCAACGACTTCTGAAGGCCTTTCCAAAAGTTAGAAGTAAACCTGGGATCACGATCCGATACAATGGAGAGAGGAACTCCATGTAACTTGACTATATCTTTAAGATAAAAACGGGAAAGTTGATCAAGAGAGAAAGTATCTCGTATAGCAAGGAAATGAGCAGATTTGGTCAAGCGATCAACAATAACCCAGATTGCATTATTACCTCGAGATTTCTTCGGTAATCCAACAACAAAGTCCATGGATATATTCTCCCATTTCCACTCTGGCACTGGTAAAGGATGAAGCATCCCTTTTGGTAACTGCCGCTCTGCTTTAACCTGTTGACAAGTCAAACACTTCACAGTAAAATCAGAAATATCTCTTTTCATTCCATCCCACCAGTAATACTCCCGCAGATCTCTATACATCTTTGTACTGCCCGGATGAACTGAAAACAGAGAACTATGAGCTTCACAAAACAACTCTCTCTTCAACTGTGAATCACAAGGCACACACAATCTCTTCCCAAATCTCAAAACACAATCATTATCAATGTTGAATTCAGGCAACTTACCTTTCTGAACCAGCTCTACCTTTTTCTGCAACTCACTGTCTTGCTTCTGTGCTTGCTTGATTCTATCTGATAGAGAAGATCTCACTGATACCTGAAACAAAATAGAAGGACTTCCTACACCAAAAACTTCTATGCCAAAGTTCATCAAATCCTTAACCAAAGGATCACATTCCAAACACAACATTGTTAATGAAGCATTACTTTTTCGACTCAAAGCATCAGCCACTTTATTTGCTTTTCTCGGATGGTAATGAATTGTACAATCATAATCCTTGATTAATTCTAGCCATCTTCTCTGTCTCATGTTTAACTCTTTCTGAGTGAATATATACTTTAAACTTTTGTTATCAGTATATATTTCACACTTTACTCCATACAAATGATGCCTCCAAATTTTTAAATCAAAAACAACAGCAGCTAATTCCAAATCATGTGTAGGGTAATTTACCTTATGAGTTTTCAACTGTCGTGAAGAATAAGCAATTACCTGATCATTCTGCATTAGGACCAACCAAGTCCTTTCAATGAAGCATCACTGTATATAACAAACTCACCATTCCTGGAAGGTAGTGCCAAAAATGGAGCATTCACCAATCTTCTTTTCAATTCCTGAAAACAACCATCACATTCTTTTGTCCAGATAAACATAACACCCTTCCGAGTTAGCTTAGTCATTAGACTAGATAACCGTGAAAAATTTCTAACAAACCTTCGATAATAGCCTTCCAAACCAAGGAAGCTACGAATCTCGGTTACATTTGTGGGTCTTGGCCATTCTTCCACAACTTTTGTTTTTGCAGGATCAACAGTTATTCCATCTTTAGAAACAATGTGACCAAGGAACGAAATTTGTTGCAACCAAAACTCACACTTTCTGAATTTCCCATACATTTTCTTTTCTTTTATGGTTTGCAAGATAACCCTTAAATATCTTTCATGCTCCTCTTTAATTTTAGAAAACACCAAAATATCATCAATGAAAACCACCACAAACTTATCCAAGAACTCATGGAAAATTTTATTCATTAAGTACATGAATACAACAGGTGCATTGGTTATCCCAAAAGGCATTACTAGAAATTCATAATGGCCATATCTCGTACGGAACGCGGTCTTCGGAATATTTGCCTCCTTTACCTTCAGCTGATGGTACCCCGATCTCAGGTCAATCTTTGAAAAAAACTGAGCTCCCTGGAGCTGATCAAACAAATCATCTATATGAGGCAAAGGATATTTGTTCTTAACAGTGGTGTTATTCAAGGCTCTATAATCAATGCAATGTCTCATAGAACCATCTTTCTTTTTAACAAATAAAAAAGGAGCACTCCATGGTGATGTGCTAGGTCTAATGAAACCCTTCTCTAATAAATCTTGCAATTGCTCCTTCAACTCTAAAAGTTTAATTTGTGCCATTCGATAAGGGGGTTTTGAAATTGGCTTAGCATCAGGAACTAAGTCAACCGTAAACTCAACTTCCCGATCTGGTATTATTCCAGGCAACTCATCAGGAAAAACATCAGGATACTCATTTACCACTGGCACATCATTAATCTGAACAGTTCCTTTATTTTCAACTACGTGTGCAAGGTAACATTCATTTCCATCTTTTACAAGTTTCTTGGCCTCTTGATATGTTATCAAAAGTAAGGGTTCATTCTTGTAAACAAACTGAAAGTATTTCTGAAAAGAAACTTATTTAGCTCTACAGTCAATCTTAGTATGGTAAATAGAGAGCCAATCCATACCCAGGATAACATCAAACTCTACTAGAGGTAGAACAATAAGGTTTGCAAGTAGGTTCTTTCCACAGATAAGGATAGAAAGATTATTATAAATTCTTTTTTCCTCGACATTTCCCCCAGGTGTTTTTACCAAAAGTTCAGGAGTCATTTCTTGAGATGGTATTCCAATTTTACTAGAAAAGGTTTCAGAGATGAAAGAATGTGTAGACCCCGAATCAAACAACACACTGGAATAATCTAAAAAAACAAACAAAGTACCTGATACAACTTCATTTTATGGCCCTACATCTGCTGAAGTAGTTGCAAAGGATTTCACCACCCCTTTCTGCTTGTAGTCTAACTGCTTCCCATCACTCAAGCTCTTTGTTGGACACTCGTTGGCATAGTGACCCATCTCATTGCACTTATAACATTTCACTAACTGTAAATCAAATTTGTTCTTACCTTCACCTTGATACTTTTCAGTGCAATCACAAGACTTATGTCCCATATTACCACATCGGTAGCACTTTCCAGAATTCAGAAGACATTCCCCAACATGCCTCTTTCCACATTTATCACAAACAGGAAACTTAGTTCTCTTACCATCAGACTTTTTTGAAGAATTGTTACCTTTCTCCTGCTACCTCGGTCTCTTCTTCTGCTGGTTGTTATATAACACTTGGTCATCGGAAAACTCCATTTCCACCTTCTCAGCACATTGAACAAGATTTTCATAACTTTTAAAATCACGAGAAGATAATGCCCTTCGATATTTTGTCTTTAATCCTGAGTAAAAATGATTGATTTTACTATCAAGGTCTCAGATAAAATTTGGAGCATACCTTGCCAATCGAGTGAACCTTTCTTCATAGGAAGCCACTGAGTCTTCCTCTTGCCTCAATGCCAAGAATTGTTTTTCCATTCTAAGTCGAACAGCCTTAGGAAAATACTTCTCAAGAAACATACCTTTGAATTCATCCCAGTCAAGAGCATCAATCTCATTGGCGTCCCTGATATTTTTAACCATAGACCACCACTGATCTGCTTCAACCTCCAAACGGTAAATAACAAGACTAACCTTTTGATTGTCTGAACACCCCATGACTTCAAAAATCTTCTCCAGTGCTTTAATCCACCCTTCATCTAGCACAGGGTTAGATGATCCTCTGAATGATGGTGGATGTTGCCTCATGAAATTTTCCACCACTGACATGTTCCTCTGTGGTTGATCTGGCTGATCTCATGCATGGATACCACCGCCATTTATCGCTTGAGTCAACTTCTCCATTAATACAAAAAACTGTTCAGTTCCAATTCCGACCATTTCTGGATGCTGATTATGAAGGTTATTTCCTTCTGTATTCCTTCCTAGCACTGCTTCCCTATTTCCTCTGCGGAAAACCATTCTGAACAAACATGTCTTAGATGAAGCAACATGGTAATCTTTAAATGCTATATCATTTCAAATATTTTTTTTGGATAATCATTTAATAGAAATATAACTCCTAAAGTTATCTAAACTGACCTCTGATACCAACTATAAGGCCCCATCCTTAAACCTTACTTAATCATGAGTTATCACAAGATTACACGTTGAGGATCTTTTCAGGTTTAGAGTTTTAGAGAATTAGATCTTAAAACTTTCATTACATTCCACATATAAAAAAAGTGGTCACATAAAGATAGTATTCTTCATTCTCATCAATGGAAAAATATTTAAAATAAAACATGGATTCATTCTTGACACTTCCTTGACACTATCATCATATCATGTACCTCTCCCTTGACCTGTGAAAAAAATTTCAAAAAAAACTGGGGATGAGCATAAAAAGCTCAGTATGGGTTATAAAAACATGGAAAGGAAACATGGGTACATATATACATAAGAGTGAAATCATACTTTACCCATAAAACATAGGCACTTTAACATACCTCATAAAATCATGAACAAATCATAGAAATCATAAGACATAAAGGTAACTTGAGTCATTCATAACATTCTTACGTAGGGAGTAACCCTCTTGGTTTTGTTTGGAATACCCATCACAGTATATTCCCTAAATATCTTCAGAGAAACCTTAACGTTTCACTCCTTCACGTTACCCAATGCATTGGAGAGCTATATCGGGCTCACCCGCCCTTAGTTTATCACGGAACCACCCGTCTTCATAATAATGCCCAAGAACCATAACATAATCGTATCACATAAAACATGCTTAAAGGAAACATAACATTTCCACCTTTCAATTACAAGATATCAATACAAAACATTGATATAAAAACATTATGAAAACCATTTTTGATACCAAAATAAAATAAAAGTAAACCATGGTATTTATTTTTCTTTTAAAAAGAAGGTATGGCTTGTAGAGGAAGCCGAAACTTAAATAACGGTCACGACGGCGGAGAAGTCGTTGTCGCCGCATACGTACGACAAAAACATTCCCTTTTGTCGTTTAGTAAACGATTCGTATAAAAAATATTCCTTTTGAATAAATATAAAAGTCAAATGGGTTTATACACCGTATAAAAGAAGGTTGTGTATAAAACAAAATATGCCTCAATGAAAGGAGATTGAGACGAAGTCCCATACCTCGTATCCGACTTGACCCGACCGTTATTTAATCTCCTGAATAATAAACTTGAGTTAATCTCTACTTTCTTATGAACCTTTTTCGTGTTCATTATTTTTGTAATACCATGTTATGAGCATCATGTAATCATTTAAGTTAATAATGTTCATTTTTTCTATATTTGGTTCTTAAGTCAAAAATAGACTTCTTACACTTACATGTTGTTAATTTGGTCAAAGGTTCGTTATATCCAGAATTATATTAATGATTTGTATAACATATATATCATATATATTCATCATATACATGTATTTATAATATTACATCACATTTAGAGGTAAGAAATGAAATGCACCGTTCATGGAGACGGTAAGCCGTACGTACGCATGAACGCTACTTCCATTTCTATTTCGTATTTTCTGGAATTGAATCATAATGATATAAGAGTATATTATAATTCCAGTATAATAACATATATAATATCATTAACTTTATCCTTTACACATCCCACATATGGTATTAACGAATCAAATCACTTTCAGGGGGCGGTAGTCCGCACTTCCTAAAATGAAGATATCGTGTTTACCCATAATGGAAACAATAATGGTATGCCATAAATGAAAAAAAAACAGAAGCTTAAGGAAAACATAAACATATTATATATCATATATAAAAATAGTGACATCATAATGGCCACCTTTGAAGGTGTTAAATTAGTATTGAACAATCATCGTTTCGGGAGGCAGAATTTCGCCATCCACGGAAACCGTATGTTCTTAAACCATTTGATGTAGTTGTGTGAGAGTTTAGCTCAAATAAATCTTATAACAACATCCTAGTATATTGAAGATACTGGTGTTGTTACAAAAGAAGTAAATAAAAAGAGTTTAGGGGGTTGGAGAAGCAAAATAAAACAAATGAACATGAGAGAATGAATTACCTTTAAAAGTGTAACTCCTTTTGATTTGAGCCTCAAGGCTTCCTTTGAAAGGATTCTGCCCAAAGGGAATCATCTAGGATGAGGATAGGGATGTGGAGAGAGTAAATGGGCAGGGGTTGGCCGAGCCAAAGGCTTGATGAGTGTGTGAAATGAGGTAGATGTGGGGGCCTTTTATAAGAGGAGAGGAGGGGCACTTTTGGAAAGTAAAGATAAGTTACTTTATTTTAAAACGAGTTTCAGATTAAAAAGGTCCCACATTGCTATAATTCGAGGATAAGGTGATAAGGATTCGAAATCTACCCATCCAATAGGTTTTGGACATGTGTAGGTTTTAGATATTACATTATCTTTCCATTTTATTTAAATCGTTAAATAATGAGGTCATCGCTGCATCATCATGATGTCATAAATAATTTAATTTATTTAAAGTCAACAAATTATAAAAAAACTACTATAATGTAGGAAATCTTTTTATCTTTCCAATTACTATTTATAATCAAAAATCTTATCTTTATAACCCCATGTAAAAATTGTTTTCGTAAAACATATTATGTTTGTGTCATTTTTACTTTTACATTAAATAAAAAGTTATTTATGTCATTTCCCAACCAAAGTGGATCCATGGGGTCCCCAAGTTGACCCATGGCTTGTCTTGGTCGGCCATGACACAACCAATGAGGGTAGGACATGTTTCAAGCTCATCTTATTTAATTAAAGCATTATTTTTACCTTAAACTACACTAATTACCACTAATCGCGATTAAAACTTAATAAGTTACTATTCACCAAAAAATTATTTTAATCTCATTGAACCACATTTTACATCTTAATGACAACCATGTATGTCGGATTGTTGAAATTCAAAACACAATGATGGCAAAATTTCATTTAAATGGAAAATCAGTTTTTATAAGTACCACTTAGTGGTTTCACTATTCATCAAAAATTGAAGTTTTTCAGAAAATTACCAAAAATTCACCCTAAGCTATATTTGATATTCCGAATTAAAAAATTAAGTCTATTTTACAAAATTCAAAACATATAAGTCACATTAATTAATTTAATAATTAATTCTCGCTGTCAGAGTAAATAACGTGTTTTTATAAAACAATAAGTATCAAAAGATTGACACCAGTTTAAGTCTAATTTCAAAGTGAAATTGATTCCAATGACCATCATTGGATAAAATGGTAAAAATATATTCTAATTTCACTTCAAAACCAATTCAAAAGATAATCTAATCATATAAATATATTAGATTAAAAAGCAGTTTTGATGTAAGATGCAGTATTTTCACTATTCATTAAAAAAATGAACATTGTCAGAAAAATACCAAAAATTCACACAAAGTAAATTTTGATGTCCCAATCATAAAGAATAAGTTTATTTTGACAAAAATAGCTTATAAAATTGTCAAAAGATATATTTAAAAATGGTTTTCCATCAAAAGGCAGTAAAACAATCTTTTAACAATATTAGTGTATTCCATGCTTAAGATGGGATTTATTTTCATTTTAGGACTCTAAAACACTATCTTAATCATTAATAGACATAAATAAAAATATCTATGATTCATTACTTACTTGGGATGTTACAAAATGTGTAGGTCATGTTTGGTGGAAAGAATTGGGTAAGATGTATTTTTTTAAATGACCTATATTCACTGAATAAAAAGTGAGAATAAAATCATGAAATGGCTATTACACACACATGTGGGGATTTATGGACATGGTTGAAATGTGAATTATTTTCTTAGATTAATATCATATATCTCCATGATTTTTTAATATAAATTTTGAGTCATTTACTTCCATACTTACTGAGATTGACTTCTTGGGGTGGCTTTTTATTTATTCACATTACTACTGTGAATTTAATTTCCTTCTAATGGTAAATATTTATTAACTAGGGAATATATTCACGTATTTTTTAATTTTTTGGAATTGGTTAAATATAACTTTTCTGAGTGAAATTTTTTAGGTGTGTGGGTGTGATCATGTAGTGTTTCACTATTCATTTTCACCCTTATGACACCATATTAAACTATTTTTGTATTATAATTTAAGATTATAATAATAGATTATAATTCATAATTGACTTATTTAATCAATTTTAAATATTATTAAAAAATGAAATTTCACTTGTTTTGATGCCTTCATCATGGGTGGAGGTGCTTTGAAGAGGCCAAGATGTAGTTAAAAGCGAAATGGAATAAAATACATGGAATCCAAATCACACATGTGCACTAATTTTTAAATTTAAAAACACATGTTAATCTAATTGGGCTGCGATTCTATGTTTGGATGCCTCTCTATGTGGGATACAACTATTTATAAGAAACCTATTCCCAATTCATCCATTTGGTGGCCAAAATTAAGTGATCTATTTAGAAAACTAAATCTTCTCGAAGTTAAGAGTAAAAATTGATATTTTAAGAATATATACCATTATATAATTCAAATTTAAACTAAATTTTATAGGGTGACATTCAAAATGCCTAAAAAATCATCACTTTTGTTAAAGTTAAGATAATTCTATTTACCTATTTAAATCAAAGTGACAAGTGGTATTGTGAAATATATGTACAAAAAGCACTACCTCTCATTGCCTATAAATTCGAACCTCAGGTGCCTTAATTTTAAGTTCAAATAAGGTAGAGATACTCTACCATATTGTATATGAATAAGAGTTATATCATAATCCTAGATGTTCTAGATATCCCTGTCCTCATTGGTAGATCTAAAATGAAGAAGGAGATCCACTCGAGCCTCCTCCTCTTCTTATGGAGAGTTAAACAGTGTGAGAACATTGAGAGAGATATACATACTTTTAAAGGGAGTTAAAAAACACATATTAGCTACTAGTTTGTATTATTTTGTGTTTAAAAACATTTGATTAGATTTTATCTTAATTTGTTTCCTATTTTAATACTTTTCATTGATTCTAGTGAATGAAATGATATTTATTTTTAATTGATTGGTATGAGATTTTGAGTGTGTGACTTGTTTTTTTATGATTAAACAACATAATAATCCTTTTCATTCCCAAAAATTTGAGATATTTATTTTATTCAGAAGCTATTATATTATGCATAAGGGTTGTACATTATCTACACAATTTTTATGTCCATATTTGGTTCTATATAAATTGGTATAAAGGCTTAAAGTATAATCATGATTGTATTTAAACTCAACCAAATTATTACTCCAAACCAAAATAAACTTCTAATAACTTTGAAATTGAAATTCTTTGTAGTGAACTTGAAATGAAAACCTTCTTATAAATATCTCAAATCATACTTCATTTCATAAAATACAAAAATCAATTTCTTTCATTATTTACTTAGAATTATTTTTAAACTCCCCCTGTTTTAGTTTTTGTTATAAAACATACTAAAAAGTAATATTCTTAAACATTATATTCTAATTAAGAGACAACCTAGGGTCTTACCTATACTATAAATCATCCCTTAAAACCTAATTAATTTGATGCATCATGACAGTGTGTTCAAGACCCCCTTCTAAAAAAGATAGAAACTCCATCCATTGTTTTGAATTTAGTATGATAATAAAAACTTATCCAAAAATGGTTAAATTTACTTCCTCCATGTCACCTAAAACTCATCATTATCACCAATATAAAGGCTCTACTACTACCAAGTTTCACCTCTCAAAAACCTTACTACCAAAAGGGTTCAATGCACATTCCTTATAAGAATCAACCCTAAAGTGATATCAATATATTATAGACACCACCATATATTCTTATTAGATACACTCCCCTCATAATTTTATAGAAACTTCCATTGATACCCATGAAATATTTTACTCTACATCTTCCTCCTTAGGACCAACTTATTACGAACCAATAGAACATATTCCTGCACCTCACCACCCTAAACTACACAAGTTCATTTTACACTAACCATCTATACAAGTGAAAAAATTCTTAAGACCAAGAATTATATTTCATTTAAGGTATTTTAAATTTATTTTAATTTCTTAGATATCTTTAATAATCCAAACATAGGAACAAAAAAGCATAAAGCATGTTCTAGAACTAGTCCTCCACCTTATAATCAGTACAATATTACTCAATAATTTTTAGTATAATATCAAATTAATTTTATTAGATTATATGGGACCTTTTATAGACTAATAATTCTATCTGGTCTACATAACATGTTAAGATTAAGTGGACTATTTCCATTCCAAAATAATATATCCTTCACTAGTGTCAAACTCTAAGCTCCAACCTAACTCTCAACCAAATATTTGATACTATTATGTCATGGTTTATCCCCAAAAAATCCCCTTATTGGGTGATATTAAAGAAAAGAGTAACCCCCAAAGTCTAACCCCAATAATCGACTATTTGTTGAATAGAATTGAGGGTATAAAACAAAAAATATGGGAGGTATTTCACTACTTTATCCTCCTTATTTCAATCCATATAGAAATATTATTATTATTACATAATAAAATGAGAGATATTTCATATTATAATAATCAAATAAGTAATTATGAGTCATCATATACTCATTAAATAGGTCATATTATGCTTTTCACATAAGGAATAATGGGCCATTCTAGGATTTTTCACATAGGGAATAATTTTTTCATATAAATTATTAGTTATATTATGCTCTAAACATAATAAGGATGATAAATTTTGGAGGATATCACTTCTATATGAAAATATATGATGGTAATGGTTCTTTTATCGAACCTTATGGAGTTTGAGTCACACAGTTTAAATTCATGTGACAATATTGTTATATGTAGTTTACCATCACACAATAATGATGTTT
Organism: Viscum album; assembly: GCA_963277665.1. Lineage (NCBI taxonomy): Eukaryota > Viridiplantae > Streptophyta > Magnoliopsida > Santalales > Viscaceae > Viscum > Viscum album. The sequence goes on from OY728154.1 coordinate 69,729,998, forward strand.
ATGGTTTGAAAGGGGTGGAAAAAGATGATTTAATGGGGATTATTCATGGGAAACCCATATCTAGTTTATCATTTCTCTTTGTAACTAGACATTATATGATGTGATTGGGTCTTATACTTGGTAATATGCCCATGATATGTCTATGGCTCACAAATGGGTTCTGAGCATGAGATCATTAATGGTGGATTGATTAAGGAATACACCCAATAGGAGTACCATACCTTTCCTGGAAGTAGGAAGGATATGTGTGGGTATTATGTGTATGATTCTTGGATGTGCCTGATATGGTAGGTGACTTAGGTGATGGTATATTATAGGCCTTACACCTTGTAGAAGGCCTATGAGAATTAGGAACCTAATAAAAGGGCATAAGTAAAGTGATAGATTGGTAGGAGTCATGGGTAATGTTTTTCCTAAGTATCAAAGCATGAGATAATTTTATACCATATAAAGGTCCCAAACAAAGTGTTTCCTTAGTATTAAAGCTTGGGTAAAGTGGATTCTAGGTAAGATGATGAGGAAATATTTTTCCTAAGTATTTAGGATTGGGTAAATTTTCACCCATATAGGATTTCCAGGAGAGGGGTTGTAAAGACCCAGACCCTAATAGCCCCGAGTTAGTGGTTACTTAATTACATTGAAATAATATACAAGGAATCACATAGAAAAGGAATGTATATTTTAGTAGTCTTGGAAAGATATATACATAATTTAATATCATTCTACATATGAAAAAAAATAAAGGACAACAAAGTGTGTTTTTCGAGTGCATCATTATTTCCTCTAGAATAACCCTTAATATCCATCATAATACTCATCTTGGAATCTTGGGGAAAGAAACTTAAGAAAGGGAAAATCTCAAATACCTAGTAAGGGTATGTGTATAATGGAATCTATCATAAATACATAATACCTAATAAATATGGTAAGGAAAATACTATAAACACATTACATTAAATCAATAACTTAAACATGAATAATAATATGGAAGGAATAAATGATGATCAACTAATTCCATATAAATAATCACATGAGATTGAAACTTAATCATGGATATTATAACTGATCAAATAATTAAATAGAACATCAATAAGTAATCTCATAATGAGGGAATTCATAATTCCATACATCATAACAATACCATCAATGACTCATTCCAAGACATCTTACATAAATGGGTAAGGCCTCAGATAAATATCCAAGACAGTTTGTCTCATGAGACCTATAGATGCATCAATGGGATAGAGAGGGCCCTACCCATTTTTAGACCGATAGTGATTAAAATTATTACTAGAGGGGGGATAGTCATTTAAAAAATTTAAAGATAAACAATCAGAGTTTATAAAATAAAAGAACTGTAGTGAGTGTAGTTTTCTTGATATGAGTTGAAGTGTAAATAAAAATAAAGAACACCAATATTTATAGTGGTTTGGATAAAAAAGATCATAGTCCACTCCTAAACCACATATACTCATAGAGAAGATTGGTGCCAACAAAGAACCTCACTTTTAATGGTGTGATAACCTTGTTATAGACATGGACTTTTATAGAAACATAGAGGCACAAGCAAGTATTTTATAGGAGACTCAACCTAGTCTGTTTACCTAACTTTTGATCGAGAGTCACAACCCAGAATTCATTTTTGGTGATGTAATAACTAGCCAATGTAAGACTTTCTTTTGATTTGTAAAATCATAAACTATAATCAAATAAATAAAAGAATAAAAATAAATATTAAAATATGGAAAAAATATAGGGAAATTAACAAATGATAAAAAATGCCAAAGATGTTGAATCTTAATGAACATTGATTAATTGAATGGGGAAATGTAAAAAGTTGAAGTTATTTTGTGATCACAACCAGAAAACCAAATCCATATAATTTTCTTTACTAAAATGATACTAGTAAGAACAGTTGAAGTTATATCATAAGAATCCATTGAGTAATATATACTGGAATTTTTTTTCTTCCTTGAATATATATCTCATATCATTAATACAAAGATATTCTAGGATCATCTATATGACCAATAACAGTATGGAACTTGTTATAGTAAAACAATAAAATCATGTTACCATTGCCTTCATATTCAAGTGTTGGAGTGAAAAATAGAGTACAATCATTCTTTTTTTATTTCTTCAGTAACTATTAATATAAATCAATTAAAATAATAGATATATTAAAGGTATATAATTCATAATTTTAAAAGAGTTTAAATAAAATAATAATATTCTATATTATTAATATAGTAAAATATTGAAAAAATAGAGCATCACAATAGATATAAACTGTATGTATACATGTGTATAAAATAATTATTATAATTATTTTTTACACAATATTACAATTATATTTCAATAGAATATAATAAAAAAGGTATTTTAATTACTAATATTAAAAATAACATATAAACAATTTTATAAACAATTTTTTTAACTAATCATGGATTAAACAAAATATCTAGTTGTAGATTGATCATGCTACCATTAGTATAGATCCACTGATGAAATAGAGAGTAGTGGATGATTCTTCAACCGATGAAAAAGAGAGTGATAACATGATTCTTCTATCAGTGGATTGATCTACCATTGGATAAACAGTGGTAGAAAAACAGACAGATCTACCATTTTAATTAGAAGCATGAAAAAACCATTGTAAAATAGAAAAAAAACACAATGTCAAAATAAGATAACAAATCAAAAATAAGAAAGGAACCCACTACAACAAACGATAAAGGAAGAGCTCTTGTGAAGATTGAAAAATCTAATTACATTACATGGAGAAAATAAATGAAAAAATAATAGCCAATGTGAAGAGGGCCATTGAAGATCCGTACTGAAGAAACTTGAAGGTGCTACCATCAGATGTACAACAGTAGCAAAATAGAGAAACTGCCGATGGATAACTGATCTGCCACTGGATTGGAAATGGTAGAAAAACAAATAAAGGTAGATAAAATATGATATTGGTGAAATAAATGATCCATCATTTAGAAACGGTGCTACCGTAGTACTAGTGAATCATGACCTGCCATTGATAAATGGTGATACTATTAGGGTCAAATGATCTAATATTATAAATAACTTCCGATCATGTAAGGAGACACCATGGGTGAATAAGATTGATGATGATAACTAATGGTGGATATAACACTACCAGTGATAATGGATATACCAATAGAAGAAGAAATGTTGTACAATCCTGGAACCCACCATAGGAGGATTTTAACTAGTATTTCATGGTAAGTTAAATCATGTAGTGCAAGATCTGGGTGAAGTTTGAAAGAAGAAAGCATGTGGGGATGCATGAACCAATGAACTAAATAACACAAGTGAGGAAGAATATGAGATAATTCAAATAATAGATGCACATGAGTTCAAATAAATGAAAGAGATAAATAAATAGATCGAACTGTTTGATATGATATAATCTGATAGCCGGGCGCTATCTGAGATTGTAAAAAAATATGAACCGTGAAGTTAGTTCACTATCCCTCATTGATTTTGTAGTTCAATATTTGATTGTTATAACAATAAAGCTACACATTCCTCAAATCAAGATTTCAGCAGGGTTTAGCACCCGTACCCCACCATTCACACACACTGGTCTTATACATAGGTCTTGTAGGATTAACAAGTCCAATCCATGCGACTTTGGGGCATGTTATGTGGGACATAAACACAAGACCACCAGTAATAGGCCTGCACTATGCATGGCTCAATGATCCCTTTCATCCAAGTGGGATGCCAAAGGTAGGCTCTCCCATGGGGTTGACCCATTGGGTCCCCTTAGTGTGATTGAGGGCTAGCCTTAGTGGCTCACTTAAGAAGGCCTAGATTGTTTGGATAAGGAAAATTAATAATGAAAAATGGGTAAAAATAATAACAAAATAATTAATAAACAATAATTTTTTAAAACTTGTAAACAAAAAATATTAATTACTTTAATTTTTTTTGAATTTAATAAAATTTGAAGTGATAGAAATTTTTCATAACAAATAAAACTGTTAATGTATTAGAACCAATTTCAAATACTAATAAAGTCCCCCTTTTGTAAAATAAAAAACATAACATTTATTAAATTTTCAACAAAAATATCCCCCTTTTTAAATTTATCAAAAAGTATATTATAATTTATTATATAAAAGATACCCCATTTTAAACAAAATCAACTGCTTTAAAAGTAATAGGGTAGTATATTTTCATAAGAGTAAACTGATAGATACAATATTCAATGAAAGTAGAATTCAGACAAAGTAAATGACTAACAAATCTATTTTAAACAGTATGCTCTAATTACAATTTAATAATATTAGAAAAAATAACATTCAATTACATAACACATGTAAAAAGATATTTAAGAATAATAATTATAATAAAAATATATTTTAATCTTATAGCATCCTCAATTAAAAATTCATTTTATTAAATGAATCTAAGGGTTTTGTGAAAATGTCAGCTAACTTTTTTAGTAGGAAAAAATTCTAAAAAATATCATCTTTATTTACACGATACTTAAAAAAATGAAATCTAACATCTACGTGTTTAGTTATTAAGTGTTGAACAGGGTTTTAGAAATTGAAACAAAAATTGTTTTATTACAATAATTAGGAATTTTATCAAAAATGATATTAAAATAATATAAAGTTGATTTTATCTAAATAATATATTAATATAAACTAGTAGTAGAAATATATTTAGCCTCAACTGTTGATAATGATACTGATAGTTTTTTCTTAGAACTCCATGAAATTAAATTTTTTCCTGAAAAGTGACACATACCTGCAGTTGTTTTTTGGTCAATTTTGCAACCTCCAAAGTTAGATTCAGAGTAAAATAGTAAATCAAGAAAATTAACATTAGAATATAAAAGTCTAGTAAAAATAGTACCCATGATATATTTAATTACTCTTTTAATAGCTTTAAGGGGAATTTATTTTGGGTTGGACTAAAACCTAGCACACAAGAAAAACGAGAACATGACATTTGGTTTAGATGCAATGGGATATAATAAACTAGCTATCATACCTCTATACTGTTTAATATCAATTGACTTACCAAATTCATCAAAGTCTAATTTAGAATTATTACTCATTGATGTTTTCATTGTTTCACTAGAATCAAGTCCAAACCTCTTTACATGTTCTTTATAATACCTTGCTTTATTTAAGAAAATACCATATTTCCTTTGATTAAATTGTAAACTAAGGAAAAATTTCAATTCTCTCGTCAAACTAATATCAAATTCAATTGTCATTAATTTATGAAAATCATCACACAAAGAATCATTTATTTGGTAAATTATTATATCATCAACATGTATATGAATAATCAGTATATCACTTGAAAAACATTTTATAAACAAGTTTGTAACAAACTTACATTTAAAAAATTCATTTTGTAATAAAAACTTTGTTAGTATTTCCTTCCAAGATCTTGGCGCTTAATTAAGACCATATAAAGATTTAATAAATTTAAAAACATGAATTAGGAACTTATCATTTTTAAATCCATGGGATTGTCTAACATATACTTCCTCTGAAATAATTCCATTTTAAAAGGCACTTTTTACATCCATTTGAAATAATTTTATCTTTTGAAAACAATCATAAGCTAATAGGAAAATAATTTCTTCCATACTAGAAATGAGAGTAAAAGAATCTTAAAATTCAATTACCTCTTATTGGTAATAACCTTAAGCTAATAGTCTTGATTTATATTTAACTATGCTTCTAGCTTCTTCAAGTTTATTATGAAAAATCTATTTAGTTCCTATAACAGTTTTGTCTTTTAGAAAAGTAACTAAATCCTACACTTTAATCCTTTAAAATTGATTTAATTCATCATGCACTGAATTTATCCAATTTGAATCAATTAATTCATTTTCATAATTTACAGGAAAAAAGAAATCAACAAAATTTGAGTTTGTTTAGTAAAGTAATACATATTTTATTGTTTGAATTTCAAATTCCGCATCACCAATTATTTTTTCAATAGGAAAATATTTAAGAGATTTCTATTCATTTTGATCAGTTTGATAATAGATATTCCCCCTAAACTGAGGCATTATCATTATCTTTATCATTATCTTCACCCAAATTAAATCCTTTAAACTCGTCATTTTCTTTGATTGATTCAAAATATTCCTTATTAGAATTGTTTTTATTAAGCTTAACATGCGTAGATTCTTCAAAAAATAAAGTTTTCTTATTTAAAACTATATAAGATTTGATATGATTAAAATATTCTAGAAATATCCATTCATATTATTTAGAGTTGAATTTTTCTAAAATTTTCTTTATATTTAAGATAAATACTTTACATACAAAGAGCATAAAATATCCAAATTTATGTTTAAACCCTTTAAAAAGTTCATAAGGGGACTTATATTGGAATGGTCTAATTGAAACTATATTTAAAACATGGAAAGATATATTTATATATTATTTACAAATGTATTTTGGTATAATAAATTCCATTAGTAAAGATCTATCCATTTCTTGAATAGATATGTTCTTTATTTCTATCACACCATTCTATTGTGGTGTCTTAGGGGATGAAGAAAAATGTTTATATATATTTGATTCAAAAAATATATTAAATTGTACATTCAAAAATTCATCCCTTCATCGCCTCTTATAGATATGGTTGAGGCATTTTTGAAAATTTTAATAAGTTTAAAGAAATAAAAAAATTTAGATAAAGTTTCATTTTTATGGGATAAGAAATAAATTCATAAGAATATATTGTAATCATCTACAATTAAAAATACATACTTCTTACCACCAAAACTATTAGGTTTAATAGATCCAAACAAGTCAATATTTAATAATTCTAAACATATATAAGTACTAACATCATTTATAGATTTAAATATTTCTTTGTGTTACTTACCTTTTAATCACGAATCACACATGAAGTACTTACTTGTATGTAACTTGGGTATTTTCAGAACCTATTCATGATTTGATAGTTTGTGCAAAAATATTAAGTTTTCATTACCAAAAATCCTATTACATATAATTTAATCTACTTTTATAACATTCAAACACTTAACCTTTTCTTGTTAGATAAGAAAAATCAATAGTATATACATTTTATTTTCTATTTTTAGAATGTAAAACAAATTTATTTTTCAGAATAGTACATTTATCATTTTCAAATATAAAATTTAATCTTTTGTCACTTCATTATGATATATTTATAATATTATGTTTTAAACCAAGTATATATAATACTTTTGAAATAATAAAAGTTTTAGAAAAACCAACTTCACCAATAACTTTAATATAACCTTTGGGGTTGTATCCAAATGTGACAAGGCCATCATCACATGAATTAAATAATAAAAACTTTGAAATATCACTTTTCATGTTCCTCGGGTATCCATTTTCTATGTACCATGAGTCCTTAAGATATATAATGTAGATTTACTAAAATTAAACAATAAAATAGGATATTTTGGTACTCATGCTAACTTGGGTCCAACTGGATTCGTAGTAGAAAACATTGGAACCCAAATTGATCTAAAGCATTTATTAGTGGAATTTTTAGAAATTAAATCACAAGAAATGAAATTTATAGTAATATGAAATTATTTTCTAAATATCAATGAACACTCCTTGGAATAACACCCTTTCATTCTACATTTAAAATAGGTTACACTAGAAACACTTCCTGTTTAGATTTTAATAAATTTAGTTCTATTTAAACTTATTATTAACTTTTATAACCAAAACCATTTTTATCTATGTTTTAATTAATTAAAGTCATAATTTTATCAAATTTTTTCTTACCTTTTATAAAATTAGATAAATCCTATTTAAGAGTAATAAATTTATTATTCAAATCCATATTCTCTTTTTAAATATTTCTTAATTCTGTATAATCTTTTTCATTGGATCTAGAAGCTGTGTTTTTTAATTTTTAATTTTTTTTATTTAATTTATTAAATTGTTTTTATAATTTAGTTAGACAATAAAAAACTAAATTAAATCTTATATCTTGATATTTATCATTTACTACTATAAAGTTTTGAACCCTTTCATTTTCCTCTTTTAGTTTTTGTAATTCAGAATTATAATCCTCTTTAGATTTATCATTTTTTAAAACATGTATTTTCAAATGATCACATTTACTTCTAATTTTAACATTTTATATAAAAAACTTATTATTTTTTATTTTTAAGTTAGTATAATTTTCAATTATCATAACTTCACCATTCTTTAATTCTTCATTCTCATTAAGCAGTTTCTTAACTTTAGAATTTACAGATTTAGAATTAGAACATAAATAAAAAACAATTGCAGTTTTATTTCTAGATAAATAATTATAATAAAAATTTAAAGTATTTATTAAAAAAGTAAAGAGTGAATAATTTAACTTATATTGAATACTCATTAGGGAAATATTCTCTATCTCCTATGCATTTCCAGAATCACCACTTAAGTCAAAACTATTTGAGCAGTCCCATCCTCTGAAAAAAGACTATTTTTATTTTGTTCTTTTATTTTTGTCTTTATTTGGATGTTTTAGTTTAGAGAATCCAGTCCTTATGTGACCCTTATTCCTGCACTCAAAACATATTATTTCTGAAACATCATTATTGTTAATGATATTACATTTCTGCAAGTCCTTTTTGGACTTCCTCTTGAATTTCTTCTTTTTACCTTTGTTTTTTATGAAATAGAAACAATTATTAGAGATGTGAGACATATCCTTGTCAAATTATATGAAATAATATTTATAGGAATTATTGAATTTAATAATATTATATTTAAAAAAAATATCTTTTATTTTTGTGGAATCTGCATTAGAAACATTTTTTATCTCAAATTTATATTGTAGTAGAAATCCTATTAATTCATCTAAAGTATAATCCTTAAAATACTTTCTCTCATTGATGGACACCTTTTTTAATGCCACTTTTAGAAGATCTCTTAGTACTCTTTCCACTTCAGCTATATTGTCCAAAACATCTCTAATATTACTCATACCATTTGTAATACTAGTAATCTAATGGAACATATGATTTATAGTTTCTTTATATCCCATATTAAAGTCATGGTATTTTTCTTGGAGTATTCATATCTTGGTTATATTGATCTTGTCTATCCCATAATGAGTCACTTGAATCATCATTTATATATCATGTGTTGTCTTACAAGATGAAACATGACTATAAAAACTTCTAATTACATCACAATACAAAATAATTTTAACTTTATAATTCAAAAAAATATTGTAGTATTTCATTACCTACAAGTGTGTCAAGATCCACTTTGGGTAGCTCATATGGATTATCTATGATATCTTAATGATCCACACTTGACTGATTCAAGTAGTATTCCATTATGTCTTTCCAGTAACCATATTCACTTCCATTGAAGAATGGTGGTTTTTGTGGAATCCATCCATCATTCACATTAATGCCTGCCATTTTAAAAGTATTATTATCTTTTATTCCTTAAACTATTAATTATAGGATATCAGTTTAGCACAGAGTTAAAAATATGTAATAGAAATTATGAGATAGGCTAACTATCCTTTAGGAAGGTCTTACACTCTAATAAATTTTTGTATCAACAGTGATAAAAATTATGACCAGGGGGAGTTAATAGTCATTTAAAAAATTTAAATACAAAATAATAAGAGTTTATAAAATAAAATAATTGTATTGAGTGTAGTGTTGTTGATATGATTTTTAGAATAAATAAAAATAAATAAAAATAAGATTTATAGTGGTTTATATCAGAAAGATACTATTCCACTCAACCTTCTCTACTCCTCAAGAATATTATCACCCACTAAGAACCACACTTTTAAAGATGTGTAAACCTTGTTATAGAGAATTACTTTTATAGAAACTAGGAGAAAAAAATACATTATTTTATAGGATATTCAACCTAGTCTATTTACCTAACATTTTATTGGGAGTCAAAATCCAGACTTCCATTTTGGTAGTGGAATAAACAAACAATGCAAAAAAAAAATTTGATTAAAAAAATCATAAACCAAACTCAAAGGAACACAAAAAAATAGATATTACATTAAGGGAAAAAAATATGGAAATTAGAAGATTATAAAAAACATTAAATATTTTTAATCTTAATGATTTTTTATCACTTGAATAGAGAAATGTCTAAATTTTATGTTTTTCTATGATCACAACCAGAAAACAAAATTCAAAGAAGTTTATTTAAAAAAATGAGAGAAACAAGAATTTTTGAAAGTGTATCAAAATAATCCATTTAATAATATGTACTTTAATTGTTTTTATTACTTGAATATGTGTCTCATATCATTAAGATAAAAATCTTCTTAGAGTGTTTATATGTCTTATAACTACATGAAACTTGAAAGAGTATAATAATAAAACCATGTTACTGTTATCTTAACTTGAAAAATATACACTTAAAAAAAGAGTACAATGATTATTTTTTTTATTTCTTTAAGAAATATTAATATAAAATAGTTAAAAAATAATTATAAAAAGTATGAACAATTCAAAATTATAAAATAGTTGAAACAAAAGAATAATCATTGAGATTATTAATACAATAAATATTTTTTAAAAATAGATCATCACAAGAGATATAAATTGCATGTATACATGTGCATAAAATAATGATTAAAATTAATTTTTTATACAATCATACAATTATATTTCAATGGTATATAGTAAAACAATTATTTTAATAACAAAAATTAAAAATAATGAATAAAAAATTTTAGAAATTTTTTTTTAAAATAACTATGGATTAAAAAAATTATATGACAGTCTATTGATATTGCTACCATTGGTTTAGATCCACCATTAAAATATAGAGTAGTAACTGATTCTACTACTAGTGAAAATAGAGAGCAGTAGCATGATTCTTCTATCATTAGATTGATCTACCATTGGATGACCACCAGTAGCAAAGAAGAGAGATAAACCATTGCACTTAGAAGCATGAAAAGACCATTGTAAAATAGAAAAAACACATTGTTAAAATAAGATAAAAACTCAAAACTAACCAAGGAACCTAATGAAGAAAACAATAAAAGAAGATCTCTTGTGGAGATTGAAAAATATACTACCATTCCAAGGATAAAAGAAATGAAAAAAATCCAACATAAAGAAGGATACTACGATGCCTTTCTAAAGAAACATGAAGGTGCTACCATCAGATGTCCAAGGGTAGAAAAATAAAAAATATACTAGTGGATATTTGATATATTGTTGGATTTCCAATGGTATAAAAATATAGAACAGTGGATTTAATATGATACCAATGAAAAAATGATCCACCATTGAGAAACAATGCTACCATCATACCAGTGAACCATAACCCATTATTGAGAAATGGTGCTACCATCTGGTCCAACGATCGACCATTTTAAATAAATACCTGTCATACAAGGAGACACCATGGTAGGATAATATCAATTCTGAGTACTACTGGTGGAGGAGTATGGCTATGTTTTATCCTGGAATTCTATCTCGAGTGTTCTCCTATCCTTACTAGGTTTTTATCCCCTTATGACTGCATGATCCTCCATCGACTTTTATTGGTCCTCTAAATCACTTCCTGCGATGCTAATGTATTCTATTTTCTTTACTTTGGAATCCATTTGGTTGGAATTCCTTGAGGCATTTGTTTCCCCATTTTTCACATTACTCATCTTCTTACGGCTCGGTGGTCTGACTCATCCATTTATACTTAACTGTTTTTTATATTTCAATATCATTACAGGTCTAAAGGCACACACTCAGTAGTGAACTCGGTGATGGGACTTTTTAGGTGTCATCCCAAGTGGTTCATTCAGCTATGGTGGAAGTCCTTCTAGCCCAGAGTGGTGCTGGACTATCCCCTTAACCCAACAGTGACCAGGTGCTTCAGTTAACTCATACATGATGATAGTGGAGGGGGGGGGTATGAATTTACAAGTTTCATTTTCTCTCGGCTTTCCAGTGTCCAATGGTTTGGTTTTCTAGCTTATGATCTGCTCTTATATTTTGACTATTTTTTGGTTTTCCCCTTTACTGTCTTACATATTCTTTATCTCGTATTTCCCCTCTCCCTGATCTCCTCTAGTATGATTTTTTTTGATGATGATCGAATGATGTTTTGATCTTCTTTTTTAGTATTATGTTTATATTCATTTGAAAACTACTTGAAGAAATTATATTAGATTTTATTATTTATACTATAATTGGGTGACAATTTTCTTTTTATTGTTCCATGTTGTGTTTGGATCTTGTATTTTATACTGGTGGATTTGAGGTTTGAATTTCAAGTTTCAATGCTGATTGCAGGCGTATTACTTAATGTTTGATGTGTCAGTTTGATGATGTTTTTTTTCTATGGGGTTGACAGTACTAGATTCATCATGGATCACTGTGGAGGTCCTATCCACTCTTACACTACTATGAATTCCAGGTCCATTTCTCCTTTCCAAGTCACTTGGGTGAGATGGTTTCTAAGTAGGTTTTGGGATGTATTTGTGTGAGAGGTAGGGCATTCCAGAAGTCATGGAATGCAATATTACTATCTCTATGTTTTTTTTCGAAATTTTCATTTTTAAATTCGAATCCTAAAAGTTGGTATGTGGATGAATTTTGAATTTTGAATTTTTGTTGGTTCTGTTTTGTGGTTTTCATTTGGGTTTGGTTCTATTGATTGAGGCATTGCGATTGTGAGGCACCAAATCTACAGAAAAGTGGGTTTATTCAGAAAATGAAAAAATGAATTTGGAGTGGATTACTACTGGTGGAAAGAACAATATAAATGATAATGGATCTACCATTGGAAGAAAAAATGATCTACCTTTACTGAATCCATTATAGGAGTCTTTGAACCAGTATTGAATACTGATTCAAATCATGTAGTGTTAGAGAAAGGTGTTGTTTAAAATAAGAAAGCTTACAGGGATGAGTAAACTGTTGAACTTAATTACACAAGTGAGGAAGAAGGAGAGGCGATTTGAATAATAGATGCACAAGAGTTAAAATAAAGGTGAAATATAAATAAAGATATTAGATAGTTTGATTTGAACCGATCTGATGCTCGAGTGCTATGCAAGACTTTAAAAAATATAAATAATAAATTTAGTTCACTATCCCAAAAAAATACCATAGTTTAGTGTTTGAGAATTATAAAAATAAATATGAAACTTCCTTGGGTCAACCTGTCATTAGGGTTCTGTACTCGCAGCCCACCATTCACACACACACACACGATCATTATACATGAGACCAGTGGGCTTAAGAATCCCAAAACATATTACTTTGGGGTGTTCTATATATGCCTTATACATAGTCCCACCCACAATATGATTTCACTATGCATAGCTAAGTGATCCCTTGCCTCCAATTGGGCTGCCAAAGGTAGGCTCTCCAATGGGGTCGACCCATTGGGTCCCCATAGGTTGAGGGCTATCCTTGGTGGCTCACTTAGGATGGTCCAAATTTTTTGGATAAAGGAAAAAATAATAAAAAATAATACGTAAAAATAGAAAAATAAATTATTAATAACCAATATTTTTTTTAAAAATTGTAAACACAAAATATTAATTACTTTAAAATAATTTTTAATTTAATAAAATGTAAAGAGAGGGTAATTTATAAAAATGAAAAATAATGTTAGAGTTTTAGAATCAATTTAAAATAATAATACCCATCAATGATTAATTCTAATGCATTCCTCATATGAAAGGGGTGAAATATAATCAAAATAAACATTCAAAATTAATAACTATCATATGAAATGTAAATAATTACCCCAATCAAAAAACATAATCATAAACTATCCAAAGTAATATGAATGATATCAAACTGGTATATCCTTAATAAAACTAATCATAAACCATATGGATAAATAATAAGGATGATATCATTACTTCATATACCTACTATATCATAAGTAAAATAATGGGTTGATTCCATTTATGAATAGAAATACCATAAAAATGTCATTAAAATAATTTTTGAGGAAAATAACATTTTTTACTTTGAATTTTATTTTTAAAACTAAAAGTTTTAAAAATATTTTGGAGAGTAATTTTTTTTGAAAATAACCTTTGAAACTTACAAATAAATATTTAAAACATTGATTGTTATTGATGGTGGAAATTTCATACATGTTGTACGCCTTAAAACATAGCCCCCTTTCAAATTTTCGGTAAAATACAAACGAGTGTTATTTGGAAAACGACATGAAGTTTACTTTAATTTTTTTTGTTAAAAAGTAAAACATGGGTAAAAATTTCTTTATTAAATTATTTCAATAATGTTAAATTTTTTTTAGAAAAAATTGATTTAGAAGAAAATAGATTTTTGATTTAAGAAAGAAACAAAACCAGATTTTCTTAAAACAATTCTCAATAAATTTAAGTACCAAAGACAGGAAAAATAATACTATTAATTGAAAAGTTCATGAATAAATATAGAAGAAAATATATTATTTTTAATTTATAAATTTTAAATAATTTCCCTAAGGGAGACTTAAACAAAAACTATCATGAATAATGATGAGACTATGAAATACACCCTTACCACTTTGGTAATATTTGAATCATAATCCCCATGAAATAAATAACTTCAAATAAAACTTTAGAAACCATTAACAGTAATACATTAATGATATAAAATTTCAAAATGGGAAGTATATACCCTGCACAAAAGGAATAAGTGGTGAATATGGCATATGTCCCATAAATGTAAAAGTGAGACGAGAAACCCTTACCTTAGGTTTGAATTCCATTTCATCTATTAAAAAATCATGTATAATAAATATTAGTCTATTATAAATATATTAAGTAATCATAATAATATATTTAATACCATATATTATTTACTTATAGTCTTTTATCACTTGTTTATTTACATTTCTTTGTTAAAATCAATGTTTTGGGTGATAATTACTTCATTTTTCATGTATGTTTCGGTTTGGTAACTTGTTTCCTTTTAATTTGGTCATGATTAAATTATATTCATAATGTTAAAAATTATATAAATATAATATAAATTCATTAAATATTTATTTATATTAATATATAAATGTTATATATGGAAAATGGATTACACCATTCATGGTGACTATATGTCGTACATACACATGAACATTGTTTCCATTTTTTATCGACAGATGGAAAGAAATGAAAATAAATATTAATTAAACTTTAAAGAATAATTATTATGTCATATATTTCATTTATATTAATCAAATACATCCATAGTACCACCCATGTAAAAATAAAATGAAAAACATTTCACATCGCCATGTGGAGGTGTTAGTCCACACGTATGCATGAGCGACGTTATTGTTTACCAATAAATCGGAAGGTAATAAGTTAAATGTGATATTATATTTGCAAAAGTATTTTAAATTTATAAATATCACATATATTTATTAATTTTAACCATAATTCCTTCCATTTAAATCTTATGAGAAAAATGAATCACATCGCTTCACAAGGTGGCAGTCCGCCGTACGCACAAGCGACACCATTGTATCCCCCATAGAATGGAAAGTAAGAAGGTATATATGAAATAATAATAATTTTTTTTAATAATTTCATAAATAAATTATAAAAAATTTAATTACAACATTATATCCATCTTTCAAAGGCGGTGATGGAAAACAAATTATATTGGTTCGTTAGGCAGTAGTCCGCTGTACACATGATTAACGGTTTCATTTCCCATTTGATGGATGTGGAGATGTATTTATGTTATTACATTAACATAATAACATATCAGTAAATTTTATATATTATTGTTATTATAATATCATAGTTTAATATGATTTTAAGGTGGTTTAAGAAGAAATAAAACAAATACACACTTTTAAGAATTTTACCTCTTCTTCAGAGAGCCTCTATAGGTTTATAACTATAGCCTTATTAAAAAGTATTAATAATAAAAATAATGTCTCTAGGATGTGGGTAGGGGATTAAGTAATATATTTAGGTAATTATTGGATGAAACAAAGATTTTTTAAGTATGAATAGGGGAAGAGAGTGAGTGATCTTTTATAAGTGGGGGAGAGAACACACACAAATATTTTGAAAAGATAAAGTGATACCCATGTTTTTATCAGGAAACAATCATCCAAAATGGGTCATTATCAAACATTAAAAGTTATAAGGTCAAATAATGTACATAAAATGGGTTTTGGATAAGTTTTAAACCCTCATCTTCTTATTTTAACCCCCAGGTAAACCCCATTTTACCTTTACTGTGATAATTAATTTTTACGGTTTTTATTATTCATTATGGTAAAAAACTAAGTTGAACTTATAATATAATATAATTTATAATTATTAAATATATATAATACATTTTTCCAAATTTTTTTCATTTAAGTGACATAATTCAATCTAAAATTAAACTCGTAGATGCATAGAAAAAACTGGTTTTCCAAATAAAAACTTCTAAAAGTTTAAAAAGTTTTTATATTTGAATTAAATATGAAATTGATGAAATTGAAATAAATTAATTAAATTTTAATATAAATTTACTAATGTTACTTTAAAATAAACTTCAAAAATAAAATAATCTTGTAAATTATTGAAATGAAAAACAAGTTTTTAATAAAAAATTTATATTTTTCACTATTCATCAAAAAAATAATCTTTTCAAAAAATTCAACTAAAATCACCCAAATATTATTTTTAAATTTATATTTCAAAAATAAAGTTTATTTTTTCAAATAATATTTCTAAAATTGGTAAAAAGTAATTTTAAATTATGTGTGCAAGGCACTAATAACTGCCTATTAGAAAAATAAAGTTTTTCAGATAACCTTTATTTTTATTTAAAATGATTCTTCTTTTATTTATAATAAATATATAACCATAGAATTTATTTTATACATTTTAAAAACATATAATTTTCCTATTTTTTATTCATATTCATACCCTCCAACTTAACGGATAAGCTATAATGATCATGTTTATATAATAATATTTTAATAGAGTATCACATTTTATTTAAACCTGATGTTGTATGAATCACAAGATACCAAAGAGATTAAATTTAAAGAATTATATTTCTTGGGTCACTTAATCTCAGTTTTTCATATTGAATACACTATTTAAGACAATGTTTTTCTTTTAAAATATTGGGGTGTTACATTTTAGCCTCTTATATAATTTGTATCCTTACAATTTAATTTTGGCCTTGGAAATTAAGGGTTTTACATATGAAAATACCTTTGTTAGAAACCCACATCAGAAAAATTATTAATAACACATAATTTTTTATAATATAGAAAGGGAAGTACGAGGGTCATCTATAATATCACATACTAGGTTTCTAATGAGTTGAAAATTGGTGGAAAGTGAAGATATAGACATGAAAGAAAAGTATAAATAATTATAGAGAGTGATAGTGGTCATTGATCATAAGAATTTGAATGATTATGAGAAGTCAAAAACCACAAACCACAAACTTTTAACGAGTGAAAGTACCATTGGTTCATTAGATATGAAGGTAATATGATCATATTTTTTCTTCAAGATCCTTTTCCTATAGTTGAGGGATTCCATTATCATCTATAATTAAAACATAAAATATACTTACTTTAAAAATAGAATCCATCCTTTAATAAATATTCTTTTTTATAAACGATGAGTAATAAATATGGATTTTTCATGTATGAAGCACTAAAATTAACTTTTAACGGATTGTAAGATCCAAAAGGAGTGAAAAGTCTATACGCCTATCTCTAAATATTTTCCAAAATGAATATAGTTGGAAAAGATTATCTAATATAATATATTAATATCTAATACCTTAATAGTAACTACCAAATTTAAATTTAATATATTTAATAATTTTTTAACCTTAATAGTCATCCAAAATATGTATAACCAAATTCAAAGTTTAAAAATTTAAGAGGAAGGTCACCAAATCATTATTATATTCCCTATAAAATATAAAGTTGTTCATAATGTCACTTTCAAAATATGTGAATAACATGATATGAAAACTTTCTTGATTATAAAAATTATTTTTCTCCTTATTCCTTAAATAAAATATCAAATTATCAAATTTATTCCATAATTCGAAAAATGTAGTAAACTCCAACAAAGAAAACATAAACCATAAAATCACTGACCAATTTCAAGGTCACCAATACTTTCCCATAAGAATCTATTTATCATTATTATATCAACATTGATCACATATTAAGGGTTATCTTCCATTAATATTGTGTTTTCCAAGAAATTCATATTTCCACCAAATCAATTTTACTGGTCATCAGTACCATTCATTATGATCTAAAATCCTTAAATAAAAAGTACTATAGTACAATACTTACACATTTCATAATTATTATAACAATAATATCATTGATAAAATACTCTTATAATATATTTATTTAATCCAAACACAATCACATTAATCAATACACATTGTCTATAGTAATAGCATAAGATTGACCTTGATCCCATAACTTATTTTGATGGTTATTCCCTTGATGCTTGGGACATTCAATTGTGTGGTTCTCTATATCATTATAATTGAAACATTTACCATTGAAAACTTATTTCTTTCTCTTTTAATCATAGGAATAGTTTTATTTTTCTCCAAACTTTTAATAAACTCCCATTCCCTTCAAGAAAGTACCACAATGTTTCTTTCAATAATTATCAGATGGGGGAAAAGCGTTCTTTCCATTTTTTCCTTTTTCCATATTTTTCACTGTCATCCTCTTATTCTTTTTCTTCCCTTAGAATCTATAGTACTTGAAGAATTATTTCTCTATCTTTATAGATCATGATATTATATCCTTATGATATGATAATGTCTGGGAAACTAGTTTCATTCGAATTATTGGATTAAGTCTATCAAAGAAAGGACCAATATTACTATTTAGATTACACACATAGTTTTTAGCCTTCATTTATAACATTTTAATGTTTTATTCATAGTTAGAAACATTTTTATATTTCTTTGGTATCAATATTAGTAATTTTCTTTCTATTTACTCTCGTTTCTCATGAAGAAAATATTTTTCTAAGGAAATTTTCTTAAAATACCTCCACTCAATGTTCACTATTTCATCTTCATCCTTAGGTTTTTGAATAAATAACCAACATTTATATACATATCCATAGATATGATAAACTTCCATGGAAACTTTATTCCTTTAATTACTTCCTAAAGGAAAAAATACCATCTTTCAGAAACTTATCCACTGCTCAACTATAAGTTGATTTTTAGTCCCATTAAATGATAGCAGTTTTAGGTACATAAATTGGTATAAAATTATTACACCATGTGGTGGATTAGTAGGATTTTCAATATGGGTGAAGTTATTTCTCATAACTTGAGTTAGTTACTCTAATATGGTTATAATTTGAATTGTTCTAGCTTCAACACTTACTACAACTTCATTATCTTGCCAAGGGGGGAAATCTCTATATGGGGTATTTTAATTGATACTGTACCCATTCCTTCCACTAAGAACCATTTCTAAATAGTGGAATACACTATATTAGATCATAAAATTATGAAAAATAATATATAATACCAAAAATAGAGAAAAATTTAGCTTAAATTAAAAACGTTATGCATGAATAATCTCATAATCATAAACATGGTTTATTTTGGAATGTTTTCAAATCGTAAAATTATGTTCAAATAATTCATAATGGTTTATAACTAAAATGTTAATTAACCCCAGAATATCACTAGGGAGTGTTAAACCAAGTGTACAGTAAAGCCCTTTTTTGTACTAGGTAATGCTTGAGTCCAGCTTGATGCACCATTTTTAGAGTTATTACCCATAGATACATCTATTCCAGAACTATATATACTTGTAGTATCTAGACAGGGATATATTTCTAGGAAAAAAGACATATTCTCTACCTTAACAAAACATTAGGATGGTATTATGTACTTATCCTAAATGTCTATCATAGGGTTATGTTTTATAATCCATATTTTCCTAAATTTAGTTCCTAAGGTTTCTAATAAACTTCATATGATAAAAAATATAAAAAAATGAACCTAGTAACTTAGAGTCAATGGTTACTTTATTACATTGGTATAAGATACAAGGAATCACATCTCGAAGGACTATATAGTTTATTAGTCTTGGTGAACTTGGTACAAACTCTAATCTCAATTTAAAAATAAAAACATAAAGTACAATAAAATGTTTTCTTCATGTGCATAATTATTTCCTATAGATTAACCCTACATATCAATCATAATACTCATATTGTAATCTTGGGGAAAGAAACATAAGAAATGGGTGAGCTAAAATGCTTAGTAAGGGTATGCATACAGTAGAATATATAATTAATGAATATTACATATTCAATATGGAAATGTAAATAATTGAAACACATGAAATTTAATCAATAAATTGAACATGAAAAATAATATGAAAGAAATAAATTATGATCAAATAATTCCATATGAATAATCACATGAGCTTGAAACTTAAACATGGATTTTCTAACTAAGGAAATAATCACATTGAACATCAATAAATATTCTCATAATAAGGGAATTAATAATTTTTTACATCATAAACAAACTATAAAGGCCTCGTTTCAAGACATCTTACATAAAGGGGTAAGGCCTTAACTAAATACACAAGTTAGTTCATCTCATGATCCCTACTAATACATAGAGGGTCTAGAGAAGGCCCCACCCTCACATATTAAGTCCAATTAATTCCTCATATAAAATGGGTGAAAGATAATGAAGATAAACATTATAATTGAATACTAGCATACAAAAATTTTAACAATTACCTAATAAATGTAATCTAGAGTGATATGAATGGCATCGAACTGGAGTATCCCTAGTCAAACTAATCAAAAAAACATATAGATAAATAATAAGGATGATATAGTTACAACATATCCCCAATGTAGTATAAATATAACAAATGTTTGATGTCGTTGATGAATATAAATTCCATAAAAATGTCATTATTTTTTTTCAAAGAAATTAAAATTTTTTATTTTGAAAATATTTAAAAAATGTTCACAAAATATTTTAAAAATTATTTCTCTAAAAATAACCTTTTTATATTTTAAATGAAGCTTTAAAACACTTAGTTTTTATGATGGAAAAAATTTATACATGCTTTAGATGTTAAAAAAAAGATTCCTTTCACATTTTCAGTAAAATAAAAACATTACTTGTTTAGAAAATTACATGAAGAAGGTAGGGGAAAAGGAAAAGTGGGTTCTAAACCCATATCCAAATCCAAATTTAGATTATTTTTCAGAATTTTCAAGGGTTTGGGAATTCTCTCATGGTCACGACACTTAATAATTTTATTGTGACCAATAAGCCAATGCTTATTTGTATAGATGGACCAAGAATTAAATTTGATAATTATAAGGATTTTAAATGGAGTTCCCTAGGTTATTACTTTGTTGTACATAATTAGTTTTAAGGTGTTATAAAGTCTTTATGGGTTTCAAATCATGATATTGTTATTCTTAAGTCTTATAGTGAAGATAATTATTCCATAACTATTTCCATCAACATGAATGGTTTTTATTTTTCTATGAATTTTTTCTATGCTTTTAACCTGTATACAAGAAGAGATATTTCGAGATGTATGGAATGCATCTGTGAGAGTATGTGTCATAATTGGATTATAATGGGTGAATTTAATGACGTGTTAAGACTTGATGAAAAAACTATTAGTAAATTTCCACCAGCTTATGATATTTCCTCTTGCATTGATAAATGTGGCTTGGTTCAAGTCGCTATGGTTGGAGCTTATTTTACATAGACCATGTATACTCTCAATGAGATGCTATCTAGTAAATTCAAAAGATTATTTGTGAAAGTGGATGATAGGAATAATTCTTTTGATTTATCTGGTATCACTCTTCCAAAGATACACCATAACTAAAATCCTTTTATAGTTGATGCTTGTATCAACAAATCAAGTTCAACCCCTTTATCTTTAAAATTTTAAAATGCCTGGATTTTCATTCCTTGATGTAGGGAAATTATTTTGGATGCTTGGAAGATTTATTGTTGTGGTAGTTCCTTACATACTTTATATAAAAAATTTAAAACATGTTAAATAATGTCTCAAGGAATTAAGAAATGTTTCATTTTACAAGATTTATTCAAATACAAAAGAGTTTGAAAATCACTTGAACCACTTTCAAGAAGTTAATTAGACTCAGGATGTTCCCTTTAGGGAGGATTTGCAAGCTTTATCCAAGCTTGACTGTCTAATTTTTCTTAATAGTAATATTTCCATTAATAAATTTAATATCAGGTGACTTAAAGAAGAAGATAGGAACTCAAGGCTATTTTATTTCATTCAGAGAGAGAATAAGGTAATAAGTAGACTCACCACCCTCAATGTTAATGGGAATTTGTATAGTTCAAAAAAATGAAATTTCCAATGCGGAGACCAGAAATTTTTTGGACTTGTATAAGGAAAAAAGAGATGAGAACACAAAAAAATGATCAGTAATATTTCTCCTACCATTGATGATCTTCAGAAGAGAATTAATTTTGAAGTCCCCAATGAAAATCATATAAAGGAATCATTTCTCTCTCTCAATATTAATGTTATTTATGAACCTGATTGTTTTTCTAATAAATTATTTATTCTCAACTGGTATAATGTGCATTTTGAAGTTATTAATGTTGTTATAGATTTATTAAATCATGAATCTATGACATATATAGTGAATTATATCTTTATTTCATTGATAGAAAAAATAAAAATCTCAGGATATTAACTAATTCAGACAGGTTTCTATTGGGAATTCAATCCCAATGATCATCAGTAAAATAATTACTTCTAGAATGGGTGAGATTTCCAAGGGTTTTATTTCTACAAATCAGTTTGGTTTTGTCCTTGGTAGGACCATTCAAAATTATCTTCATACTACTTCAGAACGTTCCAACATCATGAGAAAAGATTTTAAGTATGGTAATATGGATTTGAAAATTAACATATTTAAGGAATTTTATATAACTAAGTTGAATTTTATATTTTATATTCTAAGATTGCATTTATTCCAATTTTATAAACATGACCAGTTTCATCGT
Source organism: Viscum album (assembly GCA_963277665.1). Classification (NCBI taxonomy): domain Eukaryota; kingdom Viridiplantae; phylum Streptophyta; class Magnoliopsida; order Santalales; family Viscaceae; genus Viscum; species Viscum album. The sequence continues at coordinate 69,753,042 of OY728154.1, forward strand.
CAAGAGTTATAGTCTTTATATCCTACTAAATGGGTCCCCGAGGGGTTTATTTTAGTGATCTAGATGGGTAAGGAAAAGAGATCAATTTTCTAGGATTCTATTTTATATTACTGAGGATTACTTAAGTTGTTGTCTCAATGATCTTGTCCAGGCTGGGTTTTATAGGAAAATGAAGGTTGGAAGAGGTTACTTTGAACCCTCACATATTTTATATACTAATGATATTATTCTAATTTCACAAGATGAAAAAGTTACCATCACTTCTATAAAAGGAATTTTTGAGAATTATGAGGAAGTTACTGGTATGGTTCTCAAATAGAATAAGTCTTCTATAGTGATTGGGGGTGGAGTTCCAATTTATAAGATAACTTAGTGGAAAGTGTTCTTGGTGTTTGTATAGTGTCCCTCCCTTTTATCTATCTTAGGGTTCCACTTTTATAGGTAAAGGTTAGAAGATGTTATTTAGAGGGAATTTAATCCAATATTATCAACTAAATGGAAACATGGAAATGGAAGAGAATGTCACAAGTAAGTAGTTTTTTTAGTCAATTCAGTGATAACTTCTATATTTTTCTATGCCTTTTCTTTATAAATATGGCCGAGGTCTTTCATTAAGGAGTTACATATCATGATTCTTAAATTTATTTGGACCAATTAAATTCATAAAGGGAAATTGATAATAGTTTCTTAGAAATATTATGTTAGACTTATTGATATGGGAGTGATTTGAATCACGGACCACATGATTTTCAATGATACCTTAATCAAAAAGTTCTCCTGGAGAATTATTTCTTCTAATGACTCTTCATTGGAGGTTCTTTGCAGCATATTTATTCCCAAATTGTAGAATGGTTATTTTATGTATGTTCCTTCTACTGTTTCTCCAACTATTAATTAGGCTCATCATGAAATAATTCTATGATCAAGGTGTATGGTCTACAAGAAGTCTTATTTTAATTGATACAGTACTCTGTTGATTTCAAGGATAATAAATTAGGAGGTTGACATTACTCCTTATTTGAAAGATACATCCATTATTGACATTCAAGGTAATACCAATGTTCATGAGATGCTGCCCTTTGGCTCAATATAGAGACCAATAAGTATAAATACATTGATAGTGAAACTCTTGTCTAGACCCCAAATCCGAATGATGTTTTCACTACAAGGGACTATTATAGATATCAGTGTAATGGTTATGTCAATATGGCTTTGTGGATGATGGTATTGAAGAATCCCTATACCCCACTTGCTGCATTGCTCTTTGTCTAGAGAATCTAGAGGAATGAACTTTCTCTACTTGGAATCATACAACATGTTGGAATCCATATTTCCTATGCTTTCTAATTATGTCTTCATGTTGAGGAGAAGATTAATCACTTGTTTGTTTTCTATAAATTAACTTTCAGGTTGTGGGAGCATGTTCAGGGAATTTCAGTTGAAACATTAATTGTGGGAGCTTTGTGGGGATGATGACATCCATCTGTAATGAAGGATGTAGTGAGTAAATTTAGGATCTCCTGTTCACAACTATAACAACTAAAATCTCTTTTGTTTGGAAGTAAAGAAATGGGTAATCCTTTGAGGACCATTCTCCATCTTTTAATGATGATGTTAATACAATTCATAGAGAAATAATATAACACCCCAAACATTTTATGGTATGTTCCTCATAAATACTTTTTATTCATTAGATAACCTATATTTCATAAAGCACTAAGTATTTTTTGAAACAAAATTTTATAGGATAAAGTTATAAGTTATCCATTAAACATAAATTTTCCACTTCAATGTTTTGAATTTCGAAAAATGGTTATCTAGATTTTTCACCAGTAATTCATTTGGAGTCTGATAGAACCAACTTGATTTTTTTGATGAATAGTAACACACCCTTACTAATAGTAATATTAATAGTAATATGACCCTTATAAATATTAAATAATGATAATATTTTATTTTCTTAAGGTAATAAGATAATGAGATCTTAATTAATTTTTCAATATGATATAGAACTAATTATACCTTTAAAATTGTTATTTTTTAGCTATGATTTTATTTAAAAATTAAATTAAAAATACATAGAAAATTATTTTCAAAAAAAAGAGTTTATTTTAGAATTATACACATCGAAAAATGGTTAGGGTGATTTTTTTGGATTTCTCTAAAATACTTGATTTTTTCGTGAATAGTAAAAACACAGTTTTGAGTTTTCGGTAGCTTAATGAAACCATAATGATGTAATAATTAAATATAAAAGGCTGGCATACTTTTTTACAGTAACTTATGACATGATGTGTCCAAAGTGACTAAAATCATGGGAAAATACCATGGGTAAGCCCATAGTTTTGCAGAAACCACTATTGAGGTGTCCCTTTTAATTAATAAAAAACTCCCTCTTAATTATTATAAATACCCACTCACCCCCTTCATTTTCTTTCATTACAAACTCATTATATTAGAATATCTAGTAGTATTACCTCCCTAGGATTCCTCCAAAGGTTTACTCAAACCCCCAAGTTCCCAAACTTCATGTTTTGGGAGTTACTCTACAAGGTAAAGAAATCAACCACCATTCTCTTTTCTTAAAGCTTTCATTTATGTTTTATATTTTATTTTCAATTGGATTATGTTGGGATATGTCATTTCATATTACCCTTACTTACCATATTATTTATGAGTGATTATATAACCCCTTTCTCACATCAAACAATTTTATGAAATTTTAAGTGATGTCGTTAGGCTGCTGAATTTTCATGAGAGATTTCTCAAATTTTCTTCTCTTTTGAGTTCATTTATTTTATACTTATTTACTCATATTCCCTAATACAAATACTATTATAATTAAAGTAACTTAAATTAACTGTAATTATATTATTATAATGCAATATTTCATCATCATCTCTCTTTCCCCCCGCCTCTTATACTAAAAAAGGAAAACACCGTCCGAGATTTGTTAATTTATCACATTCAAGGACAATAGGTTCTCAATTTTTGTTACCATATTCAATTCTGGTCATGAAACCCTTTTTATGGTTTAACCAGATCAGAATATATGTATTTAATCTCATTAAGTTTCTATAATTCCTACACACTCATAATATGGAATAATAATACAAAACAAGTTCATTGTGCACAAAAACTACCAAACTAAATCCAAGCGTTTATCAATAACTTTAAACTACTGATTCATCCTCAAGTATATAATCCAGAATCATTATAAGATCATTTATTTCTCCTTAATTTCTCTAATAATATATATTAACAATTCTGGATGTTTAACCACATTTCAAACAAACTTCCATTCAGGAATACAAGTAAACGAATCCTGAAAACCAAGGAAGAAAATGCTTCCAAAACAAAAAAAAAACGATCCTCTTAAACCCATAAAAGGTCCATGAATGAACCTAATAAAGTTATAATAAATAAATTAAATGTATATAAGGTTCTAGAATCATTAATTAATTAATATAAATTTTATTATTCAGGTCATTAAAACAAACAAAGAACACACTCGATCATAAGGTAAGGGGTTTCTCAACTCACTTTCATTTCTATGATATTTCCATTGTTCACTAATTATTTTTTTATATGGTATATGTGTACTTAAATTTGATTCATAATAACATTATTCTATTTATATTTATATTATTAAATGAGTCATTTGGTGGTTATTAATTTCTGGTAATATGATTCGACCGATTACATTATGGTAAGGGACTTTGTCTCAACTACTATTTTGTTGCGACTAACTTTGTTTTTTTCACCTAATAATCCTTATGTAGTGTACCTACTTCCCATTTGAGATAAATTTTCATTTGAAATTATATTTCTATTAAATATAAATAATATCATATCATGGATATGTTTATTATCTAAACCATATACCATTTTACATATGGTGTATAATTGGAAAGTTATTTTAACTATGGAAATATTGATGAATCCGTATTCTATACTCTATATAGATATTTAAATGGAAAATTTATCTTGTATTAAATCAATTTATAAATAATTATTTGGATTTTTAGTGGTGGGTGGGGCCCGCTATATTCCCTTAATGTATCTACAGGTCTCATGAGACAAATCAGTTGGTGAAAAACCCTTTGAGTTTGTTTCCAAAAATCAGATTGGTTTCTACACACATAAGTAAAATATTTTAATAGTATTATGGTATCATATTCTAGATACATGATGTCCAATTGATATTAATTCTCTTTATTCATTATTAGTTATTATAATCCTTGAGGTTTTCACTATGAAAAAAATCTATGGATCTAGTTTCAATCTCAGTTTATTAATGGCGCGAGTCTTTCATTTATTCACCATGTCATATTAACTATATCAAATTATTTATGATTAAATTATTATCTATTCATACTTCCACTATTTGTAACCATTACTAATCATTTGAGCTCACCCCTTTCATTGTCTACCTTCAACAGGTGATGAAGAGGAGATTATTTATTGAGTTCCTGTGGATTCAGTTTTTAGTTTTTGTTATGTATTGTATTTTGTAACATTTTTCGATGTAATTTGAGTTACATATATATATCTAGTTTCTTAAATTCTACTAAAATGATTGTTACTTTAGTATTTTTGTTCCTTCTAACCATTCCAATATAACAAGTAATGTACTGAATCTTGTCTAGTGGGGTCGGGGTGTTACAGTTGGTATCAAAGGAAGTTTAATAGAAAACTTGGAAACTAGAGTAGGAAATGTATAGTAGGGAAGAAATCCCTAAGATAGTATTTGAGGATAAATGTACAAGAACATCCTAGTATTTTGTTAAGGAATAGATTATGTGAATATTTCCAGCAAATACATCCCTATCTGGATACAAGTAGGTAGAGGTGCCTCTGACACATATGTACCTTGGAGTGAAAGCTCCATAAAGGAGTTTTGGGCTTGACCTGAGGTATCTTGGTACACGACAATGGCCCTTGCTATAGTATTGGTTACAACACTCCCAATGGATATGATTAGGATAATTCATATTTTCTTTACAATCCATTAAGAAGGATTGAAATGTAAATTATTTCTTAAAGAAACCAATTTTCTAATTATGGGATTATCCATGTGTAGGATCTCAATTTATGATATTTATTTTGTTAAGTTAAGATTATACATTATGATTCATACCCTATTCTAGTGTGTTCCATTATTTAGAAATGGCGTTTAATGAAATAAGGGGAATCAATACTCGTGGGAAATGTAAGGATCAACCCACTATCCAAGTCAACATAGTTAATGTTAGAGCATATCAGATCATGAATATATTGGGACAACTTAATCAGGTTTTAAAAAATAACCATTCCACACCTATGTTGGATCGTTTCATGTGGCAGAAGCCCCCATATTTTAGTAGGAATACTAATCTAGTGATTTCTGAGAAATGGATCAAGTCCATTGAAAATATATTCATGGCATTAAGATGCAATGAAAATTAAAAGTTAGTACTAGCAGTATATTGTCTCAAGGGAGGCACTGATTAATGGTGGTCCTTGATTTAGAATACCATAGAGGAAGAAGAAATAGAAGATATATAATAGAGGACTTTTAAGGAAATATTCTTTGAAAAATACTTCCCTTATGAACAATGAACTAAAATGTAGTGGAAATTTCTTGGCTTAATGCAAAGGGAAGAAGATAGTGTTGCAGAGTATGAGGGTACCTTTACAAGGCTAGCTAGGTATGCCATAGATTACATATGTGACTCGACAGACAATATTTATCATTTCTTTGAAGGTCTTAAGCCAAGTCTTTATAAGGCACTAGATTCTCAAACATTTTCATCATATGATGAAATTGTTTCAAGCACCATCAAAACAGAGAATGAATTTTCTAGATCAATAATTGTCAAGGGTAACCAAGATAAAAAGAGGTAAAATGATAACCAAGGGAAAGGTGAAGTTGCAAATAAGAACAAGGGAATGAAGAAATTCCCATTATGCAAGAACTGTGGAAAGAATCATCTCGGGGAATGCTTGAATGACATGGGAGTCTATTATAACTGTGGAGAAAAGGGTCATCTATATAAGGAATGTAAGGGGAAGAAACAATTTGATGATGTTCAATGCTACAATTATAGAGATATGGGACACTATGAAAATGAGTTTCTTAAGTTCCAAGGAAACATTCCTCTGAAAAGGCCAAGAGAGCAAGGGAGAGTTTATGCGATTACAACCACAGAAGTTGAAGTTCCTAATGATGTGGTGGTAGTTACTTTAATTGTTTCCTCAAAATTATCCAACACTTTATTTGATTTTGTATCATCTCATTCATTTATATCTTCCCAATTTTCCAAGAAAATTTGACATGTCCAATTTATTTAATAAAGGCGTTATCAGTCAAAACTTCTATGGGATGCATCATTGAAATAAAGTCATGTCAACTAGTCCCCCTCATGACACATAAATGTGCTTTAGTTGCTAACCTTTCCATCATAACAATGACTGACTTTGATATAACTATCGGTATGAATTGGATGTCAAAATATGATGCGAAGATTTATTGCAAGAAAAAGGAAGTTACAATTTTTGAAAATGGTGTAGAATCTTTTATAATTAGAGTAGAGACCTCTCCATATTATTATTATCTAGACCCACCCCCAGTAGCTCTATTGAATACAATTCTTGGAGAAGAAGAGAACCCAATATCTATGGATGAGGAAAGAAATATTCAAATTGAAGTTGTGCATATAGTGCAAGAATACATTGATGTGTTTCCAAAGGATTTACCTAGACATCCTCTAGAGCGAGAAATTGATTTTTCCATTGACTTAATTCCTAGTGCAAGACCTATATAAAAAACCCCTTATAGAATAGCCACTATAGAGTTATTGGAGAAAAAGAAGCAACTAGAGGATTTGAGTGACAAACGTTTTATTCAAACTAGTTTTTCTACACGGGGAGCCCTACTCCTATTTGTCAAGAAGAAATATAGATCCATGAGGATTTGCATTGATTACTGGGAGATAAATGATATTATAATAAAGAATAAGTATCCTTTGCCTCATATTGATTATTTATTTGATCAAATTCATGGAACTCAATACTTTTCGAAGATTGAAATTCGATTCGGATATCATCAACTGTGTGTGAGGAAAGAAGATATTCTTAAGAAATCATTTCAAACTAAGTATATGAATTATGAGTTTATAGTGATACCTTTTGGAATGACTAATGTACCTTCTTTTTCATGGATTTAATGAATAGAGTTTTCAAGGAATATCTTGATAACTTTGTTTTAGTATTCATCAATGATATCTTGGTATACTCAAAAAGCTACAAAGACCATGAGGATCAATTGTAGATTATTATGAAAACTCTTAGAATAAATGAATTATATGGAAATTTTAGCAAGTGAAAATTCTAGCTTCAATCAGTTTCTTTTCTAGGCTATATTACCTCTAAGGATGGAATCCAAGTTGATCCTACAAAAAAAGGAAATCCAAGATTGGCCGACACCAACAAACATAACCGAGGTACACATTTTTATTGGCTTAGTAGGTTACTATTAGCGTTTCTTTCAGAATTTTGCCTGACTGGCTAACCTACTAACCAAGCTCACACGTAAAGTAGTTAAGTTTGTGTGGACAAAAGAATGTATAGAATGCTTCAAATAATTTAAAATAAGATTGGTCAATGCTCCAATTTTGACTCTTCTATCTAGAAGTGATGGATTTGTAATATACAATGATGCATCAAAGAATGGTCTAGGTTGCGTCCTAATGAAAAATGGTAAAGTTATTGCTTATGCATCAAGGTAGTCGAAGAATCATGAGAAATATTATTCAACACATGATCTTGAGTTAGCAGCTGTAATCTTTGCTCTGAAAATATGCAGACATTATCCTTACGGTAAAAAATGTGAGATACACACAGATCACAAGAGTTTGAAATACATTTTCACACAAAAAAACTCAACATGAGGTAAAAGAGATGGCTCTATTTACTCAAAAAATTACAATTGTTCAATACAATACCACCTAGGAAAGGAAAATAAGGTAGGAGATGCATTAAGCAGGAAAGATCATGGACTTATGACTGAAATGAGGATTGAGAGAGATCCTATATTCATGGATCTACTAAAATGGATATGGGAATTGTTAAGTAAGGGAAAAAATCTTTCCCATTTTAAATTATTTCTAAACCATCTTTACTAGAGAAGATAAAAATCTCTCAATTGGATGATGACAATATACACAAGAAAATTATTGCTGTTATGGATGGGATATTGTAAGTCTTCGTGTATGAGGAATGAGTTCTAAAGTTTGGGAGGAGGTTATATGTTTCATCAGTACCTGAGCCAAAAAGGGAACTATTAGATGATGCTCATAGATCAAATTTCTCTATACACCCGGGTAACACAAATATGTATAGAGATATGAAGGATTATTTTTTGTGGGATAAAATGAAGTGGGAAATTGCTAACTATATGTCAGGGTGTCTAGTTTGTAAACAAGTGAAGGCAGAGAGAAAATATCCTAGATGAGTGATGCAACCTCTACCTATTCCTATGTGGAAGTGGGATAAAATTACGATGAATTTTGTCACCAGACTACCGAGGAAACCTATAAGGAATGATGCAATATGGGTAATTGTTGATCGTCTCACAAAATAAGCACATTTCCTTCCTATAAGAGAGGATTTACCACTTAATCACCTGGAAAGACTTTATATTAATGAATTTGTAAGACTTAATGGTTCACATTTATCAATTGTGTTCGATCAAGATCCCCAGATTACATCAAAATTCTGGAAAAGTCACCCGAAGGATTTGAATACTGAGCTTCATATGAGTACTTCTTATCACCCCAAACCAACAGATAGTCTGAAAGAACTATTCAAAATCTAGAATACATGATGAGGTCATTCTCTCTTGACTTCCAAGGTATATGGGATCAATACTTTCTTTTGGTGGAATTTTACTACAACAATAGTTTCCATTCTAGTATTCAAATGGCTCCATATGAAGCATTATATATAAAGATATGTCAAACTCCAACTTTTTGGGACGAAGTTGGTGAGAGGAAACTTATAGGCCCAGAACGTATTGAAGAGACCTTAACAAAGGTGAAGACAATACAAGCCCATATTAAATTATCCCAAAGTATTTATAAGAGTTATACTGACAACCAGAGAAAGGATTTGTAATTCCATGGGGAGATCATGTCTTTTTGAAAGTATCTCCATGGAAGGGTGACTTAAGGTTTGGTAAGAAAGGTAAACTAAGCCCCAGGTACATCAAACAATTTGAAATTCTAGAAAGAATTAGACCAATAGATTACCGTTTAACAATGACTCTATGTCTCTCCAAATTCCATGATGTATTCCATGTGTCATTGTTGAAGAAATACATTCTATACCCAATGAATGTACTAACCTATGAAGAAATAGAACGAGAACCTGATTTTTCATACTGTGAAGAGCCTATCAGGATACTTGACACAAGGGAGAATGTATTGAGAAACATGAAAACTCATCTAGTAAAGGTTCTCTGAGAAAACCAAAATATGGAGGAAGAAACATTGGAACCTGAGGATGTTATGAAGAAGAACCACCCACATCTTTTTGGTGTGATTTATACATAAAATTTTGAGGATGAAATTTCCAAAGGAGGGAATAATATAACACTCCAATCATTTTATGGTATGTTCCTATTAAATACTTTCTATTCATTATATAGCCTATATTACATAAATCACTAAGTCTTTTGTGAAACAAAATATTATAGGATAAATTTATAAGCTATCCATTAAACGTAAACTTTCCACTTCTATGTTTTGAATTTCGAAAAATGGTTATCTAGATTTGTGACCAGTAAGTCATTTGGAGTCTGATTGAACCAACTTTATTTTTTTATGAATAGTAACATACCCTTATGAATAGTAATATGAAGAGTAATATGACCCTTATAAATAGTAAATTATGATAATAGTTTATTTTCATAAGGTAATAAGATAATGAGATCTTAATTAATTTTTCAATGTGATATAAAACTAATTATACCTTTAAAATTGTTATTTTTTTAACTATGATTATATTTAAAAATTAAATAAAAAATAATTAGAAAATTATTTTCAAAAAATTGAGTTCATATTTGAATTAGACACATCAAAAAATGGTTAGGGTGAATTTTTGGGATTTTTCAAAAATACTTGAATTTTTTATGAATAGTAAAAATACAGTTTTGAGTTTTCGGTAGCTTGATGACATCATAATGATGTAGTAATTAAATATAAAATCTTGTAGAATTGTTTACAGAAACATATGACATGAGGTGTCCCAAGTGTCTAAAACCAAGGGCAAATACCCTGGTCAATCCCATGGTTTTTCAAAAACCACTTATGAGGTGTCCCTTTTAATTAATAAAAAACTCCCTCTTAATTACTATAAATTCCCACTCACCCCCTTCATTTTATTTCATTACAAACTCATTATCCTCATATTAAAATGTTGAAACATAATCAACATAAACATTTGTGTTAAAAAACTAACTTAAAAAATGTAAACAATTACCCCAATCAATAAACATAACAATAAACCATCCAGAGTAATTTTAATGGTATCAAACTGGTATATACCTAGTCAAAATGATCATAAACCATATGAATAAATAATAATTATGTTATCATAACAACATACACCCATTTGATTATAAGTATAATAAAGGGTAGATGTTATTGACGAATATAAATACCATAAAAATGACATTAAAAACATTATTGAGGGAAATTTGTTTTACTTTGAAAATATTTTTAAAATAGAAATTTCACAAAATATTCTGATAATAATTTTATTTTAAAATAATCTTTGGAAATTATAAAATAATATTTAAAATATTTTATGGTTATAATAGTGAAAATACTGTACATGCCATACATATTAAAACAAATAATCCTTTCTCATTTTCTGTAAAAGCCAAATGAGCTTTTTTTGGAAAACAACATGAAGATTCCTTTCATTTTTTTTAAATTAAAAATGGGTAAAAATTTATTTTATAAATCATTTTAATAATTTTAAAACATTTTTTTTATGTTTTTTAGAAAACATGGATTTGGAAGAAAAATAATTTCCGATCGAAGAGAGAAATAAAGTTGTATTTTCTTAAAACAACTTTCTCAATAACTTTAAGTAAAAACGTGAGGAAAAATGGTACTATTAATTGAAAATTTTATGAATAAATAGAGGAAAAATATATTATTTTTCATATATAAATATTAAATAATTACCCCAATGGATACTTAAATATAAATAATCCTGAATAACGATGAGATTGTGAAATTCACCCTTACCACTGTGGTAATGTTTGAATCATTAGACGCATAAAATAAATAACATAAAATGAAACTTTATATAAAATAAATAGGAATAAATTCATGATAAAAATATCAAAATGGGTATTATATACATCACATAAAAGGAATAAGTGGTGAATATAAAATATGTCTCATAAAAGTAAAAGCTAGACAAAAAACCCTTACCTCAAGTCTTACTTCCTTTGTATGCATCAAAACCTCCTATAAAATAAATATTGTTTTATTATAAATATATTAAATAACCATAATAATATATTTCATAACATATATTATTTACTTATAGTATTTTATCACCATTTTATTAACATTTCTTTGTTAAAATCTCTAATTCAAGTGATAATTGCTTCGTTATTCATGTATATTTTGGTTTGTTAACTTTAATTTTTTTACATTGATCATGGTTATATCATATAAATAATTTTAACCACGATTTAAATATCATATATATTCTTTTTATATTTATTTAGATTAATATATAACTGTTAGAGATAAAAAATGGGTTACACCGTTCGTGGAGACGGTATGCCGTTCGTACGCATGAATGATGTTTCCATTTTTTCCTGATGGATGAAACAAAAGGAAAATAAATATTAATTAACTTTTTAATATTAATTAATATTTCATATAAATAATTTATATCAATAAAATACTTTATTATTACCATCAATTTATAAATAAAATGAAATTGTTTTCACATCGCTACGTGGAGGCGTTAGTCCACACGTATGCACATGTGATGTTATTGTTTTCTAATGGATTGAAAGGTAAGAAGTTAGATGTGATATTATATTTCCATCAATATATTTATTTTATAAATATCACAAATATTCATTAATTTTAACCTTACCACCTTCCATGTAAATCGAAAATGAAAAACGAATCACATCACTTTGTGAGGAGGTAGTCCACCATACACAAAAATGACGTTATAGTATTCCACATAGATTGGAAGGTAATAAGGTATATGTGATATAATAATTTAAAAAATATAACAGTTTTATAAATATCATATAATTTTTTTAAATACATCATTATATCGATCCTTTAATGGTATTGATGGAAAACAATTTATACCAATTCTTAAGGTGGTAGGATGCTGTACAAATGCTCGACAATCTCATTTCTCATTTGATAGAAGTGAAGATGAATTTGGGTTATTAAATTAACATAAAAAATATAATTATATAGTGTATATTTGTGTTATTATATTATCACAGTTTAATATTATTTTAATAAGGCGGAAAAATAAATAAAACAAATATGCACGTTTAAGAATTTTACCTTTTCTTTAGAGAGCCTCTTTAGGTTTATACCTAAATCCTTATTAAGAGGGATTAATAATCACAATAAGGCCTATAGTATGTTAGAATAGAATTAATGAATATATTTTGGTAGGTCTTGGATTAAAAAAGTGATTTTGAAATGTGTACAGGGGAGGAGAGGGTACAACCTTTTATAAGTGGGGGAGATAACACACATGGAGTTTTTTAAAAGATAAAGTTATACCCACGTTTTCCTCATGAAAAAGTTTACAAATGGTTCATTATCAATCCTTATATGTGATAAGGTCTACAAATGTCTAGAAAATTTGTGTTGGAAAAATTTTATATCATTTTCACCCTTATCTTCTTAGTTTAACCTCTCAGTAAACCCATTTTTACCTTAACCGTGATAATTAATTTTTATTTTTTTTACTATTAATTATTGTCAAAAATTGTTCACTCATATAAGATAATATTAATTATTCTAATTTAAAATATAGAATCAAATTTTAAAAATTTAGTTTACAGATGTGTAAGAATTCAATTTAAAAATAAACTCACAAACACGTAGAAAAAATGTGTTTTCCAAAGAAAAACATTTAAAAGGCTAAAAAATTTATATATAAGAACTCAATATAAAATTGGTTAAAAGGAAATAAATATAAAACCATTTATTTTATTTTATACATATGAAAATCATATAATTTTTATAATTTATTTATTCCCATTGATACCCAATAACTTAACGACTAGGTTATAGTGGTCATGTTTAAATAATAATATTTTAATAGAGCATTACGTTTCATTTAAACCCGATGTTGTATACATCACAAGATATCGAATAAATTAAATTTAAAGAAATATATTCCATGGGTATCTTAAGTTAAGTTATTCATATCTCATATGCTATTGAACACAATGTTCTTCTTTTAAAATATTTGGTTGTTACAAGTGTCACATAAGTATTGAAACATGGGAAAAGTGTCTCCCAAGTTGGATGGATTGGGAAAAGTGTCACTCAAGAATTGAAGCCCATGAAAAGTGTCTCCCAAGTTGGATGGATTGGAAGAAGTGTTTACTTATTTGGATGGAATGGGATAAGTGTCTCCCTAGTTTGTAGGTATGGGTGAATGGTAACCCTATTATGGAGGGTTTGGATAATGGTGACCATAGAATGGAGTTATAAGTGAATGGTTAGTCTAGTTTGGTTAAAAAGTGTCCACAAGACCCTCAAAAGCAGATTTTACTATTTTGAAAACCCTTTTCATCCACAATCAATGAAATATATAACCTCCTCCTAGTGAGAGGATCTCACCACCATTTCACCAGAATAGGGAATGTTTTTTTAGGAATATGCATTCCTCTGTGAGTGAGTAATCATGTGACACCTTGAGATCCCATTTGTGTATTCTTCATGCACCAAGATACTTTTTTACCCAACACTTGACTTGTGTTATTTGAGCAAGGACTATATTATAGATACAAAAAAAATACATTGTATATATTTTTTAGTTCCAACAAAATGCCTCCCATTAGAATTGGATTCATCTAAAATGAAAATAATGTAATTATATGGCAATATAGGGAACTTTTCCTCATTAAAAGGATATCAGGTCGGTTCTTAGAGAAAGAACATCAAAAGGATATATACCAAGATGTGGATATTAACTCAAATAATTTTTGGTATGAAGATAAAAACCTCAACTCAAGGTGTTTAGGTTGGTAAGAGGAATAATAGACTCATGGATTTTAACATTATAAAACATGATTAATGGTGGAAAACCTCAACTGAATTGGTTATATGAAATACTTGGATGGTATATAAAATAAAATAAAAGTTTAATTTATACCTGGATTTAAGATCTATGAAATAAATGTAACTATGTATACTATGGTAAGAGGAATCAAGATATACATAGTTCTTGAAAGATTGTATCTGTGAAGATCAGGAATATGCACATGAGAAAGTATAATGGATTTTTTACTTGTGTAGGGTTGTTGGGGAAATACCGAACCAATGAACCTATACTATAATGACCTATGACTTATTTAACCCATAATTACATTATTTATAACAAGGGTTTCACCTTATTACATTTCATTTATTTTTTTTAGTTTATAGTTTTATATAATTAGGTAAAAACAATACACAATAAAGTGGAAACTTTCAAACAATATACATTTCTTTCAAAAAAATAGAGCTTTTAGTTTACAATCTCAATTCATTCAAGACACTTTTTTTGTTTAATATGATTCACCATAATGTAAATATGGACATTTATAAATTATTTAATCATCCTTATATCCTTTAAAAATAATTTAAAAATTTGGGATGAGTAAAAGTAATCTCAGTAAGGGATATAAAAATAAATGAATCTTGTTAGTACAGTGAAAATATGAAAAAACCATGAGGATGTTTACCTTTTTTCATAATAAAACATTAAGAGCATAAATAAAAAATTTCCAAAAATGAAAATCAACACTGTTTAAATAAAACCCTTGAAATTAATTATAAAAAATAGGATAAACAACGAAGACATACTCATGCACAGGGGAATGCATAAAAACATTCTTTTTTTTAAAACAAACCTTTCAACTTTAAAAGTTCAAAAAATTTCCTTACCTTAAAAAATTAAAATATTTCCATAAAAAACATTTTTTATAAGTATAATATAGATAACTTGGAATATAAAATTCATAACCTATGTTCACTAATTTTTAAACCATTTCAAAATAATTGAGTCCTAGTTAATTCCATAGGAGTATCCTACCTAGTTTTCTCTTTCATTTTTCACATTCAAAGAATATTCATTGCCCAATGCATTGGAGTTCAATATCCAGTTCACCTATATTCCTGAGATATATTATGGTCACCTGACATCATCTATAATTATAAATTACCGTATCATGAAAAATTGTTCTCTTTCACATTTTCATTATAAAATACTTGAAAAAATCATTTGAATCTATAATATAATCACTTTTAATTATCTCATAAAGATGAGAAAAAGTTTTTATTTCCTTAGAAACATAAAAACAATTTAGTTAATATTGAAAGAAATATTTTATTTGAAAATAAACATAGAAAATTATAAATAATTCTTAACAAATAATAAAGGAAATGATAACCAGAAAAGGCATTCAAACCATATAAGTTAAAAACATTCATTTCATAATTTTGTAAAAATAGTAAAAATTAACCCATACAGAAAATGTTTAGAATATTCCTCTTTAAAATTTTGTAAATAAATTAAAATATTATATAAAATTACCTTTATTAAAAATTTAATCATAAATAAGACAATTCTTGATAAATTTAAAAGAACATGGATATAGGGGAGAAAGAGTTTAAAACATTTAAAATAATTTTTAAAGGAAAATACCTTACCTTAAGTGTTGTCTAGAATTGTATGTTGTATAAATCCTAAAAATTAAAATTATATTCTTTTTATACTTTCTTAAGAACATTTTTCATTTTCCTTACATTATCATTGTTCCTTTTATTTTATGTATTAGCATGTTTTATTTAGTTACTCAAAATATTAAGTTCACATTGAACGTTTTTGGGTGATTGACTTATAACCTCAAAACCACATTAGTGTGTTGAAATTTATTAAAGGGTTTATGGTTATATAATCTATAGAATATTGAAAATGAAAATTTTACCGTATTTATTCATTAGACACTCTTTTAAAACCAAAAATGTCAGGTGGTCTTAAAAAATGATCCTTATTGTTTCATAAAGACGGTAGTTTGTACTTATTCATAAACAATTTTTTCATTTTTCTAACAAGTGGTAAAGAAATAAATTAAATAATATTTGAAATTTTAAAAATCATCAATAATCTAAAAAATTAATATTTATTCATTTCTTCCATCCTTTATACTATATTTATAAGTTGAAAATGAAAAATGAATCACATCACTTCATAGAGGTGGTATTCCACATGTACACACGAGCAACATTATAAATTTCCAACAGATAAAAAGGATACGAAGGTAAGTAATATATTATACTAAAAAAACACAATTATATCACAAATCTCATAAAAATTTATTTTAACCATCATTTTAATGATCCATATAATCCAGTTATGAAAAACCAAACACATCGCTATGTGGAGGTGGTAGTCCACACGTACGCATAAAAGACGTTTTCATTTCCTATAAAATAGAAAAATAAAATAAAAATGGTTATGATAGAATAATAATAACATTTTATTGAATTTAATTTATTTATGTTATTATTTCATCATGGTTGAAGAATATTTGAACGTGGTAGAAGAAGAAATAGACTTGAAATATGCTGGTTTGGACTTATACCTTCTCCTTAGATATCTCCCTTTAGATTACACATTAAGCCTTCCAAGATTAGTTTTTTAGAATAAAACGACCTATAGTATGTGGGGAGGGATGTTGAGGAGTGGTTTGGGTAGGGTATTTTTGAACTAGAGTGCTCAAAAGGTGTGAGAAAGGGATAATAATAGGTTCCCATTTATAAGTGAGGGGAGTGAAGCACTTTTAATGTTTATAAATTTCTAAATATTACAAAGTATTAATCATGGAAAAGTGGCTCAAAACTATATAATTTTAAATATAAAGTTAAAAGGTTGAAATTAAATCATCCAATAAGAATTAATATAAGAGTTTTTGGCCCCATCACATAAATTTTACCATAATTAATCCAATTTAGTCTTTACCAGAATGATACAGTCTTACCATAGTTACTATTCATAATGACAAAAAATGAAATTGAAATCATTAATGAACATTAAAATCTAGATAAAAAATATGGAATGCATTTTTTAAAATTCAATTCGTATGAGTGTCATAAATTAATTTTAATCTAAGTGCGCAAAATGCAATGACACAAATTTTTTAGAAAATTTCATTTTTAAGAATAAAAATGATCTCATACCAAAATAAAATACAATTTTGATTCCTATGGAATTATTTATATTATTTTTAATCAAATAGATATTATTTAATTTTAAAATAAAATCCAAAATATTATGATATATATTTAAATTCAATAAATGATAGTTTTACAAAAATTGACATTTTTTTACTATTCACTCAAAAAATAAATATTTTCTGAAAAATCTCAAAAAATCATCCTAATATATATTTGATATATTTATTCCAAAAATTAATTCCATTTTATCTAATACAATTTATATGTTTTATAAATATATATTTTATATAAAACCATTCATTTCATTGATAAATAATATTGTTAACTAAAACTATTTCTTTTTTGATTGAAATGTTTTTTAAAATTGTTTATCAAACTATAATGATTATGAATATATAAAATGAATAATTATAAATCATAAATTAAATTCATTTTAAGAATTATATGGTTTTTAAAATTCACCCCCTTTAATAAACTGCATCCTCATAATTTTATTCATTAAATAAGGGATGGTATTTTTCCATCATAGCATTTTCTGATTACCGTTTTGGTTCCTAAATAATGTGATTATTCCATAAAACCTTTACCCAGAGAATCAAATTATTTATTAGTACATTATATCTTTGATCCAAAATCAAAACCATCTTTTCTTATTAATAGATATTCTCCTCTAACCGCACCTCTTCTGGGCTCAAAACATGAGATGTATCAGGTATGTATTTTCTTTTCAAAGAAACATGAAACAAATCATGTACCTAATATTAAATAAAAGTTAAATATAATCTATAAGAAACATATCCTACCATTTATATAATTCCATAATAAGTAATAAACCTAAGGATTAAATTTCCATTTCTTCCAAAATTCATAACATTTTTCCATAGGGATACTTTAAGAAAAACATGAAAACCTACCTCAAATGAGAGATATCTCATTCTATGATCTACATAACTATTCTATATATTTTGAGATATCCTTACGTTTTATTGATTTATATTTACTTTATATACCAGATATGATCCCAAAAATTTCCTTTAACCAACTTCATCCAAACATGATGAAGTTTAGCAATAAAATTTCACCAACTTCATCTCAAAAGGCGACATATGTATACTAGAATGAAAATGATTATTATAATAAAATTCGACCAATAAAAGATACTGATCCCAAATTCCTTAATAATCTAAATAGAAATACCAAAGAATATCTTCCAAAGTCGACTATCCATCATATCAGGGATGAAAATCTATACTAAAATTTAATTCATTACCTAATGAATTTTGAATTATTTTTAAAAAATTTAAGATAAATTAGTTATCATAATAAGATTCAATACATAAAGGGACTCCATGTAATCTGATTATATCTTTAAAATAAAGTCTAACAATTTTAACATTATCATATCAAGTCTAAAAAGTTGATCCAAAGATATAGTATCTCAAATAGGAAGAAAATACACTGATTTAGTCAGACAATCAATAATAACCCAAATATCATTATTACCTTGATATGTATTTTATAATCCCACCATGAAATCCAAAGATATATTCTCCCATTTCTACTCAGGAACTGAAAAAGGATGAAGAATAACCTTTGGTATTTTTCACTCAGCTTTAACCCATTGAAAATTCAAACATTTCATGGTAAATTCAACATTATCATTCTTCATACCTTCCCTAAAATTATATTCCTGAAGATCTCTATACATCTTAATACTACCAGGATGAATGGAAAAAATAGCTATAAGATTCAATCTTAAATTCCTTATTTAATAGGGACCACTTGAAACCCGAAACCTCTTTTAAAATCTAATAACACCTTCCCTATAAATATTAAACTTAGGAAACTTATACTTATTGACCGATTCTACTATTTATTGGAAACCAAGATCTTCTTTATGAGCCTTCTTAATTCATTCTAATAATAATGACTACACTAATACCTAAAAAAACTGAATAAGTATCTACATTTACAATTTCCTGGATAACATTCATTAAATCATTAACTGAAGGATCATGTTCTATTCATAACATAGTTAATGATACATTTTCAATTTTACTCAATTAATTATCTTCCTTGTTTTCTTTACGTAAATGATTGTGAATTGTGCAATCATAATCCTTAATCAGTTCTATCCATCTTCTACACCTCATGTTAAACTCTTTTTATTGAATATATACTTTAAAATTTTATTATGAATATATATTTAACATTTATACCCTTATAAATGATGCCTAAATATTTTTAAAGTAATAAATACTACAACTATTTGAAGGTAATTAGTATTATAATTATGCTCACGTGGTTTCAAATGATAGTATTAATACATCCTCCTCCAATGGCCTGAAGGCCTTCATTTTTTATTGATTTTTGATAATCCACCTTTCAAGGGGTGAGGTGGAACCCTTACAAGGCCCGTAGGCATAATTATTACATTGCCCGTAGGCCTTATAGGAATTCATTTCCCGTAGGCTACAAACATTACATACAACCCAGACTAACTACTTGGAACTGCTCCTCCCCAGCATCTTCACCGTGAAATCAGTTCTCCACCTTCGCATGGCTATTCGGCTAGGCATTCCCGTGCATGCACAAGCTTTTCCTGATGGCAGGTGCCATACCCTCTCATTCTTGCAATCTGTTTAGCTTTTTCTATGGTGAAAGCTCCTTGCTCATCCTCCTTGTAGAGCTTGTTCTTTCTAGGTTGTCTATTTTGCATCTGCACTTAAGGTGGCCCGAAGGCCTTGAGATGGCCCAAAGGCCTTACTGACCCGAAGTCCTGGATGGCCCGAAGGCCTTAAAAGACTTAGGGATCAATATATATTTCACATTTATCCCTATATAAATTATTAATTAATATTTTTAAAGGAAACATTACAACTTCTAGATCATATTCATGAGCAGGATAATTCTTCTCATGTGGTTTCAAATTATGTGATATACAAATGATAATCAAATCATTCTACATTAATCCATAACTAATTCCATTTAAAATTACATCAACATAAATAAAAAATTCACCCTTTCTTATTAGAAAGGATAATACTAAACTATTAACTAATATTCTTTTCAATTATTGAAAGCATCCATCAAATTGCTCTGTCTAGATGAATTTAACTCCTTTTTGAGTTAACTTAATTAGTGTGAAAGATAACGCAAAAAGTTTTCAAAAAACCATAGGTAATAATAAACTGATCTCAGAAAATTTAGATCCATATTGACATTTTTGGATCTTGGCCATTCTTCTAACAATTTTGTTTCTATAGGATCAAAAATTATGCCATCTTTAAAAACAATATAACCATGGAATGAAATATTAAAATATCCCTATATATGATAACACCATGAGGGGGGGGGGGTGAATTAGGTTAGCGAAGTTAAAAAAATTCATCCTTGAACGGGGATATCATTCTTTTACCTTAATGAACACTTTTATTTCTCACTAGCTTTCCCCTCACTGATAAATAAATAAAATAAACAAAAAAGGGGGTTTTATTCGGTTTACCCACACTAGGATAGTTCAAGGATCATTAATGGAAATGTTCATATGGACCAAATTTACTAAAATATCACTACTTTATAAGTACAATTTGGTTCAGTCTCACTAACCCTCAAAGTTCACTATCACAAAAAATTGTAGAACTCATTTCTCTCCTTCAACAAGGAGCTTAATATTATACTTCTTAAATATTTACTTCTTTAAATAAAGATATTTTAAACAATAATGATGTTGTTTCTATTCAACACATGTAATTTTTAATTCTAATGAGAATAATACACCTAGAATAACACCTTCCTTGACCTCCAACCTTCTAGATGAGATCTAAAAAAACCCTATGAAATTTTACTCCAAAAATTATCCTAATGTCTCCCCTGTCTCTATTTTTATCCCTTATCTCTCTATATATCTACATAAAATAAATCAATATCTTTTTATTTAAATAAAAATATTAGTATTTTTCCAAGTTTCATAAGAGATTATTTGGGTCATCATGGATCATTTAATTAAAATTTACCATCGAGAGATTGAAACCACAACTCCCTTTCTTTCTATTTTTTTCTTAAATCATTAGAATACTAAAAATTCCTATATAAGGTGTGGCCATATATGTTGTGGTATTGTACTACCCATTTTTTATATACTACAGTGTTTCCACCTTCATAGTGGTGCAACTATCGATTTCTCAGTTCTCCCTATAGTGTTGTCAACAAAACTGTGGTATGGAGTCTTGTAATTGACTAGATCCAAAAAAGACAAATTTACTCTTAAATATCCTAAATATATAAATGATTTTATTTATAAACCAACGATGATCTATGATATGATATACTATAACTTCTAGTCACACTGTACTAACTACGATATTGACACATTACTGTGGCACGCCATCTTCTGCTACATCATAGCCTCTTATAGGATTGGAGATCTCTGAATTATTTTATTCTACTAAATTCATACCCTCCAAGATGCAAGGTTTATCTATGGAATATAATTATTCTATTATAAATGGATTATAATCTATCCTCTTTTAAACTACATGGACACCTCAAATATTAGAGGGTAATAAGAACTCCTCTAAAAACATCTTTGTGCCAGGGTTAACCTGACTACAACATAGTCTGTGAACTCCGAGACCAACATCAATCCTAACTATGGATTTCCCATAGAATATAATAAACTACCTCCCTTAACTACCCAATTTTAAGTAACATGATCCAATTTCGACCTCCACCATACTACCGCCATATGGCATAGACCAGTGCTCCATTTCACACATTCCTTCCCATATCAATTCTCTCCTTCTCATAGACCATCTCTTCTAGATCAATAGGATATGTAGTGCCTGGGATTGTCAACTAGATTTTTTAGGCTTCTTGGGTGTTGGACTTGAGTGGTCTTGGCCATGTTTTTTCATCCTCCCAAACAACATTACAATGTAGCCTCCTCCTTGAAGTGTATCCATAGTGACTAAGATATGTTAACGATTTAATATACTCTATGTTATAGTATCATTAAATTTACCACATTATACTATGTGGTGAATGAGTATTAGTATTTTCTATAGAGACCCTCTCCATTCATACATTAACATTACATAACTTTTTAGGAATAATTAAAACATTATACAAATAGTCACCCACAGACTATACTAGTCTAGTGCCTTTGAAAACATGGAAAAAATAAACACAAGTACATAAATTATCTACATTATCTCTCACTAGTTTCTTACAGACTAGAACCATTCTTAGAAACATAAAAGATAATAAATATATTTATAACATGGATAGGTAAACATAAAAATGGGGGAGCATAAATTCTCAGCAAGGGTAAACAAGAGAGATATGTATGCATAATCATGAGCATAAGGTCATGTGAATATGATCATGATAATATAAGATCATAACCTGTATATCAAAGATCATATACATGAATCATGGAATAAAGATTGGTAGTTCATAAGACATGAATCATAAGGAAATAGAGAACATAAGTCATGAAAGCATAAAATAGGAATAAAAAATAGAATTGTGGAAGATAGATAATCATATAATATGATTTCTATAGTATCCAAGGAATCACTACCAAGACCATCTTGGTAGTATCGGTCGACTCCCCATACCATATTGGTTGTCATGGTTTACTCTCATTTCCATCTTGGTAGCATGAGTTCACTATTCATACCATCATGGTAGTCATAGTTCACTCCCATTGACATATTAGTAGCCAAGGTTCATTACCAAGACCATCTTAGTCTATCTCATTAGATATAAATCTCTAACCCATGCATTGGGGAGATATATAGGTCCCATCAATCTAATAATGAAATCATACATACATATTACACAAGATCATAAGTAATCAAATCACAACCCACAAAAAGAAATGGGTATTATAAAAATGTAATCATATAATAACCTATGGAAGGATACATGTTTCATAATCATTTCATTATAAATATAACCCGTGAAAAGAAGTGGGTTTCAAAAGCATATAACTGGTGAAAGAGAAACACGATTCATCAAAATTATGCCCTAAAAACATAATCCATTTAGATAAATAATATGAATGAAAAAATTTAATAATTTACCAAAAAAGGAATGATTAACACCAATATATGTTATCTTATGTGGTAAATAATTTTTAAATATCTTTTAGAAACATTTATCCAGGAAAATATCCTTTCTGCATTTTAAATGCTTTTTAAAACATAAAA
Source organism: Viscum album (assembly GCA_963277665.1). NCBI lineage: Eukaryota > Viridiplantae > Streptophyta > Magnoliopsida > Santalales > Viscaceae > Viscum > Viscum album. The sequence continues at coordinate 69,776,755 of OY728154.1, forward strand.
CCTTTTTGAATTTTTTTTATTTGAAAACCATTTTTTTGAAAATAACTTTGAGAACATATAAAGGAATAATTTAAAACCATAACAAGTTTTTAAATCCCTTTTCCTTGAAATTGGGATTGAAATATCTTTTGAAAACATTTTTGAAAATAAGGTTTTTGGATACAATAGATTTCTTACCGGAGAGAGAGAGATAGTCAGATTTTACTTAAAAATTTTATATTAAGTACCAAAGAGTGAAAAAATGGTACTAATACATGAATATAGCTTCAATAAACATAGGATAAGGAAAAAAATGAGTGTTTTTGATTGTTTTATCATAATATTTCATTAAATTAATCATAAACATAAATAATCTCAAAAAATCAATGATATTGTCTTAATAAACTCTTATAACCTGGTAACCTGGGATCATACTATCTATGTAAGAAAATGAAATTACATAAAGCTTAAAATATAATTAAAATAAGTATATTGATAATATAACCTGTAAAGTTGATGTATATAAACCTAAAAAATAATTTAGGTGCATAACAAAACACGAGTTTCAATGAATTGAAATTGAGATAAAACTATTTTACTGATTTGGTAACTTTTGAAACTTAATCCCCATGAAAGAAATATCATAAAATGAATTTTTTAATACTTATAAATTTAATTATAAGAGAAATACAATACAATAATTTTCAGTACATACACCACACAAAAATTAAAGAGTTGCGAACATAGCATGTATCTCATAGAAGTAAAAAGTGAGATGAAATCTCCTAACCTTGTGTCTTGAATCTTGTCGTACTCATTCAAAAAACCTGAATAATAAATATAAATTTATAATAAATAATTTAAATAAAAATATTATTATATATATGTATTTATTATGAACTTATATTACCCACTTGTTAACAATACCATGTTAATTTTTCACTTCAGGTAATATTCGCTGTATTCTTTTCATGTGTCTTAATTTGTTATATCTTTGGTATTTATAATTTATATTATGATTTAAAGTATTTAAACCATGATATAAATATTATACATATATAAATATTATATTATTATTATTATAATATATATAATATATAATATTGTAATGGAATACACCGTTCATTGAGAAGGTATGCTATACGTACGTAGGAATGTTATTTTCGTTTAATTGTTGTGTTGAAGGAAAGAAAGTAAAAGAAAAATATATATATATATATATATATATATATTTATTACATTAAATTTATGATATCATATATGTCTTATATATATTCACTAAAACCATACTTAATACAATCCATGTAGTGTATGAGCGAATCATATCGCTTTGAGGGGGTGGTAGTCCACAATTCCTTAAACAAAGTTAGCGTATTAACAAAAAAATGTAAAGTAAAAATATATTTGTTGTAAAAGGAATACATAAGCATAAAAAATTAAAAAATATAACATATAACATATATAAACATATTTTCCATCATAATTTCCACCATGAGAGGCGATAAGGAATATTTTACAATCATCGTTTAGTGAGGCGGTTATTTACCGTATACCTAAACAGTATATTCATTCTCAATTACATGGAGGTGTGTGTAAGTTTAGGTCAAAACATTAGCATAAAAAAATAATAGAATATTTATGATACTGGTGTTGTTATACAATCATAGAAAAAATAAAGTGGAGGGGGTGGAGAAAGAAAATAAAATAAAGGACTTGAGAGAAGACGTTAACTCTTAATTGAGTAACTCCTTTTGGTTTATACCAAAAGGCTTACCTAGAAATATTTCTTCCCAAGGAGAAAATTATAGGAGTAAGGGAGGAATTTTTGGAAGTGTATTGGGTAGATATTTGGAAAAATTAATAGGTTTTAGAGGTTTGAAGAAGAGTGATAATTGATGGCCTTTTATAGGGAAGGAGGAGTGACACTCTTGTAAATATTTTAAGAGAGAATTCGAACTATGTTTTTCATGTTGAAAGTGGATAAAATAATGATAAAAATCCAATAAAAGGTATTATTGAGTCTAAATATGTATATAAAATTGATTTTAGATAAGTTTATAGGTTTTATTGGGCCTTAAGGTTATAGTTTAGTCTTATATTAAGCTTAATTTAACCTTAATCGATGTAATTAATTTTAATCACCTTCACAAATATTTTTGGTAAAAAACTAAGTTAACATTATTATAAATTATAAATTATTCTGATTAAAAATATGGAATCCATTTTTTCAAATTCCAATCATATAAGTGGAATAAATTAATATAAAATTAATCCCGTAGTCGGGTCGACAATGTGGGATTTTAAAGTAAACATGATCAAAAGTTTTCTATGTTTTTATATCCAATTTTAATGGGAAATTGGTTCCAATTAAACACATTGGAATAATTGAAAAAATATAATATAATTAAACTTTTAAATTAAATTAATATATAATTTAACCTTATAAATAAATTAGATAAAAAGTAGTTTTGAATTAAAATCCAGTATTTTTTTACTATTCATCCAAAAATGTTGTTTCTCAGAAAAATATAAAAATTTCACCCTAATATAATTTTGACATTATAAATTAAAAAATAAATTTTATTTTATCAAATTAAATTTCTAAGTGTGTCTAAAATTTCTTTTATTTTTTTCACATAAGGACATGAATAATAGTTTGTTTGAGAAAATAGTGTTTTCTAACATATAAGGACTTAACCAAAAATTACATCTTTCATTGTCAATATGTTTTATTCAAATAAAAAAATTATAAAAATTATTTTAAATGTGGTTATTACTATTCATATTACTATGTTTAATGGATAGGTTATAATTATCTCATTTAAATAATTGTAACAATAAAATGATGTTTTGTAGAAACATCGATGTTGCGTGTAATGTACACCAAGTTTATGTTCCATGTAACATACATTGAGTTGGTTCCATGTAATTTATGAAAAGTCTTTTACATTTAATGTACACCAATTTGGTATTGTGTGAAAGGAGTGTTTGACTTAGTTCATTGCAAGACCTAAATGAAAATTTAATTTATTCGAGAGAAAAGGTTCATGAAAACTTGGGGTGTTACATCAAACCACCCTTAAAATGAATTTCACCATAAAAATTAACCACTCAGATAAAAAAATTAGGATAATTATAATTACTCATATCCTGAAGTTCCCATGTAGCTTACTCTAACTGGTTATTTCTCCACAAAAAATTGACCAGGTGAGTGGTATTGTTTCGTACAACTTTCTCTACACGATCCAAAATTTTAACATGTTTATCTTCATAAGAAAGATCCTACTCTAGAGGTATGACCTTTGAGTTCAGTACATGCGAAGGGTTATGTATGTACTTTCTCAGAAGATATATATAGAACAAATCACAGACTTAAGGATATTTGGAGGGAGTTCCAAGCGATATGCTACCATCCCTATATGATCAAGAATCTCAAAGAGACAAATATACATAGGGATTAGATTCTATTTCTTTCTGAATCTCATAAAATTCTTCCTGAGTGATATTTATAGAAAGACCTTTTCACCAACTTCAAATTCTAGATTGCACAGATGGTTATCGACATAACTTTTCTTCCGACTTTGAGATACCTTGATATTATGATGAATGGTTCTAACATTCTTGAACATTTCTTCGGCAATTTCAATTACCAATAGCTTTATTTCTCCAAATTCATCCCAAAACTTTGGATCTCTATATTTCTTCCCATAAAGGTCTTCTTAAGGTTCCATATGAATTCTTGAGTGAAAGATATTGTTTTAAGAAAATTCAACTAGAGGAAGGTGTTGATCCCAACCACCTTTGAAATCCAGAGAATAAGATCTCAACATATCCTCTAGGGGTTTAATTGTTCTTTCATACTGGAAATCTATACGAGGATGATAATCAGTGTAAAAACTCAATTCTATATCAAGTTCTTGCTAAAGAATTCATCATAAATTTGAGGTAAACCTCATATGCTGATATGATACAATATAATGTGGTACTCCATGAAAACTTACCACTTCCTTAATGTATATTCTAGAAATCTGATTTAGAGAGAAGTATTCTCTAATAGAGATGAAGTGTGATGAATTAGTAAGGTGATTGACTACCACCCATATAGCATTAAACCATTTAGAGTTTTCAGGTAGTCCCATGACAAAACCCATAATGATTTTCTCCCATTTCCATTATAGTATGGGTAATGGATGCAACATCCCCTTTGACGTTTTTCCTTTTAGACTTAACTTGTTAGCATACCAAGCATCGAGATACAAACTATGAAATATATATCTTCATTCCATACCACTAAAATTATTCTTTCAACTCCCAATACATATTTTTACTTTGAGGATGAATATAGAATAATGAACTATGAGATTCCTCTAATAGCTCATTCTTCAAATTTGGTATAGAAGGAACACATACATGATTTCTAAACCATATCATTCCATCCCGATCAAGGTTAAACTCAGTAAAATTTCTAACTTTCTTTTACATCTATTCATATTCTTTATGCACCTCTTTAATCTTCACTTGGATAAAGGGATGAACATTAATTTGAGAAAGAGAAGACTTTTCCCCTTTCTTTAGGATTTCTAGATCCATCATTTTCAAATCTGGAAATATTGGATCTTTTTTACCCTCATCATGGATAAGCTAGAATGATCCTTTCAACTTAAAGCATCTTCCACCTTGTCCACTTTCTCATGTTGGTAATTTATTGAGAAGTCATAATTCATTATCAACTATAACCATATTCTCTGGCGCATGTTCAACTCCTTCTGTGTCAATATATATTTCACATTTTTATGATTATTATATATATTACACTTTTCTCCATAAAGATAATTCTTCCATATCTTTAATTAAAAAATACCATTGCTAACTCCAAATCACGAGTTGGGTATTTTTTCTCATGAATCTTTAACTTATGTGAGGAATAAGTGATAACCATGTTATTTTGTATAAGTCCACATCCTAATACATTCTTGGAAGAATCAATAAAGGTTACAAATAATTATCCACTATAGGATAATGTAATCATAGGTTCACTAACTAACCTTCTCTTTAGTTCTTTGAAATTTTCCTCACAGTCATCTACCCAGAGGAACTTGACACCCTTCTGAGTTAACTTTGTCATAGGATTAGATAGTTTTGAGATATTCTCCACAAACCATCAATAATATCTAGATAAAGCAAGAATTTTACCAATCTCAATCACCATAATTGGTCGATGACAACATCTAATAGCCTCCATTTTTAATGGATCTACTACTATACCATCTCTTTAGATTATGTGACCAAAAAATGAAACCTTTTGCAACCAAAATTCACACTTTTTAATTTTTTCATATAGTTTCTCCTTCCTTAGTGTGTTTAGTAAAATTATCAAGTGATCTTTATATTATTATTTTCTATTTGAATAAATAAAAATATCATCTATAAATACTACAAAAAATGATCGAGGTAATCTCTAAATACTCAATTCATTAAATCCATGAAGATAATAGGGGAATTAGTATGGCCCAAAGACATCACTATATATTCATAGTGTCCATACATTGTATGGAATTCTATATTAGATATATCATCTTTCTTGAACCTCAATTGATGATATCCAGAATGAAGGTCAATCTTGGAAAAGTTTTGAGCTCCACATAATTGATCAAACAAGTCATCAATATGGGGGAGGGGATAATTATTATTTATTGGGATCTTATTCAACTCCTGATAATAAATTCAAAGCTACATTGATCCAAATTTCTTTTTCACAAAGAGAATATATGCAATCCACAGTGACACACTTAGCCGAATGAACCCCTTATCATGTTTTTCTTCGAGTTTCTTCTTCAATTCATGCAACTCAATCTGATCCCTTCTATAAGTAGTATTTGAAATTGGTGTGGAACTAGGTATGAGTTCTATTGAGAACTCAACTTCTCATTTTGGTGGAAGACTAGGAATGTCTTTTGGAAATAGATTCACAAAATCCTAAACAATAAGCATATCATCTATTTCAATTTTCTCCCCAACTATTTGAGACAAACAACCCTTTTAGTGGGAATTAAGACCCATACATTTGATATAATCTCCATAGGAATTTCATACTTATCATCACATGGATGGATGATCATATGAGGGTTTGAAATATAAAAAGTAACTTCCCTTCCTCTACAATTGATGTGGAATTTATGTAGTGAAAGATAATTCATTCATATGATGACATCGAATTCAACCAAAGGAAGAATGAAAATATTTGCAGGAATCACATTCTCATAAACTTCAACTGGAGGGGAATCATAGACTTGAGATGAAATAATCGTACCATTAGGGTATTTCACTGATAATTACACATCTAATTGATTTGGTAGAATTTTAACACCCTTATAAAATTATTTAAATATGAAAGAGTGGGTAGATCTAGAATAAAATATGATATTAGCGACTTTATAGTGAATAGTAAGTATACCTTTCATCATGTCATTATCTCACACCTCATCACAAATAGAAATTGCATAATATTTCCCCTTTTCCATCAGCTTAGGAGGTTTTTGATGTTGATTATCATCACCAACCCTTGGGTTTGGGTTGTGGTTAACATAATTTCCATTCTCCTTACACTTGTAGCACTAAATTGCGGTGGTGTATTTTGTGTTGATTTCCCCCCATTCACAACTTTAGCTAACTTATTCCCATCACTTCAAAAATTAAATGCCTGATTGATTTCACTTCCACACTTATAACATTTACTAGATCCATTAAGGCAATTTCATTCATGATTATTCTCATAATTATATCATAAAGTTAAGATCATATTCTTCTCTTCATTGTTTTTAGGTATTCCTTTAAAATCTATTTTTTTCTTGTCAAAACCATGATATTGATACATTAATCCAACCACCATTTCAAACATAATTGAAAAAATAAAAATATATTCATAGCTATTAATGTATTTTACGCCCATCGCCCTTTTGAGACTTGGATTTTAGTCACTGAAGAACTTATCATCTTTACATTCGGGTTGGATGATAATTCATAAACCAGACCTCGCAAGTCTTTTAAAATTAGACTCATAAGTTTCTATAGATTCATCATCGGTTTGATTCAACTCAAGGAAATCTTTCTCCATCTTGGTAAAAATAATCCTAGGAAAACACTTGTAGAAAAATAAGTTCTTAAACTCATCCAAATCTATGGATTCAATATCATCTTTCTTCCTTGTATTCTTGATTAGAGTTCACCACTGGTCTTCTGCTCCTTGTAAACAATAGATAGACATAATTAATTTCTCATGATTTAGAAATTGGAGACTGAAGAATATATTTTTAGTAGTACTGATCCATTTTTCAATAAAAGGTAGATTTGAAAAACCTCTGAAAGAAGGAGGATGTTTTGTCATGAAAGACTCAACAGAAAACCATTCCCTCATTTTCTCATTTGGAAGTCCACCATGGTTCATAGCCTGAGAAAGCTATGCAAGCATAAAAATAAGGGTTTTCATTTCATATCCCATAAAATTCAGTTACTTAGGAAGAAAATCATTTCATTGTACGTCACAATCACCATTAATGCAGTTCCTTTGGGTTCCATCAATCGACTAAAAATAAAAGTATAGAGTAAGAAACAATTATCATATCGTAGAACCACATAATCATGAAAATCCACTTTTAGGATGTCTAAGTTATGACACCTTCCTTAATCTCTGACACATTAGTTTTACCCTAGGATATTCATAGTCAACTTATATTTAAATCCTTTATAATGGTTCTTGAAGAGTTTTTGAATTCCCAAATCATATCCCCTGAGAGTTTCAAAACAAGTATTCAATAAGGCTCGTTATCGTGTACTAGATAACCCCGAGTTAGGAATGGAATATATTGTCGGAGTTATTACCCATAGGTACATTTATGCTAGATCCAAATCCAATTTTAGTATCCAAACATGGATGTAATTCTAAGAAACCACTCACTCTATCCATCACCAAAATTCCATAATATTTTCCTATGATTTTCCTTATCCTTAGACATGTCTTTATGGTTACCACTAAGGTTTTATCATCCTAGATTCCAACGTTTAACTAAACCTTTGTTCTGATACCAACTATAGAAACCCTCACTATTCATTCATTAACATTACATAACTTTTACTGAATACCTAAAACATTATACAAATGGATACCTAAAGACCGTACTATTATAGTGCCTTTAGAAATATAGAAAACATAAACACTGGTACATAAATGAGCTATATTCTCTCCCACTAGGTTCTTATTAACTAAAACCCTTGTTAGAAACATCAAACATAATACATATCTTCATAACCTAGGGAATGAAACATAAAAAGAAGTGATATAAAATTCCCAATAAGGGTAAAAAATGGAGATATGTAATCATAATAATGAGCATAAGGGAATGAGAACATAATAATGAAAATAGAATATCTTACACTGTATTTCAAAGATCATATATGTCGATCATGGAATAAATCTTGGCAGTTCATAAGACATGAATCATAAAGAGATATAGAACATAATCCATGAAATAATAACATAGGAATAAAACATATAATTTTGGCATACACATAAGCATAGAATATGATTTCCATATTATCCAAGTCATCGCTTCCAAGACCATCTTGGTAGTATGGGTTCCCTCCCTAAACCATCTTTTTAGTCATGGACCACTCCCATGGCCATATTGGTAGTATGATTTCACTACTCATACCATCTTAGTAGTCATGGTGCACTCTCATGGACATATTAGTTGTCAAGTTTCATTTCCAAGACCATATTAGTCTATCTCATGAGATATAAATCATCACCCAATATAATGGAGGGGGATATAGGTCCCAACCATCTCATAATGAAATTATACATACATGTGCCACAAGAACATACATAATCATATCATAAACCATGAAATGAAATGGATATTATAAATATGTAATCATATCACAACCTTTTTAAAGATACAAGTTTCATAATAATTTCATCAGAAACATAACACATGAAAAGTAAAGGATTTCAAAAGAAAATAACCCATGAAAAATAAACAAGGTTCATCAACATCATACCCTCAAAACATAATCCATTCCGGTAAAGAATATGAATTGAAACACTGAATAATTTCCCGAAAAAAGAAAATATTAAAACTAATGGATGTTATATTATATGGGAAATAATTTTTAAATATCTTTTAAAAAACTTTATTGAGGAAAATATCCTTTCTATTTTGAAAAAACTTTTTAAAACATAAAACCTTTTTGAAAACATTTTTATTTGAAAATAACTTTGAAAACTTATAAAGAAGAATTTAAAACCATAAAAAAATTTAAAATCCCTTTTCTTGAAAATTGGGCTTCATAGATCTTTTGAAAAAAAATGAATACATTTTTGAAAACATTTTGTTTGGATATAATAGATTTCCTACTAGAGAGAGACAATCAGATTTTACTTAAAAACATTATCTTAAGTACCAAAGAGTGAAAAAATGGTACAAATACATGGATATATCATAAATAAACATGTTATAAGGATATTCATGATTCATCTTGAGATATGTATCATAATAGTTCATTAAGGGAAGCATAAACATAAATAATCTTGAAAAAGCGATCAGATTGTCTAAATAAACTCTTATAACTTGGTAACATGGGATCATACTCTCCATGTAAGAAAATGAATTTATATAAAGCTTAAAATATCATGAAAAAAATTATATTCATGATATAACATGTAAAATTTAATTATATAGACCTCAAAAATAATTTAGGTTCATAACAAACCTGAATCTCAAAAGAGAAAAACAGAGATAAAACTATTTTAAATATTTGGTAACTTTTGAAAATTAAACCCCATGAAAGAAATATCATAAAATAGATATGTGAATACCCATAAATTTAATTATAATAGACATATAATAGAATCATGGTCAATACATAAACCACACAAAAGGAAAGAGTGACGAACATTGCATGTATCTTAGAGAACAAAAAGTGTATTGAAATTCCCTTACATTCTGTCTTGACTCTCATCGTACTCGTTCAAACCACATGTATAATAAATATAAATTTATTATACATATTTTATAGAACCATATTATTATATGTATGGTTTTATTATAACCTTATATTACCCACTTGTTAACTATCCTATGTTAAGGTTTCAGTTTGGGTAATATTCTCTTTATTCCTCACATGTGTCTTAATTTATTATATCTTTAGTATTTATACTTTATATCATTATTTATAGAATTTAAACCATGATATAAATATAATTTATATATAGTATATTATTATTATAATAATTTATAGAATATATAATTATGAAATGGAATACACTATTCATAGAGACGGTAGGTCATACGTACACATGAACGATATTTCCGTTTAATTGTCACATTGAAAGAAAGAAAGTAAAAGACATATATGTATATATATATAATTATTAAAGTATATTTATAATATCATATATATCTTATTTATTCACTTAAACCATACTTAATACAGTCCATGTAGTGTTTGAACAAATCATATCACTTTGAAGGGGTGGTTGTCCACACTTCCTCAAACAGAATTATCATATTTACACCAAATATAAAGTAAAAGGATATGTGTTGTAAAAGGAATAAATAAGATTAAATAAATAATAAATATAATATATAAAATATATAAATATAGTGTCCATAATAATTTCCACTAGGATGGGCAATAAGTAAAATTGAGCAATAATCGTTTACTGAGGAGGTCATTCACCATACACATAAACAGTATGTTCGTTATCTATTAGATGGTGGTGTGTGTAAGTGTAGGTTTAAAACTTAGAATAAACAAATAATAGTATATTTTGGATAATGTTGTTTTTATAGAAGTATATAAAAAATAAAGTTTAGGGGATGATGAAAGAAAATAAAATAATGGACTTGAGAGAAGATGTTACCTCTTAATCAAGTTACTCCTTTTGGTTTGTGCCAAAAAGATTCCTTAGATTGATTTATGCCAACGGAGAGGCTTCTAGGAGTAAGGTATGGATTTTTTTAAGTGTATTAGTAATATCATTTCTAAACTTAATATGTTTTATAGGTTTTAAGAAGAGGGAGAAGTGGTGTCCTTTTATAGGGAAGGAGGAGTGACACTCTTGTAAATATTTGAAGAGAGAATTCCACCCCTGTTTTTCATGTTTCAAGTGGATCCTATAATCATATAAATATGATACAATAGAGGTTAAGGTATAAATATGGGAATAAAATGGATTTTTTACAAGTTTTAAGGTCGTTTTGGTCCTTAAGGTCATGGTTCAGTCCCATATTAAGCTTAATTTAACCTTAATCGATGTAATTAGTTTTAATTACTTTCACTAATATTTTTGGTAAAAAACTATGTTGAACTCATTATAAATTAGAATTTTTTTATTCCAAATATTTATTCCATTTTTTCCAAATTCCAATCACATAAGTGGAAAAAATTAATTAAAAATTAATCCCACAGCCGGGTCAACAATGCTGGTTTTTAAAGTAAAAATGATCAAAGGTTTTCAAAGTTTTTATATCCAATTTCAATGTGAAATTGGTTATAATTACCCAAATTGAATTAATTGATAAAAATATAATATAATTAAACATTTAAAATAAATTAAAATAACAGTTTACCTTATAAATAAATTAGAAGAAAAAATAGTTTTGAATTAAAATCAGGTATTTTTCATTACTCATTAAAAAATGTTGTTTCTCAGAAAAATCCCAAAATTTCACCTGAATCTAATTTGGAAAATATAAATTCAAAAATAAAGTCTATTTTATCAAATTAAGTATCTATGTGTGTCTAAAATTACTTTTTTTTTCATAGAAGGACATGAAAAGTAGTTTGTTTGAGAAAATTGTTTTTTCAAACATATAGGGACTGAACCAAAAATTACATCTTTCATTGTAAATATGTTTTATTCTTATAAAAAAATTATAAAAATTATTTGAAAAGTATTTATTACTATTAATATTACTGTGTTTAATGTATAGGTTATAATTATATCATTCAAATAATTATAACAATAAAATGATGTTTCATAGAAATATCAGTGTTGCATGTAATGCATGCCAAGTCGATGTTATATGTAACATTTGTTGAGTTTCTTCCATGTAAAGTACACCAAGTGGGTGCTGTGTAACGTACCCCAAGTCGGTTTAATGTGAAAGTAATGTTTGACTTAGTGCATTTCAAGGCATAAATGAAAATTTAATTTATTTGAGAAATAAATACATAAAAACATGGTTGTTTTATAGTCTCTATCATTGAGATATGACTCATTTTAATCTACCTCTTTATTCACTAAGTAAAAAAATAAAAATCATGCAAACTTCCAAAGGGATTTTGGCCAATAATCACCTTTTTGGGCTAGTTTACAGTACTCCAAACTCTCCAAGAGTTTCATCCTCTAAAAAATACACAATAAAGATGTCTATCAATGAGACGCTAATCCTAAATTCTAATCCCATGTGATATATTCTTAGAGTGAGAAACAAGAATCGAGTGAAAATATTTCCACAACCACCTCAGAATTCTTTAAACAACAAGATTTTCCCTCTAATTTTTATTGACATAATTTACACATTTTACATAATTTTCAAATAACACCCTAATATTTTATGAAAAATATTTTTTTAATAAATATAATTTCTTATATATCTTTCATTATGTGGAACACATAGTTTCAAAAAATATCGAAAAGATATTAATATTATTATTTGAACCTGACTGTTATTACCTGTCTATTTAAATTAGTGACCTGAATAATAATGTTTTTTAAAAAATAAGTATAATTATTTTATATAAAGAAATTATATTGATAAAAAAGTACTTAATTTCTAATAAATTATTTAAATTCTTTGAAAAATGTTTTTCTTCTCAAAAAATGATTTGTATTGATTTTTGGGAACAAATAATTAAATTAATTTTTAACACTTTAAAAAATTGATTTTAAACAATTAACTTAATTTTTTAAATCAACATGTAAAAATTAGTTAAGGGATTATTTTTTGATTTTTGAAAATATTATTTCTTTGATGAATAATGAAAATTTTGGTGTTTATTGAAAATTGCCTTTTAATTTAAAGAATTTATAAGGTTCCATTTTGTTTAAAAATGTTATAAAAATTAAAATTAAAAAAATTACATTATAATTAATCTAATATAGTTCATTATATTCAATTTCAGATTGAATTTTGATATAATTTTTATTTAAACTTTTGAATTTTTTTATTTGGAAAATCGTTTTTTATAGCCTCTATGGGATTAATTTTAAATTAAAATTTTCCACTTTTGTGAATGGAATTAAGAAAAATGGATTAAATATTTATAATTTGAATAATTAATAATATATAATTATATCAATTTAATTTTTTATCAAAAATAATAATAAAAATAGTAAAAATTAATTACCGCGCTTAAGGTTAAAACAGGTTTGTCAGGGGTGAAACTAAAACGATATAGGGAAAATGACTTATAAACATATCCAAAACACAATTTATATACATATTTTGAGAAAATGATCTATAAGGTTTGAGAATGACCCCTTTAGGAGCCTTTTGGCATGTGAAAAACGTGGATACACTTTATTATTTTAAAAAAATTCATGTGTGTCCTCTCCCCTATTTATAAAAAGACACCCCTCTCCTATCCTCTTCACTCTTCAAAGACCCTTTTTTGGTAAATCACTAAAAAAATATCTTTATTAATTACCTATATAAGTCTTAGTGTTCTTAGGTTTGTTATGAAATCCTCTTAATAAGGATCTAGGTATAAACCTAAAGAGGTTCTTCAAAAAATGGTTAAAATTCTTAACCTTTCATTTTGTTTTATTTATTTTCAAACCACCTTAAAATATAATTAAATTATTATGATATAATTAAAACAATATATAACATATATGGATATATTATTATGTTAATTTCATAACCAATATCCATCTTCTCTTCTATGAAATGGGTGACAAAACCTTTGATCTTGTGTACGACAAACTACTGCCCCACGAATCGATGTTATTTATTTTCCATAACCACCTATCATAGATAGATATAACTATGGGTTTAATATTTATATATTATATTTATGATATTATTATAACTATATAATTATAATAAAATATCTAAATTCTTACTTTCCAACCCTTTGGAAAATAATAACGTCGCTCGTGTGCACGACAGACTACCGTGTCTCGAATCGATGCAATGTTTTTTCATTTTTAATTTACCTGGATGGTAATAAGGATATTTTAAAGGAATATATATTATATTTTAAAAATAATTATACTTTTTTTTAATTAATATATCACATATAATTTCTTAATTTACATTTCATGGGAGGGTATCATAACATCATTCGTGTGTACGGCGGACTATCGCCTCGTGAAGCGATATGATTCATTTTTCACTTAGGATTTCAATAAGTTAATATGGGTAAATTAATTGAATATATGTTATATATATGATATAAAAATTATTATTTAAAGTTAATATATTATTTAACTTTATTTTTTTTATCCATCAAGAAAATGGAAACAACATCCATGTGTACACATGGCTTACCCTCTCTGTGAACTGTGCAGTTAATTTTTTATATCTAAATTAAATGGTTTACTCTAAATAATTATATAATAAATATATATTATATTTCTATAATTATTATAATTCTTTATATGTTTTAACCATGATCTAAATTAAAGTAATGAAGATACCAAAATAAAATATACATGGAAAATAAAGCAGTTATTACCCAAAACATGATTTTAACAAAGAATTGTTAGTAAATGATTAATAAAAGGTCATAATTAGATAAAATATGGTATTATAATTATTATTAAAGTTATTAAATATATTTATAATAAATATATATTTATTATACATGTTTTTTGAATGTGTATAAAGGAATTTGAGACTTGAGGTAAGAGATTTTTGTCTTAATCTTCCTTCTTTGAGACATGTGTTATGTTATGTGCTAATATTATTTTATGAGGTGTATATAATAACCCTTTGACATGTTATATAATGAATATAATTTTATTCTTTATATTAAATTTTTCATTTGATGTTATTATTTAATAGTTCTTATGATTCAAAAGTTACTAAAGTGGTAATAGTTTGATGTTACAATATCATTATTTATCGAGATTATTTAAGATTATTATTTCAATAATGAAATATTATGATATATTTCTCAATAAAACCATGATTTATTATATCCTATGGTCATTTATTGATAATAAATTTCCCCTTAATTTTCCTCTCTTTATGTATTCATGATTCTAAATGAATGTTTTTAAGGAAATACAACTTTATTTCTCTCTTCAGTCGAAAAACCCTTCTCTTCCACATCCATGTTTTATAAAAATGTTTTGATGTCACTATATGATTTGTTAAATTATTTTTTACCTTTTTTTTCTTTTTAATTTTTTTAAAAGTAATCTTCATGTGGTTTTCTAAATGAGGCCCATTTTTATTTTACTGAAAATGTGAAAAGAATCTTTATTTTAATGTGTATGACATGAAATAAATTTCCTAACATCATAACCAATAAATGTTTTAAATATTAATATATAATTTTAAAATTTTCTTTTCAAATAAAATAATTTTCATAATTTTTTATAAAAATTAAGTTTTAAAATGGTGAATTTTAAATTGAAGAGATCATTTTCCTTATGTTTCAAGTGATCTTTCAAAATCATTTTCCATCTAAGATAAAATAATTTTATATAACATAATCTATAATAGGGATATGATCCATTAATAACATTATTATTATTTATATGTGTGTTTTATGATAATGATGATAATATGTCTATAAAACCCATTCCTCCTCAATGGGGTTTTCTATAATGAAACAAAAAAATGTTTACGGAAAACATTTATTTTCATGGGTTCTGATATGATGAATTTTATGATCTTATGGAATACACATGTACGGTTTTTATTATGTGATATTGGATACTTTGTAACAAAGGATGGTGGTTTTTCTATAACTAAGGATGGTGGTTACATTATAACAGAGGAAAATGGCGATATTATAACTAAGGATGTGTGGTACCTATATATCCCTCCAATTAATTTGGTAATGATATGTTATGCATAAACATGATTTCATATTGACAAGTTTGTATGTGGACTTACTTTCATGTACATAGGATTATGTGAGGGTCCTATTTATTGTTTGTAAAGATTTGAATGAACCTGTTTCTATTTCTACATGTTCACAATGCTATAAGTTTATGTGTTTTCCACAAATCTATTTCTTATTCCTAGGTTATTATCTCATGGATTATGTATTTTGATTACTTTATTATTAATTTCTTTTAAACTTCTAAGATTTAGGCCATGAATCAAGTTTATGATCTATGATATATAGGGTATGGTTATAAAATTTTAGTCTCATGTTCTCATACATTTATTCTCATATTATTCTTATGAAATCATTGATGTATCCATTATAAAAACTTACTGAGAATCCAAGTTCACCCTTTACTATGTTTTCTTCTCCAAGTTATAAAGAAAGGTTTTATATATTATAAGCCTAATAAGGGTTTTAGATATGAAAAACATAGTGGGAGAATTTGCAGTTCACCTATGAAACAGTTGTTTATGTTTTTATGATTCCAAAGGCACTAAACCTAAATGATTCTAGAATGGATCATTATATTATGTAATGAATATTCATCAATTTTGATGTAAAATTTATGTATGAGAAGTTTGGGTCTTTATAGTTTGTAATATAATAAATATTAGTTATACTTTGGAAACTAGGATGATAAAACATTAGTGAAAACCCTTAGTATAAGACTAAGTATAGGATAAATCCTAATGTTTTTTTAAGGAATATATTATGTGGTTTAACTGGAAATAAATGCCCATATGTAAACTACAATAGGACATGGTTCTGGTACAGATGTACCTAAGGGTAATAAATATGAAAAATGTGTGTTAGACTTAACTTGAGTATAACCTGATACACACCAATGGGCCTTACTGCGCACTAGTTTGGATACTCTTGGGAGATATGATTTGGTAAATTCACATTTTGTTTAGAAACCATCATAAAGGATTTAAAAAGATGATGTCCATGAATAACCTAGGCTAAAACTAAGGTGTTATATATAAAATAATGTGTTATGATTTAGACATCCTATAAATTATTTTTCATGATTATGAGGTTTCCTCTCAATGATTAGTGTTACTAACACTATGTTTTTTAAGTCAATGGATGGAACCTGAACGAACCATGTTAATGCTGAATGTGATGTACAATGAAATTATTTTCCTCTAGAGTAACCAAATGTTATAAGAGTTGGAATGAAAAATATCATTTCTATGCTCACACAAATTTCTCAAGCTATAAATCATGATGAACTTCCAAATGATAAAGGAGGGAACACAATTCTATCAAGTCCTTCATAAGGAAACATCCACCTTGTTTTATTAGTTCCACCAATCCACTAGTTATTGATAAATTTATTAGTAAAATTGAAAATATTTTTCCATTATCTAGTGTTCATAGCATGAAAAAAGTAATTTTATATATTTATCATTTGGAATAAGAAGAAAATCAGTGGTATAATCTTATTAATAATATAAGTTAAGAAGAAAAAATTGAATCTATGGGATATAATTAATTTAAGAAAATATTTTTTAGTAAGTACATCCCTCATATTATATGCAAAATCATGGAGAAATAATTTATTAAACTCAAATAGAAGGATGATAAATCTATTGGTACATGTGAATCTAATTTTATAATACTTTCAAAACAAACTTATGGTTTAGTTATTATCCCTAAAATAAGAAATTGACCAATTATTTGGTGGCTTAAAACTAAGTCTCTAAAAGGAATTAGCCATAAGAGACTTTAGTATCTATGAAGAAATAATTCAATGTGAAATCAAGGTAAAAATGGAAACTAGATATTACCACCATTTTCTTGGGTTTAATAATAAAATAAATAATGAGTCTCAGGAGAACTTAAATAAATCACATAGTGGAAAGAAATTCCAGTCACCAGCATGTAATAAATGTGGGAAGAAACATCATGGGAATTGATTGAGTGGATCTGGGAAGTTTTTTAAATGTAGGAATAATGGTCATAGAGCCCTTTAATGATGAAAGGAAATTAATGGGATGGATAACACAATTAAATAATAAAATATTTCCACTAATATATAACCCACACTCCAGTGTTTCAAATATAATTAGTATGGTCATTATGCAAATCAATACCTCAATCCAAGGGCTAATGAGGGTAATAAGACACAACAACATATGAAGACAAAGGAAAAAGGTAAATATTATGAAATCATGATGGTTAAATTGAATCATGAACATTAGGGAAAACTTATCCTATACTTCTTAACTTGGAATTTCATGTTTCATTTTTTTTGAATGAACCATATGGAAAATATTATTGAAATTTGATATGGTTTTGACCATTGATTATCTCCCTCTAAATGGATTATGGAATAATGAACTCACATTTGATATTATATCAATGTAAGGATAAACCCAATCTTTAAATGTAAATGTTTTTTAAGGAATAAATTTTGAATTTTCTTTTGGAAGCATATATGTATCCATATAATATTAACTAAAGAGTTATGAAACCATTATGGGTTTATAAGTTTAATGTTCTTTATAAGTTAAAAGTCTTAGAAACCCATTTTTAGGTTTTATGTGATGGGATTTTATCAATATTAAGGTTACTTTTGACACATTTATGGAAATACAACCCTTTATTATTATATGTTTTGGTAGAAAAAATTATTTGAGGAAAAATGAAATTATATTTTATGGGAATATAATTAAAGGTATTGGTAAAATTTAAGGTTTATCTTATCTTTTATGTTAAAATTAATTATGGGTATTACAATTTTGTAATTATTTATGAACTATAATAATATATTTTTGTAAAAAGGATAACCCTCAAGATGGGTGACATCCTATTGCATCTGACAAGGCTGTGAGTCTTAAACCAACAACTGAAGGGTTACTAGTGAATAATAACTTCCACTGGCCTATATGAAATAATATTTCTAGTGGGAAAAAATAAAGAGAGATATTTACGAGCATATGTCTTCATGCTTAGTATTTAAGTAAGTTAATGTGGAGAGAAAAATGTTTAATGGGATTATACATCCATTATCCATTCCAGAATAAAAATGGGAAAACATCACTATGGGATTTGTCATCAGACTCCTTAAAACTTATAAAGGGAATAATACTACATGGGTTTTAGAAAATTTTCTTATGAATTCATCACACTTCATCTTTATCAGATAATATTTCTATTTGGATAAGATTTATAGGATATACGTTAAGGAAGTGGAAAGGTTGCATGGAGTACAACATAATATTACAACTGATCAGGATCTGAGGTTTACTAAAACGTTTTCGAAAAGTCTTAAGAAAGATCTTGATAAAATTTTTAGTTTTATTATAGTGTATAATTCTTAGATATATTTTTAATTTAAGAGAAAAATTATAACCCTATAAGATATGTAGAGATATTTTTATACGAATTTCAAATGTGGTTGGGATCAACACCTTCCTCTAGTTGAGTTTTCTTACAAGAATAGCTTTCAATCAAGAATTTAGATGAATAATTATGAATACCTATATGAAAATAAGTGTATATCTCTAATTTAATAGGATGAAGTTGGATAAATAAATCTATTGGGACATAATCTAGCTAAATAAATTGAAGAGAATTTTAGAGTTATTCAGGAACACTTAAGGGTAACACAATGTTAGTAGAAAAGTTATACTAATAATCACTAGTGTGATCTAGAATTTGAAGTTAGTGACAAGGTTTTTCAAAGAATTTATACATGAAATAAAGTAATTATATTTATAAATAAGGGAAAACTGGCCATTAGGTATATCGATCACTTTGAAATTATCGATTGTATCGGGACCCTAAATTATCTTTTGGAACTTCCAAAAAATATCTTATAGGTTCACGATGTGATCCATGTATATCTCATGAGATATTTCATACTTTAACCATCACATGTACTAAATTTATGGGTCATTACACAGTATAATGATATTTCTTATGAGAAATAACAAGTGTATAATCTAGACATTATAGAGAAAGTGCTATGAAACAAGACCACCCACCTCATCAAAGATTAGTGTGGGAACTTAAGAATGTAATTCGGTAGAAGTATCATTAGTTTCTTGTACCAAAGTGATGGAATTTTTAAGGAAAAAATAATTTTAATGGGGGTTTAATATAACACCCCAATATTTTATGAAATACGTTTTTTTGAACAAATTTAATTTCTTTAATATCTTGTGTTACATGAAACATTGAGTTTTAATGAACCATAAAAAACTATTAACATTATTATTTTAACATGACCATTATTAAAAAGGTATTAAACATGTATGATTGAATATAAAAAACACATTTTAATAATTAATTATAATGGTTTTATATAAATAAATTAGGTTGATAAAAAATATATAATTTTTAGTAAACTCTTTATATTATTCGTAAAATACTTTTCTTATCAAAAAAATGATTTGTATTAATTTTTTGTGATCATATAATAAAATTAATTTTTGAAACTTTTAGAAAATGTATTTTAAAAGATGAAATTAATTTTTTAAATAAAAAATTCAAAATTATCATTGGGTGCGTTTTTGATATTTTTCTGAAAAAAATAATTTTTTGAGGATATTAAAGAATAATAGTTTTTATTTAAAACGATATTTTCATTTAAAAAATTTAGAATGTTCTATTTTATTTTAAAATTTTTAAGAAGTAAAATTATCTCAATTATATTATAATTAATCAAATATATTTCATTTTAATCAATTTACAAATGAATTTTTAAATAAAAACTTTTTAATAATTTGAATTTTTCTCTTTAGAAAAATGATTTTTCATCACTTTTGCGAGTTTAATTTTCAATTAAAAATTTTCACTTATGTGAATAGAATTTGAAAAGAAACCAACTCCATATTTGGATTCAGCCAAATTAAAAATATATAATAAATTAAAATCAATTTTTGGTGGAAATGAATAGTAAAATTGTAAAAATTAATTAATGAGGTTAAGGTTAAAACAGGTTTACCAAGGGGTTAAACTAAAATGATAATTGATAAAATGACCTATAAACTTATCCATGTGTGTCCTCTCCCCCACTTATAAAAGGCCACCCACTCTCCTCTCCTCTTCACACTTCCAAAACTCTTTGGTTCATAAAAAACCAATAAAGATATATTACATAATTCCCTATCTAACTCCTATACTCCTTGGTTTTATTATTAAACCCTCCTTAGAAGTATTTAAGCATAAAACTAAAGATGATCTCCAAAGTAGAGTTAAAATTATTTACCTTGAGTTTTTTTTCATTTCTTCCTCCACCTTATTCAAATATTCTTAAATTATGATGATATAATAACAAAAATATATCCCATATACTAATATGATATTATGATAATTTCATAACCTTTATCTAACTCCTATTCTATCAAATGGGAAAAAACCATCGATTTTGTGTACGATGGACTACCACCTCACGAATTGATGTTATTCATTTTCTATCATCTCCTATCAAAACTGGATAATATAATGGATTTAATATTTATATATGACATTTATGATATATATATATATATAATTATAATACCACATCTACATTCTTACCTCCCAAACCATTGGAAAAAATAACATCACTCATGTGTATGACAAACTATCGCCTTGCAAACCGATGTGAAGTATTTTCAATTTTTTTTACTTGGATTTTAATAATGATATATTAAATGAATATATATGATTTTTTTCACACTATTATAATTATGTAATTATGAAATCGAATATAACTTCTTACTTTCTATTCCATGGTGAATACAATAACATCATTCATGTGTATATAAGACTACCACCTCGCGAAGTGATATGATTCATTTTTTACAAATGAATTGTTTAGAAGGTAAAATATAGTGACCCTACTTTTACATACATGACTATTACATCATATTAAATATAGAAAACATAATATTTATACATTATAATATTGAAAGGTTTAATATCTTTGTAAAATTAGGATAATACACCACCTATACATAATAAGGAAAAAACATTATTAAAAGACTTATTCTTTTTCTACTTCGAATATCTATCATTCTCTTTATTACATGTAGAAACCTGAGGAAATACATCAAAGAATGGTGTGAGATTAAATCCCAGTAAAAGGAAGAATAAGGGACAAAAATCAATAATACCTGATTGATAATGATCAATATCATCATATAATAATTATAGTATCATAATCAATATCACGAGGGAAACATTTGATAAAGTAATGGAATGTGGAAATAATAAAAATGAAACATAATATCAGAGTGGTGAAATACCACACATAATTGTGAAAAAATCTAGCTTCATTTTCATGTATAAAATATGTGCATAATAATAACATAATAATTATGAAAAAATATGGCATCATGTTCACACATAATATACATTATCTCATGAGATACATAACATTAACCAATTCATTGGAGGGATCTATAATTATAATCTCACTCATCACATTATAATATTTATATAATCATAAATGCCACATAGATTTTAGAACAATCACAGTCATGAAATAACCCATGGAAATGAATGGGTTTCAAAGGTATTTCATTAATCATAATTTCATGAATAAACATGGGGTTATAAAATTAATAAAGGAAAAAATATTTGGTATATACATCATCATTCTTGGGTGAAGAAGAAAGAACACAAGATGAATAAAAGATGTGTTTTGGAAAGAAAAGACTTTTTGGGAAATCATTATATTTGTATTATAAATCAAGGAGTTAAGATGTATATCCCTAAAAAAATGGATGAATAATGAAAGGGGGATAAACCAAATAAAGAGAGTTGGGTTCGAGAATCCCCTTACCTTAAATCTTTCTTTATTTCGTCAGTTTTCAACTTCTTGAATAATAAACATAGGATTATCAAAATATAGTTCCAAAATTAAATTTTATAAACTTTTTCCACTATTTATCCATTATAATTATTATATTATAATTTATAACACCCTTTATTAAATGTGAATTGTTTTGATACCATGTTTTCATTAAATTTTCCTATTTTGTTTCGATGTAGCTATCTTTGTTTGAGGTCATTTATACCTTATTAGAATTAATTATAAAGATTAAAAAAAATATTTTTACCTTTATATTTGATGAAAAGTTTATTATAACCAACTATATGTTTGGTGATAATAAAAGGATTGGAAATTTCCTTTTTGGCGATTAACTGAACATTGACGACACATTATTAAACTAACAAGAAAGAGAAGTTTAAAATTTATATATTTCATAATTATGATAATTACAGTAGGTTAAAATAATTAATATAATGTGAACATACTACCTAATTAATTTTATTTGATTTGGTTTTGAAAATAACTGAGAAAAAAGAGAAGAATAAAAAGGGAGAATAGTTGATAGAAACATACTCTTTCCCTTGTGCAGCTTCTCTTGTACGACACTAAAAATACCTTGATGTATGGATTTGGTTTACTCTAAAAAATCCCTAGGTATAATAATAATATTGAGAGGGATTATTTTGGTAGATATTTGGATTTATAAAGTGAGGGAGGAGTGATTTTACAAGATAAGGGAGAGGGTTTATTTATACATGAGGAGAGGGTTATTTTTTGAGTAAAATATGGAATAAAAATACTATATCCATGGTAAACCTTGTAATAGTAATATTTTTAACATTATAAACCATAGTTAAATTAAATAATGAGATTTTAATATTCCTAATCACTTTATAATTTTAATTCATTTGTTTAATTATAATTATTGGTGGAAAACATGATAAAATATTATATTAATGTAATAATTTAAATTTTAGACATTGGCATGTACTTTTTAGTTTTTTAAATTAATTTTATTTTATTTTAATGAAAAATTTATTAAAATAAATAAATTTTGTCTAAAAATAAATTTCTGTATATTATTAGGTCATTATTACATCACAAATGATGTTATTTAAGATACACTAGTTACGTGAAAAACTGAATTTTTACAATTCACTAAGAAATTGAAGTATTTCTAAAAATTACAAAAACATCACTCTTGGATAATTTTAATGTGGTGATTTCAAAAATTATATTAATTTTATCAATATAAATTTATAACATAGGTAATTTTAGATTTTAATATAAAAATTATGATTTTTATAAAATACTTTTAAATTTTTTTATTAAAATATACCTATATTTGTTTTTGAGTTTTTAATCATGATATTTATTTTTTTCTGCATTACAATATTTATATTTACTTAAATTTTTCATATTAAATATTATTTATATAACACTTTTTTATTTTGAGGTTAAATCAAATTTCCAACAGTCAGGTTACTATTCCCAATGGATAGGTTACTATTTCCAATGGTTAAGTTACTATTCAAAGAAAAAATTACTATTCCAATGGTCAAATTACCTTCAATAAATACCACTTCATTCTTTCACTCAATATTCTTAACAATTTTTCCCAAGGTTATATATTTTTGTTTTCTAATATGTTTATTGATTTATGAATATTTTTTTTCATTTATGTAGTTTTGGACAAGGGGGTGATGATTCTAGCAGATTAGGATGATCTATATTTTCTCATTTGAGTTTTTTTTATTTTATATTTTTTGTTAAATTGTAATGTTTTGAATTTTCATTTGTTTCATAGCTGAATAATGTAATGATATTTATTAATGAATTAATGTTTTTTTGGTTTCTCTATATGGTCTATAAATATAGTACTTATGTAATATAATAAAAAAAATATTTATGAAACAGTTGTTATTTTAAATGTTTGGATCATTACATTATTACCCTATTTAGAAATTTAATACCTGAAATTTAATCTCATATTATTGGTTGAGAATAGGTGAGGGTACTCATGTTTCATTGTTTACTCTAGTTCCCATGTTTCCTCTTCATACTTATGGTTTCTCCCAAGATCTTTGACATGGTGAGTTATCTTGTTGCATTGAAATTTGTCCCTATGGTCCAAGATCTTCAGTGGATACTATTTATATGAGAGGTTATTTTCTATTTGTATAAAATTTAGATTAAGTACATGTTAGGGGTTATGTATGTACTTCCTCAGGAGTGATACATGAAACACATCATGAACAGGAGCCATATTTGGTGGAAGTGTAAGCTGATATGCCACTGATCATATAATATCAGGGATATAAAAGTGTCCAATGTACCTAGGTATAAGATTCCCTTTCTTTTCAAATCTCATGACAGATTCCATGGTGACATTCAAAGGAAAAATTTCTCTCAAACTTGAAATCCCAAGTCTCTTCTATGGTTGTTTGTATAGATATTTTTGCAGAATCTGAGAAGTGTTTATATATTTTTCAATTAATTGAACCCTTTATTTCATATCTTGCACAAGACCAAGGATGAGTAGCTTTAATTCACCAAATTAATCTCAAAAAGTTTTAGTTTTATATCCCTTCCCATACAAATATTCATATTGACCCATTTGAATAATTGGGTGGAAGCTGTTGTTTCATGAGAACTCAACTAATGGGATTTGTTGATCCTATCTAATTTTAAATTACATTAAGTAGTATCTAAGAATCTCCTAAAGTGTCCAAATATTACATTTAGATTAGCTATCAGTTTTGGGATGATAGTTCATACTAAAATCCATTTTAGTACTCAATTATTATTAGAGACTTCTCTAAAATTTAGATGTGAACCTTATATCCGGATCGGAGATGATTGAAAGTGGAACCACATGAAGCCTCACCACTTCCCTCACATATATATTGGAAAGTTGTTCAAGTGATAAATACTCCCAAATAGTGATAAATTAAATAGTCTTAGAGAGTCGATACACCAAAAACCATGTCACATTGTTTCCTTTATATGTATTTGAGAGACTCATGACAAAGGCCATGGTGATGTTCTCCCATTTCCATGTGGGTATAAGAAATGGTTGCATCATACCTTTGGTATTATTAACTCTTGTATAACTTGATTACATACCAAGCTTGTTGATACATACTCTGTAGTATCATTCTTCATGTTTCCCCACCCAAAGTTCTCTTAAAGATTGTGATATATCTTGGTACTTAATAGGATCGATAAAGAAATATGAACTATGTGCATTATCCAATAACTCATTCTTTATCTCACGTGATTAAGGCACACAAAGGCTAGTTAAAAACAAAATCACACCATCATCATTGATATACAATTAATGAATATTATATTAATTAACTATTTTTAACTTCTTTTGAAGATACATATCATTATTTTATGCCTCCTTGATCTTATATTAGATTGATGGTTGGGAAATAATTTGGGAAAGGTTGGATGTATTCCCCACTATTAGGATTTCCAAATCCATCCTTTGTATATCTGTGAAGATAGGGTCTTTATCAATCTATATTATAGATAATTTAATAGGTTCTTTTCAGCTAAGTGAATCAGTAATGTTGTTTCCCTTTCCTAGATAGTAGTGAATAGAGAAATCATAGTCCTTGATTAGCTTTAACCATCTTATTTAATGAATTATGGGCTTCTTTTATGTGAAAATATACTTTAGACTCTTGTGATTTGTATAAATGTAACACTTTTCACCATAGACATTGTACCTATAAATATTAAAATAAAAGATCATATATGCTAACTCTAGATCATGTGTTAGGTAGTTTTCCTATGGATACTCAAATATCATGATGCATAACATCTCACTTTGTCATTCTTTATGAGTACAAAAAATAATATTTTCTTTTAAGCATCACTACATATCAAAAAAACTTCTCCAACTATTGGTAGTGTGAGTACAAGTTCATTTATTAGCCTCTTCTTGATTTTCTTAAATATTTCCTCACATTGTTCTATCTAGACTTACTTTAACCCTTTATATTTTAACATATATAGAGGGATTTTCAATCCTGATAAATTTCTCAAAAAACATTAGTAATACGTAGATAATCCAAGAAAACTATAGATTTCTATTCTATACAGAGTCTTGAAATAGGCGTATCACCTAGTATAAGTTTTATTGAAAACTAAACTTCACAATTTGGGGAAAGACTGGGAAAATATTTAAGAAATACATAATCATATTTCTGAATAACAAGCATATATTAAATGTTGAGTTTCTCCCAAACCATTTTAGATAAATATAACTCTTCAATTGGTAATAAAAACTATAAGAAAGTAATCTCTATTGGAGGTTTATATTCATTCTCACATTAGAATATGATCATAAGTTGATTTTGAGTATCAAATGTGAATTACCTTCCTTAGAAATTGATATATGATCTATATAAATAAAGTCAATACATGTATAAAATAACATCAAATTCAACTATATGTATAATCAAAATATTCATAGGAAGCACGTTACTATAAATTTCTTGAAAATAGGGTCTATAAACTCAATACTAAGAGTTTCTTTTTCTACTAACTCAATATCTTATCATTGAGGTAGTGACATGATTACCTTAAAAAATTATTCAAATACAAAAGATTGGGTGGATAAAAAATAAAATAATAAATTTTCAATTCTAGAGTGGATGGTAAGTGTAACTTTAACCACTTCATTCTCATGACCCAATTTAGTAGTTATGATTGCAATATTTTTCCCTTTTTCTATTTAATTACGAGGTCTTTGATACTGATTTTCAACATTAACCTTTGTATTCATGCACTGATTGGAATAATTACCACTCCCCTTGACATTATATAATTTGATTTTGGGTGTCACATTTTTTTGAGCTTTCTCACCAACATTAAATAGCCTATTCACATCACATTAACATTATTTTTCTTGATGACATTATTTTCCACACTTAAAACATTTACAAAACCTTATAAGGAAATTTCATTCATGTTTATTTCTACACTTATATCATAAATGAAGAATTATATTCTTCTATCCATGATATTTATTATTAAAATTTCCTTTCAAATTTATCTTTCTATTCTTATCATAACCATGATATTGATGAGTGATTTTGATATCAATTTCTACCATGAGAGTACATAGAATGATTTATTCATATATAATGATGTCTATAGTGGATGTATTATTTAAAATTATTTGTTTTAATCCACTTAATATTATATCAAACTTACTTTTATGTTCAATGATAATATAAGAAACATACCTTTCAAGTATGGTAAAATTTTTCTCCTAGGTACTAATGGATTTATCATCCTTTTACTTTATCTCAAGGAATTTATACTCTACTTTCATATAAAGAATATGAGGAATGTACTTATTGAAAAATAGCCCCATAAACTCATACCACTATCTGGATTAAATTAAATCCTGATTCTTTGTTTTCATGATAAGAGTCTATCATTTATTTTCTTCACATTTCAAATGATAACAATAATTTTTCATGATCTGAGCACTAGAAACTAGAAAATTCATTTTTAGTGGTACAGATCCATTACTCAATAATTATTGGATAAATATACCTAGTAAAATATGGTGGAGTTTCCTCATTTTTAGTATGATATTACCTTATTATCTTATTTGAATTCATAAAGTGATTCATAGCTTGACAAAGTTGCATAAGCATATAAATGATTTTTTTTCATTCCAGATTCATAAAATTTAGTTGATTAGGAGGAAAATAATTTCATTTTATACCACATTAAATGTTACCATGAATCCTCATCATTCCATCTATTGACAAAAAAACACAGTGTAAGAAATAATAATCACATTGAGTAATCATATAATCATGAAAACTATTTCATATGATGTCTAAATTATGACACCTACTTTTAAATCCCTGAAAACATAGGTTTAACCTTGGTATTAAATGGGAATTATCAGTAAAAATCCTTCATAATGTTTTATAAATAAAATATGAATTAACCCAAGAATCTCCCATGGAAGTGTCTATCCAGGTCTGTAGTCTTAGGCACACTCATCTTACACCAGTGACAATTGAGTTAATACTCAATCCACCCATTTTATAATTATTACCCCTGGGTATACCTACACCATAACCATATCCACATTCCAAAATATATATTAATGTATTTTATAGGAAAACCCCACAATATTTACTTTATCAAATCTTCATGATGTTATCCTATACTTTTACTTATCCTCAGTATTTTCAACAACTTTTTCTAATTATAATCTCCAAAAATAAATAAACTTAACTATAATATCAAATTAGGTAACCCAAGTGTGAAATATATAAATATTACCTTATTTTATATGAATATTCAACAAATTTAAGAGAAATACACACCCTATTACTATAATGGTTGAGTGTATTTAGATACTAGATACACAATTAACTTATTTCATAAAAGATCATAGTATCTACCTCAAATTTAATTTTCATAGTACCCTTCTTAGATATTTATTAATTAATAAATATCTTTATCACCTGGATATAATGAAAACATAATAAATAGGGTGTTTAAATTCTAAGTAAGGTTAAACATAGAATATATCAATCCATGATCCTAAGTGTGCATAAACATAATGGTATGAGAATAGGATCATAACTTAATAAAGGAATACCCAGTCATTAAAATATATTTAATTAAGAATAATTCCATTAGGTTTTTTCATAAGAAAATACATAATTCATAAGAATTTGGAATCTTCAATAATCAACCATAATCCATTAGAAAATAATATAATCATAAGACATTATTGTTTGGCATATAAATAAGCATAGAAAATCATTTCCTTAGTCAATGATCACTATTAGGACTATCATAGTGGATTGAGTTTCCTCCCTAATCCATAATTTCCTTAGTCAAGGTTTACTACCAATAATATTATATTAGACAACATGCCTAAATTAACTGGGTTAAAACACCATTATATACTATATTATATATTGATATATCATTATTTACCCAATAATTTGGAGTGCTATATAATTCTAAGACCACCCATCACATAATAAAGATCATACATTAAGTACCATGAGACAATAAAACCTTAATTAATTAATCTTATCAAAACACATGGAAATGAAATTTAGGTTTATAAATATTACATCATTTTATCATAACATAACCCATGAAAAATAAATGTGTTTCATAAAGATTTCATCATAACTTAATTATCCCATTGGAAAGAAACAAGTTTTACAGAATAATCCTTAAATAATTATCATTATTAGACATATAGAGAATAATATTTTATAGAATTATAATATAATATCCCCAATGAGGAATAATAATACTTAAATAATCTTAACATAGATTAGAAATATATTTATAATAAGAATTGAACATTTTCTTGAAAATAGAGAAAATAACATTTTCTTTTGGAATCTTTAAAAACTAAGAATTTCTATAATATTGAGGAAAATAATTTATTCTAAAATATTCATAGAAAATTTTAAAGGATTATTCAAATAAAATAATATTTAATATGATAAAAAATTTATTCATGTTGTAATGTTATAAGAAATATTTCTTTACACTATTTGTAAAAATTCATTAAAAACTAATTCAGAAAACATTATAAAAATTTATATTTCAAACATCAGAAGGAAATTATAATATGGATGAAAATGAATTTGAAAAATATTTTGATAATATAAAATAATATTCTTGAATTTTATTTAAAAAACATGGACATAGAAAAAAGAGGCCATGGGCGAAAGAGTAAGGCTAGTTTTTCTTAAACTCATTTTCCTGATCATTTTAAGTAAAAAATAGAGTAATACCAAAATATTAATTGAAAATTCAAGTAATTAATATATTATAATAAAATATATTAGGTTTAAATGTTAATATCTATATAATTTCTTTCAATGTAAATTTAATATAGAGAATCTTGAAATGAAATGAGATTCTAAAATAAACCATTACCTCAACTCCAATATTGTTTCGTACATGTTCAAACATCATATGTAATAAATATAGATTTATTATAAATATATTATATAACTATATTCAAACATAAATTAAGATGTATCATTATTTTATTATTTAAAATTATCCATTTATTAATAACTGTTTTCATTAAAATCAACATTCGAGTGAAAACTGGTCTGTTTTCCATGCATGTTTCAGTTTGATGGTTCCAGTACTTGAATATTGGTCATGATTTAAACATATATAAAATATTAATCATGAAATAATTATAATATATATTCATTATAAAAACTTTTATAACCATTCATATAGAATTCATAGATGAAAAATGAATCACATTTCTTTGTGGAGGTGGTAGTCTACATGTACTCACATGAAAAATTATCATTTTCTAATGGATGAAAGGGGATAGAAAATGGTTATCCCATAATAATAACAACATAAAATTATATTTTTGATACCTTATTCACTATATTATTATATATATAATATATTTAGAGGATTTATATGAAGAATTAAACTTCAAAAGATTCAGTTAAGATGACCACCTCTTCTTTGATAAACCTCATTTGGGTTACACCTTAAGAATTATTAGGATGATTTTAGAGTAATAAAAAATATCAATATCAAATGGAATGAATCTAAGACGGTTTTTGGGTATGGATTGTATGAGATATTTTTATCATTGTTTCTGAATAAAGGATGAATATAGTTTTCCTTCTATAAGTGAGGGGGGGGGGGCATAAATGAAATTATATAAAATATTTAAATAATATAAAGCCAATTTATTGTAAAGGTAGTAAAAAATGACTAATAATTATAAGTTAGGATATTATAATTTCTAAATATGTTCAACCAATAATATTTTTACAATATCAAGTGGAATTTAAACACTTATATCTTTATTTTAACCCCTCGTTAACCCCTTTTAACCTTTACCATAATAATGATTTTTTACATATATTATTATTCACAATGACCGAAATTTAAGTTAACATTATTAAATAATATTATTTATGATTATTAAAAATATTTAATCAATTTTACTGGATTCAATTTCTATAAGTTCTATGAATTCATTTCAAAATAAGTGTGCAAAACACAACATAAATCATTTTAAGAAAAATGGATTTTTAAGCATAAAATATGATTTATTATTATTCAAAGCCTAGTAAAAATCATTAGATGACTATTAAAATATTTTATTGAATATATTACATAAAAATTTCATTAAAATCAATCATCAATAGAGATTAATTTAATTTCTTAAGATAAAAACACATTATATGCATAAAAACCATATTTTAGAAAAACAACTCTTTTTATCTTAAAATGATTTTATTATAATTTATAACCAATTGATAACTGAATAATTTATTTTATACATGTGGAAAAAATATTTTTTCAGAATTCATTTATTCCTATTCACACACACTAATCCAATGGTTAGGCAATAGTTGTCACATTAAATAATAATATTTTAATAGTATATAAGAGTTTTTTAAACTTGTTGTTGTGTGTATAGAATGCTATCAAAGAAATAAAATATATTTAAAGAGAAATTTATCAAAAACTCTCAGTGTTACATACTAATTATAGGTTCAACTTGTGATATTCTGTCACTAATTAGGGAAATACCCTCAATTAGCAGGATGGATAAATATAATGACTTCAATATCCAGTGGTGGTATCACATATATTACTTCACTAGTTAATGGAAACACAGATAACTAGTGGAAAATGAACAAATATATTATAGGTTATACTAAAAAAGTACCTAAGGTTCCTATAAATTTTTTAGTGTTCCCATTTATATGTAAAAGTTAGTGTATATGGGAGGATAAATTTTTAAAAATCTTAAAAAATTACTTTAAATAATTACAATTAAATTAAAAAACCAGAGTTATTATTACATGTAGGAACAACCTAATGCAATGTCATTTTCAGAAAGTAAAATGTAGTATAAATATTTTTTATGAACACAATATTTTTACTGTAGTTAAAATAAAATTATACTATATCTAGTCTTTACTCTTATCTACTCAGTGAGAATAATGATAATCACTAGAAACCGTATTTTTTTTTGAAAGGAAGTGATATATTTTTTTATACACTCTTGTTTTCTCTCCCAAATTTTGTTCAGGTGTCACAAACCAAGGATGAACCTTTTAGTTAGGAGGTATAAAAAACATCTGAATTGATTTTTGTTTGGAAGATAATAAATCAACTATTTATAATAAAAATATAAAATTATGAATAAGGATCAAAATGTTGAAAAATATAACAAAATTAAGAAAAAAATTAGAGAATGATGCAACTTTATATAGATTCAACCACTTCAGCAACAATGGATCTGATATTTAAGTTTATTCATGATCACATATAATCATAGTGGTCATAGGATTAGAGATTCAACATTTCACAGATATTCTATCCCCTTAATATATCATATCTATCCAATGATTTTATACTATATCATGTATCCTTAGTGTTCTTTGGATGAACCGTGTTAATATTTTTTAATAATATTCCACGATCACATTTCAATGATTACTTCCTTTTCATTAACATAATGATCTTATTAATATGTCTGTTTCTTGAAAACAAATATTATTAATCCACAATTATAAATGGTACAATAAATGAAAATATCATTGAACTATTTTGAAATATCCCACGTTTTTTCCTTCATTTAAAAAATTCAAAAATACTTTGAATATCATCTTATATATATATATGTGTGTGTATTTTTCAATCTAATAAAACTTATAAAATAAATTATCATAAACTTTAGAGAATTTAAATAATTAAATTATTGAAAAATAGGGTATTGAAAGGCTCTTAAAATGAAAAATTTAATTTACATAATCATCATTTTATGCTTTGTGTAAATTTCACTCTATCATGCATAAACATGAGACAAATAATCTCAATTATTATGAAATTAATAATTTTATATAACTTTGAAAACCATTTCACATGAATTTTTTAATGATTTAATAAGACTTGAGAAAATTTGTATACTTTATAGAAATTATAATACTTGAAAACTCATTTCATATTACTATGAACAAATCACACACAAGAACTAATTAGTCTCTATGAACCACACTGGATCTATTCAAATTATACCAAACATGTTGACCCACCATGAAATTCTATAATCAACCTTATCACATGGGAGGAGAACACAAATCAAACATCTAGGTTATCTTTGGATAAATCAAAAAATCTATAAAACTTATTTTTATAGAAATCAGTTTCTTATCTTTAAAAACCCCTTTTCAAAAAAAACACACCCAAACTCACATGAATATTCCAAATCACACCTTGCTATTAAAGGGGTTTTCATTAAAACCTATGTCATAAAAAACCCTAACCTAGTAGGTCCCTCTCTTAATAATATGATCTAATTTACAAAAATATCATTTTATTAAACCAATCCATTCACACTTTGTGATATCACAAGAACATTCCTTTAAAAACCAGGTTTTATTCTATTTTTTTTTTTAAAAAAAACCAAAATTTTCAATATACATTTCTTTATAGTGGCCAAAATGTATAAAAAAACCCAAAAACGAATCCCCTTGTATCCATATTAATCTAATCACCCCTTATCATATATATGAGAAAACATCATTTATATTTTATGTTCCTCTAATTAATATGAACTCCAAAGAGGAAATAATATTAAAAAAAATCACCCATAGGAAGTTGTGTCATGTATATAGCATGACACAATCATGATTCATGTACGAATTACTAGCTCCCTATTTATCCATATGACTCTTCGAGAGTACCATCCATCCCAAATTGGGATCATCAGTCCAACCTAACACCTCACTCGTCCTAGAGTGCTTAATCCCAAAACATGGCATCCCTTGGAAACTTGATTTTCAAATTATGTAATGTTGGCCAGGAATATGATGTATATACCTCTTAAGAAATGAAATCCAATCTCCAATTATAACTATTCTATCCCATCCCAACCATGCTCTGATACCACTTTTTAATTACCTAGCTCAGGCCACCCAAAAAATGCATGAGCGGGGGTCTCCACAACAACTCAGGAATGTATACCCATATTATAGAGTCTACCTACTAGTGCCGAGGGTATACAATAGTCATGGGGATACTATAGACTCCAAAAAAAGTCCTAGTTATCTTGCCTAAATCTACTGAAACTTTAGTATGAAACGTATATATAGTGGTAATTCTACCAACCTATAGACAAAAATAGAAGCGTCACATCCCCTAAAAGTCTATAATATAAAGTAGTAAATATAACTATATGATGAATATACCATAATAAGATGTAATATAATATTATAATTAACAAAACATAAAATAAAAAAAGGCACATTGGCCAATACATACTACCTGTAACTGGAAGTAAACACATCAGCCTTTGACCTAACTCTCATATCATCTTTCCATATCTATGGATAGAGGGTGAATTCAATGACCCAGTAGGCATCCCTTGTGCCTCAACCAAACTGAGAACTATTGTGATCAAGGAGATGTGCACACAATATATATATATAGTGTGACCATGTCTGTGAAACACACTCACCTGGAAACATAACACACATGCACATACAAGAATACCTGCTTCAACACCTTGCTAAGATCTGACTCATACCACAACATATAAAATACATACTTTATCTTTATATAGGAATCCATGTCATACCATAACAATACACTACCTTCCTTAACACCATGTTAGAAGGAATCTCTTTCAGGAACTGGTAATGCATGTGTTTCATGGACCATGCCTGTCACATAGGTTTGGGATTCATTAAGTACATAAAACTATCCATGTATACTTAGGGAGGCCATTCAAGTCACCCTTACCCTTATCCATAGGTTCTAGGAAGGTCATAAAACACACTGACCTACTCCCATAAATTCTAGGGAGGTCACAATCAATCACATCAGTCAATCCCCACAGTCTATGGGGAGGACACAATTGAGCATAATGGACTATCATTTTAGGTTCTACTGAGGTCAAAATCAAACACACTAACCCATTACCAAAAACTACAGGGATGCCATCATCAAGTAACCATCCACAACCCTACAAAATTAGGGAGGTATTAACAAGAATATGTTTATGAAACTCTAAAAAATAGAAAATTGGCCACAGAACCCCTCTCTTAACTCACCAACTCATCATCAAGGAACTATCCCTTTGGGCATAGTCCCACACATAATCATCAAACCTAGGACCTCAAAACCATACCAACCTTTTGGTTTATATAAATTATATTGTGATTGTCCCGACACTTTTACACCATAAGAAAACATATTTAGTAAAAAAATACATCAAGAATCATCACACATCATCGCACAATAAGACACACAAGGCAACATTACAAGGAGCACACACTAGGAAGACTTTCTTTTGAAACAAGGCATCACCCATGTAAGGTCAAATATAACAAAAAAATTAAACCCACACCCTTCAAAATTTATTTATAAAATCCCTGTGAAATACCCCTTTTGAAACCATATAAAAAAGGTACCACATTCCACTTTGCTCACACATGGCCCAAGGCACAAGTACCAATTTTTTTTAGAAAACTCAATTTATATTTTGAAATACTAGTTAAAATGTAATTCTATATCTCATCCATTTCCATTGAAAATTCCCATTCAACCAAATTTTATTTTTAAAATTACATTTAAAAAAGAAACCACTTTGATTTTTAAAGCCAATTAATTCCACCAAAAAAACATAAAAATACCACTGACACCCATATGACCAATGCACCACCATCCAATCATTTAGAAAGGTAAAAATCCATGTTGATTATTACATCTACATAGATCTCTCCCAAACTTACGGAAACACTCAAAACCCATGAAACTTGAAGAAAATTATACTAATGATTCCCATTAAAATAAAATAACCAAAATAAAAATAGTATAAAATAAATTTAAGGTGCCATACCTAAAACTGAATCTATTTACCATCTTGGTATGGCCCAAAAACCACTATACATGCCTATCCAAGTATCAACTCATCTCCCGAGCACCTACCTCACCTATAAATATTATCAAAGTAATTAATTTATTTAAACACAATCCCCAATTAGTATAACGGGAACCAAGATCATTAGATAGTTTAATGATGTTGGAATCATGATAAACCAAGTGAATTTCACTCCCAGTGAACCTATAAGATTAATCTATAAAAAATACCAAATTTATAAACCTAAATATATGGTTAATTTTCTGAAAATCACTAGAAACCCTAAATAATTTCCATGCAATGACATATCTTGGGATAAATAGTGTAATGAGACTTGTTTATGACATCTCGAGACACCCTCTATAAGATCTACATGAAAGAACCTTATGCAGAAGCAATTTATCTATGATCTGGTGAAATTTCCTTCCAAACCCAAACTAAATTGAAAGGAATTAAGTAAGGAATGAAGGAAGAGAACAAGGGGGAGAAAAAAGAAGACCATACCTTGAAATCATAAGTTGAATCCATCAATAATCACTCAGATCAATGGTTCACCAAGGGAGATAAAGGGATAGATAATAATGTATCTCCCTCTTCTATTAACATGGATGGAGGAGGAGAAACTTGAGGGGTTTCAAAATAGGATCCCCTAAAAATTCCCAAAATCCCCCATAAAAAATGAGGCTTTCCCGAACCCACCAGCTATCTGGTGGGGCTCACTAGTGAGTCATTGTGTTAATAAAGTATAGAATACACACTGTAAAACCCATTAGAAAATTGGTGAAAGCTCACCAGATCTTTGGTGCTCTCAGATTATATGCCCCACTCACTGTCCAACCCACATGTTAGTAAGTGGCCAGATACTAAAATTCAACTCCCTATACACCCAACCACTACTTCGACACCCCTATGAACACTCATGACCTCCCATGAATCTCAATATATATATAAAACTCAAACTTGAGATGTAAAAAGGTTTAGAAAAACATTTTAAATATCATCTATCAAAATGAAGATTTCACTAAATGAAAAATTTTAATTTCCCATGAAATTTCCTAACCCATAAGGATGTGGTTCATTACATAAATGAGTTGTAATGGGTTAGTACACACCATGTAACCACATATAAGGAACACACCATGTAATTTTTTTTGCATAATGTGGATCAATACATGGCATCATTACACACTGTGTATTGACTACCAACCCAAAACATGTTAATACATGTACTTCATGACATGTATCTCAATTACACATTCTATAAAAAAATGTCAATCAAAACAAGGCACATGTAAAGTAATTTTCAATGAGTAATTTTAACCAAAATGCAGCGTAATTACTCATAAAATATTTACTTCTATAATTTAACATGTATTTTTCAGTTACATGTCATGTTCTATACAAAAATTCTAGCGATATACACTACATACAATAACAAAATGTTGTGCAGTCATACTCTTTATAAATAATAGGTAGTTTTTCTATGTGAAAAACTTGATATGTATGTAGCGGCATGAATTATGGAGTTATATATCATGTATGGTGGAGTAAAAGGCATATAAATCATGTGATATATTAAATTTCATGAAATGGTATTTAATATCGTACTAGTAGTACATGTTGTGTAAACTCTTAAGTACATGTATTAAATAAAATTATTAAAGATTTTGAAATTATATTTATTTAGTAATTAATTTAACTTATTTTTAAATAATTTATGGGATTCAGAAAACATATCAAGAAACATAAATTAGAAAGAATTTATGATAAAAATGTTTTAATTAATTTATTAAATAAAGGAAATTTATCTTAAAATGAACCAGGGGAAATGAATGTTAGAAACCCTAAATATGGTTATCATTTCATGTTGTGAATGATCAGGATATTTGATTGAAATCTGTATGTTTTAGACTTATTTATTTATTTTCATTATTTATAGTATGGTTTATTATGTTATAATTATTATTAAATTAAATTTAATGATGGGTGGATCATCCCTCTATCCTTTATTATGTACGATCTTTCATGTTTGAGGTCTTTTTTATGTAAACCCAAACCCTTAGTACCCATTAATTTCATGTGAGTATACATTTGTAAAGGAAAAAGTTCCTAGATAACGAATATGGTTCCAGATCAGAGTCAAGATAATTCCCAAAAAATATATACATAAGATAACGGTGGATTTTTGGAGCCAAGTTTTTCTAGGACGGTGTTTAGTATTGTTGTTGTATTTGTTGAAAATATATTTCTAGTTTGATCAAAGCAGTTTAATGATATAGAAATATTTTTCTTTAAAAATGAAATTAATGTGGAGAAATTGGATAATTTGTTCAATAGAGTTGTTTTATAGATATTTAAAAACAATTAAGTGCAAAAATTAGAGGTTTTGGAGAAGTTTTTGTAATGTTTTATGTCAAATTAAGGATTTACCATTCTTGAAAGTAAAAAAACCATGTTGGGGCATGCTAGAACCACACTCCTGGATTTAGTGTTAAAAACAAAATACTTTACAAAATATATTTAACACCCATTTTCAATTACAATATATTTCACATATAATGTAACATTTATGTTTCAGGGAACATTTTAGGTTTAGAGTTTTATAGAATTTGGAAAATATTTTAACTAGTAAAACCCATGTTCTTTATTTCAAATATAATTTTTCTCAAATATATAATCAACTAAATAATCTATAACAATTCTTCAATACCTCCCATAAGTCCTCCAGACAATATACTATTCTAGACACATCTTACAAATTACTTTTCTTTATGGTTTGTGAAAATGGAAACATAAAAAAGGTATGAGATAAAATTATCAGTAAGGGTAAAGATAAGTAATAACAAGAAAAGAGCATATGTGATATTAATATGATTATTTGGGTATAATCAATATATATAAGATACTTATACCCAACAAAACAAAAATCATAAATCATGGAATATGGATTTGAACAATATAATTCATGAATAAAAGAGTATAAAAACATGTATAAATAAATATGATATATGAGATCATAATATAAAAATGAGGATAGGAAAACAAATGTGTCATTAAAATAATAATAAAAACACATGTTAAGGATTCTCATCAAGACATTCATGACATAGTAGTCTTGGGTTAACCACCCATGTACCTTCTTGGGATTGGGATACTCCTCCCATATACCCTTGGGCTTAGGATAAAACCTCCCTTTTACCCATTTATCTTGTAATAAATCCTCATTTATACCTTTTTTCTTGGGATAAATCCTATTTTTTAGCTGTTATAGTTGGATAAATCCTCACATGTACCCTTTTTATCTCTTGATACATAAACATAAAAAGTGTATTTGAGGGAGATATAAGACCCCACTCATCATCATCCATACATATGTGTGACACATAAATAAATCATCATCATATAATAAGGTAACCTTAGAAATAAAATGTGTTTCATATGATTTAAAATGGAAACACATAAGGAAAAAATCAATAATTCCATCAATAATCACATCATGATATAACTATAGAAAAAATGGGTATCCCAAACTTTTAGTAAATTTCTTGTTAAATACCATTCAATAAAGATAATATAGAATATAATATTTATAATATATTGATATAGGGTATATAATTAAGTACATAATTTACCTAATAAACCATTTTATGAAATCTAGGTAAACACCATTTGATTAAATAAATAGAAAATATGGAATTCACAAATTAAAG
Organism: Viscum album; assembly: GCA_963277665.1. Lineage (NCBI taxonomy): Eukaryota > Viridiplantae > Streptophyta > Magnoliopsida > Santalales > Viscaceae > Viscum > Viscum album. The sequence goes on from OY728154.1 coordinate 69,817,289, forward strand.
GCAATAGAAGAAAATTTATGTTTATTCATGGAAGATAGTTGGGAAAGAAAAATGGAGTGAGAGATCATTCCTAAAAAAAGTATATTACATAATCCATTGAAATGAATAAGTTTGATGGTGTAATTTTAGGAATATAATCTATCAAGTATAAGATATTTCAAACAAGAATGAATTGGATAATGTTTTTGAAGTTTTAGATAAAAAATTTAGAAATAATAAATATCCTCGATCATTTTTAATAATTTCAAAAGAAATATTTTATAAATCTAAGAGAAAAAAATATTCTTTTATAAATTATTAAACTTTATAGATAATGTTTCATATAAAATTATAATGGTAGAAAAATCCTATTTTCATATGGAAAAATGTTAAATAGTGATTTTAGAGGACATTCATAAAAAAACAAAGTTATAGGTCACTTTCAAAAGTGATTTTCAAAAATTTGAAGAGAAAAAATGAAAAACAATTACCTTTAAAAAATAAATATCAATAATAAATTCTTGAAAATACATAAAGGTCATCGAAAGAAATGTGGAGATAAAAGTTAAAACACTTGGAAGGATGGAAAAACGTTTTTAATATTTTAAAATATTTTGTTTCAAAACCCACATCATAAAAAGAGTAAAAAAAATATTTTTTAAAATAGGACAAGGAAAAAAAGAGGTCACATTATATAACACATAATTATGTTTCCAATTATAAATTAAAATAACGACAGGAAAATACGTATAAGGAGTAGAAACTGTTATTAAAGAGGATGAGATTTATTCTCAACAATGATATACTTTTTTTGGAATAAAATTTTATAAATATAAAACATATTAATTAAAATATCATTTAAACTATATTATAAGAGAAATTATCATGAAATAAACTCTTAAGTTGTAGAAACCAATCTTGGATGAAATAAATTCAAGAGGAATCATTATAATTCAATAAAGTAATTTGACTTAATAAAAACCATTAAAAAGTTTGGTATCATTATAATTAAAATACATATAAAGAGAGAACAAGATGTGGATCTTAAAACCCCATGAATTAAATGAACATGGTAAAATAAATTAACTAGGCCTTAGATACACCATTCCAAATAGAACATGGTGTATATTAGAAAAAATGTCTCAAGGGGTGAAAATATGATACAAGAAACCCTTACCTTGTTTCCCTACTTAGTCGAATTCACTCTAAGATATTTTTTAGAAAACATAAATATATTAATCAAATATTTTATAAAAAAATAATATAAAAACCTTTTATAATTTTAATTTTAAATTATTATATATATTTTTTATTTATTATCTATTTTAAATATTATGTGAGAGTAATCTTGATCATTTTGAAATAGTTTCATAAAAGTAAAGTTGTTATTCATTATTCTTACAAAAATCATCCTGGAAATAAAATTAAAGGTAATTTAATTGATGTTTTATAATTTTTTATAATGTTATATTTTCATTCTATTATATTTTTGGTTTTGATCCTTAAATTTGAAATCTATGATGAGCATGTTTCAGTGTGTTTCAACAAACAAACATTGATATTTTAAATAAAGAGTTTAACATTGACGTTTCTATTAAAAAACAAAAAAAAATATATATTTACTTATTTATATAACATATTATCAGAAATTAATTTATAATAGTCATACATGATATTATTTTATAGAATGGTTCAAGTTGATAGTTAGATTGACCCAAACATAAACATATTATAATTAATGAATGATTATGATTTTGAAAGTGTTTTATTTTAAAATAACATCATTATTAAAAAAATATAATGATATTATGTAGATAATTTTAATTTGGATAATAATATTGGAATATTTTTTAAAAAATAGTAATGAAACTAGGTGAAAAATGAGATACATTACTTCATGGAGGTGGTAGTCTCACGATACACAATTAATGTTTTCATTTGTTGAAGAACGAGGGGAAAGAAGGTGGATAATAGTTTTTCTCATAATAATAATTATTGTATTATATATTTCACATTTGGTCTTCATTTTCACATTTATAATCATCTATGATAGGTAGCTATGAAAAAAATGGAAGTCGTCACTACGTGGAGGTGATGGTCCACACAACACACAAATGATGATTTTTTTTCTTAATAGAAATATTGAAATATAGTTTATAGTTATTTAAATAGAGAAATAAAATTAAGTATAAAATAAATATTTATTTCACTATATATTAACTAGAAAATTATATTTGGGAAGGTAAGATGGAAATAGAAATAAGTTAAAAAAAGTACTTGTGTTGTGAACTTTGGCTTTCCTTAGGAAGACTCCTTGGAAATTCAGGTATTAAGAATATAAATCATGTATGGAGGCTAAAGGAGAAGGAACATAATTATAAAGAAAGGTCAATGGGTATATTTTTAGGTGGAAATTCTTTTATGTTGGTATTGTAGTGGTGGTGAGAGGCCCCTTTTATAAGTGTCAAGAATGATATTTTTATAAATATTTCAACTTAATATAAATAGAGTACAAATTTCACATATAATATAAATCTAAAAACACTAAAATAATGGATTTTTGGATGATATAAGTTTTATAATTTCTCAACCACTAAATTAAAATCCATTTTTTAACATGTTTCATTCCCTTTACACCTTGATTTATTAATTTTACTATTTTAGATTTTACCGTTGTAGCCAGTTTTTACTTAAGTAATTTAATTCAAATGACTAAAAAATAATCCTTATTATATAATTTCATCATAATGATTCCAAATATGAAATAAATTTCATTAGATAAAATTTATATGTTTAATAAAAATTAATTTTAACATTAGCACATATAACGTGTAAAAGCTCGTTTTTAAAAAGTGTATTTTTAAGATTAAAATTTTAGTGTAAGATAATATTATAAATGACATCAATTTTAATGATATATATCAGTTTATTATAAAATAAACAAATTGTATTCACATTTCAAATAAATCTATTACTTAAATTTTAAAAAATAATTTTTAATTAAAATAGAAGACCAAAAACAAATTTTTATTGGAAAATAATACTTAAGGTGATAAAAATGGTTTTATAAATTAATAATAGTATATTAAAATATATAATTTTACTTCTTAAGTAAATATTTTTTCCTGATTTTTTATAATTTTTTATGATTTAATTCTTTATATAGTCATAAATTCTATGATTTTAGTAAAAACATTCGATTAAAAATTAATTATTTCCAAAAAAAATCTAAAAAATAACACCAGGATAATTTTAAAAAAATCAATTCATAAGTAAAGTTAATTTTTTCAAATTAAAACTTTAAAATTTATATATTTTGTTATTTAAATGAAAATAAAAAATATTAAGGAAAGGTTTTTTGGTTGAAAAATGATTTTTTAAACTTCATGTGTCATTAATATTATTTCTAAAAAAATTATAAATAAATAATTTTTTTTAATAATTGTTTATAAATATAAATATTACATATTATAATAAACTTTTAACATTTATAAATTTAATTTATTATGGTAAAATAAAATAACTTTTTAAAAAGGATCTTCGAAATGCATACTTTTTAAAATATAAAATAATAATTATATTTAACTATTTAAATTAAATATTATACTTTTATTTACTAATGATTATATTTTTCATGTAATTTTTTTATTTTTTGGTTTGTTTTAGTTAGTCATCTCATTATTTCATTATTGCGTGTGACACAAGTTATTAAAGATAATATTTATTTAAATGATCCAAAATCTTGGTTCGTTAGATGCTACCCCTTAAATTAACCATATCTTTACAATTTTAATTATTACTCATTGATTTTAATAGATAAGGATATTATTAAAATATTTATCATTTGGGGAATGTCATATACCTTACTCTCTTAGGCTATATTAAGTTAGTTTTCATTCCTCAAACAATATTAATCTTTCATACAATCATATACTCAAGTATGTATATTCCCAAATCATACATTATCTAAAATATAGCTCTCCCAAAACCATTTTGAATCTCAAAGACATTAAAACACATTTAAATCATATATTACCCAAAAAATTAATTATATTTTTAGCCTTTAAATATTTTAATATCTAGTTCATAAATTCACACTCTAGTATATATATATATAATAATTCCAAAATTGAGATAAAATTCACCAAAAATATCATAAATCACATTTTTATTAAATCAACAACCAATTAAACGACTATCAATACAATATAACTCATTTTTTTCTCAAAATCATGAAACCCTTTATACCTCAACATTAAATATATATTAATCCTAATAGTTGTCATACCTTAATCACGGGTTCACAAATATTTTTCCCAAAAAATATATCATTTTTTTAAAATCACTTTTCAAGGTTATTGATACCATTTAATATATGTTTCCAATCATTTAAAGAAAAACTAATAAAGAAAAATCCTTATATGTTTCAAATAATTCACATAACTTTTATAATATACTATAATAATATCGATAAATATCACTAATTGATGAAAATATCTAAGAGTATCAATATATTATTTATGTTAATATTTCAATATCACTACCTTAGGTAAGACAAGAAAACTCATTTTTCAATCATAAAATCATTCTACAAGGAATATAAACCATTTATGTATACTCACTTATTTAGTTATAATACATAGTGGTTTCTAGATACATACCTTTTTCAGATTCATTTCTATGATCCTATTTTAACCAAATAAAAAAATAAAAAATGGTTATAAATAAAATATATTAAATGATCATATGAATATGAAAAAATAATCCTAAGATGAATTATCTAATGAAACCTAATTTTATTTCGTTGACACTTTCATTTCAATATACTTTTATTAAAGTTTCTTCTTAGAATAATCCCAAAAATAAGGGTCCCAAAAATATCATGAACTTTTTTTCAATATTAAAAATCCAAAAATAATTTAAGTATATGTTTTGAAAATCCAATGTATACTTTACCCAAGAAATAAAATATCAATTAATATGTACCTTATATTATGAATATTTATGTTTTAATATAAGGTATCCATGGTCAATTTATATTAGTTTATCTAACCTACAGATATTCAATTTACTCATAATGTTTGATAAAGAAAATGTAAATTTAGAAAATCATATCCCCCAAGAGTGTCAAACCACTTATATAGTTAGGAATATTTTCTTTACACCAGGTGACGATTGAGTTAATACCCAAAAAATGATTTTTAGGGTTATTAAACCTAGGTAAATGTGGTCCTAATAAAGTATCCACTTTTAGTATACAAACATGGATTTTATTTCCCAAAGAACCATAAAATCTCTATTTTCCATAATCTAATGATTTGATCCTATTGTTAGAATTATCCATTATATTTATATATAGTATTCTCACTAAAGTTCTCTTTTCCAAAACCATAAAATATTCTATATAGGCAAATTAATGGTTTATATATACATTTGAAACTATGATCAAACTTAACATTTTTGACTCTTAATTTATCTTCAGATTATAACATCACAATATATAAAGTTATCTAAACCATTCTTTAATACCAACTACGTAATCCCAGACCCACACTCCTAGATCTAGGGCTAAAAAAACAAATATTACACATTTTATTTAATACCTATTTTTAATTACATGATATTTCACACATAATGTAACATTTATATTTTGAAGACCTTTTTTAGGTTTAGAGTTTTATAGAATTACAAAAAATATTTATCTAGTATAACCCATGTTCTTTATATGAAAGGGATATTTTCCCCGTATATAAGCAACTATATGATCCATAAAAAATATTCAACATCTCCCAAAAGTCCCCCACACAAGATAATATTTTAGACACATATTACACATTACTTATCTTCATAACACGGGGAAATGAAAATATAAGAAAGGTTTTATATCAAAAAATATGTAAGGTTAAACATAAGTGATAGAAATTAAAGATCTCATGTGATCATAAGATGATCATATGGGTATAATCAAGATACATATGAAACTTATACCCAACAAAACCTAGATAATAAAATATAGAATAAGGATCGAAATAATATAATTCATGAATCAAAGAGTATAGAAACATAATATAAGGATCATGATCCTTGAGAGATTAATATAAAAATGAGAAAAAGTATAAAATAATGGAATACACATAATAATAGAAACCATATGTCAAGGCTACCCACCAATAAATTTATCATGTATTAGGATTATGCTAATCACTCATGTACCCTCTTGGTCTTAGGATAATCCTACCAAGTACCCTTGTGGTTGGCATAAAAGCTCCCATGTACCCCATAGGATTAGGATAAATCCTCTTATATACCCTTTACTCTAAATGGCCTCATGGACTTATTTTTTATTTTATTATAGATAATCCCCTTTTTTAGGGTTGAAGGGGAACCGGTACATGACCCGTAGTCCCAAGGTACATGGCCCGAAATAACCCATAAAACATGACCTAAAGGCCCAGAGGCATACCATGCCCATATATGACCCGTAGGCCCAGCCCACTAGAACTGACCCTCCCTAGCTTCTACATCATTGACCGCCTTTAGCTCTCCACCTACATTGCTGATCTGCAAGCATTTACCCTTACAAAGTTTCATGGTGCCTAGTCCCGATGGTGGTTTCCATACCCTCTCATTATTCCAGTCTGGTTAGCTCTGCTTCTGGTGACTACTATTGTTGCTATGATCCTTATCTAGGGCCTTCTCTATGTGAACATGGCTACTTCATGGTCTTAAATGGCCTGAAGGCCCTGTGTCCTGAAGGCCTTTGATGGCCTGAAGGCCCTTGAGACTCGTAGGCCCAAACCGGTGGCTCGAAGGCCCAAATTAGGTGAATAGTTCCAACTGTTATAATACCAAACATTACCTGCTACATTACCTGATATAGTACTTCTATAGTACCGGAAATTCACCTCCACCTGGTTTTGAATATGGGTCTTTTGGATGCCAAGAAGGAGCCCTTAAGACTCGGGTATGGGCTTGTTGGCTATACCCTTTGGATTGAGATAAATGCCCTCTGTAACATTTAGATTAGGATAAATCCTCCTACATACCATTTATCTTGAGATTAATCCTCTTGTACACCCTTTTGATACCATGAGATATACACTTAAACCAATACATTAGAAGGTGATATAGGACCCCACCCATCATCATCCATACATATGTCTGCCACATAGAATAAATTATCATCATATCTTATGGAACCTAAGGAAATAAAATTGGTTTCATATCCTTTAAAAATATAATCACATAAGTAGAACATTAATAATTCTATCAATAATCATAACATGATATACCTATGGAAAATAAACAGTTATCATAATATATTTAGTAACATTATTGGCAGATAAACTTCAAAAAACAAATGATTGAGCATATGATATTTACAATATAAATAAAAAGGGTACAAAGGTATGTTATTAATTTACCCAATAAATCTATGTATAGAATCTATGTGAACACCCTTCAATTAAAAATGAAAAATAGGGTATTCACAAATCAAAGGCATTGGAATAAAAATTATTCCTATTCATGGTGGATGGCTATGAAAGACCAAGACAATGTTGGATCATTACTACAAAAGATAAGGATGTTACATATGAAATAAATATAAATAATGTGCTCGGTATCTATTAATAACTCATATATCAAGTATAATATATTCCAAATAATTATAACATAGATGAAAATACATTTTAGGAGTTTTAGATAATCTTCACGTTATAAAAAAGAAATATCCTTGATCCTTTGCAATATTTTTAAAATAAATAAATTATTCATATAGTAGAAAATAATTTCTTTTAGAATCCATGAAAATATAGAGAGAATGTTTCCAAAAAATGGTAAATGTAGTGGACTTATTTTTTTACATGAAAAGAGTGACAAATATATTTTAGAATACAATCATAAAAAAAGAAGTTACAAGTCACTTTAAAATGTTATTTTAAAAAAGATGAAATGGAAATTTTGAAAACAATTTAAATTTAAAAAACATCAATAATAGATACTTGAAAAGTCATAAAAGTTACCAAAATAAATGTGTGGATGGAAGTTAAATCATTTTAAATGATGGAAAACCTTTATAAATATTTTTAAATATCATTTTTGAAAACCCTCATTTTAAAAAGAGTGATAAAAATTAATTTTAGAAATATGAGAATTAAAATATAGAGGTTACATGAGATAAAAAATAATTTTGTTTTCAATTATAAAGGATAACATTGATAGTAATGGAAAATACGGACAAAGAGGAGAAACAATCATCAAAGAGGATGTAAATTATTCCCAACAATGATATAATTTTGGGGAATGAAATTTTTTCAAGGTAAATGATCAGAATTAGAAGGTAATTTTACAATATATTGGAAGATAAAGTAAATTAAATAAACTCTTAATATTGAAAAAACCAATATTGAAAGAAAAAAGTTAAAGAGGTAACATTATAACTCAACGAAGGGAGTTGAGTTTAAAAAAACATTAAAAAATTAGTATATTTTGAATCAAAAGACATTTAAATATAGAACACAATATATCTATTCAAACACCAAGAAATAAATTAATATGGTACAAGATATTAGTTACGTATCATAAATATAATTCCAAGTAAACCATGGTGTATATTAGGAAATACATCTTAAGGGGTGAAAATTTAAGACAAGAAACCCTTACCTTATTTCCCCACTTAATTAAATGCATTATAAGATTATATATAACAAACATAAATATCTTAATAATATATTTCATAAACTTTTACATATACATTAAATTTTATAAAATTAATTTATAATTATTTTATATAGTATATTTTTAGTTATTATCGTTTTTCAATATCTGGTGTGTAATCATGGCTGTTTTTAACTAGTTTCATAAAAGTGGTGTTGTTATTCATTCATCCCCAAAATTTCATCATTACTATATCATAAAATATAATGAAATTAATTTTTTATAATTTTATAATTTCAATTTATTTTTTTAGTTATGATCCTTAAAGTTTAAATTGACGATGAACATGTTTCATTGATTTTTAATAAACATATGTTGGTATCTTAATTAAGGAGTTAAAGATTAATGTTACCATTGTTGAAAAAAAAATAAAATATTTATTTAATTATTTATATCATGTATTATCTTTAATTAACTTCTCATACTCATTCATAATAATATTTTGTATTGCAATTCATGTAGGTGACTAGAATGACCCAAATATGGACATACAATAATTAATGGATGATTATAATTATGAATGTTGTTTATTTTGGAATAATATAATTATTAATGAAACATAATGGTATTATTTATATAATTTCAAGGTTTTAAATCATATTTTTAATATAGTATAATACATTATAAATGACCTATATGAAAAGTGAGATACATTACTTCATAGAGGTGATAATTTTCACAACACACAACTGACGTTTTCATTTCTCATAAAGTGAGCGAGAAGGAATGTGGATTATAATTTTTCTCTTAATAACAACAATAATATTATTATATATTTCAAATTTATTAATCCATTTTACCTTTATAATCAATATAGTGTGGTGTTGGTGAAAGAAAATGGAATTCATTTCTATATAGAGGTAGTAGTCCCCACAACACACGAATGATGATTTCGTCTTTATTAATAGAAATGTTGAAAAGTGGTTGATTGATATTGACTCAGAGTAATACAGTTATGAATAAAATAAATTATAATTTCATTTTATAGTAATTTTAAAATTATATTCATAAAGGTAATATAGAAAGGAAAAGAAGTTAGGAAAAACTAGTACTCATGTTGAGAACTGCAACTTTCCCATGGAAGAATCCTTGGAAAAGGAGGTTGTAATCCAATATCTTATGAATAGAGGCTCATGTATAAATAATACATTTATAATAAAAATAGAATGGGTATGGTTTCTAGTAGAAAATAAAATTTTATGGTGGAATTGAATGGGTGGTGAGAGGCCTCTTTTATAAGTGGTGAGAATGAAATTTTTACAAATATTTGAACATAATTTAAAAAGATAAAATGGTTCACATATAAGGTGGATTAAAATTTTAAATAATGGAGTTTATGATGATATAAGAAAGATCAAATCTCAACCACTCAATTATAAATATGTTTTTAACATGTTTAAATACCTTTAACCATTGATTTATTACTTGTACTATTATAGATTTTATCACGGTAACAAGTTTTTACTTAATTAATTTAATTTTAATGCATAAAAATGAACCCTGTTATAAAATTTGGACTTACTGATTCAAAATACAAAATATATTTTATTCGATACATTTTTATGTGTAAGAAAAATTAATTTTAACATTAGATCTTGTAAGGCATACAAACCTATTTTTAGAAACTGTGTATTTTTAATGATATAAATTTGTTTATTATAAAAACAATTATTTGGATTTAAAAGAATGAAAAAAATAAATTTTACTAAAATAAAATTTAATTAAATGAAAATATAAAAAAAACTATTGAATTACATAAGTTTTTAAACATAGCAATTCTAAATTCATAATAATATTTTAAAATATATAGTTTCATTCCTTAAATAAATCATTGATCTTGAAAAATGTTTTCTACATTTTTAATTTATTCTTACTTCTTGATATAGTCATAAATGCTAAGATTTTAGTAAAAATTTTATTTTAACCTCTTCTCCTAATTTAAAAAATCTAAAAAATTACACCTATTAAAATTTTGACATTATATATTCAAAAATGAAGTTTATTTTATCAAAAACAAGTTACAAAACATATATATTTAGTTATTTAATTGAATATAAAAAATATGAAGAAAAAATATTTATATTAACAAATGATGTTTTAAAATTTAAGTATATTTAATGTTATTTCATATAAATTCTAGTTAATTGAACATTGAAATATTATTTTATGAATCTAAATATTAACTATTGTAATAAAATTTTATCTATGATCAGTTTTATTTAATAAGGTAATATAAAATACCATTCTTAAAATTGTTCTTTGAAGGAAATCCTTTTTAAAATATTAAATAAAAAAATATGTAACTATTTCAATTAATTATTATCGTTTTATTTACTTGTGATTATATTATTTATGTAAATTTAAAGTGCTATGATTTTTTATTCAGTTATTTCATTAGTTTAGTATTGATTATGACATAAGAAATAAAAGATAATATAAATTTAAACAATCCAAAATCTCATATTGTTACACCTGGAAGAGAGTACGAAACCCATGTAAGAGAGTACGTAGCCCACATAGTCAGTATTTGGGTCACCTAAAGAGTTTGTGGTAGGGTTTACTTTGATATGAGTTTGTGTTCGTTTGACCTCAAAGGGAGTCTATAATCACGAGAACACCATGAAATCTCATAACAGTGTTTTTGCGGCCAACCATGAAGGCATAAAATAGTTCTCATGGTCAGTTTACAGTGTGGGATTAGAGTTTTTGGGATAAAACTAAAGTAAGTTTGTAGTTTATAAGGGATTTTTCAGTGGAAAAGGGATTTCTTAATTCATTATGTTTTTATAAGGGGTTTAGTGTAATTATAGTGGTTTTTATGTTTTTTTGAGAAATTTTATTTTTAATAATCCACTATTCCATTCATTAAGTATCAATAAAAAGTTAAAGAAGATATATAGGTTACTCCAAATATCTATGAGGGTAATAATTTTCCATGAAGTAAGATCCACATAGTGAGTATCTGAGGACCAATTTACAAACTCAGTTCAAAAAAATTATTCCAAGAAGGATGTTTGTGGGGGTAGTTCGTGATAGAGGTTTGTAGATAAGGAGTTCATGAGGTCAGTTCAACAGAGAGAAATGTAGCTCATGAGGGATCATTATGAATCATAGTGGATAGTCTGAAAAGTGAAGTACATAGTTCACAATTTTTGTATGAAGTGAACAATGTTTCTCATGGTTACTTCACATAAGTCATTTTTAGGTATGCATTTTTGAATTAAAGCTAAAGTGGGTATTTTATAGATTGTGGAGTACATTAGATTATAAAACTTAGGTTTTCAAGATGAAAATAAAATCATACAGTATTGAAAATGTTGGAATGACCTTCAAGTATTTAAACTGAGGATGAGTTCATCTATAAAAGTGTTTAAGGATAAATTAATATATTATATCCAAGGAAGGTAGGGTACTATACCTGAATTAATTATAATTGAAGTTCACCTGGAATAGAGTGAAAATGGATGATCAGTTTTAATCCAAAAAATTTAGTGAAGATTAGTATATTCTAGTGTGACCAAAACATCATTAGAATATGATCCATAGACTATCCCCTAGTGGGAAATCATGTTAAATTATTCTATTCAATTTTATTTAAATAGTTTTTGGTTTGGTGAATGTACATTAAAATTAGGTAATATTAACATGTTCATACTAATATAGAGACACGATCCTTTTTAATTTAATGAAAGATTTAACACCCTAAGTCACCCCTCCCCTCTCAGGGTTTCCAAGCATAAAAAAGTGGTTTCAGAGTACATGTTCCATGTGTAAAATCTTTTATCAATAATTATTTAATATGAAGAATTCATTAAATTCTAATTGTAACATGCCAAGATTTCATAGTACGTTATTTCTTCAAAGTAATTCAATAACTCGCCCTATATGAAACACCGAGTTCTAGCACACCATGACTTACCAAACAAGCCGTTCAAAAGCGGTTATGAATAGTATTAACTGAATTTTGAACTTTATATAATCCTTATAATTTTTGAATCCATATTATGAGTTTCTTAGACATAATGTAAGAACAAATACATTTTTTCAGATAAAAGAAGTATTTTTCAAAAAATGCAATTTTACAGCCTTTTAATGGCGAAGCCTTTTTAAATCCAATATTTGAAACTTTGATATATTTAATTTGACAAAATAAACTTCTTCTTTAGAATCGGGACATAAGAATTTAGTTTCAATAACGTTTTGGTGTTTTTATGATAACTTTCATATTTGGGTGAATAGTGAAAAATACTATATTTTAACTGAAAACAACTTTTTAAATCAAAATAATTTATATTGTTAAATTATAAATTTTAACGGTTTGTAAGTATAAATAGATTATATTTTTACCATTTAATCCAATTATGGTCATTATAAGTAATTTCATTTTGAAATTGGACATAAACAGGTGTCAAACTTTTGGTAGTTATTATTTCTTAAAAATAGGCCTTTTGGTTTTGACAGCGGGAATTAATTTTAAATTAATAAATACAACTTCTATCTATTGAATTTGGTAAAATAGTCTTCATTATTGAATTCTTAATATCAAAATTATCATAGGGTAAATTTTTGGTATTTTTCTGAAAACTTTTAATTTTTGATGAATAGTTAAAAATACTGAGTTATAGTTTAAAACCAAATTTTTATTTAAATAAATATTTATTTTATTTAAATTTATTTTATGTCAAAATAGATAAATAATAACTACATATGTTCAATGTAATTCATTGGAGTCAGTTTATAATAATTTTAGATATATAAAAATTTTATTGAACTTTTCACCGTCTTTTACCCACCTCCTAGTAAAATTTTCAAATTCACATAAAACATAATTTTACCGCTTCTGTGAGTGGAATTTCAAAAATAAGAGAGACACAGTTAATATCAAGGGGTAAAATTTGGTTCAATAAGATAAAAATAATTTTTGGTGAATAGTAACCTTTTACTTTTATTTACCACGGTAAAAAGTAAATAGGGTAATTAAGGGTAAAAATGATATTATTATTACCCTAAAACTTTCCTAATTCTATTGGATAAGTATAATTGGACCAGAAAAAACCCTTGGAATAAAATATGAACCTCTTTGATACACATGGATTAGATTAGGACATTTATTATTATTTAATTAAAAGAAGAGTTAAAAGAGTTAAAATCAAAGTTTAATAACTAAAACATTTTTAATATAGGGTTATACATAAGATAAATTCAATTATAAATTTTCATTAGAACGATAAAAATATTTCCTACATAATGATAGTTTTTTTATAATTTTTAGACATTAAATAATTTATTTTATTTATGACACAATGATGATGCAGTAATTACCGTATTAATGAATTATTAAAATAATTGATATTATAAATATTAAAATAAATGAAATTTGAAACTTTTTATGAATTAAAATAATTTTATAGGTTAATATGACATATTAGGACTAGTTATATGAATTTTTCTCGAAGTAATAATGTTGTTATAAATTTATCAAAAACAAAATACCAAATAGTGTCAAAATTGACATAAAAGAGTTTTTAAAACAAATATTATATTATTAATTGATATTCTATTCCTAAAAATCTAAGGTTTGGCCAAAGTACTTATATAACGATAGCTGTATAATTAATGGACCACTTGGGGGTCACTTGGAGGTATATTGTAAGTTTATTAACTATATAATATAAAAATACAAAGAGACATGGTAAATGTAAAACTATTTAACTAAGAGTTAAATATAAATGATAAGGTTAATATAGTGACCCAAACCTTCCTAAAATCTATTGGTTGAAAGTATTTCGACCCATCCCCTCCTTAACATTTAAATAATACAATTTGGATCCATTATAAACTGAATATAAATTTATTATAAAATAATATTCCTAGCTTTTCCAAGGGTTCCCCTCACCCCTCTTATAAAAGGGCACCCCCCTTCTCTCTAATTCACACCTTCAATGCCTTTTGGATTGTCCAACCCCTGCCCATATATTCTCTCAACTTCCATCAATTCAACCTAGAGGCCTTAGTTTGATCAGAAAGCCAATCTAAGGAGCCCTTTTTATCAAATCAAAAGGAAGAACCCGAAGAAGAGGTAATGTTTTCACCACCCTCTTTCAAGTTCCTTTCTTATTCAAATTCATCATTGTTTGTTTTTTTCCATTCTAAATCAATAAATCCAGTATATTATATATATTGTGATGTTATTATAAGTATGATACAACCATATTCATTATTCTATCCATCCTTTGAATAACATGTCACCATACGTGCGTACGTACGACTTACCGTCTCCACGTCATGGTGTAATTGTTATTCAAAACATTATTATTTTGATCGGTTTGATATTGATGTGTAATTGAAGTAAATAATAAATATAACATTATAATTATTCTTTATATATTATATATCATCCAGTTTTATATTATTTTAATATCAAAATAATGATATTGTCACTCGTGCATACGTACGGACTACCATCTCCACGAACACGATGAGATTCATTCCCCATCGTATCCATTCAAGTCTAATTCTCATTTGATGATTAGAAATAATGTTTAAGGACTTGATATAATTCTAGATATGAATAAGATACAACTTATCCTCAACAAACATGACTTATATAACAAAACATATTAAAGAAAACGAGTATGTTAACACCCGAAACAACAACAATACTAAGATATTATTAACAAAGAAATGTTAAATGATCATATATGATATCATATTAATTTAAATGATTATTGTATAATTTAATAACAATTATTTCACCATTATATAGGAGGTTAACCTACCCTCTACCAAGGAAAAGTACAAGGCAAGGGTTTACTTCACAATCTCTTCGTTATTCGAGGTTGTTTATACGTGTTATCTACTAGGACTTCTTTATCATCCACATCCATGTTTCTTAATAATGTTTTTCAAAAAAAATTTACTATTTAATAGACTATGGGTTAAAGTAATTTATACCCTTTTTAGACATTTTATAAAATGGTTTGAAAGGAATCTTTCTGTCATTTTCCAAACAAGGTCCTTTTTAACCTTTTCGACAAAATTAAGGTAAGAATGTCTTTTTTTAACTTATATGGCGGGTGCAGCTATTTTACACTGTTATAAAATCATCAAATATTCCATTAAAATATTATAAGAATATTTTAAAAGTAAATGTTTTCTTTTATAATTATATGACTTATAAATGATTCCAAAAAAAGAGATATTTCTCTCAAATAGTTTTGATTTCATTTATGTCAACATCCATTGATGGATTTTAAGCTTATTTGAAGTTGATTTATTGTGATACAAAACTTCTATATTGTATTGAAGGTTTTGAGATATGTCTTACTATGGATGTGTTATGGTTTATGGAGAAAGTATTTACATTTCGTATTCTAGTTTTAATACAAATGTTAATGTTATGTTTAAACCTGTTCATAATAGGAATGCATTGGACTTAATAAGTGATGGGTGGAGCCCACTATAGCTCCTTGATGCATCGGTAGGTCTCATGAGACAAACTAGTGTCTCAGAACAAGGCGTTGACAAAATCTTATTTGTAGTCTTAGAACAAGGCCTTGACTATATGGTTATGATAGTCTAGAATTATGAATTCCATCATTATGAAAGTGGTTATTGATATTTTATGTGATTATTCGACTAGTAGAATATACATGTGAATAAGTAAATGGAATTTTTTCATTTTATCTTTGACATATTATTCTTAATTTCAAGTTTTAAAGGCTTTTGTTTTAGTTATACATTACCTTAAATGTTTATGTTTATTTATGAAAGTTTTCGCTATATTCTTATCCTTAATGAGAATCTGAGATCAGCCCTTTCAATGTTTTATTTTTCCCAGGATGTGAAGAAGTAATTTATGAATGACCTGTAGGGATAGTATGAGGGGATATGAAGAAAATATGTTGTTGTAGTTTTTTTACTTTATGATGTAATGTAAGACTTATGAATATATCTAGTGTTTCCAAGGCTACTAAACTAATCGGTCTTTCCAGACTTGATGTTTTGTGATCATGCCAATGATACATAATAATGCACCGAATCTGGGTAACTGGGTTCGGGGCGTTACAGTTGGTATCAGAGGAAGTTTAATACAAACCTTGAAAGATAGATTTAGATAAACTTTGATTAGATCACATAGACCTAATATGGACTTTGAGGATTAGTATAGAAGAACTACCTAGAATTTTGGTATTGTAGAGATTTTTTGAGTTTCCATAGAAATAAATCCCTATCTGGATAAGAGTAGGTATAGGTGGCTCTGGAACAATTGTACCTAGGGGTAAAACCCAAAAACACCACTTTGAGCTAGACTCGAATGGGAACTTGTGCATGACAACAGGCCTTGCGGCACTCTTGGTTATGACACTCCTGAGGGATATGCTTAGGATAATTCCCATTTTCTTTACAAATCATTATGAAGGGTTTATGAGTATATAATTCCTCAATGAAAACAACCTTATGATTATGGATTATATCCATAAACAATTCATTTTATGTTACTTATTTTAAAAGTTTGTAATTATTCATTGCAATTCATAAACTGACCTAGTTTATGCTATTGTATAGAAATGGCGCCCAGTAGATGGAATGTGAACTCCAGTAATACGTATGATCCAAAGAGTAAGAAGGATCATATCTTTCACAATATTAATCCAACATTTTGAAAGGAAATAGTCTCCCATGTATTCTCAACATATGAATAAATAGTATCATGTGTTAATAAGATAAGTAAATAATTCTCCGAGTCCTATGGATTTGAAAGGAAGCAAGAGAAGAAAAGGATGGACGAGCGAAAAATGGATAAAGGGAAGAGGGAAAAGAAGAATTTTCCCATATGTGATAACTGTGGGAAGAAAAAGCCTAGAACTTTCTTGAAGGGAATGGGAGTTTGTTATAAGTGTCGAGAAAAAGGACACCAAGTACGTGACTGCAAGGGTAAGAAAAAGGTTTCAAATGAACAATGCTTCATCTGCAAGGAGTTGGGACACTACACAAACCGATGTCCAAATCATCCGAGTATTCCCCAAATGATGCTATTGGATAATAATCAAGTTATGATACTACCACATATGAGGAGGAATTATTATAGTTCTTATGTTGTTATTAGAGAATTATGTCATTTGAGTGTTGTATCAACAATGTACTGGTTATAATAATTATGGAGTATATAAGGATTGTACTGCAGTATTATTTCATTAAGGAATTGAGATTGTGTGGAACCAAGAAAAGTGACTCAATAGCAGGTTAAATTTTTATAAAATATATGGTTGAGAGAAAGATAAACCATAATATGGTTCTGATACTGAGGTAGTGATTTTGGAATAATACATGATTGATTTGGATAAATTATATTGGATATTATTGATTACCTTGAAACTGATTATTGATTTTTATATTCCATAATTGTTGGAGTTTACAACATTTTTGGAATAAAGGAGTATATCCAGTATTCTATAAGGAATAAGGGATCATGAATATAATCAATAAGGTTTTATGGTAATTCTGGATGTTGCAATGTTTTAATAGAATACATGACGAAGGTGTTCACATGTTATTACGCGGAAAAAAGGATCTTCATTGTGTTTATCTTCCTTATAAATTTTAGACTATGAGTTTCTACAGAATTGTTTTAGATAATTCTAGTTTGAGATTATTTTTTGATTTCCATAAAAGGACAACCTGGAGGTCGGGCGGTAACCCGTCGCGTCCGTCAAGGCCGTGAGACTTGAACCCGCAACCGAAGGGAAACAATGGTGTATCACCTACCACTGACCCATGTGATGTCTTGGATTGAATAATGTATTTTTTTTAAAAAAATATTGTATATGAATTATAAATTAATTTTTTTTAAACCCTATATGAATAGGATAAATAAAATATTATTTTTAAGTTCTATTATCTTTTAGAGTGAAAGATGATTTTGTGGTAGAAATTAGTTAACCGATGGGACTCTACTTGTCAAGTATATATTTTTCTTCTTCTCTTATTCTATGAAGAAATTAAATCTTATACTTTATTGAAGGGATCTTAAAAAAATGTGTTATCTTAATACCATATGTTTTGTTGAACCGATGGTATTTTAAATCATCATAGATTGATGAATTTAAGGCCCTCAATTTTACACTTGTTTGAGATTGATGACCTCAATCACAACTTATAAATATTTATATTTTTCCTCCAATTATATTTCTTTAATTTCCACCAATGTTCTCTTAATCGAGATCATAATTTGGTGGTGACCCTTTCATTTCCCTTTTTCCTCTTATTAAGACTAAATTTTATTAACCTAATTTCCGATGTGGGTTTTCCCAAAGGTATTTTCTATTTTAAACCTTTTATTTTTGAAAAATAACTTCAAATTGTGAGGAGGAAATTTATTGAAAGAGGGAAGAATGTAACACCCCATGATTTCATAGTACGTTATTTCTTCAAAGTAATTCAATAACTTGCACTACACACAACACCGAGTTTTAGCGCACCATGACTTACCAAACAAGCCGTTCAAAAGTGGTTATGAATAGTATTAACTGAATTTTGAGCTTTATATAATCCTTATAATTTTAGAATCCATATTATGAGTTTCTTAGATAAAATTTAAGAACAAATACATTTTTCTGATAAAAGAAGTATTTTTCAAAAAATATAATTTTACCACTTTTTAATGGAGAAGCCTTTTTAAATACAATATTTGAAACTTTTATATATTAAATTTGACAAAATAAACTTCTTATTTAGAATCGGGTCATAAGAATTTAGTTTCAATAAAGTTTTGGTGTTTTTCTGATAACTTTCATATTTGGGTGAATAGTGAAAAATACTATATTTTAACTGAAAAAAACTTTATAAATCAAAATAATTTATATTGTTAGATTATAAATTTTAATGGTTTTTAAGTATAAATAGATTATATTTTTACCATTTAATCCAATTATGGTCACTGTAAGTAATTTCACTTTGAAATTAGACATAAACAAGTGTTAAACTTTTGGTATTTATTATTTCTTAAAAATACGCCTTTTGGTTTTGACAGCGGCAATTAATTTTAAATTAATAAATTCAACTTCTATGTGTTTAATTTGGTAAAATAGACTTCATTATTTAATTCTTAATATCAAAATTAGTTTAGGCTAATTTTTTTGGCATTTTTCTGAAAACTTTTAATTTTTGATGAATAGTGAAAACCACTGAGTTATAGTTTAAAACCGAATTTTTATTTAAATAATTATTTATTTTATTTAAATTTATTTTATAAAAAAATAGATACATAATACCTATATAAGTTCAATTTAATTCATTGGAGTCAGTTTATAATAATTTTAGATATATAAAAAGTTTATTGAACTTTTCACCGTCTTTTACCCACCTCCTAAGAGAATTTGCAAAATCACATAAAACTTAATTTTATCGCTTCTATGAGTGGAATTTTAAAAATCTGAGAGACATTGTTAATATCAAAGAGTAAAATGTGGTTTAATGAGATAAAAATAATTTTTTATGAATAATAACTTTTTACTTTTATTTACCATGTTAAAAACTAAATAGTGTAATTAAGGGTAAAAATGATATTATTATTACCCTAAAACATGTACTAATTCTATTTGATAATATAATTCGACCAAAAACAACCTTAGGAATAAATTATGAACCACTTTGGTCCACTTGGATTAGATTAGGACATTTATTATTATTTAATTCAATGAAGAGTTAAAAAAGTTAAAATCAAAGTTTAATACCTAAAACATTTTTAATATAGGGTTATACATAATATATATTAGATTATAAATATTAATTAGAAATATAAAAATATTTCCTACATAATGGTATTTTATTTATAATTTTAGACATTAAATAAGTTAATTTATTTATGAAACAATGATGATGTAGTAATTACCATATTAATGAAATATTAAAATAATTGATATTATAAATATCAAAATAAATGTAATTTGAAACCTTTTATGAATTAAACTAAATTTATTGCTTAATATGGCATATTAGGACTGGTTATATGAATTTTTTTCGAAGTAATAATGCTGTTATGAATTTATCAAAAACAAAATACCCAATAGTGTCAAATTGACATAAAAGAGTTTTTAAAACAAATATTATCTTATTAATTGATATTCTATTCCTAAAAATATAGGGTTAGGACAAAGGACTTATATACTGATAGTTGTATCATTAATGGACCACCTGGGGGTCGCTTGGAGGTATATAGTATGTTTATTAACTATATAATATAAAAATACAAAGAGACATGGTAAATGTCAATCTATTTAACTAAGAGTAAAATATAAATGATAAGGTTAATATAGTGACCCAAGACTATCTAAAATATCTTGGTGGAAAGGATTTCGACCCATCCCCACCTTAACATTTAAATAATACACTTTGTATCCATTAGAAACCGAATATGAATTTATTATAAAATAATATTTCTAGCTTTTCCAAAGGTGCCCCTCACCCATCTTATAAAAGGGCACCCCCTTCTCTCTAATTCACACCTTCAAAGCCTTTTGGATCGGCCAAAACCTTCCCAAATATTCTATCAACTTCCCTAAATTCTACCCAGAGGCCATATTTTTATCATAAATCCAACCTAAGGAGACCTTTTGATCAAATCAAAAGGAAGAACCTGAAGAAGAGGCAATGTTTTCACCCCCTCTTTCAAGTTCCTTTCTTCTTCAACTTCTTATTTCTTTTTTTTTCATTATAAAATAATAACTCTAGTATCTTCTATATACTATGATGTTATTATAAATATGGTACAACCATATTCATTATTCTATTCATCATTTGAATGAAATGTCACCATACGTGCGTACGTATAACTTACCGTCTCCACGTCATGGTGTAATTGTTATTCAAAACATTATTATTTTGAGGGGTATGATATTGATGTATAATTTATGTAAATAATAAATATAAAATTATAATGATTCTGTATATATGATATACCATCCAATTATATATTATTTTAATATCAAAGGAATGGTATTGTCGTTCGTGTGTACGTACGGACTATCGTGTCCACGAATGCGATGAGATTCATTCCCCATCGTATCCATTCAAGTCTAATTCTCATTTGATGATTAAAAATAATGTTTAAGGACTTGATATCATTCTGGATATGAATAATATAAAACCTATCCACAAAAAACACGACTTATGTAACAAAACATATTTAATAAAATGAGTAAGTTAACACCTGAAACAACAATAATACTAAGATATTATTAACAAAGCAATATTAAAAGATCATATATGATATCATATTAATTTAAATTATTCTTGCATATTTTAATAACAATTATTTCACCATTATACAGGAGTTTAACCTACCCTCGACCAAGGAAACGTAAAAGGTAAGGGTTTATTTCACAATCTTTTTATTATCCGAGGTTGTTTATACGTGATTATCTACTAGGACTTCTTTATCATCCACATCCATGTTTCTTAAAAATGTTTTTCAAAACATTTTTACTATTTACTATACTATGGGTTAAATTCATTTACACCTTTGTTAGACTTTTTATAAAATGGTTTTAAAGGAATCTTTCCGCCATTTTCCAAACAAGGTCCCTTTTAACCTTTTCGACAAAATTAAGTTAAGAATGTCTTTTTTTAACTTATACGGCGGGTGTATCTATTTTCCACCATTATAAAATCATCAAAGCATCCGTTACAATCTTATAAGAATATTTTCGAAGTAAATGTTTTCTTTTATAAATATCATACTTTTAAATGATTCAAAAAAAGAGATATTTCTCTAAAATAGTGTTGAGTTCATCTATGTCAAAATCCATTGATGGATTTTAAGCTTATTTAAAGTTGACTTATTATGATACAAAACTTCTACATTGTATTGAAGGTTTTGTGATATGTTTGAATGTGGATGTTTTATTTTTATACCATTCATGGTTTATGGAGAAAGTATTTACATTTCATATTCTAGTTTTAATACGAATGTTTATGTTATGTTTAAACCTGTTCATATTAAGAATGAATTGGGCTTAATAAGTGACGGGTGGAGCCCGATATAGCTCCTCGATGCATCGGTAGGTATCATGAGACAGACTAGTGTCTTGGAACAAGGCCTTGAAAAAATATTATTTGTAGTCTTGGCACAAGTCCTTGACTATGTGGTTATGATAGTCTGACATTATGAATTCCATCATTATGAAAGTGGTTATTGATATTGCATGTGATTATTCGACTAATAGAATATCCATGTGAATAAGTAAATGACATCATTTCATTTTATCTTTTCCATATTATGATGAATTTCATGTTTTAATGGCTTTTGTTTTAGTTATACATTGCCTTAAATGTTTATGTTTATTTATGAAAGTTTTTTCTATATTGTTATCCTTACAGAGCATATGAGCTCACCCCTTTCAATGTTTTATTTTTCCCAGGATGTGAAGAAGTAATTTATGAATGACCTGTAGGGATAATATTAGGGGATATGAAGAAAATATGTTTTTGTAGTTTTTTACATTATCATGTAATGTAAGACTTATGAATATATCTAGTGTTTCCAAGACTACTAAACTAATCGGTATTTCGAGACTTGACTTTTTTGATCATGCCAATTTTTTGTAATAATGCACTAACTCTGGGTAACTAGGGTCGGGGCGTTACACTAATTGAGTTCATCTACATAATATAAGTTACTACCAACTTTTTAGAACATAATGATATCTCATATTTGATCTCTTGAGATAGAAGTTATTTATGATATATTTTATTAGATTGAAGTTAGTGATGCAATAAGACAATCCATGATTGAAGTTGATTGGAAATAGATGGATATTGATTCTAGAGAACAAAATTATCTGTCTAGAGCTATTTCATATCATATCTTTATGAAAGTAATGAGTTTCACAATTTCCAGAGATATGTAGGTGGAATTGTCTAACATATATGAATCTGATTGAAAGGTGTAGTGGGCTAAGATATAAGTCCTCTATAAATGATTTTATGATTTTAAAATTATTTTATATGAGATTGTAAATATCTTCTTCAATGGAATCATGAAAGTTATTAGTTATATTCAAATACATAGGGAATATATAAAGTATATTTATAATTTTAGAAAATTTTGTATTAATTTCCACCATTTTACAATCTAAATGTTTCAGCTCTAGTAGATAGGGATTTGTATAAAATATCTCTATATGATATGTTAAGAAGTTTGTGGGATTATGAAATGTGATTTAAGATATAAGGGAAATGATGTAATTAAAGTAATAATATGGAATTAAAATCCATATAGAATATTGAAATATCTAAATTTGGTAATGGAAAATTGGATATGGATAATGAAATTCTCTCTCTTATAGATGAAAATTAAAGGGAAGAAATGGTGGATTAAAAGAAAAACTACCCTTGGATTGTTTTAAGTGTGATAAAGTTAGGAATATTGCAGTAAAATAACCAAGAACATTTTATTATGAATAAAGTGAAATAAAAGTTACATAAAAGACATGAATAAGTGTATCTTTTAGAAGAAACTCTTATATAATGTGTTTATCAGGAAATAAATTTTAAAGGATGATCTTTATAAGAAAATAAAAAATGATAATGAAGAATATCTAAAGGAATTTGAGATAGAATTCAAATCTAATATAGAATATTCAATAATGGATACTATTCAAAAGTATGAACCATAACTTGAAATAGTCGATGGACCTAAAGGAGAAGTTTATCTCGAGGTGGAACTTATGGGAGATATTTAATTTATTAATATTAAAAGAAAGAAAAATATAAATATTAGTGTATTTTTAAAAGAATAATCTAAATATGTGGATCATCACAAAGAATATATTGACTAACAATAAGAAGAATTAGATAATTGTTTTCTTATTTAGGTATGTTTCAAACAATTCTTGAAGTTCAAGATAAATATCAAAGAATAGACTATGGTGATCAATGGCCTTAATGAAAGCCTATAGGAGAGTGCTAAAAATTTCAATTCACTAAAATAATAGGTCGTTTCATCAAGAAAAAAACATAAATCACTTGTGAAATAATGTGATTTGTAGAATTAGATACACTTTATGGGGTTGGAAAATAAATAATTGATATAAATGGTCAATAAAGGCTTTAAAGGAATCAATAACATTATGAATGAATAGATACCCAGTAAAAGTATGATCAATTGTGATTCCGAGACATCAAAAGTAATAATAATGAAAGATATAGATAAGGAGAAGTAGAAGGATAATGATTCTAGAATCAAAACTAGGTCACTATAAGTATGAATAATTATTCTTACAATCAAAGTAAACAAGAAGAGTAAAAATAATCTGAGATCCTCATATAAATTTCTATAACCAACGTAATATATGAATGTTAAGTAAAAATAGAGGAATGAATGAGAGAATATTTTTATTCTTATGAAGTGTCTATTTTATGGATACCTTGACCACACCATGACATACTATAATGATGAAAGAAGCCATTTTAATGGGGAATCTCCCTATAGCCAGTAAAGTAGAATTAATACATATCCTTCATCAAATAAAATAAATCATTTGTATGGATATTATTTTCATTTTTCTAACATTGGGAATAAATTTATTTACTATAGAAAAATAGGAAATAGAAACAATAACCATAGAGCTCATAGACAACTTAATACAGGGAAAACAATAAAAGTACATCTAATAATTTGGTATTATCTATTGGAAGAATTTAATGAGAATTATTTCTCCATGAATTTCAAGGATAAATTGAAAAGTATATCTTATGACTCTACTCAACTAGGTGTAGTTTAAAAGGAAATAAAAATATTGAGAAGGGAAATCTGGCATATATTTCCATCAAAGTAATAAATAATAGAAACACCTAGGTTCTTAATAGTTATTATTCATCGCACATGATATGAAATGTTAATACTTGAAAAATTTTAAAGACATTTTTCATGAAACACTCATTTTGGAAATGATAGAGAATAAAGATCATGGGTAGTGGAAACACCCATTTTGTAGGTGATGATCTAAAAAAGACTCAAGTGCACCTTATAGATGGGTTGGTACACAATCTTCTATGTATGAGCCTATTTTTTTCCCTTGGTCTCATGTTTTCAATTAACAAAAAAATTTGTTTGATCAATGGTATTGATGAAAACTATCTTATTAAAGTAAGGATAACTAATGGTAATCTATATCATGGTGTACATTCATGAAAATATACGTCCCCTTACAAAAGATAAAGAAAAAAAATTTGGCATCAGAGGTTTGATCATATAAAACAAAAAAGTATGGAAAAATTATCCAATATAAGATGATTAGTGGATATACTAATTCTTAGTAGAGGATATTAAAAAACATTTCATGCATGTATGTAAGGAAAATTCTGTGAAATCTTTATTGGACGGAGAATAACAGGGCTTCTAATCTTCTTTATATAGTCCACACTGATGCATGTGGTATGATGAATATATCAGAAACATATGGAGAAGTATATTTCATTATTTTCTTCAATGAATTTACGAAAATATATTATTCCATGTTTAATCAAATAAAGATATAAGTAAGTTGTTTTATGAATAGGTATCCAAGAAGAGTCAAAAATGTTATCGGGTTCACAAATAAGACATTGTATTTTGATAATGGAACATAGTATACCTATATTGAGTTTGAGAACTATCTTGAGTATCATGGGATAAATATTGAAGTTTCAACTTTAATGAATCCAAAAAAATAGATATATTTAATCAGGAGACTATATGGTGAGAAATATGGCCAAAATATTGCACATTAAAGATAGAATTTTTCACTAATATTGAAATGATAAAGTACATGTTGTAGTGTACACTTAGAACTAGGAATTACTATGACCTGGGGAAGAGATGATCTCATATGAAATGTGGTACAAAATTAATCCTTTGTTTAATCATTTTTGAGTCTTTGAAATTAAGTACTACATTCGAAACAAAGAAGGAAATCAATTCAATTATGGTTATATTTATAATGAGGGAGTAATTCTAGGATACTCAATAAAGCGTAAGGAATATAAATAATAAAACAAAAATATGATCTAAATTGTGGAGATTAGTGATATTAATGTCATTGAAAATAAATATGCAAATAACACTAGTGGAACAAATAGTAATATTTTCCATGAAGAAAAGGTGGAATAAAATGAAGTTAGTGAAACTTTATAATTTGTTTGGAATTTTTTGGATGATGGAGACTTTTAGGTAGTTTCAAAATAGGGATTAATTAATAAATAATATCAATCTATACCTTAGATAAGAAATAATAGAACTAAGGTAGATCCATCTAATATAATTAGAGATAGACTTTCACTAATTGATAAATGGATACTGAGAAATATTGATCATGTGACTTTTCTATAAATAGTAGAACCAATCTCATTTAAGGAGGTGGCGTGATATGAATAATGTATTAAATAAATGGATGAAGAGATAGATTAGATTGAAAAAATAGGCTTTAGAGCTTTATGAAAGTCCATAACATCACAATGTTATCGGAACTATGTGGATATTTAAGAAAAAATTTAATAAAAATAGAAATTTGATATGAAACAATGAACATCTAGTGTGCAAGGGTTTATGAAAAAATTTAAGGCATTGATATTGAAGAGAAAATTTTCCTAATATAATGACTGTATTCAATAAAGACATTTTAGCTACAAATAATAAAAGTTGATATAATTATTTTAAAATGGATGTAAAAATAGAATTATTAAATAATTTTATTGAAGGATAAGTTCAAATTGAAAGTCCAATGGAATTTCTAAATTAAAATTATGAAATTAATTTTTTTCATTTGAAGAAGGATCTATATGGTCTAAAGAAGGCACCACGAGCAAGGTATGCTTGGATAGATTCATATGTCAGAAATATTCATTTTAGATGTGGAAATTTCAACAATAATATCTATGTAAATATTTTAAGAACCATTTTATGGTTTTTATATATGTGTATGATATTATTTTTTGGTGTAATTAAGTATAAATCCATGTAAGGGTTTTCTAATAACATGAAATCAGAATTTGAAATAATATTGATTGGTAAAATAACATATTTTATGGGGTTATAGGTGATAAAAAAATAAGAAATACACATTCATGTCTCAAAAATATTATATAAGAGGGATACTGAATAATTTTAATATGCATTATTTCAAATGAATTTTAACATTGATTATGATTGGAACAAATATTGGGAAGTATGAGGATGGGAAACTAGTGGATCCCACCTTTTATTAAAGAATAATTTACATATTAATTTATTTGACTATAAATTGGTTAGAAACCATCTTTCCAAAATCTTTAGTGGATCATTTCCAGAGTAATCCAAAGAAAGTGAATCTCACAATATTTAAATGAACCATGAGTTATATCGAAGGTAATCACAATTTGGGATTGATCTTTGATACTATAAAGGATTATGAATTATAATTATTTTTCAATATTAATTAGTCTGGTGATGTAATGGATTGAAAATCCATGAGTGATGGTGCATTATTCTTTTCCAAAAAATCTATGGGATGGTTGAGAAAGAAGTAGGAATGTATAAAACTATATTTAGTGGAAGTAGAGTATATCTCAGTAACTAATCCATCCCCTATAATATTGTGGGTAAAGAAACAATTATAAGATATTTTTGATGAGTTAAAGTGGGTAATGGTGATTTTCTATGATTATAAGAGTCAGATTTATATCAAGAAAAATATAGTACAAATCTAATTAACTAAAAATATTAAGATCATGCATCACTTCATTAAATAAATATTATTGAAAGTAATGTTCACTATGAAACATATTGGAACTAAAGACCAAGTGGAAGAAAATAAAAATAATTCATTTTCAACACCATTATTTGGAAAACACCAGTTTAACCTTAGTGTTAAAAAACCTCCATCAACATGAGGAGGTTTGATTATTACTCCTCACCCTATACATTTAACCATTTATAACTTTTTATGGAGTGATGTAGAATTAATGGGGAGATATGATCCATGGGGTGTGTTATAGCATCCCGCCTTTTTATCACATAAACTTTCATTTCATTTTACAAAACCGAGGATCTTTAAGGTTTAGTGTCTTGGAAACCAGGAACATAATAAATGAAACAAAAAAAACATTCTTCTTAAACACTTGAAAGGCTTCTCCTCAAGTTCATCCTAGGTTCATTACTGCATCTCATAACCTGGGGACATACATCAAAAGAAAGGGTGAGCAGAAGGCCCAGTAAGAGAAACCAGAGAAACATTTTACATGTGAACATGAGATACTTCAATAAGGTCATGAAAATAACATTAAGGCATGAGAATGAAATCATGAGATACATCATAATAAAAATAACATTTTTTTATAACTTGAAGATGTGGATACAACATTTAATATTGACAATCGTTTCATTTCACCAAGGTCCATCCCCAAGGTGTCGTTAAAATTACCAAGGTTATTCACCAAGGCGTCGTTAAAATGGTCATCTCTAGAGATTAAGTCTTTACCCAATGCATTGGAGCGCTATCAGGGCGCACCCTTAAATTTGTCTTTATTATCATGTGAGCCACATATATCATCATCAAACATTTCATAAATAACCCATATAACATAAAATAAATGGGTTTCATTTCATAATCATAACATTTTAAAAACTGCTTTAAAGACATGATCTTTACGTCACTTTAAACCCACGGAAAGGGAAAGAGGGTTTCATTTATGTAATTCCTAGAATTTAAAATAGAAAATTTTGATATATATGTAAATACCCCTGTAGAAATAAGAGCTTTGAGTATTCACTTTATAACATAAAATAATTTTTAGAAAAGAGAGATAGGCATTTTGAGACGAAAATTCTGCAGCATAACGGCTATGTTACAAGGTTTTAGAAAACATTGAGAAGAGAGGGGACATGGGTCAAACATTCATAAATGACCCATCAAACCGTAGAGGGACAAAATATAAGGGATTTAAGAACATGGTAATGAAATTTGAAAATATACCATATGAAAGGAAGAAAAAAAAAGATTTCTCTTGTGAGAATTCAGCAGCCTAACGGCGTCACTTAAACTTCAACAAAATTGAATTGACAAGGTCAAATAGGGTCTCTCATCATATGAACATAAGAGTCCAGTATGATAGATATAGAGGTCATACCCCAACATAACAAAAAGGAACAAGAAGGAATTGACATGAAAGTAGAACTTCAAAACGAGAAGGGTGAAGAACCACTTAAAAAATTCGGCAGCCTAACGGCGCCACTTAAACTTCAACAAAATACTGAATTGAAGAGATCAAATGGGGTCTCTCATCATATGAACATAAGAGTCCAGTATGATAGATATAGAGATCATACCCCAACATAACAAAAAGGAACTTGAAAGAATTTACATGAAAGTAGAACTTCAAAACGAGAAGGGTGAAGAACCACTTAAAAATTCGGCAGCCTAACGGCGCCACTTAAAACTTCAAAATACTGAATTGAAGCGATCAAATGGGGTCTCTCATCATATGATCATAAAATATCAGTATGATAAATTTATAGATCATACCCCAACATAACAAAAAGTAACTTGAAATACTTTACATGAAAATAGATCTTGAAAAATGAGAAGGGAGAAAGAATCCGTTACAAAAATTTCGGCAGCCTAACGGCGCCACTTAAAACTTCATAAAACGAAATAATGAGAGTAAGAGGGGATCTCCCATTATTTTAACATGAAAAGGGCAGTAAGAGGAGTATAAAAGAACATCCTCCAACATAAGAACATGGAGCATAAAAGGAATGACATAAAAGAGATTACTTGAAATGAAAGAGAGAGGTCAGATCCCTTACCTTAAAATATAACTCTTAAACCTCAATGGTTGGGACCTTGAGGGCTTGGGGGCACCTTGGGAGGACTCCTTGGGAGGTAATGAGACCAGAACTTCGTTGGGGAAGAGTGGGGAGTCGAATTGATGATAGGAGGGCTTGGTATTTATAGGGAAAGTGAGGGGACAAGGCATTAATGGCCAAGGGACACCTCACATGTGCTTTTCTCAAACCCATGTGCTCTCCCTTGGCATTTACCATGGATTTAGGCCAAATGGGGCCCCCACAACAATAATTCATCCCCCTTGGCCGGCCAACCCTTAAAATATCTCATGACATCATCATGACACAGCTATGATGTCATTAAACATACCGAAACCCTACAACTACATTTTTACTATTCACTGAAAAATTCATCTTTCTCAGAAAAATCCCAAAATTTCACCTTAACTAAATATCAATGCTCTGATTTCAAAAATGAACTCCATTTTATAAAAATAATTTTCTAAGTATTTTTAAATTTATTTTTAAATAAAAACACTATTCACCGAAAATTCATTTTTTCAGAAAAAACCCCAAAAATTACCATAACATAATATCGATGCTCCGAGTTCAAAAATAAAGTCCTTTTTACAAAAATAATTTTCTAATTATTTTTAATTAAATTTTTAATTAAAAAACACTATTCACCCGAAAAAACTAATACTTGAATAATAATTTATGAAACCGTTATTTAACCATTTTATTGAATCACATTACTTAATCAAGGTGCCTAGATTATTTTAAAACTTACTTTAAGTGAGATTACTAATCAATTTGGTCATATTACTAATCCTAATAATAAAATCACTATTCATAATTTACTATTCATCAAAAATCAAGTTGATCTTATTAGACTCTAAATTTCGTACTGGACATAATTGTAGAAGACCATTTTTTGAGAATCATTACACATTTTAAATTATTTAAGGTTTACACAAACATTTTTTTTTAAAATATCCTTTTGAAAATTCATTTAAAATATGCATACTATTTTTATCCAGTCATTTGAAAATTCATAAACATCATCATAATAAGAAATCCCAATTTTTATTTAAAACAAGGATTACACAAGGAAGTTATGGTCTCATTACATAGCCCCTTATAATACCAGCATAGGACCTAAGAGTAAGGTGTGCTAGGGTGATAGAATCTTGGGGCGGCTCAGTCAACATTGCCCGAGTGGTAATTTCTATCAGTTTGAACTTCTCGCGAAGACGATTCCGTTCTAGCTTCACATGATGAAGTTCAGCTTGGATTTGGTCCAGAGCAAAGCCCAATGGTGCTACCTCCTTCCCAAGCTCTGTTAGATGGGCTTCGATCGGTCCAAGACTACTAGGTGAGGCCATCAAATCTTCTTTCTATAATAGTTAACCAAGATTACTTATATTTGGAGACAATAATTAAAAAATTTTGTTCACAGTGGTCATATTGACCGATGGTCATATAAAAGTCAAAACCCACTGGTCTCATTTTAATTATAATCATGTTTATCAAATAAAAAAAATTTGTTGAGTATAAAAATAAAATAAAATAACACATGAAATTAGGGAACAAGATTTATTCAAAATTTCGGGGCGTTACAATCTTCCCCCCTTAAGAAATTGCGTCCTCGCAATTTTTAAAATTGGGTTTTGAAATTTCATTTAAAGTCCCACATCGGAAAAAGAGTCAGTAACACCATTACTTTAAAAGAAAGAAAAGGAAGTACAAAGGCCACCCGAGTTTACTCATACCACGATTCCATGTAGGAAATATGGACATGGAGGAGAAAACAAAGGGTAACTTTATTAAAGGAGAGTGATAGAAAACATGATTAGGGGAAGTTAACCACCAGAAAATCCCAAAATTATGATGTGTGTAAGCGGTCTTTGATTACCTAGTAGGAAACGTAAACCAACAACGTTTTTGTTTTACGTTCCTTTTAATAACTTTGAAGAATTCATTTACTACATAGAACAAAAACATAAGGAAATATATCTACCTTCATGTAGAGTTTCATACATTAATAAGTTTCTACCAAAACTAATCTTTTCTCCAAACGATGATCATTCAAAACTACTTGGTCTCATCAAAACACAAGAATCATCATCTTGAGAATCACATGATCCACAAAATATCAACTATCTATTTCTTCTATCTTTAAACATTATCCCAAAAATAGAATGGGTAAGGTAAAACAAATCTTCAAAAATAATCCCATAGAAATGGAAACTACTTTTAAATCTTCAAAGTTCCATGGTACTACCCAATGTTCATCATAGACCATTCCGTAAATAATGGTCCTTAAGATTCCTAAAAATAAACCAAACTAAGATTGAAACCCAAATACAAGAAGGACTTGATAACATAGTCTTCCAAAATAAACTTCATTGTTTATCTCCAAACAACATCAACCACTCCTAACATCTTATAACAAAAGTAGCTAACCTAAACATATTTTACCCAAGATAGGTTAATCATTCCCGTAAGTAACCTAAATTAATATAAGGCCACCTTAAATTCATTGATTCTTCAAAATATAAGTCAACCTTACTCCTCAATGAAGACACCGTAGTAATCTATTTACCTTGATCATATATGGTCCTCAAAATAGTGAACGTCTTCCAAAATAATAATCATCTTTTAATCCACTAATCATCTCTGTCGTATTAATACGGCAATCGTAGCATTTCCTATCACATTGGTTGTTGGGACATGTTCTTCCATTTCCCACCATTAACTAAGAAAAGAAGCTATAGTTAGTGGCTTAAATACTTAGCCAATAATCATGAAAAGAAACTTAAAGCATCTAAGGATAACATGTAGAAGTAAAGTACACCCTAACTTGTGATCCCCTAGGTTCCCTTCTAGGTTATCCATGATCATATATTCTTATGTGAATCTTTATTTTATTTTATCTTTGTTCCTTTAACAATGGTTCATACTAAGCTTATGAATTTACCAAAGCATATCCCCCGGGAGTGTCGTAACCAAGAGTGCAGCAAGGCCCGTTGTCGTGTACCAGTTCCCGTTCGAGTCTAGCTCAAAGCGGTGTTTTCGGGTTTTACCCCTATTTACATCTGTGCCAGAGCCACCTCTACCTGCTCGTATCCAGACAGGGATGTATTTTCTTGGAAACCCTTTACTCAATACTCACCAAAATACTAGGAAGATTTCCTATATTTAAACTTTTTTATAGGGTTCTTCCTAAAGTTTTCATATCCTAATTTCTACAAATAACTAAACCATCCTTTGATACCAACTATAGCATCCCGCCTTTTTATCACATAAACTTTCATTTCATTTTACAAAACCGAGGATCTTTAAGGTTTAGTGTCTTGGAAACCAGGAACATAATAAATGAAACAAAAAAAAAACATTCTTCTTAAAAACTTTAAAGGCTTCTCCTCAAGTTCATCCTAAGTTCATTACTGCATCTCATAACCTGGGGACATACATCAAAAGAAAGGGTGAGCAGAAGGCCCAGTAAGAGAAACCAGAGAAACATTTTACATGTGAACATGAGATACTTCAATAAGGTCATGAAAATAACATTAAGGCATGAGAATGAAATCATGAGATACATCATAATAAAAATAACATTTTTTTATAACTTGAAGATGTGGCTACAACATTTAATATTGACAATCGTTTCATTTCACCAAGGTCCATCCCCAAGGTGTCGTTAAAATTACCAAGGTTATTCACCAAGGCGTCGTTAAAATGGTCATCTATAGAGATTAAGTCTTTACCCAATGCATTGGAGCGCTATCAGGGCGCACCCTTAAATTTGTCTTTATTATCATGTGAGCCACATATATCATCATCAAACATTTCATAAATAACCCATATAACATAAAATAAATGGGTTTCATTTCATAATCATAACATTTTAAAAACTGCTTTAAAGACATGATCTTTACGTCACTTTAAACCCACGGAAAGGGAAAGAGGGTTTCATTTATGTAATTACCAGAATTTAAAATAGAACATTTTGATATATATGTAAATACCCCTGTAGAAATAAGAGCTTTGAGTATTCACTTTATAACATAAAATAATTTTTAGAAAAGAGAGATAGGCATTTTGAGACGAAAATTCTGCAGCATAACGGCTATGTTACAAGGTTTTAGAAAACATTGAGAAGAGAGGGGACATGGGTCAAACATTCATAAATGACCCATCAAACCGTAGAGGGACAAAATATAAGGGATTTAAGAACATGGTAATGAAATTTGAAAATATACCATATGAAAGGAAGAAAAAAAAGATTTCTCTTGTGAGAATTCAGCAGCCTAACAGCGTCACTTAAACTTCAACAAAATTGAATTGACAAGGTCAAATAGGGTCTCTCATCATATGAACATAAGAGTCAATTATGATAGATATAGAGGTCATACCCCAACATAACAAAAAGGAACTTGAAAGAATTGACATGAAAGTAGAACTTCAAAACGAGAAGGGTGAAGAACCACTTAAAAAATTCGGCAGCCTAACGGCGCCACTTAAACTTCAACAAAATACTGAATTGAAGAGATCAAATGGGGTCTCTCATCATATGAACATAAGAGTACAGTATTATAGATATAGAGATCATACCCCAACATAACAAAAAGGAACTTGAAAGAATTTACATGAAAGTAGAACTTCAAAACGAGAAGGGTGAAGAACCACTTAAAAATTCGGCAGCCTAACGGCGCCACTTAAAACTTCAAAATACTGAATTGAAGCGATCAAATGGGGTCTCTCATCATATGATAATAAAATATCAGTATGATAAATTTAGAGATCATACCCCAACATAACAAAAATGAACTTGAAATACTTTACATGAAAATAGATCTTGAAAAATGAGAAGGGAGAAAGAATCCGTTACAAAAATTTCGGCAGCCTAACGGCGCCACTTAAAACTTCATAAAACGAAATAATGAGAGTAAGAGGGGATCTCCCATTATTTTAACATGAAAAGGGCAGTAAGATGAGTATAAAAGAACATCCTCCAACATAAGAACATGGAGCATAAAAGGAATGACATAAAAGAGATTACTTGAAATGAAAGAGAGAGGTCGGATCCCTTACCTTAAAATATAACTCTTAAACCTCAATGGTTGGGACCTTGAGGGCTTGGGGGCACCTTGGGAGGACTCCTTGGGAGGTAATGAGACCATAACTTCGTTGGGGAAGAGTGGGGAGTCGAATTGATGAGAGGAGGGCTTGGTATTGATAGGGAAAGTGAGGGGACAAGGCATTAATGGCCAAGGGACACCTCACATGTGCTTTTCTCAAACCCATGTGCTCTCCCTTGGCATTTACCATGGAGTTAGGCCAAATGGGGCCCCCACAACAATAATTCATCCCCCTTGGCCGGCCAACCCTTAAAATATCTCATGACATCATCATGACACAGCTATGATGTCATTAAACATACCGAAACCCTAAAACTGCATTTTTACTATTCACTGAAAAATTCATCTTTCTCAGAAAAATCCCAAAATTTCACCTTAACTAAATATCAATGCTCTGATTTCAAAAATGAACTCCATTTTATAAAAATAATTTTCTAAGTATTTTTAAATTTATTTTTAAATAAAAACACTATTCACCGAAAATTCATTTTTTCAGAAAAAACCCCAAAAATTACCATAACATAATATCGATGCTCCGAGTTCAAAAATAAAGTCCTTTTTACAAAAATAATCTTCTAATTATTTGTAATTAAATTTTTAATTAAAAAACACTATTCACCCGAAAAAACTAATACTTGAATAATAATTTATGAAACCGTTATTTAACCATTTTATTGAATCACATTACTTAATCAAGGTGCCTAGATTATTTTAAAACTTTCTTTAAGTGAGATTACTAATCAATTTGGTCATATTACTAATCCTAATAATAAAATCACTATTCATAATTTACTATTCATCAAAAATCAAGTTGATCTTATTAGACTCTAAATTTCGTACTGGACATAATTGTAGAAGACCATTTTTTGAGAATCATTACACATTTTAAATTATTTAAGGTTTACACAAACATTTTTTTTTAAAATATCCTTTTGAAAATTCATTAAAAATATGCATACTATTTTTATCCAGTCATTTGAAAATTCATAAACATCATCATAATAAGAAATCCCAATTTTTATTTAAAACAAGGATTACACAAGGAAGTTATGGTCTCATTACATAGCCCCTTATAATACCAGCATAGGACCTAAGAGTAAGGTGTGCTAGGGTGATAGAATCTTGGGGCGGCTCAGTCAACATTGACCGAGTGGTAATTTCTATCAGTTTGAACTTCTCGCGAAGACGATTCTGTTCTAGCTTCACATGATGAAGTTCAGCTTGGATTTGGTCCAGAGCAAAGCCCAATGGTGCTACCTCCTTCCCAAGCTCTGTTAGATGGGCTTCGATCGGTCCAAGACTACTAGGCGAGGCCATCAAATCTTCTTTCTATAATAGTTAACCAAGATTACTTATATTTGGAGACAATAATCAAAACATTTTGTTCACAGTGGTCATATTGACCGATGGTCATATAACAGTCAAAACCCACTGGTCTCATTTTAATTATAATCATGTTTATCAAATAAAAAAAATTTGTTGAGTATAAAAATAAAATAAAATAACACATGAAATTAGGGAACAAGATTTATTCAAAATTTCGGGCCGTTACATGTGTTGTGTTGAAAGCATATCATATTAAAACTTATGTTAGGATATATTTTCAAAGTTGTAGAAATGATGGTGAAATTAGATGGAATCATATTAATACATTAGATTTTGGTTTTTTCCATGAAGTGGTGTCAGTGCTGGGACACTCTAATTGAGGGAGAGTTCATGGTATGAAAACAAGGGGAGCTATGGAAAGACACAAGGCATGTGATTTTATCTTGAACAATTGTTTTCTATATCAATAATTACTCAAATATAATTATATTGGTAGATAAGTTATTCTAATGATATTTAATGTCTTTTTAGTATTTAATTTCAATTTGTATTGACAATAAACCTAAGGGGGGGGGGACTGTTAGAACCAAGATTTTCTTGACTAGTGTTTCATGTTATTCATGTGTTTATTGATGGTTAATTTAGGGGTTTGTCAACAGAGTTTGAATACAATGAAATATGGTTTTTTATAAAATATATATATAGTGGAATAATTAGATATTATTTTTCAATGATGTTGTCTTATAGTGGTTGCTAAATTTTTTACTGAGAAAAAATAGTGGGTTTATAGAATTTTCATGAATGTTTGACGGTAAAAGAAAATTTTATCATGTAGATGAGTACTTAAACCATGCAGGAGAATATATATCCCATATAGGAGATTAAGCGGACCACATAAGTAGTACAAAGATCATATAAATAGTTTTTTGGAATGGGTTCCCTTGAATTGAATATATGTATCCTAACTGTATATGGAGTCTGTGATTGTGAGCACACCACACAATCTCAAAACAGTGATTTTGTGGGTGGATACTAAAGTAGTACATGATTTTCATGGTAGTTTTTCCATGTTATAGTGATGTTTGATGGAAAACTATGAAATAAAGAACATAGTTCACAAGGTATTCGATAGTGGATATGGGAGTTCATAGTTGGTGTATTCTTTATGAGGGGGTTTAATGTAATTTCAATGGTCAATATATTTTTTAGAGAAGTTTATTTAAAAATATCCCTCTAAATCATTTATTGGTTATTGATAATAACTAATAATATATATATATTACTTATATGATTGGTGAATGAAAGAATAATTTTTGAATTAGGATTCACATAGTGAGTATATGAGGATCAATTTACAAAGTTGGTTTGTAAGGTCTAGTTTGAAAAGGTAGTTCATAGAGAAATTTTATGATGGAGGTCCATGGAGGATGAGTCTATGAGGATAGTTTATGGGGAAAGGAAGCTCATAAGTGGGATATATAAATCATATTATGTAGTCCTTAAAGGAAATTAAATTTTCTATAAGGTTTCTACACAGAAAACAAAGTCTTATGTGGTTATATTGCGTAACATAAAAAAGTTAGTTTTTTTGGGATTGTAAATTGCATTGAAGAATCCAACATATGATTTAATAATGATAATAAAACCGTACACTCTTGAAAATGTGGAAATGAACTTTAAGCAATTAAATTGTATAATCCTTCATCTAGAGTAGTGGAACAAATAGACTTGATGACAGTGATTTGAGGGAGGTAATGTGTTTTCCTTTAATTCATTTTAAAGGTAGTGCATCTAGCATGGAGTGAACATAGAAAAACTATTCCGATCCATAAAATATAGGAAAAATTTGTGGATTATGTTAAAACTAACATAGAATTAGAATATGATCCTTCTACTATCCCTTAGTGGTGAATGATGTAAAATTGTTTTTTCCTTATTTAAAATTTTCATTTTTGTGTTTGGTGAATGTGCATTACAACCGGGTCGGTTAATGAGTCCCTACCAATATAGATAAAATATCCATTCTAATAAAAACAAAATGTTGACACCTTGATTCACCCTTCCCATCTTAGGGAGTCTTTACATTCCACATAGATACAGTAACTCAAGCCAAGATGAGGATTGATGAGTTATTTCCCCTAGGGTCTTGGTTGGTTCATCACCACTTGATTAACCAACTAGAAGATAAATCTCATGACCATTTCATGACTTTAGTTTATTTTATAAGCTAGTGAGTATTTATTTATTTTTTTGATAAATGGTTTATTTGGATAGTTATACATAA
Source organism: Viscum album (assembly GCA_963277665.1). Classification (NCBI taxonomy): domain Eukaryota; kingdom Viridiplantae; phylum Streptophyta; class Magnoliopsida; order Santalales; family Viscaceae; genus Viscum; species Viscum album. The sequence goes on from OY728154.1 coordinate 69,856,542, forward strand.
TCAAATACTATAAATAAATTAACATGAATACACAGATAAATAAAATAATGCGTATAAGATATATTTTATATGTTATAATTTTTATTAATATAATTTCTCACATAAAGTGATTTTCAAGTATACAAAGGATAAAATTTAATATATTATACAAGAACATTTAATACATAAATGTTTTTATTAGATATGGTTAATTATTTATATAAGTTTCACATAAAATTAACAAGCACATGAAGGATAAAATAAAGGAAATTTACTTATAAATTAATAAAATCATTCAAATTAAAATATTAAGTCATAAAAAATCCTTTCATTATTTGAGTTAGAATGAAAACATATTTAAAAGTATAGATCTATCCGTTGAAAGGGTACTTTAAATTAGCATTGATTTCTTCCATAACCATGTTATAATTAAGAGTAGTTATATAGAAAAACATAGTGTAACGTGAAGGAAAGAGTAAATACAATTACAAAATATTAGGATTAGAGAGTTATCAGATCACATGTTTTCGTGTTAATGAAGTCATAAATAATAAATCCTACCTTAATACCATTTAATAACTTGAAATGTCCTTTATCTGGGTTATGAGGAGGAAAATATAGATCCTTTAAACTATAATATCCTAGAAACTATATTGCGTTTAAAAGTATCAAAAATATTTTTAAACTTAGTGGAAGTAACATAGGTACCCAAAACCAAGATCAAACAAGACAGATAAGTAAAATCACATGTAAACTGTAAATTAAGGTATTATTATATATAACTTACACCATTGATCATAATACCAATAATCTTTATCCATTAATGATGAAGATCACTATAGAGTTATCCAAATGAAATTCATCCTTTAGAGGTATCCATGGTGTTTGTTAACTCACTCATCATATGAGTGGGATTCTTCTTTTCAATATGGTGTGCTAGTGTCTCACTGATTAAAGGATAAAGAATAAGAGAGTTTTAGGATGAGGAAATTTTGTTCAAGAATGAATGAGTGATATATCACACCACCATTACATGGTATTATATTACTTTATAAATCCCTCAAGGATGTTTCTTGATTGAACTTTCATTTACTTATGGATTACAATGATTGAGTAAATGTCATTATTATGTTCATGTATTCATTGCATGAATGTATTTACTTACCCAATGTTTCATATCATGAAATAGTTAGTGATAATATACAACGATAAATACCTTATTAGATAACAACAATTATCATTCTCATACTTATAAATCGTAGTTTTAAAGTCTATAATATCATACAATTACACTGAAATATGATATAGGCTATAAATCTTTATGATTATCCAGAGGAAAAAGATTGATAACATGATTAATTATATCATTACTCATAAAAAAATGAATCATATAAATAATTGATTTAGGGAATATCTCCTTAAATCCCACACTTGTATTAAATCCTTATATATTTTGTGTTATTTCACCTTATATTATATCATATATACTTACTTGAGAAAACCATAACCAAAACTATTTTTAATATCTTATAGTTTTTTTGATGTTATCATTAACATCACTATAATTCAGATCATATGATACACCTTGTGAATAAACTTCAAAAAATCTTTTAGATTAACTCTAAAACACATTTAATGTAATTGTCTTAGTCCAACTCAAACCCCACTAAATATGAAATTCCCAAATAAATTATATTGTATTCGTTGTTAATAAGGTTATGAAAAATAAAAGTCAAAGTTTATGGGATGATGTTGAGTGATTATAAATAATTAATGAAGGAACTTCTCGGGTGAATTGAAAATAGAAGTTATAAATTGAGAAGAGATCCTTTAGTTAACGTTTTGATGTTATTTGAGTGATGCATTCTTGAGAATATAAGTTGTTTTGAATTATGTAATACTTTTTGTTACAGTCCCATAAGACTTTAGTTGGATAGAAATTTAAAATGGAAAATTGTGAAAGAGTTTTAAGAATATAATTTATGAATTTGAGTGGGCATTAGATATTTTTAGGAACCCACATAAAAATTTTATACTCTATGTATATGATTATATTGGGTCATAATTTAAGGTTGCTACTTGATATCCTACTTGGATAAATTCATCCAAATTTTATTAATCACGACTTTTAATGTGATATTAAAGTTAAATAAACGTGTTTCAAAGTGAATATTGACTAAAAAAAATTTTAGGAGCTCTACAATGGGGATATTTAAGGCATAAAATTATTTAAGTTGAATTGATGATGTTTGGAATTATCTATTCAGCATTGGAGTTGAAAATTGGTTAGGTAGTCCATACAAAAGTTATTTTTCTCATAAAACATATTATTTTCCAAATAAAAGATGTTCAAAATCTTATGTATGAAGTGGCTTAAATTTAAATTTATAATTTCATAAAGGATATTTGTAAATGTAAAATTTAACTTTATAAAGGTTGTTCATAGACTACAAAAATACAATCTACATTTATGTTAGAGATATCTTGTATCATGTAAAGGTAAATAGTAGACTATATAAAGGTTATCTCATAAGAAAAAGACCTGCATAAGGGTCATATATCAACTATTTAATGGTAATTTAAACTTAGATAAAGGTTATATGTTGATTTTATAATGGTAATATACATCTTTGTAAATATCATTTAGTATGCATCAGTTTTTAGAATATTTACTTTCCATAATTTATATTCTGATATTCTGTGAATTAATAATTCAATGCATTAATAATTATTCATGGATTAAACATCATGGTCATTCACATGGATCATGATTCAAGATAAGGTTAAAGTATGCCCAATTGAGAGAAATGTTACAAGTTAATATGAGTTACATGTCTTAAGGGGGAGATTCCATGCCATGGTTTTATGCACATATTGAAATTTCATGAAATAATATAAATGATAATTCTATAGAGTTTTAATGATAGGAATATCCAAAGTCTTTAGGAGAATTAAATGAGTATGTTTACTAAGATATTGAGAGTGAATTATAACTTAAAATATGATGTAGTTTGATTGAGAAGATTTATTTACAACAAGAAGATGAATAGTTTCCATATTTTTATATAGAAATAATATTAATAATACTGTTAATATAAAAATTGATAGAAAAAAGAATAAAAATTTGAGATAGATCATGATTTTTTAAATAATTTATAAGTTTAGTGAAACTCGATACCCTATAGTATTGATGGAAGAAAAAAGTGAATAAATCTATGAGAAATTAAAAAAGAAGAAGTCTTATTGTACTTGAGTATTCAAGTTAAAGAAAATAAATAATTCAAGTAAAGAAATTGAATTTGAGAAATTCATACAATCATGTTCTAAAGAATACCTAAACATAAAAAACTTGAATGTGTACATGGGTAAAATAGTTAATCCAGTTTATTCATGGAGTAATATCATTATCAAGTGTAATAGAATAATACTGGAGTTAAAAGAGATATTTATTTGATTGGATCATATTTATATAGAATATTTATTTCTTTTATTATTACATTTTATGTTGAAAGAAAGTGAGATTATATATTGATTGGATTGGTAAAATCCATGGTTGTAACAACGTGGGATTATATCAGAAAGATCTATGATTAGGGGGACTAACCAATCTTAATAAAGAGTACTCTTTTTTATCTTAACCTTGTAAATCTAGTGTGTTGTGCTTAATTTATATTATGGTACATAATAGGTGAGGTCGAGATAATATATTAAGTTGTTCAAGACCTTAAAAACTCCAAGTTGTTGAGTTAACAATATGAATTTGTAAAATGAGACCACTGATTCACCACCCCTCCAGTAGTCAAAATTGATAGGTGCATCAAAAGTGCTATATGAGTTAATTCAGGTCCCCTCTAATAGGATTAAAGTTTTACCTATTTTTTAAATAACCATAAATTATCTTAGGATTTAAGTACGATTTTTAGATTTCCCCTATGGAGAATAATCAATAAACACCACTAACTGAAGGTACTCAGAGTGGTAAAAGTTTTAACAATTCTGTTGATTGTGTTTCTTTGAGTAAATCTAGTTCAATATTTTATGATATTATATTAACAAATCAATTAGTGATATTCATTTGGAAATTAAATATCATTTATTGAAAGTCCCCATGGAAGTTATTAGTCGCATAATTAATATTATCAAGGAACTAATTAACAACAAAACATATCTAGAGAAATATTTTAAAGAAACAGAGAACTACTTTAGTTATAAGACTCAAAAGTAAATTTATTTTATATTCCTTATTTAAGAAAATTATTAATTGATATCTCTTAAAAAAATAATAATTTCCATAGTTGAAGAAGACTAAAAAAGGTTTTTTTTGAGAAATTGGTTTCTAAAATTATATTTTTGGAATTCATCCATAATCTTTAAAAGTTATATAAAACCCCCATAAATGTTAAATATGTTTAATTAGTGGATTAATAAAAAAAGAAAAAAAAATAAATTGATATCCTATTATAAGAATCAAGAAAATTACATGAAGAACAAATAACAAAGACAGAAGAGGAATAACAAGATATACAATGATCTGTTTAGGATAATAATAACACCCTTAAAAAACTATATATAGATTGAGGTGAGATGAATGAATATAGAAAAAAAAACTAGAACTTGTGATATTTCTAATGAAATTAATGTTGTCACACAAACTTCTGTTGGGAGTTAGAGATCAGAGTAAAGTCACATTAGTTATGACAAGATCCTGATATCCTCCCTTGAATAGCTTATAACAAGCTCTTTAAGAAACAAAAAACTTTGTTCTAATGATTATATTTTCACTAATATTTTCACTTGTGTATGTATATCTTATAAAAAAAGAAAAAATGAGTGGATAAAAGTTCTTAAAAATATAATAATACAAAAAAATATGGATTCTGACATGTACAATAATTTACCCCAAGAAGCACCCAAGAAGTTAGCAATTCATATAAAAAATATAAAGGAATGAAATCTAGAAATATTTAATTCATAATAAATAGAAGGATATTTATTGGATATTATAGGTGTTTCTAGAAGTTAGGGCCTAAATAAATTAAACACATGGATCTAATTGAATCTTTATAAAACCAAATTTCATTTTGGAATCATCAAAATGAATGTTCCATGATGTGGATTATTTATTTAATCCATAAATGGATCATTGCAACTTCAAAACCTTGTTAGAATACTTTGGAGTCACAAATACTTTAGGTTGTGTCATATAAACATTTTATTAAAGGTTCCAATTAAGGAAGTTTGTTTTTAAATCCATTTTCCAAATCTCATAATCATGGAAGGACACAATGGAAAGTGGAATTATGATGGATTTCAACATTGAAACTAGTGAAAAGGTTTCATAATATTTAATTCCTTGATGTTGTTTAAACCCTTTTGAAACTAATCATGCCTTATAAGAATTGAATTGTCCTTCCATGCCTTGTTTTTTCTTGAATATCCATTTTCAATCAACAAGCTTTACATATACTAGATTATCTACCCAAATCTAAACATGGTTTTGGTATATAGAATACATTTTTGAATTCATGGACTCTTTCCACATGGAAATATTTGTGCCATTCACTACTTTCTTATAGGTTATAGGATCATTATTATCAACTAATAATGAGTCACCATCCTTAGTGACTAGAAAACTATACCATTCTAGTTCTTTATCCTGTATAGTACTCCTACAAATAAGTTGTGTATCTAGAGAAATTTATTCTTCCAAAGAGATTTGTGTAATTTTTTCCTCTATCAACTCTTTTTTATAAATATCTTGGATTTCATCAAAGTCCATCTAGCTCCAACTATCTATTTTAGAGATAATATACTCCTCATGAAATGTGGGACGTCTTTCAACCACAATATTTTGGTCTAAAAGATTGTATAGGTAGTATCCCTTTGTTTCTTTGGTATATTCTATAATGATACACTTTTTGTCTCAAGGTTCAAGCTTATTACCTAAAGAGGCTTCAAAATAATGCTTCACAACCCCACACATGTAAGTATAGAAACATGGGTTTCTTTCTATAACATAATTGGTAAGGTATACCATCTTTTGCATTAGTTATCACTTGGTTTAGTACATGTGATGTTGTTTGTAACATGTATCCCCAAAATTATAATGTAAGACTTGCACGAATCACCATTAATCTCACCATGTATAACAATTTTTGGTTCCTCTATTAACTTACACCATTCCATTGAGGCATATTAGGAGGAGTGAGTTTAGATAATATTCCAAAATCCCATAAATAATCAATGAAGTATTGATTAATATATTCTCCACCATGGTCTAAGTGTTTTTTATTAATATTCTTACCAATATGGTTCTCAACTTCATTCTTACATTCCTTTAATTTATCAAAAGAATATCACTTATACCTCATTAAGTAGACATATCCATATCTACAAAAATCATCAATAAAAATTATGAAGTATGAGTAGCCACAACTTTTTTAATATAAAAAGGTCTACACACTTCAGTATGAACTAATTAAATGATATCTTTATCCCTTTTACATTTCCTACTAAATGAGTCTTTGGTTAAATATACTTTTATACTTTCATGACATACACCAAATGGTTTTAGTTCAATATAATTTAAATATCCATCTTGATGTAATTTAGTCATTAATTTTTCATTTACATGACCTAGTCAATGATAAAAAATTGGGTGTGGTATGATTCATGTGAAGTAACATCATTATCAATATCCATTTCTTGTTTCATGTAATCCAACACAAAAATTAGATTATTTAAATGTTCATTACCATAAAAAATTCTATCTTTATAAAATAAGAAACATTTATTCCAAAATTTGAAAATAAACCCATTTATTTTTTTAGAAAAGGTTGATGGTAATTCACCCTTTTTTAATCTTTCTAAATATATATTTGGTTCAGGTATTTAAATACATATTTTAGTACTAAAATCTATGTCTAATACCCAATTTTTAGAATAGATAAATTTTACTTGATAATAAATTCATTAGAAGCTTCCCCTTTCTTGTTTGGATGGGTGCAGTTTTCATCGAGTGACCCTTCTTTCCACATGAGAAACAAAAAAAATCTTGTTCCCTTTCTTTCCCCTTGATCTTACACTTCTTATAAGGGTGTGAATAATATTTGGGATTAAATATATTCTCTTCCCTTTCAATTTGTTTCACCATAAGTACGGAAGTATTTTCACACTTCCTATCCATTTCTTCTTAGAGAAGGAGAGTAAGAATATCTACAAGAGGCTTACCAATGTTTTTTATATTAAATTTTTTAAAAAAATCTGGAGAATATATGAGGGATTTATTCCTGAATTAGGTTTTTTAGTTGTTCTTCTATAATTTCAAACCCTAGAAAGGCTAGGATTTCAATGTAGCCAATGAGCTTGACTTTGTGAGGCCCATTTGAAAAACCATCTCCAAGATTTATCTAAAAAGGTGCCTTGTAAATCTCAAACCATTCATATATCTCTCTCTCATGGTATATACCACATAGGTGCTCAATAATTCTCTACACACCCATGTTTTCATGAGACATCATGAGTTCACTATTCATGGATGAAAGCATAAAAAATTTAACATCCATAACATCATTCAATTATTTTTCATACACCATGAACTCTTTAATAATTACATTTTTAATATGTTGATCATGCATTGATTATTCTAGCACATAATATTTCCATTCACGGTTTAGTTTAACCCAATGGAATCTAAACCACTCATGGAATTCAATTCCAGTTATGAGGTTGTCTTTCTCCAAAATTGATCATAAGGATAGTGGGGGAGATGAAGTTTTCATTTTATTCTACAATTAATAGGATCATTGATAAAAAATATTTTTATTGAATATTTTATTGATAATAAATGATAAAATTTCCTCACATTGTGTTAAATATGTTTATTTATAAAATATTTGGGATTAGATCATTCATTTGAAAATTTGATGAAACTTCCAGTTTTACCCTTTAAAAATTAACAGTAGTATTTCAAACAAAAATAATTTAATTATCCTTATTTGAAATTAATATTTTTAAAATTTTTTCCTCACATAAGTTTATACAACTTTCATTTATGACATTTTAGCTAAATCATTCATTTGGTAGGTGATAATGGTCCAGAAAGTCAAAGTTGGGCTAGACTTGCTATATTGGACATGGGTTCTGTATTTGGGTTTAAAACTCTTCCTTCATGCTTGGATTATTCCCAAATTTTGAGAGGAGCTCTAGGAAGAATGTTATCACGAACCATCATTTGTAAAGGACAACTGATTCACGCATTTTTGTGGTCAAATGGGTGGTGAAAGTTGGAATAAAATATTTGGCCAAGATTCCTCATTCACACTTGAAACAACTTTGAACCTAGCCTCCACACCACTATATGAATTGATATTTTTCTCATTTGTTGGGTCTGGGACGTGAATTAAGATATTTAAGGCAGTAGATAATTGGTTTCACCCAAATTATCCATCCATTGTAAGAGGTTAGCTCTTGAAGCAAGGATCCCCTCATCAAAGCCTTCTTCTTTTCTTCGTGTTGTAATGTTTTAATTTATTTAATAAAATTCTTTTTCTTTTTTATTTATTCTATTTTCTTCTGTTTTGTTCAATTATCTTCTTATTTACTCATCCTATATGGGTTTTAATCAATATTGGAGATGATATTGGGTTCTACCCTTTCAATCCACTTCTTGTGCAAAACGTCTCCATGATGACCACACCGCCCATGGAAGAGTAGTTCTCTTAGTGATCGATCTATCTTCTACCCTATTCATTTAATTATTTTGAATCATTGATATGATGTAATTATCTTAATATGATCCATTAATTGATTTTTTAAATTATAGAAAATAATAAAGAAATTTAACAATTAACACAAAAACACACGAGGTCGAGTATTGTGTAAATTGGGAGAGCACAAACTTAATCAGTAAAACAAGACCACACAAGATAAATTTGTAGAGTTAAAATATAATCCCTAAGCTCATTTCATCCGTATTTTCCATAATGGAAATGTTCCTTAATTTAACAATAATCATAAGCTATACTTAGAACATCAATCAAAGTAGGGTATTGTGATTGCATGTTCCGAAGATAACATAAGGTTTAATTCTCTTCATATTTGTGGTAAAGTTAATTCTTGTAGGGTTTGGGGGTTAAAAAATTAGAGTATCATAATTAAGTGTATATTAATTTAAATTATAATGATTAATAAGTAAATGAATAGTTATAGTTAGATTTATTATGTCTTTTAAATATTGTCTAAAAAAACATCTTCTAGTTTTGTCTTTTTAATCGAAATTCATTTCAAAAATAAAAACAAAAATATTATACAATATTCTTCTAGAAAAATTCTTCTAGTTTTATGAATGGTAAAAACCCCACACATCCTTTCAAGTAGTGTTATTATTCCCTTTTATTTTATTTTTAAAATACCTTTAATAAGTTGTCAAATTTACTTCCTCCTTTGAGAGACGACCTTGGTCAGCCACTCTATTGCACCTAAGTACCCAACAAAAATCACTAATCATTTGAGGGATCCCACGATAGCTCCCTTAAATGATATTATTAGTACTTTGATTAGTTATAAATTATATTAAACGATTTTACTAAATCTCCCACTTTTTTGTTAAGTCCCAATATCCCTCAAAATTTAACTCAGAATGTCTAGTTAATTTAACATTCAAGTAGTAAGGATCAGCATTACTTGTCTTAATGATCCATAATTTTTCCATGAAAATCATAAGAAAGTAATTAGGTAAGAGATCTTGGAAACTATGTACTTGCATCTATTTTATCCATTAATTAGATTCCCCCATCTTGAAATCTTGACTTGTATTTCCTCAAAATGTTCCTCTAAATTTGTGTTGAATAGAATTTGTCTTTTAATCTCAATAAAATTTTGGTTAAGTCAACCCAAAAATTTCATGAGAACTCCCCGATAAAATTTGGTGTCCAGAATTTGTCCATGTACTACACTTAGTTCTATGGTTTCATTACCAATCATGTAATGTAATTATTATTCTTATTTAATATTAGGTTAAGGTATTTTAATTAATTTATGTTGATATTTTTTATTTCTTTATCCTTTACATGTCTTGTTAAAATTAAGTGGATGTTAAATAATTAATTAACCATGTTAGATAAAACAATTATGAATAATTAATTTATTTAATTTCCATCTTTTAGTGTTAATACACTCAATTATTTGACTGTGCTCCTGAATAAATAAAATAAATAATGCATATAAATAAATAAATAAATTAAATGACATGATCATGAGCTTACCTAACGGTTGATTTAATGAGTGGACATTTAATCAACCAATGACCTAGGGGAATAAATAAATTTTTTGGTCATTTCATGAGTTACAACATTCCACCAACATATATGTGTATCATTGAGTTATCATCATCATTGTTCCATATTTAACTGGCTCCACATGCCTTGATATGATCCATTAATTACAAGTATTTATTAATCACACACAGGTGAGGGGAATCAAAGAATTGGTTAAAGGGGATTAAATAAATCTCCTTAGACACACTGGTCCAACATAATAATGGAGGGAGTGATGAGTCACATGCCATTGTTTAATTTAGTATTATATATTTTAAAACTAATGAAATAAATTATATTAAATAAATGTCCACAAATACACAGGTCTTGGTCAAGCTCATGATTATTCATACAAGAAATGAATATAAAAAAAGTAACAAGATATCGTTAATTAATTTATTTGTTATTTATTATTAATATAAACATGCTTGAATTAATTAATTAATTAATTACCTTTTATCTTAATGATAATCCTAACTTAATTATAGATACCCATCGTTAATGCAATTCTTGGAAAATAAATGGTAGAACCAATAATGAAATATTTATTATAACAAAATAACTAAAAATTTTAAAATATTTAAAACCATTATTAAAATTTTAAACACACAATAGGTTTCAATAAATAAATTATGGTTTTAATGCTAAAATTTTAAATTTAATATAATTTAATTATAACATTAATTGGGAGACCAAATGGAATGTACAATACAGCTACACATCCTGTATCTCAGTTTCCATGTATCCAAGTCACATGCTTAGGGATTTTCTCTGTTAACTCGACTGGACTAAATGACATGTACATTCTGGATACACACCATGTATCCACTGGACATGTGCCAAGTTGACATAGTCAACACCCAGTGTGAAATAAATGTACCATGTATAATTAACTGCTAGACACATCTAGGTACAATGCACATGGGTATACGAAATGTAGTCTGGCTATATACTGTGCAACCCAGTTTTATCGGGAAAAGCTTTGACACTTCCTGATGGAATCTTCAGTCATTATTCATTTTTTCTTAAACTTTTAAGAAAATGAAACAGTTAAAGAACATTATTAATATATCAATAACATATTAATTTAAAATTTATTAAATAATGAATAACATAAAATGAATATCTTACCACAATTAAATATATCAAAAATCAAATAAAATTGGTAAATTTAAACCAAAAATTCATTTGATATAACTTGTTGGTTCCAATCATAGAAGAATCATGCATTAGTGGGTTATATATTACAAGTTATTTTAATAATCATTGCCCGAAACCATGAGTGAGGATATTTGACGTAAAATTTATAATTAATTTATTGAATATAAAAATAAATAAATACACGAGATTAAGAGTTTTGCTGATTATTATTGATTATATAAAAGTCCCTTTCAGATTTCCTTCATAGTGATATGAGTATCTGAGGATAGAATCCCTCCAGTGATGATTCATACATGCTCTAATGATCTTTGAGAAACACCACATGATCTTTGGGTTCTAGTGTGGAAAATTTAATGTTCCATGTTGTTCGTTCCTGGTCGATCATTCTTTATTCTTGAAACAATATCTCTTGATATTTTAATTCTTTAATGGAATTGAGGGGGAGTTGAGATATAATTATTTGTTCACATCAATTATTTATTCTCAAATTTTTCATACAATACACAATAGACATAATTTTCTATTTATAGGGATAATGTTTAGGTTAAAATATTATTTATTTTCATGAAGAATAAGAAATAACATTTAAAACATTTAATAAAACCCATACTATTTTGTAATAAAATTATTATTATTTTGTGGTGCGTGCCAAATTTTAAAAATTGATAAATAATATCTATTGTATTAAAAATAATTATTTATCACCAAAAACACTCTTGGTATGTCCCAACTCCTCAATATTTATTGAATACTATGATAAATCTATTTATTCATAAATAAATATTTCATTCACATACTGATGAATGAATATTTATTAAATATTCAATAAAATAAGTAAATAAATTATTATTCACATGACAGTGAATAAATATTTATTTAATTTATGTGATCGATAAAACTTGAATAAAATTATTCCTTGGTCTTGAGAATAATATTTATTCAATTAATTAATTTCAAATATAATTTTATCAAGATCAACAGAGACACTTAGTGTGTGACTCTCAAAGATTATTTCTCATTGGAATTAGTCAGACTCTCTTAAAGTCCAAGATCACTATCTATAATGGGTTAAGTCACCTAAAATAAATAACTTAATGGTGCAATTATGATAACCACAAAAAAATTATCACTATGTAATATAATCCCTTTGTCTCAATATATCATTAAGACGGTTGCACATCCATGTCACCAACCTATATACTTCATATAACTTTCTTTGACTATAAGAAATAAACACACTGTTACACCATGGACATGGAATTTTGGGTGATAGTTCTATTCCAATCATAGGGTTGAGATATAACCATTAATAAATAGTAAAGGGAACAAAATCCTTCCATGAATTATCCATTAATGAAATGTCACTCATGACTCACCCAATGTATCTAACATCTCTATAAACTATTATCATCATGGTTTATGAAATATATCTAAGTAAACAAGTTATAAAATGAATTAATAATAATATTGATGTCTAAAGACCATCAAACATGCTCAAAGATAGGAATACCTAATGACACCAAAACATGTAGAATTTGTACTAGCGGGTCTGTTCTCATAATCTACCATCTTTGATATTACCATGTGTGAACTTCATGTGAAGAAGACCCATCTTCTTACAAGTACTGGTATCTAATAGTATATGTACTATGTGTCCCATCATAGTACATTATCCAAAAACCAAAAATTATTTAAGAATATCATTATATAACATCAAGGTTCTCATCATAGTAGGGAACTGTTATGACCTTATCAAAGTAACTTATACTCTAGGATATTATTATATTATATTTAAGTATTACAACAAAAAATATTTAATAAGAAGTTTTATTAATATTCAATAAATCGAATATACATGTAATCAAAGTACATATAGTTGGTCCTAGGAAACAAACTCCAATAGTTGTGTCATATAGTCATATTCCTAAAGGTTCCCAGTTAGGAAATATATTTTAACATCCATCATAAAAATTTCATAGTCATGGTATTATTCTATATCAAGTAGAATTATTATGGATTTAAAAATGGAAACTAGAGAAAATTATTCATCATAGGTAATTCCTTGATTATTTTTAAACCATTTACCCACTATCCATTATTTACAGGATCTTAAATTTCTATATAAGTCATGTTTCCTCTTGAATACCCATTTAAATCCAATAGGGTTTACAACAACTGGTGGATGAACTAAACCCAAAATTGATTCTAGTATAAGGAATCCATTTCAGAATTTATATATTCTTTCAATCTTATACTTTTTATCTCTTTATTTCCTCTTCAAGGAATGAGGTTCATTATTTTCAAGCAATAACGATTAACTGTCTTCAGTTACTAGAAAATCATTTATCTTTAGTTATCTCACTTGTCTAGTAATCTTTTGAATTATTTTTGTTTCAAGAACTACTTATACAATGGGGACCTATGAAATCTTTTCTTATACCAACTTTTTTGTATATTGATCATCAACATTATTGAAGTAAATATTAATCCCAATATCCTTATTAGGGATGATTTCTCTCTCAAGAAATATATATTGGTTTGTGATAGTCACATTCTTTTCTAACTATTTTATAGGTAATATATAATTGTTTCTTTAGGATACCCTATAAAGATACACTTTTTTCCTAAGGTTCTAGTTTGTTTCTTGATATAGTCTAAAAAATGTATCTCAACCGTATACACATGTATGTGATAAAGTAGGTTTCTTTCCACTCTATAACTTTATTGTAATTCTATTTACTTCTTTTCTTGATACTTGGTTAAATGTTTATTACATTGTTTGTATTTTATATCCCTAAAATGATAATATAAGATCTGTAGGAATCATCATCAAACTTACCATGTCAAGAATGGTATGATTCCTAATTTAACTAACACCATTAAACATTGATGTGTAAAGTGGAGTGAGTAGAGAAAGAACCCAAAACTCTAGTAAAATGTTAATAAACTCTTGGTTAATATATTCACCACCTTAATAAGATAAACACCTATTTATCTTCTTTATATGTTTATTCTCTACTTCATTCTTGAATTCTTTGAATTTCTCAAAGGATGTGGATATATAAATCATCAAGTATATGTAGAAATATATACTCAAGTAATCAGTAATAGTTATAAAGTAATATTATCAACTTATAGATTCTACTGTAAATGGTCCACATACATTACTATGTACTAATCTTAGAAGCTCTATGGCCCTTTCATAGTGTCCATCGAATAGTGGTTTGGTTATTTTACCTTGTAAATAAAGATGACATATTTCAAGATGAAATATCTCAAAAGATTCTAAATAACCATCTTGATAGAGATTTATCTAATACTTCTAATTTACATGACCAAGATGGTTATTCCACAATAGAGTGTTATATGATTCTTGAAAACCTAATTTTATTTATCAATTACCAATACATGGTTTTCATAATTTAATACATAAATACAATTATCTAAACATGTCAAACCATGACATATGATGAATTTATAAAATAAATATATTTTATTTCCAAACATAGAAAAAAATCATCTATATCTAGGAATGATAAATAATATATATTTTTGGTAATATCCTGTATAAAAAAAATCTCTTAAAACCAATATCATTATCATTGTCAACAAAAGGTGGTTTTATCTAATGGTAGAGAAGCTAGCCTCACACCATTAACATCTAAAAAATATTACTCTCCCATTTAAATATTTATCAATATACTTGCTTCCTATATTAAGATATATATTTTAGCACCATAATATGTATCTAATACCCAATGTGTAATTACTGAAAGATTATACTCAATAAAAAACACATATTTATCTTCCCCTTTCTTCTACGCGTAGTTTCTTTTCTAGTGAACTTTCTTTCCACATTTATAGAATACTTTTTATTTTTCCTTTCCCATCCTTTGGATCTACCTCTTCTTAGAAGGATAATGCTTGGTATATTTAGACTTGTTATGTGTCTTGGGCCTCTTTTCATTGTTATTCCTTTAAGTAATGTGATTTTTTCATGCCCCATGTCCTAGTTCACTTAGAGAGTGAGAGTAAGAATCCCATAAATACTTTTCTAATTATTGTTCATGTTAGAATTAATAATATAATTGGATAATGACTTGGGTAGTGAGGAAATAATGAGATCTATGTGAATCATATATTATAATTTAATCCCCATGATGTATAAACATTTATTGTAGCTAATATTATTGAATATATGAGGACCAACCGACACCAACTCTCTAATATTTCATGTAAACAAAGAATTAGAGATCTTGTATCTCTCATGTATTTCCTTCAATTGATAGAGATCATAAAGGTGATACATCATGTTATATGTATCCATGTACTCATGTTTCTTTAGAAGATCATTATTTAGGGATGATAACATGAAAAATTTAACATCAAATGCATCATTTAAAGGTTCCTCCTAGAGAGGGAAATCTTCCTTACTAGCCTCTTTGGCAGGAGATTCCAGGATAGGGAAAACTATTACATATAATTTATTTTCATGATGTAGGATAACATTTAAGAACCCTTTCCATTCTTTAAAATTAGTGCCTATTAAATTATTATAATTATCAATCATAGATCAAAACAAAATGTTTTAAATCATATTTATTATAATTTCAATAAAAAAGTAGATCAATTTTTTTTTTTCAATTTATCAGATAAAAGTAGATAATAAATATTATATAATATTTATTAATATCACACTAGTTTATAAAAACCCAATATCCCACTCCAATATCTTTATAATATCACATTTCTTGGATATTATAGTGTAAATGACCCATATAAAATTTCTCATAACCCATATATGGGCCTGAAAAGTTATTTAAAGGGTTTTAGGTAGGCATAAAATTTCAACCTATAATAACTCACAATTATTTGATATGTCAAGTGGAATCCCTAATCCAAAAACCCTAAAATTATATTTCCTAAAAATTTTCTGCTTAGTTACACTAAGTCATGCTTTGTTAGTCAACCCTTGATTGGAACTAAGTCAATTAAACCCAAAACATTAGGTTGGGATTCCTTGATAATTGAAAGAACCACGACTTGGTCCAGTCGATCACTTTAAACTATGGTTCAATTTCAACTTATGTAGTAGAAGGCTATATTGACTTAATATATATAACTAATTTGTTTTTAACATTAGGTGTAGAATTTACTTTTTTATCTATATTAAATTCTTGTTAATATTAAGTGGATTTACATAAGTGATTAACCATGTATTAGAAAAAATTTATACATAATCTAATGTATTTTAGTTCTATCTTGAATGCTCATTAATTAATTAATTCATGTGATCAAGATTAAACATCCATGATGAAACTAATCATAAAATCTGATATAAATAAAATAATAAATTGGTATGATCATTATATTTTACTAATGGTCAGTTTATCTAGAATATGATTAACTAAACATTGACCTAGGTAGAAAACAACGAGCTGCGAAATGGTTCATGTTGCAACTTTCCACTTGTCCACCCATGTACCTCATTGATTGGTTTCACCTTGGATCCGAACTTAAACTGCCTCCAATTTCTTAGGAGATCCATTGATTACATAATATTTTATTCACTCGTAGGTGAGGGGAACCAAAATATTGGTTAATGGGTTTACATAAAAAGAACCATTGGCTCGCAGACCCCTACGCAATGAGAAGAGGGATGACACACAAACTATTAGTTTAATTTAATAATATATTAAAGGGAAAATAATCACAAAAAAGGTCTATTCTATACTCATGATCATCCATATACAAGAAATGAATTACAAATTTTATAAAAATAGTATTTAATTCTAATCATTCTCATTTAAAATAAATCCTGCTCAAATCCCGTGTTTATCTTATTTAATTAATCAATTATTTTATATTAATTTTCATATGAATTTTTCTTGAGATTATAATCCGTCCTAATTTTGAAATAATTAAATAATTTTATTTAAAATTAATTATGTAAAAAATATTTTCCTTGGAGGAAACACATGGATTACTCGTCCAAACTACCTAACATGTATTATATTTTTATATTGTTTACTCATGTGAAATATAGAATATACGAATTATCACATTATTTCATATTATTTACATATTCAAATAAATGAAACATAGAAACATGTTATTTACATATTGTGTTACGTTACAATGTGTATAGAGTAAAAATTGTATTATGACTTATACAAGATATGCAGTTTCAAACATTACAAAAAAATTAATTAGACATTTAATATATATATATATATATATATATAAAACCCATCACATAGAGTGTACATATTCAAATAAATTAAACATGGAACACATGATGATAATTTTTAAGTATTATAATAAATTAATTTTTAATTATGTGTATTTTTGTATTATACACTGCGTGTACAATCTAGTTACCCGACATGTATATTTCTCACCATCTATCTACAATATACACTTAGGGACTTGGTGTGTAATCGCATCATGGAAATTAACAGAGTACACAACATGTACATGGGATATATGTTATGTGGTCTTTGAGTTACAATGTCACCACTCATGTAGACCGTGTAAGAAAATATATGAACTATATTTGAATAAAGGACTACATGTATTGTATGACAGTTACACACCATGTAGTCCAGATAATTGTGCACTAAGATGGCCCAATAAACACATGGTGTATTTAGATACACACCTCATGTAAAAAATTCATTCAGATTAAATTGATGATTAATTATTTTATAAATTTACTTGGTGCATTGAACATGGGTACACGACATGTACCAACAGGATGCTTGACATATACTCTTGTGTTTTCGATATAGAAACCTTAGCAACTCTAGAGGTGTTATTTTAATTTTATTCATTTATAAGATTACTCTATTTTGATCATATTTTGACAAAAAAGAGGAATAATTGAAGATCTCATGATTTTTATTACAAAATGATTAAAAAATACTTGAAAAACAAATGATAAATACATAAATCAATAAATTATCATTAAATAATTATAAATAATTATGTGATACCTTTGATACCACATGAAAGTTTGGCTATAGTGGAAGCACCGAATGAGGTATTCCCAACTCAGATTTGTTTTTTTGTAATTGATGATCAATCTGAGATGTACATCCTTGATAGACACCATGACCTATGTAATTGAATATGGTAGAGTCTAGTCTTAATATGACAACTCATTCACATTCATATCTGTAACCTTATATATTTTAAGTATACTCTCACTATCATAAAAATTAGCAATTCATTTTTATTGTAATATAGTCATTCTAGAATAATATATTCATATATTAGGGATTTTAATATATTTAGTAAATATATGGTAATTAACTTAGATATAATTTTTGTTTTTAGTTGATATAAATTTGTAGTTTAAGATATATTTTAATAAATAGTTCACATTAAATAGATAAAAATGTGACATATATAATGATTTATATGATGTCGGTAGTCGATATGGTTGACATATGGTTAGCTGTTACATGTCTATTTTTAAAAAATGTCTGGAAAGGAATTACAGAATACTTGAAGTACATATAAGACTTCTAATCAATTATACTTTTAAAAACATCATGTCCTTGATGTGTATAAGGAAATGCTAGTCCATAACAAGATCTACTCAGACATTTAATGATTAAAGAATACTTAGTTATGAAATATTATGAAAATCCAAACCAAAGAATCATGTATATTTTACAAATTTTATTCATTTATTCACTGAAAATCCTTAAAATCGGGTAAACAAATCCCATTAAGGATATGAATTTACCTATATCTCATCTTTATAAGTTTTTAGGTGTTTTGGTTGAACTAACTATATAAATATTAATTGATTACCTTTATTTATAATTTATTATTTTTCTAAAACATAATATGTAATTACCTCAAAATACCAGTGATTTTTACATCTTGAGAGTCTTAACATCCTACTAGGTATATACTTGACAACTAATTTTAGTTTTAATTAATAAATAGTTATTTATACACAACTGAGTATGAGTATTATATTTTATATTCAACATTTTACTACTGATATTGAATGTTTTTAATTCATGTTTTATTAGACATACTTGGTTAAATACCTCAGGTGTTGAATCAAGGTATGACATATTAAAACACTTCAATTTTTGGATCTTGTTTCTTTAATAAAAAAACTATTCACTCTCCTTACCATAAAAGTGTATGAAATAAAATTAAAACATGCAAAAGACACAATATTTTTACCTGGTTCACCAATAAATAGGTTAATTAAAGGAGAATAAAAAGGAAATGTTTCAATATACCAAATCCACTATAGTCCACTGGTGTTATAATGTTCATAGAAAACCTACTATTCCTCTTGTTTCCATACCAAGAATGCTTTGAAAGCTCACTACTCCATCAAATTAAGTGTGTGTACTAGTCCTCAAAAATATTATATCATTGATTTCTGGAATCAATGTAGTTTACACCAAAATAGGTGTTCCATGAATTTTATCTTTCATAAAAATGATGAATTCCATTTTACCAAATAATTTATGGGAAATTTATTCTGGTTTGTGTAACTTTAAATTTCATAAAACCTTTTCACAACTTTTGTAAAACTTAATAACTCTTGACACAACATTTTAGTCCATAAAAAAATTCATAAATTTTCACAAAATTTTTAGATTATCATTAAACTACCAAATTTTACAAAGATTCTTTATCACAACATATTTTGCGAAGCTCACTTGGTGATATAGACACAAGTATCTTTTCTATCTGAAACTGATATTCACGTAACTATTTAATGAAAGATGTACTTCCTTGAAACTCTATCACTTCATAGACCTGATATTCTTTAAGGGTTGGATTCTTTAAATGAGGGGGTAGTTTCCTATTTATAGGCATTTATAACCTTTCGTATAACTTTCTCATTAATCACTAACCTTGCATGAAACTTTCATAGTTCATCAAAATTCAATGATTTGATGTCACCTTTTTCATACAAGTCACTTCCATAATGATTCGTCCACCTCTATTTATTAGGTTCATACGACTCTCTCTTCTTCATTTAAATATACATTTTTCAAAACCACATAATTTCATAAAACACTTTATTCTTCCATATTTTGATGAGGTGGAATAAAATATTCACTTTTAAAAAACATTGAAAGTATTTTAATCTCATTCAGGAAACTTTTACCTTTATGTGAAAAACCTTCCTTAAAAAAACTATTTTTCCCTTCCCATAAATTCTAGACCCCAATTATTTATAAAATAGTGGGAAATGTCACCACCTTATATGCACAACTTCATAAATAACTTCCAGATATTCCAAAACTTGATTATCCTTTCTCTTGGATATCTTCGACCCATCTCTTAGTATAGATACTTTGAGCTCGTACATTTCTCCACTGTGCTGGATATTTGATGACAAAATTTTTAAACTACCATTCTATAACTTCAATACGAATAGTTTCAACCATATTTTTCAATAAACACAACCAACCCAAAATCACTATAATGTCACCTTGATGTATTTTTTTTCCAAAAATTAATACTTAACTTTTATTAAATATGAAATAACATAACAACATCCATTTCAAAAATGAAATAATTTCTCACTATGTCTAGAATTGGACATCATGATATTTTTTTTGTAATATCAATACAAAAAAATATAACTAGAATAAATCCATAAGGTAAATTGAATTCATGTGGTCCTATTTGTTGACTTAATAATCACCATTTGTTAACAAATTCAATAGTACAACTTAAATCATAATTAGATTTGAAATGGTTATGGTAACTACATGTTCACTACATTACCTTTTAACGTTTTTCCTCTTTAGAGGATATTTTAACGTCATAATTATCTTTGAAATGGTTATGGTATTTTTAACATGTTCATCACTAGGAATATGTAACTTGTCCTGTTTGGAGATCTGAGCCCTGATATGATCCTGGGAATATCACATGAATTAAACAGAGAAAAAAATTAAATATAATATATAAATCATTAAAAATCAAAGCATGCACAACTATATCTTGTTGTTAGTGATTGTTCTTTATGGATCTAAGGATAAACCCC
Source organism: Viscum album (assembly GCA_963277665.1). Lineage (NCBI taxonomy): Eukaryota > Viridiplantae > Streptophyta > Magnoliopsida > Santalales > Viscaceae > Viscum > Viscum album. The sequence goes on from OY728154.1 coordinate 69,878,037, forward strand.
TTTATATCATCTACACACACTTCAAGAATCATCACACTCACCATTCATTAATGTTCAGGTGCTAGAAAAACGTTTCTACGGATCCTTGGACATTTCATCTATCATATCAATATCATCCCATCAATCCATTGAAGGTTCCTTGGTTTGATCACTTGGAGAGTTTCATTCTCTCTATAAATTTGGTGGAGAGAGAGGCTCTCATTTATGAATACATGAATAGTTCATGGAATGAGCCTAACTTCCTGCTTATATAGTTGGAGCTGTTGATTCCCAATTAATGTTCCCCTACCCCCAGAAATAAATCTCCCACAAAATAGGCAATAAATAAATAATTATGGTGAAATAAACAATGTAATTAATATTATTTATATTTATAAAAAACATATAATTTGTATTAAATATATTACATGATAAAACCGATTCATTTAACTTAACTCATAAATCCTGAAAATATTTAACAAAACTAGAATATAAAAGTAATATTTGTTTAATTGACATTATTCTTCGTATTTAATTAAACACTTGTAAACATGTTTAAAAAATAATTCAACCCAATTATTATTTAATTAAATAATAATGAATTTATTTATTTATCATTGATTGATAAAACTGGACAATTCTCAAACACTATGGTGGATAACACCATATACTAAATACATATACATTATAATAAATTATATTTTTTAATGCACAATTGTGTGTGATCCTCAATGCCCTTCATGATGACACTATTGGAGGTGTGTTTTAGACCGTGGTGGTGGCTTCTATGACCCATTTTGCTATATTTTTTGTCATTGAATATTTATGTTATTATTTTATCTGTCTAAAGGTGTTTAAGGAGGAAATAATCTATTTTTATCTTGGTATTTTGTTTTTTCAATGTTCTGTTCTTGTTTGGTGGTCTAAGGCACTGAAGTTCCAGAGAGATGATGTTCTCATTAGTGATAATGGAATTCTTGATCAGTGTGTAGATTAAGGTGGTGTCTTAGATGTGTCAGAGTAAAGTGTTTCAATCATTGGTGATCTATAATTTTAAATTTCTAATCTTAATTGTTTTAATTTAAATTTGGGTTTTTTCTGACAGGGTGTGTTATACTGGTTCCCACATAACTAATTAAATATTTTTTTTGAAAATAACAAAAAAATGATTGGAATGATTCTAGAAACCCATAAAGTCCCCTAAACAGATAAGAATAGTCATAGAAATGAACAATAACCTATGAACTGGTAATTTTTAATATAATATCCTTTTCTTTAGATATCTCATAATGTAGGATGCACACTTGTAACATCATCCATTTTTTATTTATTATTTGTTGATCTAACTGGATGGACTTACCTCAAACTACCTTTTCAACATATTTATGAAGGTAATGCTATCCTAATCAACTAGTACTGATATATATTACTTCCTAAAATCATAAGTTAAAAGTTATATCTTGACCTTTTAACTAGTTCCATACCACAAAATACACACCCAGTACAAGTTACCTCACCACAATTTCATTATCATGGTTTTTTACTTGAATCAAAGTACGTGATCAAATGAAACACATTGATAATGATATAAATTCAGGACCTAAATACACATGTCCATATATAGGAACATCTGATAACACTTGAAACAAGTGGTGTTCCAATTAGTAGGTCCTCCCTCACGATCTCACCTACCATAGATCACCAAGTATGAACTTCATGAGAAAAAGACTCAATTCTTATGATCCCCTAGAACTTGATATTCAGAAATCAACTATGTCTAGTCATTATGATGTACCTAGACTGTATGAAATATATTTAAGATTAATTTCATAGTATCTCAAGGTTCTCATTATAGATTAGTATATTCTATAACTTTTTGATACAAAAATTAATTTATGGAAATTATCATTTAAATAGTGAATGCAGAAATGCGTACACTATAATGGAAAGTGGAAATCATGCATAACTCACTTTATACATGAAATGGTAATCTAAAAATACTTATAAATTTGGGTTTAGGGAAACCAATTTTACAACATTTACCTACAGTTCCTAGTGAGAAGGTATCGACACAAACTCCACATTTAGGCATTGGATCAGAAGATCCAAGTTAGAAAGGGGACTTGACTACTACCAACCAGTCAGGCTAATGTGGTGGGTATGGACAAGGTTTCTAGACAATATAGGTACAACACTGATAGATAGAGAGTTCCCAGTTTAGTCAGGTTTCATCTCAGGGCCACAGATATGGCCATATGTATATAGTGGAGCCTACTCCCAAGGAGTAGAGTCTGAGGCCTTCTATTGTTCTAGGTACTATTATTGTATCCTATACATTATTTTTTTCCTTATTCAATATAGTATCTTCACATTACTTCATATATACAGTTATTAAGGAATGTATGGTCTAATAAATAGAGTAATTCTATGGTGTGATGACTCTCGACACAACATTAGGGATTCTTACTGAGAGTGTACACTGATGTAAGGGATTCCACCGTGAGAGAAGTGGTTATATTTTTTTATGGGATCTCTTTATCCTTGAGATAATGGGATTCAACATCATTCTTGTGATGTACTAGTTATTCCTTATCATGCTCAAGATGATTTCTTTCCTTGTAGGGTGTCCTTCATATCACCTGAGGGTGGTACTTACATTCATATGGGTGAATGAGATGTCTATGTGAATTAAGATGGACCCAAGAATCATGGGATGGGTAGAGAGATAACCCATATGGATATTCTCTTTATGAGTGACCATGGTATGTGATATGTATATTTCTGTCCTATAGTTGATTATTTTAGGGATATTTTACCTAATGAATTATTTGGATTAAATCCATTGATAGAGGTATATTACACCATTGATCAGGTTCTAGAAGTAGCACCAATGTTTATTCCTACTTTCATGATGACACCTACATAGATCTATAAACATAAGAAGTAGCTATAGGAGTTAGAAGCTAAGGGTTTTATGTAAACCAACACTTCATCATGGGGTACACCTAAGCTATTCACCAAAAAGGCGAGTAGAACCATTAGGATTTTTTTTGATTATTTTTGGTAGAAACAACATATGATTAATAAATGGTTTCCAATACCTCATATAGATAGCCTCTTCGACCAAATCCAAGGATCAATGATTTTCTCCAAGTTTGATTTGAGTTCGGGATACCATCAGTTTCATGTGATATCTTTAGATATACCACATATATAATTCCATAAAAATGGACTATATAAGTATTTGGTTATGTCGTTCGGTATAAATAATGAACAAAAAATATTCATGGATTTGATGAATCATGTTTTCCACTCGTATTTGGATCCATTTGTGTTTGTCTTTGTGGATGATATCTTGGTGTATTATCGTACTCAACATGACCATGAAAAAAATATTTAGATAATGATGAATAAAATAAGATAGCACCAGATGTATGTTTATATCACAAAATGACACTTTTTTAACTACAAAGTTCACCTCATAAGTCACATCACCTCAGTGTCAGAAGTTTCTGTTGACCCAGATAAGGTGAGCGTTGTAGTTTTCTAGGAGAATCCCAAGAATGTATTTGACATATGGAGTTTCTTAAGGATTTGTATCTTTTATATAAATTTTATTCAACACTTTTCATACCTAGTGGAACCTCTCATAGTCTTGAATCAAAATAGTGTAAATATTTATGGTTAGAAGCATGTGAGACAGCCTTTCAAGATATAAAAGGGATAATAACTTCATCACCGAACAATATTCTTCTAGAGATAGGAATAAGTTATATAGTTTATTGTAATGCCTCATAGATTAGTATTAGAGTAGTTTTGATTCAATAAGATCAAGTAGTGTTGTACAAGTCCCTACAGATGAGACCCCACAAGCAGAATTACCCTAAACATAACCTTTATCTAGTATCTGTGGTTCATGCTTTACGTTTTTAGAGGAATTATCTATTGGGGAGTGGTTTATCATGAAAAGATACCATAAAAGTCTCTAATAAATTTCCACATAGTGTTATTTGAATATTAGTAAGCATAGGTGGCTAGAATACCTATAGTCATTTTAATTTATTCTCACTTATACCCCTAGAAAGGGAAATGTAGTAGATGATACCTTGATCTAAAATACTCAGAAACTGGCCATCCAAGGGGCCAATAGTAATGGAAATTGATGGCCCTATTTTCTATGATGCACCTTGAGATTAAATAATATAATGGGTATCCTGTTTGGTCTACTTTGGTAGTGATATATTTTATTTTGGAATGGGTGAGGATGAGGTAGATTTCAAATACCAAGGTCCTAGTCTTGAGAGAGAGTGTCTTGGAAGAGGGCTCACCACCTAGTTGGTTTATCAATGAGGATGATATTCTGAACATCCATGGATAAATATGGGTTCCTTTAGACATATGGTAAGATTTTAAATGGGAGTCTCATTCTTCTATTTCTATAGTGCACCTTGTTCTTAATAATGTATATCAAGATATATGTCATGAGTATTGGTGACTAGGTTTGATAAATAGATAAAAGGTTTTATTTCTTGGTGTTCCACCTGTCAGTAGGTGAAGGTGGAACACCATTAAAATTCTAGACATTCACAACCTCTAACCATTCATAATTGTAAATGGGATAATGTATCCATGTATTTCATATCATTCCTACTGATATCCCCTTGAGGTAATGATGAAATATGGTTGATCATTGATAGGTTGAATAATGTCACAAAAATTCTTACAATTAATGAGAAATTTTTAGTAGATGGGATTTGAATGATTTACCATCAAAATATTATACTCCTTCAAGTTATACTCAACTCTATCATATCAGATTGGTATGAACGTTTTACTTCACGATTTTGGAAAGGCTTTTAGAAAGCACTAGGTTAACAGGTTTATATGAGTACAACATACCACCCTCAAATAGACAGTCATCCCAAGCATAAGATATGAGTGTTATAGGACATTATCCAAGCACACATCCTTGATTTTATAGTTTCTTAATAATAGAACCTACCTCTCATCGATTTTTCCTATAATAACATCTTTTAGGAAACTATTTAGATAGCTACCTAGGAGGACCTACACGGTGTGCCTTGTCTTTCACCCATGTTCAAGTTAGAGGTGGGTGAGGCAACACTACTATGAACTTGTCTATTTAGGAGACTCTAGAGTAGGCACAATTTATTCATAAGCATATTACTATAGCTTAGTTCTATAAGAAGTATTATATCAATCTTCACCACTGGCCTCTACAGAGGTGGGACATTTTGGATTTCTATGAGTCTCTCCCAGACTAGATCATATGTGAATTTTTATATACGGAAACTATCACCTCATTAGTTTGGGAATTTTCATATCTTACAGAGATTCAGGCCGACATCCCATTAGTTTCCCTTACCTCATAGGTATCATAACATGCTTTATTTCTTCCATGTATCGAAGATTCTCTATTATTATTTCAAACTATCTCACTTATTTGATCCTACAGATATAGAGATAGAGATAGATTCATCATTTGAGGAGCATATGGTATGTATCATTGATCAGAGCATGCAGTTTCACTGAGGTAGGTTAGTTCTTATAGAATGGGTTATATGGCAGCACAACCATGTATATGATTAGAACTAGGAGAGATAGGCTGACATACATGCTTAGTGATTGAAAATTTTATCAAAAGATGTTTTAACACCCTCTTAATAGAAACTTGGGGATGAATTATTTTAAAGAGGGGAGGTTGTAATGTCCTGAATTTTCAGAGAGGTACAAATTATTTTAAATTCAGTTGAACCCCCATTATGTTTTTCTTTTTTCATAAGCCCCGGTAAGCGTTCCTTTAGTCTAATCGGTTATTTTGGAAAGGATGGTAGGAGGGTCTTGATCCTAGATAAAAAACCAATTTACGACATAAATTAAATTCACGATATGAATTGGTCTAGCTAGACCCCCATAATTTTTATTATAAGATGTAGATTTAATCCATGCTGCAAATACTATTCATAACATAAATTGTTTTTCTAGAAGAAAAAGAAAACCTAAGTAATTCATGATATGAATTCCATTCAGATCATGAATATATCATGTTGTATTTTTAAAAATGGGAAGGACCCATATTTTTAACATATCCCCTCATTTTCTCTAATAGAAATCACATGAAGGGCTCCTTCTATGCCAAAAATTGTATTTCACCCTTATATATCATCCATTCTCTTAATCCTTAATCACCAGTTACATTTTATATGTATCAGTAAGAGATTCAATTCACTTTGTTATTTTATAGGTTTATCTTTCCACCATTGGTGCTATTTCGATACAAGATAATATGACATATTTTCAAGGAATTTTCCATTTTTCCAATTTATTCTAATCTAGCTAGATTTAAGGGATGATAATGGATGGGGAGAGTTCTATCAGCCTATTTTAGGTGTTTACATTATTTTACCTAAAGTATTGGTGTTTTATATAGTGCGTTGTTGTTCTACACTTCATTCCCTTCTGATGACACCTCATAAATGTAAAATTGATTGAATTAAATTATGTTTCCATGTTTAGTTTACTTACTGAAACATGAGAATCAATTTTGGAGGATAACCTCCTTAATGTGATCCACCCCTAAGGTCATACCTTACTTTAAATCCCATGAGTCTCATGTTTTGGAATTATTTTAAACTACCCTTTTGGTGTATTTAATTTCCCCTTGAGATTGTGGCATATTTTAAATTGGACAAAGGAAAAAATGGTAGGCCATATGTATAATCCTTTTCCTTCATGTTGTAGCTTGTATTAACCATACTAAATGACTTGGAAAATATGATTAAAAATTATTGTCAAATGGTATGAGTTTAATTATAGATATGACCATTAATTTATTCAATGTTAATAGTGATATAAGGATCCCTATTTTGGACACCTTGGACAGATCATCATGATTAACAACTAGAAATTATAATTGATTATAGAGTTTTGAGAGTGATAAATGTGTTCTTTATAGAACACCATGGACGGGCTGACCAAGGGAATGTCTTTATGCATCCCATGAGTGATAACTGGTTCCCTAGTGGATTACCTTGGATAGACTCAAGAGGAATTATTACCATTGCATGCCATGAGCGATACCTAGTTCCCAATGTGATAAACCATGGATGGACATAGTGGGATATGCTTTGTACAATTTCATGAGTGATACTTGGGTCATTTCATGGATGGATTTGACAGACTCTTATAGTGATGGGTTTATTAGTGTACCCAGAGTGATACTTGGGTTCCTTATACGGTACGCCTTGGATGAGCTCATGATGATAAATACTTGAAAACTAAGGATGTGTTCTCCAACACAAAGAATGTTATTGGGTTTAGTCGATGAACTATATCCTTCTTTCATGATGACATGGTTATTTATCCATGGTCATATACCACAAGTGTTGTAAAACTCTATATAAGTAATGGTGGATTCCTTGGGCTTATGACTTAGGTCCAGAATATTTATACATATCTATTTATATACACATATATTTCAATATGTATGTGAGGAATATAAATAAATACCTTTATATACATGAATGTATGTGCTATGTGACATCTATTTAGATACATCCAGATTAGGCTGAAGAAGATAGTGTCAGTCGGGTGTCCTGTGAGGAAACCAATCTGATATTATTTATTATTTATTTTCTATCTTACATTCATTATTATCGACACAGTACTTATTATATATGAATGGACTATATAGTTTTATATACCGTTGGTGGTGGCCTACTGACTATATCTCACACCCAGTTTGGTCCTCCAATTGGAACCTGAATAGACCTTATGGTTATAGGTCGAGAAAAAAGAAAGTGTCCATATTTGGATGTTTGAATAATGTCCTAGGATAAAGTACAATAGAAGATAAATGATCCTATGTTTGTGATACTGGTGGAGGAAATTTTTGGATTTTTTTGTATTTTGATAATTTTTTTTATGTATGCACCTATATATCCCATGTGTATTCCCTTTTGATTAGTTACATGACATGATCATAATTTCTGTATATGAAATTAAGTTAGTTTCCACCTCTTGATTATGTTTTAAGGATTTATTATTATTCCACTATTTTGTTATTACTAATTTTTCTTCTTGATATTATTTTATACCACTTTTCTATACTCTGGCCATGGGGGTATAGTATCTCCACTATACTAGAATAGACCCTCGTTGTAAGTCATAAGCCTCTGGAATACAGGGAGGCATGATTTCAGTCATGTCGATGACTGAGTTTGTTTACCTATGAATGAAATGGGCCCAATAATCTATATAATATATTAATTTCTTTTTAGTTTTTCATTCACTAAAAAATGATCACATCATTCACGCATACATGTGGAATACCACCATTATGAAGCCATGTGATTATTTTTCCCTCACCAAATTACATGAAAGATATATATATAACAGTATTTTAAAAAAACTATGGTATTTATGATATTATTATAATTCTGAAAATATAAAATAATACTTACCTTTTTTCTATATTGATTGTTGAAAAATGAAAATGTTTCTCATGCGTTAATATAGCATACCATCTCCATGATCGTAACATAGTTCATTTTTAATAACCATATATCATAATTGGTTTTAAAAGTATAATTTATATATATATAGATAATAATTATTTCATGATTATTATTCCCAAGATGATATAATAATTAATTATTTGACTATAGTCAACCAACTGAGGAAATTTTTGACATATAAACTGAATACCATCAAAACTTTTTAAGTGAACTGAAATGATTAAATAATTATATATAGCATATAAAAAGATAAAATAAAATATATAATAAACTTGAAATTTTTTATCAAGAAAGTAAATAATTAATATATTTCTAATATTGAAGAAGATAAAGAATGTACGAGACACTTTGGACTCAATGTAAGGGTCTTTCTTAAAATAAATCCACTTTTAATGTTTTTATTACAACTCTTTTTTCTATGTTCTTATAAATGTTTCATAAACACACATATTTATGGTTAAATTATAGATACATATCATTTTAACATATTTTATTTTATTTATAATGTTTTTAAAAAATAATCTTTTTATGGTTTTACACAAAGTATACTTTAACATAAAACCTTAGTCAAAATGTTTTTATGTTTTGTTTTCAAAGTATTCCTTTTATATATACATGTTTTTGAAAATATTACATGAATGTATATATAAGTAAATTAATTAATTTTAAAGGAAATTTTATATCCCTTTGACTTTATTTCAAATTATTTCAAAAATAATTTAAGGATTATTTTGAATTTCTTTACAAAAGACAAAAGGAATGTTCTATTTTAACATATACAGCGAAAACGAATTTTCCTTCCACTATAACCATTATTTTAATTTTTATTACATTACAATATTTCTTGTTTCATTAAAATAAAAAACCTATGAAACATTTTCTTGGCATTTTCTTATTGAAAATGGGGTTTTAAATGAAAGGGTAATTTCGATACATAAAAGTGTTTTTTATAGAGGTTTAAAATATATTTTCAAAGGTTTTACAATGAAAGTGTTGAAACATAATTTTTTTATTAATTATATGGTACTTGAGAATTATATATGAGATACAAGTGAGCTCGATATAGCTTCTATAATGAGTGCAACCAGATAGCCCTGGGTAAGACTGATATATATTATACGATGTGTGCACCATGATAGTGATCCAATGCATTGGGCAATGTTCCTTGTATTAATTGGAAATAAAGAGGAATTTATGAGATGGTTTCTCCAATGGATTTAACTAGGCCTTAAGTATTTATGACATGGGTTAAAAATGGGTTATTAATGTTATTCTCTAAGAAACATAAAAGGGTTTTATTTAATTTCTATGGGTTTTAAAGTGTTTCTTTGAAAAAAAGTGTTTAATTTTCATATAGAAATGATTTATTTATTTAAATAAAATAATAGTGAGATAACGGTAAACATTTGATGATTTTTTATTTTTTGTATTGGAGTAACATATTTTTTTTTTTTATGTTATTTAATGAGATTTTTGTGATCATACCATGTTTTTAAAATGTACTTTATTGGGTTTAAGGATGGGAAAGGTAAAGGGTTAAGTCCAGTTAAAATTTTTAAAGATTTTTCATTAAAATAAATCTTTTATTATTTTAAAAGTATTATATTATTGAAAAATGGATACTAATAGGAAGATTCTACTTTGTAATATATGGGTTTTTATGTATGAATTATGACCGAATTATCTAAAACTCTAAATCAAAATAATCTTTTGTAAAATAAATTGAAATCTAGTCTAAAGTCACTAGACTATGTAAAGTTTAAGATCAGGTCCTTATAGTTGGTATTAGAGAAACTTTTTAGTTAACTTTATAGGTTAGGATATCAATTGAAACTAAGTTAAAAATCCTCTATAACCCCAAAGTATAGTATGCTAAGGATAATTACAGATATTTTGTATAAATAGAAAGATTTTAATAAAGGATGAAATGGTTAAGGATATATTAGTATTTAGCATCTGCATAATATGGTTTATTATTGTTTATTTGAAAAAATCACCCTAACCATTTTGGTTTTTATAAATTGAAAGATCTAGTTAAAACAAAATAAATATTGTATGTGAAGGAAAATGTGGTTGTTTTTTGAGTGAGAAACTGAATGTAATAGGAGCAGTAGTGAAATATATTATGGTTATTCTTAACCATATATCATGAATTAGGATTAACATTTTGAACCTAATTGACTTTTCTAATGCATCAAATAAGAGATAAATGAAGCTATAAGGAAGTTCTTGTAATAAAGATCATAAATGTAAAAATATTCAATGACATATGTGTTAGGAATATGGGATGAAGAACCCTAAGATAATGTCTTAATAGAATGAGAATATTTTTTGTATGTGGTAATGGAGGGAATAGAACAATAATCTGCCAATGAAAAAGAAGCAATCAATTAACACTAGGAAGGGGAATGAAAATATTCCAAAAGTATAAATTAAATGTTTTAAATATAAGAATTATAAACATTATGAAAATAACTTTTCTCGTATAAAATCTCAATAAAATATAAAAAATACCATTCAAATAATTTTCTTACTATGCCTAATTCCCTTATAGTTGAAGATAATGAAGCTTCAAATGACATATAAAATGAATATATTTTATCTTTGTTTATGTTTTGATATTGTTGAATATTAATACAAGATACATATTTTTTTTGTAGGAAGGTATTATTAAGAAATAAGATGAAACTCGCTATTAATGGATTTTCAATAAAGTTTAATTAGTAATGTGTCTACATATATGGAATTAAGAGTTATTATATAGTGTTATATATAAGTATGATCCTAAGTTTAAAATCATTTTGACTATTTTGATATTTTTTATGACTAATGTACTTTGGGAGAAATTTATTGATTTTTGATAGATGTTTAAGGTATATGTATCCCCTAATTTTAAAATAATAAATGTTATTTGAGGTAGAATGATCTTTTAGTTTTTTGGAAATAATATTGAAGGTATTTATAAACTTTAGGGTTTATATGATCTCTGATGATTAAGTTTATTTTTTAGGATGTCATAATATTTTTGGGTATGTTATAGGAATTATTTTGATATAGTTTCAGTAAAAAAATACAATACATGAAGGTCAGGGGGCTTAAACCCACAATCGAAGATTAATAAGGGTGAAACACATGTAAATAGTTTACGAGATGTCTTGGTTAGTATGGAATTTTGTTTTTATAATGATATGATTTATAAAGATTAATTTAATTTTGGGAACATATGTTTCATAGTAGAGTTAACCATGAGATTGAACAATGATTCATTGATTCGATGATCAATTTGATTTTGGAAGAAGTTCACTATTTTGGGAACCTTATATGATTAATATAAGTATAAAATTATGGGATTTTATTTGAAGAATCGAGGTTGAATAATATTTTAGAAGTATATATGATTTTACTATATCTTAATGGCGTTTCAAGTTATTTATGGAAATGATTATTATATCTTGGATATTATATGATTAAAGAATATACATATTTTTTGGAATGAGGATTTAAAAAATAATAGTGTTATTTAGAGATAAATGTTAAAGAAATATTAGAATAATATTTGATCAAACCCTTCTAGTTTTTAGGTTTCAATCTTAGGTAGAAATATTATGAATAATTTTATGGGAATTGTTTTTATTGAATGATCTAATATTAAATTTTAGTTTTAAGAATTTGATATTAAGGTTTAATTTCATCATATGAGGTATAATTAATTTTAGTAATTATATCACCTTATTCTAGATAGTTTTGTTTGGTTAATTTGTAAAGATAGGAATAATATGCTATTATACTTTTTTTAAATTATGTGACCCATTAGAAGTGGATTTTATTTTTTAGGAATAAAAAATCATCTTCAATACTCATAATTTGGAGTAAAAATGAGATTATTGTGGAAATTAATTAATGTATGAAATTATACTTGTACATTAAGAATATATTATTTATATCCTAATTATAGATGGTTAGTAATTACTTACCTCTTGTAAAAGGATATTTAAATTAAAATTATACCATATTACCATCATTTACAATGAATCAGTGGTATTTTTCATACCCTTTTGGTTTAAGGTTTTGTGGTCATTAAATTTCTTAGTAACATTAAATTTCTAATGATCAATAAACTATATCACTATCCATAATTATGTATAAATTATGATTTTTTTATATTTCCGTATTTTCAATTCCCACTAATGTTTTCCAACTTGGATGTAGAGACCCAAAGTTTGACATAAATGGAAATTACATTACTTTTGAAGAATAATTAATACATAACAAAAACCAACACTCAAGGATCGTAATAGTTTAGTGTCTTTGGAAACTCGGAACATAATCTTCTAATAATAGTGATAGATCTTCAAAATCTCCCATAAAAATCTTCCCCTTTTGTTTTCTTACCTAAAACCTTTCTTTATATCTCGGGGAAAAGAAAACATATAAAGGGTGAGCTCAAATGCTCAGTAAGGGTAAACATGGAGAACATAAAACAATCCATAAACATTGGAATGTAAAAACATGAGCATGAAATCTAAACATCAAAATCATGAGCAATGGCATAAAACATGGCAGTACATAAGGAATAAATCATAAAAGAACATTAATCATGATAAAATAGCATGGGAATAAAACATGTAATTGTGGAAACCATTAAGCACATGATGTGATTTCCATAATAGACAAGACATTGCTGCAAAGACCATCTTAGTGGACAAAGTCCCTTTCTAATTCGAGTTCACTCCTCATTCCAGTCCTGTAAGACTGAACCAGATTAACTTACCATTCCAGCCATGTTTATCTCATGAGATATAAATCTTTACCCAATGCATTGGAGGGAGATATAGGTAACACCCATCTCATAATTAAATCATTCTTACTTGTTCCACAATATAAAAATAAATCATTCATCATAACCCAATGAATAAAATGGATTTCATAAACATCATCCCATCATTACATAGTACAAATAAAACAAATGGATATCATTTCATTATATGAATAATCAAACCACGTAAATAATAGAGACAATATACTTGAAACATAAACATGCTACATAATGTCATCTTAGATGGAAAATTGTTTTAATAAAACACTTGAAATGAATTCTTCAGGAAAATATCATTTCTCCTTAAAAATAATTCTATTTTCACAAAATGAAAAACAATTTTAAAAGAAAAGGGTTTTATTGAAAATAAACATGAAAACTTGTAGAGGAAGATTCTTGAAAATTAGGTGATATCAAACCGCAAAAAACCATTCATGCTGTATAAGTTAAAAAAACCTTCTTATCGTACTTTTTCCAAAAAAGTCAAAAAGTACCTCGTATGGTAAAGAAAATAAATATTCCTTACATACTATGTAGGAAAAGTCAAAAAAATGGGTAAAAATGACTTTAAACATACATGAAACCATTTTTAGAAAACAGGGATATGGATGATAAATATAACCCCAGTAAATACTTAAGAATAAGCAATCTCAGATAAAAATTGAGATTATTAAATTATCCCTTACCTTATGACCAATTTCTTCCATATGTGTCCGAGACTCATTTATAGTGGGTTTAAAGAAATTATTAACTTGTAACAGAACCATAATAATATTTATTATATCATATATGATTCACTTACGACTTTATATTATCCGTTCATTTGTCAATTCCATGTTAAAGCAGCGTTTTGGGTAAAATCGTTTCATTTATCGTCCGTGTTTTGACTTGTAATTATTAATATGATTACATATATCATGATTAATTAATTACAGAATATAGAATATGATTTATATATGATATATATTCAGAATATACATATATATAATAGATCGATAAATGGAAAGAAATACACCGTTCATGGAGACGGTAGGTCGTACGTACGCATGAACGCTGTTTTCGTTTCCATATTGAATTGAATGGAATTAAGTAGATGACATAAATACATACATATATATATATAGATAAATACATTAGAATTATTATGTCATATATTTCATTATTACTTATTATATATACTTTATAATCATTCTTGAACTGTTAACTTGGAAAATGAATCTCATCGCGTTGTGGAGACGGTAATCCGTATGTACGCACGAGCGATGATATCATTCCCATATTTATTGAATGGAATTGGAGTGGATGATATAATATCTTATAATTAGTATGATGTTATAGTAATTATATATAGTTATTCTTTACACCATTATACCCATCCAAGTAAGGTGGTGGTGGAAAAACTGATTACACCACGATGTAGAGACGATATTCCGTACGTACGCACGCGCGGTGATTTCGTTTTCCGTAGGATGGATAGAAGGTGAAATAGGTTTATTTAATATTTAAAATAAAATATAAGTATATAATTAATACTGATGTTATTACTTTATAATGAAACAACTAAAGAAGAGGAAGTAGAAGAAGAAAGAAACTTGAAAGTGTCGGTAGAAGAGATTACCTCTTCCTCGACGGGCCTCCTTTAAAATTCTTCTTAGAGCACTAGAGTTGGTCTTTTGAGAAGACCAGAACCTCTATGATATAACGAGAGAGGATTAGAAGAGGAATTGGAAGGGTTTGGCCGAGCTTCAAGGTTCATAATGGTGTGAAGCGGAGAGGTAAAGGGAGCCCTTTTTCTAAGGGAGGAGAGGGGCACTTTTGGAAACTTCAAAAATATTAATTTATAATAAATTAAAACCCTACGTAAAAACTTCCAAAATGACCCAAATACGAACTTAGATGATCTAGGTTTGTAATCGCATCAACCAATAAAATTTATACATGTTGTTAATTTATTTTAAACATTATCAACTTGATTTATCCTTATTTAATCTATTTAATTTTATTTGTGGTAATAAGATCGTAAATATTAAATTGTTATAAATAATTACTTATATGTTGTTAATTGTCCATAATTGGATAAGTTATGGCATTTTAGACTATATAATTTTCAATTTATAATTTTTAAATTTTTTTGTGATTTTTAAACAATTTAATAATATGTTATTTTTATAAAATAACAATAGTGTTAATTTTAACACTATTCATTTATTAGAATTTAAATAAAATCCACACAGAGGATATATTCTAAAAAAATGTTTAATATATTCCTAAAATATCATATTAATCTAAAAAATTTGTGGAGAACATTAATTAGTTCATATAATGTTTATTTTAGTATTTATAAAACCATTTATTTGATATTTCCCTTAATAAAACAATTACTACATCATTTTTTGTATAATCATTTAATATACTAATTAGTTGCATAAAAATAAAAAATAAAATCATATGATTAAGATAAATTTTCAAGATTTTATAATAATAATTTTACTCGAATTTATCATCTTAAAATAACAACATGTAAATTTTTATATTTATTAAATTATGAAGGTGACAACTTTGGAATCATTTAAAATAAAATAATATAAGTGTCATAATCGCCTTAATAAGGATCGAAATGGTCAAAAAATTCGTTTATTGGAGTATTAGGGTTTATATATACACAACCAATAATTTTGTTTTAGATTTTTGGGCCTTTTGATATGTATTACTATTTCAATAAAAACTATGTTATTGATTTTTCACTAAATAAATTATTTCTTCATCATTAATGTATAAGATAATAAGGTAATTAAATAACTCTTAAAAATTTCAAATAAATCACCATGATAAAGAAAAACATTTTTTATTTCAAATGAGTATTTATAACCAAATTTATATTTTTTATAACCTTATATTAAAAATACATTAATTATTAAAGTTTGAGTGAGACATATTTCAATTTCCTTTAAATAAAATAAACTAAAGGTCATAATCAAATACAAGTGGGTTCCATTAGATTCAATTTTGATCCAAGTATGATTTAGGGAAAAATATAATCATCAAATTATATTAAGAGAAGTGTTAGGGTGATTTTATAATATTACATTCACCCTTAATTACCAGATTTACCTTTAACTATGGTAAATAAAATTCACCGTAGTTACTATTCATAATGCCTAAAAATAAAAAGTTTCTTATTAACATAATTTGGACCTACTAATTCCAAATATGGAATCCATTTTTCTTAATTGAAATCATAGAAGTTTCAGAAATTAATTTAAAATTAACCTCGTTGTTAAGAAAATGAGTTTTAAAAGTTAAAACATTTCAAAAGATTGAAATGATTTTACCTATGAATTCAATGTAAAATCAATGCTAATGAAATACATTATATTAAATGGTAAAAATATATTCCATTTATACTTTTAAACCATTCAATATTATAATTTAACCATATATATTATTATGATGAAAAAAGTTGTTTTTAATTAAAATATTGCTTGTTTTTACTATTCATTGAAATATGAAAGTTATCAGAATAATATGAAAAATTTATCAAAAGTAAATTTTTATATCCTGATTCCAAATAAGAATTAATTTTGTCAAATTGAACTTATAAAACTATAATAAACTACATTTAAAGTGGGTGTGCCATCAAAAGGTGGAAAAACTACCTTTTTTGAAAAATACTTATTTTACCGGAAAAATTTGTTTTTTTCTTATACCATGTTCTAGAAAATGTGTAAGATGAAAAATAATGTTATTAAATTAAAAATTTAGTTTATACTATTCATAACGGCTAGTTCATAATAATATTATAATAATATATCGTTGTATAGTGAAACCCGGTATTGCGTACAACACACGCTATCGAGGAAGGTCGCGATTGCGTGTAACGCAAGCCAAGTCAGAGTTGCATGTAGTGCAAGACTCCTTTGTTGCTGTATATATAAAAATCAACCATATTTCATTTATTCATTGAGTATATATATATATATATACTCAATGTTGTATAGAATAACTACTATCAAACAAACATGAAATTGTGTGTAACACGATCCAAGATTAGTGTTACGTATACTGCAAGCTAATACAGTGTTACGTATAGGGAAAGATAATCTTGGTGTCGCATAAAATAGAATATTAAAACGAATATATCTTATAAAATCTCGTTTTTTTACATTGGAAACCTGTTAATGTATTATTCTAGATGACCGTTGAACATCCCTCCCTCGCTTTTTCATGTGGTGATTTTATTAACCCTTCTTGCGATGTGGGATTTCAACCAGGGTATTTTTAAATATTAAACTCTTTTTTACTGAGTTAAATTTAAAATTTTGAGGATGAAATTTATTAAATTTAGGATAATGTAACAAAACAATATTTTAAAATAATAACATTATGTTTGATAATGTATACAACATCAAGCACCAATCTTAAACGAACAAAGAGATATATGACCATTATAACCTAGCCATTAAATTTGTGGGTATGAATATGATTAACTAGTTTATAAAGATATATAAATTAAACATTAATCATAATTAAAATTTTAAATTTTAAATAAATAATTACTCAATTTTTGGTAATTACATTTTATCCAACAAAAACAGGGTTTCATTAAAAATGATTTTTATTGATTTTTGTGAGAAAGTATTAGAATTAATTTCTTTAAAATGTATAAATTGTATTTGATAATATAAAAAAAATTTAACTCATAGTTTTAAAATTAAACTGGGGAAAAAAATATTGATTTTTTTAGAAATAATAATTTTTTAGTAAATAATGGAAAATTCTGATTTCTGTAAAACTTTTTTCATTTTAATAAATTAAGTAAATTAAAGGTACTATTTTGAGTTTAATTTTAATTAAATAAACATAAGAATTATTTAGTTATATTTTATCAAATTAAATACATTTTAATCCTATTTATACTATATTTTAGTATAATTTTATTTTTGGGTTTAAAAACACATTTTTTTAAAATAGTTTTAAAGTGAATAATGTTTCTCCATTTTAATTAATTAAAATAACCCATAATTAGGAAGGATTTAAATTAAATATATATATTATATTTCTATAAATATTAATTAAAATTAATATAATAATTATTACTAGTTATGGAGTTAGTATAAAAACAGCTTATTTTTTAAAAATATGTTTCTTGAAGACCCATTTTTTCATCGTGTTTTTTGGTTTAATTTTAAGTCAAATTATACCACTTATATAATTTTTTTTGGTAAAATGGATTTCATATTTTTAGTTAAGATTATTTTTATTATATAAAAAATTGAAATTAATTTTTAATCATAAAAAACAGTAAAAATAATACAAATATGTTACCATAGTTATGGTAAAAACGGGTTTAATTGGGATTAAATTGAAAATATGAGGATTATAATGAAAGAATTTTTTTTATAATTTATATTTTATGTAAATATTTATACTCTATATCATATATTTACTATAAATTTCTCATTTTCGTTCCACATTCCATGATTATGAGCTATCTAATAATTTAAGTAATGAAAAACAAAAAAAATGCACCTTCCTTGCTTTTAATATCTATAAAACTTTATGATAGAGATGAAAACAACCTGTGTTAATTCATAAATATTAATTTTAAACATAATTTTTTTAATGGTAATTTATTTCTAATTTTTTATTAAAAAATTTACTTTAAGAACTTACGCAATGTTAACACGATAATTATTTAATTAATATAAAAAAATAAATATTTTTAAAAATATTAAAAGTAATATAAAATGAAATAATTAAATATTATATTATTTTTTAGATAATTATAATATATTACCTAGTTTTTAATGTAATATAATCTAAATTTATACTTTTCTTTATATTTTTAATGTCAAATTAAATTAATAGTTTCAAAATTGATATTAATGATATTTTATAATAAATAATGTTTTAATGAATGATTTGAAATTCCTAAAAAAATTTATATTCATCTAATTTAATGGTATATTTTTTATAATATCATACATGGACCGTTTATGCAATTTTTCTCCTTTTATAAGATGTTTCATGACCCCAAAATAGTAAAAACATTAATACCATAATAATTTTGAAAAGGGGTTAAAGAGCGTTAAAAACCAATATGGGTGGAAACATCACATAAAATTATAAAATTTTTATTGTATGAGTTTATTTATATTCAAAATAATCTTATACTATATCTTTATCAATTTAAATCATTTTAATATGAAATTTAATTTATATTACTTTAATAATTTAGGAAATTCCAAGACTGTCCCTCCCCTCTCTTATAAAAGAGAACCTCCTCTCCTCTTATATGTACACTTAAAAAGAATATTTATTTGAAAAAAACCTTAAAAAATAACTTCATTTAATCATTATCTACATACTATAGGCCTTTTTTAATTATAATACCAACCATAGAGGTCTTAAGGTGTAATACAAAGAAGGTTTTCCAAAGAAGAGGTATAATCCTTAAATGAGCATTTTAATTTTATTTCCTCTTCCACCTCATTAAAATAATAGTTTTCTATGATGATATAATAATATTATTATATAAATTATAATAAAAGTTTATAATTTTTATGTCATAAACAATATCCATATCTTTTTCCCTCAAATGAGAATTGAAATCACAATTTGTGTGCACGGCGGACCACTACCACGTGTACCAATGTAATTTGTTTTCCATAATCATCTCTCAAGGATACCTATAATGATATAATTAATGTTTATAAATAATATTAACTAAACTTATAACATTATTAATGGATAATATATCATTTAATATTTACCTTTCGATTCACTAAAAAATGATAATGTCATTCATCTGTACATCTGGATTTCCTCCTCCATGAAGAGATGCGATTTGTTTTCATCACCACGTTACACAGATGATATATATGAGATTATTTAAACAAAAAATATAAAATTTATGATATTACTATAATTATATAAAGATAAAATAGTACTTACATTTTTCCATAATTATTATTGAAAAATGAAAATGCTACTCATGAATACGTATGACCCACCATCTTCATGATCGTAACCTATTTTATATTTCATAACCATATTTCATTATTAGTTTTAAAATTATAATTAATATAGTAAAAATATAATTATTTTATTATTATTATTATATATATTATGTAATAATTACCACTTAGATAATAATCTACCCATCGAATTCATTTTTACATTTAAACCGAATTCTGTCAAAACTTCCAAAGTGAACATAAATTAAAAACTAATTTTTGTAGCATGGTTAGTGATAAAATAAGAGGAATAATAAAATTGAAAAAAATTAATATGAAGTTAAATAATTAATATATGTTAATTATTCATAAATAATAAGAACTTATGAGATGATTTGGACTCAAGCTAAGGGACTCACTTAAAATATCATCTTTTAAAGTATCCCTTATAACTATTTTTCTTTCTTATTTTTCTAAATGTTTCAAGAAAATTATTATTTATGATTAAATGGATGATAAATTTCATTTTTACCATTTTTTAATTTATTTAAAATGTTTTAAAAAATGAGTCTTTTAATGTTTTATGTAAGGGACACTTTAACATAAAACCTTATTTTAAATGTTTTCAAGATTTATTTTCAAAATATTTCTCTTCTATGTCCATATTTTTAAAAAGATTTTATGAATCTATTTATGTGTAAATAAAATAATTATAAACAGAATTTTATATATATTTGAATTTATTACAAAGGTTTTCAAATGAAATATTTTTTACAGGATATTTTGACTTTCTTTACAAAATGAAAAAGGAATGTTCTAGTTTAACAAATACGATGTCCATGACTTTTCCCACCACCAAATATATTATTTTAAGTTTTTATTAATTTAAAAAATTTCATTTATTATTCAAATAAATACCATATATCCATTTATATAGGAATTTTGGTATTGAAATATGTTTTTTAAAAAGGGGTATTTTGATACATGAAAGTATTTTTCATATGGGTTTAAAAGCGTTTTGTAAAGATTTTATGATGAAAGGGTG
This sequence comes from Viscum album, assembly GCA_963277665.1. Taxonomy (NCBI): domain Eukaryota; kingdom Viridiplantae; phylum Streptophyta; class Magnoliopsida; order Santalales; family Viscaceae; genus Viscum; species Viscum album. The sequence goes on from OY728154.1 coordinate 69,899,370, forward strand.
AAAGAAAACCATGTTTTATCCATGATATATTAATTTATAATTATATATGATAAATGGGTAACCTGAAATAAATTATTTGATTGGTGCACTCATATAGCGTAGGGTGAGCCTGATATAATTTATAACACAGGTAATCCAAGATAGCTACTAGTGAGCCCGTTATAGATTATATAATGGGTGCACCTAAATAGCTCTCCAATACACTGGGTAATGTTCCTTGTCTTAATATTAAAAAATTATAGAGTTACTAGAGGTTTTCTCTTATTTATTTAACTTGTATCTGGTTATTTTTAGCATGGGTTTAAAACAGGTTATGAAAACATTGCTCAAAGTTTCCAAAAAAGGATTTTATTTACATGATATGGGGTTTAAAATTTTTTATTTAAACAAAAGGTGTGAATTATTTTAATGTGGAAATTATTTAATTCATTCAATGGAAGAACATTTAGATAAATATAAACATTTAATGAGTTTTCATGTTTTTCACTAGAATAAATATTTATTCTTTTTATGTATGATACTGATTTTTTGTGCTTACCCACGTTTTTAAAATGTTTTTCATAGAGTTAAATGGTGGGTTTGGTAATGAATAAAGTCATTTTAAAATTAGTGATTAATTTTCATGAAAATAAAACATTTATTAATTTAAAAGTTTTAATTATTGAAAAGATGGATACTTATTAGAAGTTCTCACTTTTTAATAAATGGTTTTGTTATGTATGAGTTATGACCTAATTCTCTAAAAATAAAAACCTAAAAATAATTTGGAAAAGAAATTTAATTATGGTATAAATTAACTTGAATATGTAATTTTTAAGTTTGGGTCAGTAGTTTTTTATTAGATAAATATTATTTTTATGAAAATTTTAAGGATATTTTAAGATAAACAATATGAGTGATAAAAAAGTGCGGTAAATTCAACCACACAAAAGACAATTTTAAGATAAAAATGATTTATTAATATAATAAAATAGGTTTAATTCTTCTCATTATTGTTTAAAATTATGATATATCAAAATAATAAACACTAAATAATATAATAATCCTTCTGTTATAATGATATTTCAGCTAAATCACTTTACAATCATCCATTAATTATGTTGTGTTTTTGTTTGGGTTGGTTTAACTACCTACTTGAACGATGAAATAAATTTATATCATGGATGAATATATGAATTTAATTTATGTTAATAAATTATATAAATAACAAATAATTATTTTTCACTGGTTTAATAATGGTATTATAAAAATTCAACTCATTATTTGAGAAAGCACCCTTTGTTTACTAAGAATCATTGAAACATGCTCATTGCCAAATTTATATTTAAAGATAACAAAAAACACATATAATGGAATTATATAATTATAAATAAATATAAAACAAAAATTAAAATACATTTTATTATCTATGAAATATATAAATTAGTATAACAATGAATAACAACACAGTTATTATGAAACGAGTTTAAAATGAACAACATTACCCACAAGCGATATAAAAAATAGACAATAACTAAAAAATATACCTATAGAGAATATCTATAAATGAATATTATAAAATCATATTTGAATTAAAATGTTTTTAAAATCGGTGATTAATATATTCACTTTGGTTATGCATGATGTTATAGTTCATTTTAACTAGACATGAATTGTGGTAAGGGGTTCTTTGTCTAAAATTTAATTTATTGTGAAATGTTTCTTAATGTGGACCATGATAGGTTTAATATAATGTGTTTTTTTCTAATGAATTTATTTTACCATAATCATGTGGTTTTTAATATCCATATCATTTATGTTTTTTTAAATTACCTTCAATTCAGTATATAAAAAATTTAAAAGGGTTCTTGATTAAAATGTTACACAAACCATAAGGGCTTCGATTGGTAATATTATTTAAAAATAAATATTTTTCTAGAAATATAATCAATATATGGAATTTTTATTTTTTCTAAAAACCATCATCATTTTCCTTTTATATTCATGGGGTTTTACATGTCCCCTAAAAAATTTATTTCCCCTTGACTCATATTTCACCCGAAGTGTTTCTTATAAGTTAAACTGGCACCATCTCTTCTTCTCGATCAAGAACCTTATTTTATTCCTTGTCTATATTAATTTAATGATTTTGAAATTGTCTTTAAATATTACCAACTAAGTTATTAAGTTCATTTTCAACACCTAATATTATATTAAAAGCATTAAATATATATTAAACATATTCTGTATGGGTTGTTTTCATCAAATGTGAAAAATATTATTTTCTTAACATTTATTTGTGAACCCATAATTTTTATTCCTTTATAATTTTATATGAATATTTATCTATAAATTTTCATGGTTTTAAAAAGGAATTATTTTTGTACTAGTTTTATAAAATACTTCCTTTAGTTTTTTTCAAAATATCAATAATATTTTTCATTTTCATAGTGGGTTTTCTAAAACTTCTAAAAATTTTGTTTAATATTTGTAATTTTACATTGATATATCTTAAAATTGATCAAGGATATGTTTCAAATGATACCATCCACCTTATTTCCCCATATTTATTATGAAATTTTCTTTTCTATTATTTAATTGGTTTGTCACTACCATTGCCTTTCCTAGTCATCAAAGATTTATAAAGCTAATTATTCTTACAATACCTTCCCTCTATGAATGCCCTATTTTTGATTCAATTGAATAAAGTATGATCACATATATTAATTATATTTATTAATTAATGAAATTATTATCTTATCCATATACCCTTTATCTATATGGTTTAAATAAGATATTATTTATTATATTGATTGAATTATATTTACCAAAAAAGTTACTTGATGTAATTTAATACCCATTAATTTTCCATGGGTTTATCATGTTATGATTTTTTATGGAACTATGAATTATTTTATAATGTAAATATATTTTAAAAGGAAATGAAACCTATTTTCTCTCTATAGGTTATTTACGATGTGTTGAAGGATACCCATTTTCTTTTTATGGGTTCAATATGTTATAAAAAGTGAATTATTTTCATTTGGAAGTTTTATGAAACCCCATTTATTTCCATGGGTTATTTATGATTTGTTAAGTTAATTATTTTAAATTTACACACATAAATATAGATGAATTATGATTGTAGGTCCTATATCACCCCTATGAATTGGTTAAAATTTTATATCACATGAGATAAGTATTTGTGAGTACATTTTAGTTCCTCGTAAGTATGGGAACTTATGATATGGCTCATGAAAGTAATGTTTTCCTATATTTTTTTTAATATTTTAATTATGTTCAATAGTTTTATGTTTATTCATATTCTAATGTTGTGTTTTCATGGATCGTATTTATTGAATCATTCATGTATTTTTTATATCAATCCTTATCCCATGATGTATAATCTGTTATTTATTGGTTATATGTTTATTATACATCTTTATTCAACCAATATGATCATCTTATAATAAATAATGATATTCGATTGTTATCTCTTACGTTTACCCATACTAAGCATCATAGATCACCCCTTTTATTATGTATCCATTTCCCCATGTTATGAAGATAAGAAAAATATTAAATTTTTAGTAGAGTTGATTAAATGGATTTTTTTGGAAGATGTTAAAGAATCATTATAGATTAGGTTTTTTAATACATAGTGGGAAACATTTCAAACTATTACAAATAACATGGGTTTTATTAGTCAATGTTTTTCGAGTTCTCTAAAAATCTAAAACTAAAAGGTATTAGGAATGTATTGTAATGAAATATTTTCATTAAGTTATGCAGATGAGATGGTCACATATTTGTGATACTATAGTCAATATCAAATGAGGGTTTAGATAAATTTTTATATTAAGATTTTATTGATTAGGGATAATTTGAGATTTATAAATATTATCAATGGTTGATAAGTTAAGGTTGATGATAATTTAAATAAGTCAATAAAAAATGATTTTAAGGTAAGGTATTCCATGTTTAAGACCTTGTTTTACTTTAAATTAGTGAACTTTAAACTATACATACACCAAAACTTATTCCTTATGTGGATTAACATAAGGGTGTTTGAAAAGTAATGATTATGCCTATAGGTTAGTTGAGGTAAATTTGAATATTTTATGTATTAGAATAAGAAAAATTTATAATGTATAACAGATAAGTTTAATCATACAATAACATCCTAAAATTTTAGTAAAGTATAGATTAGGTAGTTTTCCTATAAAAAAATCCTTGTCTGGATACAATAAGTGGATGTAGGATATGACATAGATGTATTTAGGGGTAATAACCCTGAAAAGGTTGTATTGGGTATTAACTCAATCCTCACCCAGGGAATGAAAAAGAGAACAAACTATACACATGGATTAAAACACACAGTGTATATTCTTGGGTTAATCAAATTCTCATTACAAACCATTATAATTTATTTTTTTAGTTATTAATTTAAGGTATCAGGTTATGAAGTAAAAGATAACCTAACTTAATAAAAAATAGATTAAACATAAAATATAAAATGATAGAATGAAGTTGTCATTACAAAAGACATGTTATGATGGATTTTATATAATTATATGATCATTTAAATATATTTTTTTAACAACAATTATAGTATTTGGTATTTGGTTAAAACAGGATCACAGGGATAAAGATAATAAAGGTAGTTATCGAGAAAAAAATACGAGTTATAATAAAATATAGGAACATACATAAAATGATTAAATTATTATTATATGCACAGTATGATGGAAATTTTAGTTTCCTAAACCTAAATAAGTTAGTGAGGTTGATATATTAATAGAAATTAAATATTTATACTCTTAGATATTTTCATTAGTGATTGATATTTATTGACACTATTTTGGTATATTCTAAAATTAAATAGGATTATGTGAATCATATAAGGATTTCTCATTAGTAGTTTTTATTTAAAGGTTTGGAAGCATATATTAAATGGTCTCAGTAACATTTAAAAGTGATTTTTGGATAAGGATATATTTTTGTGGCTAACTATTAGAGAACACATGATTCAGGTATTGAAAACTCTTAGGTTTAATATATTCTTGATGTTGTGGTAATAAAGTGTTGATTGATTTTGAGAAAAGTGGGTTAGATAGTATTTATAGCCATGGAATTAGTTATTTAATTAATAAAAAGAAGATCCATTATATTTTTGGTAAATTTTATCTATTTTTTTTGGGATTATGATATATATATTTATTAGTTTGGGACTTTAAACTAGTGATTCATACATTTAAGGATTAAATATAGAGTTAATTTTTAGAGGAATACATGATCTCAGAATGGTTTAATATCCTTGATATTCAAATGGTTTTGGGAGAGGTATGTTATGGAGAATATATGATTAGGGTGCATATATATAATGGGGTATATGATTATATGAATGGATAATGACTTTTGAATAAAGATATGTATCTTGATATAGCCAAAGAGAGTAAGGTGGATGTAATATTAAAAGTTATATCCTAAATTATGGATATTTTATGATTACCCTCACATACCTTCATCCATGATTAATAATTAAATTTATGAGGATGGAATTTATTTAAGGGAGGTAGAGTGTAACAAATGAGATTTTGGACCCTTTAAAATAATACTATCTCAAATAACTTATGTCACATGGAACACTGAAATAACGTAACACCTGAATAAAAAAACCATGATATATTAAAATTACATGAATAATATAGTCATTAATAGATAAAATATAAAAATCAATAAACTAATTAAAAATTATTATTTTATTTTATTAATATTTTAAAAATGATACCTTACAAAGAATCATTTAAAAAATGGGTACTATATTTTAACTTAACAAATGACGTTGATCATAGTTAAAATTTTATTTTAATAGTTAATATTTATATTTATAAACTAATATATTAATAATAAATAATTTTTAAATTTAAATAAAATAATATTAAAAACACTTAATGTTTAAAAATTGATTTTTCAATAAAAAAAGATTTTTTTATATTTTTTATTTCATTGAGATAAATAAATAAATAAATATTTTAATTTTAATTTGATATAAAAAAATCATTAATTAATTTGTAATGTAAAAATTACATTAGGGATAGGTTTTTTGATTTTTCTAAAAAATCTTAATTTTTAGTGTATTTGAAGATACATTTTTACAAATACTGTGCCTTTTATACAATTATTAACTTATAAGTATGGTTTAAATTTTTTTGAAAAAAACTTTATTGATAAAATATGTATTTTATATTTTTAATTATACATTAAAAAATATCTAATTTGGGTTATAAACAAATAATTTACATTTTAGAACACAAGTGATATTTTTCTATAAAATTGTTGTTGACATATTATATATTTAGTATTTCTAAATTAATTTTAATAAATTTTATAAGTTGAATAAAAAAAATTAATTGAAAAAATTAATTAAATATTTTCAATTTATTTAATTAGTTTAATTTTATTTTTTATCATAATGGATAATATACCTTTCGAAAAAACGAGTTACCGTGAAAAAAAGATAAAATGGTAAAATTAAAGAATCTAAGAGTAAAAGACCCCATTCATGTTTAAAAATGTGTGATAATGTGTATTTGAATAATTTATCAACATTATAAATTATTATATCCATTATTTATCAATTTTTGATCTAATATCCATGAGATTTACTTCCCATAATTATTATTTTTGGATAATTACAAAAATGTCATCCCCTTCCCCTGTAAAAGGGGAACTCCTATCGTCACTTAACTTTATGATAAAAACCCAATTAGTTTAGAACAAAATCTTCCAAAATCTCCATTAAAAATTAATATCCACCACAATATGTTATTTAATTCTCAAAATACCATCCCCATAAGGCTTAACACTCTTTGAAAAGGAGATAATCCAAGAATTTATGTGTAAATTGGTAACTGATCCTTTCTTATTTCTATTTATTTATGTAAATTATTATTCCTTAAATTAAATTACACCATATTAAAATGAAAACATCATTTTAATTATTATTCTAGTATATTATTTTAAATATGTTATAATAATTAACCACATTTCCCTTTTCTAATAAGAAAAAACAAAATAGTCATTCATGTGTTGTGTGAACTACTGCATCCACAATGCAATGTGTTTCATTTTATTTCACCTCCATAAAAGGATTATCATAATGGGTAATTTATTTTATAAGTATTATATTTATAAAATATTTTATTTTATTAAATTATAAACCATATTAGTTTTAACATCCCAACCCAATTGACCACAAAACTGTTTGCCGGAGCGGTCACTATATGGCCTCAAGCACACCTCCCCATATGCTAGAGGATGCTGACTAACTGTGAGGGTGTAATTGTGGTACTGTGTGGAGACCATACACTCATGTTCAGAGTCCCATAATTATATAACCGGTGTTAATCAATAAAAAATAGTGAAGTTTATAATAATAAAATATATAAGAGTGGAAGAATAATATAACAACTGAGTAAAAGTGGCCAATGCCTATATAAATCAATGCATATATGCAAAATGATGATACAAATACAAGAAAGATGAAAATAATAGGTATGTACAATACAATAAGATAACTAAGGTCCAAATTCTATCTCCATGAGCATCCTGAGTACCAACTTGGTCATATTCTCCTACTCCCGGGTACAAGCGTGACAACAGAGAAAAATAAACAAGGATATTGATGTTTTAACCAAGGAGGTATCTGTGGGTAGACAAGTAAAATGAAGACCCGAACATCGTATGATATACAATATCAGTAATCCAACACCTACAATGTCTAGGCCTTTCCATAATATGAATTGTAAAATTATCTGTGTGCCACTGTAATTAAATTCAAGACAGAAATAAATAAATAAAAGCATTGGACTGGGATCCACTTGGATACCTATCCAATATACCCGATTCAACCTCATCTAGTGAGTCTGAACCAAATGAACCTGAAAGTGTATTATAAGTGATAATGTATATGAATTTGGGCTATCCCCAAGCTTGTGGATGAGGATGGAAGGCACACCCCTATATTTTCCTAAAATAAAGAACCAATTATCTTTTAAAAACATATAATTATTTGATTAATTATATATGAAAACTCTTCATAGGTTATGGAGAGTCACCCTCATCCCATCCTTTACAATCGTGAGAGAATTTCAAGGTTTTTATCAAGGATATTGGAGTAAAAACAATGCCATGGAGTCCATTTAACGTGAATCAAGTATGAATTCACAAGTTTCACTCTTTCATGTAATGAAAATAGTGAAAGTCTAATAGACCTATGAGTACATAACTAGTATCACACATAAGGGACCAAGTCTCATTCATGGCATGGTACACCCAATCATGTCATTGAGAAAATCCTAGGAGTCTCTTCTTGGAAACTGGTATCACTTGTCTAGAGGTAAACAAGATGATGTATAGTGATCCCATCTCAAGTATAACTGATGTCACCCATGGCTTACTTAAAAACATTAACAAAAAAAATTATGGCACCAGAGTCCATTCAAGAGGTCCTTAAATCCGAACCCATTGTTAACACATACACTAAGGTGAACAACTGAACAAGAAATTCACTTACATAACAATATTAATAGAACAACCATTACATTTTAATTAAATAATTTGTTTGGTATTGAGCTTAAAGGCCAAGGCATGTCATTGGAAACAAAATCATTAATTCATATGGAACTTTTCATAAATGGAAAGCAATGAATTAGGGAAATAACTATACGCATCCAACCAATGTATAAAAATTAAAAATGACTAAGGTGAGGCATCAAGCATAATAAATTTAATTATAAATTGTGAGGCATGAAGCTCAAGGGCCAATCTCATGACAATAAATTTATCCTAATTTAGTTTAAAAGATTAATTCATTTAATAAAGGATTAACTCATACTTGGTAATTTAACTATTTAAGGCATGGGAAACATAAATTTAAGGATGGAACAACCAATGGGTGGCCAATGACTAAGAGAGCATCACTTATATGGGTTTCTCTATAAATAAGGGTCACAAAAGACATGGATAACCATTTTAAATAAATTATTAAGTAATAAAAGAGCATTTTCAGAAGTTTATAATGAGAATAATGATGAAATATCATTTAAAATGAAATTAAATGAAAGAAAATAGCCTAGGAAACCTACCTCTTTCTTGGAGTGTTCCAATCATTCAATATTATTGTCTGATTCGGTCTGTTTTGAAAGAAATCGATGAAATAGACATTCACACTGAAAATATGGAAAATGAGATTGCACCATGATAACTCGATCAAGACACGATTAAAAAAAGAAAGATTAAAATTGGATTGAGATCTTACCAATGTAGATCTGCAGATACCAACAAAACATGATTCTGATGATGGATGGAGGAGATCCATTGAATCCTAGGTAAGGTTTTGGAGAGACCCGCTAAACACAAGGAGGAGGATCGCATTAGAGATATAGTAAAAAGAATGAAATGAGTTTTAAATGTCATTAATAAATAAATTATAAATTTACCCTAAAAACTAGGTCAAATGGTTTGGCAACACCATGCACCAACCATATAATAAATAGTGTGCGGGTATTGCCTATGTTTACTAACTGTGTAAGGTATGTGCATGGGTGGGAAAACTATGTGCAACCCATGTGATGCCCACTTTTCCTCTAGTTTAGGCCACACAAATTTCTTCTTGGGTCCACACAGTTTCGGAAAAACCATACACCTTGTTTAGAGCACCCAACTTGTGATTTTTGGGGCCTAGAACTCCTAAAACTCAATGAGAAGCTAGAGAGACCCCTCATGCCTTTACCCAAGTCTAAAAAGAACACTTAGAAGTTTTCCAACCCTCAGAATTACGTTATTAATCTTTTTTCAAAGAAATTCCTATCCACAAGATGCAAAAATTCAAATTCCATTTTAATGTCACCTTGTCCCCAAAACAAAGGTCATTACAACCTCCCCACCTTAGAAATTTTCGTCACCGAGAATCCTTAGGGAAACAAATAAAACATCACTCAACCTTCTCAGGATATGAAGTCTTGTTCAAATGACCGTGTTTCATTCTAAACATCCAACACATGACTAATATAAACTTAACGATGTGACACTTAATCCATCAAAACCCAAGAAAACCCTTGTTTACAACTAAAGCACTGAAACATTTCTTACATGAACCCATTCTGGTAGAGACATGACCACATCATCATATATTTAAATGTTCAACTTATGGTTCTCCCCACCAAGGTTTTTGAACATTAGGAATGGGCCAATTCAAAATAAAAACACATACACCATCATAATTTCCTATGAATCACACCCTTAATCGTTCTTGAGAAACTCTCAATATTATTTTGAAATGGTTAAGAAATTGATTCCCCATTGATCTAATTTATCTTGGTCAAGATGGATTTTCATTAAAATCCATGGCTGAAAAATATGACACACACCTTAACCCGAATACTTTTTTAAAATGGTTATTCATTAACCGTATACATTAAGACAAAATAAAACAAGTAAATCCATTAACAAATGACCCTTATTAAAGTGATTGACTTAGATAGCTGACATAAAATAAAATAAACTACAATGCCTTCTTTCGAATCATCTTTCGTTCACAATGAGCACATTCACTGAAGCTCGTACCCGACTTCTAGTGACATTCCCTGATAAAATCATCACCTTACCATTTAAATTGTTGTTCCTCGGAAAAAACAAGGGTGTAGACTACTTCAATCACATTAGAATCCTAACACTCTAAACCTCACCTCTGAGCCTGAAGACAAGTCCAGGATAACCTTAGATTCATCGAACTAGAGTCCAAGGAACTAACCCAAGGTATTATATACTCCATTTTTATAAGTGATAAGTTGGTACAAAGCTCAGATTTCCACATTAAATCATCAAAGGAGCATCGATCGGTATATTCCTAGAGGTCAAGTCAAATATGAATCGCTGGTGTCCAAGATTACATCCAAGGAATTCATATATGGGAACCTGATATCACTCAAGAATAACCATGCCTCTTTAAAACCCATGCATCCATCATGAAACCATGATAATTCACCTGAACCAAACCAACGACTTTTAAAAATTATTGCAATGTAAGAATTATGATCTGTTAGGGAATCAAGGATGACGTCAAGATAGGGGACATGCTCATCTCTTTTAGAAAATTACACTAAGAAGATACCAAGAAGTTCAAAAGAAGTATAGTCGAACCACTAATGGTTGAATTCTCGAAATAAGCTCAACTTCACCTGTCAAAACATCACTATTAACAAATCACAAGACTTTATCACCTGAGGTGTCCCATGATCACTCAACCAGACCATTGTACTCCATCCAAAACAAACAGTGTTTTCTCCAGGGTTGCATACACAAATAACCATATAACATCATTCTCCCAAGAAATCATCAACATGATTAAAAAAATTCATGCCTCAAAGGAATTCAAACAAGACCAATCATTTCCAAATGGTCCTCCTTGGTTGTGTTCCTTATACTTGGAAGGGAACATATTCACTAGAACTGACATGAAGCTCCCCACCTTAGAAGTGTCCTTAATATCAGATTTAATAGAGAAAGGGATCTCATTCCAGGGAACACACTCCATTGACCACTGACCATGGTCCTATAGGTGGTCATCACGCTTTAACAACTTTTAACTCAGTATCTTGAGATAACCAACCACTCAAAGGTTATAAGTTAGATTAACTCTTAGACTTACACATTACTCCCATCCTAAGTTATGTTCACGTAAGCCAGAGAATTTTTAGTACTGTCCAAAAAAATAAAAAATGTCTCAAACACCTGGTTCTCTTAGAAAATAATCCTGAACATTGGGATGAGTTTGATTCTACTAGACACTCTGGTCACCCTATTACAGATTTGATCAGCATTCAAAGCATAATGACTCTAGATTAAATGTTTAACATTGAAATAAAATGATTCAATGTACCATTTAACAATATGATTAGTACCACATATATAGATTCATACTACCATTATATTACATGAGAAAAAGACACATCCTTGATACTATCCATAGGCTTATCATCCATATGCATCTAAGAATATGGTGGTCCATAAAATAGATTTATCCCAAATTCTTATTTCCCATATGACCATTATCCTAGATGAAGAAGTATCAAGTCATCCATTGTTGAGAATGAATATAGGGTCACACAACATACTAGTCGACCGACCATTCCCTAGGCATGTATACCCAGTAGAAACCAAGTGTTACTCAGTGCTCACACCCATAACAAGGGTCAAAGATACCGTGACCAACCATCCAAACAAGGGTTTCATTTAGAAGATAAGAGTCATATTAGGGAAAAAGCACTCGAATGAAACCATACATCAGAAAACTCATGACATTTAGAAAAGAATTTAAGCTCTAAGGGTGATACCTGCAATGGGCTAGACCCTTAAAAAAGAATATACGTCTAACCTATCATTAGGTCATGTTGAACAGATATCACCAGGGACTATATTATCATTTAATCCCTTGTTAAAATAAAGAAAATTCCAATTCAAAACTCTCATGTCTTTTTGAAAGGAAACTCGAAGAGATGTTTAAAATACCCTTACATGAGGGTTTGAACTAAGGATTTGACCTATGGTTCCATGTAAAGGTCATTACATTGATTTAATTTCAAACTGTAAGAATTTAAAAGATTTAAAACTGAGCATCAAGTACAAATTATAAAATAAAGGACTAGGTACTTGATTTAACTAACATCCCCATGAAAAATATTTAAGTCTTATCAAACTTCCTTCTTAACATTAATCATTTATTAACATTCCATCCCAATTATTCAATTTATCATGAAAATTTATTTTTATGAATACTAATTTTTAATAGATAAGAAAACATATGAGGGTACCATTATGAAAACTTGGGTTCATCAAAAAGTGACCCAATAGTAGTTATTTAATTATCAAAATTTTAAAACACCTATAATAGGTTATTTTATAAGAAACATTCCCCAACTAACCTACTCAGGTCAAGTTGTGCATTTCAAAAGGTTAACCAACACATTTGAGATCAGAATTAAACTTTCAAATCCATAACCATTTCAAAATATACCACATGCTCACATATAATTGTTCCTTTATATGAGTTTCCATATACCAATCCATAATGTTCCCATATACTTTGTAGGTTGGAATTTCACTCCCATTATTCAAAATCATCCCACTTTAAAAGTTTGAATTTTAAAAATCTTTTACATTTTAACAAAGGTCTCTACATACATATATATAGTTCAAAGGATGGTTTGAGTACACGATTTACCTTTCCCCAATTATAAGACATCGACACACCTTAAAATTGAAGATTGGATCCTTTTAAATCATAACCCATATACTCCTCCCATGCAACCAATTACATATTAGTAACAAAAATAAGCATGTAATCACAAGATTACAACATATAGAAACATTCTAACAAGAACATAAGCTTGTTACATAATAAAAACATACTAAATAAGAAGGTATCATGGAATAAAATAACCTAATCATGTTATATGAAATACACTAAGGAAAAAAAGAATGAAATATCACCCAAGGCACAAAATTAAAATCTAGCAAGAAACCTAAAAATACAACTACATGGCATGGAATATGAATGACATGTAAATTTTTAGTGTTCCTATAATGATGCATGTAATTATAATTCCTTTCTATACCAGGAAAAATAAAAATATCATAAATTTCATAAACTAATAAGAAATGGTAGGTACACTATTTACTCAAGGTGAAACCAAAATCAACTGTAAGATCGAATAACATAAAAAATAGTCCCATCCTTGTACACTAGTTTATTTCCCCATATGTGGGTTGATGACTCCTTATAATGGATATTTACTAAGCACTCACACATTCCTAGTCTCTTATCTACCAACCCCAAATAATAAGATAAAGGAAAAAAAATCCCCTGATACCACTTTTTTATATCCCGACCTAATTGATCACTATACTGGTAGTCAGACAGGTTTACACAAGGCCTCAAGAGCACCTCCCCATACTTTAGAGGATTCTAACTAGTAAAGATTGTGTAATTGTGGTATGGTGGGGAAACTATAGCTTCATGGCTGGAGTCACACAATGGTATAACTAGTGTAAATCAATAAACATCAGCAGTGGAAATAATAATAAAGACAAAACAACAGAAGAATAATATAACAACTGAGTAAAAGTGGACAATGCCAATATACATCAATTCATGTATGTAATATGATGCTACAAATATTAGTAGAAGGATAAAAACACATAAGAAAATACAATAAGAGAATGGATGTCCAAAGGCTAGCTCTCTAAGAATCCCGAGTACCATCTGGGTCTTGTGAACCTACTCCTAGGTACAAGCCTAACAATACAGTAAAACAACCAAGGATCATAATCTTGAAACCAAGGAGGTTTTTTTAGGTACCCCAGTGCAGTGGAAACCCAAACATATTGTGAGATAGAAAATCAGTAGGTAGGTACCCATGGTGTCTAGGGATTTCTATAACATTCATTGTTAAGTGATAATATTTTCACAATAATGAAATTCAATACATAAATAAATAAGTAAAATTGTTGGACAAAGATCCACATGGATACCCATCCAAACTATCTGTTCCGGCCTCACCCGGTGAGTCTGAAGAAAAGGAACCTACAACTGTAAGGTAAGTGATAATGTATAATAAGTTGTTCTATCCCCAAGAATTTTCTTAGGATTAGAGGACATGACCCTATGTTTTACTAAAAAACAACCAATTCTATTTTTAAATAATTGAATTACTTATTTAATCCAATTTAAAAACACTTCATAGGTTATGAAGAGTCACCCTCAGCCTATCCTAGACATTCATAAGAGACATTCCAAGTATCACTCAAGGGGATCCTAATAAAACCAATGCAAAGGAGTTCATCCAAGGTAACTAAAGCATGAAATCCTAAGTGTCACTCTAACTTGATATGAAAAAAATAAAAGTTTAACAAACCTTTGATTTTATACCTCATATCACTCATAGGGGCCCAAGTCTCATTAGTGTCTTAGTACAACCAATCATGCCATTAATCCCATCCAAGGGGTATCCCCTAGGGAACTGGAATCAACATTATAGAGGAAAAAAGATGACACATGATGATCCTATCTCAAGAATAGATGATGTCACCCTCAATGTGTTTATAACCATTAAAAAATCTAACTAAGGCATAAGAGTCCTTCCAAGAGGTCCTTAAGTCATAACCCCTTTTATCACTTCGAAACTAAGTTGAACAACTAAATAAGAAAATCACTCTCATAAAAATATAAGTTTAATTACCATTACATTTTAATTCAATAATTTGTTTGGTATTAAGAATAAAGGGAAAATAATTTCATTGAATAAAACCATTAAGTCACAAGAAACATGGAAGAAATGGAGATCAATGCTTTAGGGCAATAACCATTGGCATCCAACCAATTTATATAAAATTAATCATGGATATGGTTAGGTATCAAGAATAAGCGAGTAAATTATAATTGCGAGGCCTGAATCTCAATGGAAAATCTCATGGCTATCAATTTATCTTAATTCAGTTTAAAAGATTTAGTGATTTATCAACGGAGAAAATCACCCATGCTGATTTTACCATTTAGGGAATGTGAAATATATATTAATTGTACGCTCACCCAAAGGGGTGTCCAATAACCAAGAGAACATCCCATAGATGGGTTTCTATAAGAGGGTAACATAAAACATGAATAAACATTTCATTTTAATTATTAATCAATAAAAGAGAATCACAAGAAGGGTCCGGTGAGTGGCTGGACTACATGTCATTTAAAATATGATCAAATGATAGGAAAGATCCTAGATCACCTACCTCATGCTTAATATTTTCCACTCATCCAATATTAAGTTATAATTTGGTATGATTTGGATGAAATTGATGAAACAAACATTCACCAAAAAAATAGGTAAAATTAGCTTGCACCATGATATCTCAATCAAGAGATGATTAAATGAAGAAATGTTCAAAAGGAATCGAGAGCTTACTGATGGAGATCTATAATGACCAATGGTGCTCAATTCTAATATAGATGGAGGAGATTCATTGAATCCTAGGTTATTATTTTGATATAACCACATGGTTCATGGAGGATGATCACACTTGAGAAGTAGGAAATAAAAAGAAATGAGTTTTAAAACTCATTAAGGGTAAAATGAAAAATTTACTATAAAACCTGGGTTGCACGGTTTGGCCGCATGGTTTGGCCAAACCGTGCACCAACTATGTAGCTCCTGCGGCTCAGGAACCAATCATGAATGGTCTTTCCCACATGGTTACCCTAACCGTGCACCAAATGTGTGATGAATAATGCGAGGGTACAACCTAAGTGGAACAAGCCATACAGTCTAGGCCCACAGTTTGGGAAAACCATTCACATCCCCTACTGAACCTACTAATCCTCTGGTTTAGGCTGCACATTTTTCTACTAGGGGATGCATAGTATTAGAAAAACCATGTAACCTATTTAGAGAACCTAGCTTGTGATTTTTGGGGACAGATGTCCTGAAACTCAACGAGACACCAAAGGGACCCCTCACGACTTTACCCATGTCTAAAAAACACTTAGAAGTGTTCTAACTCATGGAATTATGTTTCAAATATTGGTTTAAAGAATGTCCCATCTAATAAATGAAAAAAAATTCAAATTCCCTTGTAATTTATCATTATCTAAAAAACATAGGTTGTTACATTACTCCTTTGATATGTTATAGGGAAAATGAAATCATTATTGATGCATATATGTGGACTAACACCTCCATGGAATGATTGATTTCAGTTATTATTTTCATCATTTCCATTTAAGGATTTTTATGAGAATAGATTTAATGTATAAATGTGATTTTTATGAAATTATTAGGGTTTTTAACAACACATTATAGAACCTATTAATAATATGAGAAATAAATAACCATGATAAATTCAACCGCCCAAAAGAGAATTATTCGAGAGAGAATGATTTTCTAATATAATAAAATAACATCATATAGATTATTTTAATCTTATAATTCTTTACAATTATGATATATAACACTAATAAATACAAAATTATATCAATATGTTTTTTATAATGATATAAAAACGAAATCACTTCTTAGTCATTCCAAAATTATGGTATGCTCCTATTTGGGTTCATTTAACAACCTGCTTGAATAATTCTATAAAGTTTTATCATGGATGACTATGAGAATTTAATCTTTGGTAATATATGATATTAATAATTAAATAATTATTTTTTCTAGTTTTTAAATGTGATATAAAAATTGAACTCATTATTTAAGAAAAACCCCTTTGTTCGCTAAGAATTATCGAAACATACTCATCACCAAATTCATCTTTAAAGATAATAACCATAAATATCATAAAATGAAATTATAAAATTATAAATAATTATAAAACATAAATTTCAATAAATTTTATGGTCTATTGATGATAAATATTGATATAAAAATTAAGAACAATACTGCAATTATGAAACTTGTTCAAAGTGATCTAGATTTCTTATATGTGATATCAAAAATAGATAGTAACTAACTAATATAAAATTGAGAATAATTATAAATTAAGTTTATAAAAGTTCATATATATGAAAATGGTTCTGAAATGTGTGATTAATATATTTAATTTTTTTATGTATGAGGTTAGAGTGCATTTTGACTACGTGGGAATTGAGTTATGGGGATCTTTCTCTCAAATTTAATTTTTTAGACATATTTCTTAATGTTAAGAATGATACCTTTAATATAGTTTAATTACTAAATAATGAGTGTATTTTACCATACTCATAGTTTTTTAATATTTATATCATATTATTTCATTAAATGGCCTTTGATTCAAAAGATACCAATGTTTAATCTGGTTTTGATTAAAATGTTCTGAAAATAGTATGTGTTTCACTTACCAATATTATTTTCAAATAAATATATTTTTAAGACGATAAATTTTTTTGGGAATTTGAATTATTTCTAAAAAAACTCATCATTTTCATTATATATTCATGTGGTTTTACATTCCCCCTTAAAATTTCATTTCTACTTGACTCATATTTCACCCGAAGTGTTTCTTATAAGTGAAACTACCCCAACCTATTATTATTGGTAGTGAAATATCTTTTATTTCCATGGTTATAATCATTTTATTATTTTTAAAATATTTTTATTTATGAAACAATAATTTTTAGGGTTATTTTCTTCTATTTTATCATAATTTTAATGTTTTAAAAATAGTCTTAACATTTTCTATATGGGTCATTTTCATCAAAATGTGAATCTATTTTGTTTTATAATGTTTACATGTGAACACATAAATTTTATAGCATTGTCGCTTTATATAAATATTTATCTATTAATTTTAATTTTTTCTAAAAGAAATTAATTTTTTCTTAGTTTAATAAAATATTTTCTTTAAAATGTTCTCAATAGATCATTAAAATTTCTTATTTCCAAAGTTGGTTTTATAAAACTTATAGTGTTATTGATATAGGTAATTATCCTTTTATATATATTATTATTGATCAATTATATTATTAAAATGATACCTTCCACTTTATTTCACTAGATAACTTATGAAATGTTCTTTTTTGTCATGGAAATGATCCATCACTACCTTTAACTTTCCTAGTCACTAAAGGTTTATAGACCAAATTTTTTATCCATTTACTTACCTTTATAAATATCCTATTTTTTATTCCTTTCATTAAAGGGTGTTAACCTATGTTCAATACATAAATTGATCAATGAAATTATCATCCTAAATGTATACCATTTATCTATATGTTTTAATTATTATATTCTTTATTATCTTGATTTAATGGTATTTACCTAGAAATTTACTTGATGCCATTGAATAACCATTTATTTTCTATAGGTTTTTCATGTTATGATTATTGATGTAATTATGAATTATTTCCTTATGTGAATCCATTTGAAAAAGATATGAAACCCATTTCCACGTGTTCTTTATGATGCGTTGAAAGAAACCCATTTTTTACATGGGTTCTTGATAATATAAAAAGTGACTGGTTTTCATTTGAAAGTTTAATGAAAATCACCTTATTTACAAGAGTTTTATATAATGTGATAAGTGAAATATTTTCAAGTGGAACATGTAATTATGGATTAATGATAGTTGGGGTCCTATATCACCCTTTAATGCATTGGATAAAATTTTATATCTCACGAGATAAGTATTCGAGAGAAATTTTTATTTTATTATAAGTGTGGGAACTTATGGTGTGGCTCATGAAAGTAATATTTCCATATAATAATGGTTATTCTATATTAGTAATATGTTACACTATTTTATGCTTATTATAATTCTTATGTTATACTCTCATGGATCATGTTTATTGAATCATTCATTCATTAAGTTATGTCAAGCATTATTCCATGATGTAGGATATCATATTTTTTTGGTATAAGTTTATTATATATATTGATTATACCAATACACAAATATTTTTTCCACTAATAATATTTGATTGTTTACCCTTATGTTTAACCATAATTGGTATTTGAGATTATCTTTTTTGTTATGTTTCTATTTCCTTAGGTTCTGAATATTATATAAGTATTAAATTTATAGAATAGTTTCTTATATGAAATAATTGTGGGATATATTGAAGAATTGTTATAGAATAACTAGTTTTATACATAATGGAAAAATTATTTAACTAATAAAAAGAACATGATTTTTTAGTTAATTATTTATCCTAATTCTCTAAAATTATAAACCTAAAAGTTCTTAGGCATGTATTTTAATGAAATATTTAATTTAAGTTATGTTGATGATATGACCATGTTTATATGTCTCTATATTATATTTTTATGGGATTATACTGCTAGTTTGTTTATCAAGTAGGAAATAAACTCACCCATGACCACAAGGGAATAACTCCTTAAGTTGGTCTAAGATCAAGATATGGTATTATACCTCTTGAACTATTTATCTCCTTGATTGGATTCACCTTGACTCAGTTTGGAACCATCTTCCTTCATCTTTGAAATCCTTCCTTTTATATATTCTTACTCACTCTTATGCGAGGGGTGTTAGAGGTTTGGGTTTTCATAAAAGAAACTATAGAAACACAGTTACCTATATAATAAGGAGGAAGTAATGATACACCTGTCATCATATTTAATTTAATAGAAAATTTATCAAAAAATCATAAAAATAAATGATTAATTTAAATAAGAATGCAATGCATATATAGGTTGATCAAGCTCATGATCATTCAAAAAAGCAAAAATTATACATTTGAAACAAACAAGCATTTATTTCAATATTTTATTTATTAAAATGAAATTTTTATAAATTAAAAAATTAATTATCTAATTGATTAATTAATTCATTTATTTTAGTTATCATCCAAACATTCATGGATATTCTCATCCACTGTAATTTTAAGTAAATTAAATTAATTAACATTAATTTAAAATTAATTAAGCACAAGACATGTAATGATGGTGACATGATGTCTGGTAATACAATTATATTTAAAACCATTTATGGAGTTTACATATTACACAATATATACTATCACATGAGAAAATGTGTGACTAAGGCTGTGTATAGTCCCTATCATGTACAATATACATGCACGACATGTATGCCTACATGGGGTGTTGGGATATACACAGTGTGTCATTTAGTGATTAAACTCAAGTTGTAAATGAATTATTAAATACTACATGACATAACATAAATATAAATTTCATGTGTAACAAACTGCATTTTTATTATGTATTTATTTTCAATTAAATTAGATTTTTCTGATAACGCGCGATACATGAAACCACGACTCTAAATGAACTGTAATATAATATACTGTTATAACCCAGCTGATATATTTTTTGTTATGAGTAATACTAAATAAATTATAAAAATTTATATTTTATACATGCATAAAATATATTCTTTGGTCATCAATTGATTATAAATGAAAATAAAAATCATTTTTGAGTCAAAATATGTTTTTTTGAAAATTTATATTTATGCATGCAATGAGTTTTTATCTTAATAAATTAAATTAATCAGTATTGGTGAATGATTTAATGAAATATATATATATTATAAATTCAATAATATGTTTTATCATTCATTTAATGTTTTTTATAGGCATGGGATTGGAATAAATCTATTTTTATACTTAAAAATGTATTTTTAATTTTCTTCATCAAATTGAATACACTTATTTTAAAATGAATTTATGGCACTTATGGAAAGCTAATTTTGAAAAACTGGATTTAATATTTTGAATTAAGAGGTTTAAATTTGGTAAATAGTCACCTTTTTTTGTAAATATGAATATTAACCATAGTAAATTTTGTCACCCAAATAATGGTAAAACATGTAAAACGGGGTTAAAACATTGGGAGAATGATTTAAAATTTACCTAACACAACCCTTGATCCAATTATATTAGTATATTTTAGCCATGTATATAAAATTATTTAATATATGATCATTTGTTAATATATTTCTTTGATTACAACCTTTATAATAATTTTAAAAAATATCAAATACATAATGTCACTCTCTTGATTTTAATATCTTTAAAATTTTTACATAAGGATAATTGTAAATGTTTATTTGAAAGATAAATTAAATTTTTATCATATTAAGTTATTTATATTTATTATTTGATAATTATGTTAAATAATTATGCAATTCTAAAATGGTATTTAGTCAATTAATAAAAAAACAAATTTAATGAATTTAAAAGTACTAAATGTTATACAATTTAAGTGAATTATAATGTTCAATTAATTATTTAGATGAATATTAAATATTGGGGATGTGTGAAAAAATTATATTCGAATTCTATAATTTTATTGGTGTATTTAATGTCAAATTAAAGGAATAGTTCCAAAATTAACATTATTGAAATTTTATAATAAATAATATTTTTTTAAATGATTTAAAATTCATAAAAATAGTATTTTTAGAAAATTGAATTTCATATGATTTTAAATATAAATCATGGTCCATTTAAGATGCACTTTTACCTTTATTATAACATTCCCAACCATTTAATATTGAAATAGTTGTTACCACGTTACGTTAAAAAAATTAAATTAAGGGGATAATAAAAAAAAGATAATATTTAAAATGACACCAAAGCCTATCTAAATTTCATTTGATGATTTTATTTAAACACTAAAAAATATTTCTTAACAATAATTTCTATTTGGAATACTTTTACTTGAAAATGAAATTATTTTACTTTATTTTTAAAAAAATTACAAGTGTTTCCTCTCCCTCCCTTATAAAAGGACACCCCTCGTTTCCCTTATTTTCACCACATTACGTGTGGACTACCACCTCTATGAGGTGATTCTATTCATTTTAAATTTATTCATTACATGGACGGTAATAAGGATAAATTTTATGATTATATGTGATGTATACGATATAATAAATATTCATTAATGTAAAATTATTATTTACCTTTCTTTTATACCAACTGTTGAAAAGTGAAAATGACATTCATGCATATGCACTGCCTATTGTCTCCATGAACAATGTAATTTAATTTGATATATCTAATTTTATAGAGGAATATAAATATATATATTAAATATAAATTATATTTATATAATTATTAATATTTTTGATATTATGGAACTATGATAAAAGTATAAGGATGAAAACTACTGAACCAAAACATACCTGAAAAACAAAGCAATTATCACCCAGAATAGTGATTTTAATAAAGAATTGTTAATAATAATGTGATAAAAGGTTATAAGTATATCATATATGGTTCAATATATATGATTACAGTTCAATAAATGTTTTATAATAAATCTATATTTATTAATCATGATGTCAAAATACTTATAAAAGAATTCAGATCTGAGGTAAGGGATTTTCTCCTCACTTTTACTTCTATGAGATACATTTCATATTCACTACTTTTATCATTTTTGTGGTGAATATAATTCCCATTAATGTATTTTATTATTATTCTCAAGGAAATTATGGGATATAAATATCCATATTATTTTATTTGTTTTATTATTCTTATGATTCAAAAGTTACTAATGTAGTAAGGGTTTTATGTTACATTTTCATTATTAATCGGGATTGTTTATAATTAATTTTATGATGATTAAATTTCATGATATGACTCTAAATAAAATCATGAATTTTATTATACTATGTTAATTTATGAACATCAGAAGTTTTTTATTTCATTTTCCTCGATTTAAGTACCTAAGATACTAAAATAATGTTTATTAGGAAAACTAAATTTAATCATATATATGGATTAAACTAATTTCCCTTACATTCCCATGTTTTCTAAAAATTAATTCAATAATGTTTTTAATGTTATCTAATGATTATTTTAATTCATTTTACAGATTTTTTAATTTCTTTTAACTTTTTCAAAAGAATTCTTCTTATTTTTTTGGAATGATTCTGTTTTTAGTTGTTATAAAAAATGTGAAAGGAAAATTTGTTTTAATGTATATGGAATGAATATAATTTCCATATATCACAAATGATAAATGATTTTAAGTTTCCATTACCATTTTCTAAGCTTATTTTCAAAGAAATCAATTTATTTAAAATTTGTAAATTTTTAGATTTTAAATAAGTGATTTAAACATGGAATGGGTATATTCCTCAAGAAATGTTACAAGTGATAGTTTAAAACCATTTCCATCTAAGATGATGTCACTTTATGTTTCCTAACATATACTGATGATATGATATAATTATACAATACTTATTATTTCTCTATATGATTTATGATTTAGATGATAAGTTTTTTATGAAACTCATTCCTTTACAAGGGTTATTCTATGGTAAATTGATGAAATGTTTATGAAACCCGTTTCATTTCTATGGGTTATACAATGATGAAATGTTTATAAAACCCATTTCTTTTTCATGGGTGGTGATTTGATGAATGTTTTATGATCTTATAACACACATCTGTATAATTTTCATCATGTAAAGGGTGGGACTATAATTATATATACCTCCAATGAATTGGGTAAAAATAGATATATCATGAGATAAATATGAATAGAATGGAGTGTGTTATCAGTTTAGTAATGGACTATATCAACTATAATAGGATTGAGAGTGATCCCTGAATGCTATGATGGAATGGGGAGTGAACGCAATATATTATGATAGTTTTGTTAGTGAGCCTTGAGTACTAAGGAAATAATTATATATGCTTTTGTGTATGAAACAAATATGTGTCTTATAATAGTGTTAATATCTCATGGAACAAGTTCTTTGATTACTTTTTTATTAATGTCTCATTAAATTACAATATTTATTCTATGACTTATGATTATTACCTATGATATGTAGGGTATGATTCTAGAATGTTATACTCATGGTCGTATACTCTTATTATCATTTCATGTTTAAGTGATCATTGATATCTACCTTGTTTATGCATACTAATCATTTTATCTCACTATTTATTATGTTTCCTTTCCCCATATTATGAAGAATAGAATTAAGTATGAAATTTATAAGAAGGGTTCTAGTTATGAAGAACTTAGTGTGATATGGTGTAGTTGACTTATGAACTAGTTATTTATATATCCAAGTTTTCAATGATAATAGAACCATATGACTTTGGAATGAATCATTATGTTATATAATGAATATTCATATAATAAGATGTAATATCTATATATGAAAAATATTTTTCACTATAGTGTGTACCTCTGGTAATTCATATGAAGTACACAGTTTCTATGACAACTATACATGTTGTGTATCTGTAGGATTATGTAAAAATAATTAATTTATCATTTTAATACCCTATATGTCCCACTAAAATACCTTTTGTGTAATCCTTTTAAAAAATTCCTATCACATGTCATGTACTAATAGATACACATTGTGTTGTTAAATTCTCTTTAATTAATTATTTTTTATGTGTTTTCTCACTAGATAGGCCAATCTTAGTGTGTACTTAGTGTGAGATGGAATGAATTACATGAATTGTACAACTAACTATATGACATGTGGTTCGTTACCTTCTTCCGACAATATAATTTTAGGGACTCCACGTGTATTTTATATGAGATATTTCATTATTAAATGTCATATACAACCTTATACACGCTATATAATTTATGTATTGCTATGTTGTTCTTTTGGATTTCAATACATGACATGTATTATTTACAACATGTGTACTTTAACCACACATATTTTGAGATTCCTGTGGGGTTAAAAACATGTGGGGTAACACAACGTGTACTCTAGATACACAAAAATTACACCCTGTAAAATTGTGTTCCAACAAGTAGTCAGTACATAACATGTAATGAAAATGTGTGTTATTCTTCCTTATGACATGATAGAGTTTGTATGAATTAACCTAGTGTTATTGACCATGGTTACATGGTGTGTAACGTTTATTTAAATGTTATGTATCCATGTAACATAGAAAGAATATTTTTCACCTTTTGATGGGACATACAGGAATTATTCATTTTTTATTATCATATTTTTGGTCATAAAAATTGACCAATCATGAAAACTTTAATTTTATAATAAAAAATGATAAAATATAAATGAAAAAAATAAAAATAAAAAATAAAAAAATAATTGATCAAAAATTGATAAATATTATAAATTAATATGTGATAATTCTAATACCAATTAAATGTTATAAGGCACAGAGAAAGCGAGTTGGGACCTTTCCCAATAATGTTTTTCATTACATTATTCAGATAAAATACTCATAACTGGATGAAACAACCTTAGAATATTCATGGAGAGGATATTTTCACATATAATGTATAATTAATTTATATACTATATTTATCTCACATTGATTATTCATTATTTTTTTATGAATTTGGGGGTTTCTATAATACTATTTCCATTACATTAAATAATCCAAAGTAGAATTACTATATAAGTATCCACATATTCTCCATGAATATCAAAAAAATCCTCATTTGTATTTTGGGTTTTAGCACGGAGGATACAAGCATCTTGTGTCATTCATCGTTGATAACAATAATATTAGTTTTGGTTTGGAAGATTATCTCTTATTCTCTCAATATAGAGGTCGAGGAGGATGATCTCTTATAATTCTTTAGTGTGTTATTGATAGAGTTATCCATGGTTTGGAGATAATTCTAATGGGAGAATGTCACTATGTATAACTATTCATATATCTCTCAAAATGATATAATTTCGTTAATATACATAGGGTTAAGGTATTCATAAATGAACAAAGGCCCTTATTTAATTTTTAACTCTAAATAAATTCCATTTCAAATAATATTATTATTATCATTATATTCCAGGACATGTGATAACTCATGAATTTTTAATATCATTTATGAAATAAATAAATCAATATTTATTTAAAAGGTATTAAAAAAATATCATTTTATCTAGACCCTTAACTCCCCCTATCAATCCCTATTGACATTTATCAAACCCTTAAAAAATATTTATTTAAATAAATAAAATTATATCATTAATTCAATAAATAAATAAATATAATATAATATTCACTAACCAAATAATATTTATTTATTACAATTTTCTTATAAACAAATAAATAATTATTTATTCCCTTACTAATAAACAAAAGATAAAAAATAATATATAATTGCATTATGTAAAATCATATTTATTTAATATTCAACTCAAATATATTCTTTTGAATAACTGGGGATTAAATTTTTGTGATATATAAATCCTAAATAACTTTTATTCCTTAGTATGGAGAATAATATTTATTATAAGTGTTATTTTTTTTAAAAAAAATAACAGATATTCTGGATACACTTAGTATGTGTCCCTCTTGGATTGTTTATCTGCAACACCCCGAGTTTTAATGGCTGTTTTTAAAAAAAATTAATTTTACTTTATGTATTTAATTACACTATACAGTAATTAAAACTTACCTATTTGATATAACAATTAAATATTATGTTATACACAACACCGACTTGGCTTGGGTTACATGCAACATTGAGTTTCTTCGAATGTTTTTTATTATTATAATTTTTAAGTGAGATAATTATAAAATAACCATTAAAATTAGTAATATTAATAATAATAAATAATTATTAAATATTAGTTATAATTTTTTTATATAAATAAAACATATTTATAAGAAAATATATAATTTTCGATAAAGACTTTATATGTTCAAAAATACCATTTTCTCACAAAGAAATATTTTTATGTCTTTCTATAAACAATAATTAAATTAATTTTAGAAACTTATATAAATTTAATATGATAAAATAAAATTAATTATTTAATTCATAATTTAAAAATTATCTTTGGGTGGATTTTAAGTATTTTTTTTGAAAAACTATATTTTTTGATGAATGGTGAAAATACTGAATTTTAATTCAAAACTAATTTTTAATATAATTTATTTATATATTTAAATTATATTTTAATTTATTTTTAAAGTTTAATTATTTTACTTTTACAATAATTAATCCAATTTAAGTCATTGTAACTAATTTCACATTGAAATTGGATATAAAAACATCCAAAACATTTAAACATTTTTTCTTAAAAAACCCACTGTCACGGCACATCCACTTGATTAATTTTAAATTAATTTATACAATTTATGTTATTATAATTTTCAAAAATCGATTTAATATTTAGAATCATCATAATTTATAATTACTAATAAGTTAAACTTATTTTTTTAACCAAACAATTAGTGAAAGTGATTAAAATTAATTACAGCAATTAAGATAAAAATTAGCTTTGAAAATGACAAAACCTTAAACATAAGGCTCAAAATGATCTATAAACTTTTAAAAAAACTTTTATGTTAATATTTATACCCCATACTCTATTTTATAATATTTTGACTAATATTTTATCCACTTTACATGGGGAAAACATGGGTGAAATTTCCTTTTAAAAAATTTACAGGAATGGTAGTGCTCACCACTATAAAAACACACCCACCCCTCCCACTTATTCACAAATGTCAAGCCCTTTGTCTTAAAAAACCTATTCCCAAATCGCCTCCAAAAAATCCTTAAATTTATTCTAGAATCCCCAATTTTGAAATATACCCATCCAAGTAATCCCTTTGGTGCAAACCAAAAGGAGTTACCCAAAGAAGAAGTAACATCCTTCCCCAAGCTCTTTTGTTTTATTTTCATTCTCCATCCCACTCAACTCTTCTTATTACAAGATTATATAATAAAATAAATATAATCAATATACCGATATGTTTTTATTATAATGTTTCTACCTATAATTACACACATTTTCATCAAATGGGTAATGAACTTACCGTTCTTGAGTATGATGAACTATCACATCATGAAATGATGTTGTTTGTTTTTACTTTACCGCATCACATGGTAAGTAATTAGGATGTAAACAACACTTTTTATATTCTATATATGATATTTATTATTTATTTAATCTTATTTAATTATTATATAAAAAATACATTCATGATTTCTATTTTTGTAAATACGATAACTTCGTTTGTGGATGTGCGGACTACCACCTCCTCAAAGTGATGTGATTCGTTCTCACATTACATGGAACATATTAAGGATGGGTTCATTCAACATATATGATATATATGAAATAAAAAATCTACTATAATCATAATATATATATAGGTCATTTAATTTCTTTCTTTCAAAATTATAATTAAATGGAAACAACCTTCATGCATACGTACGACTTCCTGTCTCCATGAAAATTTTATTCTATTTAATATTTATATCATTTATATATTATTATAAATATTTATATAATGAATATATTATATATTTATATCATCTTTTACATTATCTAAATAAGTAAATAACGGTCTATTTAGAGGATCGAGAATAATAAGTCAAAATATATACGAAAAACAAAACGAATATTACCCAAAGCATAACATTAACGTGGAATTGTTCATAAATGGGTAATATAAAGTCATATATGGTATTATATATAAGAATATATTTTTTTGTTATATTTTTAATAAAATAATACTTATTATGTATGAGGTTTGAATGAGTACTAATAAATTCTAGACATAAGGTAAGGGTTTTCTCATCACACTTTTTATGTCTGTGAGATACACGATTTATTAACCATTAATTTATTTTTTGTGGTATATATAATTCCCATGTATTTAAAATATTATTATTATAACTAAATTTATGGGTATTTAAATATCCATTTTATTATCTCTCTTTCATGTGGATTTTGTTTAAAAATATACCAAATCGATAATGTAGTTTTGTCTCAATTATCCTTCTTTGAGAAACATGCCATAACATGAAACTATATTATTATACGAGGATTATATTCTTCCATTTTACATGTTATATCACTAGTATAATTATTTTCATGATATTTTAATCTTTATTTAATTTCATGTTCTTAAATGAGGATTATAGTTCAAAGTTACCAAGTGGTAACAGTTTATTGCAACCTTCTCATTGTTTATCAGTATTGTTTATGATTATGTTTTCATTAATGAAATATTATGATACATATTTCAAGAACACTCATGAAATTTATTATCCTATGGTTATTCATGATTTATTCGTGTATTATTACTATTTCCACTCTTTGGTACTTAAGATAATTGATAATTGTTTTAGGAAAATCTAGTTGTATTTATCTCTTCGGTTGGATACATGTTTTATTCAAAAAAAATGTTTTTAAAAAGAGTTTTCAATTTTTTTTTAAAATGATATTTTGATCTCATTTTCAAGGAAAATTTATAATATTTTTTATGGTTTTTAAATCTTTATTTATAATATTTCAATCTATTTTCAAAGACAAGTGTTTTAAAAAATGTTAATGTTTTAAAAATATTTTTTCAAAAGAATATGAAATTATCCTCAAGAAATGTTTTTAAAATATATTCCCAAATTATTTTCCATATATGATAACATAAATTGGTGTTACTCATTCCTTTCTAGTTAAATCATCCAAAATTTCAATTCATATTATTTCCCATGAATTGTTTATGTTTTTTTGGCATGATGATTAGGAAACCTATTTCTCCTTCAAGGGTAATATATTTGAGAAAACCATTTCTTTTCCAAAAGTTATATGCTTTTGAAACCCACTTATTTTCATGTGTTATTCTTTGATGAAATTATTATAAAACTGTATTTTCTCCATAGGTTATGATATGATGACATGTTTCTGATACCCATTTCATTTCATGGGTTATGATATGATTGTTTATGATCTTTTGGAACATGCATATATGATTTCATTATGAGATAAGTGGGACATATATATACCTAAAATACACTGGGTAAAGATTTATATCTCATGAGATAATGATGTGATTCTAGTTGAAAGGATTAATCCACTATAGAAGATGGGGAAACCCAATCCACTATGGGAATATGGAAAAGCCCAATCCACTATGGGAAGATGGGGAAACATGATCCACTTTGAGAAGATTCAGAAACCTGATCCATTATAAGTAATGTAATGCGACTAGGGATGGTGATTTATACCACTCAATAGGTATAGTCCTCATGAAGTTATTTGATAAGTTTTTATCAATGAGCCTTGACTTATAGGGAATGATATTACATGTTTAAAAATATTCCATAAGTCCATGTATTTTTACTATGTTATTCTTTCATGGTTTATGATCTTGATTCCCTTATGATTCATGTCTTATGAACAATCAATCATTATGCCATAACTCATTTATATGATATTTGATATCCTAGGTATGATCTTATAAGGTTATTATCACATTATCATACCCTTATGCTCATGTTTATGCTTATATATATTCCTTTTTTACCCTAACCGAGCATCTAAGATCACCCCATTTTATGGATATGATAATATTTATTATGTGTTATATTTATAAGAAGGGTTATAGTCTTGGTGAACCTATAGGGAGATAATGTATCTTACTTATAAACCGATGGTTATGTTTCCATTTTTAAAAAGGCACTAAACTAACACAGTCTTTGGGTGTTTATTTGTGTAATGTATTAAGTATTCTAAAAAAATGATGTAATGTTAATGTGTGAAATGAGAGGGTCAATATAGTTGGTATTAGAGAAATTTTTTACTAATTATTTGAAAGTGATAACCCTAAGGACATGTCTACAGATAATTCTAAGGATAAGGAAAAGTATAATAAAATGTCTTTGAATTTCAGTAAAGAATAGAACAATTGGTTTCTTGGAAATACATCCATGTATGGATAATAAAATTTGATGTGGTTCTGAAATAGATGTACAAAGGGGTAAAAAGCCAAAAGAACATATTGATCCAGACTTATTAGATAACTGGTGCATGAAAATGGGTCTTGCTACACACCTAGTTTGACAATCCCAGGGGATATACTTTAGGAATTCTCAAACTCTTTATGACCCATCATGAAGGGTTTAAATATAATTTGGATATAAGTAAACTAGGATAAACCTAAAGTGTCATATATTAAATAAGATTTCATAATTTAGACGTCATATAAGTGTTTTTTATGATTATTTGGTTCCTCACAATGAAAATTGTTTCTTACACTATGATTTATGGTTTTAGTCAATCGATGAAAAATAAAGATACCATGTTAATAGTGATTGAAACAAATAATGGTGAGGGTATATGATGAAATACCATAATGTATTACTCATGGTAGATAGTGAATGTTAGTAATATGGTGGAGCACTCACGATAGGTGGTGAATGACATTACCATGGGGAAGCACTCATAGTAGATGGTGAATGGTATTACTGTAGTGGAGCACTAACAGTTGATTGTGAATGGTAGTATTATGGTGGAACACTCATGATATATGTTAACTACCATATTGAATACCAATGATATATTATCAAATGGTATCATGGTTTTTTCTACTATGAAGTGTGGAGGTAGATGTTGAATGGTAGCACATGGTATGCTGTCGTGGAGAAGATTGGCCAAAGATGCACCACACAACCATGCATGTCCAGAAAAAATGCTACATTGTAGTTTTTCTTTACATGTAATAGAATTACTCTATGATGAGAATTTAGAGACACCTCATATCTTTAGATATATCTTCTATCAAGATCTAAAAAAACTTTGAGCTAATATATAATGAATATTTTAATGATTTAAACAATGGAAGAAGAGAGGATCCCACTCTTTATAAATATGATGGTTTGTTTCCAATAAAATGGATTTAAGGATTATTATATAGGACCAACACTACTACTACTCCACTTATATATTTTTATGATACTTTATTCTTGAAATATTTTATTTTTATTTTTTTATAATATTTTATCCCTCATACTTCCATTATTTCTTCTTTAATGGTGGGTTAGAAACCTCAATTGGTTGGGTGAAGGTGATGTAATAAAAATTGCAATGATTGAGTATATTTTTCATCTGAATTTTTAAACCTTTTTTTATTAAATGGCTTTAAATTATTAATTTTAAAATTATATATGAATATTATTTTTTTTGTGATTAATGATGAATTTTAACTATTTCCTTGAATAAGAAATATTTTATACCTCTAACTAATTTTGGATCATATCAATTGGTTGGTGTATAATTAAGTGGAGACTGTTTAGTGATTACTGAACATGTGAAGAAGAAATTTTTACCTTTTGAAGAGGATTGGGAATTTCAATACCTGATTAGGTATTTCCTAGTTTATGAGAAGGAGAATAATTATGGATTCCACACATGGGAAGGAGAATAGTACAAACATGTAAATTGGGATAATTATTTTCATAAACATCAAACTTGATCAAAGATGAAAATGGGAAAATGATTATTAATCCTTTAATTAAATAAATTTATAAATAATAGATTTGTTTTGAAAATTACTGTGATAGAATTACAAAAATGGTAGTCAAACCTAATCCCCAATCACTTATCTCAAATATAATTTTTTAAAATCAGTGTGTCTTCATTTTTTTGTCCTAGTGATCTCATTCAAATTATTTAATTTTTTTAAATCCCCATGCCAAATTGACTATAGAGAGGGGAGGGGTGAATCATTGGTTTCCTTTTATGATTTCTTTTTATTTTCAATCCACCACATAAACTTGTTAAGTTCCTTGATCCATAGAGTATTTATAGGTTTATACATAATTACCTACACTGTTCCATGATATTCATTCCCCCCAACATGGTTTATCCATTAAACTTCACTCTCAAAAAATTTATTACAATGGATTTTAGATCCAACTAAAATACTTATACTCTAGATCCAACCAAGAGAATCTATTTTCTTTTGACACTAACCAAAATAATTCTTGATCCAATTCCAGCTGATAGACTCCTTTTTTCTCATTGAGCCAAACAGAAGACTTCAACTACTCCTGACACTAACTAATAGACTTCACCTCTGAATAAGTCTTGATCCACTGTAGGATGATATTTAATATTCCTCTAGGATCTTTTACTATCTTAATTTCCCATGTACACTTCAATTTGGTTTAAAAATCACTAATTAGGTATGTTGGTCTTGGTCAATAACTCTGATCACCTATAAGGTCCAGTTTCCTTGATGCAACAATGCTCAGGTTGATTATTCCTTCGTCCTGAAGTCCTAGAGTCACTTATATTTGTGAATGTTTTTCACACAATCTTCTTCAGTATCTAATATAAGAATAATACTAATACAAGAACAATTTGAATCCACTTCAAGCATGAGTGTCATAGAATCTGAATATCAATGTTTGGGCATCTTAGTTAATTCATTATGTGTGCATGATCATGAATAAATTCATACATGTGTTTTTTGTTTCATTAAACCTAAAAGAAACAATTTCCACTTGTATTTCTTCATGAACACATTGTATTCACACACATTTTTTGTTTCATGTGTCATCAATGATTATCGTGAAAAATGAAATACATTCACACAAGGGTGTGTGGACCACACTAAACACTTCATGTTTCTCAATGTTCTTGTGCGAAAACCTGAATAGGTGCATACATGTTCTTCTTATTTGTGAGTTATAGTGTATGTGACACAATCATGCTGATGTATCAAGGAAATTGCATGAACTAGGGAGAGGCATTATTGCACTATCCCAAGTAGCTTAACAGAACCAGGTTCTTCTTGAATCTAATTTAATAGTGATACAAACTTATTATAGGACCATGAGATCTTCTCTTATAATTTGCATAAGAATATCTTGATGATGGATTTTGGTTCATGAAACTATTGTATCAGGGTGCTCTGATTATCTATAAATGAGATCCTCTCACAAATTCTCATCTACCTTTCATCTCAACTCATCCAATATTCTTTTATAGGTGATCATCAAAAATCCTTACACCTACTAGATCCACTTTTTATGTAGTGTCCATGAATCATTCGAATCATCAAGATTTATGCCAAATATTGGCTTAACTTTTCTCACCCGAGTCATTTTGGTATTATCTCAAAAATACACCTCTTTTCATGGATTTCATCTTCCATAATCATCCTAAAATTAATGCGATGAGATCTCATGATTCTCATTTCACTTATATTAAAGTCATTCATTATTCAAATGGCCATCAAATTTTTTTGTAGTTCTGAATTAGTCACTTTCTTCATTTTATTGAATGTATGAAAACAATATTTACATGCATTATTTCGAGAAAATAAGACGATACTCTGTAACACCTAGAGATTTTATAAGATATATTCTTTTTAATATATTTCATATCTTCTATTGAACGTTACTCCAATATTATCTTGTGCTATACACAACACAGTATTATCTTGCTGTATACGCAACACTTATCTTAGATCGTGTTACACACAATTTCAAGTTTGTTTGAAAGTAGTTATTCTACACAACATTGAGTGTATATATATATATATATTCAGTGTATCAATTAAATATGGTTGGATTTTGTTATATGCAACAACAAAGGAGTCTTTCACTACACGCAACCCTGACTTGGTTTGCATTACAGGCAATCACGACCTTCCTCGATAGTGTGTGTTGTATGCAATATCAGGTTTCACTAAACAATGATATATGGTTATAATATTATTATGAACTAGTAGTTATGAATAGTATTAACTACATTTTTAATGTTATAAAATTATTATTTCATCTTACACATTTTCTAGAACATGGCATGTGAACAAAATAAATATTTCGGGTAAAATGAGTATATTTCAAAAAAATGCAGTTTTGCCGCATTTTGATGGAGCACCCACTTTAAATCTTCTTTTTGACATGTTTATAAGTTCAATTTTACAAAATAAAATTATTATTTGGAATCAGAATAAGAAAATTTACTTTGGATAAATTTTTCATATTATTCTGATAACTTTCATATTTTAATGAATAGTAAAAACACGCTATATTTTAATTAAAAACAACTTTTTTCATCGTAATAATTTATATGGTTAAATTATAATATTTAATTATTTTAAATTATAAATAGAATATATTTTTACCATTTAATATAATTTATGTCATTAGTATTTATTTTACATTGAATTCATAGGTAAAATCATTTCAATCTTTTGCAATGTTTTAACTTTTTAAACCCGTTTTCTTAACAACGAGATTAATTTTAAATTAATTACTGAAACTTTTGTGTTTGGTATTTTGAAAAATGGATTATTTATTTTAATTAATTGGGTCTAAATTATGTTAATAGGTTACTTTTATTTCTTTTGATATTATGAATAGTAACTACGAAAATTTTTATTTACTACAGTTAAAGGTAAATCTGGTAATTAAGGGTAAAAATAAGATTATAAAATTACCCTAACACTTTACAAAATACTATTGGATGAATAAAAGTCGACCCATATCACATAAGGGTCATACTAGATTCATTTCATGGACTTTTGACCATGAAATAATATAATTATTATTAAAAACAAAGAAAGTGACAACATGTCACTCTCTTAAATCTTATAAGTGCTATAATTTTAATTAAGTAATAAACATCATAAAACATCGGATATAAATAGTCCCTAGAAATATAATAAAATTATCTACATCATATGAATTTATTTATAATTTTTAGGGATTAAATAATTATCATTAATATGACACAATAGTGACGTTGAAATTATTTTATTGATTGAAATATCAAATAAATTATTTTAAAAGTATTAAAATAAATATTATATTAAATATTGAATGTGATACACTAATTTTATAGATAACTATGACATGTTATAAATTATTAAAGCTTTTAGTTTGAACATATCTTCTTTATATATTTTATTTAAATTCAAACAAATGAATAGTGTCCAAATTGAAACTATTCTTATTTTATAACAATTACATATTATAAAATTGTTTAAAAATAAAAGAAATATTTAAAAATTATAAATTAAAATTTATATAGTCTCCAATGTCATAACGTATCCAATTATGGAAAATTAACAACACATAAGTGATTATTTATAACCATTTCAAATTTAGAATTTTATTACCACAAGTAAAATTAAATAGATTAAATAAGGATAAATAAAAATGATAAGGTTTAAAATAAGATCAAAACATGTATAAATTTGTTTGGATGATGATATTACAACCCTATCTCATCTAATATTCTAATTGAGTAATTTTTGGAGGTTTTAAGTGGGGTTGGGATTTATTATAAATTAATATTTCTTATAATTCCAAAGGTGACCCTCTCCTCCTCACACCACTTTGAGCCTTCAAGCTCGGCCAAAACCTACCAATTTCTCTTCTCCACTTCCCTAGAAACATCCTAGAGGTCCTGTTCTTATTCAAAGTCCAATCTTAGTGCCCCAAGAGGAGGTTTCAGAGAGACGTGTCGAAGAAGAGGTAATATCCATTACTGATTCTTTCAAATTTATTTCTTATTCAACCTCCTCTTCTTTAGTTGTTTCATTATATTGTAATAACATAAGTATCACGAATACACTGATATGTTATTATAAATATTAAAGAAACCCATTTCACCTTCTATCCATCCTAAAGAAAAATGAAATCACCTCGCGTGCGAACGTACAGAATATCGTCTCCACGTCGTGGTGTAATCTGTTTTCCACCACCACCTTACTTGGATGGATATAATAGTGTGAAGAATAACTACATATGATTATTATAAAATCATACTTATTCTAAGATATTATATCATTCACTCCAATTCCATTCAATAAATATGGGAACAATATCATCGCTCATGCGTACATACGGATTACCGTCTTCATGACGCGATGAGATAAATTTTCTATGTTAACAATTCAAGAATGATTATGAAGTATATATAATAAGTAATCATGAAATATATGAAATAATAATTCGGATGTATTTACGTATATATATATATATATGTATTTCATCTACTTAATTCCATTCAATTGAATAAGGAAACGGAAACAACGTTCATGGGTACGTACGACCTACCGTCTCCATAAACGGTGTATTTATTTCCATTTATCGATCTATTATATATTTGTATAATCTGAATATATATTATATATAAATAATGTTTTATATTATATAATTAAGTAATCATGATCTACGTAATCATATAAATAATTACAAGTCAAAACACGGACGACAAATGAAATGATTTTACCCAAAACGCTCTTTAACATGGAATTTACAAAAGAACAGGTAAAATAAAGTCATAAGTGAACCATATATGATATCAGAACAATGAATATGATTCTGTTATAATTCAATAACATTATTTAAATCATTATACAGGAGGTTCGGATACGTATGAAGCATATCGGACCTAAGGTAAGGGATAATGTTTCAATCTCAATTGTTTTCTATTTGAGATTGCTTATACGTAAGTATTTACTGGGGTTATATTTATCATTCATGTCCAAGATTTATAAAAATGTTTTCATGTATGTTTAAAGTCCTTTTTACAAATTTTTTGACTTTTACTACATGGTATGTAAAGAATATTTTTTTTGTTTACCATACGAGGTACTTTTTGACTTTTCCGGAAAAAGTACGAGAAGAATGTTTTTTTAACTTATATGGAATGAACGGATTTTTACAGTTTCATAACGCCTCATTTTCATGAAGCTTACTCTACAAGATTTTATGACTATTTTCAATAAAATACTTTTCTTTTAAAATTTCATGGAATTTTGTGAAAAGAAAATGATTTTGAAGAAGAAAGGATATTTTCCTCAAGAATTCATTTCAAGTGTTTTATCAAAAACATTTTCCATCTAAGATGACATTATTTCATATGTGTATGTTTCAATTATAATGTCTATATGATTTACATGGTTTCACTTTTATTATGATGAAATATCCATTTGTTTTATATGGATTATGTGATGACTAGATGATGTTTCTGAAACCCATTTTATTCTTTGTGTTATGATGAATGTTTTAAGTTTATTTTGTGGCACAAGTAAGAATTATTTCAATATGAGATGGGTGGGACCTATATCTCCCTCCAATGCATTGGGTAAAGATTTATCTCTCATGAGATAGACATGGATGAAATGAAAAGTAAATCCGGTTCAGTAATACAGGGCTGGAACGACAAGTAAACCCAGTTCAGTAAGGGACTCTGTCCACTAAGATGGTATTGGCAGCAATGCCTTGGCTACTATGGAAATAATATCATGTGCTTAATGTTTTGACACAATTACAAGTTTTATTTCCAAGCTATTTCATCATGATTTATGTTCTATTATGATCTATGCCTTACGTACTGCCATTTTTTATGTCACTGCTCAAGATTTCTATGGTTAAACATTATGTTCATGTTTTTATGTTCAAATGTATATGGTTTGTTTTATTTTCTCCATGCTTACACTTACTGAGAATTTGAGCTCACCCTTTATATGTTTTCTTTTCCCCAGGATATAAAGGAAGGTTTTAGGTAAGGAAACAAAAGGGGAAGATCTTTGTGGGTGATATTGAAGAACTTTCACCATGATTAGAAGATTATATTCCGAGTTTCCAAAGACACTAAACTATTACGGTCTTTTGGTGTCTGTTTTTTTATGTATTAAGTATTCCGCAAAAGTAATGTAATGTCCATGTACGTCAAGCTTTGGGTCTCTACAGTTGGTATCAGAGGAAATTTTTAGTTAACCTTTGGAAACTAGGATGCGAAAACTTCAGTGAAATCCCTAGAGATATTTCTATGGTGTGAGTAAGGATGTCCCTAAGGTATAATATAACTATAGGTTACAACCCTAGAGTTAACTATCATGAATAACCTAGGTTGATCCTAAGGTTTCATGGATTAAAGAATATGTGATAAGTTATACATCCCATAAATGAATTTTAATGGTTATGTGGTTCCTCATTATTTTAACTATTTCTTACACTATGGTTTATGGTTTTAGTCAATGGAGGGAATAAGAAGGAATTCAGTTAACATTGATTCTGATGGAAAAATTGGTGATTGTGATCAAAAAAATTGTGTAATTCCTAGAGAGAATGATATTGTTATTATGATTAATTAGTCATCAAGATATATGATTAACAAGGTGAACTTTGGTGGTATTCATAAGTCATCAAATAAGAGGAAGATGGAATTTTATGCATGTTTGCATGGTGAGGAGCATAGAGAAAGGAAGATTGAGATTTCTAAAGAAGGGAAGAAGAACCTTGAGGAATTCCTCAAATGGAGGGGAATATGTTATCTGTGTGTAGAAAAGGATCATAGAGTGACAGACTATTATGGAGTTCAATGTCTTATTTTTGGAGAACATGGGCATTACCCAACTCAGTGCTCTGACCTAAGAGGTTACTTCTAAATCAAGGAAGGACTTACTCCATGACAATCATTAAAGAGGATGGATTGAAGTGTTTATGTATTGGTATTCATGAATAATGTTGTTGAGGTACTTTTATGGTATATTGGAATATTTTTGTATTAGTATATTGTGGTTTTCAATAATTTTATGGTATCGGTAACCATGACAAGTGATTCAAATATTTTGGAAAGTAGATGATATGCGCATAATGAATGGATAAAGAGAAAATAATATATTTGATAGTATTCATGAGCTCATTATTGATATATGGACTAATTGATACCACAGTTTGAGTATATAGAATTTTTGGGATTTTGGTATGTGGAAAGATTTAACTTTTGACAGCAATCATTTTTTCACTAAGGTTCTATGTTAATTCATGTTTCAAAAGAATACATGATTAAGGTATTCACATGTTTGGAATGTGACCAACAAGATATATCTTATGATATATGGGAGGATAAATGATGGTATTCACATGCTCGGTAGATGAAATTTCTAATAATTGTTTTCTTTATACTATGAGCATGGACAGACATATTTTGGATAATCCTAAAGATTTGAATGAATTAAGATAGTATTGTTTAAGGCTAGAACTTTTTTGATATTATTGCAGGAATGTTATAATAGTGTAGTTTTAGAAAAAGGAAAACCCATAGGATGGGCGACAACCCATCGCATCAGACAAGTCTGCGGGAATCAAACCCACAACCGAAGTGTGACATGCCTTTCGAGCCAACCACTGGACTACAGGAAGTCCCTGGTTAGTAGAAACTTGTTTTATTTTATTAAGCGGTATGATAGATGAATTATAAGTCCATTTTAGGAACCATATACGATTAATCTAACCATAGATGGACTTATGTATATAACTTTTTCTAACCTTATGTTTTAGACAGATGTAATGACCTACCATTCTATTGCATGATATTCTAACACTTCACAGAAGACAAATTCAACTTTATTTCTTTAAGAGATGAAGTGGAAATTGTTCACGGCACAAACAACAGTGAGATTGTACCAAAATCAAGTAAGTATTTCTTCTAATTCAAAAGTTTCAACTTTAGGGAAATGATTTTGAAAACAAAAAATTTGGTACTAGTGCTCTTATATTTGATGAATTTGATGGTACCTTAGATAATCACAAATTTAGGGCTTTGTGACTGTTGGCTTTTTCATAGCCATGTTCTCTACCACTCTCCATCAGAACTTGATGGTTATATTTTTCTTCCATATCCATATTTTCACCTATGTTATCTTATGTGGAAACCCATTGATTAGTTAATTTGGGTAACCGTTACATTTTATACATTAGTTTTTAAAGAAAAGTTTTGGTATTCCTTTTTATGATGTGGGTTTCTATGAATGAAACTCTCATGTAATAAACAATTTATAACCCCGATGAATTTTGAGAGCGAAATTCATTTTAAGGGGGTAGAATGTAACACCCCAAGATTTTATAAGATATATTCTTTTTAATATATTTCATATCTCTTATTGAACGCTACACCAAGATTATCTTGTGCTATACACAACATGGTATTAGCTTGCAGTATACGCAACACTAATCTTGGATCGTGTTACACATAATTTCAAGTTTGTTTGATAGTAGTTATTCTATGAAACATTGAGTGTTTATATATATATATATATATATATATTCAATGTATAAATGAAATATGGTTGGATTTTGTTATACTCAACAACAAATAAGTCTTTCACTACACGCAACCCTGACTTGGCTTGCATTACACGCCATCGTGACCTTCCTCGATAGCGTGTGTCGTACACAATACTGGGTTTCACTAAACAACGATATATGGTTATAATATTGTTATGAACTAGCCATTATGAATAGTATTAACTACATTTTTAATGTTATAACATTATTATTTCATCTTACACATTTTCTAGAACATGGTATGTGAAAAAAATAATTTTTTCAGGTAAAAGGGGTATTATTCAAAAAAATGCAGTTTTACCGCCTTTTGATGGTGCACCCACTTTAAATCCAGTTTTTGACATATTTATAAGTTCAATTTGAAAAAATAAAATTCTTCTTTGGAATCAGGATATAAAAATTTACTTTGGATAAATTTTTCATATTATTCTGATAACTTTCATATTTTAATGAATAGTAAAAACACGCTATATTATAATTAAAAACAACTTTTTTCATTGTAATAATTTATATGGTTAAATTATAATATTGAATTATTTTAAAGTATAAATAGAATATATTTTTACCATTTAATATAATTTATGTAATTAGCTTTGGTTTTACATTTAATTCATAGGTAACATCATTTCAATCTTTTGCAATGTTTTAACTTTTAAAACCTGTTTACTTAACAACGATATTAATTTTAAATTAATTACTGCAACTTCTGTGTTTTGAATTTTGAAAAATGGATTCCATATTTTAATTCAGTGGGTCAAAATTAAGTTAATATGTTACTTTTATTTTTTTGATATTATTAATAGTTACTACGGTAATTTTTATTTACTAGAGTTAAAGGTAAATCTGGTAATTAGGGGTAAAAATAAGATTATAAAATTATCATAACACTTTCCAAAATCCTATTGGATGAATAAAAGTAGACTCATATCACCTAAGGGTCGGAATATATTCATTTCATGGAATTTTGACCGTGAAATAATATAATTATTATTGAAACCAATGAAAGTGACAACATGTCACTCTCTTAAATCTTATAAGTGTAATAATTTACATTTAGTGATAAACATCATAAAACTTAGTATATAAATAGTCCCTATGAATATAATAAAATTATCTACATCATTTGAAATTATTTATAATTTTTAAGGATTAAATAATTATCATTAATTATGACACAATAGTGATGTTGAAATTATTTTATTGATTGAAATATCAAATAAATGATTTTAAAAGTATTAAAATGAATATTATATGAACTATTTAATGTGATCCACTAATTTTATAGATATATATGACATGTTATTAATCTATTAAATGCTTTAGTTTGAATATATCTTCTGTATATATTTTATTTAAATTCAAACAAATGAATAGTTTCAAAATTGACACTTGTTATTTTATAAAAATTACATATTATAAAATTGTTTAAAAATCCAAGAAATTTTTAAAAATTATAAATTAAAATTTATATAGTATAAAATGTCATAACTTATCAAATTATGGAAAATTAAAAACACATAAGTGATTATTTATAACCATTTAAAATTTATAATTTTATTACCACAAATGAAATTATATAGATTAAATAAGGATAAATCAAAATGATAAGATTTAAAATAAGATCAAAACTTGTATAAATTTGATTGGTTTCTGATATTATAACCCTATCTCATATAATATTTTAATTGAGTAATTTTTGGAGTTTTTTATGTGGGGTTGGAATTTATTATAAATTAATATTTCTTATAATTCCAAAGGTACCCCTCTCTTCCCTTATAAAAGAGAACCTCCTCCCTCTCCTCCTCACACCACTTTGAGCCTTCAAGATCGGAAAAAGCATGCCAAATTCTATTCTCCACTTCCCTAGAAACATCCTTGAGGTCCTGGTCTTCTTAAATGACCAATCTTAGTATCTTAAGAGGAGGTTTCAAAGAGACGTCTCGAAGAAGAGGTAATATCCATTACCAATTCTTTCAAATTTATTTCTTCTTCTACCTCATATTATTTAGTTTTTTCATTATATTTTAATAACATAAGTATCTCTAATATAATTATATGTTATTATATTTATTAAATAACCCTATTTCACCTTCTATCCATCCTAAGGAAAATGAAATCACCGCGCGTGCGTACGTACGGAATACCGTCTCCACGTCATGGTGTAATCTGTTTTTCCACCACCACCTTACATGGATGAGTATAATGGTGTAAAGAATAACTACATATTATTATTATA
Organism: Viscum album; assembly: GCA_963277665.1. Classification (NCBI taxonomy): domain Eukaryota; kingdom Viridiplantae; phylum Streptophyta; class Magnoliopsida; order Santalales; family Viscaceae; genus Viscum; species Viscum album. The sequence continues at coordinate 69,942,960 of OY728154.1, forward strand.
ACATAATAATGATTCTAAGATATTATATCATTCAATACAATTCCATTCAGTAAATATGGGAATGATATCATCGCTCGTGCGTACGTACGGATTACTGTCTCCACGATGCGATGAGATTCATTTTCCATGTTAACAATTCAAGAATGATTATAAAGTATATATAATAAGTAATCATGTAATACATGAAATAATAATGATACTGGATTTAGGTATATATATATTTATTTCTTCTACTTAATTACATTCTATTCAATAAGGAAACGAAAACAGCGTTCATGCGTACGTACGACCTACCGTCTCCATGAACGGTGTATTTATTTCCATTTATCGATCTATTATATATATGTATAATCTAAATATATATTATATATAAATCATGTTTCATATTCTGGAATTATTTAATCATGATCTAAGTAATCAGATGAATAATTACAAGTCAAAACACGGATGGAAAATGAAATAATTTTACCCAAAACGCTCTTTCACATGGAATTTACAAAAGAACGGGTAATATAAAGTCATAAGTGAACCATATATGATATCATAACAGTGAATATTATTCTTTAATAAGTAAATGACATTATTTAAATCATTATACATGAGGTTCGGATACATACGAAGCATATCGGACCTAAGGTAAGGGATAATGTTGCAATCTCAATTGTTTTCTATCTGAGATTTCTTATACGTAAGTATTTACTGGGGTTATATTTATCATCCATGTACAAGTTTTATAAAAATGTTTTAATGTATGTTTAAAGTAATTTTTACTGTTTTTTTTTGACTTTTACTACATGGTATGTAAGGAATATGTATTTTGTTTACCATACGAGGTACTTTTTGACTTTTCCGGCAAAAGTATGAGAAGAATGTTTTTTAAATTATACGGCATGAACGGATTTTTACGGTTTCATAACACCTCATTATCATGAAGATTACTCTACAATATTTTATGACTATTTTCAACAAAATACTTTTATTTTAAAATTTCCTGGAATTTTTTGAAAAGAAAATGATTTTGAAGAAGAAAGGATATTTTCCTCAAGAATTCATTTCAAGTGTTTAATCAAAACCATTTTCAATATAATATGACATTATTTCATATATGTATTTTTAAAGTATAATGTCTCTATGATTTACATGGTTTCACTTTTCTTATGATGAAATATGCATTTGTTTTATCTGGATTATGTGATGATGGGATGATGTTTATGAAACCCATTTTATTCTTTGGGTTATGATGAATGTTTTAAGTTTATTTTGTGGCACAAGTAAGAATGATTTCAATATGAGATGGGTGGAACCTATATCTCCCTCCAAGGCATTGGGTAAAGATTTATATCTTATGAGATAGACATGGATGAAACATCAAGTAAATATGGTTCAATAATACAGGGTTGGAACGACAAGTAAACCTAGTTCACTAAAGGGACTTTGTCTACTAAAATGGTCTTGGAAGCAATGCCTTGGCCACTATGGAAATCATATCATGTGGTTAATGTTTTTCCACAATTACATGTTTTATTTCCAAGATATTTTATCATGATTGATGTTCCATTATGATATATTTCTTACGTACTACCATGTTTTATGTCACTGCTCATGATTTCGATGTTTAAACATTATGTTCATGTTTTTATATTCAAATCTATATGGTTTGTTTTATTTTCTCCATGCTTACCCTTACTGAGCATTTGAGCTCACCCTTTATAATTTTTCTTTTGTCCAAGATATAAAGGATGGTTTTAGGTAAGGAAACAAAAGGGGAAGATCTTTATGGGAGATATTGAAGATCTTTCACAACGATTAGAAGATTATATTCCGAGTTTCCAAATACACTAAACTATTATGGTCCTTTGGTGTCTGTTTTTGTTATGTATTAAGTATTCCACAAAAGGAATGTAATGTGCATGTACGTCAATATTTGGGTCTCTACATACTCATTCTATTATCTAGACCTTAAAAGATGTCTGAAGTCAATAAGTTGGTGGATCGGATTGTGCTGTGGCATACTGGAGTGATCAGGGAGGCTGGGGGAAGAAGAATATTGAGTGAGGAAATCAGATGGATTACATTGGATTCATCATGGACCTTATGTTTTGTCCTTAATTTTAATGATGGAGGAATAATGTTCTATGGGCTATGTCCCACAGAGTTTCTTCTCTTGTACTTTTCTACGATTTATTATCTAAGGCATGATAGCCGCTCCCCAAGATGCCTACTAGGGATCATCACTAATTCACACTTTCACCACACAGAGCACGATCTTTGACCCACCGACACACCAGGTAGGTACCAAGCACCCATTTGTTGTGTGGTCCCTATACGTGGTACTATTGTGGGTTCTCTACTACACCTACCCATTCCACCCTCGGGATATCCTTAGAAAATATCCAATAGGCTTGGTGACCGCTTTGGGTTACATAGGTTCCTTGGTCAAGCCTGGTTGAGATTGTCCCTTTGGTTTCCTAATTTTTAACTTAAGGCCTAATTTAATACTTAGAAAAATACAAGTACCATATGAATGAAATTAAAATCCTTCCTCAAATATTACAAACACAAACCCTCTTCTCTTCTTCTAATATTTATCATGAAAGACATATATTTATATTTTTGAATGGAAATTAATTAAACCATCCTAAATTATTCTTCACTTCATGAAATATTAAATTCATATTGTAGAAACATATTTAAACCTACAAACATTATTATAAACATATGTTCCCCCCTTAACAAATGTATTTCATATTTAAGGTAAAATCAATCAATTTTTAGAGTTTAATATATAGAATCATCCAAGTGTAACATCCAATAGAATAATATGAATCCATAACAATTCTCCAAGAATCACTACTTGTAATCATCATCTTACCAAATACATATTGACATATCATTGAAAAAATGAAACACTAGGCCCAATAATTTCCCCCTTTTTATTTTATTTTCAATAACTATTTATAACACCTTGTAAGAGTAAATATGTTATATAAAACTTTTCCCCCTTATTAAAAATAAAATGAAAAGGAAAAGTTGGGTCTTTGAAAAAACGTGTTATCGCTCCTTTGAAGAATATATCCTTGAATATTTCTCAGAGAAGAATGAAATCACATGGGTTTTCTTATAAAATATCTTTTAGTGAATCAACTCTAAGTGTACTTGTGCTAACCTGGTGTCAAAAATAAGATAGATTAGATCACGGTTTTCAATGCTATCTATAAATAACCATATATGTGAAATCATCCTCAGAACATATCAATTATCATCCAATGAGTTTAAAATAATCATATTTTTAATGGAATTCTAAATCCTACACATACATTAACAAACAAATCAGAATGGTCTATTACAATGATAACCCCCCCCCCCCTTTATCTCATTTTTTTTCATAAAACATGCACTATACCTTAACTGATATGATCGGAAAAATTAAGAATGTGATATGGAAGTGTGGTGCCTGGAGAATTGTTACAGACTCATTATGGAATTGGATGTCATTCTAGGAAAATTCTCCATGTTCAACTCCGAAAATCCATTAAGCTGATCTTAAATTTATAGGATATGTGTTAAGAAGGTCAAATTTTTTTACAATAATGTATGGAAGTTTATAGATGGCCATGAAAAATGAATTTCATATTTCATTGAGTGAAGAAGAGTTAATGACAGTTTAAATGAAGGGCATGAAAAAATATAAAAATATAAATATATGTATATATTAATGATGAATATGATAAGGTGAGAAGAGGGTTTGAGTTGGGAATCATTGAGTAAGGCTTTTAATTTCATTCCTATGATACTTATATTTTTATAAGTATGAAATTGGGCCTTAAATTAAAAAATAGTCCAACAAAAGGGCCAACCTCAGCGAGGATCGACCAAGGAACTTGTGGGCCCCAAATAGATCACTGTGCCCATGTGAACCTGTGTGATGGTGGGCCGAAGCCCATGTGGTGTATGGTGAAAGTGTGAACCATTACTAATATATGGTAGGAAGCTCAAGGAGAAGCTGGTATACCATGGATAATAATCCACAATAAAGTCTGGGTGAATAAGCAATGTGAGACATGGCCCAAGGACCAACGTTCCTTTTTCATTAAAATGATGGACATAACATTGGCTTCATGATTAGGCTGATGTGAGCCATCTGATTTTCATACTAAATATTCACCTTCTCATGGTCTCCCTGAGCTTTCTACTATGCTAGAGCACCAATGGAGACACCAATTGATTTATTTAATCCATCTTTTATGATATAATTGATGGAATGAGGAAAAAATTATCATCTCAAAATCATGCATTAAACTAATTTTTTCATGCATGTGATAAAATGAATAAATTTTATACTATTGAACTGAAAAAGAAGTTTTAGGAAATTATAATAATGAATGGGTTTGATAATGTATAAATGAAGAGAATTTGATCTCATAACATTCGTGTGAGGAGTCTTATGGAAGATTCATGCCATAAAAATAGGCATACTATTGAGATAATACTCGATCGACTCAGGTGTGATAAGTATTTCTAAGATTCATCAGAAATCTCAAAGATGTGAAAAATTCATGTACAAATAAAACAAACTAAATCTAAGAGGTGAGAGGCTTTGTGATGATCACCTATAGAAGAAGAGGGGACGAGATGAGACACAAGGTAGCTGAGAATTTGTGAGAGGATGTCAATTCCGAAGAAACAAAGCATTGAAAAACAACAATTTAGCATTATAAAATCCCTCCTTGTGATATTATTATGTGAAGTAGAAGATAAGCTTCTATGGGAATTCGATAAGAGTTTATCACTATAGAAGGAGCTTTATGAAGAACCTTGTTCCGCAAATCTACTTAGTATAACACAATAATGTGTCTCACTGGTTCACACTATTTACTTGAAAATCTAAAAGGTAATGCCACATAAACTATATCTCATGAATAAGAATAACATTTACACACCTATTCAGGATTGCATAAAATAAGAATTGAGATAAAAAGTAGAATGTGTTGTTCACACACCCATGCATGAAGTTCTTTCATGATGAATGATTCTCATGCATGACACATGACAAAAATAGTGTGTGTCCATACAAGGTTTGAGTGAAGAAATAAAATTTTATAGTTTTTTTGAGGTTTCATTAAAAAAATAGTACATACATGATCATGCACATGTAACGATGTAATTGTGATATATAAACCAAAACATTCTGAGTCTGAGAAACTCATTAATGAAGTGGATATTAATTGAGATTGTGAAAGTATTATTATTTCATAATATATTTAAGAAGATTGTGTACAAAACTTTTACACATCAAAGTGAGGCTGAGACTTCATGAAAAAAGAAAAATCATCCCAATAATTATTGCACTAAGGCAACTAGTCATAGGTAATTAGAGTTATTGAGGAAGACCAACATACCCAACCAATGGATGTTAAAGGTACTTATAGTGTACATTGGAAATTCATATCCTAAAATATCATAGAGAAATATTAAGGATCATACCACAATGGATCAATAATTCATCATATCTGAAGTCCTATGGTTCGTTCGGGGAGTAGTTGAAGTCTTTTGGTTGGATCTAGGAGTAGAAGGAGTGTCTCATTTGGAGTTGGAGGAAAAATTATTTTTATACTAATATAGAGAGGACTTTTCTAACTAGGCTTAAAAATCATAAAATATATTATAACTTTGAATGAATCAATTTTCATGGATTGAGTGGTACCTAGAGTTTTTACTCAGATCCAACTATAATGACAACAAACCCAAAATAAACCATAAGGGGTCTTTATGCCCCATAATTTTCAAATCAACAAAACTAGTTATCCACACCTAATTAACAAAATTATTTTGAATTATGTTTCAAAATTATTCATGTACTACCTAATTTCCTTGTCCTTATAGGTGAAGAACGTAATTATAACATTCAAGAATTTGGATTTTTATATTAAAGCTTCAAGCCAAGATAAGTAGGTGAAGAGTAAATCAGGTGGAGGGAATTCCCATTTTTTCTTTAGGGATCCACTAAGGAGTGGTTATATAGTCTAAAACTTGGAGATAACCATGAATAAGATGAAATAAAAATAAATTTCATGAAAATATTATTCCCAACCTCCCGAAGCACAACAATAAGGATGGAAATCTATAATATTTGAAAATATAATGACGAGACCCTCTACATGTACTAGGAATATTCAAGAATAATTGTGAAATATTCTCTCATCATGTAATGTAGTAACACCAATTCATTTTATTCTTCTACCAAGGACTTATAGAAAATGAGCGGAACCTCTTGGATGCATCATATGAAGGATATTTGATTGAAAAATCATAGATAGAAGCTAGGAGCCTAATTTAAAAAATAGCACAAAATCCCCCACAATTAGGATAAATAGGTATAATCATAAGAGGTATTCAGAAGGTAAGTACTTATAACTCAAAAAATTTACTTGAAACCAAGATTAAAGAGTTAGAAATTATAGTGATATTAATGGTTTTGAAACAAATGAATGAAAAAACTTCATGCCTTATATATGTTGTTTGTGTTCATTTCCCCATCATTTTATTGATCAATATGATGAGATATAGGATGTGTAGAGCTGTGAAGGTGCATTCCAGTCAAGGATTTTTCAATAAAACCATAGAGATAAGGGAAAACCCAATTCAGGTTTAGAGATCATCAAAACCAAGTTGGCCTCCCTTTTCTAACCAATACCTAAATTATCTCCCTTTGTATCTACAATTCTATAATCCACCCTCCTTCCAAAAATTGTACAAGCGAACTTACCAACAAGAATCATATCATGCACAACCATTTTAAAAAATACCATGGAAAACTCTCATATAGTGAACCACCAGCTGATATAGAACAAGGAACGAGTAGTAAGGAGATAAAAAATATAGTAAAGTATTTAGTAAACAAATTTTACAATCTAATGGTTATTTTTTCCAAAAACCTTGGAAATATACTGGCTCATACAATACAAAACCTGAAGGAGAGTGTGAGTATGATCATTATGAGGAGTGGTAAAGAGTTTCAGCCACATAATCATAATTAAGTTTATGATAAACCTAAGTAAGGTATGTTTGAAAATTCTAGACATACCTTGGAAGAACATCCAACTGAACAAAAAGAAGAAGAAGAAAAATAAGGATGAAGAGTTAGGACAATATTTATAAATTAAGGACTTGAAACCCCATTAAAAATGAAAAAAAGGGAGAATAAAGAAATTACCCTTCCATTCCATTCCATTTTTACATAATCAAAGAAGATAATGTGTGATAAATTTCAAAGAAATATCTGAGATACATTTTAAATGGATGAAATTAACATAACTCTCGTAGAATCCATCTGAAAAATTCATAAATATTCTAAAATTTTCAAAATTATTTGTACCAAAATAAAAAGTCTTGATGATAATAAGAGAATCATGTTAATAGGAGTTCCAAGACATGATAACACCACCATTTCTAAAAACAAATCAAGATCCATGTACATTTTATATTCCTTATACTATTGGTTATTTAAATTTTATGATTATTTGTGTGATTTTGGTGCCTCCATAAATGTAATGTATCATTAATTTTTTTATTTTTTAAAATCGGTGAATTGAACCCTAGAAGAGTGGTTCTCTAATGAAGAAATAGATCTACTATTTTTTAAGAAGAATTCTTAGAATATGTGCTGGTTAGAGGCGAATGATTTATTTTTTCAGCTTAATTATATGTGCTCACCATGGAAGAAGATAAATCATTAGGTCATTCACCCATCAATTTGGGAAGGGGGTTCTTGAATATGGCCAAGATGGTCATCAATGTGCATGATGGAATGCTTACTATAGAGCTTGGGGATACAAAGGTACATTTAAACTTCCTTGACTCCAAGAAGAAAAATTCAAGTAACTATTTCCTCTTTGAAATAACTCATGAATAAGGTACTAAACCCATTGAATAATTAGGTATAATAAGATAATTATTAGCCTTAGGGATCACTTTTCATGTGAAAAAACTAAGGAAAATGTGAATAATTAAAGAATATGAAACTTTTTTTTAAAATTTTAATAATAAATAACCACTTATTTCATTGATAATTATATGGAATATAATAACATAATTCCCTTTACATAGTGAATTCATGCTTTGAAAGTGGGGAATTTCAATTAAATATCATCTTTAGAAAAACCCCCAAATCTAGAAGTAAAACCTCTCCTAGGTGATTTAAAATTTGTGTATCTAATAGAAGGAGTAAACTTGTCAGTAATAATTTCTAAAAACCTGTCAAAATACCAAGAGAAAACATTAGTTGAACTTTTTAAAAGAAACATATAATCAACAGGGTGGATCCTATAAAACAATTCTATAATAAACCCCATGGTATACCCAAACATAATATTCCTAGAAGGGGATTCCAGAATTGTTAAGTGGTACTAAAGGATAATAAACCCTCCCATTATGAAGGTAGTTAAAAAAATAAATGGATAAGTTACTAGAATCTTATATTATTTACTTAATTTCTAACTCATGATGGTTCATCCCCATTAATTTCATTCCCAACAAAACTAGATTAACCATTTTAGATAACAAAAATAATGAATTCATTCCTATGAGAGTTCATAATAGTTGGAGAGAATGAATTTAATATAGAAATATAATTCAATTCACCATAAAAGACCACTTACCCATCATATTCATTTAAAAAAATATTATAAAGGTTATCTATAAGGACATGTTATTGTTTATTGGTTGTATTTTCTAGATATTTTGGGTACAAATTGACTTAGGAGACCTACATAAAAAATATTCCCCCATTATTCTGAGAACATTTCTTATAATAGGATTCCTTTTGGGTCATATAATTATTTGGGTACATTTTAATGGTTTATGGTAAGCATATTCTGATATTATATTGAGGAATTTCTATATGTATTTATCAAAAAATTACTTTTTTATGGAAATTCCATTGTTCATTGCATGGGAAATATGAAATCTTCTTAAGAACATGCATTGAGAAAAATATTGTTTTGAACATTGAGAAGCTTCACTTAATAGTTGATAAAAGGATAGTTATAGGTCATATCATTTCAAAAAAGGAATTGAGGTTGATAAATATAAGGTTTAAGTGATCAATTATTTCCTAGATCTCACTTTTGTGATACTATTAAATCCTTTATGAGCAATGTGAGATTCTATAGAAGATTTATTAAATATTTTAGTAATATTTCTTTTCCTCTTTTGATATTACTTTGAAAAAAGATGACTTTTCTTTTAATGATTATTGCATAAAATCCATTGACGAGCTGAAGAAAAAAATTGATTACCCCACTGATGATTCAACCACTAAATTGGGAAACCCCATTTGATCTACTTTTGGATGAATCAAACTAAAAAATAGAAGTATCCATTTCCCAAAGTATTGAAGTAGTGCCACCAGTTATAGATTATTACTCAAGAACCTTGGATTTTAGTCAACTCAATTACATAACTAATGAAAATTAGTTTCTTATTATTTTATTTTTATTAGAAAAATTATGTCCTTATTTAATTGAAACTAATATTGTGTCCTTTCTGATAATGCAACACTTATGTAATTAACGAAGAAATATAATTCTAATACAAGGTTTTTAATATGTATACTACTCTTGTAAGAATTTAACTGAAAAATATATTACAAAAATGGAGATCAAAACCCGATGGAAGATCACCTTTGTAGACTGGATAACACTATTAAAGTAGAAATTCCAGAACTGAAACCACTCAATGATCACACGCATTGATATAAACTCTATATCATGGAAGGTGAAGTACCATGGTATGCTGGTATATTTAATTATTTGGCCACATATCAAGTACCATATCACCTTAAATATCATAAAAAGAAAAAACTCAAGGATTAATCTAGATTCTATATTTGAGAATATCCATTCCTTTGGAATATTTGTAATGATCAAGTAATAATAAGGTGCCTACTTACAAGTAAAATAGAATTATAATTTTAATTTTTCATACACTTTATTTTGGAGGGAACTTGTGACCCCAAATAATGGAAAAAGGATAAAAGTACATAATGTATTTCCCAAAAATTTTTAAATATACAAATGAATATTGTATGAAGTATAAAAAGTCTCAAATTTTTGTGAAATTTTTAAAAAAGAAAATAAATGCCTCAAAACCTCGTAATTTTTTTTTGAAATATTTGAAGTGTTAGGTATTGATTTTATGGGAAAATTTCCCATGTAATTTGGTAATTCATACATTTTACTTGTTGTTGATTATATCTCTACATGGGTAGAATCCAAGGCTACAAATAATGATAATTCCAAACTTTTATGTGATTTTGTTAGGTAAATATATTTTGTAAGTTTGGAGTGCCCTGAGACATCATCATTTTCCAAGGGAATCATTTTTTCATTTTAATTATAGGATATATTCTTAAAAAGTATGGGAAAAATCACAAGAAATCTATGCACTGCCATCCCCAAACAAATGTCCAAACTAAAGTGGCCATTTAGGATATTAAAGTAATTTGAGATAAAATGGTTAAACCAAACTAGAAGTATGGGATCAAAATGATTAAATATATATTATTGTAATACTATAAATAATACAAGATATCCATAGGTATGATCCCCTACCAATTTATTTATTGAAATATTTTTCATGTATCAGTAGAATTGGAACACCTTGCTTTTTGGGATGTAAAAAATGTGAATTTAGATTTGGTGAGTTCTATAAAAGAGAGAAAAATTTAGTTATAGGAGATATAAGAAATAAAAATATAGGATTTTCATAATTCTATAATTTATAAAGATATAACCTGAGTGTTATATGGAAAAATAATTCAGGTCCAGACCATTCCCTTGAGACATCAAGTTTTTCAACATAATTACATATTAATGTTAATGTCGAGTAAGATTCATTATTCGCGAGAAGGAACTTTTATTTTTAATCATGTATATCCCTTTGGTTCTATTCATATAAACAAATAATAAGAATAAAAATCTTTTATTGTCAATGGGAATAGGGAAAAAATGTTACATGTGAGTCTACCTTAAGAACCAGTGGAGGAGCTCAAACTTCTCAAAATTATCTATTGATTACTTATCATGAGGTTAGGTCAAGTCAAAAACATTAACCAAATGTTATTACATGAGGCATACAATATTTTAATTCTTTATTATGATTTAGGATTTTAGGATAAATACACCTTTTCATTATACCCCTTTATGCTTTAATAGAATGGTTCTTCCACTAGTATGAGTTGTGTTATTTCTATGGGACAATCATAAAAGGAAGTCACTAGGAAGAACCAAACAATGAGAATATAGTGGAGAAAAGTTTTATGAGGAAATGGGATTTCATTTTTTCATTTTTTATTTTTAACTCCCAATATTCTTTTAGAAGTTCAATTATAAGCTGGAAATTTTAACCACAATGTTAAACTAGAAATTACATGCCCATGCTTAGAATTATTTTCTCTACTTCAATGAACTAGTAGACTTGAGTTTCTTAGGAACCCTATGATTTTATGCATTATATTTCAATTATAATGATATCAAATAAATAATATGTAAAATTTAATTATTATTATAGTAAATCATGGATATTGAATTGATGACTCATGATTTGAGGTAATTGGTTGATTCATGTAAATTAAATTTCTCTATAATACCTCATACTTTTAATTTTTGAAATTCATATAGACTTATTTATTATTATTGTTCATTCCATGAGTGATTTTCCCAAATCATATGTTCTATTACATAGTATATTTCTATACCAAATAATTTCTATTAAAGCTTAAGTATATTTTATGAGAGATTTTGGGGCATGCAACCTATGTGATCTTGCAATGGAACTTATTAAGGCTATAACTATACAAAACCACATATAATATGATTGATTAATTTTAATTAATAATAAATTATCCTTAAAGGTGACCTTTTATAGTGATCTTTGATTTTCCTACATTGACTATGAATGACCTTCCTTGGAATGATCCATAATTCAATCCATTTTTATTAATTACAAACACCCTCTTAGTATTTTTATGTGATATTTTAATGTTGACGTTTGTGGGTGAGTGAATTAATGGTCAAAGTATGATCAATATTACGAGGAAAAACTATGGAGGTAATATTTAGATAATTGATAAAGGTTGTGATTCATTCATTTTAGTATTATTATTTCCCCTTCTTGAAAAAGAAAAGTGGTAAAAAAATTGGTTCTGAGTAAGGAAAATAAAAAATCACCATTAATAGACCAATCTTTTTATCTTAACCAATTTTGTGGTGTATGTAAGGGTTTTCCAAATCATATATTTTGAAAATGTAAAAATAAATTAAAAAAATTGGTTGAAAAAATAAAGAAATAAAAAATTAGATAAAATTCATGAAAGAGAAATTCATTCATTATACTTTCATTGATCATCACCTTCATTTTGAGTTATTGAAGTTGTTGTTTGCATTTTTAAGGGGGAAAATCCAGTAAGTATTTACTTTTTATATCATGATTTATACTTTATAGATAAACCTCACCATTAATTATAAAAACTTTTCACATAAATTCCTACAAACCTTAAACCATAGAATCATTAGATCCATAATTTCATGTGATTTTTTTCATTAAAAAGTGGAGAAATTAGTTCTTTTATAAGACTATGGAAAAGGATCATGTACTCATGAAATGAGAATAAATGTTATGGAATTTTTATTCTAAGTGATGAGTGAAAAGATTCTAAATTGAGGTGGATCATGGATTGGATGTGTAAAAATAATAGATCAAGAATATTGAATTAATGAGAGTATAAGTTCCACCATTTTTCAAATGGGAAAAAGTAATATGCTTGGATTGATTTTTTCATTACAAATGTTAATTTAAATTGATGTTTTATATGGAACATGAAAATTTGGTTTAACATTGATAATTATTTTATTTTATTACATTGAGACTTAAATATTTGGAGCATGGTATTACTCTTAAATTCAATGTTGAAATTAAATACTTGATAGAAATAATAGTCAATGTGTGAGGGTATTTGATGAATCATTTTATCACAAAATTATTTAGACAATTTCTAATGTTTTTTAATGGTATTTGATGAATATTCTCATGAAATTAATTGTCTATTTAGAATTTTGGAAATTTTAATTGACTAATTAATTTGGAATAAGATTAATAAAATTGTGCATTTATAATTTGTTTTTTTTATATAAAAATATTTGTGGTGTTTTATGAAGTGATTTAATATTTTTAAGTATAGAAAAAATGGGATAGTCCAAGATTTCCCTCAACATATAGGAAATCTATCCACAAAGATAGCCTAAAAGTATTGACCAAACAAGCCTATAACGACCCATACATTACATACATTGTTATTAATTCAAAATTGAAGCACACTTATTACAAAATATAACAAAATCAGGAAAGGACCGTATATGTATAGAGTCTTTAGAAACTGGGAAACATAAACAATTAGTTCATAAAGCATTTACTTTTCCTCCCATTTATTTTATCATATCTAGAGTCCCTTTTTGGAATATCCTACTTAATAAACTTCTTCCTGACCTGGGTAAATACAACATACAAACGGGTGAGCACAAATGCTCAGTAAGGGTAAACAAAAGAAATATCAATCACATCATATATATAAGAACATAACTTTTGGAAATCTTAACCTGTAAAAGAGATCATAATTTCACAACATGGGATAAATCATAGTGGTGAAATGTAATCGCAATAATCATAACATAAAACATGAAACTTTGTGTCATACACACATAATCATAGAGAATCATTTCTTATTAGTCAAGACACATTTCCAAGACTATCTTAGTGGGAAAAGTCCATTTCTGAACCGAGTTCACTCCTCGTTTCAGTCCTGTTTCACTGAACCGGTTTAACCTACCGTTCCAGCCATGTCTATCTCATTAGATATAAAATCTTTATCCAATGCATTGGAGGGAGATATAGGTCCCTCCCATCTCATAATGATACCATTCTTATGTGTTTCACAAAATCATAAACCATACATCATAGCATAACCCATGTAATAAAAATGGGAATCGTAAACATCGTGACATCATAAAACAATTCATATAAGATAGAGGAATTCATAAAAATAATTCCATCATAACATAATCAAATCAATGTAATAATAGGGACAAAAAATAATTTTGATAAAACTCTTGAACTCCATTCTTGAGGAAAATATCCTTTCTACTTCAAAATTTTTTTCCTTTCTTAACATGTCATACAATTTTAAACTAAAAGAAGTTGATTAAAAATAAACATGAAAACTTGTAAAGGAAGATTCTTGGAAATAATGTTTTTAAAAATCCTATTTATGCCGTATAAGTTAAAAAACATTCTTCTCGTACTTTTGTCGGAAAAGTCAAAAAGCACCTCGTACAAAAAATGACAAAAGATTCCTTTCATATCTTTTACTAAAAACTCACCGAAGGGTAAAATTGGATATAAACTATTTTATAGGGATATAAATATTACATATTGAGGAAACATGGATGTGGATGATAAAATATTCCCCAGTAAAGTCTGAAGTATAAACAATCTCGGATAAAAAAATGAGATTGCGAGATTTTCCCTTACCTTAGGTCCGATTTTCTTCATAAATGCCCGAACCTCCTGTATAATTATTTAAATAATGTTATTGACTTATTCCAAAATCATACTTATTGTTATGATATCATTTATGGTCATATTCTTAGCTTCTTATTAGTAATATTTCATTACTACTTGTTATTCGGGTGTTTATTACTTTTTGTTCTTATGCTTGTTTTGTCAAATAAATTCTTATTCTTCTCTTTATGTTATAGATACCACATTTCCATAATGTTATTAGTGTAATATATATCATATTCATTCATTCAATTCATTTATATAATCATTATTCAATGAAGATCATGTAGAACGAGTCGCATCACATTGTGGAGACGGTATTCCGTACGTACGCACGAGCGATGATATCGTTCCCATGATCATGGAATTGTATTGGAGTGTATGTATACTATTTCATAATGAATATAACTTTACAATTATCATATATATTCATTATTTACACCATTATACCCATCAAGATTACACCACGGCGTGGAGACGGTATTCCGTACGTACGCACGCGCGGTGATTTCATTTTTCGTAGGATGGATAGATGGTGAAATAGTGTTATTCAATACTTATAATAACTTATCAGTATATGAGTGATACTGATGTTATTACTTCATAATTAAACAAATACAGAAGAATAAGTGGAAGAAGAAATAAATATGAAATAATCGGTAACGGACATTACCTCTTCTTTGAAGCGCTTCTTTGAGACCTCATTTTAGGGCATTAAAATTAGTCTTTGAAGAAGACCAGGACCTCTATGATGTCTCTAGGGAAGTGGATAGGATAAATTTTCAGGGGTTTTCCGAGCTTGAAGGCACAAAGTGGTGTGAAGAAGAGGGGGAGGAGGTGCCCTTTTATAAGGGAGGAGAGGGGCACCTTTGGAATAACTGAAAATATTATTTTATTATAAATCCAAATTCGGTTTTAAATAGCTCCAAATTGATTTATTTAGAAGCTAAGGTGGGGATGGGACTAAATCCTCTCATCCAATATAATTTGGACAAGTTTAGTTTACAATTTTAACCTTATCATTTAGATTTAACTTTAATTTAGATAATTTAACTTTTACTGTGTCTTTTTGTGTTCTTACACTATAAGGTTAATTAACTTACTATAACAAGCCAAAAGAACCCCAAGTTGTTTATTATTAATATATATAACCTTATATAAGTCATTTGTCTGATCATTAGATTTTATTGAATAAAATAAAAATTAATAATATAATATTTGTTTTAGAAACTATTTTATGCCAATTTTGACACTATTTAGTAATTGTTTTTTGTGAAAATCATAACAGAATGATTAGTTCGAAAACAGTTAATTAAATAAATAATAACATGTCATATTAACCTATAAAATTAGTGGAATTCATAAAAGGTCTCAAATTACATTTATTTGGGTATTTATAACATCAATTATGTCAATATTTCATTAATAAGATAATTACTGCATTATCTTTGTGTCATAAATAACTTAATTTATTTAATGTCTAAAAATTACAAATAAAATACCATTATGTAGGAAATCATTTATCTTTCTAATTAATATTTATAGTCGAATTTATCTAATATATAACCCTATATTAAAAATTATTTACTTATTAAACGTTGATTTTAACTATTTTAACCCTTCTTTAAATAAATTAATAATAAATGTCCTAATCTAATCCAAGTGGGCCTAAATGGTCATATTTTATTCCTAAGGTTGTTTTTAGTCTAATTACACTTATCCAATATAATTATGACATGTTTTATGGTAATAATAATATCATTTTTACCCTTAATTACCCTATTTACTTTTAACCATGGTAAATAAAAGTAAAAAGTTACTATTCACCAAAAATTATTTTCATCACATTGAACGGAATTTTACTTACTGACATCAACCGTGTCTCTCGGATTTTTGAAATTCCACTCACAGAGGCGGTAAAATTATGTTTTATGTAAATTTTCAAATTCTCTTAGGAGGTGGGTAAAAGACGGTGAAAAGTTAAATAATATTTTTATATATCTAAAATTATTATAAAATGACTCTAATGAATTTCATTTAACTTATATAGGTATTATGTATCAATTTTTACCTAAAATAAATTTAATTAAAAGAAATAATTATTTAAATAAAAAGTCTGTTTTTAAATAGTAACCCAGTGTTTTCACTATTCATCAAAAATTGAAAGTTTTCAGAGAAATACCAAAATTTCACCCTAGGCTAATTTCAATATTCCGAATCCAAAAACGAAGTCCATTTTGAAAAATAAAATTTACAAAATTTCAAAAAGTGGTTATTACAATTCATAACGACTAGTTTTAATAATATTTTAATAACTTATCGTTGTTTAGTGAAACTCGGTATTGCGTACGACGCAAGCTATCGAGGAAGGTCGCGATTGCGTGTAAAGCAAGCCAAGAAAGTTTTGTGTGTAGTGAAAGATTCCTTTGATGATTTATATAACATAAAAAAAATATTTCTCATAAAAGTCTCGGGTGTTACATTCTACCCCCCTTAAAATGAAATTTGCCCTCGAAATTTGTCACTTTGCAACAAAGAGACGAGGATACCTCTCCCTCATCATATCCTCAAGCTCCCATGTAGCTTCTTCAAATTGGGGGTTCCTCTATAAAACATTCACCAATCGAGTGGTCTTGTTTCGTAGGACTTTTTCGCTATGATCTAGAATCTCTATCGGCTGTTCTTTATAAGAAAGATCTTGCTCAAGCAGTATAACTTCTGAGCTGAGTACATGCGAAGGATCAGGTATGTACTTTCTCAGGAGAGATACATGGAACACATCGTGAACTTGAGAGAGATTCTATGGAAGCGCCAATCGGTAATCTACCTCTCCAACACGATCCAGCATTTCGAAAGGACCGATATATCTAGGGATCCACTTCCCCTTCTTTCCAAACCTCATGACCCTCTTCCAGGGAGATATTCATAAGAACACTTTATCACCCACTTCAAACTCTAGGTCTTTTCTTTGGTTGTCGGCATAACTTTTCTGTCGACTCTGAGTTGCTCTTATGTGTTGTTGAATAGATCTGACATTTTCTGCCATTTCATCAACGAGATGAGGTCCTAATAGCTTTCTTTCCCCAACTTCATCCCAGCAAGTTGGAGTCCTGAATTTCTTTCCATAGAGAGCTTCATAAGGATCCATCTGAATACTGGAGTGAAAGCTATTATTATAAGAAAATTCCACCAAAGGTAGGTGTTGATCCCAACCACCTTTGAAATCCATAGAGCAAGCACTCAACATATCTTCTAGAGTTTGAATTTTCCTCTCAGACTGACCGTCTGTCTGAGGATGATAAGCAGTTCTGAAACTCAACTATGTATCCAGAGTATGCTGAAGACTTCACCAGAACTTTGAGGTAAACCTCGGATCCCGATCAGATATAATAGAAAGTGGTACTCCATGAAATCTTACCACTTCTTTTACATATATCCTAGCAAGCTGATCCAGAGAGAAATCCTCTCTAATAGCAATGAAGTGTGCAGACTTTGTAAGATGATCAACTATGACCCAGATAGCATTATTGCCTGTGGATGTTTTAGTAAGTCCTGTGACAAAGTTCATAGTGATGTTTTCCCATTTCCATTCTGGTATGGGTAACGGTTGTAACATCCCCTTAGACTCTTGTCTCTCATTTTTAACTTGCTGACAAACCAAGCATCGAGAGACATATTCAGCAACATCTCTTTTGATTCCATCCCACCAAAAGTACTCTTTCAGGTCCCTATACATCTTCGTGCTTCCAGTATGAATAGAGAATGAAGAACTATGAGCCTCATCCAACAGCTCCTTCTTTAATTCTGGGATGGGAGGAACACAAACCCGATTCCTGAACTTTATTATCCCATCACAATCAAAGTTGAATTCAGGAACATTTATCACCTTCTTTTGTAACTATACATCTTCTTTCTATGCCTCTTTAATCTTCACATGTATAGATGGTTGAACATTCATTTGATAAAGATACGATTTTCCCCTTTCATTATAATTCCAAGATCTATCCTTTATAAATTCATAAATATTGAATCTTTTGTGATCCTCATCATGGATATGCTAGCATGGTCTTGTCGACTTAATGCATCTGTTACCTTTCTTGCTTTCCTAGGGTGGTAATGGATTGAGCAGTCATAATCGTTAATTAGCTCCAACCATCTTCTTTGGCTCATATTTAGCTCCTTTTGTGTGAAAATATACTTTAAACTTTTATGATCAGTATAAATATCACACCTTTCACCATAAAGGTATTTCCTCCAAATCTTTAATGAAAATATTACCGCAGCTAACTCTAAATCATGAGTTGGGTAATTTTGCTCATGTATTTTTAACTGCCGTGAGGCATAAGCTATCACCATATCATTTTGCATGAGAACACACCCCAATCCCTTCTTGGATTCATCACTGTAGATCACAAATCTTCTTCCACTACAAGGCAGTGTGAGAATAGGTGCACTGGATAACCTTCTTTTCAACTCCTTGAAATTCTCTTCACATTCCTCCATCCAAACAAACTTAACTCTTTTTCGAGTCAACCTGGTGAGTGGATTATATAATCGTGAAAAGTATTTCACAAATCATCGATAATATCCAGCCAAACCAAGAAAACTTTGGATCTCAGTTACTGTTGTTGGTCTCGACCATCTTTCGATAACCTCTGTTTTTGTTGGATCCACATATATCCCCTCTTTTGAGATTATGTGACCCAAAAATGAAACTTTTTGAAGCCAAAATTCACACTTGGTAAATTTGGCATAAATTTTCCCCTTTCTCAGGGTCTTCAATATAATTCTAAAGTGATCTTCATGTTCTTCCTTTCTCTTTGAATATACAAGAATATCATCTATAAAGACTACCACAAACTGATCAAGATACTCTCTAAAGACTCTATTCATCAGATCCATGAAGATAGAAGGGGAATTAGTAAGACCAAATGGAATCACTATAAATTCATAGTGTCCATACCTTGTACGGAAAGCCGTCTTTGGTATATCCTCCCTTTTGACCCTTAATTGGTGGTACCCTAAACAAAGATAAATCTTGGAAAAGTAATGAGCTCCGTGTAGTTGGTCAAATAAGTCATCAATGCGCGGGAGAGGATATTTTTTCTTGATAGTGATCTTGTTAAGTTCTCGATAATCAATGCAGAGTCTCATTGATCCATCTTTCTTCTTAACAAACAGAACAGTTTCTCCTTAAGGTGATGCACTAGGGCGTATGAATCCCTTATCAATATTCTCTTGGAGTTTCTTATTCAATTCCTGCAACTCAATTGGGGCCATTCTATAAGGTGTCTTTGAAATAGGCAAAGAACCCGGTACGAGTTCTATTGAAAACTCAACTTCACGATTTGGTGGAAGACCCGAAAATTCCTCTGGAAAGACATCATCAAACTCCCGTACAATGGGCATATTCTTAATCGTGAGTTTCTCACCAACTATTTGAGATAAATAACCTTCATTTAGTGGAATCAATACCCATAAGATGGAAGAAATTTCCACTGGAAGGTTATGTTCATCCTTGCATTGATAGACGATCGTAGGTTGATCTGGAATATGAAATGTGACTTCCCTTCTTTGGAAATTGATATGAGCTCCATGTAGAGAAAGCCAATCCATGCCAAGAATCACATCAAATTCCACTAAAGGAAGGATCACAAGATTTGCAGGAAGCACTTTCCCACAAACTTCGATCGGAGAAGAATTATAAACTTCTGATGCGATTGATGTGCCATTACGTGTTGTCATAGCTAACTCAACATCTAATTGTTGAGGTAATACGGTGATACCCATAGAAAATTTTTCAGAAATAAAAGAGTGGGTGGATCCAGAATCAAATAAAACATTTCCTACTTTAGAGTGGATGGTAAGTGTACCTTTCACCACATCGTTATCGTACTCCACATCACTGATAGAAATTGCATGTGACTTTCCTTTGTCTTTAGCCTTAAGAATTTGTTGACGTCGACCATCATCATCAACCCTTGGATTTGGGAATTAATTGGCATAATGTACCATCTCCTTGCACATGAAACATTGAAGTGTAGTAGGTTCATTCTGTGTATCCCTTACTTTATTTTCATCATTAGACATCTTCTTCCCATCATTGCGGCATTCAAATGCCTGATAACCTTCCTTTCCAGATTTGAAACCTTTACTTGTCCCTTTAAGACAACTCCCTCCATGTTTCTTTCCACACTTTGAGCATAAGGGAAAGCTCATCTTCTTTTCAGTGTGATCTTTAGATTTTCTTTTGAATTCCATTTTCCTCTTCTTATCAAACCCATATGACTGATGGGTTACTCCAATATCCATCTCAACTTTGAGAGAACATCAAACGATTTCCTCCTATCTATTGAAGTCCCTTACGGCTAATGCCCTTCAAAGACTTGGTTTTAAGCCACTAAATAATCGATCGATCTTACTCTCAGGTTGGATAATAATACCAGAAGTGTACCTTGCAAGTCTTGTAAAATTTGCTTCATAGGTACCAACAGATTCATCATCCCTTTTCTTCAGTTCAAGAAACTCTTTCTCCATCTTTGTTCAGAGAATACGAGGGAAGTACTTATTGAAAAATATGTTCTTGAACTTGTCCCATTCCATGGACTCAATTTCATCCCTTTTCCTCGTATTGTTAATAATATTCCAACATTGATCAGCATCTCCTTCCAAATGATACATTGCTAGGATGAATTTATCATGTTCAAAACATTGAAGAACTGAAAATATCTTTTCAGTAGTACTAATCCATTGTTCAACAACAAATGGATCAATAGACCCGCTGAATGAAGGTGGGTGCTGCCTCATAAAGGATTCAACAGAATGTTGCTCCTTCATTTTCTTGATTGGAAGTCCTGCATGATTTGTAGCTTGAGAATGTTTTGTGAGCATGGTTACAAGATATTGCATTCCAACTCCCATAACATTTGGTTTCTCAAGGGGACAATCATAGCATTGCCCGTCGCATTCCGCATTAACACGGTTCCTTCAGGTTCCAGCCATTGACTAAAACCAAGAAGATTAGTGTGAGAACCACTACTTATAATAGGAAAACCACATAATCAAGAATAAAATCTCACACTTAAGGTCTTATCCTAGGTTATTCATGTCCATTTCAAAAACACTAAGATTTTGTTCTATGCTTAGACTTATCCTTAGGGTTCTTACTAAGGATTTCACATCCTAGTTTCCAATGGTTGACTATACCTTTCCTCTGATACCAAATATAATGACCCTTACTTTACATTCATTGTTATTACTTCATAATTGAAGCACACTTATTACAACATATAAAAAAACCAGGAAAGGACCGTATAGTTATAGAGTCTTTAGAAACTGGGAAACATAAACAACTGGTTCATAAACAATCTACTTTGCCTCCTATTTATTTCATCACACCTAGAGTCCATTTTTTGCATATCATAGTTAATAACCTTCTTCCTAACCTAGGGAAATAAAACATACAAAATGGTGAGCTCAAATTCTTAGTAAGGGTAAACAAAAGAAATATCAATCACATCATATACATAAGAACATATTGGAAATCTTAACCTGCAAAAGAGATCATAATTTCATAACATGGGATAAATCATAGTGGTGAAATATAATCCCAATAATCATAACATAAAACATGATACTTTTTGGAATACACACATAATCATAGAGAATCATTTCTTATTAGTCAAGACTCATTGCCAAGACTATATTAGTGGACAAATTCCATTTCTGAACCGAGTTCACTCCTCATTTCAGTCATGTTTCACTGAACCAGTTTAACCTGCCGTTCCAGCCATTTCTATCTCATGAGATATAAAATCTTTACCCAATTCATTGGAGGGAGATATAGGTCCCACCCATCTCATAATGATACCATTCTTATGTGTGCCACAAAATCATAAACCATACATCATAGCATAACCCATGTAATAAAAATGGGAATCTTAAACATCGTGACATCATAAAACAATTCATATAAGATAAAGGAATTCATAAAAATATTTCCATCACAACATAATCAAATCAATGTACTAATAGGGACAAAAAATAATTTTGATAAAACTCTTGAACTCCATTCTTGAGGAAAATATCCTTTCTACTTCAAAAACATTTTTCCTTTCTTAACATGTCATAAAATTTTAAACTAAAAGAAGTTGATTAAAAATGAACATGAAAACTTGTAAAGGAAGATTCTTGGAAATAATGTTTTTAAAAATCCTATTCATGCTGTATAAGTTAAAAAAACATTCTTCTCATACTTTTGTCGGAAAAGTCAAAAAGTACCTCGTACGAAAAATGACAAAAGATTCCTTTCATATCTTTTACTAAAAACTCACCGAAGGGTAAAATTAGATATAAACTACTATAGAAGGATATAAATATTACATATTGTGGAAACATGGATGTGGATGATAAAATATTCCCCAGTAAATTCTGATGTATAAACAATCTCGGATAAAAAAAATGAGATTGCGAGATTTTCCCTTACCTTAGGTCCGATTTGATTCGTAAATTTCCAAACCTACTATATAATGATTTAAATAATGTTATTGACTTATTACAGAATCATAATTATTGTTATGATATCATATATGGTCACATATTTATCTTCTTATTAGTAATATTTCATTACTACTTGTTATTCGGGTGTTTATTACTTTTTGTTCTTATGCATGTTTTGTCGAATAAATTCTTATTATTCTCTTTAGGTTATAGATACCTCATTTCCAGAATGTTATTAGTGTAATATATATCATATTAATTCATTCAATTCATTTATATAATCATTATTCAATGAAGATCATGTAGAACGAGTCGCATAACATTGTGGAGACGGTATTCCGTACGTACGCACGAGCGATGATATCATTCCCATGATCGTGGAATTGTATTGGAGTGTATGTATTCTATTTATGAATCAATATCAATTTACAATAATAATATATATTAATTCTTTACACCATTATACCCATGAAATTAAGGAAAATAGATTACACCATGGCGTGGAGACGGTATTCTGTACGTACGCACGCGCGGTGATTTCGTTTTCCGTAGGATGGATAGATGATGAAATAGGGTTGTTTCATACTTATAATAACATATCAGTATATTAGTGATACTTGTTTTATTACTTCATAATGAAACAACTACATAAGAAGAAGTGGAAGAAGATATAAAGATGAAAGAATCAGTAACGGACATTACCTCTTCTTCGAAGCGCTTCTTTGAGACCTTCTTTTAGGGCACTAAAATTGGTCTTTGAACAAGACCAGGGCCTCTAGGATGTCTCTAGGGAAGTGGAGAGGAGAACGTGGTAGGGGTTGGCCAAGCTTGAAGGCTCAAAGTGGTGTGAGGAAGAGGGGGAGGAGGTACCCTTTTATAAGGGAGGGGAGGGGAACCTTTGGAATAACTAAAAATATTATTTTATTATAAAGACAAATTCGGTTTTAAATATCTCTAAATTGATATATTTATAAGATAAGGTGGGTATGGGTCTAAATCCTCTCATCCAATAGAATTTGGACAAGTTTAGCTTACTATTTTAACCTTATCATATAGATTTAACTTTAATTTAGATAATTTTACTTTACCGTGTCTTTTTGTGTTCTTAAACTATAAGGTTAATTAACTAACTATAACAAGACAAAATAACCCCAAGTTGTTTATTATTAATATATATAAGCTTATATAAGTCATTTGGCCGAACCTTATATTTTTAGGAAAAAAATAACAATTAATAATATAATATTTGTTTTAAAAACTATTTTATGTCAATTTTGACACTATTTAGTAATTGATTTTTGTGAAAATCATAACAGAATTATTAGTTCAAAAAAAGTTAATTACATAAATATTAACATGTCATATTGACCTAGAAAATTAGTGGAACTCATAAAAAGTCTCAAATTACATTTATTTGGGTATTTATAACATCAATTATGTCAATATTCATTAATAAGATAATTATTGCATCATCTTTTTGTCATAAATAAATTAAATTATTTAATGTCTAAAAATTACAAATAAAATACCATTATGTAGTAAACCGTTTTATATTTCTAATGAATATTTATAGTCGAATTTATCTTATGCATAACCCTATATTAAAAATTATATACTTATTAAACTTTGATTTTAACTATTTTAACCCTCCTTTAAATAAATTAATAATAAATGTCCTAATCTAATCCAAGTGGGCCTAAATGGTCATATTTTATTCCTAAGTTTTTTTTGGTCGAATTACACTTATCCAATAGAATTAGGACATGTTTTAGGGTAATAATAATATCATTTGTACCCTTAATTACCCTATTTACTTTTAACCGTGGTAAATAAAAGTCAAAAGTTACTATTCACCAAAAATTATTTTCATCTCATTGAACCACATTTTACATACTGACATCAACCGTGTCTCTCAGATATTTGAAATTACACTCACAGAAGTGGTAAAATTAAGGTTTATGTAAATTTTTAAATTCTCCTAGGAGGTGGGTAAAAGAGGGTAAAAAGTTCAACAATATTTTTATATATCTAAAATTATTATAAAATGATTCCAATGAATTCCATTGAACTTATATAGGTATTATGTATCAATTTTTCCATGAAATAAATTTAATTAAAATAAATACTTATTTAAATAAAAATGCAGTTTTTAAATAGTAACCCAATGTTTTCACTATTCATCAAAAATTGACAGTTTTCAGAGAAATATCAAAATTTCACCCTAGGCTAATTTCGATATTCCAAATCCAAAAATGAAGTCCATTTTTAAAAATAAAATTTACAAAATTTCAAAAAGTGGTTATTACTATTCATAATGGCTATTTTTAATAATATTTTAATAGTATATCATTGTTTAGTGAAAATCGGTATTGCGTACGACACAGGCTATCGAGGAAGGTCTCGATTGCTTGTAAAGAAAGCCAAGCAAGTGTTGTGTGTAGTGAAAGAATCCTTTGATGATTTATATAACATAAAAACAAAATATTTCTCATAAAAGTCTCGGGTGTTACAAAGCCAGCTTTCACAGTCCACATGTGTTGGTGTAGCCCATTTTGTTAGTGTGAATGTGTATGTGGGTGCTGATCCCTAGCTACCATGGTTCTATAAGTTGATAATTCAATTTTATGATATTTATGAACAATCCAAACTCACCAAATCGTTTATGTGGGATGGATTCATGTGGATATTGTTCATTATTTACCTAAATATAATTGTTCTTCCTTGACTCTAATCCCTAGACACTCATACATTTTCCCTTCACAACATGTTTCTCACTCACAACCTACTACACCACTCGATGTCAATATAAACCATTTGAAACTCACCAAAGAAATAATGTAAACCACCTAAAAGATCAAGAATGAGTAGGATAAGTACTATCGAGGATCTGAACCCCCATGGATGACTTTAAATCCTATGGAGACCTCATTGATTCCCTTTCCATAGATAATGAAGCCAAGAAAAGAATGGAGCTTGATCGAGCCACTATAAAGGATGAATCACTTTGGTGAGGAGGAATAGTTTATCCTTGAACCATTATACTACCATTAAGCCTTGGGGTTTCCGAGACTGAGGAGATCTAAAACATTAATGAGAATAAAATGTTGTAAGTATGCATTGGTGATGTTTTTTTAATAGAAGGAGTTGTGACACTATCATTTCACACACCACTAGGCCCAAATGTTCAACCTTACAGTACAGTGGTCAAGGAAGGATGATTCAGAGAACAATTGTGCATTAATAGATGGAGCCATAGTAGGTTCTCAATCTACTATGGGTGTGCTAGCATGGAAAATGGTGATGGTATTTTATTAAATAACATAGAGGCTAACTCATGGTAAATGTTAAATAGTAGTACCATGGTGTATCACTCATTGTAGATGGTGAATGATAGTATTGTGGTGGAGCACTCATGGTTGATGGTGAATAATAGTAACACGGTGGAGCACTCATGGTAGTTGTGAGCTACTATAATAAAGATAGGTGTTAAATTATGAAATGGTAGTACATGTTATGGAACCATGAATTGTGGTAGTAGATGCCAAATGGAAGAACATAGTGTGCTACCATAGAGAAGAGTAGCGGTTGATGCTTGCACAACTATGTATGGGCGTAAAAATGATACACCAAAATCATTCTTTCCATGTTATAGAATTATTCTACACTAATAATTTAGAAACACCAAATATATTTGGAGACATATAATGCTAAGATATAAAACAAAATGGAAAATTTGACCAAATATATATAAAATATTATAAATATTTAAACAATGGTAGAAGAGGGAATCCATCCCTCTATAAATAATGGGGCTTTCTACAACTAAAAATAATCCTAGGATTGGGAGAGAGGACCATCGATACTGCTGCTACAATTTTAGATTTTTATTCTATATTATTTTTGTTCTGGTTATTTATTCCCTTATGTTGTTTACTGCTCGTACTACCATTATTTCTTATTTAATGGAGGGGTCAAAATCTGTTGTGGTTGGGTGATTGAGAGGTGACCCAAATAGTAATTATTAACACTATTTTTCATCAGAATTAATATATTAGTTTTCTTTTTTAAATGGTTTTAAATTCTTAATTTGATAAATAAATATGAATGAGATTGGATTTATGATTAATTATGAATTTTAACTATTTACTTGATTAAACAATATTTCCTCCCTTCAAATAATTTTGAATCATGTCAATTGATTGGATTAGAATTAAGTGAAGAGTGTTTAGTGATTACTAAACACATGAAGAAGAAACAATGATATTTCTAGGATGTATAGTAATTTCAATACATAATTAGGTATTTACTATGTTATTCAATGGAGAATCATTATAGATTCCACACATAGTAAGAATAGTAGTCCATGTAAAGAAATTTTAAGGATTATCTTTACAAAAATAAAACTTGATCAAGGGGGAAAATAAAAAATAATTATTAATCCACTAATTAAATATATTATCAAAGACAATTGATTAATTTCTAATGGAATATGACAACATTACAAAAAGGTAAGTTAAACCTAAACCCTGATCACTTAACTCTCATCTGATATTAGAAAATATATGTTTCTTCATTTGTTAGTTAGAGTGATCTCATTATTTTTTTTAAGTTTTTACATTGACAAAAAGATTAAAGAACTACTCCTTGGAGACAACTTTGGTTACTACAAATACTACATCCTTTTGGAGATTTAAATACATTTTTCCATAACCCACGATAGGTTTGTGTGAAACCTCCTTGGTAGGAAATGAAATTGGTGTAATGGTACTAAAAATTTATTATAATCAAATTCTCATATATCCTCAACAATTAAAACTTATTTTTTTGATACAAAAATTGGGTTATTATATTTTTCACAAAATAAATTCATTGCTTTAGCCAGAACCATTACTCTACTATTTTGAATGATTCTCTTATTGTCCTATTTTTTTGTGTAAAATATGTGACTATTAATATAAAAAACCTAACCATGTGATCAAATTTACACATGGTACCCAAGATAACTACTTCAAGGTTTTGGATTAAAATAAGTCACTGTTAAATTTATTCTTAAACCATGAAACTAATGTATTTTTATGCTCATTTAATAACTAATTTTTATTTATTTTCAGCTATTATTCCTTAAATCAAGTAATGTGTGATGATATATATGGTTAAACCTAACCTATGATGTTTAAAATGTATAAATGTGCATGTATCACTACATCATGAGTAAGTAAATATTACTTTAATCCATATATCAACTTACCTTCACTATCAACTGCCAAATGTCAAGATATATATATATAGAATAATTTTATCCACTTCATATATGTAGTCAATATAGAACTCAATAACTACCTCATATATATTTTAATAAATATAGGATTGTAGTCTAAGTGAATATTAATATATCCCTTTAAAATTTTAATATATTGTTCAAAAGGATAATTAAAAAATATACATGCACATATATTCTTATCTCTCACAGCAAATGAATCACCAGATGAACCATTATATCAAATAAATGAAAGTTTAAATTAAATATACGGTTGAAAAATTATGTTCAAAACTTCATTATATAAAAATAATAATAATTTTGATCCATTAACTTGTTGAAAATGGATTTTAATTTTTTTTCCAAACCCGATGATATAATTTCTGAAAGACATCAATAATATACCATGTAGTGAAACCAATAGTTATTGTTATATCAATACATGGAAACTATGAGATTTAATTCCAATTAACTTATAATCCTTTAGTGAAACCATTTTTTTATATTTGATGAATACCTACTAGGTACAATAATACCATATAAATATTTATTAAATTTTATTTTTTCACTCTTTCTTAATGTGTTATGATTCAGAGGTAAATATGTTCTTTTTTCCATTCACAGTGAGAGTTAACTTCAAACATATTGCAATATATGTTCTATAAAAAAACATATTTTTTCATACCTTTTATATCTAAAAAAGTTATAATCAAAATATTTCATATGTTTCACTCAACATGAAAAAAATTAATTTTATTTATTGCGTGTAAACATATCCAATAAGGTAGATCAAATAAGATAGATCATTTCCTCTATTTATTTTTAGCTAAACAAACTTTATATCTTACCAAATATGAAATCTTTGTTTTTCAACTTGGTGTAATATTATTAAATTTAAAAATCATTGGGGGAAAATATATCTCTTTTGAATAGTTAAATTCATTTTTTAATATTTTATAAGGGTGACCAATTCATAAAAAACATTGATTTATCGTGTGAAATTTATTTCTATCATTCCATAATTAATGATATAAAGTCCTCTATTCTCAAATTATAAAAGATTTATATCAATTAAAATCATATCCTGATTGAATTTCATATGTAAGAAAATCATTTATATTTAAAATTACAATAACATGTAAAAGAAAATACTATTTCTTGTATGTATCAAAAAAATTAACACTTTCCACCCATAGAAATTTCAAATCATCAATCAATGGTGAAATATAAACATGAATGTCATTTGAGGGTTATTGTGGTCCATAAATCATCAATATCACTATAGCATATTTTTTCATATATATTTTTAGGTAAATGTTGAAAACTACCAACATAACAATCCATGATCTATGTTGGCTACTGAGGATCTGTTATAGATTCATTCCATATGTGCATATTCAAATTATAATATTTATAAATTTCCAAAATCAGGAAATTATTGATCAAATATCTTCTATTATGGTGAATTTTAAGGGTGATATTGGATTCTATCAAAAAGTTTCTCATTTTTATTCCATAACATCATGTTTTCATCAGTTGAATTTATAAATAAACACTTTAAATGATGAATTATTAAAATATACATGATTTCATTTGTTTAAGGGTTGGTGTCTGGACTTGAGAATGAATCATAGTTAGATCTCCCATCCATTTTATATCATGATATCCCACATTCCATATATTTTGATAAACATTCATATTATTTCCAACAGAACAAACATTTTTTTTGGTAAGCATGTATTTTATTATACTCTATTCCCATCAAAAATAATTGTTTTACATCTTAATTGGAATGTGGAAGCTCATTTACTTATATAAGTAACTCATTAAAAAATTCAAGCAATTCATTAAAAATTTTGTCGCTAAAATAATTTATTTCCTCTAATTTAAGCAATCTCAACTTTTTTGATAATGCTATAAATTTAATACAACCTAGAAAAGTTTTTTTTGAAATCATTGTAAATAAATTCAACACATGTTTTTTTTTTCAATAGTTTAAACTCATAAATCATGAATTAATTCATCATTTTGACCCTCTGTCTCATACAAAAAATATTCATCAACCCAAGATATTGATTTTTTTTATTTCACCATGTTAGATCCAGTGTGTATACATACAATTAAATCATAGAAAATTATAATTTATTTGATTTGTATGGTCCTGAATTTTCTCATATTCGAGCAATTCATGTAGTGAAATAAAATCTTATATGTTTTTCAATATTTCATTTAGAAATTTCTAATAAATTTTCAACCCTTTAATATATTCATTACTAGTTCTTCATGATTGTATCCGATTCGGATCAATTATTTACCTAAAACCACAATAAAATATAAGAATATATTAAAAAAATGAATACTTAAATATATATATTAACCGATAAATTTAATAAATATGAATACATACATATATATATATATATAATCATATAATTATTTCAACATATATAAATATATATGTAAAGTGATAAACACACACGTATATATATATATACATTTAATAATGTATTTATATCAATAAGAAATTATACCTAAATAAAATATATAATAGACATAAAAAACCTTATAAGTATTAAAAAAAATAAAAATTGAAAAAAATATAGATTCTGATAGTAGATTATGGATGATAAAGGAGGCAGGAAATTGAAGGTGGTGGAACACAAGACTATGGAGGGTGCATAACAAGGTGGTAGATCAAGATTAATGGAGGAAGAAAACAATTAAATGAGTTGTACAATGACGGGGGAAAGATTTTCATGGGAAAATAAATATGAATAGGGTAGTGTACCATGAACAAATTAAGAAAATATAGTTCTCTTGTGAGTTGTAGAGGTTAGGGTTTTAGAAAATCGAGCATCAGAAAACTGATGATAAAGGAAATAATTTTTCACTTTAATTTTTTAAATTGTTTTTAATGTCATTTAAATGATAACCAATTTTAAAAATCAAGGGTTTTAAAATTAGTTATTACTATAAATAATATGTAAATACCATTGGTCATATTTTTTACATTAGTTATAATAATAATAGATGAAAATATCCTATAATTTAGGTGTCATGAATCGTCCCCTAGGGTCCATGTTGTGTCCTCCCAAAGCCCACCTTTCATAGGTCAGGGGCTGGTGACTAGCACCAGAAAGACATATCCCAAAAAGGGAAGGCGTTGCCTTTAAACCTATATACACACACATCCAACCACATCCCAACACAATTAAAGGTGAAAACAAGTATACCCCTAAAACAAGTCTGGGTGAAAGTAAAAGATAAATTAAGTGGGACAGAATACAAACCTAACAAGGAATTGAAAATAGTAATGTACAAAAGTGAACTTTGATGGCCATCTACGGGAAGCCTCGCCTGTTCATGGGAGCAGTGAAGCTTTTGGAAGCTGAAGTAGTATATACTGTATGTGTGGTCCAACTGGGCCCCACCTGTTCATAGGTGACCAAGTCCACCATAATAGCATCTGTCAATCCTGTCCCCCCCCCCCCCGAGCACCTCTGTCGAAACGTCGATCATCTACACTAGACACAACACATGCGGGCGAAGCCCGTGCATCAGTGAGTATAACAATACTCAGTAGGGACCCTGAGACCTTTTAAGGTCTCTTAGTAATCCATGAAAGGGATACACCATAAAGAAAAATACCCTCGAGGAAAAGCCACCAAGAAATTCCTCAACTACATGTCACAAAGTAAGAGATGTAGCTCACACCAGGTATATAACTTAAAGAACATGAATAATGATGATTCTTCATAAAGCTAAATCATATTATTCCATTGAAAATTCCTGCTACTGAACCAAGAATAATTCATTCTAGTCACTAATCCACATAGGTTTGTAAGTCACTGATCCATATTGGGTCATAAGTCGTTGATCCATATAGGGTCGTAAGTCACTGATCCACGATGGGCCACTCTAAGGCTGGTCCCCATCGGGTCACACTACTACTGATCCACATAGGGTTGTAAGTTATTGGTCCACATAGGGTCATAAGTCATTTATCAATGACATGACACTCTATGGCTGGTCCTCATCAGGTCATGCTACTGTTGATCCACACAGGTTCGTAAGTCGTCGATCCACAAAGTGTTGTTCTTCACTTGACAATCAGACATAGGATTCCCGGACTAGGGGCACTTGAGTTCCATAGATTCGGCTCCTCATACCATTTTTCATACCTCAATCACCAGAATGTCTCACTAATAAGTAACCTTAAGAACCTCCATGTCATATGGGTTCCAACACAACAGATGGCGTGTCAATTGAATGCCCGGTCTGCAAGTTATATGCATTTTAGTACCGGGGGCCTGGTTGGATTCGAGTTCGATCCAACCCACCCATACTCCAAAATTCTCCAAAACCCAAGTGAAGTATCTCAAAAGGACCGCATCATAATAAGGGTTCTAGTTCCATAGACAGATATTCAAATGAACGTTCGGTTTAGAAGACACTCAAGTTTTAGTGAAACTGTGTCGGACGGGTCTGGTTGGTGTCTGGCCCAGTTAATGGGTCTGGCCTGGCTGGTGGGTCTGGCATAACTGGAGGGTTTGACCCACCTAGAAAACCCAGCCCATGGTGCAGGTCGATTTTCCCTACTAGAGGTGCCAGTGGGGCACCGCCCTCCCTTCCGAAATAGGCAGCTTAACCGGCTGTTTGGTGTCCTATGGAGTGGCCTAAGTGGGCCACTCACCTCCCCCAAGAGGCACTGGCACACCGCGTCCTCACCTACCATGACCCAGTTGGCTACTTCTCAAGCCATCAACGCACATGCAGCTTCAGTTGTGCTGAATATGCTTCTACAAGCCGCCAATGAAGCTCTGATGGTATGATTTTGTTCCTATCTACTCCGACAGGCCTCCCAGGGCACTACCTTCACTGTGTGGCCCCTGGTTTCACATTTTCGTCAAGTTGAGCATTAACCCATGAATAACTCATCATAATCCAGAGCAGAGGAGGGTGCGGGCCCTATTAATATTGTCTTGCAGCCTCCACATTATCATTATATCATGGGAAGAAGTATAATAATCATTTAAAACCCCATAATGAAAACCCTTCATCAACCTCCAAAAAATTCAAATGAATCACATATCAACCCATTAGTTATTTGATCCCCATTCATCATATTATTCAATAATGGGGTAGTTTTAAATATAAATTCACTTTGAATAAAGAAAACCCCTGCCTTGAACTCATTGGAGAATGATGTGGATGAGGGAGAAGAATCCACGTTCGAAGGTGTTTACTGGTGTTCTTCGCCACTTTTCAATATTTAGTCTGATTCCTCCAATGATCGTTGCTCAATCACTGTTATTCATTAGAGAGTAAAGTCGTTAGTATCACAGAAGAGGCTCCTCCAGTGGTTGCCAAATCATTTTCCAATGATTTGATTAAATAAAAAAGAAACCACTCATGTTGCGTTCATTAGTGTGGTTTATTAATGAACTAAAATTAGGGATCCATTAATCCCACAAGAATTGTGGTTACACAATAAAAGAATCATGTAATTAAATGTATCTTATTTAATGTACGTCATTACACTGTAGTCCCACCATCTGCCACTCAATGGTTGCAGAAAGAATAAAATAACTCATTTTTTTTATTATTTTCTTTGAAATGTCCAAAAATTATCTTTTTTGTCCGACCATTTCCGATCAAAGTTAAGCTTTGCCTAAGTGATTCCTGGAACTGAAAATACAATGGTTCCCTTAGATTTTTAATCCAAACAATGGTTCAAAAGATTGAAATTATCTCTCACATGTTTACTGAATGTACCTTATAAAAAGTTCATAAAATATTAATTGTCTCCCTCGACCTGTGTCGGTCGAGGTTAATCTCTGCCTAAGGGGAAAATTCCCTCACAAGCTCAATGGTACTCTAGGATTTCCAATACGAGTTACCATTTATGAGTTATAAGGATTTGAAAATAAATTAATTTTTACTTAATTATTTTATTTACGGTTGAAAACTAACTTCCACTATTGGCATGTGTCGGCCAATATTAGGTTCTGTCTATGGAAAGTATACCTTCATGAGCTTAGTATTGGTTTTTTATTTTTAATTATAGTCACCATTCATGAGTTATAAGCACTTTAAAAATAAAATATTTTTTATTTAATTATTAAATTTACGGTTATGCCATTTTTGGGTTTTCTCACTGGTGGTCTACCCAAACTAAACTTAAGTCACGTTTAGGGTAAAACTGTCATCCTGAACTCAATGGTTCCATTAGAGTTCTGATCCGAGCACCCATTTATGATTTATTTAACTTTTTTAGGAAAACTACTCATGTGCACTATTTAAAGCTTAAATTTTTTTGACAGATAATTCTGGGCACTCCTGGCCTCAGAATAACATGCTGGAAAATTTCGCGGTCATTAAATAATTACATATAATTAAAAAATAATACGGAAATTTTGGGACATTACATTCTCCCCACCTTAGGGATTTACATCCCAGAATTCCAAAAAAAAATCAATCAAGTGGGGGTACTGAGCATGAATCAGAGCCTCCCGCTCCCTTGTTCACTCTTAGAGATTCTCATGCTTCCACCAAATGCATGCCAGAGTAATCGACCATCCATGAAGGACCCACTCCTGTCGATCATCTATATCTACTGGGAACTCAGAAAATGTTTCCCCTTCATCAATTTCCTTCTCATCCCAGTCGATGACATGCAATGGATCATGAACATACATCCTTAACTGTGACACGTGGAAAACATTATCCACCTGGTGCATCTGTGGGGGAGGATCTAGGCGGTACGCCAGCTCTCCAATTATAATGAGAATCTGGAAAGGTCCGATGAACCTCAAAGATATCTTGCCACATCGGACAAATCTCTGCAATTACCATCGGAGTAGGACATAAAGGAAAACATGTCCTTCCTCCTCGAACTCCAAGGGTTCCTGTCTCTTCTCAGCTTAAGACTTCAGACTGTTCTGTGTAGTCTTCATCCATTCCTGGATGATCCTCACCTTCTCAGTAGTAGCCTGTACCAACTCTGGACCCATGGGTGCTAACTCCCCAGGGATTGTCCAGCATAGAGGTGATCTGCATGGTCACCTATATAAGACCTCAAACGGTTCCATGGCAATGGTAGAGTGATAGATATTGTTGTACGCAAACTCCAATAGTGGGGTATGGTTCTCCTAACTATGAACAAAATCATGGACACAAGTATGAAGCATGTCCTTTGAGGTCCGTATGTTCTACTCCGTATAACCATCATTTTTGGGGTAAAAGCTGTGCTCAGGCGTGCTGGAACCTGATGTTCAACTTTCACTTGCTGACTAGTGAGGCATCATGAAACAAACTTTGTCATAGCTTTCTTCATCCCTGACCACCAGTACTGACGTCAGAGGTCCTGGTACATCTTCCCCACTCCATGATGTACTGGAAAAGGGTATGTATTGAACTCTCCTCAACAACTCCTCCCATAACATCACTAGTATTAAGGTGTGTCGTAAAAATGATGATGTGGGACCCACCTATCGAAAATCAATCAGGATAAATTCCCGAGGATATCTAAGAATGTAGAGACTCAAAGTCAATGCCCCCATGTTGTGCCTCTCGAACTCACTGAAGGAGTTGGGGAGTGATAGTCATAGACTAGAGGTAATCTGCTCCGTCACCATTCACGAAGGGTATCTGTATCGTGGCTAGATGCTTCATCAGCTCACATAGAAACTGTAAACTAGACCTCTTACTGAGTGCATCTTCCACCACGTTACCCTTCCTAGAAGCATAGACTATGTCAAAGTCAAAGTCCAGGAGGAACACCATCCATCACTGCTATTTCAACAGCAATAAGGCCTTCATGCACCTTTCCATCCTTGCGAAAGGATACCACTTTTAACTGATTGATGTTCCCAACAAACATTTGGTAGTGGGTACTCATTCTCCATAGCCACTTGGTTAAAGTGATGGTAATACAAACATAACCTCGAACACTAGGTCTTACTAAGATCTTCCTATAATAGTCCTACAACTATACTATCAACTCCTAGAGCTCTGTGAGAGCCATCCAATATGAACTTGTAGATATAGGTGTCATACTTTGGTACAAGAAAACACAGAATTCCCTCTCCCTATAGTGAGGTAATTTTGGAAACATCTTTCGAAAGGATGTTCCAGCACTCTACCACTACTACTAGGAAGAGAAAGATGCACCTATAAAGGGCTCTACAATAGGGTTTCTCCCTCGCCGTTGCCTTCCCTTCTCTATGGAGGATCGGTCGGGCTCATCTCCTCGCTTATTCAGTTAAGCGTGATTGTGGCATGTGATCTCTCTTGTTGTGGCTTCGTGGGCTCGATCTTGGCGTACCTCATCATTTTCAGGACTTCGCATGGAGGTGCGGTGAGGGTTTAAGGTTCAGATCCATGCTACGGTGATGGTGGTTGCTTCACGTCTGACTCGGCTAGGGGTGTGCTGGGCGGAGCTGGTTGCTGGGTGTGGTTCCGAAGGCGGCCGACTCAAGATTGATCAGCTACACACTTCTATGCATGAGTTTATCCCATGCTGCAGGGGTTTCCTTTTTCACAGACCAAGGAAAACCCCATTCCAACACTATAGATATACCACATACTTTTTCCTAAAATAGTAAATCTGAGCATGAACTGTGGGTGACCAGTCCATACTAAAAACTAATGTTGTAATGCCTCTATGGTGCCACCAAGAAGTTCCAACCAAAACTCTCGCCTCAAGGGTCAGACCAAACCATCGACATAAGTGTTATTATTGAGTCACCTCCCATAGGTATCTCCATATGTATGGGTCAAGTCAACTGTTTAACCGAAAACTCTTGGTCTTGAAAAAGATTCCTGGAAAGAAGAATGATTTGTACCTATGTATATTAATACGGTAGCTAGTAGTAGACACAGATCATACCTCGAATCATTCTTGGAGCCCTTGGGTCACACTCCTTGACCGCATGCTGCTACTCCCTCACACTATCCTCCATCTCCCAAATCTTGGTGGGGATCACATTGGGGTGGTGGTATTAACATGTCGAAATGTATACCACCTCATACTACCCTCGTAGCTCCCCTTCCACGTTTGTTGCACTGAAAATTCATATGTACCTATAAATTTCTCTTCCCAAAAATTTTTACCCATCCAAGTATCTAAGACTAGCATTGGTTTCCTTCTTTCCCACTACTGACATTCATCGGCTGTATCTGCTCAACCAAAAAAAATTCAACCACAAAGGTTTTCTCTAGAACCCTAACATAAGTAAGAATGAACAAAGGAATAGTTCTGGCTTGGATGTCCCTAATCACATCTTTCTCAGAGGTCTGAGCCCTGAAGTATTGGTTTTATCGTATTAATCTTATACCTGGAATGGTTGGTACACCTCGACGAATACTCATATACCGACATGTCGTCTGGCCGAAGCTATAGAATCTCTAGGGAACACATACCCTATATCTTTTTTTTGTAAAAAAACCCCTTTTATATGGAAGGTTTTCAAGATTTTTCCATGGAAAAGTCACCTCATCACCAAATTAGGGTAATCTAAACCCTATCATCACCCTTTTAAGCCTTGTAGAAGGCTCACTACCTAGACTGCCATCTGATCTGATGGTGCCCTGGATAAATGGAAACTTTATCACCTCCTAAAGCTAGTCCTTAACTGCCTGTGAGTCGGGATCGCCTTAGAACCTAAGTAGTATCTATCACTAAAACTCATGTAAGGCATTGAGCCTACATGTTTCATGTAACAGTAGGTCCAGAATTAACTGTATACCAATGGGAAATGGTATCGCTGGGACATCTCCTGAAGGTACTATCTTGGGAAACAATCCTTATATTGAATCCTCATCACTCTGTGGACCATCCTCATGGTCACACATTTGAATCTTGTATGGATGTCTGTGTGAAGTTATCTTGAAAGAGAATCAAGATGTACCAAGATCAATAATCTATACCAGGTGAGCAGACTCAAAATAAATCAATAGAAAAGCATTTTTGAAACACATGAAATTAGTGTTTTCATGTACCGAGTTGGAAAACAGAATTCAGGGTTATAGTGTATGGATACGTTGGTCGCCGCACCAACACTGGACTCCCAGGACTAAAACCCGAACTCAAGACAATTAACACTATCAACCCATTGAAAAGATTAGAGACTTATTACTTTGGTAGAACCGACTCCTCTAATTCCACTTTGTCATGACCCATCCCCCAGGGCCTGTGCTTTGACTACCCCAAGCCTACTTTCCATATGTTCGGGGCTGGTGACTAGCACCGGAAAGGTATATCCCAAAAAGGGAAGGCATTGCATTTAAACATATATACACACACGTCCAACCACATCACAACACATTGAATGGGGGAAAAAGGTATACCACTAAAACAAGTTTGAGTGCAAGTAAAAGAGAAAGTATGTGGTCCAGAATACGAACCCAACAAGGAACTGAAAATAGTAAAGTGCAAAAGGGAACTCTGATGACCATCTACAGGAATCCCCACCTAATCATGAGAGTAGTGAAGCTATTGGAATCTGAATTAGTATTTCCTACCCACCCGGTTCTACTAGGACCCACCTGGTCGTAGGCCACCATGTCCACCATCTTAGCATCCTTTAGTCCTATCCCCATGAGCACCTCTATCGAAATATTGATCGCCTGCACCAGACACAACACATGCAGGAGAATACCGTGTAGGGGTGAGTATAACAATACTCAGTAGGGACCCCGAGACCCCTGAAGGTCTCTCAGTAATCCATGAAGGGGATACACCACTAATAAAAATAACCCAGAGGTAAAACCACCAAGAAAGACCTCAATTACATAGAACAAAGTAAGAGATGCTGCTCACACTAGGTATATAACTTAAAGAATAGGAATAATGATGATTAGTCATAAAGCTAAATCATCTTATTTTGTTGAGAAGTGAAACCTCTGAACCAAGAAGAAGTCATTCTAGCCATTGATCCATAAAAGGTTGTAAGTTGCTGATCCACATAGGGTCGTAAGTCGTCGATCCACACAGGGTCATAAGTCGCTGATCCATGACGGGTCTCTCTAAGGATGGTCCTCGTCGGGTCATGCTGATGTTGATCTATGCAGGGTTTATAGTCATCGATCCACATAAGATCGTAAGTTTCTGATCCACAATGGGCCACTATAAGGCTGGTCCTCATCTGGTCTCACTACTGCTAATCCACATAGGGTCATAAGTCGTCGATCCATAAATGGTCACTCATCATACCATCAGTCATAACTCAACTGCCAAAAAGTCCCACAAAGAAGTAATCTAAAGAACTGCCATGTTAAAAGGGTTCCAACTCAACAGATGACGTGTCAATCCGACCCTCAGTCTGCATGTTATAGACATTTTATTATCGAGGGCTCAGTTGGATTCAAGTTCTATCCAACCTGGCCATACTCAAACTTTCTCCAGAACCCATGCAGAGTATCTCAAAAGTACCACCTCATCCTAAGGGTTCTATCGCTATATATGTATCATCAAACAGATGTACAGTTCATAATATACTCAAGTTTTAGTGAAACGTTGGCGGACGAGTCCAGTAGGGGTCCGGCCCAGCCCACGGGTCCATCCCGGTTCGCAGTTCCGGCCCGACCGGTGGGTCCGACCCACCTGGAAAACCCATCCCGCAGTGTGGAGCACCCACCTACCTTCTGAAATCGATGACTTAGATGAAAATTTGTTGTCCAGTGGAGCGGACCAAGTGGGCCACTGACCTCCCCCACGCGGCGCAGGCATGCCACATCCTCCGCCTCCGAGGCCTGTTTGGCCACGACACAAATCGTCGTGGTGCCTATAGGCATTGTTGTTCCCACATGGCTAGATATTCCAGCCTCCAACACCATTCTCTAGTGTTGTCATGATAACAGTGCTTCTGCGGGCCACCGGTGATGCTCAAGTGATCTGATTTCATTATTTTCTACACTTACGGGGCTCCCAGGATGATGCCTTTAGTACGTGGCCCCTGGTTTACCTTGTCGTCAAGTTGATCATTTGACCATGAAGAACGCATCAAAACCAAGGGCGGAGGAGGGTCTAAGACTTGTTCGGATTGGCTCATGCCCTCCGTGTTAGAGTTATATCATGGTAATAAGTATAATAATAATTTAAAACCCCATAATGAAAAACCCACATCGACCTCCCACAAATTGAAATGAATTGTGGATCAACCCGTTAGTCGATTGATCCGCATTCATCATATTATTCAAGAATGGGGTAGATTGAAATAAAAATTCACTTTGAAAAAACAAAACCCATACCTTGAACTCATTGGAGAATGATCCAGATGAGGGAGAAGAATCCACGTTCGAAGGTGTTCGTCGGCGTTCTTTGCCTCTTGTAAATCCCCTACCCGATTCCTCCAATGATCGTCGCTTAATCACCGTTATTCATTGGAGAGGAAATTCATCATTTTCACGAAAGAGGTTTCTCTAGTGATTGTCAATGATTTGATTAAATAAAAAAGAAACCACTCATGTTGTGTTCATAATTTTTTTTATTAATGAACCACAATTTTTGATCCAGTAATCCCACAAGTGTTGCGGTTGCACAACGATAGGATCAAGTCATTAAATGTATATTATTTAATGTAAGTTGTTACATTTCAGTCCCTCCATCTACCACTCAATGGTTTCAAAAATAATGAAATAACTCATTTAGTAATTTATTATTTTCTTTGAAAAGTACAAAAATTAACTTTTTTGTCCATCCCTTGACGATTGAAGTTAATCTTTTCCTAAGAGACTCTCGGTGCTACGAATCCAATGGTGCCCTCATATGTTATATCCATAAAACGATTCAAAAGATAGAAATTCCTGCACACACATTTAGAGAATGTACCGTAAAAAAATTTCAGAAAATATTAACAGTCACCCTTGACCCGCACTTGTTGAGGTCTGACTTCGCATAAGGGGAACACACCCTCACGATATCAATGGTACTCATGGATTTCCAATCCAACTTATTGTTTATGATTTATAAGGATTTGATAATAATGTAATTTTTTCTTAATTATTTTATTTACGGCTAAAAACTAACTTCCACTATTGGCCTACGCCGACCAATGTTAGGTTTTTTCCTATGGAAATCATACCCTAACAACCTCAGTAATGGTCTTAGATTTTTTATCTAAGTCATTTTTTGTGAGATATAAGCACTTGAAAAATAAAATAATTTTTATTTAATTATTTTATTTATGATTATTCCATTTTTGGGTTTTCTCATTGGAGGCATGCGCCGACTAAACTTATGTCACACCTAGGGTTAACCGTTTATCCTGAACGTAATAGTTCCCTTATATTTCTGATTTGGTCACCCATTTAAGAGTTATTACACTTTTTTAGGATAACTGCTCATGTGTTCCATTTGAATCTTAACATTTTTTCGATGGATCATTCTGGGAACTCCGGGCCCTATAATCACGTGCCGTCAAATTTTGTGGTCTTGAAATAATTCCATATAATTAAAAACAATTTATGTAAATTCCATGAAATTAAATTAGGGTTCTATTATTGTTACTAATAACTAATTCTAAAGCCCTGACATGAAATCTAATTTTACTATTTGTGTTTATATCTTAAGAAACATAAGAGAGTATAATAGAATTTCATTATGAACGATGGTGAATAATGTAAAATCTCTATTTGTGCATGATAGTAACTAGGATATCAATAACATAATTCAAAGATTCATAGATCACATGTGGATTTGTCTATAGGAATACTAGGTTGAATTATCCATTACCAGAATAGCACAAAAAGGGAAAAAATGAAAATAATTTATCAAAATAATTTATCAAAATAATTTTGTAGTCGATGTAATTATAAATTTAAATTAATTATAAATTAAATGTGTATGATTTTTCTATCATATTTTTGGGAGAATTTGTATAGTACTTTGAATTTGTCTATTTATTTTGATGAAAAAAATTTAGTGCCTAACTAATGCATTTATTGTGCCCTAAACATTTAAAATGTACATATATATTGAATAGAAATATGAAGTTAAGAGAGAGGTCAAGAAAATCTTCATTTTCAAATGATAAAATGGGTGAAATGTGAATAAATCAAGGTGAATAATTAAATATTATTTAAAATAAAAAATAACCAGAAGGGAGAGAATATGTAACATCCCCCGACATGACACTCTATCACATGGCCAAATCAGGTAGGTTATTAGACCTCAACTGAACCTCATCTTACAACATAGGCTACCGACTAGCACCAGAGGTGTAGAGAACATAGTGGGGAGACTATAACCCCTGGTATAGAGTTGTAATATAGTGGAAATAAACAAATATCATATTAATGGAAAATAGAAGAAATAGTACATAACAATAGATAAACCGAACAATAAATGTTTAATCAATAATCTAATAATAATTTGACGATGATGTGATGATAGGATAAAATTTATATAAATAAAAAACTAAAAGGAATAAAAATAAAATAAAATCCTACACCAATAAATTCAAATGATCTGAGTTATGAACTCCATGTTGGCCCCATATCCAACTTCCAACCCATCCAGTAAGAAATAATCAATAACAAGTTCCCTTTCTATTTTCCAAACCCTCATTCATATAATATGCTCGGGTACCAATCTATGGACTGAATAGGGTGTGTGTAACATCCAGTAATTCGATTCCACCATGTCTAAACATAGTCAGTATGCTAATAAGTGTATGCAATTAAGCAATAATAAGGTGTAATAGTTAATCAATTAATATGGTACAACAATCAACCGACTTTAGTAACATGCCAGAATATCATTGTGCATGTAGCATAACCATAAAAACTTTAACCACAAGTCCATGTTATAATCACATAATTGGGAAAATCCCTATAAGTATTACAACATAACTATAAAAATCCCTTTATATAATAATTTTAGCATAATTCAGAAAATCCATTTATATAATCATTTTAGAATCACTGGGTAAATCCCTTTATATAAGAATTTCATCATCACGAGGCAAATCCATTTATATAAGAATTTTAGCATAACCAGAAATGACCTTTATATAATAATTTCAACATCATTAGAAAAATCATTTTATATAATCATTTCAACATCACTTGAAAAATCCCATTATTTAATCATTTCAACATGAATCACAACACAAGACAGAATAACAAGAATAACACAACATAATATCAATATAAAAATGGTAAATTAATATAATTTCCATTTTTAATTAAATTACCCATTCATTTATTAAATTATACTTAAACCATTATCATGAAATTTTACACATCCATCTCATATCAATTTACCATTAGTCATTTTGATAAATAAATTATCCATTTTCAATGGG
Source organism: Viscum album (assembly GCA_963277665.1). NCBI lineage: Eukaryota > Viridiplantae > Streptophyta > Magnoliopsida > Santalales > Viscaceae > Viscum > Viscum album. The sequence continues at coordinate 69,986,637 of OY728154.1, forward strand.
AATCTATCACAAGAAATAACCTAAAATTCTAAATCACATTTTATGTAATTATATAGTTCATTATTGTTCCAAAGTATGCTCACCCTATAGGTAGAAATAATCAGGGTTTCAACACCATTAGATCTAAATATTTTTCCAAACAATTTATTATCATCATCCATTATTCTTTTTTTAAGCACACATCATGTTAGTGCAATTGCATAATATTTCACATACCTAATCAAATATAAACAGTCCATAGGGATTTTTTCTATACCACTTACCCTTCTCTGGTTACTAAATAAACACTTCAAATATATAAGGACAATAAAGAAAAAAAGCAATGGTGATCACAAGTAAAACCTAGATCACATATACATCAGGATCAAAACCAAATTCAATTGTAGTCAAGAGATCACTCCATGATAATGGATAAAATGTGAAATATAGTTATAAAGTAACTCTCCAGGGATCAAACACATGACTGAGATGTCTATAAGGGATGTAATCACTCCAAAATCACCAAAAGGCACCCTGGGGTTCAATAAAAATAGGCTTTTGTGGTAGATGAAACAAAATAATATGTATAATATGGTTTAAAATATCTAGTCCCATGATATTCATGATGTGAAACCCTTTCATGATGTGAATTTAGTAATTTGTAAAATAAGAAGAAAAACATTTTCCCTTAAGCTAAAACAACCCTAATCAACCATTTCACGACATGAACTAGTTTTATAGTGTGTAAACTTTCATTACCTTAACTAGTTGACAACATATTCCTGATGAAAAGTTCATGGTGCGTAGACTGTTCATGACATGAAAGTGTCTAGCAGATAGAGCACATCCCATATTCTACAGAAACAACCCAAACTACTTTTAAGCCTTCCAACCCATGGAAAACCCTCATAATCCCTTGACCCATTTATAGCTGAACTCCATTAATTCAAAAAAAACACACATCCCCACACATCAGGCCATTCACCCTAACAAATTATTTACATCCCCAAAAGAGACCCGACCATAAAGGTGTAAATTAGAATAAATAACCCAACTAAAATCTGTTCAATTGAAAATAAATGAGGTAAGTACCTGAAAAAAGGTGAGATCTTACAACTTCCCCACCATATAACAGATCATCCCCAAGATTCTCCAAGAAACCTTGTGTGGTCTTGGTGAACAAATCATTAAACTATACTTTCATATCAAATTCCCTAACCTATGATTACTATTAGTCATACCCTTGATGACACTACACTCAAACCAAAAGTATAGAATTTCCCAAACAATACTTATCACTACGGTCTACAATCCATATCAGATTCTCTTCAAAGTATATATCTACAATAATCTCAAATTCATCAATGTCTATCACATTATAAGGGTTTTTATGATACATCTAATGCCACAATACATGAAACATGTCATTTATGAAACTATAGCTCTATGGATGGGTCAATCGAAGTGCCACTGGACCAACCCTTTCTACTATTTTGAATAACCCAAAAAACCTAGGTGATATTTCTCCTTGTTTCCTAAAACAGCATTTCCCCAACCAAGTTGACACCCAAAGGAAATCGTGGTTACTAACCTCAAACTCTAGAGGTCATCTATAATAGTTTGTGTAAGAGTTCTTCCTACTTTCCATGGTCAACAACATCCTCCTGATCAATGGAACCTACTCAGACATATTAGGCATGAGACTAGGTCCAACAAGCACTAACTCACCTGCCTTCAAGCAATAAAGAGGTGAACAACATGGAATTCCATAAAAATAAAAAAATGTTCTATCTAAATAGATTACTAGAAGATTTTGTTATGAAAAAAACCTATGAGTTCTATATAATGATCCTATGAACCATTGAAATCTAAAACACATGCTCATAACATATCCTCAAGAATCTGAATAATATTTTCATATTGGACACCAGTCAGTGGATGATTAGCCATACCCAGAAGAACCTAAAATACCATAACCTTTTTAAGACCCTTCCAAAAATGATATGTGAATGGAGGATCTCTATAAAAAATCATACTTCTTGGAACACTATGAATCTTGGATATCTTCTATATGTAAAGACTTCAATGTTTATCAACAATGATAGTATCTACAATGGGAAATAAGTGGGATACCTTCCTCAGTCGATCTACGATCACACATAAAAAATCATTACTATGAGGGTTCCTAGGTAATCATGTCAAATAATATGTAATGACATCATCCCACTTCCATTATGGAATGGGAAGAAGCTGCAATATCCCATTAGGCATCTGATGCTCAGTTTTCACATATAGATAAGTGAAACATATCTCCACCAATTCTACTACCTCCTTCTTCATTTTTGGCCACAAGTATTGTTAAAAAAGGCAGGATACATCTTTTTTATCTCTGGGTGTACCTCCCATCTAGAATAATGAAACTCTCTCATCATATCCTCACACAAGACCATAAGAACCCATACTCAGCCATTGAAAATAAGAATATTTATACTGCCAAAAGACTATCCTGAGAGTGGATCCCACCATATAATCAATCTCTCATAGATATGACATATGGATCATATAATTAGTATTTATTGAACCAGAAAATAAGAATGAGAATAACCGATGTTGATGTCAAAGCTACTCATCCCTAGAGCTCCGGAACATCTAAATGCATGTTCGCAAAGAGTTTCATCATCCACTACTCATCATAAGACTCGTACACCACCTATGTGTATGTCTTCTGGATCAAGGATTCAAAAATTATGTTTCCCATGCCTAGTGTACAAGCCAACTCAACATTGAATTCAAATAATCCACCTACCTTCTATATCGACGGTTCAGGTTCCACTTAGAAAAGATATATATGAGAATCTTGTAGTCCATGTACACCGGAATCCTCACACCCATAAGATAAAATCTTTGATATCTCAGACAATTTACCACCATAACTAACACTAGATCATGTTTAGGATAATTTCTCTCATGTGGTCTTGGCTATCTGGAGACATTAGCAACCAATCTTTCCTCCTCAAATAGAAAAACTCCGAGTCAAACATTGGATTCATCACAATACACAATATATTCCTTAAATAGAATAGGTAATGTGGGGATCAATGTTGAGTTTATCCTACACTTAAGCACCTAAAAATATCTCTCACAAACATCTAACCAAACAAACATCACACATTTCATGGTCATTCTAGAAATCAGTGCTTCTAGATAGTAGAATTCCTAGCTAAAATGAAGATAATAACCAACTAAATCCAAAAAGATTATAATCTCAAAGACATTATTAGGCCACTTCCAAGATACCATGACTGAAACCTTCCCTAGGTCCCATGAAACTCTAGACATTGTGATGAAATGACCCAATAAGTGATATTTATCAATCCAAAAACTTCATTTTGTTAGCTTTGCATAAAGCTGATTCTTTCTCAATATAGTCAAGATGATTTCAATATGTTGGGATTGATCATCTGAAAAATAGAAGTACATTGATATTTTATCGACAAAAACCACTAAAATCTAGTCTATAAAAGGATAAAAGATATGATTCATCAAGTCCAAGAATAATTCCAGTGCATTCTTCAAACCAAACTACGTCACTTAGAACACATACAAGCGATAACTTCTCCTAAAAGTAGTTTGAGGTATGTATGATGTTATCACCCTAAAATTATGACATCTTAATCTCAAATTAATCATAAATAAAATATGGGAACCTCTCATATGATCGAAAAGATCATAAATACACATAAGTTTATGCCGGTTCTTGACTGTCATCTTGTTTAATCTCTGATAGTCCACACACAAGCACAAAGTCCCATCATCGTTCTTGGAGAAAAGAACTGGAGAACCCCATGGTGGTTTACTAGGATGTATAAGACCATTATCTTCCATGTATTCTAACTAAAATTTTAACTCATGAAGTTATACTGGTGTATCCTTTAATGTGGGATAGAAACTAGCACTACTCTTGGAACTAACTAGATTGTGAACTAGATCTCCAACTTAGGAGGTAATATGCATGACTCTCTAAGAAAGAAATCTTGAAAATATTTTACCACTAGAGGAAATTTATTCTACTCCATTCCACTATATTATAGAGTAATCAATGTTATCTGATCTATAAGACAATACAATATAAATTGAATTGTTCTTCTATGAAAACTATGAAGATCACACTCACCCTGGTGAAAGTTATCACCTCATTATTGATATGGAAATGTAAATATCATCTACTAACAGTTGATATGATTCTGGTATATAAATAGCCAATCCATATCAAGAATCAAATTGAACCCTATCATTTCTAAAATAATTTTTTCAGAAAATTAATAATAACTACTAATTTCAAGAGAACATGACTTGAAACATTTGATATTATCTGATCCTATACCAAAGTATGTATCAATGTTTAGGAAACCATCAAATATTTTCACAAACATGACAAAAATATTTAAAAAATATAATATATAAAGGAATGTGATGATCCTGTATAAAAAATACACAGGAAAGGGTAGATGATACAAGAATCATACCTCTAACAATATAAGGACCTACATCTGAACTAGCTGGAGTAGACTTCATAGCATGTTTCAGAATTTCCCCTCTACCCTGGGCTCTAGTCTGACTCCCCTGCACTGTTCCCTCTACCTGGTATTGTTGCTCCAGCACTGGGGTACCACACCCCCTACCTTGACCAAAACAACCAGTGGAACTTTAGATACCAGTCTGATGATGGGTAGTATAGTCCTTCCATAACTCTCATATCTATCCCGACCCCCTAACAATTCTATTCTACCGCATACCCCTAAAAAATATGTACAAGTGGACCATCCTACCATAATAACAACACTCCAAAGTAAGTTACTGAGGCCACATGCGACCAAAATTTGCACATTTATAGCACTGCAACATAACACGATCATGATAATGCTACATGTTCCCCTGGATGATCTTCCCATTTTTTCCTTGGTGATAACTATCATATTGGTACATCTTACCACAAGAAGAAGAGATCTAAGTTCACCCTACAAGAACATCCTAGACACTTCTCGGGGATGTTCTCAATTTACCTTTCATGATGAGAACCTAATTCATCATGTCGAAAAATTTACTCAAATGAAAAATATTCACTTGTGACCTAATATCATAAGAAATACCTTCATGAAAATGTATCATCTTGGAAATATCATCATATTCTAAAGATAGATAAAATCACTAAAAGTTGGTGAAATATCTAGTATATTACATCCCTAACAAGGTCTCCTATGTCGGTGTCATGAACTCACAGGACTTATGACACCTCAATGTTTCAGGATAGAAGTGACTCTGAGACTTTTCCTTGAAGTAATTCTAGAATAAATCCTCTTCTATCCCAACATAATCTAAAGTGTCCCACCCATGTTTGGTTGGTACAAAAATAATGTCTCTACAAAGATTCACCCTCCTATCCATAGGTGGCGATTAAAGATAATTTGAATTAACTAAACCTAGAGCTCAAAATCATGTGGGAATCTATCCCTATTGAATATAGGCAAATGTTGTAGGTGAAAATCTCTTACCAACTCCGATATCGAAGGTAAAGTGTGAAAAATATCCCTTTACATTGATCACATGACCCTCAAAAAGCTGTCACGAAGTTGAACATTCATATGATCCTTAGGATATATAATAATCTTTGATTCCATTACATTAGGAATGGGATGATTTCCACTCTATTGACTATCAATTTGAAGATAACGAAGATGTATTCTTTATACAATAAAAATTCACTCCTTTGAACATTGAATAAAAACAAGTTAAACCTCAACAGATGACAAAAAAATATAACCACAATCTCATGGTCTCTCTAAAAATTGATTAAACAGTTAACTAACATGACATAATAGTTTTTTCATTTCATTTGTGAGATATAATATGTATATCATTTCATAGTTCATATGGGAAATATATCAAATGAAATAAATATGTCCCTATAATGAATTATTTATGTTAATATACATCCCTATGTTCCTATCATGATTTATTCATACTCATATCATTCCATACTAAACCATGAGTATAAATCTAGAAAAAATAGCATCATACAACATGTGAATCACCCAAGGTTAAATAGCATCATATATAATAAACAAACACCATGAACAAAAATCCCATCCTTGGTTACTCATATTTTCTTGCATTCATGGGTCAAATAATACCATGAACAATCTCATTACCATGTCCGAACCCATCCTAGTATTCTTTCTAATTTTCGCAAATAATAATGAAAAAAAATCTCATATGATACCACTTTGTAACCACCCTGACCTATCACTCTCTAATGTGGCCAAAAAGGGTTGGTTAATAGACCTCAAGTGAACCTCCTCATGTACAAGAGGTTGACTACTAGTAGAAGGGGTGTAGATAATATAATGGGGAGACTATACCCCCTACTACAAAGCTGTAATAGAGTGGAAATAAAAAAATATCATAGTAACATAAAATAGTAGAAACATTACATCACAATGGAAAATACAAAAAATAGATGTTGATTGAATAATTTAATAATAATTAAATGATAATTTAATAGTAGTATAGAACATTTCTAAATGTAAAATTTAAAGTAATGAAGATAAAATACTGTACTAAAAAAGATATACTAAAAAATCCCTAGTTCTGAACACCATGTCGGTCCCATATCCAAGCTCTAAACTATCTAGAAAGAAATAATTAAAAATAGGGTCCCATTATCTTATCAAAACCTACATTCATATAATCTCTTCTAGTAGGAAACTGTGGACTAGATAAGGTGTGAGTAAAAATTGGGAGGTTAATACCATCATGTCTATAAAAAATATCCTCTTAATAAGTGTATGAAATAAAGTGATAATCAAGAGTATTAATTAATCAATTAATATGATACAATAATAAACCCACTTCAGTACCATGTTGGGATATCTCTTAGAACGTAGTATAACCATTCCAACTATAACCACAAGTCTATGGTAATATCACATAACATGGCCAATCCCTATAATCATTATAGCATAAACTAGAAAATCACTTTATATAATAACTTTAAGAAATCTAGGAAAATCCATTTATATAATTTTTTTAGAATAACTTAGAAAATCCATTTATATGATAATTTTAGCACCACATGTAAAATCCTTTTATATAATAATTTCAGCATAACCAAATAAATCACTTTTTATTAATCATTTTATTTTCACTAGAAAAAGACCTTTAAATAATCATTTCAATATAAAAAATAAAATCCCTTTATATAATCATTTTATCATGAATCAAAACAGATTACATAATTTAAAAGAAACATAACATAATATTAATATCCAAAATGTTTAATTCATCCAATTAGCATTTTTGTTTCAATTACCCAATCATTCATTAAATTATATCTTAATCCATTACCATTTTAGTGTACACATCTATCTCATATCAATTTACCTCTAGTCATATTGATAGAAAATTAATCAATTTCCATGGTGAACCTATCATAAAAAACAACAAAGATTTCATGTTGTTCTAAATCATATATTAATATGTTAACGAATTCATTATTGTTCTAGGGTAGGCTCACCCTATGGGTATCCTCAAGCCAGGAATCAACACCACTAGATTCAAATGGATCTAAATTGTAGTCCAAAAACATGATTATAATAACCCATTATTCCATTTTTTTAATGAGAACATTATGTCCACACAATCATATAATATTCCCTGTACTTGAACAAATAGAAATAGTCCATAGGGATTTTTTCTAGAACACCTACCTTTATCTGTAGATTAAATAAGTGCCTTTAATAATTAATTCTAACAAAAAACAAGGATATGGTGATCCCAAGGAAAACTTTGATCAAAGGAAAATCAATATCAAACCTAGATTTAATGGAAGTTAAGAGTTCACACCATGATAACAGAGAACAAGAGGAAGATAGGGGAAAACCAAATAGAAGAAACTCACCTGGTATTAACCAATTTACTGAGGCATTTAGAAGAAAATGAATCAATCCAAAATCACCTAGAATCACCCTAGTGGTTGATATATATATATATATATATATATATATATATCTTCATGATGGATGAAATAAAATCTTATCCAAAACATGGTTTAAAATTGTTGGTCCTGAGATATTCAGGATGTAAAACCCTTTAAAAACATGAATTTCTAAATTTATAAAATATATCCAAAAACGAATTTCATCAGGATAAAATAACCCCAATCGACCATTTCAAAATGTGAACTAGTTTCATGTAATGTAAACGTTCATTCTCTAAACCATTTCACATAATCATCTCGGTAAAAAGTCCACATCATGTAACATGTTCACGATGTGAAAGTGTCCTGTGGATAGTGCACAACCCAAATTTTGCAGAAAATACCCGAACTACCTATGAATCTCTAAAAACCATGGAAAAACCTCATAAACCCTAGACAAATATATACCCAGATTCTATTAATATAAAAACACATACAACTCCAAAAAAATTTTCATTCTCCCCAATAAATGCACTCCATCCCCAAAAGATACTCAACCAACAAGGTGTAAAGAAGAAGTAAAACCCCAAGAAAAAAAAGGTTCAACTGAAACTCAAAGAGGGATGTACCTAGAAAATATGGGATCTTATAGAATATGTAAATTAAAATTAAAATTACATTCATATCCTTCAAATGAAGTCTATATATTGAGAATCAAAAATCAGAAGATAGATCGAGAGAAAAGACATTACGTGCATCATAATTTGTAAGGTATTAAAGATAAACCAAATATAGAATATGATTTGGAGAGGTGTATCATAAAAATTCAATATAAATGGAATAATATAGTATTATAGGATATTATTTACTTAATAGATAAAAATATAGATCAAGAGAAGGAAACCTAACTTAAATAAGTGATATTAAGTCAAGAATCCCCTTAAGAAGTATATAATCAACATAAAGGGACAATAAATAGAAATAATATCAATAAATGAAAGGAGTAATGTGTTATTATAAATAAGTTGCGAAGAATATGGGAAATAAAATAATAATGGTTATGAAGAATGAATTCCAACCTAAAAAGGATTCAATCAGTGGAGAATCTCTATACCATATCTTCTAACTCACTCGAGTGTGATTTAACCTATTTGTGTAATAATAAAATGAATGTTTCTAGGAATAGTAGAAGCACATCAGAACCTAACCCAAAAATTAATTTCATAAATTTATTCAGATATATCCTCATAACTTGATGATAGATACCCAGAAAGATTCAAAGACGGTATTTTTCTACATACAATTTATAATTAATTTATATAAATAAGAATCAATTTTACATGAAATTATATATTAATTCATAAAATAAATTAAAAAATATTATTATACCACTATTATGATGAAGGGTTCAAGGGTATAATACCTCTAATAGTAATCTACATGTGCTCTACAAACCTTGAAATTTCATCATCAAATCATTGAGTGCTTGTAGGGAAGAACCGAACCACTTGCGACATTCTTAATTTATCACAACAAGAATCCCTTTTGTTATTAAACATTTCAATATAGTTATCTCAATTACATTTTAGAGGAGGGGTATCAATTTTATCCATTCTTGAGATAGATCTAGATAATTATTTTTCTAAGTCTTGAGAGATCTCTCTAGCGATAAATGTTGTGCATAGTAAATCCATTCTAAAAAGGGCATAAATCAAGTTATATACTAATGAAATTGATTTAGTTATTAAAAAATGTTCTTTAAACAATATAATAATTCTATATTAATCCCATATGAAATAATAATAATAATAATTCCTTGTAATGATTTAAACTCAAGGATTATTTATTTATCATTTCATTCAAACCCTTAACTGGGCCCAAAAATCCTTATCAAACCCCAACCAAAGTTTTTATTTTATTTTATTCTTTTATTTTATTAGGTTATTTTGTTAGAGGTTTAGGTGGAGTTACCTATTTTAATTTTTTAGTTTTGGAGGTTTTGTGTGAGTTTTGGTCTTTTGCATGGTTTTTGTGCATGGGTTGAGAGTAAATTGTGTGGCCTGTTGAGTCTGAGGGTGTTTCCAAATGTTTTTCTTCTTTAATAGTTTGTCTATAATGGTTTGAGAATGGTTTAGGAAAAATATTTTGAGTCCAAGGAGAAAGTTTTTGGATCCTTTTTGGTCTTGAGGATAAGTCGTATGGCTTGTGAACGGTTAGGGGAAACCATACAATAATCGTACGGGGAGGGTCTCCAATTTTATTGATCTATTTTTCATATTTGGTGCATGGTTTCCCAAACCATGTGTCAAACTATGATGGGTCTCTCACTTCTATAGTATGTTTCTCATGATTATCACGATGTTTGGTAAACCATGTGACCAAACTATGCAAGTTTCCTAGATCCATAAAAACTTGAATTCCCACTTTTCTCTTCTTTTGTTTTAACTCGAAATTGCATAGATTCTCCATTTATCAACCTCAGTTCACTAGGGCGATATTGAAATACTTTTTAACTTGAATCCTTTCCCCCATTTAAGCTTCAGCAAGGTCCCTAGGTATCTTTATTTTAGTTTTTAGTCAAATTTGTACTCCTCTTCTTCTTCCCTCTTAATGTTTGGTTTCTCTTAGTTGGGTTCTCTCTTTACAAGATCCTAGGATGAGAGTTTTCTTATGTGCTTTGATTTATTTGATGTTATTTTTTTCCATTTTCCTATTGGTTTTAGTTATTCCTTCCCCAAATGGTTGATTTCATGCGCATGTTGTGGTAGTAGGTGTTTCTATTCATTTACTTTATGATAAATTCATTTAATTCTTCATCATTAATTTAATTCTTTTTAAATGGTATAATATTTCGTGTGGTGTTCTTGTGTAATATCTCTTGGGGATTTTAAGGTTAGAAAATTGATTATAATGGGTTTTCAAAGGGTTTCATTAATTATGCTTATATATATATATGAATGTATGGAATTTTTTGAAATTGCAATTATCTTATTCAAATAAAGTTAGTAATTTTTGATAGTTTGATTTTCCTTGGTTATGTATTCGTGGATTGGTTTGATTGTGATTTTAGCCTTTTGTGTGAGTTGGGGTGATTTTGTTGGTTGGTATTATGTGTGAAATGAATGTTGTGGCTCTTTGAAATGGTTTTGGGTACTCCTCTGTTTTTATAAGGATATTATATTGTATGTGGGCATGTCCATAGGTTCACAAGGTGCACATATGGATAGGGGCACAAATGAAGATGGTATTTCATACAGAAAATTTGGACTTCCAAAATGTTCTCCCTAATCCCTCTTCTCTTTATTATCCCTTCTCTTCCTAAAAATATTCTTTGAAAACCCTTGATACATTTTAAAATGTTCCTTGATCCTCAAATGGTTCTAATTTTTTGTCCCAAATGTGTTTTTAAAAGTTTGTCCCATTTGGTAATTTGGAAGATGGGTTGGTTTCTAAATCATGTTAAGTCATGTTTAGAAAATTATATGTTGTTGTATGTTTTTACCTTGGTTTGGAATTAGTTTTGGTAATAAGATTGGACTTGGGAATGTTTAAGGGTCTGATTATAATTTTTTAATGTTTAATAAAGTGTTTTTGAAACTCATGAGATGTTATGTACTGGTTGGAACCTTGTTGTGTCTTGAGAATTGATATTGAAACTCATATAATGTATAGGACTGGTTGGAACTTCAGATGAAGTGATGTGTGATGGGAACCAATATGGTGGATCCTATAAGGATAGGGTCATCACATAGGTGGTTTCAGTGTCTGGGCTAAGCAAGAACAATGGTTGTGGGTTATTGGTTTGAGCCACACATGTGAGGACCTCCCAATTCAACTTGTATAACTATCATGGGATTCCTGGGGTCATATAGAGGGTTGATTAATAATTTATTATTTACCCTAATTATACTATTTGGTACCCCTTAGGTTAGCTGAGAGTCCAGGTGGGATGTACCACTGTTTTGGATAGTATGGAGTGGCTTATCAGTTATTGAATATGGAGATTCACCAAATGCTGAAAGGTGAGTCTAAACCAATTAGGTTCAGGGATTTATTCTAGTTATGTATAGGAAATGCCCATGATTATATATCTGTATATTCTATTATATTTTTATTTTTATTTTGTGGCTATCCCTTTTAGATTTTTTTGTGTTTTTCCATTTAATTTTCGTATAACCCTATTTATTATCTATTAAAGATTATCTTCAGAATTTTGGATCTATAAATTGGGTTTTGGAATGGGAAACCATTTGAAAAATAGAATTTGTATGTGTTTTGTTTTAAAAAGGAAATTTCTAGAAAGATATGTCTGGGTAATTAAATTGATAAAAGATTATTTTTTAAATATATATCAAACTAGTGTTTATGGAATATTTCATGAAAGTTGATTTATGGATTCTATGGTGATTACTAACTGATTTGTTTATGCTCACACCCTACTTGTGTCACTCGGTGTTGAGATGGATGGCGTCCTAGCCTGGTTCATGAAAAAATTGAATCATAGAAGCCATTTGTTATTTGTGGTTTCAAGTAGATTAGAGATTAGTTCTATCAGGACTCGATAGGTAGGTACATGAAGGACGTCATGAACAATTTCTCATTTTGATCCTTGAGTTGATAGGTGTAGTATGATATTTGAGCCTTTTTATTTTGGTTTTTTATTTGTTGTTGGGGAATGAAAATAGAGTTGATCTAGTGTTATGCTATGGTCTTGCATGGAGTAGTGACCCATGTGGAGTCTGAGTTCAGGGTTTAAGGTCCTCTTAGTGGTTGGTTCTTTCATGGGGCTTGGTCCAATGACCATGTCACAAGGTTATGCATGGAAAAAAGTTCCTTATCCCATGAGTTTTGTGTGAGTTGTGTTTTGGTTCCATTTTTTTAGGTGTGAGTATATTTTCTAAAGGAAAAAAATGTTTTTGAGAAAAGGGTATTTCAAAACAATTTTTTGGGATTTGTTTTTCTAAAAGTGGGTGTTTGGGTGTTTAGAAATTGAATTTGAATGTATGTTTTGAATTTTGGAAAGTTTACTTAGAAGAAGGTAGTTTTGAAATTGGAATGAAATGGTGTATTTTGAAATGGGTTTTATCTTGGATTAGTGAGGTTTATATTGTGTGGTGGTTGTTTTGGTTTGGGATTCTCTTTTCGATTTATTTTCTGGATGTTTTTAATTTGGCCTGGCATTTTCTTTCTACTCAGAGCATGACACCCATAAAAATGCCAAAGGTTTCTAGTGAGTTTTTTCCACTTGTTGGCTTTGTCCAGACTCTTAGTGTAGTGGTGTAATATAGTTATTTTATTAGATTTTCTATTTTATTTTTTGGTTTATGTTTGTTTGAGGTAGTGGAATGGCTTTAGTATGTTGATATTGTCTTGAGGTTGTTGGGAACTCTCAAAGTTGAGAGAGTGTGTGCCAATTTGGATTTTTTTGAAGGTTAAAATTTGGGTCAGTGGAAGGTGATTATCCTAGAATCATTAAAATATTGGATGTATTGGGTAGTTATTAAAACCAATTTAATTTGATCGTTCATACCATATGAGGTGAAGGTGAGGAACATGGAAGAGCTGTTGGGTGCCCAATATGGTCAATAGACAGTGAAGACCTACATGGGTCGCTTCAAGGTGCTAGTTACTTTTCTCTAAATATAACTTTGGAGGATTAGTTTAAGGATATGCTATTAATATGGGGTCTTCATCCAGAGATCAAAAATAATTTCCTCTCATATAGGGAATCTTAGTTCAAAAAGTTTGTGGAAGAAGCATTTTTTGATGAGTTAGTTCTCGAAGTGAAATCGGTATATGTTAGTTTTTTTGTTTCTATTGGTGCTCATAAAGGATCCCCATATGTTGAGAGGTGTATTCCATAGAAAAGTTTTCCCAAGGGGTTTTATTTGTTCGTTCCATCTTCTCTTTAATCAGTCCTTTTTCTTATGTGCTTCCAGTCTTACTGGTTTAGGCAATCGAAATCATCTTATTTTAATCCTCTGAAGGAGTGTCATCATTGCGACTATTTTAGTAACTTGGATAAATTTTTAAAGTGGAGTTTCTAGAATAATAATTCTCATTAAGAGGATGTAGGCTCCTAAATTTGGGGAAGAATATGATTCATTCATCATGGATCTATCTATAGGCCCTAGAGTGAATATTTCACATAGTCAGGAATCTTTGGATGTGGGGTGGTCAAACCAGGTTTTGTCTCTAACATCAGAGTGGAGTCGGATATTGTCTCTTTGTTATAGTTTACCCTATTAATTGTAAGTTGTGTTTGTTTTAAAATATTACTGGTGGTTATATTTTCTTTCAGTCCTACGTTTTAAACTTATGGATATGGATCTTTGGATGGTTAGCCCTTCGTGAATCGGTTTTAGATTTTTTTTCCTTGTTTGGAGGGGGTTTTGGTTGAGTAAATAATGAATTGTGTTTTGGTCCCCTATTTGGTTTGATTTTTAAATGGTGGTTTCCCCCTTTTCTGAGGGTTTTTGGTCTAGGATGGGAATTCCAATATTGGTGTCATTGTGTAAGGAGTCTTAATGTTGGTCATGCTACTTGGGTTTCTGTGGTGGGGAGAACAATCCTCCTTTTTGTATATCTTTAATTAGAATTTTATCTAAGAGATGTTATGGTGTGACTGGTGGAGTGAATGTTTACACAGAAGATGATTTCTTCATTTGATATCATCTCATTTTAATCATGACCTTTTCTCCTTGTGTGACTAGGTGAATTTCTAGGGGAAGAAAGTTTGTATGGTGGGGAGAATTATTACACATGACCATGGTTTTTCTTTATTTTATTATTTTCATGGATTTAGTTTTTTAGGTTGGAGTTTCTATTAAGTTCTCAGTTTTATTTTTTGAGTTTTGGAGGTTTCAGGTGAGTTTTGGCCTTGTCCATGCTTTGTGTTCATGGTTTGAGGGTAAATTGTGTGACCTGTTGAAGATGACGGAATTTCTGGGTTTTTATTCTTCTTTAAATTTTTTTTTTCATAGTTTGATCATTGTTAGACCAAACTATTCTATTCCAAAGAGAAAATATGTGGAAATTTTTAGTGTTAGGGACCAGTCTAACAACTTTTTTATAGTTATTGTAATGTGTGCAAAAAGAGTGTGGGGAGTTTGAAATTTGATAGATCTATTTTTCATGGTATGAACATATTTTCCCAAACTGTGTGGCCAAGCCAATCAGGGTGTCCCTCTTCTCTAGGAGTGTGTGTATAGTTGGTGCACCATTTGGAAAATCATGTAGAAAAACAATGTGAGTTTCCTAAATCCTTAAAAAATTTAAATTCACTCTTCCCCCGCTCATATTTTGACCCTAAATTGGGTTCCTCCTCCCTTTCTCAAACAAGGTACACCTGGGGGCACCTAAAAACCCATCTCCCCATACCTCATTTCCTCTATTGAATCTCCCTCAAGGTTCCTAGGTATATTTTAATTGGGTTTTAGTCAGTTTTCTCCTCCTCTTCTTTCCTTTTAGTTTCTTGGTTTCCCTTGATTGGGTTCTCTCTTAGATGAAACATAGTATGTGGGTTAGAATATGTGATTCAATTTCATTGATGTTAGGGAATGCAGTTTATACATTGGGAAAATTTCTTCCTTTCTCAATGGTTTTGTTGCATGATCATGTCTTTGAGGTATGTGTTTCTATCCATTTCCTTTTAGGGAAACTCCTTTAATGCGTTATAATTTATTTAATGATTTTGAAATGGTATAATCATGCTTGTGGTGTGTTGGTGTAACATGTCTTGGGGATTTTATG
Organism: Viscum album; assembly: GCA_963277665.1. Lineage (NCBI taxonomy): Eukaryota > Viridiplantae > Streptophyta > Magnoliopsida > Santalales > Viscaceae > Viscum > Viscum album. The sequence continues at coordinate 70,002,343 of OY728154.1, forward strand.
ATTATAAAATTGATGATAATAGTTTTTCAAAGGGTTTCATTAACTATTCTTATATATATATACATGTAGTGTGTTTTATAAAATTCCTATTGGCCTCTACAAATGTAATTATGAATTTTTAAATTGTGTTTTTCCTTGGTTATATCTTGGTGGTTAGGTTTTATTTTTATTTAAGACTTGTGTGTGAGTTGGGGTGATTTTAATGGTTAATGTTATGTGTGAAATGAATGTCGTGGATCTTTGAAATGGTTTTTCTTACTCCATTGGTTTTCGATGGATATGCCATTGGATGTGGGGATATAGATATGTGAACAAGGTGCACCTCTGTATTGGAACAAAAATGAGGATGGTCTTTCATATAGAAAACCTGAATATCTAAAATGTTCTCCCTCTTCCCTATTCTCTTTTCTATCCCTTCCCGTCCCAAAAATAGTTCTTTAAAAACCCATGATACTTTTAAAATGGTTCCCTGTCCCAAAAATGGTTCTAATTTTTTTACTAATGTGTTTCTGAAATCTCAATATGATTGGGACTTTGGAACATGGTTTTGTTTCAAAATGGTTTAAATTCTTATTTAGAACTTTCTATATTATTGTATGTTTCTACCTTGGTTTGGAAATGTTTTTGGAAGTAAAATGGTATTTTTAAATTTTTAAAGGCATGTTTGGAATTTTTTTAATGTTTAAGAAAGTGGTTCTAAAACCCATGTGATGTGAAAGCCCGATTGGTACCTTGAAGTGTCTTGAGAATTGTCTTTCAAACACATAAAATGTGTTTGACCGATTAGAACTTTGGATGATCTAATGAGTGATGGGAACCTCGATGGTGGATCCTTTTAGGAGAGGGTTATCTCATAGGTGGTATCGATGTTTGGGAAAGGAAATCATATAGGATGTGGGTTATTGGTTTGAGCCCTAAATATGAGGACCTCCCCATTCACCATGTAATTTTACCATGGGATTCTGAGGAATCATCTAGAGGGTCGAGTAATGGTTGTTTATCGAACTCGATTCGATGGGTTGGTTCCCCCTAGGTTAGATGAGAGGCCAGGTGGGGAGTTCCATTGGATTGGCTAGTTTAGAGTGGCTATCTGGTTATTGACTATAGAGCTACACCATACACCAGTCGGTGATTCAGAACCGAGTATGTCCATGGAGTGATTCTATATTTGTTAAGGAAATTACCATGATTATCTATTTATATTTTCTGTTATATGTTTGTTTTACTTTGGTTGATATACATATTAGATTTTGTTTTCTTATTTTGTTACATTTATTTTAAGTATATCCCTATTTATTATCTGGTATGGATTCTCTTCTAGATTTTGATTCTATAAATTGGGTTATAGAATGGAAAACCATTTTTAAAAGTGTAGTAGTATTTTTGTTGTTTTAAAAATGTATTTTTTGGAAAGTGGTGTTGATTTAATTAAATTGATAAAAACCTATTTTCTAAATTTATTTCAAACTAGTTTTATGGAATGTTTCTGGAGAAGGAATGTATTGATTCTATGGTGATTACCTTCTGAGATTTTTATTCTCACAACATACTTGTTCCACTCCACATTCGTAGAACCATGATGTTTTTATAGATTTGGGTTTCTAGTTTAGGTCTCCTGTGGAGCGTTATGGTTTGTTGATATTTTTGAATGGAGTTCATTTAGAGATCGTGTCAATTGTGGTTTGGTTTATTTTTCTTTTTTGGTTTCTATTTTTTTCATCCATTGTGGTATTTGGAGCAGTTTTATATTTCTGGATATTCAATTATTATTGGATATGTTGTGTGCTTTATTTCATTTTTTACGTCTAAGTCTTTTATTGTGATAAACTATACCCACTATAATATCTTTAAAACATGAAACTAGTTTCTAGTCTGAGAGGATTTGGAATGCCTTTTAAATCCTTATCATAGCCTAGGACAGGTGTCAGGTTGTATGGTAGCCTATACTGGTATGTTACAGTCCACCTTGAAATTTATCAAACCCTAAAAATGAATATTTGTTAAAAAAAATATTTATCACTATACTATTCATTCAAAAAACATTTTATCAATCAATATAACCTAAAAAATTATTAATCCATGGAAGTAGAGAATAATATTTTTTCTATTATTAAATTCAAATAGATTTTAACCAAGGTTCTATATACAGTTATTTCATGACCCTAACTACCTCTTTCTCAGTATAATTAAGATAACTCAGCAAAATTTCAAGATCAATGTTTAGAAATTCATTAAATAACCCTTAGAGAATTATGTTAATGTATCAATGACAAAAACCTCCAATGAACACTCACTATGTAATTTAATCAATTTATCACAATATCCTATCAATTAGGTTTTATACTTTTTCATTAACCAATAAGCTTGATATATCATTCCTTGAATTTACTAAAATGAAATCATTGATAACACCGCCATGGATATGAACCTATTTGGCTAGTTTTATTCCAACCAAAAGGCCAGAGATATTTATTGTTGTCAACTCACAATAAAAAAAATCCTTTCTTAAATTATTCATTAATGTTATATTACTAATGAAACACACAAGATATACTAACTCACTATGAGCATATGTAATTATATATTTTAAGAATACATCTAAGGATGAGACTCTTAAAATGTATTAATAATAATATAAAATCTTGGAACCAATACATATGTCTTCAAATAAGAATTTCCAATGACATATATAACATATGGAATTCCAATGGGTAGGCCTGTTTTCATAACCTCCTCTCTAAGATATTACCAAGTGAGGAATTCATGATAAGTAGTATCAATTTTTTATGATACTCTAACACCTAATATCCAATATAATTTTTACCATTAGGTAGATGTAATAAAATTATAGAATATATGTTTAATAATATCATCATAATACTTTAAGGTCCCTATCATAATAGATAACTATTATGTCATTTCATTAAGATTCTTAATCTAAGGATATTATTATATTATGGTTTTGTAGAATAATACTCATCAGGTGGAAATAAATTTATTAATATCCATGATCAATAATATATAGGCAATATAAAGTACAAAGTAATTGGTTCTAGGGAACAAACTCCAATATACACCCATACCGCCAAGATCCAACTGTTAACAAAAATGAGTTTTCTATATTTTGGATGATATCATCATTTTTTCAAAGATAAATATTTATTCAATGGACCCCAATGATATCATTACTAGAAAATATTCTTACTATAAAATCATCCCTTTGAGAAAAATAAAACAAGAGGTGATACTTCTAAATTATATTCTTCATCCATTGATATGACCTTTTCTCCTTGGTGAGGGCCACCATTGTATTATTAACACAATACAATGTGATATGAAATTTAATATTAATTACTTAATAAAGATCCAAAAAAAAAGTTGTTTATCCACACAGATTATTTAGCTTCATTATAAGATTTAATATACTCAGAATCTAATATAGAATTAGAGACCACTAGCTTTATTGAGCTTATCTATCTCACAGATCATCCATTAAGGGTTAAAACATATCCTAGATGTAATTTCATATCATCTTGATCTATCCAGAAACATAAATCTATATATGAACGAATTATTACCTACTAATATCCTCTATATACCATGAATATATATATAGTATGCCTCAGACACTTTAGGATGGTTTTAACTTCCATTCAATGGTTATATCTTGGTTGTTATTGTTATCTACCTACCATAATCAATGTGTAGGGAACATCAAGCCTGATACATAAAATTTCATACATGATTAATCCTATCATAGAAGTATAAGGAATCTTAATCATTATATATTTTTCCTCATGTGTACGAGGACACATTTTTTTAGAGATATGTATTCTATTTTACATTGGTAAAATTCCCCTCTTGAACTATTCCATACTATATCTCTCCAGTATCTTGTTAATTTATGTAATCTGGATTATTCCAATTATCCTCTGAGATATATCATGAATGATCTCAATACCTATAATATAATTTCATTTACCTAAGTATTTTATATTTAATCACTTATTTAACCATATATTAGTTGACTGTAATACTGGTATCTCATTTCCATTTAGTAATATTTTATCAATATATACTACTAGTAAAATGATTGCACTGCCACTAAACCAATTTTAGAAAAATTCCTCACATTCATTATTTATGAAAAAAAATTCTCTAATGGATTCATAAAATATAAAATAACATGATCTGGATTCTTTCTTAAATACATAAATGGATCACATCAACTTTTATACTTTTTAGAATCTCTTGGATTTACAAACCCCTCTATTTGTTCTATATAGACATCTTATGAAAGGTTTATATTTTGAAAACCTATTTTGATATTCATATTATAAATCTCATAATCATGGTAAGATTCTATAGAAATTATAGTTATAATGTATTTCAGAATAGAAATTAGCAAAAAGTATTTTTCATTGTCTATTCGTTAATGTTTCTTAAAGCCTTTAGTCACTAATCTAGTCTTATAAGTACTAAATTTAAACTTTAGGTCTATATTCTTATTGAATACCAATTTTCACCCAATAGGATTTATATATACTAAATAATCTACCAAAATAAAGAATTTGTTCTAATATATAGAATCTTTCATAGAATTCATGTCTTATTTAAATCATACAACTTCCGAGCTACTAATTACTTCCTTATATGATAAAGGTTCATAATTATAAATTAAGAATTATTCACCATAATGGATTACTATAAAACCATATATATCTGGTTATATAACCTCTCAGGTTCATATACATTGTATTGGTGTCTCTCAACTAACCTATTCAATTCTTCCTTGTAGAATCATTTCATACTCCAACTCTTATGTATCATGAGCATCAACTTAATCAAAGTTAATCCTACTTCCACCATCTCTTTTGGATCTGTGATCCCTCTCAAGGAATATTGAATGTATTTCCACTATTAAATTCTTATGTGATGGGTTTTATAGATAATATCCTTTTCTTTCTTTAGGATATAATATAGAGATACACTTTTTCCCATGGGTTCTAGTTTATTTCTAGAGGTAGTCATAAAAAATTATTTACAACCCCATGAATGAGTATGTGAAAAAACAAGTTTCTTTCCACTCTAGAAATCAAATAAAATTCATTTTTATACTTTAGATGGAATATAGTTTAGTTTATATTCCATAGACTATAATTTTTATACCCAAAAGGTTAATGAAAGATCATTATGACTTGTCATCAACCTTATCATGTCCAACAAAGTGTAGTTCCACCTCTCACTCGCACTATTCGACTATGGTTCACAAGGAGGAGTGAATCGAGACAAAATAAAGAACTCAATTAGATAGTGGATGAACTCTTGGTTAAGATAGTATCCACCTTGATCTAATCAAATCTTCTTTTTATTCTAAGAAATATGATTCTCTAATTTATTCCGGAAATCCTTAAATTTCATAAAGGATTTTAGAATTATATCTTACTAAGTGGAAATATCCAAATATAATAAATTCATTGTTAAATGTTTTCATATATTATTATATACCTCCAACTTTAATTGGAAAAGGTACACACACATTTTTATAAACTAATTCAATAGGATTCATTTCCCTCTCTCCCTTTCCACCAAATATAATTTTGGTCATTTACCATGAAAACAATCATGACACATACATCGTGGTTTTATTTCAAAATTATCTAAATAAATATTTTGATATAGTGTTTTTATGTGCTTCTCATTTACAAGATCAAGTCAGTGATGCCATAACATGGTGTAAAATGAGTTATATGAAATTGATTTGTTGTCAATTTCTAAAAATTGTTTTATTCTAGTAAACCCATTATTTAGATGTGTAATATCATAAGAAATATTATATTTATAAAAGTATAATATTTTTTTCCAAAAATTGAGTAAAAATATTTCCATGTGTAAATTGGACACTAATATATTGTTTTGGGTAACACTAGACACATAATAATAAATTGTCATGACTGGAATCGACACTGATGGAAATGTAAGGTGGTAGTCTACTATATCCAAGGCTCCTTTACTCTATTGGTGGATTAAAGTTCTACCAAACCTCTAGTATCCTTTTTAAATATACTTAGTTTGTATATTTGGATATAACTATGATCTCCACAAGATATTTCTAATAATGGTGTCCCTTATTTCCATAGAAAAAATCATACTGAATTTTGTTCCTTTTCTTTCCTTTGGATGTTTATTCTCTAATTATGGTGGTCTGAAGAATACAAATACTTGGAATGAGTCATAGGGTATTTTTTCCTTTCCATTCCTCTTGTTCACCATAATCACATAATATTTTCATGCCTTGTGTCCTTATATTCTTTGAGAATCTGGGTAAGAAGATATGGGAGATACTTATCATTATTATGTTGAGTCATTAAGGTTTCCTTACGAATTTTCCATTCCTCTATGTTTTGAAAATCACAAACACTCTATCTTAAGGCAAGTTTTACTTCCCCTAAGTTTTTCCATAATAAAGAAAATTTTCCTTCCCCAAGGAAATTTATCCTTACCTATTTTTCATTATTCTTTTTTTAGTCTCTCTAAATCTAGATCTTTTTATTCCTAAGTGAAAAAATCAGTTTCACATCTAAAACCCCATAATTCTATAAGTACTTAGATATAATGTATTCTGTTTTTAGGATCCAAATTGAGATTCCAAATTCTCGTAAATTTATACTCTGAATTCTCTAAAATTAAGACTCCAAATTCTCTAAAATTCAGACATATAATTCTCTAAAATTTAGACTCCAAATTTGCTGAAATTCCGGTTATGAATTCTTTAGAATTGAGGTTCCGAATTTCTTAAAATTCATACTCCAAATTCCTTATAATTCAAACTCTAAATTCTTCAGAATTCAGACTCTGAAATCCATACAATTCAGGTTCTGAATTCCTTAGAATTCTGGTTCTGAATTCCATAGAATTCAGGTTCTGAATTTCATAGAATTCAGGTTTCAAATTTCTTAGAATTCAGGTTCCGAATTACTTATAATTCTGGTTCTGAATTTCTTAGAATTAAGATTCCAAATCCCTTAGAATTCAGACTCCAAATTCTTAAGAATTTAGACTCCGAAGTCTAAAGAATTATGATTCTGAATTCCTTGGAAAATAGAATTCGAATATCCATGTAATGTAGACTCCAAATATTTTCCACTTAGACTCCGAAATATATTTTTCCTTAGACTCCAAAAAATTAATTTGGTTGAGCAACCTTATTTTACTTACCCTTGTTATAGTTATAAAATGATGTCATGCATTCTGTTTCTAACTAACCATTCTTTTAGTGAGATGTGTACATTTCCCTCTAAAATTCAAGGAAAAATATGATAGTTGGAGGAGGGAGCCGACCATTAGAAATGTTCATATAAATATGAGCTCATTTAAACGAGCCCACAACATTGATGACTATTCTACAACTCTAGAGATTACATGCTAAAGTGATTTATAGAGAGAGAGACTCTCATGCTTTGTGCATACTCAGCATCTTGTTTAGATTGCTTTGTACAACTCTGATTATTGTTGTGTACAATTGAGGGCTTCCGGGGATTGGAAGACAGAGGTACCAACTACCTTAAAGTTCGAGGAATTCCTTGATAAGGAAGACAGAGGCTCTGAATTCCTTGATGTTCGAGGGCTTATGGGGATAGAAAGATAGACTCTGATATTCCTATCGAGGTCTTACCCTGGTGTGGGTAAGACAGAATTTCTTGAAAGTAATAATCAAGGGACCATTATCCAATGTTGTTGGATACCCTACACTTTGGGTTAAAATATTTCATAATTGTTACTTGTATTGTTTCAAGTTTTTTTTTCCGCTTCATTTTGATTAATAAGGAAAATATAACTATTTTATACTTTCTTGTACATGTATACTCTAGTTAGTAAGATTCTATATACTTTATGTTAGAATCTTTTTCCTTGTAAACTTTTCTTAAGTTTCATTTCTGGAACCATATTTCCAGAATCTAGCAATTTTGTAGAACTAAGAGGTCTTAAAATTTTACCTTGTTTAACTTTGTGAAATAATAGAAAGTTTTAACCCACATTAAAGGTTCTAATGGAATTTTTAAAGGATAAAATTCACCCCCCTTTTGTATATTGAGAATCTACATCATATTTCGATCCTACAATTGGTATCAAATGAGGTCTCTGAAATACTTATATTCACATATAAGTTTTCTTTCTCAGTTTTCTTTGTTCTATATTTTCCTTGCTTAGGATATTGTTATCCTAGTTTACAAACATTTTATTACTAACTTGTTTTTGTGGAATGATATTTTATTTTAGATGGAAGTAATGAATATTGGTTCGATTGACAATCCTAATCCTACTAAACCACATATATTTGATGGGAATTATTATGAATATCGGAGAGATCGTATGAAGTCTTTTGTAATTAATACTAGAGTGGACAAACTTGTAATGCTTACTGGAGATTACAAGATTCCTGAGAAGGATGTCAGAACTTTTAATAATCAAGAAAATTTATAATATCAACTAAACTACAAGGTACGTAATACTTTGTTGTCCTCCATGAACAAGAATATATAAATCTATATTTCTTCTTATGAAGCTGAAAATTGTATTTGGAAGAAGCTTGAAGTAACTCACTTTGGAACTTCCAAAGTTATCGAAACTAGAAGAGCTATGCTTAGAGAAGAATATCATGGATTTCTATTTCCTTATGGAGAACCAGGGTGCATGGTACAACAGAGGTTTATGACCATTGTTAATAGTTTACAATCCATGGGTGGAAAAGTTTTAGATGATGAGGAACTTGTGGACAGGTGTATATATATCATTCCTAATGAGTGAGAGTCTAAGAGAACAGTTATTGATGATAATATGAAAGTCTCACAGAATACTCTTGATGAGATTTTTGGAACTCTTCTTCATCATGAGACAAGAATGAAAAGAGATGCTGATCTAAATAAGAAGAATAATGAAAATAAAAGTATTTCTTTTACAACTACTTCAAATCATATTAAATCCAGGACTCCTGAGAGAGTTACAAGATCCAAATCTAAGAGGACTATTATTCAATCCGAATCAAGAGAAATTGAACATTCTAAGAATGAACTTGAAAATATTTCTCGAAGGATTAATAAGATATTTGGGAAGAAAGACTTTCAGTATAGATACAAGAAGAAAGAAAGAAAGGACAAGAAAGACTCAGAAGTCACTTGTTGTGAATGCAAGAGAGAAGGTCATAGAAAGCCATATTGTCTTGTTATTTAGAGAAAAGACAGAAAAGAAAATCATTATGAGAGGAATATAAAGAAATGCTATAAGGCTAAAGCTAAGAAATTTTTGTAAGCCAATGACAACTGGAGTGCCATAGGTGGAAACTCTTCTCATCAATCCTTAGAGTATGAATCTTCTGGTTAGAAGAATCTTGATCTATTAGAAAAGCTACCAATTGAAAATCATTGTTTAATGGATAAGGTACATAATACTGAACCAATAACCAATGTATCCTTGAATACTAATTATAGTGATAGTAAATATTATGAATCTTTGGATGAAGAATATTATTTCTGATGAAGATATTACTTTACCTACTTAGGAAGAAGTTTATAGGTTTTCTAAGATCTTTGAGAATGAAAATTCTAAAATCAAGAAAAATCTTGGTAAGGAAAATTCTTGGATTTCTATTATTACTAAGGAAGTGTTAGATCTTTCTAAAGATCTTGATAATAAAATTTATGATTTTTAAATTATTTCAAAAACCCTTGAGGAAGTTAATTCAGAGAAAGTTAAACTTTATAAGGATCTAGAAAAGGTCTAAAAAATGTTTTCAAGACTAACTCTAGTGATAAAAATAATGTTTTTAAGATAAAACCTTAGTTATTAAAATGAAGTCAGAAATATTTTCCTTGAGGAAGTATTTGTTAAACATTACCTTAGGTAAAGAAGATTTTGATAATATGTATTCCCAAATTAGACCTCTAAATAATAATTATGGGTTTGGTTATACTCATTCAAAACTGTTTTTTAGTAACAATAATTTTGTTCATCAAAGTGCTCCATTCTACACTAAGTGTCAGTGTGGTGGGCATTAGGAAATTTTTTTTCCTTAAACAAAACTCAGTCTTTAGGTTTTCAAAAACCTTTTTTTAAAGAAAACGTGGATTCCTAAAATTTTTCTTTCTAAAGTTTCTAGATCAAATAAATTTTGGGTTCTAAAATTCTAACACTCTTGTTTTTAGGAAAGTAAAGATAGTACCAACAACAATACATGGTACCTGGATAGTGGATGTTCTCGTCACATGACTAGAAATAAAAAACTTCTTTAAAAATATTATCAAGACGAAAGGAGGAAAAGTAACTTTTGGATATAATGATCAGGGGGAAATTATCGGTATAGGTAATATTGTTCTTCTTGAAAAAACTTTTATTTCAAATTTTTAATTTTTTAAGGGTCTTAAGAACAACCTTATTAGCATAAGTAAATTATGTGATGAAGGTTACCTTGTGAATTTTAGGAATGAAAAGTGTTTAGTACACAATTCCAAGGAAGAGTTTATTCTTTCTGCCCATAGGAAAGAGAATGTATACACACTAAACTTAGAAGAACTTAGGAGCCAAGATCTACCTTTTTAAGTGCAATGGAAGATCATTCTTGATAATGGAATAGAAGGTTAGGACATTGTAACTTTAGGAACCCATAAAAACTCTATAAGAAAATTCTAGTTAAGGATCTACCACATCTTAGATTTGATTCTATAAAAGTTTTTGATCCTTGTCAATATGGAAAGAAACATAAATCAAGTTTTAAATCAATCGTTGAAGTCTCAACTACTGATGCATTATAGTTAGTGCATATGGATCTTTTTGGTCCAACAAAAACTGGAAGCATTGGAGGCAAATATTATGTATTTGTCTTAGTTGATGATTACACTAGATATACGTGGGACTTTTTTCTCGAAAAGAAATCTGAAGCTTTCTCATATTTCAAATGTTTTAGAGCCCAAGTTAAAAATGAGAAAAACCTTCCATTGATAACTATTCATAGTGATCATGGAGGATAATTTCAAAATTCTGATTTTGAAACTTTTTTTAGTAAAAAAGGAATTAATCATAAATTCTAATCACCAAGAACTCCTCAACAAAATGGTGTTGTTGAAAGAAGAAATAGAATTATTCTAGAGATAACAAGAACCATGTTTAGTGAATATTCGGTAGCCAAACATTTTTGGGATGAAGCTATAAGTACTGCTTGATATACTATAAATTGTGTTTTGAGTAGACCATTTACTATTAAATTTTTTTATGAGTTATGAAATGGTAAAAAACATAGACTTTCCAACTTCAAGGTTTTTGGTTGAAAGGTATTAATTTTGAATACTAAAGAAAAGCTATACAAATTCACACCAAAATCTGATGAATGAATTTTCTTAGGCTACTATAGAACTCTTAAAGATTATATAGTTTTCAATAAAAATAATTTTATTGTTGAAGAAACACTACACGTTAAATTCGATGAAACTGATCATTTTTTTAAACATCCTCAACCTACATCTTCAGATGTGTTTTCAAAAATTGATTTTCAACCCCTGATAGAAGATCCTTCAGATAAAGAAAATGTTAAAGAAATTTTTTTTAAAGCATTTACCCCAGAATACTTCCTACCATACGTTGATGAACAGGTTTTACAAAACCCAAATCATTTGTTTCTTAGAATCATCCCAGTGATAGTATTATTGGTGATGTAAATCAACCTATAAGAACTAGAAGTTCATTAATAAATGAAGTAGAACTTCTAGCATTCCATTCCCAATTATAACTAAAAAGCATTTATGAATCTTTAAGTGATTATGATTAGATAAATGATATTCAAGAGGAGATAAATTAATTCTAATGGAATAAATTCTAGACCTTGGTTGAAAGGCATAAGGAAACTTCTATTATTGGAGTAAAATGGGTCTTCATAAAAAAGTGTGATGAAAATGGAATCATAGTAAGAAATAAAGTTAGGTTGGTTGCTAAAGGCTATAATCAATAAGAAGGAATATACTATGAAGAAACATGTGCTCCAGTAGCTAGACTTGAATCTATTCGTATTTTACTTTCCTTTGTAGAATTCTTTAATTTCAAACATTTTCAATTGGATGTTAAATGTTCTTTACTTAATGGTTATGTTCAAGAGGACGTTTTTGTTGAACAACCTCCTAGTTTTGAAGATAAAAATAATCCTGAACATGTTTTCAAACTTACCAAAGCTTTATATGGACTCAAACAAGCCCCTAGAGCCTGGTATGATAGACTTACATGATTTTTTCTTAAAAACAATTATGTTAAGGGATATGGTGATCCAACCCTTTTTATAAAGAAAGATAATAAAAATATTTTTATTGTTCAAATTTATGTTGATGACAATATATTTAGTTCAAATCATCAATCTTTAACTGATTCCTTTGCGGATCTAATGAAATCTGAGTTTGAAATGAGTATAATGGGTGTGTTAACATATTTCCCTAGTTTTCAAATTTCTCAAAAACCAGAAGAAATCTATATATCACAACATAAGTATATTAAAGATCTTCTTAAAAAGTATGGATATGACAACACTGAGAGTATAAGTACTCCCATTGGTACCTAAAATTCACTTGATCTTGATGAATCTAGGAAACTAGTAGATCAAACACCTTTTAGAGGTATGATAGGATGTCTACTTTACTTGATAGCTAGTCATCCAGACTTAATGTTTTCAGTATTCTTATGTGGAAGATATCAATCCAATCATAAATAATCTCATTTAAAGGTAATTAAAAGGTTTTTTCTCTACTTAAAAGGAACCATGGATTTAAGACTCTTTTATACTTCTGGAAATGATTTTGTTTTAAAAGGTTTTTCAGATGATGACTTTGGTGGATATAGAATGGCTAGGAAAAGTACATATAGAACTTTTCATTTCTTATGAGATTCATTAGTTTCTTGGTCATGAAAAAAGAAAGACTCAGTGGCACTTTCCACTGCTAAAACTGAATATGTAGCAGCTGAAAGTTGTTGTGCTCAAGTATTGTGGATGCAACACACACTCACAGACTATGGTATGAGTTTTACCAAAACACAAATATTGTGTGATAATACTAGTGTCATTTCTTTAAGTAAAAACCATGCACATCACTCTTGTGAAAAACAAATAGATATTAGACATCACTTTCTTAAGGATCACACACAAAAAGGATATATCATTTTTCAATTTATCGAAACACAATATCAACTTACTAGATATTTTCACAAAATCATTACCATCCGATAGATTTTAATAGATAAAACAGAAGTTAGGAATGATAACCATAAGGTAATATTCTATAATAATTTATTGTTGAAAGCTATCTCCTTACAGTAAGAAACTCCTTTTCATAGGGGGAGTACATTTTCTTGTTAGTCAAAATTTTCATAGTGAAAATTTTTGTAGTTAAACTTTTCATAGTCAAAGTTTTCATAGTTAAAAATTTTTGTAGTCAAATTTTTAGTAGTCAAAATTTTTATAGTAAAAATTTTCATATTCAAAATGACTATAGTCAAAAATTTTGTAGTCTAAATTTTTTTCAAAATCAAAATTTACGAAACTAATGTTATTCAAAAAGAAAATTTCCTCATTAAGAATAATCTTCCTAGAAATCCTAAAGGTATGTTTCATTTTTTTAAGTTTTCATAATCATCTTTTATTTGTTGGAATTATATTTTTGTTTTCAAAATTTTCAGATTCACATTTCTTTAAATGTGAATACTTTTCTTAAAAATCTCAAAATATCAGAATCTAACAAAATCCTTTTTCAGCTATCATCTCAACCATCATATCTTCTCAAGATGGTTTCAACCATTGGATCGATCATGGAAGTTGAACCATTGAATCAATTTACTATATAAAAGACCCACAATAGTCATCCCACATCAAATACCAAGCCTTCGCTTGTTGAAGATATACCTCTATTTTTAAATTTGTTCTAGATATTTAATGTTTTCTTAATTCTGCATGTCTTATAAATCCTCTTCTCAGAAAGAAATGTCAACTGTTCATAAAATATCTGAGTGGCAGATCTACTGAGAAGGGTTAGTTGATCTGATGTTTTATCCCAAGAATGATTCCATTGTTTCTATGAATATCAAGCTGAATAGTTGGGAGAGTGTATGTATATCAAAACCAAGAGCACAAGATCTACTGTATCCGAAATTGCTGGTTGAATTCTATGAGATAGTTAGTTTTTTTAATGTAGGAGGAAGAGATAAATTTTCTTTCAATATCTATGGAAAGACATATTCTCTTTCTTATAATATGGTAGAAAATATAATAGGAATTCCATATAAGGGAGAATAAGAGTTTTTCTCACACAAGCTACCTGATGTAATAAGATCTTTTGACAAGGAAAAGGCTTTAGATTGTCTTGGCTTGAAGGAAGTGAAGACTCTTAAAATTATTCATCTCTATACAAATCTTAGGATTCTTCAGCTATGGGTTCAGGGTTTTCTCATTCCGAGAAAAGGAAAAAAGGATACCCTGAATAAAATTGATATTTATATTTTGGATTTCCTGGTGAACCTAAGAGAGATATACCTAGTTAACCAAATCTTGGTTAAAATTGAGAATATAAAGAATGGAAATATTATGTCTCATATTATCTTGTATCCAGCCATTCTTTAAAAAAATATTGTTATTTTTCTTAAGTATTTCAAGATTCCATGTAGTTCTAAGATGAGAAATTGCAAGGTGATGCTTTTAAGTGATGATACTATATGGAGGTTGAATATTGTCTTTAATAGTTGATCCGGTGAATTTTCTGATCTATCTGAAAAAGAAGTAGAATCTCTTTCAAAGAAACAGGAGGTGGATGAAATTTCTAAAAATGGTGGAAGGAAGAAGAATGTGAAGGAACCAGGAGGAAAATAAAAAAACACCTGTGGAGAAAGAAACTCAATCTGCACCCATAAAACCTAAGAAGAAAAAGACATAAACTGATGAAGTGGCTACTAAATGGAGAGAGGACAAGAAGAACAAGAAATAATGGGAGCCCAGTTTTGGTTTGGATCTTGCTAAGGAAAAAACATTGAAGATAAAGGCTGCTGAAGAGCCTAAGAACCAACAAAAGATAAAAATAAAAAGAAGAATATATCTGAGGCTAAGATAGTCCAATCCAATCTTAAGGCTACTAAAAAAGTATCTAAACAATTTTCGGTACCAGAATATTTTTTGATAGAACCAATACTAGAGACTCTAGGAAAGACGTTAGTGACTCTGGAACAAGATCAAGTAGAAGAAATAGTGCACGAAGAATAAGTGGAAGAACAAAAGGAAGAAGGGAGTGATGATACTGAGGATATGATAAAGAAATTAGAAGATTATCAGGAGAAAGAGAGTCCTTCTAAGAAGTTATCAATCTGAACTTCTGAAGCCGAGTCTTCAAAAATTGTTACCCAAAGAAAATATGAGAAGGGTGAGGAAGAAGTAAATAAGTTGTCTGAAAATGAAATTAGCAATAATGATTTAATTCACCTAGGGGATGTTGACGCAGGAGTCCAGAAGGAAGAAGTTGATGAAGATAAAATTGTTCATCTATCAGATAGTGAACATGAATCACCTAATCAATAATAAGTCATTCTGAAAGATGATAAGGGAAAATAGGTGATAGTTGATACACCTAGAAAAAACAATGGTAAAGAAGAAAGAAGTTGGTGATTCATCAGAAAGGAAGGCTGCTGAGATTGACAGAGAATATTCACCAACTAAAGTCTCAGATTCAGAATCATCTTCTCTTGGACATGACTTTGTTGTTCAGTCTTTGAAGAATCTGGTTGGTACTATTATGATATTTAAAACCATAGATTCAAGATGTCAAAAGCTTATGCATTCCTTAAATCAGAAAACAAGATTCAATATCCATGTGGATTGATAAGTCTGTCAAACATGAGTCCAATTTCAAAAAAATAATTAATTATGAACCACCCAAAAGATCTTGCAATAAGATGACTAGTTGGTCAAAGAAACTGTTGAAGAGATGATAATTCTGGATGAGTTTGAAGATAATTTCAAGGATTATTTTGAAAATGAGGATTCTATGTTCAATGATCTCACTATGTATTTTGAATAAAATATATCTCTTGAAGAAACTACTCGAAAGCATGAAGTGAAAGATCTGAATGGGAAATTGTATACAGTTTCTCAGAGTTGGAAGAGGGAACGGGATCTTAGAATCATGATTCAGGAAAAACTTGATAAAAAAGAAGAATCCATGAAGACTCAGACTGATATGATTAAGGATTACGAAGAAAAAATTTAATCCTTAGAAAAGAAAAGTGAAGATAAAGATCAAATACTCAAGCAAATGGAAGATGATCACAACAAACTCAAGAATCTTAATAATATTGTGAAGAAGATGATGACGAATGAAAAGGATGGTTAATTTCATTCCAAATCCATTCTTATGTTGAATTTTACTCTTGTAAAAATTCTTTCAATCATAATTAAATTCTTATTAAACATCATATTTTTGGTTGTTTAGTACTAATATTTTAGGTACTTTATTTTCTTTTCCATTCCCTTTATTCCTTTTTGAAAATCACAAAGGGGGAGAAAGGAATGTCAAAACAGAATACTAAGTAAAGAAGAAATTTCCCTAAGGGGGAGTTCATCCAAGGGGGAGTATTTATCGTGAAGATTTTCATATACAAGAAAATGTAAAATCTCGTTTAGGAAATCAAGAATAAAATCCTTGGGGATTTCAAAGTATAAGGGGGAGTTAGTCGTATTCACTATGATCCATAATTAAAGGGAGATATGTTTTATTTTCAAGTTCATAAAAATTTTAAAGTCCTTATATTTGTTTTAGTAAGTATGTTTGTTATTTCCAAAAAGTGAGAGACTATTGAGTCAATAAGGTTTCCTTATGACGTTCCCATTCCTTTATGTTTTGAAAATCACAAACACTTTATCTTAAGGAAAAATTTATTTCCCTAAAATTTTTCCTTAATAACGAAAATTTTCCTTCCCCATGGAAATTTATCCTTACCTGTTTTTCATTGTTCATATTTTAGTCTCTCTAAATCTAGCTCTTTTTATTACTAAGTGAAAAATTTGGTTTCACATATAAAACCTTGAAATTATATAAATAATTTGATATAGAGTATTCTGTTTTCAGGATCTGAATTGAGACTTCAAATTATCTGAAATTCAGACTCCAAATTCTCTGAAATTCAGACTCCGAATTTTCTAAAATTTAGACTCTGAATTCTTTGAAATTGAGACTCTGAATTCTCTGAAATTTAGGTTCTAAATTAAATAGAATTTAGGTTCTGAATTCCTTAGAATTCATATCCCGAATTCCTTAGAATTCAGACTCCAAATTCCTTAGAATTTAGGTTCTGAATACCTTATAATTCAGCTTCCAAATTCCATAGAATTCAGGTTCTGAATCCCTTAGAATTACGATTGAAAATCCCTTAGAATTCAGACTCTGAATTCCTCCGAATTCAAACTATGAAGTCTATAGAATTATGATTCTAAATTCCTTTGAAAACAGAATCATAATATCCATGTAATATATGCTCTGAATTTTTTTCACTTAGAGTTCGAACTATATTTTTCTGTAGACTCCAAAAAATGAATTTGGTTGAGCAATCTTATTTTACTTACCCTTGTTATTGTTATAAAACTATGTCGTGCATTCTATTTCTAACTAACTTTTGTTTGAGTGACACATGTACAGGTCCCTCTAAAATTCAAGGAAAAATATGACCGCTGGAGGAGGGAGCCGACCATTGGAAATGTGCCTATAAATAGGAGCTCATTTTAATGAGCACATAACTTGGATGACTGTTATACAACTCTAGAGATTACATGCTGAAGTGATTTCTATAGAGAGAGACTCTCATGCTTTGTGCGTACTGAATATCTTGTTCAGATTAATTCATGCGACTCCGATTATTGGTATATACAATGGAGGGATTCTGGGGATAGGAAGACATAGGTGCCAACTACCTTAAAGTTCAAGGACTTCCTTGATAAGAAAGACAGAGGTGCTAACTACCTTGAAGTTCGAGGGATTGCGTGGATAGAAAGACATACTCCGATATTCCTATAGATGGCTTACCATAGTGTGGGAAAGATAGACTTTCTTGAATGTATAAATCAAGGGACCTTTATCCAAGGTTGTTGGATACCTTACTCTTTGGGTTAAAATATTTCATACTTGTAACTTATATTGTTTCAAGATTGTTTTCCCCTATATTTTGATTAATAATGAATGTATAACTATCTTATACTTTCTTGTACTTGTATACTCTAATTTGTAATATTCTATAATCTTTAAGGTAGAATCCTTGTCCTTGTAAACTTTTCTTAAGTTTCATTTACAAAACCACATTTTCAGAATCTAGCAAGTTTGTAGAACTAAGTGGTCTTGTGAATTTACCTTGTTTAACTTTGTTAAACAATAGAAAGTTTTAACCAACATTAAAGGTTCCAAATAAATTTTTTAAGAATACAATTCACCCCCTATTTTATATTGAGCATTTACATCATATTTTGATCCTAAATATTATTTATATTATAATACACAATAAAACTAGAGAATAATTTAGGGAGTGAATAAAGTACAAGTTTACTTTGTAACTCATTTGGGTATTTTAAATCCCTAGATATCTAAATGATCAATATATCTAATCATTCTGACTATACGATTTTTGGTAGACATGCCTTCTCCAATATTACACATAAAGAGTACCTTGGAAATCTCATGATGCTCCTATATAGCCTTCTAATAATATATAACATGGAGGTGAAACAATATGGTGTATGAATCCTTGTTTTCATGTATCTTTTGGATCTCACTATTTAGTAATTATAACATCAAACATAGGATATCTAGCACATCTTCCAAGTGTTTCATGTAGATAGAGAGATCTTCGTGAGTCACCTCTTTAGAAAGTTCTTCAAGAACAAGGTACTCTATAATAAAATAATTCATATCTTGGAGCAATAGGACATGAAATTTACTATCTCACTTCTAAAAATTATATTCGTTCAAAATATTCCATTTCTCTAATACATAATATAGTGATAATTCTAAGGTCATATTACTTTCCATTTTCTACAACTGAAATAAATTCAGTTTTTAGTGATTTATATTGATTACTAAAATGTGATGTTATAAATTTTATTCTTTAGTCTCTAACTATTTTATAAAATTAGAATAACCCTCACCATTGTATTCAAAATATCATACTGTGTAGATATTCTAGTTTATAGGATTCATATATCCCTGATCATAATATATACTTCGGCTTGAAAAATTATTCTAAGTTATATAGGCATGAGGGTCTTTCTAATGACATTAAATCATATCTTATTGATTAGTTTAGTGTTCTCCCATATCATTATATCCTAAACAAAAATTTATTTAGCATTATCCTCATAATTAAACCAAGTCTTACTTAAGAAGTAAACCCTTGAAGTGTGGTTGGTTGATTCATCCCAAAACTTTAGATAAAACTTCTAGATAATTGAATCACCCTATCTTGGTATAGAAATACACTTTTAACTATGGGTTCTTTTTAACTTAATTAATGGAAGTGTATAATGATTTAATATTTTATTTGAATAATTTTTATCTTATGTTTAAGTTTTCTTTATTTTATCTTTTTAAAAGCTTCTTAATATTGTGTCAATTTTACATAATTAATTAACCATCTCCTAAAAAAAATTCACGCACAATCCATTTATTTTATTCCATCGTGTATTCTTATTAATTAACTTACTCTATGTGATCATGTTCAACATCCAATAAATATATATAATTATCTATGCACTGGAAAAGAGTAAAATAAATATACGTGGCATGATTGTAATGTTTTATAATGTTTTTTTCTCAAATGGATGATAAAAAAAATCTTGAACCTTGGAGAATGACTCCTTTAATCGAGCTAGGCTCAAGTTGTATCATTCATCATATTCACCTATGTATCTCCTCAGTTTGTATGACCTAGTCTTTACCTATAACAACCTTCACTATCCTGTGATGTCTATGATTTATATATATATTTTTACTAACACATAGATGAGGGGAACCACGGGTGTGGGATTAGAGAGAAGAAACTGAGGACATGAAGGCCCTTATATAATAGGAGGAGGTGGTGATATGTATATCCTTAATTTAATTTCATAATAATGATTAAAAAACACATGAAATTATAATTAAATTAAATTAAACCCAATACATATATAAGTTTTTCAAGATCATGATCATTCACATGTGCAATGAATAGTCATTTAAATCTAGCTAGTAATCATTCTTATATGTTCACTTTTAAGATTAAATTAAGGAATTAATAAGTTAATTATTTTAATACTTAATTATTATTTTTATCTTATTTTTTTTCAAATAGTCAGGGAGATAATCATCCACTGTAATTTTAATCAAATTTATAAAATTAGTTTAATTTAAAATTAATACATACACAGTGAGTTCTTGAAGAAACACGGTGTGTACTCTTCTATTCTACATGTCATGTTATTTTACTCTATATGGTCCTTATCATACATTGTGTACTTATACATCATGTATCATACAAGACATTTCACAGTATTACATGGTGTGTAATTTCATGCATTAAGATGAGTATTCAACAAGATATTTATGACTACATGGAACACCACTAATATATGAAGCACATACCACTGGCAGTTCTTGTGAAGTACATGATTAGTAAATGGATCATTCACATCTTGTAGTTGTGAAATTCCATGGATAATAATTAATTTAACTTCTTAATTATGATCACCTTGTCACTCATTTTTTACACCAGCAATACACTATTTTGTTTAGTTTAATGATATAATTAATATTTATTCTACTAAATTAATTCACATTGTATAACCTAAATCATCATGAACTATACATGAATGGGTATGAGTTATATTACTTGTATAACATGTTACATACCATGTACTTTGTTGTCTACCCATCTATGAAATACACTTATATAGTTAGTGTGTAATCTATGTGGACATTTATGTGCTAAATGACATGTATTCAATCTACACAATGTGTAGTCACAAAATCCCCTATTACCTAGATATTAGTTAATATTCTATGTGTAATTAATACATGTTGTGAACTTTGACCACATGTTTTATTAAATTCTCATGGGGTCTAACCTTGTGGGGTTACACGACGTGTACACCAACTACACACCATGTATCTGATCAAGTCACATGCTATCTATAAGTTCAATATTATATGTGTAATGACTTCATGTACTGTTCTCCCATGTGATATGTCATGATTTTTATAACTCATTCTAGTGTAGTGAATTTTGATACATGGTGTATACTTTTCCATTACACGTCGGGTATCCCTTTTTCTAAAAAAAATCTCTGGAACCATCAGATGAGATCTTTGATAATTATTCAACTGTTCTTGGTATGTTCAAGGTCATATAAAAGTAAACTATCATAATTTTATTACTTTTATATTAAATAAAAAAAGAAATTAAAAACTATTCATAAAATGTGTAAATCGATAAGTGAATATTAAATAATTATAAATTAATTCATGACCACTCTTATCCCACTTAAAGGCTCCATGTTGCAGAGGAAGAGTTTTAAGCCACTACTGAATAATGAATTTCAATGGTTTTTTTAGATATATCCTCAAAACATGATGATAAAAACCCATAAGATTTAAAAATAGGATATTTTAATTTATGATTTATAATTAATTTATATAAATAATAATTACATTTGATTGTAATTATTTATTTATTTTCTACTTGATTGATCACACTTTTCATACCATCATTATTATAAATGATTCAAGGGTAGTCCCTTTAGTGATAATCCATGTTTTTTCACCAACCTTAGAACATCATCATAAAATCTTTGAGTGTTAGTGGAGAAGAACTAAACCACTTGCATCATTCATTATTGATCACAAAAAGAATCCCTTCTAGTCTTCATGGATTCAATCTAGTTCTGTTCAATATTTGAGGGAGAGGAAGAGGATCAATTCTTTCTATTCTTTAGAGTGTTATTGTAATTTTTATCCCTATTTATTTTAAGAGTTCTCTAGAGAGAAATGTTTTACACAGAAATTTCATCTAGAAAATGACATAAATTTGTTTATATATTTAGGTCAGAAATTTAGTTATTTTACAATGGACCTTAAGGAATCTCTTAATTCTAAGTGAAAATCATGTCTAATAATAATAATAATATTATTATTATTATTATTATTTCTTTTATGTGTGCTGAACTAATGGATTTTTTAAATATATTTTCATCCAGACCCTTAACTCAGCCCAATAATCCTCCTTGACATTTATGAAACCTTGAATAATAACTATTTAGTTAAATAAATAATTATCATTGTGTTATTCATTTAATAAATACTTATGTGATTAACAAAATCGGAATTATTATTAATCCTCTGAATTGGATAATAATATTTATTATAATATTAAATTTAGATAAAATTTAACTTATGTTCTTGATACACTTAATGCGGGACCCTCCAAGCCTCTTTCTTAGTGGATTAGGATGACTTAGCTACATTCAATTATTACCATCTTTAAACACATCAAGGAACCCATAAATAAAGGAATTAACGTCACAATTATAAAAATATCCCATAAATGTTCACAATGTAATATAATTTATATGTCATAATATCTCATTATGTTGGTTTCATACCTATGTCATCAACCTATAAACTCGATATATCATTTTTGACATTTCTAAAATAAACTCACAAAAAAACAATTATGTCCATGAAATTAATTCGAAAGATCTATGTAATGAAAGGTATTGTGATATTTACTTCTATTAATTCAAAATGGAGAAATCCTAAATTGTCTTGTTCATTAATTTCATGTTACCTGTATTAGATTTGGTTTCCTAGAACGAAAAAATTTGTACTTTAGATTTTATATAAATTCAAAGACTTAAATATTTATAATTGTTTTATAAAATATCGATTCTTTTATATAATATTAATGTGATAATGTCTATAGAGTATTTTTTAATCAAAAGGTCAAAATAGTTCCTCTCAATAATGATAACCTTTAAGTACAATGATAATATTATATAAAATATATGTCATAAGGTTGAATGACATTTTCTAATGGGACTAAAATGATGCAGACTATAAGGTTCTTGATTCTCATAAGTGAAAGATGATTCATTTCAGGAAGCTTCCACTTGGTAATCTCCAATATGGGATATTATAAGGATAGTACTAAAAGTTGTAATTCCACATGTTTATGTGTCATTAGATTTTCCTAGTAGAAATCGTGTGTATTGGTCCTTAGAATTGATATTATTTTTAAGGTATATAATGAGTCATGTACTTTGATATTTTGAAAAAAACCCATTATGTTATATCTTTACTAGGAATTAGGGTAAGTTTGGAGTGTCATGAGTGATAATGAATTACAGAATATGAAAAAATAACATTTTTTATATTCTATATTAGGAAGATGATATGATGGACCTTTGATTAAAATGGAAATATCAAACTAAATTTCATGGTTATGGTGATTGATGGGTTCATTTCAATAAGTCAAAGAAAGTCATATCACGATTATAGGTTGATGAAATATGTATATGACCTTCTTGATGAAATATCAAGATAAATGGATTATATTACACTATGATCATTTTTATGTGGTTGATTTCATTGTGAAATTACCTTCTTACTATATGGGTGCCTTTATGTATTTCTTAATTATACTAGAGTTTAGGTAATCCCACCAAATGCTTCTAATGAAGAGTCCTATATGGTCACACACTCAGTGTTTCAATTTATCTCAATTAAATTATATTTGAATTTAAAATTGAGAAAATTATTAAGATCAATGGTGAGGAAAAATATTAATTTATTATTTATTGATAACAAATATTCAATCAACATACATATATAAGAGTTGAATATGAAATAAATATTTATTCTCAAGACCACTAAGTACTATATATATATATTTGTTTATTTGAAAGGTATTTTTTGTAACCCCTTATTACCAAAGATATCACAATAAATAGAGAGAGATGATGACCCCCAAAGTCCCACCTCCAGTATCCCCATGTTGGCGACTTGCACCAAGGGTATAAAAATATCATAAATGGGAGGAATTACCCACTATAATAATATAGGATCGAGAGATATGATGAATCAAATGAAAAAATATCCATAAAAAAATTAAAACAAAATCAAAACCATCCCACAATTCCTGTATAAAATAACCAGATATTGATAAAATTCTCCAAAGTAAATAACCAAAATAAAAGTGGCAGAAACATAGCAATTTCCCAAAGTTCCAAGCTAGTAATTTCTATAACAGTCCTTGTATTCATCATGGAAACGTAAATATCAGTTTATTTACATATGGTTATAATACAAGTACACCTAGTAGGATAACCAAAGTCTCTCACGTACATGTGGAAAAAGGACACTAATGCACCAATGAGAAAATTGTAGAACAAAACATCACCTAAATAGTTCAACTAACTAGTCTTCACCCTCACCATAGAACACTAACCAAATAACACATCCATGTATAATTGTATAATAGGAATAATATTGATACAGGGTACCCCACAGCACTTTACCATAAATTTTTGGCTCTCACACCACAACGTCATACGTCCTGGTGCTATAATTTCTTCTGTATCACAATAGTAGAACACTACCCCACAACAAAATCACATCACATCTCATATAACCCATAAACACCTGGGCCATCACCATATCACAAACCATATTAAAAAATAATGTAATATGGTATCGTGAGCATGAAGGACATAAACCGCATTCCCTTATCCTACAACTCATGATCCCCACCATAATCCATCTCATCACCTCATCAAAAAAATCATCCCAACTATGAACTATGATCTTCTAGACTTCATAGATTGTATTTATCAACCTCACAAGGTAGAGAGAGTGGGAATGAGGGGGCAGCAAGCCATCCATTCTCACCACCAGGATGTTGGACCCCCCCCCCCAAATATATATATATAGTTTTGGCACGTAGTGTTTGATGCTGGTGGGGTGCATAAATAATACATAAAGAATATACAAATATATATATTAGGGACACATGATAATAACCAAGGGGTTTACAACAAAGGTAACAAATAAATCCCAATGTTATCCACATTCACTAACACCTCTAAATGCACAACATTACACAAAAAGTTACAAGTCACATTCCATATTTTACTTTTTAATTCACATTAATCAGTTTTCTATATTTCATTTATCCACTCAAAATATTTTAATATAGAAAAATTATTTTCCAACCCATTGATTCATTATTTCATCCAATTATTTAACATTTATCATCAACCTCACTTAACCACACACCCTATTATTATTCATTAATTCACTAACCATTCAAATCATGTTTAAAACCAACCCAAACCATTTCAATTTCAATATTATCGTTTATTTAATTTCATCACTACTTGGGA
Organism: Viscum album; assembly: GCA_963277665.1. Taxonomy (NCBI): domain Eukaryota; kingdom Viridiplantae; phylum Streptophyta; class Magnoliopsida; order Santalales; family Viscaceae; genus Viscum; species Viscum album. Next base: position 70,027,805 of record OY728154.1, read on the forward strand.
GACTGACCTAATGCAACAAATCATAATAATAAATAGTCGATCATCCTCATGCCAATAAGCCCACGTCGCCACCATTTTCCAGCCATGTCTACATTCTAATGAAAACTATATCTCAATAACTTACCATCAAAAACTAAAATCAACTACCCCAATACATAGACAAACCACAACACATCCACTTTAACAATCAAAATCTTCGTTAACCATATAATAGATTTTAAATTTGGAATAAGGGATTTTCATCAATTCTGATACACATTTAAGGGGTTTCTCACACAAGTATAATTCTTCAGGGGAAACCATTTCATTAAAAAAATACTATTGATTAGAAAATTCTATATAGGGAATGATAAATAATCAAAAAAGGGGGTTCCACACCATAATAACCACATTGAAAAAAATCCCCCAACAATAACATGTTTCAGAAAGGCATAAATCCTGTACAATTATTATTAAAATAATGACATCTAAGATGTAAAAGTGTGTGATTTAATTCCTATTAACCTTCAATTAAATTAAATTGATTAATTTATCATTATGATTTTGGATGCTTCCATCTTACGAATAGATAATAAAATCATGAACCCCTCCTGTATGATACAATTAAAGAGAAATAAAGGATCCCCCTACCTAGAAGAAATGATCTTTACATGATTCATTGCATCAAGAAAATGGGTAGAACACATTATATGAAACCAATTATAGGAATAACTCAACCCAATAGTGGAAGATTTTTTCTATGACTCTAAGGGAAAGGCTTCATAACCTCCAATCTCAAGATAAAGAAATTAGGAAATAATGAAGGAATGATATTTATTTTAGGATCAATAGATATGAAACCATTAGTATTTTAGATCACTTATGTAATTTTAATTGAACATTAATGTGGATATCATTATGTTCCATGTGGGAGACCCATTTAAAAGTTCTAAACTTTTAATAAAAGGATGATATAAATATCCTCCTTTGAAACATATCTTAATTTCATTAATTAAGTCTTTAAAACCATTTTAATTCAAAAAAAGTAAAAAGGAAAAAAATGTAAATCATGGAAAAAGTGGAACATGATACTACCATATGCAACCATGAGGAGATAATATAAAGGGATACAGCTAGGAGAAACCATTAAAAGCCACCATCAAGAGCTACCATCAAGAGATACCATCAGGAGCTACCACTGAAACCTACCATTAGGATCTACTAAAAGAATCTACCACCAGAAGCTTCCTCTAGACAAAGTCTTCTTATACTAGAAGCTATCGTTAGAAGCTACCACGAGACTAAGTATGCTACTTAAAGGATCTATCACTAAAATTTACTTCCATAAGCTAACTCTAGACTAATTATACTGCCGTTATGATCTACCTATTTGAACTACTATCAAGTTATAGTGTTAGGATATACCATCAGGATCTCCCATTTGGATATAACATTATCCTATAAAACATTCCTTTTTCCTCACAAATTCCTCTAAACTCTTTAGGACCTCTGTTGAGCACCTCTACCACCAGATTTCCCACAAAGTAATAGGTTGGAAGGTCCAGTCCATTATAATAGATATCTATAAAACTATTATTTACCTTAAGAATCAAAACCAAACCAAAATAAAGGAGGGAAAATTCCAAACAACCATCCATTGAGATACATCTCAATGATCTCGTCACATTAAAAACACTTCTGATAACTAAACATACCAACCAAAAAAAAATCTTCACAACATCACTCAAAAACACAATCCTCCACTCATCCATATAAATAATAGGAAAAACCCTTTCACCCCCATACATCCCCATGAAAAACTACCACAATCAACACATAGTAGATCCATAAGTACAAAAATCCATAAATTCTATCTCCCATGTTAAGATACTATCTTATTTGGGTGGTACTGACTCTCTCGCACAGTTTCAATCATGAAAAGGTATAACACGTCTTGATTAGGGATTTGGTTTTCACTTATTTATATGAATTTAAGATTTATTCGCACATAATATCAAAAAGTAAGAAGAAAATCTCATAGAAAATAGTATGGTTAAAACATCAAATCATCAAAAAAATAAGGGAAATAAGAAAAGATCAAAATAAATCAGGGTATTGGGAACACATCTATGTTTCATGGTCCAAAGAACTCTACTCTAGGTCAACATGCCTCTACAACACATGAACTAGATGAATTTTCCATCCTGGAAGAACCTTATCTCGGTGGTCCTGGGAATCCGCTTTCCTCTATAAAAACATCACACCATACATGATATAAAACTCTATATTTTCAATGACATGATATTAATCATGAAGATACCGAAAAATCTAAGATATATAAAAGACATTGTTAATTAGTTCCAGGAGTAGAGAAAGTTCCAATCAATAATCTATCTCAAAACTATTCCCTAAAACCTAAAAAGGCCTAAGAAACTGGGGTGAGAACTTACATCCTTTATTAAACCACTTTTGACCATGTTGAGGGTAAACATTCAAGAACTCCCAAACTAAAAATACAAGGGCTTTCTACTATGACCATCATATGAATTATTTCGATCTTGTGTTGTTTTCATCCTCTTATGAACAACTTAGACCTTCTCTGTCATGATTAATACCACATCAGTTCCAAGAACTACTGCATCCCAAACCTCATCTCAACACAATGTAGAATGATATGGATTCCTATAAAAATACTAAAATGGGGCCATGATGATGATTAAATGATAGAGTTTGTTAAAAGAAAACTCAAACAGAGGTAGACGTTTTCCCCAATATTCACTGAATGTATTAGATAAATTCCCAAGAAATATCCTCTGATCTATAGATAGTCTGCTCCATCTATCCACCTATCTAAGGGTTGAAAGAATTTCTTAGGCATAACTGAGTTCCAAAAACATAGTGTAATCCCATATTGACTTGCAAGTATAACATGTAGATCAATTCAATATAATGGTCGTAAAAACTCCATGAAACTACACTACTTAATCCACATACGTTCATGCCAAAATATAAAAATTGAATTACTCACTGATCACTAGTAACTGAGTTGAATTTGTTAAACAATCTAAAATTACCCAGATCACATCACAGAATCCCTGATATTTGGGTAACCCTATGAATATTTTGATTGATATATCATATCATTTAAACTTTATAACATCCAAGTTATGTATTAAAATCATAGGAACAAAATGGAAACATTTTTTTGATGTAAAAATAGACACCAAATCACAAACTCTGCCACTACCCGTTTTATATTAGGACACCAAAACAACATCCTAAAGATGAGATACATATTAGAAACTCTTGGTTGTACCACCCAAAGTGATCTATAAAACTCACAAAGGATTCCCTCATGAATCACTAACAAAAAAATCATTCACTAAAACAAAATCTAATTATAACTATCCTCTATCCACCCCCTAGAAAATCACAATGGCCAAAAAAAATTTGTATTAACTCTTCCTCCAAGTCTCCCCCACTAAGACTCCTCAACCAAATGCGTTAGTGAAGACTTATATATCATCTAAAATAAGAAAACACTACCATAAACCACCCTCACAAGCAAGTACAGGGATGAAAACTCTTCCATTTATCTCTAAGCATCCTCAAATTCTCAAATAACATCTTTTCATTACTTCCTGCTCAAAGAATCAGCTACAACATTTTTGTTTTCTTAGGTGTAAGGGATCTCAATATCATATTACTAAATAAACATAGTTCAAATTCATTGTCACATATTCATATCAAACCGAGAAATGATATACCTTAAGCTCAAGTGATTGGTAAAGACCATAAAGTGCCCCATAATGAGGTAATGTGACCACAAATTTAGTGTAAACATAATCATTGATAACTCTAGATCATGGGTGGAAAATTTAATCTTAGGGGGAAGTTACTAACTAAACCCATAAGGTATCATTTTATCCATCTTCATGAAGACACATACCAATACCTAATAGGGATTGTTATAAAATTCATCAAACATCGCCCCATCCTCTAGTAAATAGATCACCATACCACAGATCAATTTCCCCTTTAGGTGGTCGAATGATTCCTAAAAATAACCATAATAGATAACATCATGGTCTTTCCTGGTCCAAGATATAAATGAGGCTGTGATCCATATAAAATAAAATAAAAACCTCTAGTAATAACTATAAATACTAAGGAATATCTGAAACTCTACCACACTCTTGGGTGATTCCCAGCAAACAATTATCACGACCTCTGATAGGTCTACAACCATGCCCTATTGTGGCACCAAAAGTCTAATGAAAATAAAACTATAATATCTAGAACATACACTTAGAAAACATTCCATAGAGTTGGTGGCATTGAAGAACCTACAAGATATCTCTTAGATAATCAAAATACTCCTCCTCTAACTTCATGTAAAATAATATGAAATTAATGAATATTAATACAAATTGTTCTAATAATTCACAAAACACATAGTTCATGAGTCCCATAAACACAACCAGTGCCTTCGTGACACCAAATGGTATTACCATGAACTCTAAGTTCTCATACCTACATATGAAAGATATATTAGGGACATCACCCTACTTCACCCTCAACTGATGATATCCACAACATAAATCGATCATGAAGAACCAACTTGCTCGGCAAATATCATTGATCCTTAGAAGAGGATATAAAATATTTATTTTCAACTATTTCAAACTCTGATAGTCTATAAAAAACCTCAAACTACTATCCCTCTTCTTTAAAATAATAATAGATCACTCCCATGTGACCGACTAGGCCAGATGAAAACTTTACGCATCCTATTGTCTATATGAATACTCAAAAACCACAACTCATAGGATGTTATCTAATAAGAATCCATTAAAATATGAGAAGCACCGGGTTGTAAGTCTATCCCAAACACAATATCATGTCAAGGGGTTTTCATCATAAACTCTTCAAAAAAAACATTCAGAAACTCCTTGACAACTTTAGGTGTAACAAACTAGGAACTTATAAAATAATTTATTTTCATTCTGGAATAAAATAGTTAAATTTATTATAGATGTATAAGGAAATAAGTGGTATTTTTAGAAATTAATGAATCTATACTAGTAGAATAATAACCTCATCTATGAGAGTATAAATATAATTTATATATCTTATAATTGGAAATATGATATATTTATATCATAGATTAATTAAATAAATATTTTGAAAATGATAAATTAAGTTTTTGTATTTTTGGGATATGTAAATATTTATTAACAATTTTATAATTAATACAGTTATTTTTGAAGAAAATTTATCTTCCTAAAATATATTAATAAATTAAAATTTTGTTGTCTTATGATTATAATACAGTTTTATAAGACATTAATTAATTTTTAAAAGTATTAAAAAAACAGTTATAATTTAAAAATTGGTATTTTTTGAATAAATGATGATTTTAAATAAAAATTAAATTTTATCATATTTAGATAATTATTATCAGAAAATAGACTCCATGTTTTAATTTTACACATCAAAAAATGGTTTGGGTGATTGTTTTTGTAATTTTCCTTAAAAAGTTGATTTTTTTTTGAATAGTGAAATACGATAATTTATGATATTTGACAAATACATGAATTATTGAGTTGTAGGTGATGTATGGATAATTTAATACCATAATCTCAAACACTCCATAATTATTTTAATATATTTAGTGATAATACTCAAACTATTCACATTCTTGTGGAAAAATAATAAACCAATGAAAAAATATTCAAAAAACACCCCTCTTTCTACTATAAATATCACCCATCAACAAATATTATTATTATAAATAATACATGAACTGTCCTTCAAGTTGGTCAAAGAAAAAAATTTCTATTCTTACTAACTACTATATATTTGGAAAGAAGGTTCGAACCCACAGGGAAGGTAGTTTTGGCCACTATTATTCTAAAAAAACTTAAAAAACTCCATTGTTGTCTGCAGTGGAGTGGATACTCAGTTTTTTAAATTTTTTAACTTTCTCTTTTTTTAAATGATTAAGAAGAAACGAAACTACCAAAGTTTTTGGTATTTTTGATCTAGACTAAGATGAATCAGAAAAAATTGAAAACGTTGAACAATAAAAATATAGAGCAATGTTAAATGAACTATCAGAATGTAATGCCCAGGGAAAAATATCCATACTTCTGGTTTTAGAGGTATTTGAATTCAATTAAAAAGTAATGTAGTGTGAAATAAGAGTATGAATTACCTCCCTCACAAGGAGTTAAGTCACACCAGAAAATAAATTTAAGAGTCCGCCACTCTAAAATTAATCAACTGTGAACCGTTTAAAAAAATGACAACATGACGGACTCACTGTAAGTAATGAAGTATTAAGAATTTATTAACATTTGAAAGGTGTAACCATGATCAATATCACAAATTGATTATGAAAATTTGAAAATTAAGTTCTGTTGGTCCAAGGAATTGGATGAACTCAACATTTATCTCACGGATCAATACTGAAATCATCAAATTGACTAAGTGAAAAGAGAATTACTGAAATAATCAAATTGACTAAGTGAAAAGAGAATTTAAAGATAACCCGTGGCACTTCAATTTTATCTCAACTATATGATTTATCTAGAAAACATATTCACTATTTTTGTAGAAACTTGTAAATACTAACATAGTACTAATACTTGAATTCAGAATGAAAATAAACTCCTGAGATGTTTCTCTTCTCTCAAACTCCTCCAACTCCAGCAAGTGGTTCCACAGTCACCCTCCGGACTCCCTCTGCTCAGAACTGGATATTCAAATTTGTTGAATGATTCTCTCTCTAGATGATTGCTCTATTTTTGTATTCTCTATCACCTTCTACTCATCACCTTCACTCTTCACTGACTTGAGGTGTCCATCATGTGTTCACCGCACACGTACGTTTTTTCATGACTAACACATCACACTAGTTTTTATCACATAACTAACTCCAAGTGAGTTAGTTAAGTGAATATGGACATATTCCCATCTCTCGAATGAACCTATATAGTTAAAAAAATATATGAACCAACATTTAAATAAATAAAGGCCTCAATAAATAATGCATAAATGTTATTAAATATAAATTAATAAATATTAGTTATTAATTTATATGTTAACTTAATTTATTAACCGTTGTCCCAAGTTATTATTTATTTTTATTTAATTTTGATTGTGATTAATTAAAAATAAGATTAAATTGAATATTTATAATTTATTAAATTATTAGAGTTTAGCTTTTGAATATTTAAGTTTTTTACATTATTATTTAAGTTTTTCATAATAATTATAAAATTATAGAATGTTATTATATTTTATAATCATTTTATTCATAAAGAAGTTAATTTATAATTATTATATACATTAAATTATTTCATTTTAATTTTAAATTTTGTTAATAAGTTAAACATTGCAATTTAATAAATTAATTAGATATTTATTTATTCTATTATTATTAATTTTTTTTTATTATTCATACTATATTTATTTATTATATTTATTTATTATTATTTTAGTTTAGTTTAATGTTAGTTTCTTTATAAAAAATCAATTCATCCCCCCTCAATCACACTGAAAAAGGGTGAAGAAAAGTCTTTTAAAATTAATTTAATAATTTTATTATTTTTTTGTTAATGTTTTATTATTATATTTTATTTATTATTTTTTAATCTATTTATCGTTTATCCCTCCCCCCAAATCTCAGCACATAGAACCAGGGGAGGAGGGTTTCTCGGCTTCTTCTCCAGGAAAACCACAGCGGTGGCGCTCCTCAGCTCCAACGGTATTAGCGGATCCATCCTTCGCCCTTCATTTGCGGCAGTGCGGCAACTCTCAACAGTGGCGTGACACCAGGTCACAGTGATTTGGCATCGATTCTTCCTCAGTAGTGCATCAAGGGATGCGATGGCTCAACCTCTCCCTCGGATTCTCACAACGACAGCGGCCCAGATTACAATGGTTCAATGGTTTTTTTTCAACATACCAGTAGCGTGACAAAGCTTGAACGGGTGGAAAACTCTTCAATGGTGGATAGGCTTCGAACCAGTGATGGTCTCCAATTTGCATTGGTTCATGCTGGGCGGGTCCTCCTCATCTCGAGCTACAAGTTGCAGCACAGCATCTACAATACACAAAATCAGAACACGATCCCTCCTAATCCTTCTACGGTGGCTCATGGTTCAGGAACGGTTGAAAGATTTCAGTAGTTCTTAATTGAAAATATGATTTGTGGTGTGTGGATTTGATCTATTGTGTTTGATTCTATTTTCTTGTACAGATAATAAGTTGTTGTGGGTCTTGAGTAGAAGCTGGGGAGTAGTGGTGTTAGTGGTTGTGGATATGATGAAACTTTGGTAGAGATGCGGAAGAAACTATGATGTAAGGATGGAGGTGAGTAAAAGTAAGGGAAATGAGGTCATGATAGATGAGTACAAACAGTGAGGTGAATGAGATAAATAATGAGATAAGATCAGTCGAAGACACCGAACAGTGAGATGAAAAAAATGAACTATCGGTGAGGAGGAAAACCCAATGGTGAGGTGCAGGAGAGAGCGCAGAGTCACTGATGTCTTATAGATAAGGTTGCTGATAGTTAAAAAAGGGTGGGTCATTGTTAGTTTAAAAACAGATGAGGAGTATCGTAAGGTCACCGTTGGGAATTAAAAAGAAGGGTCACCGATAATTTAAAATATAGAGGTTACCAATATAAAAATTAAAGAGTAAACGATTCACCGGTATCTTCTAAAATCTAAGGCTACCTATAGACAAAAATAACGGTCACTAGTGGCTTTAAAATCAAAATCTCACTGTCACGTAACAAAAATAAAAAAGGTAACTGATACCAATAAGGTCACTGATGTAGATAAATTAAAAGAATATTGGTACATAAATACAAAGGGCTACCGACTGATAGAACACATAAAGGGTTACCGATGCACTATATTCGTAACCTAAAGAAATAAAAATAACAGTGAAGTACAAAAACTAAAACTTTGTAAAATGAATTTAAAATCAAAACTTAATTAATTAGAAACTAAGATTTAAAATAATTACCCGGTTAAAAACATAAAATCAAAAATACAAAGATTAAAATTCAAAAATTAAAAGAAGGATAATTAAAACTGAATTATAATTAACCTTTAAACTTTCAAAATTACAACTAAAATTATTAATTGATAACACTTAAATTAAAAACTGGATAATTGTTAAACTAAATTGAAAAAAGACTTAAATTCAAAATACTATATAAATTAATTACATGGTAAGCAGTGAGTGAAAAAAGTATAGCATTTGTGACCCAATAGGTCACCGAAGGCTCTTGTCTGCCTCACCGAAACACTAAAAACAAAAGGTAATGAATAAATAATCAAACTGAAAAATAATATTAAATAATTAATGTATTAAATCTGTTAATTAATTAACTAAACCACTATTTGAAAACCTGAAATTAGGGGAAAACTATTTTATTTAATTAAAACTAAAACTCTTTACTTAATTAATTATAAGCATGGTTAAACATATTAATTAATGAAACTAATATATTTTAATATATCTAAATTAAAATATAAAATATTAAAATAAATACTATGCTAATTAACACAAATAATGATATTAAATGATTATTTATTATTAAAGTCAAATTATTAAAAAGTGACGAGATTAGAATTAACAAAACTAATAAACAAATAATTAATTTTAATAAGATAAGTAAGATTAAATTTATTAATTTAAAGTCTAAAAATACTTAATTAATTATAAAAAATGTTTATTTAACAAATTTAATTATATAAATACAAAAGTACAGTTATTTAGTATAAAGTTCTTAAATAATTAATTAATTCATTAAAAATTAAGTAAAAACGATTTGGAAAAAGTATGTAAAAATAGAGACACATCAACATCAAAGCCTTGAATTTTGTTTTATCTTTACCCAAATACATTACCAGGCCTCTTACCCACGCCCAACTCCTATTGGTATCACCAAAAGGCCAAAACCAAGTTCCATAAGTTTTTTCTCATGGAGAATAATTCAAGAGGTAAAATGTGTAAGATTGGTATAGAGTAAGAGGTTTCCAACCTCTGATACCAATTGTAGGATCGAAATATAGTATGAGATGCTCAATATACAAGAGGGGGGTGAAGTGTATACTTTCAAAATTCCTTTGGAACCTTTAAAGTTAGTTATGAATAACTAAAGTTTCCTTAAGAAAAGGAAAGGGCTAAGTTTAACAAAGATTAAACTAAGCAAATTCACAACACCTCTAACACGGAACTAAACTTGGAAGTTATTCTGAAAGTAGGTTCCGGAAATATGGTTCCGGAAAATTGAAACTTAACAAATGATTACAATATGAGATTCTACCTTAAAGCGTATAGAATCTAAATTAATCAGAGTACAAGTAAGGAAGTATAATAAAGTTATAATTTCCTTATGATACAAAATGCAGCGGAATAAAAACAAGTAGTAAAACTACTAGTAACAAGATATAAGTCTTTTAACCCAAAGAGAAGGGTATCCAACAACCTTGGATAAAGGTCCCTTGATTTATACTTTCAAGTAAGTCTGTCTTACCTACACCAGGGTAAGCCCTCGATACGAAGATCGGAGTCTCTGTCTTGCTATCCCCGCAAGCCCTCAACTTCAAGGTAGTTGGCAACCTCTGTCTTCCTCAGCAAGGAAGGCCTCGAACTTTAAGGTTTTCGACACCTCTGTCTTCCTATCCCCGGAAGCCCTCGAATGTAATCACCAACATTCGGAGTCGCACAAAGCTTTGAGAGTTAATAAGAGCCTCTCTCTCTAGAATTCACTTCAACAGCATGTATTCACAAAACTAAGTTGTTTATCTGTCATCAGTTCCGAGATCTTTCAAATGAGAACTTATTTATAGGTAAGGTCGGCTGCTTCTCCAACGGTCATATTTTCCTTAAAGATCGGAGGGACCTGTACACGTGTCACTTAGAAAACGGTTAGTTTAAAACAAAACAGACGACATCGTTTTATAACAAAACAAATGTAACAGAATGTACGACATCGTTTTAAACTCTAACGTAAAAGTTCGGAATGAAAACTTCGGAGTGAAGGTTCGGAGTGTAAAGAAAAATAGTAAAGAGTAGACAAATTTTAGAAGTGTAAGCAATATAAAAGTTCGGAGTCAAACAAAGATATTTTTCGGAGTCTAAATTAATTGAGAGTGTATAAAACAAAGATACTCAAATTCTGTTTAATAGGTGAATTCGGAATGAGAATTCGGAATAGGAATTCATCATCAGAAATCGTAATGAGAATTTTTCATCAGAATTCGTAATGGAAATTCGGAATGAGATTTCTTCATTAGAATTCGTAATGAGAATTTTTCATCAGAATTCGTAATGAGAATTCTTCATCAGAATTCGTAATGGGAATTCTTCATCAGAATTTGTAATGAGAATTCATAATGAGAATTCTTCATTAGAGTTCATAATGGGAATTCTTCATTGGAATTCGTAATGAGAATTCTTCTTCAGAATTCGTATCCTGAATTTGGAATAGAACTTAGTCAGAGTTCATATCCGGAATTCGGAATGAAACTTCCTTATAGTTTTTATCCAGAATCCGAACCCTAAAACAGAATTCTTTATATCAAAGTTTCAATGATTCTGAGAAAATGAATCCGAATCTCATACTTAAGAAAAATATGGATGAAAATGTGATAAGGATAATTTTTCTTATAAAATCGATTTTCCTTAAGAAAGCAATTTTCCTTATAAAAGAAAATTTCCTTATAAAATCAATTTTCCTTATAAAAGCAATTTTCTTAAAGTTAAGGTGTTTGTGATTTTCAAAACAAGAAGGAATGGAAAATTCATAAGGAAAACCTTATTGACTCAACAATCTCCCCCTTTTTGGAAAGCACAAACATCCTTACGAAAAAAAATCTAAGAAGAAAGAAACATATTAATGCTTATCTCCCTTGTTTTAAGGATATAGATGAATACGACTAACTCCCCCTTAGGCTTTGAAACTCTAAGGATCGTATTCATATTTCCGGAGTGATATTTCATAAGAAGGTATTCTTTAAGAAAAAACTCTCCCTTAAACAAACGCTTATTAGAGTTCTTTTTCCTTGGGTATTTTTTCTTTCTCCCCCTTTGATAAACTCTTATTAGAGTTCCTCTTTTTCTTAAGGATCTTTTCCTTCTCCCCCTTTGTGATTTTCAAAAAGAATTGGAGGGAATGGAAAAAAAATAACAAAGTACCTGAAAGATTAGTAATGACAACAATGGAAACGAGATACACAATTTTCATTAGATTTGGAATGTCAGTAACAAAAAAAAATACAACAAAAAGATCGGATTCGGTTATTTCGGATCTTTTTCTTTCGACATGAGCCCCTTAAGAATAGTCTTGATCTTCTATAGGTCTTTATGATCTTCTTCAGCTTGCTTCTCTAAGACCACTATTCTTGCGGATTGAGCTTCAATATTTTCTTCCTGGGCTTTCAGCTTTTCTTCCTGAGCATGAATCTTTTCTTCTTGAGCCTTCATGCTTTCTTTAAAATCGATCCGATGATCCCTTTCAAATTTCTAGTTCTGAGAAACAGAATACAGTTTCCCATTCATATCCCTGACTTCTTGAATCCGGAAGTTCTTTTCTTCAGTCAGCTTTTCTTCAAAGGAGGAAGTCAGCTCGTTTATCTTCTTGTCCTCGGTCTCAAAGGCATCTTTAACATTGTCTTGAAACTCATCATGAAACCTCATCTCTTCCACAGTCTTCTTCGACCAGCTTTTCATCCTCTTGCAAGATATTTTATGAGCTTCGTAACCAACAAAGAATGTTTTGAACTGAGCCTCAATCTCAACGCACTTATCCATAACCATAGATACAGAGTCAGTTTTATGATTCAACGCATGTTGGAGCATCTGGCATCTTGAGTCAATACTAGAGAAGGTCGGAATGGTTCCCACCAACTTCTTTAAGGACTAAAACAACAAAGTCATGCCCCAACGAGGATGACTCTGAATCTGGAATCTTGCTTGGAGTGTTTTCTTCCTCAATAAGCTCCAACTTTCTCTTTGAAGAACAACCAGCTTCCTTTCTCATCCTCTTTTCTGAACTCGGAGTATCAGCAAGAATTTGTTTCCCCTTATCTTTTTTCGGAATAGAATCATGTTCCAGATTTTTCTTCTCACTATCAGAAACTTGAACAACAAAATCTTCCTCATCAGCAACTTCCTGAACACCAACCTCTGCGTTTTTCATCTGAGCAATATCATGTAAAAGTTGTTCTTCTTCTCCATGATAGGCAACTTCTTCTTCTCCTTTCTCTTCTTCCATTGCTGGAGTAACTAGTTTCGAGGATTCAGCTTTTGATGTTCGGAGCGATAAGTGTTATGAAGGTGTTCCCTTGTAATCATCTACTTGTTTCAGCACATCTCCGGTTTCACCACTTCCTTCAACACCCTCTTCTATTTGTTCCACTTGCTCAACTTCCTCAGAATTCTTAGCAACAGCCTCTTCCGGAGCAGCGAAATTCCTTCCTGGAGTCTCAGGTAGAGATTCCAGAGAGAACGATCTCGGAACTGGAATAGTTGCTGAAACCATTTCATTGAATTTTAACAAGTCCTGAGCTACCTCAGCCTCGGACATCTTCTTATTGAGCTTCTTTTGCTTTGCTTGTCTTTCAAGCTCATCAGCAGTTTTCTCCTTCAAGGCCTTAGCCTCCGCAGGGTCCAATCCGAACTGCGGATCCCCTTGTTTCCTTTTCTCTTTATCAGCTCTCCACTTTGTAACAACCTCATCAGGATATGGTTTCTTCTTCTTAGGCTTTGGAGGTGCGGAATGGACTTCCTTAGACTTAGGATTCTCTGCTTGTACTTCCACTTCTTTCAGCTTTCTCTTCCTTACTGGCTTAGATGATTCCGGTTCAGCAGCTTTCGGAGCCGTTTCTTCTTGATTTGGCAAATCGAAGAATTCACCAGTTTCCTTGTTGAAAGCCACATTCATCCTTTTCAGATTACCATCGCTGACCAGCATGATCTTGCAAACTCTTGGATTAGATTTTCAAGCCTCCTTGAAAGACTCAAGGCACCGAACGATCAACTTGGAGAGGATTGCTGGATACATAATAATCTGAGCTCTCAGATTCCCCTTCTTCAAATTTTCAATAGTAAGAAGAATATGCTTCATCAAGTTGAACTTCCTTAGATTTATTAGGAAATATAAGATATAGATCTCACTTTTCTTCCAGCTATCTTTATCACCTTTCCTCGGTACGATAAGTCCTTGCACCCATAACTCCAGAATCCGGAAGTTTGTAGATAGACTTGCAATCTTCGAAGCCTTGTCATCAGCCAGTCCGAGAGTTTCTAAGGCCTTTTCCTTGTTGAAGCTACCCGTAGAGTCTGGCAACACATGCGAAATAAACTCGGCTTCTCCTTCATAAGACAGCCCTACCAAGCTTGCAGCCTTGGTGTGAGAAAGCTTGTAAGTCTTGCCATAAGACTTAAAAGAGAACTTCTCCCTATTATCTTCCTTGAAGAAAGAAACTGACTCATAAAACTCGACAAGTAAATCTGAATATACTTCATCTTGGTTTCCAGTTTTTGATACCGCAACATCTTCCCAACCATTCAACTTAATATTCTTTGAAATGATAGAATCGTAGTTGCTGAAGAAAACCGGATGGACTAACCTTTCTCTGTAAACTAACCACTGAGAAATAGGCTTAGTGGATGACATTTCTTGAGATGCTAACTCCGCAGACATTCGGATCTGAAGTTCTATGAGAAGTTCGGAACGGAGACAACTGTAGTTCGGAACGACCTTAAATCAGAGAGTCAGAGCTTCAGGATGCAAGAGCTTGAAACCGATGTGGGACGAGAAATTTGGGTCCCCTTTATATAGGCGATGAGATGACGGTTCACATTCCACAGTTGATCTAATGGTTGGAAAGAGCTGCGATCAGATCTGATGGTTGAAAACTTGAATCCTATCTTTTTGAGGTTTTTATTAAAACAAAGATTTAAGAAAACTATAATCCGAAAGCTTAGTACAACAAAATTCCAGCAAGTAAAATATGACTACGAAAACATGAGGAAGTAAATCATACCTTTCGGATTGGCTTAGGGAATTATTCGTAATGGTTAATTTCTCAAAAATTTTACTATGAAAAATAAACTTAGTACGAAAAATATATTACGAAAAATAAATTATGAGTAAAAACATCGATACAAAAACGTGGTTATGAAACTGCCAGTACGTAACTTTTCATTCCGGAAATTTTCAATAAGAACACTTCCATTCCAGAAGTATTCTATACGAAACTGTCCAATCAAAAAAAAATTAGTTCCGGAAGTTCCATTCCGGAAATCTTCGTTCCGTAAAGTTTGAAATTTTTTTTTGAAAAACTTTGTTAAATAAACAATCAAATGTACTCCCCCTATAAGAAGGAGTTTATTACTGTAAGGAGATTTTTTTTTAACAGAAAGGTAATTAAGAAAGATTACCTTACGGTTATCATTCCTAACTTCTGTTTAATATATTCAAATCTATCAGAAGGCAAAGATTTTGTGAAAATATCAGCAAGTTGATCTTGCATTCCGATAAACTGAAGAATAATATCTTCTTTAAGTGTGTGATCTCTAAGAAAGTGATTCCTAATATCTATGTGTTTTGCACGAGAGTGATGTGCATGGTTTTTACTTAGGAAAATGGCACTTGTGTTATCACACAAAATTTGAGTTTTAGTAAAACTCAAGCCATAGTCTGTGAGTGTGTGTTTCATCCACAACACTTGTGCACAACAACTTCCAGCTGCTACATATTCAGCTTCAGCAGTGGAGAGTGCTACAGAATGTTGCTTCTTGCATGACCAAGAAACTAAAGATTCTCCTAAGAAATGACAAGTTCCGGATGTACTTTTTCTATCCATTCTACATCCACCAAAGTCAGCATCAGAAAAGTGTTTTAGAACAAAATCATTTCCAGAAGTATAAAATAATCCTAGATCCATGGTTCCCTTAAGGTAGCGAAAAATTCTTTTTACTGGCTTTAAGTGAGATTCCTTAGGATTGGATTGATATCTTTCACATAAGAATACTGAAAACATTAAGTCTGGTCGACTAGCTATTAAGTAAAGTAGACTTCCTATCATACCTCTAAAATATGTTTGATCTACTGGTTTCCCAGCTTCGTCAAGATCTAAAGAGTTTGAGGTACCAATGGGAGTACTTATACTCTTAGTGTTGTCAAAACCATACTTTTTAAGAAGATCTTTAATATACTTATGTTGAGATATGTAGGTTCCTTCTGGTTTTTGAGAAATTTGAAAACCAAGGAAAAATGTTAACTCACCCATCATACTCATTTCAAACTCAGATTTCATTAGACTTGCAAAAGATTCAGTCAAAGATTGCTGAGTTGAATCAAATATAATGTCATCAACATAAATTTGAACAATCAAAACATTTTCCTTATCTTTCTTTATAAAAAGGGTTGGATCTTCATTTCCCTTAACATAGTTATTTTGAAGCAAAAATCCAGTGAGTCTATCATACCATGCTCGTGGGGCTTGTTTAAGACCATACAAAGCTTTGGTAAGTCTAAAAACATGATCAGGATGTTTTGTATCTTCAAAGCCAGGAGGTTTTTCAACAAAAACTTCCTCTTGAACATAACCGTTAAGAAAATAACATTTCACATCCATTTGGAAAAGTTTGAAATTAAAGAATGCTGCAAAAGCAAGTAGAATACGAATAGATTCAAGTCTAGCTACTGGAGCATAGGTTTCTTCATAGTCTATTCTTTCTTATTGATTATAGACTTTAGCAACAAGTATAGCTTTATTTCTAACAATGACTTCATTTTCATCACATTTATTTCTGAAAACCCATTTTACTCCAATAACAGAAGTTTCCTTAGGTCTTTCTACCAAGGTCCAGACTTTATTCCTTTCGAATTCATTTAGTTCATCTTGCATTGCTTTAATCCAATCATCATCACCTAAATCTTCATCTGTGCTTTTAGGTTCTAATTGGGAAAGAAATGATAGATGTTGTACTTCATTTCTTAAGGAACTTCTAGTCCTTATAGGTTGATTTACATCACCAATGATACTATCACTGGGATGATTCTTAAGAAACACCTGATTTGTGTTTTGTAAAACCTGTTCATCAACATAGGGTAGAAAGTCTTCTGGGGTAAATGTTTCAGAAGTATCTTCTAGAACAATTTCCTTATCAGAAGGTTCTTCTATCAAAGGTTGATAATCAGTTTTTGAAAGCACATCCGAAGATGTAAGTTGAGATGGTTTAAAAACAAAAGGATCTGATTCATCAAATTTTACATGTACTGTTTCCTCAATAGTATAAGTATTTTTATTAAAAACTCTATAAGCCTTAGAAGTTGTGGAATAACCTAAGAAAATTCCTTCATCAGACTTTGGTGCGAATTTATGTAAGTTGTCTTTAGTATTCAAAATGAATACTTTGCAACCAAAAACCTTGAAGTAAGAAAGTCTTGGTTTTCTACCATTCCATAACTCATAAGGAGTTTTATTAAGAAAAGGTCTAATCAAAACTCGATTTATAGTATAACAAGGAGTACTTACAGCTTCAGCCCAGAAATGTCTAGCAATAGAATAGTCACTCAACATGGTTCTAGTTATCTCTTGAATAATTCTATTTCTTCTTTCAACTACACCATTCTGTTGAGGAGTTCTAGGTGCTGAATAATTGTGAGTAATACCTTTCTTACTACAAAAAGTTTCAAAATCAGAATTTTGAAATTCTCCTCCATGATCACTATGAATAGTTTTCAATGGAAGGTTTTTCCCATTTTTAACTTGAGTTCTAAAACTTTTGAAATAAGAAAAAGCTTCAGATTTCTTTGCTAGAAAATAGACCCAAGTAAATCTAGTGTAGTCATCAACTAGAAAAAACACATAGTATTTGCCTCCAATACTTCCAGTTTGTGTTGGACCAAAAAGATCCATGTGCACTAACTGTAATGCATCAGTTGTTGAGACTTCACCGATTGATTTAAAACTAGATTTATGTTGCTTGCCATATTGACAAGGATCACAAACTTTAGAAGAATCAAATCTAAGCTCTGGTAGATCCTTAACTAGTTTCTTCTTAGAAAGTTTACATAGGTTTCTCATATTACAGTGTCCTAATCTTCTATGCCATAACCAAAAATGATCTTCCATTGCACTTAGGCAAGGTAAATCTTGGCTTCTTAGGTCTTCTAATTTTAAGGTGTAAACATTATCTTGCCTATTGGCTGAGAGAATAAATTCTTCCTTGAAATTGTGAACTAAACACTTATCATTCCTAAAATTCACAAGGTAACCTTCATCACATAACTGACTTATGCTAATGAGGTTGTGCTTAATCCCTTTAACAAAAAGAACATTTGAAATCAAGGTTTTACCTAAAAACACAATATTACCAATACCAACAATCTCTCCCTTAGCATTGTCTCCGAAAGTTACCTTTCCTCCTTTCGTTTTGATAATCTTTTCAAAAAAACTTTTGTTACCAGTCATGTGCCAGGAACATCCGCTATCCATGTACCATGTATTGTTGCTGGTACTTTCTTTATTATCCTGAAATCAAGAAGAAAATTAGACTTTCGGAATCCAAACTTGTTTGGATCCGAGATTTCCAGACAATAAAATTTTAGGAATCCACTTTTTCTTTGAAAAGTAAGCTTTGTGAAATCCTAGAGATTGGGTTTTGTTTAAGGAACAACTTTTTGCCCAGTGACCACCACATTGACATTTGGTACAAAATGGGGCACTTTGAGGAACAAAATAATTGTTACTGAAAACTGGTTTTGCATGGGTATAACCAAATCCGGATTTATTTCTTAAAGGTCGTATTTGGGAATACATCTTATCAAAATTTTCCTTACCATGGGTAAAGTTTGATAAACACTTATTTAAGGAAAAAATTTCGGACTTGAGTTTTACAACCAAGTTTTTATCCTCAATATCATTAGTTTTAGAACTAGAGTTAGGCTCGAAAATATTTTTATTAGAAATTACCTTTTCTAATTCTTTAGAAAGTTTGTTCTTTTCAGAACTTACTTCCTCAAGATTTTTTGAAATACTTTCAAAATCAGCATTTTTCTTATTAAGATCTTTAGAAAGATCTGATATCTCTTTTGTAAGAATAGAATTCCTAGAGTTTGCTTTATCAAGTTTCTTATTGAGTTTGGAATTCTCAATCTCAAGAAGTTCAGCAAACCTAGAGACTTCTTCATAAGTAAGTAATGTATTTTCTTCATCAGAAGATAATTCTTCCTTAGAAGAGTTATAATACTTACTATCATTAGAATTTAAAGAAACATTGGTCAATGATTCAGCATTTCATACCTTAGCCATAAGACAATGTTTATCAATAGGTAGTCTGGCTATAAGACCAAGATTCTTCTGTCCTAAAGATTCATAATCAGAAGATTCATCTGAAGAGTCACCACCACTGGAA
This sequence comes from Viscum album, assembly GCA_963277665.1. Taxonomy (NCBI): domain Eukaryota; kingdom Viridiplantae; phylum Streptophyta; class Magnoliopsida; order Santalales; family Viscaceae; genus Viscum; species Viscum album. The sequence continues at coordinate 70,047,242 of OY728154.1, forward strand.
CTCCAGGTGTAATTAGCTTTCAGAACTTTCTTAGCTTTAGCTTTATAATACTTCTTTCTGTTCCTGTCTGAATGTTTTTCCTTCCTTTCTTTCTTTTTGAGCATAGGGCAATCTGGTCTAATATATCCAGCTCTTTTACATTCATAACAAGTAACTTCTCCATCTTTCTTATCTTTCCTATCCTTATTCTTATACTTAGATTGAAAGTTTCTCTGTCCAGCTATCTTGTTCATCCTTCGAGCAAGATTGGCTAATTCATTTTCTGAAACTTCACTCTCACTAGATTCGGATTGGAAAATGACTTTCTTAGACCTGGATCTAGTAACTCTCTCAGGAGTCGTAGCTTTCATCTGATTTGAAGTTGTAGTAAAAGCAACAGTACCATTTCCATTCTTCTTCTTGATGTTGTCAGCATCTCTCTTCATTCTTGTTTCATGTTGTAGAAGAGTTCCAAATAATTCATCAATAGTAATTTGAGTGACCTTCCTGTTTTCATCTATAGCTGTTCTCTTGGATTCCCACTCATTGGGCATAATGTCAATTATCTTGTCCACAAGAGCTTCATCATCTAAGCCTTTCTCTCCCATAGATTGTAGACTGTTGACAATGGTCATAAATCTTTGTTGAACTTTACAGATAGGTTCTCCATAAGGAAAATTGAAGCCATGATATTTATCTCTAAGTATATCTCTTCTAGTCTCAATCACCTTAGAAGTCCCAAAGTGTGTAACCTATAACTTCTTCCATATACAATTAGCTTCTTCACAAGAAGAAATTTGGCTATATATATTTCTAGTCATTGAACATAGTAAAGTGTTGCATACCTTATAGTTGAGTTGATATTCTTGCTTTTCCTGGTTAGTAAAAGATCTGACTTCCTTGTCAGGAATCTTATAATCACCAGTAAGCATGACAAAGTTGTCTACTCCAGTATTGATAACAAATGTCTTCATACGATCTCTCCAGTATTCATAGTCATTACCATCAAATATAGGTGGTCTTGTCGGATTTAGATTGTCAATAGATCCAACATTAATTCTTGCCATACTAGAAATAACTTTGTACACAAACTTGTTAGTAGCAAAGAATCGTAAATACAAAGTTCGGAATGAGAAAGTCCGGAATGGACAAATTCGGAATGACAAAGTTCGGAAGGATAATGTGAGCAAGAAAAACTTGTATGTGAGTACAAGTATTTCAGAGACCTGCACTGATACCAAATGTAAGATTGGTATAGAGTAAGAGGTTTCCAACCTCTGATACCAATTGTAGGATCGAAATATAGTATGAGATGCTCAATATACAAGAGGGGGGGTGAATTGTATACTTTAAAAATTCCTTTGGAACCTTTAAAGTTAGTTATGAATAACTAAAGTTTCCTTAAGAAAAGGAAAGTGCTAAGTTTAACAAAGATTAAACTAAGAAAATTCACAACACCTCTAACACCGAAGTAAACTTGGAAGTTATTCTGAAAGTAGGTTCCGGAAATATGGTTCCGGAAAATTGAAACTTAACAAAAGATTACAATATGAGATTCTACCTTAAAGCGTATAGAATCTAAATTAATCAGATTACAAGTAAGGAAGTATAAGAAAGTTATACTTTCCTTATGATACAAAATGCAGCGGAATAAAAACAAGTAGTAAAACTACTAGTAACAAGATATAAGTATTTTAACCCAAAGAGAAGGGTATCCAACAACCTTGGATAAAGGTCCCTTAATTTATACTTTCAAGTAAGTCTGTCTTACCCACACCAGGGTAAGCCCTCGATACGAAGATCGGAGTCTCTGTCTTGCTATCCTCGCAAGCCCTCAACTTCAAGGTAGTTGGCAACCTCTGTCTTCCTCAGCAAGGAAGCCCTCGAACTTTAAGGTAGTCGACACCTCTGTCTTCCTATCCCCGGAAGCCCTCGAATGTAATCTCCAACATTCGGAGTCGCACAAAGCTTTGAGAGTTAATAAGAGCCCCTCTCTCTAGAATTCACTTCAACAGCATGTATGCACAAAACCAAGTTGTTTATCTGTCATCAGTTCCGAGATCTTTCAAATGAGCTCCTATTTATAGGTAAGGTCGGCTCCTTCTCCAACGGTCATATTTTCCTTAATGATCGGAGGGACCTGTACACATGTCACTTAGACAACGGTTAGTTTAACAAAAAATAAACGACATCGTTTTATAACAAAACAAATGTAACAGAATGTACGACATTGTTTTAAACTCTAACATAAAAGTTCGGAATGAAAACTTCGGAGTGAAGGTTCGGAGTGTAAAGAACAATAGTAAATAGTAGACAAATTTTAGAAGTGTAAGCAATATAAAAGTTCGGAGTCAAACAAAGATATTTTTCGGAGTCTAAATTAATTCAGAGTGTATAAAACAAAGATACTCAAATTCTGTTAAATAGGTGAATTCGGAATGAGAATTCGGAATAGGAATTCGTCATCAGAAATCGTAATGAGAATTCTTCATCAGAATTCGTAATGGATATTCGGAAGGAGATTTCTTCATTAGAATTCGTAATGAGAATTTGTCATCAGAATTCGTAATGAGAATTCTTCATCAGAATTCGTAATGGGAATTCTTCATCAGAATTCGTAATGAGAATTCGTAATGAGAATTCTTCATTAGAGTTCGTAATGGGAATTCTTCATTGGAATTCGCAAGGAGAATTCTTCTTCAGAATTCGTATCCTGAATCTGGAATAGAACTTAGTCAGAGTTGATATCCAGAATTCAGAATGAAACTTCCTTATAGTTTTTATCCAGAATCCGAACCCTAAAACAGAATGCTTTATATCAAAGTTTCAATGATTCTAAGAAAATGAATCTGAATCTAATACTTAAGAAAAATATGGATGAAAATGTGATAAGGATAATTTTTCTTATAAAAGCGATTTTCCTTAAGAAAGCAATTTTCCTTATAAAAGAAAATTTCCTTATAAAATCAATTTTCTTAAAGATAAGGTGTTTGTGATTTTCAAAACAAGAAGGAATGGAAAAGTCATAAGGAAAACCTTATTGACTCAACAAAATGCTCTTTCATTATATTTTCAATTTCTTTCATTTTATGATTATATCCTCACATACCCTTATCCAAGTAAAATGTTAACTTCGGTATATTAAATATTCTATAAGGTTATTTTATTAATGGGATATATATTATAAAACCTTTCCTCTGCTGCTCTTTTTCAAAAATATGAAATCATTGTCCATGATGTGGATGATGTGTTTTTATTTTCTTATACTACCTTCAAGGTTGGTCATAAACCCATTATTATGGTTAAATAAGATTTTATTATTCTTATTATAAGTTATATACTATTTTGGAACCATTATATGAACATTATATTAAATATAATTATATAATTTCATGATGGTCGTAAAAACCACCAAAATAAACTAAATAATGTTCATTAATGTTTTATCTAATGATTCATCCTAATATTAGAAAAAATGATATATGGTATCATTTAAAATTTTGGAAACATATTAATACCATTTCATTCAACTTCTGGAATTTTTCTTTCATTCTAGAAGAAAATCCATAATAGACCAACTATGGAAACCATTACAAGAACACACCAAAAACGGTGGAAATAACAAAATATTATTAATAAATACGTGGATATTTGTTGTAATATGGTCATATTAGGTAGTATAAACATGGGTATAGTTATTTAATAAATTAATAACAATTTTTAAACCATTATACATGAGTTTTTTAAAAGTTTTAATTAATACGAACTTGAGGTAAGGGTATTTTCTTTAAAAATCCTCTTTTAAATTTCTATTTTTACAAAATTCAAAAAGAACATTTTCATGATTAAAGTATTTTTATTTTATTATTATGTTATAGTTATTATAATTTTTTTATGATGATGTGTGGGACCTATTTCAACCTCCAATGCACTGGGAATGTTTATTTTTTAAGTTGACTGTAAGGGTTATTGTATGTGCAACTATGATGGTTACACCACAAGGTAGATTTGCAGGTTATGTTGTAAGGTAGCTATCAGGGTTACAAATAATGTGGTAGCCATGAGGGTAAAAAATAATATAGTGGCAGCATGGCACTAATGCGGTGGAAGAGTATTGTTGCAGCGGTGGGTACTGTGAAGTACTGTAGCATCGCGGGTACTGTAGTAGTACTATTCAGAGAATGGGTTTTGGGCCTAAAAAGTGGGCCTACGGGCCATGTAATGGGATAAATTCCCACTGGGCCTTTGGGCTATGTAATGGGTCTCCCTCTACCCAGTTAAAGTTTTTTTTCTTTGCTTTAATAATAAATGAGGCTTCGACCCCAACCTTTTCAAAAAAATAGACTAACATTTTATTTCCTTAATTTTATGTACCTCACTGTGTATTTTGTGTTCATCCCATGTTTTAAAAAAAATTCACAGGGATTAAGTATGGGTAATATAAAACAATTAGAAAATATAAATGTTGTAAATAATTCATGTTAAAAAAAATTATTATTGAAGAAATGGACACTATTTTTGCAGTGTAAACTTTGTATTATTGTGGGTTGTAATGTATGCATTATGATCTAATTATCCTAAACTCTAAAATGAAACGATCTTTGGAAATATAAGAATGTTAATTTAAAATAAATTTTCTAGATTATGTAATGTTAAGGGTGGAGTCCTTATAGTTGGTATCAGAACACAGTTTATATAAATTTAATGGTTAGGATGGTGTTAATAGAATACCATAAATTACTTTTATTCCATGGTTAATTTGAAATGATAAATCATTGGAATATTACCATTCTACTTCATCTATGATATTTATTTTCTACATGGTTTTTTGTAGAAGAAATAGGGAAGCTGGAGAAGGAACACATCGAGATGATGATATCCTTCCGAATATGCAACCTAGAATGGTTGGAATTAGAACCAAGAAGTTTTTGATAGAAATGGTTTAGTTTAAAATGGATTTAAATAGTGGTGTAATCCTTGAAAGATTAAAACTAGATCTAACACAAAGTAACTTGACGATAGTGGGATATTTTATAAGGGAAAACCCTCTTTATTTTAATAGATCCTCTGACCCATTATTTGATGAATAGTGGATTAAACACATTGAAAAGATATTTGATGTCATGTAGTGTTCAGATAACAAAAAGGATAGTCTTTATATTTATCATTTTAAAGGTGAAACTCACCAGTGGTGGTCAATGGTCAAGAATATGAGGGATAACAAGAGGATTGATGCCTTGGAATGAGATGAATTTAAGAATCTTTTCCTTGAGAAATATTTTCCAAATGTGGTTTGGCTTATGATGGAAAATAACTTCTTCGAATTGAGAAAAAAAATAGGAAGATTCGGTGGATTTGTATGAAGTAAACATCACCTGGTTGAAAAGGTATGCTCTAAATATTATTCTATATCATGATAGTAAAATCAATCATTTTTACTTAGTATTTATGCCAAGATACCGAGGAGATTTGGCCTCCCATGAATTCAAAAGTTATAAGAAACTTATTTGGTGTGCTGAGAGGTTAGAACTTGAGTTTTATAATGATCATGTGTACTTTGAAAACATGTATAATAAAATTTCTATATGGTAATAAATGGGTAAGAACCAATAAAATAAATCTGAATGTATGAATGTCTAGTTTCTAATTTATTTGAAGTGCGGTAAATAGTACATTGGGGAATTCCTAAAAAATATATAAACTGTTTATGATGTGGAAAGTTTTTAAATATGGCTAGAGATTGTAATGAAGAATATAATAAGTGTAGTGAAATCCTTTGCAACTACTTCCTAGATGTTGGTCCTTCTAGTGAAGTGGTATCATGTACTTTGTTTGTTTACTCAAATTTTTCAAATGTCTTGTTTAATATGGTGTCTACAAATTTATTTATTTTTGATAAATTTTTATATAAATTTAGAATTTCAACTCAGGAAATGAAAATAGAAAACACAATGACAAAATCACGGGGAAATATTACAGAAAAAAGAATTATAAAAATATTCCTGTTGTTTTTTGTGGAAAGACATCACCTTCAAAACTTTTTGTTCTTCCCTTAGTAGTGTTTATTATTATTTAGGGTATGGATTGGATTTCAATTGACTATGATATATTTTATTGTATATTTGAATATGTTTTTGAGAAATAGTTTCCAATTTTATACAATAATGAACCCATACCATTGATAACATATCAAGAAACTAAGAAACTATTAAAATATGCAAATTAGATGTATCTTGCACATATTTTTGAGAACAATGGATCTATTCCAATTAATGATGTGCTAGTAGTAAATGAATACTTGGATGATTTTTCTAATGAGTTTCCTAGTTTTGTACCTCATGGGATGGTGAATTTACTATTTAATTAGTTCCTCATTCTAATCCAATAACAAAAACCCATTATTGAATGGATTAAGCGGAACTTATAGAATTGAAAAATTAGATGTAGGAGTTTCCAAATAATGGTCTCTTTCATTATCGAACTTTAACATTGGGTGCTCCTATTATATTGGTTAAAAAGAAATATGGTTTTAAGAGGTTTTTCATTAATTATAGAGCCTGGAATACATTATTGTTAAGAATACGTATCACTTGGATCATATCGATGACTTATTTAATCAGCTCCTGGGAGCTCAGTATTTTTACAAGATTGACTTGAGATCTTGGTACCAACTGTTGAAGGTGAAGGAGGATGAAATTCCAAAAACCACATTTTGTACTATATATGATAATTATGAGTTTATTATTATTATTCCCTTAGGTTTGATAAATTCTCCTCCTATATTTATAGATCTTATGAATATAATATTCCATGAATATTTGGATAAGTTTATTGTTGTCTTTTTATTATATTCTCATGTTTCCAAAAATATATGAGGATCATAAAAAAAATTAATGATTGTTCTGTAAACACTCAAAGAAATGAAGTAATATAGAAAATTTAGAAAATTATATTTTTGGTTACAAAATATTTCTTTCCTTGTGAAAATTATCAATAAGGATAGAATAAAAATTGATCCTTCCAAAACAAAAGTGGTTAATGAGTGTCCAAGATAGAAAATGTTTACTGAGATTTATATTTTTCTTAGATTTTATGAAAATTTATGAAGGCTTGTTACGAACTTTTCGTGATTATCTATCTCTTTAACTAAATTAACATGAAAAGGGGTTAAATTTATTTGGATAGAATACCACGATGTTTGTTTTCAGGAACTGAAAAGAAGATTGGCGAATGCTCCAGTTTTAACCCTGCCTTCTAGAAATTGGGATTTTTCATCTATGGTGATTATTTATTAAAGGGAATTAGTTGTGTTCTAATGTAGAATGATTAGGTAATTTATTATGCATTAATACAACTGAAACCTCATGATTTAAATTACCCCAGACAAGATTTGGAATTTGCATCTATGGTTTTCATTTCAAAAATTTGGAGGAATCATTTATATGTAACCAAATGTAAAATATATAACAACCATAAATGTTTGAAGTATATATTTACTTAGAAAGAATTGAACATCAGGCAATGAAGATGGTTAGAATTGATAATGGATTATACTTGTATGATCAGTTACCATCATAGAAAGGTTACCAAAGTGGTAGATTCCTTGAACCAAAAACATCATGACACGTTAACCATGTTTCATTTTCAACATAACCCCTTGATTAATGATTTGATGAATTTGGATTAGAAGTTATTGGTGCATGAAATTTCCCTTCTTTTTTTTCAGGTGTCCGTGTAGTCATCTCTCTCAACTATAATTAAGAAAGCATATAAGGAAGATAGTGAGTGACAAAAAAAGATAAAATTTGTTAAGAAAGGTAAATTTCACGAATTTAATGTTGATAAATATTGTGTCTTCAGATTTGAAAATAGATTTTGTGTGATGACAAGGTCGGAGGTCATTACAACCCTCGAAATTAGATTTATTAACCTACACTATCATATTTGTGCAAGGTCATTCCACAGAGAAGGCATGTGAAAGTTCTTTTAAAACTATCCACTATTGTCAGCAGTGGAAGTATTTTTTTAAGCTTTTTAACTTTTTAATTTTTGCTAAAGGTTTTTTATGTAAACAGTGAAGACAAATGGTAAATCTCATAAAAACTAGAATGTAATGATGGTTATTATAAACATGCAGTGTAGACAGAGGAAGAGGAAAGTGATTCAAGACTAATACTCAGAGAAACAATTCTACTGATTATGAGGATAACCTCTTCAAAAACAAATAAATTGTATTCATGACCTCCAAAAGAATGGATTACTCTCCTTCACAAGGAGATTAATCTCTTAGAGTAGTTGTTCTAGAAGTTCTCCACAACTAAAATCAACAAACTGAAAAGTTTTGAAAAAGATTTATCATTGTAGTTAATCTTTCTGATATAATACAATAGTTTATCATTTAAATTTTAAGAAATAAATCCATGATCTTTCTTGTTGATTGAAAATGAAATTAGGATATAAAAGTGATGGAGGTAAAAAAACAACAAATTAAGATCTGAAATTGATCTCATCGATCAGTTTCAAATCATAGAAATTATATTTTATAAAGAAGTTCTATAATATGAACCAGTAGAAGTAAATCCCCAAACGTGAACAATTACACATAAATCATTCAAAAATAAATGTTTTTACAGATTGAATTACAATAAATTGAAAGAAATAGAAAATGAAAAGAGTTCTCATTCAAAATCTCTTGAGAAACTACTTTGTTCTGATCCATCTTGTGTCTGGTGGTCTCTTACCTCTATCTACTAGTCTCCAGTATCTACGATCTACTTCGCTCTTGAAGATTGTGTGTGTGGAATCTGAATAAGAGTCCACCCTCTTTCCCCTCACTACTTTATTTTATACTCACTATCACATGCTACACATCACTACCTATTTTCCACCGAATTAATCTTGTATCCTTGCTACGCACCACACATGTGCATTTTTTTCCCGCAAACAACATGTCACTTTAGCTTTTCCCTTGTAAATAACTCCACAGGAAATTGTTGAATGTACCTGGATGTAATCACAAATTCTGTGTGAACCTGCATAATAGAGAACAAAATAAATAAAATAAGAAAAATTATAAAAGAATTAATTTACTTAATAAAATAATGTTAAATTACTAATTTAAAAATAATTTTTTTAATAAATATTTATAGTTAATAATTAATAATTACTTTTATATTATTTATCAATAGAACATTAATTACAAAATTATCTACCTAATATTGAAAAAAAGTTAGTATATAATTTTATCTTAGGATTATTAGATTATTTATTTATTTTAATTATATATTATTAAAGTATGAATTTATTTATTAATTTTATAAAATGTAGTTAAATTAGAAATTAATATTTATTTATTAATAGTATAAAAACTTAATTATATTTTGATACTATATTAATTTATTTATTTTATTACTTAAATTATTTTTACTATTATATTAAGTTTTAATTAAAGTATGTATTTATTAATTTTAATTTTATTTATAAGTTATTTTTAATATTTTTATTTATTAATACATTAGTTAATTTAATAGTTTAATTAATTAGTATTTATCATTATTAATTATTAATTTATTAAAATAATTTTATGATTTTATAATTTAGTTTTACTAGTTTTTATTAGTTAGATTTTTTGAATTTAAGTTTTATTTAAGTTTTTTTAATTTTCTTCTCCCCCCAAATATCAGCACACAAGGGGGTTTTGTTTCTTCTCCAAGAATGGTGTTACCGGCCTCCTCCATGGTGATTTCACCTAGCTTCACCAATGGAGGATTCAACTTCTTCCTGGTTCAAACCCTCCAGCAGTAGCAGACTCGTGACAACATCAGATCAACCCCATATTTGTGATGCATTTGAACTCAGTGGCGAATAGGGAGGCTTGAAATCGGTTGCAAAACCCTCTTCAGAGTTCAGTCTTGGTTAATAGACGGCTACATGTGGGTTCATCCAGCTCGTCTTCTCCTATTCTAGCAACGGGTCACATCCGCAAAGCTACTTCGACAAGGTGAAATGACCTCACTTAAGATCTAGAAGAGAAGTGGTGGATATGTGGTTTGGATGAATGGGATCGGTTTGGGATCAATCGATCGAGTAATGCAATGGGTTTTTGATTGTATGGTTTATTATTTCATTTGATCAGATGGAGGGGTGGAGCTTTAGGGATGTTCAAGTTTTTGATTTTCTCATTTAGCATGAAATAAATATCAATTATGTGGTTTTGCATTTGCTTCTACTTCAGAGGTTCCGATTTGAAAGGGTGTCTGTGACACCGTGAAAGTGAGGAATGATGATTCCTTCAGTGGTTGTGGGTAGTTATGGTATCAATGAGGTGAGGAATTGAATTTTCTAAGGGATTTTAGATTGGAGAGTGTCGATGTGTCATGAGGATGGTGAGACTGACAATCTGGTAGGTGTGGAAACTGGTGGTATCGATAGTAGGGGATAAGAACAGTGGCACTGATAAGGAATCATGACACCATTGAAGAATGATGGCACCGATGACTTAAAATCTAATCTGTAACATAAACTTAAATGATTAAGGAAAAAATATTTAAATTAATAAACTAATTAATTATTTAACAAGATAAAGACTAAAAATAAAAAATACATTATTTAATTAAGTTCAAACTTAATTTCTTAACATATGTTAAAAATAATTGAACTGTTTAAAAGAAAAATTAATAATGTTAATTTATTTTACTTGACCTAAATTAAAAGATATAATATAAAATTAAAAAATAAATTAATTAATTTCTAAAATAAAATATTTAATGGATTATTTAGTAAAAATTCAAAAGTAATAAAAAGTCAAGCAGATTAAGATTTCTAAACTAATTGAAAAATTATTAAACCTGAAAATTAAAGTTTGACTAAATTAGTCATTTTAAAAAATAAAATTACATAATTGGTTATAAAAGTTTATAAATTTATATATTTAATTATAGAAATAAAAATTGTGATTATTTACCAAAAGTGTAAAAATAGTTAATTAAATTACTAAAATCTAATAAAAATGATGTGGAAAATCGTGTCAATTTAGAGCCACATCAAATTCCCCCACACGTAAAATTTTTTTTCCTCAAACAATCTTATGCTTTATTATCTTTGAAAAACATAAGTGAGATTATATAACTCATCTAAAAATGTTATATTTCAAACTCATTCAAACAATGGACTTAAAATGTGTGAATAGGATTTACAAAAGATGTCATCAAATCAAGTCTTACCTTATATTAAATACTCAAAGGTAATCAAAAGAGAAATGAATCATCCATTTATGAGGGTGTCTTGCCTCATATACGAACCTACCTAATGAGTCAATTCAATCCAAGACTATGTTTAACTCCAAGAGTGATAAGAGGTCAAGAAAATGTGGAATTAAGAACTTAACAAAAGGAAATTTTTACTTTGACTCATCCCTAGGTTCAAAAATAGTTTTTCTGAACCACCTTATTGATAAAATCTAAATGATTCCATTTTAAACCAATTTTCCCCTTATTCATCTAGATTTCATAATTCCTATCACAGTAATGAAATCATTTTTGACCCTAGACACTTTATTATATTTTTCCAAGTCATGTAACATGACTTAGGCCATGTGCATGAGCACTTATTCAAAGTGCAAAGAGAGATTTTTTTACAGAAACACACCCAGTCTCTAGGGTCTCAGAGGTTCACCATGGGATCCCAAATGACCAAATTACTCTAGTTTCAAAATATTAATATAAAAAACATTTACATTGGATTATTAAGGTGAATACTTTTAATAATTTAAAGTAAAATGATTTCCCTAGTATCAAGATCAAACTTCCTATTCCAAGGGTTATGGTCATAACTCCACATAACAGGTAACCCAAATAACTCTCAAACAAAGTCCCTAAACCAAATATTCATGAATCCACTAAACATGATCACTCAACAATCATCCATCCACATAAACTTTAGAAACTAACAAAGTCATAATTACTATTAAGTAACGATCCTTATGCAATACCCAACTAAGAAATAGTGTGAAGCCTAAAAATGTGAAATAATTTTGAAAACTTTTAACCATTTTTATGGAAAAAAATTGAAGGGAATAAGAATTTTTATGGGACTTAATTTAAGCACAGTTTAACTCATTAATAATTGACCCCCTCCTCCACACTTAAAACCCAAAGTTTCCCCCAATGTTTAATTCCAAAGTGGAGAAGAACAATTAATCAGTTAAGATTCAAAAAATATTTTCAATTTAGTTTAATTAAGACAGTTTAATAATCTCATTGAAGTTAAAAGAATTTGTTTTATGAAATAATTAATTTATAGTAGGTTCACATGAAAATACATGAATTATAATTAAATCTTGTGAACAAATTTCAATACAGCTCAAACCATATCATGTAACCTAAGGGTGGACAGTGAATAAGGATGAAATAAAGTTTAAATTTTATGGTTCTAATTGAATGTTAAATAGAGCAGATGAAATTCATTCTATACACTCTACAGACTAAAGAAGATTCAATAAAACACAAGAACCATCTAGCATGTATCCCCCACACTTATGTTCAAGAATTGAGATGGTTTTAAACAAGTGATTTTCAATTTACTTCAAAAAGGTACATATTGATTTTTTTAAAATCTATCAAAACAAACATGCAACATGAATTTATTGTAAGAGAATAATTCCTTTACAACCAAGAAAGAGTTTTTCAAATAAACAGTAACTGATTTACCACTAGTAGTTTATCAATGAGTCCCCATTGAGATGACTCACTATTAATAGGGGAATAATGGATTAAGAACAACAGTAGGTCAATGAATCAATATTGATATAAGTAATGGTGTCTTATCAGTGAATATTTATTAAAGTGAAAGGAGCATAAAATATGAATGTAAACAAAAGAGTAGAGTACTTCCCTGAGTCAAAGTATATCATTAGTCCTCTAAAATCGGAATTCCACTCCTTAAATGACACCAGAAATGTCATTCCTAATTTAGAATAAGAAGACCATAAACAAAGTAGAAATATACATTTTACAATAATAGAGCACGTAAGCAACACATTATTCAATGAAAAAACTGAAATGAAGAAAATGAAAAAAAGAACCATGGGTTGCATCCCATGCAGCGCTAAGTTTTAAAGTCTTCAACTTGAATTCATTTAATTACATTTTTTTGTATTATTGAATGAAAAACAAAAATCCATGGGTTGCGTCCCATAAAATGCTAGATTTATAGTCCCCAGCTCGAATAACCTAGAAATAACTATAGTCACTAGGTGGGTGCAGTTTCATTAATAGGAACCACCACGTGTGTTTGTCCTAATTGATTTTAATAGAGAGTTAAATTTTGTGGGAGCCAAGACTCAACACAATAAAAACTAAATTCTCATAGCCTGAATTAACCACTAAGAGGAACCCCTTGATAGTTGTGGTCATAGTGTTTTCCACTTCTATATTGTGTTCATATTTATCAATATTTTCATTCACATGATGGGACAACATTGAACTAGGTTCTCATAAGAGAGTGGAATTATACTCAAGACTATATTTCTCAACTTCAAGATTAACAAATTCCAGTTCAAGGGTTCTTGTTGGTAAATACTGAATAGTAGGTACAAGAAGGGGGTCAATAATGTTCTGAACAAAATCATGAAAACTGGAAATCAAGTTTGTCTCCCCTACTAAACTACTATCAGTATCAATAAAAGATTCAACACTCAACTCAATTGAGGATGGAGGTGGAAAACAATAAATAGTGTTTATTTGGTCAACAATAGATTTAGGTATAACAATGTTATAAATTTTTAAAAAGTTCATCATTAGTTAACTTTCACTCAACATCAAATCATTTTGATAAATCAACTCTGTATAAATCAAGTTTGTGCTCAACCTCTTCTTCTAGTTCTTTTTAAAAAATTTAATTCACTAAAAAAGATTCAGTTAGGTGTTCTAGGAAGTTTAGTTCAGGGGGAGATATATTCAATTAAGCTTAAATAAATTCAAATTCTAGGTTATTCAAATTTAAATATTTATCCCTTTATATAAAAACACTCTTTTGAATCTCACTACACAAATTTCAAAAAATTGTACAAATTGAGAATAGGTAAATGAGAGCTCTTCAGTTATCCTTCAACATTTTATAAATATTTGGGTTTCAAGTTTTTCAACCTAGAAGAGAAGTGTTAAGTTCAAGTTCAAAAAAATTCAGATTCCATGTTGTCCAGTATAATGTTGTCTTTCATATTATACTCGAATTCGAGTTTAGGTTCAGTGTTCACAATGTCAACAAATTTGGGTGAAGAGTTTTTTACATTCAAGTTTTCATTCTCAAATTTCTCTTCTAATGAAGTGATTTACTTTTCAAAACTCCTAAAATATTGATTTTTTTCTAATGTAGGAATCATGAAAATTACTGGGAAATATTTTTCAATCTACTTCTATTAAATTTCAAAATATTCCAAGTTATCTTCATTTAAATTATTTTTGGGATCTATAATGTTGTTTTCTTGATTTAATGATTTTGTTATTTCTATGTTTTGTTCATCAAAATCAGATTCTTCAAAGTAAATGGTTTGTTTTCCATGTTTTAAATCACATTATTCTTCCAAATCATTTTTAAATCTCTTATAAACATTTTATTTTTCATTTAATACAAATTCTTCATTTTTAACCCTTCGTTGTAATTCTAAGATCATGTTTTCAAATTCATTCATTCTGTTATCTTTCTCTTGAGAATCTCTAAGTTTAATTTCATGGGTCCAATTAAACCAAGAATTCAAAAATTCTTCCCTAGAATCCAATTTTTTTTCAATCAATTCAATTTTATCTAGGAATTCAGTATTATACTCAAATTGTTCAACCTATTCAATGTAAATAGCTTGTTGTGGCTGGTTATCGACACACTGCCAGGAAGTGTGCCCATAACAGCCACAACATACACAATGAGGCCCCGATTGATTCTACTTCTCATGAAATTCCATTTTCTAGAATAAAATAGTTTTAAACACACACCCATTTTTCAAATAACATAATTTTCTTGAATATAAAAACAAGAGGAAGATTCAAGTTCACAGATTTTTTTAAATAAGATTTTTTGGTTGTGTTTTTTTTTTGTTTTTGTGTTTTTTAATTAAATCCCTAGACTCTCAGTGTGTTAATTCCCAAGAAATGACTACAATATTTTATGAGGAATGTGGTCTTCACGAACCTAAAAATTACATTTATTAATATACAATATCACAATTGTTCATGGTCAATCCATATAGAAGGAAGGTGAGTGCTCTAAGGTTTTTTGAAAACTATACACTTTTGTTAGTAGTGGAAGTATATTTTTTAAACGTTTTAACTTTTTAAATTTTTTTAAATAATTTTGATGTAAATAGTGAAGAAAAATGGTAAATCTCATAAAAATAAGAATGTAATGAGGTATATGATAAACTTGTAGTGCAGAAAGAGGAAGAGGAAAGTGATTCAAGACAAATGCTCAGGGAAATAATTCTACTAATTATGGGGATAACCTCTTCACAAAAAAAGAAATTATATTCACATCCTCAAAATGAATGGATTAGTCTCCCTCACTAGGAGATTAATCACTCAGAGTAGTGGTTCAGAAAGTTCACCACAACTAAAATCACCAAACTGAAAAGTGTTGAAAAAGATTTATTTTTGGAGTTAATGTCATCGATATAATCCAACCATATAGAATTTAATTTTTAATAAATGCATCCATGATATTTCTCTCTGAGAGAATATGGAATTAGGAAATAAAAGTGATGGAGCTATAAAACACAACCAATTAAGATCTGAAATTGATCTCGCGGATCAGTTTGAAATCATAGAAATGATATTTTTCAAATAAGTTGTATAATATTGACCATTATAATTAAATCCTTGAACATAAAAAATTACACTAAAATAATTGAAAAATAAAAGGTTTTACATATTGAATTACAGAAACTAGAAATAAATTGAAAAGGAAAATAGTTCTCCCTCAAAATATCCTGAGAAACTTCTCTGTTATGCTTCTTCTGGGGTCATGTGGTCTCGTCCCTCTATCTACTAGTCTCCAACATCCAGGATCTGCTTCGCTCTTGAAGAATGTGTGCATGGAATCAAAATGAGAGTCTCCCCACCTCTTTCTCCTCACTTCACTATTTTAAACTCATTGTCATCTTCTGCATGTCACCCCTTATTTTCCACGGACTTAATCTTCTCTCTTTGCTTTGCACCGGACACAAGCGTTTTTTCCAGTGAACCACACGTTGCTTTAGATGTTCCTATGTAACTAACTTCATGAGAGTCAGTTGAATGTACCTAGACACAATCCCAAATTCTGTGTGAACTTACATAATAGAGAACAAAATAAAGAAGCTAAGAATAATGATAAAAGGATTGATTTATTTAATAAAATAATGTTAAATTAATAATTTAAATATAAATTGTTATTAATAAGTCATGATAATTAATAATTAATATTTAATTTTATATTATTTATTAATATAACATTAATTAGAAAATTATATAATTAATATTAAAAAAAAGATAGTATATAATATTATCTTAGGATTATTAAATTATTTATTTATTTTAATAAAATATTATTAAATTAATAAATTAATTTATTAAGTTTATAAACTATAGTTAAATTAAAATTTAATATTTATTTATTAATAGTATTAAAACAAAATTATATTTTAAATTAGATTAATTACATTATTTTATAAATTAAATTATTGTAACTATTCTGTTAAGTTATAATTAGAGTATGTATTTATTAATTTTAATTTTATTTATAATTTATTTTTAATATTTTAGTTATTAATTAATTACTTAATTTAATAGTTAATTTAATTACTTTTTATCATATAGTTATATTATTAATAAATATTAATTTCATAAAAAATTATTATTTTATATTTTAATTTTATTATTTTTTGTAAGTTAGTTTTTTTAAATTTAAGTTTTATTTTAAATTTTTAAATTTTATTCTCCCCCCACCCAAAAATAGGTTAATTGGGGGGGGGCTTTTTCTTCTTCTCCAAGAACGGTGCTTCCAGCCTCCTCCACGGTGGTGTCACCCAGCTTTAGCGATGAAAAATTAAACATCTTCTTGGTTCAACCCCTCCAGCGGAGGTAGACTCGTGACAATATCAGGTCAACCCTAGATTTATGATGGCTTCGAACTCATTGACGAATAGAGAGGCTCAGAATCAAAAATAATACACTCCTCGGAGCTCGATCTTGGTTCATCGATGAATTTGTGTGGGTTCATCCATCTTGGTTTCTTCTCTGCTCGCAACAACTCATGGCCACAATGCTACTTCGACATGGTGAAATGACCTCACCTTAAATCTAGAAGAGAAGTGGTAGATATGTGGTTTGGATGAATGGGATTGATTATGGTTCAATCAACTGAGGAATGCAATGGGATTTTGAATTTCTTGTTTATTATTTCATTTGATCTGATGGAGGGGTGGAGATTTTGGGTTGATCGGGTTTTTTATTTTTTGATTTAGCATTAAATGAATCTCAATTGTGTGGTTTTCTATTTACTTATAATCTGGAGGTTCCAATTTGCAGAGGAATCGGTGACACTATGAGAGTGAGGAACGATGAATCCGTCGGTGGTTGTAGGTAGTGATGGTATCAATGAGATAAGAAGATGTGGTTGTTAAGGGTTTGAAAATTAGAGAATGTTAGTGTGTCACAAGGATGGTGAGACCAACGGTGTGGTAGGTGTGTAAACCGATGGTATCAGTAGCAGGGGAGAAGAACAATGGCACCGTTGAGGAACAGTGGAACAGTTGACCAAAATTTTAATTTTCAATAAAAAATTAAATCATAAAGGGAAAAAACTAAAATACTAAACTAATTATTATTTAACATTATAATAACTAAAAATTAAAAAAAATTATTTAATTAAGTTAAAACATAATTTCTTAAGATATTTTATAACTAATTGAATTGTTTATCATAAAAATTAATGATGTTAATTAATTTAAATTGGCCTAAATTAAAATATATAATATAAAATTAAAACTGAATTAATTAATTCTAAAATAAAATGTTTAATTGATTATTTAATAAAAATTTCATACTAATAAAAAGTCAAGAGGATTAATATTTCTAAACTAATTGATAAATTATTAAACTAGAAAACTAAAGTATAATTAAATTAATCATTTTAAAATCTAAAATTACATAATTGGTTACAAAAGTTGATAAATTATTTTATTTAATTATTGAAATACAAAATTGTGATTATTTTCTAAAATATGTAAAAATAGTTAATTAAATTACTAAAAACTAATAAAAATGATATAGAAAACCATGTGAAATTAAAGCCACATCATGTACCTTATGATTTTCAGATGAAGAAATAATTGTTAAGTGAATCACGTTGTTCTCTATTTTCCGTTCATCCTAGCAACACAAAGATGAATAGAGACCTTCGTGAGTATTACTTGTGGGATTGAATGAAAAGAGATATTGCTGATTTTACCATGAAATGTTTGAATTTTCAATAGGTTAAATCATAGTGACAACTACCAATGGGGATGCACTAGCCTTCAACAATGGTAGAGTGGAAATGGGACAATTTAACCACGGACTTGATTATGGGACAACCAAATACTTCTCGATGTAACAATGTGATTTGGGTTATTGTTGATCAATTGAATTAATCTTCACATTTTCTTCCTATTATAAATTCTATGTCTTTAGACCATCTTTGACAATTGTACCTCAAAGAGATAGTCTAGTTACATGTATTTCCTCTCTCCATTGTATCTTACTGTGGTCCCAAGTTCACTTATAAATTTCGGAACGGCCTTCAGAAGTCATTGGGAACTGAATTAAATTTCAGAACAACATTTCATCCTTAATCTGATGGAAAGTTAGAGAGAACTATTCATACATTAGAGGATATGCTTTAGGCTTGTTCAATTGATTACCAGGGAAGTTATGATCAATATGTTTCTTTAATTGAGTTTTATTATAATAAGAGTTTTCATTATAGTATAAATATAACACCTTTTGAGGAATTATATGTAAAGTGGTTTCTAACTAAATAATTTTGGGATGAAGTTAGGGAATGGAAGTTTTTGATACAAAAAATAGTAATGTTATTAGTTAAGAATGTAAATATGATCATGTTAAAAATGAGGATAACTCAAAATGGGAAGCCAATTTATACAAATAAGGGAGGAAATAATTTTATTTCAAGGTAGGTGATCGTGTTTTCCTTCAAATCACTCCACAGAAAAGTGTTATGCATTTTGGTAAGAAAGTAAAGGGGTGTCGAAATTTCATTGGGCCTTTTGAAATCCTATAGAAAGTCAGACCAATAGCCTACCAAGTACCTTTTCCACCGAGTTTATCTTAGGTGAACACAGTTTTTCATGTTTTGATGCTAATAAAGTATGTTACATATTCAACTCATGTTTTTATCCAAGAAGTAGTTCAGCTAGAATAGAACCTCTATTATGAAGGTAAACCTATTCAGATTATTGATCATATAGAGAAAATACTACAGAATAAGAAAATTCAATAGGTTACAGTTTTTTGGAGAAACCATATGGTTGGAGAAGAAACATGGGAATATAAAAATTTTATGAGGGAAAATAATCCTAAATTTTTTAATAAGTGAATAAAAATTATGAGGACACAATTTATAGAAGGTGGAGAGAATATAACAACCCATGTACTTGTAAAATAATTTGTTTTCATACTCAAATTAAATATTTAAATTCATTATAAATGTGTTATGAAATAAGTGGAAAATATAAAAACAAAAGAATCCATACTAATATAATAGTAACCTCATCAATGAGAGTATAAATAAAATTTATGTATCTTATAAGTTAAAATATGATATCTTTATATCATGGATTAAGTAAATAAATATTTGAAAATGATAAATTAACTCTTGGTATTGTTGGGACAGACAAATTTTTATTTATAATTTTATAATTAATATAATTATTTAAAAGAATATTTATCCTCCTAAAATAGATTAATAAATTAATATTTTGTTTGTTTTATAATTATAATATAATTTAATGAGACCATAATTAATTTTTTTATAGTATTAAAAAATATTTTATAATTTTAAAATTGGTATATTTTGAATAAATGTTGATTTTAATTAAAAATAAATTTATCATATTTATAAAATTATTTTCATAAAACAAAGTCCATTTTTTAATTTTATACATAAAAAATGGTTGGGGTGAATTTATGAGATTTTTTTGAAAAAGTTAAACTTTTTTTATAAATATTAAAATATGTTAATTTACGATATAAGATAAATAGATGAATTATTGAGTCATAGATGATGTATGGATGATAATCTTGAGAACTTATTAATTATTTTAATACATATAGTGATAATTCTCAAACTATTCATTTTCTTCATCCAAAATAATAAACTAATGAAAAAAATATTCAAAAAAACACCTCTCTCCTCCATTATAAATACCACCCCTCACCACAACTTATCCTCACAAATCAAATCTATGTAGAATTTTTAATTTCTACCCAATTACCTTAATAATACTCTTATCCATGTCCAAGACCTACTAGTCTCACCATAATTCCAAAACCGAGTGCCTTAAATAGGTTCTCAAGGACAAGAATTCAAGAGGTAAAATCCTCTTTCAATTTCTTTTATTTTCTTGTCAATTTCATTTCTTTTATTATTCCCTCCTAACATCCCATTATCCAAGTGAAATGATAACTCTATTATCTTACATATTCTGAAATTTTATTATGTTAATGGAATATCCAACATCAAACCTCTTCTCTTTTCCTCACATTCTAAAAAATGAAAACATCATCTGTATTGTGGACGATGTGTTTTTATTTTACTTTATCGCCTTCTAGGATGGTCATAAAACCATTATTATGGTTAAATAATAATTTATTATACATAATATAAGTTTTATAGTATTTGGGTACCATTATTTAAACATGATATTAAATAAAATAATATAAGTTCACGATGGTCACAAAAACCACCAATATAAACTAAATCATTTTCAAAAATGTTTTATATAGAGATTCATCCTCATATTAGAAAAAATGATAAATGTTATAATTTAAAATTATTTAAAATAATTAATAACATTTCATTCTCCTTTTTGATATTTTCTTTAATTTGAAAATAAAATCTATAATGAACCAATTATGGGAACAATAAAAAGAACACACCTAAAAAGATGGAAATAAAAAAATATTATTAATAAATGGGAGGAGAGTAGTTATAATATTTCTATATAAGGTTGTATAATGATGATAATAGCTCTTTAATAAATTAATAACACTATCTAAACCATTATACATTTGTTTTAAACACATTTTAGGTTGGAAAACATGATCTAAGGGACTTTTCTTTAAAAATACTCTTTTAAATTTCTATTTTCAAAAAATTCAAAAGGAATGTTTTATTGATGAAAGTATTCTTATTTTTTGATTATGTTCTATTTATTTGGAGTTTTTTATGTTGAAGTGTGGAACCTATATCTCCCTTCAATGCATTGGGTATGTTTATGTTAGATATTGATCTTAAGATTTATTCCAAGTGTAACCATGATGGTTACACCATAAGGTAGCCATGAGGGTTTCATTGTAAGGTTTTTGTTAGTCCTATAAATAATATGGAATATATGATGTATACAATATTAAGTAAGTAATTTCCCAAGATACCTAAATGGTTTTATTTATTTATTCTATGTTTTATAGAATATAATGTTTTCACAAAGTAAGTATATGATACTTTAAGGGTGAGAAGTATGTCTTTGTGAAAATTATTTCATATGTTTATAAGTATTCATGGATTAATTTTTTCATTCCTTATTTTTATATCCATAATTGAGCCATTTTATCATCCAATGTTTTAAAATGTTTTTCAAAGGTATTAAGGATGTGTAATAGAAAATAAGAAGAAAAGATGAATATTTTAAAGAATTAATGTTAAACAATTTTGTATTATGGATGTAATGGACATTATTTTAGTAGTTTTGTAACACCCCAAGCTTCTACGGTACGCTTCTCTTTGAATAATGCGATAGCGTGTGTTGTACGCAACATCGAGTTCTAACAACCAGTCAAACTAGCCGTTATGAATAGTAATACCTACTTTTTAAAATTATATATATTTTATATTTCAAAATGGACTTCATTTTTGGATTCGGAATATCTAATTTAGCCTAAGGTGAAATTTTGGTACTTTTCGGATAACTTTCATATTTTGATGAATAGTGAAAATTACTAAATTTTAATTAAAAACAACTTTTTTAATAAAAATAATTAATAGTGATAAATTATGAATTTTAGTAGTTTTAAAGTATATTTAGAATATATTTTTACCATTTAATATAATGTTGGTCATTGGACATAATTTTACAATTAAACCGAACATAAACAAGTGTAACGCCCCGACCCTAATTACCTAGAGTCGGTGCATTATTACATAACATTGGCATGATCACGAGAAAGATCAAGTCTCGAAAGACTGATTAGTTTAGTAGCCTTGGAATAACTAGATACATCCATAAATTTTACATTACATCATAAAAAAACATCTTGTCTTCATATCCCCTCATACTATCCCTGCAGGTCATTCATAAATTACTTCTTCATAATCCTGGGAAAAAATAAAACATTGAAAGGAGTGAGCTCAGATGCTCAGTAAGGATAACATTATAGCATAAGCTTTCATAAATAAGCATAAACACTTAAGACAATTTATAACTAAAACAAAAGCCTTTTAAACTTGAACTTCAGCATAAAATGGAAAAGTTAAAATGCAATAATGCCATTTACTTACTCACATGGATATTCTACTAGTCGAATGATCACATGAAATATCAATAACCACTTTCATAATGATGGAATGCATAATGCCAGACTATCATAACCACATAGCCAGGGCCTCTTGCCAAGACTACAAATAAGATTTTGCCAAGGCCTTGTGCCAAGACACTAGTTTGTCTCATGAGACCTACCGATGCATCGAGGAGCTATAGCGGGCTCCACCCGTCACTTATTAAGTCCAATGCATTCCTCATATGAATAGGTTTAAGCATAAAATAAACATTCGTATTAAAACTAGCATACGAAATGTCAATACTTTAACCACAAACCATGAATGGTATAAACATAGAACATCCACAGTCAAATATAACTCATTTGATACAATATGGAAGATTGTATTGTATCACATTAACCTCAATCATGAATAATGAAGGATGTTGACATAGATGAAAATAATCATCAAAACTATTTGAGAGAAATATCCCCCTTTTCTTGAAAACATTTAAAAGTCACACTATTTGTCAAGAAGCCATTTAAAAATAGATTTTTGAATCAAAGTGTCCCATACCACTTTGAAATGTTTTAAAAGGAGTTTTAATTTCTAAACTTTAATGTCCATATAAATAAATCCTTAAAACCATTTTTAAAACATGGACATTAATGAGAAAGAATTAGATGAATAAGTCTTTAAAACATTTAAAAATGGTATTTTAGTTAGAGATTCTAACCAAAAGAGAGACACTTGAATGCAAATAATTGAGGTAATCAAAACTTTGTAATATCATGAGAATAAAGGGAATTCATGATATACTATGTCAAAGTACATTATATACACCACATAAAAGTGATTTGGTGTATATCAACAAAGAAGTCTCAATGGAATGTCAGTTGAGATGAAATCTCTCATAAAGGCCATATCCTTAGGTTAAGGATAAATCAACAACATAATTATGTGTGAACAATATAAATACACAAAATATGATTGGATATTCAGTGTAAAACAATAAAAGGATATTCACACATATTCTTGTAAAAACAACACCAACGAATTGGATGTTTAACTCAACAAATGGTGAAAGAGTTAAAATTACTCTTATCAAATTCATATCAATGACTTGAGAATTTCCAATGGAGTGATTATGTGTATCAAAAGTATATCCACAGGAAGGGGAGTGGAAATTATGACATAATCAAATGAATAGTGATTCCACACATAATCTTGGGGTAGTATAATCAATGAAATATGCGTAAAGTCAAAAGAGTGGAAATTGAAATCTCAAATTCCCTTATCGATTAGGTAACTTACGAAACAAAAACCCATGAAAGAAAGATCATACCATGATGATGTAAATACCCATAAAATAAAGTATATTACACAATTAATACAATCATGGGTAGTACACATACACCACATGCAATAATTAAGTGGTGAACAATGGAATTCTCACGAAATTAAGAGTAAGTTAAGAAACCCCTTACCACGTTAATCAACTGAGTCGTATGGCCAAAAGTTAATAACCACCAAATGATTTACAGAAAAAAATGAATATAAAGAGAATCATGATAATATATATCAAATGGCCGTACACAATACACCACTTTCAATAATTTAGTGGCGAACAATGGAAATCTCACGGAATTGAAAGTGAGGTAAGAAAATCCCTTACTTGTACTTTTTCCTTGGTCGATGGTAGGTTTACCTCCTGTATAATGGTGAAATAATTGTTATTGAATAATACAAGAATCATTTACTTTAATATGATATCATATATGATCTTTTAACATTGATTTGTTAATGATATCTTAGAATTATCGTCATTTCGGGTGTTAACGGGTTCATTTTACTTTATATTCTTTGTTATGTGGGCCATATTCGTTATTAATGGGATGTATATTATTCATATCCATAATTATATCAAGTCCTTAGATACTATTTTTAAATCATCAAATGATAATTATACTTGAATGGATACGATGGAGAATGAATCTCATCGCGTTCGTGGAGACGGTAGTCCGTACGTACGCACGAGCGACAATATCATTCTTTTGATATTAAAATAGTATATAAATGGATGGTATATCATATATACAGAATTATTAACATGTTATATTTATTATTTACCTGAGTTAAACATCATTATTATACCCATCCAAATAATATTATATTGAATACCAATTACACCACGACGTGGAGACGGTAAGCCGTACGTACGCACGTATGGTGACATGTTATCCAAAGGGTGGATAGAATACTGAATATGGTTGTACCATATTTATAATCAAAGTATATATGAGAGACTAGAGTTATTATTTTAGAATGGTAAGAACAATTAAAGAAGAAGTGGAAGAAGAAAGGAACTTGAAAAGGGGAGGTGAAAACATTACCTCTTCTTCGGGTTCTTCCTTTTGATTTGATCAAAAGGGCTCCATAGGTTAGCTTTCTGATCAAACTAAGGCCCCTAGGTTGTAGTGAGAGAAGTTGGAAGAGTATTTGGGAAGATTTTGGCCGAACCAAAAGGCTTTGAAGGTGTGAAGTAATGAGAAGGAGGAGTGCCCTTTTATAAGAGGGGTGAGGGGCACCATTGGAAAAGCTAGAAATATTAATTTATAATAAATTCAAATTCGATTTATAATGGCTCCAAAGTTGACTATTCAAAGGTTATGGTGGGGATGGGTCAGAAACAACTCATCCAATAGAATTTAGACAGGTTTGGGTACTTATATTAACCTTATCTTTAAGTATTAACTCTAAGTTAATTAGTTTCACTTTTACAATGTCTCTTTGTAGTTTTATATAATATGGTTAATAAACTTACTATATACATCCAAGAGACCCCCAAGTGGTCCATTAATGATGAACCTATCATTATATAAGTCTCTTGGGCGAACCTTAGATTTTTAGGAATTTAATATCAATTAATAATATAATATTTGTTTTAAGAACTCTTTTATGTCAATTTTGACACTATTCAATAGTTGATTTTTGTGAAACTCACAACAGATTGATTACTTCGAAAAAAGTCAATTAAATCAATACTAATATGTCATAGTATCCTATAAAATTATTTTAATTCATTAAATGTTTCATATTATATTTATTTGGGTTTTTATAATATCAATTATTTTAATTTTTCACTATTATAGTAATTACTGCATCATCATTGTGTCATAAATAAAATAAATTATTTAATGTCTAAAAATTATAAATAAACTATCATTATGTAGGAAATCGTTTTATCTTTCTAATGAATATTTATAATCTAAAATCCAACATATATAACCCTATGTAACAATTGTTTTTCTAAAAGCTATATGCTTGTGTCATTTTTGTATTCATTTTATCTTAATTGAAATAAAGTGTCATTATCACTTACAAGTGGATCCATGGGGTCCCAAAATCGACCCAAAGATTCCCATGTTCGACCATGTATCAACCAATAGGGTTAAGACACGTTTTAAGGTAATTTAGTATTATTATAATATTATTTGTTAACCCTTGTTTACCGGATTTACCCTTTAACCATGGTAAATAAAATATTTACCGGAGTAATTATCCAAAATGTTTAAAAATAAAAGTTACCTATTTACACAATTTGAACATCCTGATTCTAAATATGGAATCCATTTTTCTAAATTCAAAACACAGAAGTGGCAGAAATTTATTTAAAATTAATTCCCGCTGTCAAAATAAAAAGCGTGTTTTTAAGAGATAATAACCATCAAAAGATTGACACTTGTTTATGTTCGGTTCAATTGTAAAATTATGTCCAATGACCAACATTATATTAAATTGTAAAAATATATTCTAAATATACTTTAAAACCACTCAAATTCAGAATTTATCTCTATTAATTATTTTGATTAGAAAAGTTGTTTTTAATTAAAATTTAGTAATTTCCACTATTCATCAAAATATTAAAGTTATCCGAAAAGTACCAAAATTTCACCTTAGGCTAATTTCGATATTCTGAATCCAAAAATGAAGTCCATTTTGAGAGATAGAATTTATAAAATTTCAAAAAGTAGATATTACTATTCATAACGGCTAGTTTGATTGGTTATGGTGTGTTAAAATCTCGAAGTTGCGTACAATGCACGCCATTGCATTATTCGAAAGGATACATACCAAGGAAGCTTGGGGTGTTACATTCTCCCCTCCTTCAATAAATTGCGTCCTCGCAATTTTTTAAAATTTTGCTTTGGAATATAATGGAAAGTACCACATCGAAAAAAGAGTCAATAAAACTATCACTTTAAAAGAAAGAAAGAGAGGTATAAGGGTCATTCAAGATAACCCATACTAGGATTCCATGTAGGAAAACATGGATATGGATGATAAACTAAGTGTCAAGTTCTGATGGAAATGGATAGAAATCATGATCAGGAGAAAGTTAACAATAAGAAAACCACAAACTTGTGTTGGAACAAACGACCATTAGTCTCCTAGTAGGAAAGTAAACAGACAACATTTTTTTAAGTTACATTACATAAGGATGAGGAATTCATTTATGATATTGACTAAGAACATTATGAGATATACTTAAATTTTAAGTAGAGTTTCATTCTTTAATAAATTTCCACCACTAACTCAATTTTTTTTAAACGATGAGTATTCAAGAAGACTTGGTCACACTGGAAGAGCTAGAATAAACTTCTATAGAATCACATGATCCATGCAGGATAAACTATATATTTACATTGTCTTTGAAGATTAATCAAAACCAAAATGGTTAGGGAATGATCTAATGATCCCCCAAAAGGATATTCCTTGAGATAAATATGCACTAATCTTAATTTCTAAATTTGAACCAACAATACCCCAAAGTAAAATAAATACCATTCAATAATCAATTGTCCTTAAAATCCTTAAATATAATCCAAACTAATATTGAAACCCAAAACACAGAATAATTTGATTATGTAGTCTCCTATGTTAAATTGTATCTCCAAATGACATCAAATACTCTTAAAGTCACATACTTAAAAGTAATTAACATCATCACATATTCTCTGTTATAGGTTAATCATTTCCATAAACAACCCAAATCACTATAAATCCACAATAAAAACGTAGATAAAAATCCACCATTACTCTACAAATGAAACCCCATTGTATTCTATTTTCCTTGGGCATATAGTGTTCCCAACAAAGCGAACATCTTCCAAAATAACATTTATCACTTAATCACCAAATCATTTTCCTATACCAATGGTATTCATTTGATAAGACATAAGAACCCAAATCATCTTATTATTGATCAATAAAATCATTTAACAAAAAAAATAGTCACACTAACCAGGTAATTCACGTAGTCCAGTGGTAGGCGATAAATCCCAATCGCACTTTGGTTGTGGGTTCGATTCCCACAGCTTTGTCCGACGCGACGGGTTGTCACACGGTCTACGTGTTGTCCTTTTTCAAAAACTATATTTTATAATATTACCAAAATGAGATAAATTCCTCAAAATAACATAATTTAACCACAAATGTTATATCATACTTTGCATTTTCATCCCAAATTATAATAACTTATCATTTTCTCAAACCCCAATGATCATATAAAACCAAATGGTTATTTATA
Organism: Viscum album; assembly: GCA_963277665.1. Taxonomy (NCBI): domain Eukaryota; kingdom Viridiplantae; phylum Streptophyta; class Magnoliopsida; order Santalales; family Viscaceae; genus Viscum; species Viscum album. The sequence goes on from OY728154.1 coordinate 70,075,593, forward strand.
CCTATATCCACAAGAGAAGAGACAATTCTTTCTCAAATATCATTCTCACATGGCAAACTGCGGGGTTACAAATACAAGAGAAAATTATTCCAAAGTAAACCCATCAACAAGGAGTGCTAATACTTTTTAAATTTTTCTCCAGCCATTTATTTCCACATAGCTTCTTCTTTGACCAAGAAAATATTCTATAGAATAGGACATTCACTCGGGTAATGGCCAGGTCCCCTACATTTACGGAAAATGACTGTAAATGGACTCTTGGGACCATTTTTATCTTCTTCCATAGTACTCTTCATTTTTCTTCGGCAATTCTTCACTTTATGTCCTTCCTTCCCGCACGTAAAACATTTCGTTGTCCCATTGAGACACTTTCCTGGGTGTCTCTTTCCACATTTCCTGCATGATGAAAATTGAGGGTTCTTTTCTCCATGGTCTCCATTGCTGGAGCTCTTATAATTTATCACCTTTCTCTTCCTTGTTGAGTCTGGGAGTTGGTTAATATATATGTTGTTGATCATATTTTTGGAAAACTGATTTGGCATAAAGATGATATCTTTTACGCCTATCAACATTTCATTTTGTTGCTCATTGCCACCACCGTTCCCACCTTGTACATCATTCTCAAAGTCACTATGAATTCCTTGGAATCCAGCCATTGACTAAAACCAGAAAGCATTGTGTGAGTAATAGTAGTCATAAAATCATTTAGAGATTAAAATGTCACCATATTCTCAATTTGAAACATATTAGGATTAACCAAGGTTCTTTTACTCTCATCTTATGTATATATTACTTAAATCGGTTTGTAAAGAAAATGTAAATTATCCTAAGCATATCCCCCAGGAGTGTCGTAACCAAGAGTGCAGCAAGGCCCGTTGTCGTGCACCAGTTCCCGTTCGAGTCTAGCTCAAAGCAGTGTTTTCGGGTTTTACCCCTAGGTACATCTGTGCCAGAGCCGCCTCTACCTGCTCGTATCTAGACAGGGATGTATTGCTCGGAAAACTCACAAAATCTCTACAATACCAAAATTATAGGAAGTTCTTTTATACTAATCCTCAAAGTTCATCTTAGGTCTACGTGCTCTAATCAGAGTTTATCTAAATCTAGCTACCAAGGTTTGTACTAAACTTCCTCTGATACCAACTGTAACGCCCCGACCCTAATTACCTAGAGTCGGTGCATTATTACATAACATTGGCATGTTCACGAGAAAGATCAAGTCTCGAAAGACCGATTAGTTTAGTAGCCTTGGAATAACTAGATACATCTATAAATTTTACATTACATCATAAAAAAACATCTTGTCTTCATATCCCCTCATACTATCCCTGCAGGTCATTCATAAATTACTTCTTCATAATCCTGGGAAAAAATTAAACATTGAAAGGGGTGAGCTCAGATGCTCAGTAAGGATAACATTATAGCAGAAGCTTTCATAAATAAGCATAAACACTTAAGGCAATTTATAACTAAAACAAAAGCATTTTAAACTTGAACATCATCATAAAATGGCAAAGTTAAAATGAAATAATTCCATTTACTTACTCACATGGATATTCTAATAGTCTAATGATCACATGCAATATCAATAACCACTTTCATAATGATGGAATTCATAATGCCAGACTATCATAACCACATAGCCAAGGCCTCGTGCCAAGACTACAAATAAGATTTTGCCAAGGCCTTGTGCCAAGACACTAGTTTGTCTCATGAGACCTACCGATGCATCGAGGAGCTATAGAGGGCTCCACCCGTCACTTATTAAGTCCAATGCATTCCTCATATGAATAGGTTTAAGCATAAAATAAACATTCGTATTAAAACTAGCATACGAAATGTCAATACTTTAACCACAAACCATGAATGGTATAAAAATAGAACATCCACAGTCAAATATAACTCATTTGATACAATATGGAAGATTTTATTGTATCACATTAACCTCAATCATGAATAATGAAGGATGTTGACATAGATGAAAATAATCATCAAAACTATTTGAGACAAATATCCCCCTTTTCTTGAAAACATTTAAAAGTCACACTATTTGTCAAGAAGCCATTTAAAAATAGATTTTTGAATCAAAGTGTCCCATACCACTTTGAAACTTTTTAAAAGGAGTTTTAATTTCTAAACTTTAATGTCCATATAAATAAATCCTTAAAACCATTTTTAAAACATGGACATTAATGAGAAAGATTTAGATGAATAAGTCTTTAAAACATTTAAAAATGGTATTTTAGTTAGAGATTCTAACCAAAAGAGAGACACTTGAATACAAATAATTGAGGTAATCAAAACTTTGTAATATCATGAGAATAAAGGGAATTCATGATATACTATGTCAAAGTACATTATATACACCACATAAAAGTGATTTGGTGTATACCAACAAAGAAGTATCAATGGAATGTAAGTTGAGATGAAATCTCTCATAAAGGACATATCCTTAGGTTAAGGATAAATCAACAACATAATTATGTGTGAACAATATAAATACACTAAATATGATTGGATATTCAGTGTAAACCAATCAAAGGATATTCACACATATTCTTGTAAAAACAACACCAACGAATTGGATGTTTAACTCAACAAATGGTGAAAGAGTTAAAATTACTCTTATCAAATTCATATCAATGACTTGAGAATTTTCAATGGAGTGATTATGTGTATCAAAAGTATATCCACAGGAAGGGGAGTGGAAATTATGACATAATCAAATGAATAGTGATTCCACACATAATCTTGGGGTAGTATAATCAATGAAATATGCGTAAAGCCAAAAGAGTAGAAATTGAAATCTCAAATTCCCTTATCGATTAGGTAACTTACGAAACAAAAACCCATGAAAGAAAGATCATACCATGATGATGTAAATACCCATAAAATAAAGTATATTACACAATGAATACAATCATGGGAAGTACACATACACCACATGCAATAATTAAGTGGTGAACAATGGAATTCTCACGAAATTAAGAGTGAGTTAAGAAACTCCTTACCACGTTAATCAACTGAGTCATATGGACAAAAGTTAATAACCACCAAATTATTTACAGAATAACATGAATATAAAGAGAATCATGATAATATATATCAAATGGCCGTACACAATACACCACTTTCAATAATTTAGTGGCGAACAATGGAAATCTCACGGAATTGAAAGTGAGATAAGAAAATCCCTTACTTGTACTTTTTCCTTGGTCGATGGTAAGTTTACCTCCTGTATAATGGTAAACTAATTGTTATTTAATATTACAAGAATCATTTACTTTAATATGATATCATATATGATCTTTTAACATTGATTTGTTAATAATATCTTAGAATTATCGTCATTTCGGGTGTTAACGGGTTCATTTTACTTTATATTCTTTATTATGTGAGCCATATTCGTTATTAATGGGATGTATATAATTCATATCCAGAATGATATCAAGTCCTTAGATACTATTTTTAAATCATCAAATGATAATTATACTTGAATGGATACGATGGAGAATGAATCTCATCGCGTTCATGGAGACGGTAGTCCGTACGTACGCACGAGCGACAATATCATTCTTTTGATATTAAAATAATATATAAATGGATGGTATATCATATATACAGAATTATTAACATGTTATATTTATCATTTACCTGAGTTAAATATCATTATTATACCCATCCAAATAATATTATAATGAATAACAATTACACCACGACGTGGAGACGGTAAGCCGTACGTACGCATGTATGGTGACATGTTATTCAAAGGGTGGATAGAATACTGAATATGGTTGTACCATATTTATAATCACAGTATATGTGAGATAATGGAGTTATTATTTTAGAATGGTAAGAACAAAGAAAGAAGAAGTGGAAGAAGAAAGGAACTTGAAAAGGGTGGTGAAAACATTACCTCTTCTTCGGGTTCTTCCTTTTGATTTGATCAAAAGGGCTCTTAGGTTGGCTTTCTGATCAAACTAAGGCCCCTAGGTTGTCGTGAGAGAAGTCGGGAGAGTATTTGGTCAGATTTTGGCAGAACCAAAATGCTTTGAAGCTATGAAGAAATGAGAAGGAGGAGTGCCCTTTTATAAGAGGGGTGAGGGGCACCTTTGGAAAAGCTAGAAATATTAATTTATAATAAATTCATATTCGGTTTCTAATGGCTCCAAAGTTGAATATTCAAAGATTAAGGTGTGGATGGGTCTAAAACAACTCATCCAATAGAATTTAGACAGGTTTGGGTACTTATATTAACCTTATCTTTAAGTATTAACTCTATGTTAATTAGTTTCACTTTTACAATGTCTCTTTGTATTTTTATATAATACGGTTAATAAACTTACTATATACATCCAAGACACCCCCAAGTGGTCCATTAATGATGAAACTATCATGATATACGTCTCTTGGCCGAACCTTAGATTTTTAGGAATTTAATATCAATTAATAATATAATATTTGTTTTAAGAACTCTTTTATGTCAATTTTGACACTATTCAATAGTTGATTTTTGTGAAACTCATAAAATATTGATTACTTCTAACAAAGTCAATTACATCAATCCTAATATGTCATATTAGCCTAGAAAATTATTTTAATTCATTAAAAGTTTCATATTATATTTATTTGGATATTTATAATATCAATTATTTTAATTTTTCACTATTATAGTAATTACTGCATCATCATTGTGTCATAAATAAAATAAATTATTTAATGTCTAAAAATTATAAATAAAATATCATTATGTAGGAAATCGTTTTAACTTTCTAATGAATATTAATAATCTAAAATCCAACATATATAACCCTATGTAACAATTGTTTTTCTAAAAGATATATGCTTGTGTCATTTTTGTATTCATTTTATCTTAATTAAAATAAAGTGTCATTATCACTTACAAGTGGATCCATGGGGTCCCAAAATCGACCCAAAGATGCCCATGGTCGACCATGTATCAACCAATAGGGTTAAGACACGTTTTAGGGTAATTTAGTATTATTATAATATTATTTTTTAACCCTTGTTTACCGGATTTGCCCTTTAACCATGGTAAATAAAATATTTACCGGAGTAATTATCCAAAATGTTTAAAAATAAAAGTTACCTATTTACACAATTTGAACATCCTGATTCCAAATATGGAATCCATTTTTCTAAATTCAAAACACAGAAGTGGCAGAAATTAATTTAAAATTAATTCCCGCTGTCAAAACAAAAAGCGTGTTTTTAAGAGATAATAACTATCAAAAGATTGACACTTGTTTATGTTCGGTTCAATTGTAAAATTATGTCCAATGACCAAAATTATATTAAATTGTAAAAATATATTCTAAATATAATTTAAAACCACTCAAATTCATAATTTATCACTATTAATTATTTTGATTAAAAAAGTTGTTTTTAATTAAAATTTAGTAATTTTCACTATTCATCAAAATATTAAAGTTATCCGAAAAGTACCAAAATTTCACCTTAGGCTAATTTCGATATTTGGAATCCAAAAATGAAGTCCATTTTGAGAGATATAATTTATAAAATTTCAAAAAGTAGGTATTACTATTCATAATGGCTAGTTTGATTGGTTATGGTGTGTTAAAATCTCGAAGTTGCGTACAATGCACGCCATTGCATTATTCGAAAGGATACATACCAAGGAAGCTTGGGGTGTTACAACAAGTGTAAATCTTTTGATAGTTATTATCTCTTAAAAACATGTTTTTTGTTTTGACAGCGGGAATTAATTTTAAATTAATTTCTGCCACTTCTGTGTTTTGAATTTAGGAAAATGGATTCCATATTTGGAATCAGGATGTTCAAATTGTGTAAATAGGTAACTTTTATTTTTAGACATTTTGAATAATTACTGCGGTAAATATTTTATTTACCAAGGTTAAGGGTAAATCCGGTAAATAAGGGTTAAAAAATAATATTATAATAATACTAAATTACCCTAAAACGTGTCTTAACCCTATTGGTTGATACATGGGCGACCATGGGCATCTTTGGGTCAATTTTGGGACCCCATGGATACACTTGTAAGTGATAATGACACTTTCTTTTAATTAAGTTAAAATGAATACAAAAATGACACAAGCATATATCTTTTAGAAAAACAATTGTTACATAGGGTTATAAATGTTGAATTTTAGATTATAAATATTCATTAGAAAGATAAAACGATTTCCTACATAATGATATTTTATTTATAATTTTTAGACATTATATAATTTATTTTATTTATGACACAATGATGATGCAGTAATTACTATAATAGTGAAACATTAAAATAATTGATATTATAAATACCCAAATAAATATAATATGAAACTTTTAATGAATTAAACTAATTTTCTAGGATAATATGATATATTAGGATTGATTTAATTGTCTTTTTTCGAATTAATAAATCTGTTATGAGTTTCACAAAAATCAACTTTTGAATAGTGTCAAAATTGACATAAAAGAGTTTTTAAAACAAATATTATATTATTAATTGATATTAAATTCTTAAAAATCTAAGGTTCGGCCAAAAGACTTATATCATGATAGGTTCATCATTAATGGACCACTTGGGGGTCGCTTGGATGTATATAGTAAGTTTATTAACCATATTATATAAAAATACAAAGAGACATTGTAAAAGTGAAACTAATTAACTTAGAGTTAATACTTAAAGATAAGGTTAATATAAGTACCCAAACCTGTATAAATTCTATTGGTTGAGTGGTTTTCGACCTATACCCACCTTAAACTTTGAATAATCAACTTTGTGGCCATTAGAAACCGAATATGAATTTATTATAAATTAATATTTCTAGCTTTTCCAAAGGTGCCCCTCTCCCCTCTTATAAAAGGGCACTCCTCCTCATTTCTTCATACCTTCAAAGCCTTTTGGTTCGGTCAAAATCTGCCCAAATACTTTCCCAACATCCCTCACTACAACCTAGAGGCCTTAGTTTGATCAGAAAGCCAACCTATGGAGCCCTTTTGATCAAATCAAAAGGAAGAACCCGAAGAAGAGGTAATGTTTTCACAACCCCTTTTCAAGTTCCTTTCTTCTTCCACTTCTTCTTTCTTTGTTATTACAATTCTAAAATAATAACTCCAGTATCTTACATATACTGTGATGTTATTATAAATATGGTACAACCATATTCAGTATTCTATCCACCCTTTGAATAACATGTCACCATACGTGCGTACGTACGGCTTACCGTCTCCACGTCGTGGTGTAATTGTTATTCAATATATTATTATTTGGATGGGTATAATAATGATGTGTAACTCATGTAAATAATAAATATAACATGTTAATGATTCTGTATATATGATATACCATCCATTTATATATTATTTTAATATCAAAAGAATGATAGTGTCGCTCGTGCGTACGTACGGACTACCGTCTCCACGAACGCGATGAGATTCATTCTCCATCGTATCCATTCAAGTATAATTATAATTTGATGATTTAAAAATGATGTTTAAGGACTTGATATCATTCTGGATATGAATAAGATACAACAAACATGGCTTATGTAACAAAAAATATAAAAGAAAATGGGTAAGTTAACACCCGAAACGACAATAATTCTAAGATATTATTAACAAATCAATGTTAAAAGATCATATATGATATCATATTAATATATATGATTCTTTTATAATTTAATAACAATTATTTCACCATTATACAGGAGGTTAACCTACCCCAACCAAGGAAAAGTACAAGGTAAGAGTTATTTCACAATCTCTTCATTATCCGAGGTTGTATATATGTAATAATCTACTGGGATCTCTTTATCATCCACATCCATGTTTCTTAAAAATGTATTTCAAAACATTTTTAATATTTACTAGAATATGAGTTAAAGTCATTTATACCCTTTTTGACTTTTATAAGTGGTTTATAAAGGAATCTTTCCGTCATTTTCAAAACAAGGTCCTTTTTAACCATTTTGACAGAATTAAGGTAAGAATATTTTTTTAACTTATACGGTGGGTGCGGCTATTTACCGCCGTTATAAAATCTTCAAAGCTTCCCTTACAAGCTTATAAGAATATTTTCAAAGAAAATGTTTTATTTTATATGGATCTTAAATTATTTCAAAATAAAAGGAGATATTTCTCTAAAAAGAATTTTGATTTCATCTATGTCAACATCCTTTGATGGATTTTAGGATTATTTGAAGTTGATAAAAAACTTTAAATTGTATTGAAGGTTTTGTGATATGTTTGACTGTGGATGTGCTATTTTTATACCATTCATAGTTTATGGTGAAAGTATTGACATTTCGTATGCTAGTTTTAATACGAATGTTTATCTTATGTTTAAACCTTTTCATATGGGAATGCATTGGACTTAATATGTGACGGGTGGAGCCCGCTATAGCTCCTCGATGCATCGGTAGGTCTCATGAGACAAATTAGTGTTTTGGAAAAAGGCCTTGACAAAATCTTATTTGTAGTCTTGGCACGAGGCCTTGGCTATGTGGTTATGATAGTCTGGCATTATGCATTCCATCAGTATGAAAGTGGTTATTGATTTTGCATGTGATTATTCGACTAGTAGAATAACCATGTGAATAAGTAAATGGAATTATCTCATTTTATTTATGCCATACTATGTTAAAAGTTCAAGTTTAAAAGGATTTTGTTTTAGTTATACAATGCCTTAACTGTTTATTCTTATTTATGAAAGTTTCTGCTATATTGTTATCCTTACTGGGCATTTGAGCTCACCCCTTTTCTATGTTTTATTTTTCCCAGGAAGTGAAGAAGTAAATTATGAATGACCTGCAGGGATATTATGTGGGGATATGAGTGTGGATTATGGAGACAATATGTTGTTGTAGTAGTTTTTCATTTTATGATGTAATGTAAGACTTATGAATATATCTAGTGTTTCCAAGACTACTAAACCAATCGGTCTTTCGAGATTTGATCTTTCTTGTGATCATACCAATGTTATGTAATAATGCACCGACTCTGGGTAACTGGGTTCGGGGCGTTACAGTTGGTATCAGAGGAAGTTTAGTACAAACCTTGGAAGCTAGATTTAGATAAACTCTGATTAGAGCACGTAGACATAAGATGAACTTTGAGGATTAGTATAGAAGAACTTCCTAGAATTTTGGTATTGTAGAGATTTTGTGAGTTTTCCGAGAAATACATCCCTGTCTGGATACGAGCAGGTAGAGGCGGCTCTGGCACAGATGTACCTAGGGGTAAAACCCGAAAACACCACTTTGAGCTAGACTCGAACGGGAACTGGTGCACGTCAACGGGCCTTGCTGCACTCTTGGTTACGACACTCCCGGGGGATATGCTTAGGATAACTCTCATTTTTCTTTACAAATCATTTTGAAGGGATTATGAGTATATACTTCCTCAAAGAAAACATTCTTATGATTATGGATTATATCCATAAATAGTTCAATTTATTTTAAGTGTTTTATAAGTATGGGATTATGTATTTTGATTCATAAACTGATCTAGTTTATGCCATTGTTTAGAAATGGAGCCTAGTGGAAGAAATGGAAACTGTATCAATGCACGCACTCCATGTAGGGATTTCCCTCCTGCTCAAGATAATTATAGTGGAGCTGGTGATGCAACTGGAGCCGATCAGCTAATCACCATACCGGGACAACTTACTCAGGTTATGAATAATAACCTTACCCGTATGGAGCACCAAAATGTATAGAGATTTGAAGGAACATTTTTGGTGGGACAACATGAAGAGGGAGATTGATGATTTTGTGTCAAGATGTATGGTTTGTCAACAAGTGAAAGCTGGAAGGCAACAGCCTAGAGGAGTCATGCAACCTCTTCCCATACCGGAGTGGAAATGGGACAATATTACGATGGAATTTGTCATGGGGCTACCAAAGACTCCTAGAAGGAACGATGCAATATGGGTTATTGTTGACCGTCTTACCAAGTCAGAACATTTTCTTGATATAAGAGAAGATCTACCCCTGGAACATCTAGAAAGACTATATATTAATGAAGTTGTGAGACTTCATGGAGTACCCCTATCGATTGTTTCTGATCGTGATCCCCGTTTTACTTCAAGATTATGGAAAATTCTTCAGAAATCCCTGGATACTGAACTTCATTTGAGCACTGCATACCACCCTCAGACAGATGGACAATTAGAACGGACTATTCAAACCTTAGAAGACATGTTGAGATCTTGCTCACTTGACTTTCAGGGTATGTGGGATCAATATTTACCTCTGGTAGAATTTTCCTATAACAATAGCTTCCATTCGAGTATTCAGATGGCACCATATGAAGCGTTATACGGAAAGAGATGTCGTACACCAACCTGTTGGGATGACGTTGGTGAAAGAAAACTTGTAGGCCCAGAACTGGTGGAGGAAACGGTGGAAAAGGTGAAAGTAATCCAAAATCACATCAAAGCAGCTCAAAGTAGGCAGAAGAGCTATGCCGATAATCGAAGGAAGGATTTGGAATTTCAAGTCGGTGATCATGTTTTCCTGAAGGTATCTCCGTGTAAGGGAGTCATACATTTTGGTAAGAAAGTTAAATTGAGTCCCAGGTACATTGGACCTTTAGAAATTCTAGAACGAATTGGGGTTGTAGCTTACCGATTGGCAATGCCGCCAAGTCTCTCCAAAGTTCACGATGTGTTCCACGTATCTCTGTTGAGGAAATACATGCCTGATCCAACGCATGTACTCACCTATGAAGAATTAGAACTGGAACCTGATCTTTCCTATTGTGAAGAGCCCGTCATGATTCTTGATACGAGAGAACAAGTACTGAGAAACCGGACGACGCGTCTGGTAAAAGTTTTGTGGAGAAACCATAAGATGGAAGATGCAATGTGGGAACCCGAGGAACTTATGATGAAGAACCACCCGAGTCTTTTCATGCGATAGTATTATAGAAATTTCGAGGACAAAATTATTTGAAGGAGGGGAGAATGTAATACCCCAAGCTTCTACGGTACGCTTCTCTTTGAATAATGCGATAACGTGTGTTGTATGCAACACCGAGTTCTAACAACCAATCGAACTAGCCGTTATGAATAGTAATACCTACTTTTTAAAATTATATATATTTTATATTTCAAAATGGACTTCATTTTTGGATTCAGAATATCTAATTTAGCCTAAGGTGAAATTTTGGTACTTTTCGGATAACTTTCATATTTTGAGGAATAGTGAAAATTACTAAATTTTAATTAAAAACAACTTTTTTAATCAAAATAATTAATAGTGATAAATTATGAATTTTAGTTGTTTTAAAGTATATTTAGAATATATTTTTACCATTTAATATAATGTTGGTCATTGGACATAATTTTACAATTAAACCGAACATAAACAAGTGTCAATCTTTTGATAGTTATTATCTCTTAAAAACACGATTTTTGTTTTGACAGCGGGAATTAATTTTAAATTAATTTCTGCCACTTCTGTGTTTTGAGTTTAGGAAAATGGATTCCATATTTGGAATCAGGATGTTCAAATTTTGTAAATAGGTAACTTTTATTTTTAGACATTTTGAATAATTACTGCGGTAAATATTTTATTTACCATGGTTAAGGGTAAATCTGGTAAATAAGGGTTAAAAAATAATATTATAATAATGCTAAATTACCCTAAAACGTGTCTTAACCCTATTGGTTTATACATGGTCGACCATGGGCATCTTTGGGTCGATTTTGGGACCCCATGGATCCACTTGTAAGTGATAATGACACTTTATTTTAATTAAGTTAAAATGAATACAAAAATGACACAAGCATATATCTTTTAGAAAAACAATTGTTACATAGGGTTATATATGTTTGATTTTATATTATGAATATTCATTAGAAAGATAAAAAGATTTCATACATAATGATAGTTTATTTATAATTTTTAGACATTATATAATTTATTTTATTTATGACACAATGATGATGCAGTAATTACTATAATAGTGAAAAATTAAAATAATTGATATTATAAATACCCAAATAAATATAATATGAAACTTTTAATGAATTAAACTAATTTTCTAGGATAATATGATATATTAGGATTGATTTAATTGACTTTTTTCGAAGTAATCAATCTGTTATGAGTTTCACAAAAATCAACTATTGAATAGTGTCAAAATTGACATAAAAGAGTTCTTAAAACAAATATTATATTATTAATTGATATTAAATTCCTAAAAATCTAAGGTTCTGCCAAGAGACTTATATCATTATAGTTTAATCATTAACGGACCACATTGGGGTCACTTGGATGTATATAGTAAGTTTATTGACCATATTATATAAAACTACAAAGAGACATTGTAAAAGTGAAACTAATTAACTTAGAGTTAATACTTAAAGATAAGGTTAATATAAGTACCCAAACCTGTCTAAATTATATTGGTTGAGTGGTTTTCTACATATACCCACCTTAACCTTTGAATAATCAACTTTGGAGCCATTAGAAACTGAATATGAATTTATGATAAATTAATATTTCTAGCTTTTCCAAAGGTGCCCCTCTCCCCTCTTATAAAAGGGCACTCCTCCTTCTCATTTCTTCACACCTTCAAAGCCTTTTGGTTCGGCCAAACTCTTCCCAAATACTCTCCCAACATCCCTAAATACAACCTAGAGGCCTTAGTTTGATCAGAAAGCCAACCTAAGGAGCCCTTTTGATCAAATCAAAAGGAAGAACCCGAAGAAGAGGTAATGTTTTCACCTCCCCTTTTCAAGTTCCTTTCTTCTTCCACTTCTTCTTTATTTGTTCTTACCATTCTAAAATAATAACTCCAGTATTTTACATATACTGTGATGTTATTATAAATATGGTACAACCATATTCAGTATTCTATCCACCCTTTGAATAACATGTCACCATACGTGCCTACGTACGGCTTACCGTCTCCACATCGTGGTGTAATTGTTATTCAATATATTATTATTTGGATGGGTATAATAATGATGTGTAACTCATGTAAATAAGAAATATAACATGTTAATGATTCTGTATATATGATATACCATCCATTTATATATTATTTTAATATCAAAAGAATGATATTGTCGCTCGTGCGTACGTACGGACTACCGTCTCCACGAACGCGATGAGATTCATTCTCCATCGTATCCATTCAAGTATAATTATCATTTGATGATTTAAAAATGATGTTTAATGACTTGATATCATTCTGGATATGAATAAGATACAAAAAAAATGGCTTATGTAACAAAACATATAAAAGAAAATGCGTAAGTTAACACCCGAAACGACGATAATTCTAAGATATTATTAACAAATCAATGTTAAAAGATCATATATGATATCATATTAATATATATGATTCTTGTATAATTTAATAACAATTATTTCACCATTATACAGGAGGTTAACCTACCCCAACCAAGGAAAAGTACAAGGTAAGGGTTATTTCACAATCTCTTCCTTATCCGAGGTTGTTTATATGTAATAATCTACTGGGATCTCTTTATCATCCACATCCATGTTTCTTAAAAATGTATTTCAAAACATTTTTAATATTTACTAGAATATGAGTTAAAGTCATTTATACCCTTTTTGACTTTTATAAGTGGTTTATAAAGGAATCTTTCTGTCGTTTTCAAAACAAGGTCCTTTTTAACCTTTTTGACAGAATTAAGGTAAGAATTTTTTTTTAACTTATACGGCGGGTGTGGCTATTTTCCGCCATTATAAAATCTTCAAAACTTCCCTTACAAGCTTATAAGAATATTTTCAAAGAAAATGTTTTATTTTATATGGATATTTAATTATTTCAAAATAAAAGGAGATATTTCTTTAAAAAGAATTTTGATTTCATCTATGTCAACATCCTTTGATGGATTTTAAGATTATTTGAAGTTGATACAAAACTTTTATATTGTATTGAAGGTTTTGTGATATGTTTGACTGTGGATGTGCTATTTTTATACCATTCATAGTTTATGGTGAAAGTATTGACATTTCTTATGCTAGTTTTAATACGAATGTTTATGTTATGTTTAAACCTTTTCATATGGGAATGCATTGGACTTAATATGTGACGGGTGGAGCCCGCTATAGCTCCTCGATGCATCGGTAGGTCTCATGAGACAAACTAGTGTCTTGGCACAAGGCCTTGACAAAATCTTATTTGTAGTCTTGGCACGAGGCCTTGGCTATGTGGTTATGATAGTCTGGCATTATGCATTCCATCAATATGAAAGTGGTTATTGATTTTGCATGTGATTATTCGATTAGTAGAATAACCATGTGAATAAGTAAATGGCATTATCTCATTTTATTTATGCCATACTATGTTAAAAGTTCAAGTTTAAAAGGCTTTTGTTTTAGTTATACATTTCCTTAAATGTTTCTTCTTATTTATGAAAGTTTTCGCTATATTGTTATCCTTACTGGGCATTTGAGCTCACCCCTTTTCAATGTTTTATTTTTACCAGGAAGTGAAGAAGTAAATTATGAATGACCTGCATGGATATTATGTGGGGATATGAGTGTGGATTATGGAGACAATATGTTGTTGTAGTAGTTTTTCATTTTATGATGTAATGTAAGACTTATCAATATATCTAGTGTTTCCAACACTACTAAACCAATCGGTCTTTCGAGATTTGATCTTTCTTGTGATCATACCAATGTTATGTAATAATGCACCGACTCTGGGTAACTGGGGTCGGGGCTTTACAGTTGGTATCAGAGGAAGTTTAGTACAAACCTTGGAAGCTAGATTTAGATATACTCTGATTAGAGCACGTAGACCTAAAATGAACTTTGAGGATTAGTATAGAAGAACTTCCTAGAATTTTGGTATTGTAGAGATTTTGTGAGTTTTCCGAGAAATACATCCCTGTCTGGATACGAGCAGGTAGAGGCGGCTCTGGCACAGATGTACCTAGGGGTAAAACCCAAAAACAACGCTTTGAGCTAGACTCGAACGGGAACTGGTACACGACAACGGGCCTTGCTGCACTCTTGGTTACGACACTCCCGGGGGATATGCTTAGGATAACTCTCATTTTTCTTTACAAATCATTTTGAAGGGATTATGAGTATATACTTACTCAAAGAAAACATTCTTATGATTATGGATTATATCCATAAATAGTTCAATTTATGTTAAGTGTTTTATAAGTATGGGATTATGTATTTTGATTCATAAACTGATCTAGTTTATGCCATTGTTTAGAAATGGCGCCTAGTGGAAGAAATGGAAACCGTATCAATGCACGCACTCCATGTAGGGATTTCCTCCTGCTCAAGATAATTATAGTGGAGCTGGTGATGCAACTGGAGCCGATCAGCTAATCCCCATACTGGGACAACTTACTCAGGTTATGAATAATAACCTTACCCGTATGGAGCACCAAAATGTATAGAGATTTGAAGGAACATTTTTGGTGGGACAACATGAAGAGGGAGATTGCTGATTTTGTGTCAAGATGTATGGTTTTTCAACAAGTGAAAGCTGGAAGGCAACAGCCTGGAGGAGTCATGCAACCTCTTCCCATACCGGAGTGGAAATGGGACAATATTACGATGGACTTTGTCATGGGGCTACCAAAGACTCCTAGAAGGAACGATGCAATATGGGTTATTGTTGATCGTCTTACCAAGTCAGAACATTTACTTTCTATAAGAGAAGATCTACCCCTGGAACGTCTAGCAAGACTATATATTAATGAAGTTGTGAGACTTCATGGAGTACCCCTATCGATTGTTTCTGATCGTGATCCCCGTTTTACTTCAAGATTCTGGAAAAGTCTTCAGAAATCCCTGGATACTGAACTTCATTTGAGCACTGCATACCACCCTCAGAAAGACGGACAATCAGAACGGACTATTCAAACCTTAGAAGACATGTTGAGATCTTTCTCACTTGACTTTCAGGGTATGTGGGATCAATATTTACCTCTGGTAGAATTTTCCTATAACAATAGCTTCCATTCGAGTATTCAGATGGCACCATATGAAGCGTTATACGGAAAGAGATGTCGTACACCAACCTGTTGGGATGACGTTGGTGAAAGAAAACTTGTAGGCCCAGAACTGGTGGAGGAAACGGTGGAAAAGGTGAAAGTAATCCAAAATCACATCAAAGCAGCTCAAAGTAGGCAGAAGAGCTATGCCGATAATCAAAGGAAGGATTTGGAATTTCAAGTCGGTGATCATGTTTTCATGAAGGTATCTCCGTGGAAGGGAGTCATACGTTTTGGTAATAAAGGTAAATTGAGTCCCAGGTATATCGGACCTTTCGAAATTCTAGAACGTATTGGGGTTGTAGCTTACCGATTGGCAATGCCGCCAAGTCTCTCCAAAGTTCACGATGTGTTCCACGTATCTCTGTTGAGGAAATACATTCCTGATCCAACGCATGTACTCACCTATGAAGAATTAGAACTGGAACCGATCTTTCCTATTGTGAAGAGCCCGTCAGGATTCTTGATACGAGAGAACAAGTACTGAGAAACCGGACGACGCGTCTGGTAAAAGTTTTGTGGAGAAACCATAAGATGGAAGAGGCAACGTGGGAACCCGAGGAACTTATGATGAAGAACCACCCGAGTCTTTTCATGCGATAGTATTCTAGAAATTTTGAGGAAGAAATTATTTAAATTAGGGGAGAATGTAACACCCCAAGCTTCTACGGTACGCTTCTCTTTGAATAATGCGATAGCGTGTGTTGTACGCAACACCGAGTTCTAACAACCAATCAAACTAGCCGTTATGAATAGTAATACCTACTTTTTAAAATTATATATATTTTATATTTCAAAATGGACTTCATTTTTGGATTCGGAATATCTAATTTAGCCTAAGGTGAAATTTTGGTACTTTTCGGATAACTTTCATATTTTGATGAATAGTGAAAATTACTAAATTTTAATTAAAAACAACTTTTTTAATCAAAATAATTAATAGTGATAAATTATGAATTTTAGTAGTTTTAAAGTATATTTAGAATATATTTTTACCATTTAATATAATTTTGTCATTGGACATTATTTTACAATTAAACCGAACATAAACAAGTATCAATCTTTTGATAGTTATTATCTCTTAAAAACACGCTTTTTGTTTTGACAGCGGGAATTAATTTTAAATTAATTTCTGCCACTTATGTGTTTTGAATTTATGAAAATGGATTCCATATTTGGAATCAGGATGTTCAAATTGTGTAAATAGGTAACTTTTATTTTTAGACATTTTGAATAATTACTGCGGTAAATATTTTATTTACCATGGTTAAGGGTAAATCCTGTAAATAAGGGTTAACAAATAATATTATAATAATACTAAATTACCCTAAAACGTGTCTTAACCCTATTTTTTGATACATGTTCGACCATGGGCATCTTCGGTTCGACTTTGGGACCCCATGGATCCACTT
Source organism: Viscum album (assembly GCA_963277665.1). Lineage (NCBI taxonomy): Eukaryota > Viridiplantae > Streptophyta > Magnoliopsida > Santalales > Viscaceae > Viscum > Viscum album. Next base: position 70,093,005 of record OY728154.1, read on the forward strand.
GTAAGTGATAATGACACTTTATTTTAATTAAGTTAAAATGAATACAAAAATGACACAAGCATATATCTTTTAGAAAAACAATTGTTACATAGGGTTATATATGTTGGATTTTATATTATAAATATTCATTAGAAATAAAAAAAGATTTCCTACATAATGATATTTTATTTATAATTTTTAGACATTATATAATTTATTTTATTTACGACACAATGATGATGCAGTAATTACTATAATAGTGAAAAATTAAAATAATTGATATTATAAATACCCAAATAAATATAATATGAAACTTTTAATGAATTAAACTAATTTTTTAGGATAATATGATATATTAGTATTTATTTAATTGACTTTGTTCGAAGTAATCAATCTGTTATGAGTTTCACAAAAATCAACTATTGAATAGTGTCAAAATTGACATAAAAGAGTTCTTAAAACAAATATTATATTATAAATTGATATTAAATTCCTAAAAATATAAGGATCGGCCAAGAGACTTATATCATGATAGGTTCATCATTAATGGACCACTTGGGTGTCTCTTGGATGTATATATTATGTTTATTAACCATATTATATAAAAATACAAAGAGACATTGTAAAAGTGAAACTAATTAACTTAGTGTTCATACTTAAACATAAGGTTAATATAAGTACCCAAACCTGTCTAAATTCTATTGGTTGAGTGGTTTTCGACCTATCCCCACCTTAAACTTTGAATAATCAACTTTGGAGCCATTAGAAACCGAATAGGAATTTATTATAAATTAATATTTCTAGCTTTTCCAAAGGTGCCCCTCTCCCCTCTTTTAAAAGGGCACTCCTCCTTCTCATTTCTTCACACCTTCAAAGCCTTTTGGTTCGGCCAAACTCTGCCCAAATACTCTCCCAACATCCCTCACTACAACCTAGAGGCCTTATTTTGATCAGAAAGCCAACCTAAGGAGCCTGTTTGATCAAATCAAAAGGAAGAACCCGAAGAAGAGGTAATGTTTTCACCACCCCTTTTCAAGTTCTTTTCTTCTTCCACTTCTTCTTTCTTTGTCCTTACCATTCTAAAATAATAACTCCAGTATCTTACATATATTTTGATGTTATTATAAATATATTACAACCATATTCAGTATTCTATCCACCCTTTGAATAACATGTCACCATATGTGCGTACGTACGGCTTACCGTCTCCACGTCGTGGTGTAATTGTTATTCAATATATTATTATTTGGATGTGTATAATAATGATGTGTAACTCATGTAAATAATAAATATAACATGTTAATGATTCTGTATATATGATATACCGTCCATTTATATATTATTTTAATATCAAAAGAATGATATTGTCGCTCGTGTGTACGTACGGACTACCGTCTCCACGAATGCGATGAGATTCATTCTCCATCGTATCCATTCAAGTATAATTATCATTTGATGATTTAAAAATGATGTTTAAGGACTTGATATCATTCTGTATATGAATAAGATACAAAAAACATGTCTTATGTAACAAAACATATAAAAGAAAATGAGTAAGTTAACACCCGAAACGATGATAATTCTAAGATATTATTAACAAATCAATGTTAAAAGATCATATATGATATCATATTAATATATATGATTCTTTTATAATTTAATAACAATTATTTCACCATTATACAGGAGGTTAACCTACCCCAACCAAGGAAAAGTACAAGGTAAGAGTTATTTCACAATCTCTTCATTATCCGAGGTTGTTTATATGTAATAATCTACTGGGATCTCTTTATCATCCACATCCATGTTTCTTAAAAATGTATTTCAAAACATTTTTAATATTTACTAGAATATGAGTTAAAGTCATTTATACCCTTTTTGACTTTTATAAGTGGTTTATAAAGGAATCTTTCTGTCGTTTTCAAAACAAGGTCCGTTTTAACCTTTTTGACAGAATTAAGGTAAGAATGTTTTTTTTAACTTATATGGCGGGTGCGGCTATTTTCCGCCGTTATAAAATCTTCAAAGCTTCCCTTACAAGCTTATAAGAATATTTTCAAAGAAAATGTTTTATTTTATATGGATCTTAAATGATTTCAAAATAAAAGGAGATATTTCTTTAAAAAGAATTTTGATTTCATCTATGTCAACATCCTTTGATGGATTTTAAGATTATTTGAAGTTGATACAAAAATTATATATTGTATTGAAGGTTTTGTGATATGTTTGACTGTGGATGTGCTATTTTCATACCATTCATAGTTTATGGTGAAAGTATTGACATTTCGTATGCTAGTTTTAATACGAATGTTTATGTTATGTTTAAACCTTTTCATATGGGAATGCATTGGACTTAATATGTGACGGGTGGAGCCCGCTATAGCTCCTCGATGCATCGGTAGGTCTGATGAGACAAACTAGTGTCTTGGCACAAGGCCTTGACAAAATCTTATTTGTAGTCTTGGCACGAGGCCTTGGCTATGTGGTTATGATAGTCTGGCATTATGCATTCCATCATTATGAAAGTGGTTATTGATTTTGCATGTGATTATTCGATTAGTAGAATAACCATGTGAATAAGTAAATGGCATTATCTCATTTTATTTATGCCATACTATGTTAAAATTTCAAGTTTAAAAGGCTTTTGTTTTAGTTATACATTGCCTTAAATGATTATTCTTATTTATGAAAGTTTCCGCTATATTGTTATCCTTACTGGGCATTTGAGCTCACCCCTTTTCTATCTTTTATTTTTCCCAGGAAGTGAAGAAGTAAATTATGAATGACCTACAGGGATTTATGTGGGGATATGAGTGTGGATTATGGAGACAATATGTTGTTGTAGTAGTTTTTCATTTTATGATGTAATGTAAGACTTATGAATATATCTAGTGTTTCCAAGACTACTAAACCAATTGGTCTTTCGAGATTTGATCTTTCTTGTGATCATACCAATGTTATGTAATAATGAACCGACTCTGGGTAACTGGGGTCGGGACGTTACAAGTGTCCACTTAGTATTCTTATGGGTTGTCTTGTATGTTTCATGACCTAATTCTAAAAAAATATAAACTAAACTTTTCTTTAGAAATATAATATAGTGAATTCTAAATTAATTTATCAGATTATGTAATTATAAGGGATGGGTCCTTATACCTAGATCCTTCTCCACCCCATCGTCCACTGATTACTTGGTAAACTCATCCATATAATAATTAAGAGGATCCATGTGTCTACTTACCACCTGACAAATACACTCTCCAATTAAATCTGCACACTAGCCATACAAATATCAGAACATGACTCTCCTCTAGAAGTAGATGATAACAATATGTATAGGATACAAATAGTTGATGTTATGGATTAAATCATATGACTACACCATATAACTACATTCTAAGCAAGAACATATCCCTACAAGGCTGATCTAGCTCCATCATCAGTCTACACCCCTAGCATACATCAAACAAGAAGGTGTATCCTCTAACAAGAGTGGTCAACATCTAGGGAATAAGAATCATCTTAATGTCTAATCCAATTGTATATAATAGAGTAGTCACAACAAAGCAGTGAAAAGTTACCAAATCAAAAAGTAGTAAACAATGGTGGATAATAAGATGAACATATCCAGAATGATCTCTAGTCGCACTGGTGCTACAGCCTATTCCCCTTGAAATTGACCACACCTGGCTCCCTTGCCTCTATATTTACGACCACCTCTATAGCCATGATAGGGTAAAGGTACATAAACATGAGTAACATCTTTAGTTTATCCTCTTACTACTTTATTTTCCCTTAGTATAGCATAATACCTCTTCCCCTTCTAGTAAAATGGACTTGCTGGAAACTGCTGCTAAGGCTGATGTTGAACCTGACAACCTCCCCTAAACTGTGCTCAAAGAACCTTTGAGAATTGATTCTAAAAATGTCCATGAACACCGTAGAAATATAGCACCAACCGAAATCCCATAATAATAGAATGAAAACCAAAATCCCAAGAAGGATAGAAGGGAAGAAGTTCAGGTTGACTCTATATAAGTCAAAACCTTAAATGTCCTGGTACCTCATACCTACTACAGAAAACTTTTCTCCCAGATGAACCCTTCTAGTTCCCCTCACATTATAAATATCCTCACCATTACATGCAATCAATAACCTTAGCCTTATTCTGAACTTCAAGATAAATTGACAACAAAGAAGTATTAATTGTATACTAGATAGAAGGATGGAGTGACTCCATAAGATGCCTCACTCGAGAAACCTCATCAGGAAAAATATTTGGGGAAAAAGTAAGAGGTCCTTGAACCAAATCTTGATATCTCTTATATATAGTATCCCCTAACAAAGAGATATATAATAATTCATCTTCACTACCTTCATATTAAATGATAGAAACACTTCTCAAAACTCTTTCTTAATATCTATCCACAAAAAATCACTCTCCTTTCACTCACCCGAATACAACATCTAACACTATCATATGGCTCCGTACATCTAACTCAGTACTAATGGGACCCAATATTCCACCATGGGACTGATCAAAGTGAATTCGATATCTAGATCCCCAAACCATCTATCTATCTACACATCAAAAACACCATCGTCATACTTCCAAAAGTTATACTACTGAAAAGTGTGCAGTTCCCTCTACCACTAATGATCCTCCTTAATCAGATTTACCATTAAATGATCAACCAGATTATCCTGTTAAACCTAAACTTCCTGAACCCCATGAAAATTATAACCTAGACGCATATATTAGAGGGAAGAAAATAATTATTAAGCCTAGTAGTATAAAATTTTAATAATATTTATTTACTTTTTTTAATTCCCCCAAGCCAATGAAATTTAAAAATGAATACAGGTCATCTTGATTCATTTACCTCTCTAATGTCTCTACCCTACAATAAGTTCCACTGCACTTGGTCATTAGATAATCTCAAATTCCAAGCACTGGATTGCAGGGGCCCTAAAATCCCATGTTCTAGCTAGTCTTCTCATACCAATGTCATGTACGAAGATCAAATGACATTGTTTCCGTACAAACCAATTCAATCCTCATAGTTTCTAACTCCATAATTCATCTTATCTCTAAAATATAAAATTTGATAGCACCTGGTCATGACCCCCTTCCACCAATGATACGGTAATGAAGGGATAAATATAATGACCCTTGAGTCCCGCCTCAAGTAGGCCTTGGGTTAGTGACTAGCACTGAGGGTATAAAAACTCTTAAATAGGGGGCATTACCCTCTATAATAATATAGGTTCGGGAGATGGGATAAATCAAACACATGAAACTCCATGAAATAATATAAAATTAAATCAAAACCATCCAATAATTTATGTATAAAATAATCAGATACAGTTAAGAGTTACTAGGGTAACTACCCAAAATAAAATAGAAGGTTTCACACAACAACGGTCCCAAGTTTCGAGCTAGTAATTTCTACAATGGTCAATGTAATCTTCCTAGAATACTGAAAATCAGTTTATATATATAGGGTGATCATACAAGTATAATCAGTATGGTAACTAAAGTCTCTCATGTACATGTGTAAGAAAGATAATAATGAACATGTGAGAAAATTGTAGATCCCAAAAGTAACTTAATATGTCAATTAATGAAACCCCATATAAACTATGTAATGGTCACTAAATACATACCCAAGTATAATAGCATAATAGGAATCATACTGATAAAGGGTACCCCTTACCACTTTACCACTGATTTTCCACTCTCACACCCCAACATTGTACATCCTACTTGTCACATATCTTTCGCACCACAACAACACAACACCACCCCAATAAATGGTCAAATCATATCACATCTCACCATAGACACCTGGTCCATCACCACATCACAACCATATCCAAAACTGGAGTAGTATGGTATCATGAACATGAAGGATATCAATGTCATTCCCCCCAACTGCCATTTACAACCCCCATTATAATCCATCTCATCACCACATCAAAAAACCATTACAACCTTTGATTTTTAATTATGGCCATCACAAACCATGCATATCATCCTCACCTATAAGGGAGAGTGAGAAAGAGGGGGAAGTCATATATCCACCCTCACCACTGGGATGTTAGTAAAACAACTCACACACATATATAGATAGGTGTCAGCACATAGTTCCTGACGTAGGTGGGTTGTGTCAAGAAAACATAAGGAATACATAAATATATAATATCAACACATAATTCCAACTAGGGGTTCACAACAATGGTATCAACCAACTCCCAACATTACCCACTTTAACTACCCCCTCAAAACACACAACACCACACAATATGCCATAAGCCACATTCTATATTTCACATTATAATTCACATTAATCCATTTTAAATATTTTCCACTTTTCAACAAAACCCATTTAAGACATCCAAATTATTTTTCATCCCATTGGTTCATTATTTAATCCCATTATTTCACATTTAACATCATCCTCATTTAACCATAACATCCATTATTATTCATCCATTCACTAACCATTCAACTCATGTTTCAAACCATCCCACACCATTTACATTTCAACATTATCATTAATTTAACTCCATTACCACTCGAGAAACTAGATTAATGCAACACATGACAACAAAAGATGACCCATCATCTGCATGTTAACAAGACCACATCACTACCATTTTTCAGCCACATCCAACTTTTCATGGAAACCATATCTCAACCAATTCCTATCACTAAATACACACCACAATCCCACAAAAAATCTAAACAACAACACATCCACTTTTATAAACACATTCCACATTAATCACATAATAGTTTCATATTTGGAATTGGGGTTTTCATTAATCCCACTTCACTTTTTAGGGTATTTTCACACAACAAGAGTTTATTAATGGAAACCATATCATTAATCGTATATAAGTTATTATCCAATTCCATTTTAGGGTGATTTGAAATAATTAAAAAACAAAGGTTCCACACAAAAACAACCACAGTTCAAAAAAATCCCCCAACGAATATAATTTTCAGTAAGGAATTATTACCTTAGAATCCAAATATCAATAATAACATCAAATCTTTAAAAAAAATTCAATTTCATTCCCCATAACCTTCAATTAAATTAAAATAATTAATTTATCTTTGTTAATGTAGATGAAACCATCTTACAAAAAAATAAAAAAATAATGAACCCCGTCTGAATGATACAATTAATGAGAAATAGTGGACCCACCTACTTAGAATAAATAAGATTCACCTGATTTGGTGCACCCAAAACAAGGGTTGCACACAGAGGGAACAACTTATAGGAATAACTCAAACCAATAATAGAAATAATGTTCCACTAATCTATGGGAAATGCTTCAAAACCTCCAGCCTTGAGAGGAGAAAAGAAGGGAAGAAAAAAAGAAGGATCTATGTTTTAAAATCAATAGATATAAAATATTTAGTATTTTAGATCACATATACTATTTTAATTGACTATTAATGTAGAACTCATTAAATTTCATATTGAATACCCATTTAAAAGATCCAAACTTTAATAAATAGTGGAAATAAATATCATATTTTAAAACAAATCTTAATTTCCATAATTAAGGATTTAAACCCGTTTTACATCAAAAAAACATAAAAAGGTTAAAATGGTAAATTATAGAAAACTGAAACATGCTACTGTTGGGTTCTACTATTAGGATCTACCATCTAAAGAAACCAAAAGGACCTACTATTTAGAGCTACTGTCTGGTGGTACCATTCGGAGATACCTCCATAAGCTATTGTCAGGATCTACCACTAGAATCTTCCCCCAAAATATACCTCTTGAATAATTCTTCAACCACTAAAAGATTCCATCAAAAGATACTACCAGAGGTTACTGCTAGACTAATTATACTACCACTAGGATCTACCACCATAATATACCACCAATATAACTATACTACCACTATAATATACCATTATGATCTATCATTAGGATCTACCATCAAGATCTATGATTAGGATCTACCAAGTAGATCTAGAGTCATCGTCTAAAACAAATTATATTCCTTCTAAAAACCTCCAAACTCCATGATACCTCCTCTAGGAACCTCTACCACCAGATTTACCAAAAATTAATGAAATTGAAGGTCCACTCCATTATATTAATAAATAATTTTTATTATTAAATAAATATTTATTTTTTTACATGAATAATATAATAAATATATATATTCTTATGATGATGAATATTATATTTATTTATTTGTGGAATGAATAATATTTATTATTAAAGGTTTGGAAAATGTCGAGGAAGGTGGATGTTCTGAATTAATGGTTTGAAAATAGAAATAATATAATCACAAATGTCATTTAAATAAACAATAGGTTGCTAATTTAATAAAATGATATTTAGTTTACATAATTCAGCGTAAGTAATTATATTATTATTAGAATAGGGAATATATTAGTTTTATTATTTTTTTAAGGGCCTTCGTGAAATTATAAATATTAAACCCCAGCTCTAAATGTACTCACTTATATAATTTTAGTGGATTTTTGAGATCATTGTTAAATTTATTTTACTTTGGATACTCTAAGAACATTGATAGTAAATCTTAAACAAGGTTTGAACAATCAATATCTTCTTTGAAGAAAAAATATTTGAAATGATGTAACTCTTTTTATTAAACTAATTATAAATTTTTTGAAAAGATCCTTTATTTATTCTGGGATTCATTAATCTAGTTTCTTTGATTATATTTAGTTGTATGATGATTATTCCTCATGTTCATACAGATTATCTATTAGATCTAATAAAACCTATAATTAGTCATGGGCCCATCTGACTTCCATTGCACCCTGAATCTTCAAGAGACATTAGAGAAGTTATGTTCAAATTTTTAATTATTTAACTCTTTTGATCAATATCATGACTCTTTTATTATATTTTAATTTTTTTTTCATTCTTCAATCCACTAATTTGAGATAATGAGTTTGTTCACTACTATATGATGAAGAAAAGGATAATAATAGGTTAAGAATGCATAGATATACCCTCTATAGGTATCAAAGATCCTGGTTGTACAAGATGATTTCACGATGTGTAGCCAAATTACATGTTGTGTAAAATTATTAAATCACACAACTTTTTAGTTTTTCCAATTTCTATTGGTTATGTGGGGGGGTTTATAACACTAAAAATAATCACAATGTGTATTGAATACTATGGTGGAACATGATTTTTAGGGTTACACAGTGTGTTACAGTCATGCCCATCATGTAATTTCACATGATGTCATAGTCGTGTGGTTAATGGATATGGAATTTAATTAATATGTCATATATTAAATTCCAATTGAGAAAAAAGAGTTAAATACCATTACACAATGTGTAACTAGTGTACAAAAAAAAAAGTATCATCCTACATGGATGACACACCTAGTATCTAGGTGTGTAATTTGTATTGTAATAGAAAGCAATACATGATATGTTTTCAGCTATACACATCATGTAATATAAACCCATTTATGTGGAGTACACATAAATGTAGGTTAAACATCACCTAAATTAATTACATAAAATTTAATTAATTTATCCATTAAAGCCAAACTACATGACATTTAGCTGGTTTACATGTTGTATGATAGGTTTTCAAAAAATATTATAAACCTAATTAATTTTTTCAATAACCTACAAACTACACATTGTGTAAGGTCATTCTATACGCCACGCACTTCATGAGGATTAAAAATGGTACACACCACATATTTAACATGGGTCATGTCTCATAAATATAAATCTAGATACTTGTCATAACATATTGAACTATACACCATGTAATATTGTGATACATTATATTTTCTACATTTCCATGTAAGTACACAGTACTTAAATGATTAATACATTATATTGTTTAGACAGTTACATGCCATGTAACCTCTTAGTACACACATTGTACTTAAGTAATTTTAAATAAAATTAATTAATTTATTTAAAAATTATAGTAGATGAGAATTATATGTATCTCCAGGATTTTATGGATTAATAGTTAAGGTAAATAATTAATTAATTAATTAATAATAACATTAATTATTGATTCAATATAAATTCATTTTAATTAATAGAGTTATTTGAAATGAAAGTTAGCATGTATGAATATGATGTTGTTACATGTATATGACTGATCATGAACTTGAACAACCAATGTATGACCTAGATTTCTGTTTCATATAAAATCATTTCATGCGTTTTTATACATGATGAAATTTTATTGAATTAAATATGATGGCCCATGAGTCATACCACCCACCTTTATTCTCTTGGACCTATATTTCTATGTTTTATTTTATGTATCCCACACTCATAGTTTCTCTCACCTATGAGTGATTAAAACATGTAAAGAATGGCTATATAAGGATATGAGGCAGTTTGGAACCTAAGTTGAGGTGAAATCAACCAAGAAGACACCATATACAATAGTGTGATAATATAACTTAAGCCAATCCCAAATCAATATGTTTTCTCCTATGGTCATAGGTTGATTTACTTTCTACTTGATAAATAAACCATCATAAATCTAATGATCAAGTCACTTTATATATTTAATTTTTTCAAAGTACATTTTAATTTATATTATGTGACTCATTTTTATAAAATTTTAAATACAATCACATAAACAAAATACGATAACAAGACATGAAAGATAAAATAAAATCTAATGTATTCTGCATTAATATTTTATCAAAACATGGTAAATTAATTATGTAAAATACAAAAAATATAAATACATATGTAAAGAATAAAATAAGAACATTTTCATATATAAAAAAATATCTCTATTAAATAATAAGTTAAAAATACTTCCATTACTGGATTTAGAATGGAACCATAGAACCAAGTATTGGTCTAGCTCTTGGTAGGATAATTAAATTTATCAAATAGTTCTAATGAAGGTCTTGGGTTATCTTAACCAAGTTGACATCATTAGGTGTGTTCATTGTTAGACTTTGTGTAAATTAGAGGAAAGTGTTGAGAAAATATGATTTAGGATTTTATGATTAGGGAGGCCAATCCATGGTTTTAGGAGATACAATCTTGAAATTAGATAGACTGCATACCTATGTACCTTTAAGTAATTGACAAGACTCTTGTTAGGTTTAGGAGAAGGGAATTATGGATGAGTGACACTATAATGTCCATGTAAAATTAAATTTGAGTCTAATGGTGATGTATATTAGGAAATGATAAAATAGTTAGAGGTTAATAAGATAATTAAAATTATTACATATTGCATATTTTGGTAACAAAGATAAATTACTAATAATCCACTTTAACTATTGTAGAGTAATGGAAAGAAAAACCATGAGAACATTGTGATAATTCTAGAACTCAAGGAATGTCCTCAATGACACAAATTTCTAGGAGTGGTACAATCATTTAAACACAAAACTAATACATGAAATTTTGTTACATGTATTGGAATCCCTTATATCTGTTCAACCTTCCCACCAAGATAGTAAAGATAAAAATAAATCATACCAAGGATTTATGAAAGATGATTCTTATATCTATTACATAATGATATCAGTTATTTCCAAATATCTGAAGATTCAATATAAGGATATAGATGTTTACACCATGAAAACTAATTTCCTTGAACATAGAATAGAGAATAATATTCTTAAGATAATTAAGATTCTTACTACACTACACTAGTATAATCTGGATAAAATTGACTTATTTAGTGATCATGCCTTCAAAATATTGAATTATGATTATTATTGAGTGAGTTTAGGATTTTATATGGTTAATAAATTATCCATTAATCTCATATTATCATACTTACCTTATTAGATCTCTATAGTCATCAATAATTATAGTATGAACTGATTAGATGAGTTTATCCAAAATATTTTGAATATTCTTAATTAAAGGATTATGATTTTTTAGAATTTGGTTCTCCATTCTGTATAATGAGATGGGTAAAGGACTAGAGTGAAAAAACCATGACCAGTTCAAAAAAAATGGTACCATAACAACATCTTTAGAAGAGATAACGAATTCAAAGAGAGAGTGATAAATATGAGGTTATTTACTTTAAAATGGTAAGAAAAGACACTAGAATATAAATAATAATAAATTTAAGAAAAGGAAATTAATTAAATCTACTTTAGGTAAATTAATTATTTAGGGTAAGAATTATGATTTTCTTATTGAGTATTAAAATAAAATATTTTTTCTATATATGTATTTGAATATAGGGATCAATAAAGTGTAGAAATTATATGATAAGTAAGGTACATTCACAATATTTCTAAAGAAGGTTGATTCCTATCTTAATATAAGAGAAGAGGATGAATTTAGGATTACCTAATATATTTAAGTAAAATTTCTATTTTGAATTGATTATTACCAAAAAAAATTAGTATATAATGAGACACAATGAGACATTATATCATATTTGTAATTATTTTTTATTATTTTTCATACATTAATAATAGTTCGGTAATTATTGAATAATAAATATCCTAAATATGTAATTATTTTAGGCTCCCTAGACCCACACTCATGAATCCAGTGCTAAAAACACAGACTTCACACATATAATTTAATAAAAATCTAGATAATTGAAGCTAAATTTATCATTATTTCAAATCATTTTTCATAAGTTAGACATTATATCTCACAATACGTATGTGATCCCATGAATTGAAGGTTTAGTGTTTTCAAGTACAAGCTACTTAAGAAACTAATTTTACAATACTCATGAACATTTCTACATAATTAAGATACACTATAATTCCTTCTAGACTTATCATAAGTTAAACTTGTAACACATTGAAATTTTATAATATATATTTCTTTAAATATATTGAAAGTGTTCGATAACTTTATTTACATACCACCCTGACTCTAATTGAATATTGACACAGTAAACCTTCATAACATAGGCTTAAAATAATAATGTATGAATAGTAATAACCACATTATAAAAAATTTGTTTTATTGTTTTAAATAATTCAAATTTATTTATTAATTTATAACAAATAAGAGCTCAGTTTCTATAAAATTCATTTTTTTTCTTCAAAAATATGTTTTCCTCAAAAATGGATTTATTACATTTTCTCTAAGAATATTATAATTAATTTATAAAATTTTTAGAAATTTTATTTGAATAAAACAATATAATTTTTTGAATAATTATTTCAATATTATCTTAGGGTGATTTTTTAGTATTTTTTCTAGAAAGATTTATTTTTCAATGAATAGTAAAAAAATATGATTTTTATAAAAACCATCATTTACTTTCAATTAAAAGCTGAATTATGTTTTGAATTTGATCTAAAATTAACATTATTCTCATTTAATTATAACTAAACAAATAATTTACATAGGAATATTCATTATAATATATTTTTTTATAAGTTTATTTTTTCCCTTAAAACACATATTCTTAGAAAACTAATTTAATGCACAAAATGTGTTTTATATTAATAAATTAATTTAATATATATTTATATATTGTTTTAATGGAATTTATATATAATATGTTCAATAATATATTTTAAAATTCATTTTATGGTTTTTACAAGGAAATTAATGGATGTAAATTATTTTTTATTCTTAAAAATGTATTTATGTAAAACAAGTTTTTATTACAGTTTGCATGCTTATTTAAAATTAAATTATCTACTTATATGGATTTATTCTTGTAATCTAGTTTCCTTATTTTTAATCATCCTAATTAATTTAATTCAATAGTGTTCACTTATGTGTTAGTCATATTGAATAGTAAAAATAGTAAAATATCGTTTCCACGGTTAAAGTTAAAATGAGTTTACATAAGGTTAAACTAAAGAGATGAGGGTTGGAATTCCACCTGATCCTATATAATTATTATTTATTAAAGATTTTTAAACCTTATTTTACCATAAATTTTAATACTTTTCCTTTTTAGCCACTTGACCATGAAAGTGACCTTATATCATTGAAATATTTTAATAAATTCCATGTGTGTCCCTCCCCTCACATATAAAAACCTCTCCTCCTCTCATACACATACCATTTAATCCCTATATATTATAAAATTCATATTCAATAAAATTACTATACTCCTTCCCTTAATCCTAGATATTCCTTTATTCTATTAAGATAAATACTTTAAGTCGTAAGGTGTAATCCAAAGGATGTATCCTAAATAAGAGGTATAAATCTTAACTGAGCACTTTCAATGTTATCTTTTAGTAAACCTTATATAAATTTTTTGAATAAAAAATGATTAATATATTATCATAAATATATCTTGAGGTTATAATTATTATTTTTAAACCATTTACCACTTATTCTCTATCAATTGGGAAGTAAAAGTATCACGCGTGCGTACATGTGGAATAACGACTCCACAGAGTGATACAATTTATTTTCCACCATCATATTTTGTTAGTGGTTATAAGTATTTTTTTTAGTGTTTTTTATATTTATAACATAATTAATATTTTTTAATTATATTCTATTATCTAACTTCTCACCATCTAAACCATTGGTAAATGATGACGTCGCTCGTGTACACGTGTGGACTACCACCTCCAAAAAGTGATATGATTTTTTTATCATATACATTTTACTTGTATGGTAATAAAGAAATAATTAATAAAAATATATTTTCTTTATGATATAATAATAATTTTTTAAATATGAATTATCATTTAACTTTCTTTCATTCCATCCATAAAAATTTGGAAACATCACTCATGTGTACGTATTAATTACTGTCTCTATGGTGTGATGTAATTAATGTTTCATCCACACTTAATATTAATGGTTATAAATATGTATAAAATGAATATATTTTATTTTTATATCATTATTAAAATTAATAATATTGATGAAACATGATAAAAGTGTAATAAAAATAACTATTGAACCATAACATACATGAAAAATTAACTAGTTAACACATGAAATGAAAACTTAAACAAATAATTGTTAATAAATGAGTATTGAAAAGTAATAAGTTGTTAATATATGATATTATAAGTATGAATATTATTTTGTATATAATTATAATAAATATAAATTTACTATATCGAATTTTATAAGGCTTATGAATCAAGGCAGTCACACGGTAATGGTTTCATCTCAATTTCTCTTTATTGGGACAAGTTTTAATGTTATGAACAAATTTATTTTTTATATTGTGTATATACTTCCTCAGAATGTATATTTTAAAAATACATGATTTAATTAAATTTATTTATAGAAGCATATGATTTTCAATATTCCAATGACTTTCGATTCAAAAACCACTAAAGTTATAAGGGTTTGCCTCAATTTTATTTCATTGTGACATGTTTGATGTTAAGAAAATATTTATGTTTATGAGGTGTATATATGGATAATTTGACATGTTATACCATTTAAAATTCTTAATTAATGTTATATAAGGATAAAATTCAATTTATTTTATCCAAGGGGTTTTGATTCAAAATTTACCAAGGTTGTAAGTGTATATCGTCTCAAATTGTCTTTTTTAGGACATATGTTATGTTATACACATACATTATTTCAGAAAGTGTATATACTAAACATTTGGAATTTCATATCATGAATACAATTATTTTCATGGTATTTAAATTTAAATTTTATTTTATTTCATTCATGGGGGTCATGAACCAAAAGTTACCAAAGCGGTAAGGATTTTATGTCACAATATCATTTTCACTGAGATTGAGTATGATTAAATTTATATAGTAAATTTATATGATATTACTCAAAAAAGTATTATTTATTGTACTATCATCTTTTTATTTCTATAGATTACATGTTTTCTTTTTTAGTTTCCTCTCTTTATATACTCAAGAGGCCAAAATAATGTTTTTAAGGAAAACCAACATAATTTATCTCTTTAGTCAAAAATATTTTCTTTAATGTCGATATTTACTTTTAAAAAATTAAATAATGTTTTTACTATTACCAAAATATTATTTAAAATTATTTTTAGCTATATTTTAATTTCTTTACCAAGGATTAATATTATTATTTTCATTATTTTCCAAAAGTTTTAGTTTTGAATTTTTACCAAAAATGTGAAAGGATCTCTTATTTTAATGTACACCGTATGAACATTTTTCCCCCAGTATTATGAATACTATCATAATTGAAACTAATTTTATAATTTTTATTTGATATATTCAAAGAAAATATTTTAATTAATATTTTGGATGTTTTTATATTTTAAATAAGCGATTTTAGAGTAAAATGGGTATTTTACTCAAGAAATGATTGAGTGATCTTTCAAATGTATTTTTCATCTATAATGGTATCCTTTGAAGTTTTTTATGCATTACTGAGAATATTAACCAATGTTACCATATTTTATTTATGGATGATTTATGCTTATGATTATGAAATTTTTTATGAAACTCATATTCTTTTCATGGGTTAATATTTTATGTAATGATAAATGTTTTCATGATCTTATGGTATACAGATGAATGAATTTTTATTATGTGATAGGTGGTTCCATTTTAAACCAATGATGGGTGTTAAAATTATAAACCAAGGATGGGTGGGTCTGTTATAGCCCATCAATGTATTAGGAAACAATGAAAAAGTTGAGAAACTATTAAGAGATGATGAAGTTAAAAAAATCCTAAGAGATTAAATAGTTATATTGATGTAAGATACTCCTAAGAGAATGTTATAAATGATTGAGTAGGAATTTCCATTATGGGACTATGACTATAATTATAGTCTTGGTAGTGAACCTCAACTAAAAAAGTGATTTTCTATTCTTGTGTGAATTCTAAAAAATTATGGCTTATACTTAAGATTTGTTATCATTGTTCATGATTGATTATTGATGATTCTTCATTATTATGGATTATGTATTTTGATTAAAAAATAGTATTCCATGATTAATTTTTAAAGATATTTGACTAATTGAGTATTATTAATGTAAGTTTGGATCATGTTCTTATACCCTTATTCATATCAAATGTTCAGTTATGATCATTAACTAATATCTCTTATGTTTTCCCTTACCTAGCATCTATGATCACCCTTTCTTATATTTACTTTACCCAGGTTATGAATAATGGTTTTATGTATGATATGAATGTGAGGGGTACTTATTATGAAGAAAATAATGAGAAATAATGTAGATATTTTTTGAACTAGTTGTACAAGTATCAAAGTTTACAAAGGCACTAAACTTTTATGGTTCTGGTATGGATCATAATGTTCTCTAATGAACATTCATCTATTAAGATATAATATTTATGTATGAAAGTTTGGGGTTTATATAATTAGTATCAAAGAAAGGTTTATACTTTTTTTAAAACTAATATGAGAAACAATTAGTGAAAACCTATAAGATAATCCAATGTATATGAAAAAATTCAGGGTGTGGTAAATAAATGAGTGTGATTTCCCTAATTAAACCCATACTAGTCTGCATACTACAAGTGGATATGGTTTTGTCATAAATTCATCTAGGGGTAATAACCCTGAAAATAGTTTTTCGAGTATATCTTAACCGTATTTTTGGTTCATGGTGAATGGTCCTTTACTACGCACCTAGTTTGACACTCATGGGGGATATTCTTGGGCTAGTTCACATTATCTTCATGAACAATTAAGAAGGATTTGTATAAAAAATGACCATGGATGGCCTAGGTGCCATAATTTGAAAATAAAGTGTCATAGTTTAGATATATTATGGTTTCTTTTTTATTATTAGATTATTAGTCATTACTATTTCTTTCACTATGATTTGGTTTTTAGTTAATCTTTGGAACAATGAGAAATCATGTTAATGCTGAATGCGGAAGATTATAAAATGATTTTCCTCATGAGAATCCAAATAAAATGAAAGATGGAATGTGAAATCTTGTTATTATACCTAAACAGAAATTATATGGTTAATAATATAAAAATAAGTGATTTTTGAAAGAACCAAATAAGAGAAAAATGGAGTTTTATAAAGGTCGTAAAGGGAAGAATATTCATCTTCTTATATATTGAGAATGTGGGAAGAATCACCCAGGGAAATGTCTTAGAGGAACCAAAAGATGTTTTATGTGTGGAAAAGAAGGATGTAGAGCAATTAATTTACAAGGAATAAATAAAGAGTTCAATGGAGGTAAATAAAGTACATCCTAAGGTACATTTTCACCTCAATGCCTTATGTGTTGGTAACTTAGGACTTATCTGGGATAATTCCTTAATCCAAGTAATGAATCCTAAACCAAAGAATGGTATGCATTATTCCAATCATTGAAGTAGAATAATTTAGTGTTTATGTAATGGGATTTTATAATTATTTTGTAGAATTATTTTATTAATAGTATTCTGGTTATAATAATCCCAAAACATTTAAGGATGATTCTATAGTACTTATTCTTTATAGATTTACAAGAATATGTTGAATGGTGTCGATAAAATAGAAAAGGGATTTAATTGTAAGGAAATATTTTTGTAAATGACATTATTGAGGGACAAATAATGCTTAATATATGCCTGATGTTGAGATAATAATGTTTAGTTTAGATAAATAGTTGATAGATATTGATAAATTAAATTAGATAGTATTGTTAATGTTGAATTTTATTAGTGATTTTTGTTATAAAGTAATTTAGGATATCTTTGATGAAGTTTATTAAATTTTTGGATTTATTAAATATTTTGGATTGTCTATGATTTTTTTATGAAATAAGGATATAGTTAATTTTTTGTAAGCATATGTGTTTTCGTTGAGGTTTTATGGTGATTCGTGTTGTTTTGGGAAAATATTATCATGTTTTAAAACTATATATGATCATGGTATTCAATTGTTTCTTATGTTACATTAAGATATAATTTATGTTAGTTTGGATTTAAGTTATGTTTATTTTGGAAATTTAATGATATTTTCAAAAATTCTTGGGTTTTGAATTCGGTTACATATATTTTGGAGTATTTTTAAGGTTAAATATTTATGGAATAGTTTAAGTAGAACTTTGGGTATTATTTTCAAGGCTTTAGAGATTAATTTATTATTTCATTAAATGAAAATTTATCAATGTTGGATAACATGTGCCAATAATTTTGGTTTTGGTAAATATCTATAGATAAGAGGAATGACTTTTTATTATTTTTTTGAATATTATTATCTGTTAAAATATAATTTTAGTGCTTTAGTCATGAAAATTTTCTATTGTTCATTCATCATTTGAGTATGAAATAAAAGAGCTGGAAACTAATTTAAACACATAAATAAATAATGAAATTATGTTTATAGATTTAAGGAAATCAAGTAATTATATTTTCTTATATTCCATGGTAAAATAATTCCTCAACTCTAGGAAAAATGATCTTGAAAATTATAAATTTTTTCCTTTTAAAAGTTGTTTATGATGAATTGATGTTCTTTTTCACCCCTCACTAATTTATTATTTTTCTCATGAACATGTTCTCTATCACTATCTATTATTATTTGGGCATTGTGTTTATTCTCTATTCCCATGTTTTCACTTCCTGCTAATGTTTTACTTATCTAGGAACTTGATTATGTGTTATTTAATATAGCCTTTACTTTTCACAGTTCTCCTTGAAAATGATGTTTTATTATTCCTTTGAACTGTGTGGGTTTACAATAAATGTATTTCCAAATATTGAATCTTTGATTACCAAGATAAAAAATTACGAGGATTTAATTTATTTATGAGGGGAGAATGTGTCACCATAATATTTTATAATATATATTTCCTTTAAATAATCTCCAAGTGGTCGATAACATTCTCTACATACAACCCTGAGTTTAAATGAATCATGATATAATTACCCTTTATAACCTATTTTTCTAATTAAACGGTATGAATAGTAATAACCACATTATTAGAATTATGTATAATTGTTTGAAATAATAAAAAATTATTGATTAATACTTAATAAATCGGTACTTGATTTTCATTAACGTCATTTTATGATTCAAAAATATGTTATCTTAAAAAATTGTTTTTATTTCATTTTTAAAGAAAACTATATTTAATTTCTACCACTTTTATAAATATTATTTAAATAAATTAATTTCATTCTTTAAAAAAAGAATTTCAATTTTAGCTTAGGGTAAATTTTGATCATTTTTTCTAAAAAGATTTATTTTTTAGTGAATAGCAATTTTTTTAAAGATAATTTATTTTCAATAAAAATATAAGTATCCATAATTATAAATAATTTTATTGATTACATAGGAATCATCATTATACTTGATTTTGGAATAAGTCTATTTTTAGGCTTAAAAACACGTTTTTCAAAAAACTATTTTTATGTATGAAATGTGTTTTTATCTTAATAAATTAAATTAATATCTATTAATTAATAATTTTTATTAAATTTCTATAATATATACTCAATAATATATTTTAAAATTAATTTTTGGTTTTTTACAAGGAAATGAATGAAAGTAACTTATGTTTTATGCTTAAAAATGTATTTTTCTAAATCGAGTCTTCATTGCAGTTTACATGATTATTTATATTTTAATTATACCACTTATAGAAAATTAAAATATTAAAATAGATTTAATATTTTTAATCTGAATCATCAATATAATTTAACAGTTTCAAATTAATTTTTATCCATATTTAATTTTAAAATCAATAAAACATTGTTACCATGTTTAATGTTAAAACTCATTTGTCAAGGGGTTAAAATAGATAAGGGTATTATTGCCACATAAACCTATATAATTATTATTGTTTGAATATATTTCAATATTATATTGTACTAAAATTTAATCCTAGTCTATTTGGAACCAATTTAAAATTAAAGTGACCATACATCATCGAAATCTTTTAATAAATTCCATGGGCGTCCCTCTCCTCAGCTATAAAAGGGAACCTATACTCCTCAATTAGTCACACCATTTGAGCCTTATTGATCTTCCAAAACCAAAAAATAATCTTAAATTCAATCCCTTCATTTTATAGATTCTTTTTTCTCTTAATACCAATCCTTTTAGGATTAATGTGTATGCCAAAGTATGTATCTCAAAGAAGAGGTATAAATCTTAAACATGCTAATTCAATTTTATTTATTCTTAAACATTCTTTAAAATTTATTTATACATAAAAATGATTAATATTGCATAATAAATTTATTTTGATATTATTAGGAGTATTTAATGACCAATTACCACCTCTTATCCATCAAATATCAATTAAAATCTTCACTCATGTGTACGTATGGACTACCACGTCCACGCTGCGATACAATTCATGTTCCTTCACTATATTTTGTGGGTGTTTATAATGATGTATTTAATATTTTTTTGTTATATTTATAAAATAATTATGATTCTAATATTATAATATGTTATCTACCTTCTTACCATCAGATCTATTGGTATATAATAATACCGCTTATGCATACATATGGACTACCATCTCCATAAATCATTATAATTTTTCTATCATTTCAACATTACGTGAATATTAATAAGTATATATTTAATGAAACTGTATTATATTTATTATATAATAATTATTTATAAAAGTTAAATATGGAGTATCCATGATCAAGGTGCAATGACCATTATTTCTAAACCAAAACATACATGAAAAATAAAGTATCTAACCCCTGAAATGACGACTTTAATAGAGAATTATTAATAAATGGGTGTTGAAAAGTTATAATTGGATTATATATGATAATATAATTTTGAATATGTTTATTTTATATAATTATAATAAATCAAAATTTATTATAAATGTGGTTAGCGTGATTACAAAACTAGTCAGACATAAGTTAAGGGTTTCATCTCAATTTCTCTTCACTGGGACATGTGTTTTAATGTTATTCACCAATTTACTATTTATTTGGTTTATATGATACACAAGAATTTATTTTTTTTCATAATAAATTATTTAACTAATATTATTTATATAACCATATGATTATAAATATTCCAATGACTTCTGATTCAAAAATCATAAAATCAATAAGGGTTCTTAGTCTTAATTATTTTCATTGAGATGTGTTTGATGTTATGAACCTATTTATGTTTATGATATGTATATATTAATCCTTTTATATTTTATAACTTTTTTACTTATTAAGTATTATTATATAATTTTGCAAATTGAAATTATTTCATCTAAGAGGCATTTTTTCTAAAGTTACCAAAGTGGTAAGGGTTTATCATCTCAAATTATCTTCTTTGGGACATATGTTATATTATACACATCAATTATTTCATGATGCGTTAAAAATATTTAATTTTTATTTTTTATTATAAATATAATCATTTTAATTGCATTTAATCTTTTATTTTAATTTATTTCTTTCATATGGGTCATGAATAAAAACTTACTAAAGCGATAAGGGTTCAGTAACACAATCTCATTTTCACCGGAATTGTTTATGGTTAATTTATGATGATGATATTATATGATATACCTATATAGAGTATTATTTATTTTATTATCCTTTGGTTATTTATGGAGGATAAATATTTTCATTTAAGTTTCCTTACTTTATGTTCTCAAGACACCGAAAGTATTTTTTTAAATAAAAAATGACTTAATTTCTCTCTTTGATTAGGATTATTTTCTCTTATATCCATATTTTTTTAAAATATTTTCAATAATGTTTTTGATATTATCCAAATATTATGTAATTTCATTTTTAACTATATTTAACTTTATTTATCTTGTTTTAAAATGAATCTTCTTATCATTTTTCAAACATGGAACTTTCGCATTTTTACTAAAATGTAAAAGTATATTTTTTTTAATGTACACCATATGAATAGAATTACCCACCATCAGGAATAATATTTTCCTTAAATATTCATTTATAAGTTCCCTTGGTTCCTTTAAAAGAAATTTTTTTCCTTAATATTTTGGAAATCGTGAGATTTTAAAAAATTTATTTCATAATAAAAAGGTTATTTTCCCTAACAATTGTTCTAGTGATCTTTTAAAGTTATTTTTAATCAATAATAATATCCTTTTAAATTTCTTATTCTTTACTAGGTATATGATAGAATTATACCATATTTTTTTTGTTCTCTAGATGATTTATGTTTATGATTATGGAATGTTTATAAAATGAAATTTTTTCCATGGGTTAATATTTGATGTAATAAAAAATATAATCATGATCATGTGGCTTACACATTAATGGTTTATGATTATGTGATGGATGGTTTTGTTATAAACTAAACATAGGTGGTTATATTATAAAAAATGGATGGATGGGTCTATTTATCCCTCCAATTCATTGGGTAATGATGATAGGGTTGAGAAAATTCTAAGAGATTATAGAGTTAATAAAATCCTAAGAGATAATAGTGTTAACCAGACCTAAGTTACTCCTAATAGAATATTAGAAATGACCAGGTAGAAATTTATATTATAGTAATTTTTCCAAAATTATAATCATAGGAGTAAACCATGAATAATGAATTGATTTCATATGCTTATATAAATTACACCAAAATATGTATTATGCTTATGAAATTTTCTCATAGATCGTGATTGATTATTAGTGATTATTGACTCTTATGTACTATGAGTTTTTTATTAAGAAAATATACTTCCTGGATTGATGTATAAAGTTATTTTACTGATTGTGTATGATTATTATATGTTTTGATCGTATACTCATACCCTTATGAATATATTATGATAACTTGTGATCATTGATTGATATCTATTATATTTACACTTACTATGAATTTGAGCTCACCCTTTCTTATGATTCCTTTCCCTAGGTTATGAAGAAAGGTTTTAAGTATGATCTTACTAAGAATTTTTTTATAAATAACTTAATGGGGAATAATATATATTTTTAATATACTAGTTGTTTATGAATCCATGTTTACAAATTAACTAAACCTTTACAATTCTTGTATGGATCGTAATGTTATGTAATGAATATTCATATATTAAGATGTAATATTTATGTATGAAAGTTTGGGGTCACCATGATACTCATATTCATAACTTGGGGAATGAAAATACAAGAATGTTGAGAGCTCAAATTCTCAGTAAGGGAAAAAACTCAAAATATTTAATCAAGGGTAAGATCATAAGTATAAGAGAAAACATGATCAGGGGATAAATATCTTATTAAAATGAACCTGTAAGAATAATATTTATTTATAAGCCATTATATGAGGACATGTAATCTCAAATTAACAATGTTATACCATAGTAAAGAGTGTGAGATAATAAGCATGATATAAGGGGAATAATCATAGGAATATAGAAATATGTAATGTCAATGAAACATAGAATAATAAGAAATAATTTCACAAATATATGCATAGAAAATATTTCGAACCAAGCTACCCAAATCATGTTCATGAAAAAACATGTTAACAAAGATACCCACATAACATTCACACAAAAAACTATGAAAAAATATATCTACATTAGTTTCACATAATAAACTTTTGATAAAAGCTACATGTATTATATTCACACAATAAACTAGTGAACAAAGTTTCTTATATAATTTTCACACAAAAAATGTTTTTTTAATAGATGTTTTTATCATGTTCACACAAAAACTTGTTAATGAAGATACCCAAATCACTTTCACACAACCAACATGTAAAAAAATCATCCCACATCATGTATATGAAAACTTTCATTATCACATGTGATATAAAACCTTAAACAATGCATTAAAGGGAAACATATGACCCTACCCATCAACATATATACATATATATGTGTTCTATTTTAAATAAATCATTCAAAATATCATAAATTACCCATAGAAATAGAAATTATTTTCATAATATTTTAAAGTGGAACAAAAATATTGACCTAAAGATTGTAAAGGTTTGACACCCAAAATTTAATCACCCAAAAATAGTATTTTATAAGAACATTTAGAGGTAAATTCATGAAAAATAATTTCCATTTAAATAAATCCTTTATAGATAATTATAAAAATGGTATTGAAATCATAAAATATTTTTTTTATAAAATTCTTTTATCTTTGGCATAAGAGATGAAGTTATAGTCACTTTAAAGATTTATTTTTGAGAAGATGAAATGAAGGATTTTGAAATAATTTAATTTTAAAAATAAATTTCAATATTATAACCTTTAAAATTATATAAATAAATATCTAAAGGAAATTTTGTGTGGAAAATAAAATAATGAAACATTTATGGAAAACCTCTTTAATATAATAAATTATATTTTTTGAAATCCCACATAGTAAAAAGGGTAATAAATCCCCCTTTTAAAAAATTAAAAGGTAAATGTTAAGATAATAAGTGATATAACATAATTGGGTTTCCAAATAAATAGGAGGACTTTATAGGAAATAGAAAACATTTTTAAAGAAGTTAAATATATTACTTGGGAAGGATGAGAATTATTCTTAACAATAGTATACTTTTATGAGAAATAAATTCATCACGTGAGGATATTTGAATTAATAATTAATAATTAAATATATAGGTATATAAAATAAAATATAATATAATTTTTTATTGGGATAACCCAAGAATTTAAGTAATAGTTTCAATAAAAAATATCATAACTCAATGAAATAAGATTTGACTTGTTAATATCATTTACGACTTAAGAAAATGTTTAATAAAAAATAAATTGAAATTGAGAGAATTAAATTTAACTTAAATTATGATTAATAAATTATAATTTATGATATTATATATTCAATAGTTATTATACACACCACTTAAATAAAATCAGGTGCATAAAACATAACATGTCTCAAAGAAATTAAATTGAGATGAAACAGCCATACATAATCATTATTTTTCAAATTGAAAACCCATTAAAGGTTTAACATGATATGAATTTTTAAATCCATTAGATTTAATGAAAATGATAATAAAATAAATTCATGGAAAATATATACACCACAAAAAGCAAGAAAGTGGTATGTATTCATCATATCATAATGAAGAAAAATTAAGATGCAAAAAACCTTACAGCTTGAGTAACATTTTAATAAAAACCCATTGAAAGAGGGAGTTTATAATAAAACATAAATTAGAATTAATAAACATTAATTAATTATATTATATACACCAAAACAGACGTGGTATCATTATAAAAAATTTTAAATAAAATCGTTTGTATAAAACAAATCATGTCTCAAAGAATGGAAATTGAGATGAAGCACCCTTACAAACCAAATATTTCATGAAGTAGGTATTGTTTAAAAATGGTTTAATTTGATAGAAAATTAAATCAACAAAAAATAAATAATTATTTTAACATAATACAATCATATTGTAGAAAAAACCCATCTCATGAGAATAAAATTCCAGAAGAACAATCATAAAACAATTAAACAAATTGAGTTAACAAAAACCCTTATCTTTAATAATTCTTAGTTAAAGGTGATATAACCTTATATATAACAAAATAAGTATCTTAATAACCAATTTAGAAAAACTTTTATAAAATTCTGTTATATTCATTTAATATAAATATATTATTTAATTATATTTTATTTTCATCATCAAATTGTAATAACTTTGATTTGTTTTGTTTAATATTAGTTTTATAATAGTGGTTTCAATTATTATTTATATATTGAAAGTTCATAATGGTGAAATAATTATATGAAATTGAATAGATATTTTAGAATTATTTATAATGTATTAATTTCATTTAATTTTTATTTTGGTTTTGATTTGTGATGATAAAGTTGGTGATGATTTTATTTGAAAAAAATTACAACGAATAAAAGGGGGTGGTACAAGAATAATAAGTTAAATATTAGTATAACCTTTATATAAGGTTAAAAAATTATTTTATAATTAAATTATATTAATAATTATATTTAAGCTTCCATATTCATCCACGAACTCAATTTATAGCATTGTTCAAGTTGGTGGTTAAATCAACCTAAACAATAACAAGCTATAATCTATGGGTGAGTATCGTTAGGAAAGTGTTTATTTATGAAAAAAATATATAAATTACATAAGATTAATGAATTTATTTATATGTTTTTTAGGTGTTGGATCATGTTTTATGAGATCATATAAATAATAAATTACTATTTCAAAAATGAATACACCACTTTATTGTAGGTGGTAGTCTGCATGTACGCATGGGTGACACGTTCGTTTACATATAATTTAAAGGATGTAGGAATTTTTTATATTTTTAGAATAATAATAATGTTTTAAATATCATATATATTCATTATATACACCATTTTAACAGTTATTTTAAGGGAGAAAGGAAAAGTGGATCCCTTCGCTTATGGAGGCAATAGTCTTCATTTAACACATGCGACGTTTTTTGTTTTTTCAAACATTTAGGAGGAGGGTCGAAAATGGTTATCCCACTAATATAACAAAATTTAAGTATAATTATGAAACGTATTTAAATTTTTAACATGTTTAGACTATATTTTAAGGATTTATAGGAATAAATAAAGGAAAGTGACATAAAATGGGTAATTGATAATTTTACCTTACTCATTGGAAGCATACCACTGCAAATTGGATTAAGGCTTTGAGAGGAAAACGTTTTAGAAGAAACTAACATCTATGAAGTTTCTAAGGGTTTTGGGGAGTTATTGGGGAATATTGTTTCTGGATTTAAGAGGCTTTGGGTATGAGGAGAACTGGTGTAGTGATATCTCATTTTATAATGGAGAGGACTTTCATTTTCAAAAATCTATGGTTTTTATAAAAAATGGTATTTTTTAATATTCAATTTCAACCCAATATTTTCAAAAATAAAACTTCATATTATGATAATATTGACATTATAAAACCAAAAATGTCGTCAATTTTTTCAAATTAAAATTCTATAATTTATAATTCTGGTTTTTAAATTAAAATATGAAATATAAAAAAAAGTATTTTTTATTTAAGAATGAAATTTTTATGAGTTATTATTATTATTTAATATTATTTATTAATTTAAATAATTTCAATATATTAATAAATAAATATTAATATTTTCAAAATTTCAAATTTAATTTTATTAGTATAAACTGTACAACATTTTAAAGAATCATAATTTGAGAAATAACATACATTTTTAATATTAAATCATATTAATTATTTATCATCTAAATATAATCAAATTTAGTTCAGTAATATCTATTTATTTAATTAAGGTATTATTATTCTAATTTTTTTTAATAATATTATTAATATAATATATTGGGGATTGTTTTAGTTTATTGTTACATGTGTATCAAGCTATTGAACACATTAAATTTATATATAAAATATATATATAGTAATATATTGGGGCGTCACACCCCCCAAATAAATTATGTCATCATAATTATAATTACAACCCACTAATGAAAAATAGTTAAGGGTATGAAAAAAGATGCAATTTCTAGGTCAATATCATGGGTAAGACTATACGACTCAAATCTTCCATTATAATAGGAACATATTTATATTCTCAGCCACTTTTTCAATATGTGATTCCGTATCTATTTTAAAGTATTTTGACTTTATTGAGACATATGTTTCAAAACTTCATTTTCATGATCCAATTTCCAATCAAATACGATAACTAAAATAGTTATGATAATATCCAATAAAATCAAAATAAATTATCATGTGAATATGAAAAATAAGACTTAAGATGTATTCTTCAAAGGTGACTTCATTTCAACCTATGATACTTTTACTTCAACTATGATATAATTGGATCAAACAATATGTCCGTCAATTTTACCTATGTTATCCATGGTCATATTCATATTAGGTTATCTAACCTACCGTATATATGTTTTTAAATCCTTCATAATGGTTCAAAAATAGAATGTAAATTACCACAACATGTCACTTTGGAATCTCTAGTTATGTGTATAGTATTAGGACCAATCGTCACGTACTATATAAAGATCAATTTTCTACTTAAATAATCTTTTTAGGGTGAATTAACCTAGGTTCATCTATTCCATAACCGAATCCACTTATCAATATCCCAAAAATAATTTAATAACTAAGAAAACCACATACTTAGAAACCATACCAAAATTTCTAGATGTTAACCTATAAATAGACTCATCATTATGGTTTTCACTAAATTAATATTATCATAAGCACCAAAAATAACTAAACCAATCCTTAAAAATAACTAAAACTTTTTTTGATGCCAACTGAGGTTCCCTACATCCACACTCTTAGACATAGCTCTAGAAACACATATTTTACACATTGGATTTAATAAAAAGTTAGGTTAACTAATATAAACATATATTTTTTTAACATCATTTTCATAAGTTAAACAGTATATCTCAAAATAATCAAATGATCACAATAACTGAATATTTAGTGTCATTTAGTACTAACAACTTAAGAAACTAATTTTACAATACCCATGAAAATTTCTCTATAATTGAGCCACACAAGACTCCCTTCTAGAATTATCATAAATTTACTTATCCTCATAGCCTAAGGAATAGAAACATAAGAAAGGGGTAAGATGAAATGCTCAGTAAAGGGAAAAAAACTCAAAAACATGCCATCAAGGATTAGATAATATGTAACACCCCAAGTTTTCATAGTATGTTATTTTTTCAAAGTAATTCAATAACTTTCACTACACGCAACACCGAGTTCTAGCGCACCATGACATACCAAAAAAGTCGTTCAAAAGCGGTTATGAATAGTATTACCTGAATGTTGAACTGTATATAATCCTTATAATTTTATAATCCATATTATGAGTTTTATAGATATAATTTAAGAACAAATACATTTTTTCAGATAAAAGAAGTATTTTTTCAAAAAAATGAAATTTTACCACCTTTTAATGGAGAAGCCTTTTTAAATCCAATATTTGAAACTTTTATATATTAAATTTGACAAAATAAACTTCTTCTTTAGAATTAGGAAATAAGAATTTAGTTTCAATAATGTTTTGTTGTTTTTTTGATAACTTTCATATTTTGCTGAATAGTGAAAAATAATATATTTTAACTGAAAAAAACTTTTTAATCAAAATAATTTATATTGTTAAATTATAAATTTTAATGGTTTTTAAGTATAAATAGATTATATGTTTACCATTTAATCCAATTATGTTCATTTTAATTAATTTCACTTTGAAATTGGACATAAACAAGTGCCAACTTTTGATAGTTATTATTTCTTAAAAATACGTCTTTTGGTTTTGACAGTGGGAATTAATTTTAAATTAATAAATGAAACTTTTATGTTTTTAATTTTTTAATATAGAATTCATTTTTGGATTTGGAATATATAAATTAGCTTAGGGTGAAATTTTGGTACTTTTCTGATAACTTTCAAATTTTGATGAATAGTGAAAATTACTAAATTTTAATTAAAAACAACTTTTTTAATCGAAATAATTAATAGTGATAAATTATGAATTTGAGTGATTTTAAAGTATAATTAGATTATAATTTTACCATTTTATCCAATGTTGGTAATTGGACATAATATCATATTTAAACTGGACATAAGAAAGTGTCAATCTTTTGATAGTTATTATTTGTTAAAAACACGCTTTTTGTTTCGACAACGGGAATTAATTTTAAATTAATTTCTGCCACTTTTGTGTTTTTAATTTAGAAAAGTGGATTCCATATTTAGAATAAAAAATTCCAAATTGTGTAAATAGGAATCTTTTATTTTTAGACATTTTGAATAATTACTTCGGTAAATATTTTATTTACCATGGTTAAAGGGTAAATCCGGTAAATAAGGGTAAAAAATAATATTATAATAATACTAAATTACCCTAAAACATGTCCTAGCCCTATTGGTGGATACATTTCCGACCATGGGAATCTTTGGGATGATTTGGGGACCCCATGGACCCACTTGTAAGTGATGATTCCGCTTTATAATAATTAAGTTAAAGTAAATACAAAAATGACATAAGCATATATCTTTTAGGAAAACAATTTTTACATAGGGTTATATATGTTATATTTTAGACTATAAATATTCATTAGAAAGATAAAAAGATTTAATACATCATTGTATTTTTTTATAATTTTTAGACATCTAATAAATTAAATTATTTATGACACAATAATAATGTAATGTTTACCTCATTAATAAATGATTTAAATAAATACGACTATAAAGACTAAAATAATACCCAAATCTGTCCAATTCTTATTGTATGACTTCATTCCGATCATGAGTCATCTTATATTCAACTTGAATAAGTTTTGGACCTTTAGAAACCGAATATAATTATATAATAAAATAATATTTTCAATCTTTCCTAAAAAAACCCCTCCTCCCCCTTATAAAAGGACACCACTTCTAACCAATTCCTCACTCATCTCAAGACTTTTGTCTCATCCAAAATCTTCCCAATTAATCTCCCTACATCCCTATCCTCCTTCCAGAAGACTTACCTTATGCATAAGTCACTACAAGAGTATTTTTGGTTCAAACTAAAGGGAGTTACCCAAATCAAAGGTAACGATTTCTCTTAGCTTATTTTCTTTTATTTTACTTCTCCAACCCCTGAAATCTTATTATTATTTTCTTTTGTAACAAAACCTGTATCCTCAATATACTAGGATATTGTTATGAAATTTATTGGAACTATAATTACACACACCTCCATCTAATGGGTGAAGAACATAATGTTTCTGTGCACGGTAAGCAAATGCCTCACGAAACAATGATTGTTCAATTATCTCCTACCGCCTCTCATTGTGGCCATTATGATCGAAATATAATTAAATAGTATATTAATGGTATATATTTTATATATAATCTACTTTAATTACATTTTATATCATACCATTATTCTTTTCATGTTATATATATATATATATATATGATAATTTCATTTGAGGAAGTGCGGACTACCGCCCCCCAAAGTGATATGACTAGTTCATACCATACATGGAACGTATAAAGGATGGTGTTAATGAACATAAGTAAAATATATAAGATATTATGTTTTACAGGAATAATAATATACCTATGTATCAATTGGTTTTGATTCGTTTTAAAATGAAAAATGAAATGGAAGTAGTGTTCGTGCGTACGTACGGATTACCGTCTCCACGAACGCGATGAGATTCATTTCCCCATCATATAAATTCAAGTATAATTTTCATTTTATGATTAAAAAGATTTTTTAAGGACTTTATATCATTCTGGATATGAATAATATACAACCGACACATAATAAACACGGCTTATGTAACAAAACATATAAAAGAGAACGAGTAAGTTAACACCCGAAACGACGATAATACTAAGATATTATTAAAAAGCAATGTTAAAAGATAATATATGATATCATATTAATTTATAATATTCTTTTATAATTTAATAATAATTATTTCACAATTATACAGGAGTTTAACCTACCCTAAACCAAGGAAAAGTACAAGGTAAGGTGTTTTCATCTCACTCCTTATTCCCATGAGATTCGTGTCATATTGTCACTATTACCTTTTGTGTGGTGTATGTACTTCCCATAATCGTATTATTTGTGTAATACAATTTAATTTATGTGTATTTACATATTCATTTTATGATACATCTTTAATTGGATGTATGTTTCGTAAGTTACCAAATTGGTAATGGAATTACAAATTTCAATTTCCACTCATTCGGCATTACGCATACTTTGTTGATTATTTTACTCCAAGATTATGTGTGGAATCACTATTAATTTTCTTATGTCATAATTTCCACTCCCATTTCTGTTTATATACTTTTTATACACATAATAACTCCATTGATAAGTTCTGAAGTCATTGATAAGAACTTGATAAGAGTAATTTGAACTCAATCTCCATTTATTGAGTTAAACATCCAATTCATTGGTGTTGTTTTTAAAAGAATATGTGTGAATGTCCTCTGATTGATTTAAAATGAACATCCAATCATATTTAGTGTCTTTATATTTGTCACACATAATTATGTCGTTGATTTATCCTTAGACTAAGGATACAGTCTTTATAAGAGATTTCATCTCAATTTACATTCCATTGAGACTTATTTGTTGTTATACATCAATTCACTTTTATATGGTGTATATAATGTAGTTTTACATAGTATATTATGAATCCCTTTATTCTAATGATATTATAATTTTTTGATTACCTCAATTATTTGTATTCAAGTGTATCTCTTTTGGTTTGGAACTCTAACTAAAATATCATTTTAAAATGTTTTAAAGATTTATTATTCTAAATCATTCTCATTAATGTCCATGTTTTAAAAATGGTTTTAAGGATTTATTTATATGTAAATTAAAGTTTTAAAATTAAAAATTCTTTTTAAATGTTTCAAAGTGGTATGGTACATTTTGATTCAAAAATCTATTTTTAAACGGCTTCTTGAAAATAGTGTGACTTTTAAATGTTTTCAAGGAAAAGGGGGATATTTCTATCAAATAGTTTTGATGATTATTTTCATCTATGGAGATATCCTTCATTATTCTAGATTGAGGTTAATATATTACAATACAACCTTCTATATTGTATTGAATGAGTTATGTTTGACTATATATGTGATATTTTTATACCATTCATGGTTTCTGGAAAAAGTATTGACATTTCGTATGATAGTTTTTATATGAATGTATATGTTATGTTTAAAACTTTTCATATGAAGAATGAATTGGGATTAATAAGTGATAGGTGGAGCCCTCTATAGCTCTTAGATGCATAGGTAGGTCTCATGATACAAACTAGTTTTTTGGTACAAGGCATTGACAAAATATTATTTGTAGACTTGGCACAAGGCCTTGACTATGTGGTTATGATAGTCTGGAATTACGCATTCCATTATTATGAAAGGTGTTATTGATATTTCATGTGATTATTTGACTAGTAGAGTATCCATGTGAATAAGTAAATAGAATTATTTCATTTTATTTCTTCCATATTATGCTGAAGTTAAAGTTTAAAAGGCTTTTGTTTTAGTTATAAATTGCCTTAAATGTTTATGCTTATTTATGAAAGCATCCGCTATATTGTTATCCTTACTGCGCATCTGAGCTCACCTCTTTCTATATTTTATTTTTCCCATGAAAAGAAGAAGTAAGTTATGAGTGACTTATGGGCATAATCTAGGATGCTTGGATGTTTCTAATGGAATAAATTCATGTTTTAGTTCTTTTTAAGTTGTACAGTTGACCTTATGAATGTATCTAGTCTTTAAAAGGATACTAAACTGATCGGCCTTTTGGGTCATG
This sequence comes from Viscum album, assembly GCA_963277665.1. Lineage (NCBI taxonomy): Eukaryota > Viridiplantae > Streptophyta > Magnoliopsida > Santalales > Viscaceae > Viscum > Viscum album. Next base: position 70,127,115 of record OY728154.1, read on the forward strand.
ATTTCCTTTTATCATGCCAAAGTTATGTAATAATGTACTGACTCTGGGTAATTAGGGTCTGGGTGTTAGAGTTGGTATCATAGGAAGTTTAGTACAAACATTGGAAGCTAGATTTAGATAAACTCTGATTAGAGCACACTGACCTAAGATGGACTTTGAGGATTATTATAGAAGAACTTCCTAGAATTTTGGTATTGTAGAGATTTTTTGAGTTTTACAAGAAATACATATGTATCTGGATATGATCAGGTAGAGGCGGCTCTGGCATAGATGTACCTAGGGGTAAAACCGGAAAACACCGCTTTGATATAGACTCGAACATGAACTGGTGCAGGACAACGGGCCTTACTGCACTCTTGGTTACGACACTCCTGGGGGATATACTTAGGATAATTCTCATTTTCTTTACAAATCATTATGAAAGTTTTATTAGTATATACTTCCTCAATAAAAACATCTTTATGATTATGGATTATATCCATAAACTGTTCAATTTATCTACTGTATTTTACAATTTTGGAATTATTCATCACAATTCATAAAATGACCTAGTTTATGCTATTGTATAAAAATGGCACCCAGTAGAAGGAATGTGTACTCCAGAAATATGTATGATCCAAAGAGTAAGATGGATAATATCTTTCATGGTATTAATCCAAAATTCAGAAGGGAAATAGTCTCCCATGTATTCTCAACATATGAAGAAATAGTATCATGTGTTAATAATATTAGTAATGAATTATCCGAGTCCTATGTCTTTGAAGGGGAGTAAGAGAAGAAAGGGATGGAAGAGAGAAAGATGGATAAAGGGAAGAGGGGAAAAAAATAATTTTCCCATATGTGATAACTATGGGAAGAAACACCCTGGAACTTTCCTGAAAGGAATTGGAGTTTGTTATAAGTGTGGAGAAAAGGGAAACCATGTACATGACTACGAGGGTAAGGAAAGGGTTTCAAATGTACAATGATTCATCTGCAAGGATTTGGGACACTACGCAAACCAATGTCCAAATCATCAGAGTATTCCCCAAATGATGCTATTGGATAATAATCAAGTTATGATACTACCACGGATGAGGATGAATGATTAGAGTTCTTATGTTGTTATTAGGGAATTATGTCATTTTAGTGTTGTATCAACAATGTACTGGTTATAATAATTATGGAGTATATAAGGATTGTACTGTAGTATTATTTCATTAAGGACTTGAGATATTTTGGAACCAAGAAAAGTGACTCAATATCAAGTTACATTTTTGGAAAATATATGGTTGAGAGAAAGATAAACCATAATATGGTTCTGATACCGAGGTAGTGATTTTGGAATAATACATGATTGATTTGGATAAATTATATTAGATATTCTTGACTACCTTGAAACTGATTAATGATTTTTATATTCCATCATTATTGGAGTTTACAAAATTTTTTGATAGAAAGAGTATATCCAGTATTCTATAAGTAATAAGGGATCATGAATGTAATAAATAAGGTTTTATGGTAATTCAAGATGTTTCAGTGTTTTAAAAGAATACATGATGAAGGTGTTCACATGTTATTAAACGGTAAAAAATATCTTCATTGTGTTTACCTTCCTTATAAATTTTTTACTCTGAGTTTGGATATAAGTATTTTGGATAATTCTAGTTTGATATTATTTTTTGATTTCCATAAAAGGACAACATGGAGGTCGGGGGACAACCCGTCACGTCCGGTAAGGCCGCGAGACTTGAACCCGCAACCGAAGGGCGACAAGGGTGTATCACCTACCACTAGCCCACATGATGTCCTGGATTGAATAATTTATTCTTTTTATTAAAAACATCTACTAGATGAATTATAAATTCATTTTTTAACCCTATACGAATAGTATAAATAGAATATTATTTCTAGGTTTTATTATCCTTTAGAGTGAAAGATGAGTTTGTGGTAGAAATTAGTTAAAGGATGGAACTCTACTTGTCAAGTAAATATTTTTCTTCTTCTCTTATTCTATGAAAAAATTAATTCATATACTTTATTGAAGGGATATTAAAACAAAAAATTTGTTATCTTAATACCATATATTTTGTTTAACCGAATGTATTTTAAATCATCATAGCTTGATGAATTTAAGGCCCTCAATTTTACACATGTTTGTGATTGATGACCTCAATCACTACCTATAAATATTTACGTTTTCCTCCAAATATATGTCTCTAATTTCCACCAATGTTCTCCTAATCTAGATCATAATTTAGTGGTGACCCTTTCATTTCCCTTTTCCTCTTATTAAGACTATATTTTATTTACCTAATTTCCGATGTGGGTTTTCCCAAAGGTATTTTCTATTTTCAACCTTTTATTTTTGAAAAATAATTTCAAATTGCGAGGATGCAATTTATTGAAGGAGGGAAGAATGTAATACCCCAATATTTCATAGTACGTTATTTTTTCAAAGTAATTCAATAACTTTCACTACATGCAACACCGAGTTCTAGCGCACAATGACTTACCAAACAAGCCGTTCAAAAACGGTTATGAATAGTATTAACTGAATCTTGAATGTTATGTAATCCTTATAATTTTATAATACATATTATGAGTTTCTTATACATAATTTAAGAACAAATACATTTTTTCAGATAAAAGAATTATTTTTCAAAAACTGCAATTTTACCACCTTTTAATAGAGAAACCTTTTTAAATCCAATATTAGAAACTTTTATATATCAAATTTGACAAAATAAACTTCTTCTTTATAATCAGGACATAAGAATTTATTTTCAATAAATTTTTGGTGTTTTTCTAATAACTTTCATATTTGGGTGAATAGTGAAAAATACTATATTTTAACTAAAATCAACTTTTTTAATCAAAATAATTTATATTGTTAAATTATAAGTTTTAAAGTCTTAGAAGTATAAATAGATTATATTTTTACCATTTAATCCAATTATGGTAATTTTAAGTAATTTCACTTTGAAATTGGACAAAAACAAGTGTCAAACTTTTGATAGATATTATTTCTTAAAAATATGCCTTTTGGTTTTGACAGCGGGAATTAATTTTAAATTAATAAATTCAACTTTTTTGTTATCAATTTTGTAAAATATAATTCATTTTTGTATTTTTAATATCAAAATTATCTTATGGTGAAATTTTGGTACTTTTCTGATAACATTCATATCTTGATGAATAGTGAAAATTACAAAATTTTAATTAAAAACAACTTTTTTAATCGAAATAATTAATAGTGATAAGTTATGAATTTGAGTGATTTTAAATTATAATTATATTATAAAATTAAAAATATATTCAATGTTGGTCATTGAACATAATTTCATATTTAAAATGGACATAAGAAAGTGTCAATGTTTTGACAGTTATTATTTGTTAAAAAACACGCTTTTTGTTTCAACAACAGGAATTAATTTTACATTAACTTCTTCCACTTCTGTGTTTTGAATTTAGAAAAATTGATTCCATATTTAGAATCATGAAGTCCAAATTGAGTAAATAGGTAACTTTTATTTTTATACATTTTGAACAATTACTTTGGTAAATATTTTGTTTACCATGGTTAAAGGGTAAATCCGGTAAATAAGCGTATAAAATAATATTATAATAACATTAAATTACCCTAAAACATGTCCTAACCCTATTGTTTGATGCATTCCCGACCATGGGCATCTTTGGGTCGATTTTTGGACCCCATGGAGCCACTTTTCAGTGATAATGACCCTTTATATTAATTAAGTTAAAGTAAATACAAAAATGACATAAGCATATATCTTTTAGATAAAAAAATTTACATAGGGTTATATATGTTATCTTTTCGATTATAAATATTCATTAGAAAGATAAAAATATTTCCTACATCATGATATTTTTTTGTAAATTTTAGACATCTAATAAACTAAATTATTTATGACACAATAATGATGTAGTGTTTACCACATTAATAAATGATTTGAATAAATAAGATTATAAAGACTAAAATAATACCCAAAACCTATCCAATTCTTATTGGATGATTTTATTTCGATCATGAGTCATCTTATATTCAAATTTAATGAGTTTTGGACCTTTATAAACCGAATATCATTATATAATAAAATAATATTTTCAATCTTTCTTAAAGAGCCCCCCTTATAAAAGGACACCACTTATAACCAATTCATCACACCTCTCACGCCTTTTGGATCATCCAACCTCCTCCCAATTAATATCCCTACATACATCTACTTCTCCTATAAGACTTACCTTAGGCAGAAGGCTCTTCAAGAGTTTTTTTGGTTCAAACCAAAGGGAGTTATCCAAATTAAAGGTAACAATTTCTCTTAGCTTCTTTTCTTTTATTTTACTTATCCAACCCCTAAACTCTTCTTATTCTTTTCTTTTGTAACAAAAACAGTATCTTAAATATACTAGGATATTTTTATGAGAATTATTAGAACTACACTTACACACACCTCCATCTAATGGGTGATGAACATAATGTTTCTATAGCTGGAAACCAAACACCTCAAGAAATGATGATTGTTCAATTATCTCATACCACCTCTCATGGTGGACATTATGATGGAAATATAATTAAATATTATATTAATGATATCTATTTTATATATAATCTTCTGTAATTCCATTTTATAGCATAACATTATTCTTTTTATGTTGTATATATATACGATAATTTCATTTGAGGAAGTGCGGACTACCGCCCCCTAAAAATGATATGACTCGTTCAAACCATACATGAAACGTATAAAGGATGGTATTAGTGAACTTAAGTACAATATATAAGATAATATGTTATACTGGAATAATAATATACCTATTTATCATTTGGTTTTGATTCCTTTTAAAATGAAAAATGAAATGGAAGTAGCATTTGTGCGTACCTACGGATTACCGTCTCCACGAACGCGATGAGATTCATTTACCCAACATATCCATTAAAGTATAATTCACATTTTATGATTAAAAATAATGTTTAATGACTTGATATCATTATGTATATTAATAAGATACAACCTATCCATAAAAAACACGACTTATGTAACAAAACATATAAAAGAAAATGAGTACGTTAACACCCAAAACGACGATAATACTATGATATTATTAAAAAAGAAATGTTAAAAGATCATATATGATATCATATTAATGTATATGATTATTTTATAATTTAATAATTATTATTTCACTGTTATAAAGGAGTTTAACCTACCCTCAAACAAGGAAAAGTACAAGGTAAGGGGTTTTCATCTCACTCCTTATTCCCGTGAGATTCGTGCCATATTGCCACTATTACCTTTTGTGCGGTGTAAGTACTTCCCATAATTGTATTCTTTGTGTAATACACTTTATTTTATGTGTATTTACATATTAATTGTATGATACATCATTCATGATATGTATGTTTTGTATGTTACCAAATTGGTAAGGGAATTACAAATTTCAATTTCCACTCATTCGGCATTACGCATACTTCGTTGATTATTTTACTCCAAGATTATGTGTGGAATCACTATTAAATTTTTATGTCATAATTTCCACTCCAATTTTTATGGATATACTTTTTATACACATAATCACTCCATTGATAGGTTCTCAAGTCATTGATAAGAACTTGATAAGAGTAATTTTAACTCAATCTCCATTTATTTAGATAAACATCCAATTCATTGGTGTTGTTTTTAGAAGAATATGTGTGAATGTCCTATGATTGATTTACACTTAAAATCCAATCATATTGAGTGTATTTATATTTGTCACACATAATTATGTTGTTGATTTATCCTTAGCCTAAGGATACGGTCTTTATAAGAGATTTCATCTCAATTTACATTCCATTGAGACGTCTTTGTTGTTATACACCAATTCACGTTTATATGGTGTATACAATGTACTTTGACATAGTATATCATGAATCCCTTGATTCTCATGATATTATAATGTTTTTATTAATTTAATTATTTTTATTCAAGTGTCTCTCTTTTGGATAGGAACTCTAACTAAAATATCATTTTAAAATGTTTTAAAGATTTATTGTTCTAAATATTTCTCATTAATGTACATGTTTTAAAAATGGTTTTAAGGATTTATTTATATGGACATTAAAGTTTTAAAATTAAAAATTCCTTTTAAATGTTTCAAAGTGGTATGGGACACTTTGATTCAAAAATCTATTTTAAACGACTTCTTGACAAATAGTGTGACTTTTAAATGTTCTCAAGAAAAGGGGGGATATTTCTCTAAAATAGTTTTGATTATTATTTTCATCTATGGAGATATCCTTCATTATTCTCTATTGAGGATAATCTGTTACAATACAACCTTCCATATTGTATTGAATGAGTTATGTTTGACTATGGATGTGCTATTTTTATACCATTCATGGTTTGTGGATAAAGTATTGACATTTCGTATGATAGTTTTAATACGAATGTTTATGTTATGTTTCAAAATTTTCATATGAGGAATGCATTGGACTTAGTAAGTGACGGGTGGAGCCCACTATAGATCCTCAATGCATCTATAGGTCTCATGAGACAAACTAGTGTATTGACATAAGGCCTTGACAAAATCTTATTTGTAGTCTTGGAACAAGCCCTTGGCTATATGGTTATAATTGTATGGAATTAGGCATTCCATCATTATGAAAGTGGTTATTGATATGGAATGTGATTATTTGACTAGTAGAGTATCCATGTGAATAAGTAAATGGAATTATTTCATTTTATTTCTTCCATATTATGCTAAAGTTAATGTTTAAAAGGATTTTTTTAGTTATATATTTTCTTAAATGTTTATGATTATTTAAGAAAGTTTCTGCTATATTGTTATCTTTACTGAGCATTTGAGCTCACCCCTTTCTATGTTTTATTTTTCCCAGGATATGAAGAAGTTATTTATAACTAACTTGCGGGCATAATCTAGGATGCTTGGATGTTTCTAATGGAATAAATTCGTCTTTTATTTCTTTTCAAGTTGTAATGTTGACCTTATGAAAGTATCTAGTCTTTCCAAGGCTACTAGACTGAGCGGTATTTCTGGACATGATTTCCTTGTATCATACCAATGTTATGTAATAATACACCGACTCTGGGTAGCTGGGGTCGGGGCGTTATAGTATAAGAATATGATAAACCATGATGAAGGGAGAAATGTATTATTAAAAAGGACTAAGAGTAATAACAGTTGTTTACAACACATTATAGTAGAACATTTAATCTCAAATGAATAAACTTATAATATGTTAAAAGTGAGTGAAATAATAATCATGAGCCAAGCCAAATAATTATATTCTTATTTAAATAATGAATGTCATTGAAACATAGCATAATGAGGAATTATAATAGAAAAATATGTATATAAAACCATGTGAAGCAAGATACCTAAATCACATTCACACAAAAACATGTGAAAAATCAAATTGTATCATGTTTGCAAAAATAACCTATGAATAAAGATACATGAAACATGTTTACAGAATAAACATGTGAGCAAAGTTACATGCATCATGTTCACACAAAAACTTGTCAAAATATATACATTCATCCCATTCATAAATAAACATTTGAATAATTATATTTGCATCAATTTCACAAAATGAACATATGGAGAATTCTACATTTATCTTCTTCACATAACAAACTTTTGAATAAAGCTACCCATATCACGCCCATGTATCATTTCAATATCTCGCATGATATGAATAAGTAAACAATGAATTAGAGAAAAATATAGTACCCCACCCATAAAAATCCATACATATGTGTTTCATTTTAAATATATAATTAATAATATTATATAGTACACAAGGAAATAAAAATGGGATACATAAAATTTCCATATAGTGTCACCAAAATCAACCTCAAGAATGTAAACAGTTGATACTCAAACTTTAATCACCCAAAAATTTTATTTTATAATAACATTTATAAGTTGATTAAATAGAAATAATTTCCAATTAAATAATTTCTTTAGAGATAAATGGAAAAATAGAATTTAAATCATAAAAGAGTTTTTAGATGATCCTTTTATCTTTGGCATAAAAGAAAAATTTGTTATCACTTTGAAAAGTAAATTTTGAAAAGGTGAAGTGAATTCATTAGAAATATTTTCTATTGAAAATAATTTTACATAGTTTATCCTTGAATAATACATAAATAATATCTCATGGAAATGTGGAGTGGATTTTAAACTAAAGAAACTTTGATTAAAACCCTTTTTAATATATTAAAATATATTTATTGGAATCCCACATCATAAAAAGAGTAATAAAAAATACTTTTGAAAATATTCAAATGGAAATTCAAATATCACATGTGATAAAAAATAAATTTGTTTCTAATTATAAATATTAAAAATGGTGGAATTAGAAAACATGGATATGGATGAAAAAGATCATATCTGAGAAGGATATAAATTATTTTTAACAAAATCATACTTTTATATGAAATAAATTCTTCATGGAAGGATATTTGAATTGAAAATAATTTCTATTTATATAGAAAGATAAAATTAAATATAATAAAATTTTATGGTGTAATAACAAAATCATGGAAGAAATAATTCCATAATGAAATACCATAATTTGGATAAATATGTTTTGAGTTATCAATATCTTCAATAGATTAGGAAACATTTTAATAAAAAACACTTAAAAGAGAGAGATTGATATTGAAATTAAATTACCATGAATAAAAGATAATTCATCATATTATATATCAAATAGGTAGTATACATTCCACTTAAATTAAATCAAGTGCATAAATAGCATGTCTCAAAGAAAGTAAATTGAAAGGAAACACCCTTACATCATCAATATATTTCAAATTTAAAACCCATTAAAGGTATAACATGAGATGTATTTTTAATCCATTTGATTGAATGAAAAATTATGAAAAAATAAATACATGGAAAATATATACACCCCAAAAATGATATAGGTGGTGAGTAATCATCTTATCCAAATGGATAAAAATTAATATGTAAAACCCCTTACAAATTATAAAATGTTTTAATTGAAACCCCTGGAAAGAGAGAGATTAAAATTGATCTTCAACAACCATAAATAAAATATAATTCTGGATATTATATATATATATATATATATTCAATAATTAATATACACATCAATTAAATTAAATTGAGTGCATATAAGAAAACATGTCTCAAAGAAAGGAAATTTAGATGAAACACCCTTAGAAACGTCACATTCCATGAAGTAGTTAATGTTTGAAAAGGGGTTAATGTGATAGAAAAATAATTATCAATAAAATAAATAATATATTTAACATAATATAATAAAACTTAATACTATACCAATATTATAATAATAAAATTGAGTAAGTACAATCATAAATCAATCAATGAAAATAGATATAAAAACCCCTTATATTTAATCTCGCTTATCCGAACATGATCTAAAATCCTATATATAAAATATATATATTAATAACCTATTTTGGAACCCTATTATATATAAAATATTTAATATAATTCATTTATACTCCTTTATTACAAATATATTAGTGAATTATATTTTATTTTCATCATCAAGAGTAATTAGTTTTGATTATCTGTTTAGTACTAGTTTCATAATAGTACTGTCGTTTCTTTTTTATAGATTAAAAATCAACAATTAATAGATAATAATATTTATTGGAATAAATTTTTTATAATAATTTATAATTTTACAATTTCATTTCATAACTATTTTGGCTATGATCTATAATGATGAAGTTAGTGATGAAGATGTTTTTGAAATTTATAATGAACAAAAAGGGGTGGTATAATAATAAGAAGTTAAATATTAGTATAACCTTCATATAAACATAAAAAATATATTTAATAATTAATTTATAATAACATGAGTATTTCAATGTCTACATTCACATATCACAAGCGTTTATAAATTTTTTCTAGAATATTATTAAAATAACCTAAATAAGAACACGCTATAATCTATGGGTGAGTATGGTTAAGAAAATGATTATTTTGGAATAATTTCATTATTATAGAATCATAATGATATTATTTATATTTTTAATATTTTTAATTTAATTTTATTATATTTTTATAAATAATAAAATAATAGATGAAAAATAAATTACACCGCTTTCATGGAGGTGGTAGTTGGAACATACTCACTAATGACTCGTCAGTTGGCATAGAGCATAAAGAAGTTAGGATTTGGTTTATATTTTAAAAAATTTAAATTTTTAAAATGATGGTATTTATTCATTAAATATACCCTTTAAATAATCCTTGTAAAGTGGTTAAAAAAATGGATCATATCACTTATGGTGGCTATAGTATACATGTAACAAAAGCAACATTTTCATTTTTTGGATGGTTGAGAGGAGGGAAAATATGATTATCTCATTAAATACATAAAATTTAAGTATAATTTTTATACTAATGTTATTATTTACACATGTGTATATTATATTTGGAGTATATATAATAATAAATTATGAAAATAAAGATAAAATTAGTAATTGAGACTTTTACCTTACTCCTTAGAAGAGAACCTTTGTGTGTTGGATGAAGGACTTGAGAGACGGTATTTTGGGAAGAATGTAAACTTATAGAAAGTGTATAAGAGTATTGGAGAATTATTTGGGTAGAGTTTGGATGAATATAAAAGGATTTTTGTGTGAGGATAAGTGGGGTTCTAATTGATTCTTTTATAAGGGAGTGGAGTGGTGTTTTTGTATACATAAAAGGTAAATTCACTACTCAAAGATAAAGGTGATCCAATAAATTATAATAATAAAATTAGATAATAGGAAAGGTAAATAAATCCTTTAAAATAAGTTTTTATGCAATATTTTAGAATATTTTTCAGTCTTTTACTCTTATATTGTTCACCTTTATTATGTATGGTTTTTACTGTGGTGGTTAAGTTTTACCTAAGTAATTTACTTTCATTGCATACAATTGAAGTAATACATATTAAATAATTTATAGATAATTATTAAAAAATATTAAATCTATTTTTCAAATATAATTCCTATGTGTGATGAAAATTAATTTTAATATTTTCACACATAACATGTAAAACCTATTTTTAGAAACAGTATATTTTTATCCTTAAAGATTTTGATTATGATAAATTTATCAATTTTGTTTATTTAGATGAAATTAACTGATTTATTATTAAACAAATAAGATTTATGTTTTTTTTCAATGTAATCCAAGATAGAATTCTACCTCGTGAAAACATAATTAAAACAAATAGACAAAAAATAATTTTTATTAAAATAAATATTACATTAGTTTTAAAATTTTAAACATGAGTTTTCTAAATTAAACATAATATTGATTTAAATTATTAATTTTATTTCATCAATATATTTTTTATCATGAAATTTTTTTATATGTTTTAATTCGAAACTTGTTCTACAGTAATGTGATAAATCATCGGTATTTATAAAAAATGGTATTTTGTAGTATTCACTTAAAAACCTATATTTTCATAGAAATATAAATAATTAATATTAATTCTATATTGAAATGATCAAAATTTTAAATAATTTTTTTCAAATTAAAATTCTATAATTTATAAAAAAATAAATGGAAATAAAAAATATATAGAAAAACTAATTTATTGAAAAATGATGTTTTAGGTGTTATTGGTACTATTTTATATCAAATTATATTTTAAATAATGATAATATTTAATTTCATAAATAATAATATTTTAAATGTAGTGAATTTAATTTATTCGGATAAATATACAACACTTTAAAAAATAAAAATTTGGGAATGAAAATTCCCTTTTAATATTAAATCATATCAATTATTTATCCTCTAAATTTAAGCAATTTTAGTTGCGTAATAAATTTTTATTTATTATATGTTTTATTCTTTTGATAATTTTATTAATAATATTCATCCAATATGTCACAACTTTTTTTAGTTTCATTGTATGCGGAGAAAGATATTAAACACATTATATTTATTTAAAGGACTTAGATATAGTAAAATCTTGGGTTGTCGCATTATTAATGAATATCAATATAAAACTAAAAATACCTAACAATGGAAAGATAATTTTTTCTACAATAATTTATAGTAGTTGGAAATTTTATGTCTATAATGGTGTTTTAGTCTCTCTTTGTCTATGATAATTTGTATGATGAAAAACTCACTATAAAGTTATAGATAAATACACAATTTGAAAATAAAACTACACCGTAAAGCTACTAGAGTTAATTCAGAAAGACCACGTGAACTATTATAAAGGAGAAACTAAGAGGTAATTTCATATACATCATGAGATACCTTTAATATATTTTAGTAATACTATGTGAAGATATAAATACACTTGGTAAAAGATATAAGATCCTCTAGGTGAGCTTGTTAGAGTGTATCATAACCAAGTATTCGTGATCATTAATATATAGAGTAAAGGTAATCTCAAAATAGTATTACCTTAAACATCAATTTTCTGATGGTAGTAAAAGGATATCGATGAAATATATTATATGTTTTAAAAATCATCCATTATTTCATCAAAGACACATTTCACAAATAACAGTATAATAATTAACCACGTTCCAACTATGTTTACTAATGGATAACATATTAGTTGAAATATAATAAACCATATATAAGTTAAATCTTCTAGTGTTTTGGTGAGAGTCATTTTTAAATGATTTCTTTATCTCCAAACAAACATCAATGAAATTTTAAGTACCTCTCTGTTAATAATACTATCATGACATAGGAGAATAATAGCCCAAAGATAAAAAGATAATTATCAAGGGAGATTATATTTCTACGAGATGGAAGCACATTTATTTGAGTAGTGGGAGAAGGTTATAATTTGAGGAAGCATATACTCCTAACGCACATGAGTTTTCATTGGAACAAAAACTCCATTAGGCTTGCTGGGAGAAGTTTTTATGGAGTCATATACTACATAGTAAGGTAGAAAAAATGTGTTTTTTATATTCATCATAGTGGGTATTATATATATATATATATATTATTTATAAGAATAATGAATCCTAAAAGGAATTAGTAAATGGAAACATGATAATATTGATAATTATGTATGAATTCAGTAATAGATTCCATATACCAAAATCCAAGGTTATTGTATTCTATATGTTTCTATACTTGATACTATTAGTGAGTATTCGAGAAAAATTGTACATGGATGGTAGAAGTCTTTACTAATAAAGTATGATTGATTTTTGAAAGGCTCAATCAATATCTAGTCATAGTCAATGAAAAAACCTTTATATCAATCACCATGATAAAATCCATTTCAGTTATAGTTATCATAACCATCTTCTATGGTCATTATATTGGGAAGTTTGATGTCAAGGAAAGTTTACCCAAATGGATAACCTGAGGAACCTGTTTATATGAGATATTTAGAAGGGTTGGTGAAATCAATGAATTCCAATAAGATATGGAAATTGAACATATCCATTTATGGATAGTAACTATCAGAGTGATCATAGAATATTTTTTTTCAATGAAGGTTCATAATGTGTCTATAAGAGGTTAGTAAGAGTGTGGCTGCTTTTCAACAAATATATGATGATAACATATAGAAAATAGGGTTTTTATCATAATATATTTCTAGGATTGAGGGATGAATTTGTCCAATAATGAATTAAATATATCAATTAGTGTTTTATGGAACAATATCTATAGATATATATTTATGAGTTGTTAAATTTATTTGTAGTACATATATTGACTATTTCTTGAAAAATAAAAAATGGAACAATTTGATTATGAATTATTTCCTAAGTCACATAGTATGAAATATATCTAGGTTAATTTTCATAGGAATAGAAAGAGATAACTTTGATGAAAGGAATTCAATATTCTTAAGCATTTAGAGTATATCTCATATAACAAGATATGTACTGAATGACTGATTTACTTATACGTGTTTCATGGAGTGAAAATATCAAATGTAACTAGGGGAACTATATATACATATATTTAGAACTATATTATGGTACTTGATAAAATATAATTGGATTATTTCTCCAAAAAGAAAAAAATGGGAATAATCGCATTCAAGAGGATATAACACTAGTTTTCCATCAAATCATTATGATCTTTAATAATAGTTATACAAGGGTAATATACAATAAAAACTTATCGCAAATTTTTTTTCAATATCTATAATAACTGAGTGTACTAAGACTTTTGATGCAGCTTAAGAAGAATTTTAGAAATGACTTGTTACTATTTTGGTTATACCAAAATAATAATTATTATTATTTATACGATAAACATTATCTGTGGTATTATCTAAGATTTTAATTTTATGAGAAGGAGAAAAAAGTTAAATAATCAAGCTTATCACCACATAGAATATTTTCAAAGAGGTATAAAGCCACAATAAGAAGAAAAACCTCAAGAATATGGTAGAACCATTGACTAAATCCCTATCCCAATGGAAGTATGGATATCATGTGAGATCTATAGGACTAAAAGTCGTTAGCAGTTGCATATAGTGTAAGTTGGATTTTGTTGTAGTTGGTTCCATATAAATAGATATTGGGTACTTTATATTTCATATATATTAAAAGTATTAAATATTAATGAATGTCTTATCACATATTGAATGTTCTACTAAATAATATTAATGTGATAATGTACTTGGAATATTTTTCACATCGAAAGGTCATAAAATTTCTCTACTATGATGGGAACATTGGATTTCCATAAGAATATTCTAAAACTTATAATTTATGTGGAATAATAATGTTATTTAATAGGACATAGATCATGAAAACTAGCAAGTTATTGAATCTCAAAAGTGGATGAGGCTTCAACTCATGAAGTCCACACTTTATGATCTTTAAGTTGAAAGATTTTAAGCATAAACAAGCAAGTTGTGATTCCATATGTTTTTCTGTAATTGGATATTTGTATCTACGGACATGTGTATTGGTCTTTATAATTAAGATTATAATAATTCATATCATGAGTCATATAATTTTATGTATTGATAAAATCCATGACACTCTATATTCACTATGAATTACGGCGAGTTGGATGTGTCATGAGTGAAATGTAATTAACGAATAAGTTAATAAAGGACTTTTTTCTTCCAAGACCAAAATATGGTATCATTATCCATGGATTATAATGAAGCTTTCGAACTAAATTTCATATCCATGGTGATTGATGAGTTCATTTTAGGAAGTTTAATAAAGCCATATCGAGCTTATAGGTTGATAAAACATTTTTGGAACCTATTTGATGATATCGTGAGACCAAAAGATTATATTACATGGTGAGTGTTCATATGTTCTTTTTTTAGTTATGACATTAAATTATTTCTTTATTGGTGGATTTATGTGTTTCTAAAAAGTAAAATTTGTATTTAGGTATGCCTGCCTGATGAAAGTAACAAATAGGCTTAGAGGGTCACAAAATGTTCCCATTGATCTCAGATAAATTCTAGTTAAATTTAACAATTAGGATAAGTATTATTCTCATGACTGAGGAATAATATTTATTTAAGATTCATTGAATATAAATATTTAATCACCAAATTTTTATGTGAGTTGAATATGAAATAAATATTTATTCATATGATTGTATAATAGTATATTTATTTATCATTTTTATTTATTCACAAGGTAATAAATATTATTTATTATAAAATAAATATTTATTTAGTTATGTGAATATTAAAATATATATTTTTCATAAGACCATTAATATAACAGTTATTTATTTATTTATCAAATTAATAATATTTATTATTCAAGGCTTAGTAAATTTCTAGGAAGGTGGATGAGAATAATTAATGTCCCAAAAAAAGAAGTGATATAATAATAAATATCATTTAAATAAATTATAAATTATTTATTTTAAAAAATTATATTTAGTTTACGAAAGTCAGAACATGAAATTATATATTATTATTAGCATGGATAATATATTAGGTTCATTATTTAATTAAGGACCTTTTTTCATTATTAATATGAAACCCCTAGCTCAATATATACACACTTATATCATTTTAGGGAAGTGTGAGATCAGCACAAGAGGGGTTGTACCTTGGATCATATTATAATAGTGACAATATAACTTTAAAAAAATTGATAATAAATATCTTCTTCAAAGAAATAATCTTAAGACCAAGGTATTTATTATTGTTAAATTAATTAAAAATTTAACCTAAAAATATCCTCTTTTTTATTCTAGGATTATTTTCACCTAGTTTCTTTAGTAATATTCATTAGATAGTTTATTTGGTTATATTAATTATTCATAATGATTATCCATAATGTTCTTATGTATTATCCATTAAATATAATGAGAAATTATCAATGGGCATGGGCATGACTATCTTTTATTTTATTGAAAACCATTAACTCTTGATGCACCCAATATTTCCTTCCCTGATGTGACCAAATATCATCATGGATTTCATCAAAACATATAAGTGACTGAAAATATTAATTGATAAAATCTCATGTCTAAGGATCCTTGAACACATCCACAGATAAGAATATCCAATGACATATACAACAAGTGTAATTCTTATATTAAGGTCTATTTACATGACCTCATCTCTTATATATTACCAAGTAAAATGTTCATGAGAAGAAGTATCAATATCATATAATCCTCTGGTACCTGATATCATGTATCATATATATCACAAACCAAATTTGGTCCACCTCTGAACTGGGAACCCAAACTAACCCGTGACATGCCAAAGGTACATTCCCAATTTCCCTAGGTTTGCAACTAGTGAGAGGGGATCAAATAATAGATCATGTGAATTACTTATCCTAATAAATAATAATTTAAATGAAGCTTCTTATGTAAATTATATCATGACCACTTCATACATCAGTGATCCACATGTTGCATCAAATAAGAAGATACAAATAGATAAAAATAAAAAGGGAATAACCATAATAAATTAAAAACACCAAATAAAAATAGACACCTACAGTATAATAAATATGATGTCCAGAATATAAGACATTGACATGGCTGATACATCCATGATACAAAACAAAACCAAAATACCTGACACAATTCCAATGTGACCTCTCTGTCATTATCTATCCATAAAACCATCTCTCTCCTATATCAATCATAAACTAAAACTTGAACATAAAAAACTTCTTAAGTCTACCAACACCAAGTGGGACAAGTAAGGTTGGAGAATAAAACAAATCAGTTGGTAAGAACCACAGAGTCCATGAATTCAATTTCTAAAAAATCCCACATATCCCTATTTAAAAAATATATAAAGAATATAAGTTTTGGTATTTGAAATAAAAATAATTATAATCATTCCCAGAAATAGGTCTTTAAAACTCAAAACATGTTTTAAAGAAACATTTAAACAATTATTTTTAATTTAAAGCACACATTTAAAAATTATACATTAAACCACATCTATAACCATATACAAAAGAACTAAAAAATAACTCATGGGATAAATTATCTAAATAAATGAATGGAACCAAAAAAGTGTTAATAGAAACACGGATAATATCAAATTCTAGAATAATAATGATATGATATGATATATCATAAAAGAGAAGAAACAAACTAAGTACAATATACAAGAAAATGTAAAATATAGGTAATCATCTGAAATTCATAAACATCCTATGATGAGAACCTTGACATACTTGGGTTGGAACCATCTATCGACCTATCGATGTATTTCTAATTCTATAGGAAATCAGTTACTCTAACTTAGCCTCACCAATGGAACTTCTATATGGCCTCTAATACCATAGGGTTCTCGAATATCTAACAATGACTAGAGAGTAACCAACTATCTATCCCTCACTAATACTTCTTGGATCCCTATAATGATAGTAATGGGAGGTGAGTTAGCCTTTTCATATAACATATCAATCAAGAATCAATAAAATCCAAATACATCTACTCAACCCACCTCCCTACACCCATCCATGTCAAACAATTATTTAAAGGAAATAATTATATATCAATATAACTAGAAGAGAGGGGATTCCAAGGATGGTTCACACATTTTTTATAATCTATTCAAATGTATCAATATGGATTTATCATTTTATATTAGTAATAATTTTATGAGAAACAGTACCCTTTTCAATGCCTTCCAAAAGATCAAACTGGTTGTCAAACTACTGTCTAAAAGTTCCAAAGTGACCTCTAATTCATCCTTTAGATTAAACACCTTATAAAATTATTTTGGAAGGAATTTTGGAAACCATGAAACAATTTCGAAAACACAATGTTCATAAAATTAATCCTATGAAATCTATTTCTATATATAATACACACACATGTGTGTATATATATATATATTTATACATTCACATACATACATATATATATATAAATGTATATATTAATATATGTATAAATCCATATGAATATATATATATTTATGAACATTCATAGGTAATTATAAGGAAACATACAGGGATATACAATTCAAGTCACTCATCAAAGTATAAGAACCTCTATGTAAGATCATTAAAGCCTCAAAGTTGCAATTACCCAAACAAAACACAATTCAACATCAAGATCAAACTCTAAAAATATATTAAAGACCAATCATGATTTGAAGTAGATAATTCATTTGATAACTTCCAATCAGGAATTTTAGTAAAGATCTAGCATACATGTACTTTTAACAAGAAAATATAATAATTGAAAACCTCATAAATTCCTTTTTAATAAAACATGTAGCACATCATACTTTCAAAACCAATTTATATTTTCTTAAACATGAATAATTCAATAAAAACAAATTTATAAAACTCTAGTCATTTCATGGCTTTCTATAGAAATGAAAATAATAAAGACACGTACCTCAACCATGTGTAAATGTGATGAAAACCTTGATTACAAAAAAAAACGAGACCCAACAAACCAATTGTGCACCTTAACATAAAAAAACAATACATTAGATAAAATATATTCCATAAGGTTAATCCAAGAAAAAACCCTGACAAGGGAAGTAGATTAAAAAAGAGTAAGAAGGTAATGTTAGATTACCTTAATAATATCACTAAGAAATCAACGAAAAAATCCAAAAAATTGAGGAGTAAATGAGGGACACGCCTGTAACTCCTCTAGTGTGTGTTGATCGAATAGAGAGAAGGAAACTCCAAATGGGTCTGAAAATATGAATGGTGTAATATGGTATTTTACATTTTTAAACACCTAGATAGGTCTCATGGTTTGGCCACACGATTTAACAAATTATTAAATATCTATGCACCCCTCACATGACACATCTGGAAGGCATCATAGTTTGACCGCATATTTAGGAAATTGTAATTCAACTATGAAAAACATGTCTGTTAAAAAATTTATTCCCTTCACATGGTTGCTCCTAAAAATTTGAAATATTTTCCCTTGAAAATAATCACATGAAGGTAAGTTTCATGGTTTCCTCTAGGACTCGTATGGGTCCCCATAGACTTCACACTACTCTGCAAGATAAAATATGAAAGGTCAGAATAAACTGAAAATCCCTTCTTCATATGGGTGACACATGGTTTATACTAAACTGTACTAAAAAACCCATGCACTAGAGGGACTCAAAATTTTGGTTAATTTACATGATATGTAAAAACAATTGGTAACCATGACATTACCATAAAACAAAAGGAATTTTCTAAAAAATTAAAGTCTCAATATTAAACATAAATTTTGACCCCATAATAAAAGGAAAGATTAAAAATTATTAAATAAAAATTATAATAAGAAAATCAAAGTCCAGGGTGTGATAATTCCCTCCACCAAAATATTCTATTCCTATATAAAATCATTTAATTCCAATGGATAAAATTAATAAGAACTCTTAACATAGAAATAAGGAATTCCCCCACATGATAACATCCAAACTGATCCAAAATCAACCAGAACTATCATACATTGAAAGAATATTATCTATCAAAGTCATGCGCAAAACATAAAGGAGAGGAACTAGAATTATGGAAATCATAATGCATCTGTCCCCCATTTATGTATTCAATAAGGATGGTGGTCAATGAGATAAATATATTGAGAAAGCCACTACCAAACACGATATAAGCTTCAAACAAAATGACAGAAATTGATCACTCTATTAAAAACAGTTGTAATTACACAAGTCACCTACCTCTCCAATCAATCATGATATAGAATCAAAAATAAAATACAAGCCATAGATCAAAAATAATAATGGTAATAGAAAAAATTATAAAAATATAAAAAAAATAATTCCTATGATTCCTCAGGAACTTTCTAAGAGGCGTACTCTAAATTAAGAAGGAAAATCAAAAGGCTAAATCAATATAAATACTAACTCAAATTTCACCCAACCAAAAAAAACTCAACTCAAAACATTAATACAATAGGGTAAATTAAAATCACAGTATAAATAATAATAAAAAAATCAAATAGTATCTTTTTTAAAACCACTTCAAAATTACACATTTTAATTTTAAATCCATTAAATCTCACTTAGAAATATTTTTTAAATTTCACAAGTTACTTCATAAAATTATTTAATCAATTTTTAAACATAAAATCCATTTTAATTAATTATAAAAAAATATTCCCAAATTTCAAGTTTTACTTTAAAATCAATTTTCACTCTAAAACACCTTTATACGTTTTTTCTAAATCTGAAATAATTTTATTATTTGAAACCAAAAGATTCTTTTCCAAAAACAAACCAAAACCCAATGAGAAACATTACATGACACAAAAATTTATATAAGTGGGACTATTGGTTGTGTATAACTTTCCCACATGGTTTAGCATACCATGTTCCAATCATGAAATCGTCTTTAGAATTCATGTCAAAGGATTCACTCGACTTCCACATGGTTTGTTATAACTTTCCAGATCATAGAGGGAAACCTATTCAATTACTATTATCATCACTTAAAAAACTTAAATCCCATAAAATAACTAAAATACCATCAATATGAACAAAAATATGGCCTAAATCAATTAAAAAACTCATAATTCAAAACATCCAATCTAAAATTCCATGGAAACATGGGGAAAAAATGAGCAAGAGCCAGCTATAATATTCTTGATACTACCTCTGAAATTATGATAACAATATCTCTAATTTAAAAGTACATCAAAAACAATAAAAGGAAATCTAAAACTCAGGCCCTCTTAAAAACATTATATTTGATATCATTTTGTTCAGCCATCTCTAGTCACCCCTATATCGGACTCCTAAACTGGCTTGTGGCATTACTGAGGCACATTACCGATCACCTGGGGTAGAAAAATAGTGTCAAATAATCAAATCAGAGAACTTTATAATAAATTTAAAAACAAATAAAATGATCTGCACATATTTCACCTGGAATCTTAGAATAAACAATCTGTTCATCAAAGATCCACACACAACATCAAATGATTAGATACAAAATAGGGTAAAACAAAAAAAGAAATAACCATAATAAATAAAAAACTCAAAATAAAAATATAAATAAAAAGTTAAAAAAATAATGTTTCAATAATAAGAGAGTAAAATATATCTGATACACCCAAGATAAAAAAACCAAAATACTTTCCACAATCTTTGTGCAACCTTCGGATCACCATTTATCAATAAAAATTGACCACTCCTAAAGAGATCAAGAACCAAAAACAAAACATTAAAAATAGAAGTCATAAAATTTTGATTTTAAAAAGTAGGGTTTGAGAATAAAATATCATTAGAGTCAATGAATTTCCATTCAAAAAATAACTCACACATGGTAGTTTTGAGAAATATAGGTATAACATGTGTTTTGATATTTTAAATGAAAAATTATAATATTTCCCAAAAACTGGTCATTAAAAATAAAACCATGTTATAAGAAATATTTAAAACTTTCTTTTTTAATTTAAATATCACCTTAGAGAATATTTTGTCAAAGAAACCCTTATAATCATATAAGAAAGAAATAGGAAAATTACCAATGGGAAACATCAACTAGATAAATGAATAGAACCAATAAAGCAGTAATAAACATATAGAATAGGACAAATACTATAGTAATAATGAATTTGTAAGACATATAATTAAAGAAAAGAAATAAAATAAGTATAGTATATAGGTAACAGTAAAATATAGGTAATCATGGGAAATTCCTAAATATCTCACTAGGTGACCTTAGACATACACTACTTAGAACCATCCATCAACATATTTATGCAATCTTAAGTCTATAACCAACCGGTTTCTCTAATCGATCCTCACTAGTTGAACTCCACAGTAGACTGTGAAAAAATAGTATATTTATTCCATCTAAGTGGGACTAGATAATAACCACATCTCAATCACTAACTAATACACCTAGGGTAAATATGAATATAGAAATGGGAGGTTAGGTACGTGATTCATACAACATATAAATAAAGAATCAACATAGAACAAACACACCTAATCATCCCACCTCCTTGCACAAATATATTTGAAACACTTATTTACAAGAAACAATTTCTATAAAATCCATTCCAAAGTAACAATTGAGACTTATAATTTGAAATTAGTAATCATTTTATATAAATAAATTAATTCATTCAATTAAATTCAAAATAAAAAATTGAATCTCAAACAATGTTCTTGAAGTGACAAACAATCCTCTAATTCTATCATTAGAAAACACACCTTTGAAACCACATTTGGAAATCATTTTTTAAAACAAGAGACAATTTTGAAAACTCGAAATTTATAGAATGCATCCTTTGAAATACACACACACAGACACATATATATATATACATGAACATATATATATATATATATATATATATATATATTTATATCCAAATGAATATATATATATATGATCATTAATATATAATACCATGGAAACAAACAAGGAGATACAATTTAAGCCACTCATCAAAGCATAAAAACCTCCAAGTAACACCACTAAAGTATCAAAACCAAAAATTTCCCAGAATATCATTATTCAGTTTCAATAACTAACTTCCATAAAATATTAGAGAGAAATCATCATTTAAAGTACCAAATTACTTTGAAAATATACTCTTTGTAATTTTAGCAAACACAGACCATATATTTATTTTTAACAGGAAAATATATTCATTAAAACCATAAGAAATTATTTTTTAATAAAAAAATTTAGGACATCATACTTTTAAAACCAATTTATAGTCTTAATAAGATGATAAATTCAATAAAATGAAACTTATAAAACTCTATGTATCTCACAGTGTTATATATAATGTAAAATAACTAAAACACTTACCTTAACCTTGTGTGTATGTGTAGAAACCATCAATTATGAATATAACAATACCCAATGAACCAACCACACACCCTAATATTAAAGGAAAAAATCCATTAAGACCAAGTATTAACATATTATTTGACTAATAATCACCCAAGTTAAGGAAATAATATAAAATAATATGAATAAAATAAGAGAAGGGGAGAAAATATTCAAACCTCAAAAAGAACACCAAGAAATCGAAGGAGAATTTCAAAAAAATGGAGAATGAAAAATAGGTCATGCCCTGGAATCCTGGGGTGTACCTTAGTCAAATTCAAAGAATTAAGATCCATTAGGGTCTTAAAATTCTATGGGTAAAAGAATAAATTTCACATTTTTAAACACTCTGATAGGTCGTATGGTTTGGATTCCCAATTTACCAAACTGTGTGCCAATCATGTGCCCCTAAATGGAAACATCTTAAAGGTACATGGTTTGGATACACAAATTTGAAAAATATTCAAAAACTATGACAAATGTTTCTATAATAAAATTTAGTTCCCTTACATGGTTTTCAATGGTTCTTCATAACCATGTGTAATCCATGTTCCTAAAAACTCTTTCAAACATGTAATTTTCTTAGTTACCCCAAAGGCTCACATGGTTTTCCACAAACCATGTGATACCTGTGTGTGATAAACCATGAAAGAATCAAATGAACGAGAATCTCATTCTATGAAAGATGTCTATATAGTTTTTAGTAAATAATATGTAGTAAACCATACACTCAAGAGACTCTACATAACATCCATCTGCACAGTTTTCCAAACCATGTGATAATTGTACAAAGCCCATGTATCAGAAGTAAATTTAAAAAAACCAATCACTAAATCCCAACACATAAAATTTGAACCTAAAATTTAAAGGAAAGATTAATTTTTTTAAAAAAATTATAATGAAATAAAATTTCTATGTGTAGAAATATGTGTCCCATCAGACATGTGTCATCCACCAATAAAACAAGTTTTCAAAAAAAATAAACATAAAACAATAAGGCTCTAATCATACTCGGGAACTGATTTGAACTTTTCTTGTGATAAATACTCTTAGGAAATAATCATGTTAATGATATGAACACGAACACCAACCATGTGATAAGATATTTTTTAATATTCAAGACCATGGATATTCAGGTAATTGAAAGTATAATGTAGTTTCTTCTAGGTACCAACTCCAATGTATTATATATATTAATAATTAATTTTAGAACCATATTTATATTTATTTAATTTAATAATAATCAATTATATTAATTTATTACCTATTTATTAGATAATCATATAGATTATTAGATGTTAGTAGTTCCAATATTTCCATGATTTTGTTTTGTATGGAGGTCTCAATCATCATTTTTTATTTATAATTTAATCACATAAAGAAATAATAAAAAATATAAGCATAATGTTGAAGTCATTTTCTAAGTTCCATGCACATTCCATAAAATTTCTAGGTATGGTTCGTGATGAAGAAATATATAAGATTCTTATTTTGGGTAACATTACCAACAATAATTAGTTTCTTAATAAGAATTATTAATTTATGAAAAACCATTTAAAAAAACTAAAAATAACTTTAATTCATGTTACTTGCTATAAATATTCAGTATTTATGTTTTGAACCATCTATAATTATAATCAATAAAATAGAGTTTCACTATTCATATAGGTTGTTAAAGAAACTAAAACACGAACAATGCTACAAAGAAAGAATGATTTTGAACCCATAAATACTTTATTATTATAACATTATCAAATAAGTATGTTGATGGTTATATAATATTATTAAAGTAATCAATCGAAATTAAAAAGTGGTAGAGGAAGAATATAGAAGATACCAGTAGCAGAAATGTGGGTGATCATAAAGAAGACACAAAGAGAGAGAATAAAATAAACATATAGCTATGAAAACATCATAAAGGTATATAAAAGTACATTAGTGGAAAACATATTTAACGTCAATTTATTTACCTTATAATGTCATTTATAAAGTGACTTTATTATATTAAATTTTTTGAAGTGGCACTTTCCACATTGGTTTTCGTAAACTAGAATTGAAAAACCTTCAAAGGATGAAATATATAGGGATTTAAATGTAATATTTAACAAAAAAACAAATATTGAAAGACTTCCATAAAAAATATTTATGTTATTTTATATAAAACCAGTGTAAGGTCTCATATTAAATCTTTTAACATTTGTTTCTGGTAAAACCAGTGTTGAAAGCTATCCAGGATCCATTCGATGCAGGTTTTATAAAAAGATGACATAGAAAGTTGATTTTTTTAAAAAAAATATTGAATAAATTTATCCCACACTTGAAAACTAAAATTCAGAACCAACAGAAAAAAATAGACAATTGTAGATGTTTTATAACAATATTTAAAAAATATACAAATAAATGAAAATAAAACTCCAAAACAGTAAAACATAGAAAATATTCTAAAAATATATTTTTATGGAGTTTCAAGTCATTTTATGTATATGAAGAAATATCAATAAAAACCTAAAAAATAAAGTGTTATGAATTTAAAAAATAGCATATATTTCATAATTATGAGTGTTATAATGAAACTAACCTTTTCAAAATCTGTTGTTGTTTTAGTCATGGTTCTCTCCAAAATGAATCATAAAATATAATATCCCCATTTAACAACCCCATATTGATAAATAAAATGATTTTATGAACTATTATTTAAAAAAAACACTAGATATGTTATAAAAAAACATGTATTCACTGATATAATATTCTTACACCTGAACATTCACACTCAATTTTTCCTAGTTTCATTGTTTAATAGTGAACCCCATTGATCTTAATTCAATATCAATTGTGATTTCAAATATTAATCATCAAAACTGATGTAAAATAAAAAAATTAAGATTAAATCGCTAAAATAATAGAATAAAACTTACTTCTTTAAAAACTGGATAAATCTTATTCTAACATCTCCCAATAAATACCATAACCAAAATTCTCTAGATTATTTTGGAAAAAATAATCATGACATCCAATATCCACTAAAATATAAAATATTAAACATTTATAATATTATAATTAATTTGGGTTCATAATTATATATTTTTTCTTGCTAGTTAAAGAATAGAAAAAAATAATATATATTCTGTTTGTTTCATAATTCTTCATATAAATATTTAATTGTGGATTTTTTGTTCATGTATTTCACCTCTATTAAAATTTATTCTTGTTTGAAAAAACCATAAAAATAAATACAATCATATTTCATGCAGATAGTGTAGTGATATCTGATTAGAAAATTAATTAATTAACTCAATATAATATATGTTTCCTTAATGACAATAAACTAAAAATTAAAATTTACATACATAGAAAACAACAACGACATAGGTACACTGAACTGATCAACATTTTTAAAATTCATGATGTTGTTTTTAAAAATATTTAATGTATAATCTATTCCAAATATATCTGTAAATATTTTCAAATTAAAATAATTATTTAATATAGAAAAAACACGTGACAACTTAGTTACCAAATATTCTTCTTAAAGAGTATTTGAAGGTGCTGAAACCATAAATTTTATTTTCTTTTATAGTTATTCCTTCGATTTCATATAATCCTATATATGTTATGTGTACAAAAATATTACAAGTAATTCTGAAATTAATGATTAAAAAAAATGCATACCTCATATGTCACCTGATGAAAAAGATTATTTATCCATGGTAAAAAATGTTTAATACTTTATCCAACTATGGACACCTTGTTATTAGGATGTGGCACTCTATTAGTTTGATCAATAATATAATGCACCACTAATCTTACCTAACATGACCCCTAAGATGATGAGATACATAATCCCCTAGAGGTTGTACAATTCTATATACTCTAATAAATATATGGAGATCCGCAACATGAAACTCACATTACATGATTGTATATGAATGAGGAGGTAAAAAATATGGTTAGGCAGGATGTGTTAGTATCATCACTTTTTATAGGCATATTCAATATATATGATTTAATTTTACCGACTATAAACACCTTCAATATTCATAACATAGCCTTAAAAGAATATATTTCTTTCTTATATACTATCCATGTCGATGCCATACTAGGGTCACGGCCAAAAACTATTTTAAAACCAATACCCTCCTAATACCCTCTGACATGGCCTAGGTGTTACATAATTCCTAAAGTAGTGGAAATAATGTTCTTCCACCCATAAGGGAAAAATCCACCATGTTTCATTTTCTCCTGAGGGGCGTCTTGAAGTATTATTTTTAAATATGATATTTGTGAGATAAATTTATTAAATAGTAATATTAATGAAAATCAACAATTAATTACTTATAATCTTATCAGATACTTTCGTTGTTGTATCTAAAATATACTTCCCTCTTTTCATTCTCTTCCTTTTCTATTTTTTATGATGGGGGGTATGGAGTGACAATTGAACATCTTCGAAGCCATTACTTGACTTGGTTCTTAATGTATATAATTTTTAAGCAATCATTTGATGCCTTAATAAATGATACCCTTCGTGTGACAACATAGGAGGGTATACATTGTGATACTATATATCTTGGTGAGTTTTCCTAGAGGATTGATACATAAGAAAATATAAATAAGTTATAAGGTAATTAAAAATATTTAAACACATTATTTTATACTTACATAACATTTTTTAGCAGTACTTCATTATAATAAATATATTTATAAGTAAATAATTAAAAATATATTTATTAAAAAAATAAAAAACACATAAAAATATTAGCCAACAAAAAAACATATCATAAAGGATTTCTCCCATTGACGGAATATAAACTTCACTCATGTATTCTTATCTATAAACCCATACTTAATGTATGGATCTTAATTATGGTTACTACCAAAACTATGAATTGAATTCAACATTGAATTAAAATATTTATATATTATTAATGTAAAAGAAAGAAATTTTTTCATAAATCATTTTGTCTCTTGAAAGTTAATTTCCATATGTAATTCAATATATAAAATATTAATAAATTTATAATATTTAAACCATTGAATACTAAATAAATATGTTTTTAAAATTTACCATTATGTACTCCCAGAGAAGATCTTTTACCAACTATTCAATGCTCCTATAATTTGGGAATAAAATATTTATAATATAATTACACTTCATAGATAGGAAAGTTTTGCAAGGCATGTGAGCCAGTTAGGTAGTTATTCTCATCAAAGTTAATTATCTCCCTCTCCTCTCTATGTGTGAGTGAAAGTTTTAATAAATAAATAATCTCATGCTGACAATCTCTAGGCATTATCTTCTCTGGAGAATAAGAAGAGCTAAAAATATTTTTAAAAATTATAATTCTTAATTTCATTAAATAATTTAAATAACATATATTTATATATTTATATTTAAAAACATAAATACCAAAGTTCCCCTGACTTGATATCTATCATTTAGAAAGATTTATTCCTCTTCAACAAAATTATATTTTCTTGTATTTGATTAAAATTAAATAAATGTTTTAAATATAAATATGATTATTTATAATAAAAAACAAAACATTGACTGTTATATTTTTTAAAAAAAAGGGTAACTAAAACTAGTTTATATTATAATTAACAAAAAATTAAATAAATGACTATCAACTAAAAATGTGTAATTTTTTATACCTGTATTTTTTTAGAAATAAAGAAATTTATAAGTAAAAAATGTAATTTTTCAAATTTGGAAGGAAATTATAAATATTTTATTGAGTAAAATCATATACCTGAAAATAAATAATATAAAGAAAATAATCAAAAAATATAAATTGAAACATTTTCAACCAAAATGGATATATGAATATAATGAATATAAAAAATATTTTAAAAATAGTAGGAATTTTAAACATCTATATATTTAAATATCAAGGTTAAAAAATAATGGTTTTAACTCTATCAGTTTTATAAAAAAAGAATACAATATTAATTATGATAGTAATGGAGTATTTCCCCATATCCCTACTATATGATCACTTCATATTGTATGGAAAATGTCTACATCATAGTCATTCTTGTAATTGGATAATAAGGTAATAGATAGAGAAATTCCAGATAAGTATTTAACACCATCAATATTCTCATCACCCAATTGAATTTTTCCCCTATAAAACCAATATACCATTCATCATTTCATAGGTCAATAACATAAAATATTTTTTTTAATGTATCACCATTGTAAATGATTCCTCCTTTCTAATAAATCTATTCAAATCCATAAGTGTAAATCCAAACTCATCATTTTTTACACAACTATTATTTTCAAGCCATTTACACTTAAATACTATTGCCCAAAAGTTATTATGATCAATCTCCCATATATCCTAAAAAACTCCAAAATATGATGTTGATGCAGAAATTTGGTGTTAATATTTGGTTCTCAAAAAATTTAGTTCTTCAGCAACAACCATTACTTCACTATTTATAACGACACTCTTTTCAGCCTGGTTTTTTGTTTAAAATGTGAAACCATTAATATCAATACCAAATCACATTAACACTTGGTCCCCTTGTAAAATTTTTGAAATTTATTGTGTGGATAAACCAATATTAATTTTCTCCTTAAAACATAAAACAAATGAGTTTTTATATCCACTAATCAACCAATTTTAATTTCTTCTAAAATTATGTACCTCCAATATATCAATATGGGATGATATATATTGTTTACCATCTCCTATATTGTTCAAAATATATAATTGTTCATGCATCACTTCATCACATAGAATTAGAATTAACTTTAATTCAGGAATCTCGTTACTTTCATTGTCAACTACCAATTTTCATGATATTGGTAGACCAATGTGCACAAATTCTGAAAAAAATCATTATAAAACTCAATTACCTCTTTTGATATATATTATTGAAAAATATAGGCCTTTATTTAATGTGTATTCTTAACATATCCCTTCAAAAATTTCAAATATCTTTTTAAGGGATATATCCAATGTAAATAAACATATCCACATGTTCTCATATCTCATAGTAAATGAATCAATAAATGAACCATTAAATCATAAAATGATGGAGGAAAATACATTTCTAGTTGATAAAGTGTGAGGAAATATTCATTATCATAAAATTTTGAAAAATATAGAATTATGAATGGTTGGAAATTGTATTGAAAATGTGACACAAACTAATTATAGTCTTTCAGACCAGTATAAGTAATATTCTATACAATGAAACTAGTAGAAACTATTGTATCAATAAATGGAAGTCATGATAGTTCATACCTATTAATAATAAATACTTCAATGAAACCAAAATTTTCACATTTTAAGAAAACCCACCAATTAGTTTAATACCATGAAGGAATTAACAAAAAATTATCTTTTCACTATTTTTTAATGTGTGACAAGAAAGAGGATAATATGTTTCGTTTCCTTTCACTTTTGGGATAAAAATCCAAACATATTCACATGGTTATTAAGTCTAGTCTTACATGAAATCCATGCATTTTTATTTGCTTTAATTTTTAACCATATTCCAATTTGACTATCCCAAATTTGTTTCTCAACATGATTTAAATAAATGTTATGTTTTACTTCCAAATAATTGTTTCTTCTATGTCTTTGGATGAAAACCAGAACATAATTTATTTCAAAATGGGACATCTATTTTTTCACCTTATTGTAAAATTCTTATGTTGAAAATGGTTGTGGGTAGAATAATACTGTTATAAACCAATAAAATCTTTTTTAATCTCTAATAAGGATTATCCATTTGAAAAAATATCTGATGTACCATATACACTATTTTTCTTCCATTGTAAAATTGATGATATTAAGTACCCTATTTTCAAATAGGAAAAGCTATATATCTTTTAATAGTGTATCCAGATAAGTTTCCATATACAAGAAATTTGATTATAGTTAACATTATCAAAACACACAAAAAAATAATATTTCTTATATAAATAAAATATTGTAACACCTATTACCCATAAGAATTTTAAAATCATTAATTAATGGTGATAGATAAACATCAATATCACTTCTAGGTTATTTCAGTCTAAAAATCTCCAAACTCATCATCACATATTTCTTATTCATACATATCTCTGTGGAAAAGTTTTAGAAAAGAAAAAAATGGAACATGTACTATGTTGGCTACTAATACTCTAATATGAATTCATTCTATCTATACATATAACTATTCTAATATTTTTAACTTCATTTACAAAATTAGAAAATTTGTGATGAGATATTTTCCATTGTGTTAAATCAATAGGATGGAGTAGGCTTACATCAGAAATGTTCTCATCTATATTCCATATTAACTTTTTTTATCATTTTATTTTTCAAAGAGATACTTTAAATTAGGAATTATTAGAAGTAATAGATTCATTAATGGCAGGTTAGGTTTATCTTCCTGAAAATTAATCATTGAAATTTTAATAAACTTTTATATTCTTTCCAATACAACACATAACCATTAGGTCAGTCATGTTTCTTTTTTATACCCCAATCTGTTTGGACATAATATTTTTTGCCTCATAATTGAAATCTAGAAGCTCATTTCCTTCTGCAAGTATCTCTTTTACAATTTAATGAAATTCAGTAAAAATTTTATCACTCCAACTATGTATCTATTTTAGGTTAAATAATCTTATAAAATTTCATAAAAAAAAGATTTAATGAAACTTGAGAATAGTGGTGTCTCATCATCTCTGTATATTTGTTCAAAACATGTGTTTTCCAATGGTTTCAATGCCTATGTCATGAAATAATTCATCAAGACATTCCTATATATGATGTAGAATATATTAATCAACATTATACCTTGATGTTTTTCCTAATTTACTATTCTACATCCAACATGTATAAATATTACTAAAAACATTGCAAATCATATAGTCTTTTATTTATATATACACTAATTTATTCATATTTAAACATTTCATGGAAGAATAAAAAATTCCATTTTTTTCAAGATTTTGTTTAAAAAACTTCCAAGAAATTTTCAACCCCTTCCTCATATTCATTGGTATTTATTCATTCATTTATCCAAATATAATCCAATAATTACATGAAAAATCCAAATATAATAGATTAATATATTAATACATATAAAAATTTAGACACATATATATAATTAAAAAATATAATCATGTATAAAAATAAAAATTAATTTTCATTGAAAAGTAATTTAAATATTAAAAACAATTTAAAAATTAAAAACAAGTTTGATTTTTTTTAAATTATAATGGAAAAAAATTTAATGAATTTAAATTTTAGAAAAAATTATTTCAAGCATAAAATAATTATAATGATTAAGAATTTATAATTAAAAATAATTATAAATATAAATTGTTACAACCAGAAAAAAATTATAGTCACAAAAAAAAATTAAAATCATAAAAAAATTATAACATTTAACAATTTTCACAAAAAATTAATTGATTTTAAAAATACAGATAGGAAAGTGAATAGATGAATGTAATTTATAACCAAGAGATAATTAATTTTACTTCAAAAATAAAAAATAATAGACTAAATTTTTAGGTTGATAATGGAAAATAGATTCTGAATTCTGATGAACCCACTTGAAGGTGGTCAGAATAGGGTTACTACTACAATATTTAAGAGAAAATATTTCAAAAATTAAGTAGAAATAAGAAAAAACAAAAAACTTGACATGTGGTTCTAGGTTACGTGGATTTGGGTTTTCATGGACTGAAAAATGTCAAGGATCATGAAAGAAGGATGAAGTATGTAATATAAGGAAGAAAAAAAAGTAAAGATATGATTAAAATCAACTAAAAATGAAGATCAAGATTGGTTTTTTGTTGCAACGGTTGAGAGAATGAGGGTTTTAGAAATATTGTGTCGAATAAATTAGGGATTCAGGATGCCATTATTTTTTTAAACACACCTAACATTACTTTCCAACAAAATATATTCTAAAAGTATTCTTATTATATTTAATATTTATTTTCAATAAAACTGATGTTATAGTTAATTCTAGGTAATTTTTAATTTCAGTTTTATAGAAAGATGTTGTTAAAAGATTCCTAGTTTACTTTTTATTTCAGTTTTTAGAAAATCGATGTTAAAACCATGACGTAGAAGCCTTATTTTTCTAAAAGTGTTATAAAAAAGAAATCACATTGATTCGAAAATTAAACATAGAAATAAAAAATGAATAACAATATAAGTGGAGGCATGACATAGGAATATGACACACACATAATACAAGAATATCATAAGACAAGGGTAACTACCACATGCATAAAAAGAATATCTGATTTAGTCCTCATATATCATAAAAATATTATATTGAGTTTACTCCTTATGTATCATATTAATCTCATAAGATATATAGCTTTACCCAATTCATGATGGTCTATATAATCTTTGTCCCACTCATCACACTATGGATTAGGTTTACTCACCACATCTCATTGTGGATTGGATTTTCTCCTCACACCCCATTTTACTTTTATGAGATATAAATATTTATTTAATTTATTAAAGGAATATATAATTATATAATCACTCATCACATAAAAAATTATCCAAACATATGAGTTCCACACACACATGAAAAAATTATAAATATATAAAAATTCATAACATAATTAACTCATAAAAATAAAATGATTTATAAATAAACTTCTATGAGGATTAAAAGGGCATCTAAATGGAAAAAGTAGAAAGACATAGATGGAGTGTAGGATACTGAGAATGGGGTGTTTTAGTTTGGTCCACTGGTTCACTTGATTAGGTAAATTATTAAAATGTTTTACATGATTAAATTTTAATTTTTTAATTTTTATTTTATGTTTGGGGTTTTTATTTTTATAAATTAAATTTTATGGTGTGGATGTCATAAGTTTTAATTAATAAAGGCATCCCATTACACAACTAAACTCGTCATACTTCTAGCATTTTGATATATACACAATTTGATTTGATTTTTAGAGATTAATATTGACCATTGGATGAAGTCATATATACTCTATATATATTGTGGTGTGTTAATTAAAGTGGGTGATTTTTTTCTAGATGTGTACATTACATTATTTGTCTCCTTTATTTTCTATTATAATTGACTTTATTGACTAATCTATCATCATACAAAACATTTTAAATCATTATACATTCGTTTTTTCTTCACCTATGATCTAATTTTAATGAGATTCTAAATGATTTAAATAAATTAGTTTCACAACATGTTACTAGAAGGACTGTTCTGCTGAGTAAAAGTGTTTTTCAGATTGGTAAGATAAATTTTCAATGGTAAATATTTTGATGCATGGATTTCTACATCATATAATTTTTAGGAAGATTCAAATTTCATGGACAATGGTTGTTAATATGCATCTTGATGCAAACATCCTTGATGAGATGATTAAAGTTGTCAATCACGCTTCCTATCAAGATCATTCCTGAGCTCTAATATTCCTCTACAATCACCTCCATAAGGTTTTTAAGAATGTGTGTCCCCCACCCCCGATGAAGGATTTAATGGTGCTATTGAATAATATAAAGGAGTTTTATGATCATCTTCGACTGGTAATAATAGAAATATTCAAGTTGATTCATTTGTGATTCTAAGACTATAATTCAATAAGTTAATACAACTCTTCCATGTTTAAAATAACTTCAGAAAAAAATTATGTAGAGATATTATCACTGAAACATATATATTGGAAAGAAACTATTCTACTTTACATGCCTCAAACATTATTCGAAAACATAAATATCATGAGAAAGGTTTTACAAATTACTCTAATTGTTTTCTTTCTTTATTACTTCTAAAAAAGAACAAAATCATGATTAGGAATCATGAATACAAAACAAACGGTGAAGCCCCATTCCCTGAAGTGGATGAGGCTATATATAATCAAGGCCATGGAGAGAATAAATTCAATTTAGGTGGAGGAAATTTATCTACTCAAGTTTGTCATACACCAAATTAACGAAGAAAGGGAACCCCCATATGTGGTCCAATAATAAATAGCCACAACTGAAGAAGAAAAATAAAAATGAATATGAATGTTTGTAATGTGTTTAGAATGAGAAATTGTCATGTACCAATAATATTTCATAGCATTTTTTTATATTTATAAATAATATATCAAAGGGAAGGAAAATATTACTAAATTTAATTTTTCTTACTATACCTTAAATATGATGATGATATTATGAACTTTGATGTTACTGATTATTTTTCACACCATAAATGTGTTGATCATATAAATCATGTATGAATACTGATAGTGGATATGGGGTTTTTTATGTTTTTAGCATGAATTTTTCATGTTTCGTTTTCTTCCTTTTCATTTTATTTATTATATGCATATTTGTTTCTTAAATATAAATAGATTATATAAATTGATGCACTGAGAATGATTTTCATAATAATGATATTTTCCTCATCGATGCACTACAATTTAAAAAATTCCTAAATATGAGAAATATTTTATCAAACTAAAAATGGGGAGTGATCATGTTAGTACAGTAACCATTAATGGACAATTAATTAAAGGATGCATAAGAGAAAACATATGCCTTCCTATTGGTATAAAAATTATTATAGACAATCCTTTTTTATCCCAAGTCTTGAAAAAAATTACTATGTTTTAAAGATATTCATGAAAATTGATATCTTAATGAGACTATATATAAAGGATTTTCTAAAAATTCTATATAACAAGTATTAATAATGAGAAAAAATTGATTCAAGATAATATTTCAAGACTTTCTTACGGATTTTACTTTGTCAATATTTGAACAATTTCATTAAATATGGAATGCCAAATGTTTGCTGAATATGGTATTTTTACTGTATGGCATGCTCATTTTGGTCATCATGGCTCAATAATAATGAGGAAAATTGTTAAATGTATTCATGGTCATCCATTGGTTGTTGAAAAGGTTCTTACACACCCAAGATTTAAGGTGAAGTTCTTGTTCTGAAGGGAAATTATTTATAAGACTCTCACCATTGTAAAACAGGACTGGATCCCTGATATTCTTGGATAAAATTTATGGTCATATATTTGGACTAGTTCTCCCACAATGAAAACCATTTAGATATTTTATAATTAGGATATATTAATTGACTAGGGGGTTCAATGTGTTTTTATTATCCACTCATATATTAGTTTTTACAAAATTACTTTACCAAATCATAAGGTCAAGGGCACAATTCCCAAACTATTCATTCAAGCATATTAGGCTGGATGATGTTTGTTAATATTCATCACATTATTATATTAATTATTCTATTCCACTAGGAATAAGTGTTGAACATCCTATAACTCATTTTCATACAAAAAATGGTCTAGATGAATCATCTATAAAGTGATTACAACTTATCATAAGACAACTACTTATAAAAACTAAATTTCTCAATTCCGTATGGGGACATGAAATATTTCATGTAGTAGAAGTACTTAAAAAGGGTTATCAAGCTATCATGATGATTCCCCTTTTCAATTATATTTTTTCCATGAACCAAATATTTCAACTTAATGATTTTTGGTTATGTTGTGTATGTGCTTGTATTACCCCTAAAACAAACAAAGATTTACCTTCAAATCATGTTGGAGATTTATGATGGTTTAGAATCACCCGTGATTATAATATATATTTAGATTATGAAGGGATATTTTTTCATAAAATGGTTTTTTGATTTTCCTTTTGATGAAAAAAATATTCCCAAAATTAAAGTGGTAAAATGAATTATGTTCAAATGAAATTTCATAGAACATGAATCATTATTACATATTGATCCTCATATAAATATGAATTTACTTTAAGTTCAAGAGATCGTTAATTTTCAAAATTTAGAAAATCAATTTCCTAATGAATTCAATGATTCAAAATAGGTTCCAAAATAATATATAATCATTACGATTGCAATGGTAAGAATAATTATTATTGAAGGATAATCTAACGGTGTTACCAATAATGCTCCCAATACATACTTTAAGAGTGGGAAACTAGTTGGTTCAAAATATTTAAATCATCATCAAAGTAAAGGTAAAGAACCTATATTTTTTGAATAAATAAATAAACCCAAGGATAATTTAGATGTACCAAAATACGTGATCATTATCAAGAGGAACTTTCAATAAATTTCACAAGCATCCAAAGATGTTGGAATCGAGTGAAACCATTTTTTATAATAAATTTTCATTGAATGATTCACATAAAATTATGGATGAGTATTAAGAAGATAAATTTTTTAATTAATGTCTTGAAATACTATTTTGGTAGCAATAGAAATTCGCAATATATTTTAAGAGGGATTCCCTTTATAAAAATGAGTTTTTGGTTCAATTGTGAAACCACTTGGGGGATTATGTCTATTAGATATAAATAATTATATTTTATAAAATAAATGAAAATAAAAATGTCATGATAAATAAATAATGACTAGTTTCTCAAGGCTTCTCACAAAGACCCGGTATTGATTATGATGAAACATACTCTCCTGTAATTGATTTTGTTTATGCATTCCATATGGACATTATTAAAATGACAAAGGAAGAAATACCAGAATATGAGTAATTTTTTCCCTAAAAAAGAAAAGAAAAGACTAGAAGGATGATACATGTAGATCACATGAGCTTATGAAGGAATCGCGATCATGTAACCATTTCAAGGTCACTCAAATGCTTCATGAATGGTGCATAACCAACGAGAAGTCCCATGAATCCTCCTTGGACGAAACATCTTGCTCTCAAGAAGGATCCCTAGACAACCAAATGAGCGCCCTCAGGCTGCATGGTTTTTCATTGGAAAGTTCTTGACAAACCACTTAAAATACTTTGAAATCAAAGAGGGCCTAATAGTCATGAATCTCACATTCTATATCATCATTGGTAAGAATAAAATCCCTTGGTGACATCTAGGAAAACTTCCATGACCTTAGAACCTTTATAGGATAAATGAAGGAGATAATGGGGAGGGATGATAGGTGTTAATGGTTGTTAAAAGAAAGACGACATGCTCCCCGAGAAATCCGTGAGATGCCACAAGACCTCAGAGTCATGTCTGCCTCGTCTCATGGAAAACCTTTGGCTTGTCAGCCACACTAGATGGAAGTCCTCGGGTATGTCCAAGAAGCCCCTTTAGCACTCTAAGGATAGACTGAAAGACCTATCCACTTCATGTTTTCACACAATCCATATGAACCATATTGTTCAGAAGATACATCATTGAAAATCAAGAACAAATCCCATACATTACTCATGGAAACTCACATAATCCTATAACTTTGTAAAATAAAAAAGGAGATGTAAAGGTAGTAGGTGAGAGTTTTTTTTGTCCCTGAAGGACATGTGACATACCCCAAGTAACCAAAAATAATTCATGAGTCCTCAACGACACATCTAACTTACCTCGTGAGATCCCTTTAGCATGTCATCCATGACATGAGAAGCTCCCTAGGTAAATCTGTGACCCTCTAAGGACGAGTGAATAGATTTAACCATGTAATGATCTCAAACCCCCATATGACACATGTTGATCATGCAACACATCACCAGAAAGTAATGAAAATACCCTTGAAAACACACAGGCAGTCTCACATGACTCCCAACCTTTATCACATAAAAAGTATCAAAAGGGAACATGCAAGAGGTGTTCATGGTCACTTAAAGGCATGTGATGTGCCTAGCGCACCTGTGTTGCGGTCCCTTGAGACCCCAATACAAGTCACCCAAGGTCTCATGAGTGTCTTCCAATAGACACTTGGATCTTGCAATGGTCCTTGGACATGTCATTATGACAATATTGATTTCCTTTGACACAATTGAATGATCAAAAAAATCCCCATTAATGGGTTGTAATCTAATAAAGGGATAATTGATATAAGAGACTCATGATCTCTATAAATCTTGAAACACACCCGGAGCAGTCAATAGAAGAGACTCACAAAGATGCAGGGCACCATAACCCTTCACTGACATTATCCTAGAATCACACTAGATACACCTCACAACGTGTCAAAAATAGAGGTGTCAGTGCCTATAAATACCCCACTCCAACATTAATAAATGGTTGTAATCTAATGGATACTAATCATGATGAACACCTACAATATGGAGGATTCAACTCTCGACATCTAAATACTTCTTAGAATGGATAATCACGTGACCTGATAGCTTTCCATTAGGTAATATATTGGCAGACAGTTGTAGTAGTCATGTTCTTGTCATAAAGTACTTTGTTTGATAATTCATATATCACATGGAGGATATCTGGTAGTTTATGTAAATAATATCCCAAAATAACACTAGATCACGTGAGAATCAATAAAATACAATATTGAACAAAACCAAGGCATTTGTGATGCAAGGGTTAGAGCCAAGGTCAACGGTGGAAGGCTCATGTAAAGTACATGATCAACAACCCTCATGTGCTTCATATAATTCATCCAAAGACACTCAATATTACCAAGTAATGTCACTTGGATCATGAAACACTCCTTCAGAATGCCATCTAGGACACATAAAATACTCCATACATGTCTGATCAAGTCACGTGGCTCCCCCTGTTGACACCACTTTGATCTTGCAAAACCCTTTGGGCCTGTCACCCAGGACTTGAGAAGTCCTTTAAACACATCTATTGACTCATATAATGATGTTATCTCATGTCATATGAGTCTCATGAAAGTGTCTAGATATGATAACCAAGCTCCCACAACACCCATTGGGAATGTCATATGGGACTCAGGAAGCCCTTCTGACATGTCGGCCTCATTTCACAGTGTCTCGAAGAGGTTTCATCCACGATACACAACACCCATCAGAATATTACACAATAATTATCATGACGCTCTCCATATATGTAAATCCCGGTCATGTGATGGCTCCTAGGACATGCCTACTAGGTCATATGACGCCCTCCAGACAAGAAGTCCATGTCAATAGGAAATCCTAGGACTTGATAGCGTTGTCTGTCCTCAGCGTGTAAGCCCCGAATATAGGTCAACCTCAGTTATTAAACCCTGACATAAAGGGAAATATGAAAACTATAATTACTACCATATGAATGGTTTCTAGGATACCTCTCCTCGAGGTTCGATCCCTATATTGATCATCTGAGTAAACCTTAGAATTTAAGTCCCTTATTCAAGGTAATGAAATTGATAATTTTCTATCCCTTGTTTTCAAAATAGTCATGGATCACATGGGATTAGGGAGTATAAATGATCATATAATCTACATTATAAACCCCCACAGTGGTACAAGTAAACCTCAATGTGTAATCCCTGACATATTGTGAAATATGATTACTCTGATTCTTTCCATAACTAGGATATATAGAATGCCTTCCTAAGGCTCAAGATCAAATAAAACACCCCTTTCAATATAAGTCTTTCCACGACTCTAACGTCTCAATCAGTGGGAATTAATTAGTCCCAGTATATGATCACCCTATCTCATCCATCAGTAGATTGAGAAACCCACCAATCTATGATGACTTTATTCCTGCCATAATAAGGATACATATGACATTTATCCAAGATCTGAGTCCCATAAAATATCAACTCAAGGATGTCCAAGCGCATAATCCCTGCATCATGAGAAATGAAATGATCATTTTAAATCGCTTTTTTCTCACATCGATCATGGATCACATGAGCTTAGAGATTCATGATAATCATATCATCTTCACTATGAGTCTCTATAATGACACGGGCAACCCCAATACATGATAAATACAAAAACTCTAATACTCTCTATACTTGGGATATGTAGGATACCCCTTAGGGTACGATCCCATATACATGGTGTCTTAGTACACAAACATATGTTATCACCAAATGACATTAAACTACATAGGATGAAAAAACTATATGGGTTTGTATTCCTACAATAATGAGGATATGTAGGACACCTCATAATGGATCAATTCGCTCC
Source organism: Viscum album (assembly GCA_963277665.1). Lineage (NCBI taxonomy): Eukaryota > Viridiplantae > Streptophyta > Magnoliopsida > Santalales > Viscaceae > Viscum > Viscum album. The sequence goes on from OY728154.1 coordinate 70,168,269, forward strand.
TCAGAATATCAATTGCCTCCTTACATGAAAGCATGATCTGAATCACTTGGTTGTACATATTCAATATATAATCAAATTCTCATTACCAAAAAATGATAAAGAACCTCGGATACATAGAGATGGATTCACTAAATAGATCCCATAATCCTTCATATGAAGTAAAACTAACCTATAGTCATTTTTAGGGTAACCAATCCTATATTGGGATTGGGAAGAGATTTAGAAACATAACATAAATCTATATGGGAGTCCTAGAGTTTAAGATAATTCCCCCCAAAAGGTTGTGATGAGCCCGACCTCCCATCCTCTCGACCAATGTGAGTTTCCAAGAGTCGATGGGCCTGAAAACCTAAATTACCACCGGCCTTTGGAAAGAATGTCTATACTTAGATATGGATGAGGGATCCTTTGGGAGTTTCTATGTAAGAAAAATCATATAGTTAACCCGATGTATAAGACTGAGTGAACCCTTAAAATGTCCCCCAATCACACCATCAAGGATAGCTCATCCCACATCCACGTCAAAACCTGACAAATCAAAAATGGTGAACCCAATGTGAATCTCTCCAACAAAAAATGATTGGGTTATAATCTGTCAATCCATATTGCCTTCTCCTCATATTAAAATAACATTCATAGGATCTATGTTGATCTTCTAGGCCAACTTTTTTTCAAACCATATATACAAAAAAAGTATTAAGACCAACATAAACTAAGATTCTTATAAGTCCATCATCACGTTGAAAAGACCATGCAAAAAGAATGGTGGGAAAGGGAATACAGGAAAGTAGTGTTAAAATTTAATATCTGATTTAGAATTTTCATGGATATGATATTGCAATGATTGGTAACCTTATTCCTTCTAGTATGTGTGACTACAAATACTGCTTTCATCAATAGTGTCCCAACCTGAGGAAATGTCTTCGTCATCTAGCATTCGCTCTGGTAACACATTTGATGCTGCAACCCCAACAGGTCATAAAGAAATCTCATCTTCTCAATAGATCCAAAAGTGGGAATATAATATTATGGTTCTTAAGTACCAATGATGAGGAACAATCCCAATCATGGAATCTTCCCATGTGATTCTCCAAGCATGGAATCCATAGAATCTGTATTGCTCAGCAAAGGCTGCTACTAAGCTTTCAACCATAATCTCTTAAACCAACCTCTTTGGGAGCTTATCCTCATAGAATAACAAATTCCACCTTCCATATCTCATGAAGTTGGATATGTATGCAAGATACGGTTCCCTTTCAGTTTATGTGTTGCTTATGAGGGAACTTGTCAACCGCTATCACCAACACTGTCCCACTGGTACCCATCAATCACCTACTGAGGGTACCATCTGACACCAAACCACCTTTGATACCCATGAATGGGCTAAAAGGAACACTCATTATAGAAGGAAGTCATTGGATTTCCAGAAGAGGGCTCACATCCCCACTTCAGATGACGATACCTGTCGGCATACTCTAGAAGGAACCAGCAAATAGAATCACATCCCTACTAGCTCAAACAAGTCTATGGGAATATTCCCACAAAAAACATGGTGTAGGATCATACCCCCACCCTCATGAATGTATCCTATCAGAATACTATGATGGAACATAGAGGATAGAAGTCGGAACATATCCCCACTTCAATCAAATATGTATATAAATAGATAATGGATGTGGATAATGTGCAGGCTTATATCCCTGCATACACTTTTCTAAAATTCCAATATATTTTATCAAAAAATGAAGAGCTCTGCCAACATATTCTTTCACTATTACAGATAAAGGTACTAGTGCATAATCCTATCCCTATATCCAGTATATCTCAATACTCTGATCATTGTGAACATGTGGTTTTATTGGAGTAAGCACACATTCTGACTCCCACCCATGAATATTATAGTCTTATCCTGATGAAGAGATAGTAATCAGACCGAGATCATGTTCCCATTCCAATCAAGGCTCACTAGGTGAGAGCGGAATGTGCCTTGAGACAGTGGAACATGCCTGTCGAAAAAGTCCAGGGACATATTCAAAGGAATAGGATTGGTCTCATACCCCTATTCTGGACGGGGTTCACCATGTAAGAGGGGAACAAGCCTCAAGATAGGCTCATATACATGTCGAATAAGTCCATTGGAATACTCCAAAGGCCCTGGATTAGGAATATATCCCCATTCTGTGTGAGTCTAATAAATTGATAATGACATAATCTTCCAGGCAGGCTCATATTCCTGTTAGTGAATCTGCCTGGAATACTCTAGTAGAAATCTGATGGAAGGGGAATATTTCTACCTCCACGAATTAATTAGTGGACCAACATAATTACAAGTAAATATAAGACACGTTTTGTATTCCTTCTCCCATTTTAGAGGTATGTCTATATATTCCAGTGTGGAATGCATATTCGGTCCAGGATCATATTCCTGTTCCAAATAGGGTGTACTAATTGAGAGGGGAACATGCCTCAGGGTAGAATCAAACCCTTGGAAATAAAGACTAGTGTCATATCTTGAAGGATCAATATCGGCCTCATAATCCTGCCTTAACTGAGGAACACCAAGTGAGAAAGCCACATGACAAAGGATATGCTCATATCCCTGTCAATATTGAGATGGATTATTGGCATTCTAACAGCTTCCCAATAATTAGATCATATTCCTAGTGCATCTAACGATTATATAAATGTTCTAAAAACTGTCCCACAACATGAACATATCACTAAATAATCAAAAAAAGGTAGGTTTCCATATTCCAACCATGACATAGAACATTGACTATGATCTTAATCTGATCAATACAAGTTTCCTTGGGGTTTTTCGAGACACATTCTCAATACCACAAGGGTCCATCAACTATTATATTGAAGCGGAATCATAAGGAATTTATTACCACGATAGTCCTCCTCATGGTAGTGTGGAGATGGATAACAAGGAGTCTACTCTTGACATCCACCATGGTCAACCTCCCCATCGTGATATCTCCAATGGGAAAGGAAATCCTCTATTTTTCTAGAAAACTATGTATAGAGAGGTGAACCAAACCCTGAAACCTTCATACAGAGATATACTCAAAACACTGGGGTCAACTATATATGGTTTTCCATCAACGTCCAGCAACAATCCACTCCCATTAATAGGAGACCATCAGATCCATCTTCTACAGTCTAACCGGATAGAGGTGTGTATGTATGATGTAGAGGAGTCCGACATCAATATATAGAGATATTTAGATGAAAAAACCTCTCAAAATTTTATTTCCCCTCGCTACTTCCAACTACGAGATCCCAGATGAGCTAGAAAAGGAGTGCATTACTTATCTACGCTAAAATATATGGGATACTCATCAAAGACTGAAGAATTGATATCACCCTCATTTAGTATAAAAGTATCAAATTTAGACAATCAATAAATTTTTTCAACTCAAGATAGTAGCTATCTCCATTGTATAGGATCTCAAACCAAAAAAGCACAACGCAAATTTGTAACATGCTTTCCACCATTTCATCATGATGCTTCAAAAACTGATCTCTGATGCCACATCAGGAATCCATATTCGTGGATGGGGATAGTATGGAGCATTATAATTTTCATCTCCCCGGTAATAATAGATCCTTTCTGATAAGGAACCCTGCAATGTTATAGCCTTTGGAGAAATCTAGGGACCGAGTAATGATCAGGATAGTTGGTTGATGCAACAAAATGCCCCCATTCCAACCATTCCTAGACACAATGAATGGGGATAGAGGATAGAAAATAGGATGTAAAACTGGGACCCTCAAGATAATGGAAGTACATTTTGAACATGGAAATCAAAGTTGCGATCACCCGAACAATTTCTCGTAAGGGATGGTTCTTGTCATGGGTTGTCTTGCACCCAACACCCACACAAGAACAATTGTGCAGAATCACACATACCATAGTAAAAGCTGCCATAATGGCTAACTCAGACCCCTAGTCTAAGATAATATCTCCAACCGTATCCACCACTATGTTCATCAATTATAGAGATGATCTATGGCATACCCTTCGCAGCCGTAAGAGAACCCCAGCCCACTGGGCTGGGGAATTAATATCACAATCACCATCACCAGGATCATTTTTCTTTGATAGGACCTTAGAGGAATCATTAGTGATTCTATAGCACTCCCATCATACTGATATGGGGCATTTATATCATAATTTCTGTATTGGGAATCATCAACTCCCTGAATAGAGTCATTGGATCCTCAACAACATGATTATTCAATACCAATGGAAAACCCAAATGACCCCCACCCCATAGGGATGGGATAATTTTCATCATCATCATCACCATAGATATAATCAGTATTCTCTATTTTGGGAGGATGAAATCAATGGTTGGCGTCCCACCATAAGAAATCCCTCTATTGGTTGGGGATCACTCGACAATCATGACTGAAAAATCCCTCAAATTCACTATTTATAGGATGATATGGGAGGACCATAGAACAAAGGAAATTAGGCCCCACTCTGGTTAGAAGCTAAAATGGTCCAATAATGCCAAGGGTTTGAATAAAGACCATGATTAAATCTATGTAGGATCAATTTTTTGTGTAGAATGAAATGGCACAGCCACCATTGCCTGATATACCTCTGTGAATTTCATCACTATCAACATGATAGATGTTTATCCAGATGTAAATTCATAGGGTTGAAAAAAAAACATGTACCCCATTTGGAGGGTGATTTGGACACACCAAATGAGGTTTCACGCACTTAGAACCAAAGAAGGTTTCAAAAATTGGCACCACCAAACAATGAGTTGCCACCTCCACAGCGGAATACTGGCAGAGAAAAGGGAAAAGACAAGACTAAATATCATTTTTCCATCCACAGAGGAACAGTTTTCAAAATATGAGAGTGAAATAAAATATCTCCAAAAACTCAATGGGGAGATACTTAGGGGCAATATTCCCATTGGGTATTATCTCCATTTAGAGAAGAATATTCTACCTCCAATAACAGATCTTACAGTAAGAGAGGTATCTGAGCATCATGTTGGATCTGGATCTAGAAAACCAGTCTACATAAATGAGAAATGAAAAAATGATCCAGACTTACACTCCATTATGGAGAAAACCTCCCCCTCTCTAGGATAAACATTCAGTCATAGGATGAATCAAGGACCAGCGGGAGATGAATGCATGACCACTTCATCAGCCCCAGCTCACTCCCTATGGATGGGAGGTGGATCAGATAGTAGTTTTCCTAGAGTTACATACCACCATTGAATTCCTTACCACTTTAATAGAAGCAATGGAAGGGAAAAACACACATGTATATTCTAAAAGGAATCCATGCCCTGAATGGTCGGATGATACTCCACATTCACTAAACATTGGAAACCTGACCTTATCTACTTCTGACGGTGCATGTGACCCAAAAAAAACTTCTCACACACTTCGTATCCCAATGCGGGATAATTATGGACCCTCGATATAAAAAAGAGGAAATATACATGGGTTGTTCCATATAGACTCTGATAGGGGTAGCCTTTGTTTGGTACAATAGTCTGCCAGAAGGATCTGTCGTATGATGAGAATAGCTCCATTGTGAGTTCCTGTATTATTTCAGTTCAACACTGAGGAAGACAATGATCATAAAACTAAAAAATTGTAGGACACATAAGAATGATTTTGTGTCTAATTTACTAGAAATTTGTAATTTTTTAATCACTCGCGATCCCCCTCTCATAGGAGAAATAGCTGGAACTCTGTGATGAAAATATCAGGATTGAGTTACAGATACCCCTCATCCCCATGAAATATTCAAGAGGGTTCTGAGAGTTCACTGAAATGGAAAAATGTATTGAAGAGTATATTCAGAAAACCCGATCCAAGTCTCAATTCATGACCAGAACATAGTGAAATAATCTAGGAAGATCAGATTCTATGGCTCCCACTCTCAAGCTCACAGTAGTGCCTAACCAAGAACCTAGGAAAGATCTGAACCACCCCACACCTCCTATCGAGTGGTGACAATCACAGAATCACCCTTGACTGGAATCATAAAGAATTTAGGGTCACCTAGGATATATGGAATGAATGAAAAAAGTATACCCCTTTTGATATGAATAAGTCCCAGGTTATTTCATGGAATCCATGGATAATAACATGCTCACACTCCTGCAACCAATGAGTCCTGATGAAGTTAACCACATCGACTGTCCTGATTACTTCCTTTTCCACACAGGGTTGGGACATAATATCTAGAATTGTTTTGTCTTTAAATATTCCATTCAAGGCATGGTTGAATCTATACAGGTCAAATTAGACAAATCCCTAGAGCAGTTGGATTGTATAACCATCACCCAGTCAGAAGAATATGATGGTTGGCCAAATGTTCTGGCCAGTCTAGAACAAAATTTTGACTACGCGATGACTCAGAAAATATTTTATCAAGATCATAACACTCCAAAATCATTGTTTTGTAAAGTAATGATATCTCCACCACCCAAGAAGGAGGCATCATATGTTCTTCCCATGGGTGGGCATGACCTCTGGAAGCCGGAAGAGACAGAGGATGAAGAAACAAATTCTTCTCCAAATCCATCCCTAACCCTTGTATATTTCATCCCTGAAACATCAATATCATGGGAACCACCCTACCAAATGGAATATTTATCATATGAGGAGATTATTTTCAGTTTTATCAACACAATATGCTTGAAATCCCCCTTCTACAATGATGACTATTCCCTAAAACATGGTTTCTCTACTTATAACTGAGGAACAGGCGGCCACATGCATTAGAACCAAGGATACATTGGACAACATGGGCGTCGTTGGACTCAATATTCCGGTCATATACCCATGGATGAAATATATTACGTTGAAACACATGGGAATGTTCTTTAGAAGACTGAAAAAAGGTAAGGAGGTGCCTCAGATCCCTATAGTAGTCACCGAAATCTGATTATCTTGCATGAATGCTTATCGGGGGTTCAAGCTAATCAACCCAGGAAACAAGGATGGTCGGTGTGACCCCCACCACCAATGAAATATATTCCCTCAACTTATGCATAGGCTTAAGGTCCATCTACCTCAGATTATCTATCTCTCAAACAACATACTGAGGAGGATCCCTATATCGAGCAGCGCCAACCTCTGGCACAAAAATACAATGTTCTAAAATAGTTAGCTGTAGTCCCAGCCATTCTATTGATCCTTGATGCACTATATATTTCAAAAAAAATCAGGGAGGCACTTATTAAAGACCTATTGAGCCCACAGAAATTCTAGATAGAATTCAGGACTAGCAAGGTCTATCGAGTGGAGACTATGTTCTTATGTTGTCATATTGTCATCTCATTCACTAATCAAGAATAAGCAGAGGCCATACTAGGGAACCTCATACCCTTATATGTTTCAGGAAGACTCAATAACATCAATTTCCAAATGGTTATAGTTGATAATTCATATGGGATCAATCTCATCCAAGTTTAGACTCTCTGATTTTTGGGGTATAGAGAATGAGAAATATCCCCTACAAAGCTAACCATTCCGGGATATGATATTTGTTAGAAATTTCCTATTGGGATGATAAATCTCTAAGCCCAATTTTTTGAACTCACATTTGAGGATGATTTCATGGTTATTCATAAAGTGACTATATATAATGTCCTTGTCATAAGGCCCTAGCTCCATTTCCACATGGTGGTACCATCTAAATTCCATCAATGTCTGAAGTACCCCATCAATTGAAAGGTTGGTATACTACATGGAAACATTTCCCCCTTTAATATTTTTGATTCCACATATGCCAAATAATATTTCTAAATGAAGGGAGGTAAGCTACCAATGGAGGATGATGATATACAGGTTGTAGCTCCCAATGGCATTGGGAATGCTCCTATAAATCCCAGGAGTATTTTTTATGGTGATTATGTTCTCCACATAAATATGGTCAAAGTAGCATATCTACTCCCAAAGGTCAAAGCCTATCATTTCCTTAGTAACAACAACCATCTCCAACACCTCGCTACAATGACTCAGACCACAAGGGATGACTTTGTCTCTACTAATAGACTCCCTCACTATAATACTAATGGAGAGTCTCCCAGACTACATTCTTCACATGAATATGTATCCACAGACTCATAAATAGATGAGGATGATATTAGGAATGCACCTCTAGTATTTGAGGAAGGTGTATCCACCATCATAGATGAGTTCAGGGAGATAAATATTGGAATATAAGATGACCCACAACCTACACTGATTAGTTCCTCCATTTCCCTTAAAGAGAAAGACATGTACATTTCATTTTTGAAGCAACATTGATATGTGTTCTCTTATAATTATATAGAAATGCCCAAAATCAATACAGATGTGGATACACACCATCTCGGATATCCCGATAATCATCGAGGATTCAAGAAAGAATCCAGGATAATGAACCCCTCTCATTCCACCAATGTAAAGGAGGAATTTGAGAAATTTATCAAAGATAATTTTTTTAGAGAATTGCAATACCCTAGGGGGATTGATGACATCTTCCCCATCAAGAAGAAGAATGTGCATATTAGGGAATGTATTGAATTTAGAGACCTTAAATTACATTTCCCACAAGATGAATTCTCATTTCCAATCATTAAACTCTTGATCAATGAAACTATTGGCTTCCACACCCTTACCTTTATAGACGAATCCTCAAGGTACAATCGGATCAAGATGGCCCATAGAATGAATAATACTCTACCTTTAGAGTGCCTCAAGGGATCTTCTTCTATTAATTCAAGCCCTATGGATTAAATAATGTTGGTGCCACATATTAGCGAACCATGCATATCATATTTAAGACATTATTGGGAAGGATATAAAAGTATTATGTCTATGAACTAGTCATCAAATCTAGACTGTGATGTGATAACTTTACAAATCTCCAAACAATCTTTGACAAGTTGTGACAACACAGTCTAATGATGAATCCACTGAAGTGTTCTTTTGGGGTAACATCATGAAAACTCCTCAGCTTCGTGGTACGCCACCGCATCATTGAAGTGAACCCAGAGAAGACCAATTATATTTCAAATATATTACCACTCTAAATCTAAAATAACTATAGGGAATCCAAAGGAACCTCACCTAAATTTGGAAATTAATATCCAACATAGATGTAAAATCTCTCCCCTTCACCAATCTAATGAAGAAGTGAGTCTCCTACTAATGGGATGTCATTTTCCAGAAATCATTCAAATGTCTCAAGAAATACTTGTTGAATTCACTGGTTCTAATGTATTTGGTTGAAGGGAGTCCACTCATCTTATATGTGGATTGCATGGAATTATCATTAAGAACCATCCTCATGTTGAAAAATGATATAGGAAGTGATAATAGTCTCTACTACCTTAGTTAGACCATGCTAGGTACTGAGACACAATATTCTAATGTTGAAAAGAACTGCCTTAAACTCATTTTTGCAGTGAAGAAGATGATTCATTACTGGTAGAACCACAAGTCCACTTGGTATCTTGTACTGACCTACTCAAGTATATCCTTGGCCACCCCATATTCATTGGGTGCTTGGCTCGATGAGTGGTCATTCTAAAATAAAATGACATTTAGTTCATATCTCAGAAGTCGGTGAAAGGGAAAGCCTTATTGATCTCCTTGCAGCACATCCTACCCTGGAAAATACACCAGAAGACACCGAGCTCCCAGATAGAGAGGTATTATATCTAATGAAACTCCCCAAACATGGGAGATGTACATTGATGGAACCTCCTGGAGTCCTTTCAGTGCAACAATGGAAACATGAATCTCAATCAGGTTGGTCTATGGATTGTGTTTGTCTCTCTAGAAAAAGCAGTTTTTCCCTACTCTTTATTCCTATCCAAAGGCTTTACAAATAATGAGATTGTGTACAAAGCTCTTATCACTAGATTGGAACTAGATCTACAACAACATACAGCCTACCTAAATATCAAAGGGTACTCAAAACTAGTGATAAAGTATATCAATGGTGAATATTAAATTGAAAAGGAAGAGATGGACCACTCACTAGTTACTTCAGGGGGATGATGGAAGAATTCCCATTTGTGACCACCTTGAACTATGTTCCTTGATCTCAGAATTCTAATGATAATATTTTGGCTAACATAGTCTTCATCCTCACCGAACACGATCAGGAGGAAGAAACCATCCATATCACACATCATAGAATGACCTCATTGATTGTCGTATTTGATATGGAAGAAATAAATCTGTTCAAAACCTCCCCATTGAATGAAAGTCCAAGGACAAAACATGGATGGATGGAGCCTATAATATGTTATCTTCAAGACGGGACTCTTCTAATGGATCGGGTAGGAAGGGAATAAATTCGACAATGGGTAGGAAACATCATTATGTAGGATAGTCTGAATGAGAAAAACATACTCTACAAACATATCTTTGATGGAATTCTCCTCATGTACATAACAAAATGAGAGGTTTTCACCATTATGGTGGAAGTCCATACAGGCTCTTGTGGTTCCAATCAATCTAGAACTTGTCTCTCCCACCAAATCTGGTGGTTGGTATACTACTAGAAAACCATGATATAGGACTGCATCGAATTCACAAGGAAATATCTTATGTTCTAGATTCATTAAAAATCCATTCATCATCCCCTGGAATTTCTACATACAACTAAATATTCCTGGAAATTTTCTATTCAGGGATAGATTTTGTGGATCCATATCCCCTTGCTGCATCTATGCAGTTCAAGTAAATCATTACTGCTACCGACTTATTTTCCATGTGGGATGAGGCAATACCCCTCAAGGAAGTTGGAAAAAGAAATATCTTCAAATTTGTGAAGTCCCATATCATTATGAATTTTGGAGTCCTTCACGCAATATTGATGAACAACAACACCAAAATCTATTCAATAGAGTTGAAGAATCTATAAGAGGAGTACAACATAGAGTCTAATCATTCATCCCACTATCATGCAGTGGAAATGGAAAAATAGAGGCATTTAATAAGACTATGTAGAATATACTCTATAAGATAGTGGAAAAAGATAAGAAGTCCTAGTTGGATAAACTTCTAAATTATTTATGGGTCTACCGTACCACCATGTATACCACTATGCAAGAAACACCATAATCATTGGTGTACAGGAGCAAGGTGATATTTTCCATATAGGTCCATATTCCCTCACTCTGAATATCTGTTTGCGGACAACTATCAGATGATGAACAATATCAAAAGTGACTAGATGAGTTGGAATAACTAGATGAGAAGAGGCCATGGACAATGTAAAACCTTGAGGTTCACCAAAATCATATTGCATGAGCCTCTAATAAGAAGGTTTGGCTCCATTCATTCCTATAAAGAGAACTGGTGCTGGATTTGAGAACCCCAATGATATCAGGAAAGAAGCCCCCAAAATTGGATCCCTAATGGGAATGACCATACATCATACATAAGGTCAATCATAATAGCACCCACTCATTGGGAACAATGGGTAGGGAATGTGTCACACAACCCACCAATTAAAGATTTATCAAGAAATAATTTTTTTAAATATCTCTTTGAGTGTGTCTGCATCAGTGTAAGTACCATCCTTCATCCTCACCACATGACTTTAAACTACATGGAATATATTATCCTAGTAGAATGACATTAAACTGCACGACATCTTTCATCATTATTATAAGATGTTAAATTGTACAAGAAATGTTCTCACCACATGACATAAAACTGAATGGATCTGTGATTTCAATATCTATTCATGTATAGTCACATCATTCCTCACTGAATGATTTTAAACTATACATCTCTTCATGAACTACATATGGATTGATTCTTATTTCTAATGAGATACATAAGGATGCCTCAATTATTTTCTTAGTCCAACCTCTACACGATGAATGATACCCTTATCCAACATGGGGCCCTTGTCTCTCCTTGTTTATCACACAGATCATGGCTCATTGGGATTAGGAATTACGAGAATGACATCCACAGACAAACAAGTCATAGCAGTCTCAACAGGCTCTAGTTCTCACTACAAGACTATAAACTACATGGATTTCCAGAACTACATGTGGCTTGATTCTCATCCTCATGTGATACATTGTGATGCCGAGTATTTATCTTTGGGCCCAGGTGCAACATCTCCATATATTCATGTCAATCCTCTTTTATCCCTATCAGATGACATTAAAATGCAAGGAATTTTCAGAACTATGTGTGCTTCTATTATCATTCTCATGAGATACGTAGTGAAGCCCATAAATCCACCCTTTGGTCCAACCACAATGTTCCCATAAATTCACAATAGCTCACCTCCATCCTCACCGCATGATGTTAAACTGCAAGGAATATCAAGAACTACATATATATTGATTCATTTCATCACAAAAAACATAGTGATGACTGGATCTCTAATCATGGGTCCAGCTGCAACCATCAACAGAAATAATTCCAACATCCTTTTATGGGTTAGACTTACATAGAGTATTTACCATTCTATAAATACATGTGAATTGATTTTCATCCACATGATATTAGTAGTGACGCCCATTATCCATCATTAGGCCCACCCACAACATTACAAACTTTCACGTTGGTCCACATCATTCCTCACCGTAAGATGGTAACCTTCATGGATTTCTAGAACAACACGTGGCTTGATCCTTATCCTCATGAGACAATTAGTGACTACCAAGCCTCTATATTTGGGCCCTTCGGAAAAATTCCCACACATTTACATCGGTTACTACATCCTTACCGAATGATGTTAAACTACATAGAAGTACATCCTTACCACATGACATTAAACTGCATGGAAGTAATTTATTTCCAAATGATGTTAAAATGAACAGAATCAAGAACATACCCACTAAATGATGATAAATTATGCATACCATATAAAAAAATTTATTCCTTGTTAAGGACCACAAAAGACATACCTCAGTCAACCATAATACGAGCACCTCAAATTCATATACCAGACTTCACATCTTGTGCGTCTAGGGCCACCATAACCTTTCATGGACCTTAAAACGTATATATGGATTCAAGGAACCTTGTCTTGACTATTTATACATTCCCATGGCTTGTGAATATGTGCCTATAGACTTTAACGAAATGTGTCACCCTAAAAAATGACATTCTAATCTTCGAGGGACTAGACATCGTCAGGAAATCACTCAATAACTCAGTGTGTTTGAAACACTCCTTTTATGAATATCCTATTCCATCACTCACGTCCGATAATATTGATTCGTGATTTAAAAAATATCCACTCTTGAGAATATGTTGGAGTACTTCTAACCATGGACATCCTAATGAAGCTATTGTGTATCATCCTCCATGTCAGGTTCATGTCAGTCATGACCATAAACTTCCTGCATTTTTGTCAAAACTATATGAACTTAAACTCTATCATATAATGTTCCAAATAAGAAGACCTTAAAATGATAAAAAAGAGACAAAAAAATTTTCAGGTTGAAAACCCACAAAGGGAGACCTGAACAAAAGTCAAGTACTTTCCTGATAAACTATTAATCCTTAGAGTTTAGGAAAAAATTGAGCAAAAACATAAAATGAATAAAGTTCATAGGGTCTACCATGTAGCCCTAGTGAAGTCCAAGCTATGCTTTCTAGACCCACTAGTCTAAGAAAAAGTTAGATCAATGTTTGTAACATCTCTTCACCATGAGAATCTGTTCATGGGACAGTGACACAAATCTTAGGGTACTCAAACCCTCCTTGGATTTTACACTCTCCACATATCACACATTAAGAGTTTTAGTATCTCAAATCACCATAACCTTCTGTGGTCCTTGGAAAGGTTATCCTACTTCAAGTACCCTTCTCTTAACTATTAATACATGCCCATGAATCTTACCTATGCACCTATGGATGTCAACCAAATGCATCACTCTGAAAAAGGACATCCCAATTCTCATGATCCCTAACACCACCGTGGAAACAATCAATACCTTAGTGTGTCTGAACCACTCCTGATATGACTATACCATGTATTTCTCTTAACTCAAGTGCTCTAAATCATGACTTATAACCACCACACAAAACTATCCAAGATGATTTGATATCTTCAACGTTACATCACCATTTTTCGTAAACATTTTCAAGGATAGACGACAACATTTCATATTCTATCATTTGATGTCTCACACTTCATGATTCGAAACCACGAGTTATAGGTGCTCAAGATTCTCATTAAGAGGTGAACATAACTAGGGTGATAGAAACCTTCCAAGATAGTTTTCTTCCCATAATCGACTTCATCATTTAGATGGTTGAGTCTTTGAAAATAATTCATATCCTAAGGAATGAAGTGAAGATCATCCATTGCATGGAATTCTACCAACACATACGAACCTTGACCCGACAATTGAAGGTGTACTCTTCTTTCCAGAAAGGACCTTAAATCCTTATGAGTATTACCAAAACCATGGAAGAACCTATCATTCCAAAATTTCATGGGATATACCCAACATGTCTTCACAGTCTCATATTCATGGACTCAAACTTTGGGGTTATGATTTACACCATCCATACTCCAACTGTATAAGTTTTTCTAGTACCAATAATATTCCAACTCTAGGAATAGTACTTCAATAAATTCTCCATAGGCCTTGGAAAAGGCACTTGGCTTTAAGGACCTTTTCCTTGATAATGAATACATGACTATGGATTCTGAATATGTGTATATGGCCATCAACCAAATGTGACACTCTATAAAAATAGAATTTTAACCCACGTGAGCCTTTGTAAAACCATGGCAGAACCTGTCCCCTTAGAGTGATTTAGGTCATTCCTAGTATGACTTCACCACATCCCATGATCATACATGTGGTCTAAGATAAAATACCCTAAACTAAAGCAATATTAAATTGGATAAAAAAGGCCATAAAAAATGAAATATGAGGTCCAATCTAAAAGACCCTAAACTAAAGAAATATGAGGTCCGAGCTAAAAGTTCCTCAACTAAACAAATATGAGGTCTTAGCTAGAATAGCCTAAACTAAAGAAATATAAGGTCTAAAATAAAAGACCCTAAACTAAATTAACAGAAGGTCCAAGATAAAAGACCCTAAAATAAAGAAATATTAGGTCTGATCTAAATGACCCAAAACTAAAGAATGATAGAAATTCAATTTGGAAACTCATGAAAAGGCCCACCATACCACCTTGAGTATCAAACTATTCTTTCTCAACCTATAATATTTGAAAAAAGTTAATCTATTCACCCTATAAGACCTATACTCTACCAATGTGATCCCTCTACAGATCAAATGATCTCATGATAGCTGGAATAGTTTAACAATATATAATTTCATTTGAGCGGGAATCCATGAGAATATCCAAAATGGAATATATTAGAATTTCAACATTCAATTATAGGAATTAAATTTCATTCAATATAACGTAATGAATGGGTATCATTGATAGATCACATAATATCATAACAATGAGTTTTCATACACATCATGGAATGAATAGAACTGAATGAAATTGTAAAAAGTTTGGAAAATTATTTCATTCAAAGTATGAAAAAGAGGAAGGCATATCCATAAATTAAAGTCTCTATGAAGCCTCATTAAAAAACAAAATAATAAATTAATTTTAGTGTAAATGTTGAGTTGCAACAAAAGATGTTTGGTAGTGCTGGAAAAATTGGGAAGAGTCCAACGGGAGGGGTTAATTGAACCTTGGAGTTCCACACTTACTACTTCTTCTGATTCTTCCTCAGGATGGAGAGCTTAAACTAGAGAAGTAAAATCTTCAACCCTCTTCTGAGTGATGGTCATTGTAGTTGATGATGCTCAAAGGATAGACCTTATATGAGCAATCATCTCCTCATATCTCCATATCAATGCCATCCAAGCATCCATATAATATTTCAGTTCAGACAACAGCTGATGACCCTACTCTAGTTCATCCACTCTCTCCCTCATTTTCGTAGAAAAGGAAGCCTCATTAACAAAATCATGCAGGTCCTATTTAGTCACGGCCAATTCACTTTGAGTTAAGATAATCTAGTGCATAATTTCATACAAAGGTTGTTGGTTGAATTCGTACACCCCTAAATCTTAAAATAGATAGAGAAGGTGATCCCATTGGTTATAGAATATTTTTAAGGGGGTCTCAATAATTAAGATGGTAATGAATTAATATATCCTCTTATGATGTGATCAAGCCTCGGAAGCTGATAAGTTAAGTGCAGCAAAAGGATGACTAACTAGTTGAATCAATGCTGAAATAGGAGAGGAAGCCCCATATGCCTCTCTCTCAAAATAATTATCACCCATATCCTATGCCAAAGGACTAATTTCCTCAACATAATTTTACCAAATATCCAAATTATTGTTATCATATAGGGGTCTCTTCCTTGAATCCTCTCCTACCGAACCCATATAGGGGAAGTCAATGAGATAAATGATAATTTTAAATATCAGATAGAAGTGACCTCTTCAAGACTTCATTATGAGTATGTACATAGTATCAGGAATCGAAATTTTGATTTTGGGTGATCATGGTCCTTTGGTTGGCCATAGCTGAGGAACCTTTTTGAGAACCAAAAGACATCTGAAATAAGTAAGTGGAACATGTCAGACAAAGAAAGCTTGGAACCTTGTCAAAAATGGAGGCACGAAAGTTCTGATGGTATCATGAGAATTGAATGGTTCAAAAAGGGATTCGTAGACCACAAAAAGGTTCTTGGATAGCCTAATATCTATAAGACTTGTGGGGTTTATAACCTCTATAGGGAATCATATGAATCGTGTGACCCTTGTAAAGACATCTGATCGCGTGACCTGAACATGGTCACACGTGTCCCAATAGATCAAATGATCATGAATATAGATCTAACTAAGCCCTCAAGGAAACCATATACCTCATATAGGAAGTATAATAAATTACTGAAAATTAGTTCTTTACTAGGTCATATGGTCACCTGAGCAGGAAACAGCCACGCAAAAGAGCTCTGGTGGAACTTACCCGTAGTGAAACCTTACAGATAGGGCTCGCAATCAGGGTTCATGGTAGGGTCTTGTGATGGAATAAAAATAGAGAGCAGTCTAGAGAAAATATGGATGGTGGAATTAATTCTTCTCCAACTCCCCCCCCCCCTATATCTACTTCGTTTCACAGAATACCAAATGATTCTTGATAAACCAAATGTCACTAGAAGCACCGGTTCACATCACCACCAATGAATTTTGTGGGCATTAGTTTTCCTCATAACCAAGTCCCTATTCTATAAGATGTCTCTATAGATGGGGGTCATTTGTTGAATCCTTATATAGGGGCATTGACAAAATCAAAAAGGAATAAATACCTGACTATGGGTATTATATTCGTCGTAAAAGTAAAGGAGAGGATGGATGAGACCTATGGATCACAAGAGCCTATAAAGGACCTGCAATTTTGTGACCATTTTAGGGTCACGTGAAGGCTCCCTACATGGTGCATAACCCATGGTAAGTCCCAAGGATCCCCCATTTACAAAAATTCCTATTCTCACAAAGGCTCCCTAGACAACTGATTGAAAACCCACAGGATACGTGGTTTTTCATTGGAATGTTCAGGAAAAACCACCCAAAATCCATTGAAAATAAGAAGGGATGATATTAAATGTTAGATACCCATAGTGGTAATTAATCTCACATGTCATACCATCATTAGTAATAATAAAATCCCTTTTTGAAATCTAGGAAAACTCACATGACCTCTGAATATTTGTAGGATAAAACAAAGGGGATATGGGGAGGAGGCGAGAAGTGTTTGCCGTCACAGAAATACATGCAACACACTCCTCAGGTGATTTAAAATATTCCACAAGACCATAGCATCATGTTTTCCTCATCTCACGAAATACCTTTGACTTTTCATCCCCACCTCATGGAAGTCCTAGAGTATGTCCAGGCATCCCCTTTGGTGCTCTAAGGATAAACAGATAGACATGTCTACTATATGCTTGCACACACTCTATATGAACCATATTGGTCAGGCGAGACATCACTGAAAAATAGAACAATGATCCAAGAAATATCTTGTGAAAACATCTATAATCCCTAACATTTTTAAAATAAAACAATGGAAATAGAAAGGGGTGAGGCGAGAGGTTTTTGCGGTCGCTGCAGGACATGTGATGTGCCCCTGAAAACCCACAATAATCTACGAGTCCTCGGCAGAATGTATGACTTGCCTCATGAGAGTCCTTTAGATTTTCGTCTTTTATAGATAAATTTCCCTAGGTAACTTCACAATGCTCTATGGATGAAAAAATAGATTTTTTTCAAGGAATGATCACACAACCCCATATGACCCATATCATTCATGTGACCCATCACAAAAAAAGTAGAAGCAATATCCTCAAAAACATAGATGAAATCTTGCATAACTCCCACCCTTTTCCACATAAAACAAAGGGGATCGAAACGGAGGGTGTGGTAGGTGTTCACGGTCACTGAAAGCCATGTGATGCGCCCAACCCACCTGTGGTATGGTCTCATGATACACTAATATAGGTCACCCAAGGTCTTATGAGTGTCTTCCAACAGACACTTGGATATTGCAAAGGTCCTTGAACATGCCAACATGACAATATGGAAGTCCTTTGGAACATCCAAATGATCAAAAAATACCCAGTAATTTTATTTAATCCAATAAAAGGAGAGTTGACAGAAGAGACTCGTGATCACTGAAAATAAGGTGACACACTCAGAGTGGTCCATGACAAAGACTCATGAGGATGCATAGTGAAATAACCCTTCATCGACTCTAGCGAGGACTTGTGCTAGATACACAACACAAAGTTCCAAACAATCAGGGTGGTGATTCTTATAAATTCCTCACTAGAACATGAAAAAAGGGTTGGAATATAATGGCTACTATGCACTCCAAAATCCCAGACTCTAGATGATTCGAATCTCAACTTCTATAGACTTCTTGGAGAAACATATCATGCGACTGAACATCTTTACATTAGGTAATATATTGTTGGGCCAGTTGAACTAGTTATTAACTAGGCATAAATTGAATTTCATGATCATTCATAGATCACATGAAGGATGTTCGGTAGGTTATGCGAAGAAAATACCACAAGACCACTAGACCCCCTGAGACTCAAGATGAACTAACACTGAACAAAGTTAAGGGATTCACAATGCAAGGGTTAGATCCAAGGTCAAAGGTGGAAGGCTCAAAAAAAGAAAATTTGTGTCAACCGTTGTGTACTTCGCATATGTTGTCCAAATACATGTGACAACTCCAAGTCATATCTCTTGGATCTTATGACACTCTTTTATCATTCCATCTAGTACATGTAAAATAATCCAGACATGTCAGAGAAAGTCACATGGTTCCCCCCACAGGAACCACTTTGATCTCGTGAAACCATCTAGGTCTTTCACCCAGGACTTGCGACTTCCTTCAGACACATTTCCTAAATAATATAATGGAATGTTTCTCATTTAGCATAGTCTCACAAAATTGTATGGACATGACAACCAAGCTCCCATGACACCCTATTTGCAAGTCAGTTGTGACTCGTGACACCCACCAAACATGTCGGCCGAGTCTCATGATGTCTCTTAGAGGTGTTATTTAAGATACTCAAACCCCCTCAGTATATGCCACAAAAAATATTGCAACACCATCTATATATTTTTAAGACAATTCATGTGATGGTTCCCAAGACATGTTGAATGGGTCATATGACGCCCTCCATACAAGAAGACCATGTCTAATAGGAATCCTAGGACTTGATAACATTTTTTGTCCTCTGTGTGTAATCCCCAAATAAATTTTAACCTTATTGTGTAATCCCAGGAATAAAGGGAACTATGATGACTCTTATTCCTACCATATCTAGGATGCGTAGGCTACCTCTCCCTAAGGTTTGAGCCCTATATTGATCATCTAGACCAATCTTGGAATTTAAATCCCTTATTCAAGGTAATTTAATTTCTTATTATTCTATCCTTTATTTCTCAAAATTAGGAGGGATCACATTGGATTAGGAAGTAATAATGGTTATAAAATCTTCATTATAAACCCCCACAATTGTATAGGGAAACCTCAGTGTGTAATCCTAGAGATACAACGAACTATGATGACTTTGATTCCTGCTATAACTAGGGTACGTAGGACACCTTCCTAAGACCTAAGCTCAAATAAAACACCCCATTAAATATAATTATTTCCATGACTCTGATGTCTCAACCATCCGAACTCAATTAGTCCCATGAGATGATCACCCTATATCATCCATTAGCTGACAGAGAAACCCACCATGCTACAATGAATCTGTTTCCTACCATAACCATGATACGTAAGAAATCTCTCTAATACCTAAGCCACATAATAAATCATCTCAAGGTAGTCTTGGAACATAATAACTGCATCATAATAAATGAAATGATCATTTTTCATCCCTTTTTTCTCACTCCAAGATTGGATCAAGTGAGCTTAGGGATTCATGATAATCATATAATCTGTACTATGAGTCTCTATAATGAAACAAGAAACCCCAATACATGAGAACTATGATAACTCTAATTGTCGGTATACTCGGGATACGTAGGACACCCCCATAGGGTCCAAGATCACATATTTGGTGTCTTGGTACCAAAACATATTTCTTCATCACATGACATTAAACTTCATAGGACAAATTAACTATGTAGATTTTGATTCCTACAATAATCAGGACATGTAGGATGCCTCATAATAGCTCAATCCCCTCCTCAGAAGATTAACCTTCTCCTTACATGGAATCATTCTCCAAAAAACATGTTTATAAAGCTTCAGTATATAGGAAACTTCTCGTTACTGGAAAATGATAATGAACCTTAGATACATACAAATGGATTCACTAAAGAGATCCCAATATTTTTTCATATAAAAGAGAATTAACCAATAGTCGTTTTGTTAGGGTAACCGGTCTCATATCAGGATTAGGAAGAGATTCATAAACATATCTTAAATCTATTATACATTCCCAAAGTAGGTAATAATTCCACCAAAAAGGGTGTGATGAGCCTAACCTCCCATCATCTGGACCAATGAGATTCCCTGAGATTTGATGGTCCTGAAAACCCATATGATCACTAGCCTTTGGAAAGTTGGTCCACACCACTCGATGGATGAGGGAACCATTTTTAGTTTCTAGGGAATAATAAACAGATGGTAAACCTGATATGTGTGATTGAGTAATCCCTTAAAATATCCCTCAATCAAACCATCAATGGGATCACGTACCACATCTGCGTAGAAACCAAATGAAACAGATGCGATAAACTTTTTATATCTCGTGACATTTGTTATATATGATAAACTAGAATTAAACATGTTCAATGTTGTGGATGCATATATATATATGGTAATATTGATAATAATGTCTACATAAAATCCATAAAGGATTCAAATTGTAAGAAAAATATTCTGGATCTTGATAACATTATCCAGTTAAGATGAATAAATCATTATATAGATTAAATTATACATGGTGTAAGTGGTATAACCATAAGAGTGAATATTTAATAAAGGAAGGCTATAAAAATAATCCAATTTTCTCATGTGTATTCATTAAGATGACTGAATCTGAATTTTTAATCCCTGTTGTGTATGATGATGATTTAAATATTATTGACAATAATGATGAAATTTACAAGGTAGTAGAATATTTGACAGAAGAATTTGAAATGAAGGAATTTGGAAGATAAAGTTATTCCTTAGATTGTAAATTGATAATATTAACAATGATATTATTATTCAAAAATCTATATATATAGATAAAATCATACAAATATTTAATGTCCCAGGTCTGGAACCCACACTACGGGTGCCCCAAACCCGATTGGTCACATGACCTCAAGTGAATTTCCTCAAACACCAGAGGCTACCAACTAGCAGCGAGGACCCATGTCTGATAGTGGGGAAACTATGCCCTCATTTTTCAAAGTGTAGCACAGTGGAAATGATATACAACATACAATAGTGGAAGCAGTAAACAATATGAACTTGAAATGAACAACTGCAGTAAAAGATAACCAACAGTTATATAAAAGGATGCATCATGTCACTATTTCTATTAAAGCAGACAAAATAGGATACACTGCAATACAATACAATAAAACTCAAAGTACATGTATGGAAAAACAAAATAGAACAGCGCAACAGGAACTCAGTAGCATCGCAAGACTAAGCTCGGTCCCATGCTCTCCTACTTCTCTACAACAATCATGTACCTGTATAGGGACCCTTGCCCCGATCGACACCTGCAACAATATAGTCTGTTTGGGCCGAACACATGACCCAAACAGGGAGTGAAAAAATAAATCCCAGTAGGAAAACACCAAAGGCCATGCCAAACTGTCAGTGAAAATGTGCAACAACGATGTGCAATAATAAACTGCAGTAAACTAGTAAGTACTCAAAGTAACTATCACCACCAGTTACATTGCAATTTTAATATTGTTTTAAAAATTCAAGATAATTTAATTCTGAGCTAATTAAAACCATGCCCTCAGGTTAATCAAAATCCTACCCTCAGGCTAAATGTAACCATGCCCTCAAGCTAATATAGTCATGCCCTCAAGCAAAATATCACCATGCCCTAAGGCTAATATAGTCATGCCCTCAAGATAAACATCACCATACCCTCAGGATAATATATTCATGCCCTCATGCTAAATATCATCATGCCCTTAGGCTAATATAGCCATGCCCTCCAGCTAAATATCACCATGCCCTCAGGCTAATATATTCATGCCCTCGGGCTAAATATCACTATTCCCTCAAGCTAATATAGTCATGCCCTCATGCTAAATATCACCATGCCCTCAGTCTAATATAGTCATGCCCTCAGGAACAAGTAACCAGGCCGATCCCAATGCATAACAAACAATTTTATATAAAATTTCCTCTCAAGAAAACTTTAAACAGGTGATAATCACAGTATACCCTCGGGTATCCAGGCCAAATGTCTAAACAGAGGAACGCACCCACGGGGTGGCCCTGGATCCAAGCATTGATCCCAAGCAGTAGTTTTAATTTATCATTAGATTTTCTATACAATTATAGATATTTTATCATCAAAGGCCTCATCCATACAATACCCAAACATGGGTTCGTAGCTCAAAGTACACAAAAATCTACCCAATAGTTGGAATGAACACCAGAGCACCTACCTCGATCACCCCTGATCGATATACAAAAAGGAAGCCTCTAGAATCATCTGTGAACGACGTAGATCTGGGATAAAATTTCCCAAATTCAACTTCAAATAACTTTACTTCAGAAAATAAATGTTAAGAAAGGCTCTAGGAGAAGGAAGATCTTACCTGTGCGGTTCAAAGGAGATCGACGGCGTAGGAATCGGGTTCTCGGTGTGCAGTCGAGAGATCTTCCAAGGCCCGGTCATCTCTCACATGATCCAAAGAAACCCACTACCACCTCTGCCAAATGAGGAGGCTACTGACAATTTTAAGCAAAAAAAAACAACACGGCCTGTAATTTTCATTTTTTAAACTGTTCCTCTAGTGGCTTATTTCCACCGTGGCACTGTTCATCCATCGACATGAGTACATGGAGTGTATTCATGATTACACGGCGTGTACTGTCACTCCACTGGTGGCTGCCCCCACTGCCTTATAGTTCACCAGTCGACTGATTACACGGCCTATGTACTCATCCCACATGGACAAAGTACACAGTGTGTAGAAAAGTACACATCGTGTACCCACAAAATTTGGTATTTTTCCCCATTTTCCTTATTTTCTCAAAAACACTTAAGGGAAAGGGAAAAGAAGAAACTTGTACCTCAAAAATAAGAACCAAGTTCTTATAAAGTTCCCCCCTTAAATCAATTTGTCCCTGAATTTTTCTTCCAAGGATGGTGAAGATACGGTTGTGAACAACTCTGGCCACTGAGCATGTACGTCAGTCTCCCACTCCCAGGCTACGTCCTACACTCGACCATGCTGCCATAGCACCTGAATGAGAGGAACTGACCGGCCTCATAGAACCTTCGTTCTCTTATCAACAATATGAATGAGATGCTCCTCAAAGGGTGCATCAACCTGAAGCTCAACCTCCTCGGTCTGAAAAACATGAGATAGGTCTGAATGATAGTGGTGCAGTTGAGATACATGGATGATGTCTTGCATGGCCTGGTACCTCTATGGTAACTGCAACTGGTATGCAAACGACCTGACTCTCTCTAGAATCTCAAACGGCCCCACATACCTCAGAAAAATTTTACCATGTCTCCTAATACTCCTGTGTCCCAACCTCGGTGAAACACACAAGAAAACGTAATCCCCGACCACGAACTCCATGGGTTGTCTGCGGAAATCAGCATAAGATTTCTGACGAGACTGTACAGTATCCATCCACTTTTGAATCAACTAAACCTGCTCAGAAGTCTCTTGAACGAGATGTGGTCCTAGTAAATCTTCCTCACCTGCCTCTATCTAGCACAAAGGTGATCGGCATGTCCTACCATATAAGGCCTCATAAGGTGTCATCTCAATAGTTTCTAGAAAACTATTATTATATGCAAACTCGACCAGGGTTATATACTTCTTCCAAGAGCCCCCAAAGTCTAGGACGCATGCACGCAGTATGTCCTCTAGCACCTGTATCATACACTCTGACTGGCCATCGGTCTGAGGGTGGTAAGCTATGCTCAGAATTACCTATGTACCCAGTGCCCTCTAAAAACTTTTTCTAGAAAAAAGTTGTAAAGAGGGAATCCCTAACTGAAATGATAGAATGAGGAATCCCATGAAGAAATATTATCCCTAGGATATAAAACTTCCTGAGATCATCGACATCGTAGGTCTCTTTGATCGGAAAAAGGTTCACTACCTTTGTATGTCTGTCCACAACAACCAACACAACATCATTGCCTCAAGGTAACCTCAGAAACCCAGTCACGAAATACATCACGACATCTTCCCATTTCTACTCTGGGATGGGTAAATGTTGTAACAGTCCATCTGTCCTCTGATGCACCACCTTCACCTGCTGACAGGTGGAACATATCGTAAAAAACTAGTTACTTCTCTTTTCATACCTGGCCACCAATACTGACGTCTCAAGTCATAGTACATTTTGGTAACCCCGGGATGCACTGCCCAAGATAAAACATGAAAATCATGCATCATCTCCTCACGTATATCCCCTGGAACCCACACTCATCCATGGACATGCAGTACCTCATCATATCCTATCATCCAATAGAGAGGAGGATCCTCACTTGCCACCAACTCCCATAGAACCAGGCCTTCTGATTTTGATAGTTGTCTCCTCTTTACTTTATCCAGAAGGGTAAAAGTCACATCTAAGGATGAAATATAGGTCTGCCCCTGAATATCATGCACCTCCAAATGCATATCAGAGAAAAAGGCCATAAGCTGCCACTCACCACTGGCTTCCTGCACTGCCTATTTCTGAGACTTTCTGCTCAGTGCATCAGCTACTGCATTACCCTAACCAGGTGTATGGGCAATCTCAAAGTCAAAGGAATTAAGGTATTAAACCCACCATCACTATCTCAGATTCAGGTCACGCTGGGTAAAGATGTACATGAGACTTTTGTGGTCCTTGAACACCAAAAAATGCTCTCCTAAGAGATAATGTCTTCAACAGCGCAATGCATGAACAACTGCAGCCAACTTGAGATCATGTGTTGGGTAATTCCTCCCATGGGCATCAACTATCGAGTCCCGTACGCAACAAATCGATCACCCTACATCAACACTGCACCCATACCAATACTAGATGCATCACAGTAAACTTTATAGCTCTTCCCCAACTCTGGAAGTATCAGGACTGGTGCAGATGTCAACCTTCCTTTTATCTCCTGAAAGGTTGTCTCGCAATCTTCTGACCAAACAAACTTAACACC
Source organism: Viscum album (assembly GCA_963277665.1). Taxonomy (NCBI): domain Eukaryota; kingdom Viridiplantae; phylum Streptophyta; class Magnoliopsida; order Santalales; family Viscaceae; genus Viscum; species Viscum album. The sequence goes on from OY728154.1 coordinate 70,194,178, forward strand.
CTTCTTAGTCAAAACCATCAATGGTGCTGCTAAGAGGGATAAGTCCTGTATAAAATTCCTATATTAACCATCAAACCCCAGGAAACTCCGTATCTCAAACACGTTCTTAGTCTGATCCCAGGATACTACTGCTCTCACCTTCTCTGGGTCTACCGCAACTCCTGCCTCTGAGATAATATGACCCAAGAAGTGAATATGGTCCATCCAAAAGTGGAACTTTGAGAGAATAGAATATATATTATGCTCTCTCAGTGTACTCAGTACAATCTCAAGATGGGTGGCATGGTCATGTTGAGTGTGAGAGTATACTAAGATGTTGTCCTAAAAGTCTACCATGAAAGAATCCAAATATGGTTGGAACACATGATTCATAAGATCCATGAAAACTTCTGGTGAGTTTGTGAGTCCAAATGGCATGACCAAGTACTCAAAGAGACCATATCTGCTCTGAAAGTTTGTAATTGGTATGTCCGACGGTCTCATGTGGAGTTGATGATATCCGGATCTCAAGTAAATCTTCGAGAACACTCATGCTCCATGAAGTTGATCAAAAATATCATCAATACTCAGTAGGGGATATCAGTTCTTGACCGTCAACTGGTTTAGTTTCCGATATTCCACACAGAGTCAAAGGGTACCATCCACCTTCTTCACAAAAAAGGACTGGAGAACTCGAAGGAGAAGTACTGGGTCAGATGAAACCGTTTTGCTGCAACTCCTATAACTACCTTTTGAGCTCCTGGAACTCGGGTGTATCCATCCTATAAGGAGTAATGGACACCAGTGCCACTCCTAGCACAAGATCAATAAAGAAATCAACCTCACGCTCTGAAGGTAGACCTGAAAATTCATTCAGAAAGACATCCCTGAAACAATCAACCACTGGAGGTAAATCCTTCTGACAAGTTCCCAGATCATCCAGATATAATCTCGTAATCTGGGCTATGACTCCACCTCACCCACGATGCTCTGGTTCAGCTCTGCTTTCTTGGACAAATGATTCACCCTTGTATAGGAACTCTCCACCCTCTAGTGAAGTGAAACTCACCCTGTGACGGTAGTAGTCTAAAAAGCTCAAAGGGAAACCAACTATTCCATCCTAATAATGAATTCATAAGCTTTCATCTCTAAGATATAGAGGTCCCATAGAAAGTGATACCCACCAACCTCAAGGGGGCACTCCCTGCACTAACGCACACCTGCCGTCCTCACTCCCAGCAGTGTGTCTAGCATCATGATATCAAAAGAAGAAGAAGAATAGAGCCCAAGGATCTCCACAATGGCCACAGATATAAAACTATGTGAAGAACCAGTATCGAAAAGTGAATAAGATAAAATAGAAGAAACTATAATAGTACCTCTGACAGTGGAAGGTCCGGGATCATGCTCTTGTTGGGTCTGTTACACTGTATATGCCTGCCCAGTGCTGCGGGCCTCTGACACAGACTGAATACCTTGAGCTGACCTGCCCCGCTGCCTTTGAGATCCTGGTGTCTTGCTACCACAACCATGAACACCTTCTCAGCCTACATGGCCGGATGTATTCCAATTTCCCGACTGGTAAGAATCTGCTGGTCCTCCTCCCGCACACAGAGTCTACAAAGAACCCCTCTCACTAGACACTGGTATAAACGCCCGGCAGAAATGATGTGGATGACCCATCTTGCCACAAGATCAGCACTCCACTGTGTCACGAGGATACTGAGGTCTCGTGTGCCCCTATCTACGACACTAGTAGTACATTATCGGGCCAAATGAAGAGTTCCTCTGGCTAGTATTGCTATCGTGATAGAAATATGTCTACCTTTTCCTCTTACCTATGGAAATAGTACCAGAAACTGGTGTCGACCCACCCTGTCCCACACCACTAGCCTCCCATAGGTTTCGCTCCAAAATCAGTTTCTAGTTCACAATAGCATGTACTATAGGCAATGTGAAAACGTTTCTCAGCACTCATATGTCATATCTAAAACCATCCTCAAATCATCAAGCCTTCACTTCCTCATCTCCCACCAGAACGGGTGAAAAACACTGAAGCTCAGTGAAGCGGGCAGAATAATCCATCACTGACATGGCTCCCTGCTGCAGATTCATGAACTCTAGAACTCAATCTTCCCTCAGCATCTCCGGAAAGAAGAAGTCATATAAGGTTTTCTGAAAATATTCCCACTCCATAGTCTCGATGTTGATCAGACTGGGTGGTAACATCTCACCACCTCTTAGAAGAATCACATAGCATGTATGTAGCAATCTTGACCCTCTGCCCTGGAGGCATCTCCAGATGCTCTAAAATAGTCTTTGTAGAACCCATTCAAGACTCCACAGCATGTGGTCCTCCATCCCCTAAAAATGTAGGCAGATGCTTCTGCTGGAATATGTGAGTCAACTCGGCCATAGATGTGGCAGCTGGTGGTGCCCCCTGGAAGGTCTGTATGAACCGCATGAAACCTTCACAGAACTACGCATCCATGCCTGTGTCTGATATAATGGCTGGCACCGCATCTGTCTCTGTTGGAGGATCCATCGGTAGCATGTGTCCTATCATCTTTGGAGTATAATCATTACCTCATTCCTGGAGAACAAATTTTGGTCGTCTCGGCGGCATGAATCTACAAGGTCAAACATATGCCTTAGTCCAAGATTATCAAGGACTAAGAACCAAAAGTGTAAGAAGGGAACAAGGAAAATAAAAATTTCATGTTTTACAAAACAAGACTACACGGTGTGTATAATAACTACACTGTGTGTTACCAAAATGCTTCCACATGGGTGTGTACTCTACCAGCCCTGGTCGTGTAACACCCCAAACACACAGCTTGTTTTCCCCACACACGGCGTGTACTTGAATTTTCTTCCCCTGCCCAAGTCCTTCTACACAGCTAGGCCACACGGCTCTCCTAAAACTAGCCTACACGGCGTGTCCCATAGGTACAAGACATGTACTCTACAAGCTTTCACCAGCCCATGTTGTTCGTGACACGTCTTGTGTACCTAGGTCACACTACACGGTGTGTTCCCATAAGTCACAGTGTGTACAAACAAACCCCAGACTAACTCGTGTTGTTAGTGAAACGGTCGGGTACCTGGTTCAGACTACATGGCGTGTTCAAGGAAGACACGATGTGTATGGCTTAAGGTTTCGTCGTCCGTGTTGTTAGTTACACGGGCAGACACCAGGTCAACACTACACGGTGTGTACAACCTGTACACGGCGTGTGCCCCAAAAAATTATCTTTCCTGTGTTTCTTCCCACACAACCTGTGACACAGTTAGAGACTACACGGCGTGTACTTAGGGTACATGTCTTGTACTAAAAAATTTCTTTCATTTCTTCCTGAACATAAGAACACACAGCGTGTGTCCATATAACTACACGGCTTTTATCTTCGTATTTCTGGACAGTAAACCTCAGAAACTACTCTGAATCCCAGAAAACATTGGAAGAAACACCTAAGTTCCAAATTCCAATCCGTGAGGGCCCATACTCCCTGCGAATCAATGCATAGAATCTTACACATGTTATAACAAAGTATACTCATCAATGATCCACCAAATTACGGTTATTGAGGGCCCATACTCCCCAAAAACCAATGTTTGGCGTTCATTATATCATAATATCACACAAAAATTTCCTATCAAATAGTAGGTTTTTATCAGAATAACTATCAGAACAACATGATTTTATAGCACAACAACCATCACAACAACATGCAATTTATAATGCACCTACATGGCATGAAAACTATGCATGACATGTGATTTATAGAATGTTCCTAAATGATTCATGAGAAGGAATACACTCATCTAATTGGGTTGAAACTAAATATAACCCATGTATAAAATATAAAAAGCACATGACAAGTGCCTCACCCAACGATGGAATTCAAATCAACTATCAAATTTACAAAATCAGAAAACATGCAATTAACGTGGTAGTTTGGATTTTCCCTATACACGGGCCAGCTAATCCTGGGAATAGCTTATTACCAAATATCTATTTCCATAATATCATTGGCTATAGGCTCCAAACAGTATGTCAAGTAAAAAAGAACCCCTCTGATACCACTTTGTAACGTCCCAGGCCCGGAACCCACACCAGGGGTGCCCTGAACTCGGTTGGTCACATGACCTCAAGTGCATTTCCCCAAATGCCAGAGGCTGCTGACTAGAAACAAGGGCCCAGGTCTGAGAGTGGGGAAACTATGCCCTCATTTTCAAAGTGTAGTGCAACAGAAAAGATATACAACATACAACAACGAAAGCAGTAATCAATATGAATTAGAAATGAACAATTGAAGTAAAAGATAACCAACAATCATATATAATGATGCAGCATGTCACTATTTCTATGAAAGCAGCCAAAATAGAATACAATGTAATATATTACAATATAAATCAACGTAAAATTATAGAAAAACCAAAAAGAACAGTGCAACCAGAACTCAGCAGCATCGCAAGCCTAATCTTGGTCCCATGCTCTCCTCCTCCTCTGCAACAATCATGTACATGTATAGGGACTCTTTCCCCGATCGACACATATAGTAATATAGTCTATTTGGGACTAAGACATGACCCAAATAGTGTGTGAGAAGTAAATCCCAGTAGTAAACCACCAAAGGCACGTGCCCGACTGTTAGTGAAAATGTGAAACAATAGTGTGCAATAATAAAATGCAGTAAACTAGTAAGTACTCATAGTAACTATCACCACCAGTTACATTTCTATTTTAATATTCTTTTAAAAATTCAACATAATTTAATTCTAAGATAATCAGAACCATTACCTTAGGCTAATTAGAACCTTTCCCTCGGTCTAAATGTAACCATACCCTCAGGCTAATATAGCCATGCCATCAGGCTAAATATCACCATGAACTCAGGATAATATTGTCATTCCCACAAGCTGAATATCACCATTCCCTCAGGCTAATATAGTCATGCCCTCGGGCTAAATATCACCATGACCTCAGGCTAATATAGTCATGCCCTTGGGCTAAATATTACCATGCCCTCTGGCTAATATAGTCATGCCCTCAGGCTAAATATCACCAAGCCCTCAGGCTAATATAGTCATTCCCTCAGGCTAAATATCACCATACCATCAGGCTATTATAGTCATGACCTCAGGCGCAAGAAACTGGGTTGAGACCAATGCATAACAAGAAATTTTATACCAAATTTCATTTCAAGAAAACTTTAAACAGGTAATAATCACGGTATACCCTCAGGTATCCAGGTCAAACAACAAAATAGAGGAACGCACCCATGGGGTGGAACTGGATCCAAGATTGATCCCAAACAGTAGTTTTAATTTATCATTAGATTATCTATAAAATTATAGATATCTTATCAGCAAAGGCCTTAGTTATAAAATACCCCAAGCGTTTGTTAGTAGATCAACGGTACACAAAAATCAACCGAACAGTTGGAATGAACACCAGACCACCTACCTCAATCGCCCCTGATTGATATACATGAATGACACCTCCCGAATCTTCCATGAATGACGTAGATCAAGGATAAAAGTTCCCAAATTAAACCTCAAATAACTTTACTTTGGAAAATAATTGGTAATAAAGGCTCTAGGAGAAGGTATAGCTTACCTGTGTGATTCAAAGGAGATCAATGGCGTAGGAATTGGGTTCACGGTGTGCGATTGGGAGATCTTCCAAGGTCCGGTTGTCTCTCCTGCGCTCCAAACGAACCCACTGCCTCATCTTCCAAATAAGGAGGATAATTCCCATTTTAAGCCAAAAAATAAACTACACGGTGTGTACTCTCACGTACACGGCATGTACTTTTCATTTTTTAAACTGTTCCTCTGGCGACTTCTTTCCACCACAGCACTGTTCATCTGTCGACATTAGTACAGGGCGTGTATTCCTAATTACACAGCGTGTATTTTCACTCCATTGGCGGCTGCCTCCACCGCCTTACTGTTCACCTGCCGACGGATTACACGACATGTAAATACTAAGTACGTGGCGTGTAGTCAATTTTTACACCCTTCATCACCGATAGGCCTACATGCCCTATGTCATCATCCCAGATGGCCGAAGTACATGACATGTGGAAAAGTACATAGCGTGTACCCATAAAATTTGGGATGTTTCCCCAATTTCTTTATTTTCTCAAAAACACTTAAGGGAAAGGGAAAAGAAGAAACTTGTACCTCAAAAATAAGAACTAGGTTCTTATAAAAGATATAATATGAATAAATCAAATTTATTAAGTACACTAATGGTTGTATGATCTCTTGACCGAGATAGTGATCCTTTGAAACCATGAAATAATAAAAAAGAACTAATTGATCATTAAGTACCATATATAATATAAGGTTGGATATATAATTTTATATAAATTTATTAAAAAAGTGTCGTTGTTCTTCTACTCGTCAATATTAGAATGTTGTCAAAAATATACTAAGATATATTCAAGGATTTGAAAATTGGGGGTTACATTATTCTGAAAGTTCAAAACTAAAGTTAATTGGTTATGTTGATGATATATATGTGTCTAATCTACATAAATTAAGATCCTATACTGGGTATTTATTTACATATGGAAAAATTTTCATTTCTTGTCTTTCTATAAAACAAACCATTTCTATGACTTCTTTCACCCTTGCTAAGTTGATCATTATTCTTGATTAAAGTCAGGAATGTGTTTCAATGAGATCAATAATTAGTAATATTAGATATAACTATGGATTAGATATAACTAATACGATTCCCACTATATTATATAAAGAAGATGTTTCTTGTATATCATAGTTCAAGGGTCCGAAAAACCCTAAGGCTTATTTTTATTTTATTATGGATAATCCCCCTTTTAAGTGTTGAAGGGGAACCCGTACATGACCCTTAGGCCCAAGGTACAAGGCCGAACTAACCCTCAATACCTGATACGAAGGCCCATAGGCATACCATACCAATTACATGGCTCGTAGGCCCAACCCAATAGAACTGCCCCTCCATAGCTTTTGAATCATTGATCACTTAGCTCCCCACCTTGCATTGCTGATCAGCTAGAATTTACCCGTACAAAGCTGCATGGTGCCTAGTCCCAATAGAGGCTGCCATACCTGCTCATTTTTTCAATCAGGTTAGTTCTACTTCTGGTGGCTGCTACTCTTGTCACTCTAAACCTCTTCTAGGGCATGTTATGTGTGAACTGGGCTACTCCATGGTCTCTACGGACCAAAGGCCCTATGTCCCAAAGGATATCGATGACCCGAAGTCCCTTGAGACCCATAGGCCCAAACCGGTGGCCCGAAGGCCCAAATCGGGTGAATAGTTTTTGTTGCTACAATACCGAACAGGACCTGCTATAGTAACTACTACAATACTTCTAAAGTACTGGTACAATATATTAAATGTGACCGAAAATAGTATATCTCACCAAAAGTCCTTTTCTCTCATGACCTTCAAAAGAATGTTGAGACTGATATATAGAAAAAAAGGTTATGTGGTGTAACAGCCTTTGTTTTGAGATAAGGAATAATTCCAAGGGAATTTCAATTTTGGCATTTAGTGGATGATCCATAATTTAAACTAATTTTTGAAATGTAATTCTAGGATTTGGAAATATAAAAAGTTTTTTTTGGGCTTGGTTAAAGGCCCAAGAGGTTCCTCAAGAGTTGAGTCATGTTTTAGGAGTGTCAAGATTAAAAACTCAAAAAATGGGAAGGGGTGTTCAGGGTGTACATTTTGTCTGAAATCATGCATCCCACTAGAAGAAACGATATGACTCTTTCAGTAGATCTCCAGGTATCACACAGTTTGATATAACCATGAAAGCGGATCTACGTCGATGTGTGCCTTGATGTAGGTTCTTGACATTGGGATTTTTCACCGGATGATCACGGTTATCCAAACCGTGTGGCTAGCCTGTGTGATGGGTTTTTTGGGAAGTTTCTTAAGAACGATTGCCGCACGGTTTGGCCAACTGTGCAGGAAAATTGTTCACCCCTCTAAATTTGTTTAAATTTAAAATTTTCCCTTAATGACTTAAAAACCTAAATCCCTATTTCTTTCTACCATTTCCAGAAAATGAACACCCCTACACAAACCTGTGAGATCTCTCCCTCTCCTATGGATAGGACTTGATGTTGTCTTCTCATCTATATTCTAAATCAAATTCCATCGGTCATTTTGTATCTACATTTATAAGCTCTCAAATCATCGTGATTCTTATCTCTGTTGATCTTTTCATCTATTACACTATTTTGGTTTGAGAACACTTTCCCTATTTTCATGGTAGGTGTTTATTTCTATTATTTATCTTCAACCAGATTGAATCAAGGCTTTATATTGGATGATTGAATCATCCTTGGTATAAGGTATGTGGTATAGTTTATCTATTGATTTTTTTTCACTTTTTGTATGGTTCATCATTGTGTTTCATGCCAGACTCTTCTAGTGATGCCTCTTAAATGTGAATTAATTTAATTACATGGTTCTACTATATCTAATGTAACCTTAGTTAGTGGTGAATCAACAAGGATGGTTTATTACCTTGGAATGAGACACCCCATGGGTTGCCCTCCATTATAGGCATTGTTTCCCAGGACCTCATTTTGATAACCACCTTTGAGGTGTGTTGCACATGTAAATGAAATAAATTTAAATAAGTCAAATTATATACCATGATAGGAGTCCCATTGGTTATTCTCTTTACTGTATTTTTTATGATTATTCCCCATACCATTTTTTTATAACTTATTCCATGTTCCTTATATCAAATTCCTTGTTCCCTGAGCCTTATGCATTCTAATTATGCCTCGTTGTTATGATTTATGCCTATGAATTTATGATACATATCCTATTTTATGCATGGTTTTTGAGGTATTCCATATGCCTTATTCTTTTTTTCATGATGATTAGTGTATTATTATTATTTCCATGTGTATGTGTCTTATATACTTTTTCTTATACTTGTGTCTTGTGCCTATTCTCTTATTCCATAAATGATTGTCTTTCATAAAATTATTGGCTAGTTTTTTTGGCATGTGATATTGAAATTCCTTACCAATATTGTGTGATTATAAATTCTATTATTGTTCTACTTTAAGTCCATGAATGAACTAATGTCCTTACTTAAGGATGATGTGGATGGACTAATCATGCTTGAAAAATAATTACTTGACACACCGAGAGAGACACTTGTCTTTCCTTGTACATGATATCTTGGTAGATTATCTTATACTCTTGAGTGAAGCATGTTCACTAGTAGAGAAACAATGGATGGGGTCATTGGAAATATATTTATATCATGCCTCGAGTGATACTCAGTCCCCTATGTGAGATACCTAGTATAGGCTCAATGGTTACCATACCAAGAGTGATATGAGGGATACCATTATATGTTTCATTGTATGGAATCTGTGGTATTGGTTATATTTGAGGCTCCTCTAATGACCCTTGGTATTCTTTATAGGTTACCTTGGAAAAGCTCAGGATAATAGTAATAGATTTGACATATTTCTTACATGGCTTATGTGTGATGCATTTATTTTTATATTATGAGATTACCTAATTGATGTACTAGGGACACAACCACCAATCTAAACCACAAGCTTGGGGTTGGTCCACACATGATTCATTTTACATGATGAGTATGTTTACACCTTGTTACTTATAAAATTACTATGGTCAGACATCTGGATTATATTTAAGAAGGAGGTATTAGTTTGGAATCCTTTGAGGAGGTCAGACGGAGGTTTTACTTATTTATTAATTTATTGATTTATTTACTGATCGACTGGAATTTACTCTTATTATAACTCTATTTATGTTATAAATCATGAAATAGATTTATCTAGACACTATTTGTGGTGTCCCATTTAGTATATTGCACACCTTTCTTGGGATGCCATTGTACTTGGTTGCCCAAGTAGATCCTATTGTTTGCAGGTCCTTGATATTTTTCTTATGTTGGTCATTATACCATAGAGTTAGGAACATTAGACTGATCTAGAGCTTAGGGTTATCATAGAGCGAGCCCAAGGGGCTTTGTTTACATGGTTTATTTTGTAATAGTGTTCTATAAATTATATTGTATGTTTATTACTAAATTCTATAGGATCATATAGAATTTAATTCACAGTTGTAAATTATATTTGGCAATGGAAACTTTTATTTATTCATTATTTTTATTATTCCACTATTGTCTATCGATTATTACTACTTTCTATATGGTGGGTTACTGTTCCAGTAATATGGCATCTTCTTTTAATATTTCTTATTCTTAATATCTTATTTTCATATACTCTGATTGCTGAGGTCATAGTCTCCTCACAAACACACCCTAGTCCCTCGCAGCTAGTCAGAATCCTTTGGTATTCGGAGAGGTGCGCTTGAACCCATGTGGTGACCTATTTGGCTACTGGGTTTCATAGTCAGTTGGGTCAGGACATTAAAAATTTGTATCAGAGGATTATTTTCCATTATATTATTCTTTTGGTATGGGTAGATAGGTGGAAAATAATGTGTCATCACTTGGTAAATATCTATTCCTAGGAGTGATCAACGCACATACTGGAAAAATTCAAAGTGGCCAAGGATGATATGGTTTTTCATTCTATCAGTTGTAATAGTTGATTATGATTTCACCTCGAGTGATTGGAGTAATTTCCACTAATTAATGATTTATAAGATTTATGGTATTTACCCTTGGCCTGGTATAATAAGTATGTAGCATTACATACATCATTATAGGCACATAGGGATTCAAATGTCATGCATATTCCATCCCATGTAGATTTCATTATTTGGCTATTTAAAATTGTTTATGTGTATTTTATGATATTTTCCAACATGTTATATTCCATGTTTGTAATTTTAAAATCATTCATAGTTTACACCATCTTAGGTATTTTATTATCATGATTATTGTTTAATATGGGTGTTTTATTTAGTATGTCTATTTTTACTTGATATTATGTCTATCATGCCTTGTGATTTATTAAGTATGCCTAATTAATTACGAGGTTTAGGTGACTAATTGGGGTTCCTTTCTTTAATGGTAAATGATTTTATGTTTTTTCATCATTTTTACATTTTTTCACATCTTATAATAGCATGTCATTAAGCTGGTAATGAAGTGTAAGTCAAATAAAATGCAAGCATCAATATAAGTGGTGTTTTTTTACATATATTTATGGTGAATTTATATTTAAAAAACCAACCATTACATATTTGATCCATTAAACACTGTTTATGTAGGCTGAAAATATTGGTTGTGACTAAATGGGATCCAATTGGAAATTTATAAAGTGTATAGGCACTTTATAAATTGGAAAATGGAAACCCATATAATCAAACCATTTTATATGTGATTATTATACTTAATGATTATGGTATAAGTGTTTGAGCTTTTAAAATTTTCTTAAATAAAATAGTTGTAGTTAAATGGAGGCCTAACTAAAAACAATTAAGGGTATGGGCACTTTATGAAGTGAGAAGTGGTGACCCATATAACTGAAGAATAGTTTATGAGCCTTATATGTGTGTGTGTGTGTGTTTTGTGAAATTAAATTTCTGACCTATATAAAGGCTTTTAAGTCATTTCATGGGAATGATGAACCATATGAAGAAGTTCCTAAATGGAAAAGTAAGCCCAACTAGTTCAGTTGGGACATATTGACTATGAAATAGACTTGACTTCACCCATGTAGGTTAGTCATGGTACTCTGCAATTGAGATAAACAAATTAAGGGTGTTTGAAAAATCATAATATTTTAAAATTATTCAATTTCTTTTAGTTGAACCTAAAATAGATTAATATGACCCTATTAGGTCCCCATTATATATTTATTCTTGATACTAAACCCCATGGGGTATACTTGTATAGTGTGTTGATGGTCATTTAATGTGTCTGTAGCCTCCTATATGGATGTCCATATAGGAATATGGTGGAATATTACTTGACTAGTTCATTATTTTAATAATAAAAGTCCTAATGTTTACCTTTTACTTGTACTTATGTGGGTGGTCAATTAATTAAAATTCCAATTTCAACTTAAAGGGTGTTTCCTCTATTGATTTCAATTAACATTTTCTTTAATTGAGCCAAATGTGAAAATATATAAGTAAATAAATTTTGTTTAAAAAGGGGGGGGGTTTGAAATCAATAGCCTAATTATGAAGGGATGTCAAATTAATTATTAATTTCTTAAAGTGATTTTAATATAAAATTATTATTTTTATTTTCCTCCTAATCAAAATAATGTGCCATATGATTTTTCTTATGACTGGTATTAGTTTTTCTATAAAACTAGACCCTTATATATTTCAATAATTAAATGCTTTTTAGGTTAATGCCTTAAATTTAACCTTATGTGGTGTTTTTAGCTTTTAACCTCATGTAAGTTTAGTTTAGATCCTACATATGTTCTACCTTAAATTGGAGACACAAGTGTTTTCTATAGGTCACTTATCATTAGGTTGAATCAAAATGATAATCCCTTAAGCCTAGTGACATGTTCATGGTGTAGCCTAGTTTTAAGGTCGTCACCCCATGCTTTGGTAAGGGGCTAGACCAAGGTTGGTAGTACCCTCAAAAACATAAATCATTTCTAGTTCTTATGATTAATTCTATCATAAGGTACTATTTGGGTTCCATGGTCCCATGTAGGATCTTTGGCATCCAAAAAAAATCAGTTTTGATGGGTGGTCTGGTGGTGTTTTGACCTTCTTTATGGGTGTGAGCTTTGTGTAATGATTAATTTTAGTGGATTAATCATGCCTTATGAAGGATTTTCCACTTAATAGGTCATTTGAGACTTATTTTTCTCTTCTTTAGTGATGGAAAACATAGTATGCCATCATCCTACTTTCCCTGTCTTATGGGATAGTGTGCTTATGGGTTGCTTCCTTTTTCAGGAAAGTGATACTTAAATGCATAGGGTGGAAATCCTATTGATATAATGAAGAATATTTAATTTTTTCATAAAACTCTTGGGGTAGTATGTATTTATATATGTGGTACCCATCATGTTGTTTAAATGGTTTAGGGAACCATTTGAGTTAAGTGATGATCATTTAATCTTTGATCTATTATGCTTTGATTTTCAATCATATCTAGGGTAGATTTACCTGTGAATTAAAGAATCAAACCCATCCCAATGATTGGGGTGCAGTTTTAAAAGAGTATTAGGTATTTTAGAATGTTTTCCAATAGTTTGGATTTTATGCCTAGTGCCATGGAATATGTGAGTGTGACTCAGATAAGAATCACACGTATTCCTAGTGCAAATATATTCTATAATACCGTTAAGAGGATAGTTTATTTCCTTTTTTCGTTAACTCTTGTCAAAAGTGTGTTATCAACATCTAGGACCCATAGTTAGTGGTCAGTGGAGCATGTGTCATGGTATTGCACCTGCCATCGGGACAAGCCTGTGTTTTCACGGGAATGCCTAGCAGAACAGCCATGCAAAGGTGGAGAGCTGATTTCATGATGAAGATGCTAGGGAGGAGCAGTTCCAAGTAGTATGTCTGGGTTGTATGTAATTTTTGAAGCCTACGGGCAATGAATTCTTCTAAGGCCTATGGGCCATGTAATACTTATGCCTTCGGGCCTTGTAAGGGTTCCACCTCACCCCTTGAAAGGTGGATTATCAAAAATCAATAAAAATGAAGGCCTTCAGGCCATTGGAGTGGTATGAGTCTTTTTCAGTAAATTCGACGATAAGGAAACTGTTAAGGCAGGGAGAATCTTGTTAATTTTGATTAAATGTGTCCTTCCATGTAGAAGGCGCACAACCAAGGAAGACCGTTTGGAAATGGTCAGTTATGCTTTTGAATTACCATGATCCTAGTAATCTAGGATCATTTCAGTGCTTGCGAAGCAGCATAATGATGAATCATTGATTTTGTATTCAACCCTTGTATACACTATTAATCAGGAAGGTACTTTTTTGGTTATGATTATGTGTGAATAGTATTCCTTATATGGTAATGACATCGTGGTCATTTTGTGGCTATGAATCGATAGTTAAATCTGAGCTCTTTCCAAAATAATTAAACCATTGGTGGTTTTATCGATCTCCATTTCAAACTATTGGGTATAGTTGGAATGGAATAGTACTAAGAACCTCATTATGGGTGTGATGGGTGTGTCCCCATCCTTCTTGGTAACTCTTAATACCCTCTAAATATACTCTCATTTTATATGATCATATACCATATATTAAAATTTTGTGGGTATAATGATAGAGAATCTTGTTTACATCACACTAAATTTTAAAAGATGTTGGGGTTGATCGATAGTCTCTAGTAGAGTTGTCTTCTGAAAGTGTGGTTGTTATCGAGGCATGGTTAGTCCAAAGTGATACATGGGTTCCTAAGTAGTAATTCCTTGGTTTGACTCAAGGAAACTAGTTTTCTCTTTTGACATTATCTCCATGTGAATTTTATTTTAGGTCTAGTCAGTTCTCTTGATGAGTGGATGTTTCAGTTGCACCAACATCTCACTTGTGAATGTCGGTGTATGGAATACCTTGTATGATCTCCTTGGTTAAAAGTTCATTATTAGGAGGATACCCTTGTTTGGATCATATAGTTTATTTCAAGTGTGTTTATCCAAGTATTCAGGGTCTTGTTTATATCAATGTTCGTGCGAGGTACAACAACTCAAAGGGGGAATTTTGGCTATAAAAGTCACTAAAAGCTATTTATGGGATCTGGTGAGCGTTCTTGGAGAAATATTGGGGGTTCCTTAGTCTAAAGAAAGTATATATAGTTTTGAAAAGTGTAGAATTCTAAAGAAAGTCATTTTCAAGAATAGTCAGCTGGTAGTGGCTACACATGTTTTCTTTTGATGGAATGGAAGTGGTCAGTGAGGAACCATTTTAGGTACGCCATCAAGGTAAGAAGAGTGCGATATAAAGGTCACTAATACTTTCTAAGGGTGAATTTTATAAACATTTTTGACTTAGTAAATCAAAATTCAACTATTTTACAACTTAGAAGATCGTGTTATGTCCTTGGGGGTGTCGAGTTTCCATGTTAAAGAAACACACACCATCAAAATCATTAGAATTATTTGTGTATACCTGATATGAAATTTTGATGGTGTTTTGCAGTGACACGATTTTGACCTCAAAATTCTTGAACCTATGGTGGAAGAGACATCAGCAAGATGTTTAAATAGATGGGGACATGATAATTTATCTAGCTAAATAGGCTCAGTTAAGCACTGTTTTAGTGTTTCATTCAGAAAACGAGTGTTGGATCAAGTTTTGATGACTTAAGTGTCATCCACATAAGTATTGTTTGGAGGTGCGTTGGGCAGTTGGGAATGCAGAAACACCATTTGAATGAGACTTCATCTTTCTTTTAGGTTGAGTGTAGTTGTTTCCACAAGGAATCTCATTGAAGATAATTTATAAGGTGGGAAGGTAGTAACAACCCATATTTTGAGACAAGGTATAATTCTAAGGGAATTTCAATTTTGGTGTTTGGTGGACAAGTTGTTCTTTGAAACAATTTTCGAAAAGTAATTATGAGATTTGGAACACTCAAAAGTGACTTTTTGGACTCGGATAATGGAACAAGAGGTTCCTTAAGATATTTGATGATTTTAGAGATCATCAGGCTCAAAAAACTGAATAAAGGGAAGGGTTGGTTAGGGTGCACGGTTTTTCTAAAACTGTATGCCCACTTGAGGAAACTATGTGTCTCTTTTAGCAGAGTTGCAGGTATTGTACGATTTGATCGATCCATGTGATTGGAGCTGCATGGTTTTGTTCCTTACTACAGGTTCTTGACTATGGTATTTTTCATGATCTGCATATGGTTAGTGAAACTGTGTGGCTAGCCCTTGTGAGGGTTTCCTTGTGAAGTGCCTTTAGCATGGTCGGAACACAGTTTGGCCAAATTTTTGGGAAAACCGTGCACCACTTTAATTTTGGTAAATTTACAATTTTTTCCTTAATGACTTAAAAACCTAAATCCCTTCTTCTTTATCCCTTTTCCTAAAGGCAGACAACCCTCCTCTCACCCGTGATATCTCTCTATCTCCCATGACTAGGCCTTGATGTTGTTTTCTAATCCAGACTCCAAATCAAATTTCATCATTTGTGTTGGGTACACATCGATAATCTCTTAAATCCTAATGCTTCATGTATCAGTTTCTCTTCCCATCTATTGCACTATTTTGGGACAATCTCATTCACCCTATTTTCCGGATAGATTTCAGTTTCTTGAATTTCTCTTGAACTAAACTGAATCAAGTCTCAATATTGGATGATTGAAGAATCCTTGGTATAAGTTACGTGGTATACTTTATTTCTTATGTTTTGTTTCTTTTTATATAGTGAATTATTATGCCACGTGTCGAACCCTTCGGGTGACACCTACTAAATGTGAATTAATTTAATTAAATGGTTCTCCTATATCTAATGTGACCATAGTTAGTGGAAAATAAACACAGATGATTTACTGACTTGGTTTGAGACACCCCAGGGGTGTTTCTCTCTTAAAGGACTTGTTTACCTTGACCTCATTTTGATAAACACCTTTAAGGTATGTTACACATGTAATGAATTACTTAAAGTGATAAATTAAATTAAGTTGAAATATAAAACATGGATTAATACCCATTGGTTATGATAATTTTTAAATTATTTATTCTTACTCCTTATATCATGTGTGTAATTCCATATGCCTTGTGACATATGTCATGTGACTTTTTCTCTGAGCCTTATGCAATGTACTTATGCCTCATTGTTATGATTTATACCTATGCCTTTATCATGTGTTGTCTATTTTATAAAATGTGTTTGATCTATTCCATATGCCTTATTCATTATTCATTTTTCTTAGTGTCGTACTCTAATTTCCATGTGTTGATGTCTAGTAGCCTTGTGCTTATAGGTGTTCCTAGTTCCTTGTGCCTATTTCCTTATGCCATAAATTCTTTACTTGAATAAAATACTTTTCTAGTTTTTTTGGAATGTGATATTGAAATTCCATAATATTGTTTTTGTAACACCCCGACCCTAATTACCTAGAGTCGGTGCATTATTACATAACATTGGCATGGTCACAAGAAAGATCAAGTCTCGAAAGACCGATTAGTTTAGTAGCCTTGGAATAACTAGATACATCCATAAATTTTACATTATGTCATAAAAAAAACATATTGTCTTCATATCCCCTCATACTATCCCTGCAGGTCATTCATAAATTACTTCTTCATAATCCTGGGAAAAAATAAAACATTGAAAGGGGTGAGCTCAGATTCTCAGTAAGGATAACATTATAGCAGAAGCTTTCATAAATAAGCATAAACACTTAAGGAAATTTATAACTAAAACAAAAGCCTTTTAAACTTGAACTTCAGCATAAAATGGAAAAGTTAAAATGAAATAATGCCATTTACTTACTCACATGGATATTCTACTAGTCGAATGATCACATGCAATATCAATAACCACTTTTATAATGATGGAATGCATAATTCCAGACTATCATAACCACATAGCCAAGGCCTCGTGCCAAGACTACAAATAAGATTTTGCCAAGGCCTTGTGCCAAGACACTAGTTTGTCTCATGAGACCTACCGATGCATCGAGGATCTATAGCGGGCTCCACCCGTCACTTATTAAGTCCAATGCATTCCTCATATGAATAGGTTTAAGCATAAAATAAACATTCGTATTAAAACTAGCCTACGAAATGTCAATACTTTAACCACAAACCATGAATGGTATAAAAATAGAACATCCACAGTCAAATATAACTCATTTGATACAATATGGAAGATTGTATTAACCTCAATCATGAATAATGAAGGATGTTGACATAGATGAAAATAATCATCAAAACTATTTGAGAGAAATATCCCCCTTTTCTTGAAAACATTTAAAAGTCACACTATTTGTCAAGAAGCCATTTAAAAATAGATTTTTGAATCAAAATGTCCCATACCACTTTGAAACTTTTTAAAAGGAGTTTTAATTTCTAAACTTTAATGTCCATATAAATAAATCCGTAAAACCATTTTTAAAACATGGACATTAATGAGAAAGATTTAGATGAATAAGTCTTTAAAACATTTAAAAATGGTATTTTAGTTAGAGATTCTAACCAAAAGAGAGACACTTGAATACAAATAATTGAGGTAATCAAAACTTTGTAATATCATGAGAATAAAGGGAATTCATGATATACTATGTCAAAGTACATTATATACACCACATAAAAGTGATTTGGTGTATATCAACAAAGAAGTCTCAATGGAATGTAAGTTGAGATGAAATCTCTCATAAAGGCCATATCCTTAGGTTAAGGATAAATCAAAAACATAATTATGTGTGAAAAATATAAATTCACTAAATATGATTGGATATTAAGTGTAAAACAATCAAAGGATATTCACACATATTCTTGTAAAAACAACACCAACGAATTGGATGTTTAACTCAACAAATGGTGAAAGAGTTAAAATTACTCTTATCAAATTCATATCAATGACTTGAGAATTTTCAATGGAGTGATTATATGTATCAAAAGTATATCCACAGGAAGGGGAGTGGAAATTATGACATAACCAAATGAATAGTGATTCCACACATAATCTTGGGGTAGTATAATCAATGAAATATGCGTAAAGCCAAAAGAGTGGAAATTGAAATCTCAAATTCCCTTATCGATTAGGTAACATACGAAACAAAAACCCATGAAAGAAAGATCATACCATGATGATGTAAATACCCATAAAATAAATTATATTACACAATGAATACAATCATGGGCAGTACACATACACCACATGCAATAATTAAGTGGTGAACAATGGAATTCTCACGAAATTAAGAGTGAGTTAAGAAACCCCTTACCACGTTAATCAACTGAGTCGTATGGACAAAAGTTAATAACCACCAAATTATTTACAGAATAAAATGAATATAAATAGAATCATGATAATATATATCAAATGGCCGTACACAATACACCACTTTCAATAATTTAGTGGCGAACAATGGAAATCTCGCGGAATTGAAAGTGAGATAAGAAAATCCCTTACTTTGTACTTTTTCCTTGGTCGACGGTAGGTTTACCTCCTGTATAATGGTGAAATAATTGTTATTGAATTATACAAGAATAATTTACTTTAATATGATATCATATATGATCTTTTAACATTGATTTGTTAACAATATCTTAGAATTATTGTCATTTCGGGTGTTAACGGGTTCATTTTACTTTATATTCTTTGTTATGTGAGCCATATTTATTAATGAGAGGAATATTATTAATATCCAGAATGATATCAAGTCCTTAGATACTATTTTTAAATCATCAAATGATAATTATACTTGAATGGATACGATGGAGAATGAATCTCATCGCGTTCGTGGAGACGGTAGTCCGTACGTACGCACGAGCGACAATATCATTCTTTTGATATTAAAATAATATATAAATGGATGGTATATCATATATACAGAATTATTAACATGTTATATTTATTATTTACCTGAGTTAAACATCATTATTATACCCATCCAAATAATATTATATTGAATAACAATTACACCACGACGTGGAGACGGTAAGTCGTACGTACGCACGTATGGTGACATGTTATTCAAAGGGTGGATAGAATACTGAATATGGTTGTACCATATTTATAATCACAGTATATGTGAGATACTGGAGTTATTATTTTATAATGGTAAGAACAAAGAAAGAAGAAGTGGAAGAAGAAAGGAACTTGAAAAGGGGTGCTGAAAACATTACCTCTTCTTCGGGTTCTTCCTTTTGATTTGATCAAAAGGGCTCCTTAGGTTGGCTTTCTGATCAAACTAAGTCCCCTAGGTTGTAGTGAGAGAAGTTGGGAGAGTATTTGGGCAGAGTTTGGCCGAACCAAAAGGCTTTGAAGGTGTGAAGAAATGAGGAGGAGTGCCCTTTTATAAGAGGGTTGAGGGGCACCTTTGGAAAAGCTAGAAATATTAATTTATAATAAATTCATATTCGGTTTCTAATGGCTCCAAAGTTTACTATTCAAAATTTAAGGTGGGGATGGGTCGAAAAAAACTCATCCAATAGAATTTAGACAGGTTTGGGTACTTATACTAACCTTATCTTTAAGTATTAACTCTAAGTTAATTAGTTTCACTTTTACAATGTCTCTTTGTCTTTTTATATAATATGGTTAATAAACTTACTATATACATCCAAGCGACCCCCAAGTGGTCCATTAATGATGAACCTATCATGATATAAGTCTCTTGGCCGAACCTTAGATTTTTAGGAATTTAATATCAATTAATAATATAATATTTGTTTTAAGAACTCTTTTTTGTCAATTTTGACACTATTCAATAGTTGATTTTTGTGAAACTCATAACAGATTGATTACTTCAAAAAAAGTCAATTAAATCAATAATAATATATCATATTATCCTAGAAAATTATTTTAATTCATTAAAAGTTTCATATTATATTTATTTGGGTATTTATAATATCAATTATTTTGATTTTTCACTATTATAGTAATTACTGCATCATCATTGTGTCATAAAAAAATAAATTATTTAATGTCTAAAAATTATAAATAAACTATCATTATGTATGAAATCTTTTTATATTTCTAAGGAATATTTATAATCTAAAATCCAACATATATAACCCTCTGTAACAATTGTTTTGTTAAAAGATATATGCTTGTGTCATTTTTGTATTTATTTTAACTTAATTAAAATAAAGTGTCATTATCACTTACAAGTGGATCCATGGGGTCCCAAAATCGACCCAAAGATGCCCATGGTCGACCATGTATCAACCAATAGGGTTAAGACACGTTTTAGGGTAATTTAGTATTTTTATAATATTATTGTTTAACCCTTATTCACCGGATTTACCCTTAACCATGGTAAATAAAATATTTACCGCAGTAATTATTCAAAATGTCTAAAAATAAAAGTTACCTATTTACACAATTTGAACATCCTGATTCCAAATATGTAATCCATTTTTCTAAATTCAAAACACATAAGTGGCAGAAATTAATTTAAAATTAATTCCCGCTGTCAAAACAAAAAGAGTGTTTTTAAGAGATAATAACTATCAAAAGATTGACAATTGTTTATGTTCGGTTTAATTGTAAAATTAAGTCCAATGACCAAAATTATATTAAATGGTAAAAATATATTCTAAATATACTTTAAAACCACTCAAATTCATAATTTATCACTATTAATTATTTTGATTAAAAAAAGTTGTTTTTAATTAAAATTTAGTAATTTTCACTATTCATCAAAATATGAAAGTTATCCGAAAAGTACCAAAATTTCACCCTAGGATAATTTCAATATTACGAATCCAAAAATTAAGTCCATTTTGAGAGATAGAATTTATAAAATTTCAAAAATTAGGTATTACTATTCATAACGGCTAGTTTGATTGGTTATGGTGTGTTAAAATCTCAAAGTTGCGTACAATGCACGCCATTGCATTATTCGAAAGGATACATACCAAGGAAGCTTGGGGTGTTACATTATCCCCTCCTTCAATAAATTTCGTCCTCACAATTTTTTAAAATTTTTCTTGGGAATATAATGGAAAGTCCCACATCGGAAAAAGAGTCAATAAAACTATCACTTTAAATGAAAGAAAGAGAGGTATAAGGGTCATCCAAGATAACCCATACTAGGATTCCATGTAGGAAAACATGGATATGGATGATAAACTAAGTGTCAAGTTCTGATGGAGAGGGATAGAAATCATGATCAGGAGAAAGTTAACAATGAGAAAACCACAAACTTGTGTTGGGACAAACGACCATTAGTCTCCTAGTAGGAAAGTAAACGAACAACATTTTTTTTAAAGTTACATTACATAAGGAAGAGGAATTAATTTATGATATTGACTAAGAACATTATGAGATATGCTTGCATTTTAAGTAAATTTTCATTCTTTAATAAATTTCCACCACTAACTCAATTTTTTTTTAAACGATGAGTATTCAAGAAGACTTGGTCACACTGGAAGAGCTAGAATAAACTTTTATAGAATCACATGATCCATGCAGGATAAACCATATATTTACATTGTCTTTGAAGATTAATCAAAACCAAAATGGTTAGTGAATGATCTAATGATCCCCCAAAAGGATATTCATTGAGATAAATATGCACTAATCTTAATTTCTAAAATTAAACCAACAATATCCCAAAGTTAAATAGATACCATTCAATAACCAATTGTCCTTAAAATACTTTAATATAATCCAAACTAATATTGAAACCCAAAACATAGAAGAATTTGATTATGTAGTCTCTCATGTTACATTGTATCTCCAAATGACATAAAATACTCTTAAAGTCACATACTTAAAAGTAATTAACATCATCACATATTCTCTGTTATAGGTTAATCATTTCCATAAATAACCCAAATCACTATAAATCCACAATAAAAACATAGATAAAAATCCACCATTACTCTACAAATGAAACCCCATTGTATTCTATTTTCCTTGGGCATATAGTGTTCCTAACAAAGCGAACATCTTCCAAAATAACATTTATCACTTAATCACCAAATCATTTTCCTATACCAAGGGTATTCATTTGATAAGACATAAGAACCCAAATCATCTTATTATTGATCAATAAAATCATTTAACAAAACAAAATAGTCACACTAACCAGGGACTTCACGTAGTCCAGTGGTAGGCGATAAATCCCAATCGCACTTTGGTTGTGGGTTCGATTCCCACAGCTTTGTCCGACGCGACGGGTTGTCACATGGTCTACGTGTTGTCCTTTTTCAAAAACTATATTTTATAATATTACCAAAATGATATAAATTCCTCAAAATAACATAATTTAACCAAAAATGTTATATCATACTTTTCATTTTCATCCCAAATTATAATAACTTATCATTTTCTGAAACCCCAATGATCATATAAAACCAAATGGTTATTTATAACTATATCCACAAGAGAAGAGACAATTCTTCCTCAAATATCATTCTCACGTGGAAAACTACGGGGTTACAAATACAAGAGAAAATTATTCCAAAGTAAACCCATCAACAAGGAGTGCTAATACTTTTTAAATTTTTCTCCAGCCATTTATTTCAACATAGCTTCTTCTTTGACCAAGAAAATATCCTATAGAATAGGACATTCACTCGGGTAATGGCCAGGTCCCCTACATTTACGACAAATGACTGTAAATTGACTCTTGGGACCATTTTTATCTTCTTCCATAGTACTCTTCATTTTTCTTCGGCAATTCTTCACTTTATGTCCTCCCTTCCCGCACGTAAAACATTTCGTTGTCCCATTGAGACACTTTCCTGGGTGTCTCTTTCCACATTTCCTGCATGATAAAAATTGAGGATTCTTTTCTCCATGGTCTCCATTGCTGGAGCTCTTATCATTTATCACCTTTCTCTTCCTTGTTGAGTCTGGGAGTTGGTTAATATATATGTTGTTGATCATATTTTGGAAAACTGATTTGGCATAAAGACGATATCTTTTATGCCTATCAACATTCCATTTTTTTGCTCATTTCCACCACCGTTCCCACCTTGTACATCATTCTCAAAGTCACTATGACTTCCTTGGAATCCAACCATTGACTAAAACCAGAAAGCATTGTGTGAGTAATAGTAGTCGTAAAATCATTTAGAGATTAAAATGTCACCATATTCTCAATTTGAAACATATTAGGATTAACCAAGGTCATTTACTCTCATCTTATGTATATATTACTTAAATCGTTTTGTAAAGAAAATGTAAATTATCCTAAGCATATCCCCCGGGAGTGTCATAACCAAGAGTGCAGCAAGGCCCGTTGTCGTGCACCAGTTCCCGTTCGAGTCTAGCTCAAAGCAGTGTTTTCGGGTTTTACCCCTAGGTACATCTGTGCCAGAGCCGCCTCTACCTGCTCGTATCCAGACAGGGATGTATTGCTCGGAAAACTCACAAAATCTCTACAATACCAAAATTCTAGGAAGTTCTTTTATACTAATCCTCAAAGTTCATCTTAGGTCTACGTGCTCTAATCAGAGTTTATCTAAATCTAGCTTCCAAGGTTTGTACTAAACTTCCTCTGATACCAACTGTAACGCCCCGACCCTAATTACCTAGAGTCGGTGCATTAATACATAACATTGGCATGATCACGAGAAAGATCAAGTCTCGAAAGACCGATTAGTTTAGTAGCCTTGGAATAACTAGATACATCCATAAATTTGACATTACATCATAAAAAAACATCTTGTCTTCATATCCCCTCATATTATCCCTGCAGGTCATTCATAAATTACTTCTTTATAATCCTAGGAAAAAATAAAACATTGAAAGGGGTGAGCTCAGATGCTCAGTAAGGATAACTTTATAGCAGAAGCTTTCATAAATAAGCATAAACACTTAAGGCAGTTTATAACTAAAAAAAAGCCTTTTAAACTTGAACTTCAGCATAAAATGGAAAAGTTAAAATGAAATAATGCCATTTACTTACTCACATGGATATTCTACTAGTCGAATGATCACATGAAATATCAATAACCACTTTTATAATGATGGAATGCATAATGCCAGACTATCATAACCACATAGCCAAGGCCTCGTGCCAAGACTACAAATAAGATTTTGCCAAGGCCTTGTGCCAAGACACTAGTTTGTCTCATGAGACCTACTGATGCATCGAGGAGCTATAGCGGGCTCCACCCGTCACTTATTAAGTCCAATGCATTCCTCATATGAATATGTTTAAGCATAAAATAAACATTCGTATTAAAACTAGCATACGAAATGTCAATACTTTAACCACAAACCATGAATGGTATAAAAATAGAACATCCACAGTCAAATATAACTCATTTGATAAAATATGGAAGATTGTATTAACCTCAATCATGAATAATGAAGGATGTTGACATAGATGATAATAATCATCAAAACTATTTGAGAGAAATATCCCCCTTTTCTTGAAAACATTTAAAAGTCACACTATTTGTCAAGAAGCCATTTAAAAATAGATTTTTGAATCAAAGTGTCCCATACCACTTTAAAAATTTTTAAAAGGAGTTTTAATTTCTAAACATTAATGTCCATATAAATAAATCCTTAAAACCATTTTTAAAACATGGACATTAATGAGAAATATTTAGATGAATAAGTCTTTAAAACATTTAAAAATGGTATTTTAGTTATAGATTCTAACCAAAAGAGAGACACTTGAATACAAATAATTGAGGTAATCAAAACTTTGTAATATCATAAGAATAAAGGGAATTCATGATATACTATGACAAAGTTCATTATATACACCACATAAAAGTGATTTGGTGTATATCAACAAAGAAGTCTCAATGGAATGTAAGTTGAGATGAAATCTCTCATAAAGGCCATATCCTTAGGTTAAGGATAAATCAACAACATAATTATGTGTGAAAAATATAAATACACTAAATATGATTGGATATTCAGTGTAAAACAATCGAAGGATATTCACACGTATTCTTGTAAAAACAACACCAACGAATTGGATGTTTAACTCAACAAATGGTGAAAGAGTTAAAATTACTCTTATCAAATTCATATCAATGACTTGATAATTTTCAATGGAGTGATTATGTGTATCAAAAGTATATCCACAAGAAGGGGAGTGGAAATTATGACATAATCAAATGAATAGTGATTCCACACATAATCTTGGGGTAGTATAATCAATGAAATATGCGTAAAGCCAAAAGAGTGGAAATTGAAATCTCAAATTCCCTTATCGATTAGGTAACTTACGAAACAAAAACCCATGAAAGAAAGATCATACCATGATGATGTAAATACCCATAAAATAAATTATATTACACAATGAATACAATCATGGGCAGTACACATACACCACATGCAATAATTAAGTGGTGAACAATGGAATTCTCACGAAATTAAGAGTGAGTTAAGAAACCCCTTACCACGTTAATCAACTGAGTCGTATGGCCAAAAGTTAATAACCACCAAATGATTTACAGAATAACATGAATATAAATAGAATCATGATAATATATATCAAATGGCCGTACACAATACACCACTTTCAATAATTTAGTGGCGAACAATGGAAATCTCACGGAATTGAAAGTGAGATAAGAAAATCCCTTACTTTGTACTTTTTCCTTGGTCGAAGGTAGGTTTACCTCCTGTATAATGGTGAAATAATTGTTATTTAATTATACAAGAATGATTTACTTTAATATGATATCATATATGATCTTTTAACATTGATTTGTTAACAATATCTTAGAATTATTGTCATTTCGGGTGTTAACGGGTTCATTTTACTTTATATTATTTGTTATGTGAGCCATATTTATTAATGAGATGTATATTATTAATATCCAGAATGATATAAACTCCTTAGATACTATTTTTAAATAATCAAATGATAATTATACTTGAATGGATACGATGGAGAATGAATCTCATCGCGTTCGTGGAGACGGTAGTCCGTACGTACGCACGAGCGACAATATCATTCTTTTGATATTAAAATAATATATAAATGGATGGTATATCATATATAAAGAATTATTAACATGTTATATTTATTATTTACCTGAGTTAAACATCATTATTATACTCATCCAAATAATATTATATTGAATAACAATTACACCACGACGTGGAGACGGTAAGTCGTACGTACGCACGTATGGTGACATGTTATTCAAAGGGTGGATAGAATACTGAATATGGTTGTACCATATTTATAATCACAGTATATGTGAGATACTAGAGTTATTATTTTAGAATGGTAAGAACAAATAAAGAAGAAGTGGAAGAAGAAAGGAACTTGAAAAGGGGTGGTGAAAACATTACCTCTTCTCCGGGTTCTTCCTTTTGATTTGATCAAAAGGGATCCTTAGGTTGGCTTTCTGATCAAACTAAGGCCCCTAGGTTGTAGTGAGAGAAGTTGGGAGAGTACTTGGGCAGAGTTTGGCCGAACCAAAAGGCTTTGAAGGTGTGAAGAAATGAGAAGGAGGAGTTCCCTTTTATAAGAGGGGTGAGGGGCACCTTTGGAAAATCTAGAAATATTAATTTATAATAAATTCATATTCGGTTTATAATGGCTCCAAAGTTGACTATTCAAAGTTTAAGGTGGGGACGGGTCGCAAACAACTCATTCAATATAATTTAGACAGGTTTGGGTACTTATATTAACCTTATCTTTAAGTATTAACTCTAAGTTAATTAGTTTCACTTTTACAATGTCTCTTTATATTTTTATATAATAATGTTAATAAACTTACTATATACATCCAAGAGACCCCCAAGTGGTCCATTAATGATGAAACTATCATGATATAAGTCTCTTGGCCGAACCTTAGATTTTTAGGAATTTAATATCAATTAATAATATAATATTTGTTTTAAGAACTCTTTTATGTCAATTTTGACACTATTCAATAGTTGATTTTTGTGAAACTCATAACAGATTGATTACTTTGAACAAATCCAATTAAATAAATCCTAATATATCATATTATCCTATAAAATTAGTTTAATTCATTAAAAGTTTCATATTATATTTATTTGGGTATTTATAATATCAATTATTTTCATTTTTCACTATTATAGTAATTACTGCATCATCATTTTGTCATAACTAAAATAAATTATTTAATGTATAAAATTTATAAATAAAATATCATTATGTAGGAAATCTGTTTATCTTTCTAATGAATATTTATAATCTAAAATCCAACATATATAACCCTATGTAACAATTGTTTTTCTAAAAGATATATGCTTGTGTCATTTTTGTATTCATTTTAACTTAATTAAAATAAAGTGTCATTATCACTTACAAGTGGATCCATGGGGTCCCAAAATCGACCCAAAGATGCCCATGGTCGACCATGTATCAACCAATAGGGTTAAGACACGTTTTAGGGTAATTTAGTATTATTATAATATTATGTTTTAACCCTTATTTACCGGATTTACCCTTAACCATGGTAAATAAAATATTTACCGCAGTAATTATTCAAAATGTCTAAAAATAAAAGTTACCTATTTACACAATTTTAACATCCTGATTCCAAATATGGAATCCATTTTTCTAAATTCAAAACACAGAAGTGTCAGAAATTAATTTAAAAGTAATTCCCGCTGTCAAAACAAAAAGCGTGTTTTTAAGAGATAATAACTATCAAAAGATTGACAATTGTATATGTTCGGTTTAATCGTAAAATTATGTACAATGACCAACATTATATTAAATGGTAAAAATATATTCTAAATATACTTTAAAACCACTCAAATTCATAATTTATCACTATTAATTATTTTGATTAAAAAAGTTGTTTTTAATTAAAATTTAGTAATTTTCACTATTCATCAAAATATGAAAGTTATCCGAAAAGTACCAAAATTTCACCCTAGGCTAATTTCAATATTCCGAATCCAAAAATGAAGTCCATTTTGAGAGATAGAATTTATAAAATTTCAAAAAGTAGGTATTACTATTCATAACGGCTAGTTTGATTGGTTATGGTGTGTTAAAATCTCGAAGTTGCGTACAATGCACGCCATTGCATTATTCGAAAGGATACATACCAAGGAAGCTTGGGTTGTTACAGTTTTCTAACTATAAATGATATAATTGACATGATTGTGGGACGAGAGTGAAATCAGGTCCCAAATTAAGGATGTTGTGGATAGAATCATCATTCTTGTATTGGAACTACTTCACGTGCAAGGAACGACACTTGTCTTTCCTTGTACTTTCTCTCCGGATGGATTATCATATACTATTTAGTGGAATCGATTCTATAGGGGAGAAAAAGTGTATGGTTTTATTGGAAATATCATTATATCATGCCTCGTTTGATACAAAGTCCCCTATATGATATACTTGGTATGGGTTCAGAGGTCACCAAACTAAGAGTGATACAAGGGATTTCGCTAATGGTCACCTTTGATGGAATCTATGGTATTGGTTATATTTGAGGCTCTAATAGAGACCCCTATGATTTTTATAGATTTCCTTGGATGGGATTAGGATGTCATTACTGTATTTGAAGGATTCCTTTCATGGCTTATGTGTGATGCCTTTTTATTTAAATTATGAGCTTTCTTAATTAATGTACTAGGGATGCAACCACCAAGATAAACCACAAGCTTGGCGTTGGTACACACTCGATGCCTTTTACATGATGACTATATGCACACCTTCTTACTTATAGAGTTCCTTTGGTCAGATATCTAGCATATGCTGAAGAAGGTGGTATCAGTAGGGTATCCTCCGAGGATCCTGGACTGATGATTTATTTATTTATTTCCTTGAATTTCCTCTTATTGGACCACTATTTATGTTTTAATACATGAACTAGATTAATCTATACATTTTTGGTGGTGGCCCATTGAGTATATGTCACTCCCTGACCGGTCATCCGTTTTACTAGGGTACCTAAAAAATCCTTATATTCACCGGTCCTTGATTTTTTGATCATGTTGTGCATTGTACATGGGAGTTAGGAGAAAATGATTGAGATATATACTAGGATTATCATGAATCTTGATTGAGGGTATTTGTTCACTTGGATTATTTGGTAATGGTGTTTCGTACCTCCTGCTATACATTTATTACTAGATTAGGTAACATCATTTGGAGATGCATGCATAGTTGTAAATTATATTTGGCGATGTCCACTTTTATTTAGTAATTATATTTATTATTCCTGTACTGTTTATCGATTATTATTGTTTCCTCTATGGCGTGTTACTTTTCTAGTCATATACTGTCTACTTCTTCTCCTGCTTATTCTCTATATCTTTATCTTCTATACTCTAACTGATGAGGGAATAGTATTCCCATAGACACACCCTAGGCACTCACTACTAGTCATTAGTATTTGGAATTTGCAGAGGGGCACTTGAGGCAATGTGGAAACCTGACAGACTACTAGGTTTCATAGTTTGTCAGGCTAGGATGTTACATGTGATAATCTTATAGATTTATTCAAAAGGGTATTTTCCAGACCAAAATTTGTGTAACTAATTAAAAATATTGGGATGTGAAGGTTAAAAATATTATTTTAACTTTATGATGGGGAATTAAGAATGTTGTACACTTTTTACATTCATCAGGTTTTCCCATTGGGTTTTCCTAATATGGGTTTTCATGCGGTAATGAAACATAGAATCATGTTATTTTTGCTTCACCTTATTTCCAACGATGTTTCTTAAAGTGAATATTTTATTATATTCAATGAAATTATTACATCCAATGAGAAGTTTTATTATTTATCATTTATAATGTGTATTTCATAGGTTTAAATTAATGAAGAGTCTTCATTTACCAAAAAAAATTCATATAGCCAACTTTTTAATATTCTCACCATCATATTTGATTTATAAAGATTAAACCTGAACATTGGATCAATCCATATATATTCTATATATATGATGATTTGTTAATTAAATTAGATTATTTTTTACCAATCATATACACTGTGTTCTTCCTACGTTCTATTTTTATTCTCTTGTCATTGAATTGATTTATCACCCTATTGTCATCCTGAACATTGGACGTTGTTATACATTAATCATTGATTCAACTACGATCAATGTCTTCATAGATTCATAAAACTTTCAATAAATCAATTTCACAACATTAAATATATTTTGAATTTATTTTTTGGTAGATGCAGATGATTTATGCCAAACTTTATTTGGCCCAAGGGTTTATGTCACTGTTGGATATCTTCAAAAAAAATTAAGTCATTGGATCTTTTTACACTACACATGAGATTATCATGGGGGTTATTTGAACCCCACTGCACAACCTAATATTTCTTGAAGGTAGAGATCCTAGTGCAGATTTGGATTTTAATTTTGGGAGGGATGTTTTGTCAAGAAAGAATCATCCCCTGTAAAATGAAAACCTAGATCTTGGGATTCTATTACAGGTAGCTACAGATTTAGGTCCACCTTTTTTAATTATATTGGTGCTTCTAGTTCGGAAGACAAGGTGTGCGGTTTTAGATCAATCGATGTTAGGCGTTCTTTGTTTGTAGTGAGTGATTTTAGTAGTGGATACTTCCAATGAGAGAGGATAAAGACCTATGATTTTGGTACCTGTAGATGTTTTTTATGATTGTTTCATGTCAAGATTCTTGTTGGTTTTATATTTGGAACATTGTTCAATACAATTGTTTATTGTGTTCAGGGACTGAATATGGAATTCAAGGATGTTATATAGTGACCCAAACCTATAACACATAACATTTCATGATTTTAAGAATAATTATACTTCAGAGTCCAATCCAAAGATCGTAAAGTCTAGTGTCTTGGAAGACTAGGTACATAAAACTTAATACATGGAATTAAATAAAATATTTCTTTATCTAATCTTCATAAAGAGCTCCTAACTTACTTTGAGCCCTTACATCTGCATAGGGTGCCCTGGGGAACAAATTAATTAAGGGATCATATAAATAGCCTAGTAAGTGAGAAATCATAGTAATAAAACTTTAACATGTTGGTTATAAGGCATGAAATAATGAAAATAAAAGGCATGGAAGACATGGAATCATAACACATAAACATGGGATCTTATAAAGATTAATTAATGGTAATATGGAAGCAGAATGAATCATGAATTTAGCATGATTCAAGGCTCATTGCATATAGAGGAGCACAAGTCATGGTTAGCCACTAAGACCGTTGCACATGGTAGCACGAATCAAGGATAACTGCCAAGACTATTGCGCATAACGTCTCATGAAACTAAACATTTCCCAATGAATTTGAGTTCTATCTGGCTGCACCCATCTTAAAATGTTCATGGATATTATTGACACATATAAAATCATATATAAACAATCTTAAACATAAGGGACCCCATGGAAAGAAATGGGTATCATAATCATGTCATAAAGCATAATGAATGGGTGTACCATAAAAGTGTCCATTGAAGAAAGGAATTAGAACATACATGGAAATTCATAAGGTAAAATAGGAATATCTCATGGTAAGTGATGTCAAACATAAGTGACAACAAATAAGAAAAGTATTTATGAAATTTTAGCATTAAAAAATTTTAGTATGATTTTAAGGAAAATACTAAGGGGATTTTAAAATAGAAAAGGGAATAATAGTTTACATAAAAACAGAAGTGAACCAATATGGTTTTCATAATAAAAATACTAATTTTATAAAAACAATGTTTTCTTAAAAACAAATAATATAGTTTACATGATGATGGTATGGAATTTGGAATGTTCCCTTAAAATGGGTTAGCTTATTGAAAGGTATTGAGGTGGGAATAATTTAAAAACATGTATATCCCCAAAAGATAATGATGAATGGATATTAAAACATGAGTTTGGATAATATACACAATACGTATAAGTTTAAATAAAATTAAAATACAAATTATTTTGAATAAAAAGAAAGATAGAGCAACCTGAAGAAATATAGGAGGTTCCGGTAGAATACCTTACCGAATATCAGCATAGTACAGGTTTACTTAACATGAATTAATGGGAGATAAAGGAGTTTATAATATTTTATAAATCATGAGAAAAGTATGGGGGAGGTGAAACATCATACCCCATCATTAGTAATTACACCTAAAAGGGAATAACATGGAAGAGATTCTGGGATAAATGTGAGAAAGAGAGGATCCCTTGTGTTAAGTCTGATGGTGTTCTAAACTTGATCTTAATGAACTGAATAATAAAAATATATTAATTAATTAATAATTACAGAACCTATTTTACATGTAAATTATTTATTATATCATTTTAGGGTTCATTAATAACCTTTTTGATTGGTTATTAAGTTCAATTTCATTGTTCAGGTACATTTGCTTCATTGGTTTTAATGATCAGTTCACTTATATCCATGTTCGGACACACATGTAGGATGAGAGTGGTTTTATTGAATTTAAGTTGTATGAAATTAGTGATAATATTTGATATTAAATGTTTATTAAATTCATTTTCTTATTTTGAGTGAAGGTGAATCATTATATAAAACATTAATGATAAACACTTGAATTAATTTGGTGATTTTCCTCACAATATACTTGTTTTGTATTATTACTTTGCATCATTTGTGCAAAATGATTCCATAAAAAACATAAGATAAAAAAATATTTAATAGTCTATTTCAACCATAAAAATGGTTTCTTGACCAGAATTAAATATGGTAATAGAAATTGAAAAGCCATCGTCCTTGAATGTGGTAAATTAACACATCTCGAATGGTGTCTTTACTACTAATATAAAAGAAGAGTAAAGGGGAGATGATATTAACATATTACATTATCATAAAAACATTCTAGTACATTTAAGGTACTGATGATTTCATGACATATGGATGAGGATAGGTAAGGATAGAAAAGAAAACAAATGAACTTGAAAAGAAAGTAATAGAATAGAAATGAGGAATTTACCTCTTGAATCAATATTCCTTGAGATCGTCTTAATGGGAGAGGATTTGGTATTTTGAAGAGAATAAGGGATATTGGACATGGGGGAGGAGATTGGGTAGAGATTTATATATAATTCAGGCAAGTCACAAGGAATGATAGGAGTGCAGAGAAGAGGTAAGGAGGGGTGGTATTTATAGGGGAGGAGAGGAGGGTTTTCATAACATTTAATTCCTTAGTTTATTAATTTCCCTCAAGGCCAGAAATAGTGATGATTACACTACTAAAAATAGTAATAAGTTCGTGTGAATTTGAACTAAGGTTTCTTACA
This sequence comes from Viscum album, assembly GCA_963277665.1. NCBI lineage: Eukaryota > Viridiplantae > Streptophyta > Magnoliopsida > Santalales > Viscaceae > Viscum > Viscum album. Next base: position 70,227,921 of record OY728154.1, read on the forward strand.
TCATCCATGATTCTAGGAATAGTCCATTTAGCTTATAATGTATATATACGGTAAATTACCGCATTTCACTATTCAACAAATATTCATGTATTTTTGAAAAATACTAAAAAATCACACTAGACATTTATTGATGGGTATAATCCAAAAATGAACTCTATTTTTCAAAAAAAAATCAATATATGATTAATTTAATTTTTATTTATAATTATAATTTACATGAAAAATATGAATTTTAAAACTATAACTAGTTTTATAATGCTTTCAAAAATTACATAAGGTCTTATAAAATTATCGTAAAAACAAAAGACATAAAATTGAAAATTAATGAACACAATTTATGAAAATACATTTTTTTCTGACGCTTTCCGTTGGGTCGCGCGCATCCGTCACGCAGAGGATGCGCGACTTGTTTCCCCGCATTCCTGGTTTCCAAAGGCGGGCAGCATCTGTTCCTTATTCAAGGACGTCTGCTCCTTGATCAAAATTGGGATTATGGGATGTCGGTTCTTCCTTCCGTGGATTCCTCCTCAGAGATCATCACCTATTCTGGGTCTCCCTCATATAATTATGATGTATTCGTGAATATCATCCTAGTGACATATCTTCATGGACACCGGTTAATTACGCTGCTTCTGTCGAGACACTCCAAGGGGTCTGGTCGGAGCAGAAACCTTCGATTAGGGGAGCGGTCACGCTGAGGCATCGTTGGAGTGTCTTGACACTGGGGGATTGGCATTTCTATCTTCTGTCCCTTATTATAGGGCTTCTCGAGGGTGTAGAAGCCCAAGGCATCCCACATCGAACGCGAGGAATTGAATTCCATGGGCATGTATCTGAGGTTTTCCTCAGCTTCCCATGTTTAACACAGGGTATGCCATGATTTTAACATCCAAAAGAGATGGATCGGACTAATCGGAACACTTAGAGTGGATCAGATAATAGACCCCCCTGGAGGGGATGCCGAAATTGGGACCGACGCATGGGTGGCTTCTCGAATGCTATGGAGTGGAATGAGGTGGAATGATCCCACTAGGATGTGGTGACCCGGGTAAGAATCAATATGGGTGATGAAGTAAAGGGGATTGAACCTCATGGAGGCTTCCTACGTATCCCTGTGGTAGGGGATCAAAGCCCATGTAGTTCGGGATGGAATGGGGATTACGCTCTGAGGCGTCCCACAATGATGGATGGATGGGGATTATGCTATGAGGTATCCCATGATGGTGGATGGATGGGGCGTACGCTCTGAGGTGGCTATAACGACCCACACTTTACATACATTGTTAATACTTCAAAATTAAAGCACACTTATTACAACATATGACAAAACCACAAAGGACCGTATAGGTATAGTGTCTTTAGAAACTGGAAACATAAACAACTGGTTCATAAATCTTCTACAGTGTCTCCCATTTATTTCATCATATCTAGGGTCCCTTTTAGCATATTCTACTTAATATCCATCTTCCTGACCTGGGGAAAAGAAAACATAAAAGGGTGAGCTCCAATGCTCAGCAAGGGCAAATAAAGGAAATAAAAATCATATCAAATCTTTATGAAAATCAAAACCTGCAAAAGAGATCATAATATCTTAACATGGAATAAATCATAGAAGTGAAAATGAGATCCCCATAATCATAACATAAAACTTGAAACTTTGTGGCATGCACACATAATCATGGAAAATCATTTCTTGTTAGTCATGACTCATTGCCAAGACTATCTTAGTGGACAAAGTCCCTTTCTGAACCGAGTTCACTCCTCGTTTCAGTCCTGTATCACTGAACCGAAATAACCTTCCGTTCCAGCCATGTCTATCTCATGAGATATAAAATCATTACCCAATGCATTGGAGGGATATATAGGTCCCACCCATCTTATAATGAATCCTTTCTTATGTGTGCCACATAATCATAAAACATACATCATCGCATAACACATGTAACAAAAATGGGATTCTTGAAACATCATGACATCATAAATCAATTCATATAAGATAAAGGAATTCATAAAAATAATTCCATCACAACATGATCAAATCAATGTAATAATAGGGATAAAAACAGAACCCTTTATTATCTTAGATGGAAAATAATTTTGATAAAACACTTGAACTCCATTCTTGAGGAAAATATCCTTTCTTCTTCAAAAACATTTTTCCTTTCATAACATGTCATATAACTTTAAAATAAAAGAAGTTGATTAAAAATAAACTTGAGAACTTGTAAAGTAAGCTTCTTGGAAATAATGTTTTAAAAATCTTTTCATGCCGTATAAGTTAAAAAAAACATTCTTCGTACTTTTGTCGGAAAAGTCAAAAAGTACCTCGTACGACAAAAGATTCCTTTCATACATATTACTAAAAACTAACCAAAGGGTAAAAATGGATTTAAACAATTGTAGGTGGATGGAAATAATATTACACTTTGATGAAACATGGATGTGGATGATAAAATACACCCCAGTAAATACTTACGAATAAACAATCTCGGATAAAAATGAGATTGTGATATTTCCCTTACCTTAGGTCTGATTTGCTTTGTTCGTGTCTGAAGCTCCTGTATAATGGTTTAAATAATGTTATTGACTTATTCCAGAATCATACATATTGATATGATATCATATATGGTCATATTATTAGCTTCTTGTTAGTAATATTTCATTGTTACTTGTTACTCGGGTCTTTATAACTTTTTGTTCTTATGCGTGTTTTGTCGAATAAATTCTTATTATTATCTTTAGGTTATAGATAATTCATTTACAGAATGGTATTAGTGTATTATATACCATATTCATTCATTCAATTCATTTATATAATCATTATGAAATGAAGATCATGTAGAACGAGTCGCATCACATCGTGGAGACGGTATTCCGTACGTACGCACGAGTGATGATATCGTTCCTATGATCGTGGAATTGTATTGGAGTATATATATATTATTTCATTATCAATATTACTTCATAATAATCATATATAGTTACTCATTACACCATTATACCCATCCTTGTAAGGTGATGGTGGAAAATAGATTACACCACGGCATGGAGACGGTATTCCGTTCGTACGCACGCGCGGTGATTTCATTTTTCCGTAGGATGGATAGAAGGTGAATTAGGGTTGTTTAATATTTATAATAACATATCAGTATGTAAGTAATACTGATGTTATTACTTTATCATGAAACAACTAAAGAAGAAGAAGTTGAAGAAGAAAGAAATTGAAAAGATCGGTAATGGATATTACCTCTTCTTTGGAACGCCTCTTTGAATCCTCCACTTAAGGAACTAAGATTGGTCTTTGGAGAAGACCAGGACCTCTAGGATTATTCTAGGGAAGTGGAGAGGATAAAATGGCAGGGGTTGGCCGAGCTTGAGTGCTCAATTTGGTGTGAGGAGGAGGGGGAGGAGGTGCCCTTTTATAAGGGAGGAGAGGGGCACCTTAGGAATATCTCAAAATATTATTTTATATTAAAGTCAAAATCGGTTTATAATGGTTCCAAAGGGTCTTATTTCGAAGATAAGGTGGGGAGGGATCGCAATCCTATCAACCAATAGTATTTAGACCAGTTTAGGGTATTATTTTAACCTTATCAATTAGATTTAACTCTAAGTTAAATAATTTAACTTTTACCATGTCTTTTTGTTTTCTTTCACTATATGGTTAATAAACTTACTATAACATGACAAACGAACCCCAAATTGTTTATTATTAATATATATATCCTTATCTAAGTCATTTGGCCGAACCTTAGATTTTTAGGAATAAAATAACAATTAATAATATAATATTTGATTTAAAAACTATTTTGTTTCAATTTTGACACTATTTGATATATGATTTTTGTGAAAGTCATAACAGAATTATATGTTCGAACCAAGTTGATTAAATCAACATTAATATATCATAGGAACCTAGAAAATTAGTGAAATTCATAAAAAGTCTTAAATTACATTTATTTTGGTGTTTATAACATCAATTATGTCAATATTGCATTAATAAGATAATTACTGCATCATCTTTGTGTCATAAATAAATTAACTTATTTGATGTCTAAAAATTACAAATAAAATACCATCATGTAGGAAATCTTTTTAGCTTTCTAATGAATATTTACAATCGAATTTATCTTATGTATAACCCCATATTAAAAATTATTTACTTATTAAACTTTGATTTTAACTATTTTAACCCTTCTTTAAATAAATTAATAATAAATGTCCTAATCTAATCCAAGTGGGCCTAAATGGTCATATTTTATTCCTAAGTTTGTTTTTGGTCGAATTACACTTGTCCAATAGAATTAGGACATGTGTTAGGGTAATATTGATATCATATTTACCCTTAGTTACCCTATTTACTATTAACCGCGGTAAAAAAAGTAAAAAGTTACTATTCACCAAAAAATTATTTTCATCTCATTGAACCACATTTTAGTCCTTGATATTAACCGTGTCTCTCGGATTTTTGAAATTCCATTCACAGAAGCGGTAAAATTAAGTTTTATGCAAAATTCAGTTTTTAACCTACCACTTAGTGGTTTCACTATTCATCAAAAATTGAAAGTTTTCAGAAAAATACCAAAATTTCACCCTAGGCTAATTTCGATATTCTGAGTCCAAAAATGAAGTCCATCTTGAAAAATAAAATTTATAAAATTTCAAAAAGTGGTTATTACTATTCATAATGGCTAGTTTTAATAGCATATCGTTGTTTAGTGAAACTCGGTATTGCGTACGACGCAAGCTATCGAGGAAGGTCGCGATTGCGTGCAAAGCAAGCCAAGCAAGTATTGTGTAGAAAAAGATTCCTTTGATGGTTTATATAACATAAAAGTCTCGGGTGTTACATTCTACCCCCCTTAAAAAGAATTTCGCCCTCGAAATTCGTCACTTTGTAACAAACAAATGAGGATACTTCTCCCTCATCATATCCTCAAGCTCCCATGTAGCTTCTTCAAGTTGGTGGTTTCTCCATAAAACTTTCACCAAGCGAGTGGTCTTGTTTCGTAGGACTTTTTCGCTACGATCCAGAATCTCTATCGGCTGTTCTTCATAAGAAAGATCTTGATCCAGCGGTACAACTTCTGAGCTAAGTACATGTGAAGGATCTGGTATGTACTTTCTCAGGAGAGATACATGGAACACATCGTGAACTTGAGAGAGATTCGGTGGAAGCGCCAATCGGTAAGCTACCTTCCCAACACGATCCAGTATTTCGAAAGGACCGATATATCTAGGGATCAACTTCCCCTTCTTTCCAAATCTCATAACCCTCTTCCAGGGAGATATTCGTAAGAACACTTTATCACCCACTTCAAACTCTAGGTCTTTTCTTCGGTTGTCGGCATAACTTTTCTGTCGACTCTGAGCTGCTCTTATGTGTTGTTGAATAGATCTGACCTTTTCTGCCATTTCATCAACGAGATCAGGTCCTAATAGCTTTCTTTCCCCAACTTCATCCCAGCAAGTTGGAGTCCTGCATTTCTTTCCATAGAGAGCTTCATAAGGAGCCATCTGAATACTGGAGTGAAAGCTATTATTATAAGAAAATTCCACCAAAGGTAGGTGTTGATCCCAACCTCCTTTGAAATCCATAGAGCAAGCTCTCAACATATCTTCTAGGGTTTGAATTGTTCTCTCAGACTGACCGTCTGTCTGGGGATGATAAGCAGTGATGAAACTCAACTCTGTATCCAGAGTATGCTGAAGACTTCGCCAGAACTTCGAGGTAAATCTCGGATCTCGATCAGATATAATAGAAAGTGGTACTCCATGCAATCTTACCACTTCCTTTATATATATCCTGGCAAGCTGATCTAGAGAGAAATCCTCTCTAATAGCAATGAAGTGTGCAGACTTTGTAAGACGATCAACTATGACCCAGATAGCATTATTGCCTTTGGATGTTTTAGGAAGTCCTGTGACAAAGTCCATAGTGATGTTTTCCCATTTCCATTCGGGTATGGGTAATGGTTGTAACATCCCCTTGGACTTCTGTCTCTCAGCTTTAACTTGTTGACAAACCAAGCATCGAGAGACATATTCAGCAACATCTCTTTTCATGCCATCCCACCAGAAGTACTCTTTCAGGTCCCTATACATCTTCGTGCTTCCAGGATGAATAGAGAATGAAGAACTATGAGCCTCATCCAGCAGCTCTTTCTTTAATTCGGGGATGGGAGGAACGCAAACCCGATTCCTGAACTTTATTATCCCATCACAATCAAGGTTGAATTCAGGAACATTTCTCACCTTCTTTTGTAACTCGACATCTTCTTTATGTGCCTCTTTAATCTTCACATGTATAGATGGTTGAACATTCATTTGAGAAAGATAAGATTTTTCCCCTTCCATTATAATTCCAAGATCCATCCTTTGTAAATCCATAAATATTGGATCTTTTGTGATCCTCATCATGGATAAACTAGCATGGTCTTGTCAACTTAATGCATCTGCCACCTTGTTTGCTTTCCCAGGGTGGTAATGGATTGAGCAGTCATAATCCTTAATCAGCTCCAACCATCTTCTTTGGCGCATATTCATCTCCTTTTGTGTGAAAATATACTTTAAACTTTTATGATCAGTATAAATATCACACCTTTCACCATAAAGGTAATGCCTCCAAATCTTTAATGCAAAGATTACCGCAGCCAACTCCAAATCATGTGTTGGGTAATTTTGCTCATGGATTTTCAACTGTCGTGAGGCATAAGCTATCACCATATCATTTTGCATAAGAACACACCCCAATCCCTTCTTGGATGCATCACTGTAGATCACAAACCTTTCTCCACTACAAGGTAGTGTGAGCACAGGTGCACTGGATAACCTTCTTTTCAACTCCTTGAAATTCTCTTCACATTCCTCTGTCCAGACAAACTTAACTCCTTTCCGAGTCAACATGGTGAGTGGATTAGATAATCGTGAAAAATCTTTTACAAAACGTCGATAATATCCAGCCAAACCAAGAAAACTTCGGATCTCAGTTACTGTTGTTGGTCTTGACCATCTTTCGATAACCTCTGTTTTTGCTGGATCCACAGATATCCCCTCTTTTGAGATTATATGACCCAAAAATGCAACTTTTTGAAGCCAAAATTCACACTTGGTAAATTTGGCATAAAGCTTCTCCTTTCTCAGGGTCTTCAATATAATTCTCAAGTGATCTTCATGCTCTTCCTTGCTCTTTGAATAGACAAGAATATCGTCTATAAAGACTACCACAAATTGATCAAGATAGTCTCTAAAGACTCTATTCATTAGATCCATGAAGATAGCAGGGGCATTAGTAAGACCAAATGGCATCACTATAAATTCATAGTGTCCATACCTTGTAGGGAAAGCCGTCTTTGGTATATCCTCCCTTTTGACCCTTAATTGATGATACCCTGAACGAAGATCAATCTTGGAAAAGTATTGAGCTCCGCGTAGTTGGTCAAATAAGTCATCAATGCGTGGGAGAGGATATTTGTTCTTGATAGTGATCTTGTTAAGTTCTCGATAATCAATGCAAAGTCTCATTGATCCATCTTTCTTCTTAACAAATAGAACAGGTGCTCCCCAAGGTGACGCACTAGGGCATATGAATCCCTTATCAAGATTCTCTTGGAGTTGCTTCTTCAATTCTTGCAACTCAATTGGGGCCATTCTATAAGGTGTCTTTGAAATAGGCAAAGCACCCGGTACGAGTTCTATTGAAAACTCAACTTCACGATTTGGTGGAAGACCCGGTAATTCCTCCAGAAAGACATCATCAAACTCCCGTACAATGGGCATATTCTTAATCGTGAGTTTCTCACCAACTATTTGAGATAAATAACCTTCATTTAGTGGAATCAATACCCATAAGATGGAAGAAATTTCCACTGGAAGGTTATGTTCATCCTTGCATTGATAGACGATCGTAGATTGATCTGGAATATGAAATGTGACTTCCCTTCTTTGGCAATCGATATGAGCTCCATGTAGAGAAAGCCAATCCATGCCAAGAATCACATCAAATTCTACTAAAGGAAGGATCACAAGATTTGCAGGAAGCACTTTCCCACAAACTTCGATCGGAGAAGAATTATAAACTTTTGATGCGATTGATGTGCCATTAGGTGTTGTCACAGCTAACTCAACATCTAATTTTTGAGGTAATACGGTGATACCCTTAGAAAAGTCTTCAGAAATAAAAGAGTGGGTGGATCCAGAATCAAATAAAACATTTGCTACTTTAGAGTGGATGGTAAGTGTACCTTTCACCACATCGTTATCGTACTCCACATCGCTGATAGAAATTGCATGTGACTTTCCTTTGTCTTTAGCCTTAAGAGTTTGTTGACGTCGACCATCATCATCAACCCTTGGATTTGGGCATTGATTGGCATAATGCCCCATCTCCTTGCACTTGAAACATTGAAGTGTAGTAGGTTCATTTTGTGTATCCCTTCCTTTGTTTGCATCATTAGACATCTTCTTCCCATTATCACGGCATTCAAATGCCCGATGACCTTCCTTTCCACATTTAAAAAATTTACTTGTCCCTTTAAGACAACTCCCTCCATGTTTCTTTCCACACTTTGAGCATAAGGGAAAGTTCATCTTCTTTTCCGTGTGCTCTTTAGATTTTTCTTTGAATTCCATCTTCCTCTTCTTATCAAACCCATGTGACTGATGGGTTACTCCAATCTCCATCTCGACTTTGAGATCACATCGAACGATTTCCTCGTAGCTATTGAAGTCCCTTATGGCTAACGCCCTTCGAAGACTTGGTTTTAAGCCACTAAAGAATCGATCGATCTTACTCTCAGGTTGGATAATAATACCAGAAGCGTACCTTGCAAGTCTTGTAAAATTTGCTTCATAGGTACTAACAGATTCATCATCCCATTGCTTCATTTCAAGGAACTCTTTCTCCATCTTTGTTCGGAGAATACGAGGGAAGTACTTATTGAAAAATAAGTTCTTGAACTCGTCCCATTCCATAGACTCAATTTCATCCCTTTGCCTCGTATTCTTAACAAGATTCCACCATTGATCCGCATCTCCTTCCAAACGATACACTGCTAGGATGACTTTATCATGCTCAGAACATTGAAGAACTGAAAATATCTTTTCAGTAGTACTAATCCATTGTTCAGCAACTAATGGATCAGTAGACCCGCTGAAAGATGGTGGACGCTGCCTCATGAAGGATTCAACAGAATGTTGCTCCCTCCTTTGTTCGTTTGGAAATCTTGCATGATTCATAGCTTGAGAAAGTTGTGTGAGCATGGCTACAAGATTTTGCATTCCAGCTCCCATATCGTTTGGTTGCTCAGGGGGACAATCATTGCATTTCCCATCGCATTCCGCATTAACACGGTTCCTTCGGGTTCCAGCCATTGACTAAAACCAAGAAGAATAGTGTGAGCAACACTAATTATAATAGGAAACCACATAATTCAAGAAAAAAAAATTCATGCTTATGGTCTTATCCTAGGTTATTCATGGCCATTTCTAAGATTGTGTTCTATGCTTAGACTTATCCTTAGGGTTCTTACTAAGGATTTCACATCCTAGTTTCCAAAGGTTGACTATACCTTTCCTCTGATACCAACTATAACGACCCACACTTTACATACATTGTTAATACTTCAAAATTGAAGCACACTTATTACAACATATGACAAAACCACAAAGGACCGTATAGGTATAGTGTCTTTAGAAACTGGAAACATAAACAACTGGTTCATAAATCTTCTACAGTGTCTCCCATTTATTTCATCATATCTAGGGTCCCTTTTAGCATATTCTACTTAATATCCATCTTCCTGACCTGGGGAAAAGAAAACATAAAAGGGTGAGCTCCAATGCTCAGCAAGGGCAAATAAAGGAAATAAAAATCATATCAAATCTTTATGAAAATCAAAACCTGCAAAAGAGATCATAATATCTTAACATGGAATAAATCATAGAAGTGAAAATGAGATCCCCATAATCATAACATAAAACTTGAAACTTTGTGGCATGCACACATAATCATGGAAAATCATTTCTTGTTAGTCATGACTCATTGCCAAGACTATCTTAGTGGACAAAGTCCCTTTCTGAACCGAGTTCACTCCTCGTTTCAGTCCTGTATCACTGAACCGAAATAACCTTCCGTTCCAGCCATGTCTATCTCATGAGATATAAAATCATTACCCAATTCATTGGAGGGAGATATAGGTCCCACCCATCTTATAATGAATCCTTTCTTATGTGTGCCACATAATCATAAAACATACATCATCGCATAACACATGTAACAAAAATGGGATTCTTGAAACATCATGACATCATAAATCAATTCATATAAGATAAAGGAATTCATAAAAATAATTCCATCACAACATGATCAAATCAATGTAATAATAGGGATAAAAACAGAACCCTTTATTATCTTAGATGGAAAATAATTTTGATAATACACTTGAACTCCATTCTTGAGGAAAATATCCTTTCTTCTTCAAAAACATTTTTCATTTCATAACATGTCATATAACTTTAAAATAAAAGAAGTTGATTAAAAATAAACTTGAGAACTTGTAAAGTAAGCTTCTTGGAAATAATGTTTTAAAAATCTTTTCATGCCGTATAAGTTAAAAAAACATTCTTCGTACTTTTGTCGGAAAAGTCAAAAAGTACCTCGTACGACAAAAGATTCCTTTCATACATATTACTAAAAACTCACCAAAGGGTAAAAATGGATTTAAACAATTGTAGGTGGATGTAAATAATATTACATTTTGATGAAACATGGATGTGGATGATAAAATACACCCCAGTAAATACTTACGAATAAACAATCTCGGATAAAAATGAGATTGTGATATTTCCCTTACCTTAGGTCCGATTTGCTTTGTTCGTGTCCGAAGCTCCTGTATAATGGTTTAAATAATGTTATTGACTTATTCCAGAATCATACATATTGATATGATATCATATATTGTCATATTATTAGCTTCTTGTTAGTAATATTTCATTGTTACTTGTTACTCGGGTCTTTATAACTTTTTGTTCTTATGTGTGTTTTGTCGAATAAATTCTTATTCTTATCTTTAGGTTATAGATAATTCATTTACAGAATGGTATTAGTGTAGTATATACCATATTCATTCATTCAATTCATTTATATAATCATTATGAAATGAAGATCATGTAGAACGAGTCGCATCACATCGTGGAGACGGTATTCCGTACGTACGCACGAGTGATGATATCGTTCCTATGATCGTGGAATTGTATTGGAGTATATATATATTATTTCATTATCAATATTACTTCATAATAATCATATATAGTTACTCATTACACCATTATACCCATCCTTGTAAGGTGATGGTGGAAAATAGATTACACCACGGCGTGGAGACGGTATTCCGTTCTTACGCACGCGCGGTGATTTCATTTTTCCGTAGGATGGATAGAAGGTGAATTAGGGTTGTTTCATATTTATAATAACATATCAGTATTTAAGTAATACTGATGTTATTACTTTATCATGAAACAACTAAAGAAGAAGAAGTTGAAGAAGAAAGAAATTGAAAAGATCGGTAATGGATATTACCTCTTCTTTGGAACGCCTCTTTGAATCCTCCACTTAAGGAACTAAGATTGGTCTTTGGAGAAGACCAGGACCTCTAGGATTATTCTAGGGAAGTGGAGAGGAGAAAATGGCAGGGGTTTGCCGAGCTTGAGTGCTCAATTTGGTGTGAGGAGGAGGGGGAGGAGGTGCCCTTTTATAAGGGAGGAGAGGGGCACCTTAGGAATATCTCAAAATATTATTTTATATTAAAGTCAAAATCGGTTTATAATGGTTCCAAAGGGTCTTATTTCGAAGATACGGTGGGGAGGGATCTAAATCCTATCAACCAATAGTATTTAGACCAGTTTAGGGTATTATTTTAACCTTATCAATTAGATTTAACTCTAAGTTAAATAATTTAACTTTTACCATGTCTTTTTGTTTTCTTTCACTATATGGTTAATAAACTTACTATAACATGATAAACGAACCCCAAATTGTTTATTATTAATATATATATCCTTATCTAAGTCATTTGGCCGAACCTTAGATTTTTAGGAATAAAATAACAATTAATAATATAATATTTCATTTAAAAACTATTTTGTGTCAATTTTGACACTATTTGATATATGATTTTTGTGAAAGTCATAACAGAATTATATGTTCGAACCAAGTTGATTAAATCAACATTAATATATCATAGTAACCTAGAAAATTAGTGAAATTCATAAAAAGTCTTAAATTACATTTATTTTTGTGTTTATAACATCAATTATGTCAATATTTCATTAATAAGATAATTACTGCATCATCTTTGTGTCATAAATACATTAACTTATTTGATGTCTAAAAATTACAAATAAAATACCATCATGTAGGAAATCTTTTTAGCTTTCTAATTAATATTTACAATCGAATTTATCTTATGTATAACCCCATATTAAAAATGATTTACTTATTAAACTTTGATTTTAACTATTTTAACCCTTCTTTAAATAAATTAATAATAAATGTCCTAATCTAATCCAAGTGGGCCTAAATGGTCATATTTTATTCCTAAGTTTGTTTTTGGTCGAATTACACTTGTCCAATAGAATTAGGACATGTGTTAGGGTAATATTGATATCATATTTACCCTTAGTTACCCTATTTACTATTAACCGCGGTAAAAAAAGTAAAAAGTTACTATTCACCAAAAAATTATTTTCATCTCATTGAACCACATTTTAGTCCTTGATATTAACCGTGTCTCTCGGATTTTTGAAATTCCATTCACAGAAGCGGTAAAATTAAGTTTTATGCAAAATTCAGTTTTTAACCTACCACTTAGTGGTTTCACTATTCATCAAAAATTGAAAGTTTTCAGAAAAATACCAAAATTTCACCCTAGGCTAATTTCGATATTCTGAGTCCAAAAATGAAGTCCATCTTGAAAAATAAAATTTATAAAATTTCAAAAAGTGGTTATTACTATTCATAACGGCTTGTTTTAATAGCATATCGTTGTTTAGTGAAACTCGGTATTGCGTACGACGCAAGCTATCGAGGAAGGTCGCGATTATGTGCAAAGAAAGCCAAGAAAGTATTGTGTAGAAAAAGATTCCTTTGATGGTTTATATAACATAAAAGTCTCGGGTGTTACAGTGGACCACACTGATGGATGGATGGGGCTTACCCTCTGAGGTAGCCCACAATGATGGATGGATGGGGCTTACACTCTGAGGCGGCCCATAGTGGTGGATGTATGGGGATTATGCTCTGAGGCAGACCACAATGGTGGATGGATGGGGCTTACACTCTGTGGTGGCCCACAATCCGGTATGGATGGGGCTTACACTCTGAGGCGGCCCACAATGGTGGATGTATGGGGCTTACGCTATGAGGCGTCACAGGATGGTCAATGGATGGGGCTACGCTCTGAGGTGGCCCACAATGGTGGATTGATGGGGCTTACGCTCTAAGGCGACCCACAATGATGGATAGATGGGGCTTACGCTCTGAGGCGGCCCGCAATGGTGGATGGATGGGGCTTACACTCTAAGTTAGCCCACAATGGTGGATGGATGGGGCTTACACTCTAAGGCGGCCCACAATGGTTGGTGAACCGACATGAAGAGGTCTAAATGACCGGGTGGTGGGCTTGAACTTCATGGAGGCTTCTTACATATCCTCGTGGCAGGGAATCAAAGTCCATGTAGTTCGAGTGGATAGTTTAACATCATGAGGGATTGGGGAATTTGGGGCTTACGCTCTGAGGCAGCCCACAGTGGTTAGTGAACCGACATGAAGAGGTCAGAACGACCGGGTGGTGGGAATGAACCTCGTGGTGGCTTCCTACGTATCCCCTTGGCGGGGAATCAAAGTCCATGTAGTTCTCTATAGGTTGGGGTCAGGGTCGGTGCTCACTCTAAGCTCATGTGAGTCATGCTCGGTGTGAGAAACAAGAGGATGCATGGACCTGACGATCACGTCACAAAGGGTGCGTCTGTGAGAAGCGAAGAGGGGCTTACACATTGTACATACCCAAATCATGATGTACATGGACATTACATTACTTTTGTAGAATACTTAATACATAACAAAAACAGACACACATGCACCGTAATAGTTTAGTGTCTTTGGAAACTCAGAACATAATCTTTGAATCGTGGTGAAAGATCATCAAAATCTCCCATAAATATCTCCCCCTTTTGTTTTCTTACCTAAAACCTTTCTTTATATCCTGAGGAAAATAAAAAATATAAAGGGTGATCTCAAATGCTCAGTAAGTGTAAGCATGGATAAAATAAAACAAACCATATACATTGCAACATAAAAACGTGAACATAATGTTTAAACAACACAATCTTGAGCAATGACATAAAACATGGCAGTACATAAGGCATATATCATAAAGAAACATTAATCATGATAAAATATCATGGGAATAAAACATGTAATTGTGGAAACCATTAAGAACATTTTATGATTTCCATAGTAGCCATGGCATTTCTGCCAAGACCATCTTAGTGGAAAAAGTTCCTTTCTGAATTAAGTTCACTCCTCGTTCCAGTCCTGTATTACTGAACCGGTTTAACTTTCCATTCCAGAAATTTCTATCTCATGAGATATAAATCTTTACCCAATTCATTGGAGGGAGATATAGGTCCCACCCATCTCAAAATGAAACCATTCTTATGTGTTCCACAAAATCATAAATCATACATCATAGCATAACCCATGTAATAAAAATGGGATTCTTAAACATCATGCCATCAAAACATAATCCATATAAGATAAAAGGACATCATAAAATTAATTCTATCATAACATAATCAAATCAATGTAAAAATAGGGATAGAACCATAACCCTATATTATCTTGGATGGAAAATAATTTTTATAAAACACTTGAACTCCATTCTTGAGGAAAATATCCTTTATAATTCAAAAACATTTTTCCTTTCTTAACATTTCATACAATTTTAAACTAAAATAAGTTTATTAAAAAAAATAAACTTGAAAACTTGTAAAGGAATCTTCATGGAAATAATTTTCTAAAAATCCATTCATTCCGTATAATTTAAAGAAAACATTCTTCTCGTAATTTGGCCGAAAAAGTCAAAAAAGTACCTCATACAAAAAACGACAAAAGATTCCTTTCATATCTTTTACTAAAAACTCACCAAAGGGTAAAATTGGATTTAAACAGTTGTATGAGGATAGAAATAATATTACATATTGATGAAACGTGGATGTGGATGATAAATATGCCCCAGTAATTACCGAAGTGTAAACAATCTCGGATAAAAATTGAGATTGCGAGATTTTCCCTTACCTTAGGTCTGATATGCTTCGTACGTATCTGAACCTCCTGTATAATGATTTAAATAATTTCATTGACTTATTACAGAATCATATTCATTGTTATGATATCATATATGGTTCACTTACGACTTTATATTACCCATTCTTTTGTAAATTCCATGTTAAAGCAGCATTTTGGGTAAAATTGTTTCATTTATCGTACGTGCTTCAACTTGTTGTTCTTGATGTTATTACTTATATCAAGATTTACTTAATTCCAGAATATAAAACATGATTTATATATAATATATATTCATCATATATATATATATAATAGATCGATAAATGGAATGAAATACACCGTTCATGGAGATGGTAGGTTGTACGTACGCATGAACGATGTTTTCATTTCCTTATTGAATTGAATGGAATTAAGTAGATGACATTCATATATATATATAAATAAATCCAGTATCATTATTATGTCATATATTTCATTATTACTTATTATATATACTTTATAATCATTCATGATTGGTTAACATGGAGAATGAATCTCATCGAGTCGTGGAGACGGTTGTCTGTACGTACACACGAGTGATGATATCATTCCGATGATCGTGGAATTGTATTGAGGTGTTTGTATAATATTTCAGAATCAATATCAATTTAAAATAATCATATACAGTTATTTATTTACACCGTTATACCCATCCAAGTAAGGTGGTGGTCGAAAACAGATTACACCACGGTGTGGAGACGGTATTCCATACGTACGCACGCGCGGTGATTTCGTTTTCCGTAGGATGGATATAAGGTGAAATAGGGTTGTTTCATATTTATAATAACATATTATTATATAAGTAATATTGATTATATTACATTATAATGAGAAAACTAAATAAAAAAAAGTAGAAGAAGAAAGAAACTTGAGAGAATCGGAAGAAGAGATTACCTCTTCTTCGACGCATCTCCTTTAAGATTCCTCTTAAGGAAGTAGAGTTGGCCTTTTGAGAAGAGAAGAACCATCAGAATGTTTCTAGGGAAGTGTAGAAGAGAAATGGTCAGGGGTTCTCCAAGATTTAAGGCTCAAAAGGGTGTGTAGAGAATAGGTAAGGGGTGCCCTTTTTATAAGGGAGGAGAGGGGTACCTTTGGAAAAACATAAAATATTATTTTATAATAAAGTCATATTCGGTTTTTTATATCTCCAAATTTATTTATTTCAAAGATAAGGTAGGTATGGGTCGAAATCCTCTCAACCAATAGCTTTTAGACAGGTTTGGGTAATTATATTAACCTTATCTTTTAGTTTTAACTCTTAGTTATTTATATTGACATTTACCATGTCACTTTGTATTTTTATATTATATTGTTAATAAACATACCATATACATCCAAAAGATCCCCATGTGGTCCATGAATGATACAACTATCATGATATAAGTATATTGACCGAACCTTAGATTTTTAGGAATATAATAACAATTAATAATATAATATTTGTTTTAAAAACTATTTTATGTCAATTTAGACACTATTTTGTAATTGATTTTTGTGAAAATCATAACATCCTGATTAGTTAAAAAAAGTTATTTAAATAAATAATAACATGTCGTATTAACCTATAAAATTAGTGTAATTCATAAAAAGTCTCAAATTACATTTATTTGGGTATTTATAACATCAATTATGTTAATAATTTATTAATAAGATAATTACTGCATCATCATTGTGTCATAAATAAATTAAATTATTTAATGTCTAAAAATTATAAATAAAATACCGTTATGTATTAAATCTTTTTAGCTTTCTAATTAATATTTATAGTCTAATTTATCTTATGTATAACCCTATATTAAAAATCATTTAGTTATTTAACTTTGATTTTATCTATTTTAACCCTTCTTTAAATAAATTAATAATAAAAGTCATAATCTAATCCAAGTTGACCTAAATGGTCATATTTTATTCCTAATGTTGTTTTTGGTTGAATTAAACTTATCCAATAGAATTATTACATTTTTTAGGGTAATAATAATATCATTTTTACCCTTAATTACCATATTTACTTTTTACCGTGGTAAAAAAAAGTAACAAGTTATTATTCACCAAAAATTATTTTTATCTTATTGAACCACATTTTACTCCTTGATGTTAACCATGTCTCTAGGATTTTCAAAATTCCACTCACAGAAGTGGTAAAATAATGTTTTATGTAAATTTTCAAATTCTCCTAGGAGGTGGGTAAAAGAGGGTGAAAAGTTCAATAAAATTTATATATATATATAATTATTATAAAATGACTCCAATGAATTACTTTGAACTTATATAGGTATTATGTATCAATTTTGACCTAAAATAAATTTAAATAAAATAAATAATTATTTAAATAAAAAGTCGGGTTTTAAATAGTAACCTAGTGTTTTCACTATTCATCAAAAATTGAATGTTTTCAGAAAAATACCAAAATTTCACCCTAGTATAATTTCGATATTACGAATCCAAAAATGAAGTCCATTTTGAAAAATAAAATTTATAAAATTTCAAAAAGTGGGTATTACTATTCATAACGGCTAGTTTATATAACATGTCGTTGTTTAGTGAAACTCGGTATTGCGTACAACATACGCTATCGTGGAAGGTCGCGATTGTGTGTAATTAAATACAAGTAAGGGATTCATGTAGTGAAAGCTCCTTTTGGTGTAGCATACAACAGAAAACAACAATGAAATTAAAAGGAATATTTTTCATAAAATCTTGGGGTGTTACATTCTACCCCCCTTAAAATGAATTTCTCCCTTGAAATTCATCGGGGTTATAAATGGTTTTCTACTCGAAAGTTTCTTTAATAGAAACCCACATCGTAAAAAGGAATACCAAAACTTATCTTTAAAAACTAAAGTATGAAACATAACGGTTACCCAAATTAACTAATCATGGGGTTTCCACATCGGAGAACATAGGTGAAAATATGGATTTGGAAGAGAAATCTAACCATCATGTTCTAATGCTGAGTGATAGAGAACATGGCTATGAAAAAGGCAACAATCATAAAGCCATAAATTTTTTATGATCTAAGGTACTATCTGATTCATCGGATATAAGGGAACTAGGACACCATTTTTGGTTTTCAATATCATTTCCCTAAAGTTGAAGAATTTGAATTAGAATAAATAATTACTTTATTTTGGTATAATCTCACGGTTTTTCGTTCCTTGAACAATTTCCACTTCATATCTTAAAAAATGAAGTTGAATTTGTCTTTCACGATGTTTTAGTAGATCATGTGATAGAATGATAGGTCATTCCATCTGTCTCAAATATAATTTAGCAAAAGATATATACATAAGTCCATCTATGGTGAGATTAATAAGATATGGTTCCAAAATGGACTTATACCTTATCTATCATCCTGCATAATAAAATAAAACTACTTTCTACTAACCAGGGACTTCCTGTAGGCCATTGGTAGGAAATAAAGGCATGTCGCACTTCGGTTGTGGGTTCTATTTCCACAGCCTTGTGTGACGTGACGGGTTGTCACCCGTCATGCTGGTTGTCCTTTTTCTAAAAATACATTATTATAACTTTCCATAAATAATATCGAAACATTATTGGCCTTAATCAATACTAACTTATGTCCAACATAATCCATTCCAATCTTTAGGCTTATCAAAAATACTGTTGTCCAATCTCATATTATAGTGAAAATGATTACCAGAGAGTTCATATAACAAGCATGTTAATATCATCATTGATCCCCATATATCATAAGATATGTCTTGTTGGTCACATTCCAAACATTCGAAAGCCATAATCATGTATTCTATTGAAAAATGAATACCCATTGAACCTTAGTGAAAACATGAGTGATGTCAAAAGTTAACTCTTTCCACATACCAAAATCCAAAACTTCTGTATACTCAAACCATGATATCACTTAGTCCTTATAACAATCACGAGCTCATGAATACTATCAGACATATTATTTCCTCCTTATCCATTCATTATGTGCATATCATCCTCTTTCTAAAAATATCTGAATAACCTTTCATGGGTACCAGTACCATTCAACATATACTTTCAAATACTTTAGAAAAAAAAATAGTCTGACAATCCTTAGATGTTTCTTTATTCCATAGTACCATTAAATTACCTATACAACATAACTCTTGAGAAACATAAAATCATTCCACTACCTTCTTAAACCATTGACCAAGCTTCAACCCTTCTTTCAACTCATATATCATTTGTAGTCTCCTCATCATCATCCACATAAATACTACCCATATGATCATGATGATTCTCTTCATGAGATTTTACCTTAGGGAATTGGTTTGCATAATTCCCATACATTCCACATTTAAAACATCTAATCATTGTTGATGTCATAGGAATACCATTATCCTTATCCATGGTGTTAACTGAACCTTTTCTTTTGCACTTACTAGATTTGTGTGCTTCTTTTCCACACCCAAAGCATCTTTCAGTTCCTTTGAAACATTCTCCTTGATGCCTCTTCCCACATGATTTACATGATACAAATTTAAATTTCCTTCCTCTATGATCATCATGAAACTCCATATTTCTCTTATTAGATGATTCAGGAAACTTACCAAAGTTGAGATTATTGATCATATTATGAGATTTCTGATTAGTAATAATAACGATATGTGGACCTCAAGATCCAATTTCATTTGGTTTCCCATGAAGAATATCATTCCATTGTCCATCATATCCTCCATTATCGTGAATCTTCCCGTTCCCAACCATTCTCTAAATCCCAAAAAGAATAGTGTGAGAGGCCAAAATTATAATCAAAGGGTATTAACTTCAATACATAACATCTTAGGTTAAATTATAGGATCGTTAAAATAATTCTAGGAATATAACCTATACTTATACTTAACCATAGGGACATCCCTAGACATACCTTAGAAATACCTCTAGGCATCTCACTAAAGTTCTCACATCCTAGTTTCCAAAGGTTGACTAAACCTTTCCTCTGATACCAACTGTAGAGACCCAAAGCTTGACGTACATAGACATTACATTACTTTTTAGGAATAATTAATACATAAAAAACAGACACACAAGGACCGTAATAGTTTAGTGTCTTTGGAAACTCGGAACATAATCTTCTACTCATGGTGAAAGATCGTCAAAATCTCCTATAAATATCTTCCCCTTTTGTTTTCTTACCTAAAACATTTCTTTATATCCTGGGGAAAAGAAAACATATAAAGGGTGAGCTCAAATTCTCAGTAAGGGTAAGCATGGAGAAAATAAAACAAACCATATACATTGGAACATAAAAACATGAACATAATGATTAAACAACAAAATATTGAGCAATGACATAAAACAAGGTAGTACATAAGGAATAGATCATAAACAAACATTAATCATGATAAAATAGCATGAGAATAAAACATGTAATTGTGGAAACCATTAAGCACATGTTATTATTTCCATAGTAGCCAAGGCATTGCTGCCAAGACCATCTTAGTGGACAAAGTCCCTTTCTGAATCGAGTTCTCTCCTCGTTCTAGTCCTGTATTACTGAACCGGTTTAACTTTCCATTCCAGACATGTCTATCTCATTAGATATAAATATTTACCCAATTGATTAGAGGGAGATATAGGTCCCACCCATCTCACAATTAAACCATTCTTATGTGTGCCACAAAATCATAAATCATACATCATAGCATAACCCATGTAATAAAAATGGGATTCTTAAACATCATGCCATCAAAACATAATCCATATAATATAAAAGGGCATCATAAAATTAATTCCATCATAACATAATCAAATCAATGTAAAAATAGGGATATAACCAGAACCCTATATTATCTTAGATGGAAAATAATTTTGATAAAACACTTGAACTCCATTCTTGAGGAAAATATCATTTCTACTTCAAAAACATTTTTCCTTTCTTAACATGTCATAAAATTTTAAACTAAAAGATTTTGATTAAAAATAAACATGAAAACATGTAATGTAAGATTCATGGAAATAATTTTCTAAAAATCCATTCATGCCGTATAAGTTAAAGAAAACATGCTTCTCGTACTTTGGAAAAAAAAGTCAAAAAGTACCTCATATGAAAAATGACAAAAGATTACTTTCAAATATTTTACTAAAAACTAAACGAAGGGTAAAATTAGATTTAAAAAATTTTAGGATGATAGAAATAATATTACATATTGAATAAAAATGGATGTGGATCATAAATATTCCCTATTAATTAGCGAAGTATAAACAATCTCGGATAAAAATTGAGATTGTGAGATTTTCCCTTACCTTAGATCTGATATCCTTCATACGTATCCGAACCTCCTGTATAATGATTTAAATAATGTCATTGACTTATTACAGAATCATATTCATTGTTATTATATCATATATGGTTCACTTACGACTTTATATTACCCATTCTTTTGTAAATTCCATGTTAAAGCAGCATTTTGGGTAAAATCGTTTCATTTATCGTACGTGCCTAAACTTGTTGTTCATGATATTATTAATTATATCCAGATTTACTTAATTACAGAATATAAAACATGATTTATATATAATATATATTCAGCATATATATATATATAATAGACTGATAAATGGAATGAAATACACCGTTCATAGAGACGGTAGGCCATACATACGCATGAATGGTGCTTTTGTTTCCTTATTGAATTGAATGGAATTAAGTAGACGACATTCATATATATATACATAAATCAAGTATGATTATTATTTCATATATTTCATGATTACTTATTACATATACTTTATAATCATTCATTAATGGTTTACATGGAGAATGAATCTCATCGCGTCATGGAGACGGTAGTCCGTACGTACGCACTAGGGATGATATCATTCCCATGATCGTGGAATTGTATTGAAGTGTATGTATAATATTTCAGAATCAACATCACTTTAAAATAATCATATATAGTTATTTATTTATACCATTATACCCATCTAAGTAAGGTGGTGGTTGAAAAAAGATTACATCACGGCATGGAGACGGTATTCTGTACGTACGCAAGTGCGGTGATTTCGTTTTCTGTAGGATGGATAGAAGGTGAAATAGGGTTGATTCATATTTATAATAACATATCAGTATACAAGTAATACTTATGTTATTACTTTATAATGAGACAACTAAAGAAGAATAAGTAGAAGAAGAAAGAAACTTGAGAGAATCGGAAGAATAGATTACCTCTTCTTGGACGCACCTCCTTTAAGATTCCTGTTAAGAAAGTAGAGATGGTCTTTTGAGAAGACCAGAACCTCCAGAATATTTATAGGGAAGTGGGTAAGAGAAATGGGCAGGTTTTGGCCGATCTTAAAGGCTCAAAATGGTGTGAAGAGAATATGGAATGGGTGCCCTTTTTATAAGGGAGGAGAGGGGAACCTTTGGAAAAACATAAATTATTATTTTATAATAAAGTCATATTCAGTTTTTAATAGCTAAAAATTGATTTATTTAGAATCTAAGGTCTGGATGGATCTAAATCCTCTCAACCAATATATTTTAGACAGGTTTTGGTCATTATATTAACCTTATCTTTTAGTTTTAACTCTCTGTTAATTAGATTGACATTTACCATGTCACTTTGTATTTTTATATTATATTGTTAATAAAAATATAATATAAATCGAAGCGACCCCCAAGTGGTCCATAAATGATACAAATATCACGATATAAGTATCTTGGCCGAACCTTAGATTTTTTGGAATATAATAACAATTAATAATATAATATTTGTTTTAAAAACTATTTTATGTCAATTTAGACACTATTTGGTAATTGATTTTTTTGAAACTCATAACAGCATGATTAGTTCAAAAAAAGTTAATTAAATAAATAATAAGATTTCATATTAACCTCTAAAATTAGTGTAATTAATAAAAAGTCTCAAATTACATTTATTTGGGTATTTATAACATCAATTATGTTAATATTTCATTAATAAGATAATTACTGCATCATCGTTGTGTCATAAATAAATTAAATTATTTAATGTCTAAAAATTATAAATAAAATACCATTATGTATGAAATATTTTTATCTTTCTAATTAATATTTATAGTCAAATCTATCTTATGTATAACCCTATATTAAGAATGATTTAGATATTAAACTTTGATTTTAACTATTTTAACCCTTCTTTAAATAAAGTAATAATAAATGTCCAAATCTAATCCAAGTGGACCTAAATGGTCATATTTTGTTCCTAAGGTTGTTTTTTGGTCGAATTACACTTATCAAATAGAATTAAGACATGTGTTATGGTAATAATAATATCATTTTTACCCTTAATTACCCTATTTACTTTTAACCGTGGTAAAACAATGTAACAAGTAACTATTCACCAAAAATTAATTTTATCTTATTGAAACAAATTTTAATCCTTGATGTAAATCGTGTCTCTCGGATTTTTGAAATTCCACTCACAAAAGTGGTAAAATTAAGTATTATGTAAATTTTCAAATTCTCCTAGGAGGTGGGTAAAAGATGGTGAAAAGTTCAATAAAATTTTTATATATCTAGAATTTTTATAAAATGACTCCAATTAATTAATTTGAACTTATATTGGTATTATGTATCAATTTTTACCTAAATTAAATTTAAATAAAATAAATAATTATTTAAATAAAAAGTCGGTTTTTAAATAGTAACCTAGCGTTTTCACTATTCATCAAAAATTGAATGTTTTCAGAAAAATAACAAAATATCACCCTAGTCTAATTTCGATATTCCGAATCCAAAAATGAGGTCCATTTTGAAAAATAAAATTTATAAAATTTCAAAAAGTGGGTATTACTATTCATAACGGCTAGTTTATATAACATATCGTTGTTTAGTGAAACTCGGTATTGCGTACAACATACGACATCGTGGAAGGTCGTGATCGTGGGTAATGAAAGCCAAGTCAGGGATGCGTGTAGTGCAAGATCCTTTTGTTGTAGCATACAACAAAAAACATCAATGAAATTAATAAGAATATTTTTCATAAAATCTCGAGGTGTTACACGCGTTGAGCAGCCCAGGGTACCGAGACTTACTCCAAGATGGAGGCCCGAGGGCGACAAAGCGCAGAGGGACAGGGATTTGGGACCGAACAAAGGAAGTGTCTCATTCACTATCGTGCCCTCCACTGGCCTTGGCGGTGGGGGAGTACGGAGGTTCATGGGTGCTACATTCTGCAAGAAGGACTAGGGGCTTACACCAAGGCGGTTTTCCTTCCCCCGTGGACAAACGCCACCCCAACAAGGAGGATATCATCCCCTATGAGGGGTGATCCCATCCCCGTGGTGACCAGTGAGCGTAATGAATCCCTGGGCCGAGGGGAACCTGCGTGCGAGGCACGGGGCCGGATCATAGTTTAACATCAAGTGTTGAGGATGGGGTGCTTGGCAGTTTAACGTCCTGCAGCTCAGACGAGGTGGACTCGCTCCACACCGCTAGGACATACATAACCGGCACCCTCTACCCCTTGTGAGAGGGAAGGTATCGGCAAGGCCGTAGTGAAGGGGGTCACAGAGCGAACCATCGAGGGGTCCACGTTAGCGTGGCTATGCGAAGAATCAATAGTCTTTAGCGTGCTTATGCAAAGAAGCATGAGGCAATGTAATGAAACAGGAAAAACAGCCCACGAGACCTTGAGGTTACTTCCTACGAGCCTGGAAGGTCATAGGGGAAAACTTTGCATGGTGTGTATGCCTGTTATGTGCGCCTAGGGCATCTAGAAGGAGGACATTGGGCGCCTACGCAGGGAGGCACCTAGGGAGCATCAAGGTGAGGGGTCCCGGGGATTGCGCGCAAAGAAATGGTTTGCACGCAAAACACCAGGATGGCGCATAATCGGGGATGAGGGATTGTTTGTGGCTAGGAGGATCACGCACAAGGGATATGAATTGTACGCGAGTGGCAATGGCCGCACCCAAAGGCAGGGCCACACCCAGAGAAAGGGATTGCATGAAATTGGACTGTTTTGCACGCAACGGAAGGAATTGCGTGCAAGGGAGGAACCCTGAAGGTTTTAAAATTCAATCTTAGCCAGAGGGATTGCATGCTAAGGTGGATCCTGGGGCGAGGTGGCATGAAAAGAGTCAGTACCTGAAGGCCATCTTGCATGCGTGGAAGTCCGATTTCGTGCATGAGAGCCTGTTCGAATTCTGCAACTCCGAAATAGAAGGGGTATCCTTGTATTTATAGGCATCAGGTGGTGCAGAATCCCGAGCGGCGTGTGAAAACATGCACACCAAAGACAGTGGCATGGAGTGTTAACCGCGCGGGTGCGGGCGTGCAATTATTACGTGCCTGCAGTAGGGACCTTTCACGAATCCCGAACCCCTTCCGCGTGGCCCAATTTTTTCACGCGCATTCCCCTTTTTTCGCACAACACTTCTGAGCCCTCCGGACCGGGCTTCCAGGTCCGAATATGACTTTGGTTCGTCATTTTGAAACTTCCATTAGTAATTATGGACTTTTGGGCGTCTACAAATGACCCCACTCAGAATTGGATCGGCGAGAGGTCGTAACGATCAGATTCTGAGGGAAAAGCCGAAACGCTGAAGTGTTGGGATTTGTGGGCCCCTTGCCTGTAAAAACTGTTGTGGCACACAAAACCCCGGCTGGTGCGGAATCCTCTTTCCGCGTGGCATGGAACCCTGGCTTCGCCTATAAAAGTGGCCATGGGTCTCATGATCTCTACACAACTTTCTCGCACGATATGCTTAGAGCTCTCGTGCGCGAAATTGCCTCTACGCCTGAGCATAAAACCCACTTTGAAAGAACGTAATTTCCCCGAGTTTTGGCTGTATTTGCGCGTAAACCTGGGATTTTCTGCACCGACATCTCTGATTTCACTCCCAACTTCTTAATTTCACGCAACACATCCAGATTCCGCGCAACACTCTCGAAGCACTTGGCTGGAAGAATATGCATGCAAACCAAGTAGATGAGGGGGAAGCTGCCGCTCGTAGAGCTGAAATGGCGGAGAACTAGGAGGTTTACAGTGCCAGGGTGGTTGTTTCCAACAACCATACTTTGTTCAACCTGCTAACCCCTGCCCAGAAGGAGTATCCTTTGTCTAAAAACCTTCCTATATGGAACTTTGGCATTTTGGTGGAGGTTCTGCGGCCAGGCTTTGAGGTTGATACACCGTGGTCATGGGTGACCCGGGAGGATGACCTTCCGCGATACAATATCACCAACAATGTTCGTCCTGACAGAGAGACCAGACACATGGATGTATATTTCCTGAACCTAAGGACCAGGACCATTGCTGGGGGCGATCATGTTGCAGAGAGTTCCCCATCCCTCTATGCAAGCATGTTTCGTCAGAGCATCATGGATGATACTACGGGCTGGATGCAAGATTGGGATTTGTGGTCCGGAGGAAACTTCACCAGTGAGTGGGCTTGGGCGTACTGGGTTTGCCATACGTGCGACCAATTTGGGGATGAGCTGCGGCACATTGGTTTGTTCGAGGCAGTGTGGACGTCACAGTTCCACTTCTACTGCTAGCCTGAGCTCGGGCCGGAGCTGTTCACCTGGTGGTCCCCTGACACCAACACATTCCATATTCCCCATGGGGAAGTTGGTATCAGTCTCTTGGATGTCCACTTCATTGGAGGTATCCCACTGGGGGGATATAAATACGACGAGTTCCTTTCTATGATGAACACCTGGGAGGACAGATCACAGACCCCCATGCTGACATGGCATCTGTTGGAGATGGCCAAAGAGAGGCTGGAGGTCAAGGAATTCTTGATGTAAATCTCTTATAAGGACTGGTTCAGCCTATTCCTAGAGAATAATCTGGTGATCAAGATGATGGGACGGGGAAAACGGTGTCCAACCGCGGCTCATAAGAGCAAGGATAGATCGTATTGGAGGATCCTGGAGGTGAGGAAACACCATTCATGGGGCTATAGCGTTAATGAGTCCCGGGACCCGAATGTTCGATATGTCAGGTTCCTCTCCACATTCCTAAGTGGGTGGCTCCTACTGGTGTGGTACTCAAGGATGGGCATTCATCCAACAACTATGGTGATGGAGGGCACCATGGCCGCCAAAAAAAGGTTTAATCTGGGGGTCCCCGTGCTAGCTAGGCTGTATGCCATTCTGGGAGACATCTCAAGAGGGGGTCACCTCGGAGAGTGTGTGGCCCCTTCCAGATCTTCCACGACTAGGTGGTGGCTCATCTTGGTGGGTAACCTTTCCCAAATACCATTCGTCCCTCAGGAAACGGCATGCGACCATCTCTGTTGAACATTTCCAGGGTCACGCCGATGACGCTCAATGAGGAGGGAGTAAGGATCAGAATTTGTAACCATGCCAAATTCCACTAAAACCCATTCCCCACCCCGACCGGCCAAACGGTAGACAATGGGAAAGGCTCGCTGGAGTAGCATGAATACTTTGAGAGAATCTGAGGCGGGGTTCTTGTGGCTCGGATTAACGGGAAGATCATCTGCGAGCCTTACGTGTCGTCCCGATTCGCCAGGTAGTTTGGGTACCTCCAGCGAATGCCGAAGAGGGTATTCACAGATGTCTGGGAGGAGAGGAACCCCTACGTCCTTCTCCATATGTGGTTAATGTTAACCACTTATGGCTCTGGTGACGTCATTACCCTTCCTCCCACCGGGTCCTACATTGGCCTATCAACCGAGTATGCCGAACATTGGGCTATAGCATACCATGAGGGGCTTTTGCGCAAGAGAGTTCGGAAACTCGAGACTACCTGCGTGGAACCTGGGTGATGAGAGAGCAGGAAAGGTGCCTCTAGAAGGGGGGACAAGGGGCACTCCAGGCAGCGAGTCCTGCACAGGACGAGAACTCACCAGCGGGGACATCACATGGTGTTGTTGTGACCTCGTTGCCCGGAGGAGGGTCACATGGGGCGGCCATAGAACTGCCCAGGAAGTAGATAAGACACCATCTCGAACCTTCCCACAATGAGATCTTCCCGTCATTGTGGTCATCCTAGATGACCCTATGGAAATCGATGAGTGCTAAAGCCCTCTGGAAAAATATAATGAAGTATGGGATCCAGCTGCCAGAAGTCGGGCTTATTCGGGTTATCGACCAGGTAAATTTTCATCGACGGCATGCCTACCTGATGGACATGGACATGTACGCGTTCCCACGGGGTCGACACGTGGAGCCACCTATCTTCGTGAAAGTGATTCTCGGTCAGGGGCATGATCCTGAACAGATGTCATCGGAGGATGATGACGGTGGTGATGAGTCGGAGGGAGAGGTGGAGATAGGAGAAGATGAAGGATCTTAGGGAGGGTCCCTCCAAGGGAGCAAGTAGGAGAGTGATGATATCTTCGGCTCCAATATACACATAACTGAGCTTCTCGAGGTCTGTCTATATCATTATTTATCCTCCTTCATTATCCATTATCTTCTGAAATTTCTAATCCATTTCTCTATGTCACTCAGGAGCATATATGCGTTGATCAGGCGTCCCCAATAGAAGAAGGAGAAGAGGTGTCAGTGGGACAGGGTGGGGCTCTGACGCCCATTATCGAACTGACAAGCGTCGAGGGGTCTCCTGCCACGATAGCTCCTTTAGCGGCCAGAACACTGGAGGATGACACTCTAGGTTCCTATAAGTCCCTTGATTCACTATTTGTGCTTACTATCAGAGAACTCAACTAATAATGATGCTCCCTATACAGTGATCTCGGCGTTAGAGGCTCGTCGGCCTGCTGAGCCTGGGCCGTCCGTGAGTGAATTAGTGGAGGACATACCACCTCCTCTAGAACATACTTCCCAAACTCGGTCAGCCCCGACAATTGGGGAGCAGGGGGTGGAGGACACCAGTGGTGCTATCATTAGAGCGAGGTTGGAAGCTGACAAAGGCACCACTACTGTCGGGGCGAGAGAGGAAGGTCGCCCAGACATCGAGGATCCTATTCCTCGAGAAGGCATCCCTAAGGAAGATCCTGCTACTGACCTTCTGGGTGTCTTCTCTGTATACCGGCCTGTTGATCCTGAAGAAATAGATGATTCATATTTGAGAGCAGCTGAGGAGATCCATATGACATAGCGCAAATGGTGGAAGTGCATCCAACGTTTTCTCATGTATCCTCAGATGGAGTGGCTGAGGTGGATGGGATCACTTCAGACCTGGCTACGTTTCCTGTGTGCCGGAGGGGATGACACTCAATGCCTTAATTTGAGAGTCTGTGATTACAAGGCTGAGAAGATATGTGAGAGCAGTTGGGGCACTGACGTTTCCCAGTGTCGGGAAGAATCGGTGAGCACACGATCATTCTTGAGGGTGGAGCAGGAAGTCTGAAGCCTCGAAGAGCAGGAGACAGAGAAGGGGGCCTTCATTGCAACATGATCTGAGCTCATGGATCAACTGACGGACCAGCTGGCTGACGCCCAAGAACAATTGATGGAGGTGAGTCACCAGATGATCGTGCTTCAAACTGAATGGGTGCAGGCCCAAGCTAGGATCAGCAAACTACGCTCTGCAGCTACTGATGAAGAGAGAGTCTTCAGGGATCGAGAAGTAGTCTTAGAGGCCACCAGCCAAAGGGTAGAGCTGTTTGAAAGATCTATCCAAGAAGCTGACCCTTAAGGGCCCTGTTTTGGCCAACTCATGAACTTTTTTCTTCCAATGTATGGACAATCCATTTATATATAATATTGGTTAAACATGCTCGTCCATAATCCCGAAACAAATAACAATTCATCCCAAAGCTCATGTGGGTCATACCCAATGTGAGAAAGAAAGGATGCTCGCATTATCATTTTGTTCGACCGTGGGGCATCAACCAAGCTTCAGGCATCCAAAATCGAGCCCGGTCTTCCGAGGATACGAGGGAGGCCCAGCCGAAGGGAGGGGACCTCAGACCGATCAGTGTATCGTCTACTCAATGTTCTCTAACACACGAACGGGGTAATGCCGGGGGAATTCGAATCATTTAGAACACAGGGAGATGACAAAGGTGAATCAAATTACCCAAATTCGGAACACTATGGGAGGGGTGTGACGATGCAGGATAGCTGATGACCGTGGTGGAAACACAGCATCCATATCACATTGGCCTGAAATGGGGACAACAAATGAGGGATGACCGCTGACCATGTTCGCAACACAGAGCCTAACTCAAATATCATATATTAATCCTCCGGAACGTTGGCCCAGGATAGTAAGCGGACCATAGGTTGAGCATCCATACTGTTAGGGGGTCCCATCAAACATGACCAGTCTTCTGGAACATTGGACCAGGATAGCAGGTAGACCATAGGTCGAGCATCCATACTGTTAGGGGGTCCCATCAAACGTGAAAGAGGATGAAGATCTTAATAAAATGGAATGAAAAGCATGGAAGGTGAAGTGGTGGTTTGTTCAAACAGAATCCAACACTCCCAAAATTACACCATCATGGTGGAGGCATGTTAGGAAAATGTATTAATCTGGTCACGGATCATCCCTACTTTTTTTAGACAGGACCTCACTGGTGAGGGAACTGTCACTTCCCAACATCACAATGGGGAATCCCAAACTTATTTGGGGAAACTTATGAAGTTACACAACTCCCCGAGAGGTCAGGCCAAGGGGCAAATAGTGAGGAGGGATGGTATTTTGTAACCATTGAGGTCGGACCGAAGATGAAATTTCTGGGCGTTCCTACGTACCCCTTAAGAATGGGAATCAAGCCGCACGTAGTTCTAGAAAGGGTCTTAGTTTAAGGTCTTAGAAATCAGACCAAGGATTGGTAAGGAGGGTGGGAGACACAAGATAAGGTGACTATGAAACCCAACGTGATTGAGGAAGAGGTCTTGCTTACCATGTGTTCCTTGGAAAAGTGTTCCGGTTAAGGGACCGAACACGAAAGTTAGGTTGGGCCCGTGGGGAAGTGATCGGGCATTCCTACGTATCCCATAAGGATGAGAATCAAGATGCACGTAGTTCTGGAAGGTGGAATAGCACGAGAAGGTACCTGTTCCCAGAATGAAAGGGGCGTACGGGTCTAGTCCTCACACCAAAAGAAGCGGTATTTGATGTATCTTTTTTATCCTTGAAGGTAAATGGTTTTTCTTTTGTGGAGCGACCGACCTAGGGTAGAAATTCCTATTATCGCCACAACAGTCAAGCCGTATACGGGCATTGACAAATGGTGTGGTAATTGACCAATACCCAACGTGATGCCCTCTATGGAGGGGTCATCACAATGCAATGCCTTTTTTCGTCATGTGGTTGGGACGATATCATCACAGTTTATGGTCATGTGGTAGGACCAACCAGCACAATTTAAGGTCATATGGCTTGGACCCGACGGAATACGCACAATGCGATAAAGCATACCCGATGCGAATGAGGACATAATCTCATACCATCACCATGCGAAATTCCGGGAGAGGAGCCTCGAGCTAAGGGGCCGGCGAGGGTTTAAAGATCAAGGGGCAGGCGACATTAGCATCCAGCTGATCTGGGCCCGAAACGTAATGTATGAGTGACCCCTCATTTCTTATGGGGATTAGGGTCAAGATATGCATGGTCCTTAGAAAATACCCAAGCCTATAATCTTAGTGCTCGGATCGCAGGAGCCCCGAGAGACACCGAAACACAGCTTTGTCTACCTGACGTGTGGAAGTGCACTGAGGGTTAGTGCAAAGAGTTCCATGATTCCACCTTGACACGATGGGGTGGAACATAATGTGAATCATGAAACCAAAATTCAGGGCTTGAAGGAATTGGCGTGATGAAAGAGGATTACTACTGACCATGTTCGCAACACAGAATCCTGTCGTGTTAGCCTGGAATGGGGACAAACAAATGAGCATCGACCGCTGGCCATGTTCGCAATGCTGAATTTGTATCAATTTGTTTTCTGAAACCCTCGGGGGCGTTGGCCCATAACGGTAGGAGAGCCCTTAGTTGTTGTATCCAAGCCGTTATTGGGGGTCCCTTCAGGCGCGAAATATAATGGGGGCCCGAATGAAGGGGAGCACGAAGATTGACAAGTGGACGAAACTTGCCTAAGTTGAATCTGACACTCCATGTTCTAGACCAGAGTACTCTAAACACATTAGCGGGACACTGAAAAGGGTCGAAGGGCTCAGTTTGAGAGTGTTCAAAAGATGGCAGATTCTCGGGAGAAGGGGGCATGGTGCAAAAAACCCTGTACCACACCTATATATCCCCCTCATGGGGAGGGACATGCCAAGAGGCCGAGGTGATCGGGAGATCGTGGGATCTCTTAAGAGAAGAGGTGGACCTAAAATCTAGGTGTTCAGGTTGTCCTACGTATCCCATAAGGATGGGAATCGAGCCACACATAGTTATAGAAGGACGGTTTAAAGTCATGTAGGACAATGAGAGGAATTTCATCCGGGAATGTGTATGGCATGACGAGTAACCCAACGTGAATGAAGACATGGTCCCACATCACACCGTAAAATCCCACAGGAGAGAGCCTGGGCCGGGGGCCCGAGGCTGGGCCTCGATCACGGAGGCCTGACCGGCTTGGAATTTAATATCATGCAGGATGAGCATGCAGTTTAAGGTCATGCGGGACCTTAGTGCAGTTTAAGGTCATGGAGGACCCAACGGTTTAGGGTCATGTTGGTCCAGATAGTTTAGGGTCATGTCGGACCATACAGTTTAAGGTCATGTTAGACCAGACAATTTTGGATCATGTTGGACCAGACAGTTTAGGGTCATGTCAAACCAGACAGTTTAGGGTCATGGTGGACCAGATAGTTTAGGGTCATGTTGAACTAGACAGTTTAGGGTCATACCAGACGTGACAGTTTAATGTCATGTCAGACCAGACATTTCAGGGTCATGCCGGACCAGACAGTTTAGGAAAAATACTATTTGAGGAACCCAGTGTTGGTGGGAGGAGTTACACGCTCACCATCCATGGTCACTAGGGAGTATGCACCATTGGGATATACCTTATGGAAAATGAATGGTCCGTCCCATTCGGGCTCCAACTTGGGTGGTTTCCTGCTGGGGATCATTGGCGCCCTGAGGGCCAGTACCAGGTCACCTTGCAGGAAGGAGCGGAGGTGAACCATCTTGTTGAAAGCTCGAGCCATCCTACTCTAATGCCTTTCCAGGTTGTGAAAATCATGAAGCCTATTCTCATCCAGCGCTTCCAATTAAGCTAGATGGATTTTGACAACTCTATCCAGTGATTGCTGGTCATAGACCGTTGTGCACAATGAGGGAAACTGAATCTCGACAGGCAGGAAAACCTCGGTTCCATACACCAGGGAGTATGGGGTCACCTAGGTGGAATTACGAGTCATCGTCCGATAATACCAGAGGGCGTTGGGGAGCTTATCCGGATAACTCTTCTTGTTCTGACCAACCATCTATTTCATAATGTTAGAGATAGTTTTGTTAAATGCCTCGATCTGTCCATTTCCATACGCATGAAAGAGGGAGGAATGGTTAGAGTGAATGTTGTAATTGGCGTACAATTTCTTCAGCTCGACCACTCAAAAGATGGTTCTGTTATCAGTGAGGATAGCGTGAGGTAATCCAAATTGATAGATGATGTTGGAACTCATGAAGTCAGCGATAGAATGGGCTTTTACTTCCTTGAGTGAAATTTCCTATGCCCACTTGGAAAAGAAATCTGTAGCAGTCATAATGAACCAGCATTGGCGAACCGTTGTCGGTGGGTATGGTCCTACGACATCCAACCCCCAGACTGCAAAGGGCTAAGAATACTTGGTAGTGTGGAGAGGCTCTGGTGGCCGATGCACAAAGTTAGCATGAACTTGGCATGTATGGAACCTCTTGGCAAACTCGATGCAGTCATGGATCATTGAGGGCAATAAGTATCCCAGTATCCATATCTGGTGAGACAACTTTGACCCGGGCTGATGGGCGCCACATGAAACAGCATGAACCTCTTGCATGACCTGTGGAATCTCGACTCCTTGAATGCAATGGAGGAGAACACCATCAAATCCTTGTTTATAAAGGATCTGCTCAAGGATGGGACCACTCTAAAGGGTAAATTGTAGCGCGCGGCGTTGGATTCACTCGTGCTCGGCCCGGTCTTATGGGAGATTACCATATTGGAGGTATTCAACCAAGGGTGTCCTCCAATTAGGAACTATTTCTATCACATCATCTGAAGTACCTGGGGCTCCTGATGTAGGGGCACCGACGGTAAGATGGTTTACCCGCAGGCCGCGATCATCCTCCGGGGTAATGGGAGAAATGAATCTCTGGTGTGCCACATGGATAATCAGGTCGTATTGTTCGGGCTCCGCAAGCGATGTGTCCAGGATGGCCAAAGCATATACTCAACCGTTCTGTGACCGAGGGATGTGAATGACCTCTGGACGAGAAGGGAACTGGGCCATTAGGTGGAGGGTGCACTCCAAAAATGGCACAATTTCTTGCTTTCTGACAACATAGTCACCATTTAACTACTTGATGACCAGATCGGAATCCCCTTTCACATGTAGATGGGGCACGTCGATCTCGAGGCCCAGCTCGAGACTAGTAATGAGGGCATGATACTCTGACTCGTTGTTGGTGCATCCCTCTAACAACATGAATGAGTATAGAAGAACGAATTGCTTTAGGGTGATGAAGACGATACCCAGGCCCACTCTATTGAGCCTAGGATTGTTGAGTCTCCTGCCGGTGGGGCTCCGGGAGGCACCGTCGAAGTGCATCTGCCAAAATGGGACGGCATGGTCGACTGAGAGGATTTCCTCATCAGGAAAACCTAGGTAAAGTGGCTGATTTGCGGAGGTTGGGTGGGAAGCTAGAAAGGCTTCCAATGCCTTTCCTTTTATATCCTTCTGAGGCACAAACCTGATGTCAAACTACTGTAGGATCACCTCCCACTGCGCTAGTCGGCCAGTCAACATAGGTCGGTTCAGGATGTACTTCAGTGGGTCTACCCGAGAGACTAGTTGTACCTCATGGTGCTGCAAGTAGTGTAGCAATTTTTGTACGGCAAACATGAGCACAAGGCAGCTCTTCTCGATGGGAGAATATTTAATTTCTGTATCGAGGAGCATGCATCTGAGGTAGTAGAGGTTGTTCTCTGTTCCCTCGTTGTTCTTATGGGCGAGAAGTGCGCCGAGGGACTGTTCCAGGGCGGTCTTGTAAAGGACCAGCGGCTTCTCGGAGATGGGTGGCATCAAGACCAGCGGTTGGAGTAGATACTACTTTATTTTCTCGAAGTAAGTCTAACACTCTTCATCCCATTCATAGGTGGAACCTTTCTTCATGAGCTGGGAAAAGGGATTACACTTTCCAGCCAGATTTGCAATGAATCGGCACATGTAGGATAAGTGGCCTTGGAAACCTTGGAGCACCCGAATATTGATCGGGGGAGGCATATGGATGATGGCCTTGATATTTTCCAGGTCTATCTCAATGTCTCAGTTCCTGACAACAAATCCAAGGAACTTGCCAGAGGTGACCCTGAAAGCACACTTCAATGGGTTCATCTTCAGGTGGCGGGGACGGAGGAAGCCGAACACTTTCTCAAGGTCCTTGAGATGGTCCTGGGGTTGGCGAGATTTGACCACTAGATCATCCACATAGCATTACACCAATGTTCCCAGAATCGTCTTGAATATGCGATGCATGGCCCGCTGATAGGTGGAACCCGCATTCTTCAGGCAGAAGGGCATAAAATCATAACAGAAAGTACCTTGGGGTGCCTTGAAGGTATTGGAATTCTCGTCCTCGAGAGCCATCCAGATCTGGTTGTACCCATAATACTCATCCATGAAGGAGAGGGCTTGGAACCTGGCTGTAGCATCAATAAACAACTATGTCACTAGAAGGGGAAAATCATCCTTCGGACAGTGGTGATTGAGATCGTGGAAGTCGATACAGACTCTGATTTTACATTTCTTCTTCCTGACTGGCATAATGTTGGCTAGCCACTTGGGGTACAAGAATTCGTTACCAAAGTAGGATTTGATAAGCTTATCAACTTCAGCCTCTACAATGACACCGTGAGAAGGGTGCATCTTTCTGGGAGGCTTCTTGAACCCGTTATGGATTGCCGGGAGACCAAGGTGGTGGAAAACTACCTGAGGATCTAGTCCTGACATCTCATCGTAACTCCAAGCGAACACATCACGGTGCTGTTTTAGGAATTCCACATACCGCTGCTGCTCCTCAGGGGGCATGGTGGCACTGACCAATGTGGGTCTTGGGTCCACCTCGCTACCAAGGTTCACCTGTACCAACTCGTTGACCATGGTGGAGATGCCTTCCTTGAAGGCGAGGGAAGAATCCTCTAGATCCCCTTCTCCACTTGTGGAGGGATCTTCTGCAGGGGGAGTTTCTTCTGAGCCACCAAACTCTGACGGGAGGATGGTGCCGCCTTGAGCAGTAGTGATCATCACATCAAGAGATTCATGCACCCCTGAGACCATAGCGATGAAGGCAGTCGATCCAATCTCATCTGGACTTCGATCCATGGGGCCACGCTTGATAACATCAATGTAGTAGTGGCGCGTCGGCCTAAGACGGTTGATTCCAGCCTGGCAGAAGAGACATGTATGACGTACCGCCGTTTCCATGAGCCTGACATCCTGATACTGTATAGGGTAGGAGGTTCCGGGATCACCCGAGCCTGGTTGGTGTAGGAGTACGAGGTGATTTTCCACCGTCGCTTGGACCTGGGAATATGGCTTCCTCTTATACCCAAAATAAAAAATAATTTCCCCATGTCAAGGGTCATGGCCTCCAACCGATGGATTGGGAAGACATAAGCATCATTCAAAACTGCCCAAGGGTCGGTTATAGCAGCGACGGGCTCAAATTCACTTGCCTGGACTTGTTTATACTTCTTCTTGTAATAGTCAGCATCCAGATAACGGGATTCACAAGAGGAAAAAGGAGACACATCCCC
The DNA here is from genome assembly GCA_963277665.1 of Viscum album. NCBI lineage: Eukaryota > Viridiplantae > Streptophyta > Magnoliopsida > Santalales > Viscaceae > Viscum > Viscum album. The sequence goes on from OY728154.1 coordinate 70,265,155, forward strand.
TTGGAGCATGCCCACTCGACCATTAAGGGAGTATTTTAGGAATTAGTGATACGATGAGGGGACCACCACGTGAAGGTGGAGCCACAACGTGCCCATCAATGCGTTTTACGTGGTGTCCTGGGAGATAACCATGAATTTGGTGCTGGAAATTAAGCCACCAAACTAGATCTTCAAACAGATATTGCCAACCGAAGTTTTCTTGGTCCTGTCATATCCCTAGATTCTGAGGTCGGATGGAGTTAAATCATCCTCAGACAAACCCAACATCCGCAGTGTCCGAGTCAGGATTAGGTTAATCCCAGAACCAATGTCAAGAAGATAGTAACGGAATTCCACACCATTGAACTGTCTAGTGATGTAAAGTGGGAAAATGTGCCCCTGTATCGGAGAGTCTTCGTCTTTACCAGAGAATGAGATAACTGCATAGAATTTGGAGTTCCCAATTGCCTCAGCGTGGAAGGCTTCTGCAGCTGCTACCTCCATCTTGAACTAGAGGGGGATCCTTAGGGCCTCAGTAAGCGCATCACGCATTTCAGATGACAAGCGATGAGCCTCAAGGATATAGAGCCTTGCTGGAATTCTGGCAAGGTGATTCAAAAAATCATAATTTCGCGCCAAACGTGAGCCTCTGCATATGGGAGGATTCTCTGCAATGGGAGGCATGACGGGCCCTGCCTGCTGGACCGGTGGCTAACTGGTACTAAGAATATCTCGTTTTTCACTATTCGAAGCCCAGAGAGTGGTTGCCAGATGAGGAACGGAAGGCTGGGGTTGGCTATTGGTAGGGCGAAGCTGGTCGATGCAAGGCCGATGTGGTTCCACCTGATCCAGCAACACAAACGGTGGTGGAGGCGGACCTGTCGACACCAGATTAAGGGGCCGCATGTGCAGAGCTCTGCACTGGGCCTACCGAATGGTCTCAGCGGAGTGCACAGCCTGGATGGAGATGCCAACTGTTGTGCCCCATCGATTCATGTAACCATGGCTCCGACGACGTTGGCGATGGCTGGGGAGAATGGGAAGGTCTACCTAGATTTCCCCATTGTCTAGAGTCCAAAAGGTATTTACCAACTCTACGGTGTTAACTGAAGCGTACCCCGGACTGTCACTTGACGAATCATCCACCACTGGGAAGATTCTGGGAGGGATTCCCATCTTTGGGGGCATGAAGTCTCCGATAGTGTGGGACGATGATGGAAGTGGTGGAGCGCGTTGCTACTTCTTACGCCGCTGCTGCTTGCTATTCTGGGAAGAGGCTGGCTGAGACGACAATGCCGAAGTAGTAACCGTAGCTTCTGAGGGATCTTGCTGATTTAGGCATGCATGGATGAGGCCATGGGTGCAAGAAACCATCTTTCGGGACATCCAGTCGTTATACTTCTGGGACCCACAGTCAAAAACCTGTTTCCATTCATCTTCGTCGCCGCTACTACCATCTGATCTCACAGAGACACCTGCCACTTATGTCGAGGCTAGGCCCAACCTGACTATATTGTTGTCAATCTGGTCTTGGAGCCAATCCTTGAACACGTAACATCGATTGATGGTGTTCCCCAGGATCCAGTGATAAGGGTAGTGGTTAGGGTGATCAGTGAGATGAGCCTCTTCTGGCTTCCGACACTCAGGCAGCCGCACAATTATCTGCTCCAAGGCACTGTGGAAGTAACCAGGGACCTGAGCCTCATAAAATGAGTAGGTCTGATTCCTTCTTTCTAGAAGGGGGGATCTAGGAGGCTGACCCTAACGGGGGGCCAGAGGATCATGTCGAGGAGGAGGAACTAGATTATCTTTCCTAGGTGGTGGTGGCGCGTTACGCGGAGGCGCTTGCCGATTTTGAGGCAGTCGCTGTTGTGCTGGAAGCTGTTCCTATCAGGGCGAACTCCTATGGGGCTGCAGAGATGGCCTCACTGGTAGCATCTCTAGCTGCCTGGGGGCCTCTTTCTAGGCCACAATAGCGGTCTCAGCTGTAGAATCTCTCCTTACTGGGATTACAGGAGGCAGTGGGCGTGCCTGATTGGCCTATTACAAGGATTCTTTGAGGCACTAAGCCTTGTCTGAGAAGTCCAGGAACCCTTTGGGGTAATTCTTAGTGATCAGATAAGGAACCTTCTTTGCCTTGATATTCCCTACACACATTGTCAGTGATTTCTCTTGAGTTATTGGCATGTCAAGGGAGTATGTGAGCCCCTTTCACTGGGTGATGAAGTCCGTGACTCACTCATCGGGCCTTTTCTTGCACCTGAAGAGGTCTGCGATGGTTGTATTTTGGGTTTTGGAACTGAACTGGTAGAGTAATTCCCTGCGAAGGTCATCCCAGCTAGTCACGGATCTGACAGGGAGCTGGCTATACAAGATGAATGTCGGCCCCTCCAGCGTCTGAACAAAGAAATGGAGCTTGGTGGCTTCCTGCTGCGCTGGAGTCCCTAACATAGGCCCACACCGTGAGTTGAAGTGGTCCAGGTGCTGTGGTAGGTCTCATGTCCCATTAAAGGGGGATAAAGTGGGGTTCCCAAACCCCGGAGGTGCTGGCATATCATCCACCCATGCTGGGTACAGCTTGCCATCTGGTGGGATCGCCACTTGTCGAGTTTCCAAAGCCTCTAAGCGGGAGCCGAGTGCTGTCATCGGATCTTCTGGACATGGGTTCTTGTCCTGATGGGTATCCCTAACTACAAGCGCATTGTCGAGATCTTCAATTCGGTATACAAGCTCAGCAGCTCGTGGAGCAGCTGGTGGAGCGACCCTTAGAGCGGCGGGAGGAACCCGAGCGGGGTATCTTGGGTGATCACGCCGCTCAGGGGGGTTTGGAGAAACATATCGTGCCCTCTTTCCATGATCTTCGGCCTCTCCTCTATCAGCGAACACGGAATGATCGAGGTTTCCTTAGAGAATCTCATAGAGGGGTAGTTGTTCCTGCCCCTGCTGCCTCAGCCTAGGATCACCGTAGTCGGGTTGCCACTCTGCAATATGTTCAGCCAGAAGCTCATTGACCAACCTCTTGTACTCAGCAAGTTTTTGGCGCAGCGTGTCCTTCTTGGGATCCTCCTCTTCCTTCTTCACTGAGGTAGACGGGTCTGAGAGATTGACATCCCCAATGTGCTATTTACCCGTGCCGATATTCCGGCTCAGTATTAATGACTCAGTGGGTGTAGGGAGACCTAGGAGGTTCCTCTGCTAACAAGTAATCCTCCCTGATGGGTCCAGTGGTGGCTTTTCTTCAAGGGGTAAGTCCCCATTAAGAAGTTACAAACTGTTCCCCTCTCCCGATAGATCGACCATGTTGACCGCCACTGCCCTCGGGGGCATGTCCTCAGAGCCTCCCAGTGAGTCGTCCTGTCGGTGAATCGCACTGAAGAGAAGGGCTGCGTACTACCCCCATCCATAGATGTGCGCATGGGGGTGGCCTCCTCGATAACTTTTCGGAGTACTTGAAAACTCTGAACACATTGTTGTTGGAGGGCCCTGTGGTGGCCAAGTGATTCGGGGTGCCGGACAGCGAGGAGCGTGGCCAGGTCGACCCGACGACATTGCTCGCCAATATCCTCGAGGTGTGCTTGGATCCCGGGATAAGTCACTTAATGATGGTGAAGACGGGAGTGATTCACCCAGAGGGTCTGGCGGAAACATTAAAACTCTCCCAGGGTGAGCGATTCTGGTGTATCAAAATCCGACCCTGTGACCAGCCAAAACTTTTTGGGGAAGTGGCCCGCTGTGAGGATGGTCCAGAAGCTCCATGACTCAGGTTCAGGATCCGGCCCTTGATGTCCTCACTCATCAGCTAGGAGTGGCTGGGGAACTGGCAGCGATGCCGAGGTAGTCCAGTGGGTTGGTGGGCTGGATAGCGGAGAATACGACGAGCAGGCCGATTGGCCGCCGAATCCTAGGTCGTCTTCCAAGGGTTGCAGTGTCCTGGATGCCACGTCACAATAGGATGGACCGGCGAACGGGCCTCCTATCACAGTGTAGGTGCTTTCCGAGGGTGTGCTATGTTGTGGATCTTCCACCATCGACCCCCAAAAGGGTCTTCCTCATCTCTAGCTGAGGTGTAAGGTGCTTCCAGAGAGATTGATGGTGACTGGAAGTTCGATCCCTGGGGGTACGCCATGTCCTCATCCTCCTGGATATACCTTCGGAGGGAGGCAGGGATCATATGGATCTCGCATTCGGGGAGTATGAGGCTGACACTCTGCGTCCTTATCCCATCCCTTGACTCAAAGTACTGAGGAGAGGGCTCCATCGCCGAGTCGTACTCTACCTCGGATTCTGAGAAACGGACTGGTATGATTTCCATCTGGCCTTCCCTGACATTTCTCTTACGGCGACGACATCCCGCCTTCCTGCCCCTTGGTGGATCCTCAGGGCAAGGTTGATTTGCGTCACGGAGTCCTCTGGCCGCACTGGTGCTGGGGCGGAGAGGATTGAAGGTCGGGGTCTGGGGAGCACCGGGGAAAATGTCTAAAGGGAAACGGGGAGGACCTCCATGTGGGTGAGTGATTGGATACACAACAGCTCCATACTCGTGGTCCGCGGCAGGGAAAGTGACCCCATACCCAATGTAGTGAGCACTGGAGAGAGCCCCACCCGGAGTGTTTCTGTCATGGGGAATCCCCTTACCTGCAGCGAGGGTGGCACCAGGAGAGCCTCTAGGCCAAGGATGGAAGCAGGGAAGGCCCATACCTTCCATAAAAGTGGAACAGAGTCGGCCTTCACATTGGATGGAACTACCACAAATTGGTCTGCAGCGGCCATTGCCTATGTCGGCGACCAGGAGAGTCGACCAAACCTGCTCGTGGTGAGGTCGGGGCCTCGATCCAGATTGAGCATACAACTGCCCCTACTCAACGTGTGTGGGGGTGTGACGATAGGATCCAGCAGTGGCTCGGGCCACAGTGGTTGCTGACGTTGATGCCCCGAGGCGGGCATCCTCTTCCGCTCATGCCCGACACTGGCGTCGGTTCAGATGGGTTAGAGCCGGTGGTGCGGGCACATGGATTGCCTGCTCCTCGGCTCGGGGATCCGGGCGGTGACAACAATGCGGCCTAGCCGGAACCCTTTCCATGAACCCTTGAAGAGGGTATCCGATTAGGGCAAACCAGTCATCCCCTACCTCGTCGTCATAGGGGAGGTAGGTGTCAAGGCGTTCCGGGGATAAGATCCCAAAAAGGATAAATGTCGGGGTGGGGAGTAGCGTCTCCCTACGTGGCCCTCGGGGGCAACGTTGGTGGTGAGGCGCAGCTTCCTCGAGATCCAAATGGTCCATTTCCCTAGTGGGGATGACCCCCTCCTCCTCATACATATGCACAAGGTTGTTGATCACCCTTCATTGGATAATATCTGATGGGGAGAGGGGGTGTGAGCACCCAGCAGTCGTGGAAGTCGGAGCAGCTGTGGAGGAGACGGAACTGCGTGGGGTAGCCGTGTCGGTACTGCCCATGCCCCTGCGCCAGTGGGCAGGTGGTAACCGAGCTCCGGATGTAGTGATCTGATTTCTGAAAGTAGGGAGATGAATCCATTATCACTAATAGGAGAATAAATCGACAACTAGTAGACCAACGCCATTCATTCTTCTGTGTTCAGTAAGAGGGATCCATGCTAACAACGTCGCAGAATGGAGTGATCAACATCCTGGCTGCCCCAACCTCTGGTGGGGTTCACGTTCTAGTGCTGGTTGCTCAAACCTGGTGACATGCTAATCTTCCAAATCCCCAAACACTACCAGTATCCATATTGAGGAGATGATATTCACGTCGGGTTCACCATTTTCTGTTTCCGATGCTTTCCGCCGGGGCACACGCATCCGTCACGCAGAGGATGTGTGGCTTGTTGCCCCGCATTCCCGCTTTCCAAAGGCTGGAAGCATCCGTTCCTTATTCAGGGACATCTTCTCCTTGATTGAATAAGGGATTATGGGATGTCGGTTCTTCCTTTCATGGATTCCTCCTCAGAGCTCATCACCTAGTCCGAGTCTCCCTCATAGATTTAAGACTTATTCATGAATCTCATCCTGGTGCCATATCTTCATGGACACCAGTTAATTACGCTGCTTCCGTCGAGATGCTCCAAGGGGTCTGGTTGGGGCAGCAACCTTCGGTTAGGGGAGTGGTCACGCTGAGGCATCATTGGCATGACTTGATGCTGGTGGATTGAAATTTCTGTCTTCTGTCCCTTATTATAGGGCTTCTCGAGGGCGCAGAAGCATGAGTCATCCCACATAGAACACGGGGAATTGTATGCTATATGAATGTATATGAGGTTTTTCTCAGATTCCCATGTTTAACAAAGGGTACGCCGTGAGTTTAATGTCTAGCTGAGAGGGATCAAACTGATCGGAACACTGATAGTGGATCAGATAAGATAACCCCCCTGGAGGGGATGACGACATTGGGGCCGACACATGGGTGACATCCTGAATGTTGTGGAGTGGAATGAGGTGGCATTATCCCACCAGGATGTGGCGGCCCGGGTAAAAATCATGATGGGTGATGAAGTAAAGGGGCTTGAACCTCATGGAGGCTTCTTGCTTATCCTCGTGTCAGGGAATCAAAGTCCATGTAGTTTGGGATGGAATGGGGATTACGCTCTGGGGTGGCCCACAATGATGGATGGATGGGGCTTATGCTCTAAGGCATCCCACTATGGTGTATAGATGGGGATTACACTCTTAGGCGGCCCAAAATGATGGATGGATGGGGATTACGCTTTGAGGCGGCCCACAATGATGGATGGATGGGGATTACGCTCTGAGGTAGCCCACAGCGGTGGATGGATGGGTCTTATGCTCTAAGGTGGCCCACACTGATGGATGGATGGGGCTTACGCTCTGAAGTGGCCCATAGTGGTGGATGGATGGGGATTACGCTCTGTGGTGGCCCACAGTGGTGGATGGATGGGGATTACGCTCTGAGGCGGCCCACACTGGTGGATGGATGGGGCTTACGCTCTGAGTCGGCCCACAATAATGGATGGGTAGGGCTTACGCTCTGAGGTGGCCCGCAATGGTGGATGGATGGGGCTTACGCTCTGAGGTGGCCCACGATGGTGGATGGATGTGGTTATGCTCTGAGGTGGACCATAATGGTGGATGGATGGGACATACGCTTTGAGGTGGCCCACAATAATGGATGGATGGGGCTTACACTCTGAGGCAGCCCGCAATGGTGTATGGATGGGGCTTACGCTCTTAGGCAACCCCCAATGGTGGATGGATGGGGCTTACGCTCTCAGGCGGCCCACAGTGGTTGGTGAACCAATATGAAGAGGTTGGAACGACTGGGTGGTGAGGTTGAACCTCGTGGAGGCTTCCTACGTATCCCCGTGGGAGGAAATCAAAGTCTACATAGTTTGGGTGGACAGTTTAACATCATGCGGGATGGGGGAATTTGGGGCTTATGCTCTGAGGCGACCCACAGTGGTTGGTGAACTGACATGAAGAGGTCAGAACGACCGGGTGGAGGGCTTGAACCTTGTGGAGGCTTCCTTCGTATCCCCGTGTCGGGTAATCAAAGTCCACGTAGTTTCCTATAGGAGGGGTTCAGGTTGGTTCTCACTCTAAGCTCACGTGAGTCATGCTCTGTGTGAGAAACAAGAGGTTGTAGGGACCTGACGATCACGTCTCAAAGGGTGAGTCCGTGAGAATCGAAGAGGGTCTTATGCGTTGAGTGGCCCAGGGTGCCGAGACTTACTCTAGGATGGAGGCCTGAGGGTGACAAAGCGCAGAGGGAGAGGGATTTGGGACAGAAGAAAGGAAGTTCCTTGTTCCCTATCGCGCCTTCCGCTGGCCTTGGTGGTGGGGAAGTACGGAGGTGCATGGGTGCTACCTTCTACAAGAAGGAATAGGGTCTTACACAAAGGCGGCTACCCTTCCCCCGTGGACAAACACTGCCCCAACAAGGAGGATATCATCCCCTGTGATGGGTGATCCTATCTCCGTGGAGACCAGTGGGCATAACAAATTCCTGAGCCGGGGGGACACTGCGTGCAAGGCACGGGTCCGGATCACAGTTTAACGTCATGTGATGAGGACGGGGTGCTTGGCAGTTTAACTTCCTGCAGCTCGGACGAGGTGGGCTCACTCCACACCCCTAGTACATACATAACTGACACCCTCTACCCCTTGTGGGAGGGAAGGAATCAGCAAGGCCGTAGTGAAGGGGGTCACATAGGGAACCATCAAGGGGTACAAGTTAGCATGGATATGCGAAGAATCAATATCCTTTAGCATGCCTATGCGAAGAAGCATGAGGCAAAGCAACACAATGGGAAAAACTGCCCAAGGGACCTTGAGGTTACTTATTACGAGCCTGGAAGGTCGCACGGGAAAACAGTGCATGGTGTGTATGCCTGGTATGTGCGCCCGGGGCTTCCAGAAGGAGGAAATCGGGCCCCTACACAGGGAGGAACCTGGGTAGCATCAAGGTGAGGGGTCCTAAGGATTACGCGCAAAGAAATGGTTTGCGCACAAAACACTGGGATGGTGCGTAATCGGGGCAGAGGGATTGTGCTCAGCTAGGAGGATCATGCACAAGGGATATGAATTGTGCTCGAGTGGCAAAGGCCGCACCCAAAGGCAAGGTCGCACCCAACGAAAGGGATTGCGCGCAATTGGACCGTTTTGCACGAAATGGAAGGAATTTCACGCAAGGGAGGAACCCTGAAGGGTTTGAAATTTTGTTTAAGCTAGAGGTATTGTGTTCAAAGGCGGATCCCGGGGAGAGGTGGCGTGAAAAGAGTCAGTACCTGAAGGCCATCTTGCGCGCATGGAAGTCTGATTTCACACACGAGAGCCGGTTCGAATTCCGCAACCCCGAAATGGAAGGGGTATCATTCTATTTATAGGCATCGGGCGATGCAGAATCCCAGACGTCGTGTGAAGACTTTCACACAAGAGACGGCGGCGCGTAGTGTTAACCACGTGGGTACGGGTGCGCAATTATTGTGCACCTGCGCCGGGGACCTTTCGCGAATCCCAGACCCCTTCCGCACGGCCCAATTTTTTCGTGCACATTCCCCTTTTTTCACGCAACACTTCCGGGCCCTCCGAACTGGGTCTCCGAGTTTGAATATGACTTCCCTTCGTCATTTCAAAACTACATTTAGTAATTACAAACTTTTCGGCGTCTACAACATTTTCTTTTAAATTAATTAATTAGTTGAAATTAATTATTTATGACTTTCAAAAATACCAATACTTTTACTATGGTCATATTATAACCTAAAAGATACCTAAATTTTATTAATACAAACATGGATGAGGTTAATATTCTTTTGGATGATTTGCTATTGATAAGGTTGGGTTATTATTAATAAGGGTAGGATACTATTCACCAAAAATTAATTTTGTCTTATCGAACACCAAACATCTTATTGATCACAACCATATATGTTATATTTTCAAAATTAGAATCACATAAGTGACAATATTGTGTTTAAAGGTCACATAGCACTTAGTATTTTAGTGTGTTATGATTTCATGTGATTATATGACATAATTATAAGAAGGTAATTTCCATTGAAAATTCATTGGGTCGTTACTTGTTCATTGTTTCCTGAGTCTTTTATTTGAAGGTGCGTCAGTTCTATTCTAGTGTCCCTTATCCATGTTTTCGGTTTTCACTCATGGTTTTATGGAGTCTCAGTTTTCTTCTTGGGGGTTTCTATAGGTTCCAATTGCAATAGAAGCGTTTTATGGGCGATTCTCAAAAAAAATCACGATCAATGATCAATCTGAGGTTTACACAATGATAAACGTCATGATATATGGAATTGAACCAATGAATATAGATAAGGGATAGAATGATAGAACCAAGAGAGGGGATCATAACATATTATTTTTAATTAATTTAAATAAATAAAAAATTTACTTGATGGAATTATTTCATTCTTGACGGATCTGACAACAGATCTGTGTTGTTTTGTCGTTGCATTGTAGGAATCAAAGTAGATTTCCTCTAGTGGTGATACACATGTGTTCCAAAAAACTCTGAACGTTTCTGTAGGAATATTTAGGTTCTATAATGACAAATCATTGTGCTTGTGTCATCTTCCTTTGATTTTCTTGAGATCCACTTCCAAGGATTTCTACTGGACCTCTCTTGACTCGAGAGTTGGAGGTGGATGATGATCACTTTCCATTCCTACAAGTGTTCTTATAGAATGGGGCTCTCTAGGTCTTGGGAGGATTCTCAAAATATATTTTTCACAACCAAAAGATTGAATTGGATTATTGAGAAAATAATATAATTGAGTATATATATCGCTAGGTTTAAAATTATATCATTTCACAAGTGATCTTTCTTATTTATTTAATTCCTATGGAACCCCATGTCAAATAATAATAATTTTTTTATTTCTTGACATGTTCTTAACTTGAAAATTAAATAGAATATTATTTAATCAAATAATATTCAATACTTTTTTATTCCTCACTAGACTGTTAAACTCAGTTTTCTATTTATCTGTAATATTTATCTGGCCTAGAATAATGACTATTTATTCATTAACTAAATATCACTACATTATTCTCCAATAAATATATAAATATTATATGCAATACAAAAATATTTTTATAAAATTGAGAATACATGAATAATTATTAAACCACATCCATGAATATATTTATTTTATTTTTTAGATAATAAATAAAAATATATTATTTAATTGAGATTTTGGATAAACTTAGTGTGTGAAATTCATGCCTTTTTCTTAGTGGGATTAGGTGAAGTAGCCTAAATTCAAAGGTTATCATCTAGAAACACACCAAGGCACCCATATAGAAATAATTTATTTCCATGAAGACATGATACCATATACAAATGTGTACTATGTAATATAATACCATTATCACAATATCTAAAATCAAGTCAGTCGCATGCTGGCGCAATCAACCTATGTGCATGATGTCTCCTTATTTCACTTCCTTGAAATTGAACGCGCCTATTGTACACTATTTCCATGAATTTATTTAGGATATATCATTTCCATCAAAGGGATTGATATATAAAATTCTTTTAAAGAACAAAGGGGACAAATCCTTTCTCATATTATTCATTAATGAAATATTACTCGTGACACACCCAACGTATCCTACATCACTACAAACATATATTTCTATGGTTTGCATCAATACATCAAAATAAATGATGCATAATAATCATTAATAATAAAAATAATGTCTAAGGGAAAATACACATGTTCGAAGATAGAAAAATACAATGAAACATATAAATGTGGATTACCTACTGGCAGGTTTCATTCTTATAATATCGTACTGAATAGTACCGAGGGCGTACAATATAAGAAGGTACCTCAAATTCCTATGAGTATCCACCTCAGATAGCATGTATCATTTGTGTCCCTCAAATGATATCATCTGGATTTAGAATGTATATTTAGGAATAGTGTCGTAGAACTTCCATGTTCTCTTCATAGTAGAGAACTGCAATGAACTTTCAGTGAGATAGCTACTCTTAGGAAATTATCACATACTATGTCACACATGGGAAGAATTATGATATGAAAAGGAGTTAATTAATATTCAAAACTATGAATATAGGTTATCATAATGTGCAGATAAGTTGGTTCTAGGGAACCAACTCCAACAGACTTCCATTTACACCAGATCCAACACCTAATTACCTTCATTCTACTAGCTCTCACATGATACTCATATTTATGTTGAAATAGGAATTTAGTGAAGGGTTTACAAAGTTCTATTCTATGGGAACTCTCCTTACTGAAACTTTACCCATATGATGAAAATCACTAAATATTTGATACTTATAGAGTGTTTGATTTATCCCTGGGTGTGACCTTGGATCTTTTATAGGAGTCAATGATGTAGTATTATCACAATACAACATGATAGAGTCATTACTTCTATGTACCACATCAATTTCATGGGAGATTTTCTAAATTAAAATGGATTCCTTGGCTACATCATAAGCTAATATATACTCGGAATCCACTGTATAATCAGTGAAAAATAGATTCTTTGAACTCTTCCACCTCAAAGCTCCTCCGTTGAGACAAAAAACATACCATGTTTGGGAATTTAGATCATTCCAATATATCTAAAAACTAGAATCAATATAACCAATGATGACCAGATCCTCATCTCCTCCATACATCAAGAACATATCCATAGTTCTTCTCAGATGCTTAAGGGTAGCCTTAACAACAGACCAATGTTGTTCTCTTGGATATTCTTGATACCTTACTACCATTATCAATGTATAGGAAACATTAAGTCTAGTACATAATATGGAATAAAGGATTTATCCTCTCACTAAAGTGTATGATATATTACTCATTCTCTCTTTCTCTTATAGTGTCTGAGGAAACATTTTGTTAAAAATATGTAAACCATGTGACACAAGAACCAATCCTTTCTTGAATTGTTCCATACTAAATCTCTTTAGTATCTGGTTGTAAGAACCCTATTCTTACTTTTGTGGTATGGGTTTCTTCTTTTCTCTTTTCCATAAAAGTTTTTGATAAAATATGGTTAATGGTGGAAAAATCCCAAATTTTGGAAGTACACGCGTACTTTTCTATACTCTGTGTACTTCTATCCGTGTGGGATGAGTACACGGGGCTTTTGGCCATGCCGGGGATGAAGGGTGTAGGGACCTTTACACGCCGTGTAGTGGTCCTTTACATGCTGTGTAGTCAGTCGGTAGGTGAATAATAAGGTGATGGCCAGCTGTGCGACATCACACGCCATGTGCTCATGAAGACACGTCGTGTAGTCATGTCGGCAGGTGAATAGTGTCGTACTGGCAGGAAGCCGCCATAGGAATAGTTTAAAAAAATGGGAAGTACACATCGTGTACTCGGAAGTACACACCGTGTACTTTGTTTTTTCGCTCGAAATGGGAAGCAGCCTCCCCTGTTCACAGGTAAGGCTTATAATGGAAAACGGGAGCTCAGGTGAGGAGGTCGAAGATTTAAAGATCTATCGAGCGCATGTGTGAATTCTGATTCCACCTCGGATGATATCGTTGGAACCACGCGGGTAAGCCATCCCTTCTTCTTAAGCAGTTCTTTCCAATTATTCACCTAACGGGAGTTATTTAAGTTTAAAAGGAGTTTCTTCTACGTCACATCTATGTCATTATTGGGCGTTTCTGGAATCGATGTTCACGTATAATTATCGTTGGCATTAAAGGTAGGTGTCTTGGTGTTTATTTTCCAAATATCATTTTTTTGTGTGTTTTTGAGCTACGAACCCATATTTGGGGTATCGTGTGGCTGAGGCCATGGCTATATTAAATACATAGAATTTTATATGTGATTAAATAAAGTTGTAAAACTATTTTTTGGGATCAGTGATTGGATCCAGGACCACCTCGGGAGGTGCGTTCCTCTGTTTATCTATTTGGCTAGGATACCCGAGGGTATGCCTTGTTTATATTATGCCTTTAAAGTGATGCTTGTAGAATTTACTTGAGAGGAGATGCTTGTATATTTTTTTTTCATGTTGAGCTTGGCCCGATTACCTGTTTAGCCTGAGGGAAGTGCTGTGATTAGCCTGTGGGCATTGTACTACTTAGCCTGTGGGAAACTTCTTCCGTGCCTGTGGGCAGCTGATTCTGTGCCTGTGGGAGACACTTCTTACGCCCGTGGGAAATATCCGTATTCCTTTGGGAAGATTCTTCTGGTTGGATTCTCTTTACCAGAGGGTAGGAGTTGTACGTGTCTGAGGACATTGGTTGTTTACTTAGAATATTCACTGTGGTGATATTTTAAATTAAATGATTAAAAGGGATATTAAAATGTCAATATAACTGGTTAAGTTAGTTAGTTTTAGTACTGCTTAAATTATTTCATTTTATTACTGCACACTATTGTTGCATGATTTCACATAGTTGGGAACATGCCTTTGGTGGGTGCCTACTGGGGATTTATTTATCACACCCTATTTGGGTCACGCATTTCGGCCCAAACAGATTACGTTTCTGAAGGTATAGATAAGGGAAAGGGTCCCTACATGGGTACTTGATTGCTGCCGAGGTGTAGGAGAGCATGGGACCGAGCATTGGATCGCGATACCATTGGCTGTTCTGTTTTTCTTTTCTGTACTTGTACTTCAGTTGTACTGTATTGTATTGCAGTGTAACATGTTCCGGCTATTTTATAGAATAGTGACATGCTGCATCTTCATATTTATATGACTGTTGGTTTCTCTTTTTCTTATCAGTTCTTCATTTTTAGTTATATATATAGTGTTACTGCTTCCGATGTTGTTGTATGTTTAAATTATATTCTGCTGTGCTACACTTTGACAAATGAGGGCATATTTTCTCCACTATCAGACCTGGGCCCTCACTGCTAGCCGGCAGCCTCTGGCGTTTAGGGAAATGCACTTGAGGTCACGTGGCGAACCGGGTTCGGGGCACCCATTGTGTGGCACCCGAATCTGGGACGTTACAAAGTGGTATCAAAGGGGTTCTTTTATTTCACTTATATTTTGGAGCCTTAGTCAAGGATAGGATGGACTAGTAATTGGTAATAATCTGTGCCCGGGCGTAGCTAACCCGTGTACACGGAAAATCCAATTTACCTCGTGTTGCAAATTTTACTAATTTTTCAATTTACAGTTGATTTGTTTTCACTGATGGGTGACGCACTTGTGATTGTGTTGTTTATATTTTATCTATGGGTTCTATTTAGTTGCAACCCGATGAGATGAGGGTATTCAATCTCATGCATCATTTAGGAACATGCTAGAAATCACATACCAAGCATAGTTCCATGCCATGTAGGTGCATTATAAATTGCTTGTTGTTGTGATAGTTGTTGTGCTAGAAAAGCATGCTATTATGATATCTGCTTGATGAATACCTGATATGTGATAGGGTATTTCTGTATAAATCTGTGGAAAGAATGGATGATAAAATTTAGTTTTTGGGGAGTATGGTCCGCCATTGACCAGAATTTGGTGGATCATTAGCTGTTTATTTTGTTATAACACAGATAAGATGTAAAACTTTGATTCGTGGTGAGTATAGGCCCTCATGGATCGGAATTTGGCACGTAGGTGTTGTTTTTCAGTATTTTCTGGACTTCAGAGAATTTTCTGAGGCATACTATCCAGAATTCCTAGTATACACGTCGTGTAGTACCTTCAACACGCTGTGTATGTTCTTCTGTTCGGGAAGAAAATAAAACTTTTTACGTACACACCATGAGCCTTGAGTACACGCCGTGTAGTCTCTTCCCGTGTCACAAACAGTGTGGGTGGTGACACGGGGAAGGGGAAATGCTTGGGGTGAACACGCCGTGTTGCGGATGCACACGCCGTGTAGGGTTGACTCGGAGATCCTGCCGTGTAACTAACAAACACGGGCTGGTGTAGTCATTTCTTGAACACGTCGTGTCAATGAAGAATGCGATGTGTAGTGTGACTTGGGGACCCGACTGTGTAACTAAAAACACAGTTTGGGGAAATCCTTTCATATACACGCCATGTGTATATAGAACATGTTGTGTAGGTTGAGCCGTGTATCCGACTGTGTAACTAACAACACGGGTTGGTAGAGCTCGTCTAAGAACACGTCGTGTACCTCTAAAACACGCTGTGTAGTCTTGTCCGAGGACAGACCGTGTGGACTTATCCGTGTGACTGGGAAACGGGGTAGTGTACATGCTGTGTGTGGGTGTAACATGTCATTTAGTGTCAAGCCGAGTAGTCATCCATGTCACAAATGACATGGGAAGTTGTAAATAACACCATACATGTTGTGTAGACGATATACACGCCGTGTAGTTTTTGTTCAACGGTAGCCGTGTTGCTCAGCCGTGTGGCTCAACCGTATAGAAGGACCCAGGAAGGGAAAGAAAGTCAAGTACATGTCGTGTAGTTAGAATACACGCCATGTAGTCTTGTTTTGCAAATTTTAGATGCTTCCTTCCTCCCGTTCATTTTGGGTTTCTTCGTTTTTGGTCTTGATAATCTTGAATCTATGGTGTGTTTTTGACCTTGTAGTGTCATGCTGCCTAGACAACCGCACGTTGTTCTCCAGGAGAGCAGGGACGACTATACTCCAGAGATGGTGGGCCATGGGCTACCAGTGGATCCTCCAGTAGATCTCGATGCGGCGCCAGCTACTATACCAGACACAGGCGCGGAGGCACGGTTATGTGAAGGCTTTATGCAGTTCATGCAGACCTTTCAGGGAGCACCGTCGGCTGCCACATCTATGGCCGAGCAGACTCGTATATTCTAGCAGCAGCATCTGCCTACGTTTTCAGGGGATGGAGGACCAAAGGCTGCGAAGTCTTGGCTAGGATCGATGCAGACTATTTTTGATCATCCTGAGACATCTCCAGGGCGGAGGGTCAAGCTCGCAACATACATGCTACGTGATTCCGCCAAGAGGTTGCGGGATGTTACCACCCAGTTAGAGTATCACAGAGACAAGGCATGAGAGGATTTTCTGGCATTCTTCTATGACTTATTCTTCCCAGAGATGCTGAGGGTAGATAGAGCTCGAGAGTTCATGAATCCGCAGTAGGGTGCTATGTCGGTGATGGACTATTCTGCTCGTTTTACCAAGATTCAGCGTTTTTCACCCGTTCTAGTGGGCGATGAGACGCTGAGAGCTAGATGCTTCGAGGATGGTCTTCGGTATGACATCCGGGCACTAGTGAATGTTTTCAGGTTGCCTTCAGTACATGCTATTGTGAACCATGCGCTGATCACAGAGAGGAACCTTCAAGAATCTAGTGGTGTGGGCCAGGGCAGTTCAGCACAAGTTACTGGTACTATTTCTATTGGTAAGAGGAAGTGACATATGGACTTCTCTCAGGGTAGCAGTACTAGTCATAAGAATGATTCAGGTGGCCAGGTCATGTGCTACCAGTGTGGTATGGAGGGGCACAAGCGACCTCAGTGTCCACGAGACCCAGTGGAGTGTCGTGCTTGAGGCAGGTTGGGTCATCTGCAGCGCTTTTGCAGGGTGTTTCCACTAGTGGCTGGTGAGAGGGGTTCTGTACAGACTCTGCGTGCGGGAGCAGGACCAGTGGCTTCTTACCAGTCAAGAAACTGGAATACGTCAGGGCGTGCCGGAAGAGATGGTGGTCATGGTCGTGGTATCCAGACACCAGGATCTCAGAGGCCGTAGGGCGGGACAACTCAGGGTAGCCAAGCTATGTCATAGGGCCACGACACTGGGCAGACATATGCAGTGCAACAAACCCAGCAGGAGAAGGATCCCGGCCCTTCTACAGTCAGAGGTACTATTCTAGTAGCTTCTGTTTTATCTTCAGTACTTTTTGATATGGGTGCTACACATAGTTTCATATATGTACCTGTTGTGGAGATCCTTGGGCTCTATTTTTCCACTTCTTCTGATATCATGATGCTAGAAACTCTATTGGGGACTAGAATGGCTGGTGTGCATCAGTGCAAGGAGTGCCCCCTTGAGGTTGATGGGTGTCATTTACTTTGGGACCTCTATGTCTTAGAGATAACAACTTATGATATCATTCTCGGGATGGATTGGTTGGTTCCCTTTCGAGCCTTTGTAGACTGATATCTTCGTAGGGTGTGTTTCACATCACCAGAGGGCGGAGAGTTTCTATACAAGGGTGAATGGGATGTTCAGGAGAGTCGGGCTGGACCAGAGCATCTTGGGCGAGTTGGAGTCACATCCCAGATTGCGAGTTTATATCTGGATGACCAGGGGACTTGTCAGATGGATTTCCCTGTAGTGGTTGATCGTTTCAGGGATGTCTTCCCGGATGACTTTTCAGGTCTACCTCTGGACCGTGAAGTGGATTTCTCTATCGAGATTGTGCCAGGAGCAGCAACGGTGTCCATTCCTCCTTATAGGATGGTCACGCCTGAGTTGCAGAAGCTCAAGAGGAAGTTAGAAGAGTTACAGTCAAATGTTTTTATCCAACCCAGTACTTCTCCTTGGGGTTCTCTGGTCCTCTTTATGAAGAAGGCGGACGGTACCCTCAGACTCTGTGTGGATTATCAGAAGTTGAACCAGCTGACGGTTAAGAACCGATATCCCTTGCCGAGGATAGATGATCTTTTTGATCAACTTCGTGGAGCACGAGTGTTATCAAAGATTGAATTGAGATCAGGATATCATCAGCTGCACGTTAGACCATCTAATATACCTCTCACGGCTTTTAGGAGCAGGTATGGTCTATAGGAGTATATGGTTATCCCATTCAGACTCACGAACGCGCCAGCAGTTTTCATGGCTCTGATGAATCGTGTGTTCAATCCGTATCTGGATTCTTTTGTGGTAGTATTCATGGATGATATCTTGGTGTACTCTCACACTCGACACGATCATGCCACCCATCTTGAGATCATATTGAGTACACTGATAGAGCGTTGACTATATGATAAGATCTCAAAGTGCCACTTTTGGATGGACCAGATTCACTTCCTGGGCTATATCATCTTGGAGGTAAAAGTTTCAGTAGACCCACAGAAGGTGAGAGTAGTATTTTTCTGGGAGCAGCCTAAGAATGTGTTTGATATATAGAGTTTCTTGGGGATGGCTGGTTACTATAGACGCTTTATATATGACTTCTCCCACTTAGAAATGTCGTTGACAGGCTTGACTAAGAAGGGTGTGAAGTTCGTTTGGACGGAAGCTTGTGAGATAGCCTTTCAAGACCTGAAAGGAAGGTTGACATAAGCACCAATCTTGATACTCCTAGAGTAGGGTAATATCTATACAGTTTACTGTGATGCATCAGGTATTGGGATGGGAGGAGTGTTGATGTAAGGTGATCAAGTTGTTGCGTACGGGTCTCAGTGGTTGAGGCCACATGAGAGGACTTACCCGACGCATGATCTCTAGTTGGCTGCAGTTGTACATGCGTTGCGCTGTTGGAGACACTATCTGTTGGGAGAATGTTTTGTGGTTTTCACCAACCGCAAAAGTCTCAAGTATATCTTTAATCAGCGTGACTTTAATCTGAGACAACAAAGGTTGGTTGAATACCTTCAGTCCTTCGACTTTGAGCTTGCCTATACACTTGGTAAATGTAATGCAGTAGCTAATGCACTGTGCATGAAGACTCAGATACTGGTTGTCCAAGAGTCTAGTGGTGAGTGGAAGCTCATGGATTTGGTCTCTGAGATTAGTTTGGAGGTTCACGATAGTCAGTGGAAGACATATCTTTCATCTTTATCTGTGACTTCTACCCTCCTGGATAGAGTGAGGATGAGACAGCTATCTGATTCAGAAGGCCTAGTTCTACGGGAGTCAGTGGAAAGTGAGGACCCTCCTCCTGGATGGACGATAGGCGATGATGAGGTACTGCGTTTCCATGGATGAGTATGGGTTCCATGGGGTATAACCGAGGAGCTGATGCGGGAGTTTCATGATTCAGCTTGGGCAGTTCATCCCAGAGTTACCAAGATGTACCGTGACTTGAGACGTCAGTACTGGTGGCCGGGTATGAAGAGAGATGTGGCTGGTTTTCTTACGAGGTGTTCCACCTATCATCAGGTGAATCCGGAGCATCAGAGACCAGCTGGACTATTACAGCAGTTACCCATTACTAAGTGGAAATGGGATGATGTCACGATGGACTTCGTGACTGGTTTTATGACGTCACCTCAAGGCAATGATGTCGTGTGGGTTGTTGTGGATAGACTCACAAAGGTAGCTCACTTTTTTCCGATCAAGGAGACCTTCGGTGTAGATGAGCTCGGAAGTTTTTATATCTGAGAGATCGTACGTATTCATGGGGTCCCTCGTTCTATCGTTTTAGATAGGGATGGCCATTTTACATCTTGTTTCTAGCAGATCTTCCAGAGGGAACTGGGTACATAGGTGCTTCTGAGCAAAGCTTACCACCCTCAGACCGATGTCCAGTCAGAGCGTACGATACAGGGGCTTGAGGACATGCTACGTGAATGTGTTCTAGACTTTGGGGGATCTTGGGAGAAGCATATACCCCTAGTCATGTTTGCCTATAACAATAGTTTTCAAGAAACTATTGATATGGAACCATATGAGGCTTTATATGGTAGGAAATACCGATCACCTTTGTGCTGGTTAGAGGCAGGTGAGGTAGCTTTTCTGGGACCACGTCTCATGCAGGAGACTTCTGAACATGTCCAGTTGATTCAGAAGTGGATGGCTATCGCGCAGTCTCGTCAGAAATCTTATGCTGATCGACGCAGAGGACCTTTGGAGTTCGTGGTCAGGGATCAGGTTTTCTTGCGTGTTTCGCTGAGGTTGGGACACAAGCAGATCCGGAGACAGGGTAAACTTTCACCGAGGTATGTGGGGCCATTTGAGATTCTGGAGAGAGTCGGGCCGGTTGCCTATCGGCTGCAGTTACCACAGAGGTACTGGGCCATGCACGACGTCTTCCATGTATATCAGTTGCGCCGCTATCATTCAGACTCGTCTCACATCTTCTAGCCAGAGGAGGTTGAGCTTCAAATGGATTCATCCTTTGAGGAGCATCTGATTCGTATCATTAACAGGAGCACGAAGGTTCTCTGAGGCCGGTCAGCTCCTCTCATACAGGTTCTATGGAAGCATGGACGAGTGCAGGACGAAACATGGAAGTGGGAGACTAATGTACGTGCTCAGTGGCCAGATTTATTCACTACTTTATCTTCTCCACCCTTTTATGGGAAATCCGGGGACGAAATGATTTAAGGGGGGAAGTTTGTAAGAACCCGGTTCTTACGTTTGAGGTACGAGTTTCTTCTTTTCTCTTTTCCTTAATTTTTTTTGAGAAAATATGGTAAATGGGGGGAAATCCCAAATTTTGGAAGTACACGCCGTGTACTTCTGGCTGTGTGGGATGAGTACATGGGGCATTTGGCCATGCTGGGGATGAAGGGTGTAGGAACCGACTACACGTCATGTAGTGGTCCTTTACACACTGTGTAGTCAGTCGGTAAGGCGGTGGCCAGCTATGAGATAGCACACACCGTGTTCTCATGAAGACACGCCGTGTAGTCATGTCGGAAGGTGAGCAATGTCATACTGGCGGGAATCCTCCAGAGGAATAGTTTAAAAAAAATGGGAAGTACACGCTGTGTACTCGGAAGTACACGCAGTGTACTTTGTTTTTTTCTCTTGAAATGGGCAGTAGCCTCCCCTGTTCATAGGGAAGGCATAGAATGGGAAGAGGGATCTCAGGTGAGGAGGCTGAAGCTTTGAATATCCGTCAAGCACACGTCTGTAATCTGTTTCGGCCTCGGATGATCTCGTTTGAACCATGCAGGTAAACCCTCCCTTCTCATTAAGCAGTTCTTGCCAATTATTCCCCTAACAGGAGTTATTTAAGTTTAAACGAAGTTTCTTCTACGTCAGATCTACGTCATTCTTGGGTGTTTCTGGAATCGACATTCATGTATAATGATCGTTGGTGTTAAAGGTAGGTGGCTTGGTGTTTATTTTCCAACTGTCGTGTGTTTTGTGTGTTTTTGAGCTACAAACCCATATTTTGGGTATCGTGTGGCTGAGGCCATGGCTATATTAAATACCGAGAATTGTATATGTTATTAAATAAAGTTGTAAAACTATTGTTTGGGATCGGTGCTTGGATCTAGGACCACCCCGGGGAGGGTGCATTCCTCTGTTTATCCGTTTGGCCAGGATACCCAAGGGTATGCCCTGTTTATATTATGCCTTTAAAGTGATTCTTGTAGAATTTACTTGAGAGGAGTTGCTTGTATATTGTTGTTTTCATGTTGGTCTTGGACCGGTTACTTGTTTAGCCCGAGAGAAGTGTTGTGATTAGCCTGTGGGCATTGTACTACTTAGCCTGTGGGAAAATTCTTCCGTGCCTATGGGCAGCTGATTCTGTGCCTGTGGGAAACACTTCTTACACCTGTTGCCAATATCCGTATGCCTGTGAGTAGATTCTTGTGGTTGGATTATCTTTACCTGAGGGTAGGAGTTGTACATGTCTGAGGACATTGGCTGTTTACTTAGAATATTCACTGTGGTGATATTTTAAATTAAATGATTAAAATGGATATTAAAATGGCAATATAACTGGTTAAGTTAGTTATTTTTAGTACTGCTTACTTTATTGCACTTTATAACTGCACACTATTGTTGCATGCTTTCACACAGTTGGGAACGGGCCATTGGTGGGTGCCTACTGGGGATTTATTTCTCACATCCTGTTTGGGTTATGATTTTCGGCCCAAACAGATTACGTTTCTGCTGGTGTAGATAAAGGCAAGGGTCCCTACACGGGTATTTGATTGCTGCTGAGGTGTAGGAGAGCATGGGACCGAGCATTGGCTCGCAATGCCGTTGGCTTTTCTATTTTGCTTTTCTGTACTTTTACTTTAGTTGTATTGTATTTTATTGCAGTGTACCATGTTCTGGCTGTTTTATAGAATAGTGACATGCTGCATCTTCATATATATATGACTGCTGGTTTCTTTTTTTGTTATCAGTTCTTCATTTTCAGTTATATATATACTGCTACTGCCTCCGATGTTGTTTTATGTTTAAATTATATTCCACTGCACTACACTTTGACAAATGAGGGCATAGTTTCCCCACTATCAGACCTGGGCCCTCGCTACTAGTCGGTAGCCTCTAGCATTTGGGGAAATGCGCTTGAGGTCATGTGGCGAACCGGGTTTGGGGCACCCGTTGCGTGACACCCAGATTTGGGAAGTTACACTGGTCAAAATATGTACTCTAAATTAATCCAAGAAGATTTTTGGATCTATCACAAATGATCATGATCCCTATATTATTGGATAATTCACCTAATTCCTTCATGAAGAAACACTTGTTTAATTCTTCCTTAATAGATTGTAATACTGGTATGTCATTTCCAATAAGTAATATGTCATCAATATATACTACTAGGATAATGAACTCATTTACACAAAACCTCTTGTAAACACATGATTGACATTCATTCTTAATGAAGACAAATTCTTTATGGCTTCATCAAATTGAATGTTCCAAGAATTGGATTCTTACTTCAATCCATAAATTGATATTTTTAACTTGCATGTCTTATTTACATCACCTGGAGTCGCAAAACCTTCTGGTTGTGTCATATATAGATCTTCTTAAAGGTTCCCATTATGGAATAAAATTATGAAATCCATCTTCCAATTATCATAGTCATGGTAAGATAATATATAATTAAAAATTATGATGGATTTAAAAATAGAAACCAGTTAAAAGTTTTCATCATATTTGATTCGTTAACATTGTTAATCACTTTAGCCACTAGCCTTGCTTTATAGGTATTTACTTTACCTTCCATTCTCAGATTCCCCATGTATACCCATTTGCATCCAATGGGATTTATATCAAATAACGCATAGAATAGAACCTAAACATGGTTATGATACATGGAATCCATTTCATAATTCATGGATTTGTTCCATATTGCAGCTTATATGCTCTCTACTGCCTCCTTATATGAGAGAGTTTAATCATTTTCAACCAAAAATGAGTCACCATATTGGGTGGCTCAAAAAACAAATTTCACTAGTTCTCCTACCTCTATTATGCTCCTATGAAGTACTTTTTTTGAAACACTTATTCCATGGGGACTTATAGAATCTACTCTTGTACCA
Source organism: Viscum album (assembly GCA_963277665.1). Taxonomy (NCBI): domain Eukaryota; kingdom Viridiplantae; phylum Streptophyta; class Magnoliopsida; order Santalales; family Viscaceae; genus Viscum; species Viscum album. The sequence continues at coordinate 70,288,715 of OY728154.1, forward strand.
ACTATTGTGTATCTTGAGCGTCAACTTCATCGAAGTCAATCTTTCTCCCACTATCATTTTTTAGGATGTGCTCCTGCTAGTATCCCTAGTTTCTAGTATGTAACCCTTCAATTATGATTCTTATGTAATATTGAAGTTTTGGAGATCTTGGGGAACTTTATTTATAATTTGGGGTCAAATACAGAAGTGCACAGGCTGCACAAAATTTGCCTAAACTATGCAGAAATCTTAGTAGAAACGGTGCAGCCTATTATAGGTTGGATAATTTTGTGGAACTGGCTTAGAAACGGTGTTAACATGGTTAGGTATGCCATTAAATAATATTGTGAAAGGGTTTCCTTAAGATAGTATCCAACACTTGGTTAGTTCATGGTTTGCATAACATTGCGGTCTAACCGTGCACATAGTCAAATCTAGATACTATTTTTTGATATCTCACTCGTTTTTAGTATAACTCACTCATTTTTTACTACTAAATAATCCTAATTATATATTTCTCTCCATTGAAGGTTGGGGAACCTCTCCCAAGCATTATGGAATTGATATGGATCCCCCTTTTCATTTTCAATCCTGATTCTCATGGTGAGTGATGTTTTCACTCTTCTTGTCTCATTTCTTAGATCTACTTAGATATACTTATCCAATCCTATTTATTTTTCATATATAATCATTTTATGGGTATATTTATGTTGGGTGACGCCAAATATCATGATATTTGGGTTCTTTTATGTTAGTAGAAGAGATCTAAGGCCGTTTTTTTGGTATTTTTAACCCAGTTGCATGAGCATTCTTCATATGTTGGCAGTTTTCATCAAAACATTCGAGGTAGGTGGATTCTCTCTCAACCAATATTGATATAATTTTTTTTCTTAGTTTAAAATTGGTTTATTTCAATGTAATATTTTGTGAAAATCATGGAATAAATCTTGTATAGTTATTATATATGGTTTTGTGTAAAATTGTGTAAACTTGTGAGTTGTTGTGAAAATTGATTATGTTTCTTGAATTTAAAATGGTGATTTTAAAATATGGATTTTCTATAATTTATATTTGGTTTTATGAAAAAGGGGTTTTTAATAAAAATTTTGTTTTATTGAAATAGTTTGGAATTTAAATGGTTTTCATGGAAAATGGATTTTAGTATAAAGGTGATTTTATTGAAAGGGTTTTTGGAATGATCAATGGGAATAATTTGAGGGTTTTTCAGGTTTCATTTATTAGGCTTGGTTGAAATATGACCTTTTGCTTAGTTCCAAAGTTCAAATGGCACATGGGATATAATTACCTTGTGACAACTTTGTAGATCAACGAGAAACCACTCATGAGTGTAAAATTGCCATCGCGTAGCATGTGTGGTTTGTAGTGTGGATGTAAGGAATGGATTGTGTATTCTAAAGGAATATCAAGAAATGTTTTCAAAGTTTTCTTGTTATTTTTCTAGAAAAATAAATTTCTAGAAAATTGGTTTCAATGGAACTTGTACACTTTTGGTTACAAATGGTTTGGGAAACTAGTTTGTATTTGGTTATAAACTATTTTGACAAATTTTATTACATAAATAATGTTATATAATTATTTCAAACTCTTCTATCCTAGTGGAATGAGTAGGTTAGTCATTAGGGGAAAACATACTAAATTTTATAAACACCCCTGCTTTGGAACATTGGTGCATTTGTAGATTCTATCTTTCAGGACATGGTAAAAGGTAAAGTATCGCATGTTTTTACCACTACCTCATGATACTTGGGATGTTCTATGATTGTGGAGCTTGGAGCTTTTAGATCATGGAGTCTTGTGGTATTTTTCGAGTCTTTAGTTTTCTTCAGCTATTTACTTTGATAATTATTTTTTCTTCCACTGTTGTACACTTTGGAGTGGTTTTTATAGGAATTTAAATTTTGTGTCGTCTTGGTTTTGTTCATGAATATTTATTGAATGGTTTGGTTATGTTTTTTTTTTCATTTAGTGTTTTATTTAATAAAGGTTAAATTATACCTCACTTGTATTTTAAATCCTTTGACATCTTTTTCCATCCTTTGGTGTCTTGGGTATATATCTTAAGGACAAGTAATCACTCATTGTACTCTCAATCCAATGAGAATTGGTGGAACATTACAAATGGAATCAACTTGTTCTATACTTTCCTTACAAGTAGTTTTTAGTTTCCTACTCTTGGAGTTGAATTTGTTCTTGTATATTTATTTTTTTTTATCTTAGAAAGTTGTTGGACTATCGGGACATGAAAAGTAGAGAATAAAAAGATGTTGGTAACCTTTTTATGTCGAACTTCATGTTACCAGGGAGTTGGGTACATAATTTTTTTAGATAAACTTCTAGGATTTTGGAATCTCATTATCATGGGTTTAGCAAATGAGATGAGTGTGACATGCATTGTAGATGAATTAATTCCCATAAATATTTCATACTTCATCTGGATAAATGTGTCACAACCCGAGCCATGTCGGGCTCAGGCCGTAACCACCCCAAGCCTGCATCCATAAGCTAGGGGCCAGTGACTAGCGCAGAAAGAACAGAAAACTAGGGTAGGTCTTTGCCTATGAACCTATACACACTCACACACAACCAAATCAATGAAAACAGTGCAGAGGAAAAAGACTAGATATGAAACTTATATATATAAACAGAAACATGCATCGATATCTAAATAGCACAAGTATTGAAAAGTAAACTATAAGGTAAAGGGAAAAAATACACACCCAACCAGAAAAGTGCTACAACCTAGCAACAGATGGAAAAGTAACATAGCTAGGAGATCCCCTATCCTAAATCCCAATTCATGAACATTGCACATAGTCTAAGCACCCAGTATCACTGGATCCTCTGAAGTCATGATCAACTTGTCTGTCATCTGCAAGGGCACAGTAAGTGCAGGAAAATCCCAAGCATTGGTGAGTATTAAGATACTCAGGAGGATACCCCAAAGGCTCGGTGGAATAGAAAGAGAAGTACTAAATATGAGAGCATTATAGAGAACAAGGTACCATAAAAGAAAATAGTAAAGGAGTGTATCTTAACCCAATAACTGAGTAAAGTAAGCACGTCTAAACACAAGGAGATATAAATGGAAAGAATATGAAATTCTCATCGAGTCTTCACTACCTATAGTATGATATTAGACTCACCCAACCACAAGAATCTAGACACGAAAAGAATGTGGCATACCCTGTACATCATTGGTTCTTCTATATAGAGAGTAACCCAAAACCAAGGAGTGGGTACTAGAAACTAGATATATATATATATATATATATATATACTTAGTCAAGAAACCCCAATGAGAGATTAATGTGATTCCCATATCACTAGATCATGCTAGGAAAAGAGAGTATCCAATTGTTCTAGAAGTAACCACCATCGATTCCCAATATCCCACACGTCTGACCTAAACTAAAAGTCAAAGGGGATCAATCACCACAACATGATACTATCCATATTGGGTGGTTCTTTCTCTTCCTCACGGTTTTATGTCACATCCTGGTTGGAAAAGAATGCCTCTTTCTCATGAGTCTAAAGGTACGTCAAAACATGTCTCGTCACTAATCCATATAGCTTAGAGATCGTGTCTCAAGGTGATGAACCGAATCCCCAACCCCACTATAGGGTAGGTCCAGAAGAGTCGCTGGCGAACCTCACCGCCCAGCCCCGCAGGTGGGTAACCCCTGAAGAGAGAGAATGATGAATTCAACTGCCCAGCCTAGCTAGAGGGTAAGATGAAAGTGTCATAGGCGAACACCACTACCCAAGCCAATTAGAGGGTAAGACTGACACTTATATCATGGAACACTTTTTAACTTAGATGGAGGAAACCCCAGAACTGCCATCAAGGACCACTTCCAAACCCAACTGGAGGTAACCCCAGAACTACCATTGGGGACAACTTCCCATCCCAACTGGAGGTAATTCCAAAACTGCTCTAGCCATTCTGGTTGGATGGGACCTATCAGAAAGCACATTGAGGAACACTGGACATCCCCACTGGATGGTACCTATCGAAAGAAATCTAAGGAACACTTTCCATCCCCACTAGATGGTACCTCTCAGGAGAACTCCTAGGAACACTAGAAATCCCTACTAGATGGTACCTCTCATAAGAACACTGTTGTAGTCATTGGGTGTCGTCCCATATAGGAGTCACACTCAGAACATCTTTCATCATAACCCACAAACAAGTACAGAGGGAATCATCGCATTCTATGAAAAAAACACTCAATATAGGCTACAAGCATGCCAAAATCTAAGTTCAAATGAAATATATGTGAGAGATAGAAGATTCATAATGTGGTGTTTGATGCATGTGGGGCCCACAAATCATGTGACCCTTCCTCATTGACGTCCCATGTACCTAACCATTCTCAGGTACTAAACAATGAACAAAAACACCTATGTGTGCTGACTAAATACTAGGGTACTTAATAAACCTATTCGAAAGTCCAACGAGCGTGTGATGTTCGTCACTGATCTAGAGGGAAAAAGAATAATTACACTGGAATACCTCCACAAATAGCTCAAGAACATTTGACTGCATCACTTCATACATCTTCTCCACTCTCACAAGAGTTTTGGTCGACCCAAGCCGGATGTTCTATTTAGACAAGTCGAAAGGATATTCCACCAATATACCTTTCACATTTCCACTTTTAATGATATCACAAACAAGGCTTCGCACATCCAAATGGATCACACTGTTGTGATCCTTGTAGAAAAACATGCAAGGCCAACTATTTATTATTTCTAAATAGACATTTGATGGAAAATATGTGTAACGTTGCACTATGCTCGAAAGGACTCATGGGGCCCACACCTCAGTCTTGAAACAACTTATATGGATCACATCATTTTGATCCTCTCAAAAAACACACAAAATGGACTACTCATTTGTCCAAAACAAATAACCGGAAAAATGTTTTATTTTACCATAAGCGTGTGAAACGGGCCTCATGGGTCCCACAACAAGTCCTTGGTTTTGAAAACCTAAATGTAGTCTTAAAAATTATTCACAAATACTAGGGTCGTGCTGCCACTAACGATACATCGAAAAAACCTCCCGTTTAGAAGTAAATTCTAAAACATGATTTCCAAATAATAATAATTAAATTATTATTATTATATATAAGTATCCCATGCAACTAAACAATGAAATAAAGACATAAAAATCATGAACAAATCTTAAAAATATCCTCCCATTTATAGGGATGTTTGGTCAGAGAGGGCACATCAAACAGATGCACGGTTGAAGAGAAATGAGCATTTAAAGGACCTGAGTCCAAACTGGGTCGGTTCAGTCCAAACTGGTCGGACCCCCCTCCTCCTTAGTCGGCCCACCTTGACTGACCCCAGATAGATTACTGTACCACATCCCAAACCACCAACTGACACTGAACATCCCTCGTGGCCAGTCCTCCTTGCCACTCCAACGTTAGAACACGACCTATGAGACGCGGGTCTTTGTCCCATGGTCGTTGCCTCAGAGCCCCTGCCTAACCCTGCACCACTGGCACCTCCCAACGCCAGATCGATGGCCCTCTGGTCACACCATACGATCTAGCCTCCACTTCTGGATGACTTTCAGCCTTTTCATTCTCCACCCTCACGACATCGACCACCAACCCCTTGCCATCCATGCTCACTGCACCGGCCTGCTCTGCGGCCTACCGCTGCCTAGGGCCACCACCAGCCGCCACCAAAGGTTCTTCTCAGGTGGCCCCTTTCTTGGGACCCCATTATCACACAAGGGGTTCAAAAATTATTTCAGACCTAATTTCGGGAAGCTCGAAGGGATATCTTCACAACCATGGGCTTCGCTTAATAATCTATAAGGTTTTTTACGTGCCCAAAAATACACATCAATAAACCCCAAAAACAGGAAAAGAACATGAAAAAAAAGAGTGATTTTCAATTAGGATTGATGGTCATGTTAGTGTGGCCATCAACGGTGATATTAAACACGAAGAAACCGATTAGAAATGAAGGATTTTTAAATAAAAACTTGAATTGAAACTTAAAAGTAGAATAAATCCTACCTCGATCCATCTGTTTATCGTTGTCAATGTGATATTCATGCTTCTTCCTTGAATTTATGAGGTTTTGGAGAAGATAATTCCTCAATATTATGAAGAATGGTTGAAGAAGAGAGATAAAGATATATTTTTAGAGAGATATAGGAATTAGGATCAAACCCAAATCCATTTCCTTAAACATCTATTTATATGGACCCCACTCAGTGTGGAATTTAAATTTGTTCTGCCTTTTTATTTTATGCCGCACCTAGGAAAAACATCCAATTACCAACTCAACAGTGGTCTTGGATTTCCAATATGAGTCCCCATTCAAAAATTATTTGAATAGTAATTTGAAATAAAATAATTAAATTTTATTATTTTATTTATGATTTTTCCCCTAGGTTACTTTTTTCGCTAAAGTCTCGTGCCAAAAAAGGTTATACCCCACCTAGGGTAAACAAAAAGTTACACTCTCAATCGTGGCCTTATATTTCTGATCTGATCTACCTTTTAAGAGATATTATTTTTCTGACATGTGCATAGTATAGAATCACTTAATTTTTTTGTACAATTTATTTTGAGAACACCGGGCCTTGGAATTACACGCTTTCCCAACAACTAGATATAGAAATATACATATAAATGTTCCAAAGTATTATTAGGAAAAAACCAGGTCTGTACATCATTCCCTCCTTCAATATTTTCATCGCTAAAACGAAAAAATAGGGAAAACAACTCAGGGTACTAGGCCCGCACCTGGCTCTCCCACCCTAGGGAAACTCTTGGACATTACCATGCTGGCACAATACAAGAACCAAAAGGATGGTTCTTCCTCATAAGTTCTTCTCATACCCATGACGTGCATTGGAACATGCATTCAACTCCTCAGCTATGACTTGTGGAAGATGTCATGAACCAACTCCAGCTATTGGGTATTGGGTAAGAGGATAGGCAACCACTCCATCTCTTTTAAGGGACCTGAACAGCCTAGAGAATATTAGGGGATAGTTTGCATTACTGGAAAAACCATTACATCCCACATCGTGATTGGAATCACAACTTGTCCCTATAAAAGTGTCTCATGATTCCCTCCTTCAGAATATCCATCTAGTGAAACACCCAAGGATATATGGTCACACAAGATTTCATAGTCAATGTTTCACAACCCAGACTCTCTTAGACACTCAAGAAGAAAAGGAGTCAACATAATTGACAGAAAAGAAACTGCACACTACTACTCCATTGGGGTCAGCTACAAGGAAGAAAACTACTCCGAATCATCTCACAGTAGGAGAGACTAGGAATTCCTACTAAGGGAATGTACTACAACATCACTCGCCCCAAGAGCATAGACTATCATGAATTTTTAGTGCTTCAGGATGTTCAACCAGATTTTCCACCTCTGGTTCAGGCCTCTCTGGGTGAAGATGTACTTGAGAATTTGGTGTTCTGTGAAAACTACAAAGTGCTCTCCTAGAAGGTAGTGTCTCCACATTCTTAGGTTAAAGACTATAGCTTCCAGCACCACATAGTGAGTCACGTCATTCTTCTCATGGGGTTTCCATAACCTCAACATGTACTTGATAACTATAGTATCAAGACTAGACATTGATCACGCAAGGTACCAACAAACAAGGAAGGTGATTAAACCCACCCAGCCACAAGAAGCTAGACACAAAAAGCACGTGGCATACCCCACACATATTTGAACCTCTTGTAAGGAGAGTAATCCCAAAAAAAGGTACTTTTCTGATCCCACTAGTGGAATCTCAATAAAAAGGAGGTTAGGTTGTAAAACACCACTCTCAATGCCAGGACCTGCTTCGACACTTCACCGCAGAACCTCACCCTGAACACACAACTTAGCGGGACTCTTCCACCACACCTCGACACTATACTCTTTGGACAACACTAAATCGACCTCACGATTTTTCTCACATAACAAAAACACATCTCTGTCGGGGAAGGACTCCTCTTCTTCATTCGCTCAAAGTTACGTTGAAAAACACCAACACAGGGTTACACCGACACCACACTTCACCCTGTTAAAACTTATAATAAGGAGAAGGGTGAAAAGAGTAACTCACAAAGTTTCTAATAAGTTATACTGTAAAAAGTAGAAAATAAAATGGGTGTTCCTCTTATCATCTAATGCTTTGTATAATCATATACATCCAATGATTGTGGCTATCTGCAGTACCAGCTATCAGCTTTTGGAGCCTGACATAGCTACTTGGTGTTGGTGGAAATGCCTTATAACATTGTTCCCCACCAATAGCTTCTCCTGCTCCACTACCAGCACTACCTCCCCAGGAACCATCTTGATCACGTCATTGTATCTACCATGGTGGTCCTCCTACCGCCTGCCTGGTATTCTCAGCATGTCTGGTCATGCAGTCTCATTCCATGTGACATCTCCTGTCACAAGCATAGCATTGTCCATCCCTGGGTTGTCTTAGTTATCTTTGTTGTCCCTGAGAATTGTTCCTGAGACTAGTCATTAGGTTGCCTCCTGCGTTGAGGTCCTTCCAACTGACATCTGTTAGCTCCCACAGATGTCTCATCTCTTTTGAGCCTACTGCCAAGAACAACTATCTGGCCTCCCTCTGATAGAAAAATCTATGTCACCAGTGCTTGATCCAACAACCTAGCGTAGGTGGGAAAGCACAAGGGTACTACACTAGCATAGATCACCCTATAGCGATCCTGATCAAACCATCGGGCTTGGAAGTTACCATCGTGGACCACATCCAAAGAGTCTCGAGTAAGGTTTGTAAACCTATTTTTGTACTCAGACATATTCATCCCTCCTTGCTTAAACTGAAGGAGCTCCAAAGTTGAATGGAGCACAAGAAGGAGGAGGTAGTACTCCTCATGAAATAGCCACTGGAGGTCATCCAATGAGAGTATCGACTCATCGTGCATCTGAGTAACCAAACTCAACAAATATAAAAATGATCAGTGGAAAATTAGGGTTTCAGAAGCCACCATATGATCTGCCGTTGTCCGTAGAAGCATGAGGAGATGTACCACTAAATCTAGACAAACCTATTCTCTCTAAGGTTCTGGCTCACCGTGGAACTTCAGTGGTCTTTGGAGTTGGAACCTGCAAAGTGCACTCAACCTATTCAATCCTTATCCCTATTTGCTGGGGATGTCTACTGATAAACAGGTGGAGGTGTTGCTACTTGACTATCGGGAGAAAGTGAATCACATGATGAGTCCGAAACTGAGGCCTCATCGCTCACAAGGTCATCTTCACAAACCAGAGCTAGTATCCTAGATGACTGTCGTTTTAGAGACATCCTGAATGTTATCAAGGAGTACCATGTTCAGATTAGAATATATATATATATATATATATATATATATATATATCAAAAAAACAATGGGGTGATGACTCAAGGACATTCAAATATTCAATACTATATGATGCACGTACCACTGTTCCCTACAACGAGAGTCTCAAGGTGTCGAGTCGAAAAGTGGGTAATCAGGGTCCTGGTGAATGGATATGTCAACCACCTATACTATCAATGGACTTCCAACCTGAGAGCCTCTCTTGAGACACTTTAACATTGTTTCCCTAAACCCAAACAATACCCTTTTAGGGAAATATCTGAATAATGTTCCAAGGGTCGAACTACATCTGATACCACTTTGTCACAACCCAACCCCTATCAGGCTCAAGCCGCAACTACCCCAGGACCACCTTCATAAGTCAGGGTCTGAAGACTAGTGTCAAAGTCCCAAAAAACTAGGACATGACTTTGTCTACGAAATTATAAACACACACACATCCAACTCAAAGAAAATAGTGAAAAAGTTAAAATAAAACAAGATACAACACTAATATATATAAACCACAACATTCATAGACCTCTAAATAGTACAAGTACAGAAATGTAAACTGAAAGGTAAAGGGGAAAATACACACCGAAATAGAAAATTGACACAACCCGATAATAACCGGAAATGTAAAGCAGTTGGGAGAGCCCCGATCATGAATCCCAAGTCACGACCACTACATGCGGTCTAAGAACCTTGTATCCCTAGATCATCTGAAGTCACGATCAACCTATCCTTTATCTGAAAGGGAACACCAAGTGCAAGAAAAGACCAACAAGGGGTGAGTATAAATATACTCAGTAGGATGCCCCAAAGGATCAGGGGTATGAAAAGAGAAGTACTGAAGAGGGTATTGGCAAAGATGACAAGGTACAATAAAAAAATATTGTAAAAGAGTCCATCTCAACCCAACAAAGGAGTGAAGTAAGATCATCCAAACACAAGGATCTCAAAACGGTGATAAGATAAACTTCTCATTAAGTCTTCTCTACCTATAGTAGGAGAGTAGACTCACCTAACCATGATAAGATAGATATGAAAGGAACATGGCATACCCTTCACATCTTCACCTCTCCTGGATAGAGTGTAACCAAAACCTAATGAGGGTTTACTGGAAACAAGATATATATATATATATATATATATATATATACTTAGTCAAGAAACACAGACAAGAGAGTAAGGGGATCTACATCTCACTTTTTCATCCCAAGAAAAGAGAGTAGCCAATGGTTCTGTAAGTAGCCACCATTGAATCCCAACATCCCACATGTCTACCTTGAACTGCAAGTCAAAGGGGATCAATCATTCCACATTGATACTATCCAATTTGGGAGGGTATGCCTCACCCGCATGGTTTTAGGTCACATCACAAGGATGCATCTTGGTGGGAAAATCATCCCCTCTTTCTCATGAGTCCAAAGGTACATCAAAACATGTCTCATCACTTATCTGTATAGCTGATAGATCATGTATCAAGGTCATGGTCCCACTACCTAGCCCCGATAGAGTGTTTGTCTTGAAAGTGATTGATGAACCTCATTGACAAACCCCACTGGAGGGTATTCCATAAAGAGAGAGAACAGAGAATTCCACTACCCAGACCAGCTATAGGGTAATCCTAAAGTGTCATAGGCGAACACCACTACATAGACCTACTGGGGGGTAAGATCAAAACTAACATCGGGGACCACTTCCCAGTTGGAGGTAAACTTGGAACTATAATTTGGGACCAATTCCCAACCTAGATGGAGGTAACCCTGCCACTACCATTGAAAACTACTTCCCAGCCTAGATAGAGGTAACCCCAGAATAACTCTGGCCATCCATGCTAGATGGTACCTCTCAGAAAGCACATCGAGGAATACTGGCCATCCATACTAGATGGAACCTCCGGGAAGGACACTTTCCATCCCTTTTGGATGGTACCTCTCAAATTAACACTGAGGAACACCGACCATCCATGTTGGATGGTACCTCTCTGAATAAAACGACTGTATTCGTCAAGTGTCTCCCCAGAGAGGCGTCACACCCGGAACATCTATCATAATAACCTTTAAACCTCTGCAGATGGAACTATAGTGTTCTACGTGAAGAAAAAACTCAATATAGGCTACACAAATGCCAAAATTTGATTCCCAAAGAAAGAGATGTGAGAGATAGAAGATTCGAAAAGTGGTACACAACGTGTGTGGGGATCTCACGTCGTGTGACCCCACCTCATTGTATAGCCATGTAATTAACCATTATCATATAAAAAACTACAATCAAACCCCCTAGGCATTCCGGATTTCTCCCAGAGTACTTAACACACCTAGTCAAAAGTCTGATGAGTGCACAGTGCTCTTCCTTGATCCAGAGGGCCAAAAGCATAATTACGCTAGCACACCTCCTCAAACAGCTCAAGAACATTTGACCAAATATTTTCATACATCTTATCCACTCACAAAAGAGCTCAGGTTGACCCAAGCCATTGGTTATCTTCAAACACATCAAAAGAATCTTCCACTGATATTTCTTTCATGTTTCTATATTTAATGAGATTGTGAATGTAACGACCCAAACATTATTGAAGAAAATTCAGTTTCATTTATTTAATTAAATGTCTTATGGATATAGGAAATAGATGCACTTTTTTTATTTTATTGAGTTGGGTTTAAATGATTGATAAGTATATTTACAATTGATAATATAGCTATAGAACAATGATCAGACCACTATAATAAATTTGAGGTTTTTAAAAATAATCCTTTCAACAGAGAAAAAGGAGAGGATGGCCTCAACTAGTAGACTCAGGTTGTAAGAAGCTCATTTTTCGAAGATTAGAAAGAAGGTAGTGTTACTGGGCGTCCCTCTTTACCACTCCCAAGCCGAGCTTCAACATGTAAAGATTGAATAAAATCTTCTATAAGAGAAGTTCAAATTAATAGAGATTATCACCTAGGAGATGTTATCCGACCAGCCCCAAGAGTTTATCACCACCACACACCTTACCCTTAGGTATTATGTGGGTGTTATAAGGGGTCATGTAACAAGGTATTATTTACTTTTTGTATAATCCATTTTATAAATAAAATTTTTATTCCATCAATTCCTTTATGAGAATAGTTTTTCTTAAAAATATAAAGAATTAGATAAATTGTCTTTTCAGATAAAATAGTACTTTTTAGAAATATATAAATTATTATAATTATACATGATTTTATTAATAATTTTATTATAATATTATTATAATAATACTCCTTTTAATTATAAATGATGATTATATTTTTTGTTTTTACTCTATAAAATATCAAGTATTCAGTTTCATATGAATTATATTTTTATACGATAAAACAAAAATTGTATTTTTAATTAATGAATTTATTTTGTAGAATTATTTAATTTTTGAAAAACAATAATATTTTAATTTAATTTTACGAGTAATAAATGTGTATATTGTTTTTATGAAGTCAAATGTAATTTTTATTAAGGTTAAAAAAACTATTTTTTTAAAACTCTTCAATTTTCCGTAAATGTCAGTTTTTATTTTAAAAGTGAAAATTATAAATTTTAGAAACTTATTTATATAAAATAAATATTATTTTTAGAATCAGGATGTTGAAATTATCCAAAGGTAAATTTTTCATAATTTTCTAAGATGGTCGAATTTTTGGGTAAAAAATAAATACTCAATAAATATATATTGTGTTTTATGACATTATAATGATACAATTGTGATATAATAAAATACTATAAAAGGTATATTCGGCCCAATATATGTTTTACCATTAATATAATGTGATTTTAGATTTTTTTTTTATTAATTTTATAATGCCTTAGTGGACCCTCCAAAACTTATAAAATATTTTAACATTTTAGATTGATTTCCTTGTGAGTGTGACTCACCTCCACATAAGCAACCCTATTATTTTAATAGTTTCTTCCCTTGGCCTCATAAAATATTTTATACCACTACCCTTTGGCAAAAACCATGGTAAAACCATAGGATGGTCTTTGGTTTTGATTATTTTAATGTGTAGTTTCCAAAACCTAAATAATAAAAAATTCCCTCTCATTTCCTATATAAACCCACGCAACCTCCCATTCCTATCCACTCAATACATTTGGAGCTAGACCAAACTCTTCCATCCACTCTCTATAATCCTCCTGAGGCACCCCAAACTCCCAATAATCCTCTCTCAAGCATCTCCCAGGCCTTTGGGATCACTCTTCCAAGTAAGGGATCCTCACTTTCCTCTCCTCCTTTCAAATTCAAGCATCTTATTTGAAACTAGTTCTTGTAATTTAGAATGGTTATATTTTATTTCTTTTATAATCATTATATTAATTTCCATTTGATGTTATTTGAATGGATGATTATTTTTCCTCCCTCATTAGACCCTTACCTAAGCCGTTACTATGCAAAACTTTTGTAACGGATTTCAGTCTTCTGATTTCCATTCAAGTTACTCTTTTATATTATGTTTCTTAAGTTTCATATTTATATGTTGGGATATGATATTATACAATAAAAATACTTTAAATTTGATTTATATATGATTATATATTCCTTTAACTCTCCTCAATACCACCTATGATCCTTTAAGAACACTTGTTACTATGTCGAAATTTCAAAAGGGATCTTCCACCCTCCTATTTTATCAAGCATTATTTGCATGTTATGTCTTTTAATTTATGTTATATATATGTTGGGATATGTTAATAAATATCCTACTTATTACCATTTTATTTATAAATGATTAGATATAATTTGACTATTACTTATTCCTCTTATTAACTCTTATGTTCACATGTTACCATGATGAAATTTCGTAAGGGTTTCCTTTCTCATTTTTATCCATGTTTCATTAAATTGTTACACCCTTTTATTTTCAATTAAAATTATGGGGTATGTTTTTTAACCTCCCCCACACTGCCCTTATTATGTTTTTATGGTGTTAGACCTCTTTCTATCTCATTAATCCCTCCCATGTACACATGTTACCATGCTGATGTTTCATAAGATTTATTCATTTTCTCCTGTTTCTTCAAGTTTCACTATTATGTTACGCCTTATATTTACAAATACCTTGTGTTGGGAAATGTATTTATATGAATCCATTACTATTCATTTCATTTATATATTTTTAGATACCCCTTTCTTTCTAATCAACCATTTCTATGAATTTTTATGTCACGTTGCTTGGCTACCGAAATTGTACTATGATTTTCCATGCCAAAATCATCAAGTAGTGAATACCATGCCTATTTATCTATCACGGGTATTAAATTTTATTCACATATAATTATTTATTATATACTTAAATTTATTTATTACACATTCTTTTATGATGGAATAAATGATGATTTCTAATGAATCCATGTCATATGATTTATGTGGAACACTTATGCATGGAATGAAATATTTATGAAGGGTGAACCCTGATAGCACTCTAATGCATTGGGTAATGTTTAGTATCATCCTACACCATTTTCAATGAGGGTTTAATCATGATAATCCATGATCAATTAGGGTTTAATCATGTTAATTCAAGTGCAATGAGGGTTCACTCATGTTAATCCATGTGCAATGATCCTCGGCTCATGCTAATATCATGTTGTACGTTGTTGCCACATTTCCATGTTATGATAATCATGTTATATCATGTATTTATGTTAATTTTTATCTTATGATACATTTATATTCCTACTCCGTAATGTGTATATTATTATTCATGTTATGCCTTTTTTACTCCCTTACTGGGCTCTATAGCTCACCCTTTTCTTATGTATGTCCTCAGGTTATGCCATGCAATGCTAAGTATGAAATATTGTTGTGATCGTGTAAAAGAATATTTCAATAAATATGTCATATTTTATGTTCTAATTTGTTATATAATGTTCCTAATTTCACAATACACTATACCTCTCAATACTCGAAGTTTTCTTAATTGAAATTTTATGTAAACAATCATGTTTAAGCGTATAAAAAGGACTAGGGTTGTTATATTTGGTATTATAGGATAAGTTTAGTTATATTTGGGATTATGATTAGAAAACCCTACTGAAAGCCATAGGGATAAGACTATGTATAAGAAAAATATCCCTCAATTTTTTGTGAATATAGATTAAGTGGTTTATCATGAAAATACAACCCTTTCTGGATACGAACAAGTAGATGAGGCATTGTACAGATGTATCTATGGGTAAAACCGAAAAACATTAATTTGAGCAAGAATTGAATGGGAACTGGTGGATGAAAATGGGACTTGCTTCACTCCTGGTTCGACACTCCTAGGGTATATTGTTTGGTAAATTTATAATTTAATATGAACCATTATTAAGGGAGAAGAAAATCCCATAAGAATATATGTAAGAAGATAGATCATGGATAACATATTTTGAAGCCCAAAAATTTATAAGTTAAGGAGATAAATTTAATTTATAAGTTATCCCTATAATGTCATTGGATTCCCCTTTATGTGATCAAATTTTTAATATACTCATCCTTAATTTTAATTTTATTCTATCCAATGGCCAGTAATATGAGGACTATGGCTAATAATCGATGTGAAGGGAAATGTGATGAATTTCCCAATGAGATTCCCAATCAAATGGGAGCTCAAGTAATAGGTATCATGATTATAAAAAACTAGATATAAAAAATCATGATTAAAAATTGACATTTTTTTAAATTCCCAAGGAAATAAAGGAAGATAAAGATGACATCTCATGAAATTCAATTTTATAAAGTTTATAAGGGGAAGAAGACCAAATTTCCTTCATGCAACAAGTGTGGAATGAGGCAACAAGGGAAATGTCACAAAGGGTCTATGAGATATTTTAAGTGCAGAAATGAAGGGAACATAATATCCAATTTCCAAGAAATAATGGATAATGTGATGGATGGAAAAATGTTTCATATAATGCATCTTTCATAGTTTTATTCTATAAATGTGGAGAAGTTAGGAATTATCTAAGACAATTCTCTATTAAAAGGGGTGAGAAGCATAATGAGCATCAACAATCTTCATGATCAAGGGACCATGGGAAGTAAAATTCTAAGATGTATATCGATGAATGAATTATATGTAACCACTACATCAAAGTAGTTTATGTCATAATTTATTTCAATTAATGTACTGTTATTATATCTTTTGGGTTTTCTAAGAACATTGAGTCCCTAGAAGAAATGATATTAAATCATTAGGGAAAAACTTCTATAAGTGTTGTATCACATGTTAAAGTTTGTGGGAATGTTCTTATTGAAAATTTTATAAGTATCCATTTGATGGAATTTGATGAAAAATTATAGCCATTGCCTATGCTTCAAGGGAATTGAAAGTTCATGATCAGAATTATCCAACACCTGATCCAGAGTTGGCTACAGTAATTTTCACTTTAAAAATTTAGAGACATTACCTATTTGGGGAGAAGTGTGAAATATATATGGATCACAAAATACCCAAGTATATATCCCCATATAAATAGTTGAATATGTGACAAGAAAGATGGTTATAGATGATCAAAGACTATGACTACTCAATCCATTACCACCCAGGGAAAGTGAACAAGGTAGCAGATGTTCTAAGTAGAAAGGACCCAGCGATTCTATCATTGATGAGAATTGAAAAGGATCTAATCTTCTTATATTTTATGAATATGGACATGGGAATCATAAAGAATGGAACATCATAAATACTTTCCCAAATGATTGCTCAAACTTCTCTTTTGGAAAGGATAAAGGATGATGAAAAGGATGATGTAGGAATTCAGAAGAAAGTGGAAACTATCATAAATGGTAAATCATAAAATTTCAATGTTAATAAAGAAGAAATTATGGTATTTGGGTCAAGACTATGTGTTCCATAAAATTCAGAGTTAGAGAATGAACTTTTGGATGGTGCACATCGTTAGAATTTAACCATTCACCTAGGAAACACAAAGATATTTTGAGATCTATGAGAGAATTATTAGTGGGATAACATGAAGAATGAGATTGATGAGTATACATCAAAGTTCCTGGTATGTCAGCAAGTAAAGTCTGAGAGGCATAGGTCTAAGGGGATGATCTAAACATTACCCATACCAACATGGAAATGGGATGACATCACCATGGACTTTGTCACCAAACATTCAAAGACATCCAAAGGAAACAATGCTATCTAGGTTGTTGTTGATCATATTACAAAGACTGCAAACTTCATTCAAATTTAGGAGGATTTCTCATTGGATCAACTAGAATAGATATACATCAGAGAAGGGGTAAGGATACATGGTGTACAACTATCAATTGTATCCGATCAAGATCCACGATTTACCTCTAATTTCTAGAATAGTCTTCAACACGCTCTAAATACTAAGCTAAACATCAGTACATATTATCATCCTCAAACTGATGACCATTCTTAGCAGACTATCAAAACACTTGAGAACATGTGGAGATCATTATTAATAGACTTAAAATGAATATGAGATCAATATCTTCCTCTGGTTGACTACTCTTACAATAACAGTTTCCACTCAAGCATCCAAATGGCTCCTTATGAATCCCTTTATAGGAAGAGGTGTAGAACAATGGAATTGTAACGCCCTGACCCCAGAATCCCAGATTTAGTGCATTATTATGTAACATTTCCAAGATCATAAAAGATTAAGTCTCGAAAGACAGATTAGTTTAGTAGCCTTGGAAGTACTAGATACATTCATAAGGTTTATATTACATCATAAAATGGAAAACTACAACAACATTGTTTCCATAGAAAACACTGATATCCCATATACTGTCCATATAGGCCAGTCATAATATACTTCTTCACATCCTGGGAAAAATAAAACATAGAAAGGGGTGAGCTCAGATGCTCAACAAGGTTAACAATAAAGTAGAAACTTTTATAAATAAGTATAAATATTTAAGGAAATGTATAAGACTAAAACAAAATCCTTTTAAACTTGAACTTTAGAATAATATGTAAAAGATAAAATCAAATAATTCCATTTATGTATTCACATGTATATTCTACTAGTCAAATAATCACATGTAATATCAATAGCCACTTTCATAATGATGGAATGCATAATTCTAGACTTTCATAACCACATAGTCAAGGCCTTGTGCCAAGACTACAAATAAGATTTTTTCAAGGCCTTTGTCCAAGACAATAGTTTGTCTAATGAGACCTACCAATGCATCTAGGAGCTATAGTGGGCTCCACCTATCACTTATTAAGTCCAATGCATTCCTCATATAAAAAGGTTTAAACATAACATAACCATTCATATTAAAACTAGCATGTGAAATGTCAATATTGTATCCATAAACCATGAATGGTGTAAAATTACAACACCCACAGTCAAACATTTCACAAGACCTTCAATGAAATATGGAAGTTTTGAATCATAATAAATCAACATCAAATAATCTTAAAATCCATCAAACGATGTCGACATAGATGAAATCAAAACCTTTTTTAGAGAAATATCTCTCACTATTTTGAAATCATTTAAGAGTCACATAATTATTAAAGAAAACATTTATTTTTAAAATATTATTATAAGATTGTAATGGGATATTCTACAATGTTATAATGGAAGAAAACAGCCGTACCCACCGTATAAGCTAAAAAAAGACATTCTTACCTTAATTTTGTCGAAAAGGTTATAAAGGACCTTGTTTAGAAAATGATGGAAATATTCCTTTATAAAAATATTATAAAATTCAAAAAAGTTTATAAATTAATTTAACGCATAGTGTATAAAATATTAATAATGTTTTGAAATACATTTTTAATAATCATGGATGTGGATGATAAAGAGGTCCTAGTAGACAATTACGTATAAATAACCTCGGATAATGAAGAGATTCTAGAATTAACCCTTACCTTGTACTTTTCCTTGGTAAAGGGTAGGTTAACCTCCTTTAAAATGGTGAAATAATTGTTATAAAATTATACAATAATCATATACATTAATATGATATCATATATGATCTTTTAACATTGCTTTGTTAATAATATCTTCGTATCATCATCGTTTCAAGTGTTAACTGATTCATTTTCCTTTATATGATTTGTTACGTAGGTAATGTTTGATATGGATATAATGTATATTATTCATATTCAGAATGATATTAGGTCTTAAAAAATTATTTGTAATCATCTGATGAGAATTTGTCTTGAATGGATACGATGGGGAATGAAACTCATTGCGTTCCTGGAGACGGTAATCCGTACGTACGCACGAGTGACAATATATATATATATTTATATTAAAATAATATATAATTGGATGGTATATCATATATACAGCATAATTATCATTTTATATTTATTATTTACATCAATTACACATCATTATTATACCCATAAAAATAATAATGTATTGAATAACAATTACACCACGACGTGGAGACGGTAAGCCGTACGTACGCACGTATGGTGACATGTCATTCAAAGGATGGATAGAATAATGAATATGGTTGTACCATATTTATAATAACATCACATTATATATAATATATTGGAGTTATTATTTTATAATGGAAACAACAAATAAATAGGAAGTGGAAGAAGAAGGGAACTTAGAAGATGTGATGAAATATTTACCTCTTCTCCGGGTACTTCATTTTTATTTGATCAAACGAGCTCCTTAGGTTGGCATTATGACTAAAGGAAGGCCTCTAGGATGAAGGTAGGATATTTTATAGGGTATTTGGTCCAGATTTGGATGATACAAATGTATTTGAAGGTGTGAATTTGAGGTAAGGGAGAGTGCCATTTTATAAGAGGGGTGAGGGGCACCTTAGGTAAAGCTAGAAATATTATTTTATAATAAAATAATTTTCTGTTTATAATGGCTCCAAAATAAGTTATTTAAAGGATAAGGTGGATATGGGTGGAAAAACACTCAAAAAATAGGTTTTATACAGGTTTGTGTCACTATATTAACTTTATCTTTTAGATTTAACTCTTAGTTAAATAGTTTGACATTTACCATGTCTCTTTGTATATTTATATTATATGGTTAATAAACTTACAATATACTACCAAGAGAACCTCAAGTGGTTAATTAATGAAATATATAATATTATTTAAGACCTTTGGAAAAAACTTATATTTTTAAGAATAGAATATCAATTAATAATATAATATTTGTTTTAAAAACACTTTTATGCCAATTTTGACACTATTTGGTATTTTGTTTTTTCTAAATTCATACCTGCATTATTACTTCAAGAACAATTCATATTACCAAACCTAACATGTCATATTAACCTAGAAAATTATTTTAATTCATAATAACCATCAAATTACATTTATTTGGATATTTATAATATCAATTATTTTAATATTTTATTAATTAGGTAATTATTACATCATCATTATATCATAAATAAATTAAATTATTTATTGTCTAAAAAATATAAATAAAATACCATTATGTATAAAATCGTTTTAGATTTATAATGAATATTTATATTCGAATAGATCTTATGTGAAACCCTATATGAAAAATGTTTAGTTATTAAACATTGAATTTAACACTTTTAACTCTTCTTTGAATAAAATAATAGTTAATATCCTAATCTAATCCAAGTGGACCTAAAGGATCATATCTTATTCCTTAGGTTGTTTTCGGTTGAATTATACTTATCCAATAGAATTAGGACATGTCTTAGGGTAATAATAAAATCATTTTTACCCTTAATTACCCTATTTACTTTTAACCGCGGTAAATAAAAGCAAAAAGTTACTATTCACTAAAAAAATATTTTAAACTTATTGAACCACATTTTACTTACTGATATCAATCATGTCTCTTGTATTTTTGAAATTAAACTCATATAAGCGGTAAAATTAAATTTTATGTAAATTTGAAAATGCTCCTTCGAGGTGGGTAAAAGACGGTAAAAAGTTCAATAAAATTTTTATATATCTAAAATTATTATAAACTAACTACAATGAATTAAATTGAAATTATATAGGTATTATTTATCTATTTTGAACTAAAATAAATTTAAATAAAATTAATAATTATTTAAATAAAAATTCGGTTTTAAACTATAACTCAGTGTTTTTCACTATTCATCAAAAATTGAAAGTTTTCAAAAAAATACCAAAAATTCACCCTAAGCTCATTTAGATATTCTGAATCCAAAAATGAAGTCCATTTTGAAAGATAAAATTTATAAAATTTTAAAAATTCGGTCTTACTATTTATAACGGCTAGTTTGATTGGTTTTGGTGTGTTAGAACTCGAAGTTGCATACAACACATGCTATTGTATTATTCAAAGAGAAGCATAATGTGGAAGCTTGCAGTGTTACATTATCCCCTCCTTCAAATAATTTCTTCCTCAAAATTTCTAGAATATTAATGCATAAAAAGACTCGAGTGGTTCTTCATCAAAAGTTCATCGGGTTCCCACGTTGCCTCTTCCATCTTATGGTTTCTCCATATAACTTTTTCCAGATGAGTCACCTGGTTTCTCTACACTTGTTCCCTTGAATCAAGAACCTTGAAAAGATCTTCACAATTAGACATATTGGGTTCGAGTTCTAATTCCTCATAGGTGAGTACATGCATTGGGTCTGGCATGTATTTTCTTAACAGTGATACGTGGAATACATCATGAACTTTGGAGAGACTTCGCGTCATTGAGAAATGGTAAGCTACAACCCCAATTTGTTCTATAATTTCGAACGGTCCGATGTACCTGGGACTTAATTTTCACTTATAACCGAAACATATAACACCTTCCATGGAGATACCTTCTAGAAAACATAATCTCCTGCCTAAAATTCCAAATTCTTCCTTTGGTTATCGGTATGGCTCTTCTACCTACTTTGAGCTACTTTGATGTTGTTTTGGATTACCATCACCTTTTCCATCGTTTCCTCCACCAGTTTTGGGCCTACAAGTTTTTTTCACTAACATCATCCCAACAAGTTGATGTGTGACATCTCTTTCCATATAATGCTTCATATGGTGCCATCTGAATACTTGAATGGAAGCTATTATTATAGGAAAATTATAACAGAGGTAAATATTGGTCCCACATACCTTGAAAGTCAAGTGATCATGATCTCAACATGTCTTCTAAGGTTCGAATAGTTCATTCTTATTTTCCATCAATTTTGGGGTGGGAGGTAGTGCTCAAATGAAGTTCAGTATCCAGGGTTTTCTGAAGACTTTTCTAGAATCTTGATGTAAAATAGGGATCATGAGTAGAAACAATCGATAGTGGTTCTCCATGAAGTCTTACAACTTCATTAATATATATTCTTACTAAATGTTAAAGTGGTAAATCTTCTCTTATAACAAGAAAATGTGCTGACATGGTAAGATGATCAACAATGACCTATATTGCATCGTTCCATCTAGGAGCCTTTGGTAGTCCCATGAAAATTTCCATCATAATATTATCCCATTTCCAATCAGGTATGGGAAGAGGTTGCATGACTCCTCCAGTCTGTTGCCTTCCAGCCTTCACTTTTGACAAACCATACATCTTGACACAAAATCAGTAATCTCCCTCTTCATGTTTTCCCACCAAAAAATATTCTTCCAAATATCTATACATATTAGTGCTACCAGGGCGTATAGAGAAATTGGAACTATAAGCATCATCCAAAAATTCTCTTTTTAGATCAGGAATATCGAGGAAACAAAGTCTCTTCCCAAATTTCAAAATTTCATCTTCACAAAAAAATTCACTCAATATCCCATCATTCACAACTTTAATATTCTTTTGAAACTCTTCATCATTAGTCTAAGAACTCTTTACCCTTTTTAGTAAAGATGTTTTGGAAACCATTTGAAAAAGTATTGATGTTTCACCTTCCAGGGTGATTCCCATATCCATCTTCACTAGATCCATGTATATAGGATCCTTTTCAACTCTCATCTTATTCAAAACTCCATGATATTTTCTTCTCAAAGCATCTACCAACTTATTTTACTTTCCTAGGTTTTAGTTTATAGTGCAATCATAATCCTTGAGTAGTTCAAGACATCTTCTTTTCTTCAGGTTGAGTTATTTCTGTGAGAAAATATACTTCAAACTCTTGTGGTCGGTATATATCTCACATTTTTTACCATAGAGATAATGTCTCCATATCTTAAAATAAAATATTACATCTGGTAACTCAAGATCATGAGTATGATAGTTTTCCTCATTAATTTTTAGATTTTATGATGCATAGGCAATAAACCTATCATTCTGCATAAGGAAACAACCATGTCCTTTCTTTGAAGCATCACTATAAATAACAAACCCATCATACCCTGATGGTAGAGTCAATATAAGAGCGTTGAATAATATTCTCTCTATTCTTCAAAACATTCTTCACACTCTTTTGTCCAAACAAATTTAACCCCTTTTCATGTGAGGTTTGTTAATGGGTTATCCAACCGGGAAAAATTCTAGACGAAATGTCGATAATAACATGCTAAACCAATAAAACTGCGTACCTCAGTTATACTCGTTGGTGTAGACCATTCGTGGATTTCCCTTGTCTTAGAAGGATCAACAGAGATTCCATCCTTAGAGAAAATATGGCCAATAAAAGAAATCTCTTGAAGCCAGAATTCACACTTGATAAACTTCTCATATAATTCATGTCTTCTAAGAGTCTTCAGGATAACGCGCAAGTGATTTTCAAGTTCTTCGTTGATTTTTGAGTATAACAAGATATCATCAATAAATACCACTAAAAATTCATCAATATATTCCTTGAATACTCTATTCATTAGATCCATGAAGATAGAGGGTGCATTAGTCAATCCCAAAGTCATTACTGTAAAATCGTAATGCTCGTACCTGGTTCGAAATGCTATTTTTAGAATGCCTTCCTTCTTCACACATAACTGATGATATCCAGATCGAAGGTCAATCTTTGAAAAGTATTGAGCTCCATGAATTAGGACGAATAAATCATCAATTCAAGGTAAGGGATAATTGTTCTTTGTTGTTATAGCATTGATCTCCCTATAGTCAATGTACAACCTAATATATCCATCTTTCTTTTTAACAAAAATGACAGGGGATCCCCATGGAGAAACACTAGGGATAATAAATACCTTATTACTCAATTCCTATAGTTTTTTCTTTAGTTCCACTAATTCCATAGTGGCCATTCTATAAGGGGTCTTCGATATGGGACTTGATCGAGGAATTAAATCAAGGGAAAACTCAATTTCTCATACTGGAGGATGTCTAAGTAAATATTTTGGAAACATGTCAACATATTCTTTCACAATAGTTATATCATCTATTTGAACATTACTTTACTCGCCCATAGTTATTTTATTGTTTTCCTCCCCAATAATTGAATTTAGTTGAGCTACAAGTGGCGGATTAGATAAGAATTAGGTGGTGACGATTCTTCTCTAAAGATAAGGTGTTCTTTATCATCGTCATCAAAAATAGTAACCTCCTTCTTCTTACAATAATTTTTCAAATCATGGTATGAAAGCCAATCCATACATAAGATTATATAAAATTCAATCAGTGTTATGCCGATGAGATTAGGAAATAAAGAACATTTATATGCCCTAATGGGGACTGATTCACAAAACATTGCTGCAATGATACTTCCATTAGAAGTTTTGACTGAAAACTCCCTTGTTAAATCAAATTGTAAATATCTAATTTTCTTAGCAAACTGGTAATATATTAAAAAATGCAATGATCCATAATCAAATAAATCATTGGCTAAATTTGAGAAAACCATTAAATTACATGCCACTATGTCTTTCGGAGCTTCAACCTCAGCAGTAGTGATTTCATAAGCTTGGCCTTGATCCCTTAGCCTTTTCTGAGGTAAGTTCCCCTGAAGCTTAGGACATTAATTCATATAATGCCCCCTTTCTCTACAATTTTAGCATTCAACATCGACATCCTCTTTCTTCCCCTTACAATCACGAGTTTGGTGGCCTTTTTTACCACACTTGTAACAGACACTCATTCCCTTCAGGCAAGTACCAGGGTGTTTCTTCCCACATTTGTTGCATGATGGATATTCAACTTTTCCCTTATTCCCCTTATTTCCATTTCCAGAGTGTTTATTAGATCTCTTCTTCTCTTTATTTTCTTTAAAGTTGTAAGACTTAAAGAATTATTTTTCTGTCTTGATAGCACATTATACAATATCTTCGTATGATGAGAAGGATTGTGAGAGTAATTCCTGACAGAGAAATGGTTTTAACCCATAAAATAAATTATCAATAATACTTATTGAGTTAAATATATAATCTGCAGCATGCCTCGCTAACCTTGTAAAGTTAGCTTCATACATTGTGACATTCTCATCATCCTTTTGCCTCAGACTTTGAAATTTTCTTCCCATATCATCTTGATGGTCATGAGGAAAGTATTTTTCTATGAAAATTTCATTAAACTACCTCCATTCCATATTTTATACATCATCATATTTCTTTGTGTTTTGAATCAATGACCACCATTGATTAGCATCTCCAGTGAGGTGGTAAACTCGCATGATAAATTTTTCGATTTCGCTACTCCCCAGGGAGTGGAATATTTTCTATAAGGAATTTATCCATTGCTCAGTTACTAGTGGATTTGTAACCCCATTGAATGTTTGTGGTTTTTTCCTCATGAAGCTATCTAACATTGATCCTCCATGCTACAGATCAGGGTACTCTATATGGATAAGGTTATTATTCGTAACCTAAGTGAGTTGTCCCAATATAGTGATAAGATGATCATCACTAGTTGTATCACCAGCTCCACTATAATTATCTTGAGCAAGAGAGAAATCCCTACATGGAGTGTGTTCATTGATATGCTTTCCATTCCTTCTACTAGGCACCATTTATAAACAATGTCATAAACTAGATTAGTTTATGAAGCACAATACATAAATCCAAACTTGTAAAACACATAACATAATTTGAACAGCTTATGGATATAATCCATAACCATAAAAATGATTTCTTTAAGGAATTATATACTCATAAAACCTTCATAATGGTTTGTAAAGAAAATGAGAATTATCCTAAGCATATCCCCTGGGAGTGTTGTAACAAAGAGTGCAGCAAGGCCTGTTGTCATGCACCAGTTCTCGTTCGAGTCTAGCTCAAAGTGGTGTTTTTGGGTTTTACCCCTACGTACATCTGTGCCAGAGCCACCTCTACCTGCTCGTATCCATATAGGGATTTATTACTTAGAAAACTCACAATATCTCTACAATATGAAAAAAATATAGGAATTTCTTCTATACTAATCCTCAACGTCTATCTTAGGGTTATGTGCACTAATTAGAGTTTATCAAAATCTAGTTTCCAAGGGTTGTACTAAACTTCCTATGATACCAACTGTAACTCCCCAACCCAGATTCCCAGAGTCGGTGCATTATTATGTAACATTGGCATGATCACAAAAGATCACATCTAGAAAGACTAATTAGTTTAGTATCCTTGTAAGTAATAGATACATTCATAAGGTGTAAATTATATCATAAAATGAAAAAATACAAAAAAATTGTTTCCATAGACAACACTGAGATCCCATAGACTATCCCTGCAGGTCATTCATAATATACTTCTTCGCATCCTGGGAAAAATAAAACATAGAAAGGGGTGAGCTTAGATGCTCCGTAAGGATAACAATAAAGTGGAAACTTTCATAAATAAGCATAAACATTTAAGGTAATGTATAAGACTAAAACAAAATCTATTTAAACTTGAACTTCTGAATAATATGGAAAATTCAATTTTCTTATTCACATGGATATTCTACTAGCCGAATAATCACATGTAATATCAATAACCACTTTCATAATGATGGAATGAATAATTCCAGACTTTCATAACCACAGAGTCAAGGCCTTGTTCCAAGACTACAAATAATATTTTGTCAAGTCCTTGTGAAAAGACACTATTTTGTCTCATGAGACCTACCGATGCATCGAGGAGCTATAGTAGGCTCCACCAATCACTTATTAAGTCCAATCCATTCCTCATATGAAAAGGTTTAAACATAACATAAACATTCGTATTACAAATAGCATACAAAATGTCAATACTTTATCCATAAACCATTAATGGTGTAAAATTAACACATCCAAAGTCAAACATATCACAAAACCTTTAAAACAATATGGAAGTTTCGTATCATAATAAATCAACTTCAAATAAGCTTAAAATCCATCAAAGGATGTTAACATAGATGAAATAAAAACATTTTTTAGAGAAATATCTCTTTCTATTTTCAAATCATTTAAGAGTCACATAATTATAAAGAAAACCTTTATTTTTAAAATATTCTTATAATATTTTAAGGGAAGCTTTGACGATGTTATAACGGCCGAAAATAGCCACACCCGCCGTATAAGTTAAAAAAATACATTCATACCTTAATTTTGTCGAAATGGTTATAAAGGACCTTGTTTGGAAAATGACAGAAATATTACTTTATAAACATCATATAAAAGTCAAAAAATGGTATAAATTACTTTAACCCATAGTTTATAAAATAGTAAGATTGTTTTGAAATACATTTTTAATAAACATGGATGTGGATGATAAAGAGGTCCCAGTAGATAATTACGTATAAACAACCTCGGATAATGAAGAGATTGTAGAATTAACCCTTACCTTGTACTTTTCCTTGGTCGAGGGTAGGTTACCCTCCTGTATAATGGTGAACTAATTGTTCTTAATTTATACAAGAATAATATACATTAATATGATATCATATATGATCTTTTAACATTGCTTTCTTAATAATATCTTAGTATTTTCATAATTTTGGGTGTTAACTGATTCGTTTTCCTTTATATAATTTGTTATGTAAGTAATGTTTTTTATGGATAGGATGTATCTTATTAATATTCAGAATTATATTAAGTCTCTAAAAATTATTTTTAATCATCTAATGAAAATTAGTGTTTAATGGATACGATGGGGAATGAATCTCATCGCGTTCGTGGAGACGGTAATCCGTACGTACGTACGAGTGACAATATCTATCTTTTGATATTAAAATAATATATAATTGGATGTTATATCATATATATGGAATCATTATCATGTTATATTTATTATTTACATCTATTACACACAATTATTATACCCATCCAAATAATAATGTATTGAATAACAATTACTCCACGACTTGGAGACGGTAAGTCGTACGTACACATGTATGGTGACATATCATTCAAAGGATGGATATAATAATGAATATGGTTGTACAATATTTATAATAACATAAAATTATATAGAATATACTTGATTTATTATTTTATAATGGAAACAACAAAGAAAGAGTAAGTGGAAGAATAAAGGAACTTGAAAGAGATGATGAAATATTTACCTCTTCTTCGAGTTATTCCTTTTGATTTGATCAAAAGGGCTCCTTAGGTTGGATTTATGACTAAATAAAGGCCTCTAGGATGAAGGTAGGACAGTTGATAGGGTATTTGGGTCGGGTTTTTTGGAGACAAATGGCTTTGAAGGTGTGAATTTTATGGAAGGGGGGTGCCCTTTTATAAGAGGGGTGAGGGGCACCTTAGGAAAAGATAGAAATATTATTTTATAATAAACTCATTTTCAGTTTCTAATGGATAAAAATGAATTATTTAAAGGATAAGGTGGGGATGGGTCGAAATCCACTCAACCAATAGGTTTTAGATAGGTTTGGATCAATATATTAACTTTATCGTTTAGATTTAACTCTTAGTTAAATAGTTTGACATTTACCATGTCTCTTTGTATTTTTATATTATATGGTTAATAAACATACTATATACTTCCAAAAGAACCTCATGTGGTTTATTAATGACATATATAATATTATTTAAGACCTTTGTCCGAACCGTAGATTTTTAGGAATATAATATCAATTAATAATATAATATTTGTTTTAAAAACTCTTTTATGTCAATTTTGACACTATTGGGTATTTTGTTTTTTCTAAAATCATAAAAGCATTATTACTTTGAAAACAATTCATCTAACCAACCCTAAAATGTCATATTAACCTAGAAAATTATTGTAATTCATAAAAAAGTCTCAAATTACATTTATTTTGATATTTATAATATCAATTATTTTAATATTTCATTAATTAGGTAATTACTGCATCATCATTGTGTCATAAATAAATTAAATTATTTAATGTCTAAAAAATATAAATAAACTACCATTATGTAGTAAATATTTTTATCTTTATAATGAATATTTATAGTCGAATGTATCTTATGTGTAACCCTATATTAAAAATGGTTTAGTAACTAAACTTTGAATTTAACACTTTTAACTCTTCTTTGAATTAAATAATAATAAATGTCGTAATCTAATCCAAGGGGAACTAAAGGATCATATTTTATTCATAAGGTTTTTTTTGATCTAATTACACTTATCCAATATAATTAGTACATGTGTTAGGGTAATAATAATATCATTTTAACCCTTAATTACCCTACTTACTTTTAATCGTGGTAAATAAAAGTAAAACATTACTATTCACAAAAATTATTTTCATCTTATTGAACCAAATTTTACTTAATGATATCAACCATGTCTCTCGGATTTCTTAAATTCAACTCATAGAAGTGGTAAAATTAAGTTTTATGTAAATTTGCAAATGCTCCTAGGAGGTGGGTAAAATACGGTAAAAAGTTCAATAAAATTTTTATATATCTAAAATTATTATAAACTGACTCCAATGAATTACATTGAACTTATATAGGTATTATGTATCTATTTTGACCAAAAATAAATTCAAATAAAATAAATAATTATATAAATAATAATTTGGTTTTAAACTATAACTTAGTGATTTTCACTATTCATCAAAAATTGAAAGTTTTCAGAAAAATACCAAAAATTCACCATAAGATAATTTTGATATTCAGAATCCAAAAATGAATACCATTTTGAAAGATACAATTTATAAAATTTTAAAAAGTGGGTCTTACTATTGATAACTACTAGTTTGATTTGTTGTGGTGTGTTAGAACTCGAAGTTGCGTACAACACACACTATTGTATTATTCAAAGAGAAGTGTATCGTGGAAGCTTAGGAGATTACAGGCATTTTGGGATGAAGTTAGGGAGCAAAAACATGTAGGTACAGAAATGATCAAAGTAATAGTGCAAAAAGTAAATACCATCCAGCAGCACATTAAATCTGCTCAGAATCGAAAAAAGAGATACGTTGACAACCATCGACGAGACCTAGAGTTTGATGTTAGAGACATGGTATTCCTCTATATATCACAATGGAGTAATGGCCTATCAAATAACACTCCCACCGACCTTGTATCAAGAACATTATGTATTCCATGTATCACTCTTGAGGAAATACATACCTAACACATCACATGTACTCAATCTAGAAGTGGTACTATTGGAGAATGACCTCTCCTATAAATAGAAGCTGGTGAAGATTTTAGACTGTTGGGAAAAAGTTATACAAAATAAGACAATTCCCCTCATAAAAGTGTTGTGAACAAACCACATGTTTGAAGAAGAAATGTGGGAACTAGAGGAAGTGTTGAGGCAGAGTTACCCACATCATTTTAGTTTGGGAAAAGGAAGTTTCTAGGGAGAAATTTCTGAATGGGGGAATGTTGTAACGACCTAAAAAATCATAAATAAAAATCACATTCTTTTTTAATTAAATGTAAAAGGGATATATAAAACACATGAACTTTTTTCTTTTATACAATAGTGTTTAAATGACCGATATGTATCTTTACCATTGATAATATAGTCATTGAACAATGATCACGTGACTGATATAAATTTATGGTTTTTAAAAATAATCATTTTGACACAGACCAAGGAGAGGATGGTCGCATCCAGTAGACTCAAGTTGTACAAAGATCATTTGTTAGAGCTTGAAGAGGAGGTAACATCACTTGGATTCGCTCTTGACTAAGCCCACACTGAGCTTCAACACCTTAATATTTAATGGAATTTCCTACGAGAGATGTTCAATTTAATAGAGATTACCACCAGGTGATGTTATCCGAGCTACCCTAAGAGTCTGTCACCATCGCACACCTTACCCTTAAGTCTTATATAAGTTTTATAAGAAGTTATCTAACAAGTTATTAGTTAATTTTTTTGTAATCCATTTTATAAATAAATATTTTATTCCATCAATTTCTTTAGGAGAAAAAGTTTTCTTCAAAATTTAATGAATTTGATAAATTAACTTTTCTGGTAAAATAGTACTTTTCCAAAATATATAAATTATTATATTAAACAAAGTTTTTATTAATAATTTTATTATATTATTTTTATAAGAACACTCCTTTTAGTTATAAATGATGATTATATTTATTTTTTACTCTATAAAAGATTAAGTATTCAGTTTGATAAGAGTTATATTTTTATACGATAAAACAGAAATTGTATTTTTAATTAATGAATTTATTTTGATGAATTAATGAATCTTTGAAATAACAAAATTAATATAATATTAATATCAAATTACTTTTATTTGTAATAAATTAAAATATAATTTATATGAACTCAAATGTAATTTTTATTAAGGTTAAAAAACAATTTTTTTCAAAGCCCATCAATTTTTTGTAAATGTCTGTTTTTATTTTAAATGAAAAAATTAACATATTTATAAAATTATTTATATAAAATAAATATTATTTTTGGAATTAGGATGTCTATATTATACAATGGATAATTTTTCATAATTTTCTGAGATAGTTGAATTTTTGAGTAAAAATTAAATACCGAATAAATATATAATGTGTTTTATGAAATCATAATGACCCAATATTGATGTAATAAAATACTATAAAAGGTATATTCAGGAAAATATATGTTTTACTATTAAAATTATGTGATTTTATATTTGTTTTATTAATTTTATAATGCATTAGTGGGCTCTCCAAGGCCTATAAAATATTTTAACATTTGAAAATTATTTCCTTGAGTGTTACTCACCTCCACATAAGCAATCCTAATATTTTAATATTTTCAGACCTTGGAATTATAAAATATTTTATACCACCCCCTTTTGGTAGAAACCAAGGCTAAAACCATTGGATGGTTTGTGGTTTTTATTTTTTTAATGTGTAGTGTCCAAAACCTAAATAATAAATAATTCTCTCTCATTTCCTATATAAACCCTCCCAACCTCCCATTACTCTTCACTAAAACCATTTCGATCTCGACAAAACTCTTCCATCCTATCTCTATAATCCTACCAAGATTACCCAAGATCCCAATAATCCTCTCTCAAGCCTCTCCCAAGCCTTTGGTATCAGTCTTCCATGTAAGGGATCCTCACTTTCCTCTGCTCCTTTCAAATTCAAGCATCTTAATTGAGAGTAGTTTTTGTAATTTCAAATGGTTATATTTTAATTATTTTATAATAATTATATTACTATTCATTTGATGTTTATTTTAATTATAGATTATTTTTCCTCCCTCATTTTGACCCTTACCTAAGCTGTTACTATGCTAAAATGTCTTAAAGGATTTGACTCTTCTCATTTCCTTTCATGCTACTCTTTTATATTATGCTTCTTTAGTTATATATTTATATATATTGTTTTATGATTTTACATGACCCCCATACATTCCATTTTATGTATATATTATTATATATTCCTTTCACTCTCATCAAACCCCCTATAATCTTTTAAACACACTCTTTACTATGTCAAAATTCCATAAGGAATCTTCCACCCTCCTCTTTTATCAATCATTCGTTTCATGTTATGTATTTTAATTTATTTTATTCCTATGTTGTGATATTTTGATAAATATCCTAATTACTTCCCATTTAATTTATAAATTATTAAAGTCCCTTTTACTCTCACTTATTCCTGTTATGGACCCTTATGTGCACCTGTTACCATGCCGAAGTTTCGTAAGGGTGTCCTTCCTTTCTCATTTTTATCCAAGTTTCATTAAATTGTTACACCCTTTTATTTTCAATTAAAATTATTGGGTATATTTTATAACTTCTCCCATACTACCCTTATTATGTTTTTATGATGGTAGACCTCTTTCTCTCTCATTAATCCCTCCCATGTACACATGTTACCATGCTGATGTTTCGTAAGAGGTATTCCATTTCTCCTCTTTCTTTAAGTTTATCTCTTATATTATGAATTCTATTTTAAAATACCTTGTGATGGGGAATGTATTTATATGACCCCATTACTATCCATTGCATTTATATATGATGAGATACCCCATTCTCTCTTATCAACCATTTTTATGAATTTTTATGTCACGCCACTAGGAGGCTGAAATTGTACCACGATTTTCTATGCCAAATCATTGTGTAGTGAATACCATGCCCATTTCTCTATCAAGGGTATTGAATTTTATGAACATGTTCTTATTTATTATATACTTCCATGTATTTATTACACATTATTTTATCACGGAATAAATTATGATGTTGAATGAATCCATGTTATATGATCTATGTGACACACTTATGCATGAAATGAAATATTTATGAAGGGTACTCCCTGAGAGGGCACCAATGTATTGGATAATGTTTAGTATCACGAATCGCCATGTGAAATGAGTGTTTACAAATGATAATCCATGTTCAATGATGATTTACTCATGCTAATTCAAGTGTAATGAGGGTTTTCTCATGAAAATTCATGTGTAATTAGCCTTGGATCATGCTAATATCATGTTGTATATTGTTTCCACATTTCCAAGTTATGATAATCATTCTATATCATGCCTTTATGTTCATGTTTCTATTATTCTCCATTGATATACCTATTTCTAAACATGTTGTTTTTGAGGCTTTTATTGGGGCGCATGTGTCTGTCTTGTTGGGGGATGACGACGTTGTTTGTTTCCCCACATTCTCGCATTACAAAGGCGGGCGGAATCTATTCATTATTCAGGGATGTTTTCTCCTTGTTCAAAATGGGATGATGGGATGTTGGTTCTTCCATCCGTGGAATCCTCCTCGGAACTCATCACCTAGTCTGAGTCTCCCTTATAGATTTAAGACATTGTTCTTCAAACTCTTCCTAGTTCCACATCTTCAAGGACACCAGTTAATTACACTGCTTCAGTCGGGACATTCCAAAGGGTCCGATCAGGGTAGGAACCTTTGGCTAGGCGAGTAGTCACGTTGGACATCACTGGCATGTCTGGATGCTGGGACACTAATGCATCTGGGTTTTTTCCTCTTACTATAGGGATTCTTGATGGCTCGGAAGCCTGAGGCATCCCACGTAGAATGTGAGGAATCGTATGACTTAGGCATGTCTCTAAGGATTTCCTCAGCTTCCCATGTATAATACAGGGTATGCTGCAAGTTTAACATCCAGCGGAGATAGATCAGACTGATCAGAACACTTATTAGAGTGGATCAGATGGGTGCAACCCCTAGAGGGAACACTGATGTTGGGGCCAATGTGTGGTTAGCTTCCCAGTTGTTATTGAGGGGAATGAGGAATGATGTGGCATGATCCCACTGGGATGTGGCGGCCCGGGTAAGAATCAGGATGGATGATGGAGGGTTTAACAAAGTAGGTGGAGAATGAGATGGAGTCAACCCAAGGATGACGGTGATGTTGGGATCGAGTCTCAAAGAGACCTCCTACATATCCATATGCCATGGAATCAAAGTCCACATAGTTTGGTCTGGCGATGACTTACCGTAGATTGGGGATTTCAATGGCTTACTGCTGGATGGTGGATCAAAATGAATTACCACTGGCTAGGGTCACAACTGCTTACCGCAGGATGGGGTCGAACCTCAGGGAGGCTTCCTACGTACCTTATCTACAATACAAGGATCAACCCCACGTAGTTCCCATGGGATGAGGGTCTGTGAACTGATGAGGAGGAGGACCTAGGGCCCAATGGTTTTTTGTCTTGAACCTCATAAAAGTATCCTACGTACCTTGCCTTGGAAAGGATTAAAGTCCACATAGTTTGAGTGGGTGCAGTAGCTTACCGCTGACTTGGGAAACAATGGCTTACCGCTGATTAAGATCCACAGTTTAACATCATGCAGGATGGGGGAAAACCAACATGATGTAGGACATGGGGCCTAGATAGATGGTGGGCATCAAGCTTGTGGAGGATTCCTACGTACCTTGCCTCAGCAAGGATCAAAGTCCATACAGTTCATGTGGGTTTGGGAATCGATGTGAAGGAAGGGTTGGAAACAATGTTTTTTGGTCTAGAACATCAAGGAGGCAACCTATGTACATTGCCTTGGAAAGGATCAAAGTCCTCGTAGTTCGGGATGGGTTTGGTGAACCAATGTGAAGATGTTCGGGGCCAATCGGTGTTGGTCTTGAACCTCAGGGAGGCATCCTATGTACCTTACCTTGGAAAGGATCAAAGTCTACATAGTTCAGGATGGTGGGTGGTGGGGCTTACACTCTAGGATGCCTGGATATGATGTCATGGTTGATGCTTTCTCTAATCCCACATGAGTTATGCTAGGTGTGAGAAACAAGAGACCATAAAGACCTGTCGATCATGTTGCGAAAGGTGCATATGTGGGAAGTAGACTAGGGTCACACGTAGTTGGTGACCCAAAGTGGAAATAGGGTATTACGCATGGTTAGAATCCCAAGTGATGGAGATTGGGTCTTACACTATGAGGGAGGCCCAGGTGAAAACAAATCCCACAGGGAGAGGGATTTGGCACCCAGGAAGAGAGGAGGATCAGGGGTGCTGCCTCTTGCCAAAAAGGCTAGGGGCCTTATACCCGGGTAGTTTCCCTTTCCCCATGGACAAATGTCGCTCTAATAAAGAGGATTTCATTTCATGTGAGGAATGATCTCACTCCCGTGGAGACCAGTGGGCATAGAGAATGTCCGAGACAAGGCACCCCGCTTGCAACGCATGGGGCGAGTTCACAGTTTAACATCATGTGTTGAGGATGAAGGTGCTTGGCAGTTTAACATCTTGCATCTCGGACGAAGTGGGTGCACTCCGCACCCCTAGTATTTACATAACCAGAACCTTCTACACCTTGGTGAAGAGAAGGTACAGGCAACACCTTGGTCAAGAGGTCTCATTAGGTGATCCCACTAGGGGTCCACCTTAGTGTGGCTATGCGAAGAAGCAATAGTCATTAGCGTTCCTAAGTGAAGAAGCATGAGGTGAAGTGACGCAATGTGAAACACCACCCAAGGGACTTTAAAGTTACTTCGTACGATCCTAGAAGGTCGTACGAGAAAACGGTGTGTGTCGTAGAAGTTTTGGGCATGGGAGGCGCTTAGAAATGATGTCTGGAAGAGAGACATTGAACATGTATGCACAAGGAGGGAGGCATGCGCGCAAATGGAATAGTTGCATGGAAAATTCCATGTCAGAGTTCAATTGTGGTACTTGTGTGGAAAAGACCGGGTTGGTGCGTAATTGTGCCGCTGGCATGGAAAGGGACAGGTCGGCGTGCAATTGAGTCGCTTACATGCAAAAGCCTGGGTCGGAGCACAATTGGAGAGTCTGGGCGCATAAAGAGGAGCCGAGGTTTTGCACGCAAATAGAGGAGATTGCACACAAGGCGTAAGGGTTGTGCACAATGTGAATATCTTGAGCGTAATTTGACAGGATTGTGTGAAATTGAAAGTGATTTCACGTAGGGGGCGGGACTCAAAGGGATTTGGACGAGGGTTAAGCCTGAGTGGTCTCACACGAAAGTGACCTTCGAGGTGACCTATCATGAAAAATCCCATACCTAAAATCCATATTTTGCGTGCAGGAGAGGTGGATTTCATGCAGAGGAGACGGTTCAGATTCTTCAGCCATTAGAAGTTGAAGAGGCACCCTTCTATTTATAGGCACTCGGGGTCTCCCGATCCGTGCGGAAACAGGTCCGCAAGAAAGTTGGTGAGTGAGTGTCGGAAGCACAAAATATCATCCGCACAGGGGAAGCACGCACAAATTTTCACACCTATGGTTGGCGGCACAGAGGTTTCCACGCAATGTGGATGTTTTCATGAAGACACAGAAAACTTCCTCAGATCCGGCGGTTTTCCACACACGACAGATTTTTTTTTCACGTACACCTTATATTTTTTCGTGTGGCTTTTCTGAAAAACCCAGAATGGATCACCAGGTCAAAATATGTCTTCGCTCTATCACGCCAAAACCTCTTTCAGCCCTTGAGTTTTTTTCAGCGTCTACAAATCCCCCGCCCTCGGAATCGAATTGGCGAGGGGACGCAAAGGTTGGATTCTGAGGGAAAAGCTGAGATTCATAACTTCCTAAAGTCCATGTGCAAAAACCCACAGATGCACGTAAAACAAGGAAGTGGCATGAGAATCCCTTTCTCACATGTGAAAACCCTATTGATGTGTGAAAATCTAGAAAGTGGCACATAAATCCCCTTTCGCGTGCGCAAAAGTCCTTTTCCACGCCTATAAAAACCCTCGTGGGTCCCCTTATCTATAGGGATTTTTCTCACATGATAAGTCCTAAGCTCTCGCGTTCAAAAAACTTCCCATGTTTTGTGTGGAAGACCGATTCGGTTGCGCGTAATTCCTCGAGTCTAGCTGTTGTTTTATGCAAAAACCCAGGGTTTTTTCACACCATTACCTCTGTTTATCACACCAACTCCTGATTTTTCGAACCACCTCCATGTTTTTCATTCCAACTCTTAGTTTTTTGCACTGACTCCTTGAGACCATTTTGGAAGAAGATGGACGCTAATCGAGCTGACACTGAGAGAGAAGCTATGTTCATCGCTCGGAGGGCTGAGATGGTTTCCATCCCTGAGGTTTACGGCGCTCGATAGATTGTATCCAGCAACCATACTCTCTTCAACATGTTAACCCCCACCCAGAAAGAGTATGCACTATCTGAATATTTTCCAATACGGGATTTCAGTATTTTGGAGGAGGTACCCGTGCCCCGATTTGAAGTCAACACACTGCAATCATGGGTGACCCGCGAGGATGACCTGCCTCAATATAATATCACTAACAATGTCCATCCTGCTAGAGAAACCAGGCATTTGGATGTTTATGTCCTAAATCCCAGGAACAGGACTATTTCAGGAAGTGACCCATTCATAGAGGATTCTCCGGCCCATTACTCAAGTACTTTCTGACAGAGTGTCACTGAAGAAACTAAAGGTTGGCTGTAGGATTGGGATCTACGGTCTGGAGGAAATTTCACTAGGGAATGGACATGGGTGTATTTGGTACGCCAGACATGTGACCAGTTTGGGGTCGAACTATGGAATATTAGGTTGTTCGAGGCGGTGTGGACGTTGCAGTTCCATTTCTACCATCAACATGAACTTGGGCCTGAGTTGTTTACCCAA
This sequence comes from Viscum album, assembly GCA_963277665.1. Classification (NCBI taxonomy): domain Eukaryota; kingdom Viridiplantae; phylum Streptophyta; class Magnoliopsida; order Santalales; family Viscaceae; genus Viscum; species Viscum album. The sequence goes on from OY728154.1 coordinate 70,327,339, forward strand.
TGGTCCCCCAATACCAATACCTTCCATCTTCACCATGGGGAAGTTGGTATTAGCCTTTGCGACATTCATTGCATCAGGGGTAACCCTTTGGATGGGCACCAGTACAATGAATTCCTTTCGACGAAGAACATCTGGGGAGACAGATCACAAACTCCTATCCTAACATGGAATCTGTTCGAGCTGCCTAAGGAGAGTTTGGGGTCAATGAATTTTTGAAGGACATAGCCTAAAAAAATGGCTTAGCTTGATTCTGAAAATAGATCTGGAAGTCAAGATGTCGGGGAGAGGAAGGAGGTGTCCGATTGAGGAACAGTGGAGCAAAAATAGATCATACTGGAGGATCCTGGAGGAGGGGTAATATCAATCATGGGGATTCATTATAAATGAGAGTCGAGACCTGAATGTCTGGTATGCCAAATTTCTTGCAAACTTCCTGAGTGGGTGGCTCCTACTAGTGAGGGACACAAGGATGGGAGTTCATCCAGTGACCTTGGTGATGGCTGTCATCATGGCCACTAATCAGAGGTTCAATCTAGGAGTCCCCGTGATAGCCCTCTTGTATTACATTATGGGGCACATTTCGAGAGGGGGTCACCGAGGAGGATATGTGGTCCCTTCCAGATATTTCATGGCTGGGTCACGTATCATTATGGTGGGTATACATTTCTGAATGTCATTCATCCTCCATGTAACAGCTTGTGGCCTTCCTTGATGAACATTGTTCGGGTCATGCCATTGATGATCAATGAGGAGGGGGTAAAGATCAGAATTGGTAATCATTCCAACTTCACTTTTATCCCATTCCCCACCCCGACTGGCTAGATGATAGACAATGGTCAAGGCTCACTGGAGAAAAGGGAATATTTCTAGGGAATCTGAGGTGGGGTGCTTGTGGCCCGAGTTGATGGGAAGATCCTTTGTGATCCCTACGTTCCATCATGATTTTCCAGGCAATTTGGATGCCTCCAGCGGATGCTAAAGAAAGTGTATATAGATGTTCAGGAGGAAATGCATCCTTGTGTTCTTCACCAAATGTGGCTGATGTTCACAACCCACGGCTCTAGAGACATCATTACCTTTCCCCCCACAAGAGTCGATGCTAGTCTCTCAACATAATATGACGAACATTGGGTTTTAGCATACCCTGAGGGGATTTTGCCTAAGCGATTCTGGCAGTTCAAGGTAGCCAGTGTAGAACATGGGTGTCGAGAGACCAGACAAGGCACTGTTGAGGAGGAAAGTCTAGAAGAAAGTCAGGCAACTGGGCCCGCAAAGGCCGGGACTACAGTCGCAAGAACGTCGCATGACATGGCCACGCCTTCATCACCTAGGGAGGAGAGGGGCTCATGGAGCGGTCAGGGAAATTCCTTGGAAGAAAACAAGATAATTTCTTTAACCTTCCAATGATACAATATTCCTGGCTCTATGGTCGGCCTAGTTGACCCTACGAAAGTCGATGGATATCAAAGTCCTCTAGAAAAATATAATACAAGATGGGATCTAACTTCCAGTGGTTGGACGCATTCGGGATGATGACAGGGTAAAATTCCATCGTCGGCACACATACTTGATGGTCATGGATGCGCATGCATTCTAGTGAGGTCGGCGTGAGGAACCACCCCTCATGGTGAAGGTAATACTCGGCCAAGAACATGATCCAGACAAGATGTTTCCCGAAGATGATGACAGCGATAAGGAGTTGGAGGGCAGTGAGACAGAAGAGGAGGAGGCGAAAGGAGAAGCTGAAGGAGAATATGAAGGAGGAGGTGATAGAGAATAGGATCTCAAAGGTGGAGAGTCTCAAGGGACGTACCACCATCGGAGCCTTCGAGAGAGTGGCGAGATCATTGGCTCTGATGTAGACATAACTGAGCTACTCGAGGTATGTCTTAGTCCTTATTTATCATTCCCCCATTTACTTTTTTCTTTTTAACCCTCAATCAGATCTTCTTATTCTGCACAGGTGTATATTGGCACCGACGAAGAGGCTCTATCCGAAGGGGGGGGAGGCACCAATAGAACAAGGTGGTGATCTGATTCCCATTATTGAGCTATGAAGTGTTAAGGGATCCCCCACCATGACAGCTCCTACAGTGATGGGAATGCCAAAGGCTGATGCACCGAGTTCTTGTATGTTTTTTATCACTTAGCCAATTTTATGGGCTATTAGAGAACCCAAATGATTAGGGTGTTCATTGTTTATGCTGTAATCACAACATTAGATACTCGGCAGGCTGCTGAATCTAGGCCATCCATGAGTGATTCGATTAGAAATGTGTTGTCCCATTCAGGGCACATTTCCCAAACCAAGCTAGCCTGGGAACTTAGTGAACAAAGTGTTGTGGATATCAGTGGTATTAATGCTGGGGTAGGGACTGAAGTCAGTGAATGAGATACTGAGACTGCGGTGAGAGAGGAATGTCTCCCAGATGTTGAAGAGCCCAACCCCTTGGGAGGAATACCTGAAAAAGACCATGCCACTGATCTCTTGGATGCTTTCCCCAACTACGAGCCTGCTTATCTTGAGGAGATACATGATTCTCATTTAGAGGTGGCTGATGAGATCCACATGACGGGGTGCAAGGGGTGTAATTTTATCATGTTATTTCTCGGTTAGTGTCAGATAGAATGGCTAAAACAGATGGGATCGATCCACACATTTCTGCACTTTCCTTATGCGGGAGGGGTGGATGCTCACCATATTTGTCATGTCTCATCATCGGGACCCGTTCCGTGATTACCCGAAACCTGCCTTCCATAGGCCAGGGGCTGGAGACTAGTACCAAAGGTGTAAATCACGATAAAAGGGAAGGCATTGCCTTTATAAAGTAAACAAACACCATAGAGTACGCAAGCTGAAGTAAATACTCATTAAACTGAGTAAAAAAGTAAGTGATGGAAAGTAAATGGGCCAGTATAAAAACCCAACTGGAAGTAAAGTACAACTAAAAAGAGAGTACAACAGTAGAAAGGTAAAGCAGCAACACCGAGCCATCCTCTAGAAATCCCACCTGAAGGGTGGGTAAAAATAGTCTCCTCTGCTCCTCGGCTCCAGCCGTCCTCTCCATGTACATCTCATCTAGTGATCCACCTCCAGGTATCGCCCACCTCCAAAATCTCCTACCTCATTTAGCGATGTATGTCTTCTGTATCCAACACAACGTAGTGCGGGCATAGCCCGTGCAGGGGTGAGTATATGCTACTCAGTAGGGACCCCGAGACCCTAAAGGTCTCCTAGAATCCACAAAGGATAAACCACAAAGGAAAGTTACAACCACAAAAAAAACCAACCCAACTTAGGTATATGCCCATACATATACCTAAGTCATCAATTCCAGTTCGGCTCCAACATCTGATCCCAAGTTCGATCTAGTCCACACAGGATAGTACAACCCAATCCACACAGGAAAGCAAGTCAATCATATCGAAGATATTGATTGAAATTCAAGAATCAGCTCACATAGGTATACTCTTCGTAAGGTGATAGAGATTATCAGATGTAGCCACTGATTCATCTAAGCTATTGGACCCACATAGGATACAAGACCAGCTAAGCTGTCAGACCCACAAAGGATACAAGAATAGCTACTCTGCCAGACCCATGTAGGATACAAGTATAGAGTCAAATACTACCAGACCCACATAGGATACAAGAATAATAGTCAAGTACTGTCAGACCCGCATAGGATACAAGAACAGTAGTCATCGTCGTCGAACCCACGGAGGATTCTAGTATGGTCGTCGTCACTGCCAAACCCACGGAGGATCCCAGTATAGTCGTCATCGTCGTCGCAGTCGCAGCCAGCTCTAGGGTTCCCGTACACAACATGCTCGATTCCGGGAGGGTCCGCTCCACGATCCAAGGGGATTAGATACATCATCTAACAAAAATTTCTAAGTTTATGTATCCCGAAGTTCTGTCTCATCAAAAGGAACTCAACGTGACAGACGGCGCGTCAATCAGACGCCCGGTCTGAGAGTTATTGTCTTTTTCGTCTTAAGGGCCCGGTTGGTTTTTAAGTCAAAACCAACTTGACCACACTCCAACTGTGTAAAAACCTCAAGCAGAGTAATCAAAAATAACCATATCACTAATAGGAATCCAAAAAAGTCAACAGTACGTCAATCGAATGTCCGGAGTTCAAGTTATAAGTGTTTCCGCTCCATGGGCCCGGTTGGTTTCGTGTTCGAACAAACCCGATTGCACCCAAAATTCTTTGAAACCTTGAGTGTAATATACCAAAACGACCGTCTCGATCCAAGGATCACATCTCAACTGACGGTGCATTGATCGGAGGTTCGTAGCCCATGTTACGGGCATTTGAATGAACCTGTCCGATTTTAGGGGGGTTTTGGCCCGGACCGACCCAGCCCAAAACCCCCTGGCTTGGCCCAGCCCGCTGCAGCTGGCCCGGCCCGCATGGCCAGTGGCTTGACCTTTGACCGGGCGGAGTGCAGAGGGGGGGTTGGGGTGCTGCCCCCCTTGATTGACGAAACGAAAAAGCCGTGGGGGTCCGCCCTTGCTGTGCTGGCCAGGGGTTCAAACCCCCGGTTTCTTTGGGTAATGGACGACCATTATGGTCGTCCGGTGTTGCAGCCGTGGGACCAGCCAGTCCCGCCTCCCTGTCTGCTGGCGGTCGGCTGAGTCCGGCAGCCTCCCTGCTGAACCGCCGCGGCCCTTGTCTGCGGCCCGTCTCCGGCCGCGACCTCTTTCGGTCTCAACGGCGCGGTGTGCCGGTGCTGCGCTCCGTCATCGTGGCCCGCACCAGCCGCGGTTCCTTCATTTTCGCGCAGTGCAACGGCATCGTGTCACTTATGTTCCAATCATAACGAAGTACAAAAACAATGGGGTGGAGGGTCGGCCGTGTTTCTGTGGTCTGGCCTCCTCCCGTTAATTCGATAACAAGCAGCTATTTATTTAACGATGAATGCCAGAAATAATCACGAACGTAAAAACAAACCCCTACCTCGAAGAAGCTGTCGAACGATGATCGTCACAGGAAAACGGCATCACGAGGTGAAGCTCTGTATATGTTGACGGAGAACATCCGAGGTGGAGCGACGTCTCCCTTCCTTTGATGCGGGAAGAAGAACGAAGAAAGGCGTGTTGTCGTTCTTTGGGAAAGGCATCACACACCGGCTGTGGATAGGAGAAGAGACGACACGTCAATCTCTCCTTATGGTTATAGCGTTCTTCGTCGAAGAAGAAGAAGTTCTTCAGAGTATAGAACTCTCCTTCTCTCAAATCTCCACACAACACATCAATTAATAATAAAATATGGCTTTGCCTTATTTTATTTACACATGCAAACATTTTCAAAATTAAAAACACCTAATTCAATTAATTAAAGTTGTTTAAATTAATTTAATAAAATGTGTGTTGGAATTCATTTAATTAAATAAAACTAGAGTTGACAAAAAAAATTAAAGGAGAGTTAAGTTGTCATCATAAATGTGGAAGAGTTATAAATCATGTGGAGGGGGTTAGAGAATTTGACGGGGTGGGGCTCGTGTGGGACCCACCTCACTAAATCCTATAAAGAGGAAATAGAATTTTAGTGGGTCCCACCTTAACTCCCACACATGGGTTTGACCACTTAAGTGAAATAAAATTACTAGCACAATTTTATTTCTCTTTACTCTTAATCCACAAATTTTAACAACTCCTTCCCAAGAAAACGCAACTCCTGTAAAGGTCATCTTAAGAAATTACCGGCGTTGCGATTTAATCGGTGCCCTCATATTTTGATTTCGAGCACTGGTTCAAAATTTAGGAAAATCTGCTCATTCGTTCACTGAACAGACCCGAGCTAAAATCAGAAATTGATTCCGGGAACACCGACCCTCGGAATCAGGTGCTGTTAGAAAATGCGTACTCGTAAAATCCCAAAGAAATTAAGAAAAAAATTTCCTTGAAATTTACGGGTCTTTACATTACTCCCACCATAGGTCTTTTCATCCCCATAAAGATACATCACAAACTAGGGGAACAAATGAGGGTACTGAGCACGCATCGGAGCCTCCCGCTCCCAAGTGCTCTCCTGGAGGTTCCTGTACTGCCACCTGATGCACACTAGAGGAATCGAGCACCCACGTAGGACCCGCTCCTGTCGATCCTCGATCTCCACTGGGACCTCTGCAAAAGTCTCCCCGTCATCAATTTCCAGCTCCCCATGGTTGATGATATTTGTCGGGTCGTGCATGTATCTCCTCATCTGAGATACGTGGAAGACGTCGTGCCCCCAGTGCAACTGAGATGGTAGAGATAGGCGATAAGCTACCTCAGCTATCCTGCTGAGAACATGGAATGGTCCTATGAAGCGCAGAGATAACTTGCCGCCCCAGCCAAATCTTTGTAATCCATGTTGAGGTGAGACCCACAAGAAAATGTGGTCGCCATCCTCGAACTCTAGTGGTCTCCGCCTCCTATCAGCATAAAACTTCTGTCGGCTCTGGGCTGTCCTCATCCGCTCCTGGATGACTTGGACCTTCTCTGTCGTTGCCTGGACCATCTCTGGTCCCACAAGTGCTGACTCCCCAGGGTCTGTCCAGCACAAAGGTGACCTGTAAGGTCAGCTGTACAATGCCTCGTATGGTTCCATCCCGATGGTTGAGTGGTAGTTGTTGTTGAACGCAAACTCCACCAAGGGTAGGTGATCCTCCCAGCTGTGACCAAAGTCGAGGACACATGCACGGAGAATTTCCTTGAGAGTTTGAATGGTCCTCTCCGTCTGACCATCCGTCTGAGGGTGACAGGCGGTGATCAGGCGTAGCTGCGTCCTGAATGCCTCCTGCACCCCCTTCCAAAGCCGGGAAGTGAAGCGAGCATCTCGATCAGAGACGATAGATGATGGCACACCATGAAGCTGTACGATCTCCTGAACGTATAGGCGCCCCAAGATCTCCACAGAGCCCTACTCTCTGATAGGTAAGAAGTGAGCCGACTTGGTGAGTCGGTCTACAATCACCCAAATGGAGTCATGTCCTCTAGAAGTACGTGGAAGTATAGTCCCGAAATACATAGATATCCCGTCCCGATTCCACTCCGGGACCTCCAATGGGATGTACCAAGCATGCTGGTACTTGGTGCTCCGCCTTCACCTACTGGCATGTGAGGCATCGAGAAATGAACTCTACCACAACCTTCTTCATACTGAGCCACTATTGTGGTTATCTAGTATCCTGGTAAATCTTCTCCACTCATGGATGTACCACTAAAGGATAAGTGTGAAACTCTCTCAGAACTTCCTCCTGTAATGAAGCGGGTACCTTGGTACGTCCTCTGAAAAGGACGACATGCTCTCCTCCTATAGAAAAACCATCAGGTGCCTATCTTGTGGAAATCTATGCACGTCGCGTCTCATAGTCAATTTCCCCATGTTGTTCCTCTCTAACCCGCCGAAGAAGTGGAGGTGTGACTGTGAGCGACTGAAGGAAGGTTGCCCCATCTTTATCCACGAAGGATATCTGCAAAGCGGCTAGCTACTCTGTCTCCTCTCCAAGTACCTGAATTCCCGTCCTTCTGCTGAGATCATCGGCTACTACATTCCCCTTTCCAGTAGTATAGACTATCTCAAAGTCATAGTCCTAGAGGAACTCGAGCCATCATCATTTTCTTAGGTTCAGGTCCTTCTGCAAGAAGATGTACCTAAGACTCTGGTGGTCAGAAAAGACTGTAAAGCACTTTCCCATCAGATAGTACTGCCACATCTTCAGAGCGAAGACCACTGCTACTAACTCCAGGTCATGGGTAGTGTAGTTCTGCTCATGCTGTCTCAACTATCATGATCCATAGGTGATCACTGCCCGCTAATGCATCAGGACACACCCGATTCTGGTCCCTGATGCATCGCAGTAGACTACGTACCCTACTCCCTCCTCTGGTAGCCTCAAGATGGGTGCACTGGTCAATCTCTTCCTCTGCTCTTGGAAGCTCTACTGACATCTATCTGACCACACAAATGGTATCCCCTTCTTCATCAAAGCTGCAAGCGGTGCCGTAACACTGGAAATTTCTGGCACAAATCTCTAGTAGTACCTAGCCAGTCCTAGGAAACTTTGCACCTTTGTCACGCTTATAGGTGGCTCCCAAGCTAGAACTGCCTCGATCTTCGCAGGATCCACCGCAACTCCCGCCTCAGAGATGACATGTCCCAAGAAGTGGACCTCACGTATCCAGAACTGAAACTTTAAGAGCTTACCATAAAACTGGTGCTCTCAGAGTGTGTCCAGTACAACCCGCAAGTGGTAGGCATGCTCCTCCTCAGTGGTCGAGTATATCAATATCTCGTCGATGAATACCATGACAAATCGATCGAGTTAAGGCTGGAAGATCCTATTCATGAGACTCATGAACACTGATGGAGTGTTGGTTATGCAGAAAGGCATAACCAAGAACTCATAGTGGCTATACCGACATCTGAAGGCCGTCTTCTGCACATCCTCATCTCGAAATCTGAGCTGATGATAGCCTGACCTGAGGTCAATCTTTGAGAACCAACGTGCTCCCCTGAGCTGATCAAAGAGTTCGTCAATCCTCGGAAGTGGATACTTGTTCTTCACAGTCACCTGGTTCATGTGACGGTAATCGACACACAGTCGCAAGCTCCCATCCGCCTTCTTGGCGAAAACAATCGGGGAAGCCCAGGGTGAAACACTGGGTCGGATGAATCCCTTGCCCTACAAGTCCTCCAACTGTACCTGTAGATCTCGAAGCTCAGTGGGAGCCATCCGATATGCTGGAGTTGATATTAGAGCTATCCTATGGTACCGGTCAATATAGAAGTCTACCTCTCTGTGAGGAGGTAGTCCTGGAACGTCGTCCAGAAAAACTTCCGTATACTGATCCACCACTACAGGAAAACTCGGTCTCCACACGTCAACTACTCCTAGGATGAGGCTAGCCAACTGATGAGTGATCGGCTGTCCTCTCCTCTACGTGAGTCCATCCTATGCTTCAAAGGCTCCCTTCTGACCGGTGAAGGTGAACCTGCTCTCATCGGTGTAGAGACACCACACCTTGCACCTAATAAAGTCGATATGAGCATGGAATGTAGATAACCAATCCATGCCCAAGATGATGTCATAAGGCCTCGACGCCACTACAAGAAGATCCCAAATGAATCTCTCGCCTACTAGAGTAAGCTCACTCTACCAGTACCAGTGTGTAATCTTCGATTCTGCTCCCATAGGAGTATCTAGCCGTAAGGATCGAGCCAACGGCTCCATCAGAATCTCTGAGTTCCGAACAAGGGAAGCAGCAATGAAATAATGACCCTCTCACGTGTCTATAAGAACTACAGAAAGGGTAGAGTAGACACAGATAGTACCTCGAATCATCTCTGGTGCACCGTGGTCATAAGCCTCCACTGCCTGAAGCTGAGCCTTCCTCTGTATGCCAGGTCCCTGTGGTTGGGGTGGACCTCCTAGTGGTGGTGGTGGTAGAGCCTCCAAGAGTCGCCCACCAACCACTGCTCGACCAGCTCCTCTTCCTCGTCCACCTACTCCCTGTGGACCGCCATGGTCAAACCTCTACCTCTTCATGGGTGGTACCTCAACCGTCTTCTGCTCCTCTGCATGGCGGGTCGGGCAGTCAAGAGCCATGTGGCCCTGCCGCCACATGTATAGCATTGTCTGCTCCTCGTAAGACTGGCTATGCGCCGTGTTCCCCACACCTCTGAGCCAGTGTCCTGAGGTCTTCTGCCTGATGGTCTGGTCTGCTTGGACCCCTGTGAAATCCATCAACTGCCAGCTGCAGAAGACTCAACTACATGTCGCCTTGTAGTAGGTCTCGCTGCTCGTGTAGGCTCAGCAAGAAATACCTCTACGAGAAGGGATCACTCCAGTACTCCTTCATGCGTCAGAATGCTGAGGGAGATTATCGATGCCCTGATCTCATTCCTCAGTCCCTGATCGAAGGTCCGGGCCTGGAAGAATGGGCCGCATACCATGTTTGTGGAATAGCACGAGAGATCGGTAAATCTCACCTTGTACTAGGCTACCGTCATGCTGCCCTGCCGCAGCTGTAGTAGCTCATGAATTCGCACCGCACAGAGGGTGGCTTGTACGAACTCCGAGCGGAAGAGGCTCTCGAAGTCTGACCAAAGAAGGGATGCCTCGTCATGCACCTGGAGCATCAGGCTCCACCATCTGCCTGATGCCGCATGCAGGAGACTCGCTGCAAGGATCACCATGAGGTCAACTGGTGTCCCTACTAACCTGAAAACTCGAACAACAGCCTCCAGCCAATCCTCGGCTTCCTGAGGGTCCGTCTCCCCGCGGAACTTGGGCGGTCTCTAACACTGAAACTCGTGCAGTGCACTAAGGCGATGTGCACTCTCAGCGGCTGGGGCTGGTGGAATCGGTGGCTCGGCGTGTAAAGGTACCGTCGGTGCCTCCGGTGTAATAGGGCCCTGCACCGAGGCCTCATCGCTCGGTGGGATGTCGTCTCACACAAATCTCGGAACCCTAACTGGTTGTCATCGTGGGGCCATCCTGAAAAGAGACAGGTGTGCCACGGTCAATACAATATACCTGGTGAGCTGACACAAAGTAATCACAATGAAAACATTGAAACACACATGCAATCAATGTTTTCGTGCACTGAGTCGGAAATCATAAGTCAGTGTCCTGGTGTATGGATACATCAGCCACCACACCAATACTAGACTCCCTGAACTGATAACCACACTAAATACCCTTAAAATTATTGCTTCACATAGAAGAAAAATCAGAGTCCAGAGTTCTGCGGTAGAACCGAACTCCTTTGATACCAATTTGTCACGACCTGTCATCGGGACCCGTACCGTGACTACCCCAAGTCCGTCTTACATATGCCAGGGGCTGGCGACTAGCACCAAAGGCGTAAATCCCAATTAAAGGGAAGGTGTTGCCTTTATAAAGTAAACAAACACCACAGAGTATGCAAGATGAAGTAAATACTAAGTAAACTGAGTACAAAAGTAAGTGCTGGAAAGTAAATGGGCCAGTATACAATCCCAACTGAAAGTAAAGTACAACTGAATAGAGAGTACAGCAGTAGAAAGGTAGAGCAACAACATCGAGTTGTCCTCTAGAAATCCCACCTGAAGGGTGGGTACAGATAGTCTCCTCCACTCCTGGGCTCCTGCCATCCGATCTGTGTACGTCTCGTCCAGTGATCCACCTCCAGGTACCGTCCAGCTCCACGATCTCCTACCTCGGTCAGCACTGTCCGTCGTCTGTATCCAACACAACATTGTGCGGGCATAGCCCGTGAAGGGATGAGTATATCCTACTCAGTAGGGACCTCAAGACCCCTGAAGGTCTCCCAAAATCCACGATGGATAAAACACAAAGGAAAGTTACAACCACAAAAAAACAACCAACCCTACTTAGGTATATGCCCATACATATACCTAAGTCATCAATTCCAGTTTGGCTCCAACATTCGAGCCCAAGTTCGATCTAGTCTACACAGGATTGTATAACCCAATCCACACAGGAACGCAAGTCAATCATATCGAAGATATTGATTGAAAGTCAAGACTCAACTCACATAGATACACTCTTCGTAAGGTGATAGAGATGATCAGATGTCGCCACTTATTCATCTAAGCTGTCGGACCCACATAGGATAGAAGACCAGCTAAACTGTCGGACCCACAAAGGATACAAGACCAGCTACTCTGCCAGACCCACGTAGGATACAAGTACAGAGTCAAATACTGACGGACCCACATAGGATACAAGAAAAGTAGTCAAGTAATGCCGAACCCACATAGGATACAAGAACAGTAGTCATCGTTGTCGAACCCATAGAGGATACCAGTATGGTCATCGTCGCTGCCGAACCCACGGAGGATCCCAGTATAGTCGTCATCGTCGTCGCAGTCACAACCAGCTCTAGGGTTCCCGCACACAGCATTCTCGATTCTGGGAGGGTCCGCTCCACGATCTAAGGGGGGTCGATACATCAACTGACACTAAGTCCAAAGTTTTTATATCCCAAAGTTCCATCTCGTCAAAAGGAATTCAACGTGACAGACAGCGCGTCAATCGGACGCCCGGTCTGAGAGTTATTGGCTTTTTCGTCTTAGGGGCCCGGTTGGTTTTTAAGTCAAAACCAACCTGACTGCACTCCAATAGTTTCCAAACCTTGAGAGGAGTGATCCAAAAGAACTGTCTCACTAAGAGTAATCCAACAAAGTTGACGGTACATCAATCAGACGTCCGGAGCTCAGGTTATAAGTGTTTCCGTTCCGTGGGCCCGGTTGGTTTCGTGTTCGAACCAACCCGGCCGAACCCAAAGCTCTCCGAATCCTTGAGCGTAATATACCAAAACGACCATCTCAATCCAAGGATCACATCGCAACTAACCGTGCATCGATCAGAGGTCTGTATCCCATGTTACGGGAATTTGAAAGAACCTGTCCGATTTTAGGGGGGGTTAGGCCCGGACCGACCCGACCCAAAACCCCCGGGGTCGGCCCAAACCGGGTCGTCCTGAACCGGGTCCGGGTCCTACCCGGATGGTGCGGCCCGACCCGTTGATAGCGGCCCGGACCAGTGCTAGCAGCCCGGCCCAGCACAGCTGGCCTGGCCCGGCGCGGTTGGCCCGACCCGCGTGGCCAGCCGCTCGGCCTTCGGCCGAGCGGAGTGCGGAGGGCGGGGGGGGGGGGGGGGGGGGGGGGCTCCCCCCCTCTTTTGACAAAATGGCGGACCCGCGGGGGTCCTCGTTTTCTTTGTTGGTCGGGGGGTTCAAACCGCCGGTTTCTTTGGGTAACGGATGACCGATGTTGCAGCTACGGGACCAGCTGATCCCGCCTCCGTGTCTGCTGGCGGCCGGCTGAGTCGGGCTGCCTCCCTGCTGAACCATTAGGGCGCGACGGCGTCGCACCCCTCTGCTGTGGCCCGCCCCGGCTGCGGCCCTCTTTGATTCTCTGTCGCGGCATGACGGCGTCGTGCCCCTCTGCCGGGGCCCGTCTCCTACCACGGCCTCTTTCGGTCTCAACGGCGCAGCGCGACGGCGCCGCGCTCCTTCACCACAGCTCGTACCGGCCGCGATTCCTTCGTTTTCGCGTGGTGCAACGACACCATGTCTCCTTCGTTCCAATCATAACGAATTACAACAACAATGGGGAGGAGGGTCGACCGTGCTTTTGTTGTCCGACCTCCTCCCGTTAATTCTATAACAAGCAGCTATTTATTTAACGATGAACGTCGGCGTCGCGAGGTGATGCTCCGTATATGTTGACAGAGAACGTCCGAGGTGGAGCGCCGTCTCCCTTACGTTGACGCGGGAAAAAGAATGAAGGAAAGAGCATCGTCGTTCTTCAGGAATGTCGTCACACACCGGCTGGGGAGAGGAGAAGATACGGCAAGTCGATCTCTCCTTGCGGTGACAGCGTTCTTCGTCGAAGAAGAAGAAGTTCTTCAGAGTATAAAACTCTCCTTCTCTCAAATCCTCACACAACAAATCAACCAACAATAAAATAAGGCTTTGCCTTATTTTATTTACACATTCCAACATTTTCAAAATTCAAAACACCTAATTCAATTAATTAAAGGGGTTTCAATTAATTGAATAAAAGGTGTGTTGGCATTCATTTAATTAGATAAAACTAGAGTTGACAATAAAATGTAAAATGAAATTTAACTTTTCCTCATAAATGTGGAAGAGTTATAACTCATGTGGAAGGGGTAGAGAATTTTAAGGGGTGGGGATCGTTCGGGCCCCACCTCACTAAATCCTATCAAGAGGAAATAGAATTTTAGTGGGTCCCACCCCAACTCCCACACATGGGTTTAACCACTTAAGTGAAATAAAATTAGTAGCACAATTTTATTTCTCTTTACTCTTAATCCAAAAAATTTAACAACTCCTTCCCAAGAAAACACAACTCCGGTAAAGGTAATCTTTAGCAATTACCGGAATTGCGATTTCATCGGTGCCCTCAGATTTCGATTACGAGCTACAGTTCAAAAGTTAGGAAAACCCGCTCGTTCGTTCACTGAACATACCCGAGCTAAACTTCATAAATTGATTCCGGGCACCCCAGGCCTTAGAATTAGGTTCCGTCAGAAACTACATACTCTTAAAATACCAAATAAATTAAGAAAAAAAATTCCTTGAAATTTACGGGTCTTTACAATATTCATTCGACAGTCCATGACTACATGGCTGAGAAGTTGCGTGAGAGCAGCTGACACTCCGACGTTTCCCGATGTCAGAAAGAGTTGGGTAGTACCCAAGCATTCCTGAAGGTGGAACAAGGGGTTTAATGCCTTGAAGGACAGTTAAAATAAAAGTAGGTATTCATTGCCATCTGTTCCGAGCTTGTGAAGAAATTGAGGGCCCAGCTGGCGGACTCCCAAGAGTAGCTAGTGGAAGCGGGCCACCAAATTACTGAACTTCAAACTGAACAGGCTCAAGAAAAATCTAGGGAAAGTGCACTGCGTTCTATAGCCGTTGATGAAGAGAGAGCTCTCAAGTGGTGGGAAGCAATCCTGGAGTCCACAAGCCAAAAGATAGTGGCGCTGGAATGATATATCCAAGATGATAATCCTTAAGGACCCTGTTTTGGTCAAACTCGTAAACTCATTTCTCCTTACTACCTCTTGTTCTGAAATACATGTATGTATAGATGTATGGATAGATTTATTTACTTGTTAGTTTGGTTTAATGCATTCAACTACAATCCTGAAATAAATATCAATTCATTCCTATGCTCATGTGGGTCGTACCCGATGTGAGAAACAAGGGATACTCGCACTTATTAATTCGTTTTAATGTAGGAGTGTCAACCAAGATTTGGGAACCCAAGGTTAGAACAACCAATTTGGATTCCCAGGAAGAGAAGGGAGAGGCCCAATTAGGGTATGAGGACCTCAGAACAATCGACGTGTCGTCTTCCCAATGTGCTATAGTGAACGAGTAGGGTAATGCCTCGGGCGTTTGAAATCAACCCAACCATAAGGGAGTGGAAAGTGTGAATCACAATACCCCAGATTCGGAACACTATGGGGGTGGCATGACAATAGAGGATAACTGTTGACCGTGTTTGAAACAAAGTATCCATATTGTATTAGCCTGAAATGGGGATCACAAACGAGGGCCGACTGCTGACCATGTTTGAAACATGAAGCCTGACTCAGAATTTATCCATTAGTCTTCTCAAAACGTTGTCCCAGGATAGTAGGCGAGCCATAGGCCGAGCATCCATACTGTTATGGGGTCCCTTTAGACATGAAAGGGGATGAGGGTCTGAATAAAGGGAACACAAAGCATGGAAGGTGGAGTGGTGGTTTTCCTGAATGGAATCCAACACTCTTGGCGTTATGCCACCTTGGTGGGAAGACATTAGGTGGGTGCACTGGTCTGATTATGGATCATTCCTTCTCCTAAAAAGTTTCTCTCTGGCGAGGAAACTTTCACCTCCCAACGTTATCGTGGGGCATCCGGAACTTGTTCAGGGTAGAACTGCGGTTATAGGGTTCCCTAAAAGAGTTCGACCCAAGGGGTGGAAAAAGAGGAGGAAACAGGACTTCCCATTCATAGGGATGGACCCATAGATGAGGTGTCTGGGAGTTCCTACATCTCCCATGAATATGGGAATCAAGACACACATATTTCTGAGGGTGGCATGGTAAGATACTGGTGCCAGAGATAAGGTAGTGCAGGTCTGGCCCTTGCACCAAGAGAAGTGAAATTTGATATATCTTGTTTGTGCTTTAGGATGAATGGATGTGTTTTTTTGTGAAGTAATGGTCCTAGGATGGAAGGTCCAGGTATCGCCACAGAAATAAACCCATATACAGGAGATGAAAAATGGTATAA
The DNA here is from genome assembly GCA_963277665.1 of Viscum album. Lineage (NCBI taxonomy): Eukaryota > Viridiplantae > Streptophyta > Magnoliopsida > Santalales > Viscaceae > Viscum > Viscum album. The sequence continues at coordinate 70,343,156 of OY728154.1, forward strand.
TGTGTAATCGATACCAAACATGACATCCCCATGGGTGAGGACATCATAATGCAGTGCCATTTTTTGTCATGCATCCAAGACAATAATGTCATAGTTTAGGGTCATGTGATGGGACCGACCATGCATTTTTAATGTCGTGCAAGATAGACGCAACATTTTAAAGTCCTGAGGGACTAAGCATCATAGTTTAAAGTCATTGGGCTCAGATGTATACATGAGAGGTGAGGTTCCAGAGGGGATGTGCACGACATGATAAAGAATACCCGACGTGAACGAGGACAAGGTCCACACCATACCACACACAATTATGAGGAGGAAACCTTTGGCCGAGGGGCCAAGAAATATTATAGTATAAGGGGAAAGATAAACTAGTTCCTAATTGATATGGACCCAAAGACGATATGTCCTGGTGTTCCTACGTATCCCATGAGAATGGGAATCAAGACACACGTAGTTCTTGAAGGTTCCTTTTAACATCGTGTGGGACAAAATGTGGTTTAATGTCATATGGGACATGAAGTAAGGGGATAAATCCAGGAAAGGTTCGTATTTTGTGTGTCTAATGAAAACCCAACGTGAATGAAGACATAATCCCATACCACACTACGCAGTACTGTAAGAGTTAAAGCCTCGAAGGCAAAACAGAAGAGATAAATTAGTGGAACTCAAGATGAACCCAAAGATAAGATGTCTAGGAAATCCTATGTATCCCATTGGAATGTTAATCAAGCTATACATAGTTTTAAAAGAGATCTTAGTTTATGGTCATAGATCTCAGACCATATAAGAGTGAAATCCTTCCATGTGAGGACCTCAACCTGATCCCTAAACCCACATGAGTCAAACTCGGTGTGGGAAACAAGGGAAAACGATGTTTTTTCAATACCTGGAATGCGAGCCAAAGGGAATTTGGTGCAGAGCCCCGAATGATGCCTTTATCATGACTTTTTTCCTCCTAACGTGAAAACCCACACTGAGGGATAGTGCTAGGAGTGTCAAAATTCCATTTGGACATGATGGGGTGGAAAATAATGTGAACCATGTAACAAACATTCAAGGCTTAAATGGGATGCTGTGATGGTGGAGGATAACTATGGACCATGTTCGAGACACATCATCCATATCACGTTAGCCTGAAATGGGTATAAACAAACGAGCATCGACTGCTGACCATATTCGCAACGTGGGACTTGTATCGTTTTGTTGTCTGAAACCCTCGAGGACGTTAGCTCGTAATAGTAGGAGGGCCCTTAGGCCTATCACCCATTCCATTTGGGGGTCCCTTAGGGTGTGAATGATTACGGAAGCCCAAATGAAGGAGAACATGGAGCCTCGACAGTGGGTGGGAACATGTCTAGGTAAAATCCGACACTCCAGAATATGAACCAGAGTACTCCTGGGAACATTGGTGAATCACTGAAGAGGGTTTAGTGGTTGAACTTGAGAGTGGATGATTTGAAAAGATGAGTATAGAACAAGAGGATAGATATCTCTCAGGAGAAATAGGTACATGGTGTGGTTGTTACAAACCCGATGTGAATGAGGACATAGTCCTATACAACACCATATACCCCTCTCCCTGGGAAAGTGCAGGCCAAGGGGCCAAGGTGAATGGGATATTTCTAAGAGATTGGGCTGGACCCAAAGTCTCGAGGTTTGGGCGGTTCTACGTATCCCATGAGGATGGTAATAAAGCCCCATGTATTTCTAGAAGAGGGTAATGTGCAGTTTACCATCATACAGTAAGGACGCAAATGGGTAAGATGCCCCCAAACAAGAGAGGTGTATGACGCGGTGAGAAACCTGATGTGAATGAGAACATAATCCCATACCACATCGTACAATCTTGAGTGAAGACTTGGGCCGGGGGCCTGAAAAGGCCAAGGGGCCAGAGGCTGGGCCTCGAACAGAAAGTCCCGTACAGTTTACATATTAACATCATGTAGTGATGACTAAGTTAGGGGGAAGGTATCTCATCAAGGGATGTGTACGAAACAGTGTGTAACCCAACGTGAATGAGGACATAATCCTGCACCACACCATACAACCCTAAGTGAGAACTTGGTCCAGGGGAACGAAAAGGCCAAGGGGTCTAAAGATGGGCCTCAGACGGAAAGTCCCGACCAGTTTATAGTTTAACGTCTTATAGTGAGGACAAAGGTGATGTTAGTTTAGGGTCATAGAGATCAGACTTTATATGCCTAGTTTAATGTCATATATGTGGGACAGAAAGGGTGAATCATCTTGATTATGGAAGACCACAAAGCGGAAACGATGATTGAGGACAACTATTGACTAGGTTCGCAACACAGTATCCACCCTTGTGTGACCAGAATTCAGGGCAAACAATTGAGCGTCGACCGCTGAATGTATTCACAACACGGGACTTGTATGAACTTGTCACTCTCAATCCTCGAGGGTGTTATCTCATTATGGTAGGAGATCCATTGGGTTGAGCATCCATGCCATTCTAGGGCCCTTCTAGATATAGAGGGTTATGGAAACCCAAATGACGGGTCGTGCCGAGCATGGTGGGGCCTGTGCTCACGGAACATATGATAAATGAAGGAAGGGATATCTCAAGGGGATATGTGTGGTATGGAGAAATAGCTTGACGTGAATGAGGACATGAGTCTCTACCGCAACACACAACCCTAAATGAGACCTTGGGCCAGGGGCTCGAAGGGGTTGAAGGACCTGCATCTGGGCGTCCCGACCAACTATAGCCGTATGACCTCTTGTGCGATTAACACCTCATCACAACTCTTGAGCCCACATGATAAGTTCTCGGTGTGGGAAACAAGGAGTCAGATTCATCTTTCCCTATCATATAAGGGTCTGATAGCTAGCATCACCCGAAGGGAGTCCCAACTCGAAGATACAACAGGTAGGATGAACCACCACACTCAATGTTTGGGATCTACGAGGGTGGTGAAAATAACAAAGGATAGACACTAACCATGTTCAAAACACAACATCCTTATAGTGTGACCTGAAATGGTAACAACAAATGAGCATTAACCGCTAACCATATTTGCAATGCGGGGCTTGTATCAATTTGTTTCTCAACATCCTTGAGGGCGCTGGCCCTAAGTGGTAGGAGAACCCTTAGGTCAAACATCCATGCCATTCGAGGTCCCTTCTGGATGTGAAAGATGATAGATTCCTAATCAAAGGAGTGGGTGAAGCATAGTTGTGCCCATGCATTTTAATGTCAAGCAGGGCGGTGAAAGTGATGGATATCTTCGGGGAGTGGGACGTATGGTGGGATCAAGATGATATTGACGTGAATTGGGGAAAAATATTGTATCATATCATATGTATTATCCCGACGGGAGATTCTGAAATTTGGGCTAGGCCAACAGACAAAATTTCTGGGCAATCCTACGTATCCCATGAGGATGGGAATCAATCCGTACATAGTTCTTAAAGGCCATGTAGTTTAATGTTGTGTGGTGATGACGTGGGAGGATAGAAGAATGGGTAGGGGAAATATGGTGTGACCATCATAATCCTGACATGAGTGGGGATAAATAATCCTACACTATACCATGCAAGGACCCTCCGAGAGAACCATACCCCAGTGGGATAGTCAAAGAGAAGAGTCTGGGGGTGGACTCAGGACTAAGCGTCTGAGCATTCTTATGTATCCCATGAGGATGGGAATCAAGTTGTATGTAGTTATAAGGGTGCAGTTTAACATCTTGTAGGAGATTAATGTCATGTGGGACGTTTTACAGTTTAAAGTCATGTAGGATCAAGCAGTTTAGGGTCGTGTGGGACCAAATAGTTTAGGGTTAGCTCAGACCAAATAGTTTAGGGTCATGACAGACCATCTAGCTTAGGAAAAGTATTTCTTGAGGAATTTGGCATTGGTGGGAGGAGTTATACGCTCACCATCCATGGTCACCAGTGAGTACGTAGCATTGGGGTAAACCTTGTGAACAATGAAAGGTCCTTCCCATTTGGGCTCCAACTTGGGTGGTTTCCTGCCAAGTATCATTGGTGTCTCAAGGGAGAATTCCAAATCACATTTCAAGAAAGAGAAGAGGTAGAACTTCTTCTTGAAGGCTCTGGCCATCGTGTTCTGGTGTCTTTCCAGGTTGTGCAGGGAACGAAGCCTGTTATCATCAAGTTCTTCCAATTCAGCCAAACAAATTTCAGCTACCTTATCTGGAACCTACTGGTCATAGACCATTGTGTGTAATGAAGGAAACTGTATCTCGATGGGAAGGATGGCCATAGTTCTATACACCAGGGAATATGGGGTCACCTGGGTGGAATTACGAGTTGTTGTAAGATAAGACCAGAGGGTGTTAAGGAGCTTTTCCGGACAACTCTTCTTATTATGACCAACCATTTTATGAAAAATGTTAGATATGTTTTGTTGAACTCCTCGATATGTCCATTTTATTACGCATGATAGTGAGAGGTATGGTTAGAGGGGATGTTGTACTTGGAATAAAACTTCTTCAACTCAACTACTCAGATGTTGGTTTCATTATCAGTGAGGACAGTGTGAGGGACTCCAAACTAGTAGATGATATTGGAGCTCACGAATTCAACGATATAACTGTCCTTCACCTCCTTGAGTGGAACTGCCTCTACCCACTTGGAAAAGAAATCTGTAGCAGTCAGGATGAACCGACATTGGAGAGTTATCGCCGGTGGATGTGATCCCATGACATCCAGTCCCCAAATTGCAAAGGACCAAGAGTACTTGGTAGTGTGGAGAGGCTTCGGTGTTCGACGTATAAATTTGGCATGAAATTGATACGCATGACACCTTTTGGCGAACTCGATGCAGTCATGGATCATGGAGGGCCAAGAGTACCCCAGTCTTCATATCTGATGGGATAGCTTCCGCCCAGTCTGGTGGGCACTGTAGGAACTGACATGAACCTCCTGCATGACCTAAGAAATATCGAATCCTTTGATTCAATGGAGGAGAACACTATCGAACCCGCACTTGTAGAGGATCTTCTCAAGACTGGGACCACCCTAGAGGGTAAACTGTAATGCGCGTCATTGGATTTGCCCGCGCTCGGCCTGATCATCTGGGAGGTAACCATGTTGGAGGTATTCAACAAAGGGGGCCCTCCAGATGGGAGTCACTTCAACAACTACATCTGGGGGGTCTGAATATGGAGGCTCCAGTGGTATGATGGCTCACCTGTAGGTAATAATCATCACTTGGGGAGACAGGAGCAATGACTCTCCGATGTTCCGCATGGATAATCAGATCATCCTGCTCGGGGTCTACAAGTGATGCAGCCAGGCCATCCAACGCGTCGGCTCGACCATTCTGAGATCGAGGGACATGAGTAACTTCTGAAAGAGATGGGAACTGGGCCATTAGTTGGAGTGTGCACTCCAACAATAATATGAGCTCTAGATTTCTGACGATGTAGTCACTATTGATTTGCTTGATAACTAGTTCAGAATCCCCTTTCACATGAAAATGGGGTACATCAATGTCAAGGGCCAGCTCGAGGCTAGTGAAAATATCCTGATACATTGCCTCAATGTTGGTGCAACCTTCCAAAAATAGGAATGAGTATGGAAGAATGGCTTGTACCAGGGTAAAAAAGACGATACTTAGGCCTACCCTATTGAGCTTGGGATCATTGAGCCTCCTGTCAGTGGGACTTCGGGAAGCACCATCAAAATGCATCTGCCAACACGGGATGGCATGATCTACTGAGAGGATTGCCTCATTAGGAAAATCGAGATCCAAGTACTGGTCAGCAGGATTTAGATGGGTAGCAAGTAAGTCTTCCAATTCTTGACCCTAGCTTTTTGAGGGACAAAACTGATATCGAACTACTAAGGAATCACTACCCAACGGGAGAGATGACCTGTCAACATGGGGCGGTCCAGAATGTACTTTAGTGGAACTACATGAGACACCAGATATACTTCATGGTGCTTCAAGTAATTGCATAATTTTTATACTACAAATACCAATGCTACGAAGCTCTTTTCGATGGGGAGTATCTGGTCTTCGTATCGAGGAGCACGCGGCTGAGGTAGTAACGGTTTTTATCCATCCCCTCATTGTTCTTATAGGTGAGAAGGGAACCAAGAGATTGTTCCAGGGTAGTCACATAAAGGACTAGTAGTTTTCTAGAGATGGGTGGCATCAAGACCAGAGGATAGAGTAGATACTGCTTGATTTCCTCGAACGTGGTCGTTAACTCTTCGTCCCATTTGTAAGAGGTACCTTTCTTCATGAGCCAAGAAAAAGGCTAACACTTGCTGACCATATTTTCAATGAATCAATGTATGTAGTCTGAGTGGCCTTGAAACCCTAAAATCTCTCAAATATTTCTTGGGGGAGGCATATGGCTGATGGACTTGATCTTCTATGGATCGATCTCGATGCCTTTATATCTAACAACGAAGCCAAGAAATTTGTCGGAGGTGACCCCAAATGAACATTTTAATGGTTTTCATCTTCAAGTGGTGAGAATAGAGGAAGCCGAAAACTTTCTCAAGGTCTTTGAGATGGTACTATTGCCGATGATATTTGACCACTAGATCATCCAAATAGCATTCCACCAATGTCATGAGGATTGGCTTAAATATGCGGTGCATGACTCGCTGATAGGTGGCACAAACATTATCCAGGCTGAAGGGAATAACCTGGTAACAAAAAGTACCTTGTGGTTCCCTAAAGGTTTTAGACTCTTCATCCTACATGTCCATTCATATATAGTTCTATCTGAAGTAACCATCCATGAAGGAGAGGTCTTGGAACCTATCCATAACATCAATCAACAATTCCATCACAGGAAGGGGAAAATCATCCTTTCGATAGTGACGATTAAGATCCCGGAAGTCGATTCAGACTCTGATCTGTCTGTTCTTATTCATGACTGGTACAATGTTGGCCAGCCAATTGGCGTACTAGACCTTCTTAAGAAAGTTTTACTTGATGATCTTGTCAAAAGTTTCCTCGGCCATGGCACCGTGAGAAGGGTGCATCTTTCTGGGAGGTTTCTTGAACCCATGGTGATTTTCCGGAAGACCAAGGCAATGGATGTCTAACTGAGGATCTAGTCCAGGAATCTTTTCATATCACCAGGAAAACATGTCATGGTGATGTTTAAGGAAGTACATGTACCACTTTTTCTCCTCAAGGGACATGTTGGAACATATCAATGTGGGTTTCAGATCTTCCTCGCTACCGAGGTTGACCTATACCAAATCATTGACCATGGTGGAAATTCCCTCTTCAAAGGCAGGGGGAGTGTCCTCCAAATACTCTTCTTTTCTTGCAAAGGAGGGATTCCCATCGAGAGGAGATTCCTCTAGGTCGACATATTCCAAGGAGATGCTGGTACTTGCCTGAGTGCCAGTGGTCACAGCATCAGGAGATTTTGGTGCTGCTGAAACCATAAAAATGAAGGATGTCGATCTAATCCCATCTAACCTTTGGCCCAAGGGGCCACACTTGATGATATCAAATCAATAGTGATCTGTTGTCTTGAGCCATTTAATTTCATCCTGGAAACATAGGCACGTATGATGTATTATCGTTTCAATGGGGAAGACAACCCAATACCTTATGGGGGTAGGAGGCTCTGGAATCACCTAAGCCTGATTTTTATAGGAGTATGATGTGATCTAATGACATCGATTGGACCGGAGAATTTCTTCCCCTTGTAACAGAGACAAAAAAAAACATTGCCCTATATCAGGCGTTCTCGCCTCCAATCGATGGATCAGGAAGACGTAGGCATCATCCAGACCTACCCAGGGGTTATTTGTAACTGCAACGGGTTCTACCTCATTGGCCTGAATCATCTTGTCCTTGATCTTTTAATAGTCGGCATCCAGGTAGTGGGCTTCACAAGAAGAAAAAGGAGCTGTGTCACCTTGGAGCGCGCCCACTCTACTATTGAGGGAGTACTTGAGGCACTGGTGATACGATGAGGGAACTGCCGTGTGCAGGTGGAGCCATGGTCTTCTCATCAATGCATTGTACATGGTGCCTTGGGAGACAATCATAAACTCAGTAATGGCAACTAGGCCACCAAACTGGTTCATTAAATGGATCTTGATGGTTGGGGTCTGCTCTGTCCTGTCGTATCCCTGTATTTTCAGGTCGGAGGGAGTCAAGTAATCTTTGGATAACCCCAGCTTCCACAGTGTCCGTGTCGGGATAAGGTTAATCTCAAAGATGGTGTCAACAAGATAGTGGCGAACCTCCACTCTATTGAATTGTCCAGTGATATAGAGTGGGAGAATTTTCCCCTATATGGGAGAACCTTAATCTTCTCTGGAAAATGAGATAATGTCCTGGAAGTCATACTTCTGTATTGTTTCTGCATGAAAGACCTCTAGAGATACTACATCCATCTCAAACTGGAGGGGGATTCTTAAAGCCACACCGAGAGCCTCACACATATCTTCTGATAGGAGTATGGACTTGAGGATAGAAAGCCTTGCTGGGATGCTGGAAAGGTTCTTGATAACATCATACTTCTGCACTAGGTGTAAGCTTATGCTTACAGAAGGTCGCTCTATGACATGAGGTATGGTGGTCCCTGCTGGTTGGACCGACGACTGACTGGTGCTGGGCATATCCTGTTGCTCACTAGTCAGAGCCTGTAGAGTGGCTACCAGATGAGGGTCGGATGAATGAGATAGGCTTGTAGAAGGGCGTGTCTAGTCGTGGCATGTTCTAGGTGTCTCTACCTGATCCAGTAGCACAATCGGTGGTGGAGACAGGCCTGATGACACCAGATGAGGAGGCTGCACATGCTGAGCTCTATGTTGGGCCTATTATCTAGTCTTAGTGGTGTGCACGGCCAGGCAGGAAGTTCCAAATGATGTTCCTCAATGACCCATATGGTTGTGGCTTTGCTGACATTGGCATTAGCTTGGGACGTTGGGGAGATTCGCCTGGCGCTCCCCGTCGTCGGGAGTCATATAGGGGTTTACCAACTCCACAGTGTTAACCGAAACATACCCTTGACTATCACTCGAAGTGTCATCCACTACTGGGTGGATTCTGGGAGGAATTTTCTTCTCTAGGGGCATGAAGTCACCGAGAGTGTGGGATGATGATGGTATTAGTGGGGTGAGTTTCTTTTCCCTTGCGTCGTTGATGCTTGCTCTTCTAGGAAGAGGATGGCTAAGACAACGATTCAGAAGTGATGGTTGTGGATTTTAAAGGATCTGAACGATTCAGACATGAAAGAATGATACCATAGGCACGCGCGACCATTTTGCGAGCCATCCAGTCATCATACTTCTGGGACCGGCAGTTAGAAACCTGCTTCCACTCACCTCCATCATCGTTGTTGCTATTTGGCCTCATGAAAACACATGCCACTTATGTTGGGGTCGGGCCCAACCTGACTATGTTGTTATCAACCTGGTCTTGAAGTCAATCTTTGAACACATAGTACTGCTTGAGGATGTTCCCCAGGATCCGGTGATATGGGCAGTAGTTGGGGAGATAAGTGAGGTTCACCACTTTTGGCCTTCTTCACTCAGGCAAATGCACAATCCCATGTTCTAAGGCACTTCAGAAATAGACGGGGACCCGATTCTCATTGAACGAGTAGGTCCGGTTTCTTCTATCTGGAAAGGGGTCCCTTGGAGCCTGACCCTAACGGGGGGCTAGAGGATCCTGTCAAGGAGGTGGGGCCTGATTGTCCCGGCTAGGCAGTGGTGGCGCATTACGTGGGGGCACCAGCCAATTCTGAGGGGGCTGATGCTGGGTAGGAAGTGGTGCCTGTGGTGGCGGGCCTCTACAATGTTACAGAAGTGGCTCCACTGGTAACAATTTCTGCTATATGTGGGACTCTATTTGGGCTACCGTGTCAGGCTCAATTATGACATCCCTCCTCACGTGAATTTTAGGAGGCAACGGGAATTCCTGGTCGTCCTATTGTAGGGCTTCTTCAAGGCGTTGGGCCTTATTAGAGAAGTCTCGAAATCCTCCAGGGTAGTTCTGGGTGATTAGAGAGGGAACCAGTTCCATATTAACATTTCCCACATACATCATCAGAAATTTCTCCTAGGTCAGTGGCATGTCAAGGGAGTAGGTGAGTCCTTTACACTAGGCGACAAAGTCGGTGACATGCTCATTAGGCCTCTACTTGCACTTGAAGAGGTCTGCGGTACTCGTTTTCTACGTCTTGGAGCTGAACTGGTAGTGTAATTTCCTATTGAGGTCCTCCCAGCTAGTTACTGATCTGATGGGGAGCTCCTTGTACCAGAAAAACACATTCCCCTCTAATGTCGGCACAAAACATCGGATCTTGGCATCCTCCTGCTGCCCTAGAGTCCCTAACATGGGCCCACACCTTGTGGTGAAGTGGGCCAGATATTGCGGTGGGTCCCCTGTCCCATTGAAGGGGGAAAAGGTGGGATTCCTGAAACCCGGAGGTGCCAGATATCATCCACCCATGCTGGATATGGCTTTCCATCTAGTGGGATTGCCACCTTTCATGTTTATAATGCCTCAAGGCAGGTAATGAGTGCTGCCATTGGATCATCTGGGTGGGGGTCACTGTCTTGACGGGGATCCCTAACAATGACTGTGTTGGCAGGTTCTTCAACATGGTAAGTAGGTCCAGAGGCTCGTGGAGCGACTGGTGGAATTACCCTCGGGGAAGGTGGGAGAAAATGAGCTAGGTCCCTTAGATTGTCACGTTTTTGTGGAGGTTTTGGGGAGACATACCACACCCTATTGCTGTAAGTTTTGGCTTCAACCCTGTCTGCGGGGGGTAGGATGGTCAGGGTCACCAAGAGGCAGCTCACCCAGGGGAAGTTTTTCCTACCCATACTGCCCTTGCCTAGGATTACCATAGTCTGTTCATCACTCTGCATCTCGTTCAACCAGGAGGTGATCGACCAACTTATTCTATTCAGCAAGTTGCTGATGAAACATGGCTTTTTTGGGGTCTTCCTCCATCTTCTACACTGATCTGAATGGGTCAGAGGGTTTGGTGGATACGAGATTCTCTTTACCCTTACCGTGATTTCAGCTAAGGACCAATGCCTTAGTGGGCATAGGGAGACCCAGAAGGCTCCTCTATTGACAAGTAACCCTCCTTGAGGGGTCTAGTAGTTGTGGCATGCCTTCAGGCGGAAGGTCTCCATCCAGGAGATCCAGCTCATTTTCCTCTACCGATAGGGTGAACATGTTGATTGCAATTCTATATGGGGGCATAACCTCAATGTCGCCAATAGATTCGGGTTTCTGTCAAATAAGACTGAAGAAGAGGGTAGCATATTTTCCCCAACCACATATCTGCAGGTGGGGGGAAGCCTCCTTGATAATCTGGTGGAGTAACTTGAAACTCTGAACACATTTCTATTTGAGGGACCAATGGCGACCTGGTGACTCAGGGTGTTGGTCCACAGGGAGTGTGGCCAAATCAACTAGATGTCATTTTCTACTAATGTCCTCAAAATGTGCTTGGATCCTGGGATAAACCACTCGCTGATGACAAAGAAGAAAGTGCATCACCTAGAGGTTTTGATGGAAACACTCAATTTCCTCTGGGGTGAGGGATTCTGGCATGCATAAATTCGGTGCTGCCATGATCCAAAACATCTCAGGGAAGTGGTCTATTGTGAAGATATTCCATAGGATCCTTGGATAGGATTTAGGGTCTGGCCCTTCATTACCCCACTCGTTAACCGGGGGTGGCTGAGTAACTTGTAGCGGTACTAAAGCATACCACTTGGATAGCAGGCTGGTCGGTGGAGAATATTGCAAATGAGATGACTAGCCGCAGAATCTCATGATGCCCTCTGGAGAGTGTAACAACTTAACCACCACATCGCAGTAGGATGGGATGATGGCCGCAGTTCCTAGCGCAGGGGCTGGGGCTACTGGCGATAGGCCTCATTGCTGCTCGCCCACCATTGGTCCCCAGAATACATCTCTGTGATCTCCAGTCAGGGTTTAGAGTTTTTTTGGTGATGACGGTGGTGATTTCATCACCATAACCTGTAGGGTTGCCAAATTTTCTTCCTCCTAGATATACCTGTGGAGGTAGGCGGGAATCCGATGGACCTCACATTCTGGGAGTACTAGGCTGATGCGCCTCATTCATGCCCCATCCCTTGACCCGGAGGAGCGAGGGGAGGGTTCCTGTGTTGAGTCGTACTCTGATTCAGAGTCTGAGAAGTGAACTGGTTTGATCTATATCCGAACCTTCCCTGAATTCTTCTTATGGCGGTGACGAACCCCCTTCCTGCCCCTAGATGGATCTTCAGGACAGGGTGGATTTCTAACATAAGGAGGTTATTCGGTCATAATGGTGTTGGGGTAGAGAGGGTTTCCACTAGAGTAAGCTGGGGTGCGAGGAGCACCAATACAGATATCAAATGGGACATGGGGAGGAACTCCATGGGAAGTGATGGAGTGGGAAGTACCTCCACTGGAACTGGTAGGTGCATGGGGAGGACCTCCATGCTTGTTTCCCTTGGTGACATAAGTGCGATGAAGTTCCTCATACTGATTGAGCTAAACATATGTAGGACCTCTGTGCTGGGTGCTGGTGAGGTGAAGCCGCCCCTCACTCCTCTGATTTCTGAGGTGAGGAGTACCTTCTCCAGCTTCTATGAGGACATGAGGAGGGTTCCCACATTGAAGAGTAACTGGATGTGCAGCTTCCCCATAACAATAGTTTGTGGCGGGAGGAATGACTCCATATACGGTGTAGTGGGAATGGGAGAGACTTCCATACTGAGCATCAAAACTATGGGGAGGACCCTCATTTGGATTGAAGGTGGCATGGGGCGGACCTCCATGTCAATATTGGAAGTGGGGAAGATTTGGAATCTCCATGGTAACGGTACGGGGAGGACCTTCGTACTGGGCGTCATTACGACGGGTTAGTTCGCGGTGGCCACTGCTTATGCCGGTGACCAAGAGAGTTGACCCAGCCTGGTTGTGGGGCGGTTGGGGCCTCAATTCAGGTCGGGCATACAATTTACCCTTCTCGGTGTATATAGGGAGATGGTGGTATGCGTAGATGGTAGCTTGGTCCAAAATAACCGTTGATGTTAACGCCACTTGGTGGGCGTCCTCTTCATCTTGCGCCCGACACTGGCATCAGGTCGGATGGACTGGATCCGATAGTGTAGGTAAATTTTTTACCTGCTCCTCGTCGAGTAAGACTAGGAGGTGGCACTGACACTGGATGGTGGGAGCCCTTACTGGGAGCCCCTGGAATGGGATCCTGGCTGGTCTGACCCGAATATCCCCTACCTCGTCGGTGTAGGGCAGGGAGTCATCGAAGCATTCCAAGGACAGGCTCCCAAAATGGTTATATGTTAGAGTGGGGAGTAGTGGCTCCCTACGCGGCCCTTGGGGGTGGCATTGATGATGAGGCACAAATGCCTCTAAATCCAGGCGGGCCATATCCCGAGTCGGGATAATAACCTCTTCCTCTTACCGGAATATGATGTCATTTATCACCCTTCGTTGGATGAACTCTGAGAGAGTGATGGGATGAAGGTTCCCAACGGTCGTGGCCATTGAGACAATCGCAAAAGAGGCGGAACCGTGCGAGACTATCACACTGGTACTACCCCTGCCACTGCGTCGGTGTGTAGGCGGTGACCGAGTTCTGGGTGAACCATCTTGGCTTTTGAAAACAAAGAGATTAACTCATCAGTGTTGAAGGAAAAAGAAATTGACAACCAGTGCCCCAGCGCCATCCCATCTTCCATGACCGGTAAGATGGTTCCACGCTGACAACGTCATAGACCGGGACATCCAACGTTCTACTGCCCCAGCATCTGTTGAGATTCACACCAGTCCCTCTATTTTCTTGGCGGGACCCAATGCCAGATAGCTAGATCCGGTGACATGCTAATCCACTGATGTCTCGAATGATACTAATCTCCATGTTGTGGAGAGGAAGTTCACACCAGGTTTACCATTTCTTTTTCTGATGATTTTTTTGGGGTGTGCGCATCCATTTTGTTGGGGGATGGTGGTGCTGTTTGTTGCCATGTATTCCCATTTTCCAAAGGTGTACGACATCCGTTACTTGTTTATGGATGTTTTCTCCTTGATTGAAACGAGATTATGGTATGTCAGTTCTTCCTTCCATGGATTCATCCTTAGAACTCATCACCTAGTCCGGGTCTCCCTTATAGATTTAATATGTTGTTTTTGAAACTCTTCCTAGTGCCATATATTCATGGACACTAGTTAATTACACCACTTCTATTGAGAAATTCCAAAGGTTCCGGTCAGAACACTGATTAGAGTGGATCAGATGGGTGCAAACCCTGGAGGGAACACTGCTGTTGGGGCCAATGTGTGGTCAGCTTCCTATTTGTTGTTGAGGGGAATGGGGAATGAGGTGGCATGATCCCACCGGGATGTGGCGGCCCGGGTAAGAATCAGGATGGATGATGGAGGTTTTAATGAAGTAGGTGGAGATTGAGATGGAATCGACCCGAGGACGACGGTGATGTTGGGATTGAGTCTCGAAGAGACCTCCTATGTATCCCCATGGTAGGTAATCAAAGTACACGTAGTTTTGTCTGACGATGGCTTAAGGTCAGTTGGGGATTTCAGCGGCTTACAGCTGGATGGTGGATCACATCGTCTTACCACTGGCTGGGGTCACAACTGCTTTCTACTGGACGGGGTCGAACCTTAGGGAGGCTTTTTACGTACCTTATCTAGGAGAGAAGGATCAAACCCACGTAGTTCTAGTGGGATGGGGATAAGTGAACAAATGTGGAGGAGGACCTGGGGTCTAATGGTTGTTGGACTTGAACCTCAAGGAGGTGTCGTACATACCTTTCCTTGGCGAGGATCAATGTCCACGTAGTTCGGGTGGGTGCAATGGATTACCACTAATTGAGGTCCACAGTTTAACATCATGCAAGACGAAGGTGAATCGATGTGAAAGAGGACCTCGGTCCTAGATAAATGGTGGGCTTGAACCTCATGGAGGCTTCCTACATACCTTGCCTTGGCAAGGATCAAAGTCCACATAGTTTAGGTGGGTTTGGGAATCGACGTGAAGGGATGGTCAAAACCAATGGTTATTGGTCTTGAACCATCGGGAGGCATCCTACGTACCTTACCATGGAAAGGATTAAAGTCCTCATAGTTTGGGATGGGTTTGGTGAACCAACGTAAAGATGGTTAGGACCAATGGGTGTTGGGCTTGAACCTTAGGGAGGCTTCCTTCGTACCTTTCCTTAGCAAGGATCAAAGTCGACGTAGTTCAGGTTGGTGGGTTATGGGGCTCACACTATAGGTTTCCCGGATAGGATTTCATGGTCGATGCTTACTCTAATCCCACATGAGTTATGTTTGGTGTGAGAAACAAGAGACAGAAAATACATGACGATCACATCACAAAAGGTGCGTCCGTGGTAAGTAGACTAGGGCCACGCGTAGTTGGCGGGCCAAATAGGAAATAGGGGCTTACACGAGGTTAACATCCCAAGTGATGGAGATTAGGTCTTACTCCAAGATGGAGGCCCGGGTGATGACAAATCCCAGAGGGAGAGGGATTTGGCACCCAGGAAGAGAGGAGGAGTAGAGGTGCTACCTCCTGCCAGAAAGGATAGGGCGCTTATACCTGGGTGTTTTCCCTTTCCCCATAGACAAACATCATTCCAATAAATAGGATTTCATTCCATTCGAGTAATGATATCACTCTCGTAGAGACCAGTGGGCATAGAGAATGTCCAAGATGGGGCACCCCACGTGCAAGGCATGGGGCGAGGATACAGTTTAACGTCATGTGCTGAGGACGAAAGTGCTTGGCAGTTTAACATCCTGCAGCTCGGACGAATTGGGTGTGCTCTACACCCCTATGACTTACATAACTGGAACCTTCTACACCTTGGTGAAGATAAGGGATAACCAACTCCGTGGTTAGGGGGTTTCCTGAGGTGATCCCACTGGGGGTCTACATTATCGTGGAAATGCGAAGAAGCAATCACCGTTAGCGTGCCTGGGTGAAGAAGCATGGGGTGAAGCAACATAATGTGAAACAATGACCAAGGGATTTAAAGTTACTTCATATGATCCTAGAAGGTTGTACGGGAAAATGGTGTGTGTCATAGATGTTTTGGATGTGGGAGGCGCCTGAAAATGATGTCTGTAAGAGAGACATTGAACACGTACGCACAAGGAGGGAGGCTTGCGCACAAACGGAACAGTTACGTGGAAAACACCGTGTCGGCGTGAAATTGAGGTACTTGCATGGAAAAGGCCGGGTCAACACATAATTGATCCGCTTGCGTGAAAAGGACGGTTCGGCGTACAATTGAGTCTCTTGCACGCAAAATCTCGGGTTGGTGCGCAATTAGAGAGTCTGGGCATATAAGCGTGGGTCGAGGTTTTGCGCACAAATAGAGGAGATTTTGCACAAGGTATAAGGGTTGTGTGCAATTGGAAGAGCCTACGTGCAATTGGAAAGGATTTCTCTCAATTTGAAGTGATTGATTGTAGGGGATGAGACTCAAAGGGATTTGGATGAGGGTTAAGCCCAAGTGGTCTCACGCGAAGGCTGACCCTAGGGCAACCTGTCGTAAAAAATCCTGTACCTAAAAGCCATCTTTTGCGGGCAGAAGAGGTGGATTTCATATAGCGAAGACGGTTCAAATTCTTCATCCATCAAAAGTTTAAGGGGCGCCCTTCTATTTATAGGCACTGAGGGTCGCTCGGTCTGCACAGAAATAGGTCTGCACGAAAGATGTCACACTAGTTTCATTGTCACAAAAGATCATCCATGCAGGGGCGGCACACACAAATTTCCACGCCCGTGGTCAGTGGTGCGGAATTTCCCGCATAGGCACGGAACTTTCCACGTAGACATGGAAAAATTTCTCAGATCCCGCGGTTTTCCACATGGGAGAGATTTTTTTTTCATGCACACCTAATATTTTTTCATGCGGCCCTTCTGGGACCCCCAGTATGGATCGTTGGGTTAAAATATGTCCTCGCTCTGTCACGCCAAAACTTCCTTCAACCCTTTAGCATTTTTCAGCGTCTACATATGTATTGTATTCTTCATGTTATGCCTTGTTTACTCCCTTATTGGGATTTATAGATCACCCTTTTCTTATGTATGTCCTCAGGTTATCCCATGAAATGTTAAGATTGAAGGATTATTGTGGTTATGTAAAATAATTTTTCTATAAAGATGTCGTATTATATGTTCTAAGTTTTTATGTAATGTTCCTAATTTTCCAATACACTAGACCTCTCTATCCTTGGAGTTTTCTTAAGTGAAATTTTATGTAATAAATCATGTTTATGTTTGTAAAAAGAACCTGTGTTTTTATAGAAAAAAGCTCTGCATGCCTAAACGGATCACACCATTGTGATCCTTGAAAAAAACACCCAAGATTGACTATTTTTTCACCCCAAATTGACATCTGGTTGAAAAGTTTCATAATGTCGCACTATGCTTGAAAGGCCTCATGGGACCCATGCCTTTCTCCCAAAACAAATTATACGTATCTCTTCAATGCAATCCTCACAGAAAAAACACACGAAATGGACTACTCATTTTTACAAAACGGATAACCGGTAAAAAAGTTACATTTCACCACAAAGCACTGGGACTCATGGGTCCCGCACCATGTCCTCGATTTGAAAACCCTAAAGTAGTCTTGAAATGTCTACACAAATTCTAGGGACATGCCTCTGCTAACATTATGTCCAATGGACCTCACATTTTGATGTGAAGTCTGAAACAAGATTTACAAATAATAATTATTAAATTATTATTATTAAATCTATGTGTCTCATGCAACCGAACAATTAAACCAAGACATAAATGTATTGAACTGATCCTAAAAGATCTATCTCAATTAGAGAGATGTCTGGCTACAGGTAGCTCATAAAATGGAAGCACGATTTAAGAGAAACGAGATTTTAAAATACCTCCGTCCAAAATGGGATGTTCTGGCCCAAACTGGACAGACCCCCCCCCCCTCATACTAGGCCAGCCCACGTCCCAGTTGCGGGTCTAGCCCATTTTTTCATGGCATGAACTACATTACGACACTGATTGGCCCTCATTGATGGTCCTCCTCACCACTCCTGCATCAGCGCATGTCCTGCGTGACACTAGTCGTTTTCCCATGGTCACTACCTCAGATCCCCTACCAGACGCTGCACTGCCGACGCCTCCCAATGTTGGTCTTTCATCCTGCCAGTTGCTCCCCACTCCCCAACTGCCACTGCCACTTATGTCCGCTTATGGCTAACTTCTGACCTCCACCTTCTCCTCTCTCACAACACTGGATGATGAACCAGAGTCAGCCTCGCTCACCACACCGACCTGCTTTGCAGCCTACCACCACCTAGGTCCATCATCAATAGTTCTTCTCCGATTGACTATTCCACAGGCCACTACAATCACATGAGGCTTCTGAAAATTATTTTGAACCCAGATTTAGGAAGTTTGGAATGAGATCTTCATAGCCATGGGCTTTTCTAAACAATCCTTTAGAGTTTTGACATGCCCAAAAATAAACATTAATAAACCCAAAGAAAGAGAAAAGAACATGACAGACACAAGTGATTTTCAACAAGGATTGATGGCCCTATTTGTGCAGACATCAACAATGATATTCAAAAAGAAAAAACCAAAGAGCAACAAAGGATTTTCAATTAAAAAATTGAATCTAAACATAAAAGTAGTATAAATAATACCTCAATCCTTCAGTTTATTACTGTTGATGTGATCGCCATGCTCCCACCTTGATTTGCTAAGGTTTTGGTGAAAATAATTCCTCGATCCGACAAAGAATGGTCGAAGAGGATCGATAAAGAGATGTTTATAGAGAGATATAGAGGAATTAAGTGCTAACCACAATCTACAACCTTAAACCTCTATTTATAGAGACCCCACTCAGTGTAGAATCTGAATCATCCATGCCCTCTTATTTTATTTAATTTCTAGGAAAATAACCCAATTCAAAACTCAATGGAAGTCTTAGATTTCCAATCTAAGTCCTCGTTCGAATGTTATTTCATTTGGAATTCGAGATAAAATAATTTAATTTAATTTTTTTATTTATGAATTCCACTGTGGGACTTTTCACATAGAATTCCCACAATGACAAAGGTTATAAACCTCCTCTGGTAAATGACACATTCCAAACTCAATTGTTGCCTCATATTTCTGATATGAGCTACCATTTATGAGATATCACATTTTCAACATGTGCACAGTATAAAAATTATTATTATTTTTGTACAATTTATTTTCGGCACACCATATAGAAACCTGATCCTTTTACATATAACATTTCATGATTTTAAGCACAATTAATCATCAGAGTACAAGCCAAGGATTCTTAAGTCTGGTGTCTTGGAAGACTAGGTACATAAAGCATAAAACATGGGGAAAAAGCACTTCATTATTTAATCTCTATAATGATCTTATAACTTCCTTTGAGCCCTTACATCAGAATAGGGTACCCTGGGGATCCCATGAACGAAGGGATGAGCTAAAAAGACCAGTAAGTGAATGAACATAAGGATATATCTTAATCACATGAGTTAGGAGGCATGAAAAATTAATATCCAAAGCATGGAACATATGAAATAACATCATATAATCATGGGATCATATAAACATGGAATCATATAAATGTGGCATAATCATAAAACATTTCTTTAGTACGGTTCAAGGCTAACCGCCAATCCCGTTTCCCATTTAAGTACGGGTCAAGGCTAACCGCCAATCCCGTTTCACATCGCATCTCATGAGACTTAACCTTACCCAATGCATTGGAGCACTATCTGGGCACACCCATCTCAAAATTTTCATTAATATTCTTGCCACATAAATATTATTTCAACATAAATAATCATACATAATTAACCATACAAAAACATAAGGTTACCCATGGAGAGAATTGGGTACCACAATCCTGACATAAAGCATAACCAATGAGTGTGTCATGAAAGTGTCCAAGAAATAAAGGTATTAGAACATACATGGATGTTCATAAGGTAATATAGGAATATAACATGGTAGGTGGGAACAAATATAAGTGACATCATATAAGAAATTTATTTGAGAAACATTATCATTAAAACATTTTTGTGCGGTTTTAAGAATAATACTATAGAGCTTTTAAAATAGTAAAGAGGAATTTATTTTATATAAAACCTGAATTGAACCAAGAAGGTTTTAATAATAAAAATAATGATTTTAAAAATACAATTGTGTCTTAAAACAGAGGATATAGTGCACATGATATTGGGTAAAAGTTCAGGAAGTTCCTTTAAAATGAGTGTGCTTATTGGGAAGTATCGAGGAGGGATTCACTTGAAAGAATGTATATCACTGAAAGAGAATGATATATAGATCTTGGAACATGATTATGCAGCATATAAACAGAATTTAGAAGTTTTACATAAAAATATAAGACAAATACGTTTTGGTGAAAAGAAATATAGAGCAACCTGAAGGAATAAAGGAAGTTTGGGTAGAATCCATTACGGTTTATCGGCATGGTATCAGATGTGACTAAGAGAGCTTGATGAGAGAGATATGGGGTTTATCATCACTTATAAAACATTATGGAAGTATGGTATAGGTGAGAAAATATACCCCCATCACTTGGTATTACACAAAATGGCATAGCATAGAGAACAATCTTGACTAAGAGTGAAAAGAAGAGGATCCCTTACATTAAATCATTCGGTGTTCTCCACTTGTTTTTAGAGACCTGAATAAACAAATTTATGTTTATTAATTAAAAAGTTCAGAAAATCTTCTATATGTAATTTATTTATTATAACCCTTTATAGTTCATTCATATCCTTTTTGAATAGTTATAAGGTTCAATTTCATTGTTCGGGCTCGTTTGTTTGCTTGGCTTTAAAAGACCAGTTCACTTATATTCAAGTTTGGATTATATGTAAGATGAAAGTGGTTTTCCATAATTGAAGTTATATTCTTTATTTCACATCCAATATATTATATGGTTTTAATTTTAATTAGGTTACTTAGATTGAATTCTAACTATTATATATATAACCTTAGTGATAACCGTTTTTGTTAATCGGTGGATTTGATTACAAAGAACATGTTTTTCTTTATAACTTAATACCATTTGAACAAAAGGATTACAGAACCAAAAATAGGTTATATTACATATATAATAATCTGGTTCAACCATAAAATAAATTGTTTCATGACTATAATTTAATATAATAATATAAATTGATAAACTATTGTCCTTGAATGTGCTAAATTAGAACATCTCAAACGGTGCTTTCATTTCTTTCAGATAAAAGTGTGGGGAAAGGAGAGAAGGTAATGAAATATACCATTATCATGAAAACATTCTAGTAAAATTATTTTACTAGATTTATTATACTGTTATGGTGAGGTTAGGTTAAGAAAGAAACAAAAAGAAAGAGAACGTAAAAAAATGAAGGAATTTGAAAGAGGAATTTACCTCTCGAGACTTCCTCACTTGAGAACCTCTTAAGGGGAGAGGTTTTGGTATTTAGATGAGGCTAGGAGATTTTGGACATGGGGGAGGATCTTGGGGGGAGATTTAGTCAGAATAATGGCAAGGCACAAGGCTTGAGAGGAGTGAAGAGAAGAGGGAGTGAAGGGAGGTTTTTATAGTGGAGAGGACGGATTTCATATTATTATAATCATAAATTTATTATTTCTTCACAAGGCAAGTAATAGTAAGTATTTCATGACCAATAATAGTAATTTTATCATGTTATCCCGAACAAAGTGGGCTTACATCAGCAGAACATCATCAATGCCTCAATAAATCTCTTATTTAGCATTTATTGTAAATTATCATATTTTACTATTCATAAAAATTCAAGTATTTCAGAAAAATCCCAAAACTTCACCCTAACAATTTTTCAATGTGTAGAATCTAAAAATGAAGTCCATTTTTCAAAAATAATTTTCTAAATATGGTTATTTTAATACTTAATTACAATAATATTTTATTATCAAAATCAGTTGTAAAATATTTATTAACTTATTCTAAAATATAGGTATATCGTACTTCCAACTTGAATATTATTTTTATAGTATCATAGGTGGGGTTAATATTCATTAGGGTATATCACTATTCATAAGGGTATGTTACTATTCATTAGGGTAGGTTACTATTCACCAAAAATTATGTTTTCCTTATCGGATTCCAAATAACTTGCTGATTACAATCGTGTATGCCAGATTTTTGAAATTCCAAACACAAAAATGTCAAACTTATGTTTAAAGGTCACTTAGCACTTATTAGTTTATTATGTTGTGTTTTCATGTGATTTTATGACATACTTATGATAAGGCAATTTTCATTGAAAAACATTAGGTCGTTACATTCTTCCCCCTTATGAAATTTCACCCTCGAAATTTCGTTTTACATTCTAAGACAAAAATAGGTGTGGGTACTTTTCATTTATTGCTTCCTCTGGTTCCCATGTTTCCTCTTTGTACTTATGGTATCTCTATAGTACATTGACCAGATGAGTAGTCTGGTTGCATAGAACTTTGTCTCTACGATCCAAGATCTTCACTAGCTTCTCCTCGGAAGAGAGATCATCCTCCAACTATACCACTTCTGAAAAGAGTACATGTGAAGGGTCTGCTATATACTTCCTTAAGAGGGATACATGAAAGACATCATTTACATTCAACATAGTAGATGGAAGTTCCAGTTGATAGGCCACATCTTCGATTTGATCAAGGATCTCGAAGGGTCTAATATACCTGGGACTTAACATCCCTTTCTCCCCAAACCTCATGACCTTATTCTATGGGGATATGCATAGAAATACTATGTCTCCAACTTTTAACTCAAGGACTCGTTGACAGTTACCTGCATAACTCTTCTGTCGACTTTGGTAGGTGCCTTGATATGCTGCTGAATGGTTTTCACATTCTCCACCATTTCTTCGACCATTTCAGGTCCTACCAGCTTACGCTCACCGACTTCATCCCAACACGTCGATGTTATGCACATTTTCCCATAAAGGACTTCATATGGTTCCATTCAGATGCTCGAGTGGAAAATATTGTTGGAGGAGAATTCAACCAGTGGAAGATGTTGGTCCCATCCTCCTTTAAATATCATAGAACACGCTCTCAACATGTCTTCCAATGTCTAAATAGTTCGCTCAGATTGGCCATCAGTTTCAGGATGATAGACCATACTGAAGTTCAGTTCATTTCTTAGAGCATGTTGGAGACTTTTCCAGAACATTGAGGTGATCAACATATCACAATCAGATACAATAGATAGTGGTACACCATGAATCCTTACCAATTCATTGATGTAAATCTGTGCAAGTTGATCCAATGAGAAGTCCTCTCGAACCACGATAATGTGAGATGTCTTCGTAAGACGATCCAGAACAACCCATACAACATTTTTTCTCTAGATGTCTTTGTAAGTCCAGTGACAAAGTCCTTGGTAATTTTCTCCCACTTCCACGCTGGTATGGGTAGTGGTTTCATCATCCCCTTAGACTTTTGTCTCTCAGCCTTAACTTTCTGACATATGAGGCACTTTGATGTATATTCAGAAATCTCCCTTTTCATATTGTCCCAAAAATGTTTTCTCAGAGATCTCGATACATCTTTGTACTCCCTGGGTGGATTGAGAAGGTCAAGCTATGTGCATCATTCAATAGATCCTTCTTTATCTCTAGATCATATGGTACAAATAATTGTGTCCCACATCTTATAACTACTTCCTCATCAATTTTGAAATCATAGGATTTCCCATTTTTAACAGCTTCCACCCTTTTCTAAATTTCCACATCCTTTCTTTGAGCGTCCTTTATTTTCTCCAAGGGGGATGGTTGACCAATCATTTGAGAAAGGATTGATGATGTTCCTCCCTTAATGATTCTCATTTCCATCCTTTGAAAATCTATGAATATTGGAACCTTTTCAATTCTCATCATTGATAAAGATGCAGGATCCTTTCTATTTAGAGCATCTTCCACCTTGTTTGCCTTACCGGGATGGTAGTGGATTGAGCAGTCATAATCCTTGATGATCTATATCCATCTCCACTGGCGCATATTAATCTCTTTCAGTGTGAATATATATTTGAAACTTTTATGGTCATTATATATCTCACATTTTTCCCATAGAGATAATGCTGCCAGATTTTCAACGCAAAGATCACAACCGCCAACTCCAGATCATGAATAGGATAGTTTTGCTCATGTATTTTCAGATACCTTGAGTAATAGGCTATCAATTTATCATTTTT
The DNA here is from genome assembly GCA_963277665.1 of Viscum album. Classification (NCBI taxonomy): domain Eukaryota; kingdom Viridiplantae; phylum Streptophyta; class Magnoliopsida; order Santalales; family Viscaceae; genus Viscum; species Viscum album. The sequence continues at coordinate 70,367,399 of OY728154.1, forward strand.
CATTAGCACACATCCTAAGACTTTCTTATAAACATATCTATACACCACAAAGAGTTATTCACTTGAAAAGAGTGTGAGTACTGGCGTAGTGATAAGCCTCTTTTTCAACTCCTTGAAACAGTCTTCACATTCCTATGTCGAGACAAACTTTACTTTCTTCTATGTCAGCTTGGTCATTGGGTTTGACAATCATGAAAAGTTCTTCATGAATCGTCGATAATACCTAGCAATACCAAAAAAGATACGGATCTCCATTACAGAAGTTAGCCTCGGCCACTCTTCAATTGCCTTCGTCTTGGAAGGGTCCGCCGATATACCTTTCCTGGTGATAACATGCCCTAAGAATGATACTTCCTCCATCCAGAACTCATATTTACTGTAATTTTCATACAACTTAACCCTTCGCAAAGTATTTAACATCATTTTTAAATGATACTCATATTACTCCTTTCTCTTGGAGTGCATCAGAATATCATCAATAAAGACCACCACAAATTTATCGAGGTAATCTATAAAGACACTATTCATTAAATCCATGAAAATTACTGGACAATTAGTGAGTCCGAAAGGGAATCACTATGAAATCAGAGTGTACATACCTCGTTCGAAAGGCAGTCTTTGGAATATCTTCCTTCCTCACCTTTAGTTAGTGATATCCTGATTGAAGGTCCACCTTAGAGAAATAATTGGCCCCATGAAGATGATCGAACAAGTCATCTATCCCTGAAAGGGGATACTTGTTCTTTATTGTGATTCTATTGGGCTCATGATAATCAATTCATAGGCACATTGATCCATCCTTCTTCTTGATGAAGAGGACTAGAGCACCCCACGGTGAAGAACTCGGGCAGATACAACCCTTCTCCATATTCTCCTGTAACTGCTTCTTCAGCTCCTCCAACTCTACGGTGGCCATTCTGTAAGGTTTCTTTGATATTGGAAGTGATCCGGGGATAAGTAAAATTGAGAACTCAAACTCTCGATCAAGAGGAAGACTAGGAAACTCTTCAGGGAATACATCAGTGTAATCTCTCATGATAGGCATGTCTTCAAGAATGATTTTATTCTTTATCCCAATCATTTGAGCTAGATATTCTTTCTCACAAGGAAGCAGTATCCAAACATGAGATGAAGATTCTAAAGGAGACTCGTATTTCTCCTTACACTTTTAAAGAATCATAGGATGCCTCAGGCTATGAAAAGTGACCCCCCTTTCATGAAAATCGATGTTGGCATTATAAAAAGATAGCCAATCCATTCCCAAGATAGCTTCAAACTCTACTAAAGGAAGTATGATGATATTTTCTGGGAGGTTCAGTCCACAAACATTAACCAGGGAGGAGTTATAAACCATGGATGAAATAATTTCCCCATTCGCTGTTCTCATAGATAACTTTTCCTCCAGATTTTGAGGTGGTGTTTGAATAGTTCTACTAAATTTGCAAGATATAAAAGAATACGTAGAGCCAGAATCAAATAGAATGTTCTCTATTCTTGAATGAATAACAAGTGTACCTTTCACCACATTGTTTTTAGGATCCACATCAGCAGTAGTTATAAAATAATCCCTTCCTTGTTTCCGTGGAGGTTATTGCTGATTTCCTTTGACAACCCTCGGCTTAGGGCAATTTTTTGCAAAATTCCCAAGCTCCTTTCAGTTGTAACACTGCACTTCAGGATGAGTGTTTATCTAAACCTTCCTCTCTTCTTCAACATTTTCAGGATTTTTCATATCCATTTAGCAGTTCTTGGCCATATGACCAAACTTTCCACATTTGAAGAAATTTTAGGTTCCCTTGAGACAGTCACAAAGATGCTTCTTCCCACAATTTTTGAAAAGGGGAAAGTGAGGCTTCTTTCCATCATGAGATTTGTTTGATGAACAACTCATGTTTTCCCCATTTTCTACTTCTTGTTACTGGGACCACAAGACCACTGAGAGTCTCCAATATCTATTTCAACCTTCAAGGCACAACAGACAATCTCCTCATAACTATCGAAGTCTCTAATCTCAAACACTTTTTGTAGACTTAGCTTTAGTCTGTTAAAGAAGTGATACACCTTTCTTTTGATGTTCTTGAAAAAGCCAGAGGTGTACCTTGCAAGCCTTGTAAAGTTCGCTTCATATGCCCCAATGGACTCATATTCCTTCTGCTTGAGTCTGAGGAACTCTATTTCCATATTGAGACAGAGGGTTCGAAGAAAATATTTGTTGAAAAACATATTCTTGAATTCCTTCTAATATATGGAATCAATTTCTTCTTGGGAATTTGTATTCTTGGTTAGTGTCCTCCATTGATCAGCTTACCCATCAAAATGATAGACCACTAGTACAACTTTATCTTCTTTCGAGCACTGGAGGACATATAATATCTTTTCAATGGAGTTAATCCATTTTTCTATGAGGAGGGGATCAGAAGATCTGATAAACATGGGAGGCCTTTGTCACATGAAGGATTATACAGAAACTTGCTCTTTACTTGGAGGAGGAGGACGTTCCACCTGATTCAAGTTATTATTCATAACTCGAGCCTGCTGAGCAAGTACTACCATGTATTTTTGAGCACCCACTTCTGTCACGTCAGAAATATCATTAGGGCAATCATCACAATACCTATCACATTGGTTGTTGGAACTTGTTCTTCTATTTAATGTCATTATCTAAGAAAAAGAATGTATAATTAGAGGTCTTGAATACATAGCTATTGAGCATAAAAAGGAAACATTGAACATAAATGTATAAACTTAAAAAGAAGATGTATATCCTGACTTGTGATTCTTTAGGTTTATATCCAGGTTATCCTCGATCTATTTCTTAACTTATATTCTTATGGGAATCTTTTTGTCCCTTAATAACGGTTTTCACTAAGCTCGTGAATCTACCAAAGCATATCCCCCCAGGAGTGTCATAACCAAAAGTGCAGCAAGGCCCATTATCGTGCACTAGTTCCCATTCGAGTCTAGCTTAAAGTGGTGTTTTCATGTTTTACCCTTAGATACATTTGTGCCAGAGTCGCCTCTACCTGATCGTATCCAAACAGGGATGTATTTTCTTGATAAAACACTTACTCAATACTCACCAAAATTATGGAATGTTTTCTTATACTTAGTCTAATCCTTAATGTTCTCACTAATGTTCTCTATTCCAAATATCCAAAAATAACTATACCATCCTCTAATACCAACTATAGTGACCCAAGCCTTTTACACATAACATTTCATGATTTTAAGCATAATTAATCATCAGAGTACAAGCCAAGGATCATTAAGTCTAGTGTATTGGAAAACTAGGTACATAGAAAATAAAACATGGGAAAAAACACTTCTTTATTTAATCTCCATATTGACCTTATAACTTCCTTTGAGCCCTTACATCTGCATAGGGTACCCTGGGGAACACATGAACAAAGGGATGATCTAAAAATCCTAGTAAGGGAATGAACATAAGGATATATCTTAAGCACATGAGTTAGGAAGCATGACATGATGATATCCAAAGCATGGAACATATGAAATAATATCATATAATGATGGGATCATATAAACATGGAATCATATAAATATGGAATAATAATAAAACATTTCTTTAGTATGGTTCAAGGCTAACCACCAATCTCGTTTCCCATTTTAGTATGGGTCAAGGCTGACCGCCAATCCCATTTCACATCACATCTCATGAGAGTTAACCTTACCCAATGCATTGAAGCGCTATCTGGGTGCACCCATCTCAACATTTTCATGAATATTATTTCCACATAAATATTCATTACACATAAATATTCTTTCCACATAAATAATAATACATAAGCAACCATACATAAACATAAGGTTACCCATGGAGAGAATTGGGTACCACAATCATGACATAAAGCATAACCAATGAGTGTATCATGAAAGTGTCCATTAAATAAAGGTATTAGAACATACATGGACGTTAATAAGGTAATATAGGCATATAAAATGGTATTTGGTTACAAATATAAGTGACATCATATAATAAATGTATTTGAGAAATATTAGCATTAAAACATTTTTGTGCGGTTTTAAAGAAAATAATATAGAGCTTTAAAAATAGTAAAGAGGAAATTATTTTATATAAACCCATAATTGAAGAAAGAAGGTTTTAATAATAAAAATAATTATCTTATAAAGACAATGGTGTCTTAAAACATAGGATATAGTGCACATGACATTGAGTAAAAGTTTGGGAAGTTCCTTTAAAACAAGTGTGCTTATTGGGAAGTATCGAGGAGGGATTCACTTAAAAGCATGTATATCCCTGAACGAGAATGAGATATGGATATTGGAACATGATTATGAATCATATAAACAGAATTTATATGTTTTACATAATAATATAAGACAACTATATTTTGTTAAAATAAAGATAGAGGAACCCGAAGGAATAAAGGAAGTTTGGGTAGAATCCATTACGGTTTATCGGCATGGTATCAGATGTAACTAAGAGAGCTTGATGAGATAGATAATGGGTTAATCATCACTTATAAAACATTAGGTCAGTGTGGGGGAGGTGATGAAATATACCCTATCACTTGGTATTACACAAATAGTCATAGCATAGAGAACAATCTTAACTAATTGTGAAAAAGAGAGGATCCCTTACCATAAATTCGTTGGTGTTCTCCACTGGTTATTAAAGACCTGAATAAACAAATTTTGGTTTATTAATTAATAATTCCATAACCTCTTCTATATTTAATTTATTTATTATAACCCTTTTTAGTTTATTCAAATCCTTTTTTATTAGTTATAAGGTTCAATTTCATTGTTTGGACTCGTTTGTTTACTTGTCTTTAAAAGATCGGTTCACTTATATTCAAGTTTGGATTATATGTAAGATGAAAGTTGTTTTACATAATTGATGTTATATTATTTAGTGCACATCCATGATATTACATGGCTTTACTTTTAATTAGGTATCTTATAGTGAAGTCAAACTATTATATATATAACCTTAGTGATAACTGTTTTTGTTAATCGGTGGATTTGATTACAAAGAACATGTTTTGCTTTATAACTTAATACCATTTGTACAAAAGGATTACAGAACCAAAAATAGGATATATTACATATATAATAATCTGGTTCAACCATAACACAAATGATTTCCTTACCAGAATTAAGGATAATAATAGAAATTGATAAACTGTTTTCCTTGAATGTTTTAAATTAGCACATCTCAAACGGTGATTTCATTTCTTTCAAATAAAAGGGTGGGGAAAGTAGTGAAGATAATTAAATATACCATTAGCATAAAAACATTCCATTACATGTATGTTACTGGATGTATCATAATATTATGGTGAAGGAAGGTGAGGAATGAAACAAAAAGAAAGATAACTTAAAAGAAATGAAAGAATTGGAAAGAGGAATTTACCTCTTGAGACTTCCTCCTTTGAGAACCTCTTAAGGGGAGTGTTTTTGGTATTTGTAAGTGGATATAAGCTTTTGAACATGGTGGAGGATCTTGGATAGAGATTTGGGCATAATAATGGAAAGGAACAGGGCTTGAGAGAAGTGAAGGGAAGAGGGAATGAAGGGAGGTTTTTATAGTGGAGGGGAGGAGGGATTTCTTAAAATTATAGTCATTAATTTATTATTTCCTCACGGGAAAAGGAATAGTAATTATTCCGTGACCAAGAATAGTAATTTTATCATGTGATCCCGAACCAAGTGGGATTACATCAGCAGAACATCATCAATGACTCAATAAATCCCTTATTTAGCACTTATTGTAACTTATTGCATTTTACTATTCATAAAAGATCAAGTATTTCAGAAAAATACCAAAAATTGAACCTGACCATTTTTTAACATGTAGAATCCAAAAATGAATTCAATTTTTCAAAAATCAATTTATCAATATGATTATTTTAATATTTAATTAAAATAACAATTTATTATCAAAACGAGTTTTAAAACATTAATTAACTTATTCTAAAATATAGGTATATCGTACTTCTAACTTGAATATTATTTTTATACTATAATAGGTGAGTCTACTATTAATTATAGTATATAAAAATTCATAAGGGTATGTTACTATTCATTAGGGTATGTTACTATTCACCAAAAATTATGTTTTTCTTATCGGAATCCAAATAACTTACTTATTACAATCGTGTATGCCAGATTTTCGAAATTCCAAACACAAAAGTGTCGAACTTATGTTCAAAGGTCACTTAGCACTTATTGGTTCATTATTTTGTTTTTTCATGTGATTTTATGACATACTTATGGTATGTGAATTTTCATTGAAAAACATTGTGTCGTTACACACCATGACTCATAATTTCATGTCGTCTCAGCGCCTAGCTCTGGAAATATATGTAGAAATATTCCAAAGTCTTACCAGGAAAAATTGGGTATCTAAAAAATTATTTATGATTTTGTGTAAGGTGAAAACTTTTGATAAATGCAAAAAAAAATTCAAATGAATGATTCTGAAAAGAGCATGATAGATTTATTTTTAAAATGGTTTGATTTTAAAAAGTGAAAAGGGGGATTTTTTTCAAAAAATGGTTCAACCTGGAAAAGGTTGCTTTTGGAAAACAATGTTGTGATAGTTGATGTGATAGGATTTGAAATTAAAATCCAATTAGTTTCTAGGGAGTGAGACTTATCGGGTTGTTTTTTTAGAAAATAGAACCTAGTAGGTGTCGTAGATTCCAACTAGAAGAAGCTTCGGAGAATGCGGTTACACATGGACCGCAGAGAATGTGGTTTCACCTAGACCACAAGTGAACCAAGAGCTAGTTCAAAGTATCATCCAAGCATTTCAAGATGTGGATACAGGAAACTATAGGGATGAGCCAAGACATGTGTATTATTCCATCTAGTTTATGAAGAAGAATCCACCCATCTTCTGAGGTGATTTTGAACCAGAAAAGGAAGAGGTGTGGATGAAAAGGATTAATCGTATCTTCGATTTCATCATCGCACCATTAGAGATAAAATTCAAGATGGTGACTTATATTCTCAAGTATCTTGCATTCTAGTTTTGGGAACTAATGTTGCATGCTAAAGGGGATCAAGGCCTTAATTTAGAGGATTTTAAATAATTGATTAACAAACAATTATATCCTCACACGTTTAGGATCCAGAGGAGGACATAATTATTTACACTAAAGTAGGAAATCTCTTTATCACCGAGTATGCAGCAAAATTTATTCATTTAGTACACTTTGCACCTAAAGTTGCAAGGAGTGCATCCTTGAAGGCACACATCTTTAAATCAAGGAGAAAGAATGAAATTCAATCAAAGATTGTGGTGCTCTATATTATGGATATGCAGAGATGGTGAACAAAGAAACAGTAGTTGAACAAGACATATCAGGAAATATGGAATGATGTAGTATGATGACACCTATGGGAAATTGTGGGATCTTGAGTGCTGGGAGAAAGAGGAAGAGGGACACCAATTTCCAAGGTGGGAGCAGAACTCATAATTAAACAACTATATCAGTAAATATTCCTTTACAACCAAAGATCCAAGAGGGATGCTACAAATGTGGTTCCATTGACCACATGAAGCCAGAAGGTAAAACACCACAAAGAGCATGCCATAACTGCAACAAGATGGTACATCTAAACCGCTTTTGTCATAGTGATATAATGTCAGGTGCTTGAGACACTTCTCAGTTGTCACAAGCATCGTAAACTTTGACATGAAAAGGTTAGCAGAATCATACTCGTCAACAGTGCAAAGATATCCATGTTGATTCTTGGAATACCATGACACATCAGCTAGGGTAATCATATAAGGGAATAAAGAGTAGAGTGCCGCAATGAAGAAATTGTATAGAGGTGGTCTGATGATTTTCGATGATCAGGATAAACCATTTATGGAGAGAGGTATGATTATTTTTAATTCTACCATTAAGAAAGGGAGATTTGATACTGGTTCATCACATTCCTTCATTTGTTCTCGTTATGTTGACTTTCTATGCTTAAAACATGAGATGATTCCTTCTGTGATGAAAATCCAAACTCCACTTGGTAAAGGAGAATGTTGAGCCTACATGTGTAGAGCTTTTTCTCAACTCTTGATAGAGATGAGATGAAGTTGAACTTATTAGTGTTGGATACAGATTTTTATGATGTAATCATGGGTATGGATTGGAGTACAATGTTCAAGTCTCACATTGAATGTTATAGGATAGTTATTTTCAGGATTAAGGATGGCGTTGAGCATCTCTTCAGAGGAGAGAAGGTTGTAAAGAAAGGTGAAACATGCTTGTTGGAACCAACAGTGGGAACAATCTCTTATTATATGGAACCACTATCTATCGCATCGATTGATGAGATCGAGGAAGATAGTTTTACAGCAGTTGTGGATCAATTTCTAGATGTCTTTCCTAGTAACTTCTTAGGGTTACTACCACTAAGGGAAGTAGATTTTATGATTTATCTATTTCCGGGGACTAGTCATATTTCCATTCTATATAATAGTATGGAGCCAATGGATTTATGGGAACTAAAAGTGTACCTAGATGAGATGGAAACAAATTTTTCATTCATCCATGTATGTCTCTGTGGGAATCAATGATATTTTTCATAAAGAAAGAAGATGGAACTCTAAGGTTGTACATTGATTATCATAATCTTAACCAAGTTATGATAAATAATAGATATCAACTTCCACACATTGATGATATATTTGATCAGTTAAAGGGAGATTAGTGGTTCTCTAAAATTGACATTCAATTAGGATATTATCAATTACGATTTCATAAGGAAGATATTCTGAAGAAAACTTTTAGAATCAGATATGGAAATTATTAATATGTAGTAATTAATTTTGGTCTTATGAAAGAACCATCCATCTTTATGGAATTGATTAATTAGATATTTTAGGTAAATATAGATTATTTTATTATCATGTTTGTGGATGACATATTGTTGTATTCAGGTACAAGGGATGATCATAAGAAACAATTGGAAATAATGTTGGGAATCTTGAGATATCATAGTTTGTATGCCAAACTATCAATGTGTGATTTATGGATATAAGAGGAATGCTTACTTGGCCATGTGATTTTTGAAAAGGGTGTTTCAGTGGACCCTGAAAAGATAGAAGTTGTTATCTTGTGGCAACCACTAAAGAATGTCTTTGGGATATAAAGTTTTATTGGTATAGCCGGATATTATTAATGTCTTTTTCATGAATTTTCATAGATAGCTTCACCAATGAAAGCATTGATAGAGAGGAATGCTTCATTCCAATGAACTGAGGAATGCTATAAGTATTAAAAATAGTTGAAAGTTTGTATCACATCAATACCCATCTTGATGTTTCCAGAATCAGTACAAGGGTAAGTGGTTTACTATGATGCTTTGGGATCGGGGTTAGCCTTTGTTCTTATGCAATGATACCATGTGTTTTCATATGTTTCAAGTTAGATGAGAGTGCATGAGAAGAACTACTCAACACATGACTTGAAGTTTGCATTAGTTGTCCATGCTTTGAATATTTGACATCACTATCTATTTAGTGAGAATTGTTTTGGGTTCACAGATCAAAAAATCTTGAAACATATTTTCTCACAATGATATTTGAATCTGAGGCTACTGAGATGGATGTAGTATCCCTAGATGTTTGACATTAACTTAATGTATAAACCAGGAAATAGTAATTCAGTGGTTGATGCATTAAGAAGAAATTCATATGCTCAGTCGAAAAAAGAATATTTAGATGAGTGGCATTTGATGTTGGTCCTACCTATAACACCCCCCGCTTCCACAGTACGCTTCTCTTTGAATAATACAATATCTTGTCTTGTACGCAACTTCGAGTTCTAGCACACCACGACCAATAAAAACAGCTGTTTAAAAAGAAGTAATGAATAGTAATACCCACTTTTTGATATTTTATAAATTTTATTTTTCAAAATTGACTTCATTTTTGTATTTTAAATATCAAAATTATCTAAGGGTGAATTTTTGGATTTTTTCTGAAAACTTTTATTTTTTGACGCATGATGAAAATCACTACGTTATTGTTTAAAACCGACTTTTATTTAAATAGATATTTTTAAATTTAAATTTATTATAAAGTCAAAATAGATACATAACACCTATATTAATCCAATGTAATTCATTGGATTCATTTTATAATAATATTAGATATATAAAAGTTTATTGAACTTTTTAACGTATTTTACCCACCTTCTATGTACATTTGAAAATCTACATAAAACGTAATTTTACCTCTTATGTGAACTGAATTTAAAAAATTTGAGAGACACATTTGACATTAGTAATTAAAATGTGTTTCAATAGGATGAAAATAATATTTGGTGAATAGTAACTTTTGAATTTAATTTACCACGGTTAAAAGTAAATAGGGTAATTAAAGGTAAATATGATATTATAATTACCACAACACATGTCCTAATTATATTAGAGAAGTGTATTTTGAACAAAATCAACCTTTGGAATAAAATATGATCCTTTTTATACACTTTAATTAGATTAGGAAATTTATTGTATTTTATTTAAAAAATATTTAAATGTGTTAAATTCAAAAATTTAATAACTAAAACATTTTTAATATATGGTTACACATAAGATAAATTCGACTATAAATATTCATTATAAATATAAATATATTTCCTACATCATGTTATTTTATTTATAATTTGTAGACATTAAATAATTAAATTTATTTATGACACAATGATGATGCTGTAATTACCTTATTAATGAAAGATTGAAATAATTGATATTATAAATATTAAAATAAATTTAAATTGAAAATTTGTATGCCATTAAAGAATTTTATAGGTGAATATGACATTTTATGTTTAATTAAATTTATTTTTTTCAAATTAATAAAGTTTTCATGAATTTACCAAAACAAATACTAAATAATGTCAAAATTGACATAAATGTGTTTTAAAAAAAATACTATTTTATTAAATGATATAATTATCCTAAAAATATAGGGTTCTTCCAAAAGACTCAGATACGGTTATATATTTCATTAATTAACCTCTTTATGTTCTCTTGAAATTTTATAGTAAGCTTATTAACCATGTAATATAAAAACAAGAAGACATGGTAAATGTTAAACTATTTAACTAAGAGTTAAATCTAAAAGATAAGGTTAATATAGAGACCTAAAATTGTCTAAAACCTGTTGGTTGAGAGGATATCAACCCATAACCTCCTTATCATCAAACTAAATCCATTTTGAACTATTATAAACTAAAAATAATTTTATAAAAAATTAATATTTCAGGCTCTTCCAAAAGTTTCCACTACTGGAAAAATACCCTATACCAACAGTTTTGAACCATTGGTATAAGCCCTCAAACTGTTGGTATAGGCTATACCAACAGTTTGGAAAAACCGTTGGTATAGGGTCTCTATAATGGACCTATACGAACGGTTTGGCCAAAACCGTTGGTATATGTCCTATAGGTCCCCCCCTATACCAACGGTTTGTCCAAAACCGTTGGTATAGGTCCATATAAGTGACCTATACCAACGGTTTTGGCCAAACCGTTGGTATAGTTCCAAATTAATGAACTATACCAACGGTTTGGCCAAAACCCTTGGTAAAAGTCATATTTCCAGTAGTGTCCCCTCACCTCTCTTATAAAAGGGTAATTTCCCTTCTCTCAAATTCACACCTCAAAATCCATTTTTCTCAGCCAAACCTTGCTCAAATATCCTCTCAACTACCCTAAATTCATCCCAGAGGCCTTAATTTGATCATAAATGCAACCTAAGGATCTCTTTTGGGAAAATCAAATGGTTGCACCTGAAAAGAGGTAATTATTTCATCACCTCTTTCAAAGTTCTTTTCTTCTTCAATTTCCTATTTCTTTGTCACTTCCATTAAAAATAATAACTCTAGTACCTTATAATTAATTTTATTTTATTAAATATATGGTACAACCATACTAATTATTCTATCCATTCTATGAATGACAAAGTCACTATGCATGCGTGCGTACGGTTTACCATCTCCACGTCGTGGTGTAGTTTGTTATTCAACACTTCATTATTTATATGAGTAAAAAATGAGTATAATTGATGTAAATAATAAATATAACATATTAATTATTATTTATATATAATATTCCATCTAATTATATATGATTTCACCTTCAATAGAATGATATTATCGCTCCTGTGTACGTACGACTTACCGTCTCCACGACGCGATGAGATTTCATTCCCCATAGTAACCATTCAAGAATAATTTTCATTTTATGATTAAAAATAATTTTTGAGAACATAATAATATTTTTTTGATGAATATAATACATCCTATCCATAACAAACATGACTTGCGTAACAAAACATGTAATGGAAAACGAATCAGTTAACACCCGAAACAATGATACTACTAAAATATTATTAAAAAAATAATATTAGAGGATCATATATGATATCATTTTTATGTATGTGTTTCTTGTATAATTTAATAACAATTATTTAACCATTATAAAGAAGGATAACCTACCCTCGACTAAGAAAAAGTACAATGTGAGAGTTAATTTCACAATCTCTTTATTATCTGAGGTTGTTTATACGTAAGTGTCTACTAGGACTTCTTTATCATCCACATCTGTGTTTCTTAAAATGTATTTCGAAACATTTTTACTATTTCCTAGACTATGTGTTAAATTCATTTATACCCATGTTTGACTTTTATAAAATGATTTGAAAGTAAACTTTTCGTCATTTTCCAAACAAGGTACTTTATGACCTTTTCGAAAATTTAAGGAAAGAATGTTTTTTAACTTATACAGCCGGTGCAGCTATTTTCCATCATTATAACACCTTTGAAGCTTCCATTACAATATTTTAAGAACATTTTCAAAATAAAGGTTTTCTTTTATAATTACATGAAATTTAAATGATTTCAAAATAGAAATAGATTTTTCTCTCAAATAGTTTAGATTTCATCTATGTCAACATCCTTTGTTGGATTTTACGCTTGTTTGAAGTTGATTTATTATGAAACAATCTTCCATATTGTATTGAAGGTTTTGTGATATGTTTGAATGTGGGTGTGCTATTTTTATAACATTCATGGTTTATGATAAAACTATTAACATTTCTTATGCTAGTTTCAATACGAATGTCTATATTATGTTTCAACCTTTCTATATGAAGAATGTATTGGATATAGTAAGTGACGAGCGAGGCCTACTATAGCCCCTTGATGCATCGGTAAGTCTCATGAGATAAATTAGTGTCTTGGAACAAGGCCTTGACAAAATTTTTATTTGTAGTCTTGTCACGACGCCTTGACTATGTGGTTATGATTTCTAGGAATATGCATTCCATAATTATGAAATTAGCTATTGATATTACATGTGATTATTCAACTAGTAAAATATCCATGTGAGTAAGTAAATAGAATTATTTGATTTATCTTTTCTATATTATGATAAAGATTAATATTAAAAGGATTTTTTAGTCTTATACATTTCCTTCAATGTTTATGCTTATTTATGAAATTTTTCTCTATATTGTTAACCTTACTGAGCATCTGAGCTCACCCTTTTCTTATGTTTTATTTTTCCCAGGATGTGAAGAAGTATATTATGATTGACCTATAGGGATAGACTAAGGGATATGAGTGTGTTCTATGAAGACACAATTTTTTATTTTCATTTTATAATGTAATGTAAAATTTATGTATGTATCTAGTATTTCCAAGGATACTAAACTGATCAGTCTTTTGTACTTTATATCTTGTGATCATGAAAATGTTATGTAATAATTCACCAAATCTTTGTAACTAGGGTTGGGGAATTATAGTTGGTATTAGAGGAAGTTTAGTAAAAACCTTGGAAACTATATTTTGATAAACTCTGATTAGATAACATTTCTCTAAGATAGACTTTGAGGATTATTATAGAAGAACATCCAAAATTTTTGGTAATGTAGATATTATGTGGGTTTTCCAAGAAAAACATCCCTATTTGGATACCACAAGTGTATGTGGTTCTGGCATAGGTGTACCTAGGATTGAAAAATCTGACAAGGAGTTTTAGGCTTGACCCAAGATATCTTAGTATACAATAATGGGCCTTACTACACACCTGACTTGACACTCCTGGGGGATATGCTTAGGATAAATCACATTTTCATTACAAAACATTATAAAGGATTTATGATTAAATACATCACCAATGAAAAAGTTTTTATGATTATGGATTATATGCATAAATAGATCAATTTATGTTAAGTATTTTACAAATTTGTAATTCTTTATTGTGATTCATAAACTAATCTAGTGTATGCCATTATTTAGAAATGGTGCCTAGTGGAAGGAATGAAAACCATATCTACCCATTTAATCCATGTAGGGATTACCCACATACTGAAGATAATTATAGTGAAGCTAGTGATGAAACTGGTGCTGAACTACTTATAACCATAATGGGACAACCCACTCAGGTAATAAATAATAACCTTAACCGTATAGAGCACCCTGATCCACAGTGCGAAGGATCAATACTAGATCGCTTCTTGAGGAAACAACCACTAACATTCAATGGGACTACAAATAAATTTGTAGCTGGTCAATGGATAAGTTCCATAGATAAAATCTTTCATGCTTTGGGGAGTAACAATACGGAAATATATTTTGTGGCATTTTATAACCTTACAAGAGATGCAACTCATTGGTAGTCATTATGTCAAAACACAAAGGAGGATGAAGAAGTATCAAATATGGAATGGAGGGACTTTAAAGAGATTTTCATATAAAAGTATTTTCCTTGTGAACATCGAGCGGATATAGAAAGGAAATTCCTGAGTCTGAGGAAAAAGGAGGATAAGAATGTTGCAAAGTATGAGGATAACTTTACAAGGTTAGTAAGGCATGATTTAGATTATATACGTAACCCGAGAAATAAGATTGATCGATTCTTGGATGGGTTAAAACCATTTCTTATTCGAGCATTAGTCTCACAATAATTCTCATCATACTAAGATATAGTATCATGTGATATCAAGACTTAAAAGAGATTCTCTAAGTTTTATGACTTTAAAGAGAAGTAAGAGAAGAAGAGATCTGCTGAAAACTCTGAAAAACGAAATAAGGGGAATAAGGGAAAAGTTGAGTTTCCACCCTACAGTAAATGTGGGAAGAAACACCCCGGTACATCCTTGAAGGGGATGAGAGTTTGTTACAAGTGGGAATAAAAGTTCCACCATGCTTTTGATTGCAAGGGAAAGAAAGATTCTTTTATTATTGAATGCTAAAATTGTAGAGAAATGGTGCATTATGGATATGAATGTCCTAAGCATCAGGGATGCTTAAATCAAAAAAGGCCAAGGGAGAAAGTCCAATCTTAATCAATCACTACTATTGATTTTGAAGTTCCTAATGACATGGTGGATGGTACTTTAATCATTTCCTCAAAATTAGGAAATTATTTATTTGATTATGGGTCATCTCATTCTTTCATATCTTCCCAATTTTCCAAGAAAATTATATATTTCAAATTTGACTTATTAAAGGAGTTATTATTCAAAACTATTAAGGAAAATGTCATTGCAATGAATTTTTGTCAATTAGTTACCATTATGGCATATAAACATGCTTTATATACTAATCTTATTTTCATAACCATGATTGAATTTGAACAATCCACGGTATGGATTGGCTTTCAGACCATGATGCGAAAATTTATTGTAAGAAGAAGGAGGTCACATTTTTTGATGACGATGATAAGTAATACTTTATCTTTAGAGCAGAAACGTCGCCATCTGATTCTCATCTAGATCCACCCCCAGTAACTCTACTAAATTCAATTATTGGGGAAGAAGGGATTGAAATAACTCTGGGTGAGGAAAGGAATGTTCAAATATCGGATGTACCTATTGTTCAAGAATATGTTGATGTATTTCTAGAGGATTTAACTGAACATCCTCCAGAATGGGAAATTGAATTTTTCATTGACCAAATTTCTTGTTCAAGTCCCATATCGAAGACCCCATATAGAATGGACACTGTGGAATTAGTGTAACTAAAGAAAAAACTAGAGGAATTGAGTACTAAAGGATTTATTTTCCCTAGTGTTTCTCTATGGGGATCCCCTGTACTTTTTGTGAAGAAGAAAGATAGATCTATGAGTTTTTGCATTGACTACAAGGAGATCAATGTTATAACAATAAAGAACAAGTATCTCCTACCTTGCATTGATGATTTATTGATCAACTTCATGGAGTTCAATATTTTTCAAGGATTGAATTTTGATCTGGATACCATCAGTTGTGTGTGAAAAAGAAATACATTCCAAAGAAAACATTTCAAACTAGGTACAGGAATTATGAGTTTACAGTAATGCTTTTCTGGACTGACTAATGCACCCTCTTTTTTCATGGAACTAATGAATAGATATTTTAAGGAATATCTTGAGAAATATTTAGTGGTATTTATTGATGATATCTTGGTATACTCTAAAAGCTATGAAGATCATGAAAACCACTTACATACTATTCTAAAGACTCTTAGAAAAAATGAATTATATGGGATGTTTAGAGAGTGTAAATTTTGGCTTTAAGAAATTTATTTTCTTAGTCATATTGTCTCTAAGGATGGAATCTCTATTGATACTTCTAAGAGAAGGTAAATACATTAATGGCCATCACCGTTGAGTATAACTAAGGTACACAGTTTTATTGGTTTAGAAGGTTACTATTGGTGTATCGTCCAGAATTATTTCTAATTAGCTAACCCATTAACCACGCTCACACGTAAATGGGTTAAATTTATTTGGACAAAAGAGTGTGAAGATTGTTTTGAAGAATTGAAAATAAAATTAGTCAATGATCGTATCTTGACTCTATCACCAGGGAATGATGGATTTGTTATTTATAGTGATTCTTCAAAGAAACAACTCGGTTGGGTCCTTATGCATAATGATAGAGTTATTCCCTTGCATCACGATAGATAAAAATTTATGAACAAACATATCATACTCATGATCTTGAGTTAGAAGCTGTAATATTTTCTCTGAATATATGGAGACAATATCTCTATGGTGAAAAATGTGAGATATATACTGATCACAAGAGTTTAAATAATATTTTCTCACAGAAAGAACTCAACATGAGGAAAAGGTGATGTCTTGAACTACTCAATGATTATTATTGCACAATACACTATCACCTGGGGAAGGAAAATAAGGTGGTTAATGCTTTGAGAAGAAATTATCATGTAGTTATGAACAAGATGAGAGTTGAAAGTGATCCAATGTTCATGGATCTAGTAAATATGGATATGGGAATAATCATAGATGGTGAAACACCAATAATTTTTCAAATGGTTGCCAAACCATATTTACTAGAAAGGATAAAACGTTTTGAGACTGATGAGGAGGAGTTTCTAAATAAAATTAATGTTGTGAATGATGTGTGATTGATTGAATTCATATATGAAGATGGAATTCTGAAATTTTGGAGGAGGCTTTGTGTTCCCAACTTACCCAATCTAAAAAGGGTATTTATGGATGATTCTCATAGCTCCAATTTCTCTATACACCCTAGTAGCACTATAATGTATAGATATTTTAAGGAACATTTTTTGTGGGACAAAATGAAGAGGGAAATTGTTGATTATGTGTCAAGATGTATGGTTTGTTAACAGGTGAAGGATAGAAAACAACATCCAGAAGGAGTCATGCAACCTATTCCCATACCTTAGTGGAAATGGAATGATATTACGATGGACTATGTCATGGGGATACCATAGACTCCTAGGAGGAATGATGCATTATGGGTCATTGTTGATCATCTTACCAATTCAGCACATTCTATTGCTATAAGAGAAGATTTACCACATTAATGTTTAGCAATACTATATATTAATGAAGTTGTAAGACTTCATGGTGTTCCCCTGTCAATTATCTCTAATCATGATCTACGTTTTACATAAAGATTTTAGAAAAGTCTTCAGAAATCCCTAGATAATGAACTTCTTTTGAGTACTTCCTACCTCCCTCAAACTGATGGACAATCATAACAGACTATTCAATCCTTATAAGACATGTTGAGATCTTTCTCACTTGACTTTCAAGGTATGTCGAATCAATATTTACCCATGGTAGAATTTTTCTATAACAATAGCTTCCATTTAACTATTCATATGGAACCATATGAAACGTTATATGGAAAGATATTTCAAACACCAACTTTTTGGGATGATTTTGGTGAAAGAAAACTCGTAGGACCAAAACTTGTTGATGAAATAATGGAAAAGGCGAAGATTATCCAAACCCACATCAAAGCATCTCTAAGTAGGCAAAAGAGCTATGTCGATAACCAAATAAAGTATTTGTAATTCTAAGTAGGATATCGTGTTTTATTGATGGTATCTCCATGTAAGTGTGTTATATGATTCGGTAAGAAAGGTAAATTAAGTCTCAGGTACATCGTACCTGTCAATATTCTGGAATGAAAATGAAGATGTAGCCTATCGTTTGGCAATATACCCAAGTCTCCCCAAAATTCATGATGTGTTCCATGTATCACTCTTGGGAAAATACATGCCTAACCAAACCCTTGTACTCACCTATGAAGAAGTAGAACCAGAACCTGATCTATCTTATTATGAAGAGCCTATCAGGATTATTGATACCAGAGAACAAGTTTTGAGAAACCATAAAATGGAAGAGGCAACGTGGGAACCTAAGGAACTTATGATAAAGAAGCAAATTGAATCTTTTTATGCAGTAATATTATAGAAATTTCAAGGAAGAAATTATTTGAAGGAGGGAAGAATGTAACACCCCAAGCTTCCACGGTATGCTTCTCTTTGAATAATACAATAGCTTGCGTTGTACACAACTTCGAGTTCTAGCACACCACGACCAATCAAACTAGCCATTTAAAAAAGTAGTTATGAATGGTAATTCCCACTATTTATAATTTATAATTTTATTTTTCAAAATGGAATTCATTTTTGGATTTAGAATATAAAAATTATCTTAGGGTGAATTTTTGCTATTTTTTCTGAAAACATTCAATTTTTGATGAATAGTGAAAAACAATGCATTACTTTTTTAAAACCGAATTTTTATTTAAATAATTATTTTTAAATTTAAATTTATTTTAATGTCAGAATAGATACACAATACCTAAATTAATCCAATTTAATTCATTGGAGTCATTTTATAATAAGATTAGATATATAAATTTTATTGAACTTTTTAACGTCTTTTACCCACCTTCTAGGAACATTTGAAAATCTACATAAAACATAATATTACCACTTCTTTGAATTGAATTTAAAAAATCTGAGAGACATGGTTGACATAATTGTGTAAAATTTGGTTCAATATGATGAAAATAATTTTTGGGGAATAGTAACTTTTGAATTTTATTTACCACGGTTAAAAATAAATAGGGTAATTAAAGGTAAAAATGAAATTATAATTACCCCAACACATGTATAAATTATATTGTATAAGTGTATTTAGAACAAAACAAATCATAGTAATAAAATATGAAGCTTTTTATCCACTTGGATTAGATTAGGACATTTATTGTATTTTATTTAAAGAATAGTTAAAAGTGATAAATTCAAATTTTAATAACTAAAATAGGTTTTATATAATGTTACACATATGATAAATTAGACTATAAATATTCATTAGAAATATAAAAATATTTCCTAAATCATGTTATTTTATTTATAATTTTTATAAATTAAATAATTAAAGTTATTTATGACACGATGATGATGCAGTAATTTCCTTATTAATGAAATATTAAAATAATGGATATTATAAATATTAAAATAAATTTAAATTGAATCTTTTTATGCCATACATTAATTTTATTGGTTAATATGACATTTTAAGGTTATTAAATATATATTTTTTGAACTAATCATGTTTTTATGACTTTAACAAAAAAACTAAATAGTGTCAAAATTGACATAAATGAGTTTTTAAAACAAATAATATTTTATTAAATGATATAATATTCCTAAAAGTATAATTACGAGAAAAATAACTTATATAAGGTTATATATGTCATTAATGAACCACTTTATGTTCTATTGGAATTTTATAGTAAGTTCATTAACCATGTAATATAAAAACAAGAAGACATGGTAAATGTTAAACTATATAACTATTAGTGAAATCTAAAAGATAAGGTTAATATGGTGACCTAAACTTATCTAAAACTTATGGGTTTAGATGATTTAGAACCATCCCCTCCATATACTCGAAATAAAATCATTTGGAGCTATTATAAACAAAAAAATATTTTACAATAAATTAATATTTCAAGCTCTTCCTAAAGTGCCCCTCACCTCTCTTGTAAAAGGGTACTCCCCCTTCTCTAAAATTCACAACTCTAAAGCCTTTTTTCTTAGAAAATCCTTGATAAAATAACCTCCCAACTATCCTAAATTTATCCTAGAGGTCTTACTTTGATCCGAAAGCCAACCTAAGGAGAAATGTTTTTCAAATCAAAAGGAAGCACTTGAAGAAGAGGTAATTATTTCATCACCTCTTTCAAAGTTATTTTCTTCTTCCACTTCCTCTTTATTTGTTGTTTACATACCAAAATAATAACCCTAGTACCTTCTAATTACTGTGATTTTATTATAAATATGGTAAACCCAAATTTATTATTATATTCATCCTATGAATGAAAAATTCACCATGTGTGCGTGCGTACAGCTTAGTGTCTCCATGTCGTGGTGTAGTTTGTTATTAAACACCTATTTGTTTGTATGGGTATAATAATGAATATAATTTATTTAAATAATAAATATAACATGTTCATAATTCTGTATATATAATATAACATCCTATTATATACGATTTCATTATTAATAGAATGATATTATCAATCATGCATACGTACGACTTACCGTCTCCAAAACGCGATGAAATTTCATTCCCCATAGTAACCATTCAAGAATAATTTTCATTATATGATTATAAATAATGTTTAAGAACTTAATATAATTATGTATATGAATAAAATACATCCTATAAATAACAAATATTACTTACGTAACAAAATTTATAATGAAAAACGAATCGGTTAACACCCAAAACAATGATACTACTGAAATATTATTAAAAAATAAATATTAGAGGATCATATATGATATCATATTTTTGTATGTGGTTCATGTATAATTTTATAACAATGATTTAAACATTATAAAGGAGTTAAACGTACCCTCAACTAATGATAAGTACACAGTAAGGGTTGATTTCACAGTCTCTTTATTATCTGAGGTTGTTTATATGTAAGTGTCTACTGGGACTTATTTATCATCCACATCTGTGTTTCTAAAAATGTATTTCAAAACATTTTTTCTATTTCCTAGGATATTAGTTAAATTAATTTATACCCTTTTTTGACTTTTATAAAATTCATTGAATTGAATCTTTCCGTCGTTTTCCAAACAAGGTACTTTGTAACCGTTTTGAAAAATTAAGGAATGTATGTTTTTTTTACTTATACGGTGGGTACAGATATTTTCTGCCATTATGAAACCATTGAATCTTACCTTACAAGATTGTAAGAATATTTAAAAAATAAATGTTTTTTTTATAATTACATGAATTTTAAATTATTTCAAAATAGAAAGAGTTATTTTTCTCAAATAGTTTTGATTTCTTCTATATCAACATCCTTTGTTGGATTTTATGCTTCTTTGAAGTTGATTTATTATGATAAAATCTTCCATATTTTATTGAAGGTTTTGTGATATGTTTGACTGTGGATGTGCTATTTTTATACCATTCATGGTTTATGGTTAAAATTATTAACATTTCATATGCGAGTTTTAATATGAATGTTTATGTTATGTTTTAAAATTTTCATATGAGAAATGCATTGGACGTAGTAAGTGATGGGCAGGGCCCGTTATAGCCCCTCGATGCATCGGTAGGTCTCATGAGACAAATTAATGTCTTGGCATAAGGCCTTAACAAAATTTTTATTTTTATTCTTGGAACTAGTCCATGACTATGTTGTTATAATGTCTGGCATTATGTATTCCATCATTATGAAATTAGCTATTGATATTACGTGTGATTATTAGACTTTTAGAATATTCATTTGAATAAGTAAATGGAATTATTTGATTTATCTTTTCCATATTATGCTAAAGTTTAATTTTAAAAGGATTTTGTTTTAGCCTTATACATTTCCTTCAATGTTTATGATTATTTATGAAAGGTTGTGCTATATTGTTATCTTTACTGAGCATCTGAGATCGCCCATTTTTTTATGTTTTATGTTTCCCAGGATGTGAAGAAGTATATTGTGACTAGCTTGTAGGTATAGGCTAAGGTATATGAGTGTGTTCTATGAAGACAAAATTTTTCTTTTTCATTTTATAATTTAATTTGAAACTTATGTGTGTATCTAGTACTTCAAAGGATACTAAACTGATCAGTATTTCAGACTTGATCACTTATGACCATGCCAATGTTTTGTAATACTATCCCGAATCTGGGTAACTAGGGTCGGGGCAATACAATAGCTGACATGCATGTGGAATGTGAAGACTGAGGTGATATTCTAGTTTTCTTTTCTATTTCCATGGTTAGTGACTTGGTAATGATGGTTAAATATGCACAAACATCTGAAACAGAATGCTTAGAGACGTGTTCAAAACTCAATGATGGGGAGATAATTATGGGATGGAAACTTGATGGTAGTTCAGTGTTGTGGTTCAAAGATTGGGTGGTTGTACATATATCTTTTCTGGAAAAACTTCTTCATTCTTTCCACCATTCAATATGGATGTACATCCAGGAATATAGAAAATGTTTAAGGGGTTAAAGGTGCAGTTTTGGTGGATCGACATGAAATGTGAAGTGGTTGAGTTTGTTTCAAGGTGCTTAACATATCAGCAAGTTAGGGCAGAGTATCAGTGACAATTGGGTATTTTTTAGTCCTTACAGATTCTAGTTTGGAAATGGGAGTAGATAACAACATATTTTTTATAGGTCTCCCATGAACGGTTTGCAAACACGATTCCATATTTGTGATAGTGGATCGACTCACAAATTCGACCCATTTCATTCATATTCATGATACTCATACGGTGAAGGATCTATCCAAAATCTATATCCAAGAAGTGGTAAAAAGACATGACATACCAATTTAGATCACGTGAGATAGAGATCCGAGGTTCATATATCATTTCAAAAAATCCTTATAAAAACCCCTAATGAATCATTTGACTATGAGTAAGTCATATCATCCTTAGATATATGGACAATCCAAATGAAT
The DNA here is from genome assembly GCA_963277665.1 of Viscum album. Classification (NCBI taxonomy): domain Eukaryota; kingdom Viridiplantae; phylum Streptophyta; class Magnoliopsida; order Santalales; family Viscaceae; genus Viscum; species Viscum album. Next base: position 70,390,670 of record OY728154.1, read on the forward strand.
TATACAGACATTGGAAGACATGTTGCAGGATTTTGTAATGTATTTTGGTTGCTCATGGAAAGAGAACATACCCTTAGTAGAGTTCTTTTATAACAACTAATATGTGGTATCGATACATATGGATCCATTTGAAGAATTATATGGGCATCCTTTTCGTTCTCCACTGTGTTGGGTGGAAATAAGGGAGACTTCACGAGTTGGGACTAGTCTTTTCCATGAAAAAACAAAGACAATATGGTTTATTAGAAAGAAGATGGGGACAACTCAATGATGTCATAGGTCTTATTTGAATCATAGATGAATAATGTTATCATTTTCCATGGGTGATCATGTGTTTTAAGGATCTCTCCAAGCCTTGGACATCATCGTTTTGGGAAGCATGGAAAGTTATATCCTTGATACATTGGAACTTTCAAGATAATTTAAGGGGTTGGAGAGGTGGAATATTAGTTATCATTTCACTATGGTTTAGTTCGGTCTATAATGTGTTCCACGTATCTAAGTTAGAGAAGTATCAGCCTGATCATGGCCATGTGATCAGATGGGATCATGCTGGCCTAGAGCTGGATTCTTCTATTGTTAAATATTCTTTTGTGGATTTTGTATAGGAAAGACAATGTCTTGTGTGGAAATAGAACCGATCTAGTGTGGGTTTTATGGAAACATTTTTATATTCAGTAATAGACTAGGGAATGTGAGAAGGAAATGAAAAAGCTATGGCCAGAACTGTAACACCCCAAGCTTCTACGGTACGCTTCTCTTTGAATAATGCGATAGCGTGTGTTGTACGCAACACCGAGTTCTAACAACCAATCAAACTAGCCGTTATGAATAGTAATACCTACTTTTTAAAATTATATATATTTTATATTTCAAAATAGACTTCATTTTTAGATTCAGAATATCTAATTTAGCCTAAGGTGAAATTTTGGTACTTTTCGGATAACTTTCATATTTTGATGAATAGTGAAAATTACTAAACTTTAATTAAAAACAACTTTTTAATCAAAATAATTAATAGTGATAAATTATGAATTTTAGTAGTTTTAAAGTATATTTAGAATATATTTTTACCATTTAATATAATGTTGGTCATTGGACATAATTTTACAATTAAACCGAACAAAAACAAGTGTCAATCTTTTGATAGTTATTATCTCTTAAAAACACGCTTTTTGTTTTGACAGCGGGAATTAATTTTAAATTAATTTCTGCAACTTCTGTGTTTTGAATTTAGGAAAATGGATTCCATATTTGGAATCAAGATTTTCAAATTGTGTAAATAGGTAACTTTTATTTTTAGACATTTTGAATAATTATTGCGGTAAATATTTTATTTACCATGGTTAAGGGTAAATCCGGTAAATAAGGGTTAAAAAAATAATATTATAATAATTCTAAATTACCCTAAAACGTGTCTTAACCCTATTGGTTGATACATGGTCGACCATGGGCATCTTGGGGTCGAATTTGGGACCCCATGGATCCACTTGTAAGTGATAATGACACTTTAGTTTAATTAAGTTAAAATGAATACAAAAATGACACAAGCATATATCTTTTAGAAAAACAATTGTTACATAGGGTTATATATGTTGGATTTTAGATTATAAATATTAATTAGAAATATAAAAAGATTTCCTACATAATGATGTTATATTTATAATTTTTAGACATTAAATAATTTATTTTATTTATGACACAATGATGATGCAGTAATTACTATAATAGTGAAAAATTAAAATAATTTATATTATAAATACCCAAATAAATATAATATGAAACTTTTAATGAATTAAAATAATTTTCTAGGATAATATGATATATTAGGAGTTATTTAATTGACTTTTTTCGAAGTAATCAATCTGTTATGAGTTTCACAAAAATCAACTATTGAATAGTGTCAAAATTGACATAAAAGAGTTCTTAAAACAAATATTATATTATTAATTGATATTAAATTCCTAAAAATCTAAGGTTCGTCCAAGAGACTTATATCATGATAGGTTCATCATTAATAGACCACTTGGGGGTCTCTTTGATGTATATAGTATGTTTATTAACCATATTATATAAAAATACAAAGAGACATTGTAAAAGTGAAACTAATTAACTTAGAGTTAATACTTAAAGATAAGGTTAATATAAGTACCCAAACCTGTCTAAATTATATTGGTTGAGTGTTTTTAGACCTATCCCCACCTTAAACTTTGAATTATCAACTTTGGAGCCATTAGAAACCGAATATGAATTTATTATAAATTAATATTTCTAGCTTTTCCAAAGGTTCCCCTCACCCCTCTTATAAAAGGGCACTCCTCCTTCTCATTTCTTCACACCTTCAAAGCCTTTTGGTTCGGAAAAACTCTGCCCAAATACTCTCCCAACATCCCTCACTAAAACCTAGAGGCCTTATTTGGATCAGAAAGCCAACCTAAGGAGCCCTTTTGATCAAAGCAAAAGGAAGAACCCGGAGAAGAGGTAATGATTTCACCACCCTTTTCTAAGTTCATTTCTTCTTCCACTTCTTCTTCCTTTATTTTTACCATTCTAAAATAATAAATCCAGTATCATATATATACTGTGATGTTATTATAAATATGGTACAACCATATTCAGTATTCTATCCACCCTTTGAATAACATGTCACCATACGTGCGTACGTACGGCTTACCGTCTCCACATCGTGGTGTAATTGTTATTCAATATAATATTATTTGGATGGGTATAATAATGATGTGTAACTCATGTAAATAATAAATATAACATGTTAATGATTCTTTCTATATGATATACCATCCATTTATATATTATTTTAATATCAATAGAATGATATTGTCGCTCGTGCGTACGTACGGACTACCGTCTCCACGAACGCGATGAGATTCATTCTCCATCGTATCTATTCAAGTATAATTATCATTTGATGATTTAAAAAATGATGTTTAAGGACTTGATATCATTCTGGATATGAATAATATAAAACCTATCCTTTACAAACATGTCTTACGTAACAAAACATATAAAAGAAAACAAGTAAGTTAACACCCGAAACAACGATAATACTAAGATATTATTATCAAATCAATATTAAAAGATCATATATGATATAATATTAATGTATATGATTATTGTATAATTTAATAACAATTATTTCACCATTATACAGGAGGTTAACCTACCCCAACCAAGGAAAAGTACAAGGTAAGGGTTATTTCACAATCTCTTCATTATCCGAGGTTGTTTATACGTAATAATCTACTGGGATTTCTTCATCATCCACATCCATGTTTCTTCGAAATGTATTTCAAAACATATTTATTATTTACAAGAATATGGGTTAAAGTCATGTATACCCTTGTTTGAATTTTTATAAGAGGTTTATAAAGGAATCTTTCCGTCGTTTTCAAAACAAGGTCATTTTTAACCTTTTCGACAGAATTAAGGTAAGAATGTTTTTTTAACTTATACGGCGGGTGCGGCTATTTTCCGCCGTTATAAAATCTTCAAAGCTTCCCTTACAAGATTATAAGAATATTTTCAAATAAAATGTTTTATTTTATATGGATCTTAAATGATTTCAAAATAAAAGGAGATATTTCTTTAAAAAGAATTTTGATTTCATCTATGTCAACATCCTTTGATGGATTTAAAATTATTTGAAGTCGATTTATTATGATACAAAACTTCTATATTGTATTGAAGGTTTTGTGATATGTTTAACTGTGGATGTTCTATTTTTATACCATTCATAGTTTATGGTGAAAGTACTGACATTTCATATGCTAGTTTTAATACGAATGTTTATGTTATGTTTAAACCTTTTCATATGGGAATGCATTGGACTTAATATGTGACGGGTGGAGCCCGCTATAGCTCCTCGATGCATCGGTAGGTCTCATGAGACAAACTAGTGTCTTGGCACAAGGCCTTGACAAAATTTTATTTGTAGTCTTGGCACGAGGCCTTGGCTATGTGGTTATGATAGTCTGGCATTATGCATTCCATCATTATGAAAGTGGTTATTGATTTTGCATGTGATTATTCGATTAGTAGAATAACCATGTGAATAATTAAATGGAATTATCTCATTTTATTTATGCCATACTATGTTAAAAGTTCAAGTTTAAAAGTCTTTTGTTTTAGTTATAAATTGCCTTAAATGTTTATTCTTATTTATGAAAGTTTCCACTATATTGTTATCCTTACTGGGCATTTGAGCTCACCCCTTTTCTATGTTTTATTTTTCCCAGGAAGTGAAGAAGTAAATTATGAATGACCTGCAGGGATATTATGTGGGGATATGAGTGTGGATTATGGAGACAATATGTTGTTGTAGTAGTTTTTCATTTTATGATGTAATGTAAGACTTATGAATATATCTAGTGTTTCCAAGACTACTAAACCAATCGGTCTTTCGAGATTTGATCTTTCTTGTGATCATACCAATGTTATGTAATAATGCACCGACTCTGGGTAACTGGGGTCGGGGAATTATAGTTGGTATCAGAGGAAGTTTAGTACAAACCTTGGAAGCTAGATTTAGATAAACTCTGATTAGAGCACGTAGACCTAAGATGAACTTTGAGGATTAGTATAGAAGAACTTCCTAGAATTTTGGTATTGTAGAGATTTTGTGAGTTTTCCGAGCAATACATCCCTGTCTGGATACGAGCAGGTAGAGGTGGCTCTGGCACAGATGTACCTAGGGGTAAAACCCGAAAACACCACTTTGAGCTAGACTCGAACGGGAACTGGTGCACGACAACGGGCCTTGCTGCACTCTTGGTTACGACACTCCCAAGGGATATGCTTAGGATAACTCTCATTTTTCTTTACAAATCATTTTGAAGGGATTATGAGTATATACTTCATCAAAGAAAACATTCTTATGATTATGGATTATATCCATAAATAGTTCAATTTATGTTAAGTGTTTTATAAGTATGGGATTATGTATTTTGATTCATAAACTGATCTAGTTTATGCCATTGTTTAGAAATGGTGCCTAGTGGAAGAAATGGAAACTGTATCAATGCACGCACTCCATGTAGGGATTTCCCTCCTGCTCAAGATAATTATAGTGGAGCTGGTGATGCAACTGGAGCCGATCAGCTAATCACCATACTGGGACAACTTACTCAGGTTATGAATAATAACCTTACCCATATGGAGCACCCTGATCCGCAGCATAGAGGATCAATGTTAGATCGATTCATGAGGCAACAACCACCAACGTTCAATGGGAGTACAAATCCCTTAGTAGCTGAGCAATGGATATTTTCCCTAGAGAAAATATTTCAGGCTTTGGGGAGCAGTGAAAGGGAAAAAGTTATCATGGCAGTTTACCGCCTCACTGGAGATGCTGATCAATGGTGGTCATTGATTCAAAATACGAAGGAAGATGATGAAGTATCAAATATGGAATGGAGGGAGTTCAAAAATATGTTTTTAGAAAAATACTTTCCTCGCGACCATCGAGAAGATATGGAAAGGCAATTTCTATGTCTGAGACAGAAGTAGGATGAGAATGTCACAAAGTATGAGGCTAACTTTACAAGGTTAGCAAGGTACGCTGGTGATTATATACATAACCAAAGAAGTAAGATTGGTCGTTTCTTTGATGGGTTAAAACCATTTCTCTGTCGAGCATTAGTCTCACAATCCTTTTCATCGTACGAAGACATTGTCTCATGTGCTATCAAGACCGAAAAGGAATTCTCTAAGTCTTATGACTTTAAAGCAAAGCAAGAGAAGAATAGGCCTGCTGATCAATCTGGGAATGGAAATAAGGGGAATAAAGGAAAGGTTGAATATCCATCCTGTGGTAAATGTGGGAAGAAACACCTCGGTGCTTGCTTGAAGGGAATGGGAGTCTGTTACAAGTGTGGTGAAAAAGGCCACCAAGCTCGTGATTGCAAAGGGAAGAAGGAAGCCACCAACATTCAGTGCTACAATTGCAAGGAGATGGGACATTATGCGATTGAATTTCCTAAGCGTTAGGAGAACTTACCTCAGAAAAGGCCAAGGGATCAAGGCCAAGCTTATGCTATCACTACTGCTGAGGTAGAAGCTCCGAAAGACGTGGTGGCAGGTAATTTAATGGTTTCCTCAAGTTTAGCAAATGCATTATTTGATTCTGGATCATCGCATTGTTTCATATCTTCCCAGTTTTCTAAGAAAATTAGATATTTCCAATTTGATTTAACAAGGGAGTTGTCAGTTAAAACTCCTAAGGGAAGTATCATTGCAACAATGTTTTGTGAATCAGTCCCCATTAGAGCACATAAATGTTCGTTATCTGCTGATCTCATCATCATACCTATGATTGAGTTTGACATAATCCTCGGTATGGACTGGCTTTCGGACTATGATGCGAAGATTTATTGTAATAAGAAAGAGGTCACGATTCTTGGTGATAATGATAAGGAACACCTTATCTTTAGAGCAGAATCGTCACCACCTAATTCTTATTTAGATCCACCCTCAATAGCTCAACTAAATTCAATTATTGGGGAGGAAGAGAATGAAATAACTGCGGGTGAGGAAAGGAATGTTCAAATAGAGGATGGACCTATTGTGAAAGAATTTATAGATGTATTTCTGGAAGATTTACCTGGACATCCTCCAGAACGAGAAGTTGAGTTTTCCATTGATTTAATTCCTGGATCAAGGACTATATCGAAGACCCCTTATAGAATGGCCACTGTAGAATTAGTTGAACTAAAGAAACAACTAGAGGAATTGAGTAATAAGGGATTTATTCGCCCTAGTGTTTCTCCATGGGGAGCCCCTGTTCTTTTTGTTAAAAAGAAAGATGGATCTATGAGGTTATGTATCGACTACAGGGAGATCAATTCTATAACGATAAAGAACAAGTATCCCCTACCTCGTATTGATGATTTATTTGACCAACTACATGGAGATCAATACTTTTCAAAGATTGACCTTCGATCTGGATACCATCAGTTGTGTGTAAATAAGGAAGACATTCCGAAGACAGCATTTTGAACCAGGTACGGGCATTACGAGTTTACTGTAGTGCCTTTTGGATTGACTAATGCACCCTCTGTATTCATGGATCTGATGAATAGAGTTTTCAAGGAGTATCTCGATGAATTTGTGGTGGTATTTATTGATGATATCTTGGTATACGCCAAAACCTACGAAGATCATGAAAATCACTTGCGCATTATCTTGAAGACTCTGAGGAGGCATGAATTATATGGGAAGTTTAGCAAGTGTGAATTCTGGCTTCAGGAGATTTCTTTTCTTGGACATATTGTCTCTAAAGATGGAATCTCTATTGATCCTTCTAAGACCAAGGCAATCCAAGAATGGCCAGCACCTACGAGTATAACTGAGGTACGCAGTTTTATTGGTTTGGCAGGTTATTATCGACGTTTCGTCCAGAATTTTGCCCGATTGGCTAACCCATTAACGAAGCTCACACGTAAAGGGGTTAAATTTGTTTGGACAAAAGAGTGTGAAGAATGTTTTGAATAACTGAAGAAAAGATTAGTCAATGCTCCTATATTGACTCTACCATCGGGGAATGATGGGTTCGTTATTTATAGTGATGCATCGAAGAAAGGACTTGGTTGTGTCCTTATGCAGAATGATAGAGTTATTACCTATGCATCACGACAGTTGAAAATTCATGAACAAAACTATCCTACTCATGATCTCGAGTTAGCAGCTGTGATCTTTGCTTTGAAGATATGGAGGCACTACCTCTATGGTGAAAAATGTGAGATTTATACTGATCACAAGAGTTTGAAGTATATTTTCTCACAAAAAGAACTCAACATGAGGCAAAGGAGATGGCTTGAATTACTCAAGGATTATGATTACACGATACACTACCACCCGGGGAAAGCAAACAAGGTGGCAGATGCTTTGAGTAGAAAAGACCATGGAGTTTTGAACAATATGAGAATTGAAAGGGATCCAATTTTCATGGATCTAGTGAAGATGGACATGGGAATAACCAGGGAAGGCGAAACATCATTTCTTTTTCAAATGGTTGCCAAACCATCTTTAATAGAAAGGATTAAGAGTACTCAGACCGATGATGAAGAATTTCAAAAGAAGATTAAATCTGTGAATGATGGGAGACTGAGAGACTTTGTGTATGAAGATGGAATTTTGAAATTTGGGAAGAGACTTTGTGTTCCCGATATACCTGATCTAAAAAGGGAATTGCTGGATGATGCTCATAGTTCCAATTTCTCTATACACCCTGGGAGCACCAAAATGTATAGAGATTTGAAGGAAGATTTTTGGTGGGACAACATGAAGAGGGAGATTGTTGATTTTGTGTCAAGATGTATGGTTTTTCAACAAGTGAAAGCTGGAAGGCAACAGCCTGGAGGAGTCATGCAACCTCTTCCCATACCGGAGTGTAAATGGGACAATATTACGATGGACTTTGTCATGGGGCTACCAAAGACTCCTAGAAGGAACGATGCAATATGGGTTATTATTGATCGTCTTACCAAGTCAGCACATTTTCTTTCTATAAGAGAAGATCTACCCCTGGAACGTCTAGCAAGACTATATATTAATGAAGTTGTGAGACTTCATGGAGTACCCCTATCGATTTTTTCTGATCGTGATCCCCGTTTTACTTCATGATTCTGGAAAAGTCTTCAGAAATCCCTGGATACTGAACATAATTTGAGCACTGCATACCACCCTCAGACAGACGGACCATCAGAACGTACTATTCAAACCTTAGAAGGCATGTTGAGATCTTGCTCACTTGACTTTCAGGGTATGTGGGATCAATATTTACCTCTGGTAGAATTTTCCTATAACAATAGCTTCCATTCGAGTATTCAGATGGAACCATATGAAGCGTTATATGGAAAGAGATGTCGTACACCAACCTGTTGGGATGACGTTGGTGAAAGAAAACTTGTAGGCCCAGAACTGGTGGAGGAAACGGTGGAAAAGGTGAAAGTAATCCAGAATCACATCAAAGCAGCTCAAAGTAGGCAGAAGAGCTATGCCAATAATCGAAGGAAGGATTTGAAATTTCAAGTCGGTGATCATGTTTTCCTGAAGGTATCTCCGTGGAAGGGAGTCATACGTTTTGGTAAGAAAGGTAAATTGAGTCCCAGGTACATCGGACCTTTCGAAATTCTAGAATGAATTGGGGTTGTAGCTTACCGATTGGCAATGCCGCCAAGTCTCTCCAAAGTTCACGATGTGTTCCACGTATCTCTATTGAGGAAATACATGCCTGATCCAACGCATGTACTCACCTATGAAGAATTATAACTAGAACCCGATCTTTCCTATTGTGAAGAGCCCGTCAGGATTCTTGATACGAGAGAACAAGTACTGAGAAACCGGACGACGCGTCTGGTAAAAGTTTTGTGGAGAAACCATAAGATGGAAGAGGCAACGTGGGAACCCGAGGAACTTATGATGAAGAACCACCCGAGTCTTTTCATGAGATAGTATTCTAGAAATTTTGAGGACGAAATTATTTGAAGGAGGGGAGAATGTAACACCCCAAGCTTCTACGGTACGCTTCTCTTTGAATAATGCGATAGCGTGTGTTGTACGCAACACCGAGTTCTAACAACCAATCAAACTAGCCGTTATGAATAGTAATACCTACTTTTTAAAATTATATATATTTTATATTTCAAAATGGACTTCATTTTTGGATTCGGAATATCTAATTTAGCCTAAGGTGAAATTTTGGTATTTTTCAGATAACTTTCATATTTTGATGAATAGTAAAAATTACTAAACTTTAATTAAAAAAAAAATTAATCAAAATAATTAATAGTGATAAATTATGAATTTTAGTAGTTTTACAGTATATTTAGAATATAGTTTTACCATTTAATATAATGTTGGTCATTGGACATAATTTTACAATTAAACCGAACATAAACAAGTGTCAATCTTTTGATAGTTATTATCTCTTAAAAACACGCTTTTTGTTTTGACAGCGGGAATTAATTTTAAATTAATTTCTGCCACTTATGTGTTTTGAATTTAGGAAAATGGATTCCATATTTGAAATCAGGATGTTCAAATTGTGTAAATAGGTAACTTTTATTTTTAGACATTTTGAATGATTACTGCGGTAAATATTTTATTTACCATGGTTAAGGGTAAATCCGGTAAATAAGGGTTAAACAAATAATATTATAATAATACTAAATTACCATAAAACGTGTCTTAACCCTATTGGTTGATACATGGTCGACCATGGGCATCTTTGGGTCGATTTTGGGACCCCATGGATCCACTTGTAAGTGATAATGACACTTTATTTTAATTAAGTTAAAATGAATACAAAAATGACACAAGCATATATCTTTTAGAAAAACAATTTTTAAATAGGGTTATATATGTTGGATTTTAGATTATAAATATTCATTAGAAAGATAAACAGATTTCCTACATAATGATATTTTATTTATAATTTTTAGACATTAAATAATTTATTTTATTTATGAAACAATGATGATGCAGTAATTACTATAATAGTGAAAAATTAAAATAATTGATATTATAAATACCCAAATAAATATAATATGAAACTTTTAATGAATTAAACTAATTTTATAGGATAATATGATATATTAGGAGTGATTTAATAGTATTTTTTCTAAGTAATCAATCTGTTATGACTTTCACAAAAATCAACTATTGAATAGTGTCAAAATTGACATAAAAGAGTTCTTAAAACAAATATTATATTATTAATTGATATTAAATTCCTAAAAATCTAAGGTTCGGCCAAGAGACTTATATCATGATAGGTTCATCATTAATGGACCACTTGGGGGTCTCATGGATGTATATAGTAAGTTTATTAACCATATTATATAAAAATACAAAGAGACATTGTAAAAGTGAAACTAATTAACTTAGAGTTAATACTTAAAGATAAAATTAATATAAGTACCCAAACCTGTCTAAATTCTATTGGTTGAGTGGTTTTTGACCTATACCCACCTTAACCTTTGAATAATCAACTTTGGAGCCACTATAAACTGAATACGAATTTATTATAAATTAATATTTCTAGCTTTTCCAAAGGTGCCCCTCACCCCTCTTATAAAAGGGCACTCCTCCTTCTCATTTCTTCACACCTTAAAAGCCTTGTGGTTCGGCCAAACTCTGCCCAAAGACTCTACCAACATCCCTCACTACAACCTAGAGGCCTTATTTTGATCAGAAAGCCAACCTAAGGAGCCCTTTTGATCAAATCAAAAGGAAGAACCCGAAGAAGAGGTAATGATTTCACCACCCTTTTCTAAGTTCATTTCTTCTTCCACTTCTTCTTCCTTTGTTGTTACCATTCTAAAATAATAAATCCAGTATAATATATATACTGTGATTTTATTATAAATATGGTACAACCATATTCAGTATTCTATCCACCCTTTGAATAGCATGTCACCATACGTGCGTACGTACGGCTTACCGTCTCCACGTCATGGTGTAATTGTTATTCAATATAATATTATTTGGATGGGTATAATAATGATGTGTAACTCATGTAAATAATAAATATAACATGTTAATGATTATGTATATATGATATACCATCCATTTATATATTATTTTAATATCAAAAGAATGATATTGTCGCTCGTGCGTACGTACGGACTACCGTCTCCACGAACGTGATGAGATTCATTCTCCATCGTATCCATTCAAGTATAATTATCATTTGATGATTTAAAAAATGATGTTTAAGGACTTGATATCATTCTGTATATGAATAATATAAAACCTATCCTTTACAAACATGTCTTACGTAACAAAACATATAAAAGAAAACAAGTAAGTTAACACCCGAAACAACGATAATACTAAGATATTATTATCAAATCAATATTAAAAGATAATATATGATATCATATTAATGTATATGATTATTGTATAATTTAATAACAATTATTTCACCATTATACAGGAGGTTAACCTACCCCAACCATGTAAAAGTACAAGGTAAGGGTTATTTCACAATCTCTTCATTATCCGAGATTGTTTATACGTAATAATCTACTGGGATTTCTTTATCATCCACATACATGTTTCTTAGAAATGTATTTCAAAACATATTTATTATTTACAAGAATATGGGTTAAAGTCATTTATACCGTTGTTTGACTTTTTATAAGAGGTTTATAAAGGAATCTTTCCGTCGTTTTCAAAACAAGGTCCTTTTTAACCTTTTCGACAAAATTAAGGTAAGAATGTTTTTTTAACTTATACGGTGGGTGCGGCTATTTTCTGCCGTTATAAAATCTTCAAAGCTTCCCTTACAAGCTTATAAGAATATTTTCAAAGAAAATGTTTTATTTTATATGGATCTTAAATGATTTCAAAATAAAAGGAGATATTTCTTTAAAAAGAATTTTGATTTCATCTATGTCAACATCCTTTGATGGATTTTAAGATTATTTGAAGTTGATTTATTATGATACAAAACTTCTATATTGTATTGAAGGTTTTGTGATATGTTTGACTGTGGATGTGCTATTTTTATACCATTCATAGTTTATGGTGAATGTATTGACATTTCGTATGCTAGTTTTAATACGAATGTTTATGTTATGTTTAAACCTTTTCATATGGGAATGCATTGGACTTAATATGTGATGGGTGGAGCCCGCTATAGCTCCTTGATGCATCGGTAGGTCTCATGAGACAAACTAGTGTCTTGGCACAAGGCCTTGACAAAATCTTATTTGTAGTCTTGGCACGAGGCCTTGGCTATGTGGTTATGATAGTCTGGTATTATGCATTCCATCATTATGAAAGTGGTTATTGATTTTGCATGTGATTATTCGATTAGTAGAATAACCATGTGAATAAGTAAATGGCATTATCTCATTTTATCTATGCCATACTATGTTAAAAGTTCAAGTTTAAAAGGCTTTTGTTTTATTTATACATTGCCTTAAATGTTTATTCTTATTTATGAAAGTTTCCGCTATATTGTTATCCTTACTGGGCATTTGAGCTCACCCCTTTTCTATGTTTTATTTTTCCCAGGAAGTGAAGAAGTAAATTATGAATGACCTGCAGGGATATTATGTGGGGATATGAGTGTGGATTATGGAGACAATATGTTGTTGTAGTAGTTTTTCATTTTATGATGTAATGTAAGACTTATGAATATATCTAGTGTTTCCAAGACTACTAAACCAATCGGTCTTTCGAGATTTGATCTTTCTTGTGATCATACCAATGTTATGTAATAATGCACCGACTCTGGGTAACTGGGGTCGGGGCGTTACAAGAACTCTTTCAGGGCAGTGATGGTTTTCTAATTTTTGAGGATGAAAAGACCAAAGTTGGGGAGAATGTAGTACCCCCGGTTTCGAGTATGTAACCATTACATGATGATTTTTATGTAAGGGTGATGGTTGGGAGAGCTTGGTTTACTTTATATATGTTTGGGGGTAAATGGAGAAGTGCACAAGCTATGCACGATTTTCCTAAACCATGTAGAAATCTTAGTATAAACCATGTGGCCTAGTCTGGGTTGAGAAATTTTGAGGTAATATATACATCATGGTGTCTGAATGGTTAGGGAGGCCATTCAAGAAGGCTATACTAGTTTTTTATTAAGATAGTACTTAACACACGTTTAACGTATAATTTTTCTAACTGTGTGGTAAAACCGTGCATATAGTCAAATCTAGATCTTATTTTTTAGGATCTCAATCATTTTTTGAATAACTCGCTAATTTTTTCTTCTAAATATCCCTAATCCTATATTTCTCTCTATTGAAGTTTGGGGCACCTCTCCCAAGCATTTTGGAACTAATCTGGAGCCCTCCCTTGGCATTTTCAATCTCGATTCTCATGGTAAGAGACATTCTACACCATTCTTGTCTCATTTCTTAGATCAACACAGATATACTTATCCTATCCTCTTTATTTATTATATCTATTTCTTTTATGGTTATATCTATGTTGGGGTATATCAAAAATGATTATATTTTGGTATGTTTATGGGAGGAGAAGATATCTAAGGCCGTTTTCTGGGGGTTTCAACCCGATTGCGTGAGCGTTCTTCATCCGTTGTCGGTTTTTGTCAAAAATATCAAGGTTGGTGTATTTTCACTTGACCCCTATTTCCAGAATTGATTGCCTTAGATTAAAATTGGTTTATTTTAATGGAATTTATTGTTAAAATCATGTAATAAATCTTCTCTTGTGATGATTTATTGTTTTGGATGAAATTGTGAAATCTTGGTGAATTATTGTGAAATGTTATTTAGTTTCTTGAATTTAAAATGGTGATTTTAAATTATTTATTTTCTATAATTTATAAATGGATTGACGAAAAATGGGTTTCCAATAAAAAAAGTGTTTTATGAAAAGGGTTTCGAATTGAAATGATTTTGATGGAAAATGGTTTTCAATGGAAAGGGGATTTTATTGAAAAGGTTTTTGGTATGATCCTTGGGAATAATTTGTGGGTTTTTTCATGTTACATTTCTAAGGCTTGGTTGAAATATGAATTTTTTCTATGTTCCAAAGGTCAAATGGCACATGGGATATAATTACCTTCTGACGACTTGGTAGATCGATGAGAAACCACTCATGAGTATAGAACTATCATTGTGTATCACGCATGGTTGGTTGTGTGGATATGTGGAATGGATTGGGTATGAAAAAGGAATTTTGATAAATGTTTTTAAAGAATTTTTTAGTTATTGTTTTGTAAAAATAACTTACTAGAAAATTGGTTTCTATTTTTTTGGTATTCTTTTCATTACAAATGGTTTTGGAAACTTGTTCATATTTTTTTATAAGCTGTTTTGAGAAATTGTTTTACATAAATGGTTTTATATAATTATCACTAACTCATCTATCCTAGTGGTGTGAGTATAGAATTCACTGGTTAAAACCTAAATAATTTTATACTCACCCCTACTTTTTCACTTTTTCCCTTTTCCAGATGTTATCTTCCAAGACATGGGAAAAAGTAAAGCATCACAGGTTTTTAGCACCACCTCATGATACTTGGGTTGTTCGGTGATTATAGAGCTTGGATATTGTAAATCATGGAGTCTTGTGGTCTTTTGGGAGTCTTTCTTAGTTCTTCCTCATTTACTTTGATAATTTTTTAGTCTTCTTATCTTGCACACTTTGTAGTGGTTTTGATATGAATAATGTAGTTGTGTTGTCTTGCTTTTGTTTATGCATCATTTAGTTAATGGTTTGGTTATGGCTTGTTGGTTTAGTGGTTTATTTATTATTGGGTAAATCATCCACAACTTGTATTTGAAATTATTAGGAATTTATTTCCAGCCAATGGAATCTTGGTGATATATCTTAATTCCATGTAATGACTCATTGTACTCTCAAGAAAATGAGAATTAGTACTTCAATACACTCCCTGCCATGAAAATCAACTTTTATGGAGAAAATCACTTTCTTGTCTATAGGGTTGTATTTATAGTATCCATTTGTTTTCTTGGGATATCTAGATACACTTTTTCCCCAATATGCTATCTTTTTACCTGATAAGGCCTTAAAAAATTCCTCACAACCTCATACACATGGGTGCAACAAAATGGGTTTCTTTCCACTCCATACATAGAAGGGAATCCCATTTTTTGTCAGTTGGTACATGGTTTAATTTGTATGTCATAGTTTGTAATTATACCCCCAAAAAGATAATGGAATATCTATATGACTCATCATATACCTTACCATTTCTAACAAGGTACAGTTAATCCTTTCACTAACACCATTCCAGTTTGGTGTGTAAGGTGGAGAGAGTTAAGAGAGAATCCCAAACACCAATTAAAAGTCAATGAACTCTTGGTTAAGATATTTATCACCTAAATCTGATCAAAGATTATTTATATTATTTACAATATAATTCTCTACTTCATTATTTAATTCCTTGAGTTTCTCAATATACTCATACTTAAACATCATCAAGTATATATAGCCATATCTATTCAAGTAATCAGTAAAAGTTATGGAGTAAGAATATCCACCTCTAACTTCTACAACAAATGGTCCACACACATTAGTGTGTACCAATCCTATAAGCTATGTGTCCCTTTCACCCAGTCGACCAACTGGTGGTATGGTTATTTTTTCGTTGTAAACAAACATGAAATATTTCATGTGGTTTTAGTTCAGAGGATTCTAGATAACCATCATGACAATTATTTTTCAAATGATTCTCATTTATATGACCAAAATGGTGATGCAAAATCAATGGGTTATATTATTCATTATAAATTTACAATACATGGTTTTAATAATTTAATACATAAAGACTATTATTTAAATATTTCATAAAATAACCTATGTTGTCTTTATAAAAGAAACAAATTTTATTCCCAAACATGAAAATAAAACCATCTGTAGCTAGGAATGATACAAAAATTATATTCTTCGTAACCATAGGTACATAAAAACAATATTTTAAAACAAAAATAATTCCCATTGGTAATAAAAGGAGGTAGTCACCAATGGATAAGGAATGAATCTTCTCTCCATTATCACCTCTCAGATCCACCTATCCTCTAGAAATATTTCAAAATCAACTTGGTTCCTCCATTTGGATGTAGATGTATGCCCCACAAGCTGTATATAATACAAAATTTTCATATATTTAAGTATTACAATCGATAAAAAATGAAATTTTATATTTCCCTAACTCTCGGGTGCAGTTCCTCTTCCAGTGTCCTAGCTAGCCACATGTAAATCATACTACCTCTTTTCCTTGCCTTGCCTCTCGATCATCCTCTTTTTATAAGGATGGTTTTCCGGAGATTTATACTATTTGTAGTTATTGGGACCCTTTTCCTTATTCTTCCTTTTCTTATTCACCATAAGGACTGTGGGTTTATCACACCCCATTTCCTTATCCACTTGGAAAATCAAAGTAATAATTTCTGCAAGACCCTTCTCATTATTGAACATGTTTTAATTAAAAATAAATCTGTAGAAGGTCTTGGGAAGGGTTGAAAGAATGAGATATGTATGAAACTCATTTGGGAATTCAATCCCTAAGATGTTTATGTGTTCAATTTAACCAATAATATTGACTACATGAGGCCCACCTGGCGTATAATCTCCAAGATTAGTTGCAAACAAAGCATTCAAGATCTCATACCTCTCTTTCCTCACATTCTATTGATAGAGATCCCAGATATGATACATCATGCTATACGCATCCATGTCCTCATGTTTCTTTGAAATATCATTGGATATGTATGATAGAATAAATCATTTAACATATGTGGAATCATTCAAATGTTTCTAATAGAGTTTTAACTCTTCACCACTAGCCTAATTTCCAAGTGCTTTAGTAAAACATTCTTCCCACACATATAATTTCCTTTTATGGTGAAGGATGACACATAGAAACCTTTTCCATTCTTGGAAATTTTTTATGGTGAGAAGGTTTTCCTTTTTAGGGATGGATAATAATGATATTTTTTATTTCATTTAATGTTGTTTCTACAAATAAGAGGAGCATAATTTTAGTAATTTTTCTAATAAAATTAATTCAGATAAATAATATATTTATTTGCATCCCACTATTTTTTTAAAACCTAATATCTCTCACCATTAGCTTAAGAATATAATGTTGATTGGATATTCAAGTAGGAGGGATCCATATCCCCCTCCTAATTACCCCAAATTTGATTGGTCAAGAAACATGAATGGTATTAGGTAGGAATTTCAAATTCTCATTACATTAACATGTAGTTCCTTGATCTGTTGAGTGTACTCCCCAATCCTAAAATCCACAAATTGGATTTCATCAACCTTTTCCTCTTAGTTACACCATGTACTACTTTCATAGTAAACACTTGATGTAAACTACGGTAATTGAACCCAAAACATCAAATTATAATTACAAAATAATTTAAATCACTCTGATTTTGGATGTTCAAACACTTTGAACTATGGTTCGATTTAAACTGAGGTAGTGGAAGTTAATAGAAACTTAATATATATTATTGAGTAATTTTATCCTTTAATTCCTAAATTTTCAATTATTATCTTTGTTACATGCTTATTAATATTAATTGGATTTACTTATGTTATTAAGCACATATTAGATTATATTTAAACATAAGTCAATTTATTTTAGTTATAGCTTTCTTGTTTGTTAATTTAATTAAATAATGTGATCATGAAAAAAACATCCAAAAGGAAATAACCATGAAACTTAACAGAAATAAAATAATAAATTGGTATGATCGTGAGTGTTCACAAAAGGTTTTTTATCTAGTTATTAATACACTAATCCCTAGACTAGGTGAAAACACCTTGAACCAACTAAGGTTCATGTTGCAGCTTTCCACTTATCCTCCAACATATCTCTCTTGCATTGGTTTCACCTCTCATCCAAACTTTAACCACCTCCACTAGCATGGGAGCTCTATCATTAACATATGATTTTACTCACATGCAGGTGAGGGGAAAGCGTTCACATAAAAGAAACTGTGGGCACACATTCTATACATAATAAGAGGATAGAAGGAATGCATGTCAACAATTAGATTTAAAAATAAATTAAATGAAACCAATTATATACAAAGGTATGGTATATACTCATGATCATCCACATGCATGAAATGAATTACATATTTAATAAAAGTACCATTTAATCCTTAATCATTTTTATTTAAGATAAATCATGCTAGAATAAATTAATTATTAACTTTAATTAATAAATTATCTTATCTTAATTATCATCCAAATTTCATTGAGATTTTCATCCATCATAATTTTAAACAAATTTAGTAAATTTATTTAAAACTAACGGTGTACATTAAAATTACTTTGGAGGAAACATGGTAAATTCTATTCTGAATCCACCCAATATGTATTATACTCATATACAATTTTAATTTTGTGACATATATCATACATGACTTATCACATAGTTTCATTATGTGTACTATCAACTTAATGATTATAGAAATTACTTGATTTTTCGATCACGTGTTATGCTTCAATGCATGTAGAGTAACAACTTTAATACATTCAATCATGACATGCAGATCTGAAAACTAAACATATATTAATTAAACATATATATATATATATTGAAAACCCATCACATGGAGTGTCCTATCAACTTAATGACCATATTCTAGAACATTTCTCAAGGTTCAAATAGTATAATAAAAAAAATTAAATCGGTGTAATTTGGTATAAGTAAAAGGTGTGTATATGATAGATACATGACATTTACATCTCTCACTATCTATTTGAGATACATTCCTAGGAACTCGGCGTGTAAATTGTAACTCAGAAAAAAGGATTACACAACGTGTAAAAGGGACTATATGACATATGGACTCCATGTTACATGGTCACCAATCAGGTAGTCCATGTATAAAACACATGGCCCATCTGTGGTTCAAATGACTACATAACATATACGTGGGCTAAATGACTTGTACTTTGGCTAATCGTGCACCTTGATGGCCCGGTCAACACCCAGTGCATGAATTAACTATACAGCATGTCATCAATACACACATATTGAATTAATCACCGAATTAAATCCTGATGCATTGAAGACAAGTACACAATGTGTAACTCTAATTACACGACATGTACTACTATGTTATTCGATAAATGTTTTGGCACCTCGAGATGAGTTCTTCAATTTCATTTTGTTCATTAAATTAATCACATTGATTAGATCTATGAGAAACAAAGGAGGAAGAAGTATATCTCGCAATTAGGGTTGAAATAAAGATGAAACCTGAATTGAAAAACTAAATCAAAAATGCATAAATCATCAATAATCTTTAAATAAATATAAATAAATATGTGACCACTCTGATACCACTTGTAGGTTCTGGGTATAGTGGAAGAATCTGATGGGTGGTGCCCAACTTTTCTTTTTTCCATGATCAATGATCTATCGAAGATTTAGAAAATGATACAAGTCATAATCTATGGAATTAAATCAACTCATATAGAAAAGGGATAGAATGTTGTAACCAAGAGAGAGGATCATCACATATTATTTATAATTAATTTAATTAAATAAATAATTACTTTCATTGAATTATTTATTCAATGATATATCTCAAAAATAATTTCTGTTCTTCCAGTATTGAATTGTAGGAATCAAAATATATTCCATCTAGCAGGGATCCACATGTGTTCGAAAAATATCCAAAAGTCACTAGAGGAAACTCTTGGTGAAATCATGGAAGATCCTAGCGGTTGCATCATCCACCATTGATCTCCTTGAGAACTACTTCCTAATCATTCTCCTCGATCTCTCTTGACTCAAGAGTGGGATGTGGAGTAAGATCACTCTCCATTCTTGGGAGCATTCTTACAGAAGGGAGCTCTCTAGGTCTGGAGAGGATTCTCAAAATCCATTGTGCACAACTAAACAGATGAATTGGATTATTGATAAAATAATATAACTGGGTTTATATATCACTAGGGTTAAAATAAAATAATTTTAAAATTTCGCTTTATTTTATATTTAATCACTATGAAACCCCACATCAAATAATAATAATAATAACATTTCTCAACATGTGATTAAATTGAGAATTAAATTAAATATTATTTAATATAATAATATTCAATATTTATTATTTCTCACCAGACCATTAAACTCGATCTTCCACTCATCCAAAATATTTATCAGGACTTGAATAATGACTATTTTTTTGACAAAATAAGACGAATCCATTAATGATGGAGATCAGCAGAAATACAGTCGCATAACCACGATGGAAAATGATTAAACCAAAGAAAATCCTCGTAAGGAGGGCCAACGGCTTCCATCTTGTGAGCGACTTCATTCACTTCCCTTTTAATAAATGAGAAATTGCAGGATGTGAAGCCTTGTCTCAGAGAGTGAATACACCGAGTAATGGAGCCGAAAGGTTGAAGCCCGCCGTCAGTGAGATTGATGGCATTGATTTTGGTGAGACAATCAGATTCGATGTGAATGGAATCCCAACCACAGTCTTTTGCGAAGTTTAACCCAGCAAGGATGGCGGCGGCCTCCGTGACTGAGGACTCCCAAAGTGCATAGCGTGCTTCGTATTTGGCTGCGATAAGATTTCCCTGGTTGTCTCGGGCCAGCAAACCTAGTCCAAATGGGCCATCCTTTGGGAGAGAGGCATCCACATTTATCTTAATAATCCCTTCCGGTGGGGGGCACCAATGTTGGGAATGAGGAGAGGGGGTGAAAAGTCTTTGCTGCTCAGGGTGGTTCTGCCAAACCGCAATCCATGATGATGCCCGGTCAATCCAAAATCTGGGGGGCCTCCGAAAAAGATTGAAAATGGCCTCATTCCGCCTATCCCAGATAATCCAAGTCAGAATGCACAGGGAGCCTGCTTTAGCCGGTGAAAAGGAGGATCACCATCGCATCAGGAGAGAGGTAAGATCCGAGGCGACGTCCAGGGATAGCTCCGTTGTAGATCCCCAGCCATTCCAAACCTCCTGAGCCCCGGGGCATTGAATGAGAGCATGGAGAGGGGATTCAGTCACAGAAGGGCAGAAGGGGCATGAGTTGTCGTTTGAGAAGTGTCTGTAGGCTAGGAGGCTCTTAGTAGGAAGGATACCGATGCACACCTGCCACCAGAAAAAGCGGACTTTAGGGGGAACATTAAGCTTCCAAATTGATGTCCAGGGCCTCACATCTCCTTCTGTAATTCAAGCAGTGAGAGCTCGCCAGTAGCCAGCTTTCACCATGTACTCTCCTGAAGTGTCGTTTGTCCAGTATAGATGATCTGGCCATGCGTCTGGCACACAAGGGATTCTCATAATAATTCTTCTGTCCCTCTCATTAAACCACGAATAGAGTTTTTCCAGACACCATCCCGCCCCTTGATTATCAAATAGACAACATATTGTGGCCTGTTCGGAGCCTGGATAAATAGGGGATGATGCCTTCGCGTCTGCCTGATCAATAAGCCAGGGATCAGTCCAAATCTTGACCATTAAACCATTCCCAATCCTCCAGCCTAGTCCTTTCCTCAGAAGATTGCGAGCACCCCAAATGTTTCTCCAGAGAAAACTGGGTCGATAGCCTAGATGGGAATCCAAGAAATCCATATGTGGGAAATATTTAGCCCGAAGAACTCGCGTGCATAGGGATGATGGGTTATAAATCATACGCCAACCTTGTTTATCCAGCAAAGCATCATTAAAAAGAGAACGGTCCCGGAAGCCCATTCCGCCTTTACATTTTGGTTGGCAGAGAGCAGACCATGCGATCCAATGGACTTTATTTTTTCCGCCCTTTCGACCCAACCAGAAGTTAGATGTGCTGGATTGAATCTGTGAAAGAACCACGTCAGGAAGTTTAATAATAGACATCATATAGCTAGGGACAGATTGAAGTGCCGCCTTGATGAGGGTTTCCTTCCCGGCCTTGGAGATTTTTTGGGGGTCCAACCTTGTATTTTTCTTTCAATTCGATCCACAATAGCTGAACAGATTTCTTTCTTTGACCGTCCAACCACTTTCGGGAGCCCAAGATACTTCTGGTGCTTATCGACCCCAGGGATGCTTGCTATAGAGCAGAGTTCTTCTCTTTTCGGATGAGGGACTCCAGATCTGAAATAAATTTCTGATTTACTCTGGTTGATCATTTGTCCTGAAGCCCGTTCATACTGTTGAATCGCCTGGCAGATTGCAGTACACTCATTAGCGGTAGCTCGGGAAAATAGAAGGCAATCATAGGCGAAGAAGAGGTGGGAGATCAGAGGTCCCTTGCGGAACACTTTCACCCCATGAATTCTATAAGACGAAGCTTCCCTAGAAAGAAGGTTAGAAAACACATCAGTCACTAAAATAAAGAGGAAAGGTGAAAGAGGATCTCCCTGGCGAAGCCCACGGGACGGGGAAAAGCCTCGGGTGAGCACCCCGTTGACATTAATACAGAAGGACACTGACGAGACGCATTGCATGATCATGTCTATCCATTTGGTGCAGAAACCCATCTTGAGCATCACAAATCCGAGGAAGTTCCATTCCACTCTATCATAGGCCTTAGTCATATCCAATTTCCAAGCCATGATCCCTCTCTTTGCTCGTGTTCGTTTTTTCATGGAATGAAAAATTTCATGAGCAATAATGGCATTATCAATGATTAACCTTTTTTCCACAAAAGCGCTTTGGTTCTCTGAAATGACGTCGGGTAACCGTGGACGCAACCGATTTGCCAGGATCTTCGAAATGATCTTATACAAAACATTGCACAGACTGATAGGTCGAAAGTCCGAAACCCCTTTCGGATTTTTCATCTTGGGAATGAGGGTAAGAATAGTTTCATTAATAGTAGACATGTCCGTTTTCCCTGCCCAAATATCACTCATCAGATTGCAGATGTCTGGACCAATGATGTGCCAGTAATTCTTGAAAAAGAGGGCATGGAAACCGTCTGGTCCCAGGGCCTTCGTAGAGTGGATTTGCTTTAAATCCCTGAGAGTCTCTTCATTCGTCAAATCTTTAGAAAGTTGTCTATTCATATCGTCAGATATCACGGGTGTGATGCAGTCCTCAATCTCAGGAGAAATGTTAGATTGGCCTGCAGAGAAAAGCTTATGAAAATAGCTCAAGAATACTTCTTGGATTCCCCATGTGTCAGACACTTTACTACCATCTGATTTTAAAATTCCAGAAATAATGTTTTTTCGGCGTCTTGCTGAAGCCTTCTTGTGTAAATAACGGGTATTAGTGTCCCCTTCTGCAATATGAATATCACGTGCTCACATAGCCCAGAAACCTTCCTTATTGCGCAGAGCAACATCCAACTCTCGTTGGGTTTCACTAATTTTGGAGAGAATTCTTCTAGAGGGGGGTTTGCTAAAAATATATCCAAGCTTCCTTTCAAGAAAATTGCAGTGTCGATCCGGGTGATGGAATTTAGAGTAGCTCCATGTCTTCAGATCAGACGCCACTCGGTGAAGGTTGGTTCTCAGATCAGCTTGCCCATTCTTCCAGCTTGAACGGATAACCTCCTCGCACTCGGGATCTTTTGACCAGAAGCTTTCGAATCTGAATGGTTTCCTGAAACTTGTAGCATGCTCATGATGGGTGCAGTTAATGACAATTGGGCAGTGATCCGAGCAGTTGAGCGTGAGGTGTCTGATAAGGTACATTTTGAAGAGGTTCATCCAATCCATTGAGCCAAGGAATCTATCCAGACGTTCAGCAATTCGGTTCCCATCTGAACTGCCTTGGAACCATGTGAAAGGATTACCTGTGTAACCCAGGTCCATCAGCTCTGCCTTAAGGATAGCATCATTAAAATCAGACATAGACATGGAGGAGCTCACAGCTCCAACTTTTTTCTCCTTCTGAAAAAGGATCTCGTTAAAATCCCCTCCAAACAGAATGGGGCTTGGCAGATCACGACGGAGTTTACAAAGGAGATCCCAAGATTTCCACTTTTCAGACTGGGAGGGCCAGCCATAGAAGCCCACAAAAGTCCAGGGGGGGTTGTGGGAATCATAAATGGCTGCTTCCACGTGGCGCTGGGAAAAAGATAGGAGCCTGAAATCAACATTATCCTTCCAAAGGAGACATAATCCCCCTAAATGACCCTATCGGGGAACCGGGAAGCAACCTTGGAAACCGCATTTTAGAAAGGTTTGTGATGTCCTTGTTTTCCAATATGGTTTCAGACAGGAAAACCATATCAGGGAAACTTTGAGCGCAATGGAGCTAAAACATACGAACCGTTCGTGGGTTTCCAAGCCCACGACAGTTCCAGCATAATGCAATCATTGCTCTAGGTGGGGTCGGGCCTGACCCGCCTCCGCCTTTGACTCTTGTGGGGTTAATGACGTACCTGATGCTTTCCTCCTTTTGGGAGGACTGGTGAGCAAACCACTGGACTCGCTTTTCCATTTCAGATATTCTGGCTTAGGATCCCCTGAGCAATCTCCTCTACCACCACCGTGTGCCCTTTTCCACGTTCTACGAGTAACATGTCCTGAAGGTGAGGCTTCAGTCATCCCAGAATCAGCTTGCAGAATGGCATTAGTTGGGATCATATTTGGAGTCGGCTTAGCTTCAGGCGGATCCAAGGAAACATGTTTCTGCATCGGAAATTTCTCTGGAGGTTCTTTTGGTTTAGGTAGCCGCCCAGTTGAAGTAAAGATCGTTGAATTTGGTGCAGTTGAAACGAAGTCAGAGTTGGCGTTACCCTGAATCGGGTGACTGTCCTACCGAGCCTCATCATTGCATCTGATGATAATATCTTGGGAGGCGTTTCCAGTTCCCCTAAGATCATCTGGGTACTCTTTAGGGAAGACAGGTGGTCCCATCATTATAACAGAAGGTTGTCCAGATTCTGGTCGCCTTAGATGGGATGCAATGAGACTGTCCCGATCCATTTGTCTCTCCGCCTCAGGGATATATTCCTCTCTATGTGCTTTGGCCCGGAGCCACGGACCATATTGAAGGATAATATTTTCAGCGGTATTCTCTGACTTTGAATTGCACGCTTTCTCAATGTGGCCGATACGTCCTCAAAGGAAGCAGAAGATTGGGAGTTTTTCGAATTCGAACGAGATCCAGGTGTTGGAGTCATCAATTTTCAGGAACATACCTCGCATTAGGGGTTCTGACACATCGATCTCAGCCTTTATTTGAACCCAGGGGCCCCATTGGATTGGGTCCGAGCAATCCCACTCTAGGAAATGACCGATCCGGTCTCCAATTTCTTTCATCACACGTGTTGATCTCCCATGAAACGGTATTCCTTTAATTCTTAACCAGAACGGGGATCGGGTAAGTGTGCAATTCTGGATCTCGTCTCCCCCTTTAAATTCCTCCATCAGGATGAGATGATTTTCAAAGGACCAAGGTCGTCCTCTGAGGACTTTATCTTTGTCTTTATCACAGAAGAATTCAAAAACTAGGAGTTTGTTCTCAATTTCCCGGATGGCTACTCCAGCTTCAAATTTCCAAAGATTTTGAAGGGTGGTCCTGAGGGCCTTTAGATTAATTGGTTCCTTGGTCGCGAGTCTTCCGATAACCAATAAAGACAAACGTTTTGTCAAAGTGTTGTCTTCATTTCTACGGGATGCAAGTGGCTCTTTTTCTTTTTCTGTCAAGGTGAGGTTCTTCCATTGATTCAGCAAATCCGCCTCCATGTTGAGAGCCACGAAATCTCCTAGAGGGTGATTGGACCAACAGGGGTCCCCTATCTAGGGGGTGTCCGGCCCAACAGGGGTCCTCGACCCAGGGGCTCCGGCCCAATCCGAGAAAGCACAAGCTTGTTCTTCACAACCAGTGAGAGCACCCGCGGCTTCGCGACCAGGAGAAACACGGCTTGAAGCTTCGCCTCCAGTGCGATGCGGCTGTTGCTGCGCGGCCTGGAGCTTCGTGACCAAGAGCTTTGCAACACGGATCTTCGCATCCAGGAGCCTCGCGAACAGTGAACTGTGGCCTCTACTTCACAATCAGAAGCTTCAGGACCAGGCGCTTCGCGACCAGGTGCTTCGCGACCAGGCGATTCGCGGCCAGTTGCTTCGCGGCCGAGCGGTTCGCGACCAGGCGCTTTGCGACCGTGCCTCTGCGACTAGGCACTTCGCGGCCAGGAGCTTCGGGACCAAGCGCTTCACGGCTGAGCGTTACGCGACCAGGCGCTTCGCGACCATGCCTTCGCATGCTAAACTTCACGATCGTGACTTCGTGGTCGGTGAAATGAAACCATAGCTTTGTGCCCAATGCAATGCGATCGGTACTTTGCGATCGTGTCCTCGCGACCGAATCAATGCAATCACGGTATCTTGACAGGAGGTTTGCGGCCGGATTCTCACGCCTTGTCAAACCCAGCTGGTCAACTGCGTGGAGTCCGCAACCAGAACCAAGAACGATGGAGTGGCGAACCAAATCCCGAGCGAGTAACGAGATCTCAGTATTCGACAACAAGAAACGGGACTCGACTCCCTTAAACAAGATCTAAAAACAAGCCTAGAGAAAAAAGCAGAAGTAAAGGCAGGTCTGTAAAAAAACAGGTGTAAAACCAGATCTGGAGATCCAGATCTAAGAGTGCCGGTCTAAAAATGAAGATCTGGAACCAGATCTGGAGATCCAGATCTAAGAACGCCGGTCTGAAAATTAAGATCTGGAACCATCAACTTCTCAAGAAAGATCTGGACACGCAAAAATTCCTCCCGATGGCCAGCAGTTCTCTGACAGTCGAGAAGGAGGGCCGGAACCCTGTGGAACCCGGACGGGGAGACCTTCATCACTGTGATGGATGTGAGGATCACTATTCCAGCTCTTGTAGAGATGTCATAGAAGCGGGGGGGGGGGGGGGGGAACTCCGACACCGAGAGGAAATCCGGCCAGAGATTGGAACCTAGGAGAAATCCTAGGATAAAACGCTCTCATTGGGAGATAACACTTGAATAATGACTATTTATTTATTAAATAAATATCACTATATTATTCACCAATAAATATATAAATATTATATTCAATAAATAGAAAATAAATATTTTTTTCGATCAATAATAAATGAATAATTATTAAACCACGCCTGGGAATAATATTTATTCAAATTTTTAAATAATAAATAATAATATACTATTTAACTGAGATTTTGGATACACTTATTGTGTGTGCCTATAGGCCTCTTTCTCAATGGAATTAGGTGAAGCAGCCTAAATTCCAAGGTTAGCATCTAAAAACATGCTACATCACTCATAGAGGAATAAGATAATGCAGAAATGACATGATACCTCATATGAATACATAATGTGTAATAAAATCCCTTTATCATAATATCTCAAATCAAGTAGGATTTGTGCTAGTAGAATCAACCTATGTGCTTCATGTCTATTTCTTTGACTTCATAAAAATTAAACTTTCCTATTGTACACCATGGCTATGGATTTATTTAGGCTATATCATTTCCATCAAAGGGATTGAGATATCAACTTATATTAAAGATAATAAGGTACAAATCCTTTTTCACATTATTCATTAATGTAGTATTACTCGTGACGCACCCAATGTATCATACGTCACTGTGAACATATGTCATCATGATTTTCATAAATACATCAAAGTACGCAACTCATAATACTCATTAATAATAATATTAAATTCTAAGGACCAATACACACATCTGAATATGGGAACATAAAATGACACATATAAATGCGGATTTCTTACTAGCGGGTTCATTCTCATAATATACTACTAGATATTACCAAGTGTACACTAGGAGAAGGTGCTTCAACATCCTATGAGTCTCCAGCCCTGATAGCCTATATCATTTGTTCCCTTTAAATGATATAATCCAGATATAGAACATATATTTAAGAATAGTGTTGTAGCACTTCTAGGTTCTCATCATTGCAGGGAAATAATATGAAATTTCAGTGCAATAACTATTCTTAGGACATTATCACATACTATATTATGCATAATAAAAAAATGTGATTTGGTAATGAGTTTATTAATATTCAAAAATATGAATGAAAGTTATTATAAACTACATAGACGTTGGTTCTAGGGACCCAACTCCAACATTTTATTGTTGGGAGATTGTTGCCAGAATTGTTTTATGCTTGTGCCATTGTTGTTGCACTAAAGATGTTTGAATAAAATCTGCATACAAGGCTGTGTTCATTGCAGTATTTCACTACAAGGGCTGCTTCATGAAAAATGATTTCCCAAATCAAGCGTTCAAAATGGTTTCCTTTGCTTTAATAAAAAACCAAGAACCAAATAAAAAATTCATTAATAAAAAATAAACATCAAAAAACATATATCCCTAAATAAAAAAATGTATTGAAAAAATAAGCACACCATATAGTGAAAAAGTTTATAAAAATTTGGTTCGAAAAAAATAATAATGATGGATATTATAAAAAAACATTAGGATGAAGTTGGTACTGAGTTTACTAAAATGGTGCATTCATAGGTAGATGAATGGAGTATGACCGAACTTACTAGCGGTGGACCTCAAACGGTTCATTGTCTTCAACAGCACCATCATCTGCCAAAAAGAGGTGGTGGGGGGTTGTAGTGGGTATTGGGTGAACAAATCCATGTAGTGATGGGGAAGAAATACATGGAATGGTTTTATGAGGTGGTGTGATGGGAGGTGGAGATAGGATTTACCTTGGGTGGGGAGAGAGCTATGGTGGAGGTGGACTAGAGGGAGGAGATATAGAATTGAGAAACCCTACACTATGTAGGGAAAATTCTATCTAGGGTGGTAGAGAGGAAATTGGAGAGACATGGATGCATGGTGGGATGGAGGTGGGGCATAGAGACACTATCACATGAGAAATTTAATGGGATGGGTGGAGAGGAGAAGGGGTAGTTTGTATTCCATTTTCATTTTTTCCCTAGCCTAAGGGATCAGTAGTCTTTCCCTTGGACTGAGCTCATTCATTTCTATGTTGGATTTTTTTGTTTCTTAAGAATGTGAAAATTGTTATTGTTGTCATTAACTATTGTCACTGTTTATTTAAATTTAGTTTAGTAACTTCTTGTGTAACTCTAGACGCATGGTATGTTGGGAAAGAAAAAAAATGTTCAAATGAAAAATAAACATGAACACACATTGGAATAAAATCCCCCCCCCCCTCTGAATGTTCTTGAAAATTTACCAGATGAGCGATGGTATAAAAAAATGTGCATAAAATTAAATGTGGACACTAAATATTTTTTAACATGAAAAGATCAAGGGAAAAATCATGAGACCTAGTATAGAAAAATATTCACTAATATTCTAAGAACACATTGAAAAGAGTCCAAACAATTTATAGAGATGTCAAAAATGATACTTAGATAAAATAAAATCAACTATAGAAAATAGATCTGATCTAAAGATATCCAAAGTAAAAAACACATTCTGAGAAACAAATATAAATAAAATATCTAACCATTTAGAGGATTGAATGGACTTAATTGAGAGTATTTTTGAGCTGGTCAAGATTCATGATGAGGGGAGAGTAATTCTATAAATATTCATTTTCCAAGGACCCGCTAGGAGATGGTTCACAACCATGAGTCCAGCTGGGAGAAAAAAGGGTCTTACTTGGGAAAAAAATTAAGGAGTTATTTCTCAATTAGTACTCTCCTAACATGATAAAACTAGACCATGACTAGGATTTCATGAAGTTAATAAAGATTACTATTATTTTCTATTAATACTCTTCTCAGTTCATTGAATTACTTCATTTTTTCAAATTATTGGTAGGGAATGAGGCGTATAAGGCTCTAAAGTTTGACACATGCCTTCAACAGGAGCTCAGCCATCAGGTTAGGGGATTTGAAATGAAAATATACTCAAACGTTCTTCGTAAGGCCCTAACCATTGATAAGGGAATAGATTAAGAGAAAAAATACATAATTCTGTCATAGATCAGGCCAGTGAAAAAGATTTATCCCATAACCAAAGAAGTTTATATTTTTAGTAGGAAGAGAAAGGAAGAGAAAGAGAATCATAGTATCATGAATTAGGGTTCGATAATGGCTTATTCAGTATCCTATATGGGAGATAAGTGATTAAATTTTAGACTATGGGGACATTTTAGTAGTTCTTACAGGAATCCTTCTATGGAGTGACACCATTGTGGAAAGATTGGTCATCTTAAAAGTTTTTACTTGAAGTTCTATCAGAGGGGTACTGGAAGACCATGATAGGCTGAGAGTGGAGATTCTCAAAAAATATGTAGATTTAATAGAAAATTATGTGTTGGGTAAAATTTTGTGGAGATGGGGTAGTATATATCTACACGGTGGATCTATCTTTAATAGATGGTGAGGATGAAATTTTCACTATATGAGGTAAAATATTGAACACATAATTTTGATCTTCTTCCTCACATAATTTCAATGTTCTTATATTTTTATGAGGTAGATCTGGACTTTACTAACTCGTAGAGTTATATTTTTCCTAACTTAACATTATTTTAAAACATATTTGAGCAATAATGTGAAGACCTAGTATTTTAGAGAGTGGTATATAGTGATTCCATCGATGAGATATTGATGAGGGAGTTCCATATCACTAGGTGGGAGGATTCCAGAGGTGACTTTGTGATGGGGTTACCCAGGACCCTAAGGATTTGTGACCCAATCTAGGTGATTGTTTTTGGATGTTTTTTTAACTTTTTACCGATTAGAGAGACTTATCCATCAGTCGGTCTGGTAAAACATTATGTTCGTGAGATATTATGATTTAGAGGAGTTCACTTGAGGATTGTTTCAGATAGACACATAGGTTTTATGTTATGATTTTGGTAGAGATTGTCAAAATCCATAGGGACTTTATTAAGATTGAGCACAACATACCATGCTCTAACAGAAGAATGGTTTGAGTGGACTATAAAGATACTAGAGGATATGCGTTGAACTCACATCCTCAACTTCAGTGAAGCATGGAATAATCACCTAGCCTTAGCACCTTAAGAGGCTCTTATGGGAGGTCACATGATTCACCACCTTGATGAAATTAGGTGGGTGAGGTAGTAGTTGTGGAGCCCAGCTAGGTTCAAGATACCTCCAAGAGAGTGAAGTTGATGCAAAATATGTTGATCATTGTTCATAGTAGAAAAAGATCATATATATACCATAATATGTGACCTTTTAAGTTTTCTGTGGTCAAGAAAGTTTTTCATATGAGTGAATTCTATGTTGGGGAACCAGTGTATGAGGAAGTGGGGAATTCATGCACCATGTTTTTGAGGACCGTTTGAGATCACCAAATAGGTGGGGACAATGGAGTGACTTAAGGAATTTCCTACATGTTATTCATACATGCATGATGTGTTCTAGGTTTCTCAGTTTTGGAGGTACCGACCCAATCATGCACATGTTATAGACTATGAGGACATTAAGATGGAACCAGATTTGTCTAATGAGGAAAATATAATAAAGACATTATATCTGAGTGAGAAAGTCCTTTGAGGAAATATAGCACCACTTTTCTGAATTTAATGACAACATAGATGGATCTAGGAGGATACGTGAGGGGTGAGTTTAACTTTTGATCCTAGTGGCCTGATTTTTTCAAAAAGGACTGGTAGAGTTACTTATTGGAGATCATTAGTCCATAAAGGGAGAGAATTGTAATATCCTCAATTTGCAATGATAATAAATACTCTCTTTTATAATAATAATTTACAAGTTCCTTTGTGAAAATTTATTTTTTCAATAAAAATCACTTAATAAATAGATTAAAGGATTTATGTAAGGGTAAAATCCTTATTACCACTTTGAAATATTCAATGAAATATTTTTGGAGTTAGATGATGAGTTAGTGTGAGATTCCAAATTCCATAGATCCTTGGTGCTAATGAAATAAAAACTATTGAATATATTATATTATATACATGTGAATTTTCAAAAAAATGAAATATCTCTGAAAAGGTGTCTCATATGAGAAATATGAAACTACTGTTAGGTCTGGGATGATGAGTTTACCCTAAGAATGATATAGAATTTGTGCGTATCATATTTTTGGTTAGATCACATGTGAGAATAACTTATTTAACATTTTTATTACATATTTTTCCAAAAATAATAGAATATATCTGGAATGATGTATCTTATAAGAAATCTGAGACAACCATTAGGTCTAAAATGTTGGTTTTACCCTAGGTGAGACATAAGTTTTGTGCATGTTGGGTGTTTGGTTACATCACATGTATGGGTAATAATAATTATATTATTATTATTATTGTTATTGTTGTTTTTGTTATTATTATTTGTGTAGAAAAAAAGAAATTGCATGTGTAATTAAATTCTCTTAATTAATGAGCAATGTTTCTCCATGAGTGAATATTAATTGAGAGGTTAGGTAATAATGGTGATATTATTACATTGTCATAAAAAAATGAAAATGTGTGGTAAACATTAATTTATTAACAAATAGTAGTTTTTAAAGGAATTTGTATTTGAAATGTTAATGGTGTCAATGATGTGACATATTTAATAATTATAAAAATAACTGTTTTTTTATTATTATTATAATTAAATTTGTGAAAATAATTTTGGTCTATATATATATATATATATAATGTGTATATATATATGGGATAAATGAATATGCATATATACATATTTAGGTGTATATATGTATATATCAATGTGTGTGTATAAATAAAATATATATATATAGGTTAAATATATATATTTGGGTGTGTGTGAGGGTGTATATATGTATATATAGGTGTGTATACACACACAAAAACATGCACACATATATATAATGTGTGTGTATATATACATATGAATTTTAATATACATATTTAATAAGGGTTCATTAAATATGTTTTAGATGGGTTTTGTTAGAAAAAACGTGTAAGTGTAAAATGGGGAGGACCACAAATTAAGAGGAAAGAGTAGGGGACAACATAAATTGCATAATTAATTAATGAAAAAATTAATAAAAATAATTGAAGAAAAAAATATTAAGGGGAAATGGGGGTGTTGCGTAGTAGATAAGTGGGAAGACCTCTCTCATGCCACTCTCCTCTCTATCATGTCCCACTATCTCTCTCTCCCTCTCTCCCTCTATCTTATTTTATTTATTTTTATATAATATTTAAAACTTTTCTCTTCAATATCACTTTTTTAATGATAGTATTGATGCATCATTGGTGTTTTTGGGTTCATCTCGATGGAAAAAATCTAAATTCAAATTTTGTTTTTGTATACATCGATTTATTTTCAATATATTTTTTTAATTTTCAATTGATAATTTAAAAAATAAAAAATTTTAATTAGACAAATAGAATTAATAATAAATTATCAAAAGATAATTATAAATGGATAATTTCTCAAAAATTATCAAAAGATAATTATTCTTTAGGGTAAAATTTATAAAACATGCATTTCCCAAAAATGATAATTCATAAATTATCTAGAAGATAGAAATTATTATCCTATGTAATATTTTATTTCTTTTGGAAATAAAATTTATGGTTTTGGTTTTCAGAATCTTTGGTGTGCGATCATATTTCTAGTTGGTGTATGAATGTGGTTCAAGCGGCGACACCTTTGATGAACCTGCCTTTGAAATTGAAGACTTTATTGTCGGAGGATCCTTCCCATTATGGTCTATATATATGTGATATTTATCATGATGTGAAATTTATGATTGATTGTTGTCAGGGTTCACACTTACCCTTTAAAAGTGTTATTTGAAAATACAAAAAATAGGTTCTGGTGAAATTTATGATTGATTAACCCATAATTTTTATGAGATTTATGTGGGTGCATGAGTGGTCGTGGGATTTCTTGATTACCACTTAATAATTATGTGTGGCTCCAGACATTGATCTTGGTGTGGCTTATCATTCCTTTAAATTACCTGTATTCATTGTGTGTTTCATTGCTTGTGGAATTGTGCTTCAGGGACTGGGATATTCATGTGGAGCCTTGAGGTTGGGAGTTATACTGTTATAATGTCCTTAAAGGTCAGCGTGGATATACCTATAGAGGGAGAAACATCAATGTTTCATTACCCAACACGAAGCAACCCTAAAATATTTAAAGGAAGGAATGAATATCCCTTTAGAGGAAAAAACATAGTGGTTATCTAATAAATATCAGTCATGGATTTATACAGACTTCATTCATGGGGGATTAAAATAAAAAACGGGTTGGGGATTGACCTGATGAAGCATGTGGAATTCTAGTGACAATCAACGACTAGGTAGGGTGAGATGATGACATGGAAGTACATGAAATATTAATGGAAAAACCAGAAACTGGGTGGGGTGAGCTATTTTACCTTGATATAGGTACATGACTTCTTTGGATTCCTTTCTGGAAATGAGTTAAAGTAGGTGGTTCCAGGATTCGTGGTGGCTTGGTCAGTGCATGATGGCTCAACAAATGTTATGTGTTTGTTGATAATTTACTTATGTAATGATATAAAATGTTATATATAATGTGCACTTATGGTAAGGACACAAATGGTGGTGTCCTACTGAGTCTTGAACTCACACCATACTCAGGAATATCAATATTCTTGTAATTTTTATTTCTAAAGATCCGATGAGGGCCAATGGCCCTATGGTCGGTATTTGAGTAGTAAGTCATGAAGTTGGAGAAGATCAGGGTAGACTCTAGAGGACCAAAAATATTTAATTATTTACTTTTCATTTATTTTATTTTGGTTGTACTCTCGAAATACTTACCACCTTGGGAGCTCTTTTTATGAATTTTAATTACTCAATTTCCACATTTTCTAATATGATTATTTATTATTACTGATTATTTATTATTATTACTAATAACATGATATAGAGGTAATACTCTACCCACTATTGGACTTAGACCCTCGCTCCTATTCGGAATCCACTTGCATGAGGGGAGGCGCACAGGAGGTCACGTAGTTCCCGAATTGAACTCAATGGTTCGGGTTGGGATGTTACAAAAAGTTATTATAGGAATTAGTTTACTAAATTGTTTTTTTCTTGATTTGGGATAGTATAGATAGGTGTTATCATGGTTGTGACTCGGTCGAGGGGGTTATCACAGTGTCTAGAAAGCACTATAAAGCAGAACTCCGAGTTACCATAAAATGAGATGCTAAAACATGTATGGACCATTTTCATATGTGTCAATCTTCTTTATCTATAACTTTTTAAAATTGAGTAATTTTCATATCTAATTATAAAACTCATTGATATGTTTTTATATTCCATTAAAAGTGATATTTTTCCCAAAAAAAATGAAACACTGACTGTTAAAAAAAAATATATATGTACTAATTAAAATTAAGCTCATGAATAATTTTTTTATCGACAGTAATTCCTTTCATTCCTTTATAAATGTAATAAAATCAGACTCAATGTTTTAATAAAAAACATGTCTATGTAGTATATATTGTTAAGATACACCCCCCGTAATTATGATCAAATATCTTAAAGTTGACATCCTCAAATCCATATCGTCTTCCATGTCTAAATATTTAAAGCTATAATGCATTTGTTTCTCACTATTAAAACAAAATCTCATATTGGAATTACCATGAAGAAATTAGAAAATATACATCACCATTATCCAGTGTTCTCTACTTGAATTTCATATAAACTTATTGACCACACCAACTACATGAGTTAAATCATGTTTAGTACATACCATCACAGACATCAAACACCCAAAAAAATGAATAGGTAATGTGGTTTATCTCCTCTATGTCATCATTAGTAGAATTTGACTAACTATAACCAAACATAAAATTTAATATAAGAGGATTACTACGAAATTTATCTCTATCCATATAAAATATCTGAAGCACCTTCTCAATGTATCTCTCATAATATAATCATAATGTTTTGGCATTTTTTCACAGTAAATCATCATTCCAAAAACCTGATACGTTATCCCCAAGTATTTATCACAAATGAATGAAAAATATCCATCATCAATTTATAAATTATAGAATAATCATGAACAATAATAATAATATCATCAATATAAAGAAACAATATAGTAAAATCATCACCATCGTCAAATATTTGAACAAAAAATCAATTCTCAGAAGATATCTTCCTAAATACAGATGAAAAATGATAGACTCAAACTTTTTATACCACTAATTTAGATTTTTATTTACACCATATAAAATATTCTTAAACAAACTCACATAATCCTATTTATTTTTTCTATAAAACCTTTTGGTTTCTCAATATAAATATCCTCTACTAAATTACCATGGATGAAA
Source organism: Viscum album (assembly GCA_963277665.1). Taxonomy (NCBI): domain Eukaryota; kingdom Viridiplantae; phylum Streptophyta; class Magnoliopsida; order Santalales; family Viscaceae; genus Viscum; species Viscum album. The sequence continues at coordinate 70,427,361 of OY728154.1, forward strand.
TTTGTCTTCACATATATTTTCTCAATATATAGATCCAAACTAGAAACCAAACCAAGAACAAATCTAATCGAATAAAATTTGAAAAAATGTGAGAAAATTCAATAAAAAAATACCTTTATTCTAACTAAATCCATTAAAAAATAATATTTCCACATATAGTGATACAAAACATGAATTATTATTTTTAATCGGATAAATCCACCAATTTTGAAAATCTCTATTACCAATAGGTAACTTCACTGAATCCAATGTGTCGTTTTTATCCAATGATATAATATCACCATCAATTTCTTCACCCCATTTTTCATTTTTATCATTTACTATCATCTCATAAAAATACTCTCCTATTTCCCCAAGGTTAATATACTCATCATGTGAATACCAAGTAGAAGTGGTATGATGTTAGGATGATCTCCTTAGTGGAACTAAAAGTTCATTAATAACCATGAGAACTATATAATTGAAAACAAATAGTGTATAAGACATATTAAATTAAAATTTGTCACCATGAACATAATTTTACACATCAACATGATCCTCAGAATCAATATCGTGAGGTAAGTTTGTATCAAAAACTAGAACAAGATTAACAAAACCATCAAAATTTAGAGAAGCTTATTTCTATCCCATATTAATGTCTACAATTTTTTGATCCTCTATAAAAACCATATCATGAATTCTAAAAGGTTTCCTCAAAATAGAAACAGAAAACCTATTCCAATACTCATCATGTCTATACCCAATAAAAATTAACTGTCATGTCTTACAAGATAACTTGAATATCTAATGACTTTGAATATGAACAAAGGACTTGAAACCAAAAAACATACAAGTGATAAAGCCTTATCTCTTTCCCATAATAAAACCTATAAAGATTGTTTTTCTACAAAATATAAGTGGATAATAAATTAATAATATATTTAGTAGTAAATAGATCTCTAACCCATAAATTTCCAAAGAACATTTATTTAGAAAATAAAACCTAAACTCTTTCCATCAAAGTCCTATACATTTTCTTAGATACATCATTTAGCTATTAGGCCTATTCTGGTGTCAAATACCTTCCTTCCAATAATACTCGTCCAAATTAACATGGTAATCACTCTCATTGTCAGTTTTAAGGAATTTAAACTCTTTTCTAGTTTCACTCTAAAATGAAATATGAATTGTTTTAAAGAATTGGGAACTTTTTGTTTCATTCAAAACATAAAAACAATTATTACATGAATAATCATCAATAAAAGTAACAAAATAAATTCTTCCACTAAATATCATAAAATTCAATGGGCTATAAGAATCTTAATATATGAACTCAAGTACCTTTGAATTTTTGTGTGGAGTATGATTGTTGAAACAAAACCTACTATGTTTTTAGCCATAGAATAATCACATGTGTCCTATTTGATACCCTTGAGACCTATAAAAAATTTATCTTTTCCAAAATGCTATGTTAATTCTCACTAATGTAGATGATACATGTGTACCATAATATATAAGAACCAATTAAATCAATATTTCAAGCTATATGAAAATAAATAGAAGCTCTAGTATAGTAAAAACCTGAATACTTATTACAAAAAGCCACTTTTAAGGAACCATTAAAAGATTCCAATATCCATATCCAAAATTAATGAAAACCCTATCATCATCAATAACACTAGTAGAAATGATATTCATATATACATCATGAGAATGTTGATCATTCTTCAAAAAATAACTTAATTTTTGTACTGGTCTCTAAAAAAACATTTTCATCAAATACAAAATTGGATTGAACACCATTGACCATATTTAAAATCCAAAAAAAATTATGGGCTATAAGACATAAACAACTCCTTCCATGATGTCACATGAAATAAACCTCTACTATCAAAATAACAACATAAATCATAAAAAATAATATAAATGGAATCATAAATAATAACAATCTCACCTTTGTAGTTATAATAACATGATCATAACTATCACCATATTTCTTATGTTGATTTTACTTTATTTATATTTATTATAAATACCCTGACCCTAGTATCGCAGAGTTATAGGCTAATTTATTAAATTTCTACCAGATATAAGTGACCACATCTCAAATAATCAAATAGTTTAGTAGTCTTAAACAACAAGATACATACTTAAATATCACATTACATTTGAATAATTAAAACAAAACATAGTATTTTCTTTTAGAACACCATTTTTCCTTTTTCTTATCCCTACATATCAATAATAATACACTTCTTAGAATCATGGGAAAATGAAATATAAAAAATGGGTAAAATCAGATGCCCAATAAGTGTAAGTACACAACAGAAGCTAATAAGGCATGCATAATATGGATGAAATAAATGACAATAAAATAATGAAACATAAATAATCACATGATATTGAAACTTATACATGGATATCATAAAAAATAAAATGATCACATGGGTATGAGAAACAGATTTCATAATAATGGAATGCATAATGTCGAACATCTGAAACTTAATATTGAGGCCTCGTGCCAATATATCTTATATAAATGGGTATGGCCTCAGACAGATACCCAATATAGTTCATGTCATTATAAATAACAATACATTTAGATGATATGTAATTTTATTCCCCACTTTTCACTTAATAAGTCTAATTCATTCATCATATTAATAAAAAATACAACTTAATCAACATGCCTTAAAAAATAAATAATTTCCTATATCAGCAAAAATAGAGTAAACAATATAAATAATTTCCCCTACAAAACTAATAATAAAACATACAAATAAATATGATTTATGTTATCATTAGAGTATAGTCTCAACATAATATTCAATAAATAATGTTTATATAGGTGAAAATACTTTAAAAATATCACAAGGAAATTTCTTGAAGAAAATAACCTTTTCACTTTGAAATAACGTATTTAAAGTCTAAAATATTTCTTAAATATTATGAAAAACATTTTATTTTAAAGGAAACATGTAAAAATATAATTTAATCTTCAAATAAATGAGTTTTAATTATGGTGAAAAATTCTATTCATGTCATATTAGTTAAAAAACATTCTTTTCACACTGTTGTAAAAAGGCCAGAAAGTACCTTTTTTAGAAAATGACAAGGATATTTATTTTAAACCATTTTTTTAAATCCAAAACTGGGTAAAAATTTATTTAATAAATAATTTTATAATTCTAAAAACATTAACTTAGATATTTATTGAAATATGGACATAAAATAGAAAGATTCCTGACCGAGTATAATAAAAAAGGCCAGTTTGGATAATAAAATAAATTTTGTTTAATATATAAAAATAAATAATACTTCGAGCAGAGGCGTAAACACAAACAATCTTGAATAATGATGAGATTTTGAAATAAACTCACATCTCAGGTTTAAATTCCTTTATATGTGTCTAAACATCTTTTATTATAAATAAATATTTATTATAAATATATTTATGAACCTTAATCATATTAATTATACCATATATTATTTACTTATAATATTTTATCTACTGTTTTTAACAATTCTTTGTTAAAATCAGTATTCTCTTTAAGAACTGGTTTATTTTTCTCACGTATGTTTTCATTTTGTAGTTTTAGTTATTGTGATTTTATCATGGTTAAATAACATATATAATTATAATAATTATATAAATATCATTTATATTCATTACATATATATTTAGATTCATCTATAAAATTTATATAAAAATAAATAAATTATAGCATTCATGGAGATGGTGAGTCGTACACATGCATAAACACCATTTTATTTTTTCAAAGGATGTAAAAAATAATTGTAAATAGTTATTAACCTTTAAATAATATTATGATATCATATATATATATAATATATTCAATAAATATATCCTTATTACAATCTATGTAAAATTGAAACAATAAATAATCACATTGCTTTGTGGGGGTGATAGTCAACATATACGCATGAACAACGTTATCATTTTCCAAAATATTGGAAGGTACAAAGGTAGATTTTATATTAAAATTAAAAAGTATAATTATTTCATAAATATCATATATTAAAAATATATAAATCATTATATCTATCCATGATGGGTGATGATGGAAAAAAATTACATCGGTTCGTGAGGCGGTGGTACGCCATACACACGATAGAAGATTTCATTTCCCTTTTGACGGAAGAGGAGAGGGATATAGGTTATTCCACAAAAATAATAAAATATCAATATATTTTAAATACTAATTTCATTATTTTTTAATTATTATGACATAATATAAGGTGGTAAAATAATAAGTAAAAAAGAATGATATTGGTGAAGATAATCACCTTCTCCTAGAAAAACCTCATTTGGATATCCTATTAAGGACCCTTTGGTTGGTATTTTGGGAATAAAAGAAGATATAAAACATATATAATAATGTATTGGAGATATAGTTGTTGGTTTTTTTCAAGATAAATGTCTTAATAGGGGTGAATAAGTGATGAGAGTAGGTCTCCTTTTATAATTGAGGTGAGTGGCACACATGTAATTTTATAATGTTTTTAAATAATTTGAAGTTATTTTCTTGAAAAAATGCTCCAAATAGATAATATTGTAAGGAGATAATTTTTAAGTAGAAATAAAAAAACCCTTGGTTTTTTAAATTTTTCTGAGTTCATTTTAACACTTATATTTATAGATTAATCCCAGATAAACCTTTTTGAACTTTAATCGTGGTAACAAATTTTTACTATTTTTACAATTCATTATCAATAAAACTTAATTTAAAACTAATACTGAATATTATGTTTTATAAATCAAAAATATTTAATATATTTTATAAAATTCAATTCATATAAGTGGAAAATTTTTATTTAAAAATAAACTTGCAAATGCATGGAAAATCAATTTTCCATGAAAACGTTTTCTTAAGTAGAAAACATTTTTATATAAAAAGTAAACATAAAATTTATTATAATGACCTATATTGGATTGAAAATAATATAAATATACAAATTCCACTTTTAAAATATTTTTAAAATAAAATGAACCTTTGAAAACTCATTAATTTCAAGTATATTATTAAACATAAATCAGTTTTTTTAAATATTTATAAAAAATTTAATATTTTAAGGAAATTATAAAAAATTCACTATAAGATAATTTTGAATTTTTTTATTGAAAAATGAATTTAATTTTTTTAATAAATTTTCTAAAATTAGAAAAAATTAATTTTATTATTTTCTCATAAAATAAATAAACACCATTTAATGGAAAAAATATCTTTTTGAAACAAATAATGACTTTAATAAAAAAAATATTATCTTAACTAAAACCTTTATTAATTTTTTATAATGTGGTTATTACTATTCATTCCATCAATTTAACGAAGTGTTTATAATTTTATAATATATTATAGTTCATTTATATTTGGGGTTGTGTGTATCACAAACTAACTAAGAGATTAAAATTATTTTAAAAGAAAAATATCAAACAATATTGGGGTGTTACATTATACCCTCGGTAAAATGAAATTTTACCCCAAAATTATATTATTATGATTAAAAAATGAGTGTGTATCTATTTCATTACATCTTCATGTTCCTATGTAGCTTATTCAAATTTTCTATTCCTCTAGAGAACTTTAACCAAGAAAGTGGTCTTGTTCTATTGCACATTATCTCTATGATCCAAGATTTATACTATTTTTTTCATTGGGAATAAAATGCTCTAGAATTATGACAAATGATCTCTGTACATGTGAAGTATTAGGTATGTGCTTCCTCAGAATAGATAAATGGAACACATCATGAACTTGATATAGGTTCAGTGGAAGTTCCAAGTGATTAGCTGCCATCCCCACTTAGTCAAGAATATCTAAGGGGACAATAAACATAGGTATGGTATTTCCTTTTTTTCTAAATATCATAACCTTATTCCATGGATAAATTCATAGAAATAAATTCTCACCAAATTCGAACTCCAGATCTCATCGATGGTTATCAGTATAAATGTATGTTGACTCTGAGCTACCTTGATGTACTGCTGAATGGTTCATAATTTCACGACTATTTCCCCAATTAGTTCATGTCCCAATAAATTTATTTCCCCAACTTCATACCTTCATGTTATAGTTCTACAATTATTTAAACAGATGGATTTATAAATATCCATTATAATTCTTTAGTAAAATAAATTATTGTCATAAAACTCAACTAGTGGAAGGTTTTGATCCCAACTACCATTTAAATCTATAGAAAAGGATCTCAATATATTCTATAGGGGTTGAATTGTTATCTTATACTAACTATATGTTTGAGGATTATACACCATACTAAAACTCAACTCTATATGAAAAGCCTATAGAATACTTCTCTATAACTCAGAGGTAAACCTTAGATCCTGGCTAGATATATTAGAATGTGGTATTTCATGAAACCTTACCACTTCCTTAATGTATATCCTAGAAATTTGATCAAGTGAGAAATATTTTTTTAAAGTAGGAGACTGAATAAATCCCAAATAATATTTCATCTTATTGATGTTTTGGGGATGCAAACGAAAAAAATCCATAAAGATGTTTTCCCATTTCCATTCTGGTATGGGTAATAGTTGTAATATTCCTTTATATTTTATTATCTCAGCCTTAACTTGCTGACATAATAGGAACCAAGATACATACTTATTAATATTTATCTTCAGGTTATACTACCATAAATACTCTTTCAGATCTCTATATCCCTATATAATCCTAGGATGAATGGATAATGAATAACTATGATACTAATTCAACAAATCCTTTTTATCATATGTTATGGATAGAACTCATAAATGGTTCCTAAACCTTATCATTCCATCATAATCAAGGTGGATCTCAAGAACATTTATTACCTTCTTTTATAGATCCACTTCTTCGTTTTATTCCTCCTTATTCTTTACTTGGAAGATGGTTGAACACTCATTTGAGAAAGATAAATGTATCCCCTTCCTTCAATATTTCAAGATCCATACTTATAAAATATTTAAATATTACATATTTTGTGATTCTCATCAAGGATAAGATAGCATTATCCTTTCATCTCAAAGAATATACCACATTTTTAGCCTTCCCAGGGTGGTAATGTGTTGAGAAATCATAATATTTGATCCAACCTAACCATATTCTTTGGAGAATATTCAACTCCTACCATGTAAATATATTATTCATGATTTTATTATTACTATATATATCACACCATTCACCATACAAATAATTCCTCCATATCATTAATGTAAAAATTACCATGGATAACTCCAAATCTTTAGTTGGGTAATTTTTATCATGAACCTTAATTTTTTTTGAGACATAATATATCACCATTTTATTCTGCATGAGGATGCATCCTAGTCCCTTATTCGATGCATCATTATAGATTGAAATCCCTCCTCTATTTTAGGGTAGTGTAAGCATCAGTTCTTTAATAATCCTTCTATTCAAATATTTGAAACTCTCTTCACATTAATCTATTCAGAAGAACATAACACCCTATGATTCAAATTATTGAGTGGACTAATGTTTCTTGGGAAATCTCTCAAAATCATCAATAATATCCCACAAACCCAAGAAAATAATAGATTTATTTTAATGTGTTGAGTCAAGGAAATTTATTAATAAATTTCATATTTTAAGGATCCACTAATATAACCTAACTTGAGATTATATGACCCAATAATAAATATTTCTAAATACAAAATTAACACTTGGTAAATTTTTAATACAAATTCCCCTTCCTCATGGTCTTCAACACACTTATCAAAAGTTATTCATGATCTTACTTTCTCTTTAAATATATAAGAATATTGGCTATAGAGGCTACCAAAAACTAATCAAGAGAATATATAAAAACTCTATTCATTTTATCCTTGAAGTTGGTCAGTCCATTAGAAATCCCAAATGGAATTACTATAAATTCAAAATGATCATACCACCTACAGAAGGGTCTCTTGGGTATATCCTCCTTGATCCTTAGTTGATGATACCCAGATCAATGATCAATCCTGTAAAAATATAGAGCTCCTCATAGTTGATCAAAAAAATCATCAATATGGTGTAGATGATACTTTTTCTTAATAGTGATCTTGTTATGTTATTAATAATCAATGCAAACATGTATTGATCCATATTTCTTAATAAAAAAATAGAAGGTACACCCCATGATGAATAACTAGACCAGATGAATAACTTATCTATATTCTTCTAGTTTTTCTTTTTCTATTACAACAACACAATCATGACCATTCTATAGAGTCTTTAAAATAGTCGTAGCACCTTGTATGAGTTCTATTGAAAACATAACTTTATGATTTAGGGGAAGAATCAGAAAGTCTTGTGGAAATAAATTATAATATTCTAAAAAATAGCCACATTTTAAATTTTTTACCCTAACTGTTTGATATATATATAAATCAAGAATAAGTATAAAAATTCATATGATGGAAGTAATTTCCATTGGGTGTTCAATTTCATCCTTTCATTGATAGTCAATTGAAGGTTGATTCGGAATATAAAATAAGACATACCTTACCTGACAATTGATATGATCTCTCTACAAGGAGAGCTAATCTATATCCACAATTATGTCAAATTCAACTAGAGTATGAATTAAAATTTTCTCAAGAAAAACTATTCATGACCAACCCAAATATAGCATTGGGAGTTTTAATCACCAGCCAAAATATATAACAGTTGAGGTGGTGGTGTGACACCCTTATAAAATTATTTAGATATAAAAGAGTGGGTAAAAAACCAAATAAAAAAAATCAATCCAAGAGTGAATTAAAGGTGTATATTTCACCACATCAATAAAAACTTCCATGCAGACTGTAGTAATTGAATAAGCTCAGCCTTCTCCCATTAGATTATTTTGTGATAAGTTCCCTTAAAATTTGGGGAATTGGTTGGAATACTTCCCCATATATTTACAATTAAATAACTCTACTTTTATAGATTTTCCCTTAACCTTTCATTCATTAGCTCGATGGCCTTTCTCTCCACACTTAAAGTAAACTTAGTTTTCTCTTAGGAATTCACAAAGGTGTTACTTTCCACAAGAATAATATGTTAAAAAATTATTGTATCACTTCATCACCTTATTAATTTTTTTCTCTACCATCCTATTATTCTCTTTATTTTATTAAAATCAATATTAATTGAATAATTATTTCTCTATCATGATAACAAATGATATTATGTCCTCATATGATGAGAATGTTCAGGAGATAGTTATCTTTGAAGAATTAAGTTAATCTGATCAAAGAAATTGTCAATATTTCACTTTATATTATTCACATAGTCTACAATATGCTTGCAAAACCTTATAAATTTATATTCATACATAGCAATACTTTCTTCTTTTTTTTGTCTCTGACTCAATAATTTTCTCTCTATATCCACTCATTGTTCATGAGGAAAATACTTTTGAATGAAATGTTCCTTAAAAAACATCAATTAAATACTTATTATTTCTCCCTAATCCTTAGTTTTTTATTTAATTACCACCATAGATCCACATCCCCTGAGATATAATAAAAATCTATGACAACCTTACCCATTTCAATAATTTTCAAAATGATAAATGTCTTTTCAAAGGAAATTATCCATTTCTCACCTATAAAGGGATTTGTATTCATATTGAATAATGGAGGTTTATAACACATGAAGTGGTATAACATTGTTACAGAAAATTTTGGATTAGAAGGTTTCCACGTATGGGTAAGTTTATTGGTCATAACCTGAGTCATATTCCCCAATATAGTTATAATTTTTTAGCTCCATCTGTAGCTATATTATCTTACCTAGAAGGGAAATACCTACAAGGATTGTGTGCATAAATACAACTTTTATTCATTTTCTATGTGAAATTTCTAAATAATATATTACCATATATTAGATCATAACATTATGAATCCTAATTTATAATTTCAAAACTAGTGAAAAACAATAAAAATTAAAAAATTTATGCATAGGGTGTCTCGGAATAATGAACTTGGTTTTTTTGGAAGTTTTTTTAGATCATAATTTTTTTTAAAATCCGCCATAATGGTTTGTAAGGGAAATTTTATTTAACCCAAACATGTCCCCTAGGAGTTTCAAACCATGGGCATAGTAAGGGAGCACTCACTATATAATAGAATGATGGAAAATATATACTTGACCAACTCTTTTTGGGTTTATTACTCAAATATGAATCTATAACAAAACCAAATTAATTTGTAGTATCCATACATGGATTGATTTCTTTTAAAACCACATAATAATTTCCATAACAAAACCTTAAAATGTTATCCTATATACAGACTTATCCTCAAAGTCAGTTATAGTGTTGTATTAACTAATCTATTTTTTCCTAAATCTAGTTCAAAAGTTTTCCTATAAACATTATCTAATACCAATCGTAAATATTCTGAAACTAGTATCCCCTATTTGGAGGTTACTTTATTACATTAGTGTTTTTGACGCTTTCGCCGAGGCACGCACATTCGTCTATGAGGACGCGCTGTTGTTGCCCCGCATTCCCACTTTCCAAAGGCGGGCGACATCCACTCCTTATTCAGGGACATCTTCTCCTTGATCGAAACAGGATAATGGGATGTTGGTTATTCCTTCCTTGGATTCCTCCTCGGAGCTCGTCACCTAGTCTGGGTCTCCCTTATATATTAAGTCTTAGTTCGTGAATCTCATTATCGGTGCCATATCTTCATGGATGCCAGTTAATTACACTACTTCTGTGAGGACATTCCATGGGGTCCTAACATGGTAGAAACCTTCGGTCGGAGTAGATGACAACATTAGGCATTCTGGGGCATCTCTAGATGCATGGACATTGGGGAACCTGTATTCTTACTCATAAGAGGGCATCTCAAGGGTGAAGAACCTGAGGCATCCCACATCAGATGCGAGGAATCATATGCCATTGGCATGTCTCTGAGGTTTTTCTCATCTTCCCTTGTTTAACACGGGGTATGTCACATGTTTGACATCTTGCAGAGACAGTTATTCCAAGGGCGTGTCTTTTGAGGTTTTCCTCAGCTTCCCATGTTTAACACGGGGTATGCCATGAGTTTAACGTCTTGCGGAGATGGTTATGCCAAGGGCGTGTCTTCTGAGGTTTTCCTCAGCTTCCCATGTTTAACACAGGGTATTCCACACGAAGATGGTTACGCCAAGGGCATGTATTATGAGGTTTTCCTCTGCTTCCCATGTTTAACACAGGGTATGTCGTGAGTTTAACGTCTTGCGGAGATGGAATGAGAGTGATCAGAACGTCCCATAGAGACGAATCAGATTGGTACATCCCAAGGAGATAACACCTGTAATATGAATGGATCAGAACACCCAATGAGGATGGATCCAAGGTGGTTTTCCCCATGTAAAGGAGATGTCACACTGTAATGGTTGATCTGAACACCACTGAGGGTAGATCAGGGAGATTACACCCCAAAATGGGGGACACTATGGTTTACCATTGGATGGGATTGAGCCTCATGGAGGTTTCCTACATACCCTGTGTAGAGGACAGGGATCAAAAGCCACGTAGTTTGAAGGGGTGATGATCTGGGGTGTACATAAAGGACAGTGACCCCGAGACATGCTGGGGCTTACACATGGTTAGCTGCCCGAGTGCCGCAAGGAGCGGCATTAGGATGAATGGCATGATCTCACCGGAATGTGGCGGGCCGGGTAAGAATCACGATGGGTGGTGGATGGATTAATGAGATGTAGATGGAATGAAATGGGACCATCGCAATGGTGACGATATAGTTGGGCTTGAGCCTCAAAGAGGCTTCCTACGTATCCCCGTGCCAGGGAATCAAAGTTCACGTAGTTCGGGATGGTATGGGGCTTACGCAAGGGTGATGCCTGTGTGCCGCTATGGAGCGGTAATGGTGGAAGGGGCTTACGCTCTGAGGCGGCCCTTGGTGGTATGGGGCTTACACTCCGAGGCAGCCCATGGTGGTATGGGGCTTACACTCTAAGGCCGCCCATGGTGGTATGGGGTTTACACTCTGAGGCGGACCATGGTGGTATGGGGCTTACACTCTAAGGTGTCCCATGGAGGTATGTGGATTACACTCTGAGGGGGCCCATGGTGGTATGGGGCTTACACTCTGAGGCGGCCCATGTGGTATGGGGATTACACTCTGAGGCGGCCCATAGTGATAGATGGATGGGGCTTACACTCTGAGGCGGCCCACGGTGATGGATGGGGCTTATGCTCTGAGGCAGCCCACAATGATGGTTGGATGGGACTTACGCTTTGAGGCGGCCCACTATGATTGATGGATGGGGCTTACACTCTGAGGCGGCCCGCAATGATGGATGGATGGGGCTTACACTCTGAGGGGGCCCATAATTATGGATGGATGGGGCTTACACTCTGAGGCAGTCCACAATGATGGATGAATGGGGCTTACACTCTGAGGTGGCCCACAACGGTGGATGGATGGGGCTTATACTCTGAGGCGGACCACAAAGGTGGATGGATGGGGCTTACACTCTAAGGCGGCCCACAATGGTGGATGGATGGGGCTTACACTCTGAGGTGGCCCACAATAATTGGTGAACCGACGTGAAGAGGTCGGAATGACCGGGTGGTGGGCTTGAACTTCATGGACGCTTCCTACGTATCCCCGTGGCAGGTAATCAAAGTCCATGTAGTTTGCGATAGATGGAGATACCACAAGCGTGCTGCCCATATGTCGCTATGGAGCGAGAATGGTGGATGGGGCTTTCGCAAGGGTGTTTCCCACAATGTCTTCCTCATGTCTCACCATGAGGGCATCCCAATTCACTGGTGGGTTGAGGTAATCACCTATGCGCTAGCACACAAGAGGGATAATGCCAAGGGAATTGGAATCAGTCTGAACAAAAGAATATGAAAATTGTGAATCACATGCCCAACATTCGGAACACGATGAGGGTGGAATGGTGATGGAGAATAACTGTTGACCATGTTTGAATCACAACATCCATATCACATTAGCCAGAAATGAGGACAAACAAATGAGGGTCGACTGCTGACTGTGTTCGAAACACATGACCAGACTCAAAGTGTTTTCCAAAGTCTTCGGGGGAGTTGGCCCAATACGGTAGGTGAGCTGATGCGGCATGCAACCAGGCAGTTAGGGGGTCCCTCCAGACATGAAAGTGGATGATGATCTAAATGAAGGACACACAAAGCGTGAGGTAGAGTGATGTAATGTTTGAACAGATTCCAATGCTCTTTAAGGTATGCCACTATGATCATGGCATAATGCATATTATAATTGGAGCATAAGGAATATCTTGTTTGGACCAAGAGTCATCCTAGGTTTGGAACATAGGGATTACTACAGTTTAAAGTCATGTAGATAAGACTATTTCCATAAGGCTCCTAGAATGGCTGGTGTTGGGTCTTACGCAAGGGCGGTCCTTTTTGGTTCATCCTGGCATAGGAGCCAAGTGATAGGGTTTTGGAAGAGTTTCCTGGGGAATGGTTCGACTCAAGGTACTCGGGGAATTGATGATGATAATTTCAACTCACGACATAGGAAACGAACCAATAAGAATTCATCAACACAAGGTGTTTCATGGTGTGCAGAGGAGTATCTCAAATCATGGTATTCTATAGGTGGGAGGTGGGTGCGCAAAAGGGATCAATGGAAAACCCCAACATCTCAGCTCGAAAAGTTCATGGTGCGACTTTCCATTTTTCAAGGGGGTCTGTGATAGTAGTGAAGGGACAGGCTCGGAGGGCCGGGACCGCAGCCCGACACTGACCCCGAGCGGGGGTGCGGGGGTGCAGCCCCCATGGTATGGACCAGCGGGTGCAGGCCTGAACACTGTTGCACGTAAATAGGGAAGGCATGAACGCAATTGGGGATGTTGTACGGAAAACACCGGGTCATCGCGCAATAGGGGCGTGGCGCACGCAATAGGTGTGGCGAGCACGCAATACGGGAGTCAGGCATGTAATACCAGAGCCGGGTGTGCAATATCGGACATGGGCGCCCAATAGGAGGTGGCACGCGTAAAAGGGAAGGAATTTCGGGAAATAGGGATGCTTTGTGCACAAAAGGAGTGGTGTGTTCAATAGGGAAAGGTTGCACGCAATAGGACTGGTGTAGCAATGACATGCGAAAAATCAGGCTCAGCGGCACTATTATGCACAAAAATTATGTGTTTCATGGAAAACTGGGCAGGTTGGCCCTTTTTGACGCAAAAATAATGTTTTTCACACTAGAGGGGGGTTTCCACGCGAGCGCGGAAAATTTGGACTTACGCGCATCATAGCATTGGCCGACCTCTGGGGTCCTCTCGAAAAGGGTGGGTGCACTTGTATTTATAAGTGGAAACCTGAGCGTCGATGTGCGTAAAATTCTGCACGTGCAAAGGGTTTTTTGTGCGCCATGCAGTGCGTGTAAAATTGCACGTGCGCAAGGCGATGCACGTAAATGTCCGTGCGCACAAATATGGGCGCGTAATATTCTGCACGCGCAAATGGTTTTCCGTATGAAACTCCTTTTTTATGCACAAATCCACACTTCACCCCAAAATTGTCCTGGAGGGCCATTTCCAGCAGCCCGACTTGGAACAACCACAACTTCTGATCCGTAACTCCATTTGGGCTCCACGACCAGTCAAATCGAAGCTTGCGGAACGAGGTATGCTCTAAGATCATTTATGAAAACGTTTGGAAAATTTTGGGGATTCGTTTTATGGATTCAAAAATTAGTACTAGATATAAGTGAGTGAATCCTAAACTATCTAACAATATAGTAGTATTAGAAAACCAGATACATATATGAATCTAACATTACATTTGAAAACAAAAAATACAACATATTATTTTATTTTAAAATAACAATATTCTCTTTAGTATATGCCAACATATCAATCATAATACACTTACTGGAATCCAAGGAAATAAAAAAATAATAATGTGGTGGAATCAGATGCTCAATTAGGGTAAGCGTATAAAGAAATATAAAAAGGAATTAATAATATGAAAAAAATAAATGATAATGAAATAATTCCATACAAATAATCACATGAGCTTAAAACTTATCCATTGATATCATAAATAATAAAATAATAAAATGTACATCAAAAATGATTTCATAATTATGGAATTAATAATTTCATATATCCAAAACTTACCATTGAAGCCTCATGCCAAGATATCTTACATAAATGGGTAAGGCTTTAGTCAAATGAAAACTTTAGTCAGTCTTATGATACCAATCAATCCATAAAGTGGATATGAGTTTCCATACCCCAAACATCACTTAATAAGTGCATTCCATTAATTATACAAATAAATAATACAACTTAATCAACATGACATAAACATAAATATCTTTCAGTATTGGAAGAACTATAATAGATAATATCAATACTTTCCCTAGTAAGATAGATTATGAACCATAAAAATAAATATGGTGGACGGTATCACTAGAGTATATCCTTATAATAATATTTAAAAATGGATGTTAATATATATGAAGATACTTTAAAAATATAATTGGAAATTTTCTTGTGGATAATACTATTTTCACTTTAAAATCACCTATTTAAAGTCTTAAATATTTCTAAAATATTAATGAAAACAATTTCCATGAAAGGAACCTTTAAAAAAATTAATGTAAGATTCAAATCAATGAGTGTCCATGATGGTGTAAAAATCCATTCATTCTGTATAAGTTAAAAAACATCTCTTTTACGCTATTGTAAAAAGGTCAAAAAGTACTTTGTTCAGAAAACAACAATAAGATTACTTTTACAACATTTTTTAAGCATTAAAAAATTGATAAAATTTTTTTGGTATCTTGATTTATTAAAGAGAGGAAAATGAAAAGAAAACTTGTAATTTATAGAAATACAAATATTTGAATAAAAAATGGTTTTAATGTATAAATATCAGTTAATTCTCCTTGTGGAAACTTAAAGATAAACAATCTCAAACAATGATGATATTGTGAAATAAACCCTTACCTTAGGTTCAAATTCCTTCGTATGTGTTCGAAACTCATGTATAATAAATATAAATTTATTATAAATATATTAAATAACTATAATAATATATATAATACCATATATTATTTATTTATCATCTTTTATCAACCATTATTTAACAGTTCTTTGTTAAAATCACTATTTTAGGTAATAAGTGGATCATTTTTGTTTGTATATTCTTTGGTTTGGTAGGTCTGGTCCTTGTTTTTTTATCCTGGTTCATAAAATTTAAATTCCTATTAATGATAAAAATATCATATATATTCATTTAATACATATTTATAGTCATCTATAAAATTTACAGATTGAAAAATGAATAACACTATTCATGGAGATGGTTGACAGCTCGTACATATGAATGTTGTATTCATTTTTTGAAGGATGGAAAAAAGAAAGGTAAATAGTAATTTATCTTTAAATATTAATTATTATATCATATATATCATAAATATTCATTAAATATATCTTTATTATCACCCATATAAAAATAAAACAAATAAAAACTTGTATTTCTTCGTTGAGGTGGTAGTCCACACGTATGAATGATCGACGTTATTATTTTCCAACAGATTGGAAGGAAATAATGTAGATATAAAATTATAATTATAAAATTATAATTTTTTTATAAATATAATATATATACATTAAATCCATTATTTTTTCCATTCTTGAGAGGCGGTGATGGAAAATGAATTACATCAGTTTGTCAGACGATACTTTGTTGTACACCTGATTGACGGTTTTGTTTCCCATTTGATAAATGAGGAGATGGGTAAAAGTTATTCTATCAAAATAATAAAATTTAAGTAAATGTTACATAATATTTTTAATAAATTTTAAATACTATGACATAATTTATTATGGTAAAATAAGAAGTAATAAAAAGAGTTTGGTGAAAACAATTACCATTTCTTAGAAAAACTTTCTTTGGATATCATATTAAGTACCCTAGGGTTGGTATTTTGTAAGACAAAAAGTAGATATATAATTCAGATAAGGATGTTGGGGATATTTTTTTCATGTTTTAGTTGAGATAAATGTCTTGAGATGTGAGAATATGTGAGGGGAGGTGGTTCCCTTTTATAATTGTGGTGAGTGGAACACTTTTAAATTTTCAATGTTTTATAATAATGACAAGTCACATTATTTAGAAACTTTCTCCAAAATAGATCATATTACAAGTTGATAAGCTTAAGGGATAAATAAAACCAAACAATGGGTTTTTAGAAAGTGTTCAGGAGATTTCGTGCCTTATCTTTATCGATTATCCCTTGATAAACAAGTTTTAACTTTAACCATGCTAACCGATTTTTACTATTTTTACTATTCATTATAACCAAAAGATAAGTTGAAATTATTACCTAATATTAATTATATAGATTATAAATATTTAATATATTTTATAAAATTCAATTAAAATAATTAGAATAATTTAATTTAAAATTAAACAAATGAACATGACCAAAACAATTTTCCAAAGAAAATGTTTTCTTAAGTATAAAACGTTTTTATATCAAAATTCAACATAAAATTTATACCAATGACCTAAATTTTATTAATAATAATATTATTGAACTAATTTTAGTTTTAAATTTTTTTTATTCAAAATATAACCTTTCCATTTTCTAAAATTCAAAGGCAATTTTTAATAAAAATATATATTTTTCACTATTCCTCAACAATTAATATTTTTAGAAATTTATATAAAATTTAATCTATGCTAATTTTGACATATTGATTTTAAAAATTAATTTCATTTTTAAAAATAATTTTTCCAGAAGTGTCAAAAATTAATTGAATTATTTTCTCACAAAATGCAATCAAAACTATTTTAAGGAAAATAGTATCATTTCAGAACATATAAATACTTTTCTAGAAAATAAATTATATATATATATAACCCCTATAAATATTTTTAAATTTATTTATTTATATTTTGACCATTAATATAAAAGTTAGTTTATAATGTTGTACTATATTATTGTTCATTTAGATTATGGTATGTGTGTATCACAAAGTATCAATGAGATTAAATTTATTTAAAAGATATATATCCTAAAATATTAAGGTGTTACATTTCCCTTTTCATATGAGATAAGAATTTAATGACATGACCTTTTTACTACCAGGATTCAACTCAAAATTCTTCTACTTCATCTTGGATTTACTTCTTCCCTTGTTTTTACCTCGGTTGTTCTGTGCTTGATTCCTTTCTAGGATTATTCCTTTATTCTCTATAACCAAAAGCTTTGAATAATATATTTACTAAGTATGTCTCCCAAATTCTTCCTTCAAAACAAAAAACATGATAAATATAAATGTCACTACACCATTAAGAGAAGAACCTGTATGAGTAACACATAAATTATCCCACTAATTAGATAATGTATTAAGTGAACAAAGCACCAAAACCTTATCCTCAAAATTAATAATCATTCCAGATAAATGATTAAAATAACTCCAAAATTCACTTAAATAATATGAAATGAACGTACCTTATTTATACATCAAGTTCATCACTTATTTAATAATAAATAATCTATTATTTCCCATTTGGAAGAATATGGGATCTCAATATTCTCTCATAATGTTCTGGAGTGAAAGATATTGACAATATAGTTCATCATGTTTTCTTCTCCCCATTAATAAAGCGTAATACTTGTAGAACTAGTTTAGAAAATTTCTTATATTACACTAATATGAAATGTAAATGATATTTGAGATTTTTTAGAAGTATTTAAGTAATTAAAGTTATGTTGGTGTGTAGCTGATTCATTCAGTTGGTGTAGTTAAGGGAAATAATTTAATTAAAAAAACATGGATACTTTTGGGGAGTTTGAACATAATAATGAACCAAATATAGGAAACTAGGGGAATTAATCCATGAATTTCAAGAGATGTAGAGGAAAATATAGAGTACAAGAGACATAAGAAGACTGAAGTTGAGAAAGGATCGCTTAATAGGGAGGTTTTATATTCTCTTCTCATTTTCTTATTCATTCATCAACTAGGTGAAATCTCTTATGTTCATATGTTTTGATTTTGAAATCATGCTTGGATGAATATTTTATAAATTTGTATGATAATGATGTAAATTTTTAATGCACCATTAAAAATATTTTCTATATTTTCAAAAAACAATTAATACCTTTTAATCTTAGGTTGAAATATTTTATGGGAAAATTTATTTTTAATCTAGTTTTTTTTTCAATGATACGTAATGGAACAAACAATTTATCAGGGCTCTACGAGGTGATCTAGGAGCACCTATATTATATTAATGCATGAAAACATTATTGAGGTGATCCAAAGTAGCATGAATCATGTTTTTTTTTCTGAGGCACTGAGTCAACAAGTGGGATTTAAGTAAAAACACAAAAATAAAAGGGGGTACTTCTGTAAAATGAGTGATGTTCTATAAAAAATGCGATCTTTAATAAAAAAGGGAGGGATATTTGGTCAAAATGAATGTTTTTATATAACACACACCCCCAAACAAAATTGGGGTCTAAGGTAGAAAATGGGGGGGGGTAGGAGTTTCTATAAAAAACCATTGATCCAAAAGATAAAATAATAAATTATTTCCAATTCAAAAATCTATTAGAAATAATGTGCACAAAATCTTTAATTTGGTTTTTAGTAGTAGGCTTACCTTGGAAGGGCTATTGGGAATATAGGTAGGGATGCAAAAACACTAGTTCTTTATCCCCTTTATCTTCATTGTCTTCTCTAGTATTATATAATTGACTATTTTTATATGGTTTGGTTGATAATATTAAAGTGTATTTTATTTTATTTTAATTTTATCGAATTTATTTTTATTTAATTTGAAATATTTCTAAAAAGATTAATTATGTTATTTTTCATGTTTCACTTCGTAATTTCAATAGGTATGCACCAAATTTTGTTCCAAGTGTTTCTTCCAAAAATATTCTTTTCACATTACTACACTACGTTCCTTTGACAACATTTATTTTTGATATTATTTATATATTCATTAGTTGTTATTAATAAATACAATATCTAAAAACATTTAAAAATAGTATTACACATCCTATAAAAAAATTTAATAGCTAAGTTGTCTTTCTACATTTTTTTAATTAGAATATTAATACAATCCATCTTACGCTTAACATAGAAAAATGAATTTTGTTTTAAGTAAGGAAATACATAATTATTTTTATCATTTAATAATTATTCATCTTTAATTACTTTATTATAGAATATTTAAATTTTGATAAAAAAACAAACTTAGTAAGAAACATGATAGTGTTAATCCATAATTTTCATTGGTGAGTGGTGGAATAAGATGAAAAGGATGATTATGAATGCATCTTGAGGTGTTACACATAATTCACACCTCAAAAAAAATATGGTACATATTATTTATCCCACTTTCTATATATTGTATTTTTCATCAAATATCATGTGTATCTTATAATCTTGATGTTAATATATTTATTAAGAAGAATTTGATTTAAGAAGATGTGATTGGAAGTAATTTGGAAATCCCAATCATTTGAATTATTTTTTGAACTTTATTTTCATTTATTAAATGAAAGGGAGAGTTATTGCCTTTGGAATTTTGGATGATTCATTTACATGTTCATAAAGGCAGAAGTGTTTTTAATATTTGAGTTTAATAGACCATTTATAATGGTAAAATTTATATCTCTATGATTAAGTCTTTTGAGAATATCTAATCATGTTTATTAGAAAAACAATTACTTTGATGAAGTTAAATTAGAAGAAGAGAAGGTTGGAATAAGAAAGGATGGAGTATTGTTTTTGAGTATTTAACATTAGTTTCTTTAATGTTTTATAAATGAAATTCAATATATTTTTAATCCAAAAATGTGACAACTCAAATCTAGTACATCCACCAAATAATCCATGGAATCACAAAGGCACTCGTCCATGAACGAAAGTAGAATCCAACCTAAAGAAAAATTAGAGGTGGCGGAGAGGAGGAAGTACCCCCATGCAGGGTGGTGTAATATAAAAGAGAAAAGATACCATATGGGTGCCTATGGATAATAAAAAACTATTTCAGTTGTCTTCTCTATATAACTTGTGTTTTACCTATTCATGTTTCCCCAAAAACCACCATTTAAGATTAAATTTATTTGAAGAAAATATAAGAGGAATAATAATATAAGATTTCATCAGAAGAATCTTGATAGATACACTAGAAGGTGCATACACAAGAAGATTAATATTGAGGTATAGAAAAGTTCAACTATTTGAGAATGATAATGAATATTTGAAGTTATGTTGGACATGTATTTTCTAAAAAATTCTCTTTAAATCTTATTAATTTCTTTCTCCCATATACCCTTATTTTTTTAATAATGACGTAACTTTATGTATTTTTCAGGAATATATTTCTTGAGAATTTTATCTTATTTATGGGTTTAAATATTTGTTTAATGTATTTTGGATATGCTTGAAAGTATTCTGGAAACATTTTTTATACCCTACTTTTTATGCATAATTTTTTATTTTGAAACCCTGTATTTGGAATGAAATGTATAGATCATATACCCTATAGTATTGAAAATGTGTGGATCACCAACCCTATGTTTGGAAGTAGAACCATGTTTGGAAGAAACACTACATTTAAAGTAATTAACATATGATTTAGTAACCATACTTTTGTTAAAAAACATACATCATCAAACCTACTTTTATGAACCACCAAATATTTTCAATAGTAATTTTTGGTTTTTTTGTTATATGAAGGAAACCTACGGTTGACTAGTCAATGATGAAATTTTAAATTAAAGACATTATCCTCATTTTCTACAATGCTATAAACAAAAGTAAATATCATTTTAAATCTATTTTATAACTAATTAAAAGGCCCGTATTAAATGGATTAAATCGTTCCTATATCTATAGGAAGTTTCTACTCTATTGAATGGATTACATCCAAATCGTTGTGATTTATTAACTATAATTATTGGATCCGTTCAACCGAAAGGAAGACAAGTTTCTCTTCTTGAATAGAAATATCATTTTAATTTTCTATATCATGTGTGTGATATATTTTTGAATAAATAGTAGCCGAAAAAGAAAAAAGATAAAAAATATCTATTTTTCTAAAAAAGATACACTTTGGAGACATATATGTTTCAATAATGTGCTGATTAAAATTGTTGTTTTTTATATTACTTTTTTGTTTCTATTTTTGTTGGAGATCATTTTCAACCACGATCTCTTCAAAGTTTTTCATTATTGAATGAATTTATCTTTTAAGGAGAAGATTCATTATATTAGTTTCTTCTTCAACTATGACAATACTCTGTTTATTCATTCAAATCGATATCTATTGATTTATTGAAGTATCGTCTACTCAGACTCAGTTGTTGGTGGAGTATCAGTTTCTCAGAATAAGCTATAGATTTTCCATTCCCTATAAAAGAACAAGAATTCTCTCTAATAGCCTTATTGTAAAGGTGTAAAATTCTTGTACTCTATTGTTAAGGTCTTTGATAAGAGGAAAAGTCTAGTGAAAATCACTAAGATTGCTGAGATATTATTGGTGGAATGGACTAGGGAATATTTTTACCAAAAACCACTATAAAAACTGTTATGTTATTCTTCTATGTTTATCATATTCTTAAATTTTCTATAGAGTATAACACTTCATATCTATATAAATCATGAAGAGGTTTAAAATAAATATCTTTCTAAGATTATTTAAATGACACAATTACACCCCTCTTGTGTATATTAGTATTATTAGAACCTAATAATTGGTATTAGATGGGTTATTTATGAATAAAGTTTATAATCTATAGCAAGATCAAATTATAAGGTCTATAGAAAGCCATATTTATATAACAAAACAAAAATAATTTATATCCATAGTATGGTCTCTATACTTTAATAGTGATAATTAGGGATGTTGGTAATATCATATGATTACCTATTGGAAAAATATTGGCTTAAAAATATACTTTAAGATTGTCACATCATATGTAATCCTTGAAAAACCAAAAACATGGGATGCTACCAAAGAAGCTAAATATGATATCAATTCAAAACAAATGAATCTTATTATATGTGGACTTGGTCTGATTGAATTTAATTGAGTATCACAATGTCCTACTACCTATGAAATATGGAAAACAATTTTTATTTCCCATGAAGGAATAGAAAATTTCATCCATTTAAGATACACTACTACAAAGATTAAATTTGATACTTTCAGAATGTACAATGGTGAAAGAATCATCGAGATGAATGAGATATTGATAGAGATAACCAATGGTATTGTTTCCTTAGGAACATAAATTTCATATTCATATTAGGTGTTGAATGTACTGAGAGTTCTACCCTAAAATGGAATAGAATATATGATACTATAAAAAAATAATCACAAGTCAAATATTTGATAATGAAATAATTAATTGGAATCCTGATGATGTATGAAGAAGAGATACAAGCTGATTTTGAAGATCATAAAATAAAAAAAGGAAAAATAATACCCATAAATTAACTACTCAGAAAAATGAAATGAAAAAAATGGGATGAAAATAATTCAGATTGTTCATATTTTTAAATATATCTAGCTCAATTAGTTATAAGATTAATACTTTTTTTAAAATAATAAAAGAAAATTTAATAAGACGTTGAATAAATATAAAAATGGATCTTAAAAAGTTTTATGCTATGAATGTAAAAATATGGGGCACATCAGACCCAATTTCCCACATCTAAAGGAAGAAAAAATAAAGATCGATAATAAATAAAAGTAAAATTAGATGAGTACTAATTATGAGGGTAAGAGAAAGAATTATATTAAGGCTACTTGTAGTGTATATGAAGAATCTAGCACCACTTCTAAATATGACTCAGAAAAAGAATAAAAAATTTTGAACGGCGAAATGTGCTTTATGGTTATGGAAGAAGAAGCGGTATAATCCTATTATTCTTTGGATTATGATTCTGAAAGTTGTTCTAATATAATATTAGCTGCTTATTACTATATGCTTGAAAAAATATATAAATCTTTAGTAAAAAAATATAAATCACTAAATAAATTTCATAACACCATTTTATGTAAAAAATGATATGTTAAAACAACATCAAGAATTATAATAAAAGTTTAATAAATCCACTTCAAGTGGTATTCATATTGAAAATAGAATAAATTAATTACAAGATGAAGAAGAGTTGTTCAAAAGTTCTACAATCATATCAAGTAAATGGGAAAAAATCTATATTCAATTCTTGGAAATAATGTTTTCAAACATTAAAAATATGGAATAATAAGTAATGGTGAAAAATCTATATTATATAAGTATTACATTGCACCTAGTTCTGGAAATATTAAAAATAACAAGAGTTACTTTTTATTGTGGAATTAAGGGAAAATACTCTCATGATTTATGTTTAATAAATTCCCAGATTAGTTTAATTAAAAAGGATTTTCTTTCCAGAAATACTTCTGAAGCATATTCTAAATATTATGGAAAAATAAGGTAGATCGGGTTACCCAGATCCTTTCTTTCTGACATGGATGGACCCAAAAAAATATGGGTACCAAAACAAAATCTAGTTTAAATGATTTGTATGAAGAAGGTCACAAGGAAAAAAATGTTGTTTGGTATGTGGATAGTGGATTCTCAAGAAACATGAGTGGAGACTCTTCCAATTTTCATATACTAACCAAATTGGATGAAGGGATGGTTACCATTGGAGATACCTCTAAAGGTAAAATAGTGGGAGTTAGATCAGTTGGATATACAAACTCAATTTCAATAAAAAAAGTGTTATATGTTCAAGGGATAAAGCATATTATGAGAAGTATCTCTCAACTATGTGATGATGTATTTTATATTTATTTCTCTAATAATTCCTTATTTGTTTTTAAATATAAATTACTTAAATTTAGATCACCAATAACTAAATATGTTTATACCTTGGATCTTAATTCCTTATGTAAACAAAAAGTGAATTGTTTAATTACTCAGAAAAAGGAATCTTGGATATGTCATAGAATAATTAGGCAGTACAATGTATTTATTTTTTACAAATTTTCTAAGAAGAACTTAGTTTCTAATTTTCCAAGTCTTAAATTTGAAAATGATAGATTTTATTATCCATATCAATTTAGAATGAAGCACAAGTCATCCTTCAAATCTAATAACAAAGTTACTATATCCTATCCACTTAAACATATACACATGGATTTTTTAGACCATTAAGAGTAGAATGTGTGGATGGAATATTATATGTTTATGTGTTTGTTTATGGATTTTTCAGATTTAAATGGGTTTATTTTTTGAAACTCAAGTGTAAAGTTTTTTTTATTTTTTAATGATTTTGTAAAATTATTCAAAATGAAAAATATTTTAAAATAATTTCATTAAGAAGTGATCATGGTGGATAATATTATATTCAAGGGTTTAATTCATTTATCTCAAACTTAGGAATTATAAACACCTTATCTACACCTAGAAGACCTAAAAATAATGAAATTGGTTAAAGAAGAAATAGAATTATTCATGAAATGGAATGGAATATGTTAAATGAATATGTATTCTTACATATTTTTGCCTATAAGCTGTAAACACAGGTTTATATATCACGAATGGATTTTTAATAATACCCATTATTAAAAATAAACCCTATTAACTATTGAGTAATGGAAAACTTAACATCAGTAACATTAAAGTATTTGTAATAAAGGAGTAAATCATAAATACTGAGGAAAACCTTGATAAATTTGATCCAAAGAATGATGAAGGAATATTTCTAGGATATTATGATACCTCAAAGTATTATATAGTATATAATAAAAATTGAAGGATTTTTGAATAACCTATTCATGTGAAGTTTGATGAAAGTAACAATTTCAATAAATAGAAAGATCAAAGAGTTGAAATTGTTGAATCATTAGACAACATGGAGAATAAATTACTTGAAATTAATATTAAAAATAAATAAAATTAAATCTATTCTAGTTCAATTTAGAATAACATGAAACTAATGAACCTGAAAGTGTCGTACATAGAAAACCAATAACTTTAAAGGATCGCCATATAGAAACTTTTATAAGAGATACATATACTAGAGTAAGAAATATAATAAATGTATGAAAATTAGATGAATTTTATACCTTTTTATCTCATCTACAACCTAAATCTTTAGAAAAATCATTAGGAGATGAATGATGGTTATTGCATATAAAAGGATAACTTAACCAATTCAGTAGAAATAAATTTTGGTAATTAGTTGACATACCATAAAATTATAAATTAATAGGAGTTAAATGTGTGTTTATAATTAAAATACTGAACAAGGAATAATTACTATAAATAAAGGTAGATTAGAAGCTAAAAGATATAATTAGGAAGAGGGAATAAATTATGTTAAAACCTTTTTACTTGTTGCAAGATTAGATCCTTTTAGCTTATGCATCTCATATGAATTTTAAATTATATAATATGGATGTAAAATATTATTTTTTTTAAATGGGTATTTAATGGAGGAAGTTTATTTTTAACAACAACCAAGTTTTAAAAATCCTCTTCTACCAAATTTATTTTTCAAACTTACTAATGATCTTTATTCCCTTAAACAATCACCTAGATCTTGATATAAAATATTAAGTTCTTTCATTTTATAAAATGGATTTTCTATAGGGTTATCGGTTCCTACCATATTTAATAAAAAAAATTTCTAATATACTATATATATATAGATCAATGTAGATGATGTTATTTTTGGTTCAGTAAATAAATATTTTTTCAATTATTTTCAAATATTATTAAAAAAAAAATTGAAAAGAGAATAATGGGGGAATTAATTATCTTTATTTTATTTCAAATATATCAAAAATATTATTTAATTTTTTTAAATAAAATTAAATATATTATTGATTTATTGAAATATTTTGGACTTGAAAATAATAAGACTTATACATCACCAATGTGTAAAAATGTAAAACTTGACAAGGATAAATCTAAAAAACCAATTTAAAACAAGTTATACATATGTATGAATGGTTTTTTATTATATCTTAATACTATCAAAAAATTATGTTTTCTACCTGTCTATGTGTTGGATTTCAACAAAATTCAAAAGTATCCCATATTACTGTTGTTAAAATAATTTTTATATATTTTAAATTAATTATTTTCAATCTCTACTTTACCCAAAATATTCTAATTTTAATTTAATTTCATATTCAGATGAAACTTTTTGATGTTATAGATGAGATAAAAAAATTAAATCAGGAACTTATCACTTTTTAAGAAAATACTTAGTATCATTGTCCTGTAATAAACAATATTCAGTTTCTCTATCAACAGTTATGATAGGATATATATCTACTGGTAGTTTTCGTGTACAAGTGTTGTGGATGAAACACACCTTACTGAAATTTGGACATAATTTCAATAATATTCCTATTTTTTGCAGAAATACCGGTGCAATAAGCATTTTAAAAACCAATGAAAGTCACCAAGAACCGATAATATTGATATAAGATATCATTTTCTAAAAGATCATGTTCTTAAAAAGGATATATCTTTATAATTTGTGAATACCAAATATCAACTTGCTAATATTTTTACTAAATAACTTACCACTGATAGATTTTAATTTATTTTGGAAGAGTTAGTAATATTTAATTTTAATTAAATTCTTAATTTAGTACTAACTATTTTAATTATTTGGATCCAGTTAATATTTATTTTTTATTAATTATTTGAAATAATATTTCATTTCAAAATAATATCTTTTTAAAAATTAAATAATTATTACACATCATATTTGGCTTGAGAAACCAAAACATATATCACTTCAAATAATCAAACCCCCAACACTCTCTTTCACTATTATCCAGTATATTTTAAACCATTCAATTTCTAGTTCTCTCATATTCCCTTCTAAACCCTATAATATGGAACTTTAAGCCTTAGTTTCTTTGTAATGTCAATTATTAAGAGGATGGATGAGTGATAACAAAGTGTAACAAAGTTTCAACATGTCACCTATTGAAAAATTATGTCAGAAATGGGTATAAACGTTTAATGTATCGATTAGATTAATTTTTAATTGAGGAAAGATCTTCCCTCTCAAGGTTTATAATTTATTTTTGATAAATAAAATACTAATTTTGTGTATGACATACATGTAAAAGAGTTTTATAGAAATTTTCAATTTAGTTTTAGAGACATAGAAGATGTTATAATTTCAAAAGTAAATGATAATCATTTTTCTATTTCTTATATATAAATTAAAAATATTTTTTGGTTTCCTATGAAGGATTTTTTGCATTCCTATTTTTGATCTATTAGAAATAATAAACATAAATTTGAAGATATAATTTCATTTATTTTAAGATCAACCCTGATTTGAAAAATGTTTTTAAAGGACATTCAGGATAGCCATAATGTAATAATCAAATTTATTTAGTTAAAATTAATTCCTTGAATTTATGAGATAGAAAATATTACTTATCCTGACAGGTATGTTATGTTTTTTATGATGATATATATCAATCTTAAGTTCCCCAGATCTATGCTCTGATACATGCAACACTTTTTCCAAACAAAAGAAAGGATGTCTTTTTACCCTAATAGAAGGGTAGTTTCTATTATTTTTTACAAAAAGGCATGATTAATATGTAAACATGCACACTAGGTGTAATTATAGTAACATTATAAATATTATAACTTTGAGAAACAAAGGTCCCTTTTGGCATACATAAGGATGAATATTGTTACATGTTCCTATAGAAGAGCAACATGAATATGGTCCCATTACATAGGGAAATAAGGAAAAAAATCAGCTAGATTAGTTATTTTTTATGAATAATATTCTATATAATCAAGAATATAAGTGGTCATTCAAATTAAGAGACACATAATATGATATGATATCTCTGATTTTAAAAATGAAAAATCTGTTCATGAATATCTTGAAGAAAATTTGGAAGAAGAAACCAATAAGTCCCTTTTCACCTAGTATAGAAAAAGAGATGAATCTATAGATCAAACACTTAATGTTCAGGCTCCATAAGCTATGGATACTTCACCTTGTTTATTTGAAAAACTAGTGGTCTTTAGTTTAACAACTACTCTTAAGTAACAACAAACTGAAAATCAACCTGGCAATAGAGTAGATAAAGAGGATATTTCTATAATTTAAAATAAAAAACTAGATAAAGTGGCTCATGATAAAAATTATATTAAAAAAGATCATGTTAAATAAACTTATCAATGAGGTTAGTTAGAACAATCAAGAGTAGTTGAACCTAATGGGTTTAATGAGAACCCAACTATCTCAATTGTTGCAGATTATGTTGATTTTATTATTTCTACATATGATAAAAGGATATAGGTTCTTGAAATTATATATTCCTCCCATATTCATGATGATAAATATAAATCCTTAGCTTTTGTTTAAAAATGAAAACCATTAAGAAATCAAGAAGAATAATTTTATGATTATCTGAATAGTCACATTGAAGAGTTTGTCATAAAATTTTATAGGTTGAAGGACGAGAATTATAAATTAAAAAATGAGTTGGATTATTATAATAAATATTAGGAATTTTTAACATGTTCAATCATTTCTAGAGTAGAATTAGATTTTTCAAAAGTCTAATTACATACTCTTAGAGAAAATTATATTTTAAAATGAGATTTTGATGCATTTCAAAGAGATATATTTGATCAGTTTGGAATACTGGGAGAAACATCTATTTAAAAGGAAGATTTTAGATATTTAGGGAATTATTTAGGATGTTATTTTGAATTAATTAGGATTATTGCTAATCAATCCAGACCATCCACTTTTACTCCCCAAAATTATCCAGATTTAATCAAATGGTTTGAATCAATTACTCAAATTATGTATGCTCTAAATGATCTCCTACATTAGGTTTTGTGTGAAAGTGCACCTATGAATGTAATTTTGGATAGGCAAATAAATTTAATTGAGAAACTAACATCAAGAGATCCTAGTACGAGAAACATTATCAATCAGTTAGGATAAACTCTACTATAGTCTGTTCAATATGAAGAGATTGTTCATGAATTTTTGAATGTCAATTTAGTTAAATTTTTAAAGGTGGGTCAAGGTTCAAGAATTTTTATGAAACAATTGGTTTATAAATTTAATGATAGTTTCAAATATTTTTCAGTAGAGCTCATGGATGTTCATCAATCTATATTATCTGTTCAGGGTTTAGAGACATATTAAGAACAATATCTTTCATCCACAACCAGTCTAACCTTTTGAAATATTTCATTAAAATATTTATTATACTCAAAATAATATTTTATTTCAATTGTTTTGTATATTATAATTTTATATTCTACTTTATACTTATTTTTGTTCATTTATAATGTCAGAACCAATATCAATTTTTTCTTATAATATTATAAAAATTCATTTATAGTTATGTGCTACATTAAATGTGTTTAAAATAATTATATATTAATTTATTTTTAATATAACAAAATGGGAGAGAAAATTTGGTAAAATAAACATTCCTAATTTCATATTACAGAGTTGTTTACCAAAGAGAGTAGAAACATAAATGTTTAAAACACAATTTAAATGTTTAATATATAAATAAATGATAAATATAAAATATATTTTCTGTTATAATTTCTATAATATCTCTTAAATGATAATGTCGCATTTGTGTTTAAAAATCCTATATTTTCTATAATTTATGTTTTATTTGTTTTGTGATCATCAAAAGAGGGAGGTTATTGGGAATGTAATTTATCATAAATACTCTATAAATATTATTGGTTTCTATCCTAAAAAATTTCCTTGTTTTTAAATAATGATGCTACTTTAAGAATTTTTAAGGAATATATTTCTTAATAATTTTATCTTCTTTTCAAGTAAAAATAGTAATTTTATTTATTCTGGATGTGTTTGAAAGTATTCTGGAAACACTATTGATACCCAATTTTTGTAAGAATAACATATGGTTTAGAAACTATATATTTAGAATAAAACATATGGATCATGTACCCTACTCAATTGAAAAAGTATGGATCATCAAACCAAAATTTAGAAGAAACTCATTTTTTGGAAGAAACCCTACATCTAAAGGAATACACATATTGTTAATCAACCATACTTTTATAGAAAATTGTATTCCATCAACCCTAATTTTATGAACAACCAAACATTTTCAACTATATGTTGTGGATTTTTCATTACATGAATTAACCCTATGTTTGATTAGTCAACGACAGAATTTTAAGTTAAATATATTATCCATGTTTTTTGCAATCGTCTTGATGGAAGAAAATTTTGTTCTAAAGCCATTTTACAACTAATTCAATGGATCATATTCAAAATATTAAATTTTTTCTATATATATGGAAAATTTTGACTCTCTTGAATGGTTTAAATTCAAATCATCATGATTTAACAAATTGTATTCTTGGATCTATTCAATCGAAAGTAAGCTAAGTTTATTTAGTTAAATAGTAAGAGTATTTTTATTTTCTATATGATATCGATATCTTTTTAAATATAGAGTTTCTAAAAAATAAAACAAATCAAACATCTCTATTGTTCTAAGGAATATAGACTTTGGATACATATATATTTAAATATTGTTCCAAAAAAACTGATTTTGTTTTAATTACATGTATATTGTTGTATTTATTGAAGATCATTTGAAAATAGGATCCATTTAAATGATGTTCAATCTTAACGAAATTTATTTTTGAAGGAGAAGATCCATTTTATGTCACTTTCTACTATAACTATGAACATGAAACTTTTTATTCATTCAAATCCGTCTCTTTTCATTTGTTGGAGTATCAGTTACTAAGACTCATTCGATGGTGGAGTATCAACTTTATAGACTAAATTGTTGATTTTCTGTTCCCTATAAATGAACCATAAGTCTCTATAAAATACTTATTATAAAGGGTTCAACTACCTATACTCAGTTGTTATGTTATTGTGTTAAGAGGATATGTCTAGTGATAATCATAAATCTTGTTGAGAGAGCATTGTTGGAGTGGACTGGGGGATCCTTATTCCCCAAACTAGTATAAATTTTTTTGTGTTCTTATTCTCTATTCATCCATTACTTCACATATCTAAAGATAATAACGCTACATAATTTCATAAATCACAATGAAGGAAAAAAGTCATGATCTTTTTATGATTATTGAAAAGACAAAAATCACCCTCTTTATGTATATATTTGTATTATTCTAACCTAACAAGTTAATCTCGCATTAAAGCTAGAACATAAAATTAGAGGGTTCAATATATGAATGGTAGGTATTCGTATGAGTCATCTCTTATGAAATATTTTTTTCTGATATAATATACATATGAAAGGTTCTACTTCATTTGAAAGACTTTGTATAAATGTTCTTATACGAGAAAGGTATCACATGAGAGGTGTTTTTCATATGAAAGGAGTTCCCATTGACATGGAAATATAAGGACTCTATGAATATGAATTATAAGATATTGATGCAAGATAGGTAGATTCATGTAAGGTGATTCATGAACAGAGATCTACAAAAGTAGAATCCAAGTATGTTTTGATGATGTATAAAGATGGATCTTGATATAAGGGTGACTATGTATGAGTTAACCACATATGAGAAACTCATGCACCAATTATCCATATAGTTATAGTTCACATATGAGTGAGATGGTGAATCAAACAATGCCATGTAAGCTGAGCATTTTCATAAAATTATCATGATATTATCTATCATGATTTTTACAGGTGATGGTTTATGAATATAGTGAATGTTACAAGAATAAATACAAAATATATGGGATATGAATATAAACTTTTATCTATATTTTCATAAGAAGTAAAATATTTTTAAAAGAAAATAAGTTTCTATAGATGTTTAATGAATTAAAGTCTATAGGTGGTTTTTAAAAAGGTGAGTTGTTCCATAAGACCATATATTCAAGGATTTAAAATAACAAGATTCATGGAAGTTTTTATTAATATATTGACATGGTTTAGTGAATACATACAAGAATAAATAGGAAGAGCATGAAGTATCTAATTATGCAACCATATTTTTATATATTTTTTAGGTTGGAGAAGAAAATATGTATAGAATTTTCCAATGATGAATATTATAGAAAAAAAATTAGGATTAGAGAAGTTTGAAGATTTGATGATATTATTCATGCAAATATTTTTTGTGTTTAAAAGATATAAAAAGAGGAGAAGATGAAATAGTACATATGGAACTGAAGAAATAAGAAAAATAATAAAAATAGAGATGAAGTGCAGTTCAGTTTACACTAAGAAATGTAGTGACCACAAGGTGATGATTATGTTATATTGTATTTATTTTCAAAATTTTTTGGAAAAGATAACAAGTATATTGATGGAGAAGAAGCTGCCAAAAGAATTTTGAGATGTACAATACACTTAAAGAACATACTTAGGATGGATGAACCATTATAATAACAAACATCATTGACGCAAGATTTAATTTTGGATGATGAAAATAAGTAGAAATACATATAGATGTATGAAGAGATAAGGGTGAATCTACTTATGGAAGTTCCAGATAAATAGTTCATTGGAAGAAAATATTATATATGGAGGAACCATAATAAGTAGAAACATAATAGATGCAAGATGTACCTCTAGATAATGATTCGATGTAATGAAGAGTGAGTTAATTTTGTGTTGTTGATGGTTGGTGAAATAATTGGAAATGTTCATATTTTTAAGCATCATTATCATATGATTTTATAACAAACATCATTTTTTACATTACTAGTTATGAAGGATAAAGAAACAATAACAAAAATATTCAGAGTTGAAGCAGTAAGTGCCAAAGAATTCAAGAGGAGATTGAAAATCTATTAATGAATATATTCTTGAAGGTAACATAATCTGAAGAAGAGTTGTTTCCATATATATAGAAGAGGAATAAAGTTTACAACTACTATAAGATTCATTAAACCTAATATTCTAAATAATATTTATATGATCACACTATATATAATATTAAGAAACCTTAAAAGTTGAAGTATTCAAAAGACCAAAAGAACAACCCAGAAAGAGATTCTGAAAGAAAAGATCGGAAGGAGTGTCATGGGATAATCACTGTAGTATATGTAGTGTAAAGATAAAAGACTCAAAATAATTATCTATGTAACACCCTAAGATTCCACGATACACTTATCTTTGAATAATACAATAGCTTGCGTTGTACGCAACTTCGAGTTCTAGCACACCACGACCAATCAAACTAGCCATTATGAATAGTAATACCCACTTTTTAAAATTTTATAAATTTTATTTTTTAAAATGGACTTCGTTTTTGGATTCAGAATATCAAAATTAGCTTAGGGTGATTTTTTTTATTTTTCTAAATACTTTCAATTTTTGATGAATAGTAAAAACACGGCAGTATTGTATAAAACAAAATTTTTATTTAAATAATTATTTATTTTATTTAAATTTATTTTAAGTCAAAATGAATACATAATACCTATATTAGAAGATCATATAGGATATCATATTTATGTATGTGGTTCTTGTAGAATTTAATAACAATGATCTAACTATTATACAGGATGTTAACGTACCATCAACCAAGGAAAATTACAAGGTAAGGGTAAATTTTACAACCTCTTTGTTATCTGAGGTTGTATATACGTGAGCATCTACTGGTAATTCTTTATCATCCTCATTCGTGTTTCTTAAAAATGTATTTCAAAACATTTTTACTATTTCCTAGAATATGGGTTAATGTCATTTATACCCTTCTTTGAATTTTTATAAAAAAATTGAATGAAATCTTTCTGATGTTTTCCAAACAAGGTACTTTATGACCTTTTCAAAAAATTAAGGTAAGAATGTTTTTTTAAACTTATATGGAAAGTGTGGCTATTTTACACCATTATAACACCTTTGAAGCATCCCTTACAATCTTATAAGTATATTTTCAAAATAAATATTTTCTTTTATAATTATGTAACTTTTAAATGATTTCAAAATAGAAAGATATATTTCTCTCAAATAGTTTTGATTTCATCTATGTCAACATCCGTTGAGGGATTTTACACTTGTTTGAAGTTGATTTATTATGATAAAATCTTCCATACAGTATTGAAGTTTTTGTGATATGTTTGATTATGGCTGTGTTATTTTTATACTAATCATGATTTCCGGTTAAAGTAATGACATTTTTTATGCTAGTTTTAATACGAATGTTTATATTATGATTCAACATTTTCATATGAGGAATGCATTGAACTTAGTGAGTCATGGGTGGATCCATCTATAGCTCCTTAATATATCGGTAGGTCTCATGAGAAAAAATAGTGTCTTGGAACAATGACTTGACAAAATTATTGTTTTTAGTATTCACACGAGGTCATGACTATATGGTTATGATGTCTGGAATTATGCATTCCATTGTTATTAAATTAGTTATTAATATTACTTTTAATTATTCTACTATTAGAATATCCATGTGAATAAGTAAATAGAATTATTTGATTTATATTTTCTATAATATATTGAAATTTAAGTTTAAAAGGCTTGTGTTTTAGTCTTATACATTGCCTTAAATTTTTATGCTTATTTATGAATGTTTCCACTATATTGTTATCCTTATTAAGCATCTAAGATCACCCATTTATTATGTTTTCTTTTTCACAGGATGTGAATAAGTATATTATGATTGATCTATATGGACAGGCTGAGGGATATGATTGTGTTCAAAGGGGAAAAAATGTTATTGTTTTTTTATTTCATGATGTAATGTAAAACTTATGTATGTATCTAGTACTTCCAAGGATACTAAACTAATCAGTCTTTTGATACTTGATATCTTATGATCATGCCAATGTTATGTAATAATGCACTGACTCTGGGTAACTAGGGTTGGGTAATTACAGTTGTTATCAGAGAAAGTTTAGTAAAAACCTTGGAAGTTATATTTTAAAAAACTCTTATTAGAAAAAATCACCCCAAGATAGACTTTGAGGATTAATATAGAACAACTTCCTAGAATTTTGGTAATGTAGATATTTTGTGTATTTTCCAGAAATACATCCATTTCTGGATATGAGCATGTAGAGGCGACTCTGGAAAAAATGTACCTAGGATGTACCTATTGTGAAAGATTATGTTGATGTGTTTCTAAAGGATTTACTTGGACATCCTCTAAAATGAGAAATTGAGTTTTCTATTGATTTAATTCATGTTTCAATGATGATATCAAAAACCCCGTATAGAATAGCCACTTTGGAATTATTGCAACTAAAGAAACAAATATAAGAATTAAGTAATAAATTATTTATTCTCCCTAGTTTTTCTCCATGGGGAGAACCTATTCTTTTTTTAAGAATAAGGATGGATCTATGAGGATGTGCATTGATTATAGGGAGATCAATAGTATAATAATAAAGAACAAGTATCCCCTACCTTGAATTTATGATTTATTTGATAAACTTCATGGATCTCAATATTTTTCAAAGATTGACCTTCGATATGGATATATTTAGTTGTGTGTGAATAAAGAATACATTCTGAAAATAACATTTTGAACCAGGTATGGGAATTACGAGTTTACAGCACTGCCTTTTAGACTAACTAATTCACCCTCTTTCTTTATGGATCTAATGAATAGATTTTTCAAGGAATATCTTGATGACTTTGTAGTGGTATTTATTGATGATATCTTGGTATACTCTAAAACCTATGAAGATCATGAAAATCACTTGCATACTATTCTAAATACTCTTAAAATAAATGAATTATATGGGAATTTTATCAAGTGTGAATTCCGGATTTAAGATATTTATTTTCTTGACCATATTGTTTCTAAGTATTGAATCTCCATTTATCCTTCTAAAAAAGAGTAACACAAGAGTGTCCTACACTAACAAGTATAATTGAGGTACACAGTTTTATTGGTTTTACAGGTTATTATTGGCATTTCGTCCAAAATTTTTCCCAATTGGCTAACCCATTAACCATGATCACACGTAAAGGGGTTAAATTTGTTTGGACAAAAGAGTGTGAAGAATATTTTGAAGAACTGAATAAAGTATTATTAAATGATCCTATCTTGACTCTACCATCGGGGACTGGGTAGTGTCTTTATGTAGAATGATAGATATATTGCTTATGCATCATGAAAACTAAAAATTCATGAACAAAACTATCCCACACATGATCTTGAGTTAACAGCTGTAATATTTGATTTGAAGATATGGATTCACTATATCTATGGTGAAAATTTGAGATATATACCGATCACAAGAGTTTGAAGTATATTTTCTCACAGAAAGAACTCAACGTGAGGCAAAAAATATGGTTTGAACTACTCAAGGATTATGATTGCACTGTAAACTACCACCCGATGAAGGAAAATAAGGTGGAAGATACCTTGAATAGAAAGGATCATGGAGTATTGAACAAGATGAGAGTTTAAAGGGATCCTATGTTCATGGATCTAGTAAAGATGTATATGGGAATAATCATGGAAGGTAAAACGTCAATAATTTTTCAAATGGTTTCCAAACCTTCTTTACTAGAAGGGATAAAAAGATCCCACAGTGATGATGAGAAGTTTCAAAAGAAAATTAAAGCTATGACTGATGAGATATTAATTAACTTCTTATATGACGATGGAATTTTGAAATTTGGGAAGAGAATCTGTGTTCTTGATTTACCTGGTCTAAAAAGGTAATTGTTAGATGATGCCCATAGCTCTAATTTATCTATACACCTTAGTAGCACTGAGATATATAGAGATTTGAAGGAACATGTTTTGTGGGATAACATGAAGAGGGAGATTACTAATTATGTGTCAAGATGTATGGTTTTTCAACAGGTGAAGGATGGAAGAAAACAACCTAGAGGAATAATGATACCTTTTCCCATACCTGAGTGGAAATGGGATGAAATTACAATTCACTTTGTCATGGGGATACCAAAGACTCCTAGAAGGAATAATTCAAAATGGTTCATTGTTGATCGTCTTACCAAGTCAGCACATTTTCTTTCTATAATATAAGATTTACCACTTGAAAGTTTAGAAATACTATATATTAATGAAGTTTTAAGACTTCATGATATACCCCTATTGATTGTTTATGACCATGATCCTCGTTTACATCAAGATTCTAGAAAGGTCTTCGGAAAACCCTAAACAATAAAATTTGATTAAGCACTGCCTACCACCATCAAACCAATAGACAATCAGAATAGACTATTGAAACCGTAGAAGACATGTTGAGATCTTTCTTAATTGACTTTCAAGGAATGTGCGATCAATATTTACCTCTGGTATAATTTTAATATAACATTAGTTTCCATTCAAGTATTCATATGGCACCATATGAAGCGTTATATGTAAAGAGATGTCGCACACCAACTTTTTGGGATGATGTTGGTAAAAGAAAACTCATAGGCCCAGAACCTATTGATGAAACAATGGAAAAGGTGAATATTATCTAAACCCACATCAAATTACGTCAAAGCAGGAAAAAGAGCTATACCGATAACCGAATGAAGGATTTGGAGTTTCAAGTTGGAGATCCTTGTTTTTTAAAGATATACCCATGGAAGGGTGTTATACGATTCAGTGATAAGGGTAAATTATGTCCTAGTTACATCGGACCTTTCAAAATTCTAGAACGAATTGGAGTTATAGGTTACCGTTTGGAAATTCCTCTAAGTCTCTCTAAAGTTCATGAAGTGTTCCACGTATCACTTTTGAGAAAATACATGTCTGACCCAACGTATGTACTCACCTATGATTAAATAGAACTAGAACCAGATCTGTCTTATTGTGAAGAGCCTTTCAAGATTTTTCATACAAGAGAACAAGTGTTGAGAAACTGGACGACTCGTCTAGTGAAAGTTCTATGGAGAAACTATAATATGGAAGAGGCAACGTGGGAACCTGAGGAACTTATGATGAAGAACCACCTAAAGCCTTTTATGTAGTAGTATTCTATAAATGTTTAGGAACAAATTATTTTAAGGAGGAAAGAATTTAACACCCCAAGATTCCACAATACTATTCTCTTTAAATAATACAATAGCTTGCATTGTATGCAACTTCGAGTTCTAGCACACTACAATCAATCAAACTAGCCATTATGAATAGTAATACCCACTTTTAGAAATTTTAGAAATTTTATTTTTCAAAATGGACTTCATTTTTGGATTTGGAATATCAAAATTTTCTTAGGGTGAATTTTTTGTATTTTTTTGAGCACTTTCAATTTTTGAGGAATAGTGAAAAACACTACATTATTATTTAAAACAGGCTTTTTATTTAAATAATTATTTATTTTATTTAAATTTGGTTTAAGTCAATATAGATACATAATACCTATATAAGTTTTATGTAATTTATTTGAATCATTTTATAATAAAATTATATATTTAAAATGTAAAACGTAATTTTACTACTTTTGTGAATTGAATTTCAAAAATCTGAGAGACACGGTTGACATTAGTAAATAAAATGTGGTT
The DNA here is from genome assembly GCA_963277665.1 of Viscum album. NCBI lineage: Eukaryota > Viridiplantae > Streptophyta > Magnoliopsida > Santalales > Viscaceae > Viscum > Viscum album. The sequence goes on from OY728154.1 coordinate 70,466,835, forward strand.
CAATAGGATGAAAATGATTTTTGGTGAATATTAAATTTTTAATTTTATTTACCACTGTTAAAAGTAAATAATGTAATTAAAGGTAAAAATGATATTATAATTACCATAACCCATGTCCTAATCCTATTGGATAAGTTTATTTAGACCAAAATCAACCTTACGAATAAAATATGATCTTCTTTGATCCACCTAGATTAGAATCGTAAATTTATTATTATTTTATTTAAAGAAGTGTTAAAAGTGGTAAATTCAAATTTTAATAACTAAAAAATTTTAATATAGGGTTATACATAAGATAAATTCGACTATAAATATTCATTAGAAATCTAAAATTATTTCCTATATAATGTTATTTTATTTATAATTTTTATAAATTATATAATTATATTTATTTATGACACATTGATGATGCATCAATTACCTTATTAATAAAAGATTAAAATAATTGATATTATAAATATCAAAATAAATGTAAATTGAGACTATTGATGCATTAAACTAATTTTATAGGTTAATATAACATGTTAGGATTGATTTAATGAATTTGGTTCGAAGTAATCAAGTTTTTTTGACTTTCATAAAAACCAAATACTAAATAGTGTAAAAATTAACATAAATTAGTTTTTAAAACAAATACTATTTTATTAAATGATATATATTCCTAAAAATCTAAGGTTCAGCCAAAAGACTCATATAATGATAGATTTGTCATTAATTAAACACTTGGGGTTCACTTGTAATTTTATAGTAAGTTTATTAACCATGTAATATAAAAATATAAGAAGACATTGTAAAAGTTAAACTATTTAACTAAGAGTTAAATCTAAATGATAAGGTTAATATGGTGACCTGAACTTGTATAAAACCTATTGGTTGAGAGGATTTCAACCCATCCCCGCCTTATATTCTAAATAAATCCATTTGGATCCATTTTAAAACCGAAAATTATTTTATAATAAAATAATATTTCAATCATTTCTTAAAGTGACTCTCACATCTCTTATAAAAGGGTACTTCTCCTTATCTTAAAATCACACTGATGTGGCTCTATTTTTACATAGTTTTGTCACATATTTTTACCTTATTTTTAATGATTTAAGTAATTATTTAATCACTTTATACTAAATAATTATACTTTTGTATTTTTATAATTCAATTTTTTAATTAATAAATTTTTATAATTAATTATGTATTTTTAGACTTTAAATTAATAAATTTAATCTTACTTATCTAATATAATTAATTATTTGTTTATTAGTTTTGTTAATTCTAATCTTATCACTATTTAATAAATTGAATTTAATAATAAATAATCATTTAATATTCTTATTTGTGTTAATTAGCATAGTCTTTATTTTAATATTTTATCTTTTAATTTAGTTTTATTAAAATTTAATAATTTAATTAAATAATAGGTTTAACCATCCTTCTTATTTATTAAGTTAATAATTTTAGTTTAAATTAATTGAAATAGTTTTCTTTTAACTTTAAGTATTCAATTAGTTAATTAATTAATTAATTAATTAAGACATTCAAAACTTTAATTATTTAATTTTAAGAATGCAGTTAAATTATTAAGTCATTAACTTGTGTTTTTAGTCTACTGGTGAGGTAGACAAGATCCATCGGTGACCTATTGATTCACCGATGCTACCATTTTTTATTTACCTTTTAACATATAATTAATGTATATAGTAATTTGAATTTAATCCTTTTATTAATTTAGTATATCAATTATCCAGTTTATAATTTAAGTGTTATCAATTAATAATTTAAATTTTAATATTTATGTTTAAAGTTTAATAATTCTATTTTTAATTTTTATTGTTTAGTCTTTATCTAATTTCTAATTTAAATTAACTTATGTTTTAATTTTATGTTTAATTGTTGCAGTTCTTATTTTTAACTCCTCGTTAGTGAAATATCTCTTCTTTGTCTAAGAGTTAGTTTTTTGATCACTGATGCAGATTATTCATCTATTGGCGACCTTTTAACTACCAGTGACCCTTGTGTGCATCAGTGACCTTTTTGTACTAGCAGTGACCTTTTTTTAGCTACTGTTAGCCTTTATTTGTTTTAATTGTATTGGTGATATTTTAGCTCGTCGGTGACCATTGTTTCTTTAATTAAACTTCCAGTGACCCTTTCTTTTAAGTATCGATGAGCATTTATACCGGTGACTTTTTTTAGCCCAATGGTAACCTTTTATTTTTTTTGCACTGGTGATCCCCACATCGTTGCTTCCGTTTTTTTAAACTAACGGTGACCCGTCCATTTTTCTCTTTCGATCACCTTTTATTTTTTTTGCACTGGTGATCCCCACATCGTTGCTTCCATTTTTTTAAACTAACGGTGACCCGTCCATTTTTCTCTTTCGATCACCTTTTATTTTTTCCTAATAACAAGATTTTCTAAAATAAGGTTAATGGTGACCTTCCACACCTCCCCTGCACCTCACAGTTAGCCTTATTCCCATGATCCCCTCCTCTTCCATCGCCCTCTAGCCTTCCATCCACACACCTATGCAGTGTTGTTGTTGTTTTATTCCTCTTCTCCTTCTATCACATTTCCACACAAAAATAGATTCAACCCATATATTTTCTCATAATCAAACCCTTTTACAGATCATCAACAACCCAATTTCACAGTTATTCCTGAAATCATCACTTCCCATGCTCTGCTTGAAGATACCATAATCTTTGCCTCTTCTCTTGACCACCACTGTGTTTCTGCAACAAGACCCAATCTGACCTTCTATGTGCTTTGCCGAGGAGAAGTCTTGTTCCAAGGCCCAAGAGGCATCATGAGAAGAGGATCTGATGCCGCACTACTTTTGATGAAACATAACATATAATTTTCTAGTAGAAGGAGCCTTCAGATTTTCAGGATTAGAACCACAACGCCTCACCATAGTCAAACCATAGGAGGAATTGCCTAGTTTCGAAGCTCGTAACCCACCATCCACTGAAGGGTTCACCACTGAAGCTTGGATGTAACACCCCGACCCCAGTTACCCAGAGTCGGTGCATTATTACATAACATTGGTATGATCACAAGAAAGATCAAATCTCGAAAGACCGATTGGTTTAGTAGTCTTGGAAACACTAGATATATTCATAAGTCTTACATTACATCATAAAATGAAAAACTACTACAACAAAATATTGTCTCCATAATCCACACTCATATCCCCACATAATATCCCTGCAGGTCATTCATAATTTACTTCTTCACTTCCTGGGAAAAATAAAACATAGAAAAGGGGTGAGCTCAAATTCCCAGTAAGGAAAACAATATAGCGGAAACTTTCATAAATAAGAATAAACATTTAAGGCAATGTATAACTAAAACAAAAGCCTTTTAAACTTGAACTTTTAACATAGTATGGAATAAATAAAATGAGATAATTCCATTTACTTATTCACATGGTTATTCTACTAATCGAATAATCACATGCAAAATCAATAACCACTTTCATAATGATGGAATGCATAATGCCAGACTATCATAACCACATAGCCAAGGCCTCGTGCCAAGACTACAAATAAGATTTTTTCAAGGCCTTGTTCCAAGACACTAGTTTGTCTCATGAGACCTACTGATGCATCAAGGATCTATATCGGGCTCCACCCGCCACATATTAAGTCCAATGCATTTCCATATGAAAAGGTTTAAACATAACATAAACATTCGTATTAAAAATAGCATACGAAATGTCAATAATTTCACCATAAACTATGAATGGTATAAAAATAGCACATCCACAGTCAAACATATCACAAAGCCTTCAATATAATATAGAAGTTTTGTATCATAATAAATCAACTTCAAATAATCATAAAATCCATCAAAGGATGTTGAAATAGATGAAATCAAATTTCTTTTTAAAGAAATATCTCCTTTTATTTTGAAATCATTTAAGATCCATATAAAATAAAACATTTTATTTGAAAATATTCTAATAAGCTTGTAAGGGAATCTTTGAAGATTTTATAATGGCAGAAAATAGCCGCACCTGCCGTATAAGTTAAAAAAACATTCTTACCTTAATTCTGTCGAAAAGGTTAAAAAGGACCTTGTTTTGAAAATGACGAAAATATTCCTTTATAAACCTCTTATAAAAAGTCAAACAAGGGTATAAATGACTTTAACCCATATTCTTGTAAATAATAAATATGTTTTGAAATACATTTCGAAGAAACATGGATGTGGATGATAAAGAAATCTCAGTAGATTATTACGTATAAACAACCTCGGATAATGAAGAGATTGTGAAATAACCCTTACCTTGTACTTTTCCTTGGTTAGGGTAGGTTAACCTCCTATATAATGGTGAAATAATTGTTATTAAATTATACAAGAATCATATATATTAATATGATATCATATATGATCTTTTAACATTGATTTGTTAATAATATCTTAGAATTATCGTCCTTTCGGGTGTTAACTTACTCATTTTCTTTTATATGTTTTGTTACATAAGCCATGTTTGTTGTATCTTATTCATATCTAGAATGATATCAAGTCCTTAAACATCATTTTTAAATCATCAAATGATAATTATACTTGAATGGATACGATGGAGAATGAATCTCATCACGTTCATGGAGACGGTAGTCCGTACGTACGCCCGAGCGACAATATCATTCTTTTGATATTAAAATAATATATAAATGGATGGTATATCATATATACAGAATCATTAACATGTTATATTTATTATTTACATGAGTTACACATCATTATTATACCCATCCAAATAATAATATATTGAATAACAATTACACCACGACGTGGAGACGGTAAGCCGTACGTACGCACGTATGGTGACATGTTATTCAAAGGGTGGATAGAATACTGAATATGGTTGTACCATATTTATAATAACATCGCAGTATATGTAAGATACTGGAGTTATTATTTTAGAATGGTAATAACAAATAAAGAAGAAGTGGAAGAAGAAAGGAACTTGAAAAGGGGTGGTGAAAACATTACCTCTTCTTCGGATTCTTCCTTTTGATTTGATCAAAAGGGCTCCTTAGGTTGGCTTTCTGATCAAACTAAGGCCTCTAGGTTGTAGTGAGAGATGTTGGGAGAGTATTCGGGCAGATTTTGGCCGAACCAAAATGCTTTGAAGGTGTGAAGAAATGAGAAGGAGGAGTGCCCTTTTATAACAGGGGTGAGGGGCACCTTTGGAAAAGCTAGAAATATTAATTTATAATAAATTCATATTCGGTTTCTAATGGCTCAAAAGTTGATTATTCAAAGGTTAAGGTGGGGATAGGTCGCAAACCACTCAAGAAATAGAATTTAGACAGGTTTGGGTACTTATATTAACCTTATTTTTAAGTATTAACTCTAAGTTAATTAGTTTCACTTTTACAATGTCTCTTTGTATTTTTATATAATATGGTTAATAAACTTACTATATGCATCCAAGAGACCCCCAAGTGGTCCATTAATGATGAAACTATCATGATATAAGTCTCGTGACCGAACCTTAGGTTTTTAGGAATTTAATATCAATTAATAATATAATATTTGTTTTAAGAACTCTTTTATGTCAATTTTGACACTATTCAATAGTTGATTTTTGTGAAACTCATAACAGATTGATTACTTCGAAAAAAGTAAATTAAATCAATCCTAATATATCATATTATCCTATAAAATTATTTTAATTCATTAAAAGTTTCATATTATATTTATTTGGGTATTTATAATATCAATTATTTTAATTTTTCAATATTATAGTAATTACTTCATCATCATTGTGTCATAAATAAAATAAATTATTTAATGTCTAAAAATTATAAATAAAATATCATTATGTAGGAAATCGTTTTATCTTTCTAATTAATATTTATAATCTAAAATCCAACATATATAACCCTATGTAACAATTGTTTTTCTAAAAGATATATGCTTGTGTCATTTTTGTATTCATTTTAACTTAATTAAAATAAAGTGTCATTATCACTTACAAGTGGATCCATGGGGTCCCAAAATCGACCCAAAGATGCCCCTGGTCGGACATGTATCAACCAATAGGGTTAAGACACGTTTTAGGGTAATTTAGTATTATTATAATATTATTTTTTAACCCTTATTTACCGGATTTACCCTTAACCATGGTAAATAAAATATTTACCGCAGTAACTATTCAAAATGTCTAAAAATAAAAGTTACATATTTACACAATTTGAACATCCTGATTCCAAATATGGAATCCATTTTCCTAAATTCAAAACACAGAAGTGGTAGAAATTAATTTAAAATTAATTCCTGCTGTCAAAACAAAAAACGTGTTTTCAAGAGATAATAACTATCAAAAGATTGACACTTGTTTATGTTCGGTTTAATTGTAAAATTATGTCCAATGACCAACATTATATTAAATGGTAAAAATATATTCTAAATATACTTTAAAACTACTAAAATTCAAAATTTATCACTATTAATTATTTTGATTAAAAAAGTTGTTTTTAATTAAAATTTCGTAATTTTCACTATTCATCAAAATATGAAAGTTATCCGAAAAGTACCAAAATTTCACCTTAGGCTAAATTAGATATTCCGAATCCAAAAATGAAGTCCATTTTGAAATATAAAATATATATAATTTTAAAAAGTAGGTATTACTATTCATAACGGCTAGATTGATTGGTTGTTAGAACTCGGTGTTGCGTACAACACACGCTATCGCATTATTCAAAGAGAAGCGTACCGTAGAAGCTTGGGGTGTTACATTCTCCCCTCCTTCAAATAATTTCGTCCTCGAAATTTCTAGAATACTATCGCATGAAAAGACTCGGGTGGTTCTTCATCATAAGTTCCTCGGGTTCCCACGTTGCCTCTTCCATCTTATGGTTTCTCCACAAAACTTTTACCAGACGCGTCGTCCGATTTCTCAGTACTTGTTCTCTCGTATCAAGAATCCTGACGGGCTCTTCACAATAGGAAAAATCGGGTTCCAGTTCTAATTCTTCATAGGTGAGTACATGTGTTGGATCAGGCATGTGTTCCCTCAACAGAGATACGTGGAACACATCGTGAACTTTGGAGAGACTTGGCGGCATTGCCAATCGGTAAGCTACAACCCCAATTCGTTCTAGAATTTCGAAAGGTCTGATGTACCTGGGACTCAATTTACCTTTCTTACCAAAACGTATGACTCCCTTCCACGAAGATACCTTCAGGAAAACATGATCACCGACTTGAAATTCCAAATCCTTCCTTCGATTATCGGCATAGCTCTTCTGCCTACTTTGAGCTTCTTTGATGTGATTTTGGATTACTTTCAACTTTTCCACCGTTTCCTCCACCGGTTCTGGGCCTACAAGTTTTCTTTCACCAACGTCATCCCAACAGGTTGGTGTACGACATCTCTTTCCGTATAACGCTTCATATGGTGCCATCTGAATACTCGAATGGAAGCTATTGTTATAGGAAAATTCTACCAGAGGTAAATATTGATCCCACATACCCTGAAAGTCAAGTGAGAAAGATCTCAACATGTCTTCTAAGGTTTGAATAGTCCGTTCTGGTTGTCCGTCTGTCTGAGTGTGGTATGAAGTGCTCAAATGAAGTTCAGTATCCATGGATTTATGAAGACTTTTCCAGAATCTTGAAGTAAAACGGGGATCACGATCAGAAACAATCGATAGGGGTACTCCATGAAGTCTCACAACTTCATTAATATATAGTCTTGCTAGACGTTCCAGGGGTATATCTTCTCTTATAGCAAGAAAATGTGCTGACTTGGTAAGACGATCAACAATAACCCATATTGCATCGTTCCTTCTAGGAGTCTTTGGTAGCCCCATGACAAAGTCCATCGTAATATTGTCCCATTTCCACTCTGGTATGGGAAGAGGTTGCATGACTCCTCCAGGCTGTTGCCTTCCAGCTTTCACTTGTTGACAAACCATACATCTTGACACAAAATCAGCAATCTCCCTCTTCATGTTGTCCCACCAAAAATGTTCCTTCAAATCTCTATACATTTTGGTGCTCCCAGGTTGTATAGAGAAATTGGAACTATGAGCATCATCCAGCAATTCCCTTTTTAGATCAGGTATATCGGGAACACAAAGACTCTTCCCAAATTTCAAAATTCCATCTTCATACACAAAGTCTCTCAATCTCCCATCATTCACAGCTTTAATCTTCTTTTGAAATTCTTCATCATCGGTATGAGTACTCTTAATCCTTTCTATTAAAGATGGTTTGGCAACCATTTGAAAAAGAAATGATGTTTCGCCTTCCCTGGTTATTCCCATGTCTATCTTCACTAGATCCATGAAAATTGGATCCCTTTCAATTCTCATATTGTTCAAAACTCCATGGTCTTTTCTACTCAAAGCATCTGCCACCTTTTTTGCTTTCCCCGGGTGGTAGTGTATCGTGCAATCAAAATCCTTGAGTAATTCAAGCCATCTCCTTTGCCTCATGTTGAGTTCTTTTTGTGAGAAAATATACTTCAAACTCTTGTGATCAGTATAAATCTCACATTTTTCACCATAGAGGTAGTGCCTCCATATCTTCAAAGCAAAGATCACAGCTGTTAACTCGAGATCATGAGTAGGATAGTTTTGTTCATGAATTTTCAACTGTCGTGATGCATAGGCAATAACTCTATCATTCTGCATAAGGACACAACCAAGTCCTTTCTTCGATGCATCACTATAAATAACGAACCCATCATTCCCTGATGGTAGATTCAATATAGGAGCATTGACTAATCTTTTCTTCACTTCTTCAAAACATTTTTCACACTATTTTGTCCAAACAAATTTAACCCCTTTACGTGTGAGCTTCGTTAATGGGTTAGCCAATCGGGAAAAATTCTGTACGAAACGTCGATAATAACCTGCCAAACCAATAAAACTGCGTACCTCAGTTATACTCGTAGGTTCTGGCCATTCTTGGATTGCCTTGGTCTTAGAAGAATCAACAGAGATTCCATCTTTAGAGACAATATGTCCAAGAAAAGAAATCTCCTGAAGCTAGAATTCACACTTGCTAAACTTCCCATATAATTCATGCCTCCTTAGATTCTTCAAGATAATGCGCAAGTGATTTTCATGATCTTCGTAGGTTTTGGATTATACCAAGATATCATCAATAAATACCACCACAAATTCATCGAGATACTCCTTGAAAACTCTATTCATCATATACATGAATACAGAGGGTGCATTAGTCAATCCAAAAGGCATTACAGTAAACTTTTAATGACCGTACCTGGTTCGAAATGCTGTCTTCGGAATGTCTTCCTTCTTTACACACAACTGATGGTATTCAGATCGAAGTTCAATCTTTTAAAAGTATTGAGCTCCATGTAGTTGGTCAAATAAATCATCAATACGAGGTAGGGGATACTTGTTCTTTATCGTTATAGCATTGATCTCCCTGTAGTCGATACATAACCTCATAGATCCATCTTTCTTTTTAACAAAAAGAACAGGGGCTCCCCATGGAGAAACACTAGGGCGAATAAATCCTTTATTACTCAATTCCTCTAGTTGTTTCTTTAGTTCAACTAATTCTACAGTGGCCACTCTATAAGGGGTCTTCGATATAGGCCTTGATCCAGGAATTAAATCAATGGAAAACTCAACTTTTCGTTCTGGAGGATGTCCAGGTAAATCTTCCGGAAATACATCTACAAATTCTTTCACAACAGGTACATCCTCTATTTGAAAATTCCTTTCCTCACCCGCAGTTATTTCATTCTCTTCCTCCCCAATAATTGAATTTAGTTGAGCTATTGAGGGTGGATCTAAATAAGAATTAGGTGGTGATGATTCTTCTCTAAAGATAAGGTGTTCCTTATCATTATCATCAAGAATCGTAACCTCTTTCTTCTTACAATAAATCTTCGCATCATAGTCCGAAAGCCAGTCCATATCGGGGATTATGTCAAACTCAATCATAGGTATGACGATGAGATCAGCAGATAACGAACATTTATGTGCTCTAATGGGGACTGATTCACAAGACTTTGTTTCAATGATACTTCCCTTAGGAGTTTTAACTGACAACTCCCTTGTTAAATCAAATTGGAAATATCTAATTTTCTTAGAAAACTGGGAAGATATGAAACAATGCGATGATCCAGAATCAAATAATGCATTTTCTAAACTTGAGGAAACCATTAAATTACTTACCACCATGTCTTTCGGAGCTTCTATCTCAGCAGTAGTGATAGCATAAGTTTGGCCTTGATCCCTTGGCCTTTTCTGAGGTAAGTTCTCCTGACGCTTAGGACATTCATTCGCATAATGTCCCATCTCCCTGTAATTGTAGCACTGAACGTTGGTGGCTTCCTTCTTCCCTTTGAAATCACGAGCTTGGTGGCCTTTTTCACCACACTTGTAACAGACTCCCATTCCCATCAAGCAAGCACCGGGGTGTTTCTTCCCACATTTACCACAGGATGGATATTCAACCTTTCCTTTCTTCCCCTTATTTCCATTCCCAGATTGATCAGCAGGCCTCTTCTTCTCTTGCTTTTCTTTAAAGTCATAAGACTTAGAGAATTCCTTTTCGGTCTTGATAGCACATGAGACAATGTCTTCATACGAAGAAAAGGATTGTGAGACTAATGCTCGACGGAGAAATGGTTTTAACCCATCAAAGAAACGATCAATCTTACTTCTTTGGTTATGTATATAATCACCAGCGTACCTTGCTAACCTTGTAAAGTTAGCCTCATACTTTGTGACATTCTCATCCTCCTTCTGTCTCAGACTTAGAAATTGTCTTTCCATATCTGCTCGATGGTCGCGAGGAAAGTATTTTTCTAAAAACAGATTTTTGAACTCCCTCCATTCCATATTTGATACTTAATCATCTTCCTTCGTATTTTGAATCAATGACCACCATTGATCAGCATCTCCAGTGAGGCGGTAAACTGCCATGATAACTTTTTCCCTTTCACTTCTCCCCAAATCCTGAAATATTTTCTCTAGGGAAAATATCCATTGCTCAGCTACTAAGGGATTTGTACTCCCATTGAACGTTGGTGGTTGTTTCCTCATGAATCGATATAACATTGATCCTCCACGTTGCGGATCAGGGTGATCCATACGGGTAAGGTTATTATTCATAACCTGAGTAAGTTGTCCCAGTATGGTGATTAGCTGATCGGCTCCAGTTGCATCACAAGCTCCACTATAATTATCTTGAGCAGGAGGGAAATCCCTACATGGAGTGCGTGCATTGATACGGTTTCCATTTCTTCCACTAGGTGCCATTTCTAAACAATGGCATAAACTAGATCAGTTTATGAATCAAAATACATAATCCCATACTTATAAAACACTTAACATAAATTGAACTATTTATGGATATAATCCATAATCATAAGAATGTTTTCTTTGAGGAAGTATATACTCATAATCCCTTCAAAATGATTTGTAAAGAAAAATGAGAGTTATCCTAAGCATATCCCCCGGGAGTGTCGTAACCAAGAGTGCAGCAAGGCCCGTTGTCGTGCACGAGTTCCCGTTCGAGTCTAGCTCAAAGCGGTGTTTTCGGGTTTTACCCCTAGGTACATCTGTGCCAGAGCCGCCTCTACCTGCTCATATCCAGACAGGGATGTATTGCTCGGAAAACTCACAAAATATCTACAATACCAAAATTCAAGGAAGTTCTTCTATACTAATCCTCAAAGTTCATCTTAGGTCTATATGCTCTAATCAGAGTTTATCTAAATCTAGCTTCCAAGGTTTGTACTAAACTTCCTCTAATACCAACTGTAATGCCCCGACCCCAGTTACCCAGAGTCGGTGCATTATTACATAACATTGGTATGATCACAAGAAAGATCAAATCTCGAAAGACCGATTGATTTAGTAGTCTTGGAAACACTAGATATATTCATAAGTCTTACATTACATTATAAAATGAAAAACTACTACAACAACATATTGTCTCCATAATCCACACTCATATCCCCACATAATATCCCTGCAGGTCATTCAAAATTTACTTCTTCACTTCCTGGGGAAAATAAAACATAGAAAAGGGGTGAGCTCAAATGCCCAGTAAGGAAAACAATATAGAGGAAACTTTCATAAATAAGAATAAACATTTAAGGCAATGTATAACTAAAACAAAAGCCTTTTAAACTTGAACTTTTAACATAGTATGGAATAAATAAAATGAGATAATTCCATTTACTTATTCACATAGTTATTCTACTAATCGAATAATCACATGCAAAATCAATAACCACTTTCATAATGATGGAATGCATAATGCCAGACTATCATAACCACATAGCCAAGGCCTCGTGATAAGACTACAAATAAGATTTTGTCAAGGCCTTGTGCCAAGACACTAGTTTGTCTCATGAGACCTACCGATGCATCGAGGAGCTATAGCGGGCTCCACCCGTCACATATTAAGTCCAATGCATTTCCATATGAAAAGGTTTAAACATAACATAAACATTCGTATTAAAACTAGCATACGAAATGTCAATACTTTCACCATAAACTATGAATGGTATAAAAATAGCACATCCACAGTCAAACATATCACAAAACCTTCAATACAATATAGAAGTTTTTTATCATAATAAATCAGCTTCAAATAATCTTAAAATCCATCAAAGGATGTTGACATAGATGAAATCAAAATTCTTTTTAAAAAAATATCTCCTTTTATTTTGAAATCATTTAAGATCCATATAAAATAAAACATTTTCTTTGAAAATATTCTTATAAGCTTTTAAGGGAAGCTTTGAAGATTTTATAACGGCAGAAAATAGCTGCACCCGCCGTATAAGTTAAAAAACATTCTTACCTTAATTCTATCGAAAAGGTTTAAAAGGACCTTGTTTTGAAAACGACGGAAAGATTCCTTTATAAACCTCTTATAAAAAGTCAAACAAGGGTATAAATTACTTTAACCCATATTCTTGTAAATAATAAATATGTTTTGAAATACATTTCGAAGAAACATGGATGTGGATGATAAAGAAATCCCAGTAGATTATTACGTATAAACAACCTCGGATAATGAAGAGATTGTGAAATAACCCTTACCTTGTAATTTTCCTTGGTTGGGGTAGGTTAACCTCCTGTATAATGGTGAAATAATTGTTATTAAATTATACAAGAATCATATATATTAATATGATATCATATATGATCTTTTAACATTGATTTGTTAATAATATCTTAGAATTATCGTCCTTTCGGGTGTTAACTTACTCATTTTCTTTTATATGTTTTGTTACATAAGCCATGTTTGTTGTATCTTATTCATATCCATAATGATATCAAGTCCTTAAACACCATTTTTAAATCATCAAATGATAATTATACTTGAATGGATACGATGGAGAATGAATCTCATCGCGTTCGTGGAGACGGTAGTCCGTACGTACGCACGAGTGACAATATCATTCTTTTGATATTAAAATAATATATAAATGGATGGTATATCATATATACAGAATCATTAACATGTTATATTTATTATTTAAATGAGTTACACATCATTATTATACCCATCCAAATAATAATATATTGAATAAAAATTACACCACGACGTGGAGATGGTAAGCCGTACGTACACATGTATGGTGACATGTTATTCAAAGGGTGGATAGAATACTGAATATGGTTGTACCATATTTATAATAACATCACAGTATATGTAACATACTGGAGTTATTATTTTATAATGGTAAGAACAAATAAAGAAGAAGTGGAAGAAGAAAGGAACTTGAAAAGGGGTGGTGAAAACATTACCTCTTCTTCGGGTTCTTCCTTTTGATTTGATCAAAAGGGCTCCTTAGGTTGGATTTCTGATCCAACTAAGGCCTTTAGGTTGTAGTGAGGGATTTTGGGAGAGTATTTGGGCAGATTTTGGCCGAACCAAAAGGCTTTGAAGGTGTGAAGAAATGAGAAGGAGGAGTGCCCTTTTATAAGAGGGGTGAGGGGCACCTTTGGAAAAGCTAGAAATATTAATTTATAATAAATTCATATTCGGTTTCTAATGTCTCCAAAGTTGATTATTCAACGGTTAAGGTGGGGATAGGTCTAAAACCACTCAACCAATAGAATTTAGACAGGTTTGGGTACTTATATTAACCTTATCTTTAAGTATTAACTCTAAGTAAATTAGTTTCACTTTTACAATGTCTCTTTGTATTTTTATATAATATGGTTAATAAACTTACTATATACATCCAAGAGACCCCCAAGTGGTTCATTAATTATGAACCTATCATGATATAAGTCTCTTGGCCGAACCTTAGATTTTTAGGAATTTAATATCAATTAATAATATAATATTTGTTTTAAGAACTCTTTTATGTCAATTTTGACACTATTCAATAGTTGATTTTTGTGAAACTCATAACAGATTGATTACTTCGAAAAAATTCAATTATATCAATACTAATATATCATATTATCCTAGAAAATTAGTTTAATTCATTAAAAGTTTCATATTATATTTATTTGGGTATTTATAATATCAATTATTTTAATTTTTTACTATTATAGTAATTACTGCATCATCATTGTGTCATAAATAAAATAAATTATTTAATGTCTAAAAATTATAAATAAAATATCATTATGTAGGATATCTTTTTATATTTCTAATGAATATTTAAAATCTAAAATCCAACATATATAACTCTATGTAACAATTGTTTTTCTAAAAGATATATGCTTGTGTCATTTTTGTATTCATTTTAACTTAATTAAAATAAAGTGTCATTATCACTTACAAGTGGATCCATGAGGTCCCAAAATCGACCCAAAGATGCCCATGGTCGACCATGTATCAACCAATAGGGTTAAGACACGTTTTAGGGTAATTTAGTATTATTATAATATTATTTTTTAACCCTTATTTACCGGATTTACCCTTAACCATGGTAAATAAAATATTTACCGCAGTAATTATTCAAAATGTCTAAAAATAAAAGTTAACTATTTACACAATTTGAACATACTGATTCCAAATATGGAATCCATTTTCCTAAATTCAAAACACAGAAGTGGCAGAAATTAATTTAAAATTAATTCCCGCTGTCAAAACAAAAAGCGTGTTTTTAAGAGATAATAACTATCAAAAGATTGACACTTGTTTATGTTCGGTTTAATTGTAAAATTATGTCCAATGACCAACATTATATTAAATGGTAAAAATATATTATAAATATACTTTAAAACTACTAAAATTCATAATTTATCACTATTAATTATTTTGATTAAAAAAGTTGTTTTTAATTAAAATTTCGTAATTTTCACTATTCATCAAAATATGAAAGTTATCCAAAAAGTACCAAAATTTCACCTTAGGCTAAATTTGATATTCCGAATCCAAAAATTAAGTCCATTTTGAAATATAAAATATATATAATTTTAAAAATTAGGTATTACTATTCATAACGGCTAGTTTGATTGGTTGTTAGAACTCGGTGTTGCGTACAACACACGCTATCGCATTATTCAAAGAGAAGCGTACCGTAGAAGCTTGGGGTGTTACATTGGATCTTTGCCGCGACACTGAGACACTGAAGCCACCGCAAGGGTTTCTACCCAATCCGAAGCATCCACCAGTTGTTTGGTTGAAGAGTCTTTCATTGGGTAGGAGTTGATGCGCTGCATCTGAGACTCATTCTACTCTTTTGCTGATGGAGGAGGTAGTGATTATCAGAGAAGCAACTATCGTGTGTCGTGGTGTAGGAGCCACTGTCGAGGGTTCATTTGACCTACAGATGAAGTCGACCCAGATCCCCCCTACTTCTATTGTGCTGATTTGGTGGGGGAATACAAAATAATAAAATAGGTAATTAATAAAAGAAATAAAATAAAATATAAAAAACAATAATAATAGAAATTAATTAATAATAATAGAATAGAATACACAACTATTTAAATAAATTAATTCTAATGTTAAACATAATAATTAAATTAAAATAAATAAATTTAATTAAATACTTTAATGATTATAATAATTATAATTTATTTTCTTTGTGAATAAAATAATTATAATAACTATTTAAAATGTTATAAAATTGTAAAAAAACTTTTTATTATTAAAAAAATATACTAATTTTATTAACAAATATTAAACTTTTAATCTAATTATTTATTAATCATCATCATAAATTAAATAAATAAATAATAAAATATAAAAAATTAAATTAAGAAAATTAATTATCAATAATAACTAAAATAATAAAAAATAATTATTTTATTTTACATTTTATTTTTTATTTTTTTTACGTTTATTCTTTTATTTATTTTTCTGTTTGAACTGTGCAGGTTCACACAGGAGTTGGGAGTACATCTAAATACATTTAAATAACTTAGTGGGAGTTAGTTACGTGAGAAAAACTTGCGCGAAGTGTGAGTCACGAAAAAATGCACGTGTGTGGTGCACACATGATGTACACTTAAAGTCGGTGAAAACTGAGCGGTGATATGTAGTAGATGAAGGAGGATACAAAAACAGAGGATAAACATAATATGAAGTGGGGGGATTTGAGGGGTAAAATTCATTCAGACACTCATTCTCATTCCATGATCACATCCATCTGAGAGGAGACTCTGAGGAGCAACACTGGAGTCAAGCTGGAGACTAAGGAGCCTGAAGGCAGAGCATCACTTAGGGAGTTCTTCCTCCTCCTTTATTTAATACTTATACTCTATTTTTGGTTGTTTTAAATGCAAGATTTTATTATGAACATAATCTGATTTTCTTTCTTAGGGGATTTTAGCTTTGTTGGTTTATCCATTAAAGTTTTCAATTACTCTTCAATTGACATCAGAATTAATCGGCAAGATCAACTCTGATGATAAGTTAAATTATTCACACATTTCTGTAAAAAATTTCACAGTTTTATGTTCAATTGGAAATATTGAACTTGATCTTCATTTTGTGGAATTTTTGATGTCATTACAGTTGGAGTTTTACAGAGAGTTTAATTTCAACTGTATTCTGTTTCAAATTTTTAACAGAAGATGATCATTAGAGTGGCGAACTCTAAAAGTCATACATTTGTTAGATGTGTCTTCTGGAGAGGAAGATATATCAACCAATTTCTAATGTTTGATTCAATTAAATTTAGTGGAGAGTTACGCTTTTAACCATCATGTTTGGAATTCCCGAGAAAACTGTTTATCTTAGATCCTTATCACTGCTCCTTAATGTTAGTCTACAATATTTCTTTAGTTTTTCAGGTTTGTAGTATAAGATTTAGTTACTTTGTAAAATAATCTTTCTACCTCATCTTGTTGAACTTAATCATTAAAAAATAATAATAATAATAAAAAGTAAGAATATGTTCACTCTCTCCCCTACTAACAATAGTGGAGTTTTATAAAAATAAACTCTTAGAAAACTTACCTACCTTTCCCTGGGTTCGACCATTCACTACTATACTAGTGTAGGTTTATGAATAACATTTTGAGGGTCGTGACGACCTCCAACCAGGTCACACACCTCTAAAGGAATTTGTCTCGGATAACCCTTACTCAAATATCCTCCCAAATACCCTCACTTAAACCTAGAGGCCTTACTTTCATCAGAAATACAACCTAACAACCCCTTTTGAACAAATCAAAAGGAAGCACCTGAAGAAGAGGTAATAATTTCACCACCTCTTTCAAATTTCTCTTCTTCTTACACTTCCTCTTTCTTTGTTGTTTCCATACCAAAATAATAAATCCAATACCTTCTACATTCTGTGATGTTATTATAAATATGGTACAACCATATTCATTAATTTTTCAATCATAAGAATGACAAAGTCACCATACGTGCGTATGTACGGCTCACCGTCTCCATGTCGTGGTGTAGTTTGTTATTCAACACTTCATTATTTTTATGGGTATAATAATGAGTGAAATTCATGTAAATGATAAATATAACAAATTAATGATTCTGTATATATGATATACTATCCAATTACATATTATTTCACCATCAATAGAATGGTATTTTAACTCATGCGTATGTACGGATTACCATCTCCACGAACGCGATGAGATTCATTCCCCATCATAACCATTCAAGAATAATTTTTATTTTATGATTAAAAAAATTTATTAACTTAATATCATTCTGTGTATGAATAAAATACATCCTATCTCTAACAAACATGACTTACGTAAAAAAACATATAAAGGAAAATGAATCAGTTAATACATGAAATAATGATACTACTAAAATATTATTAACAAAGAAATATTAGAATATCATATATGATATCATATTTATGAATGTGGTTCTTGTAAAATTTAATAACAAAGATTTTCCTATTATATAGGAGATTAACGTTTCCTCGACCACGGAAAAGTACAAGGTAAGGGTTAATTTTACAATCTCTTTATTATCTGAGGTTGTCTATATGTAAGCATCTACTGGGAATTATTTATCATCCTCAGACGTGTTTCTTAAAAATTTATTTCAAAACATTTTTACTATTTCCTAGAATATGGGTTAAATTAATTTATACCCTTGTTTGAATTTTTATAAAAAAATTTTGAAAGGAATCTTTCTGTCATTTTCCAAATAAGGTACTTTATGACCTTTTCGAAAAATTAATGTAAGAATGTTTTTTTAACTTATATGGCAGGTGCAGCTATTTTCTGCCATTATAAAACCTTCTAAGATTCCCTTATAATCTTATAAGAATATTTTAAAAATAAATGTTATCTTTTATAATTATGTTACTTTTAAATTATTTTAAAATATAAAGAGATATTTCTCTCAAATAGTTTCGATTTCACGTATGTAAATATCCATTGATGGAATCTACATTTTTTTGATGTTGATTTATTATGATACAATATTACATATTATATTAAAGGTTTTCTGATATGTTTGACAGTGGATGTTTTATTTTTATATCATTCATGGTTTATAGGTAATGTTTTAACATTCTGTTTGCTAGTTTTAATATGAATTTTTATATTATGTGTAACACCCCATGTAAATAAAGAATATGACAAATTCACATTTATCCATATTTGTGAATGAAATATTAATATTAATTTAAAGGGGACGCTATGATCGATGTCGTACCCAATACACAACAACAAGTTTCTTGGGAATCTTACGTTGCACTCTAATAATAAAATAATATTATTTTAAATGGTAGTTAATGCCTAGTCGTTGTAATGGCGGGAATGAACAGAACTAACTAAAAAATGATTATATATGTTTGTAAAATATTTTTACTCTTTACAATAAATGTTATAGGATTAAAAATGCGAATGAATCCAATTTTAAGCGTAAACATTCCAATATTCTTTAAAAGGTCGATTAACCGCCTTTTGATGGAGAACCTCTTTTAAATACCCTTTTTGACAATTTTATGTGTTGTATTTGACAAAATAAAATTCTTCTTTAGAATCGGGACATCAAAATTTACTTTGTGTAAATTTTTGGTATTTTTCCGAAAAAGTTCAATTTTTAATGAATAGTGAAAAATGTTGTATTTTAATTCAAAACCTATTTTAATCTAATTTATTTATATGATTAGATTATCTTTTGAATTGGTTTTAAAGTTAAATTAGAATATATTTTTACCATTTAATCCCATATAGGTTGTTGGAATTAATTTCACTTTGAAATCGGACTTAAACTAGTGTCAATCTTTTGATACATTTTGTTTCATAAAAACACGCTATTTGTTTTGACAGCGGGAATTAATTATTAAATTAATTAATACAACTTATATGTTTTGAATTTTTTAAAATATAAATCATTTTTGAATTCGGAATATAAAAAATATCTTAGGGTGAATTGTTTGGTAATTTTATGAAAAACTTCAATTTTTGATGAATAGTGAAACCACTAAGTGGTACTTATAAAAACTGATTTTTCGGTTTAAATGAAATTTTTCCATCTTTGTGTTTTGAATTTCAAAAATCCGACATACATGGTTGTCATTAAGAAGTAAAATGTGGTTCAATGGTATTAGAATAATTTTTTTGGTGAATAGTAACTTATTAAGTTTTTAATCACGATTAGAGGTAATTAGTGTAGTTTAAGGTAAGAATAATGTTTTAATAAAATTAAATGACCTAGACACATGTCCTACCCTCATTGGATGTGTCATGGCCGACCAAGAAAATCCATGTGTCAACTTGGGGACCCCATGGAGCCACTTTGTTTGGAAAATGACATAAATACCTTTTTATTTAATGTTAAAGTAAGAATGACACAAACATGAGATGTTTTACTAAAACAATTTGTACATGGGGTTATACAAGTCTGAAGTTTGACTATAAATAGTCATTGGAAAGATAAAAGGATTTCATACATCATAGTAGTTTTTTTAAAAAATTTAGACATTAAATAAATTAAATTATTTATGACATCATGACGATGCAGCGATGACCTCATTATTTAACGATTTAAATAAAATGGAAATATAATGTAAAATCTAATATCTAAACATGTCCAAAACTTATTGGATGGGTGGATTTCGAACCCTTATCACCTTATCCTTTAAATAAATCAATGTGGGACCATTAAAATCCGAAACTCATTCTAAAATAAAGTAACATTTCTTTACTTTCCAGGAGTGCCCCTCCTCTCCTCTTATAAAAGGACCCCAACTCTACTTCCTTACCCACACTTCCAAAGCCTTTGGATCGGCCAACCACCGCCCATTTTGTCTCTCCACATCCCTATATAACTCCTTGAAGCCTCACGTTGGGAAGAAGTCTTCCCAAGGAAGCCTTTGAGCTCAAACCAAAGGGACTTACCCGATTTTAAGGTAATGTCTTCACTTATGTCCTTTTGTTTTATTTTTCTTCTCCAACCCCCTAAACTCTTTTTATTCATTTTAATTTGTAATAAATACAGTATATTAAATATACTAGGATGTTTTTATAAGAAGTATTCGAGCTACACTTACACACACCTACATCTAAGGGTTAAAGAACATACTGTTTCTGTGGATGGTGAATTTCTGTCTCACGAAACGATGATTGTTCAAAATTCTTCTAACACATTCAAAGGTGGAAATTAAGATGACACTATATTTATATATGATATATGATATGTTTATGTTTTACTTAATCTTCTGTATTTTTCATTTATGGAATACCTTTATGGTTTCCATTATGGGTAAACGCGATATCTTCATTTAAGGAAGTGCGGACTACCGCCCCCTCAATGTGATTTGATTCGTTAATACCATATGTGGTACGTATAAAGGATATATTTAATGATATAATATATGATACCATACTGGAATTAAAATAATATTATCTATAATTATGTTTTAATTCCATTAAATATGAAATAGAAGTGGAAGTAGCGTTCTTGCGTACGTACGGCTTACCGTCTCCATGAACGGTACATTTCATTTCTTATCTCAAAATGTTATGTACTATTAGAAGTACATATATATAATGGATATATATGTAATATATTACATATAAATTATGGATATAATTCTGGAATTATAACATATATATATATATATATATATATATCTCATTTTGTTTTTAATCCATTAATATGACAAAAAATGAAAGTAGCGTTCATGCGTACGTACGGCCTACCGTCTCCATGAACGGTGCTTTTAATTTTTATCTCCAAATGCTATGGAATAGTATAAAATGAATATATACTGGATATATATGATATTTAAAACATCAATACTATTCTGGATATGGTGTACCTATAACTACATGGAAAATTATTTTCCAACAAGTTCAAATTTTGACTCATGTACCAAACATCGACAAAAACGTCTGATATGAACTCATATTATTAACCAATTATTATAACATTAAAATATGTGATATAAACTGAATAATAATCTTTATAGGAGTTCCTTAAGCAATTATAAATTGACAATGTTTATTATTCAGTAATATAAAGAAACAAACAAGACAAGTTGGACTTGAGGTAAGGGATCCTACTCCTCTCTTTCTTTTTAAGTACACTCTTTTATGTCATTCCTTTCAATCTCATCTTTCTTGTGATTGGGATGTTATTTTATATTACACTTACTGTAATTTTTATGTTCATATGATTAGAGACCCTATTCTCTCTCATCAATCCATTTTGGAAGTTTTGAGTGGCGCCGTTAGGCTGCCGAATTTTCGTAAGAGATCTAACATCTATCTTTCTTTTTAAGTACTCTCCTTTATGTCACTTCATTGAATCTCCTATTTGTTATGTTGGGGGATGTTATTTTATATTCCTCTTTCTGTAAACGTTTTTTTAATATGATGAGAGACCCTATTTTATCTCATCAATCCATTTTTGTATGTTTTAAGTGGTGTCGTTAGGCTACCGTGTTTTCGTAAGGGATTTTTCATATTACTTTTATTCCCATGAGATTTATGCTACATTTGCCACAATTTCCTTTGAGTGGTGTATGTACTGACCATTATTTTACTCATTGTGTAATATACTTTCATTTATGAGTATTTACATCAATGTTGTACTGTCCTTCTTTCACGAGGTGCATGTTTCGAAAGATACCCATGTCGGTAAGGGAACCTTTCACCCTCCTCTTTTTAAAAGATGTATTTTGTTATGTCTTTAATTCACATAATATTATGTTGGTATATGTTCTTCTATATCCTTATTGATGTAAATTTTATGTTCAAGTGATGAGATACACTTTTATCTCTCATCAACCCTTTTTCTGAATTTTGAAGTGACGCTGTTAGGCTATCGAATTTTTGCAAGGGAACTTATTAACCAAATTTTGATTCTTTGGGATAAACTTTTACAGCTTGAATATGTCATTATATGATTATGTGTGAATATACTCTTATTGTTTTACACTTAATACCCACTTATATTTCATGTATTCATTTGTCACACATAATTATGTAACTGATTTATCCTTAATCCAAGGATACCGTCTTTGTATGGGACTTCGTCTAATTCTCCTTTCATTGAGGCATATTTTGTTTTATACACAACCTTCTTTTATACGATGTATAATCCCCTTTGAATTTTACGTTTATTCAAAAGGAATCTTTTTTATATGAAGCGTTTACTAAACGACAAAAGAGAATGTTTTTGTCGTATGTATGCGGCGACAACGACTTCTCCGCCGCCGTGACCATTATTTGAGTTTCGGCTTCCTCTACAAGCCATACCTTCTTTTTAAAAGAAAAATAAATACCATTTTTTACATTTCTTTAATTTTGGTATTGAAAATGGTTTTCCTAATGTTTATATTATATCAATGTGTTGTATTGATATCTTGTGATTGAAATGTGGAAATGTTATGTTTCCTTTATGCATGTTTTATGTGATACGATTATGTTATGGTTCTTGGGAATTATTATGAAGACGGGTGGTTCTATGATAAACTAAGTGCGGGTGAGCCCGATATAGCTCTCCAATGCATTGGGTAACGCGAAGGAGTGAAACGTTAAGGTTTCTCCGAAGATATTTAGGGAATATACTGTGGTGGGTATTCCAAAAGTAACCAAGAGGGTTACTCCCAACGTAAGAATGTTATGAATGCCTCAAGTTACCTTTATGTCTTATTATTTCTATGATTTATTCATGATTTTATGAGGTATGATAAAGTTTCTATGTTTTATGGGTAAAGTATGATTCCATTCTTATGTATATATGAACTCATGTTTCCTTTCCATATTTTTTATGACCCTTACTGAGCTTTTTATGCTCATCCCAAGTTTTTTGAAATGTTTTTCACAGGTTAAGGGAAAGGTACATGATATGATGATAGTGTCAAGGAAGTGTCAAGAAAGAATCCATGTTTTATTTTAAATATGTTTCCGTTGATGGGAAAAAATGAATACTATCTTTATATCCCACTTTGTTTAAATGTGGAATGTAATGCAAGTTTTATGATCTAATTCTCTAAAACTCTAAACCTAAAAAGATCCTTAATGTGTAATCTTGTAATAACTCAAGATTAAGTAAGGTTTAAGGATAGGGCCTTATAGTTTGTATCAAAGGTCGGTTTAGATAACTTTAGAGGTTAGGGTATCCTCTAAGCATAAGTGACATTACCATAATGGTTAGGATTTCAGAAAGAGTCCTAGTTTTAGATAAAGTGAATAAGTAAGTATATCTTAGTGGTTATCTTCCTCATTAGTACATGATGGTTTTGTTGATATACTCACACTGACATTTCTGTTTTCCGTGAATGGATGGATCTAGCAGGAACCAAAGTGACAATAGGTTTGAAGGAAACTGTGGTGGTTCTCTGATTAAGATACTGGATGAAATGGGGTATTCAATGAGGAAACTCGTGGTTTTTCTAAACCAACTATCAAGGAGTCATGATCATCCACTTGAACCATGCTATGTTCTGTAATGCATCATGTACGAGATGACCAATCGATGTGGAAGTTCAGGTAATAATTATAATGGTAAACATTAGGGTTTATATGATCCTTACTTTTGAGGTAATTAAGGGTTATTATATGTTATGATGGAAAATTAAAGGCATGAGATAAACTTGAGGTTAAATTTTTTTTATGATTATTTTTTTGAGATTTTATCTCGTTTTGGGGAATGTTTTAAGAATTATATAGTTTTGGAAAAAGGACAACACGTAGACCGTGTGACAACCCGTTGCGCCAGGAAAAGCTGTGGGAATTGAACCCACAACCAATGTGCGACTGGTAATTATCGCCTACCACTGGACTACGTGAAGTCCCTGGTTAGTTTGACTAATTATTTTTAGTTAGATTATTTTATGAATTAAGAGTAATCTGATTTTGGGTTATCTATGGAAATTTATTAACCTATCATGGAGGATATGTGATTAGGTTAATTACTTTTCAATATGAGACTTTAGGAGCAACTGATGTTGTTTGGAGATAAATGTTGCGATTTAACATGGAAGACTATGTGACTAAATCCTTCAAATATTTGGGTTTCAATCTTAGTTTGGTTTAATTTGAAGTATTTTATGCACAATTTGTTTATTGAATGGTCTTTGTTGAACTTTGGGTATTGTTTGATAATTTTTGGAGATTAAGAATAGATTTTTTTTAAAAAGGATTATCCTTTTTGGGTATTATCTGATCTTGTACTAACCTTTTTGGTTTTGGTTTTGGTTAAGGTATAATGATATGGGAAGTATATAGTTCTCTTTTATGGATTAGGTGATCCTCTAGAAGTTGATTATAGTACTCTTAATGTGAACAAGTCTTCCTAAATACTCATCTTTTGGGGAATGTATGAGTTTGTGTAAGAAATCTAGTAAAAGTTGAAAGTCAATATGACAAGTAATTATGTTTCCTTAAGATAAAAAATAAATTCTTAAATGAAGAGTATCTTAAAACAAAAATGTTGTCTGTTAACTTTTCCTACTAGGGAATCGAATACCGTTTAACCCATCACAAGTTTGTGATTTTCTTAAGGTTAACATTCTTCTAGACATGTTTAATATCACTCTCCATCAGAACATGACCCTTTTTTTCCCTCCATGTCCATATTTTCACACTTGGAATCCTAGTATGGGTTAACTCGGGTGACCTTTGTACTTATCTTTCTTTATTTTAAAGTGATTGTTTTACTGACTCTTGTTCCGATGTGGGATTTTCAATGAGGTTTCCAAGCCCAATTTTAAAAATTGCGAGGACGCAATTCCCAAAAGGGGGGAAGGATGTAACACCCCAGGTAAATAAACAATATTACATTTTCATATTTATCCATATTTGTGAATAAAATATTAATATTACTTTAAAGGGTACTCTATGCTCGATGTCGTACCCAATACGCAACAACAAGTTTCTTAGAAATCTTATGTTGCACTCTAATAATAAAATAATATTATTTTAAATGGTAGTTAACGCCTAGTCGTTGTAATGGAGAGAATGAACAGAACTAACTAAAAAATGATTATATATGTTTGTCAAATATTTTTACTCTTTACAATAAATGTTATTGGATTAAAAATGCGAATGAATCCAATTTTAAGCGTAAACATTCCAATATTCTTTAAAAGGTAGATTAACCGCCTTATGATGTCGAACCTCTTTTAAATCCACTTTTTGATAATTTTATGTGTTATATTTGACAAAATAAAATTCTTCTTTAGAATCGGGATATCAAAATATACTTTGTGTAATGTTTTGGTATTTTTCCGAAAAAGTTCAATTTTTAATGAATAGTGAAAAATGTTGTATTTTAATTCGAAACCTCATTTTAATCTAATTTATTTATATGATTAGATTATCTTTCGAATTTGTTTTAAAGTGAAATTAGAATATATTTTTACCATTTAATCAAATATTGGTCATTGGAATTAATTTCACTTCGAAATCGGACTTAAACTAGTGTCAATCTTTTGATACATTTTGTTTCCTAAAAACACGCTATTTGTTTTGACAGCGGGAATTAATTATTAAATTAATTAATGAAACTTATATGTTTTTAATTTTGTAAAATAGAAATAATTTTTGAATTCGGAATATCAAATATAGCTTAGGGTGAATTTTTGGTAATTTTCTGAAAAACATCATTTTTTGATGAATAGTGAAACCACTAAGTGGTACTTATAAAAACTGATTTTTCCGTTTAAATGAAAATTTTCCATCTTTGTGTTTTGAATTTAAAAAATCCGACATAAATGGTTGTCATTAAGAAGTAAAATGTGGTTCAATGGGATTAGAATAATTTTTTTTGTGAATAGTATCTTATTATGTTTTTAATCGCGATTAGAGGTAATTAGTGTAGTTTAAGGTAAGAATAATGTTTTAATAAAATAAAATGACCTAGAAACATGTAATACCCTCATTGGATGTGTCATGTCCGACCAAGAAAATCCATGGGTCAACTTGGGGACCCCATGGAGCCAGTTTGGATGGAAAATGACATAAATACCTTTTTATTTAATGTCAAAGTAAAAATGACACAAACAAGAGATGTTTTACTAAAACACTTTTACAAGGGGTTATAAAAGTCAGAGTTTTTACTATAAATATTAATTGGAAATCTAAAAAGATTTCCTACATCATAGTATTTTTTTATAATTTTTAGACATTAAATAAATTAAATTATTTATGACATCATAATGATGCAACGATGACCTCATTATTTAACGATTTAAATAAAATGGAAAGATAATGTAAAATCTAAGACCTACACATGTTCAATACCTATGTTATGGGTGTATTTAGAACCCTTATCACCTTATACTCGAAATACATCAATGTGGGACAATTAAAATCCGAAACTCATTCTAAAATAAAGTAACATTTCTTTACTTTCCAAGAGTGCCCCTCCTCTCCTCTTATAAAAGGCCCCCCACCTCTACCTCCTTACCCACACTTCCAAAGCCTTTGGCTCATCCAACCCCTGCCCATTTTGTCTGTAAAAATCCCTCTCTAACTCCTTGAACCCTCTCTTTGGGCATAAGTCTTCCCAAGTAAGCCTTTGATCTCAAACCAAAGGGAGTTACCCGATTTTAAGATAATGTCTTCACTTGTGTCCCTTTGTTTTATTTTGCTTATCCAACCCCCTAAAATCTATTTATTCATTTTATTTTGTAACAAATACAGTATCTTCAATATACTAGGATGTTGTTATAATAACTATTCGAGCTACACTTACACACACCTACATCTAATGGTTAAAGAACATACTGTTTCTGTGGATGGCGAATTTCTGCCTCACGAAACGATGATTGTTCAACATTCTTCTAACACCTTAAAAGGTGGACATTAAGATGAAACTATATTTATATATGATATATAATATGTTTATGTTTCACTTATGCTTCTGTATTTTTCATTTATGGCATACCTTTATGGTTTCTATTATGGGTAAATGCGATATCTTCATTTAAGGAAGTGCGGACTACCGCCCCCTCAAAGTGATTTGATTCGTTAATACCATATGTGGTACATATAAAGGATATATTTAATGATATTATATATGATACCATACTGGAATTAAAATACTATTATGTATCATTATGTTTTAATTAGATTAAATATGAAATAGAAATGGAAGTAGCGTTCATGCGTACGTACGGCTTACCGTCTCCATGAACGGTACATTTCATTTCTTATCTAAAAATGTTATGTACTATTATAAGTACATATATATAATGGATATATATTTAATATATTACATCTATATTATGGATATCATTCTATAATTATAACATATATATATATATCATTTTGTTTTAAATTCATTAATATGACAAAAAATGAAAGTAGCGTTCATGCGTACGTACGGCCTACCGTCTCCATGAACGGTGCTTTTAATTTTTATCTCCAAATGCTATGGAATAGTATAAAATTAATATACAATGGATATATATTATAATTAAAACAAAAATACTATTCTGGATATGATGTACCTATAACTACATGGAAAATTATTTTCCAACAAGTTCAATTTTTGACTCATGTACCAAACATCGACAAAAACGTCTGATATGAACTCATATTATTAACCAATTATTATAAAATTATAATATGTGATATGAACTGAATAATAATATTTAAAGGAGTTCCTTAATAAATTATAAATTGACCAAAGTTTATTATTCAGGAATATAAAGAAACGAACAAGACATGTTGGACTTAAGGTAAGGGATCCTACTCCTCTCTTTCTTTTTAAGTACACTCTTTAGGTCATTCCTTTCAAGCTCATATTTCTTGTGATTGGGATGTTATTTTATATTAATCTTACTGTAATGTTTATGTTCATATGATGAGAGACCATATTCTCTCTCATCAATCCATTTTGGAAGTTTTGAGTGGCGCCGTTAGGCTGCCGAATTTTCGTAAGAGATCTAACCTCTCTCTTTCTTTTTAAGTACTCTCCTTTATGTCACTTCTTTTAAGATATTGTTTGTTATGTTGGGGTACGTTATTTTATATTCCTCTTTCCATAAACTTTATGTTAATATGATGAGATACCCTATTTGATCTCATCAATCCATTTTTGTAAGTTTTATGTGGCGCCGTTAGGCAGCAGAGTTTTTGTAAGGGATTTTTCATATCACTTTTATTCCCATGAGATTTATGCTACATTTTCTACAATTTCCTTTGAGTGGTGTATGTACTGCCAATTATTTTACTCATTGTGTAATATAATTTCATTTATGAGTATTTAAATAAATTTTGTATTGTCCTTCTTTCACGAGGTGCATGTTTCGAAAGATACCCATGTCGGTAAGGGAACCTTTCAGCCTCCTCTTTTTAAAAAACATATTTTGTTTTGTCTTTTAATTCACATAATATTATGTTGGGATATGTTATTATATATCCTTATTGATGAAAATTTTGTGTCCAAGTGATGAGATACCCTTATATCTCTCATCAACTCTTTTTCTGAATTTTGATGTGACGCCGTTAGGCTGTTGAATTTTTGCAGGGGAACTTCTTAACCAAATTTTGATTCTTTGGGATAAACTTGTACACCATGAATATGTCGTTCTATGATTATGTGTGAATGTCCTCTTATTGTATTACACTTAATACCCACTTATATTTCTTGTATTCGTTTGTCACACATAATTATGTAACTGATTTATCCTTAATCCAAGGATACTGTCTTTGTATGGGACTTCATCTCAATCTTCTTTCATTGAGGCATATTTTGTTTTATACACAACCTTATTTGATATGGTGTATAAACCCCTTTTACATTTTCGTTTATTCAAAAAGAATATTTTTTATACGAAGCATTTACTAGATGACAAAATAGAATGTTTTTTTCGTACGTATGTGGCGACAACGACTTCTCCGCCGCCGTGACCATTATTTGAGTTTCGGCTTCCTTTACAAGCCATACCTTCTTTTTAAAAGAAAAATAAATACCATGTTTTAATTTTATTTTATTTTGGTATTGAAAATGGTTTTCATAATGTTTTTATTATATCAATGTGTTTTATTGATATCTTGTGATTGAAATGTAGAAATGTTATGTTTCCTTTATACATTTTTTATGTGATACGATTATGTTATGGTTCTTGGGAATTATTATGAAGACGGGTGGTTCTGTGATAAAATAAGGGCGGGTGACCCCAATATAGCTCTCTAATGCATTAGGTAACGTGAAGGAGTGAAACCTTAAGGTTTCTCTGAAGATATTTAGGGAATATACTGTGGTGGGTATTCCAAACGTAACCAAGAGGGTTACTCCCTACATAAGAATGTTATGAATCCCTCAAGTTACCTTTATGTCTTATGATTTCTATGATTTATTCATGATTTGATGAGGTATGATAAAGTTCCTATGTTTTATGGGTAAAGTATGATTTCATTCTTATGTATATATGAACTCATGTTTCCTTTGCATATTTTTTATAACCCTTACTGTGCTTTTTATGCTCATCCCATGTTTTTTGAAATTTTTTTCACAGGTCAAGGGAAAGGTACATGATATGATGATAGTGTCAAGGAAGTATCAAGAAAGAATCCATGTTTTATTTTAAATATGTTTCCGTTGATGGGAGAAAATGAATACTATCTTTATGTAACCACTTTGTTTAAATATGGAACGTAATGAAACTTTTATGATCTAATTATCTAAAACTCTAAACCTGAAAAGATCATCAATGTGTAATATTGTAATAACTCAATATTAAGTAAGGTTTAAGTCTAGGGCCTTATATTATGTTTCAACCTTTTCATGTGAGGAATGCATTGTACTTAGTAAGTGACGGGTGGAGCCCGCTATAGCTCCTCGAGGCATTTATGTCTCATGAGACAAACTACTGTCTTGGTACAAGGTCATGATAAAATTATTATTTTTAGTCTTGGAACAAGACCTTGACTATGTGGTTATGATGTCCAACATTATGCATTCCATCATTATAAAATTAATTATTGATATTACATGTGATTATTCGACTAGTAGAATATCCATGTGAAAAAGTAAATGGAATTATTTGATTTATATTTTCCATATTATACTAAATTTTATGTTTAAAAGTCTTGTGTTTTAGTCTTATAAATTTCCTTAAATGTTTATGCTTATTTAGGAAAGTATCTACTATATTGTTATCCTTAATGTGCATCTGAGATCACCCATTTCTTATGTTTTCTTTTTTCTAGGATGTGATGAAGTATATTATGATTTCGAAAACGTTTAGGATCAGTGAAGCATCATCCGGCTTGTTCTACCAAAATATTTAGTGGTTTGGGTTTCCTAGATTGTAACACCCCAACCCTAGTTACCCAGAGTCGTTGAATTATTACATAACATTGGCATGATCACAAGAGATCAAGTCTTGAAAGACTGATTAGTTTAGTAGCCTTTTAAGTACTAGATAAAGTTGATATAAGTTATACTAGAAGATATTTATTGATTTCATCAGAATGAGAAAACTAGACAAAATAAATATTGTGAATTTATTAGATAGACACGACAAACTCTATAAGGATGAGTAATGAGAGTTATCCATACTATGATTTTTGTATGTACCTAAGATAGATATTTTTTTTAAGTATACAAGAAAGAGAAATTTTTTGAATCTGTCGAACAAATAAATCTAAATGAAAGTAAACAATAATTATAACCAAATATAAAAATGTGAATATTATTAGATGAACAAATATAAAAATCACTAGATATAAAAATGTTAATATCACCAGAAATATAAATATAAAAATTACATAATAGAAAAATATGAATATTACATGATAGATAAATGTAAACATCTCTAAGAATAGAAATATAGAGATTAGAAGATGTAGGAATATTGTTAAGATCACTGGATAAAGAAACCTCTGAAGATAACTAGGAGAAGAATCATGTGAAGAAAACATTGTATCTCAAAACATTGTGATGATGCTCAGTAAGATATTTAAAGTGAAATATTCAATAAAGGATAATTAATGTTGATATTTGAGGAAAAGTTGAATATTTTTTATTTTTATATTTTCATAATCTTTGATAATGTCAAATACTGATATCTTCATAAGATATTGATGGAGATCTATTAAAAAGTTGAGTTAGCAAGAATTTCAAACTAAACCTTGGTTTTTCCCCATATACATCAAAGTAATCTTAGCTATATAATGGGGTAAAATCACTTGAGTTAATATATGAAAATAAGAATATTGAGAGATATTTTTGTAATATAAAATAGAGGAAGTATGTGAACAATCACTTCAATCATAAGATTAGAATGTTCAAAGTTTATAAGACTGGAACATATAGTTTTGAAGTATAGAGTGAGATTCCTAGTACTAGAAGTCTATAATGTGGAAATACAGAACATAATCAAGCATGAAAATATGAAATTTATGGATTTTAAAGATTGAGTCATTGAGATTTCCAAATGTAAATTCTTATATAAGAATAAGGATATGAAAATCATGCAAGTTGAGTAAAAATAAAGATAAAATGATGTTTAAGAACTATCCATGAGGAATTTTGAGGAAATTACTCAAAGAATAGTGGTTTTAGTATAAACCACACAAAAATAACTTCAAAGGTATATGCGAAAATTTTTAAGTAATAAATAAACCATATGATGTCATATAAATATCATTAACTTATTTCACATATTTAAGTGTATAGGTAAATGTAATTCCTTCCCACACCACTTGTAATTTGTTATGGATATTAGGTGGGGAATCTAGGTTAAGATGTATAACCAACATGTAAAGGAGTATTATTTTATGCCAAACATTTTAAAACACCTTTGATTTTCTTAATTTATATTATCTATATATCATAAGGGAAAATTATTGAGGGAAAATTTATAATGATCCATAAATCGTAACCTATAACATAGGTTCGATCAATATAATAAAAACAAGAATTTAAGTTGAAATTTATTGGTAAAAAGAAAATTTATTCACCCTTGATTCACCCCTTCCCAGGGTAACTATACAATCCCCTTAGTATATTAATTGTTATAATAAAGACAAGTTACCTCTATTTAGATATACAATTTTTTTGTTCCTAGTTGTGTTGAACTATTTTATATGAAGTGAAACTTTCCAAGATTGGAAAATATATTTCTTCTAGAAGATAATAACGTGAAGCCTAAGTTCAAGGAACCAAAAGTACGTCTTGTTTATAGAAGAAATGAGGTTTTGGACAAAACCTTAATGAACTAAAAGAAGAAATTTTTTTAAAATCAGTAGAAACAAAAGGAGAATCTACCCCTACTAGAAGTTAAAGTGAGTGGAAATATTTTCATAAAAGTATTTTAGAATAAATTCTTATAAAGAAGAATATTTCTCAAGATATGAATATTATGAATCATTTGAAACTATTAGTAAATTTTATTAGAAATGAGTGACTATATGAATAATTATTCTATTTAAGTTATTACATATATACTTGTATATAGTTTTGTATTATTGGAAGATAAATTGAATTTAGAATAAAAACATAAAGAAATCAAAGTTTAATTGGTTGAAAATTTCTGAAAAAGTGAAATCATGATATATCTTGTAGAATAAATGGAATAATATATTTAAATATGTAATGAAAAATTCTTCCTAGTTGAAGAATAATTGGAAATAAGTCTCTATGTGAAGAATACAAATTGGGAAAAAATTTACGAATTATTAATGCACTAAAGGCAATAATAGAAATCAAGAATTCTCAATTTGAAGAAAATTCTATAATAATAAAAAAGCTTGATGACTCTATATGAAATGAATTTAAGATGTATGAAGAGTTAATTCCTAAGGTAAAAATTTAACATGGAAATAAAGTGAATTAATTTTAAGATTATAGGGCCACTTTAAATATAATGTGTTTTTATTTGGAAATAAAAAATAAAAGGTTTTGAATCCACAAAAATTGAATCTTTACATTAATATAAGAGAATATAAACTCATGAAGTTTTTACATAAAATATTATTTTTAGAAAGCTGACATTTAACAAGAGGAAAAATGTGAAAGATTTGGAAATATCATCTTCTGATGAGATGAAAATAAGGTACAACCTTGTTCCAATGAATCTATGTACACTAACTCCCATAATTTGAATAGTGGAGCTTATAGTTTAAAATTATTATGGGTGAATAACGATATAGAGAAACCCACAACTTATGTGATGGAAGAAGTAAAAAATTTAGAAGGAAGGAGTTCCTCAAATGATGTCTAGAACAAAAAATTAAGGATCTAGAATAAATAAGTTTTATAAGAAGTATTCACCAACCAAAATTTATTCCAATGGTAGAATACAATGCTTATTAAAAAATATTGGTTCTATGAAAAGATCATACAAATAGATATTTAATATTTAAATTAAATTCCAAATATATTAAAGATAATGAAGGTCATAAATTAGGGGAGAAAAGTGAATAGAAAGGTAAAATCAACTAAATTTGGAAGAAGAGATCATGGTGAGTACTGGTTTACCTACACTAAGAAAAAATTGATAATCACTAATAGAAGATGAACATAATATATAAAGGAAAATAAAAAATGATAAATTGTAATTCTACCATAATGTGTAAACACACATAAATAATGCGGATGGTTTCACCAAAATGAATATTTCAGATGATGAAAAAACCAATACAAGATACTAGTTCTGTGAAAAAATTCTACTTCATAGATATTTTTAAACATACAATGAATGTTCAAGTTAACAGAAGAAAGATAAATAAAAAACAATCAAATGTAGAAATTAACATGAGGACTTTAATGGTGGAATGCATCTCCTATGAAGAAGTTTGAGTTCAATTAATGTTACCTATGAAGAGTAACATACAAAAAAAATAAAAAACTATGTCTAAGATGCAATAAATTTAACCACACTCTAGAATAGTGCATGGCATTGATACCCAGATAAGAGAAACAAATAATTCAATAGATTAAATCTTCAAAGAATATAATTCTTATTGTAAAATAATACTCTTTATTTAATTAGAAATAAAAGGATGACCATATTTTGAAGGTTTTCATGATTATATATCCAAAATAGTTAGAATCAATAAGGAAGATAAAGGAAGAAAATAAGAATCCAAGCTCCTTGTTAGAACAAGTAAAGAAGAAAAACACACAAAAATAAAAAAACTAAATGTAAGGAAAAGAGTCCCATACAACCTAAGGAAGTTGGTAGGTGGAATACTAAGGTAGAATACATAAATAAAAAGGGAGATGAACTAAATGGAGTTTTCAGGTTGATAAAATCTTATCAACCATATTACTCTAAAGGACAAGGAAATTAAGATATACCTTATTCCCTAATAAGTTGTAATTATGTTCAATGAAAATGGGAATTGAAGGTGATACTATCGAGGAGACTTTACCTATTAAAAATAATGATGGTGATTCAAAAGAAAAAAAGAAGTTCAAATGAAGAGACAAACTTTGGATAACCAAATATTGTAAAACCAGTTTCTAAATATATGGATGACGATGAAAAAGTTGTGGATATAGAAAACCTAGATAATTAAATTTTCTATCATCTAAGATGTACATTATACATACTCTCTCATTCATAGATGAACAATTAAGTTTCAATATAAATGGGGAAAGTGGATGTGTTGGTGATAAAGTAAGTGTTATCATGAAAAGGGGAGAAACCTATTGTTTATCTTTGAATGTTATTAATATTTTTTTTGATATTTAGGAATGTAAGTTGAATTAAAATATTATGAATTTACCCATATTTTTCATTTCTAAAAGTCTCTTTTATCTCATTCTTCTATGAACATTAATTGGGGTACTCGTTTTATCCCCCATTTAAGGATCTAAATTTAATTCCCCCTTTTTGAGAACTTTGGAGTTGAAAGAATTATGTTCCAAAAGATTCAAAAGGTGATTCAAAATATGCTAAAGAATGTAATCCCTAAGTTAAAACCATCAGAAGAAGATTTGATGCCATAAATATTTCATATGAATAAATTGTGGCACTACAGGAAGATGAACTAAACATAATATTATGAATAATATACAAAATATCATACAACAGAAAATGATGAGAAACTATAACTATTTAAGTATTCATAAGAATGAGAACAAATTACAGAAGAAGATTAGAGAAGTAAGTTATAGAAGGAGTGTCATGGGATAATCTATGCAGTATATGTACCATAATGTGAAAGTCTTTAGAATTATAAGATAAGAAACCCATAACAATAATGGTTTTGAAAGATTAATTCATAAAATAAATCACCAATCCCCAAAGTTTATAACATCGTGATTACTAAAAGTTTTCATGGTTCAAGTTGAGTTTGTTTATGAAATTTTCAAACATATAAGGTTTGTAGAAGTTCCACTAGAATTACTTTTATGAGTTCATCAAATAGAGAAAATCTGATGGATAATAGATAGTGAATGTACCAGATATAGATAACTAACTTTACCAAACTGGGTAATGAAAATTTTCAAGATTTAGTTCCTTATAATTTCACATAACATATATTTTTGTAAGTCCACCAGATGGATAAGTTTTATGAATCCATTAGATGGAGAACTTCAAATGAAGAAAACATATGAATATCACTAGATAGATAAATTTGAAGATTAATTAATGAAAAAATATAATGATCACAATACGAACAAATTTTAAATCACCAAATTAATAAATATGAAGATTATCAGACAGAAAATATGAATATTACCATATAAAGAATTGTAAAGATCACCAGATAGAGAAATGTGAAATTCATAAGATGGAGAAAAATTGTGAAGAATACTAGATAGAGAAACCTATGAATATCATCAGATGAAGATTCATGTAAGGATCATAATATAGAGAATCCTTCATATTCATAATCTTTAATGTTTTTCATTGGAGAATTCTGTATGATTTTAGTCTCAAAGTATTGTTTTGATGAGAATTTGGATGTTCAATGTGAAAAATTCACAGAAGGAAATTTCATGATTCAAGATGATATTTTTGGAGGAGTTGGAGATTATTGATTCCTATTTTTTTGGAATATTTGATAAATTAAAATCTTGATATCTTCGTAATACACTGATGGTGATCAATTCAAGAGTTGAGTTAGTGGTAATTTGAAACTAAAAGATGTATGTTCCTTTCATCTATGGGATAAATATTGTATATTTAATGGACTAACGTCACGTGAGTTAATGAATAAAAAATATAATATTGTGTGAGTGATATTTATTATAAAAGAGTGCAGACATCTATCCAAGAAATACCATAGGATGATTAGAAGGGGCGATGTTAAAAAGAATGGAACTTGAAGTTTTGAAGTATAAAGTGATTTTCCCAAAACCAAAAGTTTTTCAGGAGGTAATACATACCTATGTAAAGGATTAAGTTATAGAAAATCTTGATATTGAATATCAATTCATAGAGAGTTCTAGAAGAAAATTCTTCTGGAATTATAAGGATGATTAAAAATCACATCTTGAGTACAAAATAAGATAAAAGGTAGTCTAAGAATCGTCCATGAGGAAGTTTGAGGATATTACACAAAGAATGATCATTTTGGTATAAATAATTCTACATTACTATCAAAATATAGTACAATATTTTTAAAAGATGTCTCAACTATAGTAAAATATTTTCATAATGTTTATTCCTTCCCACACCCCTTGTAATATGTGAAGGATATTAAGAGTGGAATCCATTTTGTGGTGTATTATCATCATATAATGGAGTATGCTTTTATACTGAACCTTGTGAAAATCATTGTTTTCTATTTAATAAAAATTATCTATATAAAACAAGGTACCATTTTCAAGTTATAATTTCTAAAAATCCATACATCCAAACAAATAATAGTGGTTTGATCAACTTAACAAAAGGAAGATTTTAAGTTGAACTTAATCAACAAGAAGAAATAAATCAACCATAATTCACCCTTATCAAGGCGATTTTACAATCCCCTGAGTATCTCAATATGATGAAATAAGAATAAAATTTCAGTTTCTTACAATCCAGGTTGCATAGAAAGAAGATAAATCTTACATGTTTTCAAGAGAAAGAAGAAAAAACATTCAATTTTGTTTTATTTAATAATTGTTAATTTCATTTCACTATTCAAGTAATTGAATAATAATAAGAAGAAATAAAGAAGTAAATTAAGAATAATTTAAAGTCTATTTTGGTGAAATACATTCTTATTGTTACTTACAATTTATTATAAACTTTTGATAAGAAGTAAAAAGACCCAGAAAGATGTTTTATATATCCCTATGACTTGTTTCATGAGTTCATGATATTCAATGCTCATTGTTCTCAAAGTTTGATATTAGTGGGTTGTGTGATCTTAGTGAGTTCTAGTTTACACCAAGGATTGGGATTTTATTTTGAATGCTGAACCTTATAAATCATATTTTCTTCTTTGTGTGTGAGAGTTTAGTTGTATTTCATGCAAGAAAAATATGAGAAGAAATTATGAGATATCCATTCACCTTAAAAATCACGAATGTAAAAGGAAATGGACAAAAGGCTTTAAATTGGAAAAAAATCACCAACACTGATTAACCCCCACTAATTTTTGAGAATATCCACAACCAATAATCGTAATTAGTACTATAGAAAAATTCACCTTTGATTGAACTATCTATTTTTTTAAGCATTTATCTGTTGAATATTTTAGTCACATTTGTAATTTATAATAAAGTTATGTTTTAGATAAGATACAATTATTTATGGTCAAAATTTCAACTCTACCAAGATTATAATGAATAGGAAAAATAAATAGAAGAAGGGATTGAAAAAGAATCCTTCTTGGATAAAAAGAAATAAGGTGCAATGTCACCATGTAATTACATTGAATAATATAGATATAATGTGATTGGATAAGAAATGGTGGTTTAACATACAACTAAGGTGATAGACAACAAGTTTACCTTAGAATAATGTTACATTAATGTGATCATGAGGTAAGTGTAAATTATTTTCAAGATTTTCCTCATGACACTAAAAAATAAATATGTTTTTATAACAGGGGTATATATATTGGTAAAAGTTTTTTCTGTTGGTATAGATTTTAGAAACAAAAATTGTCCTATCACTAAACTGTTAGAAAAAACATTGCCGCTAAATTTTATAACAACAGATAAAATTGTTCTATTAGAATTATAATAATACCAACATGTAATATATATTTTGGTAAAAATTTGTATCAAAAATTTAATAAAAAAAATTATCTATTGATAATTTGAAGAACCCTTTTTTTGAACCAGATGAAATTCTAAGGGGAATTTAACTTTTCAATGATTACTATGCGGTCTGTTTTACAAATAATTCTTTAGAATGAAATTATGAGAATTGTAATACTGTTAAGTATTGTTTTTCGACTTGGGTGAAGACCCAAGAAGTTTATCAAGTGTCCCGAGTAGTTTCAAATGTGTCAGATAAGGAAAATAATGTTTTGAGGTATCTGTAGAGGGCGCATGGTTTGTCTGAAATTGTGCTTCTAACAACAGGAAACTATACGACCTTATTCAAGTGGACATAATCTATCACACGGGATGCACACAATTTGAAAAAATGTGTCCCCATACCACATAATTAGTGTTTTTTGGCCTTACATAAATTCTACTCATCACACAGTCAGTGCACGATTTCTAAACCATGCGGGATAAGTCGTGTGGCGTTCCCAGGTTCCTAGTAAAGTGTGCATTGTTGGTGCATAGTTTTCCAAAACTTTCAGACCAACTATCCCTAATTTCATACTTTAAAAAAAATTAATTATATTAAATTAAATTAGAATAAAATAAAAAATAAACCTAAGAACCCCCTTTTCCTCCACATGGGTCGCATGATGCACAGACATCCCCTCTCCCTCTCAGTGTGCAAATCACCCCTAATTTATCTCTCTAATTGGTGATTTAAACTATATTTCCACCATTTTTTTATTTAATTCTTCAAGGAAAGTCATTCCCCTCCCTTCTCCATCCTCGTTTTATATTTTTTCCTCTATTTCATGCCCTATTTCATTCCAGTCAAACCCTAGGCTTATAGTTAAGTATATTTTATTTCTTCCGATATTAGGGAAAGTAGTGCATCGCTCAGGAATCATTCATGTGGGTTTTGGTGTCCACCATCGAAGATGAAGTGGTTGTGTTTTATTTGGATCCCCGCCATCAAATTAAGTTAAGGTTTGAATCCACTGCCTTTTGTTTTTCAATTAAATTTGAGGTCTTTTGGTGTTTTTGAGTCTTGTGTATAATATTTAGTGGGATTTGATCATCTTTGAAGGTGTGCACTCACATACATACATATATATATATATATATTACCTTATGGTGAGAGTAATATATTCTATGGATTTAGGGGAATATATATATAATGTACGTTCTTTCAAGTGTGGCTCATTTTTGAGTTAAATTTTCATCAAATGCCGAGTGTTCAGCTTGGTTGGGTCTGTATCTTAAGTTCATATCCCTATCCTTGACCCTTAAAATTTTAAGAATGCTTTATGTTATTCTTTAAATACGTTGAATCATTCCTTCCTTTTATAAGTTGCATTACGAGTTCTTGAAGGAAATGCTTGATATTTTAAATGATTTTTTGATAAACAAAGTCATGTTTTTTATAATAAAACCCCTCCAATATAGGCTTGTTGTCTTCCAAGATGAAAATTAATGATTAGTTTTTTTAAATAATTCTTTTCTGTATTGCTTGGATGTTATATACTCTTTAGTAACATTTTTGATATGAGGTATGATAGCATATAGCCTCTCCTCTTATGTAAAAGGGGATTGATTGAAATGAAATTAAGTTCTTAGAATCACTGGTCTTGGCCTATACTTTTAAAGAGGATTGTTTATGTAGGTTATAGGTAAAATACCTTGAACTTGAAGAACCCTTTCGTGTTTTTTTATTGAATAGAACATGAATGAATTTTGGCCTTGGAAACCCTTAGGTGTACCTTTTAACCCAATTCATGGGATGTTAAACATGTAATTAATTTATATATTGAATTGTGAATTAAATAGATTAAATGGGAAGGGATGAGTGACCATAACCCTTAGACCTTATTATTTAATTACATGATTAAGTATGATTTGTCTTTGTATGGATATTACCATGTGATGTAGACAATATTGTTCCATGTAGTAGTTTATTAAAGCTTGGGGAGCTTGTTATGAATATTTTCCCATGTGATTTAATTGAGTTTTATGCCATGTAATGGATTTTTTATGCATGTGATGATTTTTATTTTGAAATTACCATGTGATTAATTGGAAGGCCAAGCCATATGAGGTTGTTTTATACACGAGTCACCTATTGAGGTGATATTGATATAATATTTCAATGGCTTTTACCTTGGAATGATAAATTAAATTAATTGAATGATTATTTAGATGATTAAATGGTTAATATCCTTGGGTGATACATCAATTCATATTAGAATTCCACAAAAAGACTCAATTTACTTGAACTATGTTTATTCCAAGGGTGATACGTGGATCCAATTGAACGATACCATGGATGGAATCTCGTGGCTTGAATTATAAGCAAAGTGATACATTGATTCATATTAGAATTCCATGGACGAACTCATAGGATATTTTTACTATTTTATGCTCAGTGATAATTGGATTCCATAAAGGATGAAAGGGAACAACTCAATAAAATTTATTATTATTCCATTGTTGATACTTGGGATCCCTCATGGAAATTAAAAGGATAGACTTGGGTGGATAAGACATTATACCACACCTAGAGTGATACCGGGTTCAAGTGAGGGTCACTAGGGATGGGATTTTAGGGTGTTGGTTCATATTAAACCTATAGAAATACTTAGATTACAACTTAGGAATTATAAGGATATGTTCTGATTTTAAATTTATTAATGAAAAAACAAATCAAGTGATGTGTCTTACAATCCAAAGAAAAATCATGGATTTGGTCATTATTATTATTTTATAGATGGATTAGTTAGGAATATTTGATTATATCTTTACAAGAGATGTTGGGATATGTGCTAGGTCTCAAGACTTATTTAATTAATGATTTGAATCCTCATTTGAACTCAGTTAGAATGACATAGGCATGACTGTTAAATCAGGGACTTCTCAATTAAATGAAATTGGTGAAACTTTTTTGTGTATAAGTGGGAACCTGTACTTTATAGGATGTTTACTTTTGAGTACTTCCTTACTTGTTATATATATTCTTTCACACTATAAAATTTACATAGAACAAAATGGATTGGGATAGAAAATGTGGGT
This sequence comes from Viscum album, assembly GCA_963277665.1. Taxonomy (NCBI): domain Eukaryota; kingdom Viridiplantae; phylum Streptophyta; class Magnoliopsida; order Santalales; family Viscaceae; genus Viscum; species Viscum album. The sequence continues at coordinate 70,508,895 of OY728154.1, forward strand.
GGTATCCTATTGAGATTTATATCTCACAACCTCCTAGAGTACCATTGGTACCTAAGTAGACCTAATTTTTTGTAGGTCTAATGAACTTTTCATGTTTGGTTTGTCTTTACCAAAGGATTTAGGATCACACGAATGAGTTGGAGCTCAGGTTGCTCGTAAATATCACCTTTTGGATTTTTAGTTCTTTTCTTACTTGAGTATTCTATTGTACTGAGTTGTAAATAATTACATATGTTTAATATTTTAGATTAATTAATATAATCTTATTAGAATGTTTTTTATAAATTTTAATTGGAAATATTTTATATTCTATTATTATTAGACCATTTTTCAACTACTTTATCATTTCTTTATACTATATATGTGAATAATGTTTATTTGCAATCTAATTACCACTGTGTAACTCTGAGTATGAGGTTATAGTATACCTACTAAAATTCATTGCCACCCTTGCTACTAGTTAGTATCCTCTAGCACATGGGGAGATGTTCTTGAGGCCATATGGCGATTGATCTGGCTATCAGTTTAGTGGTAAGTTGGTCTGAGACATTAAAAATTGGCATCAAATCATTTTTTTTCTTTTGTATTACTATTTTGGGTTGGTAGATAGGAAACTAGAAATGTGTTGGTTCTTAGTAGATAATTGGGTCTAGGACCGATCCTCCACCCATAGGGAGATAAAGTGGTTATGGCTGGGAATTTCAGTTTATACTTTTCGATGTTACAGTTGATATGATTTCACCTTGGGTGATTGGTGTATTTTTTATGCTTATTGATTTATGGGATTTATGTTATTTTCCCCTTATCTTGGTATGGTAAGTAGGTAACATTAAATTCATCATTATAGACACTTATAAATTCACATGTCATGCATAGTCCATACCATGTAGCTTCATTAGTAGGTTTCTTACTTAGTATGATTGTGTGACTTAAGTGATGTCATGCTTAGTTTTGTACAAGTTTTGGTAATTCTTCTTCATTACTATTTAGATAAAATTCTTGTGTGTTAAATTGTCTTTTTAATCTATAGAGATGATTATGTTCCTTTATTTCTTGTTTATTAATCATGCCTCATTTATATTCCATGAATTTGTGATTATAAGCATGCTTTTAGTGTGTACTACTTTTATATAATACTAGTTTTGACATATGAAAATGCTTGCATGGGATGAAATTTGTGGGTTGTGGTTTAAGAGGGAGCTAGTTTTCCATTGAAAGGTGTATTGGTTCCTTATGATTTGGAAAAGGGTATCTTGTATACTTGAATCATCTATACACTCTATTAAATGTTTATACTCTATTTTAAAATATAAAAGACTGTAAAAGTTCAAATGTTAAAGTGTAATTATTTGCATGACCTAGTGATAGAGTCGATGTTTATTCTTCGTAATGGGAATGGTCATGGTAGGTAGAACCCTTGGAGCTTGAAATGACTTGCTAATTCCTTTATATTTCCTTTGCTTGGTACCACTCATGTTTCGTTGTCCCTCATAGGAACTTTAGTTTTTAAAAATACACCCTAGTTCAGATGGGTGTTTGTTACATCTTGACTCATGATATGGGAAGAATCATCAAGGAATGCTTGGTTTTTCAAGTTAGACATGCCTCAGGCTTGGTCATCTCCTTAGGAGGTCATCTTAACTTCTCTTTTATTTAGTGATGGATGAATTGGCATGTCATCGTCTGAGTTAATGGTTGTATAAGATGATGTTCTTTTAGGCCTGTTTTTGTGTGAGACATCTGATACTTGGTTGTATAGGGAGGAAAATCTATAGATAGTCCTCATGATGTGTCATTTACTTTTGTAAAATCAGGGTAGTATGTGTTTTTATATGTAATATCCAATGAGTTGTTAATGATGTAACAAATCAGTTGAGTTTGATCAAGTTGTTGAGATCTATGCTATTGAGTACCTTATCAGGTCATCTCTAGAGTAGAGTGACCTAGGGATTAAGGAAACAAGTTCATCCCACTACTTAGGAGGACTATATGGGACTTAGGTGTTTTGACACATCGGTCAGTTTGATCTCAGATTTCATGCCAAATTATTTTATATTGGGATCATGGTTTATGGAACATCACACGTGAGTTTAATGTGAATCTGATCTAGTACTCTTTTGAGAGTCTAGTATGTATATCCCTTCTTTCGACATCTAGGACACTCATTGTTGGGGAGTGTCACATCAGTTTTGGTGGTTATGTGGCCTTCCATGTAGAAATATCACAACCTAAGAGAACTATTTGTAAATGGTCGATTTTTTTGGATGTATTTGAGGCTTGATAGTTGTAAATACATGTCGATACTTTCTTGAAAGGTTGAAATTCTTGTGGTTAGATGTGTATGAAGACTTTGGAAACACTAATAGTCTTGGAGGGACTTCAGTGGTTAATCTTGAGTGATCACAAGGTGCCTCAAGTGTCAATGGATTATGATCTATTAATGGTGATGTTTCGGTAGGGTGAATCTGGACATCTTTAAATAGGTTAACCAATAGTTGTTTGGATTTTATTATTCTTGTAACCCTTGAGATACTCTTTGTGTTTCCACTTTGTGAATATCATGTTCCTAATCTTGACGTAATATCAGATGCACTAAGATAGTGTTAGTTATATTCTGTGCTAATTTTGAAAGATGTTGGGCTGGTTTTTAATCTCTTTTAGGGTGTTCACTATTGTGTGGGTTTTTTTGAATCTTGGTTAGTCCTAAGCGATACCTAGGTTCCCGTGTAGGATCAACTTGGATGGACTCTTGGATGACGAATGTTTCTTCATATGCACTAGGAGGATGCTTCTCTAGGCTCACTTATAGCATGAATTATGTGATATCTAGGGATAGTTTCATAGAATCTAGTAGGTTGAGTCAATGTTTATCCAAGACTTGTTTTCAGGATCGGATGTAATGATTTAAGGGTAATGTTTCCAGTGGGATGGAATCGGTCTACACCTTCATTTCCACTAAGGAACCATAATTTTAAATTGTCACATTTTTCTTTGGTCTTCAAAAGTCATTGAAAGTTATTTGTGAGATTTAGTGGACTCATTTATTATAAATTCAGAATACTTGAAGAAATGCATTGTAGTTTTATTTAAATATGTTGATTTTCTAAGGAAACCACATTGTGAGCATTGTTAAAACACTTCCAATGATGGGGAAAAACCTTGTTTAGGTTTTGTCCTCTTTCTAATGTTAAATACTAAGGTGGGGAGTACCTTTGGAATTTTTTTTAAAGAGACGATGATGTGGTAATGTATTTAGTTAAGAAGGCTTGGGTAAGCGTTTATTTGATGTTTTAGTTGGAAATCGGGCATTGGATCAAGTTTTGATGGTGTAAGTGTCTTGTGATTAAGAGGTAATTTAAGTTTCATTGGGAATTTGGAAGCATGCAATAGCCATTTGAATCTAAATTCATGACCCTTGTAGTTTGTGTGATGTCTTAGTTGATTCCTCAAGGCTTATCGGTGATGAGATGTTCTAAGGTGAAGAGTTTGTAAGAACCCATGTTTTTGAACCAGATAATGTTAAAAAAGAATTTAAATTATTGGTGATTATTGGTTGTGATGTTTTACAAAATGGGCTTTGGAATGAAATTCAGTGAGTTAGAATACTCCGAAGTGTTTTTTTGGACTTGGGTGAAGACTGAAGAAGTTTACTAGGAGTCTTGAAGTGTTTTAGGAGTATTGTACCTAGAAAATAATGTTTTTGGGTATCTGTATAGGGCGCATGGTTTGTCTTAAACTGTGCAGCCCATAATAGGAAATTGTGTGGCCTTATACAAGTGGACAAAAGCTATCACATAAGTTGCGTATAGTTTTCCAAACCATGTGTTTAGTCTGAAAAATTAGTGGTTTTGTGATATACCAAAATAAAATTCACCACATGGTTGGTGCACTATTTCTAAACAATGGGGGATAAGACATTCATGGTGCCCAGGTGCCCAGTAGAGGGCGCACAGTTAGCACATGGTTTTCCAAATCCTTCCCATTACCCTACTTTAAAAAAAATTGTATTAAATTAAATTCAATTAAAATAAAATAAAAAGAAACCTAAGAACCCCCTTTTCCCATAATTGGGTCACATGACACATGCACCTCCTATATCCCACTTAGCACACAACACACCCCTCAACTCCCTCTCTGATTGGAGATTTCAACCGGATTTCCACCAGTTTTGAATTTGATTATTTTATGTAAAAATTTTTGCTCCTTTGATGGTGTTGTTTCATCTCTTTCTTACCATATTTTAGTCTAGAAAAATTATAGGGTTAGGTATAACCATATTTTTTATTTCTTCCATTATTAGGGTGTTTGGTGCGTCTCTTGGGACTCTTTTATGCAGGTTTTGGTCTTTGACACCGAAGGATAATCATATGGGTTCGATTTGGATCACCACCATCATGTTATGGTACGGTTTGTATTTGATGCCTCTTGTTTCTCAATTAAATTTTAGTTCGTTTGGTTTTTTTGATACCTATGTATAATTGGTAGTGGGTTTGATCATATTTGAATGCATTCACTCACATACATATGAGTGTGTGTGTCTGTGTGTGTCTACCTTATACATATTCCCCCATTGAGAAGGGAATATATACTTTGGATTAAGTGATATATATATACATATAGCAATGTATGTGAATGGAAGTGTGGAATAGGTTCGAGTTAAATTTTCATCAATTGTCGAGTGTCCATCTTGGATTGGTCTTCTTCTTGAGGTAGAATTCATATCATTGGACCTTTAAATTGTATGAATACTTTAATTTATTATTTAAATAATTTGAATGATACTTTGCTTTCAAAAATTGGATTACGAGTTCTTGAAAAAAATGATTAAGAGATTAAATGATTTGTTAATAAAAGAGCCATGTTTTTATAATAAGACCCCCCCCCCAATGGAGGTGCATTACCTTCCAAGCTGAAAAGTAATGATTAGTTATCCTTATTCATGATTTTCCATATTTTATGGATTATCTCTTTTCTTGAGTAGTATTGTTGATATGAGATAAGATAGAATATAGCTTATCATGTTATGTAAAAGGGGATTGATTTAAATGAAATTAAGTTAATATAATCACTACGCTTGGACAATGATTTTAAAGATGCTTGTTTACATAGGTTATAGGTTGATTACCTTAAAATTTAAGCACCCCTTTGGGGGGTTTTTATTTAATTTAACTTGAATGGATTTTGGGATTCGACACCCTTAGGGGTTCCTTTTACCCAATGTCATGGGATATCAAACATTTAATTGATTGGTATATTTAATTTTGAATTAAATGTATTGAATGGGAATGGACGAGTGACCATGAAACTTTTAATTTATTATGTCATTTAATGATTAAGAATGATTTTACATTATAAGGATACGCCCATGTGAGATAGATAATACTATTACATGTATTAGTTTATTAAAGAATGAGAAGCTTCATATAAATATTTTCCTATGTGATTTAATTGATGTTTATTTCATGCAATGTCTTGTTTTTGCATGTGATTATTTGTATATAAAATGATCACATGAGTAATTGAAAGGTCAATCCATATGTGGTTGGTTTATACTTGAGTCACCTTTTGAGGTGAGATTGATATAATATGTCAATGGTTTTGACCTTGGAATGCTAAATGAGATTGATTGAATGATTATTGAGATGATTAAATGGTTAGGATCCTTGGGTGATACATGGATTAATATTAGAATTAAATAGAAGGAATTAATTCCCTTGAACCATGTTTTTTACAAGGGTGATACATGGATCCAATTTAATAATTCCATGAATATAATCTTGAGGCTTGACTTATAAGATGAGTGATAAATGGATTCGTATTAGGATTCCATTGACGAACTCATAGGGGCTTTTGACTATTTATTCAATGTGATACTTCGATCCCATAGAGGATGCCAAGGAAAGACTCAAGATAATTGATTATTATTAAATGGGTGATACTTGGTCTCTATAAGTGGACCATCAAGGATGGAATAAGGAGGCTAAGACATTATACCATAGCTAGAGAGATACCAGGTTCCTAAGAGGTTTTCTAGGGATGGGATTGTAGGGTTCTAGTTCATATTAAACCCGGAGAGATACTTCGATTATGACTTAGGAATTACAAGGAAGGGTTCATGTTCTAAATTGACAAATGAAAGGAAAAAAATCAACTTACATGTATTCCAATTCCAAAGCAAAATCTTCAATTCTGTCTTAATTAATATTTATAGATGTCCTTGTTAGGCATCTTTGATTAAATATTTATAGGAGACGTTGAGCTACAGGTTGGGTCTCAAGAGTTTTTTAATTAATGATTTGAATCCTCATTTGAACTCAGTTAAAATGATATATGACTAACTTTTAAATAAGATATTTCTCACCTAAATTAAATTCATTAAATTTATTTAGGTATAAGTGGAATCCTAGTCTTAATAAGATGTTTAATTTTGATTACTTCCTTACTTGTAATTTATCTTCTTGCACACTAAAAAAATTTATATGGCACAAAATAGATTGGGCTAGACCTTGTGGGTGTCAGCATAATGAGATTTATATCTAACACCTACTCAAGCACCATTAGTACCTGAGTAGACCTACTTGTTGGTAGGGCTATGGACCTTTGATTGTGATATTTTTCTAGTACCTAAGGAGTTAGGATCACATGACTATGTTGGAGCTGAGGATGCTCGTGGAGATTGCCTTTGGGATTTTTAGTTATTTTATTAATTGAGTCATGTATTTTACTGAGCTAAAAAGAATTTTGTATGTTTAATATGTTATATTATGTACTATTATCCTACAAGAATGTTTTTTATAAACTGGAATTGGCTATATTTTATATTTTGTTTTTATTAAATATGTCTTATGCAGCTTTATCATTTCTTTATACTGCATCTGTTATTGCTTGATATTTTCTATCTAATTATCACTGTGAAACTATGAGTATGAGGGTATAGTCTCCACATTAAACTTCCTTGATACCCTTACTTATATTCATAATCTTCTGGCATTTTAGGAGATGTTCTTGAGGCCATGTAGTGACTTGTCCAGCTACCAGTTTAGTGGTGAGTTGGGTCAGGATGTTATAATAATATTATGGACATTTATATTTCTATTTATTATAATAAATAATACTGATTAATATATTTTGTAAATTATATTTGTAATTAAATATTATATGTGATTATTCCAATATTTTTCGCTAAAATTTTATATTATAATTAGAAATATAATTATATATAACATATATAATATATTTATTATATAATAATTATAAAATAATATTATATTAAAGGAAACTTGTAGTCAAACACAACATTAGCATTGTAACTATCTTGTGTAAAAATGACTTATTATTAATTTGTTTCTATAATAATTGTTACATTAATGATAAAAAATATCAAATTCATTATTATTTATTTGATTGGAAGTTTTGAAAATAATTTCTCAATGATTTTGTAAATGTAACTATAATCTTTTATGGTATAAAACTAATGTTTAATACTGAAATTTAATTTAAGTAAATGTTTATATCCAAGTTATTTATTCTTTTCAAACTTCTTTTATATATTACATGTAACCAATGGTCATACACATGATTTTTAATATTCTTTAGATCTAGTTCTACTGTAAAAATGCCTAACTTTTTTATATTTTTCATGTTTTTTATATAAGTTAATATTTGTTTATATATGTTCATATTTATTTAATTAATGTTAATATTTTTTTCATATTTTTTAACACAATTCCATATTTGTTAAAAACTAACAGGGAACAATTAAATATATTTTTTCATACAGAACTCTTGGGTTTATAATAATAGTTCATATAGTGGTAAATAAATTACCTTGAGTATTTATTTGAACAAAAACATTGATTTATTCAATAAATTACATTGAATACAATATAATCAATTATAAATAAATTGAAACTGAAGTAATATAAAAATTTCATAGAATAAAAAATATTGAAATTGATAGTTTCACGAGTCGTAAAATAAAATGATGGAGTTTTGTTTATTTTAGTGAATAATTTGCATTGAATAAAATATAGTGGTAGATAAATTACATCTAATAGAATATATTTATATACATTTAATTGAGATACAACACTCCATGGGATAAAATATATATAGGGATGTATTCTTGTATATATCAATGTCATACAATGTGTTCAATGAGTTAAAAGGTATGCTCTCTGAATAAAATATATGCAGTGTGATACGTTTAAGTGAGATGGAATGTATTCTCTTTGAACACACTTTTAGTTCAGGTGCTATATAAATTTTCTTACAAATGGAATGAACATATTTAGTACTATTTCAAATTTTTTTCCTAAATTTCATACATATAATGCATAATTATAATAAACAGAGAGATATAGAGAGGGGAATAGATTTTAATTGTTGTATGTTTATTACTATGTTGTAATATTTACATATAACATACATTTTTTAGAAATAATTTCCATATATAATATAAAATCTATAAATAGAGATCATCAGCTGTATTAATTATGATGATTTTTTGTAACTCTTTGTGATCATCAAATTAAACTCCATGAATTAGATTACTCGTTATCATATAATAAAAAGACATAAATAAATAAATCATAAGGTAGGAAGATATTACTAACTTATAAAAACATCAATCTAATTTATCCCTCAGACATACATAATAGTAGATAAGATTTCTAATAGATTAAATATTATATATATCTCTATAGAAAGATAGATAGAAAAACTAGACATAATATTACATTAAACTATATATAATAGTATATGGTATTTCTAACAAATTAAATATTTTAGGCATCTAACAGATTACATATGATATGTATCTAACATGTTACATCTAATATGTATCTAATAGATCACTTCTTCATGAATCTGATTTTCAAATGTCTAATATGATATGTATAAAATAGATTAGAATAATCATGATTTTAGTTCATTAAAATATAATCTTATTTTAAAAAGTCTAATATGATTTTTAAAATTATAATCTATATATTAGTTCATTAAAATCTAATAAGATATGTATCTAATAGATTATAGTATATGGGTTTTTTAAATGATTAAATCTGAAATATTTTTATCCAGTTATATTGATGATATTCTTACATTTAATATGGGTTTTCTAAAAAATGCATGTATTGGTAAAACAAAAGTTTAAATGTTATATCAATTAACAAATTACCTTTCACACTAACATAATTGGAAAAGCTCTATCAATATAATTTTAGGAACTAACATCTTTTGATAATTCTTAAAATCTATTTAAAAACTGTTATGATTTATTTTGTATTTTTCTATCTTTGTTTCACTTTAATGGACAATTTTTATATCATGTATTCTCTCTCTTATATACATGATGTAATATTCCATATATTATTAAAAACAATATGTTTTATAATATATTATTTATATTAATAACCATTTTGATTGTATATCAAAACCCTTAAATTCACAATTATGTGAATTCACTGATTTTACTAACCCGTGCATTTTTTAGAAAACCCATATTAAATGAAAGAATATCATCAATATAACTAGATATAAATATGTCAGATTTAATATTTTATAAAATCCATCTACTATAATCTATTAAATACATATCATATTATATTTTAATGAATTAAATATAGATCATTCTTTTAAAAATCATATTTGAATTTTTTAAATCAGATTATATTTAAATGAACTATAATTAAGATTAGTCTAATCTATTAGATACATACCATATTAGACATTTGAAAATCAGATTCATAAAGATGTGATCTATTAGATACATAGAAGATGTAATCTGTTAGACACATATCAAATGTAATCTGTCAGATGCATAAAAGATTTAATCTGTTTGAAATACCATATACTATTATATATAGTTTAATGTAATATAATGTTTACTTGTTTTCTCTATATTTCTATAGGGATGTATATCTTATTTAATCTATTAGCTATCCCATATACTATTATATATGTTTGAGGGATACATTAGTTTGATGTTTTCATAAGTTAGTGATATCTTCCTACATTATGCTTCACTGATTTATATCTTTTTATTATATGATAACAAGTAATCTATTATATGGAATTTAATTTGATGATCGTAAAGACATACAAAAAATAATCATAATAAATACATATGATGATGTTTATTTATAAACTCTATAGTATATATGAAAATTATTTCTAAAAAATGTATGTTATATGTAAATATAACAACATAGTAACAAATATACATAAATTAAACTATATTTCTCTCTATATATATCTCTGTTTATTATAATTATGCATTATATGTATGAAATTTAAGAAAAACATTTGAAATAGTACTAAATATGTTCATACCTTAGTAAAATAATTTATATAGAACATGAAATGAAAGTGTATTCATAGAGAATACATTCTATCTCACTTAAATTTATTTCACGGCATACATTTTATTCATCGAGCATACATTGTATCTCATTCCACACATCGTATGCCATTAATATGTACAGGAATAAATCACTACATATATTGTATCCCATAGAGTGTTTTATCTCATTGTAATGTATATAAATATATTCTATTCAATAAAATTTATTAACCACTATATTGTATTCATTGTAATTTTTTTACTGAAATAAACAAAAAATATATCATTTTATTTTATGATTTGTGAAATTCTAAATTTCAATATATTGTATTCTATGAAGTGTTTATATTACTCCAGTTTCAATTTAGTCATCATTGAGTATATTATATTCAATGTAATTTACTGAATAAATCTAAGTTTGTTTTCAAATAAATATTCAATGCAATTTATTTACCACTATACGAACAATTATTTTAGACCCATGAGTTCTATGTGAAAAAATATATTTAAGTGTAACCTGTTAGTTTTTTAAAAAATATGGAGTTTCTTGAAAAAAATATGAATAAATATAAACATTTATAAAAAAATAGGAACATGTATAAACAAATATTAACATATATTAAAAAATATGAATAATATACAAAAGGAATGCATTTTTTCAGTAGAAATAGATCTAAATAATATCAAAAATCATGTGTATGACCATTGGTTACACATAATATATAAAATATGTTTGAACATAATAAATAACCTGGATATGAACATTTCCTAAAATTAAATCCCATGATTGAACATTAGTTTTATACTATAAACGATTATAGTAACATTTACAAAATCTTCAATAAATTATTTTCGAAAGTTCCAATAAAATAAATAATATTATTTTTGATATTTTTGATAATTAATGTAACATTAATTCTAGAAAAAAATTACTAATAATTCATTTTTCTCAAAATAGTTACATCTCTAATGTTGTGTTTGAGTTTGAGTTCTCATTCAATATAGAGATCATTTGTTCAGTGAAAGTATCATTTTTACCAAAATACATATTATTTTTCGGTAATTTTCTTTTAGTAAAGGCCACTTTTTTATAGTGATAATAGATAAGTAGTTGTGGGAGTGATCCCATGCCAATGGATTTATTAGTTGATGAATAAAGGATATGTTGTATAATTTTATTAAATAATTAATCTATCTTATTTGTGGGATCTTTGAAGTAATTTTGGAAAAAATCACTTAGATTGAAAAAAAATAAAAAAATATAGATAATTTTTTAAAAGAAAAGATTATTACTTTTATAAATCACTCCAAACTTGTTGAATCCATATAATAAGTGAATTTTTAGATCAAAGAGGGATTCTCTAAGATTGAAAATAAATAGATCCAATAATTTCAAGAAAAGGATAATATTATGAATAATAGTTAAGATGAGATCAATGTATTAGAGATAAATTGGAAAAAAACTTTAATTCCAAGGATGTACAATTGGAGGTTAAATCCATGAATATCAAGGATCATGACACATTTTTACAAGAGAAAATCAAAATTAAAGAAGAATAATTTGAAATAATCAAGGAGATAAACGACAAGTTGAAGACAGTTTGGGATGTGAAATCCATTCTCAAAATGAAGTTCCTAGAGATTTAAATCTAGCAATAAAGTGTAAAAACTACTAATGATATGTCATTACAAGAAGTTTTTAGAAGAAATGCTACTTCTACCCATGTTTGTGAGAGAAAATATTATACTAAAAGTTTTCCGACTGGTAGAAAAAAAATTATTGAGGTTATCCATTGATAATTCCTTTTTATCCTCAAAAAGAAAGGTTTCGTCCATTAAAAATTATAATTGTATTACTAAATATATTCTTATAAATAGTTCAGGTTTAAATAAAAAATTTGTACAAAATAGATGAGTATAAATAATAAGAATCCTACGACTATATCAGTGTTGGATGGAAAAATATGTACAAGTTTGGTTACCCAAAATTATCCCAACTAGTGGTGGAGAAAGCCCAAAATAGTATTCTTTCAAAATGGATGAAAAATAGTGTTGAGAAAAAGATCAAATTTATAGGGAATTATTTGCATTAGAATGGGATTGAGTACAAGACTTTGTATTTTTGGTACAATCAATAAATTTAATAAGTAAAAAATGATTCTATTTTCAAGGGAGAGAAATATAGATAAGAATAAAAATCAATATATGAAAGGGATAAATCTATCAAACTCATAATAATTCAAAATTCTTAAAAATATCTACAATGTTTACAATGGTTCTAGTCATATAGATGGTGCATGTTCATCACAATATGTATGAAAAAAATTAAAATAGAATACCAACAAAGTTGAATAAAGGAAGAAAACATGACTTGGTAAGGAATATTTTGGAATTAGAAAACTATAATATTCCCAAGAATTTATAAAAAATGAGTTAATCTACCTCAGACAACAAGTAGAATGAATATCATTCCCAATTATAGTACAAGAAGTTCAAGAAGAGTTATTGATCCAAAAAATATGGATGTGGATAAAATAATGCATGATATTTTCTATGGATGACTCAAACAAGATGATAATATACAAAAATATTGCTTAGTTTTTTGCCTGTCAAATTAGAAAAGGATGTAAAGTTGAAAGAATCAATATAAATAACTTGTGGCGAAGTAAAATAAAATATTCCACATGAATAACCCAAATTTCATGAGATTATATCAATAAGTTACAACCTATTAGGGTTATAAGAACAATTTGGTAGGTTCAACATGGATATACACACTACTAAATATGGTTTAACTTTGTTTCTATTATAATAATAATTTTTAATGAAGTTAAAATTTTCACCACATGATACCTTTGGCATGATGAAAAAAAATTAGAGAAGTATCTCACACAAGTATGTTGAAGAAGGGAAGAACTATGTAATACCAAAAGCTAAATCATATCTAAAAAATAGATGTGTAAGCATAAATATGGAGAATCTTGGTTGAGAAAAAATCTCAAAATTTTTACTAAAATTGATGAATAAGAGTATACACCTTATTCCCTATCATTAATGTTGTATTTCTATGATTATAATGTGGGTATTTTAATTTGATTCATGTTATTAGGGGGGCTAAGAAAAATTTCATGATATAAATACTGGAATGAAAATTGAATAAGAAAACCTCTTTAATTAATCTCATATTGGGTATTCTAAATAGTATGTATTGAAGAAGATCATACTTAGTGATGAAGTGGATGTTTTAAAATACATACTACCATATAATAAAATCCATGTTGGTGCATTCACTACATGTAACTTCTTGTAATATACCTATAGAATAGGTCCACCATGATTATTATTTTTTATAGAGTCTCTTTAAGTGGGTTACAAGTGAAAAAATATCATGAAGAAGCTTCCAATTTTGTTTTCATGAAAATATAACTATTTTAGAATGTTTGAGATTAGATTTCATTGAAAACATATTATTTATTATTCTCTAAACCTTAGAATCAAAAAAATATTATAATATCAAGGGTGAGAAATTAATTTTAATCAATGAGATAAATTTGAAAGTTGAAAAAGGTTCGTAGATGATCCTTGAATTTTAAATTATACTTGAATATTTTTAAAATGTGTGTTAAAGTGAGTTCAAGAATTCATAATGATATATTTCATAATAAATTTGTATCACAATTGGTATCTAAATTATTATCATCAATTGTATTATCCCAAAATTTTTGTAAAAATTCTACGAAACGTATTAAATGTGTCATTTTATATTTGTATCATATTATTTTTTTCATTAACAACTTCTATGTCTAAATAAAATCCTTCATTTTTCTTTATCAGTCATGGATTAAGTATACATAGAGCGTAATAATTAATAGAATATTTCTTAAGTATGAATTGGTACCATCCTCTCTGAGTTACATTATATAGAATTTCTAATAATGGGGTGAGAATAAAATAAATGGTAAATGAGGATTAGGGAAAGAAATAAATAAGGCTAAGAAATAAATAATATATTTTGCAATATTATTTTAGTGGGTATTGGTAAAAAATACAAAAATAAAGTTCTTTTATCCCACTTTGGGTGTATTGTATTTATTTATAATGATCATAGAGTATCATTAAAGCTTTATGAAAATTTGTTGATGAATAATAATTGGATTGGAAAATATGTTCTTGGATGTAAGTTGGAAAATAGAAGCATTGGAAGTTTTTTTGAGGTTTCTTACAATTTATTTTATAAAAATGATAGTTGTTGTCTTTGGATGTTTTGGTGATTCATTTACATGTACATGAAGACAAAAGTGTTTTAATTATTTTAGTTCCATGGAGTTATAATGGTAAATTATATATCTCTATGATAAATATTTTTGAGAATACCTATTCATGTTTATTAAAATAATAAAATTATATGGATTAATTTAAAATAGAATAAGATAAATATAGAAGATGAAAGGGAAGCATTTTATTTTTGAGTATTTGGAATTATTTACATTGATATTTTATGACAAAAATTATAAGGAGTTTAAAGGAGAAAATATATCTTACTCAATGCCATCATATCCACCCAAGTAGGCAGGGCATCACAAGGACACCCGATTGATCTTAAAGGTGGTATCCACTCTCGATCAATATTAGATTTGGTATAGAGGAGGAAGATCCCCTATGCGATGTGGCATTGGTGCAAGGTGAAAAGCTACCATGTAGGGTTCAACAATAGAACCATCATATAGGAAGTACCTAAGGTATTTTATAGTGGTTCTATGAAATGATTATATATATACAAGGAATTGTGCAGTTGAGGAAGAATTTAGTGTGGGATCAGTGAATTCAAGTCCCTAATCATTTCCTAAAAAAATGCATTCCAATGACTGATATGATGTTGTTTCTATTTTATTCCTCAGCAAACTTGTTCCATACTTGTTTATGTTGTGATGAAAATATCCATTGAAGAGAAAATTGATTCTAAGGAAATATAATTAGAAGATTGGTGTGATAATTCATATAAATAATATTGATAAATAATCCCAAAGATCTGTACACTGAAATAAGAATATTTAGGTACATGGAAGATTAAATATTTTATAATGGTGAAAAATACCAGAAGTGAATCTCATATGAATTTTGTAATTTTTATGAGAGAGTTAAATATATGAAAGTTATGTATTCATAAAAAATATATTATATGGAAGGCATTTTTATAAGATAAACTGTGTATGAATGGGTTTTATTTGTATGAATGACTTATCATGAAAAATATCATATGAGAAAAGTCTCATATGTGTGGTATTCTTTGTATAAAAGGAGTTCCTTGTTAATATTATATTTTAAATACTTTGTGAAGATGAAGAATAATTTTTCAATATAAGAGTGGTAGATTCATGTAAGGGGATTCTTGAATAGAGATCTATATAAGTAAAATATATGTAATGGTGTTTATCATATGATTATGGAGCTTGGTATAAGAGTTACTATGTATGATTAAACCACATATGAGTAATTCACATATGAGTGATCCATGTATAATTAATTCATGTGTGAGTGAGTTAGTGAATCAAATGATTCCAGATAATATGAACATTAACATAAAAATATCATGATATTATTTATTATGATTATTTTAGGTGATGGTTTAAGAATAAAGAGTTGGTTCCAATAATGATGGGAGGTTTTAAGGGAGAAGAAAATGATAGTGTATTTTCATGATCACATGAAGTTACATATTTTTTTATAGAAAATAAGTTTCTATGGTGGTTTAAAGAATTAGAGACTTTAATAAATCTTTAAAATAGTGAGTTGTGTCCTAAATCCCATAATTTTAGGGATTTAAAATGCTGAGATTCATGGAGAGTTTAAATTAATATATTCATATGGTTTAGTAAATATAAACAAAAAGAAATAACAAGAACATAGAGTAACTAATGATCAAAAAATAGTTTTTTATATTCCATAGGTCAATGAATAAAATATGTAGGGAATAATCCGATAACGAATCTCCCCAAAAAATATTTTTTTATTGAATAATTTAGGTGGTCCTACCCTACTATTCATCTGAATAATTTTTATGTTCCAATGTTGAAAAATAGAGAAGAATAACCAATGTAGTCTTTTAGGACTGAATAAATAATAAGATGTAGAAAAAAGGGTATGAAGAGAGTATTGTGCAGTTTAGTTTTCATAGAGAATGAGAAAAAGTGGGAAGAATAAAAAGAGGATTATATGTGTTTCAAGTTTTGTATAAAGAGGATATGTATTTTTTTATATACAAGAAAAATGAAATAACATTCATGTTTCCAATAATGAATAAGTGTTACCATCTTGCTACTATGTACGTAAGATAATAATAATAATAAATAAATCAAACAACACATCAATAATCTATTAGAGTCTAATTTGGTGGAAAATATTTTTAATACATACACTTGATTAACTATCATATGGAAGTATAATGATCTAGTGGGATACTATAAATAGTTGAGAGACTTGTGACATGAGCTCATATAATAACCCTTCTCTATATTTCACATTAAAACATGATTTATTATATAAAATTACACTTAATACAACCTATAAGATCGATAGGTCTATTGTCTTTTGGAAATTAGGTACATTAAATTGCAACTAAAAACATGAAAAGCAACATATTTATTGAAAACATCTGTAACATGACCAAAATGTTCATTCGTACTAAACACTGCATGGGGTAACCTGAGGACATACATAAAAAGAGGTAACCTATAATTCCCAATAAGGGAATAAAAAAAGTCATAACATGAAGAAGACAATACATTTAATAAAATATACATATCAATAGATAATAAAAGTACCATGAATGATAAGGCATAATATACAATGATAATCATAACATTGGAAATGTGGAAACAAATTAAAACATTGCATCATAAATATAGGTCAAGACTAAACCTTCCAAGTCATCATGGTGGAAAAATTACTATAATGGAATTAGGTAAACCCCATATCCCAACATGTTGTATCATGGTACTAAAAATTACCCAATGCATTGGAGCACTATATAATTTCCGTCGCACCAGTCACTTTCATTTCATTCTCATGCTTATGTATGCCACATAGATCATTCAACATCGATTCATTCAACATGATAATTTATTCCATGATCAAGGAGTGTGGAATAAATAAATTTAATTCCCCAATTTAATAATTATATGTCTATAAAGGTGAATACCCATTATATAAAATGGTCATGATATTCATTACACAATATTTTTGGAATGGAATATCACTATGCAATTTTGACAGCATAACAACATCACATAAAAATTCATAAATTGGGTTTATGAAAGAGAAAGTGGTCTCTAATCATTTATATATGAAATGGAATTCAATATGGACATATCATTATATATACCAACATAAGTATTTGGAAAAATAAAGTGTAACATAATAAATAAATGTGAAGAAAGAGGATAAAGGAAAGAACCCTCACCAAATTTTTTCATGGTAACAGGTGTGAATAAAGGTCATCGGAGGGGTGAATGAGAGTGAAATCGGATCTCATAATTTAAAAATAAAATTTAAAGCAAGGGTAATATGTAATAACATATCTCAAAATAATAAATTTGAAACTAAAAGACATAACTTAAAAGGAGTGCTTGATAGAAGAGGAGATTAAAGGATTTCATACTTGAACGTGTGACTCCAAAGGCTTGGGAAGGAATTATTGAGAGTTTGAGGGTGCCTTTGGTGGAATCTAGGGAGTGAAGTGAATATTTTAGATGTTCTCTATGAATTTTTAATGAAGATAAATGGGATATTGGGTGCGTTTATATAAGAAAGGAGGGGGATTTATTAATTATTTAGTTTTTGGTCACTGCATAATAAAATATCCAAAACCAAAAATAATCCCATGGTTTTTCCCATGGTTTCTTTCAAATGGGAGTGTTTTACATTATTTTATAATTCCAAGGTCTGATATTATTAAAATATTTCCCTTGGTGATATGGAGGTGAGTCACACTCTTAAAGTAATGATTTTAAAATCTTAAAATATATTATATGTCTTTGAGGAATCATAATGGATTTACAAAATATATAAAATAAATATAAAATGAAATTATTTTAATGGGAAAACATATATTTGGTAATTTATCCTATTTATAATACTTATTACAACACTTTTGGGTCATTGTGATGTCATAAAACACAAAGTATATTTATACGGTGTTTAATTTTTACCTGAAAAGTTTACTATCTCAGAAAATTATGAAAAATTCATTATTATATAATTTTGATGTCTTGATACATAAAAAATATTCATTTTATCTAAATAATTTTTTAAATATTTTAATTTTCAATTTTAAAATAAAATCTTACATTTATTTAATATTATAGATCTTCGATAACAACATATTTTTTGAACCCTTATAAAAATTACATTTAAAATCATAAAAAATTATATGCCCATTTATATTTAATAAAAATTATTTACTAACAATATTTTTTAAAATTATTATTTATTTCAATAATCCATTAATTCATCAAAATTGATATCTTAATTAATCATAAATGTTATTTTTATTTTATTGAATCAAAATAAAAGTCATTTATACAGTAATAATAATGTTTCGTAATTTCTTGAAACGTGTGTTCTAGATTTTAGAATCACTATTTCTAGGCAGTTTCCATTAGATTAATTCATGGAACTGGAAACTTACAACAGTTCTTTATCCAAAGAGGACCTGCTTTCCAAAGGCAGGTGTTTGTTAAGTTTTGAACTTTACGATACTTAAGAACGTGCATTGTTCGAGAGGATGGGTGGTTGGAATCATCACACCCTTTTTTGGGGGGATTATTGTCTACTCTAGGACTCTCTTTGTAAAATTAAAATATTTTCATGAATCCTTATTAATTCACCAAGTATATCAAAAGTATCCCTTGGAATTTGTAATCACTTATTTAACATTTTTATGGTTTAGAATCATCATTATGCATTCAAGGTTCTTCATCAATGGAAACATCTATATGTATTTGAGGTTTTCCATCAACGGTATCCTTTAATATACCGATTAGATATTGTTTTAACCATCGTTAGGATGATACTAGTTTTTAAGACACTCAGTGGGGCACTCTAGAATGTATTGTCATCCAGAGAGACGAATGTTTTTTTAATCTTGGGATTGTGCTCATAAAATGAGCTACCTATGTATCCTTGTGAAAGGAATCAGAACCCTCATAGTTTGATTCCACTTAATAGGATGCATCATACCTTTTATGGTCATGTGATAAGGACCTCAAAGTGGAAGATGCTTAGTTGAAACTTAGTGTGGGAATTATGCTGAAGCATCTCAAGGAACATGGAAAGGATATGAGTTTTTAAGTAGGATCAGACCTTATTGGGGATATGGCCCAAAGAGAACAGGGTTGATTTGAAGTGTTGGGTTTGAACCTCAAGGAGGCCTCCTACTTATCTCATATTAATGGGAATCAAAGACCACGTAGTTTGATAAATCTCATAGGAGCGTATAGTCCTATAAGGGAGATGAGTTTGGGATTACTTCCAAAAAAAGGATGCCTTTATGATTTGAGGATTGAAATTGGGGCTTATTTCTTAAGAAGGATTCTCAAATTGGGGGAATTAAGGTTGGATTCCTGAGGAGGATATATAGTGAGATTGGGCCATGAAAGGGCTTCCTACGTATCTTGGCTTGAATAGGAATCAGAGTTCTCGCAGTTCCTTTGGTGAGTGTTTGTGCATATTTTGTAGTCATCACACATCTCAAAGCCCATGCGAGTCATGCATGGTGTGAGAAACAAAAGGATTTGAATGATTCAATAATGACACTTCATACTTTTCCTCCTCCACTAATGGAAGAGGGCACGTCGATCGTGGAAGAGGGCGAGGCGATGAGCCTTCCCTATATTCTATTTACATTGGACAAGGGCCCAATGTAAGGAATAAGGGGTGAAGGTGTGGAGATTATACTAGGATGGATGCCCTGAAACTAGTTCTCGTAGGGGAGGGAGACATCTCCTATACATGCACGGAATGGAAAGTGCAAAGTGTGCCTTCCCTACCAGAGAATTGAGGTCCCTATTCACCTCTTTGAAAAGGGCGAGGCTGGTAGCCAACCATCCTATAAACCGAGAACTTCCCAACACTATTTCTGGGAGAAAATTCCGTGTGACTGCGGATATACAAAACCACAAACATCCCATGAATCTTAAACCCATCATGAATTGAATGTGGGAAACTTCTGACTGCGGAAATACAAACCCAAATTGTAGACACGCTGATGTGCCTTACCAAAAGGTCTGAGAAGTTAGGAGGTTTTGGTGGAGGCTTCAACTTAGCCCCTTTTAGATAAGGGAACCAAGGAAGAAGATACCCTACCATAGATGGATTTAAATAAGGTTACCTGAGCTACCCGTGTAGTTACCTCGCACAAATATGCCACGTAGGTACCCCACATTGCCTTATCACGTAGGTGCGATGCGTAAATAAACTGTGTAGATCTGGCGCGTTGATACACCGTGTAGGTATGGATGAGGACTGAAGAATGGGAAGAATTTCAAAACATGCATATCCCTTTTAATTATCCCTTTTTTTGTAGTTTAAAGAACTACCTGAGACAATTTGAGAGATCTAGGAGAAAAGAGATACGCAATGGGAGATTCAGAGATTCTTTCACTTTTTTTCAGTCCGAAAATGGGGATCCCAAGAGTCCTATTTATAGGCACAGATGGGGCATGGCTGAAGAAAAGTTTCCCTCTTAGGTATTCCATGTAGATCCACCGTGCAGGTGCTCCACGTAGGGGCATCACAAATCATTTTTCGTGTATCTCGGCCGCGTAGCTTGTTCGCGAAGCTCGGCCGCATAGCTCTCTCGTGATGCACGGCCACGTAGCTCGTTCGCGAAGCTGCTTGCTGTTACTACATCGCATTGATTTTGGGAGTATTTGTTGATGTTTCTTTTTTACTCTTTGAATCTTTTTAATTAGTGTTAAAAAATAATAAGATTAAAATATATTGTTTATTTTATAGAAAATAATATAAATATTCTTATTTATATGTTATTGATGCATGTTTCTTTAATACACCAGAATATTCCCTAAGAGTATGTCGCGTTATGGAAATGCTTTTATGGGGTAGTTAGATGAACATGGTTTGGGTCGTGATCTCGATAATCTTGAACTTATCCCATAAACAGTTTATATAATTCTTAAGTTATTGGATCTAATATTGGGATTGGTATATGGAGAAGCCCAAAAATTCTATCTCCCTAGAATGCTCTGATAAATGGACTTCATAAGGTAAAATCCCACTAGTTTAGGTCATCACTTCCTTTTTCTGTGACAAATGGATTTGTTAAAACCCAATATTTATACTAGTAATGTGATCACTATTCAGTGCCAATATTTTCAACAATAATGTTACATAATGGTCATTTAAATCCAATTGGATAAAATAAAATAAGTTCATGAGTTTTCTATAACCATATTAAATTTAATTAAATCAAAAAAGGTGATTTTATTCATAACAGTTTTGGTCATTACAATCTTCCCCCATTTAGAAAATTTTACCTCAAAATTTCCTTTTACCACAAAAAAATAAATTAGGGTGACTCTACTTCATAACTTCCTATGGTTCCCACATTTATTCTTTAAACTTTTGGTTTCTCTATAACACTTTGACTAAGGGAATTTTCTTTTTTTGTAGATCCTTTTATCTATGATCTAAGATCTTTACCGACTGCTCCTCATAAGAAAGGAAATTATCAAATGTTACCACTTATGGATTGAGTGCATGTTAGGGGTATGGTAAGTACTTTCTCAAGAGAGATGCATGAAATACATCATGTACTTGAGACAGGTTCGATGAGAGTACTAGTCGATAGGCCACTACTCTAGGTTGATCAAGGATCTCAGAAGGGACAATGTACCTTGGACTAAGAATTACCTTTTTCCCAAATCTCATCACTCTCTTCCATGGTGATATGAATAAGAATATCATTCCTCCAACATCAAAATATTGGTCACGTCGACGATTTTTAGAATAGATCTTTTTTTGACTCTGGGTATCTTTGATGTGATGTTTAATGGTATTAACCTTCTTCACCGGTTCTTTGACCATTTCAGGACCTAGAACTTTTTCCCCCAACTTTATCCCAACATACCGGTGTTCTTCACCTCTTCCAATATAGAGATTCATAGGGAGCGATTTGGATTCTTGAGTGGAAATTGTTATTGTAATACAACTCAACCATAAGAATATGTTGGTCCAATCCTCCTTTGGAGTCAATTGATCATGATCTCAACAAGTCCTAAAGTGTTTTGATAGTCCACTCAGATTGTCTGTCTATTTGAGGGTGATAAGCTGTAATAATGTACAACTCAGTGTTTCGTAAATGTTGGATACTTTTCCAAAACATAGAGGTGAATCTTGGATCTCTATCAGAAACAATCAATATTGGTACTCTATTAAGCCTTACCACTTTTATAATATATATCAATGTAATTTTATCCAATTAGAAATCCTCTTGAAGAGTAATAAAGTGTGCAGTCTTTGTAAGGTGATCAAAAATAACCCAGATAATATTTTCTTCCGCCAGATGTCTTTTGAAGTTCGATGAAAAAGACCATGGTGATGTTTTAGCATTTCTATGCTGGTATGGGTAATGGTTTCATCATACTCTTAAACATACAGCTTCCAATATTCACTTTCTAACCTACCAGGCACTTTGATTTATAATTAGTGATATCCATATTCATGTTATCCCAAAAATAGTTCTCTCAGATATCACGATACATTATTGTGTTTTCTTGGTGAATAGAGAACGTCAAACTATGTTCATCATCCAATAGTTCATTATTTAACTCATGGTTTTATGGAACATATAGTTTCAACCCAAATCTCAAAGTTCATTCTTCATTAAAATTGAACTATGAGGATTTCCCTTTTTCAAATATTCCACTTTCATCTAAATTCCCAAATTATCTTTTTTACAATCCTTTAACCTTTCAAGAGAATATGGTTGAGAAATCATTTGTGAATTGATTGATGATGTCTTTCCTTTATGATTCTCATGTCCACCCTATTCAAATCAAAGAATATCATATCCTTCTCAATTTTCCTTGATGATAGAATTGTTGGATCCTTTGTACATAGAGTATATTCCACTTTTTTCACTTTCCCAAGACAGTAGTGGATTGAGAAATCATAATATGTGATGAAATCTAACCATATTTGATGGCACATATTTAACTTTTTCTGCATGAATAAATATTTAATACTTTTTGATCTGTATATATTCCACACTTCTCCCCAAAGAGATAATGCGGCCAAATTTTCAAAGCGAATATCACCACCTCCAACTTTAGATCATGTGTGAGATAGTTTTCTCTTTAATTTTCAACTACCTTTAAGAATAGACTATGGCTTTTTTATTTTTCAACAACACACAGCCCAATCCCTTCATCTAAGAACCACTAAAAACTACAAAATGTTCCCCAATTATGGGTAGTGTGAGTGTAGGGGAAGTGACAAGCCTCATTTTCAACTCTATGAATCTTTCTTCACATTCATCATTCCACAAAAATTTGACTCCCTTCAGATTCATCTAGATAAGTGGGTTTCAAAATCATGAGACATTTCTCAAAAATTGGGGATAATACACAGCTAACCTAAGGAAACTATAGATATCTATCATAGATGTTGGCCTTGGACATACTTCAATTAATTTTTTCTTTGAAGGATCCACAAATATCCCATTTCTTGGGATGATATGCCCTAAAAATGATACTTCCTTCAACTAGAACTCACACTTACTGTACTTTGCATATATATTTTCATTTTACAAGGTCTTTATCACTATTCATTAATACTTCTCATGGTCCTCTATTGTTTTTGAATATATTAGAATATAATCTATAAATACTACCATGAATTTTTCTAGATAATCTACAAATACTGTATTCATCAAGTCCATGAAGATTGGTGGAGAATTAGTGAGTCTGAAAGGTATCACTATGAACTCATAGTACCCATACATTTAAAAATAATAATTCTTGAGGAAGTCATATTTTTAACCCAAACGTGGTTATATCCCAACAACAAATCCTCCATGGAGAAGTATTATTCTCCACGTAGTTGATCGTGCAAGTAAGAAATTCATAGAAAAGTATACTTTTTATTTATTGTGATATTGTTGGGCTCATGATAATCAATTCAAAGGTGCATTGACCCATCCTTCTTCTTGACGAAGAGGACTGGTGCACCCCATGGTGAAGCACTTGGGAATATGAATCCTTTAACCATATTCTCCTAAAGTTTTTTATTTAGTTCCAAAATTTCCACAATAATAATACTATATGAAGTATTGGATATTGGTAATGCCCCAGGTATAAAATAAATTGAAAATTCGACCTCTCAGCTAGGAATAAGACCATGAATTTCCTCGAGAAACACATTAGCATATTCCCTCACAATAAAAATGTTTTTTAGGATGATCCTTTTCTTATACTAAATCATCTAATCTAGATATTCTTGCTCATAGGTCAATAATATCCATTCTTGAGATGATGGTGCTAAAGAAGATTCATCCTCCTCCCTACACTTGTATAGAATTGGGGGTTGATTCAATATATGGATAGTTATTTCATAATCATGTAAATTTATGTTGTCTCTATATAGGGAAAGACAATTCATGCAAATAATTAGATCAAATTCCACCAAAGAGAGCATGAAAAGGTTTATTTGGGAAGTTCATCCCACAAATATTGATAGGGGAGGAATTATATGCTTGGGATCAAATAATTTTCCCATTTTTCATTTTCACCAACATCTCTACTTTCATAATTTTTAGTGGTGTTTTGATATTTCTACTAAGCATTCATGATATCACAGAATGCATAGAACCAGAATTGTAACAGCCCGAGATTTTATGAAAAATATTCTTTTTAATTTTATTAATGTCTTATGTTTTACGCTACATCAAAAGGAGCTTGCACAACACACATCCTTGACTTGCCTTGCATTACACGCAATCGCGACCTTCCTCGATAGCGTGTGTAGTACGCAATAACGAGTTTCATTAAACAACAATATGCTATTAAAATATTATTAAAACTAGCCGTTATGAATAGTAATAACCACTTTTTGAAATTTTGTATATTTTATTTTTCAAAATGGAATTAATTTCTGGATTCGTAATATCGAAATTAGCTTAGGGTGAAATTTTGGTACTTTTCGGATAACTTTCATATTCTGATGAATAGTGAAAATAACTAGATTATAATTAAAAACAACTTTTTTAATCGAAATAATTAACAGTGATAAATAATTAAATTGAGTGGTTTTAAATTATATTTAGAATATATTTTTACAATTTAATACGATGTTGGTCATTGGATGTAATTTCACATTTAAACCAGACATAATCAAGTGTCAATCTTTTGGTAGATATTGTTTCTTAAAAACACGCTATTTGTTTTAACAGCGGGATTTAATTATAAAATTAATTAATGCAACTTATATGTTATGAATTTGGTAAAATAGACTTCATTTTTGAATTCGGAATATGAAATATAGCTTAGGATGAAATTTTGGTATTTTTCTGAAAACTTTCAATTTTTGATGAATAGTGAAACCACTAAGTGGTAGGTTAAAAACTGAATTTTGCATAAAACTTAATTTTACCGCTTCTGTGAATGGAATTTTGAAAATTCGACAGACAAGGTTAATATCAAGGACTAAAATTTCGTTCAATGAGATGAAAATAATTTTTGGTGAATAGTAACTTTTTACTTTTTTTTACCACGGTTAATAGTAAATAAGGTAACTAAGGGTAAATATGATATTACTATTACCCTAACACATGTCCTAATTCTATTGGATAAGTGTAATTCGACCAAAAACAACCTTATGAATATAATATGACCATTTAGGTCCACTTGGATTAGATTATGACATTTAATATTATTTTATTTAATGAATAGTTAAAATAGTTAAAATCAAAGTTTAATAACTAAAACATTTTTAATATGGGGTTATACATAAGATAAATTCGACTATAAATATTCATTAGAAATCTAACAAGATTTCCTACATAATGATATTTTATTTATAATTTTTAGACTTTAAATAAATCAATTTATTTATGACACAACGATGATGCAGTAATTACCCTTTTAAGGAAATATTAACATAATTGATGTTATAAATGCTCAAATGAATGTAATTTGAGACTTTTTATGAATTCCACTAATTTTCTAGGTTACTATGATATATTAGTGTTGATGTAATCAACTTGGTTCGAACATATAATTCTTTTATGACTTTCACAAAAATAATATATCAAATAGTGTCAAAATTGACACAAAATAGTTTTTAAATCAAATATTATATTATTAATATTTATTTTATTCCTAAAAATCTAAGGTTCGGACAACTGAATTAGATAAGGATATATATATTAATAATAAACAATTTGGGGTTCGTTTGGCATGTTATAGTAAGTGTATTAACCATATAGTGAAAGAAAACAAAAAGACACGGTAAAAGTTAAATTATTTAACTTAGACTTAAATCTAATTGATAAGGTTAAAATAATACCCTAAATTTGTCTAAATCCTATTGGTTGATAGGATTTCGACCCATACCCACTTTAGCTTCGAAATAAGACCCTTTGGAACCCTTATAAACCGATTTTGACATTAATATAAAATAATATTTTGAGGTATTCCTAAGGTGCCCCTCTCCTCCCTTATAAAAGGACACCTCCTCCCCCTCCTCCTCACACCAATTTGAGCACTCAAGCTCGACCAAACCCTGCCAAAATCCCTTATCCACTTCCCTTGAATAATCCTAGAGGTCCTAATCTTCTTCAAAGACCAATCTTAGTTCCCTAAGTGGAGGATTCAAAGAGGCGTTTCAAAGAAGAGGTAATATCCATTACCGATCTTTTCAATTTCTTTCTTATTCAACTTCTTCTTCTTTAGTTGTTTCATGACAAAGTAATAACATCAGTATTACTTACATACTGATATGTAATTATAAATATGAAACAACCCTAATTCACCTTCTATCCATCCTACGGAAAAATGAAATCACCGCGCGTGCGTACGTATGGAATACCGTCTCCACGTCGTGGTGTAATCTATTTTCCACCACCACCTTAATAGGATGGGTATAATGGTGTAATGAGTAACTATATATGATTATTATAAATTTATATTGATAATGAAATAGTCTACATACACTTCAACACAATTCCACGACCATGAGAACGATATCATCGCTCGTGCGTACGTACGGACTACCGTCTCCACGACGCGATGAGATTCATCCTCAATGACTAACCATTCATGAATGATTATAAAGTATATATAATAAGTACTAATGAAATATATGACATAATAATGATACTGGATTTATGTAAATTTATATGTATGTCATCTACTTAATTCCATTCAATTCAATAAGGAAACGAAAACAGCGTTCATGCGTACGTACGGACTACCGTCTCCATGAACGGTGTATTTCATTCCATTTATCGATATATTATATATATATATATATATTATGAATATATATTATATATAAATCATGTTTTACATTCTGGATATAAGTAATCATGATCCAAGTAATCATATTAATAATTACAAGTTAAAAACACGAACCACAAATGAGACGATTTTACCAAAAACGCTTCTTTAACATGGAATTTACAAAAGAACGGGTAATATAATGTCATAAGTGAACCATATATGATATAATAACAATGAATATTATTCTGTAATAAGTCAATGACATTATTTAAATCATTATACAGGAGGTTCGGACACATACGAAGCAAATCGGACATAAGGTAAGGGAAATATCACAATCTCATTTTTATCCGAGATTGTTTATACTTTGGTATTTACTGGGGTGTATTTTATCATCCACATTCATGTTTCTTCAATATGTAATATTATTTCCATCCACATACAATTGTTTAAATCCAATTTTACCCTTCGTTGAGTTTTTAGTAAAAGATATGAAAGGAATCTTTTGTCGTTTTTCATACGAGGTACTTTTTGACTTTTCCGACAAAAGTACGAAGAATGTTTTTTTAAAATTATACGGAATGAATGGATTTCTAAAAAAAAATTCCAAGAAGCTTCCTTTACAAGTATTCAAGTTTATTTTCAATAAACTTCTTTTAGTTTAAAATTGTATGACATGTTATGAAAGGAAAAGTGTTTTTGAAGTAGAAAGGATATTTTCCTCAAGAATGAAGTTCAAGTATTTTATAAAAATTATTTTCCATCTAAGATAATAAAAGGGTTCTGTTTTTATCCCTATTATTACATGGATTTGATTATGTTGTGATGGAAACATTTTTATGAATTCCTTTATCTTATATGAATTGTTTTATGATGTCATGTTGTTTAAGAATCCCATTTTTATTACATGGGTTATGCGATGATGTATGGTTTATGATTATGTGGCACACATAAGAAAGGATTCATTATAAGATGGGTGGGACCTATATCTCCCTCCAATGCATTGGGTAAAGATTTTATATCTCATGATATAGACAGGGCTGGAACGGTAGGTTATACCGGTTCAGTGAAACAGGACTGAAATGAGGGTTACTCGATTCAGAAAGGTACTTTGTCCACTAAGATAGTCTTGGAAATGAGTCTTGACTAACAAGAAATGATTCTCTATGATTATGTGTGAATTCCACAAAGTTTCATGTTTTAAGTTATGATTATTGTGATTACATTTCACTGCCATGATTTATCCCATGTTATGAAATTATGCTCTCTTTTGCAGGTTAAGATTTCCAAAATGTTATGTTCTTATGAATACGATGTGATTGATATTTCTTTTGTTTACCCTTAATGAGCATTTGAGCTCACCCTTTTATGTTTTCTTTTCCCCAGGATATAAAGAAAGGTTTTTGGTAAAAAAAGGGAAGATCTTTATAGGAGATGTTGAAGATCTTTCACCACGATTAGAAGATTACGTTCCGAGTTTCCAAAGACACTAAACTATTACGATCCTTGTGTGTATGTACTAAGTATTCCGCAAATGTAATGTAATGTCAATGTACGTCAAGATACGGGTCTCTACAGTTGGTATCAGAGGAAAGGTTTAGTCAACCTTTGGAAACTAGGATGCGAGAACATTAGTGAGATCCCTAGAGAAATTTCTAAGGTATGTCTAGGGATGTCCCTAAGGTTAAGTATACGTATAGGTTATAGTACTAGAATTATGCTAACGATCATAGAATTAAACCTAAGATGTTAGATATTGAAGGTACTCCCCCTTTATTATGTTGTTTTCCCTAGCATGATTTTTGCCTCTCACACTATTCTTTTTGGGTTTTAGACGATGGCTGGAACCCGAAGGAACCGTGTTGATCAATGCAATGGACAATGCAATTATTGTCCTCCTGAACAAACAAATGTTATGGGAAATGGAGTGCAAAATATTATTGCTATACTTACACAAGCTATGAATCATTCTGGACTTCCAAATGAGCAGAGAAGGGAACAATATTCTATTGAGTCCTTCATGAGGCAACGTCCACCTTCTTTCAGTGGGTCTTCTGATCCACTTGTTGCTGAACAATGGATCAGTACCACTGAAAAGATATTTTCAGTTCTTCAATGTTCTGAACATGATAAAGTCATCTTAGCAGTATATCGTTTGGAAGGTGAAGCTGATCAATGGTGGAATCTTATCAAGAATACAAGGCAAAGAGATGAAATTGAGTCCATGGAATGGGACGAGTTCAAGAACTTATTTTTCAATAAGTACTTCCCTCGTATTCTTCGAACAAAGATGGAGAAGGAGTTTCTTGAACTAAAGAAAAAATATGATGAATCTGTTGGTATATACGAAGCGAATTTTACAAGACTTGCAAGGTATGCATCTGTCATTATCATCCAACCTGAAAGTAAAGTTGATCGATTTTTCAGTGGCTTAAAACCAAGTCTTCGAAGGGCATTAGCTATAAGAGACTTCAGTAGCTATGAAGAAATTGTGCGTTGTGCTATCAAGGTAGAAATGGAAGTTGGTGTTACATATCCATCTCATGGTTTTGACAAGAAACGAAAGATGGAGTTCAAGGAGAAATATCAGAATAATGGTGAGAAGAAGATGAATGTTTCCTTATGCACAAAGTGTGGAAAGAAGCATGGTGGAGATTGTCTTAAAGGGACTAGAAAATGTTTTAAGTGTGGAAAAGAAGGTCATCGAGCAGCTGAGTGTCGAAGTAATGGAAAAAGGGTTTCTAATGATGTGAATAAAGCAAACACTGCAGAGAACACACCACCAACACTTCAATGCTTCAAGTGCAAGGAAATGGGGCATTATGCTAATAAATGCCCTAATCCAAGGGTTAGTGATGGTCAACATGAGCAACCACTGAAGGCAAAGGACAAAGGGAAGTCACATGCGATCACTATTGGCAATGTTGAATATGACAACGATGTGGTGGAATGATTAAGTGTTTATGTAATGGGATTCCAAAATAATGTTGTATCATTGAGTATTGCAATATTTATTGATGTGGTATTCAAAGTGATTGAGATATTTTTTGGAAATAAGATGATATGCGCATAATGAAGGGAAAACGAGAAAATGAAATGTTTAATAGTATTCATGAGCTCATGATTGATATAAGGACTAAGTGATATCATGGTTTGAGTATATAGAATTTTGAAGATTTTGGTATGTGGAAAGTGTTAACTTTAAACTGCATTCATGTTTTCACTAAGGTATTCAAGAGAATACATGATTAAGGACTTTGAATGTTTAGAATGTGACCAACAAGACATATCTTATGGGGATCAACGATGGTATTAAATCTCTGGTAATTGTTTTCACTATATTATGAGAGTGGACTGCAGTATTATGGGTAAGCCTAAAGATTGGAATGGATTATGTTGGAATAAGTTAGTATTGTTTAAGGATAGAAGTTTTTTTTCGATATTATTGATGGGATGTTATAGTAATATAGTTTTAGAAAAAGGACAACCTGCAGGACGGGCGACAGCCCATCGCGTCGGACAAGGCTGTGGGAATCGAACCCACAACCGAAGTGCGACTGGCCTTTATTGCCTACTACTGGCCTACAGGAAGTCCCTGTTTAGTAGAAACTAGTTTTATTATATTAAGTTGTATGACATATGATGTATAAGTCCATTTTAGGAACCATATATGATTAATCTCACTATAGATCGACTTATGTATATAATTTTTTTTCCTAACCTTTTGTTTGAGACAGATGGAATGACCCGTCATTCTATCACATGATCTGCTAACACTTCACGAATAACAAATTCAACTTCATTTATTTAAGAGATGAAGTGGAAATTGTTAAAGGCACGAACAACAGTGAGATTGTACCAAAATAAAGTAAGTATTTATTCTAATTCAAATTCTTTAACATTAGGGAAACGGTCTTGAAAACCAAAAATGTTGTCCTAGTGATCTTATATCTGATGAATCAGATGGTACCTTAGATCATCACAAATTTATGGCTTTGTGATTGCTGGCTTTTCCATAGCCATGTTCTCTACCACTCTCCATCAGAACATGATGGTTAGATTTCTCTTCCATATCCATATTTTCACCTATGTGGACACCCAGTGACTAGTTTATTTGGGTAACCGTTACGTTTCATACTTTTGTTTTTAAAGATTGGTTTTGATATTCCTTTTTACGATGTGGATTTCTATTAAAGAAACTTTCGAATAATAAACCATTTATAACCCCGACGAATTTCGAGGGCGAAATTCATTTTAAGGGGGGTAGAATGTAACAGCCCGAGATTTTATGAAAAATATTCTTTTTAATTTTATTAATGTCTTGTGTTTTACGCTACATCAAAAGGAGCTTGCACAACAAACATCATTGACTTGCCTTGCATTACACGCAATCGCGACCTTCCTCGATAGCGTGTGTAGTACGCAATAACGAGTTTCATTAAACAACAATATGCTATTAAAATATTATTAAAACTAGCCGTTATGAATAGTAATAACCACTTTTTGAAATTTTTTATATTTTATTTTTTAAAATGGAATTAATTTCTGGATTCATATTATCGAAATTAGCTTAGGGTGAAATTTTGGCACTTTTCGGATAACTTTCATATTCTGATGAATAGTGAAAATTACTAGATTATAATTAAAAACAACTTTTTTAATCGAAATAATTAATAGTGATAAATAATTAAATTGAGTGGTTTTAAAGTATATTTAGAATATATTTTTACAATTTAATACGATGTTGGTCATTGGATGTAATTTCACATTTAAACCAGACATAATCAAGTGTCAATCTTTTGGTAGATATTGTTTCTTAAAAACACGCTATTTGTTTTAACAGCGGGATTTAATTATAAAATTAATTAATGAAACTTATATGTTATGAATTTGGTAAAATAGACTTCATTTTTGAATTCGGAATATGAAATATAGCTTAGGATGAAATTTTGGTATTTTTCTGAAAACTTTCAATTTTTGATGAATAGTGAAAGCACTAAGTGGTAGGTTAAAAACTGAATTTTGCATAAAACTTAATTTTACCGCTTCTGTGAATGGAATTTTGAAAATCCGACAGACACGGTTAATATCAAGGATTAAAATGTGGTTCAATGAGATGAAAATAATTTTTGGGGAATAGTAACTTTTTACTTTTTTTTACCACAGTTAATAGTAAATAGGGTAACTAAGGGTAAATATGATATTACTATTACCCTAACACATGTCCTAATTCTATTGGATAAGTGTAATTCGACCAAAAACAACCTTATGAATATAATATGACCATTTAGGTCTACTTGGATTAGATTATGACATTTTATATTATTTTATTTAATGAATAGTTAAAATAGTTAAAATCAAAGTTTAATAACTAAAACATTTTTAATATGGGGTTATACATTAGATAAATTCGACTATAAATATTCATTAGAAATCTAAAAATATTTCCTATATAATGATATTTTATTTATAATTTTTAGACTTTAAATAAATTAATTTATTTATGACATAACGATGATGCAGTAATTACCCTTTTAAGGAAATATTAACATAATTGATGTTATAAATGCTCAAATGAATGTAATTTGAGACTTTTTATGAATTCCACTAATTTTCTAGGTTACTATGATATATTAGTGTTGATTTAATCAACTTGTTTTGAACATATAATTCTGTTATGACTTTCACAAAAATCATATATCAAATAGTGTCAAAATTGACACAAAATAGTTTTTAAATCAAATATTATATTATTAATTGTTATTTTATTCCTAAAAATCTAAGGTTCGGCCAAATGACTTAGATAAGGATATATATATTAATAAAAAACAATTTGGGGTTCGTCTGGCATGTTATAGTAAGTGTATTAACCATATAGTGAAAGAAAACAAAAAGACACGGTAAAAGTTAAATTATTTAACTTAGAGTTAAATCTAATTGATAAGGTTAAAATAATACCCTAAACTTGTCTAAATCCTATTGGTTGATAGGATTTCGACCCATCCCCACTTTATCTTCTAAATAAGACCCTTTGGAACCATTATAAACCGATTTTGACATTAATATAAAATAATATTTTGAGGTATTCCTAAGGTGCCCCTCTCCTCCCTTATAAAAGGACACCTCCTCCCCCTCCTCCTCACACCAATTGGAGCACTCAAGCTCGGCCAACCCCTGCCCAAATCCCTTCTCCACTTCCCTATAATAATCCTAGAGGTCCTAATCTTCTTCAAAGACCAATCTTAGTTCCCTAAGTGGAGGATTCAAAGAGGCGTTTCAAAGAAGAGATAATATCCATTACCGATCTTTTCAATTTCTTTCTTCTTCAACTTCTTCTTATTTAGTTGTTTCATGACAAAGTAATAACATCAGTATTACTTACATACTTATATGTTATTATAAATATGAAACAACCCTAATTCACCTTCTATCCATCCTACGGAAAAATGAAATCACCGCGCGTGCATACGTACGGAATATCGTCTCCACGCCGTGGTGTAATCTATTTTCCACCACCACCTTAATAGGATGGGTATAATGGTGTAATGAGTAACTATATATGAATATTATAAAGTGATATTGATACTGAAATAGTCTACATACACTTCAACACAATTCCACGACCATGGGAACGATATCATCGCTCGTGCGTACGTACGGACTACCGTCTCCACGACGCGATGAGATTCATTCTCAATGACTAACCATTCATGATTGATTATAAAGTATATATAATAAGTACTAATGAAATATATGACATAATAATGATACTGTATTTATGTAAATTTATTTGTATGTCATCTACTTAATTCCATTCAATTCAATAAGGAAACGAAAACAGCGTTCATGCGTACGTACGGACTACCGTCTCCATGAACGATGTATTTCATTCAATTTATCGATATATTATATATATATATATATTCTGAATATATATTATATATAAATCATGTTTTACATTCTGGATATAAGTAATCATGATCCAAGTAATCATATTAATAATTACAAGTTAAAAACACGAACGACAAATGAGACGATTTTACCCAAAACGCTTCTTTAACATGGAATTTACAAAAGAATGGGTAATATAATGTCATAAGTGAACCATATATGATATCATAACAATGAATATTATTCTGTAATAAGTCAATGACATTATTTAAATCATTATACAGGAGGTTCGGACACATACGAAGCAAATCGGACCTAAGGTAAGGGAAATATCACAATCTCATTTTTATCCGAGATTGTTTATACTTTGGTATTTACTGGGGTGTATTTTATCATCCACATCCATGTTTCTTCAATATGTAATATTATTTCCATCCACCTACAATTGTTTAAATCCAATTTTACCCTTCGGTGAGTTTTTAGTAAAAGATATGAAAGGAATCTTTTGTCGTTTTTCATACGAGGTACTTTTTGACTTTTCCGACAAAAGTACGAAGAATGTTTTTTTTAACTTATACGGAATGAATGGATTTCTAAAAAATTATTTCCAAGAAGATTCCTTTACAAGTATTCAAGTTTATTTTTAATCAACTTCTTTTAGTTTAAAATTGTATGACATGTTAAGAAAGGAAAAGTGTTTTTGAAGTAGAAAGGATATTTTCCTCAAGAATAAAGTTCAAGTATTTTATAAAAATTATTTTCCATCTAAGATAATAAAAGGGTTCTGTTTTTATCCCTATTATTACATGTATTTTATTATGTTGTGATGGAAACATTTTTATGAATTCCTTTATATTATATGAATTGTTTTATGATGTCATGTTGTTTAAGAATCCCATTTTTATTACATGGGTTATGCGATGATGTATGGTTTATGATTATGTGGCACACATAAGAAAGGATTCATTATAAGATGGGTGGGACCTATATATCCCTCCAATGCATTGGGTAAAGATTTTATATCTCATGAGATAGAAAGGGCTGGAACGGTAGGTTATACCGGTTCAGTGAAACAGGACTGAAACGAGGATTACTCGATTCAAAAAGGGACTTTGTCCACTAAGATAGTCTTGGCAATGAGTCTTGACTAACAAGAAATGATTCTCTATGATTATGTGTGAATGCCAAAAAGTTTCATGTTTTAATTTATGATTATTTTGATTACATTTCACTGTCATGATTTATCCCATGTTATGAAATTATTCTCTCTTTTGCAGGTTAAGATTTCCAAAATGATATGTTCTTATGAATACGATGTGATTGATATTTCTTTTGTTTACCCTTACTGAGCATTTGAGCTCACCCTTTTATGTTTTCTTTTCCCCAGGATATAAAGAAAGGTTTTAGGTAAAAAAAAGGGAAGATCTTTATAGGAGATGTTGAAGATCTTTCACCACGATTAGATGATTACGTTCCGAGTTTCCAAAGACACTAAAATATTACGATCCTTGTGTGTATGTACTAAGTATTCCGCAAATGTAATGTAATTTCAATGTACGTCAAGATACGGGTCTCTACAAGAATCAAAAATATATTCAATATTCTTGAATGAAGAACTAGCATACCTATCACCATATTATTTTTGTAATTAACATAGGTGGTAGTGATGGAAAAATCTCACCATTGCTACCTTGGAGGTTTTTGGTTGCCTCCAGATGCCCTTAGGTTAGTGAACTAATTCAAAAAGTTCCTTGTTTTCTTATAGTTGATACAGAAAACAATTCATTGAGGGTTTACCTAAGAATTATTTTCCTCTGTCACATTGGTGGTTTTCTCATGTTGGAAATAATTGGCTTTGTCCCCTTCCATTCTACACCTAAATTTTTCTTTATTCCCCTTAGGAAATTTTCTTGGTACTTATTTTTGCACCTTTGACAAATGGGATACTAAAATTTCTTAGAACCATTCGATTTATCCAGCAGAACGCCTAAATTAAACTCTTCTTTCTGCTTCTTATCCTTATAATACCATTATGATTCTCCGATCTCCATTTTGAATTTTAGGGCATGTAAGAAAATTTCTTCATAGTTATCAAAGTCACAGATCACCAATTATTTTCATACTCAAGGCTTTATCCCACCAAAAAATTCATAAACCTTGAATTTGGGGGTAACAAAAAAACCAAAGGCATGTCCTGAATGTCCAGTGAATTTTTCCTCACACACCACAATAGATTCATCATGTTTTTTCTTGAGGGAAAGAAAATCCATTTCCATTTTAAAATTTTGAGTGTGATGAAAATATTTATCGAAAAAAATATTTTTTAATTCCTTCAAGTCCATTATTTCAATCTATTCCTAAGGCCTCATATTCTTGATCAATGTACACCATTGATCAGGTTCTCCATCCCTATGATAAATAGCAGAAATAAACTTCTTTTGTTTAAAAATTTGAAGGATATAGAATATATTCTTTATGTATTTGATCCATTGTTTCGTGATTAAAGGATCAGATGATCCATTGAAAGTAGGAGGCCTTTATCACATGAATTTCTCGATTTCAAATTGTTATCTATTAGGGGGTTTGGTTTGTCCTCTTGTTCTAGGTTTCTATTTATAATGTGAGTTAGATAATAGATTATCATGAAAAAAAATTTGATTCTTGATCCCATCAAATTGGGAATCTCGTTGGGGGTAGTCATCACATTTCCCTTCACATCGGTTGTTAACCCAATTCCTCCTTTTACTGGCGATTGGTTAAAATAAAGGTAAAATTAGGGATGAGTATTTTAAACTATCAAATAGATAAATGGTAATCCAATGAAAACAAAGGGATAAATTATAAATTGAATTTATCTTCTTAACTCATGTGTTTATAGGTTTTTATTTATGTTATCCATGATCTATTTCCTAACATATATTTGTATAATAATTTTTATATTCCATTAATTATGGTTCGTAATTATCTTATGGATTTACAAAAGCATATCCCCCATGTGTGTCAAACTAGGTGCATAGTAAGGACCATTTTTGTGTTCCAGATTACCCCAATTCAGGCCCGGAGCATCTTTTCAATGTTGTTACCCCAAGGTACGTCTGTGCCAAAACCACATCCACTTTTAGTATCCATAAAGGTATAAATTTTCTTAATAAACTACTTACTATATATTTACAAATATTTAGGGATGTTTTCTTATAATTAGTCTTATCCCTAAGTCATTCTATAATGTTCTCTAATCCTAATGCTTTCTCTAGAATTTTCTAATCATAATCCCAAAAATAACTAAGCCAATCCTCTGATATCAACTATAACGACCCAGCTCTTTATCTCACATTTAAATGTGATTTATTATATAATATTACACAGAATACAACATAAAAGATCAAGTGGTATAGTTTACATGTGAAATTAGATACATTACATAACAACTTAAAACATGAAAAACAATATCTTTATTGAAAACTCCTTTAACCTGACCAAAACATTCCTCTGCACTTAACACTACATGGGATAACATGAGGATGTACATAAAAAATGGGTGATCAATAAATCCCAATAAGAGAATAAATAATGAATAAAATGAAAAATACAACACATGATATACAATAGGTATATCAATGTATCAAAAAAGGAACATTAATAACAAGGCATGATATACCTTTATAATAATAACATGGGAAATGTGGCAACAACTTAAAACACTACATTATAAAAATAGGTCATGGATAAATCTGCCAATATATCATGGTGGAAAAAGTCCCATAAAAGAATCAGGTAAACCCCATCTACCAAAATGACATATCATGATACTAATTATTACCGAATTCATTGGAGCGTTATATAATTTCAGGCAAACCTATCACTTTCATTTCATTCGCATGCATTAGTGTGCCACATAGATCAATCAAAATGGATTCATTCAATATCATAATTTATTACATGATCAAGGAATGTGGAATAAAAAAATTTGATCCCCCAATAAAATAATTATATGTGTATAAAGGTGTGTACCCATGATATAAAATGGGCATGGTATTCATTACATAATAGTTTTGAAATGGAAAATCACGGTGCAATTTCGGCAGCATAATGACATCACATAAAAATTCATAAAATGAGTTGATGAGAGAAAAAGGTGTCACTAATAATTTATATATGAAATTTATAGTAATATGAAAATGTAATTACATTTCCCAACATAAGGAATTGGAAAAATAATGAATAACATAATAAATAATATTGATGAAAGAGGAGAAAGGAAAGAGCCCTTACAAAATTTCACCAGGATAACAAATGTGCATAAAGGTTCATAGTAGGGATAAATTAGAGTGAAAGGGGATATCATAATTTATAAATAAAATTTATATTAATGGGAATATGTAATAATATATCCCAACATAAGAAAATAGAAATTAAAAGACATAACATTAAAAGGAGTTCCTCATAAAATAAAAGAGTGAAAGATTAATTACTTGAATGTGTGACTCCAATGGATAGTGATGGGAATATTGAGATATTGGGGATGTCACGACCCGTCCTCGGGGCCCGTGCCGTGACTACCCCAAGCCCGCCTTCCATAGGCCAGGGGCTAACGACTAGCGCCAAAGGCGTAAATCCCGATAACTGGGAAGGCATTGCCTTTATAAAAGAAAACAAGAACTACAGAGTAAACAAGCGGAAAAAGTAAACACTAAGTACAAGAGAGGTGTTGAAAAGTAAATGGGCCAGAATACAAACCCAAAAGAAAATACAACTACAACTGAACAAGTACAACATAAAAGATAACAGCTGGAAGGACGGAAGCAGCTCCTAGGTCGTCCTCCTCAGATCCTACCTGAAGGGTAGGTACAGATCGTGCAGCTCCTGGTCGTCCACCACGGATCCTACCTGAAGGGTATGTACAGATAGCCTCCTCCATGCTCTCGTCCTTCAACCTCCTCTGTGTGTCGTCTCGTCGTGTAGTCCACCTCCGGGTACCGACCAGTCCTCGAACACTCGGCCTCCGTCAGCACTGCCCGTCGTCTGCAACCAACACAATGAGGTGCGGGCATAGCCCTTGCAGGGGTGAGTATAACGATACTCAGTAGGGACCCCGAGACCCTCAAGGTCTCAATAAACCAACAAGGATAACCACAAAGAAGATCTCAACAGATAACCTCTACTTAGGTATATGCCCATACATATATCTAAGTTATCAAGTAACCCATCTCAATCATGAGGAAACACAAGGATTGTGAAATCAACAGATAACCACTACCCAGGTATATGCCTATACATATACCTAAGTTAGCAAGTGACCCATCTCAACCATGAGGTAAACACCAAGGTCAAAAGATTCAGCTCAAACCATGATTTTCATTATCGAAACCGTAACTGCTGAAGAGCTCAGTCTCTAGAGTGTACAGTGGACTTGTCACGACTCCGAGGCACTGCTCACTAACCTAAGACTGCTAAGGTAATCCTCCTGTTGAGTAACGTGGGTCTACGGCCTACTACCAGGTGCTCCGTCCGCTGTGGGTCTGTCGCCAAATACCGGGCGCTCCCCCTATTATCCTACATAGGTACTCCTCCGGTCGAGTACCGCGGGTCTGCGGCCAACTACTGGGCGCTCCGTCCGCCGTGGGTCTGTCTCCAAATACCGGGCGCTCCGTCCACTGGGCTAGTCGACTCACTCCAATTCGAGTCGGTCAAGCAGTCGTCAGGTCTCAGCCGGCTACACGGTCTCCGTACTCCGTACGCTCGTCTCTGAGAGGGTCTGCTCCACGAGCTACAGGTCGATACTCCAAGTATCACAAAGTCCCATGAAGAAGTATCTCAAAGTACCGCCTCATCATAGGGGTCTCAACGTAACAGACGACACCTCAATCGGACGCTCGGTCTGTGAGTTACTACCCTTTTCGTCCCAGGGGCCCGGTTGGTTTCGTGAGCAAACCAACCCGGCCGTATCTCAACTGTACCCCGAACTCTCATAGGGTATACTAATAGGGACCGTTTCTCAACGAGATCAACAATGCCGCTAACAGTTCGTCAAACGGACGCCCTGTCTGAAAGATATCCGTTTTCCCAATCCAGGGGCCCGGTTGGATTTCAGATACAATCCAACCCGGTCACTATCCAACTATATCCAAAACTCGGGCGGAGG
Source organism: Viscum album (assembly GCA_963277665.1). NCBI lineage: Eukaryota > Viridiplantae > Streptophyta > Magnoliopsida > Santalales > Viscaceae > Viscum > Viscum album. The sequence continues at coordinate 70,549,786 of OY728154.1, forward strand.
ATGTCAAAAGTTCCCTATTGTCAACAGAAACGCAACGCAACAGACGGTGCATCAATCGGACGCCCGGTCTGGAAGTTATTGGTTTTTCGTCCCGGGGGCCCGGTTAGTTTTTAAGTCAAAACCAACCCGACTGTGCTCCAACTGTGTCCAAACCTCGAGCGGAGTAAGCCAAAAGATCCTTCTCACTTAGATGAATCCATCAAAGTCGACGACACGTCAATCGGACGTCCGGAGCTCAAGATATGAGTGTTTCCGCTCCGAGGGCCCGGTTGGTTTCGTGGATAACCAACCCGTCCGAACCCAAAGTATTCTGAAACCTTGAGTGCGATATACCGAAACGACCGTCTCGATCCAAGGATCGCATTTCCACTGACGGTGAGTCGTTTGGAGGCTCGTAGATCATGTTACAGGCAAAATACCAAAACGGTCCGAAGATGGGGGTCTGGGACCGGGCCGACCCGGCCCGACCCCCCCTGGGTCGGCCGAACCGGGTCGACCCGACCCGGTCCCACACGGCCAGGCCAGCCGGTCCGGCTCGGCTCGGCCGAGCGGCCGAGCAGTGCGGGGGGCTCGCTGCCCCCGCGGGTTGGAGGTGTCGCGGCCCCACGTGGGGTCGCGCTGGATCAACGGACGCGGCATGTCGCCGCGTCCCGTGTGGGCGAGCCGGACCCGCGCGGCCGCGGGTTTGTTGGCCGCCACCACCACGGCTTCAGCCGTGGTGGCCCTGTCCGGCGGCGCGCCGGGGCGCCGCCGCCTCCGGCCACCGGAGTTGCTCTGGTGGTCCGTTTTCCTTCCCGTCTGCGCTGTTGTTCCTCCCGGGTTTCGTTCTTCACTGCGGGATCATCAAAATGCCCTTGCATCACATTTTTTCGTCGCCCGCCGAATCCGCACAACCACGAAGAACGGTGGAGGGTTGTCGGGCCGTGTTCGTTTGGCCCGCACCCTCCACGTTAGATAAAAACAACGGGAAAATTATTCAACACATGAATACATAACCAGAAACAATTTCAATGAATTAAAATTTTTTTATGAACCGGGTTCTTCATTTTGAACGGAAACAAACACGGGAATATAAAACATCCAAATAAAATCCCTACCACGTCAAGTCGTCGCACGAGCGTTCTTCGCGGATTTGATCGCCGCGGAAGGAGGCGATCGCTGCGTCGTGGAAGGGCATCGCGTCGTCGTGGAAGGGCGTCACGTCGTTGCGGCAAGGCGTCGTGTCGTCGCGGAACGGCGTCGCGTCGTCGCGGAAAGGCGTCGCGTCGTCACGGAATACAGTGACGCATCGACGAACTCCAAGGTTCAAGAACATGAAGATTTAATTATATCAATTAAATCCATGTGTTGTTATAAACCACAAAGAAGATTTAAAAGAAGCCCGAAATCTCCTACCTCAAGTAGTTGGTGATCGGAGATCATTGCGGGGAAGAACGTCTCGGAAGAAGCGTCGTCAATCTCCGAGGGTGACGACGTTCTTCACATTCTTCGCAAAGGAGGATGAAGGCACAAAGTTGTCAAAACCATTCAACGAGCATTTTTCCAGAAGTCGCGCGTTGGTCTTATTTTATTATTACGCCAACAGATTGAAAACGGGTTAAGAAACGATTAAATTAATTCATCGAATTAATTCAACGAATAAAACCACCCAATTAATTCAATGAATAAAACCACCCAATTAATTGGTGTGTTAAGAAATTAAGAAAACGCGTCAGTTGACTTTCATAACGACGGGTTTTCGCGGGTGCATTACTTAGCGGAAAGAAACGATGGGGCTCATGCGGGCCCCACCTCACAAATATCCTACCAAGAGGGTAGGATATTTCTGGATAGCACCATATCCGCATCAACTCAGCTTAAGCTGCTTTAAGTGGTTTCAAGTGGCTTCCAAGCAGATTAAGTGAAATAAAATAAAGTTTGTCGTACAATTTATTTTATTTCTTAACTTTAAGCCCAAAAATTAAAAACCACACCCGAGAAAACGCAACTCCGGAAGAGGAATTTCTAAGCAATTACCGGCGCTTCGATTCCATCGGTTCCCTCAGAATTCGATTCCGAGCACCGGTTCAAAAGTTAGAAAATCCCGCTCATCCGTTCACTGAACGTACCCGAGCCAAACTTCGGAAAATGATTCCGGGCACACCGGGCCTCGTAATCAGGTGCCGTCAGAAACTGCATTCTTGTAAAATTCCAAAGAAAATTAAGAAAAAACTTTCCTTGGAATTTACGGGTCTTTAAATTACTCCCACCACATGGCTTTACGTCCCCGTAAAGCTTCACCACAAACTTAGGGATACAAAGGTGGTACTGAGCACGCTTCTGAGCCTTCCGCTCCCATGTGCTCACCTGGAGGTTCCCGTGCTGCCAAAGAAAGTGCACCAGAGGAATCGATCATCCTCGTAGGATCCGCTCCTGTCGATCCTTGATCCCCACTAGAACCTCCGTGGAAGTAACCCCATCTCCATTGTCCTGCTCCTCATGGTCGATGATATGCGAAGGGTCGAGCATATATCTCCTCAGTTGAGATACCTGGAAAACGTCGTGCACCTAGTGCAATTGAGGTGGATGGGTCAAGCGGTAAACCACCTCGCCTACCCAGCTGAGGACCTAGAAAGGTCCGTTGAACCATGGAGATAACTTGCCTCCCTGGCCACATCTCCGTAAACCTCATCGAGGTGAGACTCGTATAAGGACTTGATCGTCATCCTCGAACTCTAGAGGCCTCCAAGTCCTGTCAGCATAAGGCTTCTGTCGGCCCTGTGTTGTCCTCATCCACTCTGGATGACCAGGACCTTCTCTAGTCTCACAAGAGCTGCTATGATTTCTTCTTTGCCGTTAAGAGAAATCTGGTCTCATCCAGTGGATGAACACACATTCGTTTCCTAATACAGTCAATCCTGACATGAATGATACATTCATGCCATGGATGACGTCGTAAGGCCTCGACGTAATTTCCAAAAGATCCAACTGTCACTCTTGCCTCCAAGGTTCGAGTCACACTGTCGGCATCAGTGTGTGGTCACTAGGTCTCCTTTAGTAGAAATCTCGAAAGTGAGGTTCAAGTCAACAGTCTTAACCGGGACCACTCAGTATCAACCAAACAAAAAGGACAAGAAAGCCAACTTTACAAAGATAAGTGTCTTTTTATTATTGCAGCTCATAGTACAAAGAAACGAAGAAACTACAGACAAACATCAACAAAACTATAAGCAACAGGATCAGTACCCTCCAGGTCGGAAGCTAGTCCCTCTCCTATCCATCTGCTTCCGGAGCTCCATGACCATAGGCCTCAGCCGCCTGAAGCGGAGCTCTCCCATGTCATCTTGTCCCCTGCGGTCGGGGTGGGCCTCCTGGTTGTGGTGGAAACATCCTGAAGCGTCGTCCACCTCCAGCTGCACGGCCAGCTCCTCTTCCATGGCTGCCTTCTCCTTGCGGTCCGCCCTAATCGAACCTCTGCCTCTGCCACGGAGGTTCTTCATTTAACTGCTGGTCATCTGCATGGCGGGTCGGACAGTTACGTGCCATGTGACCAATTCTACTGCAGGAGTAACACTGTCCACTCTCGGCACGTCTGGCTCTGACTCTACCCCGGTTTCCCCGCACAACTGAACCTGAGTCGTGCAGTTGGCCACCGGTAGGTCTGGTCCTCTTGGACCTATGCGTCATCTGTCTACTGCCTGCTACAGAAGACTCTGTCGTAAGCCGGCTAGTGGTGGGTCCTTCTACTGTAGACTGCTCAGCAAGGAAACTCTCCACTAAGAGGGATATCTCCAACACCCCTGTCTGTGTCGGAATGCTGTGAGAAACAACAGAAGCTCTAATCTCTCGCCTGAGCCCCTGCTCGAAGGTTCGGGCCCTAAAGAACGGGTCCCGTACATATCTGTGTAGTAGCGCGAGAGGTCTGTGAATCTCGCTGAGTACTACGCCAGTGACATGCTGCCCTGCTGCAGCTGAAGTAGTTCCTGTATACGCACCGCTCGAAGGGTGGATTGTACAAACTCTGCCCGGAACAGGCTCTCGAAGTCTGCCCATAGAAGTGTCGCCTCGTCATGTATCTGAAGCATCAGGCTCCACCATCTGCCTGTTGCTTCCTGAAAACGGCTAGCAGCAAGGATCACCATGAAATTTGTCAGCGTTCCCACTAGCCTGAAGACTCTCACCACAGCCTCCATCCAATCCTCAGCCGCCTGCGGGTCCGTCCCTCCCTGGAACCTGGGTGTCCTCTGGTGCTGGAACTCATGCAGTGCGCTCAAGCGATGTTCATCATCTGCTGCTGGGGCTGGTGGTATCGGTGGCCCAACGGGTAGTAGTACCGCTGGTGCCTCCGCTGGTGCCTCAACTGGGATAGGGCCCTGTACTGAGGCATCGTCGCTTGGCGGGCTGTCAGTACGTACCACTCTCGGGGCTCTAGCTGGTCGTCCACGGGGAGGCATCCTGAAAGAAACAACCTGACATTGTCAAAAGATTATCCCTGGTGAGCTGACCTGGTTTGAGCTGACATTTTAAAAAAAACTTCTGGAAAACACACACGCAATCAGTGTTTTCGTGCACAAAGTCAGAAATCAGTTGTCAGGGTCTTGGTGTATGGATATGTCGGCCGCCCGCACCAACACTGGACTCCCTGAACTGGAAACCACCCTCGGTACTCTTAACACTATTTCTTCATAGAAAGAAACATAAGAGTTATAAGTTCTGCGGTAGAACCGACTCCTCTGATACCAATTTGTCACGACCCGTCTTCGGGGCCCATTCTGTGACTACCCCAAGCCCGCCTTCAATAGGCCAGGGGATGGCGACTAGCACCAAAGGCGTAAATCCCGATAACTGGGAAGGCATTGCCTTTATAAAAGAAAACAAGCACCACAGAGTAAACAAGCGGCAAAAGTAAACACTAAGTACAAGAGAGGTGCTGAAAAGTAAATGGGCCAGAATACAAACCCAAAAGAAAATACAACTACAATTGAACAAGTACAATAGAAAATATAACAGCTAGAAGGACGGAAGTGGCTCCTGGGTCGTCCTCCTCGGATCCTACCTGAAGGGTAGGTACAGATGGCGCAGCTTCTGGTCGTCCACCACGGATCCTACCTGAAGGGTAGGTACATATAGCCTCCTCCACGCTCTCATCCTTCAACCTCCTCTGTGTGTCATCTCGTCATGTAGTCCACCTCCGGGTACCGACCAGTCCTCGAACACTCGGCCTCCGTCAGCACTGCCCGTCGTCTGCAACCAACACAACGAGGTGCGGGCATAGCCCATGCAGGGGTGAGTATAACGATACTCAGTAGGGACCCCGAGACCCTCAAGGTCTCACAAAACCAACAAGGATAACCACAAATAAGATCTCAATAGATAACATATACTTAGGTATATGCCCATACATATACCTAAGCTATCAAGTAACCCATCTCAATCATGAGGAAACACAAGGATTGTGAAATCAACGGATAACCACTACCCAGGTATATTCTCATACATATACCTAAGTTAGCAAGTGACCCATCTGAACCATGAGTTAAACACCAAGGTCAAAAGATTCAGCTCAAACCAGGATTTTCATTATCGAAACTGTAACTGCTGAAGAGATCCATATCTGGAGTGTACAGTGGACCTGTCACGACTCCGAGGCACTGCTCCCTAACCTAAGACTGCTGAGGTACTCCTCCTGTCGAGTACCGCGGGTCTGCGGCCTACTACCAGGCGCTCCATCCGCTGTGGGTTTGTCGCCAAATACTGGGCGCTCCCCCTATTAGCCTACAGAGGTACTCCTCTTGTCGAGTACCGCGGGTCTGCGGCCAACTACCGGGCGCTCCGTCCGCCGTGGTTCTGTCGCCAAATACAGGGCGCTCCGTCCACTGGGCTAGTCGACTCACTCCAAGTCGAGTCGGTCAAGCAGTCGTCAGGTCCCAGCCGGCTACACGGTCTCCGTAATCCGTATGCTCGTCTCCGGGAGGGTCCGCTCCACTAGCTACAGGTCGATACTCCAAGTATCACAAAGTCCCACGAAGAAGTATCTCAAAGGACCGCCTCGTCATAGGGGTCTCAACGTAATAGACGGCACGTCAATCGGACGCCTGGTCTGTGAGTTACTAGCCTTTTCCTTCCAGGGGCCCAGTTGGTTTCGTGAGCGAACCAACCCGGCCGTATCTCAACTGTACCCCGAACTCTCATAGGGTATACTCATAGGGACCGTTTCTCAACGAGATCAACAACGCCACTGATGGTTCGTCAAATGGACGTCCTGTCTAAAAGATATTCGCTTTCCCGATCCAGGGGCCCGGTTGGATTTCAGATACAATCCAACCCGGACACTATCTAAATGTATCCAAAACTCGGGTGGAGGATGTCAAATGTTCCGTATCGTCAACAGAAACGCAACGCAACAGACGGCGCGTCAATCGGACGCTCGGTCTGGAAGTTATTGGCTTTTTCGTCCTGGGGGCCCAGTTGGGTTTTAAGTCAAAACCAACCTGACCGTGCTCCAACTGCATCCAAACCTCGAGTGGAGTAAGCCAAAAGATCTGTCTCCCTTAGAGGAATCCATCAATGTCGACGACACGTCAATCGGACATCCGGAGCTCAAGATATGAGCGTTTCCGCTCCGAGGGCCCGGTTGGTTTCGTGGATGAACCAACCCGTCTGAACCCAAAGTATTCCGAAACCTTGAGTGCAATATACCGAAACGACCGTCTCGATCCAAGGATCGCATTGCGGCTGACGGTGAGTCGTTTAGAGGCCTGTAGCTCATGTTACGGGCAAAATACCGAAACGGTCCGAAGACGGGGGTCTGGGCCCGGGCCGACCCGGCCCGACCCCCCCCTGGGTCGGCCGAACCGGGTCGCCCTGACCCGGTCCAACCCGGCTGGATTCGGTCCGGCCAAGCCAGGGCGCGGCCCGGCTGGGCCGGCCGGTCCGGCTCGGCTCAGCCGAGCGGCCGAGTAGCACGGGGGGCTCGCTGCCCCCGCGGGTTGGAGGTGTCGCGGCCCCGTGTGGGGCCGCGCTGGATCAACGAACGCGGCACGTCGTCGCATCCCGTGTGTGCGAGCCGGACCCGCGCTGCCGCGGGTCCGTTGGCCGCCGTCGCGGCTTCAGCCGCGGCGGCCCTGTTTGGTGGCGCGCCGGGGCGCTGCCGCCTCCGGCCACCGGAGTTGCTCCGGTGGTCCGTTTTCCTTCCCGTCTGCGCCGTTGTTCCTCCCGGGTTCCGTTCTTCACTGCGGGATCATCAAAACGTCATTACGTCACGTTTGGTCATCGCCCGCCGAATCCGTACAACCACGATGAACGGCGGATGGTTGTCAGGCCGTGTTCGTTTGGCCTGCACCCTCCGCATTAGATAAAAACAACGGGAAAATTATTCAACAGATGAATACATAAACAGAAACAATTTCAATGAATTAAAATTGTTTTATGAACCGAGTTCTTCATTTTGAACGGAAACAAACACGGGAATATAAAACATCCAAATAAAATCCCTACCTCTTCAAGTCTTCGCACGCGCGTTCTTCACGGATTTGATAGCCACGGAAGGAGGCGATCATCGCGTCGCGGAAAGACGTCGCGTCGTCGCGGAAGGGCGTCACGTCGTCGCGGAAAGGAGTCGCGTCGTCACGGAAAGTCGTCGCGTCGTCGCGGAATATGGTGACGCATCGACGAACTCCGAGGTTCAAGAATATAAAGATTTAATTATATCGATTAAATCCATGTGTTGTTATAAACCACAAAGAAGATTTAAAAGAAACCTGAAATCTCCTACCTCAAACAGTTGGTGATCGGAAATCGTTGCGGGGAAGAACATCTCAGAAGAAACGTTGTCAATCTCTGAGGGTGACGGCGTTCTTCGCGTTTTCGCGATCTTCGCGAAGGAGGATGAAGTCCCAAAGTTGTCAAAACCTTTCAACGAGCATTTTTCCGGAAGTCGCGCGTTGGTCTTATTTTATTATTACGCCAACGGATTGAAAACAGGTTAAGAAATGATTAAATTAATTCATCGAATTAATTCAACGAATAAAACCACCCAATTAATTCAACGAATAAAACCGCCCAATTAATTGGTGCATTAAGAAATTAAGAAAACGCGTCAGTTGACTTTCATAATGACGGGTTTTCGCGGGTGCATTACTTAGCGGAAAGAAACGTTGGGGCTCGTGCAATCCCCACCTCACAAATATCCTACCAAGAGGGTAGGATATTTCTGGATAGCACCCTATCCGCATCAACTCAGCTTAAGCTACTTTAAGTGGCTTCAAGTGGCTTCCAAGCGGCTTATGTGAAATAAAATAAAGATTGTCGTACAATTTATTTTATTTCTTAACTTTAAGCCCAAAAATTAAAAACCACACCCGAGAAAACGCAACTCCGGAAGAGGAGTTTTTAAGCAATTACCGGCGCTGCGATTCCATCGGTGCCCTCAGAATTCGATTCCGAGCACTGGTTCAAATGTTAGAAAAACCCGCTCATCCGTTCACTGAACGTACCCGAGCCAGACTTCGGAAAATGATTCCGGGCACACTGGGCCTCGGAATCAGGTGCCGTCAGAAACTACATTCTTGTAAAATTCCAAAGCAAATTAAGAAAAAAAAAATTCTTGGAATTTACGGGTCTTTACAGGGGATGCCTTGGGAGGGATATAGGTAGTGTAGGTAAGAGTGTGGAAGTTCTCCAATGAGTTTTTGGGAATATAAATTGGATCCTGAATGGATTTATATATAAAATGAGGGGGATTTCTTTATTGTATTGGTTTTGGATTATACATAATAAAATATCCAAAAACACAAACCATACCATAGTTTTTGCCCATGATTTCTACTAAAGGGGGGTGGTTTAAATTATTTTATAATCCTAATGGCTGAACTTGTTAAACTATTACCCTTGGTGATGTGGAGGTGAATCACACTCTTAATGAAATGATTTTGAAATCTTAAAATATATTATAAGTCCTGGAGGATTCATAAGGGATTTAAAAAATAAATCAAACAAACCAAAAACAAAATTATTTTAAATGTAAAACATATATTTGGTTGTGTATATAATTTATATTACTTATTACAACAATTTTGGGTCATTGGGATGTCATAAAACAAAAAGTATATTAATATGGTATTAAACTTTTACCCAAAAATTTGACTAGCTTGGAAAATTATGAAAAATTCACTATTAGATAATATTGATATACTAATTCAAAAATAATTTTCCTTTTTTTCTAAATATTTTAATTTTCACTTTTAAAATAAAAAATGACATTTTTTTTAAATGATGGGTTTTTCTAAAATAAATATTTTTTGAACCCTTATAAAAATTACCTTTTCCATAATAAAAAAAACTATATGATAATTTATATTTATTGATAATATTTTATTAAATTATTCTATATTTCAATAATCCATTTATTCAACAAAATCTATATCTTAATTAACCAAAAATACTATTTATATTTTATTGAATAAAAATATAAATCATTTAGAAAGTAATAATAATAGGATTAAAATATAGTCATTGTATTATAAAAAATAAGGTATATATTATTATTATTAGGATATTTATACTTATCCATTAATATAGAGACATATTCCCTAATATTAAGGTTCATGATTGTGGGGCTTTCATGGAATCGTTCAGCGAATATGGTTTGGGTCAGGATCTCGATGTGCCTGAACATATCCCATAAATGGTCTCTCTCATGCTTCAGTTGTTGGATCTAATCTTGGGATTTGTCTAGGGAAAATCCAAGAAATGATATCTAATTTGGAATATCCAATAAATTTGATTTATAGGGTATGATCCTACTGGTTGGTCCATCACTTCCTTTGTCTATGACAAATGGATTTGTTAAAACCCATTATTTATTATAGTAACGTGATCACTATTCAAAAGCTATATTATAATTGGTAATGATAATTAAATGTCATTTAAATCCAATAGGTTAAAACAATATGAGTCCATGAATTTTCTATAACCATAAGACATTTAATTAAATCCAAAAAATGTAATTTTGATCATAATAGTTTAAGTCTTTACAGTTCAAGAAATTTTCCTAACATTTTACTCATATGTTGATACAAGTAGGTCATGTTATCTTGATGAGTTTTAGTTCACACCAAGGATTAATTTTTCATTTTTAAAGGTGAATATTAAAATATTTCATTCCCCTTTGTGTGTGTGCATTTTGATGTGTTTCATGCAATAAAAAGGTGATAAGAGAGAATAACATATCTATTCACCTTAATATGTACAAAGGTAAACTAATAGGGTTAAAAAGTTTTAAATTGTAAAAAAAAAATCACCAAAACTGATTCACCCCCTCTTATTATTGAACATATTCCAAACCATTCCTCTAAAATACCATGTAAAATAATATAATTAAATATACACAATTCTCAATAATAATTTTTTTAATTATGTTATAAAAAGTTGAAAATAAAAAATAAAATATATAATAATTATTTTGAATAAACCCTAATAAAATAATGAATCCTAGAGAACCTGAACATTAATCACCATCAGTGAAAAAAACTGAGAAGGTAATGCAATTTAGGATGAAAATTGTTGCCACTAACTTTTTGGGTAGCCTGCATGCACCTGTTGTCGAGCTGATGAATACCTTACACAAGTTCCTCTATATTTACCAGATCCCTGTTGTTTTTTAAGGATTTTCTACATGTTTTTTAGAGTATTTTATTTGATTTTATTTTTATTATTTTCTTATATTTTCTTTATCTTTTGGGTTTTATTTTTTTTGGATATTACCTTTCACTTTTTTATATACCTTTCAGCTGGACTAGTAGATTATCTCATGATGAAAAATGTGCATGATTCATTCTTGGAGCACTTAGACCCTGGGAAAAATTTCATGATTTTATCACCTTTGAAGCACCTCAATGAGGTTATCATGTGTCATCTTAGGTGAGACGCTTTAGGCATGCCTCATAACATCCTTTTCTAAGGAATGTATTGCATAGAGCCATTCAAAACACTGTGATAATCAGTTTTTGACTATTTATATTTAGAGATCAGAATGTATATATTCTTAAAAATAAATAATCATTTATACAAATTGAATAAATCAAATTTTCCCTCAATCACACAATTTTTTTTATCACATTCTTGTTTTATTTTCTAAATTCCATTGCTCTTGTAACTTTTTTACTTATTTATTCAATATATTAATAACACCACACTTCTTTATCACTTGTTCTTATTTTTTATTATTTTTAGTTTGAATGTATTTTAAAAAATGATTCTATCTTCTTTATTGATATGAAATTTCTTTACTATACTATCAGTATTAAGTATATATATAATATATTACTTTGATAAATATTATATATCAAAATTTGTGGTAATTTATAAGGAAAGAATACATATACATATAATTTAGATAAATATTTTAAAAACCATTAAAAAACTATAAAAAAATAATGAAAGTTTAATAAAAGTAATGTTAAGTTTGTTTAAGTGTGAAAATTTTAACATTATTTTCGGTTTCACATTTGAAAATCAATTTTTTTCTTTAAGTAAAAAACATCAAAAACAATCATAATAAAATTTAATCAATTTTTAATTTTTGTTATTATATTTATTTTTGGAAACTAAAATAATATTTTACTATATATATTTCTTTAGTGTTTTTAGTTCTAAAAATTTTCTCACTTTTTAAACTAAAAAAACATTCACTTATTGTTGAATTTGGAAAAAAATGATTTCTATAACTACTTTTGAATATATAAATTGGTTTTTTCATGGTCTATATACATTATTTAAGAACTAAAAGTCTCTTATTATTGATTTTATAATTTTTAAGAATATCATTATACATATTGAAACTATTTCTAGGTGTTAAAAATTATAAAATCTAGGTTCTAAATTATACATACTTCAACTTTTTTTGAGTGAACTACTTAATAACATTATAAATTATATAAGGCATTCATTAAGCATTGAAATATGATGTTTTTTTATTAGAATTCTATTTTTAGGGAATTTTTTTACCTATAATTTCATTATCACTATGAAAAAACCCTCATCCAAGTTTAAAACCCTTACACCTATAGTATAAAAATACTATATTTCTCTTAGGATAGAAAACATGGTAAACATATAAAATATCGGAAATATATTGGAAGAAAATATCTATTCACAAATTAGTCAACCTTAAATTTAGAATAGAGTTATTGAGAGGCCTAGACTTAGAAATTACCAACTCTTAATCATTTCAGGAAATCTATTATATATTAGGATTTTCAAAGGGATATGAATTATGATCCCAAGAAATCCTAATTTTCATTGCCTATATATTTTAATAATTTAACTAATGAAGAAACTTTTTATATTATTCGGAATATTTATGAAGTGATTCATCAGTTTTCATTGTATGGATTGAGTACATATGAGTTTAGGATGACGGGTTTTCCCTTATATTTGAAAACATTCTAGAAATTGGTTATTTTAGTTGTATGAAATCACTTTTGAAACATGGGATCTTGTTTATAATACATTTTTAATAAAATTTTATCCCAAATTTTTTAAGTGTGATCATAGATGTAAGATCAATAATTTATTTCAAGATGAGGGAATTTTATTTCATGATTCTTCGGATAGATCTATAAATCTCCAAATGTAGTGTTTACACCACCAACTTTATTCACACTTTCTTATGGATTCATTATTTTAGGGACTAATTCCATATTGTGAAAACATTATTCAAAAAGATACTAGTATAAACTATGATTATTAGAAACATGAATAACTCTAATAAATATATAATAAACTTTTCCAAAATTCTTAACATAATTCATTTAGAAGAATAAATTTCAGTAGGAGTGATAATAACACCAATTTAGGTAAGAAAAAAAATTCTCATCTCACTTAAATATTTAATAACTTCAAATATTGATGTCTCAAATTTCAAGTAGGACACTTTTTAAAATAAAACATAATTCACCTAGTTATAAATGTGAGTTATTGGCAATGTATTTCCATTCTTGGATGTTTTTTCAAAACTTTTATATGCCTATACAGCCCATTGATATTGTTATTTAGGATAGTTCTGGGTAAAATACCGAGTAGTTTTGAGTCATTTTATAATATCATCAATCATAGTTAAAAAACAATTTAATTTTTTATTGAGATACTGGGGAGTGATGAAAGAACCCACTACCCTTAATTACTAAATTCATTCAATGAATAAATTTAAAAATAACACTAGTCCTTTTAGTTATAATACTATTTTGAAGGGGGTGGTTAAATAGATAATAATAAATGTAAATTATAAATCATAATACATTCATACCATGGTAATATATTTGGTTCAAATGACTAAAATATATGTGAAAGTGATAAGGTAAATATTCCTAGAATATTTAAAATCAATCCTAGGGAAAAATATATATCATGGCTATAAAAACTAGGGGTGGTCTTTAAAATCAATAAAATTCTAAGTAATAAACTAGGGGAAACAAACTAAAGTCTTTGTTAAAACTTGAAATAAAAAATATGAAAATTTAATAAATTAGAAAAGTGGATAAAAAGATATAAATTGATCTGAAATTTTATCTTTTACCTAAAAACACATTGAAATAGAATCAAAATAGGAAAAAAACAAGGGGATAAAGAAGGTTGAGGAATATGTGAGACAAATTCACATAAAATATGGAATGTTTCTCCACCCATTAGATATACTTAAAGGCAAAATTCAAATAATGATGAGTTAAATTATCTCTAGTTGATTTGAATGTTTAAAAATATTAATGTTAACATCTCATTCATTGGTTATTTGGCTAAAATTATATCATATATATCTTTTTAAAAATAATTTCTACTAATAAAATTAATATATAATATTTTTCTACCATCTCATTAACTGAGGAGTGTGATTTTTTCCTTCAAAATAAAAACTCTCAATAATTTAATGGCCTTGGTAGTATTGTAATTTCTTTTAAGATAGGAATTAATGGACAATAAAATTGATTTTTTGACCATAGGTACAATATAGACTTGATTTCAATATCATTGGTTCAATAATTAGTAATAAGATAGTTTAATGAAACCAATGTTTCACATTAACTAGATTATAGGTTAAGTACTAACCACACTAGGAGGGAAAATGAATAATTGGTGAAAGCGGAAATTTTTTTTCACCCAATGATTTTATAAATTTTGATATAATGTGAGATAAATATATTATTATAATTTTTGGTATTATAATTTTAGATACTAAATGATCTATTATACATATTTCAAATGTAAAACTAATTTTCTATGTTTTTTTAGAGTTGTTCATTGTGTTTAAATTTTCTAGAAACCCACACTAGAGTGTTTCTTGCTATATGTCATTGAGGAATAGTTTTTAGTTGAAATTAGGATAGGTACCTAGGATTATTTTTAATATATTATTAAAGGTTCAATTAAGGTATTTACTAGAACCAATATCCTATAATTTTAATCTACTTATGTTCTTGATATGTTGGGGGATTTTGAGAGTAGAATTCATAAGTTATAAATTGAAAAATTAATAGTTATTCAATGTGAAGAATTTTTATTTTATTAAAATCAACCACCTATTATTAATGATGATGGGAAAAATAATTTTTATGATACTTTTTAGTGTTTTACTTTAGTTGAGTTAAGTGATGAATTTGAAAAATATATATGAAATTCTAAAATGGATTTCCTTAAATGGGAGTTATCTCCTATTCTTGATTATAATCCTTTTGGATATGTTTAAATGATATTTTCACATGTTCTAAGTGACATATTCACTAGTTTAAAAATAAAAATAGCTTTATATATAAGTTTTATTCTTAATTTCATAAAATAATTATAGATATCCTGGATAGATTCTTTATTTCATATTATTCTTAAAATTCATTGTGAGGCATCATTATTAAATTAAAAGGAAAATCATAATATTAAATCACATCTTATTAGTGATTATTTATATAAATTTTTAAATCTAAGTCTCAATAGAGACATTAAACTTTGTTCTTTATAGAATTAAACCCACACTTTTAATAAAAACAACTATAGTTTTTATTATCCTTATATTTTGTTTTTTACTTTTTAGAAAAAGTAATTTTTTGACCTCTCTTTAACTCACTATTAGTGTTAGTACTAGACATATGGACATATAATAAGAGTTTAAGCAGTAACCAACTACTAAAATTGTTTTATTATTCTTGAGTATCATAATATAATTTAATTCTTTGATATATTTTTATTTTCAAGAATTCATTACATCATCATGAAAGGTTACAAATAGTGAAAATATAGGAGCGATAGCTTGTTTAAACCTACTATCCAATTTTTTTTCTAGTAGTGTTTAGAATTCATTGAAATATGTTTTTCCCAAAAAATCATGATGACCCTCGACTATCTTATAAATTTATTTCATCACATTATATTCCCTTTTAAATGTTGTTTTATTTTTTATTTAAGCTTAAAATATTATACTTATTGTACTTTCTACTTTGTTTTCTATGAGATTAAAACAAATAAACATATTATATCTTTAATATAGTGGAGTAGTGATGTTATACCTGATTCAGAATAAATAACCAAAAAAATAACTAGGGGAGTAATACTATTAATTTCATTTTATTTTTTCCATTATATCTTGGAAATTGTGTACATGTTGAATTCTTTGTTGAAATAATTTTTTATTTCCATCATCTCAACATTATGGTTTTTTTTATTAAAACTAAGTCAATTTTTTATTAATTTATTGTCTAATAAAATGAGTGATTCAAATTCAATTTTTTTATTTAAAAAAATATGAATTTGATTATTTAAAAAGCATTATTCATGTTCCCTGTGATTTTTTTCTTTAACTTAAAACATGTTTGAACAGTCTTAAATCTATTTAAATATATTGCTAAAATGTTGGTAAATAATAATATAAACCTAAAAATATATTAACATTTATTTTTGAGATATATTTTAATTATGAATAAATTTAATAGATTTTTAGTAATGGTGTTAATGTTATTAAATCCTGATTTCTGGTATTACACATACTATTTTGAGTTTTATTATGACCCTTTTTTGCATGATTTTGTTTTTTTATTTGAAAAACTTATTTAAAATCTAGAGTGTTTAATTCATATTCCATATTATGATTCTACATTAGGTATAATACTGAGTTTTATGTGCGGAGAAATTGTCTTTATGATTTGATAAATTATGTTTTATGATATATGAAAAATTTTCTTTAATTCTATTTTCCCAAAAATGTTTATGTTTTAAGCATTAGTTGTCTGATCGTCCAGTGTGATTATTCTTAATAAAATAAAGTATAATTTAACATATTTTTTATTGGTTTAAAACTTTTTTCTCTAAGGTATTTCTTACAGTAACCGTTTTTAATATTAATTTCTTTAAAATAATTTCTTAGTGAAATATTATTTTGTATTTCAATTTTCTCAATTGAATATGGGGTTTCTCCTAGAATTAATATTTATTTTTGAATCATAAATAATAAAAAGTGAAATATTTTGTTAAATTTTCTTTTTTTTCCTTGAGTAAATTTGATGATTGAGTGATTGTATGATTATCAAAACTTTTTTATTTCTTTAGACTCACTCGATAATTAGATTTTGATGTCCAATTTGACTAAATTATATTTCTGAAATAATTAAGGTTATGTTATGATGTGTGTGCATGAATTTATCCATAGATAAATGGGTATTTTTAAAATTAATTCTTGAAACATGAATTTAGTCTTCTAAATTCCTTTCAAGATTTCAGATTTGATTTCATTTTGAAAATGAATATCATGTTTCTAAAAAAACAGTTGTTTTGAGAGAGTAAGGACTAGTTTTATGATAGTTGAGGGTCATGGATGATTCTTTTAATCAATTCATTTTCATGTGATATATCATTATTTTATTTATAATGCACATTTTTTAATATGGGGTTTAATTTCATAAGGGCGTGCAATGTGATAAGTGATTCGGTCTTATTTTATTTATTTTTTCCACAAATGTTTATATCATTTTTGCATTTTTTATAGTTGAAAATGGAATTAAATTTTAAATTTAATTTGGATTTGTAATTTTGAATGAAATTATGTATTTTATTATAATAATTATATAAATAATGTGTTTTTCCTTTATGTTCATGAAATTATTTAGTTTTTTTATTTGAATATTAAATTTTAGTTTATATTTAATTATTAAAGTGTTGTTGATTATTATTTTAGTTTTATATTTTTGTAGTAATGTTTAATTAGTTAATTAATATAAATTATAATAAAAAAAATTTATATTTTAGTTAATTATAAAAATTATTTTATTTAAAATACAATAGCTATAATTTTTTAGGTTATTTATTTTATAATTATAATTATAAAGATTATTCTTTATAGAATTTTTTAATGTTTTTTATATTAAATTTCATATTGTATTTTAGAAATTATATTTTAGTTATCATTATATAATCTAATTAAAATTATATTTATTTTAAAGAGTTTTGTTAATGTAAAATATTCTTGTTCATTTGTATCTATTTAATTACATAAATTATTTAAATGTTTTACATATTAAATTTCTAATTTTTAAATTTTAATTTAAACTTTATTGGTATAATTATATTTTTAATTGAATTATTTATAGATGGAATATTACATGATGGAATGTTTGGATGAGTTAGGCCTAGGGTGAAAGCCTATTTATTTGTTGTTTCTAGTAAATATTTATCATCGGAATGGGGGTGGTTCTTTTTTGGCTACCTCATATTTCATGACGGAAGATAACAAAATGAAGATTGGTATTTTTATTTAGGGATAGATGTTGTGTTGAGACTGAATTATACCCTGAGTACTAGAAACCCCAAGGATTCTTAACATAATGGATCTAGGTGGAGTGGGTCAGACCTACATGACTGGGCCTAAAAATTCCTAGTTTATTTAGTTATGAATCTAATGTAAAATTTAAAAATTTAGTATTATCTAGATAGCATTATAAGTGAACCAGTTTCCAGGATGAACAATATTTGTAATATAAAATAAAAAAAAATTAAAACATAAAAAAAACACCTATTATTAAAGAATATTAAATATTAAAAAAATCTCATAATTATTAATATATATATATATATTCATAATATATTTAAAAATATATATGTTTATACTAAAAAATATTATATTAAATTGAACTAATATTAAAATAAAAAATAAAAAATATATATTCTCAACACACTGGTTGACCCATATTTTTTAATGATGGTCCTCTTAATCTCATGATTTTTTCCAATAATACATTAAAGTCTTTTTAAAATGTGGGTTATTTTTTTCTAGTATATCATGTCCTATTAATACGGGATAGTGGGCCTGGCCAACTGTCTTAGACCTATAAAAAACCCCAAAAAACATGGATCTCAGGATATTATTGTATATAATTGTAAATTTGGATATAACCCTACTAACTATATTGATGATACTAGATCAAGATAATAAAGGATGAAATAAACATTCTTCTTTGATATTTTTTAGAATAATATAAAATAACCTAGAATTAGGATGATTTAGAGTTGACTCATTTAGTTTGGTTTAAGGTATTTTATTAAATGGGAAAAACCTAGAAACTTTTAGGGAGTTTGAACATATAAAAAACATCAAATAGGGGAAATTAGGGAGGGGGGTTTATTGGGACACATTAAGGGACCCAAGGCACATCCAAAACATACGTGATAGGAGTAGACCAGGATTAAGATATGATATCTCACCAAAGTGGTTTTCTCTTATCTTCAATTTGTTTTATTATTTATTCTATTGGATAGACTATATTTTATTTCTCTATTTTTATTTTGAAGGAAAAATATCTTATGGTGATATAAATTATTTTTTCACCATTCTTATTAATATTTTATGGATAATATGTAACTATTTTTGTTACTTTTTAATCTTAGAATGAAATATTTTATAAAGACATGTACTTTTAAAATATTTTTGAGATTATTTCTATATTATATGGTTATTATTGACATATAAAATAATTAAAAAAATATAAATATAGTACTTTATATTCCACAACATTTTATAATTTCTATTGTGTTTTTATATAATGTTTTACTTAAATGATTAAGACAATTTATCTTACACTTGATAGAGAAAATTTGTATTTAATTTTTCCAGGAAAATTTATGATTTATTTTATTTTTTAATAATTCTTCCCCCCTAATTAAATATTAAAAAAATGTATTGAAGGAAAGTGTAAAAAACTTCCTTATAAAAATAAAATTTTGTTAATATGATGATGAATATTTCAATTTACTGATCATATGATGTATACTTTAAATGAATAAATAATTATTTATACAATACAAATTAGTTAAATTTTCCCATGATTATACTATTTTTATTCAATTTATTCTTATCCTTGATAAATTCCACTGAACTTATGACTTTGTTATACATTTCTTCTCTATTTCTCTAATATCACACTTATTCATCACATGTTTTTTTTTATTAGTTTTGGTTTTAATTATTTTAAAATTTTTAAAAGCACATGTTCCATTCGCTAAGGATAATAACTCACTCTAATATAATAATAATATTTATTATAGGTAATAAAATATCACATTGATAAAAATGACATATCAAACATCCTTAAATTAGAATAATAATATAGATGGTATCCTCACTATATAAACAAAATGAATATATAGTCATATCTACAATTTTTATAAGAATGGTACAACTATTTTGGTGAATTCCATTCAATAAAAATAATTATAATGTATTCATGATGGAAATACATTTATAGAAATATTATATTTATTAACATTTAATGATAGCATAACATAAAGGAAAAATGAGTCAATCCTCTCACAGATATTCCATTTCCAGATCACCATGAATATATAGGAATTCACATAATGAACTAATAAATTATTTCTGTATGTGACAAATTCTAAAATATATATAACGATATGAAAAATATAATAAATAATATTAAAATAGTGAAATATAAAAGTGTATTTAAATAGATAAAAAATACATTAAATAAATATATGAAACTATAAAAAATTTAAGAAATAAATTACATAGTTTTTGAATAACATTAAAATAATCAAAAATAAGGAAATTTTTATTTCTAGAAAATAAATTAAAATAATAATTCCTTAAAAATTATATTTTTAAAATGAATAATGTTTTCTAAATTTAATAGGAAAAAAATCTTTGAAAAAGAATCTTGATAATAAAAATATGGGATTTATATAAAAATGTATAAGAAGTATCTTTAGTATTTTCATAGTATAGAAAATATCTTTGAAATATAATTAATGGAATATAAAGAAAAAAGAAAAGGAGAAATTATGAAATGAGATAACTTGATAGAAAAATATTTCAAAAAAATTTATATAAACATAATAAAAAGATCATGTATATGCAATAGAAATTTCAACTAAATAAATTTATCAATAAAATGTTACTTTACAAATATCAAAATAGAGATCACCTCATTCTCCCAAAGCTCCTGTTACTTTTTTCCTTTTCCCCACACCTCTCCCTTTTAAGGATTCGTGCGTATTTATAGTGGTGGTTTATTTGTGTCAGGTATACTCTATATTCCCCTTTAATGATTCATTTCCATTCATTTATGATGATGTTTTCTTATTAGAGTTTTACCCTAATTTATTCTCCTTTTAAGTCTTGGTTGTTCCTTATATCAACTTTTGTAACTTGCTCTTGTTCTTTCCTTTGATATTCATTTCCTTTTTAGGGTTTGTTTTTTCCCTTATAATGGTGTCATGTTTCCCATTTTGGAGGTGTTTTGTATGATGTATAGTCATATATCATAGTCAAGGGCTTTGCTCATCATCTACCTCTACTCTTTCTAGATGAAATGTTTCACTAGAACTCATGTTGTCCAATCATGATGGTGTTTAAATTGATTTGGGATTATTATGGTTGTATTATTGATGGTGTATCCAATGAGTATAACCCACATTGGTCTTATTTCTTGGGGTATTTCATGGTTCAGTTTCTCTCATGTTTCTTTTTCATTATGTTTTCTACCTATTATGATTTTCCATCCACCCTTATTCCTTACCCATCCTTCAAGACCACATCCCTAGTTAGGTGTGATGGTTTTTGGGTGGTTTGAGTCTATGATAGTGGATGTGTTAGAGATGGAGTGTGTTAAACACCTACTTTATTTTATTATTTGATAGTTTTTACCATTCCTAGATTGGTTTCAATCATGTACTATTTTGGTCATAGTTATTTTGGTTTCCTATTCACGTGGTAGGCTGATGGTGGTCGTATTTATCTATCTCACCACTTGGTCCCTTCACCCAGTTCTTATAGTATTGCCTCTCTAATATATATAGTTTTAGGGTAGCTTGCAGTAAAGGTATATATAAAGGACTTATTTTATAGAGGTGGTTTGTCGATGGTGCAGTGGCAGCCTTTTGTGGAGCTGACAGAATGTGTTTTCAAATTGGGTTAGGGTTTCAAGGTTGGATCTCTAATGACTTTTATGTTATGTAGGTTTTTAGTATAACATTTAATGGTTAAACTGTTGTTTCTAGAGAATAATTAACATGTTTCTTTTACTATGGTTTATTCAGAAGCTGGAAATTATTTTATAGTAGTGGTATTTCATTTTTTTAGTGGTTGGATACTGCTATGATTAGTGGTTATCAATATCATTCTGATGCTTCAATGGTGTGATCATTTTCTAGAAATGTTCATATCTTGGGAATGACTTTTGGTTGTGTTCCAATCGATATCCTCACTAGTTAAGTCTTATCTCAAGGAATGAGGAGGAATTAGGTTTTTTGGAAGATGTGTAAAAATAATTTAAGGCTCACAAAAATCTCAGGTTCTTGAAGAACATTTGGTTTCAAATTATAAATTTTTTGTTTTTATTGTCAGCATTTTTTCTATGAATGTTTTTGTGTTTTAGGTAAAGCTAAAGTTTTCAGTTTGAATGCTTTGAGACTGGATTATGCATTGATTAAAATCTACTAATATATCCTTAATTTGGGAATTTATATAAAAATTATATTTTTATATTCAGTGGATAGAGATTTATAAGGATATTTCAATGAAGATGTATGCTTCAATGAAGAAGAAAAAAATTTCTAGGATTGATTTTACCCGAAACAGATGCGAAGTATAAATTCATGGAGAAAATATTCAACAATGAGTTTGTATGAGGTGACTAGAATATTATGAAACCATAAAATAGAACATAATTAGATAAAATATCTTCAAAAAATAAAACAACTAAGATAGTTTACATTGTTGAGTTGACTTAAAGGATCAAATTTTAGTCATACGGTGCTTTTCTATTCATTTAATGGAAGATCATATCTCTATATGGAAGATTAAACGTTATTTAAGATTAGTTGTTTAAATGTTCAGTTAACCATTATAATTTGAAGATCCAATAATGTTAAAACCTAAGAATAAACTTACATGATAATATTTTAGAGTTTTTGGGAATATGGGATCTGTGAGGATACAAGAAGAAACAATTACAATACTACTGAAAGAAGTTGAGATACGTTATCAAAATATGATATAGATTAGTCCTTGTATTGAGGATATTTGAAATAAGTGAGTTGGTATCATTATAATGAGTAGAGTTCTGAAATTAAGTCTTGATAAAAACAAAACAATGAGCATTGTAATAGTTGTTCAAACTGTATCATGAATCTATGAGTTTATTAAGAATAAAAATGTATGTATTGTGATTTTAATGAAGAATACAATTCAAAAGATCATTTTTGTAAGGAGTAACTAGATGTTGAAGGCTAAAGGTGATTTGATCATAGGAATATGCTACTCTCCTAGTTTTAATTGAATTAAGGTGTATTAGATATAGAACATAAAAATCATATGAATTATATTGTACTAAAGGATGTTGAATACTGAGTGGAGGTAATGGAAAAATAGGAAGGATATGATTTATATCTATATAATGTTTTTCACCAGAAGATTCCATATGGATTTTAATTTTTTTAAATTCAAACTAATTTTGATAATACTGAGATGGATGATCAATTTTAAACATTCATAAAAAAATTTGTGATTCTCACTATGTTTTGAGGAAGATTTATAGATATGATTTGACCCAGTATTATTTGGAAATTTAAGTTGGATTTGATGCTTCAGGATGCTTCAAATGTTTTAAAATAGTTTTATAAATGTGTGAAAATTTAGGATTTTAATGTTTATTTATCTTCAATTAGTTTAGGATATGTATGAGTATACAAATAATCATGTTCCTTTAATATTTTAAAAATATTTTTGAGCATACCAAGAGAATAGATATTAAAAGTGGGTTTGAACAATGTTGTTTAAAAAATAATAAGTGTTGAAGAAGTATTCACATTAAATATGTCTTTGTGTTGATAAAAAGATTTCTAAATTATGGAATTTTATAGATTTTAGAAACAAAAATTATAACTTATATTTACTGAGGTTTTTTAGAATCTATTTTTGAGGAACTATAAAGTGAGTAGAATTCAATGTTATAATATTTTTTTATTGGAAGAAGAACCAAATTTTATAACTGCTAGGAACCATTAATATTTTCTTCAGAAGACAACATGAGATTTATGGGAGTTAGATCATTTGTATTTACTTGAATTATATAGTGGATATCTGTGGATCAAAGATATTCAAGATAGAAAGGACAAGGTACCCACATTGGGACTGAACCCCGTAAAACTTTATGTTCCTTGAATTGTTTTTTTATTGCATGCATGTGATATTGAGTTATAAAGTTTAGAGTATAACAACATTAACAAGTTGTAGAGGTTAATCTTATATTGAGGTAAATTAGAAAAGATCATCATTGATTCAATTACCCTTCTTAGTGGTAAATATATTTATATAAAATTCGATAGGTATTAGTTTTTAGTTTCTTTTAAAACATCCCTACATTATTTTTCATGGATAATATCATTATAATCAATATCATAGGTATTCCAACCTTTTATGAAAAAAAATATCATGGATAAAAAAATATAATTATACCTTATCTTCTGTCATTTATCTAGGAAGTTATTGATGAAACTACTATTGAATTCCACACATAGAGAAAGATAATCTTATTTTATTTAATGAAAAATAGATTATCAAGGTTGATGTAAAGTCATGGAATGTTATTCCAATTTCCTTGTCTGATAAATTTTATAAGAAGGTGATGAAACTCAAAAAAATGAAGAAAACATGGGAAAATCATGAAACCGTATTTTAAGAGAATGCAGAAGTAAAGGTAGAAAAGTTTCAAATATGGAGAAGTAAGTTCAAACATATCAGGATGGAGGAAGAAGAAACTATTTATAATTACTCTACCCAAGTGAATTAAATTAGAAGTAACATCATAAGACTCAAAGATATCTTATAAGATTCAATAATTGTTATGAAATTGACGCAGAACATTTTTTGATAGAATTAATCATAATGTCTCTACTTTAGAAGATATAGATAATTTATCTCCTGATGAAAAACATGACATGATTTTTTCATATAAAATGAGTATATATATCACATTCAAAAAGTGGATTAAGGAAGATATAGATTTTAAATTAATGATAAATATGGAAATATGAGAACGAGAAGATAAATATATGGGATATAATGAATCATAAGATAATGAAGATTATAGTGAAGACCATTAGAGGATTATGTCCCTTATCTCTATGTTTTTTTGGAAAGGAATATAAAATTACAAAGGAAAACTTCCACTCAAATATTTCAGGTGTAGAGGTATCAAAAAAAGTTTAATAAACTTTTAAATGAATAAAGTTGGAGAATATGATAATGATGATTATAAAGAAAATCCTTTAGATAAATAAGTGGGGTTGAAATTCAAAAGAAGTTAAACAATTCACTATAAGTAAGAACAGGTTCACTAAAATGGAAAAAATAATTATGTCGAGTAAAAATTAAGCGGATGAATCTATTCAAAACAATTAATGGGATGATGAAGTTATAAATAAGTTTATAACCATCATGTATCTCATTAAAAGAAAGAAAGATACTTCAAGAAATGTAGAAGAATGTGGTGATGAAACTTATATAGAACTTATGCAATGATAAAAACTTTAGGAATGTCTTGAGAAAAATACTACCCTCAAGAAATAATATAGAGTATTGAAAAGGAAAATTGAAAATAAGAATGAAGTAAAAATACTAATTTTTAAAAATAGAATAAGTGTATACAGAGAAAATTAAAAACCTCAAGTTGAAAATTGCTGGGAAAATAGTGAAATACCTTGATTAAAAACATATTTTTGAGGAAAAATATCTATGGAAGATATAATAAAAATTTATGAAGGTTAAAAATACTTTGAAGAATATAAATGAGAATTTTAAAAAATATTTTCAGGATAAGGATAAAACAACTTAAGCTGTAGATAGAACTTATCCATAAAATTAGGTGAAATCTACATCATATAAGTTTATAAGTTTATTTCATTTTACTAACCATGTATACTTATAAACCAATATTAGAAGACCTTGGGATGAGGAAAGATATGACATTTTTTCACATCAATGAAATCTAAAATTAATCTTTGGAATAATGATTCCTCATGCTAATGTAAATTATATACTGTAACATTTTATGAATCTCAATAAACTTATTCTAATGAAAACCCATACTATAATAAAAAATAGAGGTTCAAAAAATACTTTTACTGCTATAGGATCTTTGGAAACAAGTAGTGTAATTTTTGGTTCCACATGTCTCTCCCTAGGAGTAGGCATGAACTACAAGTGATAAATAGTGGAATAAATGGAATAAATTTCTTGAAGTTAAAGTAATCCAAAAATAAAATTCATCAGAAGTTAAAAACCCCTGATTTAAAAATCAGTTGGGTATTCTAGAGAAAATTTATAGAAAATTTATGAACTAAGTAAGTATATTGATGATTCATTAACAACACTTATAGTGAAATTTAATTTTACTAGAAAAGAAAAAAAAAGTTATAAATATGAATGATGGAGAAAAATATTTTATTATTGAAGTCACTCTAAATAGTTGTAGAAGGAATAAAACATGGATACTTGATAGTAGTTTTTCCTCACATATAAAAGGTGATATAAAAATATTGAAAAAAAATTAAAGAACGTGAGGGAGGAGAGATCATCTTATGAAATGTGACTTATTTGAAAATTAGAGGAATTAGTTCACCTAATATTGAATCTCAGAAGTAAAAGTCAAATAATTTACTTTTTGTCGGTGGACTTAAACACAACTGACTATGTGTTAGAAATTTTTTTGATGATGGTAAGAGAGTTATTTTCTAAAAACATTCTTGTATCATTAGATGTTTGAAATATGTAAATATTGTTACTAAGGGAAAACTCATCATTAATCTATTACAGATTAAAGATCCTAGTAATTCATTCTACTTGATTACTACAAATAAAAACATGTTGTCAATCCAATGACTTGGAAATATTTTCCAGACAAGTATGATAAAAATTTCAAAGGAAAATTCCATAAGAGATTTACCAAACGGGAGAGAAAATTGATGTTATTTAAAAAATATTTCTAGAAAGGAAGGGTGGACACTAAAAGTTATAATAAAAGTGAAATTCATTACACCAGAATACTCAAGTATATACACTCAAATAACATTCCAACCAAGTTTAACCCATTATGTAACCCTACCTAGCTCGCCATAGGGACTGAAGCCCATTTCTGAACACCATGGGTCGGTGAAAAGAACCAGGGTATCGTACAAAGAAAAATGGGAGTGGTTTCACCCTCAACATACAAATGATAAGATATAAACAGAGTATCATAATAATTATCTAAAAATACATCATATGTCAAACAACTATTCTATAAAGGTAACATCCATAAACTAGATAATGAGGTATGAATAAATAAACTAAAAGACTATCAAAATTGAACCCAAATAATCCCATAGGTCCATTTCCTTATAACCAAATTTCAATACCATCCAAACCCACTAGAAATCAACATAAACTAGGGGATCCATCCTCTACCTGAATTTATTCTATTTACTTGTATCCTATAAAACCAAGTCTATAAATTCATAATGGAAAAAGTTGTGTGTGGTATCTAATGCTCAGCAGGATACCACCAAGAATTCATAAAATTTCTATCCACATGCATCTATTAGTTCTTATATAAAATGGATTTCTAAAACATTTCCAAAAGAAATAATTTTCCCATATGAAATCATCCATTGGATTTATTTTAAAAAAAATATTTCATATTCCAATAATAAAAAAATATGAAATAATATATATCCATGAGGAATAAATAATGAATAAAAAATGATTCAAGCATTAATATCCATATCAAGTGGGAAAATAGAAATGCACACAATATATCCAAAAATAAAAAAAGGGAAACCCATGACACATGGGTGTAAAAAACATAGTAAAATAAGATACACTAGCCAATATAAGTGAATACTAACTTTTTGAACCTTGATTCCCTAGTAAAGGCTACCCACTAGATCCATGTTATCATGGGAACCAACCCTAATGATAGTTAACTCCACTAAGGCTAGTATATATCTAGTTTTCCCCCATATACTAACATCTTCCCAAAATTATTTTACATTGTCATTACATAAAAGAAACCAAATCTATATTTTATAAACATTTTTCAAGGAAAACACATTTTATTTTCATTCCCACATTTCCCAATTCAGTTTCTAAAATTATTCTACACAAATTGCATTCTTAAAAACCCATTTCCATTTCAAAAACATCTTTAAAGAATTAAAAAAACATTTAATTGTCATAAAAATAGTTTAAAACCCAAATTTTTAGAAAAATATCACAACCATCAGTGATCAAATTCACATATCATGGATTTAAATCCATCAATATCATAAAATAAAACCAACACAATTCAAATGAGCACAAGCCATGCTAAGGGATATACTATAGGATAGAGAATCCATCATCATGAGATATGAAAACGTTAATGTCTATAAGAATGGTGATGGCAGAAGAAGATATATGCTCCTCACAATACAAAATAAAAAAAATATCAAGCATGAGAATAAAGGATTCACCCTCACCACTATTAGATAAAAGATGAATTCCCAAAATTATATCCTATAACATTCGAAAACTTAAATCTGAGCTAAATGGAGAAAAATGAAAAGTTTAATAAAGGTAATAAGAGTAAAAAGATTCATTAAATCCACTCATTAAGGATTCATAGGGATGTAGTAACCACCCCCATAAGATAAAGCACCTTTCAGAAATTTTAAAAAATTGAAACTATCACCACCAATCCCTAGTTCATCCACTATGTTCATGGTGTATTCACTTAGAGGATCGACCACCAGAACCAACCCTAACATGGTGTCAGAAAATAGGTTGATTTGGACTCCCCATGGACTCAAGTAATGTATGGTGAGGTATCCTTGTCTGTGGTCAAGTGGGAGACTCCCAAAATGCTCCACTATAGGACACATGCAGCTGTTGGTTGTTTTGGATCATCATTTTTCTCACAGGTGACCCACAAGTACACCACAACTTTTACCATGAATTTGGTAATTCCCATTTTACACTAAAATGTTTCAAAAAACACTTTTAAGACACTATGCACCTTTAACTCTTCCAAACCCTTAAATAACCAAATCAAGGACAAAATGATACATACCTTGGACCTGAAGGGTGTTATATTTCTACCCACCATATGATATTTCTAACCCTATAAAGGCATAGTGGTTTGAACCTGAAAATAGATAAGGATATTACTACAACATTAAGGCCTCATGATCCTATGTCACATGGATATCACTACTACATTTCCATCTCACTCAATATAATGGTATCATCTATCTATGAAACACCTCATATTATCATTCCACTATCTGAACATGCCTTTCAATCATTGAGGTTTCAGGTTTAATCTCAATATCCTACAACTTAGTTACCGAAGATAGATCGAGATGACATCATTTAAGTTGGGAAACATGGAAAAATCATGGATATACATCAAATGAATGTATACATCCAATTTATAATATGAATCCTTAATTCACACAACAATCTCAAAAGGGTTAACAAAATGAGGTGCTAACTTACCCATCCTCTCCAAAATGTATGTGTCCCAACTGAGGTGAAAATATAAGGAAAACCAGATCACCTAACTCAAACTCCAATAAATGATGATACTAATCAACATATGATTTATAGAAACTCTAAGTTGTTACAAACCTTTTCCCAATCAATTTCACAATAACTGACATCTCTTAAATAATTTTTGGTATAACCAAGGAATATTCTCCAACCACTACCTAACAAAGAGGAAATTTACATTTCCTCCCATAAAACACCTTGAATAGTTCCATCTTAATCGAATGCTAATAAATTTTTTATTGGAAAACTACACTAAGGGTAGATGTTTTTTCAATATCCACTTAAGAAAATCATGCATGCTTGAACCATGTATTCAAGAATTTGAATAACTCATTCAGAATAATCATCCATCTATGGATAATATGTCATGATCTACTTCAAATGATAACCCAACATTTCCTACAATCTATTCCAAAATTGTGATGTGATGTTAGGGTCCCAATTAAAAATTATTATTGATCATACATCATGGAGTCTAACAATATTTCACACATACAAGTTCATAAAAACCTATACTATTATTGACTCCTTGATAGGTAGGAAATGTTTTTATTTCATGATTAAATAAATAATCACCCTTATCACATCCTTACTACTAGGTGTTCAAGGAATAAAAAAAATTAATCCAATTACCATCTCATCCCATTTCTAAACTGGAATGGGTAATGGTTGCAAAAAAACCAATGGGTTTATGATGTTCTTCCATAATTATCTAAAACATAAGGCATTGGGACACAAAATCCATAATCAAACACCTCATTCCCAACCACTTGTAATAAAGTCTTAGGTAACGATACATATTGGTATATTTATGGGGCATGAACTAAGTATATTAGAGTCCATTATCCATCAATTCCTATCTCATATTCATAAAAAAAATCATCCTACCTCTGAATAACAGTACTCCATCACGAAACTGAGACCAATCCATCTTATAGTATAAATTTTATTAAAGGATCCGAGAGAGAAAAAATATCACAGAGGTATGAAGTAATCAAGACCAAGATAATCCACACAAACAATATTAACACACTTAGGGGGAGGTATCCCATGCTATAAAAAATCAAATGAGGGGTTTCTTGAGTAACCATTAAAGCCAGTAAGTATGAAACTTTGTTCCCTTCATGCTAGGTGCACATCAAGAATTATTCATTAATGTTCCTCTTACACCTACATATGAAGTAGATGATGGAATAGGGAATATAAATATGGTTCCAAGGAGATATGAGAATAATGGTGGATTTCATTTTAATTATTCCTAAATGGATATAGAGGTACATGAAAACATCAAGCCCATTAAGAAGAACCTTGGCCTCAGAAATAAGAGATTCACCACATCTACAAAATCTTCTAAAGGAAATAACCAACAAAACTTTGGAGTCATGAACCACACCTTCACCATGTATAAGGCCGAGATAGCAGGATCCATACATGTTTAACATGAACCCATTTCTAGTAGGATTCCACTGAGATCATCTCATGGGAAGGTATTCTCTTCCTTGGTGGAATGTGATATCAAGCCACCATCACCATCCTCATTAATTGATAAATCTCCCATTGTTTGAAGAGTTCACCCAGGTCCATCATAAGACACTAAGAATGAATATGAATTGAAACACATGATATGTACATGTTTTTAATAGGATCTATGTTTATAGAATTCTAAATACACCAGCAACCAACAGATAGTAAAATCAATATTTCATTCCTCTCAAGAGCATTGTTCGCCATGCCATGAAACCAGTTATAAACATAACCTTCCTATTTCCCACTAGATATATAATCCTGATGAAGTCACCAAACCCCCTCCACATAGTCGATTCCCACTCCCCTATGAAAAAAAATGATAAGTCAATTCCTCCTTGGACTACTAATAGGAAATACATTTTTTAACAAGTTTAAATCCACTCCTATTGATTTTTTCATCCATCCAAACTACAGTTTTCTAAATAATCTAAAAAAGAAATATTTATTTATCTATTATTTCTTTTCTCCAAATAGTATCACCCCACTCAAATTTCCCATGCTTAGAAATGAGGGGGTTCTGGCATGTTTTTTTCCAATAATTCTCCTGACGAATATCCTGTTAAGATAATTCTATTGTGATTAGTAGTAATTTGGATGGTAGGGAATGTTTCACATTACTGAAGATCCATGATAGAATCAATGTAATTTGGGGTAATGAAAGAATGAGAAAAATGGTGTTGGGGTAGGAATTTGATCTCTACGCTTTCAATAATCCATCAAGTCCACCACTAAAGCTATGGAAAGTTACCCCACAACATCTTCCATAAATTGGAAATAGCCCCTTTGGTAACTCCATATCTGTGGAATACTTATCCAAGAAAAAACATACCAATATGGGTATCAATTTCAAGACCTCCCATGTTATCATATCATTAAGATATTTCATTGTTCCCATCACACTATGAAGATTGATTCCTCCCACCTTCACTAGTTTGTCCATCCTACTATGGGAAGCATAATGGAAGCTTCCATACATGTATACATTCAAAATGAATAATAAGAAATACTCTATATTTCATACAACTATTTTTACCTACCTAAGAATGAAAAGGATATGAATGGGAATTTATTAAAGGATACAATTAATAAGGATGATCCACCCCCAAAATAAAATAATTTATTCTTCCAATTATTGATATGAGTAGAAATTTTATCAATCATTTCCTTATAATGATGAATAAGAATCTTGTTAGTGGATATAGGAGCTCTTAATTATTTCTTCAGTATGTATCATCAGTTTATAACTATGATTTCATCAATTATTTTTACTCATATTTCTGAACCAGAAGTAGATATGCACAAAATTATTTTATCAAGATTGATATGTTGTCCACTCAATCTACAATAGTCCTCCATGATGTTATTTATTACATGAATTTAATCGATTACATCATTGATAAAGAGGATAATATTATCCATGAAGAGGATGTGGGAGATACCCTTAAAGTGACTTCTGCTAAAAAATGAAAGGATATTTCCTCTATGAATTCCATTTTTTAAGAGCCTACTTATAGAGTCTTGGGCCAAGAGAAAAACACTAGGAAAAAGATGTTTTAATTTTCTTAAACTGAAAATAGACTTGAATAAGAAAAAACTATTTCCCCTAAATTTAAAAAATATCCATGGGGATTTGAATCATCTAAAAAATAAATTTTTCACCTAGGCCAAAAATCCCATACTAGATAGAACCTTAAGAATTAAGGGACACTCGATTATGTCATACACCTTATCCATATTGATTTTAATTTCAATATTTGATATAGTCTTCTTCCTATTAATATCACTGATCATTTATTTTTCTAAGGATATGGATTCCTAGTTTGATCTCCCTCTTTCAAACCCATGATACTCTATAAATATCCAATCATATATATGTTTATAGAGACTACTATTTAAGAAACCTGCAATAATATTTTAAGGAATGTTACACATACTAATTGGTCTATAATTATGATGATAAGATGGGTATTTAAACTTTAGAATCCTAATTACTGTAGTATCACAAGCCACCTAGGGTAGGTCTCCCCCATGAATATATTCATGAATAAAATACATGAGCGTTCCCTTAACAAGGTCCCATGAGGCTATATAAAAGGATCTTAGAAATTATTGTGGAAAAGGGGATCTCTCATTATTGAGATAACTCATAGATTCCAAAATATCCTTCTCATATGGAAATATCTCAACAAATGAGTCAGTGGAATCTAAAAATACTCTATGAATTAAGTCAAATAAAGAAAAGTGTCCCCTTGGGTTTCCTTCCAACATGATAGGGTTAGAACCAACATAATGGTATTTGAAATGATTCTCCAATATACTCCCTACCACTATAGGGTCATTGGTATAATTTACTTCATCCATGAGGATATTCAATTTTCCAACCGTTATCTTCCCTTTCAAAGGGGCCTAATAAAACGTTGTATTTCTATTTTCTGATATCATCCACATTTTCTTATATTTTTCACAAGTAATTATTCCTTGTTCATAAAAAAATTCTTATAAAAGAGATAATTAAATATCTTATCATTATAATCATCATCCAGTCTATTTTATTATTATTTTATGTCTTTTTTGATTATTTATAGTTCGAGGAAACATAAAGGTTATCAGTTGATATAGTTCTAGAGGTCCATGTTTAATCTCTTTAGTTTTTTATGAAATAAAACCCATGAATTTTCATGCATGTATTTTCACTAGGACTCACGCTCCACTTTATGATGAACTAAATCAGAGGACCAGTGTCTAGAGAATAAGAAGCTATCAGTGCTCTCGAGACTAGTTTACATATTAATAATAATTAATGAGTGATCCAAGAGAGCTCGAACAAGGTGTAAGACTCTTGAACTAGTGAATGAAGAGATAACCTAATGGTTGGGGAGAATGTGATAAATATGAAACTAGGTACACATGATTCCCTTTTGATTATTGCAAAATTTAATTGTTTCACTAGAAAACCACATGTCCAAGATATCTCTATGAGATGAAAAAAAGGAGAAATCATGTCAATCCTTCCATATATATATCCCTATGACCTTCTTCTCTGAATATTCCATAATAGTGATGAAGTAACCTCCCATGAACCATGATAATTCCCCATATTTGAATGTTTCAAGGTCCACTGAGGTCTCCCCACCATAAATATTAATATTAAATATTTGAAACCCCACATACTCATCTCATCCAAGTTAAATATGATCATCCAAAAATGATCCATCTTGAGAAATATCTTATAATATCTTTCATTTATATCTCCCGTAATCCAAGAACTTCTTAGAAAACAATATTACCAAGAACTATTATTCCATATATTCCTTCACTACATGAGTTAGTAATTTTCTATGTAAAATGTTTGTGACCATGTTTCTCTTTCTTATGGCTTATACAATATAAAAATAAAAGTTCTAATGTTATTGTACCTAGTGTATCTATCTCAAGTTAAAACCCCTGTAAGTGAAAATATAATTCAGAATCTTATAGTTCAAATACACTATAAAACTCTCATAGATAGAGGTACTTTTACCATGTCTTAATAGCATTTATCAATGTCATCAACTGAAGATCATGAATGGGGTACTTATTATCATGATGGAATAGTTGATTAGAGCCATAGGCTACCACATATATTTCCTACATAAGAACTAAACCCAAACTCATACCTTAGGATTCATAATAAACATCATATCCCAAAACTGACTTATGAAAAATCAATACTGGTGGTGAAGTCAATCTAACTTTCAACTCCTCAAAATATCTCTGGTACTGATCACTCTAAATGAACATCCCACAATTATTAGTTAACTCTGTAATAAGATATGAAATCATGGTGAAGTTCCTAAAAAAATTTGAATAATGACTAGATAATCCCAAGAAACATTAGATCTCAAACACATTTTGAGGATTCTCCTAAGAAATAAATGCAGAAATCTTCTTGGGATCCACTAAGACACGTTTATTAGAAATCACATGGCATACAAATTTCTCTTCTTGACTCCAAATGTAACATTTTGATATCTTTCAATATAGATGATATTATTTCAATATCCAATGGATGGTATTCAAATTCTCAACTTGATCCTGTTTTGATCTATAATAATTAAGGATATAATCCACAAAGAAAACCATGAAAGAATCCAAGGACTAATGGAATATCCAATTCATCAAATATATAAACCCCAAAATAATGTTAGTAAGGACAAACTAAATGATCTGATACACATAATTCTTATACATTCTTCTAAATTTATTCTTAGGAATATATTTCTCTCATTCCCTTAGTTGATGGTATATCAATATTAAATAAATTCTTGAAAAGTAGTTGTATCCCTTGAGTTGATAAAAGAGGTCATCAATCTTAGGAAAGGGATATTTGTTCTTAACTATAACCTAGTTGAGTTTACAGTAATCAATACAAATCCAAAGACTCTTGTACACCTTATTTTTAAAGAGTACTGGTCATGTCCAAGGTGAAACACTAGGACAAATAAATATCTTAATCTCAAGATCCTCAAGATAAACTATTAATTATCTCAACTCAGTTGGAGCCATATTTTGTGAAGTTAAATAAATGTGCCTCATCCTCAGAATAAATTATATAGAAAACTTGACTCCCCTATATCATATATGTAACACCCGAGATTTTTATGAGTAATATTTTGTTTTTATGTTATATATATATCATCAAAGGAATCTTTCACTACACACTAGCTTGACTTACTTTACACGCAATCACGACCTTCCTCGATAGCTTGCGTTGTACGCAATACCGAGTTTCACTAAACAACGATATGCTATTAAAATATTATTAAAACTAACCGTTATGAATAGTAATAACCACTTTTTGAAATTTTATAAATTTTCTTTTTCAAAATGGACTTCATTTTTGGATTCGGAATACCGAAATTAGCCAAGGTTGAAATTTTGGTATTTTTCTGAAAACTTTCAATTTTTGATGAATAGTGAAACAACTAAGTGGTAGGTTAAAAACTAAATTTTGAATAAAACTTAATTTTACCGCTTCTGTGAATGGAATTTCGAAACTTTGACAAACACGGTTGATATCAGTAAGTAAAAATTGGTTCAATGAGATAAAAATAATTTTTTGGTGAATAGTAACTTTTTACTTTTTTTACCGCGGTTAATAGTAAATAGGGTAACTAAGGGTAAATATGATATTACTATTATCCTAACACATGTCCTAATTCTATTGGATAAGTGTAATTCGACCAAAAACAACCTTATGAATATAATATGACCATTTAGGTCCACTTGGATTAAATTATGACATTTAATATTATTTTATTTAATGAATAGTTAAAATAGTTAAAATCAAAGTTTAATATCTAAAACATTTTTAATATGTGGTTATGCATAAGATAAATTCGACTATAAATATTTATTAGAAAGATAAAACTATTTCCTACATAATGATATTTTATTTATAATTTTTAGACTTTAAATAAATTAATTTATTTATGACACAACGATGATGCAGTAGTTACCGTTTTAAGGAAATGTTAACATAATTGATGTTATAAATGATAAAATAAATGTAATTTGAGACTTTTTATGAATTCCACTAATTTTCTAGGTCACTATGATATATTACTGTTGATTTAATAAACTTGGTTCGAACATATAATTCTGTTATGACTTTCACAAAAATCATATATCAAATAGTGTCAAAATTGACACAAAATAGTTTTTAAATCAAATATTATATTATTAATTGTTATTTTATTCCTAAAAATCTAATATTCGGCCAAATGACTTAGATAAGGATATATATATTAATAATAAACAACTTGGGGTTATTTTGGCATGTTATAGTAAGTGTATTAACCATATAGTGTAAGAAAACAAAAAGTCACGGTAAAAGTTAAATTATTTAACTTAGAGTTAAATCTAATTGATAAGGATAAAATAATAACCTAAACTTGTCTAAATACTATTTTTTGATAAGATTTTGACCCATCCCCACTTTACCTTCGAAATAAGACCCTTTGGAACCATTATAAACCGATTTTGACTTTAATATAAAATAATATTTTGAGATATTACTAAGATGCCCCTATCCTCCCTTATAAAAGGGCACCTCCTCCCCCTCCTCCTCACACCAATTTGAGCACTCAATCTCGGCCAACCCCTGCCAAAATCCCTTCTCCACTTCCCTAGAATAATCCTAGAGGTCCTGGTCTTCTTAAAATACCAATCTTAGTTCCCTACATGGCGGATTCAAAGAGGCGTTTCAAAGAAGAGGTAATATTCATTACCGATCTTTTCAATTTCTTTCTTCTTCAAATTCTTCTTCTTTAGTTGTTTCATGATAAAGTAATAACATCAGTATTACTTACATACTAATATGTTATTATAAATATGAAACAACCTTAATTCACCTTCTATCCATCCTACGGAAAAATGAAATCACCGCGCGTGCGTACGTACAGAATATTGTCTCTACGCCGTGGTGTAATCTATTTAGCACCATCACCTTACAAGGATGGGTATAATGGTGTAATTAGTAACTATATATGATTATTATAAAGTGATATTGATACTGAAATAGTATAAATACACTTAAATACAATTCCACGATCATGGGAACAATATCATCGCTCGTGCGTACGTACGGAATACCGTCTCCACGATGTGATGCGACTTGTCCTACATGATCATCATTACATAGTAATTATATAAATGAATTGAATGAATAAATATGATATATGTCACACTAATAACATTCTGGATATAAGGTATCTATAACCTTAAAAGAAGAATAAGAATTTATTCGGCAAAACACGCATAAGAACAAAAGGCAATAAAGACCCGAGTAACAAGTAACAATGAAATATTACTAATAGGAAGCTAAGAATATGACCATATATGATATCATATCAATATGTATGATTCTGTAATAAGTCAATAACATTATTTAAACCATTATACAGGAGCTTCGGACACGTACAAAGCAAATCAGACCTAAGGTAAGGAAAATATCACAATCTCATTTTTATCCGAGATTGTTTATACTTTGGTATTTACTGGGGTGTATTTTATCATCCACATCCGTGTGTCCTCAATATGTAATGTTATTTACATACATATACAATTGTTTAAATCCAATTTTACTCTTCGGTGAGTTTTTAGTAAAAGATATGAAAGGAATATTTTGTCATTTTTCGTACGAGGTACTTTTTAACTTTTCCGACAAAAGTACGAGAGGAATGCTTTTTTTAACTTATACGGCAAGAATGGATTTTTAAAACATTATTTCCAAGAATATTCCTTTATAAGTTTTCAAGTTTATTTTTAATCAACTTCTTTTAGTTTATAATTGTATGACATGTTAAGAAAGGAAAAGTGTTTTTGAAGTAGAAAGGATATTTTCCTCAAGAATGGAGTTCAAATGTTTTATCAAAATTATTTTCCATCTAAGATAATATAGGGTTATGTTTTTATCCATATTATTACATTGATTGATTATGTTTTGAGGGAACTATTTTTATGAAGTCATTTACCTTATATGATTTGTTTTATGATGTCATGATGTTTCAAGAATCCCATTTTTGTTACATGTGTTATGCGATGATGTATGATTTATGATTATGTGGCACACA
Source organism: Viscum album (assembly GCA_963277665.1). Lineage (NCBI taxonomy): Eukaryota > Viridiplantae > Streptophyta > Magnoliopsida > Santalales > Viscaceae > Viscum > Viscum album. The sequence continues at coordinate 70,588,021 of OY728154.1, forward strand.
TAAGAAAGGATTCATTATAAGATGGGTGGGACCTATATCTCCCTCCAATGCATTGGGTAAAGATTTTATATCTCATGAGATAGACATGGCTGGAAAGGTAGGTTATACCGGTTCAGTGAAACAGGACTGAAGCGAGGGTGACTCGGATCAGAAAGGGACTTTGTCCACTAAGATAATCTTGGCAATGAGTCTTGACTAACAAGAAATGATTCTCTATGATTATGTGTGTATGCCACAAAGTTTCATGTTTTAAGTTATGATTATTGTAATTACATTTCACTGCCATGATTTATCCCATGTTATGAAATTATGATCTCTTTTGCAGGATAAGATTTCCAAAAGTTATGTGCTTATGTATATGATGTGATTGATATTTCTTTTGTTTACCCTTACTGAGCATTTGAGCTCACCCTTTTGTATGTTTTCTTTCCCCAGGTCAGGAAGAAGGTTATTAAGTAAGATATTCCAAAAGGGACTATAGATATGATGAAATAAATGGGAGACAGTGTAGACGCTTTGTAAACCAGTTGTTTATGTTTCCCAGTTTTCTAAAGACACTATACCTATACGGTCCTTTCGTGGTTTTGTTATATGTTGTAATAAGTATGCTTCAATTTTGAAGTATTAACAATGTATTTAAAGTATGGGTCGTTATATTTGGTATTAGAGGAAAGGTATAGTCAACCTTTGGAAACTAGGATGCGAAAGCCTTAGTAAGAACCCTAAGGATAAGTCTAAGCATACAACACAATCTTAGTGTTTTAGAAATGGCCATGAATAACCTAGGATAAGACCTTAAGCATGAAAATTTTATTCTTGAATTATGTGGTTTTCCTATTATAATTAGTGTTACTCACACTATTCTTCTTGGTTTTAGTCAATGGATGGAACCCGAAGGAACCGTGTTAATGCGGAATGTGATGGGTAATGCAATGATTGTCCCCCTGAGCAACCAAACGATATGGGAGATGGAATGAAAAATCTTGTAGCCATGCTCACACAACTTTCTCAAGCTATGAATCATGCAGGACTTCCAAACGAGCAAAGGAAGGAGCAACATTCTGTTGAATCCTTCATGAGGCAGCGTCCACCTTCTTTCAGCGGGTCTAACGATCCATTAGTTGCTGATCAATGGATTAGTACTAGTGAAAAGATATTTTCAGTTCTTCAATGTTCTGAACATGATAATGTAATCCTAGATGTGTATCGTTTGGAAGGTGATGTTGATCAATGGTGGAATCTTATTAAGAATACGAGGCAAAGGGATGAAATTGAGTCCATGGAATGGGACGAGTTCACGAACTTATTTTTCAATAAGTACTTCCCTCGTATTCTCCGAAAAAAGATGGAGAAAGAGTTTCTTGAACTAAAGCAAAGGGATGATGAATCTGTTGGTACCTATGAATCAAATTTTACAAGACTTGCAAGGTACGCTTCTGGTATTATTATCCAACCTGAGAGTAAGATCGATCGATTATTTAGTTGCTTAAAACCAAGTCTTCGAAGGGCGTTAGCCATAAGGGACTTCAATAGCTACGAGGAAATCGTTCGATGTGCTCTCAAAGTCAAGATAGATATTGGAGTAACCCATCAGTCATATGGGTTTGATAAGAAGAGGAAAATGGAATTCAAAGGAAAATCTAAAGAGCACACTGAAAAGAAGATGAGCTTTCCCTTATGCTCAAAGTGTGGAAAGAAACATGGATGGAGTTGTCTTAAAGGGACAAGTAATTGTTTCAAATGTGGAAAGGAAGGTCATCGGGCATTTGAATGCCGCGATAATGGGAAGAAGATGTCTAATGATGTAAACAAAGGAAGGGATACACATAATGAACCTACTACACTTCAATGATTCAAGTGAAAGGAGATGGGGCATTATGCCAATCAATGCCCAAATCCAAGGGTTGATGATGATGGTCGACGTCAACAAACTCTTAAGGCTAAAGACAAAGGAAAGTCACATGAAATTTCTATCATCGATGTGGAGTACGATAACGAAGTGGTGAAAGGTACACTTACCATCCACTATAAAGTAGCAAATGTTTTATTTGATTCTGGATCCACCCACTCTTTTATTTCTGAAGAATTTTCTAAGGGTATCACCATATTACCTCAACAATTAGATGTTGAGTTAGCTGTGAAAACACCTAATGGCACATCAATCGCATCAAAAGTTTATAATTCTTCTCCAATTGACGTTTGTGGGAAAGTGCTTCCTGCAAATCTTGTGATCCTTCCTTTATTGGAATTCGATGTGATTATTGGCATGGATTGGATTTCTTTATACGGAGCTCATATCAATTTACAAAGAAGGGAAGTCACATTTCATATTCCAGATCAATCTATGATCTTCTATCAATGCAAGGATGAACATAACCTTCCAGTGGAAATTTCTTCCATTTTATGGGTATTGATTCCACTAAATGAAGGTTATTTACCTCAAATGGTTGGTGAGAAACTCGCGATTAAGAATATTCCCATCGTACGGGAGATTGATGATGTCTTTCCGGAGGAATTACCGGGTCTTCCACCAAATAGTGAAGTTGAGTTTTCAATAGAACTCGTACCGGGTGCTTTGCCTATTTCAAAGACACCTTATAGAATGGCCCCAATTGAGTTGCAGGAATTGAAGAAGCAACTCCAAGAGAATCTTGATAAGGGATTCATATGCCCTAGTGCGTCACCTTGGGGAGCACCTATTCTATTTGTTAAGAAGAAAGATGGATCAATGAGACTCTACATTGATTATCGAGAACTTAACAAGATCCCTATCAAGAACAAATATATTCTCCCACGCATTGATGACTTATTTGACCAACTACGTGTAGCTCAATACTTTTCCAAGATTGATCTTCGTTCAGGGTATCATCAATTAAGGGTCAAAAGGGAGGATATACTAAAGACGGATTTCCGTACAAGGTATGGACAATATGAATTTATAGTGATGCCATTTGGTCTTACTAATGCCCCTACTATCTTCATGGATCTAATGAATAGAGTCTTTAGAGACTATCTTGATCAATTTGTGGTAGTCTTTATAGACGATATTCTTGTCTATTCAAAGAGCAAGGAAGCGAATGAAGATCACTTGAGAATTATATTGAATACCCTGAGAAAGGATAAGCTTTATGCCAAATTTACCAAGTGTGAATTTTGGCTTCAAAAAGTTTCATTTTTGGGTCAAATAATCTCAAAAGAGGTGATATCTGTGGATCCAGCAAAAACAGAGGTTATCGAAAGATGGTCGAGACCAACAACAGTAACTGAGATCCAAAGTTTTCTTGGTTTGGCTGGATATTATCGACGTTTTGTAAAAGATTTTTCACGATTATCTAACCCACTCAACAAGTTGACTCGGAAAGAAGTTAAGTTTGTTTGGACAGAGGAATGTGAAGATAATTTCAAGGAGTTGAAAAGAAGGTTATCCAGTGCACCTGTGCTCACACTGCCTTGTAGTGGAGAAAGGTTTGTGATCCACAGTGATGCATCCAAGAAGGGATTGGGGTGTGTTCTTATGCAAAATGATATGGTGATAGCTTATGCCTCACGACAGTTGAAAATCCATGAGCAAAATTACCCAACACATGATTTTGAGTTAGCTGCGGTAATCTTTGCATTAAAGATTTGGAGGCATTACCTTTATGGTGAAAGGTGTGATATTTATACTGATCATAAAAGTTTAAAGTATATTTTCACACAAAAGGAGCTGAATATGCATCAAAGAAGATGGTTGAAGCTGATTAAGGATTATGACTGCTCAATCCATTACCACCCGGGGAAAGCAAACAAGGTGGCAGATGCATTAAGTCGACAAGACCATGCTAGTTTAGCAATGATGAGGATCACAAAAGATTTAATATTTATGGATTTACAAAGGATGGATCTTGTAATTATAATGGAAGGGGGGAAATCTTATCTTTCTCAAATGAATGTTCAACCATCTATACATATGAAGATTAAAGAGGCACAGAAAGAAGATGTCGAGTTACAAAAGAAGGTGAGAAATGTTCCTGATTTCAACCTTGATTTTGATGGGATAATAAAGTTCAGGAATCAGGTTTGTGTTCCTCCCATCCCCAAGTTAAAGAAGGAGCTGCTGGATGAGGCTCATAGTTCTTCATTCTCTATTCATCCTTGAAGCACGAAGATGTATAGGGACCTGAAAGAGTACTTCTAGTGGGATGGCATGAAAAGAGATGTTGCTGAATATGTCTCTCGATGCTTGGTTTGTCAACAAGTTAAAGCTGAGAGACAGAAGTCTAAGGGGATGTTACAACCATTACCCATACCCGAATGGAAATGGGAAAACATCACTATGGACTTTGTTGCAGGAATTCCTAAAACATCCAAAGGCAATAATGCTATCTTGGTCATAGTTGGCCGTCTTACAAAGTCTGCACACTTCATTGCTATTAGAGAGGATTTCTCTCTAGATCAGCTTGCCAGGATATATGTAAAGGAAGTGGTAAGATTTCATGGAGTACCACTTTCTATTATATCTGATCGGGATCCGAGATTTACCTCGAAGTTCTGGCGAAGTCTTCAGTATACTCTGGATACAGAGTTGAGTTTCAGCACTGCTTATCATCCTCAGACAGACGGTCAGTCTGAGAGAACAATTCAAACCCTAGAAGATATGTTGAGAGCTTGATCTATTGATTTCTTAGGAGGTTGGGATCAACACCTACCTTTGGTGGAATTTTCTTATAATAATAGCTTTCACTCCAGTATTCAGATGGCTCCTTATGAAGCTCTCTATGGAAAGAAATGCAGGACTCCAACTTGCTGGGATGAAGTTGGGGAAAGAAAGCTATTAGGACCTGATCTCGTTGAGGAAATGGCAGAAAATGTCAGATCTATTCAACAACACATAAGAGCAGCTCAGAGTCGACAGAAAAGTTATGCCGACAACTGAAGAAAAGACCTAGAGTTTGAAGTGGGTGATAAAGTGTTCTTACGAATATCTCCCTGGAAGAGGGTTATGAGATTTGGAAAGAAGGGGAAGTTGAGGCCTAGATATATCGGTCCTTTCAAAACACTGGATCGTGTTGGGAAGGTAGCTTACCGATTGGAGCTTCCACCGAATCTCTCTCAAGTTCACAATGTGTTCCATGTATCTCTCCTGAGAAAGTACATACCTGATCCTTCACATGTACTCAGCTCAGAAGTTGTACCGCTGGAGCAAGATCTTTCTTATGAAGAACAACCGATAGAGATTATGGATCGTAGCGAAAAAGTCCTACGAAACAAGACCACTCGATTGGTGAATGTTTTATGGAGGAACCACTAACTTGAAGAAGCTACATGGGATCTTGAGGATATGATGAGGGAGAAGTATCCTCATCTGTTTGTTACAAAGTGACGAATTTCGAGGGCGAAATTCTTTTTAAGGGGGGTAGAATGTAATACCCGAGTTTTTTATGAGTAATATTTTGTTTTTATGTTATATATATATCATCAAAGGAATCTTACACTACACACTAGCTTGACTTACATTACACGTAATCGCGACCTTCCTCGATAGCTTGCGTTGTACGCAATACCGAGTTTCACTAAACAACGATATGCTATTAAAATATTATTAAAACTAACTGTTATGAATAGTAATAACCACTTTTTGAAATTTTATAAATTTTATTTTTCAAAATGGACTTCATTTTTGGATTCGGAATACAGAAATTAGCCTAGGGTGAAATTTTGGTATTTTTCTGAAAACTTTAATTTTTGATGAATAGTGAAACCACTAAGTGGTAGGTTAAAAACTGAATTTTGCATAAAACTTAATTTTACCGCTTCTGTGAATGGAATTTTGAAAATCCAACAGACACGGTTGATATCAGTAAGTAAAATGTGGTTCAATGAGATAAAAATAATTTTTTTGGTGAATAGTAACTTTTTACTTTTTTTACCGCGGTTAATAGTAAATAGGGTAACTAAGGGTAAATATGATATTACTATTACCCTAACACATGTCCTAATTCTATTGGATAAGTGTAATTCGACCAAAAACAACCTTATGAATATAATATGACCATTTAGGTCCACTTGGATTAGATTATGACATTTAATATTATTTTATTTAATGAATAGTTAAAATAGTTAAAATCAAAGTTTAATAACTAAAACATTTTTAATATGGGGTTATCCAGAAGATAAATTCGACTATAAATATTCATTAGAAAGATAAAAAGATTTCCTACATAATGATATTTTATTTATAATTTTTAGACTTTAAATAGATTAATTTATTTATGACACAACGATGATGCAGTAATTACCCTTTTAAGGAAATGTTAACATAATTGATGTTATAAATGCTCAAATAAATGTAATTTGAGACTTTTTATGAATTACACGAATTTTCTAGGTTACTATGATATATTAGTGTGGATTTAATTAACTTGGTTCGAACATATAATTCTGTTATGACTTTCACAAAAATCATATATCAAATAGTGTCAAAATTGACACAAAATAGTTTTTAAATCAAATATTATATTATTAATTGTTATTTTATTCCTACAAATCTAATATTCAGCCAAATGACTTAGATAAGGATATATATATTAATAATAAACAACTTGGGGTTCGTTTGTCATGTTATAGTAAGTGTATTAACCATATAGTGTAAGAAAACAAAAAGTCACGATAAAAGTTAAATTATTTAACTTAGAGTTAAATCTAATTGATAAGGTTAAAATAATAACCTAAACTTGTCTAAATCCTATGGGTTGATAGGATTTCGACCCATACCCACTTTACCTTCCAAATAAGACCCTTTGAAACCATTATAAACCGATTTTGACTTTAATATAAAATAATATTTTGAGATATTCCTAAGGTGCCCCTCTCCTCCCTTATAAAAGGGCACCTCCTCCCCCTCCTCCTCACACCAATTTGAGCACTCAAGCTCGGCCAACCCCTGCCAAAATCCCTTCTCCACTTCCCTAGAATAATCCTAGAGGTCCTGGTCTTCTTCAAAGACCAATCTTAGTTCCCTAAGTGGAGGATTCAAAGAGGTGTTTCAAAGAAGAGGTAATATTCATTACCGATCTTTTCAATTTCTTTCTTCTTCAACTTCTTCTTCTTTAGTTGTTTCATGATAAAGTAATAACATCAGTATTACTTACATACTGATATGTTATTATAAATATGAAACAACCCTAATTCACCTTCTATCCATCCTACGGAAAAATGAAATCACCGCGCGTGCGTACGTACGGAATACCGTCTCCACGCCGTGGTGTAATCTATTTTCCACCATCACCTTACAAGGATGGGTATAATGGTGTAATGAGTAACTATATATGATCATTATAAAGTGATATTGATACTGAAATAGTATAAATACACTTAAATACAATTCCACTATCATGGGAACAATATCATCGCTCGTGCGTACGTACGGAATACCGTCTCCACGATGTGATGCGACTCGTTCTACATGATCATCATTACACAGTAATTATATAAATGAATTGAATGAATAAATATGATATATGTTACACTAATACCATTCTGTATATAAGGTATCTATAACCTTAAAAGAAGAATAAGAATTTATTCGGCAAAACAGGCATAAGAACAAACGGCAATAAAGACCCGAGTAACAAGTAACAATGAAATATTACTAATAAGAAGCTAAGAATATGACCATATATGATATCATATCAATATGTATGATTCCTGAATAAGTCAATAACATTAATTAAACCATTATACAGGATCTTAGGACACGTACAAAGCAAATCGGACCTAAGGTAAGGAAAATATCACAATCTCATTTTTATCCGAGATTGTTTATACTTTGGTATTTACTAGGGTGTATTTTATCATCCACATCCCTGTGTCCTCAATATGTAATGTTATTTACATCCATATACAATTTTTTAAATCCAATTTTACTCTTCGGTGAGTTTTTAGTAAAAGATATGAAAGGAATCTTTTGTCATTTTTTGTACGAGGTACTTTTTAACTTTTCCGACAAAAGTACAAGAGGAATGTTTTTTTAACTTATACGGCAAGATTGGATTTTTAAAACATTATATCCAAGAATCTTCCTTTATAAGTTTTCAAGTTTATTTTTACTCAAATTCTTTTAGTTTATAATTGTATGACATGTTAAGAAAAGAAAAGTGTTTTTGAAGTAGAAAGGATATTTTCCTCAAGAATGGAGTTCAAATGTTTTATCAAAATTATTTTCCATCTAAGATAATATAGGGTTCTGTTTTTATCCCTATTATTACATTGATTGATTTTGTTTTGTGGGAACTACTTTTATGAAGTCATTTACATTATATGATTTGTTATATAATTTCATGATGTTTCAAGAATCCCATTTTTGTTACATGTGTTATGCGATGATGTATGATTTATGATTATGTGGCACACATAAGAAAGGATTCATTATAAGATGGGTGGGACCTATATCTCCCTCCAATGCATTGGGTAAAGATTTTATATCTCACGAGATAGACATGGCTGGAATGGTAGGTTATACCGGTTCAGTGAAACAGGACTGAAACGAGGGTGACTCGGATCAGAAAGGGACTTTGTCCACTAAGATAGTCTTGGCGATGAGTCTTGACTAACAATAAATGATTCTCTATGATTATGTGTGTATGCCACAAAGTTTCATGTTTTAAGTTATGATTCTTGTGATTACATTTCAGTTCCATGATTTATCCCATGTTATGAAATTATGATCTCTTTTGCAGGATAAGATTTCCAAAAGTTATGTGCTTATGTATATGATGTGATTGATATTTCTTTTGTTTACCCTTACTGAGCATTTGAGATCACCCTTTTGTATGTTTTCTTTCCCCAGGTCAGGAAGAAGGTTATTAAGTAAGATATGCCAAAAGGGACTATAGATATGATGAAATAAATGGGAGACAGTGTAGACGCTTTGTAAACCAGTTGTTTATGTTTCCCAGTTTTCTAAAGACACTATACCTATACGGTCCTTTCATGGTTTTGTTATATGTTGTAATAAGTATGCTTCAATTTTGAAGTATTAAAAATGTATGTAACGTTTGGGTCGTTATAATATAAACCCAAATAAATCATCTAGATTTTTTTTGGGATACTCACTGCCCATAATAATAAGATAGACACTAAGATGTGGATTAATATCATCAAGAAACATATCTGATAACTGGAATGTGATCATCTCAAAACTAGGAAAAATATGACCTAATATCCCAAATATAATATCCCACTCACCTTGAATGATGTGAGTGAATACATAGAATGAATGAAATAATACCCAATGATGATAGAAATTGATTTTTTATTTATAGATGGTCATCTAATCCATGCCAATGATAATAAAAAAAGTATTGAAGATGAAGAAATAAAAAATAAAATAGGTTTTTTTGTTCAGTTATAATCAATTGATACTCAGGACATCTAAAACCTAATCTAAATTGTCTACCAAAGGAGTGGAAAGAGTCATCGTGAAAGGAATAAGCTCTAAAAAAAGTCCCAACACATTGATAATATTGTATGAAATAAAGGAATGAGTTGAAATAGTGTCAAGTAATGCTATAACCATAGAGTATACAATAAAAAATGAAACTATCATGGTATCTAGTCATTCCATTAACTCCTATCATTCACACTATGTTTAATATAGACATACAATTTATATTTCTCTTTTATTGCAACACGGGAATCACCCTTGGCAGAACATTGTGTTCCCACCCCCTTTTATTTATTATATCTAAATCGAGAGACCTTAGTGAAAGTGGATATAGATATACTTTCCTATAATGATATATCATAGATATTCAAATGGTGATTTAATTTCCCACATACATGATACACCTAGGGTGCTACCTTATAATAAGGTTTGAGGTGTCCCTTTCTCTCACATTGATAGAAGACCCTCTATCCATGACATGACATATTTTGAGCACTCTTTCTACCACCTCAACACTGGTTGCCCCATTTTCAATTCTATCTTGATGATAGATTTTTCTTTACTTTCTACTTTCATTGAGGATTAGAAGAGTCATGTCTTCCCATATATATCTTCCTTGGGCATAGTTGTATTGTCTATAACCTCTATGAAGGTGGTTAGGCACATAAGAATAAGAATAAACAAAATATCTTACCTTAAACTCAACTAAATCCTTTTTTCACTAAGATATTCAATGGAAACAAGCTCTAAATATAGGTTCATCAATTTGGAAACCTAAATAAGATACTCCAAAACTGAATAAACCCCTCACTCCATGGTTAAAAATTTATGATTACTTTCTACTCACAATGATTCAGGATAAAACTATTGATTAAATACATTCATGAAAATGGTCCAAGTTAGATCTTCAAGGAAATCATCTTGAATAATTTATTCCATCCACCTCATTCCTTAACCATCAAGAATATATATGGTTAAACCAACCTTGGAGTCTTATAATTTTTTCAATGAAGTAGAAAATATTCTCAATCGTCTCAATACATTCTTCTAATTTTGGGGGTATTTCATTATAATGAAAGATCAAAGGATGTTACTTAGTAAATTTTGAATCATGTCTCACATTTGGTTCTAGTTCAAAATTGGTGAGTTGTACTAAGGAATAAATATTTTGGACTATAGTTTACGCCAATACTGGGTAATATAGAGAATTTTCCTATGGGGATTACTCTTCAACTTCTACTATAGTATTCAAAGATGGATTTATCGAATGATCCATATTCTTTAAGATTAAGAGAACAAAAACCATGATGAATTTTTTTATTACTTTATCATGTACTGAGTTATTGAGGATTAAATAAAAAAATCATAAAATCATAAACAAGGATACTAAGAAAAGTCAATATTCCCATGGTAATTAGAGATTTTTTTTAAAATTAAGATAGATAGGCGCACTTCAACACCACCTCTCTAGTTATAATAGTCTTATCTTTAGTAAATGTACAACCCCTATATACAAGAGGGTGAGACATAATCATGAGCATAATATTTGACAATAACCTAACCCTTTGATACCAATTTATAATATACTAACCCGGTTCAACCCATAATATCACCCGAAGAATCCCACCAAAAGGTCCTAAGTGCATTATTGATCACTACGGACTGGAGATAATAACCAAGGTATCATATAATTAAACATGTGAAATATTTCACCCTCAATAGAAATATGATAAGACAGAAATAGATCGAGTATCATATCAGATATCCATAAATATTTCATATATCAAACAACTAATCCATAAAGTTAATATCCAACAATTTGATAACAAGGTATAAATTAATTGAAAGTTCATCAACATAGATATGTAAATGTTTTCTAAGAAGTGGTTTTATGAATTTTTTTATACACATAATGTATTTTTTAAAATTCCTAAAATATATTTTTGAAATGGACCTTTTTTTAAGAATAAAAGTGGTATGGAATCACTATATATTTTTTATGAAATGTGGGAATGAAAATGAAAAGTATTTTCTTTGAAAAATGTTTAGTAAATATGGATTTGGACATAATAATGATGTAATATCACATTGTTAAGGACTTGGGGTATGGGAAAAACTAGACATATACGAACCTTAGAAGAGAAAGATATCACTAGGGTAGGTTCCCATAATGTTGAAGAGCTAGTGGGTAACCATTTTTGAGGAACCAAGTTTCACAGAGTTAGGATTCACTTGTGTCATCTAGTGTTTCTTGTTTGTTTGAGTTGTGTACACCCTTGTGTCATGGATTCCCCTTTAGTTCATTGTGGATTCATTATGTGTATGTTTATTTTCCCAGTTAATATAGATATTGATTCTTGAAACCAATTTTATTCATCTACTTATGACTCATGTATATATGTTATTTCATATTGTATTTCTTATTGGAATATGAAATGTTCTTGAAATGAAAAACAATGTATGATTTTATATGGGAAAATGATTTATTTTTTGAAATGTTTTAGAAATATGTTTTATAAAGTAACTAATAAATTCATGTTGATAGAGATTGTATATATTCATGGTATTATCCTCATGAGATTTAGTAATCACACCCTAATTTTTTCTTTCGGTGTTTGTGGCCTTGGTTTTACATGATACAGGTAAAGGGAAGAGCATCATATATAAGATGACTCTCTTAGTTCAGGTTTCCTTCTAGTGGGTTGCGATGGTGGTGAAATATAGTCAAGAGGAGATAGATACATGGGTTGATTCAAGTTCTATGTTGATGATGATATTTTAGTTTGTTTGTCCAGATGTTGTTATCCAATTATTATATATTACATTTATGGATTATTTTTTTGAAATATGATGTATTTATGGATATCTACAATGATAATCCATATATTTATATCTTATAAAATAACTATTGAGGGTGAAATCATTCTCAAATTTCATTTTATGATACCTTGGTTCTTTTTTCAAGCCCATAGTGACTGGGAAGATTCTTAAAGCCTTGTGATAGACCAAGTCAGGTGAAATTATGGGTTGATTTGGGTTTTTCTATTACAAATAAAATTTATGTGGGTTGATGACACATCAATCAAATTTATAATTTTTTACTTTCATTGAGGATTTCACTTGGATAACCAATGTAATGTTTATGAAACAAAAATAAAAGAGTGTGGCATTGTTCAAAATTTTTATAAGGGATGTTAAGAAGGTAGTTATTGTATATATTTAAATAGTAAGAATAGACAATGGAAAAGAGTATCATAATAACTATTTTCAGTCCTACATAAAGATACATGAAATTAAAAACTTGTACAGTTCACCTAATACTCCTCAGAAAAATAGAGTTATGAAAATGAAAAAAATAATTCTTAATGGTATAATAAGAAGAATTCTCTCTGAATATAAACTTTCAATGTCATTCTAGAGAGAATTTATAAGTACTTATGAACAATTTAAAAATAGATGTTTTCTTTAAATGAAATAAAAAAATGACTCCCTTGGATATATCATATAATAAGTTACATATTGTGAAATACGTTAAGGTTATTGGGATTATTTTCTTAATAAATATTAAAAATAAAAATTTAGGGATGTTTGATGGAAAAAAAAGAAGATGTTTTCATGGGATAATTATCCAATGGTTTAGTCTATGGGAACTATAATAAATGAATGCATAATTTGGTTATTTTATTTAACATAAAACTAATTGTAAATAATTCCACCTTAAAAAAAATTGTTGAAGATGATGTGTATGTTTTAATGGAAGATAAAATTATAACTTACAAAGAAGTTAATGAAAAGGGGGTAACTATGAGCCTAAACTTGTATAGGTTTATTCTGATTGGTCCAGTGATGAGGATAGAAAAAAAAAGAAAAAAATTACATACATTAAAAAACATGTTTAACCTAATAAAAACATCAAAAGTCAGGAATCTCTAGATCAAACCAGATTTTAATTAAGGTTTTAAAATAAAGAATCACTTATTTCATAATTTTAAACAAAATTTGTTTCAATAGAAGTTGAGAAAAAGAATGGATAAATGTGATGAATGAAATGTTAGATAAAATTGATAAAAAATGAAACTTGAGTTATTGTTCCTTTATTAAAAATAAATAATATTATAGGAAGAATACATGTGTTTAGAAATGAACTCAACAAAAAACAATAAATTTGAATAAATAATGATAGTTTAGTTTGTAAGGGATACTCATAGGTAAAAGGGTTTGTTTTTTAATAATATTTTTCTCTTATTTGTAGATTTGAAACCATGATAATGTTTTTGGATATTACTTCTCATAAAAATTAAAAATTCTACCTTATTGATGTTAATTGAACATTTTTAGTATAAAAATTGAAGAATAATTTTACATTAAGAGAAATTGTGAGTTCATACTTGATAAAGATTGAATAATGATTCAAAAACAGAAAAAATATTTGTATTGGTTAAATTAGATCCCTCGTTCATGGTATTCAAAACATGATAGTTTGCTGAAGTAGTTGATATTTTCTAAATGAAAAGTTGATAAATACTTATATGTGAAATAAATGAGTACCAGTACCATCATTTTCTTTGTTTATATTGATGACATAATTTTTTGGTGACATGGATGATTATTTTGAATAATTTATTGAATTTATGAACAAGAAATTTATAATTTAAATTCTTGGAGAGTTGAATTTATATTTAGGACTATAAGTTCAATAAAAAGAATTATGTATATTTATTTCACAAAAAAAATAATTTCAGGGAATTATTAAATAAAATTTTCATGGAAGAAACAATGTGTCATAGAACACACATTATATTTGGAAATAAAATAGAAAAATATGAAATCATAAAATGTGTGAATTAGAAGGAATTTTGATTTTTAATCAGAAGTTTTATTTATCTTACTATATCAAGACCAAACATTGTATATGTAGTAACCTTGCGTGAAGGATATATATATGATCAAAAGAAAAAAAGGAAGTATAAAAAATAATCCTTTTGTATGCTAAATGAATATATAATTATGGAATGATGTATCAAAGGAGTAATGAGTTAAACTTTTTTTTACAGGTACTGATTGGTCTAGAGATCATAATGCTAAAAAAATAAACATCTAGAGAAGAGTTATTTTTCAGATAAATTTGTGTGAGTTGTAATAGTAATTTTTTTACTTTATGTACAATAAAAATGGAATAATTTTCTTCCACCCATGAATGTAAACAAATGATTTGGATGAAAGTTTTGATGTAGGATTTGAGGGTGCATGTTGAAAATACATTGATAATTATTTACGATAATCATAGTGTAATAGATTTATCTAAAAATATGGTATAAAACTCTTGATCCATGATTATTAACATTAAATATCACTTCATTATGGATAAAGTGACTAGTTGAGATATAAATATAGATTTTATTTCAATAAAAATTCAAATTTCTTATAAATTTACAAAAGCTACCCCAAGGGAAGGATTCGAGAAATTGAGGTTGAAAATTTATGTTCAGCCTCCACCTCTCACTTAAGGAAGATATTATAGAACATCAATTTTTATTTTTATTCTACCATAAAAGGGGTAAAATAAGTAAAAAAACTTTTTACATACTTTATATTTTGTGAATCTTAAGCTAGTGTTATCATAGAATGTGGGAGAAATTTTTTGGGAAGTTACAAATTCAAAAGATGATTTAGGGGGAGTTTATCAATATCATTGCCAAAAAATTGATTTTCACTAAGGGATTTAATTCCTTATAACTAATATCTTAATCTAATAGTGTGGTTTCAAGACACCTATCTATGAGATATATTGTGTTTTGATGGAAAATTTAGGTAAGAGTTATTGATACGGGTTCCTAAAAAAACTAAAGGAGGATATTAAATCAAAAGTGGTTTTGAATTTTAATATTATTGGATTTTTTGTCAAAAAAATTTGTAGGGATGTTTTTGTGTCTCATGTAAATCTAAAGTTATTATTTTGAACATTCTTGAGACCGAAGGATGCATTGAATAAAGTATACTTATATTTCCTACAGTTGGGTATTCATATCAAAAGAAGATTTTTAAATTCATTGGATTAGGATTTGGATGAATATGTATGATTTAATGAAGAATAAAATAATTTTTTTGATAGAGTTTATCAAAAGATGATATGAAGTATATGTGCATGGAAGAAAAGATCAATTATTTGGACACATGAGGTAGCTAGAAGATGATGAAACCATACACTAAAACATAGTTATTTAGAAGATATACAGAAGATAAAACAATTAATAGAGTTGATATTACCAAGATATCCTAAATATTTGAAGTTAGGTAGATGAAACTTTTCTATTCGTTAATCAGAATTACATCTCTTTTTCAAATATCAAAGGTGATTCAAGCTTAGTTAGTTGAATGTTATGATGACCAGAAGAAGTTGAATATCCCATAATGTTGAAGCCTCAGAATATAGTTACATGAAGAATATTTGTGAGTCTTATGGAAGATGGGATTCATGGGGATTACAAAATAAGTATCACATAAAGTTTGTAAGAAGTTAAGATATGTTACTAGATGGATATATATAGTATTCCAATTATCAAGGAAGTTGAAATTAAATGAGTTGAGATCTTTGGAAGGATTATTTTTGTGAAATTTAGTCTTGATAAAAACATTATAATGATCATTTAAATAATTGGAAAAACTATTTTAGAAATCATATGAGTTTTTATAGAAATCAGATGTGGATACTATGTTCAAATAGAAGAAGAGAATTTAAAAGATAGATGTTCTAAATGGGTAAAAAATACACTAGAGGATGAAAGCGATTCTATTAGAAGAACAATTTGTAAGACAAGTTTGAACTGTATGAAGGTGCATCAGATGGAGGACACCAGAAGAAAATGAATCGTACTAGAAGATGTTTTAAGTACTAAAGGTATAATAAGACTTCATATAAGAAAATTTAAAACCATAAGGATCTTACTAGAATCTATGTAAGATTGTTCAATGAAATATGCAAGATGGAATTTACATTTTTGTACATTCAAACTAATATTGGTGATGCTGAGATGGATGATCAATATTGGACATTCATACAACAAAATTTTAGATTTTATCCATGTTGTGAGGAAGATTTAGATTGATGAGTTGATGTAGTATTATAAAGAGTGTTATGTTGACTCAAATGTTTCAGGATGCTTAAAATGTGACCAACTAGTTTTATGAATGGGTGAATATTGAGGATTTAAAATTTCATGTATCACAGATTAGTTCAGGATTTTTATGAGTATATAAATAAGAAGGCTCCTTAGAGATTTTATGATCATTTTTTTAACCATACGAAGAGAAGAAATATTGGAATTTTGGTTGACCAATTTTTTTATAAAATCATAATGGTCAAAGAAGTATTCTCATTCCTAAAGTATTTGTGTTGAGAAGAAGAGTTCCAAATATTAGAAGTTTACAAAGTTGAGAAATGGGAATTATATATGCTGGTAATTGAGAACATGAAGAATATATTATAAATAGACTAGAGAGTGATTCTAAATAAATGTTCTAATATTTTATTATTTTTTAAGAAGAACTGGCATTTATAAATGGTGGGAACTAGTAATATTTCCTAATGGGAGATAGAATGATCTTTAAGAGAGTTGGATCATTTTTATTAACTTTCATCATATAGTGGATATCCATAGCTAAATTGGATTCTATAGAGAAAGGACTAATTACCTAGATTGGGACTGAACCTTGTAAAAACTTTCAAACCTGGCATTATTTTTTTTATCATTGCATGCAGGTGATATTGATTTATAAAGTTGAGAGAATAGAAACTTTAAAAGTTTTATAAGGATAAATTTAGGAGGACGGAGGTTATAAAACATCACCACTAATTCATTAACACATTCTCAGTGGTGTATAAATTATTATAAACATTAGTGTTGACGGTTTTCAAGATTTATATGTGACCTTTTATTGATACCAAGTATTATCTTGATTGTTTTTTTATCTTTTTGATGTATTGTTCTATTCAGGGTTTTTAGGTTCCTACACTAACCATAAAATTGGTTTTCCAAAAATCCTATAAAATAATTATAAAGAACACCAAAATAGGTGATGTGTGAATAAATTAAAGGGGAATATTAAATGAATTTTAAAAAAGAAAATAATAAGAAGATAAATAATACATAACTATATATGGAAAGTGAAAATGTTCTCTTAAAAGAAATATTAGATATTAATTATTTAAAATTGGAAGAGAGTTTGATATAAAACCCCTTAGTTATATCATAATTTATAACGTATTAAGGATTAATAAAAGAGATAATTTAAGGGGGAAGTTAAATAATTAGAAGTTAAGGTTAAATATAATAATATCAAAATATAGAAATATATACATAAAATAGAAAAGAATATAGATCAAATGGGAGGAACATAACTCAATAGAGTGATATTGAAAGAAGAATATATATAGAGCCTAGACAGATCATGCATAGAGACTAAGAGGTGGGTGAATCATTGTACCCAACATTTAGAAAGTTTTCCCTTATTTTAATTAACACATCTTACAATCAAAAATCTACCCCAATTAATAGGAATGTAATAATATATGTTCTCTAAAACATCACCCTACGATGAAATGCAGAAACAAATAGAAAACAACAATACACAGTATTTAAAAGTTATGAGCATGATATGAGTGCATACTAATTTTTGTGTTCAATTTTTTTCAATTAAATTGATTTAATTATCACTATAGAATAATAGTCATTATAAGTGTAGTTTTAAGTCTTAAATAATGGTTGGTATGTATCATCCAAATCCTGAAAGGTAATAAAAATAATCTTCCTGAATATATGATGTTTTTTATACTATAACCACCAATTATTCAATTAATTTTTTTATACTCGAACCACTTATTCTTCAATATACCTCTTCCTTCACTCAGGTATGAAATAAATCATTCACTAAAAAATGGATGTCAAAAAATTAAGAATAATATTTTCTTTTGATAGAATTTGACTTCATTAATGTCTTAAAATTATAGCATGCACATCATCCTATTCTAAATATATTTAGGATGGTCTATTTATCCAAGAGATTATACATTAACAAACTCAACCTTATTCATCCTTATCAATGGTTTTGAAAATATGGTCATTAGCAATAACAATATAATAAGTACCTTCTCATAAATATCCTTCTTCTTCTTTGATACCAATAGGTGTTACTCAATATAAACAATATCATAACACTATTATTTTACTTCTTTGATAGAACTTGATCACTTCTAGGATTCACTGGTGTTGAATGCTCTCTTCTTCTTATCTTTTTTATCTTCAACTCATATAATATTTAGAAAAATAAGAGAATCAAAATCTCAGACTTTTTTAGCCCATTTGATTATTATTTTTTTGTACATCAATGGATATCATTAATTATTTCTATTATAAACTCACAGAATATATATCAAGGGAAACTGCATAATTATATCACCAAGAATCTTGTGGTTTTTAAACCAATTTTAAAATATGAGTTAATGAATTAATTCGATTCACCGTAAAGACTAAGAGTTTTTCATCTTCATGTGATATTGAATTATCATGAACTCCTCCATAGTATCCATAGGTATTGAAACATTTTCAATAATTACATGTAAAAAACTCATCACCATTGTGTAAATGAGTCATCGTTTCCCATAAAAAATCAAATTTCCAAATACTCTCACTACTACAATGTGGTGTACATTTCCCCCTAGTTTTTACACCATGACCCACAAAATTCTGAGTGAAATGACTAGTAATACATTTTAACAACCTATTAACTTCATTAATACTCCATGATTACCAAAACAACCCCATCTATAATTAACCATGGCATGATCCACCTCATTATTTTCCACATAGGATCTTCTAAAACAAAACATGTAGTGTTATGATGTAGTGATCATGGGTTGTCCCATTTTTTATGAACAACATCAATTTCTACACAAAAACCATAGATATTTCTCATGCATACTTTTTATATAAGATACAAAATGTACTTCCAAGTTATATCTCTGAACATTTTAAACTTCCTTGCATGTGATTTCCATATTCACCAGGATTCATATTGAAACCCCATGTTTAATCAAATATTTGTGATATTTTTATTTTTTTTCTAAACCTATAACATTGAAATATCCATTTTATTCAAAATAATCATTCTAAAATTCTCACCTCTTAAAAAACCTATTTCATAAAACATTTTAAGTCATGAAAAATATCACATGGATTCAAAAAAAAAATTTATGGTTATGTATGTCATACGAAATCTTAAATCGTATGATATTTTTATTGATTTCATATAAAAATCATGTTTCCTCCTAAAAAACAAAGAATATATCATTTTTTCACTGTAAAACTTATGATCTCCTTGATTATGATAGTATTTATTTCTAGTTACCATTAGAACATGACTTAGAATAATGGCCTTACCATGTTTCTTATGAATGTTTTATTCATATATGAGATATTATACTTTATATGGAGACTTATGCATGATATAATATTCCTCTTGATATTTCTCAGGTCCAGTCATGGTCACAACATCATAAAATAAGGTGTGGTATGATTCATTATTCCTAGACATTCCCAATATTGTGAAGTTGAAGATAATTCCCAATACTTGATTTTTTTAGTTCTATACTTCTCTATATGTTTTTAAATGGATGAAAAGTGACCACACCACTAAGTCCCACATTGGTTTAAATCTTGTTAAATCACTGCTTTATAATATAACATTTTCCATTTGCAATTATTTGAAATCTACATAGAGGCGATGCTCTCCAATGGTCTTCCTTGTTAACTCATCTTGAGGAGGTTAAGCATCCTTTCTTCACATTGTACCTGTTTCATCCCACAAAAATGATATGTACTCCCCATGCCTATTTAATCTAGATCCTAGCTTTAAGCTTAAATGAATTCCATCGGTGTCCAGGATGGTTTAGCCGATGACAATTGTTTTACAAACTCTAATAAGGAAATGTGTATAACTGTAATATATAACCAGAAATGTCCTAAAACCTTATAATACATTTTCATATTCTTTTTTATTACAAGAATTTTATTTCTCAACATGATTAGATTCTTTAACTAACTTACAATCCATTCTCTTCTTCCACACATATTTTCAACATAATTCTCACGAAGTTAATTATCCTTATTGAAAACTGATAATACAATTAAAATTGGATCATTGATCCCCATTTTTTTTTCTTCAATATTCTAAAATACCGCTATGTTAATATGTGTGTATTCTAGAATCTTTATCCTCTCATATTAATATAAAATTCAAAGGTTTTTGTTGGGGTAGGAACTCAGCTATCTTGAAACAAATTCTCTTTCCACTTCTAATTTTCAATTATATTGAATAAATTTAAAGAAGGATTGGTGCCATATGTTTTCTTATTGATTACCCTCCAGTTATAAAACTTTAAGTCCACATGGTCTTACCCAGTGTTAAAAATAAGTGTGAGTAACAAAGGTATTTAAATATTTTCATTAATCATCATACATGTGAGACCACTCACAATTATACACTTTAGGGGTTTTAAAATTACATTTATCAAGAATACTTATACCTCTATTCATGTAAATAAACCCTTAAAAATTCAAGTGCATAGAGTTTTACTCCCCCTTTCACTCTTATTTCCAATCACCCAACACTCCCCCATTAGAACATATTTAATATAACTAAAGAAGAGGTTATAAATCTGATTTGAATAACTCGTCCTTGAATTTTAAGAGTGATTTCAAGAAATTTTAGATTATAGGTATTATGATAACTGACTTATTATATTATATAATTTACCTCAAGGTATTTAGCCTAATACACTTCAATATCTATTAAAAATTTTCTAGGTTGAAATAAGTGATAGAGAAAAAATATTAGAAGAAATTATCTAACCGAATTTCTTAAACATAACTCATCACATTGATTAAAACATTCAAGCATATATGGAATGTTTTAATTTTTATAATCAACATTAAATTATTTATCAAATTTTCAATTTCATTTCATTGATTAAAAACCAATTTCTTTGACAACATTTTAGGATTTCATTCTTTTTAGAGTGGTGTATCTTAATCCCATTGAAAAAGTTGTGCCAAATGGTAGCAGCCCGTAATTTACACCACACCACAACTTTCACAAGACTAAATTTTCTAGGGAAATATAATAACATTAACTCTATGTAGAAAATATAACTAAGGACACCAACAAGACAGTAATACACAATTGACTTATTATAAATATTATCAACATTGAAACATAGTTTACTATAGAACCACATTACTTTATGAGATTAATTTGGAGTTGGGGTTTTATACTTAATGATTCACTAGTAATTTTGATACTTAAAATTATTTAATTTTTCTACCTCTACATGGATGAATGGATGATTCCTAAAACACATAAATACTCTATTTTTTATATTATTATTTCTATTTTATTTTTATCCCTTTTACTCATCTTCCACCGAGATCGATTATCATTACTCTTGAAATGTTTAATAACAATTATTACACCCAAGGATGAGAGAACATGAACCCATACATTTTCAATGAAATAACCTCATGAAATTTACATAAATATGATTTTTATTTCATTGAAGAGATCTAGTAGATTATCCAAACCCTACTATAATCACCGTCAATTCCCTATATTAAAGATCACCTAAATAAAACATATAAATTAAGTGAATTAGGTTGTTATGTTTTTTATTCATTGTGAATATTAAGTTTGAGTTGTATCTTCAAATAAGGAAATACTTTAAGTCCATATTTCATGCTTACATTATTTTTTTAATTATTTTTTTATCTTTGGGTAGTTGGAAAGTCTTCACTAAATTAACTTATTTGTGTGGGGTGTTCCTATTTTCACAATACATTAGGGAATATGCATCCCCTAATGCCATATTTATATTATTTAACAAATATTATTGGTATAGAAACATGGTTAACCAATTTATGGAAATATTTCAATCCTTATAGAACCTTCCACACAAATCCGTTGAAAGTCTTGGTTTTTTATTTTTAAAAAAACTCTATTAAATTTGACTTCTCCATATGGATTTTCTTCCTTTCCATTAGCACTGATACTTTATTGTTATTTTTCTAATATTATAAACTTTTCAAAATCAGTTTTCCAAATTTTTAAACATTATTTTAAAATTAAATCAACCTATTTATAATCTTCAAATGACATATTATGAATTGTTTTCAATAAATTAGAATTATTTTAAATTGTTTATTTTATATAGATTGATTTTTTATTCTTATCTTTCATATTTATATTCATAAAAAACTCATAGATTGTTTGAATGAATCAATGGTGTTCACCCTTTTACCATAATAGAAATAAAACTAGATCTTTGTTATAACAATCATCTTTTAATTCTTTGAAATGTTACCCAATGTGGATGGTTAGTCATATCAGAAAACGTATTAGGAGTAGTTCATCCAACTATTCTATTTTTTTATCACTTTATTTTAGATACTTTTATCTATGGTTGGTTTTTCCATCCATTTAAACCATTTTCAATCTAAGTTGTGGTACTTTTCTATCCTTTACACATTAGTGATGACTAATGGGTATATACTGACACTCCTCATAGCTATGAACACTTATACAAAAATAATCATAGAAAATTTTCAAGTATTAAAACCTATTATTTGTGAACATGTTCTTCATATTCTATAGATGTTTATTTTATTTATAAATATGTATCTTCTTCCCTAGATTAGTCCCCTCAATTGTGGCCATCATTGAAATTAAAATTTTGATAGATTGGGCCAATATCCTAATTCCTTATGACCAACCATACTAGTGACAATCAATAAACCTTGGTTTTCTTATCTCTAGTTCATGATATCGTGAAATTTTTTATTTGTAAGGTTTCTCTTTGGGGGCCTTCTTCTCATCCATTTGGGGTTCTATTTGGAAACCATCCCTTCCATACATTCTTCTATCAACCCTTCTCAAAGTGGTAGTGTTTTCATCACATATTATCATCCAGTTTTTAAATAATTTTCTTTAAAACGGACACTATCCATAAAAATATATTTAGCATGATATATATATTTTTATTTGGATGGTTCCTTTTCAGATATCTATAATTGGACGCTTCTTTAATGAATCTAATGTTAATTTTTACACTGTTATGATGCTTTTTTGTGATATGATACTCTTCAGAATCTTGTATGGTAGCATCCCTTTTCTCAACAGTTTGGAAAGTTCTAGTTTTATTACTTTATGAATTTTTTAGTCTTATCCAAATTATAAGACACTTCATTTTGAGATAATATTTCTCATACTCAAATGATCTCATATTTTCTTCATATTCTCTATTTATCTTCTAAATATTAACTTCATGAAACATTCATGATTCTTATAAATATTTATCACACTCTTTAATTCATTTTTACTTTTACCTACATCTAAGAATATTTTATATTCATAGTGGTTTTATGAAATTTCATCAATGCATGGAATACTTATTAAGAGTAATTGTTTTCACTACATTCTCAAAGACATGATTTTTCAGTTTTTCTTCAATCAAGGAAACATTTTAATTAAAATATGTTATACATTATTCTTTGTCTTTAATAAGTTTCATGAAATAATTTACCATTTTAATTTCTTAGATATTATATCCTCTAATTTGTTAAATTATTCTTCACGATATACTTTATCATCAAGAAGCTCCTTGGTGAAAAAAAAGTACATAATTTATTACTTCAATGGGAACATTATTAATATACATTTAAATTAGGGAGTATAAGTATTCAACTATTTTGATATTATAATATTCTCCAGATTCTTCAAGGATTATGATTCCTTATTCTAAAGGATCAATTTTAATAGATTTGATATATGAAATTCGTCTACTTTGATTGATTTCAAGTACTGATATATCCTTTTTGTATCTTGAAATTTTTCTCAATTTCATTTCCTCCATATTCTTCTTATTTTCTATTTTTAGTATAAAATTTAATTTCTACTTCAATAGGGGTGGAGACAAAGTCTCTAGACTTAGTAACTTTTGGATAAACTTCTAATTTATGTATCATATATAGCCTATAAAAACAAATGGGAAAAAAGATACAATAAAAGGTAGAACTACTCTTTAATAAAAATTATAGATATGAAAATAAATATTTTCATAAACATTTTCTTGGGTTTTAAATGCTTTTAATCCCACCATATTGGGTTATTTATATAAAAATATCACATTTATTTGTTTTTTAGAGTAATTCAGAATTAATTGTGAAAATGACTTAAATATTGAGTAATAATTGTTTTATCTGTCTTGGGAATTGTTTGAATGAAATATAAATTAATGTTTTTGTCATTTTGATGATTATTTCAGGTGGATGAGGTTTTTTTTGTAGCATGAAAGTGGATATATTAAGTATTTTGGAATTTTTACATGTTTAAAGAATAAGAAAAATTGACAATATAACTCTCTGTACCATAATCAACGCATAATTACATGATTTATGATAAGGGTTTCAATTTTTTAAATTCTAATGATCTTTTAGGTTTAGAGTTTTATATAATTAGGAAAAACTATTACATTTTAAATCCTTATGTACAAAGTTAACACTTCCACTCAATGACCATTGTTTACAAAAACAAGGTTGTTAAGTATAAACTCGTGTTTCATTCAGAATATATTATTTTATTTTAATTAGAATCCTCATAATGAAATGACATGCCATTCTATAGTTCATAATCATCCTTAACCCTATGTGGGATGAGAAAAAAAGCATATCCAAGGATATAAAAATAAAGGAAACCTGTTAATCCATTAGAAAATCCATGAAAATTCATAATAAAGTTTTTTTTATAATAAAATTTAAATTTATATGTTCATTTACTTACCTATGAAATCAAATTAATTTTCTAAATATTGAATAAAAAATATCCCAAGAAATCAGAAGACAAATCATAATAATGAGGGTTTCTTGTACAATACGGGCCCTCATGAAAAAAAATTCTTGAAAGACATATTTTTCAACATTTAAAGTGGAATACACTTTACTTTAAAGATAATATCATTAGATTAACTTATTCTATAAAAATAATTCCAGGAAAAATATTGTTTAACCATAGAAATTTATATAGGTACCTTGGGATATCATCTTCATATAACTCTTAGAATCGCTTATACAAACACTCTTACAATGGGAATAACCTTAAATGTTAATAATATATATATTACTCAAATAAAAAAATCATTACCCAATGCATTAGAGAGCAATATCAATCCCACCCATCTTCATAAATAATGTACAAGAATAGAAAATTTTAAAAAACATATAATATTTTATTTCAATCATAAAAACTCATAAAATATCTTTTTAAACATATATCACGAATCATATTTGGGATTTAGGTAAAAATAAATAGAAATAACCCTTTTCCATTGAAAAATATAAAAATGAAAAATTACTATAAGAATCGGGAATAATATTTTCATTAGAAAAACCATAAAAACATATAGAGGAATATTTTTAAAGAATAATGTTCATAATATCATGAAAATATTCTCATGTAGTATATGATAAAAAACATTATTTGGTACTTAGGTAAAAATAGTCAAAAGCATCCCATACAAAAATGTTTAAAAATTCTTCATAAAACATTGTAAAAAAATAAAAATTTGTTTAAAATTAAATTTCATAGTCTTTTAATTATATATAAGAACATTATAGAAACATTTCAAAGAAAATGTACATGGTATAAAAGAGTTTAAATTTTTTTTAAAACATTTTAATGAAGAATCCATTTCCACTTGGGTATCTTTTGAATCAAAAGATAATTAAAAGAGATAAATTGAAATATATTTATAAAAAATAAATTTAATAAAATTAATGATATAATGCATCCATATGGATGTATATCAATTACAGAAATAAAACATGGGGTTAACATGGCATGAGTCTCAATGAAAGGGATTTGAGAGGAGAAATTTCTTACCTTATGTACCATATTTCTTCGTACAATCTATAACTCCTAAATAAAAAAATTATATTAATTTTATAAATTATTTTTTTTAAATTTTCCTCAAATTATCATTATTCCTTATATATAATTTATCACCACCTAATGTTTTTGTAACCAAAACAATTATGTTCATATCAAACATTTTGAGTTCGTTTGGTTCATCATTCCCAAAAACAACAATACTAGGCTGACAGTGGTAAAAGATGTCTTAGTTACATAATATAAAAAAATATTTAACATAAAATAATTATAATATTTATACATTAAATAAACTTTAAAAATTATCCATTTAAGGAGGTATAGAAAAATAAGTCACATTGCTTCGTGGAGGTGTTAACCCACACGTACACACAAATGACATTATAATTTTATAATGAATGGAAATGTAATAAAATAGATGATATATTATATTAAAACAAATATAATTAGTAAATTAATATCATATACGTTCTTTAAATCCATCTTTATAACCACCCATTAAAGGCTGTGATGGCAAAAACACATTTCTCTACAGAAATGGTAGTCCACACGCACACACAAACGACATTTTTGTTTCCCATAGAATGGAAAATGAGATGAATAAGGGTTATACCATAAATATAATAATATTTTAGTATATTATATATAATGATCCTATTATATCATCATGTTTAAATAATATTTTAAGGAGGTATAAGAAGAAATAAATTGAAAATTCTTGGTTAAGAGTTATAACTTTCCTTTGGAAAACCACATTTTCCAAACATTAATCCTTATAGGTTAGTATTTTTATGATACCTAGGTACTATATAGGAATATTGGGAAGATATTTCGGGATTTATTAGTCAATTTAAGTTACCAAATAGGTTATATTAATATATAATAATTAGTTCTCTTTTATAAGTGAAGGCGGTTACCCTCTTGTAGTTATTCAATTTTTTAAATTAATATAAGGAATTTTTCATGGTATATTTGGAACAAGTCACCTAATATTCCTAGATAAGATGTTAAAGGGTCTAAATAAACTTAAATTATCATATTTAGACATGTTTTTGAGACATTTTAATCCTCTACTCCTATTTAAAACTTCTTTAAACCCAATTTAACCTTAACTATGATAACTTAACTTTTTTACCATGATAACATGAGTATATGAACAAAAATAAAAGGGGAATTATAATTTTTTTGTAAATTATGATTAAAATTTTTTAATCCATTTTATCATATTAATAATATATAGGTTCTGTATATTAATTTTAATATAAGTAGGCAAAATGAATGAAAAACAATTTTTATGAAAATACTTGATTCAAGCGTAGAAATTATTTCACCTTTCAATCAAGTTATAATATTATTTACATGAATTTTAGTAAAATACTATGAAATGTAATTATTTTGAGAATTTATTTTAAAGTAAAAATAAAATGGAACCCTCCAACCATACCATTAAATGAAAAGACCCAAAAATAGTTTTAAATTAAATAAAATATAAATTATGTTCATAATTGTCAAGCATGGGTTCATAATTTCAAAATAATATTTTAAAATATATTATTTAATCCTTTTAAAATATATTTGGATATTAAAACTATTTAAAAAAATTATTACTTCAGATTAGAATATGATAATTTCATAAAAATGGTTGTATTTGAAAAATCAGTATTTGCACTATTCACTTCAAAAATAAATATTTCCAGATAAATACAAAAAACTCATCATAATAATATTTTGACATGGTGATTTCAAAAAAGATATCAATTCTATAAAATAAAATTTATATAAGTGTCAAAAATAAATTATAATATCTGAACACAAAAATTCAATAAAAGCAATTTTTGAAGAAAATGTATTTTTAAAGCATAAAATGACTTTATTATCATTACTTATCTAATAATAATAATTAAATGAATGTTTTATAATTAAATTGTATATATATTATTATTATTATTATAATTTATCAATAAAATCTAATTTAATCTATTAAGATAAAAATACAATGCACATATAAGAACAATTTTATAAAAAATATAACTTTTACCTTTGATTTTTTTTATCTTAATTTCCAAAAAATTAATAATAAATTCATGATTTATTATTCATTTTATTAGGGAAAAATTTATAAATATATTTAATAATATTGTTTTCCTATTCATCCACCAAGATAGTGGTTAAGTCATAACAATCATATTTAAATAATAAAATTTAAATAATATATCATAGTTCGTTTTAAGCTCAATACTACATATAAAATACACTATATTACCTAAAGGAAATAAATTATAAAATATTGGGGTGTTGAAAATAAAGGGTATATAATTTAATCATTTTGGATAGAATATAATCCTTTTTAGCACGATCGTAAGACTTTTTTCTAAACACAAATCTTTTGGTTTGAAATGTAAGTTTTTATCCTAAATCATATATCTCTAGATCATAAGACATTAGGCTGAAAATAATACATTTGGGCCATCAAAACGTATTTGGTCCCATCATATAAATTCATAACTTAGTAAACAAATATATAATTAGAGGCCAGGAGTATGTTTTGGGGAAACTCATCCACACTCCAAGATGAGGCTTTGGGTTCAACATCAGTATGCATGCGATAAATAGGAGGATTACATGGGGATTATGTTTTATGAAATATTATCTAAGTAAAAATGGAAACTAAAAATAATATATGTAGATTTCATATATATCTAAAGGCTTCTATGGATAGAAATATGAATAAAAATGAAATATGGATAATTTTTAATGAGTGAAGACCATGTATGGTTTGACCATGATGAAAGAGAAGGAACTTGTGAATATACAAAATAATGGGGAGGACATAGCTATGGGGGGATCAAGACTTGGATCACATGTTCATGCTAGATAATTTAATACTACTGTTTCAATATTATTTTTTACTTCTGTTTTATTAGATTGTGATTCCTTATTCCTAAACAATAATGTGTGAAACACTTCGAATGGGGGAAATTTCTCAAGTGTTTGAGGAAGAAAAGGTTATATTAATTAATTATTCCATCCTTGTAGTTTAGTTAATAAAATCCCGTTATTATTAATTTATTTCAATTATTGGTGACTAGTTTACACTTTGAATGAAACTATTATTAGGGTTTTATACATTTTCACTATTACCGCTTAAGTTTATAATTAAAAATATCCCTTTTTCATGGTGAATATTTACTAAAAGGATTAGGTTGTATTAGGTGTTGAGTATCTAGAAATTTCTATCACTTGGGTGAGGGTAGTGAGTTACTCTCAGATTTTATGGGATCATTGATTCCCGATTAGGAATTTCCTTAGTAATTTATGAGTGGCATGATGACTTTTCATACACACTTGAAGGGAGGATGACCAATTAGTAGTCACTATTAGGTCAATATCCATAATAACCTTTATCTGATTGTTTTTTAATAAATCTATTAAGGAAATTGATACATATTAATAGACAAGGAGAGTGGTAAAAACATTTTGGGACTTATGATAACATTTCATATGGAAACTAGAACCAAACCCAATCACTCTTCTCATATACTATTTTCAATACCTTTTTCATTTCTTATGTGATTAATTTTTTTTAGAATAAAAAAATCAAAACAGAACCCCACCTTTTTAATTAACTTATAAAAAAGTGAAAACTAATTTTTCTACACTCCTCTCAACATTATAAGAAAACTAAAAAATATATTATTTTTTTATACACGTGATTTCAATTCACCTTTACTTGTTTTGTAGTGGTTATATAAGTCTTCATGTTTAGAGTTTACAATAATTTATATGTGGCCGTTTTCTTATGTGTGTTAGTCCTTTTAAAACCAGTTCTTTATCATTATTTAGAGATGGTCCTTTACTACCAAAAAAATAAAAAATATTTAGAGGTGGCTTACATTACCACCAATAAATGTAAACAATATAATATATTTTTCATATTTATTGGTAGTTATAGCCACTCTTAAATCTTTTCACGATAGTTTTTTAGGTTATTGTACTATTTTAAAATGGTTTGTAAGTACCTATCAATGGTTTAAACTAATTCCATTTAGTTAGCGGAGTGTTTTCATTATTAAAGGTAGTTTAAACCACAGATAAAAATTTAAAAAATAAATATTTTTTCACATTCGATTTATAACACTATACTAGAGATAAAAAACAAAATTACTAAAAAAATATTAACAAGTAAATGTAAATATAAATATAAAGAAAACTCAAACTATATTATAAGATTCCATACACATAAAAAATATTAAATTATTAAAATGGTAATTATATAAACCCATCATTGAATTTAAATTTCATAATACTAAGACATAAATCAGTGTAAAAATAAACAATATGTCAATGGTTGACATACATTCTGCCTGTATCACTATGGCTACCTCAATAAGATAGACTCTCCTTATCCTGATGAATATGAGCATCTGATACCTAAAATTACAGAATTTAAACATATAAATTACATTTTATTAAATAATAATACAATAAATATAAACAATAATGGTTTGTACCAACCAAGACTATCATATCATGAATGTAATCACTTTGAGAATACTCCATGTTGTGTCCTAAAATAAAGTAGTCAAAGAATCCACCGTAAGAAAACTAATCATATCAATCTCTCATATATGAATCTTCCCCTTGTACTTTGGCCTCAAATATCTACTAACCAATAATGGGATTTTCCACCACAAAAAGAAAAAATTCCTATAAATAAGAAATAAAAAAATTATCAGAAAAAAAATATTTATAGTAATAAAAAATTAATAAAAAAATTATCGATATAAATTTTCATTTATGATTATTTGATTATTGGATATGTAAATTTTTTAGTTGATTGGAACATGCCTACAATCATGATCTATTGTAGAAAGGGTTGTATAATATGGTTATATAGAGTGACTATGATTGACATACCTTTTAATAATTATATTTTTTCTTAAAAACGAACAATAATGAAAGTATAAAAAATAACAAAAAATGATACAAGATAACAAAAATCATTTGCAATTACCTATATAAAAACATTTAATCATTTTTTAGTATTCAAACAAATAAATTTATTCTTCAAAATTACTGATTTATTTTATCAAAATGTAAATATTAATATATATATAATCAATAATCTAGGCCTTTTTATTTACCCCCCATATCATTATTTTATACTCATTATAGGAATAGAAGAAATTAATTTATCCCCATAGAATAAACAATCAATGTTGACATTATGATTTTTAAATAATAACTATTATAAACTGTAATAAAAAAGAAATATTTTTGAAATCAAAGTGAAAAAATATCGATGTGCGAGAGGGAGCTTGATCTATGCTCTTGGATCTAGATCCTCTTTCTAGATAGTGGGAGAGAGAATAAAATAGACAAATACCATGAATAGTCACTGGTGGGAGGCTCTTCTGTTCTATATATAATGTGTAATTAAGTTACCTGGTATTTTCTCACCATCCCTAAATTATTATCATTCTATACAAATGATATTGTGACTACTTTAATGAGCCATAAATATCTTTTATTATTATTCTCACTTACCTATAATATAAATATATTATGTGACAATAAATGAGTCATTAACTCGACTCGTCGTTCCCATAAAAATTAATTGAACCTTGAATATTTTAATATTCTTTCAAATAATATTTTTCATGTATTTACTTAAAAATTGTAAGTACAACTAAAAAATACATTCAATGATTATTATTGATAACTTAAATAATATGAATTTATTTATTACATAGGTGATTGTATCTCCTTGGACAAATCCGGGACCCTCATGGCGGGGCACAACATGCCCAATATACCTATTCAACTGAATAGGGTAGTTTATTGAATACGTTATTGTGTGTGACCCTCTAGGCCCTTATCGTGATAATAGGTAATATTATTCACAGACCAGAAGTGGGATCTAGCAACTCATCATGGACCCTAAAGAGATAAGAATTAACTAGCATCGAAAACCAACCTACGAACACAAATTATGTAATATAATATCTTGGTCTTTAACATCTCATAAAGCAGTATGCACAAACGTATAATTTCCCTTTTCTTGCTTTATTATTTGTTGATCTAACTAGATTTATTTACCTTGGATGACCATGGACATGGATTTATCAAGGTACTACCCTCCTGATCAACATGGCCCGAGATATATAACTTCCTAAACCTAGAAGAGACAAATCCTTTCTTGATCATTCAACAAATTTCATACCACTAAAGACGTACCCAACACAAGCTACCTCACCATGATTTAATTGTCATGGTTTTTTCCTTGCATCAAATTACATGATAAAATGGAACACATTGGTAATGATCTCAAGTCCTGAGACCATTACACATGTTCATAGATAGGGACATCCAATGACACTCAAAACATGTGGTGTTTTTATTAGCAGTTATGTACTAATGATCTCAATACTAGAGATCACCAAGTGAAAAATTCATGAGAAAAGTCTCAATACTTATGAGCCCCTTGCACCTAACATTCAAACATATACTATGTCTAGTCATTAAGATGTGTTAGACCATATGACCTTTGTTTAAGATTAACATCATAGTATCTCGAGGTTCTCATTATAGCTTGTTATCTACTATGACCCTTTGATACAAAAATTAATCTATGTCCATAACCATAAAATAGTAGGCGCATAAAAAATAAACTATAATGGTAAGTATACATCATGCATAACTAACTGTATACACGATATGATAATCAAAAACACTGCATAGTTGGGTCTTGGGTACCCACTATTACAACACAACCACATACACTAGAACAAACTTTCTAACCAACCTTGTTATCTCTTGTATGATTTAAATCATGTTTCTACTAAGTCATGACTTTAGCTTCCGGGACTTCCATGATTTTGTTGCGTGGTGATTCCTATATAGCGACCTCATATCCTTGAGTAAAACTTCTCAAGAGATGGTATCCCAGAGTATATACCTCTTTTCTGTTTTAATAACCTGACATCTTAGCTAGTAAGAATTTCATAATTTATATCATGATTATACATTTCTTACTAGGTTCAATTCAAAAAAATGGAACAAATCGTTGCATATAACCACTTCTTAACTGCATCAAAAGTTGCAACAAACTAATTTTTTGTAGAATTAGCTACCACTAGCTTATATGATATTTTCCCACTCATAACCATATCCTAACTATGATACAAGATCTCACTGAACTAAGGAAGACTAGTTTATGTCCCCTCAAAACTAGTATCCTTTCTTCTCCACTTCCCAGTTACAAATATTTTGTACTTTCCAAAGTACAATTAGATAGTTCTGACTGCTTCACTTATAGTTCCCCTGGGTATAACTGATATTTTCCTACTATAAAGTATATCCTTGCAATATTAGTTCTTGTAAATATAATGGAATACATGATTTATCCATCGCTATAGTTTAAGGAATTCAACTCGCCACATTAATCTCTTCCCATTTTCCATAAATGTCAACCTAGAGAGATTACACCATGTGACATTGGTAACAATTCTCTCTTTAATTGTTCTAGATTTTACTTTTCAATACCATGTCACTATATTTACAATTGAATAGGTCCATGAAACATTTAGATCTACCTCATTAGGTCATGTTCCCTATAACTCAAGTTGCTACTTTATGTCAATCACTAGAGAATAGATTATTTTATTCTAGTCTCAACTAACTCAAAGACCTACCTTTTTTGCATATGTTATTGAACATATTGTACTTGTAAAACCTTGGTGATCCCATTAACCACTGGTAGACACTTGAAAACCATTATTCCAAATGCATATTCTATGATATTGTTGCTTAAGTCAATGCCAAATGAGATATCAGTAACTTGCAACCTATATTAGTATTCTGTGATGTGACCAACCCTTTCTAGTTTCATCGTATAGACACCTTCCATAATTGATGGTCATGATATCCAATTACTAATAATATGATCATAAAAATTAGCTATGACAGGTAAAATTCTAATGTATTTAGGAATAACGACCTGGTATTACCATAAAGTATTATTCGTACAACACTTGTACCATCCTTGTATAAAATCCCTTGAATACCCACCACAATATTCATAAAAATTATCCCCATTTTCACTTTCACTACTACAAAAATGGGAAAGGGAAGCACCGCCTTATATCAGCACTAAGAAAAAACTGCTGATAAAGAAACCCGGTATCAGTGAAAAAAATTTAGCGCTGATACTGGGAATCTTCATCAGTGCTTTTATAGCACTGATAAAGAAGCCTCTTTATTAGCACTAGAAAAGTACTGATAAAGATTCCTAGTATCAGCGCTAAAATTTTAGCACTGATAAAGGGTAACCTTTATCAGTGCTAAAAAAAATTGATAAAGAATCCTTTTATCAGCACTAGAAAAGCACTAATAAAGATTCCCAGTATCAGTGATAAAATGTTAGCACTCATATAGGAAGGATTTATCATCACTTTTTTAGCGCTGATAAAGAGGCCATTTATCAGCGCTAAAATGTTAGCACTGATAAAGGTATCCTTTATTAGCATTTTTTTAGCGCTGATAAAACCGTAGTCCCATATTTTATAAAATTGGTCACACAGTGTCCTCAGTTTATTGAGACCTAAGTCTCTCATGGTACTATAACCCTGTGACTCCCCTCCGCCTCCCCCTATCTTCGCATTGCCAGACCTCCATCTCCCCCGATCTTTGCGTTGTCGGACCTCCACCACCCCTGATCATCACATTGTCAGACCTCCACCACTATCCCTTCCCCTAATCCTCCCCTTGAACCCCTTCGGTGAATCCTCGTCCCCGCAAACCCAACTTATCCTCCTCTTCGCTCGACCCTACTCCCCGTGAACCCTACTCCTCCATTTCTCTTTGGTTGGCAGCTCCTCTCGTGCACCTCCTCATCTAGAAGTTTCCAATTGTGTGGTAAGCGATTCAATGCTTTTACATTATTAGATGATTTTGATATGCTTTCTTAGTTTCATGAATTTGTTCTATGGATTACGTTTTTGGTGTGAAATATGTTTTGGAATGGTTTTGAGATCCACATGTGAAGAAATTTTTTTTCTAAATGAATGTTTTTATGTTTCATGTTATCTTTGTTGAGGTGTTTCTTATATATATTTTATGTCTTGTGTGAAAGGTGTGAAATGTGTTTTTAAAGAGAATTAATGGATTGAATGTATTGAATGTGGATTTTATAAAAGAAATTCATTTCTGTTGCATGTTGTATTTTTTTAACCTGATATGTGTCTTTGAATTGTGAATGTGATTTGAAACATGTTATAAAATGGATTTTTTGTGAGTATGAATTTAAAAGGGGTTTTTTGCATTGAAATGGTGGGATTCCATATGTGTTCTTATTGTTGTGTTTCCAAATGTGTTTCATAAATTTTTAAAGTGGTGTGAAATGTGTTTCAAAATGGTTTTAGTGTGCATGTGAAATGGAAAGTGGCTTTTTGTGTAAAATAGTGGTTTTGGTGTGACATTTCAATCATTGGATCCATGTAAAAATGTGACAATGTGAAAGTGGTGATATCTTTATGTTCTTATGATGCTTGGAATGTGTATGTGAAAGTGGTGATATAGATATAGTTAAGCTAAATGGGGTCTTATATTACAAATACTTCAAGAAATTGTTTATGAAGAAAATGTATCTAGATTCGATGGTATCGGGTAAGTCCATGGAGTTTCTCAACCTCATCTAAGGTTATTAGACATTGACTCAATATACTAATAATTTTACTAAACTTTCTCAGTTTTTACTTAAAGTGGTGTCAAATAAGAATCTTATGTCCGAGAGGTTTTATATGGGTCTTCGATCAGATATCCAATATCAAGTATTTATGCTAAAGTTTACCTAAAATTTTGATTTTCTATTTAAGGATGTGATGGAGGAAATTGTCATGACTATTATGTCAGGGTTAACTAGAGTTACTTATATTCCCAATGGTAGTTTTAGTGGTTCCTATAAGTGTAATAGAAAGTAGAATGAGCCTCATGGTGAAAATAGTGGTGGTGGTATTTTATAGAAAACTTCCTCCAGATCATCTGTAGTGTCTAGTAAAGGCCAAATGACTTTTTCCAATGTGGAAATATTGATCACTCAAAGCATTATTGCATAAGAGCATTGAAGATTTACATCTCTTATAGGCATTAAACCCACTTGAAGAGGGTTTTACATGTTTTTACTACCATGTGTAGTGGAATGGAATCATAAATATTGAGAGGTAACAAATCATAGTAATATTATTCTATAACAATGGGATCCTGGAAACATGTATTAGGAATGAAACAACTTCATGCAGTGGATTAATCTTCAGTAGGAACTGATGTGGGTCATGCGATAGTGAGAGGCACCATTTCCATTTATTTTTCTTTAGTGTATGTTTCATTTGATATTGGTTCCCATCATTATTTCAAATCAAACATCAATATAGAACTATTAAAACTTATAATAGAGATAACAGATTATGTGATAGAGATTGTAACATCTCTCTGGATAAAGAGGGAGTAAGGTCTCTGATTCCCCTCTCATGCTTTCTCTTTTTCATAGATTTAGATCATATGATATTTTTTTGTTCTTAAAATGATTCCCCTATAGCTTATTATCAGAATGGACTGACTAGTTTCTAATAAATCTTGGATTTAATATTATCATCGGTGGGTGTCCTTCACATCCCTCGATGGGGAATTCCATGTTTTCCATAGAGAATCATACTTGAGGTCTAGTCGAGCAAGACCTCTTCTTCCAGAGTTGAGTGGGATGATATCCTTTTATGTTATTGAACTGGATTAGGAAGACTATTATAGTGAACTTCTCCTAGTAGCTATTGAATTTCCAAAAATGTTTCCTTTCATCTTTCTTGGTCTACCACTAGAGAGGGAGGTGGAGTTCTCTATCAAATTGGTGATGGGTACAAAACCAATATCTATTCTATCTTAACATATATAACTAGTTAAATTAAAGGAATTAAATAATTAGTGGGATGAATTGGTTTCTAAATTCCTTATTTAACCTAGTGTGTTTCCTTGGGAAGAATTGGTACTTTTCACCAAGAAGGTCATTGGAACCCTTCTCTTGTGTGTTGATTACCAGAATCTCAATCGGTCTATGATCAATAAAAATAATTTGTTGACCTATATTTATGATTTATTAGATCTTCTAAATGGGGGGAGTGGTTCTCTAGGATCAGTCTTTAGTTTGGTTAACACCAGCTCAGGATCAAGGAGTTTGAGATTTATGTGTGACTATATGCTTATTATATTTTCTTATTATTTCTTACACACCACCACTTGAGTCGAGTAACCTGATTGAAATCTATATGGGTACTTTGGTTCTGATGTGGATATGGTTTTTTATGTGTTTGTGACATGTGTATGTGTGGATATATGGGTATTTAGGCATGATGATATTGAATATAGGGAAGATACCTAGGACTGGTAGGTGTATCATTCTTGATTATTCTTGTGTTTGGACTCGGGTGATTTGAGGAAACTATAATGAATCTAAAGTAATTATATTTAATGAATTCCATATTTTAGTGATTATTATAATCCTTTATTTACTTATAGAATTGGCTACTGGTTTCCATCCATATGCATTTTAGATTGGTGAGGTATAAAAGTATGGACTAGTTGACCAGAAAAGGGTTGACCTGATAGAGGAGGATGATCCATAAAGGATGATGTCGTGTGAGTTTTACAATCTATGACACAAGTGATTATCCCCGTGAACCCCTTTGTGTTTGGAAACTGTGTTGATTTTGATGGGGGGTCTATCCTGGTTCTATTGATTTCCAAATATTTATTGGAACTAGTTAGGAACTATTAATCTATATTTTTATAAGTAAGTGGTTCTCTTATACTGTATTTGGAAGTCTTGTTTTGTGTAATTGAACCATAAATACTAATATTTGATATTCAAATAGGATGGAGATGAATAAAGATTGGATGGATGTTAATCATTTGACAATAGAGTATGAGAACGGAGTGAAGGAATTCATCAAATTTGAAAAGGATCACGCAAAGGATCCTTCTCAAATCATTTTTCTATTTTTACGTTGTTGTTATTCTAGACTACATACTCCAGATGAGTTGGAAGAACATTTGATATGTCACGGAATAGATCGAAGTTATAAATGTTGGAATAAACACTGAGAAAAAGAGAATGTAGCTATTGGCTGGGATAAAACTGCGTTTTATGGATCATCAGATATGAATAAAAATATAGATAATGAAGAAGACCATATGGAGGATGTGATTACATATGTCAATGATGATTAAGATCCTATTGAGGAAATTACAAAGACAATTGAAGATGAACTTCATGATTTCCCAAAATTGTTTGAGAAGTTAAAGAGTTGTGCAAAGACGCCATTGTATACTGGTTGCACTAAATATACAGCATTGTCAGCTGTACAGAAGTTGTATAAATTAAAAGCAGGCAATGGCTGGGGTGATGTCAGTTTTATGAAACTACTTTCTCTCTTGAATGACATTCTCTCGAAATATAATGAGCTCCCAAGACGGACATACGAAGCTAAACGAATGCTACACTCGATGGGTATGATTTCGAAAAGAATACATGTCTGCCCAAAAGACTGTATATTTTTTTTCAAGGATAACAAATCACTTACAGAATGCCCAAAGTGTGGTTCTTCTCAATACAAGAAAGATGAATCCAATCCTATGAAATTTTTATTCTACTTTCCAATCATTCAAAGGTTTAGGTGTCTATATGGAAGTGAAGAAATTGCAAGACAATTATCATGGCATGTAGATAAAAGAAATAAAGATAAGAAATTACGTCATCCGGATGACTCTCCTCAATGGAAGAAAATTGATCATGAGTATCATGAATTTGGAAAAGAGCCGAGAAACCTTCATCTTGTGTTATCTACAGATGGAGTGAATCCTTTTGGTTTTCAAACCAGCACTCATAGTACATGGCCTGTTATGTTAGTAAATTATAACTTGCCACCCTTTTTATGCATGAAGTAGAAATTAATCATGTTATCTATGCTTATATCAGGACCAAACCAACTAGGTAATGATATTGATGTTTATCAGGATCCTTTGATAGAGGATTTGATGTTATTGTGGGATTCAAGTGTAATGTTGTATGATGCTTATAAAAGTGAATACTTCACGTTGAGAGTGATGTTGTATGGGACAATAAATGATTTCTCTTCTTATATAATTTTGTCAGGCAATATAATTAAAGGAACTCAAGGGTTTCTCGTGTGCGAAGAAGATACAGAATTAATTAGGTTGAAACATTCATCGAAATCTGTGTTTCTAGGACATCATAGATTTCTACCTCATCGGCATAAGTACCGATCCTGGACGACATCATTCAATGGAAGTTCAGAACAATGCATAGCACTGTCTCCACTAATAGGTGATCAGCTATTTGAGAAAGTAAAATATGTGAACACTATTTTTGGTAAACCATTTTCGAGAAACCTTACGAAAAATGGTTGAAAAAATAGATCATTTTTTGAATTACCATACTAGAATTATTTGTACGTCATACATTTTCTTGATGTGATACATGTGGAAAAAAATGTATGTGATAGTGTTATTGAAACGTTCCTAAATTCCCCTGGAAAAACAAAGGATGGAATTAAGGCAAGTTTGGACATGGTTGACATGGTAATACGAGAAGAGTTGGATCCAATGAAGGGTGAAAATCGAATGTTTCTTCATCCAACTGCTTATACTCTTTCTAGGAAGGAGAGATATCAGTTTTTCAACTTCTTCAATGATGTAAGGGTTCCATAGGGGTATTTATAAAATATCAAGAAAATTGTTTCAACGAATTATTTAATGTTAAAAGGTTTGAAATCACATAACTTCCATGTTTTGATGTAAGATCTAATTCCTATAGCTTTACATTGCATTTTTCCCAAGAATTTTTGTCATACGTTATACAAACTTTGTTTCTTTTTCAAATCTATATGTAGCAGAGTTTTAGACCCAGCGAAATTTTCAGCTATGGAAAAAGAAATTTTCATCATATTATATTAATTAGAAATGATATTCCTGCCAACATTCTTTGATATGATGGTTCATTTGAAGATTCACATGGTGATAGAGATTCGACTTTGTGGTCCTATGCACTATAGATGGATGTATCCTATTGAACGGTATATGAATATTTTGAAAGGGTATGTCAAAAATTAAAGTCATTTAGAGGGTTTTATAGTGGAGCGATATATTGTTGAGGATGCCATTGAATTTTGTACCAAATACTTATCTGATGTGGAAAGCATTGGTCTCCTGAAATCTCATCACACTGGACGCATTGAGGGTGAGGGAATTTCTGAAAGTAATGTTGTGACAATTAGTATTACAGATCAGGAGTAGGCCCACCTTTATGTTTTGCATAATAGTTGGTAGGTTGCTCCATCTATTGAAACGCACAAAGAAATTCTTAGGCAGTTGAATCCATCAAGGGCAGAAAAATGGTTATCAAATACACATAATCACCAGTTTATAGGATGGTGTCAGGACCGTATTTTTAGGCAGTTGGATGAAAATACATATTCAATTTCAGAACAACTTCGATGGATATCCACCAGACCATGTGTGTATGTATTATCTTACAGTGGTTATGTAATTAATGGTTATACATTCTATATAGATGAACACGATGAAGATAGTACCATGAAAAATTGTGGAGTTACACTAGTGGCTAAAGCGATTCATGTTTCTGGTAGTAAGGACGTAAATCCAATTTATGAAAATATGTCATACTTTGGAATTATCAAACTAATATGGGAGTTGGATTATACGACATTCCAATTTGCAATTTTTCAATGAAAATGGGTTGATAACAATAGTGGTGTTAAAATAGATGAATGGGGATTTGTGAAAGTTGATTTTAGTAAAGAAGGGTACAAAGACAAACAGTTTATAATGGCATCACAAGAGGTACAAGTTTTTTATGTTCCAGATCCCGCAAATCAAAAGTGGTCGATTGTTCTGTTATCATCCAAAACTACTGAAGGGTCCGATGAAAATTCAGTTGAGGATGATCCTTTCAGTGGTACGTCACAATAATTTCACAGTGTTCCCAATGTAGATAATTTTTTTTATGTTAGAGGAGACCAAAATGAAGGGATTTGGATAATCGATAGAGGTGTAAAATCCCTTCAGCCTTTGAAAAAAAGAAAGAGAGTTCAATAAATATGTTATATTTTGTTTTTAATGTAGATATTATTATCTCATGTTATTATCTTATCATTACTGAATTATGTAATATAAATGAACTGTTCAACCACTTTTGCAGATAATGACTTATGCACATTCTGGTACTCCTAACCTTGAGGCTGAATAAGTCTCTCATGCTGCTGTTGTTGCGGCTTCTGCTGCTCCTGCTACGGCTGCTCACATTGCATAGCAACAACAAGTTTCTGAACCTGTTGTTTCTCCTACTGTTGAGGTTCAACAACCATCAGCACATGTTGTTTCTACCATTTCAGATGAACATATAGATGATGTTAATATCGATGAAATGTTCGGGAATGAAGAACCGACGTCATAGAAAACACAGGTGCGTCGTAGTTTGATGATGTTAGCCAAATTTCTTAAGGTGAAAAGCAAAGGCATTAAATTTTATGTCAGATGGAATGCACGAGGCCAACATGTGAATCCCAAAAAGGATATTTTTAGTAGTTACATTGGATTTTTCACTCAGAAACGTGTGCCGATTGACATAGATTCATGGAACCATGTTGTGTCCGTGCTGAAGGTTGTGATCTGGGAAGAAATTAAGATAAAATTATTAATTTATTTCTTTAATTTTCTAGAAAATAAAATAATGAAACAATGTCTTACTCTTCTCAATCTCTTGGAGAGTACATTTATAGTAGACGATTCAAACAAGGATTATGTACTAAGGCTTGTAGGAATGATTCTTCAAGGTTTTCACACTACTTTAACAAGATGTCACCTGAAAGATTCCAAAGGTAAAATAAACCCGCACCCACCAATTTTCTACACTCACCTGATATCCCAAGAAGCATGGGATACATTTATTGGCCACCGTGGGGATGAGAAGTTTCAGGTAGATTGTGGGTGATAATACATTGTTTGAGGATACGTGTATTCATTACTTTGATTTTCAATATTTCATTTATGAAATAGCAACTCTGTACTAAAAATAAGGAACGTGCATCAAAACCAACATACCCCTATTGTAAAGCAAGGATGGGGTACGCTTCACTGGAAAAGAAAATGGAACTTATTTTAAATTTACAGTAATATTGTTAGGTGCCAATAAACAACATCATAATTATCTTTCTATATTTATATGTAGATTGATGAGTCTAAACCCAAAGACACTTCCATCCCACATCATGTGATATATAATGAGGCATGTGTGAATAAGGAAGGGAATCTAGTAGATGAGAGCACACAAAAAGTGTGGGAAATATGTGTAATTATGACACAATGATATAAATATTTGTTTTAAATAGA
Organism: Viscum album; assembly: GCA_963277665.1. Lineage (NCBI taxonomy): Eukaryota > Viridiplantae > Streptophyta > Magnoliopsida > Santalales > Viscaceae > Viscum > Viscum album. The sequence continues at coordinate 70,630,910 of OY728154.1, forward strand.
TAATACATAAAAATAATTAGTTATTTTTCTATATCTGATAGTCACAGGAATAAGCTACTCTTGTAGTGGATTCAGACCTATTATCGACGGATTTGAAGCATCCAGAACAATACGGTCGTGTCAGAGGTGCAGGGTTTGGGGTGACACCCCGAGTATATTTTGAGAAGAAGAAAAAAACGGATGATAGAGATGAAAAATTGAAACAAATAAGTGAAAGACTAGTAACCCTTGAATAATGATTGCAATGATAGGGAGAGTTGCTAGAAACATTTATGTGTGGGAAGAAAGGAGAAGACACAACTCAAGAACAACCAGTGCATGAAGATCCTGCCCCACCCCCCACCAGCTTTGAGGCGAGCCATTCCCCTCAAAGAGCTGCCTTAGCCATGGTAATCAATATTCTAATAATTGTTCTCATGAAATGTGAATCAGAAAAACACTGATACTTTTTCTGTATTGATCTTATACAGGGTGATAATGATTGTGATTTATATCTGTCAACACCCACCTATCACCTTGTAGAAAGGGCTACAGTGTTCAACATCCCAGATTACACGCTGCATAATAGACCACTTCTGAAAGATCATCTGAAAGTGACGATTATTGTAGCTCGTGAGCCAAATGCAGAGCTACCTATTCCACTTGATTATAATGATATCTATACGGTCGAAAAGGCTATTGGGACATTCATTGCATGGATTTCATAACTTGTAAGAGTACATGCAGACAAAGATGTATTTATTTCCTTTTTTTCTCAAGATAAACATTAACAATTAATGAAAAAATGGTCTGAACTAATGAATGTTATTATAGACGGAGAAAGGGAAGGGGGTGACAAACATCGGCTCAAAACCATCTAAAGGATCGACCAATCGATCCCAAGGAGCTACTGAAAGCACAATAACACCACCTGTTCTCTATCCACATTTACTAGCATTGAAAACTCATGTGGATACGAAGCTAAGAGGTGGTAGTAGTCATATAGTGGTTTTCAAAAAGAATATATATGGAGAGAAAATTCAAGATTTCATTGCTGCTGAAAATGTGAATGAGATCCTTGAAAACGGTTGGCTAGGTGTCAAAGTTGTAAATATATATATGAGGTATGTTTTCATGAATTGATTTTCTAAAAGATGATCTAATGTGAAAATTATGACTAAATACATTTTATATTGTTGACAGACGTATATATGAAAAACAGTTGAATGAATATTCCCATGATCCAAAGTTAGGACTTGTTAGTCCTCATACCACATCAACACATATAACGAAATTAGAGCCTTAAAAAAAGAATGAAATAGTGAACGGCTTGTTGAAAACATTTAAAAGTAAGATTACAGATGACAGACTCTTCCTAATACCAACCATGTAGGGGTAAAACTCTACGATTAAAACATATCGATTATATTTTCACTTGTTTTATTACTTATTCCTTTTTGTGTGTTTAGGAAAAATTGGATACTAATTGTGGTGAACTTGTGTACTCCAAAGATTTATTTTCTGGATTCAAAGCAAGGATATCCATTAAACTGACCACACATGATGGAGTTTGTGAATCTGTAAGACACTACATCCTATGTTTTAGGTCTCAACATCAAGTAATATAATTTATATTATCTTTTACTGAGGATTCTGTTATGATATGGCGATGTATCATTATTGTTTAAAAAATTAATGAGGACAAGGGCTAATCATAAGGAGGTGATAAAGTACTACGTCTAGACAAATATCAGGGTATATATAATAAAATTTCACTATCCAAACACATCTCCACAAAAGTAACTTATTCTCCTATTGAATAATTTTTTTGCACTATCCAAAACAAAAAAACAATAATGATTGCGGTTATTATGTTTGTAAATTTATGAAAGAGATTGTTTTTGATCAACAAACTAGCATCCCTAAAGAGCTATTTTCAAAAACAACTACTAGTTCATTTAATTTTTTATTAATTCTTTTTTTTTTATATTTTGAAGTACTACTCTGACTGCCGAAAAGCCTCATACTCACAAGATGATATATATTTTTTTAGAAATGAGTGGGCCACATACCTGATAGAAGATTGTACACAAATAGAATGAAGATCTGACTTAGGGATGTGTACAATTGGCGGTCATTTTAGAGAGGGGTTAAGGGGATCAAAAGATGAAACATTGTTGTATGTAAATGTTCGTAGGAAAATTGTAATTTTTATTAAATAAAACATACATTCTCCAATGATTAATTTTTTCATTTTAACAGATGATATGCACCAGAAACATGCAATAATGATGAACCACTCAAAGTGTCTCTCTTTTGTTTAAAATGAACAGATTTTTAAGTGAAAACAACAACTGACATATAGAAATCTGAAAAAACACATTTGGATTATGTTTATTCTTTAGGAGAACGATCCATGGGTGCTTTGAGGACGGGTATGAGTCAACCTCACCTCAATCTGAGGCCCGGTGTGGCCTTTATCACTCAAAGGGTCTCTCTTTTGTTTAAAATGGACAGATTTTTAAGTGAAAACAACAAAGGAAATACAAAAATATGACCAAACGCTTTTGGATTGTATTTATCTTATAGGAGAATGATCCATGGGTTCTTTTCAATGTGTACGAGTCAACCCCATCTCAATCTGAGGCACGGTGTGGCCAGTTTCACTCAAAGGGTCTCTATTTTGTTTAAAATGGACACAATTTTAAGTGAAAAGAACAACTGACCTACTGAAATCTGACCAAACATATTTGGATTGTATTGATCCTTTAGAAAAATGATCCATGGGTCCCTTGTGACATGTAAGAGTCAACACCGCCTCAATCCGAGGCCCGGTGTGGCTGGTATCACTCAAAGGGTCTCTCGTTTGTTTAGAATAGAAGCAATTATAAGTGAAAACAACATCTGACTTACGAAAATCTGACCAAACACATTCAGATTGTGTTGATCCTATAGGATAACGATACATGGGTCTTTTGTGATGTGTATGATTCAACCCCGCCTCAATCTGAGGCCCGGTGTGGCCGGTATCACTAAAAGTGTCTCTCTTTTGTTTAAAATGGACCCAATTTTAAGTGAAAACAGCAACTAACCTATGAAAATCTGATCAAATTCATTCGGATTGACTTGATCCTTTATGATAATTATACATGGGTCCTTTTTGACGTGTACGAGTCAACCCTTCCTTAATCCGAGTCACGGTGTGGCCAGTATCACTAAAAGTGTCACTCTTTTGTTTAAAATAGACACAATTTTAAGTGAAAACAACAACTGACCTACGACCTGGACACCCCCACCCCTCTAGACACCCCCACCCTTGGAAAGCCCCCTAAACCACCTGAAAACAACCACCACCCCTAGACACGCCCATGGACACCCCCCCCCCCCACCTCAGTCAACCCCCCCCCCCCGGACACCCCCCCTGGACCACCACCACCACCCTAGATGGCACCCCAGCCCTCCTAGACACCACCCCACCACCTGGATACCCCCACCCCTGGACACCCCCCCCCCCCCACCGATGGAAGACCACCCCCCACCCCTCCTGTACACCATCCCACCCCCCTTGGACATCCCCACCAACCACCTAGAAAGACCCCCCCCCCCCCTGACACACTGGACACTAGCCCACCCCCCTGAACACCCCATAGACATCCCCCCCACCTGGACACCCCCCTCCTTGGACACCACCCACCCCCCTTGGACAGTCCCCCTAACCTCCTGGACCGCCCCCACCCCCCTGGACACCCCCACCCCCTGGAAATTCCTATCCCCTCGGACACCCCCATCCCACCATCCTAGACACCACCCCACCCCCCTTTCACCACCCCACCAACCCCAACTCAATATGAGGCACGGTGAGGCCGGTATCACTCAAAATATCTCTCTTTTGTTTAAAATGGACACAATTTTAAATGAAAAGAACAACTGACATACGGAAATCTGACCAAACGCAATCAGATTGTGTTGATCCTACAAGATAATGATCCATGGTTCCTCTGCGATGTGTACAAGTCAACCCCGCCTCAATCTGAGGCCCTATGTGGCCGGTATCACTCAAAGGGTCTCTCGTTTGTTTAAAATGGACATAATTTTAAGTGAAAACAACAACTAACGTACGAAAATCCCACCAAACTCATTATGATGGTTTTGATCCTATAGGAGAATGATACATGGGTCCTTTGAGATGTGTACGAGTCAACCACACCTCAATATGAGGCCCGGTGTGGCCGGTATCACTCAAACTATCTCTCTTTTGTTTTAAATGGACAGAATTTTAAGTGAAAACAAAAACTGACCTACAAAAATCCTACCAAACGTATTCAGATTGCCTTGATCATTTATGAGAATGATCCATGGGACCTTTTTGATTTGTACGAGTCAAACTCACCTCAATCTGAGGCAGGGTGTCCCCGATATCACTCAAAGTGTCTCTATTTTGTTTAAAATGGACACCATTTTAAGTGAAAACAATAACTGACCTACGGAAATATGACCAAAAGCATTCGGATTGTATTTATCCTATAGGATAATGATCCATGGGTCCTTTGAGATGTGTAAAAGTGAACCCATTCTCAATCCAAGGCCCGGTGTGGCCGGTATCACTCAATGTGTCTCTCTTTTGTTTAAAACGGACACAATTTTAAGTGAAAACAACCACTGACCTACGAAAATCCAACCAAATGCATTCGTATTGTCATGATCCTTTATGAGAACGATCCATGGGTCCTTTTTGACATGTACGAGTCAACCCCGCCTCAATCCAAGGAACAGTGTGGTTGTTATCACTCAAAGTGCCTCTCTTTTGTTTAAAATGGACACCATTTTAAGTGAAAACAACAAATGACCTATAGAAATCCGACCAAATGCATTCAAATTGTATTGATATTTTATTAGAATGATCCATGGGTCGTTTGTGATGTGAACGAGTTGACCCCGCCTGAATCCGAGGAACGGTGTGGCTGGTATCACTCAAAGTGTCTCTCTATTGTTTAAAATGGTCACAATTTTAAGTGAAAACAACAACTGGCCTATGGAAATCCAACCAAACACGTTCAGATTGTATTGATTGTAACACTCCAAGCTTTAACTGTACGCTTCTCTTTGAATAATACAATAGCGTGTGTTATACGCAACTTTGAGTTTTAACACACCACAACCAATCATACTAGCCTTAAGAATAGTAATACCCACATTTTGAAATTTTATATATTTTATCATTCAAAAGGAACTTCATTTTTGGATTCGGAATATTGAAATTATCTAAGGGTAAAATTTTGGTACTTTTCGGATAACTTTCATATTTTGATGAATAGTGAAAATTACTAAATTTTAATAAAAACAACTTTTTTAATCGAAATAATTAATAGTGATAAATTATGAATTTGAGTAGTTTTAAATTATATTTAGAATATATATTTACCATTAAACACAATGTTGGTCATTGGACATAATTTCACATTTAAACTGCACATAAGTAAGTGTCAATCTTTTGATAGTTATTATTTCGTAAAAACACGCTATTTGTTTTGACAACGAGAATTAATTTAAATTAAATAATTCAACTTATATGTTTTGAATTTGGTAAAATATACATCATTTTTTAATTCATAATATCAAAATAGCTTAGGCCAAATTTTTGGTATTTTTCTGAGAAACATCAATTTTTGATGAATTGTGAAAAACACTGAGTTATTGGTTAAAACCGATTTTTTTATTTAAATAATTATTTATTTTATTTAAATTAATTTATGTCAAAATAGATACATAATACTTATATAAGATCATTGTAATTCATTGGAGTCAGTTTATAATAATTTTAGATATTTAAAAATTTTATTGAACTTTTCACCGTCTTTTACCCACCTCCTAGGAGAATATGAAAATTCTCATAAAACATAATTTCTTGCTTCTATGTGTTGAATTTCGAAAATCCGAGAGACACGGTTAATATCAAAGAGTAAAATTTGGTTCAATGAGATGAAAATAATTTTTGGTGAATAGTAACTTTTTACTTCAATTTACCACGGTTAAAAGTAAATAGGGTAATTAAGGGTAAAAATGATATTAATATTACCCTCAAATATGTCCTAATTATATTGGACAAGTTTATCTTGACCAAAAACAACCTTAGGAATAAAATATTATCATATAGGTCCCCTTGGATTAGATTTGGACATTTATTATTATTTAATTCAAAGAAGAGTTAAAATAGTTAAAATCAATGTTTAATAACTAAAACATTATTAATATAGTGTTTTAAATTATATAAATTCGATTATAAATATTCATTATAAATATAAAAATATTTCCTACATCATGGTATTTTATTTATAATTTTTATACACTAAATAAATTTATTTATTTATGATAGAATGATGGAGTAATTAACTTATTCATGAAAGAATCAAATAAATGGTATTATAAATATTAAAATAAATATATATTTCAACGTTTTTATGACATCCATGAATTTTATAGGTTAATATGACATGTTAGAATATATTAAATTTATTTTTTAAGTAATCATGTTGTTATTAGTTTAACAAAAAACAAATACCAAATTGTGTCAAAATTGACATAAAATAGTTTTTAAAACAAATATTATATTATTAATTGATATAATGGTCCTCAAAATCTAAGGTTCATCCAAAAGACTTATATAATAATATATATGACATTAATGAACCAATTTGTGTTCGATTGTCATTATATAGTAAGTTTATTAACCATATAGTGTAAGAATACAAGAAGACACAGTAAAAGTTAAATTATGTAACTTAGAGTTAAATCTAAATGATAAGGTTAAAATGGTAACCTAAACTTTTCTAAAAGCTATTGGTTGAGTTTTTTTTCTACCTATCCCCACCTTATACTTTAAATAATAAACTTTGGATCCATTAGAAACCGAAAATGAATTTATTATAAAATAATATTTTAAGTTTTTCCAAAGGTGCCTCTCACCCCTCTTATAAAAGGGCACTCCCCCTTCTCTCTAATTAACACATTCTAAGCCATTTTTCTCGACCAAACCCTGCCAAAATACCCTATAAACTATCCTCTATTCATCCTAGAGGCCTTATATTGATCATAAATCCAACCTAAGGATCCCTTTTGATCAAATCAAAAGGAAGAACCCGAAGAAGAGGTAATGATTTCACAACCCTCTTTCAAGTTCCTTTCTTCTTCCACTTCCTTTTTCTTTGTTGTTTCCATTCTAAATTAATAAATATATTATATTCTGTATACTGTGATGTTATTATAATTATGGTACAACCAATTTCATTATTCTATCCACCCTTTTAATTACATGTCACCATATGTGCATATGTACGGCTTACCGTCTCCACGTCATGGTGTAATTGTTATTCAATACCTTATTATTTGGATGGGTATAATAATGATGTGTATAACATGATAATGATTATTTATATATTATATACCATCCAATTATAAATTATTTTAATATCAAAATAATGATATTTTCACTCGTGCGTATGTACGGATTACCGTCTCCACGACGCGATGAGATTCATTTTGAAAGTTCACCATTCATCGACAATTATAAAAATATATATTACTAAAAAGTATGTAATATATGAAATAATAATGATAATAGAGATATATATATTTATATATATAAGTATTTATGTACTTACATATATCTTATTCACTTACTCCCATTCCATACTATGTAAAAAACGGAAACAGCGTTTATGCGTACGTACGGACTGCCGTCTCCATAAGTGGTGTTTTTCATTTCATATATACGTCTATTATAAATTTTTATATTATAAATATATATGATAAATAAATAATGTTTTATATTCTTCAAGTATTTAAATCATGATCTATGTGATACAATCAAGAGTAACAAGTTAAAACACGTACGATAAAGAAAGCGATTATTACCAAAAATATTAATATAACATGGAAATTATTATTAAATGGTTAGTATAAAGTCATAAATTAATAATGTATGATATCATAAATATTAATATGGTTCTTTTATAATTTAGTAACATATTATAGTCTTCATACATGAGGCTAAACATACCCTCGATTAAAGGAAAGTGCAAGGTAAGGGGTTTTCATCTCACTCCTTATTCCCGTGAGATTCATGTCATATTTCCACTATTACCTTTTTTGTTGTGTATGTAATGCCCATAATTGTATTCTTTATGTAATAAAATTTAATTTATGTGTATTTACATAATCATTGTATGATACATCTTTCATGGGGTGTATGTTTCGTAAGTTACCAAATTGGTAAGGGTTAATTTCACAATCTCTTTATTATCCGAGGTTGTTTTTACGTAATTATCTACTAGGACATATTTATTATCCATGTCCTTTTTTTATGAAAGAGTTTTCAAAGGGATTCTTTTAAGGGAATTTTTACTAATACATCATTTCAAATGTTTCAAATATTTATTCTTCTAAATCTTTCTCATTAATCTCCATGTCTTCAAAATGCTTTTTAAGGATTTATTTATATGGACATGAATGTTTTTAAAATGTTAATTCATTTCAAAAGTTTCAAAGTGGTATGAGACACTTTTATTAAAAAAATTCTTTAAATGACTCCTTTTACAAATTGTGTGACTTTTAAATAATTTCAAAAAAAGAGATATTTCTCTCAAATAGTTTTGATTTCATCTATATCAACATCCTTTGATAAATTTTACACTTGTTTGAAGTTTATTTATAATGATACAAATATTCCATATTGTATTTAAGGTTTTGTGATATGTTTGACTATGGATGAGTCATTTTTATGCCATTAATGGCTTATGATTAATGTTTTTTCATTTCATATGCTAGTTTTAATATTAATTCTTATGTTATATTTCATCCTCTTATTAAGATGAATGTGTTGGACTAGTATGTTCCGAGTTAGGGTCCGGTTATTAGAGGCACTCCGGGTTGGTGTCCTATTATTAGAGGCACTCTGGGTTGGTGTCCGGTTATTAGAGGCACTCCGGGTTGGAGTCTGGTTACAGAGTCTCTCTGGGTTGGGTTTCAGTTACAGTTATCCCTTAGGTCTTGGAACGAGGCCCTGACACAGAAATTAAAGTTCGGCATTATGAATTTTATCGTTATGAAAGTGGTTATTGATATTGCATGTGATTATTCGATTAGTAGAATATCCATGTGAATAATTAAATGGAATTATTTCATTTTATTTCTTCCATATTATGCTGAAGTTCATGTTTAAAAGGATTTTGTTTTATTTTTATACATTGCCTTAAATGTTTATGCTTATTTTTTAAATTTTCCACTGTATTGGTTACCCTTACTGAGCTTTTCAGCTCACCCCTTTCTATGTTTTATTTTCTCAGGATTCCAATAAGTGTATTGTGATTTATATGCAGGGTTAAGCCAAGGTAATAATGGCGTTCATAAAGGATTATTTATGTTATTTTGTATTTAATGTAACATTCATGTATGTAATCTATTTTCCAAGACTGCTAAACCGATCGGTCCTTCGGGACTTGATTCCTTGTAATCATGCCAATATATTAAAATAATTCATCGACTCTGGGTAACTGGGTTCATGGCATTATAGTTGGTATCAGAGAAAGTTTAACAATCACCTTGGAAACTAGATTTAGATAAACTCTGATTAGAGCACATAGCCCTAAGATAGACTTTGAGGATTTGTATAGAATAACGTCTTAGAATTTTGGTATTGTAGAGATTTTGTGAGTTTTCCGAGAAATACATCCCTGTCTGGATATGAGAAGGTAGAGGCGTCTCTGGCACAGATGTACCTAGGGGTAAAACCAGAAAACACTGCTTTGAGCTAGACTCAAATGGGAACTGGTGCACGACAACGGGGCTTGCTGCACTCTTGGTTACGACACTCCTGGGGGAAATGCTTAGGATAATTCTCATTTTCTTTACAAACCATTATTAAGGTCTTATGAGTATATACTTACTCAAAGAAAAAAATTTATGATTATGGATTATATCCATAAACTGTTTAATTTATATTATGTGTTTTACAAATTCAGGATTAGTTATTGATATTCATAAACTAATGTAGTGTATGCCATTGTTTAGAAATGGCTCCCCATAGAAGAAATGAGAACTCCAGCAATACACATGATCCAAAGAGTAAGAAGGATCATATATTTCATGGTCCTAAGCCAGAATTTATAAGGGAAATAGTCTCCCACGTATTATCATCATATGAAGAAATAGTATCATGTATTGATAAGATAAGTAAAGAATTTTCGGAGTCCTATTCCTTTGAAGGGAATCCAGAGAAGAAAAGGATGGTAGAGAGAAGTACAGATAAAGGGAAGAAGGTAAAGAAGGATTTTTCCGTATGTGATAACTGTGGAAAGAATCACCTTGTAAAATGCTTGAAGGGAATAGGATTATGTTATAATTGTGGAGAAAAAGTACACCAATTACGTGACTGAAAGTGTAATAAAAAGGTTTCAAATGTACAATGCTTCATCTGCAAGGAGTTTGGACACTACGCGAACCAATGTCCCAGTCCTCAGACTATTCTGCAAATGATGCTATAGGATAATAATCAAGTTATTATACTACCAAAGATGAAGAGGAATGATTAGTGATCTTATGTTGTTTTGGAATTAATTCATTGAAGTGTTGTATCAATGATGTACTATAAATAAATAAGGATTGTACTGTAGTACTATTTCATTAAGGATTTGAGATTTTATGGTACTAAGAAAAGTGACTCTACAGCGAGTCAAACTTTTCAAAAATAAAATAGTTGAAGGAAAGATAAACCTTAATATGGTCCTAATATTGAGGTACAGATTTTGGAATAAGATATGGTTGATTTGGGTAAATTATATTGGATATTCTTAAATACCTTGAAACTGATTAATGATTTTTCATCGTTGGAGTTTACAACATTTTTTATATAAGGATTATATCTAGTATTCTATAAAGAATAATGGAGCATGAATGTAATAAATAAGGTTTTATGGTAATTCGGGATGTTACCATGTTTTAAAATAATACATGGTGAAGGTGTTCACATGTTATTACATGGAAAAAAGGATCTTAATTGTGTTTAACTTCCTTATAAATTTTGGGCTATGAGTTTGGATAGTGGTATTTTGAATAAATCTAAATTTTGGAATGGATTAGGTTTGAAATTTTATTCTTGTATTTTTATAAAAGGACAACACGCAGACCATGTGACGACCCGTTGCGTCGGACAAAGCTACGGGAATTGAACACACAACCATAGTAAAATAGGGATTTATTGCCTACCACTGGACTACATGAAGTTCCTGGATGGTATAATGTATTTTTTTTAATGGGTCTGATATGTGAATTATAAAATCATTATATTTGGAACCCTATATGATTAGGATAAATAGATTATTTTTGAGTTGTATTATGTTTTGGGGTGAAAGATGAGTTTGTGGTAGAAATTTATTAATGGATAAAACTATAATTATAAATTAATTATATCTCCTTATGATATTAGGAAATCTCATAAATAAATTCCTCAACATTAAAAAATGGAACTTAGAACAAAAATGTTGTCCTAGATGGTACCTTAGATCATCATAAATTTATGGATTTGGGATTTTTGGCCTTTTCATATCCATGTTCTCTACCACTCCCCATCAGATATTGATGGTTATATTTCTCTCCCATATCCATATTTTCCTACATGGAACCCTATTATGTGTTATTTTTGGTAACCTTCATACTTACCACTCTTTATTTTAAATAGAGGCCTCATTAATCCATTTTTCAATGTGGGATTTCAACTATGATATTTTCAAATGTCAACCCCAAGTTTCCAATACTAAGAATAAATTGTGAGGACGCAATTTATTTAAGGTGGGGAGAATGTAACACCCCAATCTTTCATGGTACACTTCTCTTTGAATAATACAATAGCGTGTGTTAAACGTAACTTCGAGTTCTAACACACCACAACCAATCATACCAGCTGTTAAGAATAGTAATACCCACTTTTTAAAATTTTATACATTTTATCTTTCAAAATGAACTTCATTATTTGATTTGGAATATCGAAATTAGCTTAGGGTGAAATTTTTGTACTTTTCAGATAACTTTCATATTTTGATGAATAGTGAAAATTACTAAATTTTAATTAAAAACAATTTTTTGAATCGAAATAATTAATACTGATAAATTATGAATTTGAGAGGTTTTAAAGTATATTTAGAATATATTTTTACCATTTAACACAATTTTGGTCATTGGACATAATTTCACATTTAAACTGGACATAAGTAATTGTCAATCTTTTGATAGTTATAATTTCGTAAAAACACGCTATTAGTTTTGACAACGAGAATTAATTTAAATTAATTAATTCAACTTATATGTTTTTAATTTGTTAAAATAGAAATCATTCTTGAATTCATAATATCAAATATATCTTAGGCCGAATTTTTGGTATTTTCTGAGAAACATCAATTTTTTATGAACAGTGAAAAACACTGAGTTATTGGTTAAAATCGATTTTTTTATTTAAATAATTATTTACTTTATTTAAATTAATTTATGTCAAAATAGATACATAATACTTATATAAGATCATTGTAATTTATTAGTGTAAGTTAATAATAATTTTAGATATATAAAAATTTTATTGAACTTTTCATCGTCTTTAACCACCTCCTAGGAGAATTTAAAAATTCTCATAAAACATAATTTTATAGCTTCTGTGAGTTGAATGTCGAAAATCTGAGAGACGCGGTTAATATCAAGGAGTAAAATGTGGTTCAATGAGATGAAAATAATTTTTGGTGAATAGTAACTTTTTACTTTTATTTACCACAGTTAAAAGTAAATTGGGTAATTAAGGGTAACAATGATATTAATATTACCCTCACACATGTTCTAAATATATTGGACAAGTTTATCTCGACAAAAAACAACCTTAGGAATAAAATATTATCATTTAGGTCCACTTGTATTAGATTAGGACATTTATTATTATTTAATTCAAAGAAGAGTTAAAAGAGTTAAAATAAATTTTTAATAAATAAAACATTTTTAATATAGGGTTATACATAAGATAAATTTCATTATAAATATTCATTAGAAATCTAAAACTATTTCCAACATCATGGTATTTTATTAATTATTTTTAGACATTAAATAAATAAATTTATTTATGACACAATGATGATGCATTAATTACCTTATTCATGAAAGAATCAAATAAGTGGTATTATAAATATTAAAATAAATATAATTTCAAAGTTTTTATGACATCCACGAATTTTATAGATGAATATAACATGTTAGGAGAGATTCAATGTATTTTTTTTAAGTAATCATGTTGTTAGTATTTTAACAAAAAACAAATACCAATTAGTGTCAAAATTGACATAAAATAGTTTTTAAAACAAATATTATATTATTAATTGATATAATGGTACTAAAAATCTAAAGTTCAGCCAAAGGACTTATATAATAATATATATTACATTATGGAACCAATGTGTGTCCTATTGTCAGTATATAGTAAGTTTATTAACCATATAGTGTAAGAATACAAGAAGACGCGGTAAAAGTTAAATTATTTAACTTAGAGTTAAATCTAAATGATAAGGTTAAAATGGTAACCTAAACTTCTCTAAAACCTATTGGTTGAGTTTTTTTCGACCTATCCCCACCTTACACTTTTAATAATAATATTTTTAGCCATTAGAAACCGAAAATGAATTTATTATAAAATAATATTTTAAGTTTTTTCAACGGTGCCCCTCACCCCTCTTATAAAAGGGCACTCCCCCTTCTCTCTAATTCACACCTTCTGAGCCATTTGGATCGGCCAACACCTGCCCAAATACCCTGGAAAATATATTACATTAATCCTAGAGGCCTTAGATTGATCATAAATACAACCTAAGGAGCCCTTTTGATCAAATCAAAAGGAAGAACCCGAAGAAGAGGTATTGATTTCACCACCCTCTTTCAAGTTCCTTTCTTCTTCCACTTACTTTTTCTTTGTTGTTTCCATTCTAAAATAATAAATCCAGTATATTTTATATACTTTTATGTTATTATAATTATAGTACAACCAAATTCATTATTCTATCCACCCTGTTAATGACATTTCACCATACGTGTGTACGTACGGCTTACCGTCTCCACGTCGTGGTGTAATTGTTATTCAATACACTATTATTTGGATGGGTATAATAATGATCTGTATAACATGATAAGGATTATTTATATATTATATAACATCCAATTATATATTATATTAATATCAAAAGATTGATATTTTCGCTCGTGCGTACGTACGGATTACCGTCTCCACGACACGATGAGATGCATTTCCAAGTTCACCATCCATCGACGATTACAAAAATATATATTACTAATAAGTATGTAACATATAAAATAATAATACTACTTTAGATATATATATTTATATATATAAGTATTTATGTACTTGCATATAACTTATTCACTTACTTCCGTTCAATACTATGTAAAAACGGAAATAGCGTTTATGCGTACTTACGGACTACCACCTCCATAAGGGGTGTTTTCCATTTCATATATACGTCTATTATAAATTTTTATATTATAAATATATATGATAAATAAATCATGTTTTATATTCTGGAAGTATTTAAATCATGATCTATGTGATACAATCAAGAGTAACATGTTAAAATACTTGCGATAAAGAAAGCGATTATTTCCCGAAATATTAATATAACATGGAAATTATTATTAAATGGGTAGTATAAATTCATAAATGAATAATTTATGATATCATAAATATTAATATGGTTCTGTTATAATTTAATAACATACTATAGTCTTCGTACAGGAGGCTAAAAGTACCCTCGACTAAAGTAAAGTGCAAGGTAGGGGGTTTTTATCTCACTCCTTATTCCCGTGACATTCATTCCATATTTCCACTATTACCTTTTGTGTGGTGTATGTACTTCCCATAATTGTATTATTTATGTAATACACTTTAATTTACGTGTATTTACATATTCATTGTATGACACCTCTTTCATGGTGTGTATGTTTCGTAAGTTACCAAATTGATAAGGGTTAATTACACAATCTCTTTATTATCCGAGGTTGTTTTTACATAAGTATCTACTGAGAAATATTTATTATCCATGTGCATGTTTTATGAAAGAGTTTTCAAAGGGATTATATAAAGGGAATTTTTACTAAAACTTCATTTCAAATGTTTTAAATATTTATTCTTCTAAATCTTTCTCATTAATGTCCATGTCTTCAAAATGGTTTTTAAGGATTTATTTATATGGACATGAATGTTTTTAAAATGGTAATTTATTTTCAAATGTTTCAAAGTGGTATGGGACACTTTGATTCAAAAATGTCTTTAAATGAATTTGTTTCCAAATTTTGTGACTTTTAAATGATTTAAAAAAAGGAGATATTTCTCTCAAATAGTTTTGATTTCTTCTATGTCAACATACTTTGATAAATTTTACACTTTTTTGAAGTTGATGTATTATGATACAAACCTTCCATATTGTATTTAAGGTTTTGTGATATGTTTGACTATGGATGAGTAATTTTTATGTCATTAATGGCTTATGAATAATGTTTTGGCATTTCATATGCTAGTTTTAATATGAATGTTCATGTTATATTTCATCCTCTTCTTATGATAAATGTGTTGGACTAGTATGTTCTGGGATGGGGTCCGGTTACAACAGACCCTCCAGGTTGGTGTCCTGTTCTTAGAGGCACTCCGGGTTGGTGTCCGGTTATTAGAGGCACTCCGGGTTCGTGTCTGGTTATTAGAGGCACTCCGGGTTGGAGTCCGATTACAGAGGCTCTCCGGGTTGGGTTCCGGTTACAGTTATCCCTTAGGTCTTGGCACGAGGCCTTGACACAGAAATTAAAGTTCGGCATTATGCATTCCATCATTATGAAAGTGGTTATTGATATTGCATGTGATTATTCGTTTAGTAGAATATCCATGTGAATAATTAAATTGAATTATTTCATTTTATTTATGCCATATTATGCGGAAGTTCAAGTTTAAAAGGATTTTTTTTTAGTTTTATACATTTCCTTAAATGTTTATGCTTATTTTTTAAAGTTTTCGTTGTATTTCTTACCCTTACTGAGCGTTTGAGCTCACCCCTTTCTATGTTTTATTTTCCTAGGAATCCAAGAAGTGTATTGTGATTGATATGCAGAGTTAATACAAGGGAATAATGGAATTAATAAAGTATTATTTATGTTTTTTTGTATCTAATGTAACATTAATGTATGTAATCTATTTTCCAAGACTGCTAAACCGATCGGTCCTTCGGGACTTGATTCCTTGTAATCATACCAATATATTAAAATAATGCATCGACTCTGGGTAACTGGGGTTGGTGCGTTACATTGATCATATAGGATAACGATTCATGGGTCATTTGAGATGTGTATGAGTCAACCTCACCTCAATCCAAGGCCCAGTGTGGCCGGTATCACTCAAAGTGTCTCTCTTTTGTTTAAAATGGACACAATTTTAAGTGAAAAAAAACAACTGACCTACAAATATCCAACCAAACACATTCATATTGTCTTTATAATTTATTAGAATGATCAATGGGTCCTTTGGGACATGTAAGAGTCAACCCCACCTCAATCTGAGGCACGGTGTGGCCAGTATCACTCAAAGTGTCTCTCTTTTGTTTAAAATGGACACGATTTTAAGGGAAAACAACAACTGACATACGGAAATCCAACCAAATGCATTAGTATTGTATTGATACTTTATTATAACGGTCCATGGGTCCTTTTAGATGTTTAAGAGTCATTTCATCATCAATCCGAGGCACAGTGTGGCCGGTATCACTCAAAGTGTCTCTCGTTTATTTAAAATGGACACAATTTTAAGTGAAAACAACAACTGACGTACATAAATCCAACCAATTTCATTCGGATTGTATTGATACTATAGTATAATGATCCATGGGTCCTTCGAGACATTTAAGAGTAAACCCTGCCTCAATCTGAGGCCCGGTGTGGCTGGTATCACTCAAAGTGTCTCTCTTTTGTTTAAAAGGGACACAATTTTAAGTGAAAACAAAAACTGACCTACGAAAATATAACCAAACGCATTCAGATTGTCTTGATAATTTATTAGAACGATCCATGGGTCCTTTTTTATGTTTAGGAGGAAACACCTTTTCAATCTGAGGCATTGTGTAGCCGGTATCACTCAAAGTGTCTCTCTTTTGTTTAAAATGGACACAATTTTATGTGAAAAAAATAACTGACCTAAGGAAATCCAACCAAAAACATTTGGATTGTATTGATCTTTTATTAGAATGATAAATGGGTCCTTTTTGACCTTTATCAGTCAACCCTACCTCAATCCAAGGAATTTTGTGAAATTTATCACTCAAAGTGCCACTCTTTTGTTTAAAATGGACGCAATTTTAAGTGAAAACAACAACTGACGTATGGAAATCCGAAAAAAAACATTCAGGTTGTGTTGATCCTATAGGAGAACAATTAATGGGTCATTTTAGATGTTTAGGAGTTAACACCGCCTCAATATGAGGCCTGGTGTGGCCGATATCACTCAAAGGGTCTCTCGTTTGTTTAAAATTGACACAATTTTAAGTGAAAACAACAACTGACATACGAAAATCTGACCAAACGCATTCGGATTGTGTTGATCCTATAGGATAATAATACATGGGTCATTTGTGATGTGTAAGGGTAAATCCCACCTCAATCTGAGTCATGGTGTGGCCGGTATCACTCAAAGTGTCTCTCTTTTGTTTAAAATGGACATAATTTTAACTGAAAACAACAACTGGCCTACAAAAATCTGACCAAATTCATTCATATTGTCTTGATCCTTTATTATAATGATCCATTGGTACTTAGAGATGTGTAAGAGCCAACCTTGCCTCAATATGAGGCACGGTGTGGCCAGTATCACTCAAAGTGTCTCTCTTTTGTTTAAAATGGACACATTTTTAAGTGAAAACAACAACTGACCAATGTAAATCTTACCATATGCATTTGTATTGTATTGATATCATAGGAGAACGATACATGGGTACTTTTAGAAGTTTAATAGTCAACCCCACCTCAATCCAAGGCCTGGTGTGGCCGGTATCACTCAAAGTGTCTCTCTTTTGTTTAAAATGGATACAATTTTAAGTGAAAACAACAACTAACCCACGAAAATATGACCAAACACATTTGTATTGTGTTGATCCTATAGTAGAATGATCCATGGGTCCTTTTGGACGTGTACAAGTCAACCCTGACTCAATATGAGGCACGGTGTGTCCGGTATCACTCAAAGTGTCTCTCTTTTGTTTAAAATGGACACAATTATAAGTGAAAACAACAAACTGACCTACAGAAATCTTACCAAATGCATTTGGATTGTATTGATACTTTTGAATAATAGTACATGTGTAATTTTTGACATGTAAGAGTCAACCTAGAATCAATCCAAGGCATTTTGTGGCCAGTATCACTCAAAGGGTCTCTCGTTTGTTTAAAATGGACACAATTTTAAGTGAAAACAAGAACTGACGTACAGAAATCTGACCAAATTCATTCATATTGTATTTATCCTTTAGTAGAACAATCCATGGGTCCTTTTTAACCTGTACGATTCAACCCCACCTCAATACGAGGCACAGTGTGACCGGTATCACTCAAAGTGTCTCTCTTTTGTTTAAAATGGACACAATTTTAAGTGAAAACAATAAATGACGTAAAAAAATCTGACCAAATGCATTCGTATTGTGTTAATCCTATAGGATAATGATACATGGGTCCTTTGAGATATGTAAAATTCAACACCGACTCAATCTGAGGCTCGGTGTGGCTGGTATAACTTAAAGGTTCTCTCGTTTGTTTAAAATGGACACAATTTTAAGTAAAAACAACAACTGACGTACGGAAATATGACCAAACACATTATTATTGTGTTGATAATATATTATAATGATCCATGGGTTCTTTGAGACATGTATGAGTCAACCCCACCTCAATCCGAGGCCCAGTGTGGCCGGTATCACTCAAAGTGTCTTTTTTTTAAATGGACACAATTTTAAGTAAAAACAACAGCTGACCTATGAAAATCTGACCAAACACATTCAGATTGTCTTGATTCTTTATGAGAACGATCCATGGATCCTTTTTATGTGAATGAGTCAACCCCTCCTCAATCCAAGGCACAGTGTGGCCGGTATCACTCAAAGTGTCAGTCTTTTATTTAAAATGGGCACAATTTTAAGTGAAAACAACCAATTACCTATGGAAATATGAAAAAAAGAATTCGGATTGTATTGATCCTGTATGAGAACAATACATGGGTCCTTTTAGACATTTAAAAGTCAACCCCGCCTCAATCCAAGTCCCGGTGTGTCCGGTATCACTCAAAGTGTCTCTCTTTTTTTAAAATGGACACAATTTTAAGTGAAAACAACAACTGGCGTATGAAAATCTAACCAAAAGCATTCGGATTGTCTTCATCCTTTATTAGAATGATCCATGGGCCCTTTCTAAAGTTTATGATGAAACCTCGCCTCAATCCGAGGCATGGTAGCCGGTATCACTCAAAGTGTCCCTCTTTTGTTTAAAATGGACACGATTTTAAGTGAAAACAACTACTGACCTACATAAATCTGAACAAACACATTAGTATTGTATTGATAATTTTGGAGAACGATTCATGGATCCTTTGTGACATGTCAGAGACAACCCTTCCTCAATCCGTGGCCCAGTGTGGCTGGTATCACTCAAAGGGTCTCCCGTTTGTTTAAAATGGACACAATTTTAAGTGAAAACAACAAATGACGTAAGGAAATCTGACCAAACGCATTTGGATTGTGTTGATCCTATAGGAGAATGATACATGGGTCCTTTTCGACGTGTACGAGTCAACCCTACCACAATCTGTGGTATGGTGTGGTCGGTATCACTAAAAGTGTCTCTCTTTTGTTTAAAATGGACATAATTTTAATTGAAAACAACAACTGACCTATGAAAATCCGACCAAACGCATTCGGATTGTCTTGATCCTTTATGAGAACGATCAATGGGTCCTTTTTGATGTGTATGAGTCAACACCGCCTCAATATGAGTCATGGTGTAATCGGTATCACTCAAAGTTTCTCTCTTTTGTTTAAAATGGACAAAATTTTAAGTGAAAACAGCAACTGACCTATGACCTGGACACCCCCACCCCTCTAGATACCCCCACCACCAAGAAATCCCCCTAAACCCCCTGGACACCCCCACCCTCTGGACACGCCCATGGACAGCCCCCCCCCCCCCGAACACCCCCACCCCTGGACAACCACCACCCCCTAGACGGCACCCCCACCCCTCCTAGACACCATCCCACCACCTGGATATCCCCCAACGCCTGGACACCCCCACCCATGGACGACCACCCCCATCCTCCCAGACACTATCCCACCCCCCTTGGACAGCCCCACCAACCCCCTGGAAAGCCCCCCCGACACACTCGACACCAGCCCACCCCCTGGACACCCCATAGACAACCCCCCACCTTGACACCCCCCTCCTTGGACACCACCCCACCCCCCTTGGACAACACCACCAACCACCCCCACCCCCCGTACACCCCCACTAGAAATCCCCCCCCCAACACCCTGGACACTAGCCCACCCCCCTGGACACCCCCATGGACAGCCCCCCCCCCCCCCACCTGGACACCCCCACTCTCCTTGGACAGCCCCCCAACCTCCTAGACCCCCCACCCCCCTGTACACCCCTTTCCCCCCGGACACCCCCATCCCCCCAGACACCCCTACCCCCCCTTGGACATCCACCCCAAACCCCTGAACAGCCCCCCAACCCCCTAAATTCTGAATTGAATTATATATGTACTTAATTAACTTATGAATTAGGTGTTTATGGTGTACGGTTATACATTTTTATGGGTATAGTTGGTGTAATTAGCTTATGATTTATGTGTTAATTTTTTATGGGTATACTTATTGAGATGCTGAATTTTTTGCAGGTTTTGTTTGGGTGTGCTGTTGGAGAATTTTTTGTAGCAGCAGACAAGGCATTTATAAGCGCTTTTTTAGCCCTGATAAAGGGAGCCTTTATAAGTGCTAAAAAATCACTGATAAAAGCCACCTTTATCAGCACTAAAAGAGAGCTGATAAAACACACATTTATCAACACTTTTTTAGTGCCGATAAATGTGTTTTTTATCAGCGTCATTTTAGCGCTGATATAGTCCCCCTTTATCAGCGTGTTTTTAGCGCTGATAAAGGGGACCCCCCCCCCCCCCTTATCAGTGCTGATCTTTACAGTGCTTTTTTAGCACTGAAAAATACCATTTTGTGCATTGATAAAGATCATTTTTTGTAGTAGTGTTTGATACATGGAGTCCATTTAATTAAATTTAATTAGTCTTTCCAATATTAGATAATTACCATATGTTTCTTGTAGGAAATATTATTCACAATGAATAATAGATCACTAATCGTGGTGAATAAAAAACCATCACCATGGTTTTCACCTTCATACGTTATATATGTCTGAAGAACATTCCTTTTCCACATGAAATTGTGGTACTAGTTCCTATGCCAACAACATGTGTATCTAATGGAATTGGCTAAAATCATGTAAATCTTCCTCCTATTTCCTCCAATAGAGATGTTCACCCTTTATAGAAATGCTTTGAATCACTTAAATATACCCTTGTTATCATAGGGATTTATAGAATATCCTAAACAACTGTTAGGATAATTACATAATATGAACAATGTGTTTTCTCCTGATGCAAGTTTTTTTTTATTTCCTAACAAACTATTTGCAACCAAACACGTGCCCTTAAGAAATAATGGATTTCCATCATACTATGACTCGTATTCTATCCGTTTTTCATTATAGTTGGAATATAGTCATGTGATATCTCTATTATTTGAAACGCACACCATGAAATACAGTGGAAGTTAATGTAAGTTGCAACATCTATACTAATTACATCATAACTCTGATTTATACAATGTGCATTTATGAATTAATCCACACTACATTTTTTTTATCAATGTTAACATGTAATACTTCATCATCAATCCTCCTCATTAACATTAATGACATGATGTAGATTAGGTAATGTGCGTTTAGAAATTACTTCATGCTATATTATCATGATCGATGAATGTTTGGTCAAGATATTATTCAGCATGCCGGATCGAGGATACTCATATCTTATAATCATTCACTTACATCACTTTATTATTCCTTAATGAATTATGGAATCTTATGAAGTACATATACCTCTAGCTCACACTTGTAATAGTTCACTCTTTCTAGCCAAACTAATTCCATAAGCTTTGTGGCATAGCTTTACTTCTAAAGGTTTCTTTGTCCAACCTAAAGAAGATGACAATACCATAGGTGTTTAGCTTTACCGAGCCTAAATACCATACTGGCTATATGCATGATTTCCACTTTAGTTTTTCTTGACCAAGAATTATCTTTCCACAACTGGGTAATTAAGTAATACATATTATATTCATTAGGTATTGCCTATGATTCATGAACTACTAAACTATTGGTTGGGTATTCCACACGAAAAACAACTTTCATTATGAAACCTATAATAATGTCTCATTACATCTAAATTACATGTAAGATAAATGTTTTGGTTATACTCAACAATAATTATAAATGAATCTTTCACTTGGCCACAAAAAATTTGTGTACTTTTCACCGCTGACCTAGGTATCACCATTTCTCACCAACTTGGATAATACACCAGACTTCTAGTAATATTTATATACATGGTTTTTTTATATCAATAATGATATTTGATAATCATATTTCATTGAATACCCAAGAAGTAAATAAGAAACATTACATTGATAAATATTCCTGAAGATGAAGCGGTAACTTGCTTCTTTAATTTAGTTTATTATGATTAAACTTCCATAGTATTATTTCATAATATGCATTGAAAATAACCTCATGTTAATACCTATTTCATTGAAGAATGTTGTGAATATGATTTTGGTGTTACTTTCCATTGGCCTTTTCCCCTTTCACTTTTTTCATCATAAGAATTAGAGATTAATCTATCTTTTATATTCTTATTTACTTGGTGAACTTACCTAAAAGGCAATGAAGCGTTTACTCAATTATTGTTTGTTTCATAAATTAAAATGAGACTTGAGTAAATAGGTAAATAGATATGAGTAAGGGATCAATTTAAAGATCATGATCCATCATTCAATTTATACATGTCAGCGTAATAATCACTCCTTCATATCTTGCTTCACTTTCACATTGCAAACTTCTCAGAAATGAGACTTCATGTTATATCACCAAAGCCCTTATGTAGCAACCAAAAAAAGTATCAGACGTTGTTGATAGAATTATAACACAACCATCGTATGCTCTATACATGAGTCTCTTATATGTAATATTATTCCATCCCTTCTTGAGGTGACTTAATAGGTGTTGGGACACTAGAAACTTGAGTTTTCTATATCATAGTACTATGCAAAAGAGGCCGTAATATTATTGGACACTCATGTCGGTATGGACATTTACATTGTCCATTATTTATCAAAATTATTTATTATGGTATAACTTGACACTTTCTACAAAAATAAATTTAAGCAGATTAGTACTATTATCATGATTACTGGTTTAGATATTTTGACCTAAACCAGTAATTTAATCATTAAATGTCTCTCACTATTTTATCAAATTCTAGGAACCCTATGTGCAAGAATCAGAATAATTTTTTCCCTGAGTATTTTAGCGGCAAGGATCTCTGAACCACCCTGCATTGTCTACAAGATTTGGCTACTTCATTTCTCGTAGGGTTCAATGTAAGCGTCTTAGCTAGCCAACTGCATTAACTCGCAGTTCCTTGATCTGTTGAGTGAAGTCTCAACTTCTAAGGTCATAACGTGATTTTCTCAACACATACCTCTAAAATTAAAACAAGTTTACTTTGGCTATTTCTTTTCTGGAATTTTATTTAATTCAACCCACTACTTACATAATAACTCCCCGGTAGTAAAAAACACCATTAGCTTTGGTATGACCGGCACCCCAAATAGTCAGTTTTTTCTAAATTTGAATGATTGAAGGTGTTTCATAATTAATATTTATTTGAGGGTTTTATTATTTTTATGTGATGAAAGAAATCATTTTTCTATCTTCTTAGCATACACTATGTGATCACACTCACAACTGACCATGAAATAAATAGAAAAATATATCATGTCACATGTTCATTTTATCTTGATCTCTTGGTTATTATTTCTATGTGATCACACATAAATTAGGACAATCACAAAAATAATTAACTTTGAAAAATAAAATAACGACTAAATCATGCACTGATTCTAATGGTTGATCCATTGAGTCGCGTCGCTTGTGACTCGAATTGCAGCATCATCCCATTCAATGCGCCAAACTCGTGTCTGGTGTGTCGCTATCACATTAACTCGCGTATTTAAAATAAATGTAGAAATAAATTATACTTGCATTTAAAACTTGAGGGCATTTAATTGAATTAAGAATTTCACTCTTATTTTTAATTCAATTATCACATCATTCGGTCATATAAATTAATTTAAATTTTAAAACTAAAAATTAAATTAATCAGTTAATTTATTTTATCCCCAAATTAAAATAATATATTTCGCAACTAATAAAACCCAAAATTAATATTTAATTAATTTAATTTTCAACAAAAATTAAATTAATTGAATTCAGGCTTCAAAAAAACCCAGGCGGGGGCATCTGCGATGCGAAGGCCCATTCTTGATCGAGTAAAAACCCATACAGGATATTCTCAGTCAAAGCTATGAAAACCAGATCAGTGTGATGTTAGGACCGTAAATGATTGACCCACGGTGCAGCAATAATCACGAGATTAAAAATAAAATTAAAATGCGGAAATAAATGGAACACCAGATGTAACGTGGAAAAAACCCCCAAATGGAAGGGGTAAAAAACCATGGGCAAATAGAAGGATCACTAGGGGATAAAAGTGGGTACACACTCCCTAACTATTACAAGGAGAAATCCCTCGTAAATATCTCGCTTGAATAAATGGGGAAACCGCCTCACTAATACCGCAAATAGAACCAGATGAGATAAACCGGATGATGATGGGATAGATGAGATGCCATTTGGAAGAGGGGAGAGCCTCATTTTATAGGCCTCTTCACCCCTTCCCCTTTCCTTCACCTGCTGGAGGTTTGTTGGGGGTTTGGCCACCCACCACCTAACACCACCATCCCCCCTTTGAAAAAGAAGGGGGGAGGCCACCGTCCTGCAAATGGACGTCCGCCAACAAAACTCCCACTTTGAGATTTGATTGAGAACCAATCATATCTCCACACATCCTTTCTATCTGCCCAACCATGCTGCTCAAGTTTCTATGAGGTCGCTCAAGGATCTGCACTATCTGAACTTATCAGAGTTAATCGCCTTCATCAGGAAATCTGCCGGATTTTCTTTAGTATGAATCTTTTGCATATCCACACTTCCTTCCTCCACCATATCTCGGAAAAAGTGATATTGTACCCCAATGTGTTTCATCTTGGAATGAAAAGATGGATTCCTTGGAATGTGAAAGGCGCTCTTACTATCACAAAATAATGGAATCTTTATCTGTCTATGCCCGAGCTCCTCTAATAACCTTCTCATCCAAATAGCCTCTTTGCAAGCCTGTGTAGCTGCCATGTACTCTGCCTCCATCATGGATAAATCCACAACTGAATGTAACTTCGAAATCCAGCTCACAGCTCCTCCTGCAAGAGTAAAAACATAACCAATAGTGGATTTCCTCCGGTCAGAATCACCTGCAAAATCTGAATCAACATATCCTCTGACAGTAAAATCTGTTCCTCCATAACATAATGCAGCATCTGAGGTCTCCTTGATGTATCTCAGGATCCACTTCACTATGTTCCAATGCTCCCGTCCTGGATTCGCCATGTACCGACTAACTTCTCCCACTACATGTGCAATGTCTGGTCTAGTACAAACCATAGCAAACATTACACTACCCACTGCCGATTCATATGGTACTCGAGACATTTCCATCCACTCTGCTTCACTGTTAGGACTCATCATGGAGGATAACTTGGAATTAATGGAAAGAGGGGTAGTTATTGGCTTACACTCTTGCATGTTGAAGCGTTTTAAGACTCTCTGTAAGTAACTCTTCTGTGATAGACAAATCTTCCCATTACTTATATCTTGGTAAATTTTCATCCCAAGAATCTTGTTTGCTGGTCCCAAGTCTTTCATATCAAACTCCATATCCAACTGTGCCTTTGTCTCCTGGATCTGATCATTGTTGGGGCCTGCAACCAACATGTCATCCACATATAACAGAAGAATGATGAAATCATTACCATCTGAACCCTTAAAATATGCACAAGGATTTGAATGAAGTCTGTCATATCCAAGGCTCATGATATAGGAATCAAATCTCTTGTACCAACACCTCGACGCCTGTTTGAGACCGTACATAGATTTGTTCAACCTGCAAACCAAGTTCTCTTTACCTTCTTTTGCAAACCCTTCCGGTTGGAGCATATATATCTCTTCATCAAGATCACCATGGAGAAACGCATTCTTCACATCCAGCTGCTCTAGATGTAAGCTGTATGTATCAAACATTACTAGAACTATCTGAACAGTCATCATTATAACAACAAGAGAAAATATTTCATTGAAATCAATACCTTCCTACTGAGCAAATCCTTTGACCACCAATCTTGCATGATATCTTTCCACCTGGTCATTTCCATCCCGCTTGATCTTAAAGAACCATTTGTTTCCGATAGCCTTCCTTCCATGAGGTAATGGAACAAGATCCCAGGTCTTGTTCCTATACAGGGCCTCAAGTTCCTCCTGCATCGCCTCCATCCATGAGGATACATATGGACTCTGGGTCACCTCCAAAAAAGAAGATGGATATCCATCCTCTGTTAATAATAAATACGCAATATTACTCTCAGTGACATAGTCTGAGTGCCATACTGGTGCTCTTTTCTCCCGAGTTGACCGTCATGGTCCAGACTCAACCGGTACTTGATCATTATGCTCTGGTAATTCCTCAGAGGAAACTGGTTCTTCCTTGGACTTGTCCTCTACATCAACTATTGTAGTTTCTGTATTCTTCTTCTCCATGTCTTGATTAGTTGTCATTTGCACCTTGTCTTCTGCAAAAATGACATCTCTACTGATGATAAATTTGTGGGCAATGGGATCCCACAAACGATACCCCTTCACACCATCAGCGTACCCCAAGAAGATACATTTCATGGATCTCAAATCCAACTTCGATCTTTCCTGGTCATTAAAATTGCATATACAGGACTTCCAAAAGTATGTAACCGAGAATAGTCAGTGGGTTTACCAGTCCACATCTCCATCGGTGTCTTCAAATCAATCGTCATTGAAGGAGATTGGTTGATCACATAACAGGCGGTATTCACTGCTTCTGCCCAAAAAGGTTTGGCAATACCTGCAGTCTTCAGCATCACCCTTGTTCTATCCAACAGGGTTCTGTTCATCCGCTCTGCCACTCCATTCTGCTGAGGAGTGTACTCCACCGTGAAATGCCTCTTGATCCCTTCATGTTGACAAAAAGTATCAAACTCCTCGCTTTTATATTCTCCACCATTGTCTCTCCTCAGACACTTGATCCTCTTTCCAGATTCATGCTCCTTCCGCGCTTTGAATGTTTTGAAGACTTCAAAAACATATGCCTTCCTCCTGATTAGGTACACCCAACATCTCCTGGAATAATCCTCAATGAATGATACAAAGTAACTTTCTCCACCCAGGGATATAACCGGTTCTTAACAAACATCATAATGGATCAACTCCAAGATCTGCTGACTTCTTACTGTTGACGTCCCGAACATTAACCTGTGTTGCTTGCTCAAAACACAATGCTCACAAAATGGTAAGGATACCTTTGTCAGCCCAGGCATCAACTTCTGATCCGGAAGAATCTTCAATCTTCGTTCTGACATATGACCAAGCTTCTGATGCCATAACGTCGTCAACGCTTCCGTCGAGGTAGTTGATGCAACAACTATCTCCTCCTCCTTGTACGTTTCACCCATAATCACGTACAGGTTCTTTGAGATCTTCTCCGCCTTCATTACCAGAAGCGCGCCCTTCAGGATTCTCATCACTTCCTTCTCAGTGTGAGTCTTGCATCCGATGTCATCAAATTTTCCCAAAGACAATATGTTCTTCTTCATGCCCTTCACATGACGTACTCCTTGGATGGTCTGTACTATGCCATCATGCATCTTTAGTTTGATGGTACCGATTCCAATGATCTTTAGAGTGTGATTGTTACCCATGTACACAAGTCCTTCTGGGATGGTTTCATATTGGTCAAACCAATCTCGTCGAGACGTCATATGCCATGTTGCTCCTGAGTTGATAATCCATGCATCGTCGAGATGTTTCCTACTTCCAGTAGTCGTCGCCGCTTCACTGACTAGTATATCTCCACTTCCATAAGTACTCACCACATTCCCCTGAGAGCCCTTTTAACCACTCTTCTTATTCCAAAAATCCTTATTGATGTGCCCCTTTTTTCCACAATTGAAACATGTGACATTCTTCTTCTTACTCCTTGATTTGGACCTGCCATGATTTTGGCTCCCACTGGAACCACGCTCCATTATCCTTCCTCTCTCCATTGACAGAGCTTCCACTTGGTGCGAAGTTGTCTGTCTGTCCTCCTTGTTATTGCGCCGACTTTCTTCTTCTGGAACTGCAGCTGCAACATCATTAAAGAGAAACATATCCATCAGGATATTATTGGCGAGGTTGATAATGAGTCAGTCATACGAATCTGGAAAACTCTAGATTAGAATCTCTACACGTTCAGTATCCACAATTTTATAGTCCAACGCCGTGAGTTGAGTGAACAGAGTATTGAGGTTGTTGATGTGGTCGGTCACCAAAGATGACTCTTCCATCCGAAGAGTGTACAATTTTTTCTTCAGGAAATTTTTTTTGTGGAGTGACTTGGCCTCGTATAGCTTCGTCAGAGTATCCCATATTTCCTTTGCCGTCTTTTTCTCCACAATGCTCGATAGGACCCCGTCTTCCAAAGCCAAATGGATGTTGGCAATATCATTCCCGTCCATATCATTCCATTTCTCCTCTGTCACACCTACCGCCTTTTTTCCAATTTCCAGTAAGAAATTGTCCTTCCACAGCACTGCCTGCATCTTCATTTTCCACAATGAAAAATTATTCCCGTTGAATTTTTCGATCTCGAATTTCGCCGCCATCTGGACACACTGTCGGTCCAGAACCTCCTCTGTTTCACAAAGGTGCATTTAATAATCTCAATAAAAAAATTTCTGATGTGAAAGATCAACCGGAGTCGCAATCAAAGAGCATACTAAAATTTTACGAGAATTATTAATACCCAAAAACGTGAACAGCACCAGGACAGAACCTTGCCTCTGATACCACTTGTTAAAACCGTAAATGATTGACCCACGGTGCAGCAATAATCACGAGATAAAAAATAAAATTGAAATGTGGAAATAAATGGAACACCATATGTAACGTGGAAAAAACCCCCAAATGGAAGGGGTAAAAAACCACGGGCAAATAGAAGGATCATTATGGGGTAAAAGTGGGTACACACTCCCTCACTATTACAAGGAGAAATCCCTCGTAAACATCCACTTGAATAAATGGGGAAACCACCTCACTAATACTGCAAATAGAACCTAATGAGATAAACCAGATGATGATGGGATAGATGAGATTCCATTTGGAAGAGGGGAGAGCCTCATTTTATAGGCCTCATCACCCCTTCCCCTTTCCTTCACCCGCTAGAGGTTTGGTGGGGGTTTGGCCACCCACCACCTAACACCACCATCCCCCCTTTGAAAAAGAAGGGGGCAGACATCGTCTCGCAAATGGACGTCCGCCCACATGTGAGGCTGCTGGTCGAAGGACCAGAAGGAACCATAGGGGCCGAGGTCAGGGGAGGTACCTCCACGTGGTGTCCTTCATTGCACAGTGGTCGGACCCGAGGTACGACGCTCGGTCTGAGGAACCAAGAGGAGGCATGTCAAACCCCAATCCCGGGAGGCACAGACCAAGAGGCCAGTGGGCGGGTTCATCCGAACAAAGCGGTGGAGGAGCTCACACGTGGCAGAAAGCGTGGCGGCACAACCGGAGGGGAGACGCGGGGTGGAAGATCCAGCGGACTCTGGGCTAGATATGTAGGTTCTGGATCATATCCAGGTGGTTAGGATGGGAAGGTGGAGCTAGTTGGACCAGCTGTCTACGACATCCAGAGAAGGGGGGACCAGCAGGTCTGGGAGGACCCAGCTCAGAGAAGACCCGCCGGATCTGGGTGCTTCGCCGCTGGGGAGCAGCCTGCGGGACAGAGATGGCGATCGGGCTTGCCGGGGTAGTTGTTCGACTGGAGCGGTCCACACACTGGAGGTGGCCAGCCTAGTCGGCAGGCGGCACGGATGGCTGACAACGGCGTGGCTGGGTAGTGCGATAGCCAAGGATGGAGGTGCACTTTGGGCCCGGAAGGCACTGGGTCTGTGGGATCTTCCTGGAGAAGGAGGCGGGTGGGGCTGTGCGGGGCAGCACCGATTGTGGCATCCGCTGATAAGAGGAGGAAGCCTGGGTGGGGCCACTTTAGGTGGACAGGGGAGCGGATTTTATAGTCTCCAATTCCATTAAATAATGGATAATCCGGTCTTATTTTAGGATGTTGACACCTGTTTTATTTTCCACGTGTTGAAATCGGGTAACCTAGGAAGTGAGGGGTATGTTGGTGTTACAGAAAAAATAGGTGGCAAATTCTCCCTCTCTCCAATCAATAAAATCTTACATCTCCAATTTATAATATTATATTATATATTAAACAAATAATAAAAATTGTGACATGTTTAACAACTGAATATATTTTAAAAATGAATTTTTATTTGTCTTATATAAAATCAATTATGACGCTTTGTTAAAAAATGATCAAATAATATATGTTTTTAATTTTTTGATTATTTGACTAAAATGAATATATTTTTATTGATATTTTTAAGTGCATACATTTTTTTTAAAACATGTTAAATATTAATGAGTTAATTTTATTTTAAAACCAATTATATTTGTAATTGAAAGATATTTTATTTTGTTAAAAAAATTGTGTTACGTCTTTTAAAAAGAATTAAAAATAAATGTGTTATAAAAATAGATTTTTTAATTATTTAGGGGAGAATTAATAGATTTTACTTGATATCTTTAAAGTCGTACAATTTTTTTAACGCATAAAAAAATATTGATTCTATTGTATTATAAATACAATTATTATTATATACATTTTTAAATGTTAAACTATATCGTTTTTGTCAAATTTATGTAAAAAATGTAATAAATATTTTATATAATCGCATTTAATATAAATTTATTTGTTAAAATTTAAATTTTATTAAAATATTCTATAGTTTTGGAAAGTCCACTGGAACCTGCACTAGAACGTCCACTGGAACCTCCACTGGAAGGTCCACTGGAACTTCCACTGGAACCTCCACTGGAATGTCCACTGGAACCTCCACTTCCTCCACAGAAACGTCCACTGGAACCTCCACTAGAACATCCACTGGAACCTCCACTGGAACGTCCATTGGAAACTCCACGGCAACGTCCACTGGAACCTCCACTAGAACTTCATCTTAATAGATTTAATTGTTATTAGTATAGATGTTGAATAAAATATATAAAATATATTTTATATAATTGAATTTAATATAAATATGTTTATTAAAATTTATTTTTTATTAATATATTCTATAGTTTTATAAATATATACTTTTGTTGTATTGGAAAACATCCATTGAAACTTCAATTTAAAATTCCACTGGAACCTTCATTGGAACATCCCCTGGAACCTCCACTAGAACCTTCATTGGAACATCCACTAGAACCTCCACTGGAACATCCACTAGAATTTTCACTAGAACCTAGAACTTCCACCGGAACCTCCATTGGAACCTCCACTAGAACCTCCACTAGAACTGGAACCTCCACTGGAACCTCCACTGGAACCTCTACTGGAACCTCCACTCAAACTTCCTTTTAATAGATTTATAATTGTTATTAGTATAGAGGTTAAAAAAAATTTACATATATTATATATAATTGCATTTAATATAAATATGTTTATTAAAAGTTAATTTTTATTAATATATTCTATAGTTTTATAAATATATACTTTTGTTGTATTGTGAAAATTCTATTGAAACTTCAGTTGAAAAATCCACTGAAACCTCCACTAGAACCTTCATTGGAACTTCTACTGGAACCTCCACTGGAACATCCACTAGAGGTTCCACTAGAACCTCGAACCTCCACCGGAACCTCCACTGAAACCTCCAGTGGAACCTCCACTAGAACCTCCATTGGAACCTCCACTAGAACCACCATTGGAACATCCTCTTAATAGATTTATAATTGTTATTAGTATATATGATGAATAAAATATATTACATATATTACATATAATTGAATTTAATATAAATATATTTATTAAAATTTAATTTTTATTAATATATTCTATAGTTTTATAAATATATACTTTTGTTGTATTGTGGAACATCCATTGAAACTTCAATTGGAAATTTCACTGGAACCTCAACTGGAACTTCCACCGGAACCTCCACTGGAATGTCCACTGGAACCTCCACTGGAATGTCTACTGGAACATCCACTGAAACGTCTACTGGAACGTCCACTAGAGTTCCACTAGAACCTGGAACCTCCACTTGAGCCTCCACTGGAACCTCTACTAGAACCTCCATTGGAACCTCCACTAGAACCTCCACTAGAACTGGAAAATCCACTGGAACCTTTATTAGAACTTCCACTGAAACCTCCACTGGAACTTCCTAAATATGTACATTTTATTTACATTTTTATTCATGTATTATATATATTTTTAAATGGTAAATTATATTATTTTTATAAAATTTATGTAAAAAATTTAATACATATTATATGTAATTTCATTTAATATAAATACATTCATTAAAATTTAATTTACATTTTTGCGTTTTATTTTTTATTATTTTTTTATTTTTTATAATGAAAATTCTTCATTGACATTTTACCCTTTAAATTAAAATTTTATTTTTTCTTGAAATTGGTATTTATTATTTTCAGTTCCATTATAAAATATATTCATTTTATTCCTTTAAAAAATTACCTCATAAAAATGGCTATGCATTTATAAAATAACAAGTTTATCTTTATTTGAGAAAATTTTATTATTTCTAAACAATATTTTTTTAACTTTTAAATGTAATAATGTTTTGGTACATTTTTCTAAGTACATATTTTTAATTTCTTTCATAAAAAATATATTTTAAACTTGCAAAGATTAATAGTTTTTTACAATATTATTTAAGAAATAAAAAATTGATATATTTTTAAAAATAACAATTTATAGGAAATTTTTATTTTTCAATGTTATAAATTTTTTATAAATTGATATGTTTTAAATAGAAATTTATATCTGCGTTTTTTATATCTATTTTTTGGTTTTGATATTTTTATTTTTTGTATCAATGCTTTTTATGTTTTTTTTATATAAAAATTTTTTATATGTTATTATTATTTTTTGTAATTTTTAGAGTTTTTATAGCATTTTAAATAGCATTGTATTATTCAGTGTTTTTTGTTTTTTGATATGTTTGTTTATGTTTTTGATACGTTTTTTAATGTTTTAATTTGTTTTTATGGTTTCTGATAGTTGTATGGCGGTAATAACAGCAAAGGGTATAAATGGATTTTTGTAAAAATTCAGACAGCTGCATTTTTTTATTGCATTTCAATTCAATAGTGGCTTTTTTATAAACATGGCATCATCTCGGGTAAAATGGATATTCCAGTTGTTCAGGGTATTGGAGATGATGTTAGTCCACATGGGAGTCTGCTCGGCCCCCACAAATTATTTTTTTAAACGGTGTGCTGTTTTTCTTATCCCTTGACCGACCAGCAAAAAAATTCCACACTCAATTGTTCCACCTTTGTTTTTATATGCTGGTTTTCAAAAAACATAATAAATTAGGATATTATATAATTAATTAATTAATTAATCAAATTAATTAGTAAAAATAACTAATTAAAATCCCCCAATTAGTGGAAATAAATCACCAGTTGAATAAAACTATTCCAGGCATGGTATTCTGACTGGCAATCAGGATCACACGAAAAAGATTATGTGGAAAGTCAAAAATATTACAACATATAAATAAATATATGTTCTTCACAATGATAAAACCCATCGAACAATTTCTGGTTTAAGACTCATAAAAAAATGAATCCAATTTCAAAACTTCTAATGGTCGTATACTGGCCATCCTATGTCTAATCCTGATTTAGTCTTCAGTGTTGGAACAGTAACGAAACCCTTTATAATATTTAATGAAAATTTAATTGTTTATTAGCTTAAAAATTCCATGCTTCTCTATGATACCAATTGAAGATAGTGAGAACACAGCAGAAGCCCCAAAAGTTGGAATATAAAAAAATTTCACCGATGTACAACATGAACTCACAGACGTCAGCAAATCACTACCCGATTACTTCCTCAAGATCACATGAGAAAGTTATTAAGAACAATATTAAAACCATAAAATAACTGATTTAGATATGAATCCACACAAGACATCTGGTCGTATTTGGTGATCAATACTCTAATAATCGAAAGAAGGATTCCTCTAGATCGTCAACACGTGCTTCAAGAAACTGTGGGGGCACCGATCATTGAATTCTGAGTGCTAGCGTAGAGATCCGATGACGCCTTCGATGCTCGAATGATCACCACATCGCCTTGCTTACGATGCACAAGAGGGATCTTGATGTGAGATCCTGGCTCTAGAGTCTCTATCTCTAGATTTCGGGAGAGAGAAGAAGAGAGATAAAGCCCATGAATAGTCAATGGTGGGAGTCTCTCCTCTTCTATATATAGTGTGTAATTAAATTACCCAGTATTGCCTCTCCAGTCCCCGAATAATTATCATGCTATAAAATTGATATCACGAAAACTATACTAAGACATAAATATATATTATTATCATTATCACTTACTTATAATATAAATATATTATGTGAAAATAAATGAGTCATCAACTTCACTCGTCGTTCTCACAAAAATTAATTAAACCTTGAATATTTTAATATTCATTCAAATAATATTTTTTATACATTTACCTAAAACGTGTAAATAAAATTATAAAATAATTCAATGCTTGTTATTCTTAACTAAAATAATATGAATTTATTTATTACATTGGTGATCGTATCTCTTTGGACAAAGCCCAAACACCCAAGCTGGGGACCACAATATCCAATATACATATTAAACTGAATATGGAATATTCTTGAAAATGCTATTATGTGTGACCTTATAAGCCTTTATCTCAATAGCAGTGAATATTATTCATAGACCAAGAGTGGGATATATAAACCCATCATGGCCCTTGAATAGATAAGGATTGTCACAGCAACAACAACCAACCTATGAACATGCACTATGTAATATAATCTCTTTGTCTTTAATACCTCATAAAGAAGGATGCACACCTGTTTCATAGCACTTTTATTGCTTTATTTGATCTAACTAGATGGATTTACCTTATATGACTATAGACTTGGATTTATCAAGGTACTACCATCCCAATCATCATGACCCAAGATATATAACTTCCTAAACCTAGAAGCAACAAATCCATTCTTGACCATTCAACCAATTTCATACCACTAAAGATGTACTCATCACATGCTACATCATCCTGAGTTCATTATCATGGTTTTTTCCTTACATCAAAGTACATGATCAAATGGAACACATTGGTAATGATCTCAAGTCAGGAGACCATTACACATGTTCGTAGACAGGAACATCCAATGACACTAAAAACATATGGTGTTCTTATTGGCAATTCTATCCTCAAGATATCACTACTAGATATCACCAAGTGTCAACTTCATGGAAAGAAGTATCAATTATTATGATCCACCTACACCTGATAGTCAAACATCTATTGTCTCCAGTCATTAATATATATTTTGACCATATGACCTTTTTTAAGATTGATTTCATAATATCTCAAGGTTCTCATTATAGTCTGGGATCTGCTATAACATGTTGATATGACAATTATTCTATGGAAATTACTATTAAATAGTGGACATAGAAAAAATTACACTATAATGGTAACTATAAATCATGTATAACTAATCATACACATGATATTGTAATCAAAAGAACTTCATAGTTTGTTCTAGGAACCCACTATTAGAACATGTCTAACTCTGTTGAATCTTGTATCAATCCCATCTAAATACCTAAAAACAAAATGTGGGATACACTTCAACCAAATAACTTTTATCAATAAATCCATTTGGTTGAGATTTTTATTCATATATGAAATCAAATTACCAAGGTGCCTAATGAATTGGAATATAATAAACCTATTTTTTATGAGTTGGAAAAACATAATTCAATAGTGAGAAAAATTAAAAAATATAACACATATTTATGGATGCATCTATCAATAGTGCATATGATTTTCCACTCACCTACACTGTTGGGTATAGTGCTAAAACCCCTTTCTTTAAATACTAACTTTGATACAAAGTGAGATGACTCAAGGAAAACATATCATTATTTTAGATAATTTCCTTAATCTAATCCTTACATCTCATATATAATCTCATAATCTCAAGAGCATAAGGGTTAGTGTCTTAGAGAATAAACTTCATAGGTAACTTATTTTATAATAATTCTGAGAATTTCTCTATAATTGAGCAACACTAGACTCCATTTTATACTCCTTATAGGTTATACTCATCTTCATAACCTGAGAATTGGAAACATAATAAAGTGGTGAGATGAAACACTAAGTGAGGTAAAACATATCAATATTACAACATGGATTAAATCATAAACATATACTAAAACATGATCATGGAATAAGTATATTTTTAGAAGGAATATAAATAAATAAGACTTCTTCATAAGTCATTATAGAAGGACATGCAATCTCAAATGAACAAACATATACCATGTAAAAATAGTTTGAAAGAATGAGATAATAAACATGATTCATGGAGCATAATTATAGGCACATGGAATTGAAATGTAAAATGCCCTTGAAACATAGGATAATAAAGTAATTTGGAACAAACATAAGAACAAGGTATCATCTCTGTTATGAGTAACTACTCACACCCATGGCTTTGTGATTCAATAATCACACTCATGATAGGCAGGGAAACATATTTTCACCCACATATACATGTCTCATAAACTTCTAACTAATTCATTGGAGGCTAATATAGTACCCCACCAATCAATCATCCATACATGTGTATCAATTGAAATAAACCATTCATCATATCATGAATAACCCATAGAAATAAAATGGGTTTTATATCCTTTTCAATTGGAATATCATGATAAATCATTCATAACTCCTGCAGTAATCATATCATGATAAACGAAAGAAAAATAAATGGTTATC
The DNA here is from genome assembly GCA_963277665.1 of Viscum album. Lineage (NCBI taxonomy): Eukaryota > Viridiplantae > Streptophyta > Magnoliopsida > Santalales > Viscaceae > Viscum > Viscum album. Next base: position 70,668,463 of record OY728154.1, read on the forward strand.
CAAAGATATTTAGTAAAATTCTTGCTAAATACCCTTAAATTAAGATAATGTGGTATATGTAATTTACACTATATAGATAAAAGGTATTTTTTTAGTCAATAATTTCCCCATTCATTTTATTTATGGAATCTTGGTGAACACCCTTCAATCAAAGGAAGGAAATATAGAGTGTTAACAAAGTAAATGAATTGGAATACAAATCATATTTATAAACATTAGATGATTATGAAAGAAAAAAATAGTAAATATATTAAATAATTTTAATAATCCAAAATATTATAAGAGAATTTAAAGGTTAATTTATGATAAGTAATTACCAAGGAAATAAATCCTTCTAGGATAAAGAGGATAAATGAAAGTGATATCATAAAAGAGATTAGAAAAAAAATCTTAATATTGTCATAGAAGAAGTTAAAATTAATTTTCAAATATATAAAAATAACCCTAAATAATGGACCTTTGAAAATTTATAAAGGTTATTTCATGGATACTTGGAGTAGAATTTCAATGAAATAATCATGGATAGAAATATTTGGAAATGTATCTATTAAAACCAAAATCATAAACATGGATAAGAAAAAAATATTTTAAAAATAAAAAAATAGGAATTTTAATGTAACATGAGATAACACATAATTAGGTTTCCAAATAAAAATCAAAACATTATCAGGAAGAAAAAAACATAGGCATGGAGGATAAAACAATTTGAAAGATGATAAGAATTTTTCTTAACAATGATATAATTTTTTAGAATGAAATTAATAAAAGTAAAAGATTTGAATTTTAATGTCATTTCCACCACATAGAAAGATAAATTACTATAAAATAAAATCTTTAGGGTGGATGAAACAATGTATAGAAAAAATAATTTCATGAACATGAATTATAAATTAATAAAGGATATTTAAGATATCAAAATTTATTATGTCTATTGTAATGTAAGAAGTAATAGAAAATTAGTTGAAGGTCATGAAATAAAAATTAAAATATCATAAAATGGAATATATTTATCATACATGAATGAAATAGGGAATTGAATACACTAAAAAAATGGTGTGTAATATCAAACAAGTCTCAATGATTTTAAAATTGAGACAAAGAAACCATTACATTGTAATTATATTTTGAATTCAAAACCCATGAAAAGTAGAACATGATATGGATTTTAAATCCCATATATTACATGGAAAATTAGGATAAATTTAATTCTTGTCCAATATATACACCAAAAAATAGAGCAAGTGTTTAATATTCATCATTTCTCATTATTGAAAAATTGTGATGCAAAACCCTTATCTCGAATGCTACATAGGAAAACATTCTATATCCACCTGTATAAAATAAATAACTATATTAATCACATATTTCAGAACCTTATACATATATATAACCCTTTTTAATATTTTTATGACAATTTCTTGTGAATTCATTAGTTATTTATCACTTATTTTCATTATTGGATGTTGTAATTTTGTTTATTTTGTGCCTCGATTGTAATGTCGATGTAGATCATTATTGTTATGATAGAATTTATAATTTATTAGAAAATTAAATACAGTGTAATATATGTATCATAATGGTTTATAATGTTTTAATTTTACCCCATGAGGTTTTTAATTATTACACATAAAGGTAAAATTTATAATATGCTTGTTTTGGTAAATTTTAATGAGTGAGAGACGTTATATTGATAATTAGTAAAAGACTAATATAAAACTTTTCTAAAAATAATGATGTTGTTGATATAAAATTTATTCCATAAATATATTTCTATAACCATCCTTATAGTTTCATAATGAAAAATAATAATATAAAATCTTCATAACCATAATAATGTCATTTTGAGGAGGTGGTAGTCTGCACAAACACATGGACAATATCTTCATTTGTTGAATGATTTTATATGAAATTATAAATTTTATATTATATTGGTATAATAAAATTTTAGAAAATTATTAAAAATTATTTTATCATAACCTCATGTATATATTATAGTAGAGGGTGAATAATAAGAAGATAATTAAGAGAGTTCACTTGAGAACATTACATCTCCCTTTGGACATTCTCCCTTGGGTAACACCTTAAGGATTCTAATCTTGATATTTTTGAATGAAAATGGTTTCTAAGACGTGGGTATATGGTTTGGGAGAGACTCTTGTATCCTTTTGGATGAGATAAGGCTTTGGAATGGGTTGAAAAATGTACTGGAAAAGATCCCATTCTATAAGTGAAGAAAATGTAATTTTTGTAAATACCCATTACTCTTTAATTTATGATATGAAACAATTAAAAGGAAAATGGTTCCAAAAGTGGTAAATAATTAAGTTTGTGGTGATATATGGTAAAAAATTCCTCTACCTCGAATTTACACACATGTTTGAAACATGTTTCATGTCTTTTACCACTATATGTTTACATTTTATCATTTTGGTCTTTTCCTTGGTAACTAGTTTTTTCCCAAGAAATTTATATTTTAAAAAAAATATAAGGTAAAAATTATTAGATTTTTTATATTATGAAACTAAATATAATTTAAAAATATAATTTAATTTATAAATAATATTAAATTTAATATTAAATTTAAACATTAAATATATAAAAAACAATTTTTGTAGAAATAAATCTTATTTTTAGCATTAAGTGTTCTTAATCTTATTTAATATTGATTACCAAATTAATGAGTTTTAGGATATTTTTCATATAGATTTAAAAATTATATAAAAATACTTTTTTTAGAATTTATTGATTTATTTTATTAGATAAAAAGTACACAATGTTAATAAAAGTAATTCTTTGAAAACAACAAGTTTACCATCATAAAATTAATTAAATTTAATCATAGTAGTATTATTTTTATGCATAAAAATTAAATTTAACTTATTAAATAATATGGAAATTTTGATACAAAATATAAAATACTTTTTTATAATTAATTTATAAATGTGATGAAAAATAATTTTTAAAATAAGTGAATAAAAACTGTTTTTAGAGAAAAATATTTCTTAAGATTACAAAATGATAAACACGATTTTATAAATTCAAAATAATATTCTTTAAATTTAATATTTTTGATATTAAACACATACTTTACCAATTAGTATGTTTTAAAAACTTATAGGTCTTCTTATATAATGATAATGTCCAAAAATTTAATGTTTTGGTAAAAAATATATTTTTCACTATTCGCTAACAAATAAATTATTTAAGAAAAATCCCAAAAATTAACCCCAAACTATTTTTTACATGATGAATTCAATACATTACTTATTCTTAATATTACTTTAAAACTTTAATTATTCTTAATATTATTTTGTTTTCAATTTTGATTATTTACTATCATTTTATTTACTAGTGGTTTTAATAATCTTAAATTTTTATGATAATATTCATCTAATATTGAATGGAATGTTTTGGTTTGGTGTTTTGTGTGGAGAGAGATACCAAAAAAGTTATATTTATTTTAAATAAATATATATAGTAAAATCTCGGGGCTTTACAATATTCCTTGTTAAATAATTTGCATCTATGAAATTTTAATTATCAATTAATAATAACAACACTTTGGGGTATGTAAAAGTTATTAATGAATCAATATTTATCTTCTTAATTTATAGCAGGAAAGTCTTCAGGGGTAGACCCCTGACTATTTATTAAATAAAAAGAAAAGTCCAGCAGTACACAAACCACAAAACAGAAGTCGATTACATATCAAAAGCATCATACTCATCATATCCCATATTAGAGGCTCCTTCTAGAGTGTTTGTCTCCCATTTTGAGCTTTCGTAGTGCCGTAAGATCTTGGCATACTTCCTTCTAAGGTTCAATTTCTCTAATGAAATCAGCTCCTGCGGTGATTGTTTGAAAGAGGACCTAGTGGACAGCGGCTTCGGCAACTCAGAGTAGTCATTCCTCATCCTTCGACTGGCCACCTGCTTTCCAGATTCCCTCTTCCCATCCTTGAGAAACTCACAATGGGAAGGTATCACTGTCGCATTTTCCTTGTTGCTGCTCGAGACATTCCCCCACTTTCCATTAATCCGAGCATCCTGGAATCCATCACCCACTCCTCTAGCCAGAACATTACACCTGTTGCAGTCAATCATTGCCAAACATGTTGGCTGCCCGCCATGCTCCTGTCCAGCATCTATCTTCACCGGTGCATCACACAAGACAATATGCAAAGCATTATTTGCAGCGCCCACCTCCACATTATCTTCATTTTTTCCCTCAGTCTCATTCCTAGACTATATTCCTTTCCCTGCATCAGCTGAAACATACTGCAAAGCAGTGCCTTCTTGAATGAACTCACCCATTTCCATTTGACAATCTTCACCAGATTCCAAGACATGAAACCAACTACCAAATCCAGCAGCACTCTCTAATGCCTCAGATTGAGCTTGCAGGCAACGACTGACATTCATCTTCCCCCTCTCTGAATTCAAATTCATCCTCCCCCCCTCCAGACCAGTAGGATTGTGCCCAACATCATCCACCCACTGCTTTGTCCCACCAGTCCTATGCCCGGCATTAGCATCGCTCCTTACTTCAGGATCTGCCACTGCAGTGTCCGCACCAACTCCATCATGGATCACACTAACCTTGAGATCCTGATTCAGCCTCCCAATCACCACATATACCGTTGGGTTTCTCATGTCCCAACCAACCACTCAATTTCCAGCCTTTGTGGAAGCACCAGTCAGCGGCCCCTGACCAGTGGTCCAATTTCGCTTCGCTGGAGATGAATTACTCCCAGTGTTACACTTCTCATCATGGTGACCCAGGTGATTGCATCCCGAGTAGTAATCGACCAAGGATTCAAAAATCACCGCCTGTTTCTAGTGAAACTCCTCCCCAATCGTAATCCAGATCCAATCAACTGGCGGCTTCGAAGCATCTACCTCAACGCAAATCCGCGGGTTAACAGGATGAATCACCGACGACGTGAAATCATCAAAGCACAAAAATATCTCTTCCAGGTTCCCTAACATATGGATAATCGCAAGGTTCTGGAAGGGTAATAGAAGATGAGGAAAACTTACCCAGTTGGCGACGGAGGGCGAGTCCCGATTTATGTAGAAATCAAATGACCATCGGAAGAGAAAGAATCTGCAACCACCACAGCACCGAGGAGCCCTAGACCAAGAATGGATTAAATCATCCTCTGATGAAAAGCGTACCATCATATGGTGATTTTCGATCAAACCCACCACCGCACGATCCTGCAAATCCCACTTGCTGAAAACGAATCTGTCGAACTCATCAACCGAGGGTCTTCGGTGGTTGAATCGAGCCACCAGGGTTAATTTTAGGGAATTCGAAGCCTCAGAGAACTCCAAATCAGAGATCGTAAGATGGGGGACTCTGAGATGCAGGACTGGAACCCTCAGACTCAGGGAAATCAAAGGCAATTTGGGAAGATAACTAGGGTTAGAAAAGGGGAAAAAATCCACTCGTGGAATCGGAGGTCAAGGGAGATCCTCCACCCCCTCCCACCTCCCGGAAGGGGGTGGGGGGGGGGGGGGGGACCATCCGTGAGCATGGGTTAGGGTTTGCTGCCAGAGTCCGTCTCTGGTTACCATCTCCAGGAGCCTTCTCCGATCGCCATCTTAACAGGTTCCTCTTCTTAATTTATAAAAACCATAGTATCCTAGGTAATACTACGTAAAATATATTTTCTATCATAATAATCATGTATTATTATTCTCAACCATTTATTCCAAATATTCCACTATATCCAAATCTTAAGTGTTTCTAGAAACATACATTCCACAGACTCATTTTCATGATACCATTTATAATCAAATATTAAAAAAAAATGTTCAATAAATTATATTAAATGATCATATGAATGTAAAAACTAAATCTTATGATGTATTATTCAATGAAACCTTAATTTGAACTAATGATAATTTCGGTTCAACTATTATATAATTGGGTCAAACTATTACTTCTTTTGTTTATACATAGTTTTCCATGGTCATTTTCTTATAAATTATTCTAATTATATGTTACATTCTAAAATTCAATTTAAATCCTTCATAGTTTTTTATAAAGATAATGAAAAATTACCAAAACATACCCCCATGAGTGTCTAAATAGGTGTGTAGTCTTAGGCCCACTCATCATGCACCAAGTGTATATTGAGTTAATAATACACCAACATTTTCAGGGTGATTACCCCTTGTTGTATCTTTTCCACAACAACATCTAATTTTCTGTATCATGATAGGGATGTAATTTCTACGAAAACCACAAACAAAAAACATTACCAAAATTATAGGATGTTATCCTATACTTATAATTATCCCTATAGTTTTTAAACATTTTCTATAATAATATTCCACAAAAATAAATAAACTAATCCTAAAAAATAACCAAGTCCTTCTCTACTACCAACTGAGAACCCAAAAACCCACACTCCTAAGTCTGATGCAAAAAAAAATTTCTTTAACCATTGGGTTTCATATAAATTGAGATTGTAATGTCTCAGAAATTTCAAATAATTTTTTTAATTATATGGAATTATTTCAAGACTAAAAAATCTGACAGTGCGTGATTCTGACGCTCGGAGTGCCTGGAATGATCCGTCGAAGTATGGTTAATTTTTTTAGCGTGCGTAAGCAGTTTTTCTGAAAAAGTAGAATAACTCTTAAAAAATAACTCAGATCAGAAATCTGAGGGTACTGTTGCATTCAGGATGGCGGGTTAACCCTAGAAGGGACTTAAGTTTAGTCAGCATGGGCCTCCTGTGAGAAAAACCAAAAATTGAATAATCGTAAGTAAAATAACTAATTAAATTATTTTATTTTGAAAATGAATATAACTCAAAAATGGTAACTCGGATTAAAAATAAGAGATAACTGCGGAACTCATGAGGGTATTCTTTATTTAGGAGGATACTAACTTTGGTCGGCACGGGCCCCTAGTGAAAGTTATTTTTTGGCTGTAAATAAAATAATTAAGTGACAATTATTTTATTGTAAAATACATAACTTTTAAATAGTAACTAAGATTGGAAATCTGAGAGTACCGTTGGGATCGTTGGGGTGTGTTTCACTTAGGTAGGACCTAGCCTCAACCGACGCGGGTCGAGGGTGACTATTATTAATTTTACAAACTTTTTTTCGGGTACGTTCAGTAAATGCACAAGCTGCATTTTCTAACTTTTGAATCAGTGCTTAGATTAAAAATCTGAGGGCCCTATTGAATCTGCAGTGCTGAGTTTCTCTTAATGAGATCTTCACTTCAACCACAGTAGGTCCGGATAAAATTTTAGTTTTTAGAACTTTTAATAGAATAAATAAAATAACTATATTATTTTATTTTTATTCTATTCCTCTAATGGACGAGTGGTAAGGTGGGACCGACGACATGTCAAGAAAATAAATGGCGTGAACATTCAATTCTAAGTAACCGAACCATTGAGAAATTAGGAAGGTTCCTAATTAATGAACCTTCATAAATTCTACGATCGTTACTTATCCCTCCCCCCTCTCCTATTTATATAGATCTTGGGAGAAGGAATTAGTAGGGCTTCACCAAGTGACGAAGCTCTGGTAAAGTGCCACGACACCCAACACTTGGAGGACGAAGCTGGTTACAATGAGCAGTGATGAGAAACCCTGAACCATGAACCGAAGAACGACGATCGACCGACGTCGTTGGAGGTTTGTTGCGGGGACAACGAACACCGAAACTTCCTCAAACGCAGATTCTCTCCAATGAACTTGAGATAGGGGGTTATTTTTTCTTTGTTCGTTTTGATTTTATATTCCCTGTTCTTGAATTTATATGAAGAACATGGGTCAACCGACTAACGGGTTGACTCGTGATACTTTCGTCTTTTCAGGAGGTCGTTGTGACATAACTTGTAGGGATTTATTGTTGTTTGTATATCCCCTTACCCCGTTCTTGTCGTCCTTCATGATTCAATAACAAATAAGTTGATTTCTATCATTCTAACGTGGAGAGAGCGGGCCAAAAAAACATAGCCTGATCTCTTCGCAAACTTTGTGAGTTTTGATGGGCTTGAAACGATGGCAACATCTTGAGAAAAGTGCGATGATCTTAGGAATGAACAATGGGCCACCGGGGCGTGCCCGGGGACCCGAGGAACGTCACCGGTGGGACTCGGGAGCGACGACCAGCACCACGGCTGACCGCAACGTAGGCGGCGGCGTGACCGCACCGTCGTAGAAGGGTCGCGACCCGCCGAACGTGGAGGAGCAAGGGCGGCGGCCGACACTCCGGCAGGCCGCACAAATGGGACGACGGCCCACATCTGCTCCGCCCAAAATATAGGAGCTGCAATACAAGGCCGCGACAATGAAGGGAGGGCGGCCGACCAAGCCGGCTGCCGGTGACGGCGCGGCCCGCGACCGCGTCGTGCGGAGAAGGTTGGCCATCCGGCCAACCGGGGAGACGAGCGGTCTGCCCTAGCGGACCGCTCTGTGGGCTGGACCGGGTCGGACCCAGTGGGCCAGGTCGGATTTCGTGGGCTGGGTCCGACCCAGGGCCAGACCCAGGTCGGGCCGGGTCGACCCGAACTGGGTCAGACCGGACCCAAACCAATTTCAACCCTTTTCAATCTTCCGACCATATCTTGAGCAACAAGCGTCCGTTTGATTAACCATCTGCGGCGTCAGAAACCTTGAACATATACTGTCCTTTTGGTATACCCCAATTGAGTTTTAGATAATGTTGGGGTACGAATGGGTGGGATTGAGCATGAATCCAACCGAGCCCTCAGGACTAAATGAAAAAAAACATACAAAATGGGTGTCCAATTGATGCACCGTATATTGTGTTGAGACCCCTTTTTTGTGGTGGTCCTTTGGGATAATTATTGGTGGGAATTCGTGGTAATTGGAGTATCAACCTATAGGTTGAGGAGCAGATCCTCCCAGAATCAAGCGAGCTTAGTGCGGGAACCCTATAGCTGGCTGTAACATGGGAAATAGATCCTATGTGGTTCTGTGCTTTGGGATCCTTTATGGGTCTATGATTGAGGGTCCCACATGGATCTGATCTAGGAATACATGTGGGACTCCTCTAGGATCCTTCGTGGGTCTGTTGTACTAGGATCCTCCGTGGATCTGATGATGTACTAGGATCTTGTGTGGGTCTAATGATATACTAGGATCCTGTGTGGTTCGAATGATGTACAAGGATCCTGTGTGGGTCTGATGATGTACTATGATCCTGTGTGGGTCTGATGATGTACTAGGGTCCTGTGTGGGTCTGATTATGTACTAGGATCTGGCGTGGGTCTAATGATTTAGGATCCTACATGGGTCTGATGATTTAGGATCCTACGTGGGTCTACGTCTTAACAGAGTAAGATGATTCAGTAGTTATATCTAATCATCTTTACTACCGTACCAAAGTTATACCTGGGGTGATATGAGTCCTTACCTTCGTGGTGATACCTTTGTGGTATTATTTTGTGTGGCGTACCTGTGTGGTACTTTCCTTCATGGTGAAACCATTGTGGTATTCTTCTATGTGGCGTACCTGTGTGGTACTTTCCTTCTTGGTGAAACCTTTGTGGTATTCTTCTGGAGTAATGGGTACCTGGAAATAACATGAAATCCCATTTAGAAATCAATAATGTGATTTACTTATCAATATATCTAGCATATGATCAATGAATGGGATGGTGATGTGATATTTTCTAGTGAAATATTTTTTCTTCCTATAGTCTATAAACACTTTCTATCTATTATGAATTATCATAGGGATCAATTAATTTTAGTTATTCTCTATAATGGTCAAAACTACATTCCTGTGAACTAAATGGATTAGGATGTCCCATTTTGAGTCAAAAATTGTGTAAATGAGGTATTTTTCCAAAAAACAATTATATTTCTTTACTCACCACCTTTATTATAGTGGTATTTATTCTCCTTTCTTGATAACTAATAAATTTAGAGTCTTCTTTAAGTAAAATTATATATGAGAATATTTTAAGATTAATTCCTATAATATTATCTAAACTCCAATCTATTGATTTAAATTGTTATTTTAAAAACTCAATTGATTTTTCTTCTTGGTCATGGTTTAGGTTATTAGAAGTAATCAATAGTATATTTTCTCCTTCCATAAGATACAAATACTTAAAATCATTAGGCATTAGTTTTAATTCCATATTTAATGGTTATTCTAAAGATTAAATTAAATCAGGGTATTAAAATTCCATTGAATATATTTTCTATACACAATATGACATGTAATATATCTCATAATTGAATAAAAAGAAATTAATAAAGTTATTTAATGGTTACCTATTCCTTCAAAATATAGGAATATTTTTTAGAAAGTTTTACCACTTCATCCTCCAGGTAGTATTCAACCATTGAGTTCTTAGTTGGAGTCATGATTTCATGAACATACATAAGTCCTCAATAAGTTGATCCTCTTAAAACTAGGATTGTATAAAGGGTGAGTGTTCATTTAAATCATACCTCATGGAGTTAAAATATTAAAATTGATTGTACTATCTCTAAACTCCATAATGAGTGTTCTATTATGGACATTGGTGATTGTATTTTTTATTTTTAGGAATTTTCTCTCTAAAATGATGGGTGAGGATGATGGGGTTTTTTCATCCTATATATTAAGAACCAAGTAGTTAGTTGGATATATCAGGATTTTAATTCATATTAACAAATCTTCTGAAACTCCTACTATAAAAAAGGGGATATGTTTCCATGATTCACTACCACTCTTGTGGGCTTCAAGTCTCCCATCTACAAACATATAAACATTGAGCGGGGAATAACATTTAAAGAATAACCTATATCACATTTATGATATGAAATCATTTAGAACTAATAGTGTAAGGTATAGAGAATTCCTCTAGATATTTACATTTAAAAGGAAATTTTGGTGTGATAAGTGTTGATACACTTATGCATAACATTATTCTTTTATTCCCCTAAATCCTCCTATTTTTAGAAAAAAATTCCTTAAAAATTCAGCATACTTTAAAATATTCTTAAGGGATTCATGAAGAGGGTATTAATCACAATTTTCTATAAGGTCTTGATAATTTATCTTTAATGTTATTCATCTGAAATATTCTAATTTTTTATAATCCTTGATGGAAATGAATGTGGGAGATTCTATTTATGCTTTTTTATTTGGACGTTTAGTTTTGGTCTCTCCTTTCTTTAGCCACAACTTTGTAACATTCCCCGATCTCAGACACTCTCACGTGGCCAAATAAGGTTGGTTATTGGTCCTCAAATAAACCTCATCATATAAAAGAGGGTTTATAAAAGAAATGGGGGTGTGATGAATATAGTGGGGAGACTATAACCCCTAGTATAGAGTTACAACATAGTGGAATAATTAAATAATAGTATATATCATTGTTTTATATATCAACGGAAACAATATAACATGAAAATAAAAAAAAATGAGAAACTGATAAACTAATAATAATGAATCATGAACTAATATGTTGAAATGTATCTAAATGAAAAACTAGAATCTATAAAAATAAATTTACTATCTGATAAAAATAAACTCAAAAGGCCCCAGTCCTAAACCCCATGTCATCCTGGTCTCCCAACTCCATCCCATCTAGCATGCAACAATCAACAATAATATCCTTTTCCCATGTCTAAACGTACATCTATTTAATCTGCTCAAGTACCAAATGGAATACTGAATAGGGTGTGAGTAAAACTTAGTAGGTCAACACCACCATGTCTAAATAAAACTTATCTTATAACAAGGGCATTCAAAAAAGTGATAAACACGTGTATTACATAATCAACTTATTATAATAAAACAAATCAACCTACTTTAGAACCATGCGAGAATGACTTTGAGTATCTAGAACAACCATGCCAACCATGAACATAAAACATGAAACAATAAAAAAAGTGGGAAAATACTATGTATTAGAATTTTATGCCTTGATAAAATCCCTATATATAAGAATTTTAGCATCAACTGGGCGAAGCCAACAATTTAATCATTTTAGCATCACCGAGCATAACCCTATATATAAATATTTTAGTATCAAACTAGGCCAAAAACATTATATAAGCATTATAGAATCATAAGGAATAACCCTATATATACTCATTTCATCATCAAAATAGAAAAATCCCACTATATAAGCATTTCATCATCAAACACCACAAGTCAAAACTGCCAGGATATCACAATATCACATTAGTTTCCTCCATGTTTAATTATGAAAATTAAAATTTTTATTTCAATTACACTTTCATTTATTTATGAAATTATCAACATTCATGTCAATAAGCCATAATTTATTACCAATGTGATTCTATATGAAGAAATCACCTGAAATCTCATGTAATGCTAAGCACACTTCAAACCATTAGAAAATTTATCATTAGTAAAGGGATTTCTCACCCAATAGATATCCACAAGCATGGTCACAAAGAAATATACTCTACAGGGATCCATAAGAAATAATAATATCCTTGATTTACTATCATTCATTATTCAATTAATTAATATACACATTGTTTCGATGAAATCACAATATTGCACATAAATTACAATTAAAAAAACCATAAGGTTAGGTTTTAAACCCCTATCTTTATATAAATATTATAAAACTCTCATAGTGTAAAATTCCAATAAGAACGAAGGTGCAGAAGATTTATAGAAGAATAATATATCAAATAAGATCCAGGTCAAGACCGAAATCCAGAACTATCAATATATTCCACCACCATAATAAGGAATAATGGAAGAGAAAGTAAAACCTGAGAAAATAATCTCACCTAGTATAAGATCCATGATCAGGACATTTGGAATGGATGGAAGGGATCTGAAATTTCCTAAAGTCATCTCGGATCGATATAGTATGGATTCATGAAAAAATAATGAAGAATCATATGTGCTTCCCACTTAAAACTACTAGAGCTGAGAAATACACATCATATAACCCTATTTAAAGTTATGCATTCCTAATTTAAGATATACGCCAAAATATCCATCACCTCAGCTTAATTTAGCCCTATATGATCATTACACATAATTTAATGTGGATTCACAACATATAACTAGTTCACTCAATGAACCAATTCATAAACTATACTCATTTCACGGTATCTTCCCAATGGTAGTTACATGTCATGTAACCCATTTATATAGTGTTTAAATTATCTAAAGTAATATTTCATCCCAACTTCTACAAAAGTGCTCAAACAACCTCCAAAACTTTCAAAACTAATGGAAAACTCTTTTATTCCTCTTAAACATGACTATATTCAGATTCCATATATTAAAAAAACATACATCCCCAAACTTGAGGCCATTTTTTCCAACAAAATCTCTCTATATATAAACAAGACTCGACCAAAAATGATTAAATATAAGGAAACCCCAAAAAAGTGTAATAAATAAAAACAAAAATAGAGGAATACCTAGAAAAATATGGGATCTTACAACTGTTCCACCATATGAGAGTTCTTCCTTAAGATACTCTAAGCATCACTTCGGAGTCTCGATGAAAAAGTATAGGCACTATTCTCACACATTAGATTCCCTCTCATGTGTATCATCTTGAACATTCCCATGATGCCACTACACTCAAATCATTGGTATAGTCCTTCCTGAGAGATATATATCACTATGGTCTAAAATCCATTTCATTTTCTCCTCAAAGGATGCATATACACAAATTTTGGCATCCTTGGCATCTACCACATGAGAATGTTCAGGATGATATCTATAAAGGTGTGACATGTGAAACACGTATTGCATGAAATAATATCATTTTGGAAGGGATAATCAATATTCCACTAGACCAACCCTTTAAACTATCTCAAATGGACCGAAAAACATGGGGGAAAACATTCCCTATTTCCTGATACGTCGTTTCCCCCAACCTATTTGACATTTGAAGGAATATATGATAACCAACCTCAAACTAATATGGTCATCTCTAATGGAAAACATGAGATTTATGCCTACAATGTGTGGCCACTAACCACCTTCAGATCAACTAAACTTGGTCATATGTCTCATATATGAGACTAGGTCCAACAACCACTGACTCACCTACCTCCAATCCATAAAGAGGTGAATGAAATGGACTACCATAAAAAGACTTCAATGGTTTCATATGGATAGATTCGTAGAATATTTTATTATATTAAAACTCTACAAGATCTATATGATACTCCCATAAACCACTGATATCAAAAATTGAGGCTCGTAAAAATTCCTCTAGAATATAAAAAGTATTCTCAAATTGACATTCAGTATGAGGATGATAGGCCATACTCAGAATAATGTGTAATATTAGATCCTTATAAATACCCTTATAGAACTAATACATGAAATGAGTCTCAATCTAATATTATTATCCACATAACACTATGAAATTGAACTATATCTTGCATGTAGATACAACCCAAATCATCAATATTGAATGTCTCCCTGATAATAAATAAGTGGGATAGCTTCATTAGTAAATCCATGATCTCCCATACTAAAACATTCTTATGGGGTGTCCCGGGTATTCTTAACACAAATTACATAGTGACGTCATCACATTTCCACTCTATAATGGAACGACGCTAAAAATACCAACTGAATTTTGAAGCGTAGATTTCACCTCCAGCTTAGAAAAACATTCCACCAAAAATCATGCTACCTCCTTCATTCTTGGACACTAGTACTATCTATGTAGATCATGATACATATTTTGAAATCGATATGTATATATAAATTGATGAACCTATCTCATAAACTCCTCACATAATCCTATAGGATTCCATTCTTGTTCGTTGAAAAGAAGAGAATAGCCATTGCCAAGAGAACATCTCAATGTTGTCTCCCCACCATATAAGTTGTGTCTTAGAACTAAGAACTCAAAATTAGATAACATATTTATCTTGATCTGTTTAATAAGCATGGGAATTATAGATATAGAAGTTATGGTTACCTATCTCTAGGAGTCCTGAACATCTAGATACATGTCTACAAAGTGTGCCATCATCCTCCACTCATTAAAAGACTGCAGTGATGCTTATATTTGTGTCTTCCATCTCAAGGCATCGATAAAAATATTTCCCTTTTCATAAGTATAAGACAACTAAAAGTCAAATTACTATAGATACTCAACTCGCATCCTCTTTTAAAGGTTTAGTTCCCACTAAGAAAATATGTAAATAAGGATCTTTTGGTCCATGTTCTCCAAAAACCTATCATCTAAAATATAGTGTCTCTAGAAACTCAAGACATGTACCACCACAGTTAAATCTAGATCAAGAGTAGGATAATTCCTCTCATGTGGTCTCATCTACTTGGATCCCTGAGTAACAAATTGATACTCCTACATCCAAACTGCTCTAAGTCTAACTCCAGATACATAACAGTACATGTTATTTCTTTATCGAGAATAGGTAAAGTGATGATCGATGTTGAGTTTAGCCTACTCGTAAGCTACTGAAAATATATCTTTCAATATTCTAACCAGAAAAACATCCACTCCTTCTTGGTAATCCTGAACATCGATGCTACCATATGGGAAAATTCTTAGATAAGGAACCAATAAAAACCTATAATACCCAGAAAACTACAAATATTGAATAAATTCTTGGGTCGACCGTAAGATACAACAGTTGTAAACTTCTCTGGGTCCACTGACACACCTTCCTCTGAGTTTAAATATCCCAAGAAGTTCACTTTATCAATCTAGAAACTACATTTGGTTAGCTCGGTGCAAATTCAATGCTCTCTAAATATACTCAAGATGATGTCAAGATGTTGTTCATAATCATCTGATGACTATGAGTGCACTATGATGCCATAAAAACCAACCAAAAACTAATACTATTAAGGATGAAAGATATGATTCATCAAGGGAAAGAATACCACCAGTTCATTCATCAAACCAAACTATATCACTATAATCTCATACAACCCATACCTACTTCTAAAAGTAGTATAAGGTATGTATGAAGGTATCACCCAAAACTGGTGATATCCCAATATCAAATCAATCCCAGTTAAGATATTATCACCTCTCAGATGGTCAAATACATCATCAATGTGCAGAAGTGGATACTGATTCTTAGTCATCACCTGGTTCAATCTATGATAACCAACACATAACTACAAAGTCCCATCATCCTTCTTGGTGAAAATAACTCAAGAACCCCATGGAGACATACAAAGACACATGAAACCTTTATCTTTCATATCTTACAAATAAACCTTCAAATCCTTAATATTTTATGGTTCTATATTGTAATTAAGGATATAAATTTTATATTCTTCTGGAAGAAACTCTATCATGAACTTGATCTCCTACTTTGGAGGTAATCTATAGAAATTGACCACAAAAATATCCTGAAAATTTTCTGTCACTATATGAAAAGTATCTTGATTAATTCCTATATTATCTAGATCAATTCTTGTCATATAAGTAATGAGACAATCCAATATTCACTGAGTTGGTTCTGTATAGCCAACTTAAAGATCCAACTCACATTGTTGAGAATATCTTTCTTCTTCTGGAGATAGAAAGGTAACTCTCCTCTGGTAACATTAAATATGAACCTAATATAGAACTAAACAATTCATACTACATATCAGATAAAAACATATCATTTCCATAATAAATGGTTCCCAAAAGAGACAATAACCCCCAATCTCTAGAGAACACTCCATGCATTGTTTGATATTCTATTATTGAACTCCCAACAGTGTATCAATAGTCAAAACACCATCCAATCATTAGAAATCCAAGCCCAAACCATTTTCAAAAAGAGTTGATAAAAATGAATTTGATTATCCTATAAAATAAATTACAAGAAAGGGTAGATGATATAATAATATTAACTCTGATACCACTTTGTAACATCTCCCGATCCAACTATCTCTTATGTGGAAATTTCAGGTTGGTTACGAGACCTCAAGATTACCTCCCTATATTCCAGATTGTACTTACTAGAATTAGGGGTGTGATGAATATTCTGGTGATATTATACCCCCTAGTATAGAGTTATAACATAGTAGAATAATAAAATAATAATAAATATCATAGAAATGAATAATAGAAAGAAAATACAACATGCAACTAGAAAGTAAAGTAGAAACAGATAAACCAATAATAATGAAACATGTAAGGATAGGATAAAATGTATCTAAATTTCACACTAATATCTATAAAAATAGAAGAATTATCTGACCAAAAAAAAACTCAGAAGACCCTATTTTTAAACCTTATGTTGATCATGTATATTTACTCCATCCCACCTAGAAATTAAAAATCAACAACATGTTCCTTTCCCATTATCCAAACCTGCATCCATATAATTTGATCAAGTACCAAATAAAAAACAGAAAAGGATGTGAGTAAAATTCAGTAGTTCGAAACCACTATATCTAATAAAAACCAGTCTGATAATAAGTGCAAGAAATAAAGCGATAAACATTTGTCTTAATTAATCATATTATTATAATACAACAAATTAACCTGCTTCGGAACCATTCCATAATTTCTCTGAGCTTATAGAAAAACCATGCCAACCATAACCATAAACCATGAAAAATCAAACAACCTAGAAAATACCTCTATATAAGCATTTCAGTCCCCAGGAAAATCCCTTTATGTAAGAATTTCTACATCGACTGGCCCATGATCATTATATAAGAAGTTCAGTATCATCAGGAATATACCTATATATAAGTAATTCAACATAAAACTATTCCAAGACTACTATATAAGCATTACAGCATCACCAGGCATATGCCAATATATAATAATTTCACTATTGAACTGGGTCAAGCCTGCTATATAATCATTTCATCATCAAACACCACAAGTTATAATAGTAAGGATATCACAATATCACATCATAATCCTCAGTGGTTAATTATGTAGTTTACCATTTGTCTTTCAATTAAACATTAATTTATATATCAAAATATCAACAGTCATATCAATATCCCATAAGCTATTAACAATGTGATTATATATCAAGAAATCACCTAAAATATAATTTCATGCTAAACACAATTTAAACCATTAGACAATTCATTATTAATCAAGGGTTTTCTCACCCAATGGGTTTCCATAATCCAGGTTGTGAATACATTGAATCCAATGGGATCTAGGGAAATAATAAAATCCATGATTTACCATCATTAATAAATTAATTAATTAATGTTCACATTGTGTTGTAATAATCATAATCAATCACATACTTCGCAATCAGACATAGCATATGTTTAGGTTTTAGACCTCATACCTTTATTTTGTGATCAACACAACTCTACCATCAGGAAATACCAATAAGAGAGACGACATAGAAGATCACAAGAATAAACCTAGATCCTACAAGATCCAAGTCAACACACAATCCAACCACGGTAAAGAGATTACACTTCCATAATGAGGAACAATGGAAGATAATGGGAAACCTAAGAAAATAAACTCATTATGGATTAGATGCATGAACATGATTACCATAATTTATGAAAGGGCTCCAAAATTTCCAGGTGTTGTCATGGGTCAAGGGAGAAGGGATTTATCAAAAAAAAGAATCATACCCATTGCCCACTTAAAATTATTGGATCAAGGAATCACATAGCTTGTAACCCTCTTTCATATTGTATGTTAATTATTTAAGAGTTACACTAAAAAACCCATCACCTCAGCTTAATTTAACTATGCATGAACATTAAACATCATGTAATGTAGATTCACATAGTGTAACTAGTTAACACATTTAACCAGTTCATAGCCTGTGATCATTTCACAACATCTTCCTAGCGGTAGTTACATGTTGCGTAACCCATTTACATGGCGTGTAAATTCCTTCTAGAAAACTTCCATCCCATATTCTTCAAAAGTTCCCAAACCACATAAAAATCCTTCAAACTCACAAAGAACCCTTGTAATCCCATTTAACATGATTATTTCTGGTATCCATTAATTAAAAAAACATAGAAACCTGAACTTTATGTCATTTTACCCAATAAAATATCTCTATATCTAAACAAATACTTGGCTACCAAGGTTTAAAGACAAGTAAAATCAAAATGAAATAGGTTTAATGAAAATATAAAATAGGGACATACCTGGTAGAAGACAAGATCTTATAAATTCCTCCATTTTCATTTCTTTCTTCTTATAAGGGTGAGTTTTTAGAAGTATTCTGAAAATTTATAGCTTGGTTTGTGTTATCTTGTTCCACAACATGCTCTTCAAGTATTGTTAGTGCTTCTCTAGTTTCAGGTTTATTAATTTTTTCTTCTCATATCTTAGATGGACTTGTTCTGATTCAAGGATGATCATGGGGTGAATCTATTTTTTATTTTTTAGGGGTTATCATGTTTATATTTTCCTTTTGGTTAGGGAATGTTTGAGCAATAAATTTCTTTATATCTCCAGACAATATTTCCTTAAGTATTTTAACCTAGTTTATTAATTTATCTACTTTATTTTGCATATACTCAACCTCAGATCCTTACTATTTTTATATTGGGACTGGTGTTCTAGTTAATGGTTATTAAATGGGTCTATTTTCTGGGAAATGAAGGTCTTTTTAGTCAGCAGGTTGGGTGTATGGTTTCTTAAATGGTTGTTGGAAAGGTGGTGGGTTCTAAAATGGTGGTTTTTTCAAGATTTTAGGACTATTATTCAAAGAAATTCTTGTAGCAGCTCTATCCTGATTCTGTTGATTGCTAAATCCATGCTAGATAGGTTTAGTCTCTCTTTATCCTTGATTTTTTTATATTTTTTTTATTTTAATGGCTACTGAAGAACTCTAAATTACCTTTATTTAATAAAATTGGTCAATAAAATGGTTGGTTGAGGAGCATGAACCGCATACCTTAACCAGTGTTTTTTTCTACTAGCCTACATCAGATCTATCCATCTCACTGAAATAGTTGGATCTTTGATCATAGCTTCTAGAATAGGTGATAAATAAAAAGTCCATTCCTTATGAATACCTCTTTTTCAAGTATCTATTGTACAAAATTTTCATTTTTTTGAAATATTATCAATCAGACCCTTGGTTTCTACTGTGAATTTTTAATCAACGCTCCTCTATATGATTCATCCAGAAGATTTCTATCATTTTCAAGAATACCTTGATAAAATATCACAACTAATTGGTTATATTCTATTATTTGATGTGGAATGTTGTCACTAAGCTTTGTGAATCTCTCCCAATACTCATAAATATCATATACAAATGATCGTACGATGAAATAAACCTCTTTACTTATTATTGTTCTCCTAAGAGTGGGGAAGATTATTTTCATGAATATCCTCTATAAATCATCCTTGTTATAGACCTATCTTATCTCTAGGTTGTAGAACCATTTCTATATTTCCCCTTCAATTGAGAAGGTTAACTCCCTCCACTTCACTTTTTCCATATCCACTCCTTAGGGATTCAAAGTCAAGTATTCATGTGTGAAATATTTTGTACATTTATTGGGTTCTTTACCTGAAATAACAAGAAATTTTTTAAATATTTTAATCATTATAGATTTCAATTAAAATTATTTTTTCAATGCATTTATAGTTATCTTATTGTTTTGATTAACAAATTGTGGTTCACATGGGCCTCTTAGGGTATGGTTGGGCTTATTAGCCATTACGGTAGGCTCAAAGTGAGAACTTTTGGTTTAAATTTAGTCTATAATAATTATTTATTAAACTTAATTCTAAAAGTTAAAATTTTAAAAAAATTTAGAATGATAATCTCTATTTCAGGGTCAAGAAAGAGAGGTTGGTTAATATAATATTTTGTTATTCAACTTAAAGGTTATATTTTTTTTTGAATTGTCTCACTTGAAACAACTCCATGTTTTGAATACATATTTATCATAGGTCATTAAAAAGATTTTATTACCAAATTCAAATGTAGTTATAGTGGTACCTATGTTTTCTTCTTATACTATAGTAAAAGATAATATTTTCAGTAGTTTAATCATGCGCTTTAGATAAAACTGTCATGATATAAGGAAAATCCAATATCTATTGAGTTATTAGTGGAATTTTACATAAAACTATTACTTATTAATTATTAGTGTAGGTTCTTAATAAACTACTACAAAATAAAGTTTTAGTAGTGTTTTTTAAAAACTTCTACTAATAAACTTATAAATTCCCAACTACACCCCTCCCTCTCCCATCATTCTTAGCTCAACTGTGCCCACTCTTTCCCCTATGAAACCCTATCCCCCCTAACACTCCCCTACTATACTGTAAAGACCCAAAGATTCCATGTAATGTTTTTAATTATTTGGGAATTTTTTGAGACTGTGAAATCTAACGGTGCGCGATTCTGAGGCCCAGAGTTCCCAGAATGATTCGTCAAAGTTTTTTTAAACTTTAATTAGCACGTGTAAACAGTTTTCCTGAAAAAGTGGAATAACTCTTAAACGGTTACTCAGATCAGAAATTAGAGGGCGCTGTTGCACTCATTATGGCGGGTTTACCCTAGGCGTGACTTATGTTTAGTCGGCATGGTCCTCCTGTGAGAAAACCCAAAAATGGAATAACCATAAATAAAATAATTAAATAAATTATTTTATTTTTTAAATGCTTATAACTCACAAACAGTAGCTCATATTGAAAATTCGAGATCACAGTTGAACATGTAAGGGTATGATTTATTTAAGAAGATACTAACTTTGGCTGGTGTGGGCCACCAGTGAAATTTAGTTTTTGGTTGTAAATAAAATAATTAAGTGACAATTATTTTATTGTAAAACCCATAACTTTTAAACGGTAATTCGGATTGGAAATCCGAGTGTCCCGTTGGGTTATTTGGGGTGTTTATCAATTGAGAAGAGCTTAACCTTGTTTGTCACGAGTCGAGGGTGACTATTAATAATTTTCTAAACTATTTTTTGGATACGTTCAGTAAACACACAAGCGACATTTTGTAACTTTTGAACTGGTGCTCAGAATTGAAATCTGAGGACACAGTTGAACTCGTAGCACCTGTATTCACTTAAGGAGACTTTCACCTTGACCACAATTGGTCAAGAGTGAAAGTTAGATTTCGTGTTTTTTGTGGAAATAAAAATAAAATAAAGAACAACTTTTTATTTTATTTTTAACCTCCCAATTAAATGCTTGGAGGTGGGGACCACCTGAGATATAAAACTCACATTTGTGAATTCATGTTGGTGGGGACAACCCGAACCCCACTTTAATATGGGGAAGTCCCTTGGGAAACCTCCCATATAATTGTGCCAACGTAAATTAAATGGAATGACTTTCAAATATTAAGTAACATTGTATTTGGAATTTAGTAAGCTTCCTATTAATGGGTCCTTCAAAAATTCTATGATCGTTACTTACCCTCCCCTTTTCCTATTTATATGTAGCTTGGGGGGAGGATTTGGCATGGCTTCACCAATCGAAGAAGCTCTGGTAAAGTGTCACGATGCCCGACACTTAGAAGACGAAGTCGGCCTAGTGGGAGGTGACAGAAGACATTGAACCACCATTGAGAGATGTGCGAGTGGCGTCTTTGGGAGCCAGTTGTGGGAACTAAGAACACGGTCCACCATAAAGCACATACAATTCTCTGATATTCAAGGTAGGGGTTATTTTGTTTGATCTTTTTTGATTTCCTCTTCCCCATTCTTTAATTTATACAAAGAATGCGGCTCAACTAACTAACGGGTTGTCCCGCGATTCTTCCACCTTTGTGGGAGGTTGTTACGGGGCATCTTGTAGGGTTTGTTGATGATTTATACCCCTTATCATATTCTTGACATCCTTCTTGAATTAAGAATGTCTATGCCACTTGCTACGGCTCTAACGTGGAGGGTCCGGGCCTAACGAACATGGCTCGACCACTCCACAACCATTATGGTTTTGTGGTGTTCATCGCGACAGAGGAGGACGGAGACCGATGTTGGTGATTGGCACCGGTGGGACTCAGGAGAGGCGTCTAGCATCACGTCCGGCTGAGAATAAGGCTGTGGCACGATCACACCGCCCGAGAAGGGTCGCGGTCCGTCGGCCGTGGCGGAGCAAGGGCGGCGGCCGACATCGGCCGACCACATGAAGGGGCGATGGTGCGCGTCCGCGCGGCCCAGCATACAAGAGTCGTGGCACGAGGCCGCGACAGCGAGGGAGGGTGGCCGACTTGCTGTTGGCCACCGGATATGGCGCGGCGTGTGACCGCACCACGTGGAGGAGAGGCTGGCCATTTGGCCAGTCGGGGCCGCCGCACCACGGGCCGCGCCGGACCCAGCGGGTCAGGCCAGATTCAAAGGTCTGGATCAGATCCCGCAGGCCGAGTCTAACCTAGGGCCAGACTCGGGTTGGGCTGGGTCGACCCAAACTGGTTCGGGTCAATCTAGGTCGGTCAGACCAGACCCAGACCCACTTCGACCCTTTTCGTTCTTTCAGCCATATCCTGAGCTACGAGAATCCATTTAACAATCTGTTACCTACGCTAGAAACCTTGGAGAGAGATATACCTTTTGGTATACCCCACTTGAGTTTTGGTAAATGTTGGGTTATATCTGGGTTGCATCGAAGATGAATCCAACTGGGCCCTCGGGACTAAAAGGCCAATAACTTACAGACTGGGCATCCGATTGACGCACCGTCTATTGAAATGAGACCCCATTTACATGGTGTTCCTTTGGGATATTTCTTCATGGGAATTTGTGGTAGTTGGAGTATCGACCTGCGGCTTGAGGATCAGATCCTCCCGGAATCAAGCGAGCTTATTGAGGGAACCCTGTAGGTGGCTGTAACATGAGAAAGGGATCCTTTGTGGGTCTATGCTTGAGGTTCCCACATGGATCTGCTATAGGAATCCATGTGGGACTACTCTAGGATCATTTGTGGGTCTATTTTACTAGGATCATGTGTGGGTCTGATGATCTACTAGAATCCTGTGTGGGTCGGTTGTACTAGGATCCTATGTGGGTCTGTTGTACTAGGACCCTTTGTTGGTCTGATGATGTACTAGGATCCTGTGTGGGTCTGGTGATTTAGGAACCTATGTGGGTCTGCCTCTTAACATAGTAAGATGATTCAGTAGTTACATCTATTCATCTCTACTACTATACCTAGGGTATAACTGGTGTGAGCTAAGTACTTGCCTTCGTGGTGATACCTTGGTGGAATTCTTCTCTGTGGCGTACCTGTGTGGTACTTACCTTCGTGGTGATACCTTTGTGGCGTTCTTCTGTGTGGCGTACCTGTGTGGTACTTTACTTCAAGGTGATACCTTTGTGGTATTCTTCTATTCGGCTTACCTGTGTGGTACTTTCCTTCATGGTGATACCTTGGTGGTATTCTTCTTTGTGCAGAACCTGTGTGGTACTTTCCATCATGGTGATACCTTTGTGGTATTCTTCTGTGTGGAGTTACCTTTGTGTTACTTACCTTTGTGGTGTTACCTTTGTTGTATTCTTTCCTTCATGGAATAGTTGAGCTTTAAGCTAATAATTTGGTCCTTGTGTTTGTAGAGACCCTATTCCTGACGTACATGGACATTACATTACATTTGCGTAATACTTAGTACATAACAAAAACACACACACAAGGATCGTAATAGTTTAGTGTCTTTGGAAACTCGGAACGTAATCTTCTAATCGTGGTGAAAGATCTTCAATATCTCCCATAAATATCTTCCCTTTTTTTTTACCTAAAACCTTTCTTTATATCCTGGGGAAAAGAAAACATAAAAGGGTGAGCTCAAATGATCAGTAAGGGTAAACAAAAGAAAAATCAATCACATCATATTCATAAGAACATAACATTTCTTAACCTACAAAAGAGAGCATAATTTCATAACATGGGATAAATCATAGTAGTGAAATGAAATCCCAATAAGCATAACTTAAAACATGAAACTTTGTGGCATACACACATATTCATAGAGAATCATTTCTTGTTAGTCATGACTTATTGCCAAGACTATCTTAGTGGACAAAGTCCCTTTCTGAATCGAGTCACCCTCGTTCCAGTCCTGTTTCACTGAACCAGTATAACCTACCATTCCAGCAATGTCTATCGCATGATATATAAAATCATTACCCAATGCATTGGAGGGAGATATAGGTCCCACTCATCTTATAATGAATCCTTTCTTATGTGTGCCACATAATCATTAACCATACATCATAGCGTAACCCATGTAATAAAAATGGGATTCTTAAACAACATGACATCATAAAACAATTCATATAAGATAAAGGAATTCATAAAAATAATTCCATCACAACATAACCAAATCAATGTAATAATAGGGATAGAAACATAACCCTATGTTATCTTAGATGGAAAATAATTTTGATAAAATACTTGAAATGAATTCTTGAGGAAAATATCCTTTCTTCTTCAAAATCAATTTCTTTTCACAAAACGTCATGAAATTTTAAAAGAAAGAGATTTTATTGAAAATAGTCATGAAATATTTTGGAGGAAGTTTCATGAAAATAAGGCTTTATAAAACTGTAAAAATCCGTTCGTGCCGTATAAGTTAAAAAAAACATTCTTCTCGTACTTTTGTCGGAAAAGTCAAAAAGTACCTCGTACGAAAATGACAAAAGATTCCTTTCATATCTTTTACAAAAAACTCACTGAAGGGTAAAATTGGATATAAAATATTGTATAAGGATGGAAATAATATTACATATTGAGGGAACATGGATGTGGATGATAAAATACACCCTAGTAATTACCAAAGTAAAAACAATCTCGGATAAAAGTGAGATTGTGATATTTCCCTTACCTTAGGTCCGACTTGCTTTGTAAGTGCCCGAACCTCCTGTATAATGATTTAAATCATGTTATTGACTTATTCCAGAATCATATTAATTGTTATTATATCATATATGGTCCACTTATGACTTTATATTACCCGTTCTTTTGTAAATTCATGTTAAAGTAACGTTTTGGGTAAAATCGTCTCATTTGTCATTCGTGTTTTTAACTTGTAATTATTCATATGATTACTTAGATCATGATTAATTAATTTCAGAATATAAAACATGATTTATATATATATATATATTCATAATATACATATATAATAAATCAGTAAATGGAAATAAATACACCGTTCATGGAGACGGTAGTCCGTACGTACGCATGAACGCTGTTTTTGTTTCCTTATTGAATTGAATGGAATTTAAGTAGATGACATACATATAAATATAAATAATTCCAGTATCATTATTAGGTCAAATATTTCATTAGTACTTATTATATATACTTTATAATCATTCATGAATGGTTATTCATTGAGAATGAATCTCATCGCGTCGTGGAGACGGTAGTCCGTACGTACGCACGAGCGATGATATCGTTCCCATGGTCGTGGAATTGTGTTGAAGTGTATGTATGATATTTCAGTATCAATATAAATTTATAATAATCATATATAGTTACTCATTACACCTTTATACCCATCCAATTAAGTTGGTGGCGGAAAATAGATTACACCACGGTGTGGAGACGGTATTCCGTACGTACGCACGCGCGGTGATTTCCTTTTTCCGTAGGATGGATAGAAGGTTAATTAGAGTTGTTTCATATTTATAATAACATATCAGTATATAATAAATACTGATGTTATTACTTTATCATGAAACAACTAAAGAAGAAGAAGTTGAAGAAGAAAGAAATTGAAAAGATCGGTAATGGATATTACCTCTTCTTTGAAACGCCTCTTTGAATCCTCCACTTAGGGAATTAAGATTGGTCTTTGAAGAAGACCAGGACCTCTAGGATTATTCTAGGGAAGTGGAGAAGGGATTTTTTCAGGGGTTGGCCGAGCTTGAGTGCTCAAATTGGTGTGAGGAGGAGGGGGAGGAGGTCCCCTTTTATAAGGGAGGAGAGGGGCACCTTAGGAATATCTCAAAATATTATTTTATATTAAAGTCAAAATCGGTTTATAGTGGTTCCAAAGGGTCTTATTTCGAATCTAAAGTGGGGATGGGTCGAAATCCTATCAACCAATAGTATTTAGACAAGTTTAGGTTTTTATTTTAACCTTATCAATTAGATTTAACTCTAAGTTAAATAATTTAACTTTTACCGTGTCTTTTTGTTTTCTTACACCATATGGTTAATACACTTACTATAACATGCCAAACGAACCCCAAATTATTTATTATTAATATATATATCCTTATCTAATTCATGTGGCCGAACCTTAGATTTTTAGGAATAAAATTACAATTAATAATATAATATTAGATTTAAAAACTATTTTGTGTCAATTTTGACACTATTTGATATATGATTTTTGTGAAAGTCATAACAGAATTATATGTTCGAACCAAGTTGATTAAATCAATACTAATATATCATAGTAACCTATAAAATTAGTGGAATTCATAAAAAGTCTCAAATTACATTTATTTTGGTGTTTATAACATCAATTATGTCAATATTTCATTAATAAGATAATTACTGCATCATTATTGTGTCATAAATAAATTAAATTATTTAATGTCTAAAAATTACAAATAAAATACCATTATGTAGTAACTTTTTTTATCTTTCTAATGAATATTTATAGTCGAATTTATCTTATGTATAACCCCATATTAAAAATGATTTACTTATTAAACTTTGATTTTAACTATTTTAACTATTCATTAAATAAAATAATATTAAATGTCATAATCTAATCCAAGTGGACCTAAATGGTCATATTATATTCATAAGGTTGTTTTTGGTCGAATTACACTTATCCAATAGAATTAGGACATGTGTTAGGGTAATAGTAATATCATATTTACCATTAGTTACCCTATTTACTATTAACCGTGGTAAAAAAAAGTAAAAAGTTACTATTCACCAAAAAATTATTTTTATCTTATTGAACCACATTTTACTTACTGATATCAACCGTTTCTGTCGGATTTTCGAAATTCCATTCACAGAAGCGGTGAAATTATGTTTTATGCAAAATTCAGTTTTTAACCTACCACTTAGTGGTTTCACTATTCATCAAAAATTGAAGTTTTTCAGAAAAATGCCAAAATTTCACCCTAAGCTATAATTGATATTCCAAATTCAAAAATGATTTCTATTTTAAAAAATTCCCAACATATAATTTTCATTAATTAATTTTATAATTAATTTCCGCTGTTACAACAAATAACGTGTTTTTAAGAGATAATAACTATGAAAAGATTAACACTTGTTTATGTCTGGTATAAATGTGAAATTACATCCAATGACCAACATTGTATTGAATTGTAAAAATATATTCTAAATATACTTTAAAACCACTCAAATTAATAATTTATCACTATTAATTATTTCGATTAAAAAAGTTGTTTTTAATTAAAATTTAGTAATTTTCACTATTCATCAGAAAATGAAAGTTATCCGAAAAGTACCAAAATTTCACCCTAAGCTAATTTCGATATTACGAATCCAAAAATAAAGTCCATTTTGAAAAAAAAATAAAATTTACAATATTTCAAAAAGTGGTTATTACTATTCATAACATCTAGTTTTAATAATACATTAATAGCATATCATTGTTTAGCGAAACATGGTGTTGCGTACAACACACACTATCATGGAAGGTCACGATTGCGTGTAATTCAAGTCAGGTCAGAGATGTGTGTTGTGAAAGCTCCTTTTGGTGTAGCGTATAACACAAGACATCAATAAAATTAAAAAGAATATTTTTCATAAAATCTCGGGCCGTTACATTCTACCCCCCTTAAAATGAATTTCTCCCTCGAAATTCGTCGGGGTTATAAATGGTTTACTATTCGAAGGTTTCTTTAATAGAAACCCACCTCGTAAAAAAGAATACCAAAACTTGGCTTTAAAAACTAAAGTATGAAATGTAACGATTACCCAAATAAACTAATCACTGGGTTTCCACATAGGTGAAAATATGGATATGGAAGAGAAATCTAACCATCATGTTCTGATGGAGAGTGGTAGAGAACATGGATATGGAAAAGCCAGTAATCACAAATCCATAGATTTGTGATGATATAAGGTACCATCTGATTCATCAGGTATAAGATCACTAGGACAACATTTTTGGTTTTCAAGATCATTTCCCTAAAGTTGAAAATTTGCATTAGAATAAATACTTACTTTATTTTGGTACAATCTCACTGTTGTTCGTGCCTTGAACAATTTCCACTTCATCTCTTAAATAAATGAAGTTGAATTTGTTATTCGTGAAGTGTTAGCAGATCATGTGATAGAATGACGGGTCATTCTATCTGTCTCAAACAAAAGGTTAGAAAAAATTATATACATAAGTCGATCTATAGTGAGATTAATCATATATGGTTCCTAAAATGGACTTATACTTAATATATCATACTTCTTAATATAATAAAACTAGTTTCTACTAAACAAGGACTTCCTGTAGGCCAGTGGTAGGCGATAAAGGCCAGTCGCACTTCGGTTGTGGGTTTGATTCCCATAGCCTTGTCCGACGCGATGGGCTGTCGCCCGTCCTACATGTTGTCCTTTTTCTAAAGATATATTACTATAAAATCCCATCAATAATATCGAAAAAACTTTTATCCTTAAACAATACTAACTTATGTCCAACATAGTCCATTCCAATCTTTAGGCTTATCCATAATACTGCAGTCCACTCTTATAACATAGTGAAAATGATTACCAGAGATTTAACACCATCGTCGATCCCCATATATCATAAGATATGTTTTGTTGGTCACATTCCAAACATTCAAAGTCCTTAATCGTGTATTCTCTTGAATACCCATTGAACCTTAGTGAAAACATGAATGAAGTTAAAAGTTAACTCTTTCCACGTACCAAAATCCAAAAATTCTATATACTCAAACCATGATATAACCTTCTCCTTATATCAGTCATGAGCTCATGAATACAATCAAATACCTCATTATCTTATTATTCCTTCATTATGCGCATATCATCTACTTTCCAAAAAAATATCTGAATAACATTTCATGGTTACTAGTACCATTAATCATACAATTTAAAAACTTAGGAAAGACAATAGTGTAACAATCCTTAGATGTCTCTTTATTCCATAGTACCACGATATCACTTATACAACATTACACTTGATAAACATGTAATCATTCCACTACCTTCTTAAACCATTGACCGAGCTTCAAAAATTCTTTCATCTCACATATCATTTGTAGTCTCTTCATCATCATCAATATAAATACTTCCCATACGACCATACTGATTCTCTTCATGAGACTTTCCCTTAGGGCATTGGTTTGCATAATTCCCATACATTCCACATTTAAAACATTTAACCATTGTTGATGTTGTAGCAATACCATTATCCTCATCCATGGTGTTAACTGAACCTTTTCCTTTGCACTTACTTGCTTTGTGTCCTTCTTTTCCACACCCAAAGCATCTTCCAGTTCCTTTGAAACATTCTCCTTGATGCCTCTTCCCACATGATTTACATAGTAGAAATTGAACTTTCTTTCCTCTATGATCATCATGAAACTCCATCTTTCTCTTATTAGCCGAGTCAGGAAACTTACCAAATTTTACTTTATTGATCATATTATGAGATTTCTGATTCGGCATAATAATGATGTTTGGACTTCCAAATCCCATTTCATTATAAATAATATCATTCCATTGTCCATCATATTCTCCATTATCGTGAATCATCTTGTTTCCAGCCATTTTCTAAAACCCAAAAAGAATAGTGTGAGAGGCAAAAATAATGCTAGTGAAAACAACATAGTAAATGGGGAGTACCTTCAATATCTAACATCTTAGGTTTAATTCTAAGATCGTTAGCTCAATTCTAGGACTATAACCTATACTTATACTTATCCTTTGGGACATCCCTAGACATACCTTAGAAATATCTCTAGGGATCTCACTAACGTTTTCGCATCCTAGTTTCCAAAGGTTGACTAAACCTTTCCTCTAATACCAACTGTAGAGGCCCGATGCCTGATGTACATGGACATTACATTACATTTGCGTAATACTTAGTACATAACAAAAACACACACACAAGGATCGTAATAGTTTAGTGTCTTTGGAAACTCGGAATGTAATCTTCTAATCGTGGTGAAAGATCTTCAATATCTCCCATAAAGATCTTCCCTTTTTTTTTTACCTAAAACCTTTCTTTATATCCTGGGGAAAAGAAAACATAAAAGGGTGAGCTCAAATGCTCAGTAAGTGTAAACAAAAGAAAAATCAATCACATCATATTCATAAGAACATAACTTTTCTTAACCTGCAAAAGAGAGCATAATTTCATAACATGGGATAAATCATAGTAGTGAAATGAAATCCCAATAAGCATAACTTAAAACATGAAACTTTGTGGCATACACACATATTCATAGAGAATCATTTCTTGTTAGTCATGACTTATTTCCAAGACTATCTTAGTGGACAAAGTCCCTTTCTGAATCGAGTCACCCTCGTTCCAGTCCTGTTTCACTGAACCGGTATAACCTACCATTCCAGCCATGTCTATCTCATGAGATATAAAATAATTACCCAATGCATTGGAGGGAGATATAGGTCCCACCCATCTTATAATGAATCCTTTCTTATGTGTGCCACATAATCATTAACCATACATCATAGCGTAACCCATGTAATAAAAATGGGATTCTTAAACAACATGACATCATAAAAAAATTCATATAAGATAAAGGAATTCATAAAAATAATTCCATCACAACATAACCAAATCAATGTAATAATAGGGATAGAAACAGAACCCTATGTTATCTTAGATGGAAAATAATTTTGATAAAATACTTGAAATGAATTCTTGAGGAAAATATCCTTTCTTCTTCAAAATCAATTTCTTTTCACAAAACGTCATGCAATTTTAAAAGAAAGAGATTTTATTGAAAATAGTCATGAAATATTTTTTAGGAAGCTTCATGAAAATAAGGATTTATAAAACCGTAAAAATCCGTTCGTGCCGTATAAGTTAAAAAAAACATTCTTCTCGTACTTTTGTCGGAAAAGTCAAAAAGTACCTCGTACGAAAACGACAAAAGATTCCTTTCATATCTTTTACAAAAAACTCACTGAAGGGTAAAATTGGATATAAAATATTGTAGAAGGATGGAAATAATATTACATATTGAGGGAACATGGATGTGTATGATAAAATACACCCCAGTAATTACCAAAGTAAAAACAATCTCGGATAAAAGTGAGATTGTGATATTTCCCTTACCTTAGGTCCGACTTGCTTTGTAAGTGTCTGAACCTCCTGTATAATGATTTAAATCATGTTATTGACTTATTCCAGAATCATATTCATTGTTATTATATCATATATGGTCCACTTATGACTTTATATTACCCGTTCTTTTGTAAATTCATGTTAAAGTAACGTTTTGGGTAAAATCGTCTCATTTGTCGTTCGTGTTTTTAACTTGTAATTATTCATATGATTACTTAGATCATGATTACTTAATTTCAGAGTATAAAACATGATTTATATATATATATATATATATATATTCAGAATATACATATATAATAAATCAGTAAATGGAAAGAAATACACCGTTCATGGAGACGGTAGTCCGTACGTACGCATGAACGCTGTTTTTGTTTCCTTATTGAATTGAATGGAATTTAAGTAGATGACATACATATAAATATAAATAATTCCAGTATCATTATTAGGTCATATATTTTATTAGTACTTATTATATATACTTTATAATCATTCATGAATGGTTAGTCATTGAGAATGAATCTCATCGCGTCGTGGAGACGGTAGTCCGTACGTACGCACGAGCGATGATATCGTTCCCATGGTCGTGGAATTGTGTTAAAGTGTATGTATGCTATTTCAGTATCAATATCAATTTATAATAATCATATATAGTTACTCATTACACCTTTATACCCATCCAATTAAGGTGGTGGCGGAAAATAGATAACACCACGGCGTGAAGACGGTATTCCGTACGTACGCACGCGCGGTGATTTCCTTTTTCCGTAGGATGGATAGAAGGTTAATTAGAGTTGTTTCATATTTATAATAACATATCAGTATATAATAAATACTGATGTTATTACTTTATCATGAAACAACTAAATAAGAAGAATTTGAAGAAGAAAGAAATTGAAAAGATCGGTAATGGATATTACCTCTTCTTTGAAACGCCTCTTTGAATCCTCCACTTAGGGAACTAAGATTGGTCTTTGAAGAAGACCAGGACCTCTAGGATTATTCTAGGGGAGTGGAGAATGGATGATGATATTACAACCCTATCTCATCTAATATTCGAATATGAGTCATTTTTGGAGGTTTTTAAGTGGGGTTAGATTTATTATAAATTAATATTTTTAATAATTCCAAAGGTGCCCCTCTCATCCCTTATAAAAGGGCACCTCCTCCCTCTCCTCCTCACACCACTTTGAGTTTTCATGCTTGGCCAAACCCTGCAAAATTCTATTCTAAACATCACTAGAAACATCCTAGAGGTCCTGTTATTCTTCAAATACCAATTTTAGTGCCCTAAAAGGAGGTCTCAAAGAGGCGCTTCAAAGAAGAGGTAATGTCCGTTAACGATTATTTCAACTTTATTTCTTCTTCCACTTCTTCTTCTTTAGCTGTTTCATTATGAATTAATAAAATAATTATCACTCATATACTGATATGTTATTATAATTATGAAACAACCCTATTTCACCATCTATCCATCCTACGGAAAAAGAAATCACCACGCGTGCTTACGTACACATACGAAGTCTCATGTTTGAGACTCCTTTTGTCACGAACCAACCATGGTCGAACCTGAATTGATCACCAGAGCCGATCTTCTGTAAAGCTTGAGAGGAATTCCCAATCCTCTTAGGGTGGTGACATGTGCCAAGGAATCATAAAATTACAAATTAAAATGATTTTAAATAATGAAAATAAACTCAGTAGTAGAAATAAATGGAACAATGAAAAAAACAATAGGAAGAAGAAATGATGATCAACAACACGACTAACATGTCCATGACTAAGACTCCACATAACCTCATGGGTAACTCTACAATGAAAAAACCAAACACTTACCAATTTTAGTGCTCAAATTGGTGTGAGGAGGAGGGGGAGGAGGTCCCCTTTTATAAGGGAGGAGAGGGGCACCTTAGGAATATCTCAAAATATTATTTTATATTAAAGTCAAAATCGGTTTATAATGGTTTCAAAGGGTCTTATTTCGAAGCTAAAGTGGGGATGAGTCGAAATCCTATCAACCAATAGTATTTAGACAAGTTTCGGTTATTATTTTAACCTTATCAATTAGATTTAACTCTAAGTTAAATAATTTAACTTTTACCGTGTCTTTTTGTTTTCTTACACCATATGGTTAATACACTTACTATAACATGCCAAACGAACCCCAAATTATTTATTATTAATATATATATCCTTATCTAATTCATTTGGCCGAACCTTAGATTTTTAGGAATAAAATTACAATTAATAATATAATATTAGATTTAAAAACTATTTTGTGTCAATTTTGACACTATTTGATATATGATTTTTGTGAAAGTCATAATAGAATTATATGTTCGAACCAAGTTGATTAAATCAATACTAATATATCATAGTAAGCTATAAAATTAGTGGAATTCATAAAAAGTCTCAAATTACATTTATTTTGGTGTTTATAACATCAATTATGTCAATATTTCATTAATAAGATAATTACTGCATCATTATTGTGTCATAAATAAATTAAATTATTTAATGTCTAAAAATTACAAATAAAATACCATTATGTAGTAACTTTTTTTATCTTTATAATGAATATTTATAGTCAAATTTATCTTATGTATAACCCCATATTAAAAATGATTTACTTATTAAACTTTGATTTTAACTATTTTAACTATTCATTAAATAAAATAATATTAAATGTCATAATCTAATTCAAGTGGACCTAAATGGTCATATTATATTAATAAGGTTGTTTTTGGTCGAATTACACTTATCCAATAGAATTAGGACATGTTTTAGGGTAATATTAATATCATATTTACCATTAGTTACCCTATTTACTATTAACCGTGGTAAAAAAAAAGTAAAAAGTTACTATTCACCAAAAAATTATTTTTATCTCATTGAACCACATTTTACTTACTGATATCAATCGTGTCTGTCGGATTTTCGAAATTCCATTCACAGAAGCGGTAAAATTATGTTTTATGCAAAATTCAGTTTTTAACCTACCACTTAGTGGTTTCACTATTCATCATAAATTGAAGTTTTTCAGAAAAATGCCAAAATTTCACCCTAAGCTATAATTGATATTCCGAATTCAAAAATGATTTCTATTTTACAAAATTCCCAACATATAAGTTGCATTAATTAATTTTATAATTAATTTCCACTGTCACAACAAATAGCGTGTTTTTAAGAGATAATAACTATCAAAAGATTAACACTTGTTTATGTCTGGTATAAATGTGAAATTACATCCAATGACCAAAATTGTATTGAATTGTAAAAATATATTCTAAATATACTTTAAAACCACTCAAATTAATAATTTATCACTATTAATTATTTCGATTAAAAAAGTTGTTTTTAATTAAAATTTAGTAATTTTCACTATTCATCAGAAAATGAAAGTTATCCGAAAAGTACCAAAATTTCACCCTAAGCTAATTTCGATATTACGAATCCAAAAATAAAGTCCATTTTGAAAAAAAAAATAAAATTTACAAAATTTCAAAAAGTGGTTATTACTATTCATAACATCTAGTTTTAATAATATTTTAATAGCATATCGTTGTTTAGCGAAACTTGGTGTTGCGTACAACACACACTATCGTGGAAGGTCGCGATTGCGTGTAATTCAAGTCAGGTCAGAGATGTGTGTTGTGAAAGCTCCTTTTGGTGTAGCGTATAACACAATACATCAATAAAATTAAAAAGAATATTTTTCATAAAATCTCGGGATGTTACAGTGTTTCTTCATGAATGAGATGGGTATACTTGATAACCTAGGTATATGTATAGGCATATACCTAAGTAGGGTTGACTATTGTTTCCATTCTTATAGTTTATCCTTTGTGGATTTTGAGAGACCTTAAGGGGTCTCGGTGTCCCTATTGAGTATCGTTATACTCACCTCTACATGGGCTACGCCCGCACCTTGTTGTGTTTGGTGCAGACGATGGACAATGCTGACTGAGGACGAGAGTACCAAGACTGGAGGTATCTCGGAGGTGGAAATTATACAAGGCATACCGTAGAGACGACCATTCGAGAGCTGTACCTACCCTTCAAGTAGGATCCTTGGCGGGTGTTCACAGGAGTTGTTTCAGTTTACTTATACTTTTAAGTTTTCTTGTACTTTCCAGTTGGGCTTGTATTCTAGCCCATTTTTCTTATTGTACACACTCTTTTTACTATACAATTTACTTGTCTTCATATCTTGTTGTGTGATTGTTTTTTTGTTTTACAGGATATAGAGGCAATGCCTTCCTGGTTTTAGAGAATACGCCTTTCGGTGCTAGTATCCAGCCCCTAGCCTAAAGAAGGTGGTCTTGGGGTAGTCATGGCACGGGCCCCGGGGGACGGGTCGTGACAAATTGGTATCAGAGGAGTCGGTTCTACCGTAGAACTAGGACTCAGATATTTTCTTTGTGGAAATATTGTTAAGTGTTATGAGTGTGGTTTTTGGTTGGGGAATCCAGTGTTGGTGTGGCGGACGACGTATCCATACACCAGGCCCCAGAATTCTGATTTCTGACTCAGCGTGAAAAAACACTGATTGCGTGTGTTTTTTAAAAGTTTTCTTTTTGATTTCTTCAAGTCATATCACTAGGTATAACTTAATCATCGTAGAGAACCCGTTCCTTATTAGGATGCCGCTGCGTAGACAACCGTCTAGGATTCCTAAGAGAGTACACGATGACGGCCACCGAGCGACGAGGCTCTGATGCAGGGCCATCTTACTATGTTGGCACCTTCGGGTGGTGTACCATCAGCACCACCACTTGTTGGTAAGCAGTTACCACCAGCCTCAATGGCGGATGATGCACCCCGACTGAGCGCGTTGCACACGGTCCAGTAGCAGAGGCCTCAAAGGTTTCTAGGCGAGACAGATTCCCACGCAGCTGAGGGCTGGCTGGAGGCGGTTGCTAGATTTTTCTTCCTAGATGAGACACTGGTAGAGCAGATGGTGATCTTAGATACTAGTCTTTTCCATTGAATGACCATGAGGATGGTCTGTATAGTGATGAGGCTTTGGTACTTGGACCATTGCTCGAGATGGTGCCTTCGGGTAGTGTGCTAGCTATATCACTACCCGTTGGTCAGCAAATACAACCAATGGTACCGGTAGAGGATACATGTAGTCTTAGTGCCTTACACGTGTTTCAACATCAAATACCCCTCAGGTTTCAAGGTGAGACCAACCCATAGGGGGATAAGGATTGGCCTGAGGAGGTGGTTGATAGTTCCCTAGAGCTTCTACAGCTTTGGCAGGATGACATGTCGGTAGCTGAGTATTCATTAAGGCATGCCAACTATATATGGTACTTGATAAATACAGTATGGCCAGTGCTTTAGGGCTCGGACCACCGAGCGAGGTGTGTTTAGGGACATCTGAGCCAACAATATTCCTCTATACATTCGTACTTAGGTTAGGTTTCTAGAGAGAACCTTTGTGGTTGAATTTTCTTTGGATGAGAAGATGCATCCAGTGAATGTTAGCAGTGGGAAAGTAGGAAATTGACCCCAGTCTCAAATACTTGGGTGTCTAAAATGTTTCGGGAAGAGGAAGTTCTATGGATAGATGAATCTGTAGGGCTGAAGACGTGGAAGTATATTTAGGAGAGCAGCATGAGGTGGTGTAAATTTTTACATGTTACAACCACCACCCCTATGTGGTTCCCACCAAGCTCAGGGAGCTGGAGGACAAAGGAAGGGAGTAGCTACATGCGGTTCGAGAGTACGACCCAAGGGCTCTAGGAATGGTTCGAGGTACGGTCTGTGTCTACTATCAACAGCCGTAACAATATACATAGACACCAATCATTCCTTCCTTCCAAAAATCTTATCCAACACCTAGAGTTTCTGGATAAAACGTTGACTTGACCGTCACATCTGGAGATACCTTTGGGAGGAGACTCTATAATCACACTTACGCTGACGGTGTGATCTGACCCTTGAGGTGTGAGTTTTGGTTGGAACCTCTTGGTGGAAGCTTTTAGGACTTATGACGTTAGTTTGGGTATGGACTGGACGACCATAGATCATACTCAGATTGAATATATTAGGTAAAAAGGTTGTGGTTTATCTACAATGTTGGAATGTGGGTTTCCTTGGTCAGTGAAAAAGGAAACTCAGGAAGCACAAGATAAACTCATGAATATGTGGTTTTGACTGGTCACTCATGAGTCGGCTAGCCTCACCCTCATGGTAGCAGAATTTTTGAGTGTTTAGTTCTCAACAAGTGTGTCTAGAGTTCCTCCAGGACTATGACTTTGAGATAGTCTATACTCCTAGGAAGGGGAACTTGGAAGCAGACGCACTCAGCAGGAGGTCTAGTCTACAACTGCTGAGTGAGACGTTAGAGTAACTAGTCGCGCTGTAGATATCCTTTGTAGATAGAGATGAAGTTGCTTACCTCCCGTCTATGACTATCACTCCCCCACTCCTTCAGCAAGTCGGGGGGGGGGGGGGTGCAACTTGGGGGGAATTGATTGTGAGGCTCAACATGATCAGATATCCTCAGGGTAGACACATGCTGGATTTTATGAAGGTGGGGGGAACGTCATCATCTTCAAAGGATGTACCATGGTACCGGTGGTGCTTCTGGAGGAGGTGTTGAGGGAGTTCCATATGTCCCCACTGGTGGTACATCCTAGTGTGGTAAAGATTTACTAGGACCACCGACATCAGTACTGGTGGCTAGAGATGAAGAAAGAAGTGGTGGAGCTTGTATCATGATGTCTCACTTGTCAGTAAGTGAAGACTGCACAGAGTTTGAAAAAATCTTATGCTGATAGTATATGGAGACCCTTGGAGTTCCAGGAGTGGGACCATGTATTCTTGCGAGTCTCTCCTCGACAGGATTATGGAGATTTGGCCGAGGTGGCAAGTTATCTCCAAAGTTCATCAGAACCTTTTAGGTCCTCAGCAGAGTTGGTGAGGTGGCTTACCACTTAGCTCTTCTACCTCAGTTGCACCAGGTGCATGACGTCTTCGACATATCCCAGCTGAGGGGATACGTGCATGACCTTTCACACATCATTGACTAGGGAAAGCTGGACATCGATAATGGGGTGACGTTTACGGAGGTTCCAGTAGAGATTGAGGATCGACAGGAGAGAATCCTTTATGGGCGATCAATACCTTTGGTGCATGTACGTTGGTAGCATGGGAACCTCTAGGAGAGCACATGGGAGTGAGAGGCTCAGATACATGCTATATACCCCCACTTGTTCCCTTAGTTTGAGTTATGGATTTCGTGGATGTAAATCCCTAAGGTGGGGATAATTTAATGTCCTGGAAATTCCGTAACTTTTTTTAATTATATGGAAATATTTCGAGACCGCGAAATCTGATGGCGCACAATTCCAAGGCCCGAAGTGCCCGGAATGATCTGTCGAGTTTGGTTAAGTTTTAATTAGCACAAATAAGTAGTTTTCCTAAAAAAGTGGAGTAACTCTTAAATAGTAACTCATATCATAAATCTGAGGGCACCGTTGCGTTCAGGATTGCGGGTTTACCCAAGGAAGGACCTAAGTTTAGTCGGCACGAGCCTCTTATGAGAAAACCCAAAAATGGCATAATCGTAAATAAAATAATTAATTAAATTATTTTATTTTTCAAATTCTTATATCTCACAAATGGTAACTCGGATTAAAAATCAATGATAACTGCTGGACTCATGAGGGTATGATTTATTTAGAAAGATACAAACTTTAGCCAGTGCGGGCCACCTGTGAAAGTTAGTTTTTGGCTATAAATAAAATAATTAAGTGAAAATTATTTTATTTTAAAATCCATAACCTTTAAAAGGTAACTCAGATTGGAAATACAAGAGTACTACTGGGTTATTTGGGGCGTGTTTCACTTAGGCAGAGCCTAACCTCGACCGACGTGGGTCGAGGGTGACTATTATTAATTTTATGAAAATTTTTTCAGGTACGTTTAGTAAACGCATGAGCGATGTCTTCTAAATTTTGAACCGGTGCTCAGATTAAAAATCTGAGGGCACCATTGAATCTGTATTACCAGGTTTCACTTAGTGAGACCTTCACTTTGACCGCAGTAGGTTTGGAGAAAATGTTAGTTTTTGGAACTTTTAATAGAATAAATAAAATAACTTTATTATTTTATTTTTATTATATTCCTCCAACAGACGAGCGGTAAGGTGGGACCGATGATGTTTCATGCCAATAAATGGATTTACCTTTCAATTCTAACTAACCACACCATTGGGTAATTAGGAAGGTTTCTAATTAATGAACCTTCATAAATTCCATGATCGTTACTTATCCTCCCCCTCTCTTATTTATATTGAGATAGGGGGGAGGAGTTGGAACAGCTTCACAAAGCGACAAAGCTCTGGTAAATTGCCACGATGCAGAAAACTTGGAGGACGGAGCCGGTTATAGTTGGCGGTGACGAGCAACCACGAACCACAAACCGAAGAACGGCGATCGAGCGGCGTCATTGGAGGTTTTTTGTGGGGACAATGAATGCTGAAACTTCCTCAAATTCGGATTCTCTCTAATGAACATGATGTAGGGTGTTGTTTTGTTTGTGCGTTTTGATTTCCTATTTCTCGTTCTTTAATTTATACGAAGAATGTGGGTCAACCAACTAACGGGTTGACCCGTGATTCTTTCGTCTTAGCGGAAGATCATTGCATTGTAACTTGTAGGGATTTATTGTTTTTTGTATATCCCCTTACCCCATTCTTATCATCTTTCATGATTCCAGAAAAAATAAGTCTATTGGTATCGTTCTAACATGGAGAGAGCGGGCCAAACAAAGACATCCCAATATTTGCACAACCTTTGTGAGTTTTGATGGGATTGAAATGATGGCGATATCTCGAGACAAGTGTGAAGATCTTCAGAATGAACAATGGGACACCAAGGCATGCTCAGTGACCTGAGGAATATCACCAAGGCGCGCCCGGTGACCTGAGGAACGTCACTGGTGGGTCTCGGTAGTAGCGGTCGGCACCACGACCGATCACGACGAAGGTGGCGGCGCAACCGCGCCGTCGCAGAAAAGCTACGACACATCAGTCTCAGCAAAGCAAGGGCAGAAGCTGGCACTC
This sequence comes from Viscum album, assembly GCA_963277665.1. Lineage (NCBI taxonomy): Eukaryota > Viridiplantae > Streptophyta > Magnoliopsida > Santalales > Viscaceae > Viscum > Viscum album. The sequence goes on from OY728154.1 coordinate 70,709,728, forward strand.
CGGCTGGCAGTGTGAAAGGGACGGTGGCACGCGTTTGTGCCGCTTGTCATATAGAAGACACGAAACGAGGCCGCGATGGTGAAGCGAGGGCAGCCGACTGTACCAGCCACCGATGATGGCGCGGCGCGCGACCGTGCTGTGCAGAGAAGGCTGGCCATTCGGCTAGTTGGGGAGATGAGTGGTCCACCCTAGAATACTGCACCGTGGGCTGGGCCGGACCTAGCGGTCCGGGTTAGATCCCGTGGTCCGGGTCCGACCCAGGGCCAGACCCGGGTCAGACTGGACCCAGACCAGTTTCGACCATTTTTTCTCTTTCGGTCATATCTTGAGCAAAGAGCGTCCATTTGATGAACCGTCTACGGTGTCAGAAACCTTGGATCGAGATGGTCTTTTTGGTATATCCCACTTGAGTTTTGGATAAATTTGGGGTATGGATGGGTTGTATTGAGCATGAATCCAACCGGGCCCTCAGGACTAAAAGGCTAATAACATATAGACCAGACATTCTATTAACACACCATATATTGCATTGAGATCCCTTTTTCATGGTGGTACTTTGAGATACTTATTTGTGGGACTTCATGGAAATTGGAGTATCTACCTATTGCTTAAGGAGCAGATCCTCCCAGAATCAAGTGAGCTTAGTGTGGGAACCCTATAGCTGGCTATAACATGAGAAAGGGATCCTATGTGGGTCTTTACTTTGGGATCCTTAATGGGTCTGTGATTGAGGGTCCCTCATGGATCTGCTCTAGGAATCTATGTGGGACTACTCTAGGATCCTTCGTGGGTCTGCTATACTAAGATCCTATGTGGGTATGATGATGTACTAGGATCCTCTGTGGGTCTGATGATGTACTAGGATCTTGTGTGGGTTTGATGATGTACTAGGATACTGTGTGGGTCTGATGATGTACTAGGGTATTGTGTTGGTCTGATGATTTAGGATCATATGTGGGTTCAATGATTTAGGATTCTACATGGGTCTGCATCTTAACAGAGTAAGATGATTCAGTAGTTATATCAAATCATCTTTACTACCGTACCTAAGTTATACCTTGTGTGAGCTGAGTCCTTACCTTCGTGGTGATACCTTTGTGGTATTCTTCTGTGTGGCGTACCATTGTGGTACTTTTCTTCATGGGAAAACCTTTGTGGTATTCTTATGTGTGGCGTACCTATGTGGTACTTTCCTTCATGGTGAAACCTTTGTGGTATTCTTCTATGTGGCGTACCAGTGTGGTACTTTCCTTCGTGGTGATACCTTTGAGGTATTCTTCTATGTTGGGTACCTGTGTGGTACTTTCCGTTGGGGTGATACCTTTGTGGTATTCTTCTGTGTGGCGTACCTGTGTGTTACTTACCTTCGTGGTGATACCTTTGTGGTATTATTCTGTGTGGTGTACCTGTGTGGTACTTTCCTTCATGGTGATACCTTTTTGGTATTCTTCTGTGTGGAGTACCTGTGTGGTACTTACGTTTGTGGTGATACCTTTGTGGTATTCTTCTGTGTGGAATACCTGTGTGGTACTTTCCTTCATGGTGATACCTTGGTGGTATTCTTCTATGTGGAGAACCTATGTGGTACGTTCCATGGTGGTGATACCTTTGTGGTATTATTCTGTGTGGCGTTACCTTTGTGGTACTTACCTTTGTGGTGTTACCTTCGTGGTATTGATTCCTTTGTGGAACAGTTGATCTTTGAGATAATAATTTGGGCCTTGTTTTTTCTCATAAATGAGATGGGTATACTTGATATCCTAGGTATATGTATGGGAATATACCTAAGTATGGTTGACTGTTTTTTCCTTGATTATAGTTTATCCTTTGTGAATTTTGAGAGACCATCGGGGGTCTCGTGGTCCCTACTGAGTATCATTATACTCACCCCTGCACGGGCTACACCCGCACCTTGTTGTGTTTGGTGGAGATGACGGAGAGCACTGACTGATGACAAGAGTACCAGGACTGGAGGTAGCTCGGAGGTGGAAATTAGACGAGGCATACCTTGGAGACAGCCATTCGAGATCTATACCTACCCTTCAGGTAGGATCCTTGGCGGGTGTTCATAGGATCTATTTTAGTTTACTTGTACTTTTCAGTTTTCTTGTACTTTCTAGTTTGAATTGTATTCTGGCCCCTTTTTCTTATTGTACACACTCTTTTTACTATACAGTTTACTTGTGTTAGTATCTTTATGTGTGATTGGTTGTCTGTTTTACAGGATATAAAGACAATGCCTTCCTGATTTTAGGGATTACGCCATTCGGTGCTAGTCGCCAGCCCCTAGCCTATGGAAGGCGGGCTTGGGGTACTCATGGCGCGGGCCCTGGGGTACGGGTCATGAAAAAGATTACCAAAGGTAAACATATATTTTCCTTACATCATGTAAATAATATAATCTTTACATCTCACAAATAAGCACATAATCCCCAGAATAGAGGGTTTAGTGTCTTTGAGGATCAACTATATAAGAAAATTATTTTACGATACTTTTGAAATTTTTCCATAATTGATCGAAAATATACTCCATTCTAGACTTATTATAGGTTATAATTTTATTCATAACATCAGTAATGGAATAATAATAAAGGGGTGAGATCAAACACTCAGTAAAGAAAAAATTATAAATATTTCAACAAGACTTTGATCATAAAAATATGATAAAAAATAATAAGGGGATAAATGTATTATTAAAAAGAACATGGAAAAATAATATTTCTATATAATTCATAATAAAAGGACATGTAATCTCAAATGAAAAAAAAATATTCCATAAAAAAATAGTACAGAAACATGTGATAATAAACATAATCCATGAAGTATAATCATAGGTATAATTCATGGAAATGTAACATGACCTTGAAACATAGAATTAGAAATAAATGTCTCACGAAAACATGTACAAGGTATTATCACCTTTTAGAGTCACTAATCACACCCAAGACTTCATGAGTTATTCCTTGCACTCATTCTTGAAGATAAAACATAATTTCAACCATTTATACATGTCTCATGAGTGGTAAACTTCTAAAAAATTAATTGGGAGGTAGTATATGACCCCATCAATCAATCATCCATACATATGTGTGCCACATGAAATAATCCATTCATCATATAATGAAAAAAACATAGAGAGAAAATGGGTTTAATATACTTTTCAAATAGAATCATATAAAAAAATCTTTCATTATTATATCAATAATCATAACATGATAATCCCATAAAAAATAAATGAGTATCCAAATATATTTAGCAACTTTCAAGGTAATTACCCTTAAATTTATATGATGATATATATAATATTTAGAACATATAGATACAAGGTATATGGATCAATCAATAATTTACCTAATCAACTGATGTATATAATATAAGTGAACACCCTTTAATCAAATGAAGGAAATATATAGTGTTTATAGAGGAAATACATTGTAAGAAAAATCATATTTATATACAGAAAATGATTAGGAAAGATAAAATTAGTAATGTATTTTCAGAATTTTAATCCACCAAAATAGTATAATGTAATCTAGAGAGTAATTCATGTAAAGTAATTTCCTGGGAATAAATACTTTTGAGATAAAAATGAAAAAATTGAAGTGATATCATAAATACGATTTTACAATTTTTTGACATTATCATAAAATAAGTTACAAGTCATTCTCAAAATTTTCATGTGAGAAATTTTTTAAATAATGAATTTTAAAAATAACCCTTTATAATGGATTCTGTAAAAAACATAACATTTATTTCTAATAAATGTGGAGTGGAAGATAAAACAAACGATCATAGAAGGAAAACAATATTAATAATTTAAAATATATTTTTTCCAACCCACATCATAAAATAGATAAAAAAATATCCCTTTTAAAAGAGGAAAAGTTGAATGTGAAGGTCACATGAGGTAACACATAATTGGGTTTCCAAATATAATGGAGAACATTGGAGTTAAGGGGAAAATATAGACATGGATGAGAAACTGTCCTTAAAAAGGATACGCATTATTATTGACAATGATATACATTTTAAGTAAGAAATTCATATATGAATAATATTTAAATTAAAAAGTAATTCCCCCACATATAGTAATATAATGTACTATGAAATAAAATATTAGTGTGGAATAAACCAATCATAAAAAAAATAATTTAATGAAGAGGCATTATAACTCTAGAAATAGTATTTTAGTTATCAAAATTCCTTGCAACTTTAGTAATGTAGGAATCAAAAGAACATGAGAGGGATATCATGAAATGGGGATTAATATATCATGATATAGAAAATATTTATCATAAATTAAATTAATAGGGTAATTAATACACTATATAAAAGAAAACATGGTGGGTAATATCAAACATGTATCATGGATTTGAAAATTGAGACAAAGAAACCCTTAAATCATATTAATCGTTTGAATTGAAAACCCATGAAAGGTAGAACATGAGATGGATTTTTAGTTCCATTATATTTCATTAAAAATATTAAAAAGTAAATTTATTGTGAATATATAAACCAAAAAAGTAAATAAGAAGTGAATACACATCATATCTCAATAAAGTAAAATTGACATGAAAAAACCCTTACCTTAAATCCCGCATATCTAAAAAATATTTGTTCTAATGTAAAACAAGAAATGACTATATTAATAACATATTTGAGAACCTTATTAATATATATATCCTCTTTAATAATTTTTTATAATAATTTATTATTCATTCATTTGTTAGTTATAACTTATTCTCATTATCAAATGTTATAATTTTTCTTGTTTCATGCATGGATTGTAATTTCATTATTTATCCTTATTATTATTATAGAAATTATACATTACAATAATATGAAAGATAATTTAATATATGATTCGTTATTGTTTTTAATTTTTTAAGTTACTTCGATGATAGTTTTAGTTATGACATGTAAAGGTTAAATTTATAATAAGCTTGTTTTAGTAATTTTTAATGAGTGGGATATGATATATTAATAATAAGTGAAATATTAATATAGAAACTTAATAACCTAAAAACATTTATGGATATAATATTTATTCATTAAATATATTTCTAAAAAAATCCTCATACTATGATGATGAAAAAATAATGTTATTTCGTAGAGGTATTAGTCCACACGTATGCATGGGAAACATGTTTGTTTTACATAGGATGGGTGGAAGATTTGGAATGGTTTATAATATAATAAAATCAATAATTTTATAAATATAATATTAATATTTTAAACATATTTTTATACCCATACAGGTATGGCGGTGATGAAAGATCAAGCACGCCATTTGTGGAGGCGGTATGCCAGACGTAACCATTATGACACCTTCATTTTTCGAATGGGTTTATATGAAGTTTGAAAATGGATATTATATTGGTTTAATAAGATTTTAAAATATTATTAATACTTATTATATCATAATTTGATATATTTAATTGGTTTTAGGGGGTATAATAAGACGAGAATTAAGATATCCCAGTTGAGAACATTACCGCTCCCTTTGGATGTTCTCCCTTGGGTAACACTCTATGGATCCATAACATTATATTTTGGAAAGAACAAGGATTCTAGGATACAAGGATATGGTTTAGGAAATACTAGGGAATAATTTTGGTTTATATAATTCTTTTTAAAGGATAGATAAATTTGGTATAGGTGATATCCTTTTATAGGTAACGAAAATTGCATTTATTTAAATACTCATTACTTTTTCAATAATGGAATGCGGCTATTCAAGGGTCAATGGTTCCAAACATGGTAAAAATAATAATTTTTTGCAAGTGATAATTTTTTAAAATTAACTAACACACATTTTAAACATTTTTCAAGTCTTTTACCACTACCTTTTTTACATTTTACCATTTTTTTACCTTGGTAACTAGTGTTTACCCAAGTAATTTATATTTTATTAAAATTATATGGTAACCATTTTTTATATAATTATCTTTATAAACCTTAATTTAATACCCATATAATATAATTAAATTCCTAAATAAGATAAAGTTATATTTTAAATTAAAATATTTAATATACATGAAAATGTTTTTGTAGAAATAATGTTGTTTTTTCCATTAAGAGTTCTTAATATTATTTAGTATTGATTACCAATTTAATGATTGTTAATATTTATATATATTTAACATTTCTCTTATATTTATATTTTATAATATATTAATTTATTATATAAGATAAAAATTACACAATGTGAATAAAACAAATCTTTGAAAACAAAAATTTTACCATTATCAAAGTAATTAAGTTTAATTCTAGTAATCTTATTTCTATGTTTAAAAATTAAATAAAAATTATCAAATAATACAAAAAATATTTATCAAAAATATGAAATACATTTTTCTAGATTTAACTCCAATAAGTGATGAGGACTAATTTTTTATATATATAAATCAAAACTGTTGTTAGTGTAAAATATTATTTAGACTTCCAAAACGTTAAACATGAGTTTTATAAATTTAACCTAGTATTTTTTGAAATGTATAGTTTTATATTTTAAATAAATATTTTACTAATTAAAATTTTTATACACTTTTAGGCCTTTATTATATATAGATAATGATATAGAATTTACAGTTTTGGTAAAAACTATATTTTTTTACTATTCACATAAAAATAGTTTTTTTTAAAAAAGTCAAAAAAATAACCATAAGATAATTTTGACATGATGAATTATAAAATAAATTTTATTTTATATAATTAAAATTCTTAAATTTAAAATTTTATATTTTAAATTAAAATTCAATTTATAAATCCCTTTTGAAACTATAAGTTTTCTTAATACTATTCCTCGTGTATTTCTAAATTTTTACAATATTTTTTATTTTCCAGAGGTTTTATTATTCTTAAATTTTGAAATTATTTTAATCTCATATGTATCTGATCATGTTGATTTAATATTTAATGTGGATCAAGATATCGAACATATTATATTTATTCAAAATAATGATATTTAGTAAAATCTTGGGGTGTTATAGTACAAGTAATCTAAATTTAGATTCATTGACCAAATGATCTGTGAAATGAATCATCCCAATAAAAAATTACAGGGTGGTATCGTATCCAAGGGAAAAAATGTCCTTACAGTACCTTCATGTTATTTTTCATGCTCATCAGGGTTTAAATTATTTTTACAAAGTTTTCTTAAGAACATGAAAAAATAAATTATTAATATTGGTATTTAGACAAGTAAAACGTTAAATAATGCCAATAGTAATAGCTTTTACATAAAAATATGTGATTCAACACTTTTCAATCCATGTTCTGTACAATGTTATAAGTCAACACATCATGAACTTTTACTAGAATACTTTTCAATTGCTTTCAAATTTGTATGTATTTAAAAGAACACATTTTCTCATGGCTTTTTAATACAAAAATTGATATAAAATACTTTCATTTTTTATTTTCCCATAGACCATGCTTTATATTTAATTATTATAAGTCTCAGAATTCATTAACATGTTCCTTAATTTTTTATTACTCATTAAGTATTTTAAAAATAAAATTATCACACATATTATTCTCAATGTGAATAACATTAAGATGATGGTGTAACATCCATAGTTCCCAATAAGTAACTTTACAAAACATAATTTTTTTCCATTGCTATGTTCCAATTCCAACTGATGTGTAAACGCTTTTCCCACATTCGATCAATTGATAGTATTTCTAGAATTATAACCCAATAACTGATAATTGTGTCTTTGTTTTTGACATAAATAATAATTTCATAGGGGGACTCAAATCAGTTTTTCCATCTAATCATGACTTCTTAAATTAAAATGTATGATATGCACCTAGAAATCAATGATGAAACATTAAACACCATTATATGATAAGATATCCTTTTATAATTGAAATAAAATTTAGAAAATAGGCATTCACGTCCAGTGTGGATATTCCAACTAGAAAATTACCAAGTCCTAGAAAGTCACTAATAGTCCACATGAGAGCAACATGAATTTTAAATATTTTTTTACTCTTCATATGCATCCTCACAATTTTATATTTATTATTGTAATTCTTATATAAGTGGATGAAGTTATATAGTGATATAATTTCCATAAATTTCTTTTACTAGAATTATCATTAAAATAATAAAATAATTTTGTGTCATATACATCCATGGGTGAAAATTGTAAGGTATCAAAATAAATATACATATTTATAATAATTAGTACTTAAAGCCCAAAATGGATTAAATCCATTAATATACAATACCAAACACACACTCATAGGATCTATAGAGAAAATTGGATGTGAAGAATCAAAATATTTTCATGTTGCTGAATATATTTGATAATGTATATACATTCATTATTTTTTTCCATAGAATGATACATTATATAGGCTACAATTTTTGATGATGTGAATAATCTTCAAAATCAAGGTTCTAGAGTTAATTAATGTAAAACCTTCATGAGATTTTTATTTATTTTTTTATTTATATTAGAACATACATTAATACTTAAAACATTATTCATTTATTTACTTATATAAGTATGACATATTTTACAATCCTCTCTATTTGAATATTTTCCCCAATATAACATAATTCGAACATGCATGCATATTCATGTAATTTATACCCAACATGTTAATTACTTTATTCATCACATAAAATGTTCCATGAATCTTTGAATTAATAAAATAATCATGAAATAACTCTAATATAAAGTTTTTTTTAATTATTTATAATCACATGATATGGTACTGTTTCAATATAAAACATAACTGTGATTATTTTTCACTTAGCTCATACAAATCTTTATTTCCATCTTCTATAAGTTCATAAAATTCATTTGTTTGATAATTTAGGTTTTCATCTATATTAATCTCTATAAAATCAATGTTAGATTATACTAACATGTTATAATATTCATCTTGTTGTTCTACTATTACCAAAGAAAAAATAATTATGTTATGAATTTAATTCTTTACTACCAAAGATTTAGCTTTATGAATATGATGTTCGATAAAGATAGAAAGGTTGGTAATGTTTGATTCACCATTCAAAATACATCACACATATCCAATGGGAAATTGTTTAAATATAAAGTGTTCATAAAATTCATCTCTATTCGTACATCAACAGAAATTAATATTATGACATAAACATTAAATTATTCAATGAACTGATTAATTTTTAGTTGAGTAATATAAAAATGTCTCCAACCCTTTATGATATTGAGGTGTATTTCGATGTAATTAAATCATACACATTAATCATTTCTATACTATTGAAAAATAACATTAAAAAACCTAAAACACAATAGTGAAATGAAACCATGTTTAAAATATAAAATATGATTAATGTAACACCATTATAAATCTAATAATACAAATATAAAATTATAATAAATTATAAAATACAATAAAATTTTATATTTATAATCTATAGAAAGAAAAAAATATGTGAGAATAAATAATTATATTAAATCATGAAACTATCACACCCACACACATAATCCATTATACACTTAGGAACAAATAAGACCCATAAATGGATGATGTTAGAATATAGTTGGTTTAGTTATTATTTAAAATAATTTAACAAATTAAGAAAAATAATTTTATGTGAAAATATTTCTCATATCGTGTATGATCTATTTTTATAATACAATATAAAATATCAAATATTATGTAACAAAAATAATACTATAATTTTAGATTCAGCTATATCAATGAAAAAAACATATAAACCAAATATAAATAAAACAAGGATCCTATTGGCTTAGATTTCGTTTAAATAAATTTTAATAAAAGAACCAATGAATGATAAAAATATATGAATCTAATTAAAAATATATATGAATTAAAATGATTAAAAAAATTAGTGAATGAATACATAAGTAGTGTATAATTTACAATAATAGTTGAGATAATGGTGTATCACATCAATAAAAACTTGGAAGACATTATCATAAAAGGGTAATATAAAATCAAATATGATGATTCATGTAAAAAGAATCAATATTGGGAAAACATTATTTTCATATTTATGTATACATAAAAAGATCTTAGATATTATATTTTTACATAATTAATTGATAATGGAGATCTTTTCAAAAAAATTGGAAATAATGACAAGTAATAAATCATTATGATAGGGATGGATCAAGGGGAGGTGAGTGAATTATCATGAGTTGGGTATGGGATTTAGGGGAGGGGAAGGTGAAATTTAGGCTAGGATTTATGGAGGGGTGGGTGGAATCATAATGGGTAGATGTCATGACCCATCCCCCGGGGCCCGTGTCGTGACTACCCCAAGCCCGCCTTCCATAGGTCAGGGGCTGGCGACTAGCACTGAAAGGCGTATCCCCTAAAACCGGTAAGGTGTTGCTTTTATATATTGTAAACACACTCAACCAAGAACACATAAAGATATGAACACAAGTGAATTGTATAAAAAAGAATGCTGAAAGTAAGAGGTGTCAGAATACAAGCCCAAAAGTAAATGTACAAGTACAATTGGAAATGGAAAACAACTAAAGAAAGAGAAAGACAACTACTGAGTCATCCTCTGAGGTTCCTACCTGAAGGGTTGGTACAGATCACCTCCTCAGCTGTCCATGTCTGCCTGCCTCCTCTACGTGCCGACACGCCGTATGGTCCACCTCCGGGCACCGTCCAGTCCTGGTACCCTCAACCCCGATCAGCGTTCTCCGTCATCTGCACCAAACACAACAAGGTGCGGGTGAAGCCCGTGCAGGGGTGAGTATAAAAATACTCAGTAGGCACCCCGAGAACCAAAAAGGTCTCACAAAATACACAAAGGATAAACCACAAAGAATGAAAACAACTAAAAAACCTACTTAGGTATATTCCCATATATATACCTAAGTTACCAAGTATACCCATCGCATTACTGAGGAAACACAAGGCCTAACTCATCAGGTCAAAGCTCAACTGTTCCATGAAGGAAAGAACACCATGAAGGTAACACCACGAAGGTAAGTACCACAAAGGTAACTCCACACAAAAGAATACCCTAATGGTATCACCATGAAGGAAGGTATCACACATGTTCTCTACACATAAGAATACCAGCAAGGTACTACCACAAAGTAAAGTACCACAGAGGTATGCCACACAGAAGAATACCAGAAAGGTATCACCACGAAGGAAAGTACCACATAGGTACGCCACATAGAAGAATACCACAAAGGTATCACCACGAAGGAAAGTACCACACAGGTACGCCGCACAGAAGAATACCAAAAAGGTATCACCATGAAGGGAAGTACAACACAGGTATGCCACACATAAGAATAACACAAAGGTATCACGACGAAGGTAAATACCACACATGAACGACACACATAATAATACCACAAAGGTATCACCATGAAGATAAGTATCACACAGGTACGCCACATAGAAGAATACCACCAAGGTATCGACTTGAATGTTATGACTCAACTCACACCCGGTATAACTTAGGTACAATAGTAGAGATGCTTATATATAGCTACTGAATAATCTTACTCTGTTAAGAAGAATACCCATGCAGGATCCTAAATCATCAGACCAACACAAGATCCTAATACATCATCAGACCCACACAGGTTCCTAGTACAACAGACCCACACAAAATCCTAGTACATCATTAGACCCACACAGGATCATAGTACAACAGACCCACACAGGATCCTAGTACATCATCATACCCACACAAGATCCTAGTACATCAGACCCACAAAGGATCCTTGAGTAGTCCCATATGTATTCCTAGAGAATATCAATGTGGGATCCTTGAGCACAGACCCACGAAGGATCCCTTTCTCATGTTACAACTAGCTACAGGGTTCCTGCACTACGCTCTCTTGATTCTGGGAGGATCCACTCCTCAAGCTACAGGTCGATGCTCCAACTTCCATGAATTCCCATGAATAAGTATCCCAAAGGCATTCCACGTAAAAGGGGTCTAAGTGCAATAGACGGCGCATCAATTGGATGCACGATCTGTAAGTTATTGGCCTTTTAGTCCGGAGGGCCCGGTTGGATTCGTGTTCGATCCAACCCGAGCATACACCAACTTTAACCAAAACTCAAGTGGGGTATACCAAAAGGTTCGTCTCTCTCCAAGGTTTTCTGGTGCCATTGACAGTTCATCAAACAGACACCCGTAGCTCAATATATGGCCGAAAGAGTGAAAAGGGTCGAAGTTGGTCCGAGTCCGGTCCGACCCGACCCAACCTAGGTCGACCCGACCTGGGTCTAGGCCTAGGTCGGACCCGACCCACAGGATCTAACCCTTCCCGCTGGGTCTGTCCTAGCCTGCTGGGCAGCTTGTGGTGCAGCGCCGTTGGGCGACCTATGGTGCGGCGTCGATGGGCGGCCTCAGCTGGTCGAATGGCCAATCTCTCCTCCGCGCGGCGCGGTCACGCGCCGCGCCATCTCCAGCAGCCGACAGCAGTACGGCTGCCCTCTCTCTCTCTCGCGGCCTCATGTCACGACTCTTTTACACCGGGCGGTGCAGAAGCGTGTCGCCGCCCCTTTGCGTAGTCGGCCGATGTCGTCCGCCGCCCTTGCTCCGCAGCGACCGATGGGCCGCAACCCTTCTCTAGCAGTGCGGTCGCGCCTTCTTCTTCTTCTCAGCCAGTCATGGTGCCGACCGCCTCTCTCGAGTCCCACCGTTGCCTATCGTCAGCATCAGTCGCTGTCATCCTCTGTCGTGAAGAACACATCAAAACCATAAAGGTTGCAGAGTGGTCGGGCCATCTTCATTTAGCCCGCACCCTTCGTGTTAGAGCGGTAGCAAGCAACATAGATGTTCTTAATTCAAGAAGGATGTCAAGAACATGATAAGGGAGTATAAATCAACAACAAACCCTCAAAGATACCCCGCAACAACCTCCCTCAAAGACAGAAGAATCGCGGGACAACCTGTTATTCGGTTGAGCCGCATTCTTCGTATAAATTAAAGAATGAGGAAGAGGAAATAAAAAACGCTCAAACAAAATAACCACCTACCTTGAACGTTGTATAATCGTCTGCACTTTTTGATGGACCATGTTCTTATTTCCCATGATCGGCTTCCAAATACGCCACTCGCACATCACCCATTGGTGTTTCAATGTCGTCCGTCACCTCCCACTGGTTCATCTTCGTCTTCTATGTTTCGGGCATTGCGAAACTTTACCAAAGCGTTGTCTCTTGTTGAAGTCATTCCAAATCCCCCCCAAGCTCCATATAAATAAGAGAGGGGGAGGGTAAGTAACGATATTGGAATTTATGAAGGTTCATTTAATAGAAACCTTCCTAAATTCCAATGACAATGTTACTTAGTATCAGAAATTCAACCCATTTAATTTACGTTGGAACAATTAAATGGGTGTTTTCCCAAGGGACATACCCATATTAAAGAGGAATTCGGGTGATCCCCACCACCATGAATTCACAAATGGGATTTTTCTAGCTCGGGCGGTACCCACCTCCAAGCATTCAATTGGGAGGTTAAAAATAAAATAAAAAGTTGTTCTTTATTTTATTTTTATTTGTACAAAAAACATGAAAAATAAATTTTACCCTCGACCAAATGTGGTTGAGGTGAAAGTCTCCTTAAGCGAATACCGGCGCTGTGAGTTCAACGGTGTCCTCATATTTCAATTCCGAGAATAGGTTCAAAAGTTACAAAATTCCACTTGCGTGTTTACTGAATGTACCCAAATTTTTTTTGGAAAATTATTAACAGTCACCCTCGACCCACGTCGGTCAAGTTTAGGCTCTTCCTAAGTGAAACATTCCCCAACGAACCCAATGGTACTCGTGGATTTCTAATCTGAGTTACCATTTAAAGTTATGAATTTTACAATAAAATAATTGTCACTTAATTATTTTATTTACAACCAAAAACAAACTTTCACTGGTGGCCTGTGACGGCCAAAGTTAGTATCTACTTAAACAAAGAATTCTCTCACGAGTTCAGCATTGGTGTCAGATTTTCAATCTGAGCTACCGTTTTTGAGTTATAAGCATTTGAAAAATAAAATAATTTATTTAATTATTTTATTTATAGTTATGCATTTTTTGGGTTTTCTCACAGGTGGTTGGCACTGACTAAACGTAAGTCGCGCATAAGGTAAACTCTCCATGTTCAGCGCAACGATGCCCTTAGATTTCTGATCCAAGTAACCATTTAAGAGTTATTCCAGTTTTTTCAGAAAACTGTTTACCCACGCTAATTAAAGCTTAACAAAAATTCGACAGATCATTCCGAGAACCCCGAGCCTCGGAATCATGCGCCGTCAAATTTTGAAGTCTCAAAAAATTCTTATATAATTTAAAAATATTTACATGGAATTTACGGGTCTTTACATTCTCCCCGTCTCAGGGCTTTGCATCCTCGAAAGCCACATTAAAAAAACTAGGAAAACAAGTGGGGGTAATGAGCAAAAATATGAGCATCCCACTCCCATGTGCTCTCCTGGGGGTTCCCGTTCTGCCAACGCACACGCAAAAAAGGTATCAATCACCCAAGAAGGAATCTCTCCTGTCGATCCTCTATCTCTATTGGATCCTCTGAAAACGTCACCCCATCCTTGATGTCCAGCTCACCGTGGCCGATGACGTGAGATGGGTCATTCATGTATCTCCTCATATGGAATACGTGGAAGATATCATGCACTCGATGCGACTGAGAGGGAAGTTCTAGGAAGTAAGCTACCTCACCAACTCTGCTGAGGACCTGGAAGGGTCCAATGAACCTCATAGATAACTTTCCTCCTCATCCAAATCTCCGAAAACCTCATCAAGGTGAGACCCATAGAAAGATGTGGTCACCATCCTCATACTCAAGAGGTCTCTATCTCCTGTCAGCATAATACTTATTCCAGATCTGAGAAGTTTTAACTTGCTAACAAGTGAGGCATTGTGATACAAAATTTTCCACTGCTTTCTTCATCCATGACCACTAGTAATGACGCTGAAGGTCTTGGTACACATTCACCACACTGGGATGTACCTCCATAGGGGACGTATGGAACTCCTTCAAAACCACCTCTCTAAGTGCCATCAGTACCATGGTACATCCTCTGAAGAGGACGACATGCTCTCTACATTCAGAAAATCCATCAAGTGCATTCCCTGAGGATATCTGAGCACACCGAGCCTTGCAATCAATTCCCCCCAAGTTTCACCTACCTAACTTGATGAAGGAGCAGGGGAGTGACTATCATAGACTGAAGATAAGCTGCTCCATCTTGATCTACATAGGATATCTGCAAAGCAGTTAGCTTCTCTGTTGCCTCACTCAGCAACTGTAGGTCAGACCTCCTGATGAGTGCATTTTCTACCACATTCCCATTCAAAGTAGTATAGATTATCTCAAAGTCATAGTCTTGGAAGAACTCTAGCCATTCCATTTGGAATTGAAAACTCAAAAATCCTATTGCCATGAGGGTAAGGCTTTCCGACTCAAGAGTGATCGGCTGAACCCTCATATGCATGAGTTTATCCTGTGCTGCATGGGTTTCCTTTTTCACCAACTAATGAAAACCTCATCCCAACATTGTAGATAAACCACAACCTTTTTTCCTAATACAGTCAATCTATGTTTGAACTGTGGATGTCCATTCGATACCCAAACTAATGTCATAAGGCATTGATGATGCCACCAAGAGGTTCCAACCAAAACTCTCACCTCAACGGTTAGATCACACTGTCAGCGTAAGTGTGATTATTGAGTAACTTCCAAAAGGTATCTCCAGACATGAGGGTCAAGTCAATGGTTTAACTGGAAACTCTAGGTCTTGGAAAATATTCGTGGAATGAAGGAATGATTGTCACCTATTTATATTGATACAGAGGCTAGTAGTAGACACAGACCATACCTCGAATCATTCCTAGAGCCCTTGGATCACACTCCTTGACCGCATGCAGCTACTCTCTTCCCCTGTCCTCCAGCTCTCTATGCTTGGAGAGGACCACAATGGGGGGTGATTATAACATGTTGAAATGTACACCACCTCATGCCTCTCCCCTAGCTCTACTTCTACATCTGTATCCCTACAGATTCATCTGTCCCTAACACTTCTTCTTCCTGAAACATTTTTACACACCCAAGTCTCTAAGACTGGTGCCATTTTCTTGTTTTCATACTACTAACATTCACTGATTGTATCCGCTCAACCAAAGAACATTCAACCATAAAGTTAATTTCTAGAACCCCAACATAAGTAGGAATGCATAAAAGAGTAGTACTGGCTCAGACGTCCTTAAACACACTATGCTAGAAAGTCCGAGCCTTGAAGTACTGATCATATCATAGTACCAGGAATGATCGGTATGCCTCGATGAATACTCAACTACTGACATGTCATCCAGCCGAAGCTGTAGAAGCTCTAGAGAACTCTCAAACACCTCTTCAAGCCAATCCTCAGCTTCCTGTGAGTCAGGCTCACCTCAGAACCTGAGGGGTATCTGATGCTGAATCACGCGCAAGGCACTAATCCAATATGTCTCCTCTACCGGTACCGCTGGTTGTAACTGCTGACCAATGGGCAGTGATATAGCTGACACACTACCTGAAGGTATGATCTCGGGTAATTGTCCATGTACCGAAGCCTCATCACTATACGGACCATACTCATGGTCACTCAATGAAAATTTCTAGTAGCTAAGATCACTATATACTGTACTGGTGGTTCAAATAGGCAAAAAACTCTATCAACCGCCTCTAGCCAACCCTCAACTGTGTGGGAAACTGTATCACCTCGAAACCTCGCAGGCCTCTACAGTTGGAACTCGTGCAACGTGCTCAGTCATCATGCACCGTCTGCCAGTGTGACTAGTGGTATCTGCTGCCCAGTGGGTGGTGGTGCTACTGGCACACCACCCGAAGGTTCCATCATAGTAAGAGGGCCCTGCACCGCAGCCTCATCACTCGATGGGCAGTCATCGTGTACTCTCTCAGGAATCCTAGCTAGAAGTCTACGCATCGACATCCTAATAAGGAATAGGTGTTCCACAATCATTTAGTTATACCTGATGATCTAACTCAATAAAACACAATAAAACTTTTCAAAACACACACAAAATCACTATTTTCGTGCACTGAGTCAGAAATCAGAAGTCAAGGTCTTGGTGTATGGATACGTTGGCCGCCGCACCAACACTGGATTCCCTAAACTGATAACCAAACTCACTAAAATTAACATTATTGCTATTAAAAAGATCAGAGTTCAATGTTCTATGGTATAACCGACACCTCTGATACCAATTTTTCAAGACCTGTCCCTCGGGGCTCGTTCCGTGACTACCCCAAGCCCGCCATCCATAGGCCAGGGGCTGGCGACTAGCAACAAAAGGCATATCCCCCAAAACCAGGAAGGTGTTGCCATTATATCCTGTAAACACACTCAATGAAGCACACAACAAGATACAAACACAAGTGAACTGTATAGAAAAAGGAGTGTTGAAAGTAAGAGGGGCTGGAATACAAGCCCAACAGTAAAGGTTCAAGTACAACTGGAAATACAATACAACTAAAGAAAGAGAAATAAAAATTCTAAGTCATCCTCTAAGGTTCCTACCTGAAGGGTAGGTACAGATCGCCTCCTCAACACTCCATGTCCGCCCGTCTCCTCTGTGTACCGACAAGCCGTATGGTCCACCTCCGGGCACCGTCTAATCCTTGTACCATCAGCCCCGATTAGCGTTGTCCATCATCTGCACCAAACACAACAAGGTGTGTGTGAAGCCAGTGCAAGGGTTATTATAATGATACACAGTAGGGACCCCGATACCCTGAAAAGTATCACAAAATCCACAAAGGATAATCCACAAATCATGATAATAACTGACAACCCTACTTAGGTATATGCTCATACATATACCTAAGTTATCAAGTATACCTATCTCATTCATGAGGAAACACAGGTCTTAACTCATCAGCTCAAAGCTCAATAGTTCCATAAAGAAATGAATACTACAAAAGTTACACCATGAAGGTAAGTACCACAAAGGTAATGCCACACAGAAGAATACCGCAATGGTATCACCACGAAAGAAGGTACCACACAGTTTCTCCACACAGAAGAATACCACCAAGGTATTACCAGGAAGGAAAGTACCACACATGTTTTCCACATAGAGGAATACCACAAAGGTATCACCATGAAGGAAAGTACCACAAAGGTATGCCACACAGAAGAATACCCCAAAGGTATCACCACGAAGGAAATTACCACAAAGGTACGCTGCATAGAAGAATACCACAAATGTATCTCCACGAAGGGAAGTACCACGCAGGTACGCCACACAGAAGAATACCACAAAGGTATCACGACGAAGGTAAGTACCACAAAAATATGCCACACAGAAGAATACCACAAAGGTATCACCATGAAGGTAAGTACCACACAGGTACACCACAGAGAAGAATTCCACCAAGGTATCACCACGAAGGCAAGTACTTAGCTCACACCAGTTATAACCTAGGTATAGTAGTAGAGATGATTAGATCTAACTACTGAATCATCTTACTATTTTAAGAGGCAGACCCAAATAGGTTCCTAAATCACCATACCCACACAGGATCATAGTACATCATGAGACCCACAAAGG
The DNA here is from genome assembly GCA_963277665.1 of Viscum album. Lineage (NCBI taxonomy): Eukaryota > Viridiplantae > Streptophyta > Magnoliopsida > Santalales > Viscaceae > Viscum > Viscum album. The sequence continues at coordinate 70,728,313 of OY728154.1, forward strand.
GTCCTAGTACAACAGACCCACACAGGATCCTAGTACAACCGACCCACACAGGATCCTAGTACATCATCAGACCCACACATGATCCTAGTAAAATAGACCTAAAAATGATCCTAGAGTAGTCCCACATGGATTCCTATAGTGGATCCATGTGGGAACCTCAAGCATATACCCACAAAGGATCCCTTTCTCATGTTACAGCCACCTACAGGGTTCCCACACTAAGCTCGCTTGATTCCGGGAGGATCTGATCCCCAATCCACAGGTCGATAATCCAACTACCACAAATTCCCATGAAGAAGTATCCCAAAGGAACACCATGTAAAAGGGGTCTCATTGCAATAGACGGTGCATCAATTAGATGCCCAGTTTGTAAGTTATTGTCCTTTTAGTCCCTAGGGCCTAGTTGGATTCATGTTCGATGCAACCCAGATATAAACTAACATTTACCAAAACTCAAGTGGGGTATACCAAAAGGTATATCTCTCTCCAAGGTTTCTGGTGCAGCTAACAGATTGTTAAACGGATGCTCGTAGCTCAAGATATGGCTGAAAGAACGAAAAGGGTCGAAGTTGGTCTGGGTCTGGTCCGACCGACCTAGATTGACCCGAACCAGTTCGGGTCGACCCGACCCAACCTGAGTCTGGCCCTAGGTTAGACCTGGCCCGCGGGATTTGACCCAGACCTTTGAATCTGGCCTTGCCCGCCGGGTCCGGCGCGACCCATGGTGCGGCACCCCCGACTGGCCAAATGGCCAGCCTCTCCTCCACGTGGTGCGGTCACACGCCGCGCCATATCCGGTGGCCAACAGCAAGCCGGCCACCCTCCCTCACTGTCACGGCCTCGTGCCAAGACTCTTGTATGCCAGACCGCACGAACGCACACCATCTCCCCTTTATGTGGTTGGCCGATGTCGGCCGCCGCCTTTGCTCCGCCACGGCCGACGGACCGCGACCCTTCTCCGGCGATGCGATCGTACCACCCCCTTCTTCTCATCCGGACGTGATGCTAGCCACCTCTCCTGAGTCCCACCGGTGCCAATCACCAACATCGGTCTCCGTCCTCTTCTGTTGCGAAGAACACATCAAAACCATAATGGTTGCGGAGTGGTCGGGCCATGTTCGTTAGCCCCCCACCCTCCACGTTAGAGCGGTAGCAAGCGGCATAGACATTCTCAATTCAAGAAGGATGTCAAGAATGTGATAAGGGGGTATAAATCATCAAAAAACCCTACAAGATGCCCCTCAACAACCTCCCACAAAGGTGGAAGAATCGCGGGACAACCCGTTAGTCAGTTTATCCGCGTTTTTCGTATAAATTAATGAATGGGGAATAGGAAATCAAAAAAGATCAAACAAAATAACCCCTACCTTGAATATCAGATAATTGTATGCGCTTTATGGTGGACCGTATTCTTAGTTCCCACGACCGGCTCCCAAAGACGCCACTCGCACATCTCCCATTGGTGGTTCGATGTCGTCTGTCACCTCCCAATGGGCCGACTTCGTCTTCTAAGTGTCGGGCATCGTGACACTTTACCAGAGCTTCGTGTCTTGGTGAAGCCGTGCCAAATCCTCCCCCCAAGCTTCATATAAATAGGAAAAGGGGAGGGTAAGTAATGATCATGGAATTTATGAAGGTCCATTTAATAGGAACCTTACTAAATTCCAAATAAGATGTTACTTAATATTTCAAAGTCAATCCATTTAATTTACGTTGGCCCAATTAAATGGGAGGTTTCCCAAGGGACTTCCCCATATTAAAGTGGGGTTCGGGTGGTCCCCACCAACATGAATTCCCAAATGGGAGTTTTCTATCTCGGGCGGTCCCCACCTCCAAGCATTTAATTGGGAGGTTAAAAATAAAATAAAAAGTTATTCTTTATTTTATTTTTATTTCCACAAAAAACACAAAATATAACATTCACTCTTGACCAATTTTGGTCGAGGTAAAAGTCTCCTTAAGTGAATACTGGTGCTACAAGTTCAACTGTGTCCTCAGATTTCAATTCTGAGCACCAGTTCAAAAGTTACAAAATGCCGCTTGCGTGTTTACTGAACGTATCCAAAAAAAAGTTTGGAAAATTATTAATAGTCACCCTCGACTAGTGACAGTCAAGGTTAAGATATTCCCAATTGAAAAACACCCCAAATAACCCAACAGGACTCTCGGATTTCCAATCCGAGTTACCGTTTAAATGTTATGGGTTTTACAATAAAATAATTTTCACTTAATTATTTTATTTACAGCCAAAAACTAACTTTCACTGGTGGCCCACACCAGAAAAAGTTATTATATTCTTAAATAAATCATACCCTCACACGTTCAACTGTGATCTCGGATTTTCAATATGATCTACTGTTTGTGAGTTATAAGAATTTAAAAATTAAAATAATTTATTTAATAATTTTATTTATGGTTATTCCATTTTTGGGTTTTCTCATAGGAGGCCCATGTCGACTAAACATAAGTCACTCCTAGGGTAAAACTTCCATAATGAGTGCAACAGTGCCCTCTAATTTCTGATCCGAGTAACCGTTTAAGAGTTATTCTACTTTTTCAGGAAAACTGTTTACACGTGCTAATTAAAGCTTAACAAAACTTCGACGAATCATTCTGGGAACTCTGGGCCTCAGAATCGCGCGTCGTTAGATTTTGCAGTCTCAAAAAATTCCCATATAATTAAAAAAATTACATGGAATCTCTGGGTCTTTACAGAAGAGTAGGGAAGAGTTAGGGGGGATAGGGTTTCATAGGGGAAAGGGTGGGCACGGTTGAGGTAAGAATGATGAGTGGGGGAAGGGTGTAGTTGGGAATTTATAAGTTTATTAGTATAAGTTTTTAAAAAACACTACTAAAACTTAATTTTTTAGTAGTTTATTAAGAACCTACACTAATAATTAATAATTATTAGTTTTATGTAAAATTACACTAATAAATCAATAGATATTGGATTTTCCTTATATCATGACAGTTTTATCTAAACCGCATGATTAAACTACTGAAAATATTAGCTTTTACTATAGTATAAGAAGAAAACATAGGTACCACTATAACTACATTTCAATTTGGTAATAAAATCTTTTTAATGACCTATGATAAATATGTATTCAAAACATGGAGTTGTTTCTAGAGAGACAATTCAAAAAAAGATAACCTTTAAGTTGAATAACAAAATATTATATTAACCAACCTCTCTTTCTTGACCCTGAAATAGAGATTATCTTTCTAAAAAGTTTTAAAAATTTTAACCTATAGAATTAATTTTAATAAATATTTATTATAGACTAAATTTAAACCAAAAGTGCTCACTTTGAGCCTACCGTAATGGCTAGTAAGCCCAACCAAACCCTAAGAGGCCCATGTGAACCACAATTTGTTAATCAAAACAATCAGATAACTATAAATGCATTGAAAAAATAATTTTAATTGAAAACTATAATGATTAAAATATTTAAAAATTTTCTTGTTATTTCAGGTAAAGAACCCAATAAATGTACACAATATTTCACACATGAATACTTTACTTTGAAACCCTAAGGAGTGGATATGGAAAAAGTGAAGTGGAGGGAGTTAACCTTCTCAATTGAAGGGGAAATATAGAAATGGTTCTACAACCTAGAGATAAGAGAGGTCTATGACAAGGATGATTTACAAAGGATATTCATGAAAATAATCTTCCCCACTCATAGGAGAACAATAATAAGTAAAGAGGTTTATTTCATCGTACGATCATTTGGATATGATAATTATGAGTATTGGGAGAGATTCACAAAGCTTCGTGAAAACATTCCACATCAAATAATAGAATATAACCAATTCATTGTGATATTTTATCAAAGTATTCTTGAAAATGATAGAAATCTTCTGGATGAATCATATGGAGGAGCGTTGATTAAAAATTAACAGTAGAAACCAAGGGTCTGATTGATAATATTTCAAAAAAAGAATGAACATTGTGTACAATAGATACTTGAAAAAGAGGTATTCATAAGGAATGGAATTTTTATTTATCACATATTCTAGAACCTAGGATCACAGAGCCAACTATTTCAGTGAGATGGATAGATCTGATGTAGGCTAGTAGAAAAAAAAACACTGGTTAAGGTATGCGGTTTATGCTCCTCAACCAACCATTTTATTGACCAATGTTATTAAATAAAGGGAATTTAGAGTTCTTCAGTAGCCATTAAAACAAAAAAATTCTAAAAAATCAAGGATAAAGAGAGACTAAACCTATCTAGCAAGGATTTAGCAATCAACAGAATCGGGATAGAGCCGCTACCAGAATATATTTGAATAATAGTCCCAAAATCTTGAAAAATCCACCATTTTAGAATCCACCACCTTTCCAACAACCATTTAAGAAACCATACACCCATCCTGCTTACTAAAATGACCTTCATTTCCCAGAAAATAGACCCATTTAATAACCATTAACTAGAACACCGGTCCCAATATAAAAATATTAAGGATCTGAGGTTGAGTATATGCGAAATAAAGTAGACAAATTAATAAACTAGGTTAAAATACTTAAGGAAATATTGTCTAGAGATATAAAGAAATTTATTGCTCAAACATTCCCTAACCAAAAGGAATATATAAACATGATAACCCCTAAAAAATAAAAAATAGACTCACCCCATGATCATCCTTGAATCAGAACAAGACCATCTTAGAATTGAGAATAAAAAATTAATAAACCTGAAACTAGAGAAGCACTAACAATACTTGAAGAGCATGTTGTGGAAGAAGATAACAAAAACCAAGCCATAAATTTTCAGAATACTTCTAAAAACACACCCTTATAAGAAGAAATAAATGAAAATGGAAGAATTTATAAGATCTTGTCTTCTACCAGGTATCTCCCTCTTTTATATTTTCATCAAACCTATTTCATTTTGATTTTACTTGTCTTTAAACCTTGGTAGCCAAGTATTTTTTTAGATATAGAGATATTTTATTGGGTAAAATGACACAATGTTCAGGTTTCTATGTATTTTTAATTAATGGATACCAGAAATAATCATGTTAAATGGGATTACAAGGGTTCGTTGTGAGTTTGAAGAATTTTTATGTGGTTTGGGAAATTTTGAAGAATATGGAATGGAAGTTGTCTAGAAGGAATTTACACGCCATGTAAATGGGTTACACAACATGTAACTACTGCTAGGAAGATGCTGTGAAATGACCATAGGCTATGAACTGGTTAAATGTGTTAACTGGTTACACTATGTGAATCTACATTACACAATGTTTAATGTTCATGCATAGTTAAATTAAGTTGAGGTGATGGGTTTTTTAGTTTAACTCTTAAACAATTAACATACAATATGAAAGAGGGTTACAAGCTATGTGTTTCCTTGATCCAATAATTTTAAGTGGGAAATGGGTATGATTCTTCATTATTTTTTCATGAATCCCTTCTCCCTTGACCCTAGACAACACCTGGAAATTTTGGAGCCCTTTCATAAATTATGGTAATCCTATTCATGCATCTAATCCCTAATGAGTTTCTTTTCTTAGGTTTCCAATTATCTTCCATCGTTCCTCATTATGGAAGTGTAATATATTTACCGTGGTTGCATTGTGTGTTGACTTGGATCTTGTAGGATCTAGGTTTATTCTTGTGATCTTCTATGCCTTCTCTCTTATTGGTATTTCCTGATGGTAGAGTTGTGTTGTTCACAATATAAAGGTATGAGGTCTAAAACCTAACCATATACTATGTCCGATTGCGAATTATGTGATTGATTATGATTATTACAACACAATGTGAACATTAATTAATTAATTTATTAATGATGGTAAATCATGGATTTTATTATTTCCCTGGATCCCATTGGATTCAATGTATTCACAACCTGGATTATGGAAACCCGTTGGGTGAGAAAACCCTTTATTAATAATGAATTGTCTAATGGTTTAAATTGTGTTTAGCATGAAATTATATTTTAGGTAATTTCTTGATATATAATCACATTGTTAATAGCTTATGGGATATTGATATGACTGTTGATATTTTGATATATAAATTAATGTTTAATTGAAAGACAAATGGTAAACTACATAATTAACCACTAAGGCATATGATGTGATATTGTGATATCCTTACTATTATAACTTGTGGTGTTTGATGATGAAATGATTATATAGCAGGCTTGACCCAGTTCAATAGTGAAATTATTATATATTGGCCTATGCCTGGTGATGCTGTCATGCTTATATAGTAGTCTTGGCATAGTTTTATGTTGAAATACTTATATATAGGTATATTCCTGATGATACTGATCTTCTTATATAATGATCATGGGCCAGTTGATGCAGAAATTCTTACATAAAGGGATTTTCCTGGGGACTGAAATGCTTATATAGAGGGATTTTCTAGGTTGTTTGATTTTTCATGGTTTATGGTTATGGTTGGCATGGTTTTTATATAAGCTCAGAGAAATTATGGCATGGTTCCGAAGCAGGTTAATTTGTTGTATTATAATAAGTTGATTAATTAAGACAAATGTTTATCGCTTTATTTCATGCACTTATTATCAGACTGTTTTTTCTTAGATATAGTGGTTTCAAACTACTGAGTTTTACTCACATCATTTTCAGGTTTTTATTTGGTACTTGATCAAATTATATGGATGCAGGTTTGGATAATGGGAAAGGAACATGTTGTTGATTTTTTCTTTCTAGGTGGGATGGAGTAAGGATACATGATCAACATAAGGATTGGAAATAGGGTCTTCTGAGTTTTTTTTGTGTCAGATAATTCTTTTATTTTTATAGATATTAGTGTGAAATTTAGATACATTTTATCCTATCCTTACATGTTTCATTATTATTGGTTTATCCGTTTCTCCTTTACTTTCTAGTTTCATGTTGTATTTTTTTTCTATTATTCATTTATATGATATTTATTATTATTTTATTATTCTACTGTTTTATAACTCTATACCAGGGGGTATAATATCACTAGTATATTCCTCACACCCCTACTTCTAGTCAGTAGAATCTGGAATATAGGGAGGTATTCTTGAGGTCTCGTAACAAACCTGATATTTCCACATAATAGAGAGCTGGATCGGGAGATGTTACAATGTGGTATCAGAGTTAATATTCTTATATCATCTACCCTTTCTTGTAATTTATTTTATAGTATAATCAAATTCATTTTTATCCACTCTTTTTGAAAATGGTTTGGGCTTGGATTTGTAATGATTGGATGGTGTTTTGACTATTGATACACTGTTGGGAGTGCATTAATAGAATATAAAACAATGCATGGAGTGTTCTCTAGAGATTGGGGGTTATTGTCTCCTTTTGGAACCATTTATTTTGGAAATGATATGTTTTTATTTGATCTGTAGTATGGATTTTTTAGTTCTATATTAGGTTCATATTGTATGTTACGAGAGGAGAGTTACCTTTCTATCTCTAGAAGAATAAATATATTCTCAACAATGTGAGTTGGATCTTTAAGTTGGCTATACAGAACCAAATCAGTGAATATTGGATTGTCTCATTACTTAGATGATAAGACTTGATCTGGATAATAGAGGAATGAATCAAGAAACGTTTTATATAGTGACAGAAAATTTTCAGGATATTTTTGTTGTCAATTTCTATAGATTACCTCCAAAGTGGGAGATCAAGTTCATGATAGAGTTTCTTCCATGAGAATATAAAATTTATATCCTTAATTACAATATAGAACTATAAAAGATTAAGTATTTGAAATTTTATTTGTATGATATTAAAGATAAAGGTTTCATGTGTCTTAGTATGTCTCCATGGGGTTATTGAGTTATTTTCACCAAGATGGATGATGGGACTTTGTAGTTATGTGTTGGTTATCATAGATTGAACCAGGTGATGACCAAGAATCAATATCCACTTCTGCACATTGATGATGTATTTGACCAGCTGAGAGGTGATAATATCTTAACTGGGATTGATTTGATATTGGGATATCACCAGTTTTGGGGGATACCTTCATACATACCTTATACTACTTTTAGAAGTAGGTATGGGTTGTATGAGTTTATAGTGATATAGTTTGGTTTGATGAATGAACGGGTGGTATTCTTTCCCTTGATGAATCATATCTTTCATCCTTAATAGTATTAGTTTTTGGTTGGTTTTTATGGAATCATAGTGCACTCATAGTCATCAGATGATTATGACCAACATCTTGACATCATTTTGAGTACATTTAGAGAGCATCGAATTTACACCAAGCTAACCAAATGTAGTTTTTATATTGATAAAGTGAACTTCTTCGGATATTTCAACTCAGAGGAAGGTGTGTCAGTGGACCCATAGATGGTTAAAACTATGGTATCTTAGGTTCGACCCAAGAATTTCTTCCATATTTGTATTTTTCTGGGTATTATAGGTTTTTATTGGTTCTATATCTAAGAATTTTCCCATATGGTAGCATCGATGTTCAGGATTACCAAGAAGGAGTGGATGTTTTTCTAGTTAGAATATTGAAAGATATATTTTCAGTAGCTTAAGAGTAGGATAAACTCAACACCGATCCTCACTTTACCTATTCTCGGTAAAGAAATAACATGTACTGTTATGTATCTGGAGTTAGACTTAGAGAAGTTTGGATGTAGGAGTATCAATTGGTTACTCAGGGATCCAAGTAGATGAGACCACATGAGAGGAATTATCCTACTCGTGATCTAGATTTAACTATGGCGGACATGTCTTGAGTTTCTAGGGACACTATATTTTAGATGATAGGTTTTTGGAGAACATGGACCAAAAGATCCTTAAGTACATATTTTCTTAGTGGGAACTAAACCTTTAAAAGAGGATGTGAGTTGAGTATCTATAGTAATTTGACTTTGAGTTGTCTTCTACATATGTAAAGGTAAATATTGTTGTCGATGCCTTGAGATGGAAGACACAAATATAAGCATCACTGGAGTCTTTTAATGAGTGGAGGATGATGGCACACATTGTAGACATGTATCTAGATGTTCATGAATCATATATATAGGTAACCTTAACTTCTATATCTATAATTCCCATGCTTATTAAAAAGATCAAGATAAATAAGTTATCTAATTTTGAGGTATTAGTTCTAAGACACAACTTATATGGTGGGGAGACACCATTGAGATGTTCTCTTGGCAATGGCTATTCTCTTCTTTTCGACGGACAAGAATGGAATCCTATAGGATTATCTGAGGAGTTTATGAGATAGTATCATCCATTTATATATACATATCAATTTCAAAATATGTATCATGATCTACATAGATAGTACTAGTGTCCAAGAATGAAGGAGGTAACATGTTTTTTGGTGGAATGTTTTTCTTATCTGGAGGTGAAATCTAAGCTTCAAAATTCAGTTGGTATTTTTAGCTTCGTTCCATTATAGAGTGGAAATGTGATGATGTCACTATGTAATTTGTGTTAAGAATACCCGGGACACCCCATAAGAATTTTTTAGTATGGGAGATCATGGATTGACTAATGAAGCTATCCCACTTATTTCTTATCAGGGAGACCTTCAATATGGATGATTTGGGTTGTATCTACATGCAAGATATAGTTCGATTTCATAGTGTTATGTGGATAATAATATTAGATTGAGACTCATTTCATGTAGTATTTATATAAGGGTCTTTATAAGGATATAATATTACAATTTATTCTGAGTATGGGCTATCATCCTCATACTGAATGTCAATTTGAGAATACTTTTTATATTCTAGAGGAATTGTTACGAGCCTAAATTTTTGATATCAGTGGTTCATGGGAGAATCATATAGATCTCGTAGAGTTTGAATATAATAAAATATTCTAGGAATCAATCCATATTTGAAACCATTGAAGGCTTTGTATGCTAGTCCATTTCATTAACCTCTTTATGGATTGGAGGTAGGTGAGTCAGTGGTTGTTGGACCTAGTCTCATATATGAGACATATGATCAAGTTTAGTTGATCTGAAGGTGGTTAGTGGCCACACATAGTAGGCATAAATCTCATGTTTTCCATTGGAGATGACCATATTAGTTTGAGGTTGGTTATCATATATTCCTTCAAATGTCACATAGGTTGGGGGAAACGACGTATCAGGAAATAGGGAAAGTTTTCCCCCATGTTTTTCGGTCCATTTGAGATAGTTGAAAGGGTTGGTCTAGTGGCATATTGATTATCCCTTCCAAAATGATATAGTTTCATGAAATACGTGTTTCACATGTCACGCCTTTAGAGATATCATCCTGAACATTCTCACGTGGTAGATGCCAAGGATGCCAAAATTTGTGTATATGCATCCTTTGAGGAGAAAATGAAATGGATTTTGGACCATAGTGATATATATCTCTCAGGAAGGACTATACCAATGATTTGAGTGTAGTGGCATCATGGGAATGTTCAAGAGGAGACACATGAGAGGGAATCTAATGTGTGAGTATAGTGCCTATACTTTTTCATCGAGACTCCAAAGTGATGATTAGAGTATCTTAAGGAAGAACTCTCATATGGTGGAATAGTTGTAAGATCCCATATTTTTCTAGGTATTCCTCTATTTTTGTTTTATTTATTCCACTTTTTTTGGGGTTTCCTTATATTTAATCCTTTTTGGTCGAGTCTTGTTTATATATGGAGAGATTTTGTTGGAAAAAATGGCCTCAAGTTTGGGGATGTATGTTTTTTTAATTAATGGAATCTGAATATAGTCATGTTTAAGAAGTATAAAAGAGTTTTCCATTAGTTTTGAAAGTTTTTGAGGTTGTTTGAGCACTTTTGTAGAATTTGGGATGAAATATTACATTAGATAATTTATACACCATATAAATGGGTTACATGACATGTAACTACCATTGGGAAGATACCGAGAAATGAGTATAGTTTATGAATTGGTTCATTGAGTGAACTAGTTATATGTTGTGAATCCACATTAAATTATGTTTAATGCTCATATAGGGATAAATTAAGCTGAGGGGATTTATTTTTTGGTGTATATCTTAAATTAGGAATACATAACTTTAAATAGGGTTATATGCTGTGTATTTCTCAGCTCTAGTAGTTTTAAGTGGGAAGCACATATGATTCTTCATTATTTTTTCATCCATCCATACTATATCGATCCGAGATGACTTTAGGAAATTTCAGATCCCTTCCATCCATTCCAAATGTCCTGATCAACCATCTTATACCTAGTGAGATTATTTTCTCAGGTTTTACTTTCTCTTCCATTGTTCTTTATTATGGTGGTGGAATATATTGATAGTTCTGGATTTCAGTCTTGACCTGGATCTTGTTTGACATATTATTCTTCTAGAAATATTTTGCGCCTTCGTTCTTATTTGAATTTTCCACTAGGAGAGTTTTTTAATCTTTATATAAAGATAGGGGTTTAAAACCTAACCTTATGGGTTTTTTAATTGTGATGTATGTGAAATATTTTGATTTCATCGAAATAGTGTGTGTATTAATTAATTGAATAATGAATGATAGTAAATCAAGGATATTATTATTTCTTATGGATCCCTTTAGAGTATATTTCTTTGTGACCTTGATTGTGGATATCTATTGGGTGAGAAAGCCCTTTACTAGTAATAAAATTTCTAATGGTTTGAAGTGTGCTTAACATTACATGAGATTTCAGGTGATTTCTTGATATAGAATCACATTGGTAATAAATTATGGCTTATTGACATGAATGTTAATAATTTCATAAATAAATGAAAGTGTAATTGAAATAAAAATTTTAATTTTCATAACTAAACATAGAGGAAACTAATGTGATATTGAGATATCCTGGCAGTTTTGACTTGTGGTGTTTGATGCTGAAATGCTTATATAGTGGGATTTTTCTATTTTCATGATGAAATGAGTATATATATGGTTATTCCTTATGATTCTATAATGCTTATATAATGTTTTTGGACTAGTTTGATACTAAAATATTTATATATTGGGTTATGCTCGGTGATGCTAAAATGATTATATTGTAGTCTTGGCCCAGTTGATGCTAAAATTATTATATATAGGGATTTTAACAAGGGATAAAATTCTAATACATAGTACTTTCCCACTTTTTTTATTGTTTCATGGTTTATGTTCACGGTTGGCATGGTTGTGCTAGATACTCAAAGACATTCTGGCATGGTGCTAAAGTAGGTTGATTTGTTTTATTATAATAAGTTGATTATGTAATACACATGTTTATCACTTTTTTGAATGTCCTTATTATAAGATAGGTTTTATTTAGACATGGTGGTGTTGACCTACTAAATTTTACTCACACCCTATTCAGTATTCCATTTGGTACTTGAGCAGATTAAATAGATGTACGTTTAGACAAGGGAAAAGGAGATTATTGTTGATTGTTGCATGCTAGATGGGATGGAGTTGGGAGACCAGGATGACATGGGGTTTAGGACTGGGGCCTTTTGAGTTTATTTTTATCAGATAGTTAATTTATTTTTATAGATTCTAGTTTTTAATTTAGATACATTTCAACATATTAGTTCATGATTCATTATTATTAGTTTATCAGTTTCTCATTTACTTTTTATTTTCATGTTATATTGTTTCCGTTGATATAAAAAACAATGATATATATTATTATTTATTTATTCCACTATGTTGTAACTCTATACTAGGGGTTATAGTCTCCCAACTATATTCATCACACCCCAGTTTCTTTTATAAACCCTCTTGTATATGATGAGGTTTATTTGAGGACCAATAACCAACCTTATTTGGCCACGTGAGAGTGTCTGAGATCGGGGAATGTAACAAAGTTGTGGATAAAGAAAGGAGAGACCAAAACTAAATGTCCAAATAAAAAATCATAAATAGAATCTCCCACATTCATTTCGATCAAGGATTATAAAAAATGAGAATATTTCAGATGAATAACATTAAAGATAAATTATCAAGACCTTATAGAAAATTGTGATTAATACCCTCTTCATGAATCCCTTAAGAATATTTTAAAGTATGCTGAATTTTTAAGGAATGTTTTTCTAAAAATAGGAGGATTCAGGGGAATAAAAGAATAAAGTTATGCATAAGTGTATCAACACTTATCACACCAAAATTTCCTTTTAAATGTAAATATCTAGAGGAATTCTCTATACCTTACACTATTAGTTCTAAATGTTTTCATATCATAAATGTGATATATGTTATTCTTTAAATGTTATTCCCCACTCAATGTTTATATGTTTGTAGATGGGAGACTTGAAGCCCACAAGAGTGGTAGTGAATCATGGAAACATATCCAATTTTTTTATAGTAGGAGTTTCAGAAGATGTGTTAATATGAATTAAAATCCGGATATATCTAACTAACTACTTTGTTCTTAATATAGAGGAAGACAAAACCCCATCATCCTCACCCATCATTTTGGAGAGAAAATTCATAAAAATAAAAAATAAAATCATCAATGTCCATAATAGAACACTCATTATGGAGTTTAGAGATAGTACAATCAATTTTAATATTTTTAACTCCATGAGGTATGATTTAAATGAACACTCACCCTTTATACAATCCTAGTTTTAAGAGGATAAACTTATTCAGGACATACGTATGTTCATTAAATCATGACTCCAACTGAGAACTCAATGATTGAAGACTACCTGGAGGATGAAGTGGTAAAACTTTCTAAAAAATATTCCTATATTTTGAAGGAATAGGTAACCATTAAATAACTTTATTAATTTGTTTTTTATTCAATTATGAGATATATTACATGTCATATTGTGTATAGAAAATATATTCAATGGAATTTTAATACCCTGATTTAATTTAATCTTTAGAACAACCATTATATATGGAATTAAAACTAATGCCTAATGATTTTAAGTATTTGTATCTTATGGAAGGAGAAAATCTACTATTTATTACTTCTAATAACCTAATCCATAACCAAGAAGAAAAATAAATTGAGTTTTTAAAATAAAAATTTAAATCAATAGATTGGAGTTTAGATAATATTATAGGAATTAATCTTAAAATATTCTCATATATAATTATTCTTAATGAAGACTCTAAATTTATTAGTTATCATGAAAGGAGGATAAATACCACTATAATAAAGGTGGTGAGTAAATAAATATAATTTCTTTTTGAAAAAATACCTCATTTACACAATTTTTGACTCAAAATGGGTCATCCTAATCCATTTAGTTCCCAGGAATGTAGTTTTGACCATTATAGAGAATGGCAAAAATGAATTGAACCCTATGAGAATTCATAATAGATAAAAAGTGTTTATAGACTATAGGAAGAAAAAATATTTCACTAGAAAATATCACATCACCATCCCATTCATTGATCATATGCTAGATAGATTGATAAGTAAATCACATTATTGTTTTTTAAATGGGATTTCATGTTATTTCCAGGTACCCATTACTCCAGAAGACTAGGAAAAGAAAACCATCAACTGAACATTTTAAAAATTTCATAAAAAATAATTTCCTTGGGGTTATGTAATTCCACAGTGGTACATTTTATAGGTCCTTGGTAAGCATATTTACTGATCATATTGAAGAATGAATATAGGTATTTTTAGACGATTTCGCTTTTTTGGTGATTCTTTTTGTCAATGTTTAAAAAATCTGGAAAAAGTTTTGAAGTTTTTTATTAAAAATATCTTGTTTTGAATTTTTAAAAGTTCCATTTCATGGTGTAAATAGTAATAGTATTAGGTCATGTCATTTCCCAAAAATAAGTTGATGTGGATAAATATAAAATTGAAGTGATAAATTATATTCCTAAAAAAATTTATTTGAAATTTGTTAGGACCTTTCATGGAATTAAATATTATATAGGAGGATTATAAATGCTTTTAGTAATATTTCTCACTTTCACTAGATTAATTTTGAAATATGTTATCTATTATTTTAATAATTATTGTATGGAAACATTTTATGAGTTGAAGAGAATATTAATCACTCCACTAGTGATGAGACTTCCAAATTGAGAGAATCCTTTTGAGATACTTTGTGATTCTTACAAAAACTAATTGGGAGTAGTTGTTTCCCAAAGAATTGATGGAAAACCAAAAGTAATTGATTATTATTCATGAACACTAGATAAATCTCAAATCATCCACACAACCATTGAAAAGGATTTTCTTGAATTTTTTTTAATTAGATACATTCAGATCTTATTTACTTGGAACTAAAGACACTTTTTTTAGTATAAAAAACATAGATACTTTATAAGGAAATATGAATCCAAAAACAAGGATATTCTGATGGGTGTTTTTATTTAAATATTTTAACTTAGAGATCAAGGATATAAAAGGACCTGAAAATCATGTAGTTGATCACCTGAGAATATTACCCAATATCACTGAAGCAGAAATTTCAGATCAAGAACTAATGAATGACCACCTAAGATTAGTACAATTGTATTTGTTTGAATGAGAAGTATCATGTTATGTATATATAGTAAATTATTTGGTAACTTCCCAAGTAGAATATATTCTAAATTCCCATCAAATTTAAAAATTTAAATATGAAGCCATATTTTATATTCAGTAAGACCCATAAATATAGAAAATTTTCAATGATTAAGTGATTATAATATGTTTTCCTTTAAGTGAAATTTAGTCTCTTTTTAAATTTTTTCATAGTATAAAATATGGAGACTACTTTAGAGATTAAATAATTACAAGAAAAGTATTAGAATATAGAATTTATTATATCACTTTATTTAAATAGGTTCCTGTGTTTTTTAAAAATGTAATAAATTCCAATTTTAGGTAAAACTTTCAAATATTAAAGAGACAATAGAAAAATCCAATTATATTTTGTGAAATTTTATATGTTTGGGGAATAAAATTTATAGGAAATTTTCCCATATCATTTATAAATTACCACATATTTATAGTTATAGATTATATCTTAAAATATGTGAAATATAAAGCCAACAAAACCAATGATTCCAAATTTATGTGTTCTTTTATAAGGAATAACATATTTTGTAGGTTTGTTGTGCCAATATCCATCATCAGTTACCAATAAACACAATTTTTAAATAAAACTATGTAGTATTTTTAGAAAATATAGAGTTATTAACAAGAAATACACCCCTTAAAATCTTAGGAGAATGGATAATCCAAATTGTCTAATAGAGAAATGAAGGTAATTTTGGAGAAAACTGTCAAACCAATTTGAATAATATTGAGATAAATTTTGGAATACATATTTTGGTCTTACAGAATAACCTATAATAAACCCATAGGAACAATTAAATACTGATTTATTTATGAAAATACTTTACATCTACTTATAAAATTGGAACAAAAAGAATATCGGGCTGTTAAAGAAGTTAATTTAGATCTAGATAAATCTAGAAAAGGGAGAAAATTATAGTTGCAATAATTGAAGGAAATTTGAAGAAAAGATTTTGAGAACACAAAAAAATTAAAAAGTTTTACAGTGGATCGTGAAAATTTTATTAAAAAAATATTTCCTACATCTATTAGACCAAGTAAATTTATTCAACTCAAGACTCAATCTAATTCTAGGTAAGTTTCAATACAGATGGGAAATCACCTTTATAGTTAGTAATATATCCACATTTGGTGCAATGTAGGTTGTGATTGAAGGATACAAGAACTGATTCACTGTTAATGAGAACTGGATAAATAATTTTAATAGAGATTTTACCTAATAACAAGTGGATAAGATCAATCTCCTATAACCTACTTATAAATGAAAACCCATATGGGGGTATCTCCCCCTAACTTTTCTTTGTGAGATTCTATTTAAAATCTATTAGTGTGATAAATAATATTGAATGAATTATGGAAGAAATATTATTTATATTTAATGGATAGACCTTATAGTTTTAACTCTTATATTTTAAGACCACTGTTATATGTATTTTCAATGTTTTGGGTTTCTATTTAAATGTTTTTGTGTCTTATTCAATGTTTTGTGTGTGTATTTTTTAAATTTTATAATTTTTTTGAAACCTATGATATTAATTAGAATTCAATTTCAAAATTTAAATCTATGATAATGTATATAAAATAATTATAATTATTTACTCACCTTAACTTAATGGTTAAATGAACTTTTATTCAAATTATATGTGATTTAAATTTATTCAAAACCCACTGATTTTTAAATATAAGGCCATGAAATATTTCCTTTTATATTTTTCACTTATAAAAGAGGATTCTAAACCGAATTTTCAATCTTATATAGAATATAATTTTTCTTTAAATAACTAAGATATTATTTCATAACTAGAACTTACTGATTAATTTAGTCAAAACCAAGAGAATTCAAGGACCTTGTGTTGAAAGTGTTGATTCATTTTTTTGATGTTAGGAACCCTTTTAAGTGAATCTTATTTTTAAACCTACCTATATTTTAATCCTTATTTCCATTAGTATCTATGAATTATTTTTTTGTCAACCACAATACAAGATAAATACACTTACATACCATTATCTAGATGCTTTTTCATGATCTAAGTTAAATACAAGTGTGGGTGAAGGGATAAAAGTATCTAGAACAATCTATTTACTAGAATATATTTGGATCTAAAAAATAAGTTTATATAACTTTTATGATAATATTTTGTGTGGAAAAAAGGGCGGGAAATAATTGATTTATTTTATTTATGTCATAAAAGGATGGATAAGAAAATCAACCACTACTTTGAAGTGAAAAGTCCATATATTTCCCAAAAATATTATTATGAAAAGAAATTATAGATCCAAAAAATTTAAAATAATGGAACTAATAAATAGTAAATGTGAGAATAAATATTTCATTTATACTAAATATTTACATGGAGAGCAAACCATGAATCTAAAATGGAGTTTGGAGGCCTATTTGAGCCGAAATATACTTGAAAATTATAAAGTTTGTGAAGTTTATTTTTGACAAATTTTATGGGGAATGTATCTTCATATATGGAGAGAAGTGTGAATAATTCCCTAGACACATCAAAAGGATGTAAGGGTAAGATAGACATCAGACCTACTGAAGAAATTTTGAATTCCCTCTATAGTTGAAGAGTAGAACCAAATAAATCGTGAAACCTACTAAAGGAAACTATGAGAGGAATTATTATTATGTATAATTGAAAAAAGAAGTGTGATTCACTTGATGAATTAAAATACTTGATGAAAATTTAGTGAAATAAAACATTTAGTGATAATATATTCTTATAAGAAACTAAACATCATACACTGAGATTTATTTTAGAGAAAATACTCCTCATTCATCCTTAACAGTGTGATATTAAAATCCTTTAAACACTTAATCCATACAATAATCCTAATTAATACCTCATCATATGAAATGAATTACTTGACTCATTAGGTGGAGGTGAATAAATTAATCAAGCTTAGGTTGAAGATTGATTGAAATTTTAATGATAAAAACCTTACTTGTAAATAATTCTTAAGCAATGATTGAAATATTTATAGGAAGGTAGTTATAAGTGTGAAAGAGGTGATGAAATAAGTGGAAATTAATTTAATTTACTTAATGGATAAAATCTAATCATTATCATTATCATTTATAAAAATAATGAGTACTATGGTATTGGGAAATGAACTCACATTGGATATGTATTTGAATTTTTCTTTGGAAATATTTTTTAAGTTTACTTATTTAAATTCCAAGTTATAAGGGTGGGGGAATTGAAAATAAATATATTTCATACTTATTTTATTATGTTTTCAATTATTTTAATCCTACCATTTTAGATAATTTATTTTAAAGTATCACATTTATTTGTTTTGTGAGTAATTCATATTTATTTGTGAAGAGGGACTAAATCTTGAATTTTAATTGTTTTATTTATCATTATAATTATTATAATGAAACCAACATTTAATCTTGATTATTTTATGATTATTTATGGTGGATATGATTTTTTTTAGATTAAAAGTGATCTTCAAAGTAGGCTTGAATTACAGTATATTTGGAGACTATGAAAAATTGAAAAAGGGATTAGAATTAAATCTTAATGGAAAAAATGTAATACTTTTTTATGATAAGAAGGCTTTTCTCAAAAAAAGTAATTTGGAACCAAAATTAAGTCCTTATCCCTAATATAGATTATTTCTATCATTAAACATTTCATAAATCATAAGTCTTTTGGTATGGAACTTAATTGTTCAGTCCAATCTTATGAATTCATTACCTTTTAAAAAATCAACTAACAGAAGGTTGGAAGAAATATTCAAGGAAACTTATCCACACTCTAAGATGAGTTAGTGAGTGCTATATTCGAATTTATATGTTAAATAGAAAGTTTCTATGTGGATTATGTTTTATAAAATTATATGTAAGGAAATATGAAAACTAAAAATAAAATCATTGGATTTCATAGAGTTCTGAAGACCTTGAATGAGTAAATATCCAAGGAAAAAGGGAATATATAGAATTTTGAAAGAGAGAATACCGTGCATGTTTTGATCAATCCGAATGATAAGGAATTTGTGTATATACAAAAGAAGGGAGAGGCCACTATTGGGATGGGGATCAAGACTTGGAAATAAAGTTCATAATAGATAATTTTATGCTAATGTTTAATTCTTTGTGAAATTTATATTTTTTTAGTTTCTAAATCCTTCACTGCCAATCATTTTTTCTACCCATTTAATGTTTAGGAAATTTTCAAGTTACTGTGGTAGTAAATATTCTCCCATTTAATGATTGTTTCCTTATGATTTAATAAATAAAACCTATTCACTATTAGATAATTTTGTTTCTTAATGAAAATTTTATACATAGAATGAAAATGTGTTTATGGTTTCAAAATTTTTCACTATTACTAATTAAGTTGATAATTAATAATATCCCCCCTCCTTGTGTACATTTCTTTAATGTATTAGGTTGTATTAGTAGGTGAGTTTCTATCGATCACTTTCACATGTGTGAGGGAAGTGAGTTACTCTCATATTTCTTGGGATCACTTACACCTAATTGGGTCTTGCCTTAATAATTTAGAAGTGGATTCCTAACTTTTCATACACATATGAAGGAAGATTGACCAAATTAATTTCTTCTTGGTGAATCTCCATAATAACATTCATCCTAAGGTGTTTTATAAGTCTATCAAAGAATATAACACTTATTAATTAACAAGGAGAGAGGTAAAACCAGTTGTAGAACATTTATAGAATTAAAAGTGGAAACTTAACCTTAACCCAATCAATAATATCATCTACTATTTCAAACACCTTTTCACTTCTCCATTTTTTTCATATTTTTTCAAATTCAAAAACTCAAAAAAAATCCCCCTTTATTCCATTAACTAATCAAAAAGTGAAAATTATTTTCTTGAGAACTCCTCTAAAATAAAAAAACTGTGCTACCACTATAAATTCATTTAAATATGATAATAATGAGATTTTTTCATACACCATGACAATAGTGTGTTCATGTAACAAGATAGATCAAGAAAGGGCACAAAGGGGGGAGGGTGAATTAGTGCACCATACTTTCCTCAAGTTTTCCCTTATTTTAATTAACTCCACATACACTCAAACTACTACCCCAATTAATAATAATGGACCAATAAAAGTGTTATCTAACCTTAACTTACCATAATATAAAAAAAAACAAATAACATCATCACATAATATTGACATGGTTTAGCCGTGATATGATATCCTACTCCTTATTGTGTTTGAATTGTTTTGAGTATATAGATTTTATTATCACTAAATAATTTTAGAAATTAAAAGTTCAATTCCACATCACACAAAATGGTTGGGATGATATCATCTAAATCATGAAAGGTATGAAAAATTAACTTCCTGAATGCATGATGTTGTCTATATTAGAACCACCACTACTTTATTGAATTTTTTTAGATTGGAGCCACCAATTATTCAAGTGACCACTTCATTTTCCCTATTATAAAAAAATATTTCACTAAAACAACAGATGTTAGAATATTAAAAATATGATTTCTTTTAAAGGAATTTGACTTCCTAGATTTCTTTAAATTATATTAAGTGCATCATAATCACCTCCATATCTTCAAGATAATCTATTTGTGCATGATAGAATAAATTCATGAACAGAACCTTCTTCCTCTTTAGAAAGCTTATCAAAAATAAGATCTTCAAAAGTAGAAACATAAATGGACCCTTCTCATCAATATAATTCTTCTTTATCGATACCAATAGGTGTTTCTCAATAGTATAATCATAAAAATACTCTTATTTCACTTACTAAACAAATTTTATCCCTTATATGATTCACTAGATTCAAAGACTCTCTGCTTCTCCTATTATTTTATTTTCAACTGATATAATATTCAGAAAAAATAAAATTGAATTATCACACTTCTTCAACACTTTTAATTATCTTTATATTTCCACACACCAATGACTCCCTTAAATTTTATCCCTTTTGACTCATAGAGTATATATATATAGGTAAACTCCATAATTAAAACATTGACAATCCCATAGGATTTAAGACAATTAAAAAATTATAGTCATTGAATTAATTCAATTATCTTTTAATACTCAAGGTTTTTAATATTCATACTTTATGGAAATATAATTAACTCCACCCCAATATCCACTTGTATTCAAACACTTTCCCCATCAACATATAAAATAGTCCTCACTATGAAACATATGAGTCATTTTTTCCCATAAGTGATCGTATATCCCAAAACACTCACCACTATGACGTGGTTTACATTTTTCCCATTTTACAATATGACTTTCATAATGATGATTAAAATTTATAGCATTAAATTTGTGATACTTATTCACTTCATTAATCCTCCATGGTGACAAAAATTTTGATTGATAATTCACCTTGGTGTGGTCCACCTCAACATTTTCCATATGATATATTCTTAAATAAATCATGAAGTGATACAAAATAGTGTTTGTTGTCTACCCATTTTCTATACACCATGTTGATCTCCACATATATACCTTGGGAGTTCTTCGTGCTTAATTCTCTTGTAATCTATAACCCATACTTCCACAACATAACACTTAATGTCTTAAACTTCCATGCATGCGACTTGCACCTTCACCATGTTTCCCTATATAAACTCATCTTGAATCACATATTTCTAATATTTTCAGTAAGTTCATCACTTAAATCATTGACACATCTATTTACCTTTCGAATAATAATTTTGAAATTATCACCTCTCATAAACACCTATTTTTAATGATTTTATAAGTTACACAAAGAATAAACTAGATTCATATAGAATTTATATAAAATCTATAAGTCATATGAAACCTTAAGTCATATAATCTATTTATTCAATTGATACGATAAATCCATTTTTGTGTATTTTATAAAATATATATTATGGTTTAGTGGTAAACACACATTTGACTATGAAAAAAACAAAAAAAACACCCAGATTTTAAAATTAAAATTAAAAATTAAAAATATCAATAATAATATTATGGATTCAAAATTAAAAATTTACTAAAGTCGATGCATTGATCCTAGATTCACCTAATCTCCTTAGGCTGCAATATCCTAAACTGTGAGTTACCTTAAAAACCATTGAAAATAATTCATATTCATTGTCTCCACTTCACTAGAGAGAACCCCCCCGACCATCCCATAGTAACAAACCCACTGGACCGTCACAGGATAGAACCTTCCCATATCAACTTATGGTGATCGAAGAATATTCACCAGAAATACCCAACCATGAAACCATTAAACCATTTCTAATTAACAAACCAAATTAAAAAATTCTCACTAGAAACATAGAGAAATCACCTACAAATAAATAATTAAAATGTTGAAAAGGATGAAAAATCCAGGTGATGCCTATTTCCTTATTCACATACTATCAATATTTTATTTTGGAACTATTAAACTTTTGAGATTCTTGATTTTGGGAGTGTTCATTTCAATTCAAAATAAAATATTGACTTATAATAATTGGCATCCCATGATTTGTATGAATTCTTTATCCACATATTAAGGATTATACTTTGTATGAATCCTTATGTGTGTGAGTATCTTCCTATTGATCTTTCTATTGGTCCACCATGAATGTAGCACAATTGAAAAAGGTGTGACACAAGTCATTCTTCACAAACAATCCTGAGATAGTGAGGTTGAAGTTGATTACCATGATTTCATTCTTCTTAGTTTTTTGCATATACATATATTATTAATTGGATAAACAAATTCCAATTCACTTATTCCCATAATATTGTGGCCCAAAATTCTCATACATGAATATTACATCATTTTAAGATAAATATCATAACACTAATACATTATAAAATCGATAGGTTTATTATCTTGGGAAAATTAGGTTTAGGCATCACTTTTACATAATAAAACATAAAAATTATTTAAATCTTTTTTCATAGACCTCATAAATCTATCATTTTCTCCTTAGTACCTGTAATCACATAAATATATATATCAAAGAATGGGGTGAACTAAAAACATAGAAATGGGAGGGATAACATCGAATGAATATAGTGTATAGGAAACCATAATCATTATTATTATTTCATATGAATAATATTATCATCAAAATCATGAGTGAATTATTTGAAAAAGGCATGAAATGTGTAATATTCATAATAAAAAACATTATAAAATAGTTTTCAAATACCACACATAAGTTGTCAACAAAGTTAGCATTATTTTCATGCATAACATATTTTCAGAAATCATAACATCATAGACGTGAAAAAAACAACATCATGTGCACACATAATAAAAATAATCTCATGATATATATCATATTTTTATTACATTATAAGGATATATATTTCTCAGTATACCCATCAAATAAAAAAATGATCGTAATCATTCATTTCACATGGAAATAGAACATTTAATTATTTTAGTCATGAAATAAACACGTGGAATGGAATGGTTTTCATAAGGATATAATAAAGAATATGATAAAGAATACAGTTTGGGGTTCAAAAATTAATAAGGTTTACCATAGTTGGTAAATAATGATCATCATTCATTGAGTGAAAATAAAAAATCATATGTGTTGTTGTTGTGATGTTTTTAAATATTAAGCCTCTTCCAAAAATAATTTTAATTAGATTAAAAAAAATTTTAATGAGGTAGAAGTATATATATTAGGAAATAATAATAAAATAATAGTGAAATTTTATTTTCAACACATTAGATAAATATACATACTGATAATAAAAGGAAAGAGGAGATAACCTAAAAGGAAAGAGTCGGGTTCAGGAATTCCCATTATCTTAGATCCCATTTTAGTTCATCACTTATTTTTCATCATTTATAATGACAATTCATTTATTAAAATGTGAAATTAGTAGTGAATTATATTATTTTTTTTCTTCCAAATTCATAAATTATATTCATTGGATTTTATTTTTCAATTTTATTTATTAAGGGTGTAAAATTTTGATATTATGTTTTCCTTAAAATTATCCCATCTAGTTTTGATTTTATTATTTTGTTTTATTAGTAGATAAAAATTAGTAAAATTACTCCAAAATATTAGGTATAAATTTTTTTATACATTTATAAATTATAAAAATTTGTTATAACTATATATAAAGGAAGTGATAAGTATAGAGTTGGTAATTTCCTTGTCAGTGATTACCTGATGGTTAATGAGACATTATCAAAATAGTTGGTGAGATATGTATGACATATAAATATATTTAAAATTCAATAATTACAATAGTTTAATATCATTAAAATATTTTTAACATAATACTTAAATAATTTTAGAATTTCTAGGATATAAAATAATGTAAGGGTTGAGGAATAGATGAGGAAACTGTAATGGGAAAAATAAAGGAATCTTACCTCCTTCTTTGTGGTATTTCTATGATAAAACCCACAATTCCATGAAATAATGGAATTATATGGCTCCAAAAGGTCATTAACAATTATAATGGGATTTTTATATGGTAATTTGGTTGATATTTATCTTTAGTAAGTGGAAGTGAGGTGGTTTTTCAAGGTAAGAGAGAGTGGGTATTTATACTTGAGGAGAGGGTTATTTCTTGGAAAAAATTTTAAATAAAATAAAAATTTCAAGATAGACCTTATAATAGTGATATTTTTGAAATTGTGAATAATATTTTATTAAAATATATTTTTAGTACTTTAAACCCATTTATAAATGGAATTCATTTGTTTATTAAAAAGGAATGTGGAAAAATGAAAAATTGTTTCTCTAATGGAATAATTTAGACTTTAGACTTTGGAAAAAACCTTTTAGTTTTAGAATTTTAATTTACTGAATTATTCGAATAAGTAAAAAAATTGATCAAACCTAAAATTCTATAATTGGTTATTTCATTATTACATCAAGAATTATGTAATTTAAAACATACCAGTTATGTCAAAAAACGTATTTTTTACTATTCACAAAAAAATAAAAAAATTCCTGAAAATTACAAAAAAATTAACCATTAGATAATATTGATGTGATGATTTAAAAAATGAAATTAATTTTTTTAAAATAATTTTATAACATCACTAATTTTTATAATTAACATAAAAATTATGATTTTCATGAAAGACATTAAAATACAATTTATCAAAAAGTTCTTATAATTTCTTTGAGTTTTAAATCTTAATAATTATTTTATTAATATTAAATATTTTTAATTTTTTAACTATGGTAAATATTTTTTATAATAAATGTTACTATTTTTTATATCAATTAACTATTACAATGGCCATGTTACTATTCCTAATGGCCAGGTTACTATTCCTAACTATCATATTTCTATTCCAATGGTCATATTACTATCCTATAAATACCTTTTAATTCCTGTATTATTAATTCCCATAAATTTCCTAAAATGGTTATAAATTATTCATTTCTAAAATTTCGATTGGATTACTAATGTTTTGTTTCCTTTTGAATGTTTTTTTCATCTTTGTGACGATTCTAGGTGATTAAGATGATATAATTTTCCTATTCTTGTAATTTTTTCTATTTATTTACTCATTGTACTATTTTTATTTATCATGGATATATTTATTTTGAAATTTTCACATATAATTAATTAAATAATTATATGTTTCATATGTTTTAATTATACTATTTACCTAAATATTATAAACATTTTTTTTATTTAGAAGGAAACTCAATATATATAATAGTTTATGTATTACATTCTTCCCCATTTATAATTTCAATCGTGAAATATAAAGTCATATCCTATGTTGAGAATAGATTAGATTACTTATATTTCATTACCTCCTCATGTTCCCATGTTTCTTCTTCATACATGTGATTCTTCTAAAGAACTTTAACGGGGTGAGTTATCTTATTACATAAAACACTATATCTGTTGTCTAAAATATTCAATGATTAATCTTTAAAAGGGAGGTTATGATATAGTTATAACACCTATGAATTTATTATGTTTTAGGGATCAATTATGTACTTCCTCATGAAATATACATGGAACACATCATGAACTGGAGCCATGTATTGTGGGAGTGCAAGCTTATGAGCCAAAAATCATATAAGATCAAGGATCTCAAAGGGGATAATATACTTCAAACTAATATTTCCCTTATTATGAAACCTAAAAAATATATTCCATGGTTATATTCAAAGGAACACTTTTCCTCCAACATAAAAATTTCAACTCCCTTAGATGATTATCAGTATTTTTCTTTTGTTGAATTTGAGCAGTTTTAATGTGGTGGTTAATAGATTGAACCTTATCTATAATTTATTAAATAAGATCTCATGAAATAATATTTTCACCAATTATTCCTCAATATGTATGAGTTATACATCTCCTCCCATATAGAGCTTAATAGGGGACAATTGAATAATCAAGTAAAAAATGTTGCTGAATGAGAACTCAACCAAAACAAGATGTTGATCCCATCATCATTTAAATTACATTGAGAAAGATCTCAATATGACCTCAATTGTTTTAATTTTGATTAAATATTGACCATTGTTTTGTGGATAATAGACCACACCAAAGTTCAATTTAATATTCAGATCATACTGAATACTTCTCCAAAATTTATAGGTGAACCATGGATCGTGATTAGAAATTATTTAATGTGGTTCCCCTTGTAGATTCATCACTTACATTATTTATATCATGTAATGTAATTAAATTGATAAATCATCCCAAATAGCGATGGATTGAGAAGTTTTGGAAACTAAATCCACTATAACACAAATCATATTTCTTCATTTGGATGACTTTAGGAGCCAAGTGGAAAAGTCCACAGTAATGTTATCTCATTTCCATGTCTGTATAAATAATGGTTTCATCATCCCATTGGACTTCAGTCCTTCAGTTATAACTTACTAATATACCAAGAACATTGAGGTGTACTTAGAAATATTATTCTTCATGTTATCCCACTAGAAGTTCTCTCAAAAATCATGGTACACCTTGGTACTTTTGGGATGGATAGAGGAACATGAGTTATGGAAATAATCTAAAAACTATTTTTTTATCTTAGGTTATGATGAAATGAAAATTCCACTTCCAAACAAAATTAAACCATCTTTATCAATGTTTTATTACAAAAATTCCCTTCCTTTGCTGCTATGACATTAATTTAAAGATCCAAATCACCACTTTGGGCATCATTGATCTTCTATTGGATGTATTTTTAAGAAATAACTTGGAAAGGTTTAGATTTATTTCCAGTTATTATGATTTTTATATACATATTTTTAATATCCATGAAGATAGGGTATTTCTCAATCCACAACATAGATAAAGGAAACAGTTCTTTTCTACTAAGAGCATAGAAGAACATATTCTCTTTTCTATAATGATAGTGGATAGAGTAATTATAATCTATGATTAACTATAACCATATTTATATAAATATGTCGATATATTTCTATAGGAACATATACTTTAGACTCCTATGATATGAATATATGTCATAATTCTCTACATGTAGGTAGTTCCATCAAATATTCAAAGTAAATATCACACTTGCTAAATTTTGATCATGTATCAGGAAATTATACTGATGGATATTCAACATTCATGTGGTATATGATATCACTTATATGATTTTACATGAGTACACAACCCAATAATTAATTTGAATTATCATTTTATATCAAGAACCCTACTCCAATTAAGGGTTATGTGAGTAAATGTGTAGTGATTAGACTATTTTTGAGAATCTTAAATATTTCTTCACATTATTTTTCAAGATATAATTTACCCCATTCTATAATAACTTATTTAGTATGCTTGAAAATTTTTACATGTTTTTTACAACTATTGGAAATATCTATCTAATCCAATAAAACTATGGATCTCTATGACACTTCTGGGTCCAATACATTCCTCAATTTACTTCATTTATGAAGGGTCCACATAAATTCCCTCACTAGTGATCACATGTCAAAATAATGTGACATAATTCATCTAAAATTCAAAATTACTAATATTATCATACAAATTCTAATTTTTTAATGTGGACAATAAAATCCGTATATGTTTTCCACATCCCTCCATGATCTTAGAGTAAATTAGAATATAATCAATGCGGACTACCCTAAATTTGTCAATATAGATTATAATGACTTTATTCATTAATTCCACAAATATTTTAGGTACATTAATAAGACCAAATTTCGTCACTATGAACTAATAGTGTCCATATCATTTATGGTAGGCTCTCTTCTAAATATATTATTTCCTCACCTTTACCTGATGGTATCCATAATAAAGATCCACCTTTGAGAATTATTTAGATCTATTAAGTTGATAGAATAACTAACCAATCCTTTATAGGGGATACTTTTTCTTTATGTTAACATTGGTAAGATCCTAGTAATCGATTCATATCCACATCCACTAACCATTTTCTAAACAAATATTTCATTTCTATGAAACTATATGCACTATACTGTAACAAAAGTTAGAATATTTTATTATATTTATACTAATCCTTAGGATTTTGAATAATGGTTTTTAGTTTTAATTCTAAAATTAACTAAACATTTCTCAGATACCAATTATTGGAACATTTTCACACATGATTATTACATCATTTTAAGACAATTAACGTAATAATATTACATTTTAGAATCGACAGGTTTTTTATCTTAGAAAAATTAGGTTCATACATCATTTGTACAAAATTAAGCTTAAATATTATTTAAATATTTATTTATAGCGCTCATAAATATATTATTTTCTCATTATTACATTTAATTACATGAGGATATTCATCAAAGAAAGGGATGATCTAAAATCCTAGTAAGGTGAGGGTTAACATGGAAGGAATATAGTACATGGGTGAGCTTAATAATAATCATAATATCATAATAATAGGATCAAAATCATATAATGAGGGAATGTATTTAAAATTCATGGAATTCATTATATGTATAGAAAGTGAAACACCATAATATAGTCATAAAATACCACACAGAAGTTGTAAACAAAGCCAACACTATGTTCATGCATAATATATTTTCTTAAATCATAACATAATAGTTCAAAAAAAGAGAGAATAATGTGTATAAATAATATAAATAATCTCATGAGAGATATCACATTACTCAATTAATGTTCGGTATATAATATTTTTCCCACCAATCACATCATAAAACGATCATAATCATGCATTCCATATAGAAAAATAACATATAAAAGTCATAGTCATGAAATAAAACCATAAAATAGAATGGGATTCATAAATATTTCATAAATAATAATTTAATTAATTACCTTTTTTATTCCTAAATGAACATGTGAAATCATATTTTTTTAATAAAATATTATCTTTCTTTGAGAAAAGATGATAAAACTCTAGAGGATTCAATGTGATGTTTTTAGAAAATAGAGTCAGTTTAAAAACTATTTTAACTTTTATTAAAAATAATTTCAAAGATATAGAAATATGTATATTTCCATTAATAAGAGTGAAATAATAGTGAAATGAAATTTTTAACAAATCATAGAAATATCCGTACTGAAAATAAATAGAAAGAGGTGATAACCCAAAATCAAGGAGTTGGGTTCAAGAATTCCCATTAACATAGATGTGGTTTTATTTTTCAAAATATTTTATTATTATATAATAAAATTTAATTTATTAAAATAAGAAACCATTATTTAATTATGTTCATTTAATTAAATATTTTCTAATTATAATCATTGTATTTTATTTTTTTAATTTTCTTAGTTAAAGGTGTAAGGTTTTGTTATTATGGTTCCCTTAAAATTTTCCCATATTATTTCAATTTCATGATTTTGTTTTATCACTTATTATAAATTAATAAAATATAAAAAAAGTTTATATATACATATATTTATACATTAATATATTAAAAACAATTTATTATCACAATCTATAAATGCGGTGATAATTAGAGAGTCGACAACACCCTCATTGGTGGTTAACGGACCGTTAATGAGATTTTGTCAAAAGAGAAGGCGAGAGATATAAAATATATAAATATGTTGAAAATTAAATAATTTTAGTAGGTTAATATAGTTAATATTTTTTTAACACACTACTTAATTAATTTTATGAAATTTGTTATAGAAAATAATATAATGGATGATGAAGAGAAGAGAAAAATGAAAGGGAAAAAAATGAAGGAATTTCACTTCCTCTACTATGTTGTTCCATTGATACAAACCTTTAATCCTTCAAATATTGGAGTTATATGATTCTAGAAATTTACTAAGGACTATAATGAGATTATTAGATGGTAATTGGGTAGTTATTTGGCTTTGGTAACTAGAAGTGAAGAGGTTTTACAAGGGGCTGTGGGAGTGGGTAAATATTCATGAAGAGAGGGTTATTTTTTGGACAAAATACTGAATAAAATAAAATTTGTAAGGTAGATCTTATAATATTTTTATTTTTTACGTTATGATTCATATTTTATTAAAAATATATTTTTTTAATCCTTTTAATTCCTTTATAAATAGAATTAATTGGTTTATTACAAAATAAAGTTATAAAACATTTAATGAAATACATTAGACATAAGAATTTGGGTAATACTTTTTATTTTTAGTACTTGAATTTTATAAATTATTTAAATTATTAAACATTTAATTTATAAATATTAAAATAATATAATTTTTTATGTAATATCTCATCTTTTTCATGGTACATTCCTCCTTGATCTTTACATTAAATGTATTTTGTTAGGGGTTTTCCTTATCTTAAAACCTTGGTGGACGAGTCTTGTTCAGAGATAGAGATCTTTTATTAGAAAAAATAACTTAAAGTTTAGGGATGTATGTTTAAATAAATTAAATGAGTCTAGTTATAAACATGTTAAATGGGATTATGGAGGTTTCTTGTGAGTCTGGAAGGCCTCAGTAATGGTGTGGAAAATTTCATAGAAGCTGGGCTGAAAACTATTCACTATAAAATTACATTCCATGTATATGTTACACAATGTGTAACTACTGCTAGACATAGGTCATGAATTGGTTCATGATTCAAAGTGGTGAAACTTTTTAAACATAAATCATGTCATATAAATGTATATAAAAATAAATATTAACCTAAGGTGATGGGTTTTTCAGTGTCACTCAAAAATGAGGAAATACATGATGTAAAAGGATTACACGCTGCGTATTCCATGGAACCAGTAGTTTTAAGTGGTAAGAATGTATTATTTATTTCATCCCTTTATTGTATCCCTCCTCTATCAACCCTAGGACAATTTCTAGGTAATTTTAGAGTCTCATCCTCTATTTCAGACATCCCAATTTCACATCTAATTCCTACTGAGTTTCTTTATATAGTTTTCCCCTATCTTACAATGTTCTTCATCCTATCTGTGGAATCTTTGGACTGAAGATAGATCTAATTTAAATTGTAGGTTGTGTAATGTTTATTTTCTTCATTGATATTCATCACCTTCATTTCCATTGGTGTTACCCGTTGCTGGTGTTACTAAATATCCAGATAAAGGTAGGGGATCAAAAATCTAACCCTATGGTTTGATAAATATTCAAGTATGTGAAATATTGAGATTGATCCAACATAACATGTACATAAATTAATTAAATGATGAATTAGATTTTTACTTTCATCCATTTGGATCCAATTGATAATGAACTAGATTATGGATACCCTTCGGTGAGTGAACCCTTATATATATATATATGTATATATGTGTGAATTGGCTAATAGATTAAAGTGTCTTTAATATTAACTGAGATTCAAGTAATTTCTTGATATAGATTCACTATGGAAATGGATTTGTTTATTTAAATGACTAGAATGATAATGGTTTAAGACCAACTTGATAAATTAATGGTACAATTGAATGATAAATGGTAATTTATAGAATTAACCATTGTGGACTGTGATATGACTTACTTGATATTATCTCATGTTTTGTTAATGTAGTATAATTATTATATATTGAGCAGGATATACCCAGTCCCATGATGAATTCTTATATTGAGTGGGATCCTCCCAATCCCATGTTGTAATGCTTATATTAAGTGGTCTCTACCCCGTACTATACTATAAAGCTTATATTGAGTGGGATATACCTGGTCCCGTGATGTAATGATTATATTGAACAGTCTCTACCCAGTTCCACGATGAACTGATTATATAGTGGGCTTATCCAGAAACCGTGTAAATTTTCCCTAGATATATGTTTGTTGTTTGGAATGGTTATTCTACATGCTCAGATATATTCCATCATGGAACCAAGGCTGGTTTATTATTATATTTTTTAATTGATTAATTAATACACCTTTTTACTACTTATTACATGCACTTATTATTAGATGGGTTTTGTTTAGACACAATGGTATCAACCAACTGAGTTTCACTTGTAGCCTATTTGAGCGGACTTTGGGTACTAGAATAGATTACATAGATACAAGTTTGGAAAAGGTAAAATGACTTTATTGATGATTTTTTTCTTGCTGGATGAGATGGATTTTGGAGATGAGACCAACATAGGGTTTGGGACTAGGGCCTTCTAAGATAAATTTTTTTATTGATTCTTTTATTTTAATTTTTTTCAATTTTAAATATAGATACATTTCATCCTTTCATTACCTGATTTATTGTT
Organism: Viscum album; assembly: GCA_963277665.1. Lineage (NCBI taxonomy): Eukaryota > Viridiplantae > Streptophyta > Magnoliopsida > Santalales > Viscaceae > Viscum > Viscum album. The sequence continues at coordinate 70,761,325 of OY728154.1, forward strand.
ATTTGGTTTATTGGTTCCTCCTTTTACTTGCACATTGTTTAATATACAATTTCTTCTAAGTCATTACACTAATATATATTATTATTTGATTGTTTTTATTTAATGTAACTCTAAACTAGGGAGTATAGTCTACCGAACATATTCATAACACCCATGATACTAGTCGGTAACCTTTATAATTAAAGGAGGAACACTTGAGGTCCTATAACCAACTTGATTTGGACACATGAAAGGGTACACGATTTGGGGACATTACTATGTGGTATCAGATTAGTAGGTTTTAATTTTATTTGGCTTTACTCTTTTGGAAAGGTAGAAATGTGACTTGGATGTGCCGAGACATGGTAACGAGCTTGTTCATAGGAGTAGATAACCCATGTATGGGTGAAAATATGGGTGCCCAGTGATTAGAACACTGTTCATGATGTTCTCTTATTACAGTTGATGTTATTTCACCTTGGGTGATTCACATATTGTATGATGATATTATTTCATAATAATATTGTTTCTTGATATTTCTACTCCTGTCCTGGTATGGCGCGAGATGAGTATTCATCCATCCTGATATCCACATAGGGATATATATATTAAAATCCATTTCTCATGATAGGGACATATTTATTTCATCTTTAATATACTTTCAAATATGAACTATGAAATGAGATACTATTATATAAGATAAATTAAATGAAATGAACTTATATTTCAAGATAAAACATTTTTGATCGATGTTTAGAGATACTAGGAGTATTGGTTCTATGTTTTTTCACCTTTTGTTGTTTTCCTAGTTGTTATACTCATAGTTATAAGGATTGCGTTTATCTTGTAGAGAAAATTATTCCTCATCATATTTAAGTTGAGTTCCAAGAGAGTATAAATCAGAACACTCTTAATATAGCTAATATGGAGATTCCTATAGTTCTTGAGGATCAAATAGATTTTCAACTTAGTGAAAGATTCTTGAGGGTCATGCGATCCATGGAAATGGAGACTGTCCGCACCGTGCCTTTGATGTATGAACTGATGAGATATTTTTAACTATATCATATATCTATGTTCACTGGGGAGGGAGGTCCCTATGTAGCTGAGTACTGGATTGAGTCTGTCCATATAATCTTTAAGAATTATGAGAGACCCACATATAGGAGGGTGAAAGTTTCGGTGTATATACACTGTTGACCTTCCAAGAATTGGTGGGATATTCAAGAGAAGGATATGAAGTTAGAGGATTTATATTGTAAGGACTTAAAGGTGAAGTTCTTAAGACAATTATATCTAGAAATGTTGATGGATGAGAAGGATCAAAAGTTCATGCATCTGACATAGGAGGGCATGTCGGTGATGAACTACACTGAACGTTTCAACAAACTGCTACGCTTTGTGCCATCTTTAGATGATGAACATATATCCATGGTGGGGTATTTTTAGGATGGTCTTTAGTATGAGATCAAGTCACATGTGAATGTTTTTCAGCGGACTAGAATTTCCAACATGATGTATCAGTAACTAATCATGAAATGGGATCTACGGGAGTCCCCAAGTAGTGGTTATATTATTTCATCTGGGTGAACTGGGAACTCTTATTTTAGTGTCAAGGAGCATCGTTATGAGAGTTATCACCAAGGAAAAAGGGGAAAAAGAAGTTAGGGAAGTGGGAATCCATCTCAAGATAATTTTTTTTATATTATTTTAGTGTGGTAAATTGGGCTTCAAGCAGCATTAGGGCTTGTAAAATGCTTTATAGATTCATGCATGTGACCAGATGTGCCACCTGCAGAGGTTTTATTGGAGAATGTAGTATCAAAGTAGTGGTAGGGGACCAGGTCAAGTATCAGAGTTTGGAAAGGAATCAATTACTCCTCAATATATAGGCATATTGAGTTCATAAGATGTTCATGTTGAGGCAGGGGATGTGATACCCTAGAGTATGAGTGACCATTTCAATTATACGTAAAAACATAGGAGTGTCAGACTAGAGCCTAGGGAATAGGGTCTAGTCAGTTGCACGTTGGGCAGACTACTCTGGCTATTGTGGATGCATGACCATTTATCATCAAAGGTATGATTCTTGTATCATATACCCTTTCTTGTGAATTGATTGATACATCATAATCACATTTATTTTTATATTCTCATTTTGAAAATGGATTGCGATTGGAAGTGGAAATCATAGATGGTATTTTGACCATCGATAATCTCTACTAAGTGTGGTTAGAGGATATAAAACTTTGCAAGGCATGTTCTATAGTGATCAGTATTTACTATTCATTTTGAGAACTGTTTTTGTTATTGATGATAGGTTTTGGTTAGATTATCGATATGGATTGGTAATTTTTATACCAATATCATATTGACTAGAGAAAATTTACCTTTATATCACCCAAAGGAGGAATCTATTTTTAACATGGTCATGGGATCTTCAGGATGGTCATGCAGGACCAATTTAGTGAAGACTGAATTGTCTCATGGCTTAGATAGTTGTTCTTTCTCTAGATTATGGTGGAATACTGTATTATTTTTTTCCTTTAGTGAGAGATCATTTTTAGGATATCTTTTCTAAAAAGTTATGTAACTTACCACCCAATAGAGAGATCAAGTTTTTGATCGACTTAGTGTTGAGAGTAGAGACAATTTCAATCACATATTATAGAATGGAACCAATATAGCTATGGGAGTTGAAATTTTAGTTGGAATATTTGGGAGCTAAAGGTTTAATATGTCCTATTACATATACATGGGGTTATTCAATTATTTTCACCAAGAAAGATGATGGAAATTTATCTCTATTTGTGAATTATTAGAGATTGAACTAGATGATGGTCAAGAACTAATATCCCATTCCTCATATCAATGATCTATTTGACTAGTTGAGAGGTGAAAAAATAATATCCATGATTTACTTGAGATTAGTTTACCACCAGATGAGGGTGAGACCACTAGACATACCTTGTACTGATTTTAGGAGTAAGTGTGGATTGTATGAGTTTGTAGTGATGATTTTTGGATTAAAAAATTCACCAGTGGTATTCATGGAGTTAATGAATAAAATATTTCATCCTTTTCTCGGCCAGTTTTTGGTGTTTTTTCTCAATTATTTATTTTTTTACTCCCATTTAAGAGACTATCATGCCAAACATCTTAACATCATATTGAGTATAATGACAGAGCATCGGATTTACACAAAACTAACGAAATTTTGTTTGTGGTTTGATATAGTTCACTTATTAGGCCATATTATCTTAGAGGAAGGAGTGATAGTGGGCTAATAAAAGGTTTCAATTGTGGTATCTTGGGAGTGACCCAATAATTTCTTCATGATTTGGAGCTTTCTCAGTTTAGCAGGTTATTATCTGCATTTTATCGAAAAAAAATATTGTCTAGAAGCACTGATGTATGAGTTTACCAAGAAGGGGGTGAATTTTGTTTGTTTGGATACTTATGAGGGATATTTTTACAAGATAAATGGAAGTCTAGCCTCATAATATATCCTCAGTTTACCTGTATTGGTTAAAACATATACCATGTATTGCGACACATCGGTAGTTGGAATCAAATCAATTTTTATGCAGGAGGATCAAGTGGTTTCTCATGGATCTAGATAGTTGAGACCACATGACATGAATTACCTTACTCAGATTTGGAATTATCTATATTGGTACATTACCTGAGGTGAATGAGACACTATCTTTTGGATGAGAGTATTGTGGTGTACATATACCATAAGATCCTCATTTATATCTTTTCTCAATGGGACCTGAATATTCGATAGAGGATATAGGTTGAGTATCTAAAATATTTTGACTTTGAGTTGGTTTATACATTAGGAAATGAAAATATCATTACCAATTCGTTTATCTAGAATAGATGCAGTTAAAAGTAGCGTGGGAGTCTTGTGATGAGCGGCAGATGATGGTACTATTTTTAGACATGCGTCTAGATATTTATGAGTCTTAGTGTCGAGTAGCTCTGACTTTGATATCTATTATACCTGTTCTTCATGACAGGATCAATAAAGAGCAATTATTTTTTCTAGAGGGATTAGTTTTGAGAGACATTCTATATTGTAGGGAGACACTGGTAGGATGGTCTCTCGGTATCATAAAATCTATTCTTTTTTGGGGTAGAGTATGGGTTCATACGAGCATGTATAAGGAGATGATGAGAGATTTTCATGATTCTAGAGGGGAGGTACATCCTAGTTTGAAAATGATGTATCATGATCTCCATAGAAAATAATTATGGTTAGGAATGAAGAATTTTGTAGCAGGATTTTTGGAAAGATGTTCCACCTGTCATGAGGTGAAAGTTGAACATTAGAAGCCTACAAGGATTTTTCATCCTTTTCCCATTCCTGAGTGGAAATGGGAATACATCACTTTATATTTTATGATTGTAATACCCAGTATAACCTAGAAGAATGATGAAGTATGGGTGATCATAGATTAACTGATGAAGGTAGAGAAATTATTTCCTATCTAGGAGACCATTAAAGTTGATGAATTGGATAGTCTCTATGTGCATGATATATTTCAATTGCACGGTGATCTGATGATTATTTTTAAGAAAGAGATCCTTATTTAACTTCATGATTCTATAAGGGTATATAGAAGGATCTAGGATTATTATTTTTTAGCACAACCTATCAACATCATAATGAAGATCAATCTGAGTGGACTATTCATGTATAGGAGGATATGTTACGAGCCTATGTGTTGGATTTTGGTGGTTCATGGGAGTAGTATATGTAACTCATGGAGTTTGATTATAATATAATATTCCATGAATAAATCCACATGGAACATTTTAAGGATTTATATGGTAGGATGTTCCATTCGCCTCTTTGTCAGTTAGAGGTAGGTGAGTCAGAACTTATTGGACCTAGTCTCATGTAGGAGATGTCTGAGCAGGTTCAGCTGACCTAGAGGTGGTTGGTGACTTTTCAGTGCAAGAATAAATCATATAAGGACCATCAGAGATGAACTATGGAGTCTTATTTTGGTCACCAAGTTTTTCATTGGGTGTTTCCTAGGTTTGTGAAACACCAAATTTGAAAACACGGAAAGCTAACATCTTAGTTTTTGGACCATTTGAGATAGTGATAGGGTTGGTCCAGTGGTGTACTGACTAGACATTACATAGCACTATAGTTCCAAGCATGAAATGTTTCATTTGTCACATCTTCATAGATTTTATCCTGATCCTTTTCATGAAGTCGAAGTTGAGGACATTAAGATTTGTGCTAATGTGTCCTTTTAGAATAATCTAATACGGATTATGGATGAAAATGTGATGTATCTTATAAGTAGGACCATACCTCTAGTTTGAGTGTAGTGGAATAATGGGAATTCCTAAAATAACACCAGGAAGAGGGTTTCTGATATGAAATCATAATTGATGTACATGTTAACAAAGACCCCAAAGTGATGATTGGAGAAGATTGGAGGAGAGATTTTATATGGTGGGGAGTTTTTAAGATCCCATATTTTTTTAGGTATGTCCGTCCTTGAGTTTTTTGTTACATTTTTATCGGTTCTTTTTTCATTTTCTTAATTCCATAGTGGATGAGTCTTGTTCAGATGAAAACCGAGTTTTTTAGATATAATTCCATAAAGTTCAAATATGTATGTGTATTTTAATTGTAGGATTTAGTTATACATAATATAAATGGGATTAAAAGTTTCTCTTGTGGATTCTGAAGGCTTCAGAGGTGGTTTGTCCACTTTCATAGAAGCTGGGAATAAAACTATTAACTGGAAAATTACATACAGTGTATATGTTACCTAGTGTGTAACTCCTACCAGACATAGGTTATGAAATAGTTCATAACATGAAGTGGTGACATGTTATCAACCCTATTCACATTCTGTAAATGATGATTAGGAGAAATATTAACCCAAGTTGATGAGTTTCTTAGTGTATCTCAAAAATGAGTAAATATATGACGTGAAAGGATTAAAAACCATGTAGCACTTAGACACAGTTGTTTTAAATGGGAATCACCCATTATTTATTTCATTTCTTTATTTCATCCCTTCTGTCTTAACCCTTGTCTAATTTCTAGGCAATCTTGGAGTCTCTTATTTAATTCTGGATGTCTTAAGTTCACATTCAATCCCTAGTGAGTCTCTTTGATTAGGTTTTCCCATTAATTTTGTTGTTCTCTATTCTAGTGGTAAAATCTTTAAACCACAGTTGGATCTGGTTAAACCTAGATGTTGTGTGATATAGTTTTTCTTTATTGATCTCCCACGACTTTTTTTCTATTGTTGTTACCCATTTTTGGTGTTTCTAAGTCATCAGAAAAAGGTATGGGCCTAAAAATAACCCCATGTTCTGGTAAATGTTAAAGTATGTCAAATACTATGATTGTGCCAATATAATTTGTTCATTAATAAACTGAAGGATGAACTAGATTTTCCCTTGCATCCCTTTGGATCCAATTAATAGAGACCTGGCTTATGGCTACCCTTGGGTGAGAAAACCCTTGAATATATATATATATATATATATATATATGAAATGGATAATTGATTAAAGTGTGTTTAGTATGACATGATATTCCGGTGATTTATTGATATAGATTCACCAAAGAAATGATTTTGTTTATTAAAATTGCTATAATGTTAAATTCTAAAACACACTTGATAAATAAAAGGGGTAATTGAAATATAAATGGTAATTTTGGGAATTAACCATTGTGGCCTATGATGTGGAAACCTTTCTGTTATGACTTTTTGTGTTAATATTCTTTAATTTGTCTATTGAGAGGTAATTTTCTAGTCCCATTCTATAATGATTATATTGAGTGGGATCTACCCAGTACCATGCTGTAATGATTATATTGATTGGGATCTTCCATGTCCCATTCTTTAAGGATTATACTAAGTGGGATCTGACCAGTACTATGTTGTAATTCTTATATTGAGCGGGCTCTTCCCAGTACCATGCTGTAATTCTTAAATTAACCAAGATCTACCCATACCCATTCTAAAATGTATATATAGAATGCTTGACAAAGATTTATGTGGTTTTCCATGGATATATTGTCTTTGGTTGGCATGGTTTGGATACATACTCTGATATATTCCATCTTGTTTCCAAAGAATATTGATTATTATATTGCACTAGTTGATTAACTAATACACCTTTTTACCACTTAGTGCATAAATTTATTATCAGACTAGTTATGTTTAGACACAATAGTGTCAAACTAATGAGTTTTTCATAGAACCTATTCAGAAATACTTTTGGTACCCATGAAGATTAAATGGATGTAGTTTTGGATAAGGTAAAGGGACATTATTGTTGATTAGTTTCTTGTAGAATGGGATAGATTTTGGAGATTGGGACAAAATGGGTTTTGGAACTGGTGTCTTTTGAGATTACATTGTGTCTGCTGATTCTTTTAGTTGTATTGTTTTCTGTTTGATATTTAGATACATTTCTTCCTATTAAAACACGATTCATTATTATTTGGTTTATTGGTTCCTCCTTTTTCAAACCATTATTTTGATATACTATTTCTGTTATGTTGTTACTCTAATATTTATTATTATTAGATAATTATCCAATAATTTAATCCTGGACTAACTGGTATAGTCTCCCCAAAATATTCATAACACCCTCACAACTAGTCGGTAGCACCTTCTATATTGGGAGGTGCACATTAAGCACTTTAACCTATCTAATTTTTCCATGTGAGATAGTTCCAAATCGACTGATGTTGTAGTTTATGTCATTATTACACAATGAATGATGTAATTTAAAACATATCACTTACGTAAAAACTATATTTTTACTATTCACCTAAAAATAAAATTCTTGTTTATAATATTACTAAAATTACACCTTTAAAATTTTTACATACTCATTTAAAAAATGAAATTCATGTTATTAATATTATTTTTTTAACATAGATAGTTTTTAATTATTAAGGTAAAATTTCTGATTTTTACAAAATAAATTAAATTATATTTTCATAAAAAGTGATAATTATTTCTTTGAGTTTTCAATATTGATATTTATTTTATGAAATTAAAATATTAAAATCTTTTTTAATTATTCATATTAAATATTATTTATATGAAATTTTACTATTTTTTGGTCAATTAACTATTCCAACGGATTAGTTATTATTTGTAATGGCTAGGTCACTATTATTAACTGTCATATTGATATTCTAATGGTAATATTATTATCCTATGAATACCAGTTAATTGATTCATTCATAATTAATCTCAATTAATCTCAAGGATATATATTATTCATTTCTAAAATGATTATTAGATAAAAAATTATATTTTTCCTTTTTATAGTTTTATTTTTCAAAGTAATGATTCAAGGAGATCAAGATGGTCTAAATTTTCAAATTCTTTAGATTATATTTTTTCTAATTCTTTACCCATTTTAAAATTTTCAATTATCATTTATATATTTATTATATAATGTTATCAATTAATGAAATAAAACATTATAGATTTCATGTGTCCATATTATAATATATAGATAATTATGACATATAATATTTATTTAGAAGGAAAATTCAATATCTATAAAAGTTTGGACTATTACACACCTCATTTTCCATCACATTTATGCAGTACATTAAAATATTCCATGCTTAATTGGTGTCTCATTCTAATACACATGGATCCCATAATATGTAGTGGAATTCCTTTTTTAATGACATGGAGGTGGCTAAGCATCCTTTTCAAACATTATCCTTGTGCTAACCCATATAGGTGCTATGTACTTCTCATTCCTCTCTTAGATGGATCATAGATTTAATCATGGACTGATACCACTGGATTCTAGGATAGTTGATCTAGTCATTAGATGAATATTTTTCCAACTCCTCATAACCCTTAGCTAAATAATGGCCAAAAGAGTATAGTTATAATACATATCCAAAAAGGTCCATCAAACTTAATATAACTTTTAATTTTTTTTATTCCAAACCATTCTCATATTCCACTTATAATGACAATTTAATTCTCACCAATGTAACCATCCTTATTGAAAAAAAATACAATTTTTAATATGGTCTCATCAATCCCCTTATAGGGTTCATCTTAAACATAAAGGGATATTAAAAAAAGGACATTGAAAAGAAATAATATCCCAAAAATATGAATAAAATATTTTAAAAGGAATAAATAGGGTTTAAAATAATGAATTAAATTATATTTGGTAGGGAGAATTAATTTCAACCCAAGGGAGAGACAATTAGTGGACAACACCCTTTACTTTAACTTCCGACTCACTTGAACATGTTTTAAACACATGTATAATCAATCTAAACTATTTAATAATTTATTTTAGAACCTTATTTATATTTATATTTATAATAATAACACATATTTTTTTATTTATTATTTATTTTTTAGAGATATTTTATATCAATTTTCAAAAGTTAGTTGTTCCCATAGATCCATGCATGTTTTGGTATGGTGGGTGAAATCATCATCCCTTATTCAAGATTCTGTAATCTAGAAAATAGAAGGTAATTGAATCATAATTTCATAATGAGTTCTAAAATTCAATGTCAATCCCTTGTAATATATGGGTATGGGTATCATTGAATAAATGCACAACTTTCTAGTTTCAGGTAAATTTTCAAAGTATGATTAATGAAAAAATAAAGAAGATTCATTTGAGAATTATTGTTTCATAACCATATTAATAACATAAATTCATATTATGTAACATAAATGTAACGACCCAATTTTTTTCAATGGAAATTACTTTCTTATAAACATGTCATAATCACATGAAATCACAACATAATGAACTACTATGTTCTATGTGACCTATAAACATAATTTTTTCACTTCTGTGATGTGAATTTTGAAAATCTTACATACACGGTTGTGATCAGTAAGTTATTTGGAGTCCGATAAGAAAAAATTAATTTTTGGTGAATAGTAACCTACCCTTATGAATTGTAACATACCATTATGAATAGTGATATTCCTTAATTAGTAGTAACCTTACCTATGACAGTATATAAATAATATTCAAGTTGAAGTATGATATACCAATGTTTTGGAATAAGTAAATAAATGTTTTAAAATTCTTTTTTTAGGATAAATTATGATTTTAATTAAATATTAAATTAATCAAATTTAGAAAATTATTTTTTAAAAATGGACTTTATTTTTGGATTCTACACATCAAAAAATGGTTGGGGTGAATTTTTGGGATTTTTTTGAAATACTTAAATTTTTTATGAATAGTGAAATACCATAATTTACAAAATAAGCTAAATACACTAATTATAGAGTCAAGTGTGATTTTATGATGATGTAAGCCCAATTTATTAGGATTAACATGATAAAATTACTATTCTTGGTAATGGAAGACTCACTATTCCTTGTCTTGAAGAGATATAATAAATTAATGAATATAAAAATGAGAAATCCCCTCTCCCCTCCACTATAAAACCCCCATCACTCCCTCTTCTATTCACTCCTCTAAATCCTTGTTCCTTCTCCAAATTATGTCCAAATATCTTCCCAACCTCATCTCCCACGTCCACCAAGACTTCGTCTAATAAAAATAACAAAACCTCTCCTTTAAGGAGGCTCTCAAGGAAGTTTGTTTCAAGAGGTAAATTCCTCTTTTAATTATTTGTCTTTCCTTTCAAGTTCATTTGTTTTCTTTTTCTATTATTACCGCTCCTTATCCAAATGTTGTGATGACTCCAGTAACTTACAGGTACTTTAATGTTTTCATGATAGTGGAATAAGTTATCATCATCTCTTCCTTTTACCTTCTTTTATACTAGTAGCAAGAACACCATCCGAGATGTACCAATTTACCACATTCAAGGACGATGTGATTTCGATTTCTATTATCATTCTCAATTCCGGTCACGAAACCATTATTTTTATGGTTGAACCAGATTTTTATATATTTAATATACCCTATTTAATGTTATTTAATTCCTTTTTACAAATGTTATTAAGTCATAAAGAAAAATGAGTTCGTTGTAATAAAAACCCACAAATTAACCGAAATAGTTATCATTAAAGTTCTATATAATAATTCATCCTCATGCCATGTAAAAAAGTTATATAAATGACCTCTAACACCTATGGATTATCATAAATAATATGTGAATTCAATTTTGGAGATTTACATCCATTCCACATGAACTCCATTACTTAAGAACAAGTGAACCGATTATGAAAATAAAGAAAAGAAACACTCCTGAACGACGAAATTCAAAAAAATAACTTATAAATAAGGGAATAAATGAACTAAAAATAATAATGATAAACTAAATAAATGTATAATAGGTTATTAAATAGGTTATTAATAATTATAATTTCATATTACAGGAGATTAAGTTCAAGAGCGAAACATGTTCGGATTTAAGGTAAGGGTTTTTTCCACCCGAAATTCAATTTTCATTCAGGTTACTTTTATTGTATAATTAACTCAATTAAACTCTTGTGTATTATTATGTCGTTTCTGATTCTTTCTTCAGGGCACGCGCATCCATCTTCTTGAGGACGAAAGACTCAATTTTTTTTCCGCACATTCCCGCTTTTCAAAGGAGAGTGACATCCATTCCTTGTTCAGGGACGTATGCTCCTTGATCGAAATGGGGTGATGAGATGTTGGTTATTCCTTCCTTGGAATCCTCCTCAGAGCTCGTCACCTAGTCCAGGTCTCCCTTATATATTTAAAAAAAATTCATGAAACTCTTTCTGGTGCCATATTTTCATGGACACCAGTTAATTACACTACTTATGTCAGGACATTCCAAGGGGCCCAGTCAGGGCAGTAACCTTCGATTAGGGTAATATTCACTCTGGAAATCACTGGAATATCTAGACGCTGGGACACTGGTGTGTCTGGGTTTCTTCCCCTTATTATAGTGCTTCTCGAGGGTGTGGAATCCCAAGGCATCCCGCGTCGAATGTGAGGAATTATATGCCATGGGAATGTCTTTGAGGTTTTCCCCAGCTTCCCATGTTTAACACAAGGTATGCCACAAGTTTAAAATCTAGCGGAGATGGATCAGACTGATCAGAACAACGAATAGAGTGGATCAGATGAGCATAACCCCTAGAGGACACACTGATGTAGGTGGGTTGACATGACCTCACCGGGATGTGGATACTCGGGTGAGAATCAAGATAGATGATGGAGCAGTTGAATGAAGTGGATGGTGAATGGGATGGGAACACCATGAGGACAATGGTAACATTGGGATTGAGTCTCAGGGATACTTCCTATTTATCCCCGTGGCAGGGAATCAAAGTCCTCATAGTTTGGAAAGACAATGGGACATCTAAGGAGGCGACTCGTGAAAATAGATGCATGGATGGGACCCAGAGGAAGTGGAACCACTGGGTTGGGACATGACCTTCCCGAGACAGATAGGCTCAAGGGAAAGATCATGCGATGAGATTGAATGGGGGTGTACACATAGGACAACAATCGATGATGTGTATTAGTATTATGCATGGTTAGTAGCCCGGGTTGGTCTGGAGCCACTAGGATGGACCAAAGGTGTGGGTCCCAACTAATGGGGTTACAATAAATTACTGCTGAATAAGAGATGCAACGACTTACCATGATCAGGATATCAACGACTTATCACTGAATGGGATAAAAAGTTTAATTCCATTCATGTTGGGGGTGAACCGATGTGAATAAGGACATAGGGTCCAGATGGATGGTGTAGGCTAACCGACGTGAAGGGGGTCAGAACGACTGGGTGTTGGGCTTGAACCACATAGAGGCTTCCTACATACCCTTCCTTGGCAAGGATCAAAGTATCCATAGTTCATAATGGGGGCTTGGTGAACCAATATGAAAGAGGTAAAAACGACCAATGGGTGGTGGATTTGAACCTCGTGGAGGATTCCTACGTACCCTTCCATAGAAAGGATTGAAGACATATTAGTTCAGGTGGGTTGGTGAATTGATATGAAGGAGGACCTGGGGTCCAATGGGTGGTGGGTTTGAACCTCGTGGAGGCTTCATACGTACCCTGCCTTAGCAAGGATCAAAGACCTCATAGTTCAGGTGGTCGGGGTGGGGCTTACACTCTAGGATACCCCAAGAGGATGTCAGGGTCGGTGCTTTCTCTTAGCCCACGTGAGTCATGCTCGGTGTGAGAAACAAGAGATAGCAGAGACCTGATGATCATGTCGCGAAAGGTGAATCCGTGAGAGGTGAAGTGTGACTAACACATGATCTCATCCCAAAGAAGAAACAGGGGATTATGCATGGTTAGCAGCCCAAAGAGGTTGGTACTTACTTCAGGATGGAGTCCCGATGGCGACAAAGCCCAGCGGGAGAGGGATTCAGCATGGAAGAGAGGGGGAACACCTTTCCCCCATAATGCCTTTTGCTGGCCTTGGGCTCCGGAAAAGAACGGAGGAGCATGGATACTACCTCCTGCAAGAAAATATAGGAGCTTACACCATGGTTGTTGCTCTTTCCCCACGTAGGATGCATGGGGGGAAGTCACAGTTTAATGTCATGTAATGAGGATGATGGTTCTTGGCAGTTTAACGTTCTGCAGCTCGGATGAGGTGGGTTCACTCCACACCCCTAGTACTTACATAACTAGTACCCTATACACCTTAGTGAAGAGTGGGGACAGGCAACTCCATGGCTGGGGGGTGTCGAGAGGTGATCCCGTTGGGGGTCCATGTTAGCATGGCTATGCGAAGAAGCAATAGACGTTAGCGCACCTATGAAAAGAAGTATGAGGAGAAGTAACGCAATGGTTAGTGTCATCTATGTGACTTTGAAATTACTTCGTGTGAACCTAGGAGGTTGCACAAGAGAGGGGGGGTTGTAGAGAAAAGGGGTTTATGAGTAGAGACCCCATAGAGCTCTAGTTCTCCATGCAATTGAAGGGATTAGTGAAGGTGTGGGGTTCGTGAAGTGAAGTGGCCTAACCTAGGAATTGGGTATAGGTGAATACAAGAGGTTCTTCGTGAAGTAGAAGTGAATTCGCAAATCAATTCCCTATGAAGCATGGGTGCCTCGTGAAGCAAGGTCTTGTGAAGAAATGTGCTTCGCAAGGCATAGTGACTCTTCCTTATCATTCGAGTCACATGTGTATGGGAGGTTCTTTGAGAAGCATAAATGCTCCACGATGACCCGAGTCCCCATGAGGATCTCCTTCCTTCGTGAAGGCTCATGGGCTTCACGAAAGGAATCCCTCTTGAACGAGGGGGTGAAAACAAGGAAAAGGGGAGGCACTTCATGGAGCAAAAGTAAATTGAGCAGCTCATGGTTTGCAGAGTAGAAAGTGATTCATGATTTGATAGCTGTGAAGGTGAAAGGTTGGATGATTCATATGTTGGGTCTAGGGGGAGGCCAGTATTTATAGGCAGGAGGCGCCGCGAATCAGAGCTTGCTCGACGCGAAGATGGATTCCACTCCGCGGTGGGCTCGCGAATGTCAAAGGGGCTTGTGGAGCATCCTGCCTCCTTTCTTCAAGAAGAGCTCATGAACATCAAAGGGGATCTGATGCAGGATGGAGGTCTTCATGACCCTCAAAATTACATTTATTACTCCTACACTAGTATAGTAGTGCAATGTCGATCCACAGAGAAGGCAGATGAGAGTTCTAGGTTCTATAACTAAAAACCTCACTATTGTCAGTAATGAGGTAAAATTCTTTATAGTTTTCATTAATTTTCAATTATTTTACCTTTATTTAAGCAAAATACTAAATCGATTACTAATATACTTATTAACTATGAACTACATTAAAACTACCATATAAAAACAAAATACTAAAATTAAGAAGCATGGTCGAAGGAGCATATCAAAAGTAATCCTTGAGAATTTGAAATCTACTGGTTAAAAGGATATCTTCTTCACTACACTTCATTGAATCATACCTCAAGAAAAAAGGTGAAAAGTCTCCCTCGCCAGGAAACTCAACACACAGTAAACTGGTTTTAGGAGTTCGCCACTCCAAATTCAGTTAAACTGCTTGACATTTATAAGATGATAACATTTGGAAATAAACTCGCTATAAATTACCAATGTTAAAGAAATAAACTCTTTGAAAATTATGCATTCAATAATAACCTCTCCAGCCTATCTTGAATTTATGAATTTAGAAAACAATTGAGGTGTGAAGAAACTGAACAGAGAGTCATTAATCAAACTTTCTGATTGATCATGATTCTGAAAAATGTAAGTTAAATGAAGAAGTCTATAAGATTTAACAGCAGAATTGAATTCTCGAGATAAGAAAATTTATCCTTTGATCATCTTGATATAAGGAACTAAATACAATCGATTACAGAGTATTGTCAAAATTAAGTACAAGAAGGAAAAATAACTCCCTCAGTGATGCTCTTCCCTCAGGCTCCTCTCCATCCAAATCTTCTCTCATACTGCTCCCCGGGAGTCTTTTCTCTCAAAATGATGTGTTAGTGGAATGATTATCAGAGTCTGAATCAGCGTCCTCTCTGGTAAATGTGATTGTTGAATGAAAAAATGAGATCCCTCCTCAAAATTCTGCTGCTACTATGTTTTTATGACTTCCGTCTTCTGCTGCTTGTCACCGACCAATTCAACCGACTTCAGAAGTCCCTCAGTTATGCACCATACACATGCGTTCTATCATGACAGGCATGTCACACTAGTATCTCCCTCTCAACTAAATCCCAGTGAGTTAGTTAGATGAATCTGGATAGGAACTCACTTCCCATACGAACATGCACAAGAAAAACACACAGAACATTAAAAAATACGAGAAGGAAATAAATTAATAACAAAGGTCATTAGTTAATTAAATATTTTAAAATATTTATTTATAAAGTTATTAATTATTATTAATTAATGTTATCAATGTTAATTTAAAAGTTTATTATTTTTTATAAATTATATTATTTACTAATTTATGTTAATTAGATTACTTTATTTATGTTCGAAATAAATTATTATTATATAATTAATTTTATTAACAAATAACTATTTAGTATGCCACATTAAGTTAAATTTAATTTAGATATTCTTATTAATTAGTTTAACTTAAAGTTTTATTTAAGTTAAATAATTTATTAATTCGATTTTATAAGTCAATTATTCTATATTGATTATTTATTTATAATTGATATTGTTTTACATTAAGTTATTTTTTATTTAGGTTTTTAATTTTAGTTTTTTATTAGTTTTAGTTATTTTGTTTTCTTTTTTTTAATTCATTAATACCCCACAAACCGGCGCAAATAAGGGATGATTTCTTCTGAAAACCGCGACATCGCACAATAGGGGAAGTAGGGTTTGGTTTCATCACCTGACCCCGGCGGCCCGACTCCCATGCAGAAGCTCGACTACCCCTACTCCAGCCACAACAGTCGGCTCACGGTTTTCCCTAAGCAGCGTCCTCATCTCCTCATCCAGTTAAAAATTTCCAAATATCATCACAGTGAAACCGCCATCAACATATTTAGATGAATATATAATTAATGGTCTTCGACAACAGATATCCAACTCATCAATGACAACCATATTCATCCCGAAAAGGGTTGGATTCATCCTTGGGTGGAAGTATCTTCACCTCCGGCGTTGTGGTTCAAAAAGCACAAGAAAACCTTCTACAAAGCAGCGACAAGGGTTCCGTGAAAAGATATTGTATAGAGAGGGTGCAGAGGACAGTGGATTGACCTCGGGTCAACCTCTCTAGTGGTAGCAGTACTCCTTTACTTCAATCGAAGGTATTCGTGTTTGATTCCAAAACCGGCGAAGAATTGCGTTTAGGGAAGAATTAGTTCTTTGAAATTTTAAAATCTAATTTTTTGTGAGTGGAGAAAATCTATGATGTTCGATTCTGATTTGTGTGAAGAAGGTGTTGATGTAGGTCATGGGTAGAAGCAGGGGAGAAGTGGTTAAGGAAGAAGCGTGGCCTGAAACTAGAGTGGAACCATGAAAAATGAAACGGGTGAAAATAGTGCGTCCGTGATGTGGTGTCACGGTGAGACAATGAAGAATATCACGGTGGGGTAGTGATGAATCCAGTGCATGGTGATCCTGTGGAAAAGGTTACAGTTCCATGAGTTACGGTGAGACTATAAAGAGGGTTTAAGTTGGCTGTGTCACCGTAAAAGGATTACGGTGAGACATTAATAGTTACGGTGCAAAGAGAAATGGTGAATCCGTTAAAGGGGGTTATGGTGAGACCGTGAGCAGACCGGTTCCTGGAGACACCGTGACCGTAATGAAGTCATGAACTTGAAAAATAAACAAAGGAATTAAATAAAACTTAAATAAGAACAAAATAATTAATCAAAACTAAAACTGAAGTAAAACAATTGAAAATTTAATTACAACATAAACTTTAATAAATTAATGAAACCAATTAAGCTTAAGTTAAATTATTAATAACTTCAATTAGTAAAATTTAAATTGCTACATGATTAAAACTAAAATTAAAAAACAACTAACTAATTGAAGATTAAAGTAAGATTAAACATTTATATAACAAAGTAAAATTATTTAAATTAGTTACTTTAACAAATTTAATTAATTTAAAGTAGACAGATAATTATTATATTATTAAGACATTATGTTAATTAATGAAATTTAAATAAAAGACTAAATAATACTAAAATAAGTTTATAATCTTATATTTTAATTAAAGATTTATTAAAATACATATTTTAATTTTGTTATTTTATTTAATTTTTAATACATGAAAAGTTAAATAAAAGCTTCATTATCTAAATGAAAATGTAAAACTAATTAAAAACCAATGTTAAATTATTAAAAATTGCAAACAGAAACTACCAGGCTAAATAAAAAATAGTTTATACTAAAAAATAAAGTAAAACTTAAATTAACTAATTTAAAGCATAAAAGACACAGTTAATTATAAAAATTGATTAATTTATTTATTTATTTATAAAAGCACAAAAGTGTTAATATTTATTAAAAAGTGTTAAAATAAATAATTAAATTGATAAAACTTAATTAAAATGATGTGGCAATCATGTGTTTTAAGGCCACATCAAATTCCACCACACTTAAACATTGTTTGTCCTCAAACAATCTCATGTTTTATTATCAATGAGAAATAGAAAAATGTTTTTATTAAATTTCTCAAGATGTAACATGTCCAAAACTTTCAGCAGAGGACAAAACATAATAGCAAGTTTTTAGAAAATGAATTACTCATATGAATCTTGCCTATAACAGATACTCAAGGGTAATTAAGAAATCTATGAATCATCAAACAATGAAGATGTCATACCTCATATTTGATACTACTTAATGACTCACTTCAATCTAGGCTTAAGTTATAAATCCAAGAATGACAGGAGGTGAAATATCAATGGACTTAAGACCTTAACCAAGGAACTTTGTACTTTGACAGAATCCTAGGTTACAAAAAATGATTAATTAATTTTTTTTGTGAATCACCTCAATGACACAACCAAAATGATTTCCATATAAACCAATTGAACCCTTCTTCATCTATCTTTTATCCTTCCCCTCACCTTAATGAGCTAATTTTTTACCCTAGACACTTTATTTAATTTTCCCAATCCATGTATCATTGTTCTAAGCACTGTGAAATATGCACTTATTCAAGGTAAATAGAGGGCTTAAAGTAAACAGAAACACACCCAACATCTAAGATCTCAGAGGCTCACCATGGGATCCCAGTTGCCTAAATTACTCCAGTTTCAAAAGATTTATAAAAAAACATTTACATTGGATCATTAAGACAATTACTTTTATAAGTTTAAGAAAAATGAGTCACCTATGATCAAAATCAAATTTCCAATTCGAAGAGTTATGATCATAATTCCATTAACAGATCACCCATTTCACTCTCATAAGTAATTCCTAAACCACAATTTCCATTAGATTACTAAGGTATACCACTCAGCAATCATCCGTTATCAATAACTTCATATTGAAAACAAATATTAATTTCCAGCAAAGCACTGTCCTTAGGTAAGACTCATTTTAGAATAGTGTAAAGCTTAAAATTATGCAAGAATTTGGAAAAAAATTAACCATTTTTTTGACAAAAAGTACGAGTTGCAATGAGAATTAATGGGCCTTAAATTAAGAAAAGTTTAGCACTGTCACGAATTAAACCCCTCCCCCACACTTAAAACCCAACTTTTTCCCCAAAGTTGACATCCAAATGGGAGAAGAACAATTAATCAATTAAGGTTCAAAACAGATTTTCAATTAAGTAGATTTATGACATGTTTAAAGGGTCTCATTAATGTTCAAAGATATTATTTTCCACAATGAATAAATAATAAGCAGGTTCATTAGCAGTTACATGCATTATCATTTAATTCAAGTGAATATTCTTTTTCCAATTCAGCTCAAGAAATATCATGTAATTTATGGGTGCACAATTAATTGGGTGTAAGCAAGTTTAGAAAAATTTATTCAGTTAGATATTCAATAAAGCAGACAAATTTCATGCTAAACACCCCAACATTAATCAGATTTAAAATACTAGTATCATGTACTCGCCCACACTTAGTTTGATGCAGTGGAAAATATTTTATTAAAAATGCATTTTAGTTTCTAGAAGTAAAGTACATGAAGATTTTTTTTATTTACACAGTGACAAACAACAAAATTCCATTCCAATACGAGCCGAATTTTAAACATTTGAAATTTTTTTTATTTCGGTAGAAAGACATGCAACAGAATTTTATACAGTTCAAGAAGATTTTTTTTCTCTTCATGAAAAACATGTAGCAGATTTTTTTAAAGTGACCATAATTTTTTTAGCAAAAACAAGAGCTGAAATAAATGAAAAATGTTGAAATTCTTCCCTGACTAGATTCTTTTCCAAAAAAGATGATGGAAATTCCACTCCATTATTGACACAAGAAACAACATCCTAAAAACACAGATTATGTAAACCAAGAACAAAATTCTAGCAGATATAGAGCATATGGAAGACAACAAAGCAACAATTTATTCAACACTAAATAGTATAAAAATGAAAACAAAGAAAGAGCATGGGTTGAATCCCATGAATCACTGATTTTAAAGTCTCCAGTTAGACTTTATTTAATCACAATTTTATTTATTAACACAATAAAAAACCATGGGTTTCCTCCCATACAATGATAGATTTATAGTCCCCAACCAGACTCACCTAGCAACTAACCATAGTCACTAGGTGGATGTAGTTTCCTTAATAGGAACCACCACATGTGTTTGGACCAATTATTTTTAACAGAAAGATGAAATATGTGGGAAAAAAGACTAAGTAAATAAAACCAAACTCTCATAAACTGAAATAACCCCTAAGTAGCACCCTTTGACAGTTGTGAGCATAATGATGACCACTTCCAGTTTTGTTTCAGATTTGAAAAAATTAACATTATTAGGTAGAGACAGCAATGAATTGGGTGCTTCAAAGGGTATAACAATATACTCAGAGCTATCTTCTTCAAATTCAGCACTAAAAGACTCACATTCAAGGGTGAAAATGGGTAAATTCTAATTAGTAGGTTCAAGAGAGAATTCAACCAAGTACTGGACAAAATTATGAACATTGAAACTCAAGAATGATTCTCCATCTGGACTACTATCAGTATCATGAAAAGGCCTACCAACCTTCAAATTTGAGGATGGAAGTGACAGATAAGGAAGAGAATTTATTTTGTCACTAACAGGTTCATCTCTAACAATGTTGTAAATCTCTTCCAAAAGATCCTTATCTGTTGACTCACACTGAACATCTACTGCTTTTATCAAATCAATTATGCAACCATCATATAATGCGTGTTCAGACTCTATATTAAGTTCAAGTTCAAAAGGCTCTCTTTCTAAAACCATGTATGTAGTGTGTTCAAGAGAGTTCAGTTCAGGGGAATAAATGTTTATTTTAGCTTTAATAAAGTCATGTTCAAGTTTGATCAAATTAAAAAAGTCTTCCCCATGAATGACAACACTACTTTCAATTTCAGTACACAAAGTTTCATAAAAGTGATCACTATGAGAATAGGGAAATGAGAACTCATCAGTTATCCTTTCTTTAAATATCATTCCCTCTTCCTCATTATCCAACAACAGTTCAGAGATTATTAGGTTTACAGGTTTAAAACATGGAAGATAATTATTCAATTGACGTTCAAATATTTCAGAGTATTTAACTTCCTGTTCAATGTTTTCTTCCAAAGTGTTCCCCATTTCCAGTTTAGGTTCAGTATTCACAATGTCATAAAAATTGGGTGAAGAGTTTTTAACATTCAAATTTTCATTCTAAAAAATCTCTTCTATCCGAGTGACTTTTTTTCTCAAAACTTCCAAAATAGTGATTTTTCTCCAATGTAGGAATTATAAAGAGAACTGGACATTCATTTTCAATCTATATCAATTCAGTTTCAAAATTTTCCAACTCAATAACATTAATGTTCTCTTTTGGGTTATCAAGGTTGTGTTCTTGACTCAGAGAGTTGGTTGTTTCCATATTTAGTTTATCAGAATCATATTTTTCAAAGTGAATGGTTTCTTGTCTAGTTACACTATAATTCTCTTCTTCCACTTGATTTTCAAATATTTTAAAATCATTTTTTTTTTCATTTTCTTCATGTTTTTCTTCTTATTTAATCTTTTTCTGTAATTCCAAGAGCATGTTTTCTAATCTGTTTAGTCTTTGATCTCGCTCTTGAGAATCTCTATGTTGAATTTCATGGGTTTGAGTTAACCAATTATTAATTATTTCCACCACATCCTCCAATTTGGAATCAATTAATTCAATTTTATCTAAGAATTCGGGATTAGATTCAAAGTTTTGATCATTCTCTTCAGAGTAGTCAATCTGTTGTGGTTGTTTATAGACACACTGCCAGACAGTATGTCCATAATCTCCACAACAGTCATAGTAAGGCCCCGGTTGATCCCATGTTTCATTAAATTCCATTAATAGACTAAAACCAGGTGAAATTAAACACACAACATTTCACAGTGAAGCAGATTTTTCAAAAAAAACACAAACATTAGGTTCCAGTTCAAAGCAGTTTTTTATTAAAAAAAACAGATTTTTATATGAGTTTTTTTATGTTTTTTTATATTTTCTAGAACTTATAGCACTCAATGCGTGCCTTCCCTGGAAATAGCTCCAAATTTTGATGTAGGCTGGAGGTCGTCACGACCCTCAAAATTACATTTATTACTCCTACACTAGTATAGTAGTGTGGGGTCAATCCACAGAGAAGGCAGAAGAGAGTTCTAGGTTTTATAACTAAAAACCTATCTGTTGTCAGCAATGAGGTAAACTTCTTTATAGTTTTCTTTACTTTTCAAATTTTTTACCTTTCTTTAAGCAAGAGACTAAATCGATTACTAATATACTGATGAATTAATAACTATAGTAAAACTACTATAATAGAAAAAAATACTAAAATAAAGCAGCAGGGTCGAAGGAGAAGATCAAAAGTAATACTCGAGAATTCCAAATCTACTGGTTAAAAGGATATCATATTCACTACACTTCATTGAATCATACCTCAATAGAAAAGGTGAAAATTCTCCCTCGCCAAGAAACTCAACACACTGTAAACTGATTTTAGGAGTTTTCCACTCCAGATTCAATTAAACTGCTTGACATTTAGAAGATGATAACATTTGGAAATAAATTCTCCGTAAATTACCAATGTTAAAGACATAAACGCTTCAAAAATGATGTATTCAAGAACAACCTCGCCAGTCAATATTGAATTTATGAATTTATAAAGCAATTGAGGTGTGAAGAAACTGTACAGAGAGTCATTAATCAACCTCTCCAATTGATCATGATTCTGAAAAATGTAAAGTAAATGAAGAAGTCTATAAGATTTACTAGCAGAATTGAATTCTCGAGCTCAGAAAATTTATCCTTTGATCATCTTGATTTAAGAAACGATATACAATCGATTACAGAGTATTGTAAAAATTAAGTACAAGAAGTAAAAAAGAACTCCTTCAGTGATGGTCTGCTCTCGAGCTCCTCCGCATCCAAATCTGCTATCAATTTTTCTCCCTGGGAGTCTTTGCTCTCAAAATGATGTGTTCGTGGAATGAATATCAGAGTCTGAATCAGAGTCCTCTCTAGAGAATGTGATTGTCGAATGAAAAAATGAGAGTCCTCCTCAAAATTCTGCTATTACTTTGTTTTTATGACCTCCGTCATCTGTTGTTTGTCACTGACCAATTCAACCGACTTCAGAAGTCCCGCAGTTGTGCACCACACATGTGCGTTCTTTCGCGACAGGCACATCGTACTAGTATTTCCCTCGTAACTAACTCCTGGTGAGTTAGTTTGATGAATCTAGACGGGAACTCACTTCCTGTATGAACCTGAACATGAAAAACACACAAAACATTAAAAAATACGAGAAGGAAATAAATTAATAACTAAGGTCATTAGCTAATTAAATATGATAAAATATTTATTTATAAAGTTATTAATTATTATTAATTAAAGTTATCAATGTTAATTTAAAATTTTATTATTATTTATAAATTATATTATTTACTAATTTATGTTAATTAGATTAGTTTATTTATGTTCGAAATAAATTATTATCATGTAATTAATTTTATTAACAAGTAACTATTTAGTCTGCCACATTAAGTTAAATTTAATTTAGATATTATTATTAATTAGTTTAACTTCAAGTTTTATTTAAGTTAAATAATTTATTAATTCGGTTTTATAAGTGAATTATTCTATATTTATTATTTTTTTATAATTGATATTTTTTTACATTAAGTAATTTTTTATTTAGGTTTTTAATTTTAGTTTTTTTATTAGTTTTAGTTAGTTAGTTTTATTGTTTTTTTAATCATTAATCCTCCCCCAAACCGGTGCAAAGAAGGGAGGATTTCTTCTCCAAACTGCGGTGATACACAATAGGGGAAGTAGGGTTCAGTTTTTTCTCCTGGCCGCAGCGGCGTGACTCCCATGCAGCAGTTCGGCTACCCCTACTCGAGCCACAATGGTCGGCTCGCGGTTCTCCATAAGCAGTATCCTCATCTCCTTGTCCAATTCAAAATGGTCCAAATATCATCACAGTGAAACTGCCATCGACATCTTTGGATGAATATCTGATTAATGGTCTTCGGCAGAAGATATCCAACTCATCAACGATGACCATCTTCTTTCCGACAATGGTTGGATTCATCCTTGGGTGGAGGTATCTTCACCTGCGGTGTCGTGGTTCAAACAGCACAAGCCAACCTTCTACAAAGCAGTGGCACGGGTTTCCTGAAAATATCTTATACAGAGAGGGTGTTGCAGAGAGTGGATTGCCCTCAGTTCAACCTCTTTAGTGGTAGAAGTACTCTTCTACTTCAATCGAAGGTAATCAGGTTTTATCCCAAAACCGGTGAAGAGTTGCGTTTAGGGTAGAATTAGTTATTTGAAATTATAAAATTTGATTTATGGTGAGTGGAGAAAATCTGTGATGTTAGATTCTGTTTTGTGCGAAGAAGGTGCTGATGCAGGTCATGGGTAGAAGTAGGGGAGTGGTGGCGAAGGAATAAGCATGGCCTGAAACTAGAGTGGAACCGTGAAAAATGAAACGGGTGAAAACGGTGCGTCCGTGAAGTGGTGTCACGGTGAGACAATGAAAAATATCACGGTGGGGTAGTGATGAATCTAGTGTGTGGTGAACCGGTGGCAAAGGTTACGGTTCCATGAGTTATGGTGAGACTATAAAGAGGGTTTAAGGTGGTTGTGTCACCATAAAAGGATTACGGTGAGACAGTAATAGATACGATGCAAAGAGAAATGGTGCGTCTGTTAAAGGGGGTTGTGGTGAGACCGTGATCAAACCGGTGCGTGGAGACATCATGAACATAATGAATCCATGAACCTGAAAAATAAAAAAAGGAATTAATTAAAACATAAATAATAAAAAAATAATTAATCAAAACCAAAACTGAATTAAAACAATTGAAAACTTAATTACAACATAAACTTTAATAAATTAATGAAACCAATTAAACTTAAGTTAAATTATTAATAACTTCAATTAGTAAAATTTAAATTGCTATAAGATTAAAACTAAAATTAAAAAGCAAAAAACTAATTAAAGATTAAAGTAAAATTAAACATTTATATAAAAAAGGAAAATTATTTAAATTAGTTACTTTAACACATTTAATTAATTTAAAGTAGACAGATAAATATTATATTATTAAGCCATTATGTTAATTAATGAAATTTAAATAAAAGACCAAATAATACTAAAATGATTTTATAATCTTATATTTTAATTAATTATTTATTAAAATACATCTATTAATTAGGTTATATTATTTAATTTTTAAAACAGGAAAAGTTAAATAAAAGATTCCTTATCTAAATTCAAATGCAAAACTAATTAAAAACCAATGTAAAATTATTAAAAATTACAGACAAGAACTACCAGGATAAATAAAAAATAGTTTATACTACAAAATAAATAAAAACTTAAATTAAGTAATTTAAAACATAAAAAACACAATTAATTTATTTATAAAAGCACAAAAGTGTTAATAAATAATTAAAGTGTTAAGATGGATTTCACTCCGCAGCGGGCTCGCGAATGTCAAAGGGGATTGTGGAGAATCCTGCCTCCTTGCTTCGCGGCGGGCTCACGAACATCAAAGGGCCTCACAGAGAATCCTGCCTCCTGGCTTCGCGGTGGGCTCGCAAACGTCAAATCGGTTCGCAGAGTATCCCTCCTCATGGATTTTCGGTGGGATCATGAATGTCAAATCAGTTCGCAGAGGATCCCGCCTCCTGGCCTCGTGATGGGTTCACAGAGCCATGGCGCTCCGTGAAAGGTCTCCACGAGGTAGCTTCAAAGACTTTTTTATTATCCTTATCCATTATTATTTTTGGCATCAACAAATGTGCCCCCTTAGACTTGGAGATGAGGAGAAATAAAGGGTCAAAGTCTGAGGGTCAACTGCCAAATTTCTTGGCCATTCACGAAGGTGCCTCACAAAGGTGGATCGCTGAGCAGGAAAGCGATGTGTCGGCTGGGCGCGCCGCGAAGCTCGCCACGGTCGAGACACATCATGAAGCTCGCCACAGTCGAGATGCACTGTGAAGATGTGAGGGTTGTTTCCTATAAATAGAGGGGCCAACTTCTCTTTTTTCCTTTCTCTCCTTCGCGATTTTGGATTTTAGCACTCTCGATTCGTGAAGCTCCACTTACTTCGCGATTGCTCTCCGTTAATCGGGATTTTATCTTCATAGTGCATAATGAGTCTTTGACTTCACGTCTGTGCACTTCGAAACTCCACATTCGGAGACCGAGGCATGGCTCCGTGAACAGAATATGCGAACGTGCTATGCGATCAAGCTTCGTGAACGAACCCAAAAATTGTCCCAACCTAAAATACTAAATGGCTCTTCAAGAATCCTCCCAGGGGGTCCTTGCGGATGCTTCCCAAAGGGATGAGATGGCCAACAGTCTGGGTTTAGGAGAGCTAATTTGGAGCCACTCTGACCATGGTTCATTGGTGGAGCTGCTGTTGGAGAGCTAGAGGAACTACCCGTTATGTAAGAGGTTGCCTTTGTATGGCTTCAGGCTAAGGGATGACGTCTTCATCCCAAAAGGAAGTCAGGACAAACCGGCTTATTGGTTCAGGAGCACATCGTGCCAGCACCGACGGTTCAGGGTGCCTGACGACCATGCCTGAGAGGACTTTACACCTTTCATCGCTGACTGCTCACACAACCACCTGAATAATATTGACGATAAGGAGTTACAACTGGAGAAATATACCCCATGCATCGGATGATATTGAAGGCATCTTTGGGGAACCCAGAGAAGGGGTGGATTGAGGAGTGGGACCTACGTTAGGGTGGCAACTTCACAGATGATTGGGCCTGGGCCTACTGGGTAGGTGCCTCGTGGGAGGAGTTTGGGGCGGAGCTAAGAAGGGTGGGCCTGTATGAGGCAGCATGGGCCTCCTATTTTCACATCTACCAGCTGAAGCAGCTGATGCTGGAGCTGTTGAGAAGGTGGTCATCGAGGATCAAAACATTCCATTTTCACCATGGTGAAGTCAGCATTATCTTGTTGGATGTCCACCAGATCTCAGGGGTCCCGATACCGGGGGCTGTGTATGATGAATTCATCCCCTTCATGAGTGTGTGGGAGGAACTAGATCAAATGTCATTGCTGGCGATGGATTTGATGGAGCTTGTGCCGGGAGAGGACAAGGAGGCGGTGGGGGACGTTCATTTCAGGCGGTGGTTCAAACACTTCCTAAACTTCTCGAAGAATATACAGTTTCTGGTGAGGCCTCGGAATTTCCCGAAGGGGGCCCAGAGTAAGGAGCACTCATAATAGTGACTTTTGGAGGACATCCAGTGGACGAAGTGGGGATTTAGTGTCATCACTGAAAAACAACCAATAATCAGGCTGAGAGTGGTCATCACAGCTCTCATTTGTGGTTGGATTCTTCTAGTGAGGGACACCAACATGGGAGTTCGACCTAGAACATTTATTATGGCGTCCATGTTGGTGACAGGAGGGCAAGTCAACCTCGTGATCCCGATGCATTCCAAGATGTATAAGATGTTGTGGCATATCAGCGAGGAAAAGAGGTCGCAGAGAATATGCGGGCCATTCCACCTCCTGTATGGGCTGATAAAAGCACACATCAGGGGGTTTATAAATACCCAAAACCCATTTTACCTCCCGAATAAAACTTCCACCCATCCATCCTGAATGATTCTGGGATCTTTCCAGCCAAGCTGACCGCACCGTCGGTTCTGAACCTAGTGTCGAAGGTCGAGGAGTTCAATTTACACCTGTTTCCATTGCTGAAGGGGGTATTCATTGATGATGGCTGGGTAACGTAGGAGAACCATGCCTATATCTTGGCATTTAGAGGTGGATTTCTGGTGGCAAGGGTGGATCGTGAGCCTCTCTGCAAGCCGTACACCCCGCACCGATTTTCTCAGTAATTCTAATGCATTTAGTGACTGACCCAGTAGGTCTATCTAGGGGTGCGCTACGAGGAACACCCATGTGTGATGAGGCAGATGTGGCTCATGTTCACATGGGAAGACAAGAAGATGTGGAAGTAGCTACCTCCACCGACCGTTGTCATCAGGTTAGTAAAAGAATATGCCCAGATTTGGGAGGCGACCTACCTAGGAGAAATGATGAAGAAACCAACCATTCCAGTTGATTATGGCATGCCTCCCAAACCTTGGGGCCGAGGTCAGAAGGCGGAAGGGGAATCTCATGGAGGCGAGGCTGCCGTACCATTGGGGCCCGCACTAGTTGAGGAAGAGGAATTAGTGGAAACGGACCCGGTGGTCCTAGAAGAGCAGAGCTATCCTGAGGGGAGGCCACCCAGAAGGTTCCGTAGAATATTCACTCAGGATCTAGGGAAGCGGCTGCACCACATTGATATTCTAGATAATGATGTATTTTCAGAGGCCTGGGACATCTGGGAAGTGAACCGACAATTCCTCGACCCGTTGGAGATGTGGCAACATCTGAACCGTTTTGGGATAGATTTTCTAGGGATAGGCCCTATCAGGGCCGGCTTTGCGGTATCCCAGGTAGAGGCAGAGCAATACCTGACAGAGCTGGAGGTCATTGTGCACTCCCGGGGTACCCCGCGTCTGATGATGGATCGAGTCATGGTGTTTCTCTATCACACTACTCCAACACAGTTTTTGACTGCTAACTTAAGGGAATGGTTCCCTCTATCGTAAAAATCATATGAATCCTCTTCTGGGGACAAGGACGGGAGAGGGATCCTGTTGGAGGAGGGTGAATTCAGGGATCAAGACTTGGATCTTGAGGAGTTCTCCAAGGCCCCTAAGGTAAAGATTACAAACCCCTTCTTTGGGGCCCACTTTCAGGTCATTCTAGACTCCTTGCTAACATCTAAATATTGTAGGAGGGCCTTGGGCACAAAGCTCATTTTTTCCCTCCAAGAGATACAGACACGGGACCTTCATGGTCCACTCCTGCTTCTGGGGAGATCAACATGTCTGGTTGGCATGGATTACCCAAAGTGGCCCCGAATTTTTATACCTTCCAAAAATATATGGAGGGCTGCGCTTCAGGGTCCCAATGGCCTCAACCCAATAACAAGACCAAGAATTTGATCTCTATAAGTCTCCTCTACCAAATTAATGACTGTCATCCATCGACCATGTTAACTGATATGCATGCTCCCTTTTTGGTATGCACAGTCCACAAAATGGAATGGGTTTCCTTGGTGAGGTCTTTCGGTACCCCTAGAAGTGCCTTTCCCTTGGTAATACCGGTGACTGTGGAGGTGGAGGTACAGATTGATTGAACAGTGGAACTCCCAATCACTAGTGGGACTGTCAGGGAGGCTGAGCCTGAGATCATCGAGGTGGGGTCTGACGATGAGGATCGGTCGGATAGCCCAAGTCCTACCATTCCTGATCAAACACTGGATGCAGACCCGGTTGATGAGTTCTTGGGGCCATTCCCTGCATATGAGCATGCCAACCACTCTGACTTGGATGAGACGACCTATGATGAAGAGGACAACATAATATTCAATTTTCGATCCTAGAAGTGGATCAAGCACTTCATTGATGACCCCCCAAGAACTATGGCTGGATGAGATGGGCAGACATTGCTCATGGCTACGCGAATTGGGTGCTGGGGGAGTGGATGCCCAACGTCCTCACATGCTCGTCCGAGATCTTATGGCGGACAAGATTCGGGAGCATGACCGGGGCCTCAGTGTGGGTTGGCAGCGAAGGAAAGTGGTGAACATTAAGAGGATCTAAGAGGCTGAAGATGAGGTCCAGAAGTGGTAGAATTGGGCAGACGAGCACTCAGACTCCCTCAACGTATAATTTGAGCAAATATTGCGATTAAAGGCCCAGCTGGAAGAGGCTGAAGAGGGAATGAAGCAAGCCTATGATTAAATGGTCGTCATCTGGACCGGGGTGGAGAGGGCCTGGATTGCGGATGATGAGTTTCACCCCATCATTGCCGAGGAGGAGAGAGAATTGTACAGGTGGCAGAAATTCCTGGACACCACCAGCCAGAGAGTGGCGGAGCTTCTACACACTTTTGACGAGGTCAACCCATCTATGGGAGGGGTTTATCCTAGGGTGTTGTGATGCCTATAACCTTTGAACACACTTTCATTCTTTCATTATTTTATTCCAACTTCATGCATAATCTCCATTATTTTTGTTTTTTAATTTCATTCCTGTGACATTCGTGGAGCGTCCAGCGGTCAATCTCTAAGCTCTCGTGGGTCGGGCCCGATGTGAGAAACAAGGGATGACCACCTTATTGTCCCGTTAAAATGTAGGAGTGAAAACTAGGCTTCGAGCATCTGGGGGTTTGAACAACTAATCCGGATTCCTGGGAAGAGAAGGGAGAGACCTGACTGGAGAATGAAGCTCTCAGAACAGCTGAATTACCGTTTTCCCAACGTGCACTTGTTCATGAGCGGGGTAATGCCAGGGGCGTTGGAATAAGACCGAACATAGGGGAATGTAAAGTGTGAATTACAATACCCAAAATTTGGAACACTTTGGGGATGGCGCGACAATAAAAGATAACTTTTGATCGCATTCGAAACACATCATCTATATTGTGTTATCCTAAAATGGGGATGACATACAAGGACCGACCACTGACCATGTTCGAAACATGGGGCCTGACTCAGAATGTCATCTACTAGACTTCCGAAACATTGGCCCAGGATAGTAGGTGAGCCATAGGCCGATCATCCATACTGTTAGGGGGTTTCTTTAGATGTGTGGGAAGATGAGGTTTTGAATAAAGGGCACACAAAGCATGGAGAGTGGAGTGATGGGTTGTTCAACTAGAGTCCAACACTCTTGAAATTACGCCATCGTGGTGGAAACGTATTAGGTGGATACACTGATCTGATCAAGGATCAAACATACTTCTGAACAGGGCCCCTCTGACGAGGAAACTGTCACCTCCCAACTTTTTTCATGGGGCATCCCGAAATTGTTCAGGGTAAGGATGCAATTTAAGTGGTTCTACAAAATAAATTAGGTCAAGGGACTGAAAAAAGAGGGTAAACGAGAATTACGATTCCTGGGGATGGACCCAGAGATGAAAAATTCCTGGGCATTCCTACGTATCCCATGAGAATCGAAGTCAATCCATACATAGTTTTGAGGGCACAGTGTGGTCAGAGACCAGCACTAGTAATGAGAATTCACTCTGGAGAGGAAACTAACGCATCCCATGATAAACATAGGGCATCCCGAATTTGTTCAGGGTAGAACCACAGTTTAGTTACATGCATTGAGGAAATATAAAGTCAGGTAGTTTAACATCATATGATAGGACGTTGAGTGAAAGGGAAGATCCCTAGAAATGAGGATGTGGTGCGTTAGCTATCAATCCAATGTGAATGAGGACTTGGAGTCCAGATCTCACCACGTATCCCCAGAGGAAAATTTTTAGGTCAAGGGACCAAGAGTGATAATTAGTCTAGGCCTAAAGAAAAGTGGGCGGGCATTACTATGTACCCTATGAGGATGGGAATCAAGCCATTCGTAGTTTTGAGAGATCAGTTTAACATCATGCGGTATGAGTAAAGGCATGTGTGGCAATGGATGCGCTAGTACACGTCCTACCAGAACTACTAAGCCCACGCGAGTCGTGCTCGATTTGGGAAACAAGAAGTAGTGATGGGAATTTTCTAGCACAGGGAGGAATGTTAGGGACTATGGGTCATTTGATGACTGACGTCCTGCTGATGCTGACCTACCTATATAACGCACCGAGATGTGCTGAAGAGTAAAGCCAAATATATTGGAATTCCACTTGAACATAAGGGAGTCGAAACATGTGAATCATGATGATCAAAATTTGGACTGCAATGATGGTGGAGTGATGATATAGGATAGCTGTTGACTATGTTTGAAACACAACATCCATATCACATTATCCTGGAATAGAGACAAACATATGAGGGTTGACCGATGACTATGTTCGAAACATGGGACCTATCGCAAATGTCGTCTGGGATCTTTAGGGATGTTGGGTCGAAACGGTAGGTGAGCCGAGGCGGCATGAGACCAGGCTGTGAAGGGGCCCCCTTCAGATGTGGAAGAGTATGAGGATCCAAATAGTGGGTTCACGAAACTTGGACATGGAATGAGGGGAATGTACCCGTGAAAATTCCACACTTGGGGATTGTTGACGCTCCTTTCATCACAGAATCTAAAGATCGGAAAAGGGAATATCCGAGCTCAAAGTGATTCATCCTTTGAAGAATACATAAAAAATCAACAAAGGAAGGAAGAAAGGATCAACAACAACATCACCGCGCAAGTTATCTAACTGTCGCGCAAGTGTACTTGTGCGGAGACCTTGGCCGCGCAAGTGACTTGCGCGACCTAAGTGGTAACCGCCCGGTAACCGCCCAGGGCCTTCTTTTGCCTATAAATAGACCCTGTGGACCCCCCATTCGAGAGGATCTTTTTTCAGAAACTCGGATTGAAGCTCCCGATGCCCAAGTATTTTCTCAAAGCTTCCGGAACACTTCTAAGGTAATTTCTTACCTAGAACGGAAGATCTAAAGAGAAGAAGGAAGGCCTAAGTGTTGAAACTCATCAACACTTGTGCGCCGCTTTTATTCCTTCAATATAACTTGTGCGTCCCTTTTCTGGAAGAACCTCAAGAGAATTCTAAAGGGTTTAAAAAAGAGTCGCTCAAGTATTTCAATGCTGGTTGAAAATCGCGCAAGTACACCATGTGTCACGCAGGTATACCTGCGCGACCAATACTTGCGCGCCCATGGAAGACTTGCGCGCCTTTCAAGACTTGCGCACCCCTATCTTTTTGGGTGCCCATCTTGCCCATTTTAACCCTCTTAAGCCATTTCACCTTTCCTTTTCAAGATTCAGTCTTTAAGATACTCTTCAAAGCCATTTATGGAATAATTTCTTGATCTGACTTCCTTATCTGAAATGAATTCTGTGGAATATCTCTCAAAACCTAGTGATTTAAATATCCTTATGTCACTAAATATAGAGAGTTCATTCATTCAACCTCATCCTTTAAGATGAGAGAATCCTTAACTTGGGCATCCTCCTCAGGAGTAAGCCCCAATTTCAAATCTGGGAATCCTTCTTTAGGAGTAAGCCCCAAATTCTTAAAGTTCCCAAACTTGGGCATCCTCCTCAGGGGTAAGCCCCAAGCCCCAAGTCCCCTAACCTGGGTCTCCTTTTCAGGAATAAGACTTAGTCATAATCTTGGGCTTCCTTTTCAGGAGTAAGCCCCAAGTCCCCTAACCTGGGTCTCCTTTTTAGGAGTAAGTCCCAGTCATAATCTTGGGTTTCCTTTTCAGGAGTAAATCCCAAGCCCCCTTAAATTTCTCTTAACCAGTCCTAATTTACCCTTGATTTGGGTTTCCTTTTCAGGAGTAAAACCCAATCATAAGTCCCCTCCTAACTTGGGCATCCTCCTTAGGAGTAAGCCCCAATATTAGAGTATTCAAATCTCCATGAAGCACATATAACTTTATGCACCCTGTTCATGGATTTTCTCCCTAAAAGTGAATCCTAAACCTTCATCTATCTGGGTAGTCATACATACATAAGCCCCAAACAATTTCTTATGATTGCATATTTCATGGCACAATTGTCTAATTTTTTACCAATACCTCTTGTTTCTCACACCGAGCATGACTCACGTGAGCTTAGAGTGTAAAAGTAATTATGACATTCTTCTTTGAGCCATCAATCGTAAACATCATACTCCATCACTCGAACTACGTGGGTTCTGATTCCTTTTCCAAAACAAAGGATACGTAGGTAGCCCATTTATGGGTTCGATCCCAACTTTGAAATAATCCCTGTCCTTCTGAATGACGATAAACTTCAAGTGCCCCACTGAGTGGCTTTAAAAGCAGCCTGGTCATCATAATGACCAAGAGACTTTTTTTATAAATGTTTCGAAGGATACCATTGACCAAGAATCTCTAAACAGATATAGATGATTCTCTATTGATGAAGAACCTCGAATACATATAAAAGATTCTCTAAATTTCTTGCATATTTAATCATTGATTGTTAAAGGAAAGCGCATTTTATACTTGGTAATGTAATAAGGATTCACGAACATAACTTAACTCTATAAAGAGAGTCCCAAAGTAGACAATAATTCCCCTCAAAAAGGTGTGATGAGTCCGACCTCCCATCCTCTCGACCAATGCAAATTCCTAAGCCTCATCAGTCCACAAGCTAATGAGCGCCTGCCTTTGGAAAGTAGGTCCAAACGGATGTGGAATCATTGTATATTTCTGGTTCTACGAACAAACCCGCTAGAAACCGATTGGAACGTTTGAATCTCCCGTCCAGGAGGTCATCCCCGAAATCCGTGAGGAAACAAAAATGGTGAACCCGACGTGAATCCTTAACCAAGTTAAAGTGATATTCTTCTTATTTGTTAGGCCCCTTGGGCCAACAAAGCAATCATTGACATATGCTCATCCAAAAGATGAA
Source organism: Viscum album (assembly GCA_963277665.1). Classification (NCBI taxonomy): domain Eukaryota; kingdom Viridiplantae; phylum Streptophyta; class Magnoliopsida; order Santalales; family Viscaceae; genus Viscum; species Viscum album. The sequence continues at coordinate 70,795,796 of OY728154.1, forward strand.
GTGGCCGGATTCATCTTGATTATGTCTGTTATATGGAATAGGCACTCTTTTCTCAAGATCTTCTGAAAAATGGCTTTCCTTAAATTCACCCCTGTGAATACTGCTGCTGTGAAAACCTCTATTGTGAGGTCTGCTGCTGTGAAAACCAATGCTACTAATCCTGCTGGAACGTCGTCCGCTCTGAGGATGACATCACCAACTCAGCGTCTTCAACGCCGGGTTTCTAATGCATTGGTTAAGGAATACCGTCGCAATGGTACTATCCCAACTTTGGAGGCCGCTCGTCAAGCCCTCCAAGTTAACAACTCTACCTAGTCATCCGGAAAACGGCGGCCAACGATCAAGAAGCAGGCGGTGCTGACTACCATCTCCAACCGTTTCGGGTCGTTATCCCCGGAACGCAATTTCTATTCACTCCCTTACTCTGAGGAAGTGAATGAGCAGGTCCCTCAGGGCCTTAGTTCAAAAATACAGGAGTCCTTCCCGAGGGATCCCATCAACAATCGCCGCTAGACTCGTGCGGTAGTGCGCCCTCAACATGATGAGGGTACCGACTCCAGGAATTCAGCTCAGGTTCCTCGAACCCGAGCAGGCAAGATGAACCGCCAGAGACGGAATCCGGTTAACAATGGGCAGGTTGTCATCCCTGCCATCTCCGGAGAAGTCCACCAACCTAACTTGGTGGCAAATAACGAACAGGCACACACACCTGTCCATTTTAATTCCGCTGTCCAGCAGACTCGTCTGGCAGCATCAAGCCAATCCCGCCAGGCAATTCCGGCGGAGTACCATAAGCAGGAACATGCACCTACTTATACATCACCAGTTAGTCAGCAGGCTCGTCTGACTACATATGATAGATCTCATCAACCGCGTTTGGCGAAGTGTAATCAGCAGGCACATACACCTGCTAATACTAATCAAGCCTACCAACAGTCTCGCTTGGTAGCGCACGGAGAAGTCAGTCGGAAAGTCCCGACGACAAACAGGACACAGACTCAACTCTCTGCCTCCACACTTGAGTACTGTCAGGATTCACTGACAGGAAAAGGAGGATAGGAGCAGGCACATACACCTACTCCAAGCCCGTAATGGACGTATATCCCCGTTCTGGCAGCTGAAGTCACCAAACATATTTTGTCAATGGTGAAAGAGCAGAAGAAAATTCCTGCTCATATTCTGGATGCTTGCCAGGATATCATAATAGCTTCAGCATCATCACAGGGACAGACACATAAATCTATCCCTAGCAGTGGAGTGACACATCAATGATTCACTCCGGAACAGACACACACATCTGTTCCAGTCCAAGAGGGTTATGGGGCATACTCCCCCATATCATACGGACAACCAAGTCAGGCACATACACCTGATTTGAGTGGAGATCGTCAGCCTAACCTGACCATCTTTCCTGATCAGGCACATACACCTGCTCAGAGCAATCACTTTCGTCATCAAGTGGTTTCTAAAGCGAGTAAGAAGGCATCTAAGAAAAAGATCCGCCCAGCACAGTCAGGAGATCAAAGGCCAATCTGTAACCAAGCCTTGCTCGATGCTGGAGTTCTTGAAGCCCTCAGACATTTATCTGTCGGAATTCAAGATTCTACTCCCTCAGTTCCCAATAACGGGAACATTAATTCTGAAGGTCTTCAACAGACACTTCCTCATGAAGACTTGCTTCATGAAAATTCGGTCAATCCTGAAGTTTCTTCTTCAGATGAGAGCCACATGAACCCTCTGTGTGGTCAGAAGACCAAGGAGCAAGAGATTTCATCTTTTGCTGTAACCCATCATGACGGTCCTCCTCATGATGATGAACTTCGCTGCAAAAGTCCTCTCCGCAGTAGTGATTCACGTTGTCTCGAAAATTCTTCAGAAGGCAATGTAGTGACGAGAAAGCCCTCCTATCTCGAGGCACTTGCAAATGTAAAACCAGTCATGTCTGATGCTTTACTATCAGCAGGTGAAACTCTTTCTCCATCAGAAGATAGCCTGGGGTTCAGGTTATTCTCCAAACCATCCCTAGGTCATTCATCTTCCAGCATGAATAGTGATATCTCTACCAATATTGTTGAATCCGATGAAGAAACAAGGAAACACCAACTCTGGTCCAAACAGGTAGAAGAATCTTCATTTAATGATAAAGAGGAAATGCTGAACATGAGGAAAAAACTGGCAAAAGGTGAAGTACCAGTCATGTTTTGGCCTTTGGCTGACTCCCAGTACGACATTCCAAAGATGTTGACGGATGATGGAATCCATGATATTCGTCTCAACATATGGAAGACTCTTTGTCAATTGAAGAAGAAAGTATTATCTTATGGTGATTATGAAAATCATATTAATATAATAGAAGGGCTACAACGTCAGATTGATTTGGCATCTCTATCAGTCTCTCGGTATCCGAAGGTTGAAAAGCAACAAAGAAACCTTCAATGTTCATGCCTTGGCGCACTAAGAAAATTGCGTCAGTTAATTGCCAATGCTCCATCTGATGTTCATATCAGAGGATGGGGTGTTCACGGAGCACTACATTTCACAGTGCTTTCCAGTCAGCAAAGCCCGCCGAAAATGGTTTCATGCAATGTTATTGCCCATGGCCGGCCACAGTCAATGGGCTTTGTTCATAATCAAAATCTTGCTCAAGAACATGCTTCAACTAGTTCCTCTCAAAATCAAGTATATAGAGAACAAGTTGTTGAATTACTCCTACACTGAGCAGGCGAGAATATTGCACAAGCCCCTCATCTAGAGCAAACACGTCATCAAATGACATAAGTTTCGGAAATCATCCAACGGTCTGTTGAACCAGGTGATAAAAGTGGATACAGGTTAATGAATCCAGCTAATTTCCGAACTAATATTCGCAATATCAAGAGAGATTTTAAGAAGATCTCAGACATAGCATGTCAAGAGACACCCCAGCTTGTCAGACTGGGGACTTCTCTAACCCAACCCTCAGAGTCAACAAATGGGATTCGAGGAGTTGAGAAGAAGCAGCAGGAACATCCCCAGTCCACCGGACTGGGGACTTTTTCAAATCCTCAATCCCTCCCTCAGAGAAAATCAGTATTCTCTCGATTAGGGAATAAGCCTCAAGAGGAACGAAGAGCCAAGCTATCAGAAGATTCTCTCCAAGTGACGGTTCTCCAAGAAGTTCCTGAGGGATCAAGTCAACGGAATGCCATGTCTCATTATGGACATAGAAGAAGACAATATCATAGAAATGCTGATAGAAAGGATTCCATGAAATATGCATCCATTAATGTCATCAATGCCGTTGCTGCTGATTCACCAGATGAGGCTCAATCAGAGGGATCAGACGAAGAGGTTCCTGCTCAAGAAATTTCGCACACAGACGTAAATGAAGAAGGTGTGCACACACGTAATCAAAGGCTTACCCAAAATCTGGGTATTCCTTCAAGTAACCCACTTCCCCCACTCCGAAAAGGATCCAATAAGGGGAAAGGAAAGAATCAGGTTACTTCTCACCCTTCCTCTGAAGGAGATCAATCGCTCTCATTAGAGCAAAGGTTTGCACAACAGGAGGAAGAAATGAAAGAATTAAGAAGGTTGAATACAGAACTACTTCAGAGTAGTCTTCTTATTAAGAATGCTGAAGTCCGACAGCCGAAGGAATTTGTTGTAACTACTGAGATGGATCAGGAATATCCTCCTTTATCAGTACACCCTCAGAGGTCTAATCCTACGGGTCAAATGAAACAACGGTTGGCAGCACTACCATCAGTTGCAGAACCAACCACCACGTCTCTCCAAGATCCATTCATTGCACCTACCCAAAACCAAGTTCAACCTGATGTTTCTCAAAAGTTAATAACTACTATTGAGTCATTAACAGCTCGGTTAGAAACTATGGAAGGGAAACGGGCGCAAGTTCAACCTGAAAAGAAAGATTACCCTGAATGGGTAGATTCAATTTCTCCTCCATCCAGTTTTGGAAACCCTATTTTCCCTACTTTCAATGGATCAGGCGACCCCAAACAACATTTGACGCATTACGTGTCTTGTTGTGATCCTATGATGGGAACTCTAGAGCAGCAAGAAGCAGTGAAACTCAGATGCTTCGTGCGAACCTTGCAAGGACTAGCTTTTGTCTGGTATACAAGCTTGCAATCCCAGTCAGTCATCGGATGGGAGGATATTCGTCAAAAATTCCTTCTTCAGTTTAGATCAACATTGCCAAAAACGACAGTTTTCGATCTTACAAACTGGAAGCAAAGGGAGAATAAAAGAGTCTCTGATTTCATTGCTCGTTGGAAGGGATTAACGTATTCCCTGAGTTTAGCACTCCCTCAGGAGGAATTGTTTCCAATCTGTGTGGCAAATTTGCGTGACGAATTACGCACGCCATTGATCCCTGTGAAATACATAGGAGGGTTTCGAGACCTTACTTCAATCGCTCAGCAGATTGAAGATTTATTTATACAGGCTAAGGTTAAATCTCGTGTAATTCCATCAGCTCCAGGAAGAAGAAAGGGTAAAGCAGAAACTGCTACAGTTATGCTTAAACAAGCACCTGTACCTATATCTACTTCAAAACCTTCATCTTCTCGAAGGACTCCACCTCCTGAACTCCAACAACAAAGGCTGTTTCGTCCAAATGATCAAAAAGATCAACGACGAAAACAATTTGAGGATATAAAGAGTAAAACATACTCTTTCCGAAGTGAGAAAGTTCCTGGTTACTTCATTTCAGCTCTGGAAAATAATTTGGTTCAATTACCAGTGCCCAAGAGGCCAAACAAGGAAGGAGATGAAGACCGTACCAATTATTGTCCCTTTCATCAAATGTTGGGTCATCCCATCCAGGAGTGTTTTGTCTTTAAAGACCTCCTGAAAAAGATGGTCGACTTGGGACAAGTCAAATTGAAGGGTTCTTCAGCTCATGTAGCGTATATTACCGCTACAGATCCAGAGGAAGGAGGCGAGTGGTAGGAAGTCAAAAGCAAAACTGCGAAAAAATATGATGATTGGATGGTCAGAAAGACAATCAATCAGACCCATTCCATTTTGCGAACACAACTGAAGAAGCCAATTGTGTCTCCTACAAAAGCTGCAGTAAAACCTCCATCAAAAGATAAATCCTCAAAAGGGAAGCACAATTCAAAGAAGAAAGAGGAATCAAGAGAAGATGAGTATGTATCAAAGCCTAAATTGTCTTTGACTCTGGAAGATTTCATGCCATCTACTTCAAAGCCACGGGCACCGTCCCACCAAACGGCACAGCCTAAACAGGCTAACCAGGCAGAATCTTTATCAGACGAAGAGTTAATCTTTGGTTCTGTTAATATGATTCAATTAACAGATCCATATTCCAGTCTTGATAGGCCTGAATTCCCTATATCAAATAGGGGAATCCGAGGAAGTTCTGGAGGTTCAGGATACAGGGGAAGACGTGGATCTTTCCGAAGCCACTACTCTAATTCTACCCCTGCTAGCACTGTATATGAAGCAGAAACTCGTGGTAGAGCCCTTCAGCGAGATCAAAAAGAACAAGCAAGTTCTTCTACCAATGGCCAACTCAGTTTTGGCACAGTTATTTTGGAAGACCGATTAAAGGTTCCATATTATTTATCTCAGAAAGTAAATGGATCTAATCAGTCTAATCTTCCAAAACCAAGGATGTTGCCAACTTCAATACAAGATGCATCAGCTTCCAAATCATCTGCTTCCAAGGTACCTGCTAAACCGCATATTCCTATTGGGAAACGCAGACCTCTAGATCAAAAGTATGATATATTGAAACACTTGGCCCAAGTACCAGCCAAGTTATCAATTTTGGATGCTTTTAATCTGTCAAGAGATCTTCGGGAAGCACTCATCGAAGCTTTGTCAAGTCCTCAGGAGTTTGAAGCTGAAATTGCTGCAGCTGAAATCTATCACATAGAGAATAATCCTACAGAATGCCATGCAGTGATATCTTTTACTGATAAAGATGAAGATGATGTTGTGCATGGGCACATAAAACCTTTGTACTTATCTGGCAAAGTCAATGGTGTAGATATTCGAAGAGCTTTCATTGACAATGGTTCAGGAGTCAACCTCATGCCCATTCGTACACTTCATCGATTGGGCCTCACGGAATCTGATTTATCTCCTTCTACCATGATGTTACAAGGATATGATAAAAATGAACAAGAACCACTGGGAGAAGTTACACTCAGAACTCATTTTGGAGATCTTGTTTCCAATTCGGATTTCATGATTGTTGATCAAGACTCAGCTTTCAATATCTTGCTTGGAAGACCCTGGCTACATCAGCATGCAGCTATTCCGTCATCATACCATCAATGTCTCAAATACTGTTTCGATGGTCAAGTTGGAACATTGTATGGTGATAAGGCCCCGTTCAAGACATGTGAGTCTCAATACATTGAGACAGAATTTTATCACATGAAGGGAAGAGAAAAATCTACAATGAAGGAAATTACCAAAGTTAATGCTCCATATGGTTTGGAGAAAATTCCAATAAATCCATTTTCACATGTGAGTACAGATTATGTGTTACCTATCAGTCAAATTGACAAAATATGCCCAAATCAAAATACTCTTATGGAAAGATCCATAATGTCAATTACGGCGATCGAGCCAGACAACATGGGAGAATTTGGCAACCTACCAAGCAGTGATGAAAGCATAAGTGGTGACGTTTTCATTTCATCTACTGAATTCCAACAAGTCTATACTTCGCTAATCAGGACAGAAGAAGTTATAGGAACACCAGAGGTGAATAATGATGTCGATTCTCGATCCATCATCTCCTCTTTATTTCCCAAAGAAGACCCTTTATCATCAATAGGGTCGGAAATGGAAGCTTCTTCTTCAAAATGTGAAAATTTTGACATCTCTTATGATCATGAGAATTTCATTTTTTTCATCTACTTTGCAAGTAGAAACAGAAGAAATAACACATGATGAAGAGGAAGAGGAAGATCTTAGAGATGCTCCTCCAGCATTTGAAGAGGGTATCTCTACCACTGTGGATGAACTCAGAGAAGTAAATCTGGGTACAGAGAAAGATCCACGCCCCACTTTAATTAGTGCGGCCATGACCCTTGAAGAGGAAGAGCTATATATTTCTTTTCTAAAGAAAAATAAAGATATTTTTGCTTGGAATTACACAGAGATGCCTGGCCTTGATCCTGATGTTGCCACCCATCATCTGGGTTTACCAAAAGAACATCGAGGATTCAAGCAAGCCGCGAGAAGAACACACCCAACCTATGCTTCCAAAATTGAGGCTGAAGTGGATAATCTTATCAAATCTAACTTCGTCAGAGAAGTTCAATATCCCAAATGGTTGTCTAATATTGTCCCTGTAAAGAAGAAGAACGGACAAATTAGGGTTTGCATCGATTTCAGAGATCTTAATCGGTATTGTCCTAAAGATGATTTCCCAGTTCCGATTACAGAACTCTTAATTGATGCGACGGATGGCTATGAAGTACTTTCTTTCATGGATGGATATTCTGGATATAATCAGATCTGAATGGCCCCATAAGATGAGGAATATACAGCCTTCAGAGCTCCTCAAGGTTTGTTTTGTTATCGGGTGATGCCCTTTGGTTTAAAGAATGCAGGTGCAACATATCAACGCTCCATGCATCGTATCTTCAAACCTCTTTTAGGGAAGTTTGTTGAATGCTATGTAGATGATTTGGTGGTTAAATCCAAACAACTTTCTAATCACTTGTCTGATTTGGAAGTCATATTCCACAAGCTTCGACAACATAATTTAAAGGTGAACCCCTTAAAATGTCTTTTGGGGTAACCTCAGGAAAATTCCTTGGCTTCGTTGTACGCTATCGTGGTATTGAAGTCGATCCTGAGAAGACCAAATCAATCCTTGGTATGTCACCTCCTCAGAATTTGAAAGAATTAAGATGACTTCAAGGACACTTAGCCTATATTCGGCGTTTCATCGCCAATTTGGCAGGCAAAAGTTTACCCTTTACCAAATTATTGAAGAAAGGAGTCACTTACCAGTGGACTGAAGAATGTCAAGAAGCATTTGATGTTCTCAAGAAATACCTCTTGAGTCCACCAGTACTCATGCCACCTGTTGAGGGTAGACCTCTTATCCTCTATGTGACAGCTTTAGAGCGATCATTGGGTGCCTTTCTCGCTCAAAAGAATGATGCTGGGAATGAAAATAGTCTCTACTATCTCAGTAGAACTATGCTTGAAGCAGAAACCCGGTATTCAAGTATTGAAAAGTGATGCCTAGCATTAGTCATTGCAGTTTAGAAACTGAGACACTACCTGCAACATAACGAGGTCCAATTGGTATCTCGTAATAATCCACTCAAATTCATCCTTAGTCGTCCAATGCTTACAGGACGTCTGGAAAGGTGGGCGGTTATTCTACAGCAGTTCGACATTCAGTATGTGTCTCAAAAGGCAATTAAGGGCCAAGCTCTGGCTGATTTCCTGGCTGAACATCCTTCAGTGGAAGACACGTATTCAGATATCGAACTCCCTAATGAGGAAGTTTTCTCTATTCAAGAGAGTCCTCAAACATGGGAAATGTATTTTGATGGTGCTTCTAGAAGTCCAACAAGGAAGAAAATGGAAAATCCTAAATTCAACAAAGTTGGTTTAGGAATTGTGCTCATTTCTCCAGATAAGGCAGTGTTACCTTATTCCTTTTTGTTGTGGGAAGGTGGTACCAATAATGAAGCTGAATACCAAGCTCTCATTACAGGCTTGGAATTAGCGCTTCAAGCACAAGTGAATCACTTAAAGGTGAAAGGTGATTCAGACCTGGTAATCAAACAATTCAATGGGGATTATTCCATCAGAAAAGAAGAATTAATCCCTTTGTATGATTACATCAGAGAGTTAATGTCGGAATTCCCTTCAGAACCGATATTTTCTTATGTCCCAAGATCACAAAATGCTCAAGCTGATGCACTGGCTAATATAGCCATAGCTTTAGCAGATCCAAATCGGGACGAGACAACCATCTGTATTGCCCACCGTCGTGTAATTTCACCTTATGTTCAAGTCAGAACAGAGGAAATTAATGAAATTAGTCCCATTCCTGAACCGTATGGTCATACTACAGGATGGATGTCACCTATCAGGGAATACCTTCAAAATGGAACACTTCCACCTGATAGAGCCGAGAAATAACAAATTCGGCGACTTGTGGTCAATTTTACTCTTTATGATAGCCCAAACCACCTCGAGAAAATTCTCTACAAACGTGGTTTTAATGGAGTTCTCTTTAGATGTATTGATGGTGAAGAGACAATGGATGACATAAAAGAAGTGCCTGCAGAAGTCTGTGGTGCCCACCAGTCTGGACATAGACTGTCTGATCAAATTTGAAGGCTTGGATACTTTTGGCCTTCAATGATACAAGACTATGTTAATTTCACAAAGAAGTGTCATTCATGCCAAGTATATGCCAACTTCATTCATCAACCTCTAGAGTTGCTTCATACAACTAAATACTCATGGCCATTTTCCACATGGGGAATGGATGTGGTGGGACCTTACCCTTCAGCTACGGCCAAGCAGTTTAAGTACATTCTTACTGCTATTGATTTCTTTTCCAAATGGGCAGAGGCAGTACCTCTCAAAGAAGTCAGTTCTAAATGCATTGTTAGCTTCATCAAGTCTAACATCATTACTAGATTTGGTGTCCCTCATACCATATTGACGGATAACGGCACCAACTTCTGTTCTTCTAAGGTAAAGAAATTATATCAAGAATACAACATTAAGTCCAACCATTCATCTCGATATCATGCAGCGGCTAATGGCCAGATAGAAGCCTTCAACAAGACTCTTTCAAATATACTGCAAAAGATGGTGGATAAAGATAAGAGGTCATGGCTTGATAAAATCTTTCATGCTTTATGGTCTTATCGGACTACCACTCGCAATGCAACGCGGTCAACTCCATATTCATTGGTATATGGAACAGAAGCAGTCTTGCCAATTGAAGTTCAATTGCCCCCACTCAGAATAGCCATTTGTGATCAGTTATCTACAGATGAGCAATCCCAAAAGCGGTTAAATGAATTGGAACAGTTAGATGAGAAAAGATTGTGCACTTTTCACCACTTGGAAATCTATCAGAATCAAATAGCACGAGCTTTTAACAAAAAAGTTCGTCTTCGTTCATTCATTCAGGGAGAATTGGTATTGGTTCTCAGAGCACCAATGATACCAGGAAAGAAGCCTCCCAAGCTTGAACCAAAATGGGAAGGACCTTATTCAATACATAAGGTCTACTCTAATGGAGCATATTCTCTAATCTCAATGGATGGAGAACACATCACGACTCCAACTAATGCCAGATTTCTGAAGAAGTATTTTGTATAAACACAAAATATTGTTCCCAAATCCAAAACAGTCACATTGGTTCATAATACGTCCTACATGACATTAAAATGTATTTTGTCCCTGCTACATGACACTAAACTGTGCAGCACCAATAGTCCTAACTGCAAGACTTTAAACTGCATAGTCCCTTTTATATGTCCGAGATGACATTAAACTATATTATGTCCTATCTAAATGACATTAAACTGTACAGAAGTTCCTTATTTGTCCGAGATGACATTAAACTATATTGTGTCCTAGCAACATGACATCAAACTGTGTGGCACTTTCATCGTCCATCATGACGTTAAACTGTAAAAAGTCCCCAGAACTGATATCCACATATTGGTTCACCTTAGTCCTAGCTACATGACTTTAAACTAGACAGCAATGGTCCATTATGACTTTAAACTGCAACTTCGTCCCACACGACATTAAACTGTGAAAAAGTTCCCTAAACCGTCCAGCATGACCTTAAACTGCATCATCCCTAGTCCATGTATATGACCATAAACTATTTGCAAATCCCTTATGTCCATCAAGACGTTAAACTGTGACGTCCTAACTACATGACGCTAAACTGTATAAAAGTCCCTCACGTTCGGAAAGACGTTAAACTATATAATCATCAAAGGTCCAGCATGACATTAAACTTCACCATCCACGGTCCATGCATATGACCTTAAACTATTCGCACTTTCGTCCAATATGACGTTAAACTATTTTATCCCCATCGTCCTAACTACATGATGCTAAACTGTACAGAAAATCCTTGATACGTCCTACATGACATTAAACTGTATTTTGTCCCTGCTACATGACACTAAACTGTGCAGCACCAATAGTCCTAACTGCAAGACTTTAAACTGCATAGTCCCTTTTTTATGTCCTACATGACATTAAACTGTGCATCGTTAAGGTTGTTATTACTTCTTGTTTCTCACACCGAGTATGACTCACGTGAGCTTAGAGAGAACATCAACCATAACACTCCCTTTGAGCCACTAACCATGTGTAAGTCCCAACATCTTTTATTTAGATCATTGTCCACAAGAACAACTTGATCATTAATTCATTCTTTAATTGAACTACACAGACTTTGATCCTTGCCCTTCAGGCTGGGTATGTAGGAAACCTCCCAGGGTTCAAGCCCAAAAACAATCTCTTCACATCGGTTCACCACTATCTCATATGATGTTGATTTGTGAAACCGCCCCTGGAATCAATATCTTTACATTGATTCACTTTCTTCCTTGTTATATGACGTTAAACTATACAACACTTTTTTCCGGTACGACAATAAACTACAATATTCTTTGATTTCCTCATTTGAGAAGGAACCATTATTGACATTGATTTTTTCAATCATGTTTCATTTCAAAAGACTACGTGCATACATGGTAATGCCTAAACTTTTTATCTTAGGTTAAACCATCATTGCACTAAAGTCCCCTTTCACCCTTCACATGTACGAACCAAATTTGTACAAAGGGTAGTTCTATAACTACGTGGACTTGATTCCCATCCTTATGGGATACGTAGGAACATTCGAGTGTCCCTCGAATCCAGTCCCAAGTCTTTTGGGCCTAACCCCAAATTTCACTTTCAGTCCCTTGGCTGAAAAGTCCTCATGAAAACACACACTGTGTATTCATTATTATGGTCTGAATTCTATGACCCTAAACTAAGATCACTCATACTTTCGTCCTACACGACGTTAAAACTGCATTTCAAGAACTACGTATGGCTTGATTATCATTCTTATGAGATACATAGTGAAGTCCAGGTTTTCAGGACCCAGCCACAACATGATTATGGTTATCATTGACCTATGTATCTCTATATACATTGGACAATACCCATCTTTATGTGTTATAATCCTAACCTTAAATATTTTCAGATCTTCATAACCCTTTTCATGACTTCTAATCACAAAAATGTCAAACTTCTGAGAATTATTTTTCCTAACTATGCAGCACGTGCCCATAGGTGGCCTTGCATAAACAGTCCACATAACAGACTTGTCAGCCAAAAGATGCTATTTATTTGACCATGCAGCCAATGCCCTTAGGTGACCCTGCATATTTCAACCCCCTAACGGGTTTTGTTAAATAATAGTAACTTCATTCTTGGGAAGAATGCCTCTTTTTTCCTTATTTGTCTTAAACGACAGTATGTAGGGATCCGCAAAAAAATAGCCATCCTTAACATATTTGTCCCATATCCTTTTTCATGATCTGAAAGTATTCAAGTCTATGGTTTATTCTTCTTCCCTACGTTTGGGTCAGACCTTCGTAGGAGTGATGTTCATCCAGTTCTTCGATATTCTTGTTTGGAAATATATTCTCCATATTCAAGTACCTATTTCCATACAACAAACTCTATACTTTAGAAAATTTGAATCTCCATAAACTTTCACTGGCTTTTAACACTAGGAAAGTAAATTTCTGGGAGTTCTTTTTCCTGACTATGCAGCACATGCCCATAGGTGGCCTTGCATAAACAGTCCACATAACAGACTTGTCAGCCAAAAGATGCTATTTATTTGACCATGCAGCCAATGCCCATAGGTGGCCCTGCATATTTCAACCCCCTAACGGGTTTTGTTAAATAATAGTAACTTCATTCTTGGAAACTACTTCTTCTAATGCCTTTTAGATCTTTTTCATATCATTCCTCAGATTCAAATATTCTTAAGCCATAGTTTACATTTTTTCTCTCATACTTGAGTATGGTAATATGTTTTCAGATAAATTGTCAAGGAATTGAATCAATTTTAATTTATTTTGGTCAAAGCTATTTCGACCTTAAACATTAGCCCCTTTATGTCCGGCATGCATGACTTTAAACTACCCACAAAAGACAAAGGAACTCTGAATAAAAGTCAAGTTCCATCTCACTAAATATACATTTATGTATAATTTAGGTAATATTGAGCAATTACAAAGTTCAAAGTTTGTAGGATTATTTGTAATAATCCTAGTAAAAATCAAACTATACTTACTAGGCCCATTGGATTAAGTAAATTTGAAGCAGGTAGTGAAAATAATGCAGGTACAAATGATTGAAGACAAAAGTGTTTTTCATTGATACATAAGAGTTAGAAGGACATCCACAGACTGGAGTCTCTTCTCTTTTTCGAGAATTACAAGAGGCTTTCAACATAACACTTCATTTGATTTACGGCATCCCGAGATTCATTAGCAACCACCTGGAATTCATTCATTCAACTGGATACAATAAGAGATGCAGTGATACCAGCTCTTCTTGGAACGATTGTAAAAGGATGTTCTTGAGTGCGGTTTGAGAAAATTTTCTGCTGATCAAACAGTGACTCTGTTTCTGTCCAAGAGACTTGGAAGATGGATATAGGGATTTGAGAATGGAGCATTGGAAGTAAAGAGCCATTTGGAGAGAGTACTCTTTTCAGATATTTCTCTAATACCATGTTTGTCTTCTCTCCACCAACCATTAGTGGAAAACATTTCAGCCCATGGGTTTGCCATTTTCATATCTGCAAGGAAATGACATGGAGGAAGAATTTGAAAGTTCACACCATTGTTGTTACTCTTAATGCACAGCATAACCAAAATAGAGAAGTATCAGTGCAGCTGCATCTCAAGTGTATAATTTTTTGCATTTGGAACATTGACTCCTTGCAGATGACCATGACCACACAGAGACAGGTAGATGCTCTGTGGGAATTTAAGATGATATTTCTTCAAGTACTTATCCAAATCTAGGAAAGTGCTTTCACAAATATCATAGTAATCATGGCCAATAATGTTCATCATGTCATCAATCCGCTTGCTAGCCAGTTCATCAGCCATTTCAATTCCCTTAGGAGCCATTGAATCTGCACAAAAATTTGAACAAATTTAACTCTTAAATGGGTTTATTTTTCATAAAATTTGTGAAAGAATTCGGAAAAAATGGCCAAAGGCATTAAGTCGCGCAAATCTAAACAATGGCGCGCAAGTATTTCGTGTGCCGCGCTAGTTTTTGACGCGCAAGTATAAACCACGCAAGTACGAATACCTTTACAGGAGCGCGACAGCGAGGGAACAATGGAAAAGAGACTTGCGCGGCTTAGGTGACCTGCACGGCAAGAGCTCGAGAAGGTATGAAGTCCGGAAATCCGGATACTTGTACGGAGGTGAGGCCGTGTATTTATAGGCCAGGAAGCCTATCTGCGCGCCGTACCCAGAGCGCTTAAGGCTTGCGCGACGCAAACTTGCGCGCCGCCCTCTGCGCACTGAAGACTTGCGTGCCCCCCCCTATTTCCTTTGAATGGATTCGATTTCCTCAGAGTCAAATCCTCATTTCTCTCCGGATCCAACTCTGAGCTGGGACTTTTGTTGACGCTCCTTTCGTCACAGAATCTAAAGATCGGAAAAGGTAATATCCGAGCTCAAAGTGATTCATCCTTTGAAGAAAACATAAAAAATCAACAAAGGAAGGAAGAAAGGATCAACAACAACATCACCGCGCAAGTTATCTAACTGTCGCGCAAGTGTACTTGCGCGGCGACCTTGGCCGCGCAAGTGACTTGCGCGACCTAAGTGGTAACCACCCGGTAACCGCCCAGGGCCTTCTTTTGCCTATAAATAGACCCTGTGGGCCCCCCATTCGAGAGGATCTTTTTTCAGAAACTCAGATTGAAGCTCCCGACGCCCAAGTCTTTTCTCAAAGCTTCCGGAACACTTCTAAGGTAATTTCTTACCTAGAACGGAAGATCTAAAGAGAAGAAGGAAGGCCTAAGTGTTGAAACTCATCAACACTTGCACGCCGCTTTTATTCCTTCAATATAACTTGCGCGTCCCTTTTCTGGAAGAACCTCAAGAGAATTCTAAAGGGTTTAAAAAAGAGTCGCTCAAGTATTTCAATGCTGGTTGAAAATCGCGCAAGTAAACCATGTGTCGCGCAGGTATACCTGCGCGACCAATACTTACGCGCCCACGGAAGACTTGCGCGCCTTTCAAGACTTACGCGCCCCTATCTTTTTGGGTGCCCATCTTTCCCATTTTACCCCTCTTAAGCCATTTCACCTTTCCTTTTCAAGATTCAGTCTTCAAGATACTCTTCAAAGCCATTTATGGCATAATTTCTTGATCTGACTTCCTTATCTGAAAGGAATTCTATGGAATATCTCTCGAAACCTAGTGATTTAAATATCCTTATTTCACTAAATATAGAGAGTTCATTCATTCAAACTCATCCTTTAAGATGAGAGAATCCTTAACTTGGGCATCCTCCTCAGGAGTAAGCCCCAATTTCAAATCTGGGCATCCTTCTTTAGGAGTAAGACCCAAATTCTTAAAGTTCCCAAACTTGGGCATCCTCCTCAGGAGTAAGCCCCAAGTCCCCTAACCTGGGTCTCCTTTTCAGGAATAAGACTCAGTCATAATCTTGGGCTTCCTTTTCAGGAGTAATCCCCAAGTCCCCTAACCTGGGTCTCCTTTTTAGGAGTAAGTCCCAGTCATAATCATGGGTTTCCTTTTCAGGAGTAAATCCCAAGCCCCCTTAAATTTCTCTTAACCAGTCCTAATTTACCCTTGATTTGGGTTTCCTTTTCAGGAGTAAAACCCAATCATAAGTCCCCTCCTAACTTGGGCATCCTCCTTAGGAGTAAGCCCCAAGATTAGAGTATTCAAATCTCCATGAAGCACATATAACTTTATGCACCCTGTTCATGGATTT
Source organism: Viscum album (assembly GCA_963277665.1). Classification (NCBI taxonomy): domain Eukaryota; kingdom Viridiplantae; phylum Streptophyta; class Magnoliopsida; order Santalales; family Viscaceae; genus Viscum; species Viscum album. Next base: position 70,811,852 of record OY728154.1, read on the forward strand.
TCTCCCTAAAAGTGAATCCTAAACCTTCATCTATCTGGGCAGTCATACATACATAAGCCCCAAAAAATTTCTTATGATTGCATCTTTCATGGAACAATTGTCTAATTTTTTACCAATACCTCTTGTTTCTCACACCGAGCATGACTCACGTGAGCTTAGAGTGTAAAAGTAATTATTACATTCTTCTTTGAGCCATCAATCATAAACATCATACTCCATCACTCGAACTACGTGGGTTATGATTCCTTTTCCAAAACAAAGGATACGTAGGTATCCCATTTATGGGTTCGATCCCAACTTTGAAATAATCCCTGTCCTTCTGAATGACGATAAACTTCAAGTGCCCCACTGAGTGGCTTTAAAACCAGCCTGGTCATCATAATGACCAAGATACTTTTTTTATAAATGTTTTGAAGTATACCATTGTCCAAGAATCTCTAAACAGATATAGATGATTCTCTATTGATTAAGAACCTCGAATACATATAAAATATTCTCTAAATTTCTTGCATATTTAATCATTGATTGTTAAAGGAAAGCGCATTTTATACTTGGTAATGTAATAAGGATTCACGAACATAACTTAAATCTATAAAGAGAGTCCAGGAGTAGACAATAATTCCCCTCAAAAAGGTGTGATGAGTCCGACCTCCCATCCTCTCGAACAATGCAAATTCCTAAGCCTCATCAGTCCACAAGCTAATGAGCGCCTGCCTTTGGAAAGTAGGTCCAAACGGATGTGGAATCATTGGATGTTTCCGGTTCTACGAACAAACCCGCTAGAAACCGATCGGAACGTTTGAATCTCCCGTCCAGGAGGTCATCACCGAAATCCGTGAGGAAACAGGGATCCTTGTCAAAACACATATGAATATGACTATAAGACATATCAGATAGAGGGAGTCAAGTCCCTTCCCAAGGAAAAGGGTCTTGGGGTCACACTTTCAGCTTAATGTCATGGGGTGTACCATTAAGTGGGGATTGATTTAATGGATTGTGCACAGGACGGAGAAACCGCCAAACATGACGCACAGTTCCCGTAGGGAGATCTTAGTTTTGGGTCATAGAATTCAGACCAGGATGGGAAAAGGTATGGGAAACACATGGTGCAGCTATTGAAATACCCAATGTGAACAAGAATATAAGAGGTACTTTCCACCCCACATATTCCCAGACGAGTTTGGGCCAAGGGGCCGAAAAAGAAGGGACATGATTTGTAGATTCTTGAGGCAGGACCCAGAGGCAAGAAATTTTTGGGTATTTCTACATATCTTATGAGGATGAGAATCAATACATACACAGTTCTGAGAGGTGGCATGGTAAGGTACCAGTTACAGGGATAAAAGGGGCATGCGAGTCTGGCCCTCGCACCAAAATAAGTGTCATTTGAGAGGTCATGTTTTTCCTTTAGGGTGAATGGATGTTTTTTTAAGGCGATAAGACTAGAATAGAGAATCCATGCACCGTGATAAAAATCAAGCCAAATTAAGGCATTTAAAAATGGTATGGTGTTTTACCGATACCAAACCTGATGTCCCTTTAGCAAGGGAACCACAATTCAGCACCATTTTTCATCGTGCGACCCAGATAATACTGTCACAGTTTAGGGTCATGTGACGGGACCAACCACATATCTTAACGTCGTGCGACATAGACGTAGTATAGATGAGGATAAAGGACGAATGTGCATGGTGCAATAAATCATACCTGACGTGAATGAGGACGAGGTCCACACCACACTGTAAGTGATTCTGAGAAAGAAACCTCAGGCCAAGGGGCCAAAAAGAGCTAAGAGGGTAGAAATTAGGAAAGACTGGATCTCAATTAAGATGGACCCATAGAAGAGGTGTCCTAGTGTTCCTACATATCCCATGGAATGGGAAGCAAGCTATACGTAGTTCTACAAAGGGGCAATATGAATATATCTTATTTTAAGGTCTCAGAACTTAGACCATGGAAAATACGGACGATTCCAAGTATGTGCGGACCATAATATGGCCCCTAAGCCTACACAAGTCAAACTTAGTGTAAGAAACAAGGGTGGACAAGGTATTTTAAATACGTTAAATACATGCAAAGGGGGGAAATCAGTGGAGCCCCGAATGATTTCCTTATCACTACTTTTTCCTCCTAACGTATGGATGCGCACTGAGGAATATTACCAAGAGTCTTGAAATTCTACTTGGACATGATGAGGTGGAGAAGGATGTCAGTCATGTAACCAACACTTTGGGATTAATGGGGTTGCCATGATGATGGAGGATAACTGTTCACCGTGTTTGAAGCACAACATCCATATCACGTTAGCCTGGAATGGGAACAATAAAAGAGCATCGACCGCTGACTGTATTCGCAACGTGGGGCTTGTATGAATTCATTACTTGAAAACCTCGAGGATGTTGGCCTGTAATGGTATGAGGGACCTTGAGATGAGCATCCATACCATCCAGGGGCCCTTTTAGGTGTGAAAGGTGATGGAATACTTAACAAAGGGGAACACGATGCCTGAAAAATGGGTGAAATCATGTCCGCGTAGAATCCAACACTCTAGGTGCTGAACCAGATTACTCCCGGGAACATTGGTGAATTGACAAAGAGGGTTGAGGGGCTCATCTTGAGAGAGTCCGATTTGAAAAGATGAGTATATAACAAGGGTATTGAAAACTTTCAGGAGGAGGAGGTAAATGGAGTGGTTGTTACAATACCCGACGTGAGTGAGAACATAATCCCATACCACACCATGTATTCTTCTCTCTGGGGGAATGCAGGTCAAGGGTCCAAGATGTGGCTGGACCCAGAGGCTAAATGTTTAGGTGGTCCTGCGTATCCCATGAGTATGGGGATCATGCGATGCATAGTTCTTGTAGGGATTAATGTGCAGTTTCTCATCATGCAGTAAGGACACAAATGGGTAAGATACCCCACGAACAGGAGGTGTGTGGCATGATGAGTAACCCGATGTATACATAATCCCATACCACACCATACAAATCTAAGTGAGAACCTAGGCCAGGGGATCGAAAAGGCTGAGGGGCCTGAGGATGGGCCTCGGATGGAAAGGCTTGACCAATTTACAGTTTAACATCTTGCAGTGAGGATGAAGAAAGGGGTAAGATACCCCAAAAAAGGGAGGTGTACAACGCAGTGATTAACCCAACGTGAATGAGGACATAGTCCAATACCACACCGTACAATCCTGTAAGAGTTAAGACTTGGGATGGGGGCCCGAGATTGGGCACGCAAAGCACGACATGGCCTGTGTTCGTGTTATGGACGATAAATGACGGGAGGGATGTCTCAAGGTGATCTATGTGGCTGGGTGAAATAGCCCGATGTGAATGAGGACATAAGTCCACTCCAAACCACACAACCCTAAATGAGAACTTGGGCCAGGGGCCAAAAAGGGCCAATGGGCTGGAAAAGGCCAAGAGGCCTAAGGATGGGCATCCCAGCCAATGGTAGACATATGACCTCTTGTGTGGTTACTGCTTTATCACAGCTTCTAAGCCCATGTGCGCAGTGATCGGTGTGGGAAATAAGGAGCCGGACTATCTCTCCCTGTCATGTAGGGGTCTAATAGCTGGCAATGCCCAAAGGGAGTTCGTTGCTTGGAGATACAACGAGGCATAATGGACCACTACACTCAATGTTTCGGACATCGTGGGGTTGCTCTGATGAAAAAGGATAACTATTTACCATATTCGAAACACAAATTCCTTGTAGTGACTCATAATGGGAACAAAAAATGAGCATCATCCATTGACCACATTTTCAACGTAGGAATTGTATCAATTTGTTGCTCAACATCCTCGAGGGTGTTGGCCCGAAGTGGTAGGAGATCCCTTGGGCCTAGCATCCCTGCCTTTTGGGGGTCCTTATGGATGGGAATGATGTTGGAGTCCTAATCAAAGTAGTGGATGAAGCATATTTGTGACCATATGTGAAGTAGGCGGACACCTCCAAGTAGTGTGACATATGGCAGGATTGAGATGAGCTCGACGTGAATTGGGGAAAAAAACTTCACCACACCATATGTCTTTACCTAAGGGGAGATTTTGGCGTTTGGGCTGGGCTAACATACAAAATGTTAGGGAATTCCTATGTATCCCATGGGGATGGAAATCAAGACATATGTATTTATTGAAGGCCATGCAATTTGACATCATGCGGTGAGGACGTAGAAGAACTGGGAGTGGGCACATGGTGCGACTATCGTAATCCTGGAATGAGTGGGGCTAGGGAAGCCTACACCATATCATGCAAGGATACTCTGAGAGAACTATACCCAGGGGGGATAGTCAAAGAGAAGAGTTTGAAGCTAGGATCAAGAAGAAATGCTTGAGCATTCCTACATATCCCATTTGGATGGGAATCAAGCCACACATAGTTCTAAGGGTGAAATTTAACATATTGCTGGATGATATACAGTTTAATGTCATGCGAGACAAATTAGTTCAGGGTCATGTCGGATCCAATAGTTTAGAGTCATGCGGGACCCGATATTTTAGGGTCATGCAGGACCAGGCAGTTTACGATCATGTAGGACCCGACAGTTTAGGTTCATGCATGACCAACTAGCTTAGGAAAATTATTTCTTGAGGAACTTGCAATTGGTGGGAGGAGTTATATTCTCACCATCCATGGTCACCAGGGAGTATATACCATTGGGGTAAACCCTGTGAATTATGTAAGATCCTTCCCAGTTGGGCTCCAACTTGGGTGGTTTCCTACCAGGGATCATTGGTGTCCAGAGGGCCAACACCAAGTCACCTTGCAGGAAAGAGAGGAGGAAAAACTTATTGTTGAAGGATATATCTATCTTAATCTAATTCCATTTCAGATTGTGCAGGGCACAAATCCTATTCTCTTCAACTACTTCCAATTCAGCCAGACAAATTTCGGATACCTTATCTGGTGCCTACTGGTCATAGAATGTTGTGTGTAATGAAGGCAGATGGATCTCTATGGGAAGGACGACCTCAGCTCCGTACACCGGGGAATATGGGGCCACCTGGGTGGAATTATGAGCCATCATCCGATAATCCCAGAGGGTGTTGGGGAGTTTGTCTGGCCAACAGTTCTTTTTATGACCAACCATTTTCTGCAAAAATGATAGAGAGGGTTTTGTTGAACACCTCGATCTGTCCATTTGCCTGCGTGTGATAGCGGGAGGTATGGTTCAAACGGATTTTGTACTTGGCATAAATCTTCTTCAAATCAGCTGCTCGGAAGTTGGTGCCATTATCGGTGAGGGCTGCGTGAGGGACTCCAAACTGGTAGATGATATTGGAGCTCATGAAGCCAAAGAGAGAACGGGCCTTGACCTATTTGAGCGGAACTGCCTCTGCCCACTTGGAAAAGAAATCCATAGCAGTCAGGATGAACCTGAACTGGCGAGATTTCGCTAGTGGATATGGTCCCACAACATCAAGTCCCCATACTGAAAATGGCCAAGAGTACTTGGTGGAGTGGAGAGGTTCTGGAGGCTGATGCATGAAGTTAGCATGAATTTGGCATGTGTGACATCTCTTGGAGAACTCGATGCAATCATGGATCATTGAAGGATAAAAGTACCCCAGTCTCTGGATCTAGTGAGATAGCTTCAGACCAATCTAGTGGGCGCCACAGGAACTGGCATGAACCTCCTACATGACGTGAGAAATCTCAACTTCTTTGATGCAATGGAGTATAACACCATCAAACCCATGCTTGTAAAGTATCTACTCATGACTGGGACCACTCTGGAGGGTAAACTATAGCGTGAATCGTCTGATTCGCTCGCGCATAGCCCGATCATCTGGAAGGTAACTATTTTGGAGATACTCGACAAAGGGGGCTCTCTAGTCCGGGGTCACTTCAACTACTGCATCTGAGGAATATGGGGTTCCTGATGCGGAGGCCCCATTGGTAAGATGGCTTACCTGTAGGCCATCATCATCATATGGGATGACGTGAGCAGTGAATCTCTAATGTGTGACATGTATAATCAGATCATCTAGCTCGGGTTCTGCAAGTGACACAGTTTGGCCTTCCAGGGCATCTGCTCGACCGTTCTGAGATCGAGGGACATGAGTAACTTCTGACCAAGATGGGAATTGGGCCATTAGATGGAGAGTGAACTTCAATAATGGTATGAGCTCTGGATTTCTGACAACATAGTCACTGTTGATTTTCTTGATGACTAGTTCGGAATCCACTTTCACATGAAAATGGGGCACATCAATCTCGAGGGCCAGCTCAAGGCTAGTGATAAGAACCTGATACTCTGCCTCGTTGTTGGTGTAGCCTTATGAAAATAGGAATTATTATGACATAATGTCTTGCACTGGGGTAATAAAGACAATACCCAGACCTACCTTGTTGATCCTGGGATCATTGAGCCTCTTTTCGGCGAGGCTTTGGGAAGCACCATCAAAGTGAATCTGCCAACACGGGATGGCATGATCTAATGAGAGGATTGCCTCATTGGGAAAATCGAGATCCAGGGACTGGTCCATATGGGTTGGATGGGAAGAAAGAAAATCTTCCAGTGCCTGTCCCTGGATAGATTTCTAAGGGATGAACCTGATGATGAACTACTGGAGGATTACTTCCCACCGTGCTAGACGACCAGTCAACATGGGGAAGTTCAAAATGTACTTCAGTGGGTCTACCCAAGACACCAACTGTACCATGTGGTGCTGCAAATAGTGTCACAATTTCTGTACTATGAATACCAGTGCAAGGTAGCTCTTTTCGATGGGGGGAGTATCTGGTCTCTGTATCGATGACCATACGACTGAGGTAGTAAAGACTATTTTTCATCCCCTCATTGTTCTTTTGGGTGAGAAGGGTGCCAAGAGATCGTTCCAGGGCAGTCACATAAAGGACCAGTGGATTTTCGGATACAGGTGACATCAAGACCAAAGGATGGAGCAGATATTGCCTGATTTCCTCAAATGCGGTCTGGCACTCTTCATCCAATTCGTAGGCAGTGCCTTTATTCATAAGCCTAGAAAAGGGCTTACACTTTCTAGACACATTCTCAATGGATCGGCGTATGTAGGTCAAGTGGCCTTGGAAGCCCCGAAGTTCCCGAATGTTGCTTGGGGGAGACATCTTGATGATGGCCTTGATCTTTTCAGGGTCAATCTCGATACCCCGATACCTAACAACAAAGTCAAGGAACTTCCTAGAGGTGACCCAGAAGGCACATTTCAATGGGTTCATTTTTAGGTGGCGAGAATAGAGGAAGATTAACACTTTCTGATGTTCCTTGAGATGGTACTGGCGCTGGTGAGATTTGACCACCATATCATCGACTTATCATTCCACCAATGTCCTGAGGATTGGCTAGAATATATGGTGCATGGCATGTTGATAGGTGGAACCTGCATTCTTTAAGTCGAAGGACATGACCTGGTAACAAAACGTACCGTGTGGCGCCCTGAAAGCTTTGGACTCCTCGTCCTTGGGAGCTATTCAGATCTGGTTGTATCCAGAGTTAGCATCCATTAAATAGAGGTCTTGGAACCCAACTATGGAATCGATCAACAACTCCGTTACAGGAAGGGGAAAATCATCCTTAAGATAGTGACAGTTGAGATCACAGAAGTCGATGAAGACTCTGATCTGTCCGTTCTTCTTCCTGACTGACACAATGTTGGCCATCCATTTGGGGTACTGGACCTCCTTGACAATGTTGGCTCTGATGATATTGTCAACTTTGGCCTCAACCATGGTACCATGAGAAGGGTGAATCTTCCTGGGAGTCTACTTGAATCTGTAGTGATTTGTCGAGAGAGAAAGGCGATGGATGACTACTTGAGGTTCTAGACATAGAATCTTGTCGTAGCTCCAGAAGAATACATCACGATATTGTTTCAGGAAGTCTATATACTGCTACTACTCCTCTAGGGACATGGCATCACTAATCAATGTGGGTCTCAGATATTCCTCTCTATTGAGGTTCACCTGTATCAGTTCATTGACCATGGCATAGATGCCCTCTTCAAAGGTGGGGGGAGCATCCTATAGATCCTATTCTTCACATGAAGAAGGATTCCCAATGGGAGGAACTTCCTCTGGGTCAGCATATTCCGACGGGAGGATGGTACTAGCCGGAGCAGCAGTGGTCACTGTATCAGAAGATTCGGGTATTGCCGAAACCATAGAAACGAAGGCTGTCGACCCAATCCCATATGGTCTTCAGCCCAAGTATCCAATATTGATGATATAAAAGAAGTAGGGGAACGTTATATTGATCTCATTAATTCCAAGCCAGTGAAACAGGAACGTATGACATATTGCTGTTGACATGGGGTAGACGTCCCAATACCTTATGGGGGTAGGAGGCTCCGAGATCAACTGAGCCTGATTTGTGTAGAAGTAAAAGGTTATTTTCCTCCGTCACTTGGACTTCGGCATTACCTTTTCCCTTGTACCAGAGAAAAAAAACATTTCCCTATGTTAGGGTTCAGGGCCTCCAATTGATGGATTGGTAAGATGTAGGCATCATCCAGACCTTCCCATGAGTCAGCAAGAAACTGAGAAGGGTTCAACCTCGCTGGACTAAATCTTATTTTCCTTGCTCTTGTAATAGTTGACATCCAAGTATCAGGCTTCATAAGAGGCAAAAGGAGAAATGTCACCTTGGATCATGCCCAATCGATCATTGGGGGAGTACTTGAGGTAATGGTGATATGATGGGGGAACCGCCGCATGCAGGTGGAGCCAAGGTCTGGCCATTAATGCATTGTACACGGTGTCTTGAGAGACAAACATAAACTCGATGCTGGAAAATAGGCCACCGAAATGGGTCTTCAAATGGATATTATCGACTGGGGTCTACTCTGTCCTTGTTTCCCTCATAATCCGGGGATGACCGCCTTGATGGGAGGTTCAAACGTTCCGATCGGTTTCTAACGGGTTTCTACATAGAACCGGAAACATCCAATGATTCCACATCCATTCAGACCTACTTTCCAAAGGTAGGTTCTCATTAGTTTTTGGACTGATGAGGCTTAGGAATTTTCATTGGTCGAGAGGATGGGAGGTCGGACTCATCACACCTTTTTGAGGGGAATTATTTTCTACTCTGGGACTCTCTTTGTAGATTTAAGTTATGTTCGTGAATCCTTATTACATTACCAAGTATAAAATGAGATTTCTTTCAGATATGACAATCAATGAATAAATATGTAGGAAATTTATAGAATCTTTTGTATGTATTCTAGGTTCTTAATCGATAGAGAGTCATCTGTATATATTTGAGATTCTTGTTCAATGTTACCCTTCGACACATTTATACAGAAGTTTCTTGGTCATTTTGATGACCATGCTGGTTTTAAAGCCACTCAGTTGGGCACTTGAAGTTTATTGTCATTCAGAAGGACATGGATTATTTTAGAGTTGGGATAGAACCCGTAGATGGGCTACCTATGTATCCTTTGTTTAGAAAAGGAATCAGAACCCACGTAGTTATAGTAAGGGAGTATGATGTTTATGATTGATGGCTCAAAGAAGGATGTCACAATTAATTTTACACTCTAAGCTTACGTGATTCATGCTCGGTGTAAGAAATAGGAGGAGTTGGTAAAAATTAGACAATTGTGCCATGAAAGATGCAATCATAAGAAATAATGTGGGGCTTATGTATGTATGACTGCCCAGATAAATGAAGTTTTATGATTTAATTTAGAGAAGAAATCCTGGAACAGGGTCCATAATGGTATATTTACTTCATGGAGATTTTGAATACTCTAACATGGGGCTTACTCCTGAAAAGGAGGCCCAAATTAGGAGAAGAATTATGATTGGGTTTTACTCCTGAAAAGGAATCCCAGATCAAAGGTAAATTAGGACTGGTTAAGAGGATTATGACTGGGGCTTATTCCTGAAAAGGAGGCCCAGGTTTGAGACTGGGGCTTACTCCTGAAAAGGAGGCCTAGGTTAAGGATTAAGGTTTGGGGCTTACTCCTAAGGAGGATTCCCAGATTTGGGAATTTTATGAATTGGGGCTTACTCCTAAGGAAGATTCCCAAGATTGAGACTAGGGCTTACTCATGAAAAATTAAGCCCAGGTTAGGGGATCTGGGGCTTACTCCTAAGAGGATGCCCAAAAATTAAGGTACTTGGGGCTTACTCCTAAAGAGGATTCCCATATTAGAGGACTTATGACTGGGGATTATTCCTGAAAAGTAGACCCATGTTAAGGATTCTCTAATCTTAAAGGATGAGGTTGAATGAATGAAATATCAATCTTTATTGACATAAATATGTGTAAATCACTAGGTTTTGAGAGATATTCCACAAAATTATTTTCAGATAAGGAAGTCAAATCATGAAATCATGCCATAAAATGGCTTTGAAGAGTGTCTTGAAGACTGAATCTTGAATAGGAAAGGTGTAATGGCTTAAGAGGGATGAAATGGGAAAGAAAAGCATGAAAAAAGGCAGGGGCGTGCAAGTCCTGGTAGGTGCGCAGGTACTGCGTGGGCGCGCAAGTCCTGGTCGCGCAGGTCCTGGTCGCGCAAGTATGAATGCACGACACATGGTGTACTTGCGCGACGGTTAACCAGCAGGGTAATACTTGAGAGAATCTTCATTAAATCCTTTAAAATCCTCTTGAGGTTTTTCTAGAAGAAGGGCGCGCAAGATCTAATGAAGGAGTAAGGCGGCGCACAAGGGTGGCCCTTTTCCTTTAAGGGCTGGCCACTCAGGCGTGCAAGTGTTGATGAGTTTCAACACTTAATCCTTCCTACCCCTCTTTAGATCTTCCGTTCTAGGTAAGAAATTACCTTAGAAGTGTTCCGGATGCTTTCAGAAGAGACTAGGGCGCCGGGAGCTCAAATATGGGTTTCTGGAAAGAAATCCTCCCGAATGGGGGGCCCACAGAGTCTATTTATAGGCAGGAGAAGACCCTAGGCGATTACTAGGTGGTTATCACCTAGGTCACGCAAGTCACTTGCATGACCATAATGCGTCGCGCAAGTGGACTTGCGCGATAGTGATAGAAGTTGCGCGGCACATGTGCTTTTGATCCCTTGTTCATGCCTTTGTTGATTTTTGATATTTTCTTCAAAAGATGAATCAATTTGTGCTAAGTCATTTCCCTTTACATTTATTTGGACTCTATGACGAAAAAGGAGTGTCATCAAAAGTCGCCCCTCAGAGTTGGATCCGAAAGAAATGATGATTTGACTCTTAGGAAATAGAAGACATCCAAAGGAAAGGTGGCGCGCACGTCTTGATGGCGCAGAGGGCAGCGCGAAAGTGCGTATCACGTAGGGATACGGCCCTTGATCGCTCAGGGTACGACGCGCAGGGTTCCGGACGCATCTATAAATAGAGGGACTCACTTCCGTACAAGCATCCGGATTTCCGGACATCATACCTTCGAGCTCTCGCCGCGCAGGTCACCTTAGCCGCGCAGGTTTCTCTGTTTTACAGTGTTTTCCTTGATGTGGTGCTACTGTATAGGTATTTGTACTTGTGCGGTTTATACTAGCTCATCAAAAACTAGAGCGGCACATGAACACTTGCGCGTCATGTTTAGACTTGCACGCCTTAATGCCTTAGCCATTTTTTTTGAATTCTTTCACAAATTTTATGAAAAATAAACCCATTTAAGAGTTTAATTTATTCAACTTTTGTGCAGATTCAATGGCTCCTAAGGGAATTAAAACGTCTGATGAACTTGCTATCAAGCAGATTGATGACATTATGAACATCATTGGACATGATTACTATGATATATGTGATAGAACTCTCCCATATTTGGCTAAGTACTTGATGAAATATCATCTTAATTTCCCACAGAGCATCTACCTCATGGTCATCTTCAAGGAGTCAATGTTCCAGATGCAAATAACTATACATCTAAAATTCAGTTACACTGCTACTCCTTAATTTCGGTTATGATGTGCATTAAGATCAACAACAATGGTGTGAACTTTCAAATTCTTCCTCCATGTCATTTCCTTGCAGATATGAAAATGGAAAACCCATGGGCTGAAATGTTTTCCACTGCCGGTTGGTGGAGAGAAGACAAACATGGTATTAGAGCAATATATGAAAAGAGTACTCTCTCCAAATGGATCTTTACTTCCAATGATCTATTCTCAAATCCATGTATCCATCTTCCAAGTCTCTTGGACAGAAACAGATTCACTGTTTGATCAGAAGAAAATTTTCTCAAACCGCACTCAAGAACATCCTTTTACAATTGTTCCAAGAAGAGATGGTATCACTGCATCTCTTATTATATCTAGTTGAATGAATGAATTCCAAGTGATTTTTGATGAAGCTCGGGGTTCCGTAAATCAAATGAGGCGTTATGTTGAAAGCCTCTTGTAATTCTTGAAAAAGATAAGAGACTTCAATCTGTAGATGTCATTCTAACTCTTGTGCATCAATGAGAAACACTTTCACTTTCACTAATTTGTACCTGCAATCTCTTTTTCTATATGCTTTAGATTTTACCTAAACCAATGGGCCTAGTAAGCATAGTTTTATTTTTACTAGTATTAATGTAAATAACCCTACAAACTTCAAACCTTTTAATTGATCAATGTTACCTAAATCATACAAAATGTATGTTTAGTGAGCTGGGAACTTGAATTTTATTCAGAGTTCCCTTGTCTTTTGTAGGCAGTTTAAAGTCATGCACGCCATACATAAAAAGGCTAATGTTTAAGGTCGAAATAGCTTTGACCGGAATGGATTATAATTGACTCAATTCCTTTACAACTCATCTGAAAACATAATACTATACTCAAGTATGAGAGAAAATATGTAAAATATGACTTAAGGATATTTGAATCTGAGGAATGATATGAAAAAGAGCTAAAAGGTATTAGAAGAAGTAGTTTCCAAGAATGAAGTTACCATTATTTAACAAACCCGTTAGGGGGTTGAATTATGTAGGGCCACCTAAGGGCATTGGCTGCATAGTTAAATAAAATAGTATCTTTTGGCTAACAAGTCTGTTATGTAGACTGTTTATGCAAGGCCACCTATGGGCACGTGTTTTATAGTTAGGCAAAAGAACTCTCAAAAATTTACTTTCCTAGTGCTACAAGTCATTGAAAGTTTATGGAGATTCAAATATTCCAAAGTATAGGGTTTTCTGTATAGAAAGAGGTACTTGAATATGGAAAAGATATTTCCAAACAAGATTATCGAAGAACTGGATGAATATTACTCCTACGAAGGTATGACCCAAATGTAGGGAAGGAGAATATAAGCCATAGACTTGAATACTTTCAGATAATGAAAAAGGATATGGGACAAGTATGTTAAGGATGACTATTTTTGTGGATCCCTACATACTGTCATATAAGAAAAACAAGGACAAAAAGGGAATTATTCCCAAGAATGATGTTACCACTATCCGACAAACCTGTTACGGGGTTGAATTATGCAGGGCCACCTAAGGGCATTGGCTACATAGTCAAATAATAGTATCTTTTGGCTAACAAGTCTGTTAGGTAGAATGTTTATGCAAGGCCGCCTATGGGCACGTGCTGCATAGTCAGGCAAAAGAATTCTATGAAATTTGACATTTTTGTGACTAGAAGTCATGAAAAGGGTTATGAGGATCTGAAAATATTTAAGGTTAGGATTATGGCACATAAAGATGGGTATTGTTCAATGTATACAGAGATACACAGATCAATGCTAACCATAATCATGTTATTGCTGGGTCCTGAATTGAAATGTTGGACTTCACACGTATCCCATAAGGATGAGAATCAAGTCATACGTAGTTCTTAAACTACAGTTTAACGTCATGTGGGACAAAAGGATTAGAGATCTTAGTTTAGGGTCATAGAGCTTGGACCATTGTAAGAAATACACAGTGTGTGTTTTCATGGGGACCTTTCAGCCAAGGGACTGAAAGTGGATTTTGGGGTTAGGCCCAAAGACTTGGGGATGGATTTGAGGGACACTCGAATGTTCCTACGTATCCCCTAAGGATGGGAATCAAGCCCACGTAGTTCTAGAAATACCCTTTGTACAAATTTGGTTCGTACATATGAAGGGTGAAAGGGGAATTTAGTACAATAATGGTTTAACCCAAGATAAAAGGCTTGGGCGTTGCCATGTATGCATGTAGTCTTTGAGATGAAACATGATTGAAAAAATGAATGTAAATAATGGGTCCCTCTCAGGTGAGGGTATCAAAGAATATTTTAGTTTATTGTCATACTGGAAAAAAGTGTTGTATAGTTTAACGTCATATAACAAGGACAAATGTGAACCAATGTAAAGATATTGATTCTAGAGGAGGTTTCACGAATCAACATCGTATGAGATGGAGGTGAACCAATGTGAAGAGATTGGTTTTGGGATTGAACCTTGGGAGGTTTCCTACACACCCATCCTAGATGGAAAGGATCAAAGTCCGTGTAGTTCAATTAAAGAATGAATTAATGATCAAGTTGTTCTAGGGGACAACGACCTAAAAAAATATTGTTGGGACTTACACATGGTTAGCGGCCCATTGAGAGTGTTATGGTTGAGGTTTGTTGTAAGCTCACATGAGTCATACTCGGTGTGAGAAACAAGAGGTAGAAACAACCTTAACGATACACAGTTTAACGTCATGTAGGACGTATGAAGGGACTATGCAGTTTAAAGTATTGCAGTTAGGACTATTGGTGCTGCACAGTTTAGTGTCATGTAGCAGGGAAAAAGTACAGTTTAATTTCATGTAGGACGTATCATGAACTTTTTGTATAGTTTAGCGTCATGTAGTTAGGACGATGGGGACAATAGAGTTTAACGTCATGTTGAATGAAAGGGGGGGGGGGTGACTGTGCAGTTTAATGTCATGATGTGAGCACAAAAGAGTGCCCCATTTAACGACATGTTGGACGCATTGGAGATTTTTTTTCATAGTTTAATGTCATGTTGGACGAAAAAGGGACGATACAGTTTAGCTTCATGTTGGACGAAAGTGCGAATAGTTTAAGGTCATATGCATAGACCGTGGATGGTGCAGTTTAAGGTCATATAGGACCTTTGATGCTTATGTATTTTAACGTCTTTCCGGATGTAAGGGACTTTAATACAGTTTAGAGTCATGTAGTTAGGACGTCACAATTTAACATCTTGTTGGACGTAAGGGACTTGCAAACAGTTTAGGGTCATATGCATTGACCATTAAATATGCAGTTTAAGGTCATACAGGACCTAGTTGCAGTTTAAGGTCATACTGGACCATTTAGGGAACTCTTTTCACAGTTTAATGTCGTGTGGGACGAGGTTGCAGTTTAAGGTCATACTGGACCATTGCTGTATAGTTTAACGTCCTATAGCAAGGACGAACTGGTTCCGCACAGTTTAGTGTCATGTTGCAGGGACAAAGTGGTGAATAGTTTAAGGTCATACTAGACCAAGGAGGAGTTTAAGGTCATACTGGACCATTGATGTATAGTTTAACGTCATATAGAAAGGAAGAACTGGTTCCGCACAGTTTAGTGTCATGTTGCAGGGACAAAGTGGTGAATAGTTTAAGGTCATACTGGACCAAGGAGGAGTTTAAGGTCATACTGGACCATTGCTATATAGTTTAACGTCATATAGAAAGGACGAACTGGTGCCGCACAGTTTACTATCATGTTGTGGGGACAAAGTGGTAAATTTGTAGTTTATACAAAATACTTTTTCAAAAATCTGGCATTGGTTGGAGTAGTGATGAGTTCTCCATCCATTGAGATTAATGAATAAGATCCATTGGAGTAGACCCTATGTATTGAATAAGGTCCTTCCCATTTTGGCTCAAGCTTGGGAGGTTTCATTCCTGGTATCATAGGAGTTCTGAGAACTAATACCAATTCTCCCTAAGTGAATGAACGAAGACGAACTTTTTTGTTAAAAGCTTGTGCTATTCGATTCTGATAGACTTCCAAGTGGTGCAAAGTGCACAATCTTTTCTCATCTAACTGTTCCAATTCATTCAATATCTTTTGAGATTGTTCATCTGTAGATGATTGATCACAAATGGAGACTCTGAGCGAGGGTAGTTGAAATTCAATGGGCAAGACAGCTTCCATTCCATATACCAATGAATATGGAGTTGATCGAGTTGCAGTGCGGGTGGTAGTCCGATAAGCCCATAAAGCATGAAAGAGTTTATCGGGCCATAAACTCTTATCATTATCCACCATATTTTGCAGTATATTTTAAAGAGTCTTGTTAAAGGCTTCTATCTTCCCGTTGGCCGCAACATGATATCGAGATGAATGGTTGGATTTGATGTTGTATTCTTGATACAACTTCTTCATCTTAGATGAACAGAAATTGGTTCCATTGTCCATGAATATGGTATGAGGGACACCAAATCTGGTAATGATGTTAGACTTGATGAAGCTAACAATGCATTAAGAACTGACTTCCTTGAGAGGCATTGCCTCTTCCCATTTGGAAAAGAAGTCAGTAGCCGTAAGAATATACTTAAACTACTTAGCCGCAGTCGAAGGGTAAGTTCCCACCACATCCATTCCCCATGTGGAAAATGGAAATTAGTATTTACCTGTATGAAGCAACTATGGAGGCTGATGAATGAAGTTGTCATGTATTTGGAATGGATGACACTACTTTGTGAAATCGACACAATCTCGTATCATTGGAGGCCAAAAGTATCCAAGCCTTCGAACCTGATCAGATAGTTTATGTCCAGACTGGTGGGCACCATAGACTCCTACGTGCACTTATTTCATGACAACCATTGTCTCTTCACCATCAATGCATCTGAAGATAAATCCAACAAAACCACGTTTGTAAAGAATTTTCTCTAGGTGATCTGGGCTATCATAAAGTGTAAAATTGACCACACGTCACTGGATTTGTTCTTTCTCGGCTCTATTAGTTGGAAGTGTTCCATTTTGAAGGTATTCCCTGATTGGTGACCTCCATCCTGTAGTATGACCATACGGTTCATGAATGGGATTAATTTCATTAATTTCCTCTGTTCTGATTCGAACATAAGGTAAAATTGAACAAAGGTGGGAAATACTGATGGTTGTCTCATCTCGATTTGGATCTGCCAGAGCTGTGGCTATCTTTGCCAGTGCATCAGCTTGAGCATTTTGTGATCTTGGGACATAAGAAAATGTCGGTTCGGAAGGGAATTCCACCATTAACTCTCTGACGTAATCATACAAAGGGATTAATTCTTCTTTTCTGATGGAATAATCCCCATTGACTTGTTTGATTACCAGTTCTGAATCACCTTTCACCTTTAAGTGATTCACTTGTGCTTGAAGTGCTAATTCCAAACCTACAATGAGAGCTTGGTATTTTGCTTCATTATTGGTACCACCTTCCCACAATAAGAAGGAATAAGGTAAAACATCTTTTTTTGGAGAAATGAGTACAATTCCTAAGCCAACATTGTTGAATTTATGATTTTCTATTTTCTTCCCTGTTGGACTTCTGGAAGCACCATCAAAATACATTTCCCATGATTGAGGACTTTCATGAATAGAGAATACTTCCTCATCAGGGAGTTTAATATTTGAAGATGTGTCTTCCACTAAAGGGTGTTCAGCCAGGAAATCAGCCAGAGCTTGGCCCATTATCACGTTTTGAGACACATACTGAATGTCGAATTGCTGTAAAATAACTTCCCACCTTGCTAGACGTCCTGTAATCATTGGACGACTAAGGATGAATTTGAGCGGGTTAATGCGAGATACCAATTGGACCTCGTGATGTTGCAGGTAATGTCTCAACCTCTTAACTGCAAAGATTAATGCCAAGCAGCACTTCTCAAAACATGAATACTGGGTTTCTGCTTCAAGCATAGTTCGACTGAGATAGTAGAGTCTGTTTTCATTCCCAACATCATTATTTTGAGCAAGAAAGGCACCCAATGATCGCTCTAGAGCTGTCACGTAGAGGATAAGTGGTCTTCCTTCAACATGTGGCATGAGTACCGGTGGAATCAAGAGGTATTTCTTGAGAATATTGAATGCTCCTTGACATTATTCAGTCCACTGGTAGGTGACTCCCTTCTTCATCAATTTGGTAAAGGGTACACATTTTCCTGCAAAATTGGCGATGAAACGCCGAATATAGGCTAAGTGTCCTTGAAGTCCTCTTAATTCTTCAAATTTTGTGGAGGTGACATACCAAGGATTGACTTGGTCTTCTTAGGATCGAGTTCAATACCATAATGGCATACAACAAAGCCGAGAAATTTTCCTGAGGTTACCCCAAAAGCACATTTTAAGGGGTTTATCTTCAAATTATTTTGTCGAAGATTGCAAAATATGACTTCCAAATCAGCCAAGTGATTAGAAAACTATTTGGATTTAACCACCAAATCGTCTACATAGAATTCATTAAATTTTCATAAGAAGGGTTTAAAGATACGATGCATGGCGCGCTGATATGTTGCACCTGCATTTTTTAAGCCAAATGGAATTACCCGGTAACAAAACACACCCTGAGGGGCTCTGAAGGCTGTGAATTCCTCATATTCTGGGGCCATTAAGATCTGATTATATCCAGAATATCCATCCATGAAGGAAAGTGCATCATAGCCAGCTGTAGCATCAATTAGAAGTTCTGTAATCGGAACTGGGAAATCATCCTTAGGACAATGCCAATTAAGATCTCTGAAATCGATGCAAACTATAATTTGTCTGTTCTTCTTCTTTACAGGGACAATATTAGCCAACCACTTGGGATACTAAATTTCTATGATGAAGTTAGCATTGATAAGCTTATCCACTTCAGCATAAATTTTAGAAGCATAAGTTGGGTGTGTTCTTCTCGCAGCTTGCTTAAATCCTCGATGTTCTTCTGGTAAACCCAAATGATGAGTAGCAACATCAGGATCAAGCCCGTACATTTCTGTATAGTTCCAAGAAAAAATATCTCTATTTCTCTTTAGAAAAGAAATATACATCTCTTTCTCTTCAAGGGTCATGGCTGCACTGATTAAAGTGGGGCATGGATCTTACTTTGTACCCAGATTTATTTCTCTAAGTTCATCCACAGCGGTAGAGATACCCTCTTCAAATGATGGACGAGCATCTCTGAGATATTCCTCTTCTTCTTCATCATGTGTTATTTCTTCCGTTTCTACTTGCATAGTAGATGAAAAAGCAGAATTTTCATGATCATAAGAGATGTCAAAATTTGCACATTTTGAAGAAGAAGCTTCCATTTCCAACCCGATTGATGATGAAGGGTCTTCTTTGGGTAATAAAGAGGAAATAATGGATTGAGAATCGACATCATTATTCAACTTTGATGTTGCTATAACTTCTTCTGGCCTAATTGTCAAAGAATAGACTTTTTTGGATTTCAGCAGATGAAATGAAGACATCACCATTGGTGCTTTCATCACTGCTTGGTAGATTACCAATTTTTCCCATGTTGTCTGGATCGATTGGTGTAATTGACATTAAGGATATTTCCATAAGAGTATTTTGATTTGGGTTTATCTTGTCAATTTGACTGATAGGAAACACATAATATGTACTCACATGTGTAAATGGATTTACTGGAATTTTTTCCAAACCATATAGAGCATTAACTTTGGTAATCTCCTTTGTTATGGATTTCTCCCTTTTCTTCATGTGATAGAATTCTTCCTCAATGTATTGAGACTCACATGTCTTGAATGGGGCCTTATCACCATACAACGTCCCAACATGACCATCGAAACAATATTTGAGACATTGAAGGTATGAATAAGGGATAGCCGCATGTTGATGTAACCAGTGTCTTCCAAGCAAAATTTTGAAGGCTGAGTCTTGATCAACAACCATAAAATCTGAATTGGATACAAGATCTCTAAACTGATTTCTGAGTGTAACTTCACCCAGTGGTTCTTGTTCATTTTTATCATATCCCTGTAGCATCATAGTGGAGGGAGATAAATCAAATTCCGTGATGCCCAATCGACAAAGTGTATGAATGGGCATGAGGTTGACTCCTGAACCATTGTCAATGAAAATTCTTCTAACATCCACACCATTGACTTTTCCAGACATGTACAATGGTCTAATATGTCCATGCACAACATCATCTTCATCTTCATCAGTAAAGGATATTATTGCATGGCATTCTGCATGATTATTCTCTATGTGATAGACTTCAGATGCAGAAATTTCAGTTTTAAACTCTTGAGGACTTGACAAAGCCTCGATGGGTGCTTCCCAAAGATCTTTTTATAGATTCAAAGCATCCATAATTGATAACTTGGCTGGTACTTGGGCCAAGTGTTTCAATATATCATACTTTTGATCTAGAGGTCTGTGTTTCCCAATAGGAATATGTGGTTTAGCAGGTACCTTGGAAGCAGATGATTTGGATGTTTATGCATATTGTATAAGAGTTGGCAATATTCCTAGTTTCGGAAGATTAGACCAATTAGATCCATTTACATGCTGAGAGGAAGAAGATGGAACCGTTAACCGGTCTTCCAAAATAACTGTGCCAAGACTGAATTTGCTATTGGTAGAAGAACTTTCTTGTTCTTGCTGAGCTCGCTGAAGGGCTCTACCATGATTTTCTATTGCGTACACAGTTCTAGCAGGGGTAGAATTGGAATAGTGGCTTCTGAAAGATCCACGTCTTCCCATGTATCCTGAGTCCCTGGAACTTCCTCTGATTCCACTGTTTGATACAGGGAATTCAGGGTCATTGAAATCGAAACTGCGACTGGCATATGGATCTGTTAATTGAATCATATTAACAGAACAAAAGATTAACTCTTTGTCTGATGAAGAATCTGCCTGATTACCCATTTAGGTTGTTCCGTTTGGTATGGAGGTGCCCATGGCTTTGAAGTAGATGGCATGAATTCCACCAATGTCAGAGACAATTTAGGATTTGACACATACTCATCTTCTTCTGATTATTTTTCTTTCTTTGAATCATGCCGTTTCTTTGAGGACTTTCCCTCTGACGAAGAGGGTTTTGCCGCAACATTCATGGCAGAAGACACAATTGGTTTCCTTAATTGTGTTCGCAAAATAGAATGAGTTCGATTGATTATCTTTCTGACCATAAAATCATCATACTTTTGTGAATTTTTTCTTTTTACTTCTTTCCATTCATTTTCCTCCTCTGGAACTATAGTAGTGACACATGCTACCTGGGCTAATGAGCCTTTCAATGTGACCTGTCCCGAGTCGACCATCTTTTTCAGGAGGTCTTTGAAGACAAAACACTCCTGTATGGGATGCCCCAACATTTGATGAAAAGGGCAATAATTAGGATGATCTTCATCTCTTTTCTTGTTTGGCCTCTTGGGTATTGTAAATTGAACCAAATTGTTTTCCATAGCCGAAATTAAATAACCAGGAACTTGTTCATTTCGGAAAGAGTATGTTTTGCTCTTCAAATCCTCAAATTGTTTTCGTCTTTGATCTTTTTGATCATCTGGATGAAAAGGCCTTTGTTGTTGGCGCTCATAAGGTGGAGGCCTTCGAGAAGATGAAGGTTTTGAGGTAGAAATAGGTATAGGTGCTTGTTTAAGCATAACTATAGCAGTTTCTTCTTTACCCATTCTTTTTCATGGAACTGATGGAATTACACGAGATTTAGCCTTAGCCTGTATAAGGGAATCTTCAATCGGCTGAGCGATTTAAGTAAGGTCTCGAAACCCTCCTGTGTATTTCACAGGGATTAACGGCGTGAGTAATTCGTCACGCAGATTTGCCACACATATTGGCAACAATTATTCTTGAAGGAGTGCTAAACTCATGGAATATGTTAATCCCTTCCGTAGAGCAATGAAATCAGAGACCCTTTAATTCTCCCTTTGCTTAAAGTTTGTAAGATAGAAAACTGTTGTCTTTGGAAAAGTTGAGCTGAACTGAAGGAGGAAGTTTTGGCGAAGATCCTCCCATTCGGTAATTGACTGGGATTGCAAGCTTGTATACCAAATAAAAGCTAGTCCTTGCAAGGTTCACATGAAGCATCTGAGTTTTACTGCTTCTTACTGCTCCAGAGTTCCCATCATAGGATCGAAACAAGACACGTAATGCATCAAATGTGGTTCTGGATCACCTGATCCATTGAAAATAGGGAATACAGGGCTCCCAAAACTGGATGGAGGAGAAATTGAATCTACCCATTCAGGGTAAACTTTATTTTCCGGTTGAACTTGTGCACGCTTCCCTTCCATAGTTTCTAACCGATTTGTTAATGACTCAATAGTAGTTATTAACTTTTGAGAAACATCCGGTTGAACTTGGACTTGGGTAGGTGCAATGACTGGAGCTTGGACAGATGTGGCGATTGGCACTGCAACTGATGGTAGTACTGCCAACTGTTGATGCACTTGACCCGTAGGATTAGACCTGCGAGGGTGTACTGATAGAGGAGGATATTCTTGATCCATCTCAGTAGCTGCAACAAATTGCTTTGGCTGACTGACTCCAGCATGCTTAAGAAGAATACTACTCTAAAGTAGTTCTGCATTCAACTTTCTTAATTTCTTAATTTCTTCCTCCTGTTGTGCAAACCTCTTCTCTAGTGAGAGCGATTTACCTTCTCCAGAGGAAGGATATGTAACCTGGTTCTTTCCCTTACCTTTGTTGGATCCTTTTCGGAGAGGGGGAAGTGGGTTACTCAAAGGATTACTTAAGTTCTGAGTAATCCTTTGACTTCGTTTATGCACACCTTCTTCATTTGTGTCGGTGCATACATCTTCTTGAGCAGAAACCTATTCATCTGAGTCCCTTGAGTGAGCCTCATCTGGTGGATCATCAACAATGACATTGATGACATTAATCGATGCATAACTCATTGCATCCCTTCAATCAGCATTTCTGTGATATTGTCTTCTCCCATGTCTTTGATGAGACATTTCCTTTTGTAGATTCAATCCCTCAGGAACTTCTTGATGAACCGTAATTTGGAGGGAACTTCCTGATAATTTTTCTCTTCATTCCTCTTGAGGTTTCTTCCCCAATCGAGAAAAGACCGACATTATCTGAGGAGGGGATTGATGATTTGAAAAAGTCCCCAGTCCAGTGGACTGGGGTTGTTCCTGCTGTTCTCGCTCAACTCCTTGGAACCTATTTGTTGATTCTGAGGGTTGACTTAAAAGAGTCCCCAGTCTGGAAAGCTGGGGTGGTTCTTGACATTCTATGTCTGAGAAATTCTTGAAAGTCCTCCTGATCTTGAGAACCTTAGTCTAGAAATTAGCTGGATGCATTAATATGTATCCTCTTTTAACACCCGATTCAAAAGGTCATTGGATTATTTCTGATACTTTTGTCATTTGGTGACGTGCTTGATCCAAACGAGAGGCCTGTTCAATATTCTCGTTTGCTTGATGCAAGAGTAATTCAACAACTTTTCCTCTGTATTCATGATTTTGAGAGGAACTAGTTGAAGCCTGACCTTGGGAAATCTTTTGATTACAAACAAAGCCCATTGACTGTGGCCAGCCATGGGCAATAACATTGCATGAGACCATTTTCGGCGGTCTTTGCTGACTGGAGAGCACCGTGAAATGCAGTTCCCCATGAAAACCCCATCCTCTAACACAAATACAAGATGAGGCATTGGCAATTAACTGACACAATCATCTTAGTGTGCCAAAGCATGAATGTTGAAGGGCTCTCTGCTGCTTTTCATCCTTAGGATATCAAGAGACTGATAGAGACGCCAAATCAATCTGACATTGTAACCCTTCTGTTATCTTAATATGATTTTCATATTAATCATAAGATAATACTTTCTTTTTCAACTGACAATGAGTTTTCCATATGTTGAGACGAATATCATGAATTTCATCTTTCGTCAACATTTCTGGAATATTATACTGAGAGTCATCCAGAGGCCAAAACATATCTGGCACCTCACCTTTCACCAATTGTTTTCTCATGTTCAGCATTTCATCTTTATCATTTGATGAAGATTCTTCTACCTGATTTGACCGGAGTTGGTGTTTCCTTGTTGCTTTATTGGATTCAACATGATTGGTAGAGAAATCATTGATCAAACTAGAAGATGCATGACTTAGGGGTGGTTAGGAGAATGACCTACACCCTGGGCTATCTTCTGATTGAGAAAGTATTTCACCTACTAGCGATGAAGCTTTAGACATGACTGGTTTCTCATTTTCAAGTGCCTCAAGATAAGAGGGCTTTCTCAGCACTACATTGTCCACTAGAGCATTTTCTGGGCAATGTGCATCACTAATGCAGAGAGTAATTTCGCAGCGAAATTCATCATCATGGGGAGGACCACCATAATGGGTTACAGAAAAAGATGATATCTCTTGCTCCTTGGTCTTCTGACGACACAGAGGGTTCTTGTGGATCTCATCTGAAGATGAAACTTCGAGATCGACCGAATTGTCATGGAGAGATCCTTCATGAGGAAGTGTCTGTTGAAGACCTTCAGAATTAATGTTCCCACTATTGGGAACTGAGGGAGTAGAATCTTGAATTCCAACAGATAATTGTCTGAGGGCTTTAAGAACTCTAGCATCGAGAAAGGACTTGTTACATATTGGCACTTGATCTCCTGACTGTACTGGGCGGGTCTTTTTCTTAGACGCCTTCCTACTCGCCTTGGAAACCACTTGTTGACGAAAGTGGCTACTCTGAGCAGGTGTATGTTCCTGATCAAGAAATATGGCCAGGTTAGGCTGTTGATCTTCTGTCAAATTTGGTGTATGTTCCTGACATGGTCGTCCATATGATATGGGGGAGTATGCCCCATAACCCTCTTGGACTGGAACAGATGTGTGTGTCTGTTCTGGAGTGAATTGTTGATGTATCACTCCACTAGTAGGGATAGATTTATGTGTCTTTCCCTGAGATACCACTGAAGTTGTTATAATATCCTGGTAGGCATCCAGAATATGAGCAAGGATTTTCTTCTTCTCTTTCACCATTGATAGAATATGCTTGGTGACTTCAGCTGCCGGAACGGGAATATATGTCCATTCCGGGCTTGGAGTAGGTGTATGTGCCTGCTCGTGTCCTCCTTTTCCTGTCAGTGAATCATGAAAGTACTCAAGTGTGGGGGTAGAGAGTTGAGTCTGCCTCCTATTTGTTGTTGAGGCTTTCCGACTAACTTCTCTGAATGCTACCAAGCGAGACTGTTGGTAGGATTGATTAAAACTAGCAGGTGTATGTTCCTTCTTATTGCAGTTATCCAAACGTGGTTGACAAGATCCATCATATGTAGTTAGACGAGCCTGCTGACTAGCTAATGATGTATAAACAGGTGTATGTTCCTGCCTATAGTACTCCGCCGAAATTGCCTGGTGGGATTGGCGTGATGCTGCCAGACGAGTCTGCTGGACAGCGGAATTAAAAAGGGCAGGTGTATGTGCCTGCTCGTTGCTTGCCACTGAGTTAGGTTGGTGGACTTCTTCGAAGATGGAAGAGATGAGAACCTGCTCACTGTTGACCGGATTCCACCTCAGGTGGTTCTTCTTGCTTGCTCGGGTTCGAGGAACCTGATCCGAACGCCTAGAGTTGGTACCCTCATCATGTTGAGGGCGCACTGCCGCATGAGTCTGGCGGCGATTGTTGGTGGGAGCCCTCAGGAAGGACTCCTGTCTGTTTGAATTAAGGTCCTGAGGGACCTGCTCATTCACCTCCCCAGAATAAGGGAGCGAGTGGTGATTGCGTTCTGGGGATAACGACCTGAAACAGTTGGAGACCGTAGTCAGCACCGCCTGTTTCTTGATCACTGGTCATCATTGTCCGGACGAACGATGTGAGTTATTTACATATAGGGCTTGTCGAGTAGCCTCTAGAGTTTGGATGGTACCGTGTTGACGGTACTCCTTAAACAGTGTGTTTGATACCCAGCGTTTAAGATGCTGAGTAGGTGATATCGTCCTAAGAGCGGATGACGATCCAGCAGGAGTAGCAACAGTGGCATTTGCAGCAGCAGTATTCACAGGTGTGAATTTGAGGGTGGCCATTATGGAAATGAAGAAGATCTTGGAAAAGAGTGCCTATTTGATATGATAGACGTAATCAAGATAAATTCACCTACTACATCTTTTGGATGAGCACATATGTTATTGACTATCTTGTTGTCCCTCTCATTGAGTTTAAATAGGGGCCTAACAAATAGGTAAAACATCATTTTTAATTTGGTTAAGGATTCACGCCGGGTTCACCATTTTTTTCCCTCGGAGTCCAGGGATGACCGCCTTGATGGGAGGTTCAAACGTTCCGATCGGTTTCTAACGGGTTTCTTTGTAGAACTGGAAACATCCAATGATTCCACATCCATTCAGACCTACCTTCCAAAGGTAGGTTCTCATTAGTATGTGGACTGATGAGGCTTAGGAATTTGCATTGGTCGAGAGGATGGGAGGTCGGACTCATCACACCTTTTTGAGGGGAATTATTGTCTACTCCGGGACTCTCTTTGTAGATTTAAGTTATGTTCGTGAATCCTTATTACATTACCAAGTATAAAATTATCATTCCTCCAGATCTGAGAATCAATGATTAAATATGTAGGAAATTTAGAGAATCTTTTGTATGTATTCGAGGTTCTTCATCGATAGAGAATCATATGTATTTATTAGAGATTCTTGGTTAATGGTACCCTTCGACACATTTATACAGAAGTTTCTTGGTCATTATGACGACCATGCTGGTCTTAATGCCACTCAGTGGGGCACTTGAAGTTTATTGTTATTCAGAAGGACATGGAATATTTTAGAGATGGGATCGAACTCATTGATGGGCTACCTATGTATCCTTTGTTTAGAAAAGGAATCATAACCCATGTAGTTCGAGTAAGGAAGTATGATGTTTATGATTGATGGCTCAAAGAAGGATGTCACAATTACTTTTACACTCTAAGCTTACGTGAGTCATGCTCGGTGTAAGAAACAAGAGGTATTGGTAAAAATTAGACAATTGTGCCATGAAAGATGCAATCATAAGAAATAATGTGGGGCTTATGTATGTATGACTGCCCAGATAAATGAAGGTTTAGGATTTACTTTAGAGAAGAAATCCAGGAACAGGGTCCATAAAGGTATATGTGCTTCATGGAGATTTTGAGTACTCTAACTTGGGGCTTACTCTTGAAAGGGAGGCCCAAATTAGGAGAAGAATTATGATTGGGGTTTACTCCTAAAAAGTAATCCCATATCAAAGGTAAATTAGGACTGGTTAAGAGGATTATGACTGGGGCTTATTCCTGAAAAAGAGGCCCATGTTTGAGACTGGGGCTTACTCATGAAAAGGTGGCCCAGGTTAAGGATTAAGGTTTGGGGCTTACTCCTAAGGAGGATGCCGAGATTTGGGAATTCTAAGAAATGGGGCTTACTCTTAAGGAAGATTCTCAAGCTTGAGACTGGGGCTTACTCCTGAAAAAGGAAGCCTAGGTTAGGGGATCTAGGGCTTACTCCTAAGAGGATGCCCAAAATTTAAGGGACTTGGGGCTTACTCCTAAAGAGGATGCCCATATTAGAGGACTTATGACTGGGGAATATTCCTGAAAAGGAGACCCAGTTTAAGGATTCTATCATCTTAAAGGATGAGGTTGAATGAATGAAATCTCAATCTTTAGTGACATAAAGATGTGTAAATCACTAGGTTTTGAGAGATATTCCAAAAAATTCCTTTCAGATATGGAAGTCAAATCAATAAGTCATGCCATAAAATGGCTTTAAAGAGTGTCTTGAAGACTGAATCTTGAATAGGAAAGGTGTAATGGCTTAAGAGGGGAGAAATGGGAATGAAAAGCACCAAAATGGGCAGGGGCGCGCAAGTCCTGGTAGGCACACAGGTACTGTGTGGGCACGCAAGTCCTGGTCGCGCAAGTCCTGGCCGCGCAGGTATTCCTGTGCGACACATGGTGTACTTGCGTGATGGTTAACCATCAGGGTAATACTTGAGAGACTCTTAATTAAAGCCTTTATAATCCTCTTGAGGTTTTTCCAGAAGAGGGGCGCGCAAGATCTAATGAAGAAGTAAGGCGGCGCGCAAGGGTGGCCCTTTTCCCTTAAGGGCTGGACACTCAGGCACGCAAGTGTTGAGGAGTTTCAACACTTAAGACTTCCTCCCCCTCTTTAGATCTTCCTTTCTAAATAAGAAATTACCTTAGAAGTGTTCCAGAAACTTTGAGAAGAGAGTAGGGGGCCGGGAGCTCAAATATGGGTTTCTGGAAATAAAATCCTCCCGAATGGGGGGGCCCACAGGGTCTATTTATAGGCAGGAGAAGACCCTGGGCGGTTACCGGGCGGTTATCACCTAGGCCGTGAAAGTCAATTGTTCGACCATAATGCGTCGCACATGTGGACTTGAGCGACAGTGATAGAACTTGGGCGACACATGTGCTTTTGATCCCTTGTACATGCCTTTGTCGATTTTTGATATTTTCTTCAAAGGATGAATCAATTTGTTCTAAGTAATTTCCCTTTACATTTATTTGGACTCTATGACGAAAAAGGAGTGTCAACAGTCCTGTTGTATCCCTGGATTCTTAAATCGGAGGGAGTCAGGTCATCTTTGGATAACCCCTGCTTCCACAGTGTCCGAGTTGGGATTAAGTTGATCCCAGAGCCTGTGTCGACAAGACAGTGGCGGACCTCCACACCGTTAAATTGGCTAGTGTTGTACAGTGGGAAGATGTTACCCTATATGGGAGAGCATTAATCTTCTCCAGAGAACGAAATGATGGCCTGACATTCAATGTTCTCGACCACTTCAGTATGAAAGGCTTCTACAGCTGCTACCTCTGTCTCAAACTGGATGGGGCTTCTTAAAGCCTCAGCGAGGGCCTCATGCATATCTGAAGATAGCCTAAGGGTCTGGAGGATGGAAAGCCTAAATGGGATACTATAAAGGTGCTTGATAACATCATACTTCCACACTAGGCATGAACTTCTTCTTGCCGGAGGCCACTCTGTGACAGGAGGCATGGCGGGTCCTGCCGGCTGGGCCAACAGCTGGCTGGTGCTGGGTATATCCTGCTGCTCACGAGTCAAAGCCTGCATAGTAGCTACCGGATAAGGTCCGGATGACTAAGACCATCCTATAGTTGGGTGAGGCTGGTCGTGACATGGTCTAAGTGGCTCTTCCTGGTCTAACAACACAAACGGTGGTGGAGGCGAGCCTAATGACACCGGGTGAGGCGGCTGTGCATACTGAGCTCTATGTTGGGCCTACTGTCTGGTCTTAGTGGAATGTATAGCCTGGTTGGAGGTGCCAAATGATGTGCCTCAATGGCCTACATGGCCATGGCTCTGCCGATGTTGGCGTCGTCTGGGGACTTTGGGGAGGGTAGCCTGGCACTCCCCATCGTTGGGAGTCATATAATGATTTACCAACTCCATGGTATTAACCCAAGTGTAACCTTGCTATTTCTTGAAGATTCATCCATTTCTAGGAGGATTCTGGGAGAAATTTCCATCTCTAGAGGCATGAAGTTCCCGAGAGTGCGGGACGATGATGGCATTGGGGGGGACATTGCTTTCCCTTGCACTGTTGATGCTTGCTCTTCTAGGAAGAGGCCGACTGAGATGATGATGCAGAAGTAGTAGCTATGGATTCTGAAGGTTCTGGATGATTCAGGTGTGCATGAATGATACCATGGGAATGATAAACCATTTTTCGAGCCATCCATTCATCATACTTATGGGACTCACGGTTAGAAACCTACTTCCACTCACCTTCGTCGTCGATGCTGCTGTCTGGCCTCATGATGATGCATGCCACTTATGTCGGAGCAGGGCCCAGCCTGACTATATTGGTATTGACCTGGTCCTAAATCTAGTATTTGAATATATATCACTACTTGAGGGTGTTCCCCAGGATCCAGTGATAGGGGCAGTAGTTGGGGTGATCAGTGAGGTTTGCCTCTTCTGGCCTTCTACACTCTGGAAAACGAACAATCCCTTGTTCCAAGGCACTTTAGAGGTAGTTGAGGACCTGATTATCATTGAATTAGTAGGTATAGTTTCTTCTATCTTGAAAGGGGGGCCTTGGATCCTGGATAAGATAAGTAGCTAGAGGAGCCTGTCAGGGAGGCGGATCCTGGTTGTCTCGCTTAGGCGGTGGCGACAAATTTCTTGGGGGCACGTGCCGGTTCGAAGGAATCCTTTTTCTGGGCTAGAGGTTGTGCCTATGGTGGCGGGCCTCTACGAGGCTGGGGAAATTTCCCCATCGGTAATAATTAAAACTATCTGAGGGCCTCTATTTGGTCCACCACGGAAGGCTCAGCTCTGACATCCCTTCATGTAGGAATTGAGGGAGGTAATAGACGTGCCTGACTGGCCTGTTTCAGGGCTTCTTCCATGTTTTAGGCCTTATCGGAGAAGTCTCGGAATCCTCTAGGGTAGTTCTGGGTAATGATAGAGGGAACCAGTTCTCTCTTGATGTTCCTTACACACATCATTAGTAATTTCTCCTGAGTCAGTGGCATGTCAAGGGAATATTTAATCCCTTTCCACTGGGCGATAAATTCCAAGACACGCTAATCATGCCTTTTTTTCACTTGAAGAGGTCTGCGATACTCGTTTTCCACATGGTGGAGCTGAGCTGGTAGAGGAATTGCCTATGAAGGTCCTCCCAGCTGGTTACCGATACGGTGGGGAGCTGGTTATACCAGACACACACATGACCCTACAATGTCTGCACAAAGCATCGGAGTTTGGAGACCTCCTTCTATGCTGGAGTCCCTAACATGAGCCCACACCATGAGTTGAAGTGGGATAGATGTTGTGGCGGGTCCCCCGTCCCATTAAAGGGGGATAAGGTGGGATTCTTGAAACCCGGAGGTGCTGGTATATCATCCACCCCTACTGGATATAGCTTTCCATCAGGTGGGATTTCCACCTATCATGTTTCCAACGCCTCAAGATGGGCAATGAGTGCTGCCATCAGATCATCTGGGAGGGGGTCCTTGTCTTGGAAGGGTTCCCTAACCATGAGCGCATTGGCAGGTTCTTCAACATGGTAAGCAGGCCCAGCGGCTCATGGAGCGACTGGCAGCACGAACCTCGGGGTGGCTGGGGGAGCACTTGCTCGGTCCCTTGGATTTTCGCACTATTCGGGAGGGTTTGGCGAGACATATCGTTCCCTCTTGTCGTAAGTTCCAACCTCAACCCTGTCTGCAGGGGCAGGATGATCAGGGCTTCCTGGAGGTAGCTCTCTTAGGGGAAGTTGTTCCTGCCCTTGCTGTACTGGTATAAGATTGCCATAGTTGGACTGTCGCTCTATAGCACGTTCAACCAGGAGTTCGTCGACAAACTTCTTATGCTCAGCAAGTTATCGGCGCAATGTGGCCTTCTAAGGGCCTTCCACCATCTTCTGCACTGAGGCAGATGGGTCGGAGTTCTTGGAAGCTCTGACGTGCTCTTAACCCTTACCGGAATCCCGGTTGAGTACAAATTCTTCAGTGGGAGTAGGAAGACCTAATCGGTTCCTCTACTGGCGAGTAACACTCCCCGATGGGTCCAATAGTGGTGGAACGCCCTCGGGGGGTAAGTCCCCATCAAGAAGCTCAAACTCATCCTCCTCGTCCACTATGTTGGCCTTGTTTTCCATGACCCTTCCTGGGGGAATGTTCGCAATATCTCCTAGCAAGTCGGGCTTCCACTGGATAGGACTGTAGAGGAGGGTAGCATACTTCCCCCAACCATGGATTTGTGCATGGGGGGGATGCCTCCTTGATAATTTTTGGAGTACCTTGAAACTCTGAATTAATTGTTGTTAGAGGGACTTACGGTGACCTGGTGACTCGGGGGGCTGGGCCACACGGAGTGCAGCTAGATGAACTAGACGACATTGCTCGCCAATTTCTTCAAAATGTTCTTGTCTCCTAGGATAAACCACTCATTGATGAAAAAGGAGAATGTATGTTCCCCAGAGGGTTTGGTGGAAACATTCAAACTCTTTTTGGGTGAGGGATTCTAGCATGTGAAAATTCGGCGGTGCCATGAGCCAGAACATCTCGGGGAAGTGGTCCACTGTAAGGATGTTCCGTAATCTCCTTAGCTCAGATCCATGGTTTGGCCCTTGATTGCCCCACTCGTCAACTGGAGGTGGCTGAGGAACTGGCAGTAGTACTGAGGTAGACTTCTTGGATGGTAGGCTGGCCGGTGGAGAGTATGGCGAGCAAGCTAACTAGCCACTGAATCTCGGTCTATCTTCCAAAGAGTGTAGCGACCTAGCCACTACATTGAAATAATATGGGATGACGTCCACAATTACTAGCTTTGGGGATAGGGCTACTGGAGATAGTCCACGCTGCTGTTGACCCACAATTGGTCCCCAAAATAGCTCTCTATGATCTCCTATCAAGGTAGAGGGTGCTTCTAGTGACGACGGTGGTGATTTCACGACTGTGACCTGTGGGGTTGTTAGACTTTCATCCTCCTAGATATACCTTCGGAGGGAGGTGTGAATCTGATAGACCTCGCATTCTGGGAGTATTAGGCTGATGCACCTTATCTATACCCCAACCCTTGACTCAGGTGACCAAGGGGATGATTCTCGAGCTGAGTTGTATTCTTATTCAGAGTCTGAGAAGCGGATTGGTTTGATATCAATCCGGACCTTCCCAAAATTCTTCTTATGGAGGCGATGACCCGCCTTCCTTCCCCTAGGTGGATCCTCGGGACAGGGCATATTTCTGACACGAGGACCTTCATCCACACAGGTTCTGGGGTGGAGAGGGTTTCCACTTGAGAAAGCCGGGGTGTAGGGAGTACCGTGATAGATGT
Source organism: Viscum album (assembly GCA_963277665.1). NCBI lineage: Eukaryota > Viridiplantae > Streptophyta > Magnoliopsida > Santalales > Viscaceae > Viscum > Viscum album. The sequence continues at coordinate 70,844,529 of OY728154.1, forward strand.
CAAAGGGGACATGGGGAGGACCTCCATGGGTAGCGCCAGAGCGGGCAAGACATTAACTGGAAATAGTAGGAACATGGAGAGGAACTACAAGCTTGTTACCCTGGTGACCTTAGTATGAGGAGGCTCCTTATATCGGTCTAGATGAACACAGGTAGGACCTCCGTGCTGGGTTTTAGTGAGGCAAGGCTAGCCTTCACCCCTATGGTTTCTGAGGTGAGGAGGACCTTCAATAGCTGCTAAGAGCACACGAGGAGGATCCCCACATTGAAGAGAGAACATATGGGCAATGTCTGTACACCGGTGGTCAGGGGTAGTAGGAATGAATCCATAACTAGTATAATGGGCATGAAAGAGACTTCCGTACCGAGTGTCACTACCGTGGGGAAGAAACTCATTTGGATTGAGGGTGGCACGGGGTGGAATTCCATACCAATCCTTGAAGCGTGGAGGCACATGTTCTCCATGGTAGTGGTATGGGGAGGACCTCCATACTGGTTGGAATCACTGCGGGTTAGTTCGCGGTGGCCACTGCCTGTGCCGACGACCTAGAGAGTCGACCCAGCCTACCCGTGGGGCGGTTGGGGCTTCGATCCTGGTCGAGCGTATAAGTGAACCTACTCAGTGTATTCAGGGAACTGATGGTATGCGTCGGCGGTTGATCAGGCCACAGTAGCCATCGACATTGACACCCCATGACGAGCGTCCTCCTCAGCTTGTGCCCAACACTAGCATCAGGTCAGACAAACAGGAGCCGGTGGTGCAGGTACGTGGATTACATGCTCCTCATCCAGCAAGACCGGGTGGCGATGCTGACGCGGCCTAGTGGGATCCCTCACTGGGAGCCCCTGGAATAGGACTCTGACTAGGCTGGGCTAGACATCACCTACCTCATCAGCATAAGGCAGGGAGTCTTCAAGGCGTTCTGGGGAGAGCCTCCCAAAACAGTTATATGTCGGTGTGTGGAGCAATGAATCACTACGTGGATTTCGGGGGCATCATTGAATACGAGGTGTAGATGCCTCCAAATCCAGGTGTGTTATATCCCAGGTCAGGATTATGCCCTCCTCCTCGTAATGGTGCATGAGGTCATTGATCACCCTTCATTGGATGATCTAAGATGGGGAAATGGGTCATGGGTGCCCCATGGTCGCAGGTGTAGAGTCCTTCACGAAAGATGTGGAGCTGCACGAGACTGCCACATTGGCACTTCCCTTGCCCCTGCATCGGTATGCAGGCGGGGATCGTGTTCTAGATGCAATAACTTGATTCATGAGGAGTAGGGAGATTAACTCATCAGTGATGAAAGAACAAGGGATCAATGACCAATTCCCCAGTTCCATTCCATATTCCATGATCAGTAAGATGGATCCACACTGACAACATCGCAGAAAAGGATTTCCAACATTATACTCCACCAACTTCTGGTGAGTTTCATGTCAGGCCCCCTATTTTCCTGGTGGGACCTGATTCTGGATAATTGGATTTGGTGACTCGCTAATCCACTAATTCCTCGAGCGCTACTAATCTTCATATTGAGGAGAATAATTTCACGTTGGGTTCACCATTTCTATTCTTGACGCTTTCTCCGGGGCGAGTGCATCCGTCTGCATGAGGACGAAAGGTGTGGTTTTGTTGCCCCATATTCCCACTTTCCAAAGGCGTGCAACATTTATTCCTTGTTCAGGGACGTCTGCTCCTTGATCTAAACAAGATGATGGGGTGTTGGTTCTTCCTTCCGTGGATTCCTCCTTAGTGCTCGTCACCTAGTCTGGGTCTCCCTTATAGATTTAAGACGTCGTTCATGAAACTCTTCCTGGTGCCATATTTTCATGGACATCAGTTAATTACACTGCTTCTGTTAATACATTCCAAGGGGTCCGGTCCGACCAGTAACCATTAGTCAGGGGAGTAGTCACATTGGACTTCACTGGCATGTCTGGACGCTGGGACACTGACACGTCTAGGTTTCTTCCCCTTATTATAAGGATTGTCTAGGGCACGGAAGCCCGAGGTATCCCGTGTCGAATGCGAGGAATTATATTCTATGGGAATGTCTTTGAGATTTTCCTCAGCTTCCCATGTTTAACACATTGTATGCCGTAAGTTTAACGTCCAACGGAGATAGATCAACTGATCAAAACACTGACTAGAGTGGATCAGATGAGCGTAACCCCTGGAGGAAACACTGATGTAGGTGGATTGACATAACCTCACTGGGATGTGGTGGCCCGAGTAAGAATGAAGATGGATTATAGAGCGGTTGAATTATGTGGATGGTTAATGGGATGGGACCGCCGTGAGGATGACAATAATGTTGGGCTTGAGTCTCAGGGATACTTCTTACGTATCCCTGTGTAGGGAATCATCATATGCGTAGTTCGGGAAGGCGATGGGATTTCTAAGGAGGCAACCCGTGAAACTGGATGCATGGATGGGACCTGGAGGATGTGGAACCTCTTGGTTAAGACATGAACTTCCCTAGACACATAGGCTCAAGGGAAAGAACATGCGATGAGATTGAATGGGGGTGTATACATAGGATAATAAACCGATAATGTGTATGGGGCTTATGCGTGGTTAGCAGCCTGGGTTGGTCTGACGTAACTAGAATGGACCCAAGGTGTGGGTCCCAACTAATGGGGTTAAAATGGATTACCACTGAATAAGAGATGCAACAGATTGCCGCTGATTGGGATATCAATGACTTATCACTGAATGGGATCACAAGTTTAAGACCATTCAGGTCGGGGGTGAACCGACATGAATAAGGACCTGGGGTCCAGATAGATGGTGTAGGCGAACCCACGTGAAGGGGGTTCAGAATGACTGGGTGTTGGGCTTGAACCATGTGGAGGCTTCCTACGCACCCTTCCTTGGAAAGGATCGAAGTCCCAGTAGTTCAGGATGAGGGATTGGTGCATCGATGTGAAGGAGGTCGGAACGACCAATGGGTGGTGGTTTTGAACCTCATGGAGGCTACCTAAGTACCCTTCCTTAACAAGGATCAAAGACCTCGTAGTTCAGGTGGGTCGGTGAACCGATGTGAAGGAGGACCTGAGGTCCAATTGGTGGTGGGATTGAACCTCATGGAGGCTTCTTACGTACCATGCCTTAGAAATGATCTAATAACTCATAGTTTAGGTGATGGGGGTGGGGATTACACTCTAGATGTTATGGTCGGTGCTTGCTCCAAGACCACGTGAGTCATTCTCGGTGTGAGAAACAAGAGGCAGCAGAGACCTAATGATCACGTCGTGAAAGGTGCGTCCGTGAGAGGTGAAGTGAGGCTTATATGTGATCGTAGACCAAAGAGGAAACAGGGGCCTATGCGTGGTTAGTAGCCCGAAGAGGTTGGGACTTACTACAGGATGGAGGCCAGATGGAGACAAAGCCTAGAAGAAGAGGGATTCAGCACTGAAGAGAGTGGGAGAACCATTCGCCATCACACCCTTTGCTGGCCTTGGGCATCAGAATATAAAGGAGAAGTAGGGATGCTGACACTTGCAAGAAAATATAGGGTCTTACACCAGGGTGGTTTCCCTTTCACCGTGTAGGATGCATAGGGGGAAGTCATAGTTTAACGTCATGTTATGAGGATGATGTTTCTTGGAATTTTAATGTTCTGTAGATCAGATGAGGCAGGTTCACTCTGCACCCCTAAGAATTACATAACCGGTACCCTCTGCACCTTGGTGAAGAGAGGGGAAAAGCAACACCATGGATGGGGGGTGTCGATAGGTGATCCCATTGGGGGTCCACATTATCATGGATATGCGAAGAAGTAGTAGACGTTAGTGTGCCTATGAGAAGAAGCATGAGTTGAAACAAGGCAATAGGCCGTGTCGTCCAAGGGACTTTGAAATTTCTTTCTGCGAACCTAGGAGGTTGCACGAGAGTGGGGGGTTGCAGAGCAAAGGGGTTTATGAGTAGAGACCTCATTGAGCTCTGGTTCTCCATGTAATAGAAGGGCTTTGTGAAGGTGTGGGGTTCATTAAGTGAAGTGGCCTAGCCTAGGCATAGGGAATATGTGCATACAAGAGGTGTTTCGTGAAGTGGAATGGAATTCACGAAGCAAAGCCCAATGAAGAATGGGTGCCTCGCGAAGCAAGGTCCTGTGAAGCAATGTGCTTCGCAAGGCATAGTTACTATGCCGTATAATTTCAGTCACATGTGTATGGGGGGTGCTTTGTGATGCATAAATTCTCCGTGATGACCCGAGTCCCTGTGAGGATCTCCTTCCCTAGTGAAGGCTCGTGGGCTTCGTGAAAGGCATCCCGCTCGAACGAGGGGGTGAAAACAAGGCAAAGGGGAGGCACTTTGTGGAGAAAAATTACCTTGAGAAGCTCATGGTTCGTAGAGAAAAAAGTGCTTCACAATTTGAGAGCTGAGAAGGTGAAAGGTCAGATGATCTTTCTGTTGGGTCTGTGGGGAGGCTGGTATTTATAAGAAAGAGGCGCCACAAAGCAGAGCTCGCTCGGCACGAAGATGGATTCTACTCTGTGGTGGCCTCACGAACGTTAAAGGGTCTCATGGAGAATCCCGCCTCCTTAATTCATGGTGGTCTCGCGAATGTCAAATTGGGTCATGGATCATCCCGCCTCCTGGATTCATGGAGGGCATGCGAATGTCAAAGGGGCTCACGGAGCATCACGTCTCCTGGCTTCGCGACGGGCTCGCGAACATCAAATCGGTTTGCGGAGCATCCCGCCTCCTAGCTTCGCGGTGGGCTCATGAATGTCAAATCGGTTCGAAGAGTATCCCACCTCCTGGCTTCGTGGTGGGATCACGAATGTCAAATCGGTTCACAGATCATCCCGCCTCATGGCTTCACGGTGGGCTTGTGGAGCCATGGAGTTCCTCGAAAGGTCTTCGCGAGGCAGCTTCAGAGACTTTCTTATTATCCTTCTCCCTTTTTATTTTTGGCGTCAACATATGTACTCATCAAAAAATTATGTGTTTGGGTTATATATATGTTTACCAACCATAATATTTCTTTATTTTATGGATGGTTACACATTTTAAAAGGAAATTTCAAAATTGTTTTCGGAACACAAGCCAGATCCAAGGGAATTTCTCTAATTCTTACCTATTTTCAAGGGCACTCTATAATCTGTTTTTAGAAATAATTATCTTTATAAAATCACTCATTTTATTATTAAATTACTATCTTACTTCACTTCTAGTTTTATACAAATATTTATCCAGAATAACTCTTCTTTTCAAGGTAAAAGAGTATTTATCTCAAGATTTACTCGAAGATTTTATAAGAGTATCTTCATAAATTTCAACACTCTTGTTGATTCTTATGTATTATTGAGATTAGTAATCCATGTTATCATATAAAATATATAATTTAATGTTTTATGATTATTTTGGCTGTGGGTGTGCTATATTCAAACCATTCACCAATTTACTTTGAATGGTTAGTGTTTATGCTTAATGTTCGGGGAAAGTTAGTTGCATTTCAAATATTCATTTCAATATGAATGTATAAATTGTTTATGTTTATCCTCATTCATATGAGGAATTCATTGGACATAGTAAGTGTCGGGTGGGGCCCTCTATAGCCCTCGGAGCATCGGTAGGTCTCATGAGACAAACTACAGTTTTGGCACAAGGCCTTGACAAAACATTTATTTATGGTCTTGGAATGAGGCCTTGAAGATATCATTATATTGTACCTCATTATGAATTCCATAATTATGAAAATAGTATTAATGGTTCATGTGGTTATTTTACAATTAAAATACCCATGATTATGTTATATTATGGAAATATTTACTCAGCTATTATTCCTACCATAATGTGATCAAGTTTACTATTTGTTAAAGGAATATATTTTTATTTATTCAACATGCCTAATGTTTATGTTATAATAACTTCCACTATATTTCTTACTCTTACTGAGTGTTTGAGCTCACCCCTTTATTATGTTTCATTTTCTCAGGACATGAAGAAGTTTATTATGAATGACATGCTGAAATAACCTAGGAGTTATGGATGTTGTCTAAGGAGTTTCTATATTGTATTTCTTTGCAAGTTTTAATGTTTAACTTATGTATTAATCTTTTTTCCAATATTACTAAACCACTCGGTACTTTGGGATGCTTATTCCTTGTTTATATGCCAATAAGGCATCGAATCTGGGAAACTGGGGTCATGTCCTTACAGTTTGTATCATAGGAAGTTTAGTAGAAAACTTGTAAACTATATTTAGAAAACATAGATTAGGGAAGAGTCTCTAAGTTAGTCTTTGAGGATAAAAATACAAGAAAATATTGTTATTTTGGTAAGGAATATATTATGTAGATATTTCAAGCAATACACCCCTGTCTGGATACGAGTAGGTAGAGGCGGCTCTGCCATATATGTACCTAGGATTGAAAGCTCCAACAAGGAGTTTCAGGCTTGAACCGTGGTATCATGGTACATGACAATGGGCCTTTTTTCACTTTTGGTTACGAATTTCTTGGGGGATATTCTTAGGATAATTCACATTTTCTTTACAAGCCATTATAAAGTATTTAAATGTAAATTTTTCCCCAAAGATACCATGTTTATGATTAAGAAATTATCTATGAATAGAAATTCAATTTATGCTATATATTTTTCAACATTGAGATTATAAATTATGATTTATACCCTAATCTAGTGTATGATATTATTTAGAAATGGAAGACAATGTAAGGAATATAAACCGCACGAACGTACGTGTTCCATATAAGGATTTCCCACTAATGCAAGATAATGATGTTGGCTATGGTGCTGTGACCGGTGTTGAGAAACTTTTAACTATACTAGGAAAACTTACTTGGGTTATGAATAATAACCTTACCCGTATGAAGCATCTGGATCCACCATGTGGAGAAGCTATGTTTGATCGCTTTATGCGACAAGAGACTCTATCATTCAATGGGACTACAAACCCGTTTGTAGAAGAGTAGTGGATATGCTCCCTAGAGAAGATATTTTTCTCTTTGGGATGTAACGAAAGAGAGAAGGTTTTCATGGTATTTTATCTTCTAACGGGAGATGTAAATCAGTGGTGGTCATTAGTCCAAAGCACAAAGGAGGATTAAGAAATAGAAGAGATGGAATGGAGGGATTTTAAGGATATCTTCTTAGAAAAATATTTCCCTTGTGAACAACGAGCAGATATGGAGAGGCAACTCATGAATCTGAGGCAGAAGGAGGATGAAAATGTTTCCAAGTATGAAGCCAACTTTACAAGGCTAGAAATACATGTTGTAGACTACATACGTAATCCAAGGAGAAAAACTGGTCAATTATTTGATGGTTTGAAACCATTCCTCTGAAGGGCTCTAGTCTCCAATAATTTATCATCATATAAAGACATAGTTTCACGTTCTATTCATATGGAAAATGATTTCTATACGTCTTATGACTTTGAGGGAAAGAAAGATAAAAAGAGGGATTCTAAAAACACTGGGAAAGGAAATAAGAAAACATAGAAAAAGGGAAGACTTGAATTTCCATTCTGTATTAATTGTGGGAAGATACAACCTGTCACTTTACTGAAGGGAATGGGAGTTTGTTACAAGTGTGAATAAAGAGGCCACCAAACTCATGATTGTAAGGGGAAGAAAGAAGCTACCAATGTTCAATGCTAAAATTATAGGGAGACGAGGAATTATGCACATGAATGTTCTAAGTGTTAGGGAAATGTTCCCCAAAGAAGGCCAAGGGATCAAAGCCATGCTCATGCGGTCACAACCGCAGAGGTTGAAGTTCCTAACAAAGTGGTGTCATGTACATTGATCATTTCATCAAACTTAGCTAATGCTTTATTTGATTCTGGATCATCGCAATCATTTATATCTTCCCAGTTTTCCAAGAAAATTAGATATGTCCAATTTGATTTAATAAAGGAGTTATCAGTCAAAACCCCTAGTGGATGTATCGTTACAAAAAAGTCGTGTCAATTAGTCCCCCTCATTACATATAAACATGATGTATTTGATGACCTTATCATCATAGAAATTACTGAATTTGATATAATTATTGGTATGAATTGGCTATCAAAATTTGATGCGAAGATCTATTGCAAGAAGAAAGAAGTTACAATTTTTGAGAATGGTGTGGAATCCCTTATCTTTAGGGTAGAAACATCACCATATGATTCTAATCTATATCCACCCCCAATAGCTCTTCCAAATTCAATTATTGGGGAGGAAGGGATTAAAATAACTATGGGTGAGGAGAATAATGTACAGATAGAGGACATACATATTGCGCAAGAATATGTTGATTTCTTTCCATAGGATTTACCCGGGCATCATCCAGAGTGGGAAATTGAGTTTTTCATTGACTTAATTCCTGGTTCAAGGCCCATATCAAAGAACCCTTATAGAATTTCCACTGTGGAGTTAGTGGAACTAAAAAAACAACTAGAGGAATTGAGTGATTAAGGATTTATTAGACCTAGTGTTTCTTCATGGGGATCCCATGTCCTCTTTGTCAAGAAGAAATATGGATCCATAAGGCCATGCATTGATTACAGGGAAATCAATGCTATTACAATAATGACTCCTATACCACTAATTGATCATTTATTTGATCAACTTCATGGAGCCCAATATTTTTTGAAGATTGATCTTTGACCTGGATATCATTAGTTTCTTGTGAGGAAGGAAGACATTCCAAAAACAGAATTCCAAACTAGGTATGAGCATTATGAGTTTACAGTAATGCCTTTTGGACTGACTAATTCACCATTTGTTTTTGTGGATTTTATGAATAGAGTTTTCAAGGAATATCTTGATGAATTTTTGGTGGTTTTTATTAATGATATCTTGGTATACTCTAAAATCCATGAAGATAATGAAAATCACTTGCGCACTATTCTGAAGACTATGAGAAGAAATGAATTATATGGGATGTTTATCAAGTGTGATTTTTGGCTCCAATCAATTTTCTTTATGGGCAAAACTGTCTCTAATGATGGAATATCTGTAGATACTGCAAAGACTAAGGTGGTGCAAGAATGACCTACTCTAATGAACATAACTGAGGTACATAGTTTTATTGGTTTAACAGGTTATTATTGGCATTTCGTTCATAACTTCACTCGTTTTGCCAACCCAGTGACCAAGCTCACACGAATAGGGGTTAAGTTAATATGGGAAAAGGAATGTGAAGAACGTTTTGAATAATTGAATAGGAGGTTAGTGAATCCTCTGATCCTAACCCTACCATCAGGGAATGATGGGTTTTTTATCTATAGAAATGCATTAAAGAAAGGACTTGGTTGTGTCCTTATGCAGAATGATCAATTGATGGCCTATGCACCTAGGTAGAAAAAAATTCATGAAAAAAACTATCCAACTCATGATCTCAAGTTACCAATAGTAATATTTGATCTGAATATTTGGAGACATTACCTATATGGAAACAAATGTGAGATATATATAGATCATAAGAGTTTGAAATATATATTCTCACAGAAAGAACTCAACATGAGAAAAAGGATATGTATTGAGCTACTAAAAGATTACGATTTCACAATATACTACCACCTAGGGAAGGAAAATAAGGTAGCAAATGCTTTGAGAAGAAAGGAGCATGGAATTCTGAACAAGATGAGAGTTGAAAGGGATCCTATGTTCGAGATCTTGTAAAGATGGATATGGGAATTATCAATGAAGGTAACACATAACTACCTTTTCAAATTGTTGCCAAAACTTCTTTACTGTAAAGGATAAAATGTTCTCAGGATGATAATGGGGAGTTTCAAAATAAAATTAAAGCTATAAATGATGGGAAGATGACTGACATTGTATATGAAGGTGGCATTTTGAAATTTGGAAAGAGGATTTGGGTTCCCGCTAATCCTGAGCTAAAGAGGGAGCTATTGGATGATTCTAATAGCTCTAATTTCTCAATACACCTTGGTAGCACAAATATGTATAGAGATCTAAAGGAACATTTTTTGTGGGAAAGCATGAAGAGGGAGATCACTGATTATGTGTCGAGATGTTTGGTGTGTCAACAGGTGAAGGTTAGAAGACAATGTCCTGAGGGAGTCATGAAACCACTTCCTATTCCTATGTGGAAGTGGGATGATATTATGATGGAATCTTTCATGGGGCTACCAAGGACTCCAAGAAATAATGATGTGATATGGGTTATTGTTGATTTTCTTATAAAATAAGCACATTTTCTATCTATAAGAGAATATTTACCACTTGAATATTTAACAAGACTATATATTAACGAAGTTGTAAGACTTCATAGTGTACACTTATCAATTGTTTATGATCGTGATCCCCATTTTACAACAAAATTCTAGAAGAGTCTTTAGAAGGCCCTAGATACCAATCGTCATTTGAGCACTGCCTACCACCCACAAAAAGATGGACAATCAGAATGGACTATTCAAACATTAGAAGACATGTTGAATTATTGTTCACTTGACATTCAAGGCACGTGGGATCAAAATTTACCTCTTGTATAATTTTCCTATAACAACACCTTCCATCAAGTATTTATATGGCACTATATGAAGCGTTGTATGGAAAGAGATTTCATAAACCGACTTGTTGGGATGATGTTGGTGAATGAAAGCTCATATGCCTAGAACATGTTGAAGAAATAACAAAAAAAGGTGAAGATTATCCAAACCCATATCAAAACAACTAAAATTATGCAAAAGATCTATGCTAACAACTGATGTAAGGATTTGGAATTTCAAGAAGTAGATCATGTTTTCTTAAAGTTATCTCCATGTAAGGGAGTTATATGATTTGGTATGAAAGAAAAATTAAGTCCCAGGTACAGAAGATATTTTGAAATTCTAGATCAAATTGGAACCATATCTTACCATTTGGAAATACCACCAAGTCTCTACAAATTTCACAATGTGTTACACATGTCAATGTTAAAGAAATACATGCTAGAACCAACACATGTACTCACCTATGAAGAAATAGAACATGAGCCTGATCTATTTTATTTTGAAGAGCCTATCAAGATTCTTGATACCAGATAATAAATATTGAGAAATCGAACAACTCATGTAGTAAAGGTTCTTTAGAGGAACCATAATATGGAAGAGGAAACATGGGAGCCCGAGGAGCTTATGTTGAATACATACCCAAATCTTTTAGGTAACATTTTTTGAATTTTGAGGATGGAGTTTTTGTTAGGAGGGGAGAATGTAACGACCCGATATTTTTCAATGGAAATTCATTTCTTAGAAACATGTCATAATCCCATGAAATCACAACATAATGAAATATTAAGTGCTATTTGACCTTTAAACATATGTTTTTTACTTCTGTGATGTGAATTTTGAAAATTTGACATACACAGTTGCGATCAGTAAGTTATTTGGAGTCTGATAAGAAAAACATAATTTTTGGTGAATAGTAACCTACCCTTATGAATAGTAACATAACCTTATGAATAGTTATATAATCTAATGAATAGTAACCTTACCTATGATAGTATATAAATAATATTCATGTTAAAGTACGATATACCTATGTTTTGGAATAAGTAAATAAATGTTTTAAAACAATTTTTAGAATAGATTATGATTTTATTTAAATATTAAATAAATCATATTTAGAAAATTATTTTTGAAAAATGGAATTCATTTTTAGATTCTACATGTCGAAAAATGGTTGGGTTTAATTTTTGGATTTTTTTGAAATACTTGAATTTTTGATGAATAGTGAAATACCATAATTTACAAAATAAGCTAAATACAGTAATTATAGAGTCATGTATGTTGTTATGATGATTTAAGACCAATTGATTCAAATTCACATGATAATATTACTATTCTTGGTCATGGGATACTCACTATTCCTTGTCTTTAGGAGATATAATAAATTAAAGAATATAAAATTGAGAAATCCCCTCTTGCCTCCCCTATAAAACACACCATCACTCCCTCTTCTCTTCACTCTTATAAAGCCTTGTTCTGTCTCCATATTATTTCCAAATATCCTTCCAACCTTCTATCCCACTTCTATAAAGCCTTGGTCTCATAAAAAGACCAAAACCTCTCCCTTAAGGAGGCTCTCAAGGAAGTTTGGTTCAAGAGGTAAATTCCACTTTTTAATTATTTTGCTTTCCTTTCACGTTCATTTGTTTTATTTTTATATTATTACCTATAATTATCAAAATGTTGTGATGAATCCAGTAACTTACATGTACTGTAATATTTTATTGATAGTGTAATAAGTTATCACCATCTCGTCCTTTTACATTCTTTTATACTAGTAGTAAGAACACCATTCAAGATGTGTCAATTTACCACATTCAAGGACGATGGGATTTCGATTTCTATTTTAATTCTTAATTATGGTCATGAAACAATTATTGTTATGGTTTAAACATATTATCATATCTTTAATATACCCTATTTAAGGTTCTTTAATCCCTTTGAACAAATGGTATTAAGTTATAAATAAAAATGAGTTTGTTGTAATCAAGACCCAAAAATTAACCGAAACAGTTATCATTAAAGTTCTATATACTAATTCACCCTCATTCCATGAAAAAAAGTTATATAAATGACCAATAACACCTATGTATGATCATAAATAATATGTTAATTCAATTTTTTAGATTTAAATCAATTCCACAATAACTCCATTACTTAAGAACAAGTGAACTGATTATGAAAATAAAGAAAACAAACACTACGGAACGACAAAATTCAATATAATAACTTATCAATTAGGGAAAATGAACATAAAAGAATTATGATAAACTAAATACATGTCTAATAGGTTCTTAAATAGTTTATTAATAAGTATAATTTCATATTCCAGGAGCTTAATTTCAAGTGCGGAACATGTTCAGATTTAAGGTAAGGGTTTTTTCCACCCGAACATCCATTTTCATTTGGGTTACATTTATTGTCTAATTACCTCAATTAAACTCTTGTGTATTATTATTTACTCCTAAAAAATTATCTATGTGGGTTATATATATGTTTAAAAACCATAATATTTCCTTATTTTATGTATGGTTACACGTTTTAAAATGAACTTTCAAAATTGTTTCTGAAACACAAGCCTGATCTAAGGGAATTTTTCTAATTCTTACATATTTTCAAGGGCACTCTATAATATGTTTTTGGAAAAAAATCAACTTTATAAAATCACACTTTTTATTATTAAAATACTATCTTGCTTCACTTTTTTATTTTTTTCAAAATAACTCTTCCTTTCAACGTAAAAGAGTATTTATCTCAAGATTTACTCGAAGATTTTATAAGAGTATCTTCATCTATTTCAAAACTCTTCTTGATTCTTATGTATTATTGGGATTAGTAATCCATGTTATTATCTACCATATTTAATTTAATGGTTTATTATTATTGTGTCTGTGGATGTGCTATCTTAAAACCATTCACCAATTTACTCCGAATGGTTAGTGTTTATGCTTAATGTTCAGGGAAAGTTATATGCATTTCATATATTAATTTCAATATGAATGTATCTGTTGTTTATGTTTATCCAAATTCATATGAGGAATGCATTGGACATAGTGAGGGTAGGGTGAGGCCTTCTATAACCCCTTTGTGCATCGGTAGGAATCATGAGAAAAACTATGGTCTTGGCACAAGGCCCTGACAAAATGATTATTTATGGTCTTGGCACGAGGCCTTGATAGTATGGTTATATTGTCCCACATTATGAATTCCCTCATTATAAAAATATTATTGATGGTTCATGTGGTAATTTGACTAGTATAATACCCATGATTATGTTATATTATGGAAATATTTACTCATGTCTTATTTATTCCATAATGTGATCAAGTTTATTATTTATTAAAGGAACATGTTTTATTTATTCCACATGCCTAATGTTTATGTTATGATATCTTTTATTGTATTTTTTACTCTTATTGAGTGTTTGATCTCACCCCTTTATTATGTTTGATTTTCTCATGACATGAAGAAGTTTATTATAAATGACATGCTGAAATAACCTAGGAGTTATGGATGTTTTCTAAGGAGTTTCTATATTGTATTTATTTTCAAGTTGTAATGTTTAAATTATGTATGAATCTTGTTTCCAATAATACTAAACTACTCAGTACTTCAGGATACTTATTCCTTGTTAATATGCCAATAAGGAACTGACGCTAGGCAACTGGGGTTGGGACCTTACAATAAATATTTTGTGATCATATTTTTGACATTACATAATTATAATTAAGAAAATAGAGCAACATCATTAAAATAGGTTCATAAAACAAGTAAAACAAAAACACATTACACATAAAAAATGATTATAAAATTATCAATATTTTATCAATATACTATTATTATATAATTTTATTAAATATAGTTTTATAATATTAAATTGATAACTCTAAACTAGGAAGAGGTATAGGATGAATATAATCAAAATAAGAAATGAAAATGGTGTTATATAATTTGAACAGATCGATTCCTCAATTTGTGACCTTCAATGTTTTAAATTACTTGGGACTTCTTCTTGTGAATAGGGAATCTGAAATGTGGATAAGGATTATAGGGAATGGGATTTGGGAATATTATGGTTATTAAGCTGATTGGATTAGATTGAGTAAAGTTAATTCCCTTTTTTAGAAGAAAATGGGGGACATTTCTTTGGAAGCTTGATGTGGGTGGAGAAAAAACAAAGAATAGAATGTGAGTTATGTGAATTATGTGAGAGAATATTTTTTTAATAGAAAAATTTACTTCAAAACCTAAAAAATCCTTTTATACTTTTTAAATATTAATCTACTTATTGAATATCTATTTCATTTCATATTTACCGCATTTTACTTTATTTTACATTAATTATTTATCAAATTAAATATGTTTTAATAACAAATACAACATGTACACTCCTACTTAATTTAGATGTGTTAATTCCAAATTTGGAATCTATATTATAATTATAAAATGTTAAATATTTTAAATTTTAATTTTAAATAATATAAATAATATATAAAGACAATTTGTTTAGAATATATCCTTTTATTTTCCAATTAATGAATATATTTTTATTTCATATCATTAATTAATTATTACATAAATGTTAATTATATATTTTATAGGTTAAATATATTATCTTAATATAATAGTATTCTATATAAGGATTTCATCCCAATTATAAGAAATTCAATATATCAAATTACCATATATACACACACACAACTACCCCATATATACCCAACAACAGTCACATTCAAATAATCTATTTTTATATATATCCTTACATACTTTTATAAAAATCACCTTTCCTATTCTCTCATTTATTCCTCAAAATTTCTATTAAATTTATGATTTTTACTATTCTTTCAATATTTATACCTTGTGGTGTGATTTTTATGGGTGACCGTGAGGAATAATATTTCAAGCTTCTATATTTTTATTTAATTATATTAATATTAATCATATACATTTTAGAATTATGTTCCACATAAATTTATATTAATTGATTGATGTTTATTTTATTTTGTTTTTTATATACTATGTTAATGAAATAAATAATTGTTAATTTTATATTCACATGACATATGATTCTCATCGGTGACTATGAGGAAGAATATTTCACGATTCTATTATTTTTATTTACCTATTTTAATATTCATCTTATATTCATTCGGTTTATGTTCCATATATTTTTATTTTAATACATTAATATTTATTTTATTTAATATTTTGATATTTTTACTTCTTGAAATATGTAATTTTAGATTTTAAATTAATTATTATATATGAGTTATTTTATAATAATATTTATTTCTACTATAAAAAATATATATTTAATTATAAAAATCATATAATTGAGGGAAAGAAAATGTCTACTAAAACATGGGATATTAAACCTCCCCTAGAAATGTTTTCCTATAAATTTTAATTTTGGGTGACTAATGAAAATCCAATGAGGGTATATACTTAAAATAGGAATAAACCAAGACATATTTTCTATTTAGAACTCAATTTTATTATATGGAGGTAATAATAGGAAACTCATCATATCCCCTTATAATATAATATTTTTGATTTTCCTTAATCTCATTAATTTGATGAATGTAGGATTTTTTATAAGATATCAAGACTTGTGCTTATTAATTAGTATCGAGATGTATTCCATGAAATCCATAGATTGTTTTTCATTTTAAGAACCAATATATTCATCCTCTATTTCATTGAGTTCAAGGAAATATCTCAACATTTTTTTGAGGAGAGTATGAGAAACAATATTTTCACAAAATATTATGATATAGAAGGCTCAATTATATCCTTTTCAAGGTTAAAATCTAGAATATTCTCTAATATATTTTATAAATACTTATATAATTAATTTTCATTCACATAGACAAATGGTTGAGCAATAATTTCGGTATGTTTGGACTTAATATATTCCATTATGATTCACATGTCAATCCTTTTAATACTAAAAAATACAGGATATCTTTTAATCCCTATACTTTATAAGAAATACTATATCCTTATAGGGTGATAAAATCAATTCCAATATTTTATTTAAAAAAATGAAGGAAGAATGAATATATTTATAGGAAATATGCTTCCACAAATACAAAATAAATAATAATTATATACATTGAATTCAATAATTTCACCTTATGGTGTTTTTTAATAATATCTCATCATCCAATCTTTGAGTTTTAAAATAAAGAACACTATTTATCCACATTTAATTACAAATGTTAGAAGACCAAGATAATATTTTCATGATTAAATCGTGAAAACATATCTTTTTTATCATGTTGATTCATTTTCAACTATTAATGGATTAAAAGATTCACTAAATAATAGTTTTATTAATTGTATGAAATCATAATAACATGTTTCTACTTCATTAGTGAATTTGGGAGTTCAAAATTGTTCAAGTTTTCATTTATAACATGAGATAGCTTGGTATCTACAACTACAAAAAGTTCTACACAAAGTACCATTCACTTCAGTTTTTATTGGAAAAAATATTTCATTATCCATATATTCACCTTTTACTCCATTTATATTATTTGTATAGATTTATTAAATCCAAATTGGTTAGTATGCGTGTTGGTAATATTAATAAAATCATATAAATAAATCATTAAGAAATATTATCCTAATATGTCATATCCTATGAAACCTTTCGTTTAAAATAGGTTTATTGTAAGATTTTCTCCTTTATAATTCATAACATATTACCTAAAAATAACTAAATCATTCTCTAAAACCAATTAAAGTTCCGCGAACCCACACTTTTGGATCTAGTGGTAGAAATGTATACTTTTTAAAAATTATTTTATATAAACATTGATGAACCAAAAACATATATATAATTTTATATGATAATATATAACATAATTAAAACACACTCCCATAATAATATGTTTTAGTGTCCAAAATATTATCTATATAAATACTTTATTTTCTAATACAACATATATTTTTTTTATAAAATAATTCATACATGGTTATGTTCTAGAAATTTCATTTCATATGAAATCCTAGGAAAATAGAGAAACATAAGAAAAGGGGTAAGATCAAATTCTTAGTAAGGGGAAAACATTTGAGATATCAATAATAGAAACATTGGTGATCATAATGAATATAATAAAAGTTTGATCATATAATAAACGTATACGCATGAATATATAAACAAGTTATATTAAAAAGGATTTATGAAATCATACTGAGTTGAAAACGAAACATGGAAATTAAAAATGAATCATAGTATATCGATAGGGAATGACATAAGAATGTGTATCATATATAATCATGGGATATCATAGGTCAAGGATAACTGCTATGACCATCATAACAGCATGGATTGTGTTTACTATCTATGTCCCATGGTAATCTTATGAGATATTAATATTTACCTAATGATTTGGATGGATTTAAAATTTTAGATCCACCCATCATAGAGTATATTAATATTTCTCCCCACATCCCATTATGGAATAGGTTTACTCCTCACTTACCTTTACAATATCATGATAAATAAATATTTTTCTAATTTATTATATGGTTATATAATTTTGGACATAACCATGAAATAAAAATATATCATTATATATGTTTTCCATAAAAAACTGAGAAAAATAATATATTTATCAAATTTTATAGAATTATTAACACATTAAAATAAAATGGTTACGTATAAAATTCCATGAGGAAAAATACTTATACAAAAAGAGAAAGTGGACGATACCACAAATTTGAATCCCCAGTCCATCAAATGGCATGGTTATCTTTTTGAACTCCCTTAAATAATAATAATTAAGTGTTCTATATTCACAATATATAAAATTAAGATATATGTGGTCATATCATTAATAATACTCAACTAATAAAATGGGATGTCTATCTATGAAAATAAAATTAAAATAAAATAAGAAATTATATGGTATTCATGATTGAAAGGTATTGGTAGAAAGGTTGTCAATATGCATATATGATGATAAATAAATACAAAAGTGGTGACATATTAATACTTTTATGGAGATTTCATTTCCACGTCACAATAAAAATATAAGAAATTGTATAATTAACCAAGGATTTTTTGTAATAGTAATGAATTCTATAAAATTCATAAGAATGATAACCTTGGAGAGTGATATTTTGTTCCTCTAACTCATGAAAGGTTTTCTTTGAGAGGATGTTAATGGGGGGTGGGGGGGTTAGAGCTCTATGAATTTCCTACTTCAGTGATTACTCCCCATGTTCTCCTCCTTATGGTCCTCAACATTTGTTCCTCATTTGAATGGTTAGTTTAAATTCATATTTTGGTTTAGGCCTCTTTTTGGTTAAGGAATGTTTTTTTCTCACTCTTACATAAGGACTATACCATCCCCATTTCTTTATTTCCCTTAATTAATTTATAAGTATATATTCCATGAATCTATACACAAATTATGCATGTATTATTTTCAATATGATACAATATAAATAACTGAATTCATATAATATACCTTATTGAGGGTTTATAGTAAATAATTTTTATGTTTATATCATTATAATTCCATGTAATATATCATTAAAATATTAAATAAAAGGATATTAAATGATTCAATTATATAATAAATTATTGAAAACATTAGGTCGATAGGATAAAAGCTATTGCAATTGTATGTTATTTATGCATACTTTATCAAATACACATGTAAATACATAAGGTTTGGGGAACATACCAAATGTATTATACAATGGTTTAAGAACATTTATATGGCGTGGTAGATATATTTTGATTCAGAACTTATAACAAATATTTATTTATCCTTCTCTCTTTACCTTGAGAGGCATTAGAATGTTGTGGGAATAGAGGAAGGTCCCACCTAATCATCAGGTGATTCTTGTTAACCCATGGATGCACCATGTCGATGGAATTCCAATGGTTTCCTCTAAGTTATGGTTATTAAGTATGGTTGGAGGTATATAATTCAACAATAAATAATATATGGTACAAAATAAGTTTCTTAAATTTATGCAATATCATGGTTTCATATTTCATGCTTAGTAGATATTGGTTCTTAGGTTTCTAATTGTTTCCATATCATTGATTGAGTGTAAATAAATCCTTAGAAACTATTCAGTTGTATTTGAGCAATGAAATGATAATTTATTCTTGAAATCAGGTAAAAATATAAAGAATTCATGTATCAGAAAATTGTTTTAGCATTGTATCATCATAAACAATTCTGTGCATGTAGTTAAATTCATCTGGTAGCTGTAAGTGTTTTCATTAGGAAATTAAAACAATGGATTGTTAGTTATTACATATTAAAACACCAATTTACACCTATATAGGTATTTATTATAGGAATGTGATATCCCCTATCACATGAATTATTCATAAACAATGTTTAACAATGTGAGATTACCCATACATAGAGGCATAACACAATTCATGATCTCTTGGGGGCTAGGGTAAATCCTATACAGGTAAATATGCACTATGTTATTATATAGTGGGTGAGAATCAAAAAACATTCATGATAACCCACCTTATATAGTTTAACACACATATTTTTAATCTTACACGAGTCATTACTACACTAGATTAGACATACATAACATCTTATCAAAATAATAGTTCCCAAGTCAATGGTATTATCCTTTTTCATGGCCTAAAAAAAGGAAGTTTACTCTTATTTAGGAACTAGACATTGATTTTATAATTACAAATGATGATATATCATATGAAATGATACAGTGGAACATAACATTTTGAAGGGGAAAAAAACTAGAAACATGTCCAAAAGAAATTATATGGACTTATTTTGACCAATTACTATATTTTATCTAAAATTAACAATTATTTGTGACACATGACGTAAGAGAGACCTCTCAATTCTGTTTAGCTTTTTATATTTACAAGGACATTACTCCTCCTCCACTATAAAAAGGTCACTCACCACCCTCACTTATTAAATTTCATCAAGCCATTTTCCTAGGATGAAACATACCCAAACCCATTAAAAAATTACCTAACATCATCCTAGAAGCCTTTATTTGGGCATGAATATATCCATGGAAGCCCTTTGGTGAATATAAAAAGGAGTTACCTAAAGAAGAGGTAACATCCTTCCACAAGATCTGTTGTTTTATTTTCATTATACATCCTATAAAATATTATTATTACATTATTATATAATAAACTAGTCATAATAAATATATCTATATGTTTTAATGTTATGTTCTTGACCAAAACTCACACACACGTCCATCAAATGAGATACATAATCAATGTTTGTGTGTACGATGAAATACCACCTCATGAACCGATACGACTTGTTGTTATTTGAAACATTTAAATTTTTTAAATGATTATTTAAATTATATTTTAATTGGATATATATGATATTTATTATTCATTTTATCTTTTGGAATTATATCATAACACATACCTTCATGCTTTTCATTTTTTGGAAATAAAATAACTTTATTTGTGGACATCTGGACTACTGTTTCCTCCAAGCAATGTGAATCGTTCACACATTACTTGGAATTTATTAAAGATGGTTTTAGTTATATTATATTATATTGATGAAATAATAATTCTACTATAATTATATTATATTTATCATTAACTTTTCTTTCTTTCAATATGACATGGAATGGAACTAATGGTCATCGGTACGTACGGTCTACCGTCTCTATAAACGATGTATTTCATTTTATATTTATATATTTTCTACATTATTATAAACACATATATAATTAGAATATATGATATTTATATAATGGTTTAAATTATTTATATCATGATATAAGTATGAAGAAAAAAAATATAACAAATCAAAACACATGAAAAAAATAAAACGGTTATTACCCAAAACATAACTTTAGCATAGAAGTATTAATAAACAAGAAATAAAAGGTCATAACAAAATAATATATTGTAATATATAAATGAATATGGTTCTGTAATATATTTATAACAAAACTATATTTATTATACTGGAGGTTTTAATTAGTACGATGAGATTCAATACACAATGTAAGTGGATTTCCTGTCTCACTTTTATCTCTGCGATACATATGCCTTATTCACCACTCATTTATTTTATGTGGTTTATATAATTAACATGAATGAATTGTCATATAAATATTAATAAATTTATTTTTTTTACATATCCATTTTACAATATCTATTTCATGTGTTTTTAAATATCAAAATTTTTCAAATCAGTAAGTTAATTTTGTCTCAATTTTCCCTCTTTGAGAAACATGTTTTGTTATGTACCTATATTATTTTATAAGGGTTATATAATTCCCTTTGAAATTTTATATCATGAATATCCTCCTTTTAATGATATTTTAAGCTATATTAAATTTCATTTTCTTACATGGGGAGTTTTATTCAAATTAAAAAAGTAGTTAAAGTTTATTAAAACAATATCATGTTTACTGGGATTGTTTATGATTATGCTTCAATTAAAGAAATACTATGATCCATATCTCAAGAGAAATCATGAATTTTCTTATCCTCTGATTATTAAAGATATTTTGATGTATTACTACAGTTTTTTCACACATGGGAAGTTAATATAATTAAAAAAATGTTCTTAAGATAATTTGACCTTATTTTTATCTTCGGCCAAAAATCCATTTTATTCTAAAAATAAAATTTTCAAATATATTTTAAAAAATGTTTTCAAAATTCTTTCTAAAGATATTTTTTCAAGGAAAATTATTTTAATTTTTCTGTGGTTTTAAATAATTCCTTTATATGTTTTCAAATCTATTTTCAAAGAAAACCCTTTTCAAAAACGTTTTATGTTTTATGAAGAACTTTTCAAAGCAGAAAGGATATTTTCTTCAAGGAATGTTTACAAAAGATATTTACAAATTATTTTCTATATAATATGAATTCATTTGGTGTTACTTATTCCTTTATTGGGAAATGATCCAAATGTTCCAATCATATAATTTCTCTAAATGGTTTATGTTTTTATCGTATGATGTTTATGGAACCCATTTTTCTTTCATGAGTTATATGATTAAGAAACCCACTTCTTTTTACAAGTTACGATATGATAAAATTATTATCAAACATATCTCTTTTCCAAAGGCTATTGTATGATTACATGTTTATGATAAACATTTCATTTCATGGTTTATGATATGATTAATTTTTATGATATAGTGTCACACATATACATATGATTTAATTATGGGATGGGTTGGACATATATATCTCTCCAATGCATTGGGTAAAGATTTATATCTCATAAGATAGAAATGGATGGAATAGGGAGTGAACTCAAATTAGAAAAAGACTTTTTCTGCTACGATGGTCTTGTGAATGAACCTTAACTACTATTATTATTATGGGAGTGAACAATGATTACCAAGATGGTTTAGGGATTTAACCCATACCACTAAGATAACATTGGTTTTGATTCTATGAATACTATGGAGATAATTTTATATTTTATATTTCTTTTATAATTCTACATCTTATTCATATATTATTCTTTCGTGGATAATGATCTTGATTACCTTATGATTAATATCTTCTTAAATGGAAATATTTATTCCATGATTCATGTTTATGATCTTTGATATGAATGGTATGATATTTAAATTTTATTATCACATTCTTATACCCTTATGTTCAGGATTATGACTATGTATCTCTCGTGATTACCCTTATTTAATATCTGATCTCACCCATTTTTATGATTCCTTTCCACCAGTTATGAAGATACTTATTATGTATGACATGTCTAAGAAGGGTGATAGTCACGAAGAATCTAGTGGGAGATAATGTATCTCAATTTTGTACCAATGTTTATGTTTCCATGTTTCCAAAGGCACTAAACTAATATGGTATTTGGGTGTCTGTTTGTGTAATGCATGAAGTATTCTTCAAAATTGATGTAATGTAAATTTATGTTAAGTGATGGTTGATATAGTTTTTATCAATGAAAAATTTTATTTAAACATTGGAAACTAATATGGGAAAACCATTGTGAGAAACCTAAGAAAATGTCAAACGATAATTCTAAGGATGAGTCAAAGTATAGGAAAATGTCATGGAATTTCAGTAAAGGATTGAGTTATGTCTTTTCTAAAAATACATACTTGTCTGGATACTATAAGTGGATGTGGGTATAGAACATATTTATATAGGGGTAACAACCCAAAAAACATTGTATTGAGCTATTCTCGATCGAGAACCAGTGCATGACAATGGGCCTTGCTACAAACCTACGTTGACACTCCTAGTGGTCATGCTTTGGAAATTCACAAACTTTTCATGAACCATAAAAAAATTAAATATAAGTTTTCTATGAATATACTAGTACAAACCTAACATTCTATAGATTAAAGAATGTGTCATAATTTATACATTCTATAAGTGGTTTCTCATGATTTTGTGGTTCCTCACTATGATTATGTTTTCATAGTATATTATTTTTGGTTTTAATCAATGGATGGAATGTGAAGGAACCACATTAATTCTGAGTGTGATGTGAAATGAACAGATTATTCTCATGAGCGTCCAAATGATATGGGAGATGGAATACAAAATATCATTTATATTCTCACCCAACTTTATCAATCTATGAATCATGATGGACTACCAATTAAGAAAAAGAGGGAAAATCATTCTATTGATTCCATGATAAGGTAACATCCATGTTATTTTAGTGGGTCTTCTAATCCACTTATTTATGAAAAATGGATGCATACCACTAAAAAGATATTGTATGTTATCTGAAGTTTGGAGCATGAGAAATTCATTCTGGCTATTTATCAATTATATGATGAAGCAGACTAGTGGTGGAATCTAATCAAGAATATGAGGTGTAAAGATGAAATTGAATCTATAGATTGGGAGATTTTAAGAAATTATTTTTCAATAAGTACTTTCCTCTAATTCTTCATACAAATATGGAGAAAGAGTTCCTTTAGTTAAAGAAAATGGATAATGAATATTTTGTTACATACAAGTCTAATTTCATAAAATATATGTGATATGATTATGGTATTATCCTTCTATATGGAAGTAGAGTTGATAGGTTCTTCAGTGGATTAAATCCAAGTATTAAAAGGGTGTTGGCTATAAGACACTTTACTCACTATGAAGAGATTGTGTGTTGTGTAATCAAGGTTGAAATGGTTGTTGGAGTTACATATCAATCTCATAGGTTTGAAAAGAAAAGGAATTTAGAGTTCAAAAGAAAATATAAAAACCATAGAAAGAACAAGATGTGCATTCCTTTATTCTCTAAGAATGGGAAGAAGCATGAAGGAAGTTGTATTAATGGGTGTAATAAATTTTTTAAGTATGGAAGGAAAGTATATCTAGAATATTATTAGATTAGTGATGGGAAGAAGTTAGATAATAATGTGAATGGAGATAAATAAAACATAAAATGCTCCTCCAACACTTCTGTGATACAAGTGTATGGAGAGTGGGAAATGTGTTAACTAGTGCCCAAATCAGAATGATAATGATGATGATCAATATCAGTAACCTCTTAAGATAAGGTACTAGGGGAAATATCATGTGATCACTGTTTCTGATGAGGGTTGTAATAATGATGTGGTGAAAGGTACACTTACCATCCACTCTAGAACTGAAAATGTTTTATTTTATTTTAGATCTACCCACTCTTCCATATCTGATTAATTTTCAAAGGGTATTAAAATCACACTAAAAAAATTAGATGTGGAATTAATATTGAAAACCCCTAATGATACAATTATTTCATCTCCATTCCATGATTCATCTCCGATTGATGTCTGTGAGAATGTAATTTATAAAAATCTTATCATTATTCTTCTAGTTGAATTTTATATCATCATAGGCATGGATTAGATCTCTCTCCAAAAAACCTACATCAATTTTCATGGTAGGGAAGTTACATTTAAAAACTTTAGACCAACCTATGATCATCTATCAATGTGATGATAAGTATGAGGTTTATATGGATGTTTAATACAATGTATGGGTATTAATTCCCATTCAAAAAGGTTTTTTATATCAAATGGTTGGGGAGAAAATCATTATCGATGATATGACAATTTTGCAAGTATTTTTTGACGTTTTAAAAAAGAGTATCCTAGAATTCCACCAAAAGGTGAAGTTGAGTTCTCAGTAGAACACATACTTGGTTCCACACTAATTTCTAAAAAAATCATATATAATTTTCCTAATTAAGTTGTTGAAATTAAATAATAAACATCAAGAAAACTTTGATAAGGAATTCATTCAGCCAAGTGTGTCACCTTGGGGTGAAATTATTCTTTTTGGAAAAAAGAATGATGGATAAATGTGACTATTCATTGATTATCAGGTGTTGAAAAAGATCATGATCAAGAACAAGTATCTTATTCACTGTATTGATGACTTGTTTGATCAAATGTGTGGAGCTCAATAATTTTCCAAGAATGAACATCGTTATTGATATCATCAGTTGAGGGTCAATATGGAGGATATACCCAAGGATAAATTCTTTAAAAGGTATGGATACTATGAATATATAGTGATTATTTTTGTTCTTACTAATTACCCTACTACCTTCGTGGATGTGATGAATAGGATATTTAATGGTTACCTAATTCAGATTGTGGTAGTCTTTAAAAATGATATTCTTATATATTAAAAAATAAAGTAAGAGCATTAATACCACTTAAGAATTGTACTAAAGACTTTAAGGAAAGATAAAATACATGAAAAATTTAAAAAGTGTGATTTTTTCCATAGAAGGATTAATTTTGGGTTATATAATCTCAAGGGAGGGTATTAGAGTAGATCCTTTGAAGAAGAAGGCTATTGAATGTTGGAACTTACCAACCACTGTGACTGAGATCCATATTTTTCTTGGTTTATCTAGATATTATCGATGGTCTGTGGAGAAATTTTCATGCAGATATTATCCTCTGAAGAAGTTAACTTGGAAGGTTCCCATGTTCCTATGGACATATGAACATGTGTAAAATTTAAAGGAATTTAAGAGAAGGTTAGTTATCACATGTAACATCCCATGATTTCATAGTAAGTTATTTTCTTTAAATTCTATAGCTTTCACTACATGCAATATGGAGTTCGAGCACAC
Source organism: Viscum album (assembly GCA_963277665.1). Taxonomy (NCBI): domain Eukaryota; kingdom Viridiplantae; phylum Streptophyta; class Magnoliopsida; order Santalales; family Viscaceae; genus Viscum; species Viscum album. The sequence continues at coordinate 70,871,082 of OY728154.1, forward strand.
CACGACTTACCAAACTAGCTTTTTAAAAGTGGTTATGAATAATATTAACAGAATATTGAATTTTATATAATCCATATAATTTTAGAATCCATATGATGTGTTTCTTAGACATAATATAAGAACAAATTAATTTTTTTCAGATAAAAGAAGTATTTTTCAAAAAATGAAATATTACCACCTTTTAATGGAAAACCCTTTTTAAAACCAATATTTGAAACTTTTATATATTCAACTTAATGAAATTAAATTCTTCTTTATAATCGTGACATAAAAATTTATTCTGGATTAATTATTGGTACTTTTTTGATAACTTTCATATCTTGATGAATACTGAAAAATACTAAATTTTAATTGAAAAAAACTTTTTTAATAAAAATAATTGGTAGTGTTCAATTATGTATTTGAATGGTTTGGAAGTATAATTAGATTAGATTTTTATCATTTAATACAATGTAGGTCATTATAAGTAATTTCACATTTAAATTTATCCTAAACACAAGTCAATCTTTTGATAGTTTTTACTTTTTAAAAGACCCGCTTTTCGGTTTTGAAAACAGGAAATAATTTTAAATTAATTAATGAAACTGCTATGTTATGAATTTGGTAAAATAGAATTCATTTTTTAATTAATACTATCAAAATTATCTTAGTGTAAATTTTTGGTATTTTTCTAAAAGCTTTCAATTTTTGATGAATATTAAAAACACTGCGTTATTGGTTAAAATCGAATTTTTAATTATTTTTAATTTATTTTAGGTCAAAATAGATACCTAATACCTATATATATTCAAAATAATTCATTAGAGTCATTTTATAATAAGTTTAGATATATAAAATTTTATCGAACTTTTTACCATCTCTTACCGACCTCCTAGGAGTATTTGAAAATTTGTTTAAAACATAATTTTACCACTTCTGTGAGTTAAATTTCAAAAATCAGAAAGTCTCGGTTAATATCAGTAAGTAAAATGCGGTTCAATAAGATGAAAATAATTTTTTTTGAGTAGTAACTTTTGACTTATTTACCACGGTTAAAAGTAAATAGAGTAATTAAGGGTAAAAATGATATCATAATTACCCTAACACATGTCCTAATACTATTTTATAAGTATAATTTGACCAAAAACAACCTTAGGAATAATATATGATCTTATTTGGTCCACTTGGAATAGATTAGTACATTTATTATTATTTTATTTAAAGAAGAGTTAAAAGAGTTAAAATCAAAGTTTAATAACTAAACCATTTTTAATATAGGGTTATACATAAGATACATTCGACTATAAATATTCATTAGAATGATAAAAATATTTCCTAAATAATGGTATTTTATTTATAATTTTTAGAAATTAAATAATTAAATTTATTTATGAAACAATGTTGATTCAATAATTACCATATTAATGAATGATTAAAATAATTGATATTATAAATAACCAAATAAATCTAATTTGAGAATTTAATTGATTTACAATAATTTTATAGGTTAATATGACATTTTAGTGTTGATTGAATGATTTTTTTTCAAATTACTAATGTTGGTATAAATTTAACAAAAACAAAATACCAAGTAGTGGAAAAATTGACATAAAAGAGTTTTTAAAACAAATATTATATTATTAATTGATATTCTATTCCAAAAAATATAAGGTTCGGCCAAAATAGTTATATAATGATAGGTGTATCATTAATGAACCACTTGAGGTTCAATTAGAATTTTATAGTATGTTTATTAACCATATTATATAAAAATACAAAGAGATATGGTAAATGTCAATGTCACGACCCGTCCCCTGAGGCTCGTGCCGTCACTACCCCAAGCCCGCCTTCCATAGGCTAGAGGATGGAGACTAGCACCAAAGGCGTATTCTCTAAAACAAGTAAGGCATTTCCTTTATAACCTGTAAACACATACAACCAAGAACACAACAAGATATGAACTCATGTAAATTGAATAGTAAATAGAGTGAGTACACTAAGTAAAAGGGGCCAGAATACACGCCCAACTAGAAAGTACAATAAACTGAAAGCACAAGTAAACTGGAACAGATACTATGATCACATGACAAGAATCCTACCTAAAGGGTCGGTAAAACTCTCAAATGGTTGTCTCTACTATACGCCTCGTCTTAATCCACCTCCGAGCTACCTCCAGTCCTGGTACTCTCGTCCTTAGCTAGCGCCATCCGTCGTCAGCACCAAACACAATAGGGTGTAGGCATAGCCCATGCAGGGGTGAGTATAACGATACTCAATAGGGACCCCAAGACCCTCAAGGTCTCACAAAATTCACAAATGATAAACAAAAAATCTTGAAATCAACTTAAAATCCAACTTAGGTATATGCCCATACATATACCTATGTTATCACGTATACCCATATAAATCAAGAGGAAACACAGGGTCTAACCCAAAATCCCAAAGCTCAACTATTCCACAAAGGAAAGAATACCATGAATGTAAATACCATACAGGTATGCCACACAGAATAATACTACCAAGGTATTACCATGAAGGAAAGTACCACATAGGTATGAACTCATCTCACACGAGGTATAACTTAAGTACAGTAGCAGAGATGATTAGATGTAACTAATAATTCATCTTACTCTGTTAAGAGGCTCTGCTACTGAACCACACAAGATCGCATGGCACTAACCCACACATAATTGCTAGGTGATGACCCATACATGATCGCTCAGTGTTGACCCACACAAGATCACTAGGTGCCGACCCATACATGATCGCTATTCATTTTTCATGTCACAACCAGCTACTGGGTTCCCGAACTAAGCTTGATCATCTCCAAGAGAGTCTTCTCTTGAAGCCACTAATCTATACAACAACTTCCCTGAACTACCATGAAGAAGTATCTCAAAGGACCTCCACATCATAGGGGTGTCAATGCAATAGACGGTGCGTCAATCGGACGCCCGATCTGTAAGTTATTAGCCTTTTAGTCCCGAGGGCACGGTTGAATTCATGCTCGATCCCACCCGAACATATCCCAACATTATCCAAATCTCAAGTGGGGTATACCAAAAGGACCGTATCAATCCAAGTTTTAAAACACCGTTGACGGTCTGTCAAACAGATGCCTGGTGCCAAAGTTATGGCCGATAGAGCGAAAAGCTCATAGCTCGTCCAGGTCCGGTCTGACCCAGTCGAACCGACCTGGTTAGCTGGGTATAGACCAGCCTGTGCTGGGAGATGCAGGGGCCATGGTGCGGTATAAGGCCACAAGGGCCATAGGGGCCACGAAGGGCCACAGGGCGGCGAGGTCGCAGGGGCCGCAGGGCCACGGGTCAACGAGGCTGCATGGTCCATGGGGGCAGCGGGGCGGCGAGGACGCAGGGGCCGCAGTGCAGCGAGTCCCTGAGGCAGTGGGATGGTGAGGCCGTAGGGCCACAGGCGGCAGTGGCCACGGGTGGTGGAGGTCACAGGTGGCGCGGTGGCCGCGGGGTGACATAGTTGCGCCTTCGCCTTCATCACGACCGATGGTGGTGCCGACCGCCGTTCTCATGCACCACCGAGGTTGTTTTCCATCCTCCTCCATTGTGAAGAACACAAAAATTAAACACAAGATTTTCAGAGAGGTCGGACCATATTTTTTTGGCTCACACTCTCCGCGTTAGAGTGGTAGAATGTGGCTATAATCTCTTCTTGATTTTTACAATGAATTATCAAGAATGAGTAAGGGGAAAAAATTTAAATAACCATCCAACCTCGAAGGTTCATTGATTTTGGTGCGAGCAAGAATTGGAGGATATCGATGTTCGTCGCGCCCGCCACACGCCTCCGATTCTGGGCTCATTTGTCGGTTCATCGTAGTTGAAGATGTTCCTCTTCAACAAGATCATTCTTTGTTGGAGTATGAGTTTCTCTAGGATTCTCCAAGGCTTCTCCCTTTTGCCAACAGTTTCCTCAATTCAACCAAAATGAGGAATAACCAACTTATTAATTTAAATTAAGTAGATTAATAAGGTTGGCACAATTAAAATTATGACACATTTCATTAATTGTTGTTTGGATCCAAGAATTAAATAGGGTGTTGGAATTTTTAATTGTATCAATTTAATTAGCTCAAATTAATGGAGGAAAAGAATTAATGGGGAGTTGAGTGGTTTTTAAACCATTATGAGTGTTCGGGTGGTCCCCGCGATTAATTTCAAATTGGGAGGTTAGTTCAGGTGGTCCCCACCTCTTAAAACTCACAAGGTAGGTTTAGGATTTAGTGGTCCCACCACCATAACCCTTGTTGAGGGGACTCTAAAATAAAAATGTTAGATATTTTTTATTTTATTTAATTCTTTCATGAAAATCACAAAAAAATTCACTCTCGACCCACTGTAGTCGAGGTGGAGGTCTCCTTAAAGAGAAAACCAACACTGTGAGTTCAACGGTGTCCTTGGATTTCAATTCTGAGCACCGGTTAAAAAGTTACAAAAACCAGCTCGCAAGTTTATTAAACGTACCCGAAAAAAAGTTTAGAAATTTATTTCGAGCACTCCGGGCCTTAAAATCATGTGCCGTCAATTTTTGCAGACTCTTAAAATTCTTATATATTAAAAAAAAATTTACATGGAATTTCTAGGTCTTTACATTCTCCCCACCTCAGGGCCTTATGTCCCCATAATCCACAACTCAAACTAAGGGAAAAAGTGGGGATACTGAGCACATATTTGAGCCTCCCGCTCCCATGTGCTCTCCTGGAGGTTCTCGTGCTACCAGCGAACAAGCACAAGAGGTATCAACCGCCCATAAAGGACCCAATTCTGTATATCCTCAATATCTATTAGAACCTCCACAAAATTAACCCCATAATCGACTTCCAGCTCACTATGGGTGTTGATGAGAGAAGAGTCATGCACATATCTCAACAGCTAAGATACGTGGAAGATTTCGTGCACCCGGTGCAACTAAGGGGTGAGTGCTAGGCGGTAAGCCACATCACCAACTCTACTAAGGACCTGAAAAGGTACGATGAACCTCTGAGATAACATGCTGCCTTGGCCAAATATCCATAAACCTTGTCAAGGTGAGACCCGTAAAAATACGTGTTCACCATCCTCAAACTCTATAGGTCCATATCTCCTGTCGGTATAAGACTTATGCCTACTCTGTGTAGTCTTCATCTGCTCCTGGATGATATGAACTTTCTTTGTGGTAGCATGTACCATCTCTGGTCCCAATAGTGCTGACTCCCCTAGGTCAATCCAACACAATGGTGATCTGTAAGGTCGCCCATACAATTCCTCAAAAGGTTCCATCCCAAGGGTGTAGTGGTAGCTGTTGTTGTATGAAAAATCCACCAAAGTCAAGTGATCCTCCCAGTTGCGACCGAAGTTGAGGACACAAGAACACATCATGTTCTCAAGAGTTTGTATGGTCTGCTCAGTCTGGCCATCCGTCTGGGGATGGAAGGCGGTTCTCAAATGAAGATGCGCCCCGAAAGCCTACTGCAACCCCTTACATAGCCATAAAGTGGAATGTGTATCATGGTCATAGAAAATTGTCAAGGGTACTCCATTTAACCGCACAATCTTCTGCACATAGAGGCATCCAAAGATCTCTACTATACCCAGCTTTCTGATCGGTAGGAAGTGGGCCGACTTGGGGAGTCGTTCGACGATCACCCAAACAGATTCATGACCCCTGGATGTACGTGGAAGTCCTTTCACAAAGTCCATGGATATCCCATCCCACTTCCACTATGGGACCTCCAAAGGCTGTACCAAGCCTACTGGTACCTGATGCTCCGCCTTCACTTGCTGATAAGTGAGGCACCGAGAGAAAAACTCGGCAACTTCTTTCTTCATTCCCAACCACCGGGGCTGTCATCCGAGATCCTGATAAATCTTCGCCACTCCTGGATGTACCACCAGAGGGGATGTGTGAAAATCCCTCATCACTTCCTCTCGAAGTGACATTGGTACCATGGTACGCCCTCTAAAGAGGATGATGTGCTCCCCACCGTCAAAAAATCAATCAGATTCCTGCCTTGTGGATATCTGAGCATGTCGAGCCTTGCAGTCAGTGCCCCCACGCTGCGCCTCCCTGACTTGCTGAAGTTATGGGGGAGTGACTATATGAGACTGAAGAAAAAAATTTCTATCTTGATCCACAAAGGATATCTACAAAGCGGCCAGCTGCTCCGTCGCCTCGCCTAGTAGCTTTATACCAGACCTCTTGCTGAGTAAATCTACTATAATGTTCCCCTTCCGAGGAGTATAGACTATATAGAAGTCATAGTCCTGGAAAAACTCAATCCAACATCGTTGTCTCAGGTTCATGTCCTTTTAAGAGAAGATATATCTGATACTCTTGTGATCAGAGTAGACTATAAAATGCTCTCCCATCAATTAATGTTGCCACATCTTCACGGCGAAGACCATTGCTGCTAACTCTAGGTCATGGATAGTGTAGTTTTTCTCATGTTGTCTTAGTTTTCGAGAAATATATGTGATCACTTCTCTCTCCTGCATCTAGAAATATCCGATCCCGACCCCTGATGCGTCATAGTAGACTACGTACCCTACACCCTCCTCTAGAAGCCTCAAGATGGGGCCACTAGTCATCCTCTGCCTCAGCTCCTAAAACCTCCACTAACATCTCTCTGACCAAATGAAGGGTTTCCCCTTCATCATCAATGTTGATAAAGGTGTTTCAACTCTGTATAAATATGGCACAAAACTTCTGTAGTATCTAGAAAAACCAAGGAAACTCCATACCTCCATGACAATACTGGGTGGCTCCCAAGAAAGTATCGCCTCAATATTCACTGGATTTATTACAACTCCAGCCCCTCATATGACATGTTCCAGAAAGTGAACCTCTCGGATCCAAAATAGGCACTTTGAGAGCTTACCATAAAGCTGGTGCTCTTGGAGTGTGTCCAGTACTACCTGCAAATGATAGGCATGCTCCTGCTCAGTACCTGAGTAGATCAGAATGTCATCGATGAAGACTACTACAATGTGATCAAGGTATGGCTAATAGATCCTGTTCATGAGTCCCATAAACACTACTGGATCATTGGTTACACCGAATTTCATAACCAAAAACTTATAATGGCCGCATCGAGATCTGAAATCCATCTTCTGCACATCCTTATCTCATACTCTGAGTTGTTGATAGCCTAATCTGAGGTCTATCTTTGAGAACCACCGTTCTCCCTTCAGCTGATCAAAGAGGTCATCAATACTTAGAAGTGGGTACTTGTTCTTCAAGATCACCTAGTTCAGGCAACGATTGTCGACACAAAGTCTCAAGCTCCCATCAACCTTCTTGAAAAAAAATCAGGGCAGCCCAAGGAGAAAGACTAGGCTGAATGAAGCCTTTCCCTTGTAATTCCTTCAGCTATACCCACAACTCACGAAGCTCCGTGAGAGCCATCCGATATGTTGGTGTAGATATCAGTGCCATCCTGGGGAACAAGTCAATGTAAAAGTCCACCTCTCTTCAAGAAGGTAGACCCAGAACATCATCAGGTAAGAAATCTGCGTACTAGTCCACCACTCCAGGATAACTCAGACTCTCCACATCAACTACTCCAAGGGTAAGGCTAGCCAACTGATGAGTGATCAGATGAACTCTCCTCCAGGTAAGTCCATCATGTGATGCAAAGACTCCCTTATCACTGGTAAAGGTAAACATGGTCCCATCTGTGCGGACACACCGAACTTTGTGCCTAATACATTCAATATGAGCATGGAATGTAGATAACCAGTCCATACCCAAGATGATGTTGTAAGGCCTCAATGCCGCTACTACAAGATCCCAGCCGAAGCTCTTGCCTCCTAGAGTAAGTTCACACTGCCGACACCAATGTGTAATCATCGAATCCACTCCTGTAAGAGTCTGTAGCCGTATGGATCGAGCCAACAACTCCATCAGAATCTACGAGATCTGAAAGAGGTTAGTGGAAATATAAGAATTACTAGAACCTATGTCTATAAGTACTGAAGCTATGGTAGAATAGACATAGATCGTATCTCGTATCATCTCCGGAGTGCCGTGATCATAGGCCTCAGCTACCTGGAGCTGAGCTCGCCCTTGTCCTCCTGCTCCCTGTGGTCAGGGTGGACCACCTGGTGGTGGTGGTGGTAACATCTTGAATCATCACCCACCATCAAATGCATGGACAAATCCTATTCCATGTCCGCCTTCTCCCTTCAGACCTCCTCGGTCAAACCTATGTCTCTGTCTGGGCGGTCCTTCGACCGTCTTCTAACCATCCGTACGGTGGGTCAGACAGTCACGAGCCATGTGACCTTGCCCACCGCATGCATAACACTACCCACTCCTGGCATGACTGGCTCTGTCTCGGGTGCCCCACACAACCGACCCTGAATCCTGAGGTTGTCCACTTGTAGGTCTGGTCCTCTTGGACCTTTGTGACATCTGTCTACTTCCACCTGTAGAAGATTCCTCTACGTGACATCTGGTGGTGGGTCTCGCTACTAGTGACTGCTCCGCAAGGAAACTCTCCACTAAGAGGTCTCTCTTTAACACTCCCCTGTGTCAGGATGCTAAGAGAAATCATAGAAGCCCTGATATTTTTCTTGAGACCCTGTTAAAAAGTCTGGGCCCTAAAGAATGAATCCCACACCATATTAGTGGAGTAGCGCGAGAGGTCAGTGAACCTCGCTAATAAGATCCTGTATATGCACTACGTGAAGAGTCACTGGGGAAAACTCTTCCAGAAAGAGGCTCTCAAATTCTTCATAGAGAAGCGTCTCCTCATCGTGAACCTAGAGAATCAAGCTCCACCATCTTTCTGCTGCTTCTTGCAGAAGACTAGCGGGAAGGATCTCCATGAGATCATCTGGTGTCCCTACTAGTCATAAGACTCTCACCATGGCTTCCAGCCAATCCTCAAACACATGTGGGTCCATATCTCCCCTGAACCTGGGTGGCCTCTGGCATTGGAACTCATGCAACACAATCAAGTGGCGTGAAACCTCTGCTGCTGGGGCTGGTGGCATCAGTGGACCAACAGGTAATGGTACTGCTTGTGCCTCCTCTAGATGAGGGTCCTGCACCCAGGCCTCGTCGCTCAGTGGGATATCAGTGCGTACTATATCTGGAACCCTAGTTGGATGTCTGCCTGGAGGCATCCTGTAAATAAACAGGTGCGCCACAGTCAAAAAGTTTTACCTGGTGAGCTATCTCAAAGAGATCACAAAGAAAACACTTGGAAACACACACACAATAAGTGTTTTAATGCACTATGCCAGAAATCAGAAGTCAGAGTTCGGGTGTATGGATACGTCGGCCGCCACACCAACACTGGATTCCCTAAACTGATAACTACACTCACTACAATTAACACTATTTCCATTAAAAATAAAAACCAGAGTCCTATTTTCTACAGTAGAATCGACTCCTCTAATACCAATTTGTCACGACCCGTCCCCCGGGGCCTGTGACGTGACTACCCCAAGCCCGCCTTCCATAGGCTAGGGGATTTCAACTAGCACCGAAGGTGTATTCCCTAAAACTATGAAGACATTGTCTTTATAACCTGTAAACACATGCAACCAAGAACACAACAAGATACGAACTCAAGTAAAATGAATAGTAAACAGAGTGAGTATAGTAAGTAAAAGGGGCCAAAATACAAGCCCAACTGGAAAGTACAAGAAACTAAAAGTACAAGTAAACTGGAACAGTTCCTGTGATCACCCGCCAAGGATCCTACTTGAAGGGTCGGTACAACTCTTGAACAGTCGTCTCTGCGGTACACATTGTCTAAGTCCAACTCTGAGCTACCTCCAGTCTTGACACTCTCCTCCTTAGTCATTGCTGTCTGTCGTCTGCACTAAACACAACAGGGTGTGGGAATAACCTATGCAGGGGTGAGTATAACGATACTCAGTAGGGAACTCAAGACCCTCATGGTCTCAAAAAATCAATAAAGGATAAACCAAAAAGGATGAAATCAACTGACAATCCAACATAGGTATATGCCCATACATATACCTAAGTTATCAAGTATACCCATCTCAATCAAGAGAAAACATAGGGTCCAACTGAAAATCCCAAATATCAACTGTTCCACAAAGGAAGGAATACCACAAAGGTAAGTACCACACAGGTACACCACAAAGAATAATACCACCAAGGTATTACCACGAAGGAAAGTACCACACATGTACGAACTCAGCTCACACCATGTATAACTTAAGTACATTAGTAGAGATTATTAGATGTAACTACTAATTCATATTACTCTATTAAGAGGATCTGATGTTGACCCACATAGGATCGCTCGGTGTTGACCCACACATGATCGCTTAGTGTTGACCAACACAAGATCGCTCGGTGCTGACCCACACAGGATCGCTAGGTGCTGAACCACAAAGGATCGATCGGTGCTGACCCACACAGGATCTCTTAGTGATGACGCACACAAGATCGCTCGGTGTGGACTCACACAAGATTGCTAGGTGCTAACTCACACAAGATCGCTATTCATTCTTCACGTCATAGACAGCTACTGGGTTCCTGCACTAAGCTTGCTCCTCTATGGGAGAGTCCACTCCTCAATCCACTGGTCGATAATCCAACTGCCACGAAGTCCCATGAAGAATTATCTCAAAGGACTAAAATGTCATAGGGGTTTCAATGCAACAGACGGTGAGTCAATCGGACTCCCGACCTGTATGTTATTAGTCTTTTAGTCCCGAGGGCCCGGTTGGATTCATGATCGATCCAACCTGACCGTACCCCAAATTTATCCAACTATCAAGTGGGGTATACCAAAGGGACTGTTTGTCTCAAAGGATTACAGTGCCATTGGAGGTTTGTCAAACGGATGTCTGGTGCCAATGTTATGGCCGATAGAGTGAAAAGATCACAGTTGGTCCGAGTCCGGTCTGACCCAGTCGGACCGACCCGACCCGACCTGGCCTTGGCCAACCTGACCTGGTTTGGGTCGACCCGGTCCGTTGGCTCCGGCCCAGCCCAACCCGGACCATAATAGGTGTCGCATGGGCTATAGAGCGACGTGAGGTAAGGAGGGCGGCGTGAGGCCGGGAGGGTGGCGTGGAGGCCGTCAGGGTGGCACGGAGGCCGCGAGGGCGGTGAGGCCCCAGGGGCCTTCGGGGCTGCGAGGCCACGGGGCGGTGAGAACATGGGGGTCACGGAGGGCAGCGGGGCGGTGAGGCCGTGGGGGCCGCATAGGGCTGCGGGGTGGCGAGGTTGTGGGGTCCACAGAGAGTCGCGACGCGGCGAGGCCGCAAGGCTGTGGGGGCCGCGAGGCCGCGGGGGTCGTGAGGCTGCGGGGGTCGTAGAGGGATGTGGGGTGGAAAGGCCGCGGGGGCGGCTGTGGCCGCAGGGTCGGAGGCCGCAGGGTGGTGGTGGCCGCAGGGCGGCATTGGCTGTAGACGACGGAGGCCACGGGTCGACGGTGGCCACGAGTGACGGAGGCCGCGGGGCGACGAAGGTCGTGGGTGGCGGAGGCCGCGAGTGGCGAGGAGGCTGAGGGGCGGCGCCTTTGCACAATTGCCTTCATTGTGGCCGGCGGTGGTGCCAGACACCGTTCTCATGCCCCACCAAGTTTGGTTTCCATCCTCCTCTATCGTGAAGAACAAAACAATTAATCACAAGATTTGGGGAGAGGTCGGGCCATGTTTGTTTGGGCCGCACTCTCCGCGTTAGAGCGGTAATAAGCAACTATAATCTCTTCCTGATTTTTATGATGAATTATCAAGAACGGGTAAGGGGAAGAAATTAAAACAACCACCCTACCTCGAAGGTTTGTTGATGTTATCATGAGTAAAAATTCGAAGATGTTGACATTCATCATGCCCATCACACACCTCCGATCCCAATCTCATTCATCGGTTTGTCATAGTTGAAGACTTTCCTCATCGGCGGGAGCGTTCTTCGTTGGAGGATGACTTTCTCCACAATTCTACAAAGCTTCTCCCTTTTACCAACAGTTTCCCCAATTCCACCAAAATGATGAATATGCAAATTTTTAATTTAAATTAAGTAGATTAATAAGGTTGGTATAGTTAAAATGCTGACACATTTCATTAAATGTTGGTTGGATCCAACAATTAAATGGGGTGTTGTCATATTTAATGGTATAAATTTAATTGTCTCAAATTAATGGAAGAAAATAATTAATGGGGAGTTGTGTGGTTTCTCCCCCATTAAGAGGGTTCAGGTGGTCCCTGCCATTAATTTCAAATAGAGAGGTTAGTTCAGGTGGTCCCCACCTCTTAACACTCACATGGGTGGTGTAGGCTTGGATGGTCCCCACCACTATAACCCATGTTGAGGGGTTTCTAAAATAAAAATGTTATACATTTTTATTTTATTTAATTCTTTAACTAAAATCACAAAAAATTATCTTTCACTCTCGACCCACTGCAGTCGAGGTGAAGGTCTCCCTAAGAGAAAATCGGCACTGCGAGTTCAACAATGTCCTCATATTTCAATTCCAAGAACCGGTTCAAAAGATACAAAAACCTTCTCGCACATTTACTGAACGTACCCAAAAAAAAGTTCAGAAATTTATTTCACGCATTCTGGGCCTCAGAATCACGTGCTATCAATTTTCAAGGACTCATAAAATTCCCATATATTAAAAAAACATTACATGGAATTTCCAGGTCTTTATAGACAAACTATTTAACTAAGAGTTAAATCTAAAAGATAAGGTTAATATGGTGAAATAAGCCTATATAAAACCTATTGGTTGAGATATTTTCTACCCATCCCCTCCTTAGCCTCTAAATAAATCATTTTGGAGCCATTAGAAACTGAAAATGATTTTATTATAAAATAATATTTCAAGCTTTTCATGAAGTGATCCTCACCTCTCTTAAAAAAGGTCACTTTACCTTTCTCTAAAATTCACAGCTTCAAATCCATTTTTATTGGCCAAAACCTGCCCAAATATCTTCTCAAATATCCTCCCTTCATCCTAGAGTCCTTACTTTAGTCAAATATCCAACCTATGGAGCCCTTTTGATCAAATCAAAAGGAAGAACCCGAAGAAGAGGTAAATATTTCATTACATCTTTCAAGGTATTTTATTCTTCCACTTCCTATTTCTTTGTTATATTAATTATAAAATAATAACTCCAGTATCTTATATATAATGTGATGTTATTATAAAAATGGTACAACCCTATTCATTATTCTATTCATCCTATAAATGAAAAAGTTACCATACCTGCGTACGTACGGATTACCGTCTCCACGTCGTGGTGTAGTTTTTTTATCCAAACACTTCATCATTTGGATGGGTATAATAATGTGTATAAATGATGTAAATAATAAATATAACATGATAATGATTCTGTATATATGACACACCATCCAATTATATATAATTTTAAAATCAAAATAATGATATTGTTTCTCGTGCATACGTACGGATTACCGTCTCCACGAACGCGATGAGATTCATTACCCATCATATCAATTCAAGAATAATTTTCATTTGATGAATAAAAATAATTTTTCAATACTTAATATAATTCTAAATATGAATAAGATACATCCTATCCATAACAAACATTACTTACGTAACAAAGCATATAAGGGAAAACGAATCAGTTAACACCCGAAATGGTGATACTACTAAAATATATTTAACAATGAAATATTAGAAGATAATATATGATATCATATTAATGTATATGGTTCTTGTATAATTTAATTAAAATTATTTCACCATTATACAGGAGTTCAACCTACCCTCAACCAAGGAAAATTACAAGGTAAGGGGTTTTCTTATCTCACTTTTAATTCCATGAGATTTCCATTGTTCACAACTTATTTCTTTCATGTAGTGTATTGTGTACATAAATTTGATGTATATTATCATGATTCAATTTATATTCATGGTATTATTTGATTCATTTTGTGTTTTTTAACTTTTGGTCTTATGACTCGATTGGTTACAACGGGGTAATGCGTTTCTTATCTCACTTTTAATTCCGCGAGATATCCATTTTTCGCCACTTATTTATTGAATGTGGTGTATTGTATACTAACATTTGATATATATTATAATGATTATATTTTTATTCATGGTATTATGTGATTCATTTGGTGGTTATTAACTTTTGGTCATACGAATCGATTGATTACAATATGGTAAGGGGTTTTAATCTCACTTTTATTCCCGTGAGATTCATTCTATATTTTCCACTAATACCTTTTGTGCAGTGTAAGTACTTCCCATGATTGTATTGTTTGAATAATATACTTTAATTTATGGGTATTTACATCATCATTGGATGATACTTCTTTCATGGGTGTATGTTTCATAAGTTACCAAATTGGTAAGGGAACTTCAAATTTCAATTTCCACCCATTCGGTTTTACGCAAACATAATTGATTACATTACTCCAAGATTATGTGTGAAACCACTATTTATTTACTTATGTAGTAATTTCCACTCTCTTTTTTGTGTATATAATTTTGATACACATAATCACTCCAATGATAAATTCTCAAGTCATTGATATTAACTTGATAAGATAAATTGTAACTCAATTTCTACTCACTTAGTTAAACATCCAAGCCATTGGTGTTGTTTTTACAAGAATATGTTTGAATTTCCTCTGATATATTTACATTGAATATACAATCATATAGAGTGTATTTATATTTTTCACACATAATTATTTCATTTATTGATCCTTAAACTAAGGATATGGTCTTTATAAAGTAATTCATCTCAACTTACATTCTTTTGAGACTTCTTTGTTGTTATGCACCAATTCACTTTTATTTGGTTTATATACTGTACATTGAAATATTATATCATGATTTACATTATCCTCATCATAATATAATGTTTTTATTACCTCAATTATTAGTATTCAAGTGTCTCTTATTTGGTTAGGAACTCTAACTAAAATATCATTTTAAATATTTTAAAAATATATTCTTCTAAATCTTTCTCATTAATGTCCATGTTTTAAAAATGGTTTAAAGGTTATATTTATATCGGAATTAATATTTTAAAATTTAAATCCCTTTTAAAAGTTTCAAAATGGTATGGGACACTTTTATTCCAAAATCTATTTTAAACAACTTCTTGATAAATATTGAGGCTTTTAAATGTTTTCATGAAAAATTGATATTTCCCTCAAAGATTTTTACTGATCATTTTCATCTATGTCAACATCCTTTATGGGATATTTTTCTTGATCAAGGTTGATTTATTATGATAGAAATATTCCATAGTGTATTGAAGGTTTTTTGATATTTTTGGCTCTAGATGTGTTTTTTTATACCATTCATGGTTTATGGATAAAATATTGGCATTTCGTATGGTAGTTTTGATATGAATGTTTATATTATGTTTAATACTTTTCATATGAGGATTTCATTGGACTTAGTTAGTGATGGGTGGAGCCTTCTATAACTCCTCGATGAATCGGTAGGTCTCATGAGACAAACTAGTGTCTTGACATAAGGCCTTGACAAAATCTTATTTGTAGTTTTGGCACAAGGCCTTGACTATGTGGTTATGAAGTCTGGCATTATGCATTCCACCATTATGAATGTGGCTATTGATAATGCATGTGATTATTTGAACAGTATAATATCCATGTGAATTAGTAAATTGAATCATTTAATTTGATCTTTTCCAAATTATTCTGAAGTTCAAGTTTAAAAGAATTTTGTTTTAGTCTTATACATTGCCTTAATTGTTTATAGTTATTTATGACAGTTTCCGCTATATTGTTATCCTCATTGGGAATCTAAGCTCACCCCTTTCTATGTTTTATTTTTCCCAATATGCGAATAAGTATTTTATGGTTGACCTGCATGGATAGGATACAGATATAAATGTGTTTAAAAAGGGGGAAAAATGTTGTTGATGTTTTTATTTAATGACGTAATGTAAAACGTATGAGTGTATATAGTACTTCCAAGGCTACTAAACTGATCGGTATTTCGGGACATGATTCCTTGTATCATGCCAACGTTATGTAATAATGCACCGACTCTGGGTAATTGGGGTCGGGGAGTTACATCACACCTGTTCTTACATTACCCTATAGTAGAGAAGGGTTTGTAATATATAGTGATACATCCATGAATAGATTGGGATGTGTTATTATGGGGAACAACATGATTATAAACTATGGCACATGAAAATTGAATATCCATGAGAAAATTCACCAAACTATGGATTTGGTGCTGTCTTAGGTAATTTTTTCATTAAATATATGTAGGAATTCTCTTTATAGAGAAATGTGTGATATATATACTAATCATAAAAAATGAAATCTATTTTCACATATAAGGAGTCAAACATTCACCAAAGAAGATGGTTAGAGCTGATAAAGGATTATGAATTCTCAATACTTTACCAACTTGGAAAAGAGAATAAGGCGGCTAATTTGTTGACATTAAAGTATCATGATTTCTTATCCATTATGAGGATAAAAATGATCTAATATTTATAGATCTTCAATGTATGGATATGGAAATCTTGAAGGATGGGAAAAATAATATCTTTATAAATTGAATGTTCAACCCTCTAAAAACTGAATATTAAAGAGGAATATATGAAATATGTATAACTACAGAATATGGATAGAAATTTTCCTGATTCTAACCTTAACCATAATGGAACGATAGGGTTTAGGAACTGTGTTTGTGTTCCTCCCAAAATAGATTTGAGGAAGTATCTATTAGAGGAATCTCATAGATCATTATTCTCTATTCATGATATAAGTAAGAATATATATAGAGATATCAAATAATACTTAGCTAGTGGGATGTAATGAAGAGGGATATCGTTGAGTTTGTATCTCGGGGATTTATATTCCATTAAGTTAATTCTTAATAAAATAAGTCTAAGGGGTTATCGCTTCCATTACCCATAATAGAAAATAAATGGGAGAAAACCACTATGAATTTTGTCATTGGACTCCCCCAAACCTCTAAAGGGTTTACTGATATATGAATGGTAGTCGACCACCTTACTATTTCATCACACTTCATCGCGATTGTAGAATAGTTTTCTATGGATCAACTTTCTAGGATATTCATTAAAGAAGTTGTATGGTTGCATGGAGTTCCACATCCTATTATATTTGATTGAGATCTGATATTTACCAATATGTTCTATTGATATCTTCATCATGAACTTGATACA
Organism: Viscum album; assembly: GCA_963277665.1. Classification (NCBI taxonomy): domain Eukaryota; kingdom Viridiplantae; phylum Streptophyta; class Magnoliopsida; order Santalales; family Viscaceae; genus Viscum; species Viscum album. The sequence continues at coordinate 70,888,229 of OY728154.1, forward strand.
AAATTGAGTTTTACCATTTCTTATCATCCTCAGATGGATTTCCAGTCTGAAAGAAAAATTCAAACCCTATATGATTTGTTGAGATATTGTTCTTTGAATTAAAAAGGTGGTTGGGATCAAAATTATATTCTAGTTTAGTTTTATTACATTATTAGATTTCACTCAAGAATTAATATGGCTCCTTATGAAGCCCTATATTGGAATAAAGTTATAGTTCCAATATGTATGGATGAATTTGGAGAATGAAAGCTATTGGGAACTGAGATGATTGAAGAAATAGATGAGAAGTCTAGAACCAATCAACAACATATCAAGGAAACTAAAAGATAGAAGAAAAGTTATGATAACAATCATCAATGTGATATATAATTTGAATTTTGTGAGAAGGTGTCTCTATGAATCTCTCTTTGGAAGAAGGTTTTGAGATTCGGGAAGAAAGGGGAACTAAGACCTAGGTATATCAGTCCCTTTGAAATTATTGATCATATCAGTATGATAACCTATCACTTGGAACTTCATAAAAATATCTCTCAAGGCCATGATGTTTTCCATGTATCTCTCCTAAGGAAGTACATACTTAACCCTTCACATGTACTGAACTCAGAGTTCATATTGTTGGAGTATGATATTTCTTATGAGGAAAAACCAGTTGAAATTATATAATTTACAGAGAAAGTTCTATGAAATAAGAGCACTCAACTAGTAAATATTTTGTGGAGAAATAAACATTTAGAGTAAGATATGTGGGAACCTGGGGATATGATTAGGCAGAAGTGTCCTCATTTTTTTGTGTCGGATTTATGAATTTTGAGGTCAGAATTCTTTTTAAGGGGGGTATAATGTAACACTTTGAGCTTTTTATAAACCTTTTTTTTAATAAATTATTTTTTTTGTGTTATACACTACACCATGTTAATATTTTTTTATATTCTAAACTAATATTAGATTTCTCTATATGCAACACCAACTTTTTTTGCGTTACACGCAACACTGAGTTTCTATGAAACAACATATTATTAATACAATTATTTAAATGAGATAGTTATAGCATACCCGTTAAACTTAGTAATATGAATAATAATAACTAATTTTTAAATATTATTTATAATAGTTTTATAAGAATAAAAAACATTGATAATAAAACATATAATTTTTCATAAAGTATTTATATGTTTGAAAATTCAATTTTCTCAAATAGACTGCATTTTATTTTCTTTTGTGAAAACATAATAAAATTAATTTTTTAAAATTTTAGAAATTTAATTTGATAAAATAAATTTAATTTTTTAATTCATAATTTCAAAATTATATTATGGTGAATATTTTTTAGTTATTTTGAAAACATCATTTTTGGATGAATAGAGAAAAATAGTGAAATTTAATTCAAAATTTCTTTTTCATATAATTTATTTATTTTGATAAATTTTATTTTAATTTTGTTTTAACGTGTAATTAGATAAATTTTACATCAATTAGTCTAATTTAGGTTGTTGTAAATAATTTCACATTGAAATTGGATATAAAAATCATTTGAATCTTTTAACCATTTTCGCTTAAAAAAACTCATTGTTGCGACACATTTGCGGGATTAATTTTAAATTAATTTCTACCAATTTTGTGATTAAAATTTTTAAAAATTGATTACATAATTATAATCAGAATAATTTATAATTTATAATAAGGTAATATTAGTTTTTCACCAAAAATATTAGTGAACGTAATTAAAATTAATTACAACAATTAAGGTAAAAACAAGATTAATTAGTAGTTAAACATTAATTTAAGGGGCCAAATAACCTATACACAAGTAAAAAATATTTTTTGAGATATTTAGTCTAATTAAACTCTTATATTTAATATTGAAAATTATTGGAGGTACATGATGTAATGAAGACTATCAACAGTGTTTACCATTTTATATTACTAGAATGTCACTCCTTCACCACTATAAAAAGGGAACTCACCACCCTCACTTATTACCACCTATAAATACCTATGTATCTAAACACCCTGCCAAATATCCACCCAAATACCTTTACTTAATTTTATAATCATATATTTTGATAAAAATTAAACCAAGGAATCCCTTTGGGGCAAACCAAAAGGAGTTACCCAAAAAAGAGGGAACAACCTTCCACAAGATCTTTTGTTTTTTTTCATTATCCACCACATAAAATATTCTTATTACATGATTAAATAATAACCTAAGAATCCTAAATATAATTATATGTTGTTATTTTAAGGTTTTTACCTACAATAACACACACTTCCATCAAATGGAATACACAATCATCATTTGGGTGTACAGTGGACTACTTCCACGCGAACCAATCTTGGTTGTTCTTCCATTTTCACATTTAAAGGTTGAAAATAATTACAAAATTTCTATTATTATGTGATATATTTGATGTATTCGTGCTTATGTAATTATTATATTACACATACATTCATGCATTCCATTTTTTGGAAATATGATAACTTCATTTGTGGGCATGTAGACTGCCACCTCCTTAAAGAAATGTGATTTGTTCACATTTTATATGGAATGTATTAAGAAAGGGTTTAATTAATTTATATGATATATATTACATAATAATGTTACTATAATTATAATTTATATATAATTTACTTTTATTTCTTTCAATATGACATGAAATGGAAACAACATTCTGGTGTTCGTATAACTTAACATTACCATTAACAGTGTATTTCATTTTTCTATTTCTATATTTTATATATTATTATAAATAAATATATACTGGTTATATATTATATTTATATCATGGTTTAAATTATGGATATAATTATATATATATGAGGACCAAAAACATAATAAATCAAAACACATGTGAAAAACAAAGTGGTTATTACCTAAAATGTTACATAAACAAGAAAGTGCTAATAAACGGGTAATAAAAGGTCATAAGAAAATCATAAATTGTGTTATATAAATTAATATGGTTATGTGATATATTTATAATAAACCTATTTTTATTATATAGGATGTTTGAATTATTATAACGTGATTCAATACATAAGGTAAAGAGATTTTTAATCTCAATTTTATTTCCATGAGACTTATGCCTTAATCCCCACTCATTTCTTTTATGTTGTCTATATACTGTCTAGGAATGAATTATATGATAAATATTGTTAAATTTATGTATTTTTACATATCAATTTGATTATAACTATTTCATGGGGTTTTATGGTTCAAAATTTACCAAATTAGTAAGGTAGTTTTGTCTCAATCTTCCTTCTTCAATACACATGTTTTTTATTCCCCTATAATATTTTAAGAGGTGTATATAATGCTATTTGAATTTTTTTTCATGAATCTAATAATTTTAATGATATTTTAAGCTGAATTTAATTTAATTTTCTTACATGGGGATTTTTATTCAAAGTGACAATGTGGTATGCATTTATTTCAATAATCTCATTATTTACCATGATTTTTTATGATTCCTCTTTGATTGATGAAATATTGCAATCCATATCTCAAAAAAACTCATGGATTTTATTTTCCTTTGTTTATTTGAGATTTGTTTATGTATTAGTAACATTTTATAACTCTTTGGTAATTTAGATAATTATAAAAATATTTTTAAGAAAATATGACCTTATTTCTCTCTTCGACCAAAAATCTATTTTAATCAAGAATCCATGTTTGCAAAAAGGTTTTAAAAATGATTTTAAAATGATATATTAGGATAATTTTCAAGGAAACAGGATTTTAAAAATCCACGTTTGACATTCTGTGATAATAAATTCACACCCCTTCACCCAGATCCTCTACTAGGGGTCACACCCATTCATCAATGCTTACCCAATATGAGAAACACCTTTGAACCTTGTTCACTCATGTATTCTACATGTAATAAAATAATTTCCTATAATACCTTGATGAAAATATTTATTTGAATCCAACTCTCTATTGTGTCCCATTTATATAGGCCCCCTTTGTGGAATCCTGATATATATAACTTCTTTACTCATATAAGTGTTTTCCCTTTCAATAATGTATTTATTTGATAGTGGGAATATATAATCCTATAATTTATTTTCCTGGATTTTACTAAATTATTGATAATATACTTAATATATAGAAAATAATGTACTACCTTGACAATGAGGGATCTATGATTTTTAGGATTAGTGGAAGATTCGATAGCCCAACCCCCTTTGGATCATCTAACATTGCACTTTGGGTCCAGTGAAAAGTTCACTAAGCACTCGATCGATCCTTTTATTAGCATATTGTGACTAGTAATTTAGCTATAGACTACATGGACCATATAATAGGTATAATTAAAAACAAAACTTCATCTTGTATAATTATCATATGATAGGATACACTAGAATGATACTCCCACATATATGTCTTACACAAACCATTTCTAGGTACCTTTTATCTAGTATGCCATTATGAATGAATTTAATCTTATTAGAGTTGGTCTTACTCATATAAAATTAAAAAACAAGAAATCTTGGGTTTGGTTTCAGGAAATTAAATGGTCCATCATCCTGGTCGTAGATATATGACCTGAAAATGAACTTTATTTGGTACAAGATGCACAACCTTATAAGAAGATTCATTTTTTCTTGGACACATGAACATACAAGAGAAATAATTTGGTCATGGATACATTACTTTAATAGTAACCACATTTTTCCTTATCACATGAACTTAAGAGGTATGATTTGTCCAATTAAGGGGTTCTGACATATGTGGGTTTTATTCCTCTTACCAGGATACATATAAAGCCCTTATCATGGGACCTATACCAATTCCAACACACCTACCACCACAGTTTACAGAGATAAATTATATTTCAACCATATGTGTGTATTTAATCCATAATATAATCAATGAACAAGGGGTAATATTTATAACATAACATAAATTTAGATGGACAACCTCTAATACAAACAGATGTATACTTTAGGGCATGGTTTTAATAAATCACTTCATAATGTGAGTAACTGTTATTGTTACTTGAAAGGATTTCATGAATAAGTATTAAATATTTTAAATAGTCTTAGAATAGAAAACCTGAACCTAAATGGGATTATCCAAACTACCATCCTCTCTACCTCGATAAATAATTCAATTTATCGTTAGCTTAACAAAACGATTTCATGAATTTGGAAAGTAGATCTACTATCAAATAACAAAATTGGGAATGAACACATAGGGGAATAAAAATAGTGAAATAAATGTGAAATACTTTACCGATAAAAGATTTTGATTAACCATACTATTTATTATGATGATGAACTAACAAGTTCCTTGTTTCTGATCTCCTACTTTAGGATCTCTATTCAATCCAAATGGAATCATCTCTTTATGTATAAATGTGTATAAAATTACATTACCAATATAAAAGAGACTATATATTAACTTGGTTGTCTATGAAGCATCAACACATGCATCCTTGAATATAAACCTCATCTGTTATAACTGTTTAATCCTCATATTTACGATACATACTATCACCAACCTAGCTTCAACACCATGAAATGAGCACTATCATGAAAGATTAAAACTTTTATGGATCCATCCCAACCCTAGAGGTGGATAATGAGAAACTAAAATATATAAATAATTATAGTTCATCTTTTTTATGAAAATCTAGTGACAAAGATAATATTTTTTATATTTCACTTTGAATTTTAATGTTCCAACTCCCAAAATATTATTAATTTAAGGGTAATTGTCAAATATTTTTGGTTAAATTAATAATCTAGGTTGAATTTTTAGAATATAATAATTATTTATTTTTAAGTTATTTTATTCATCATTGAAATCAATTGATAATTTTATATAATTTAAGAGAGGATTTAAGAGGACTTTTTAATTTGAGTGTAAATTTAGAAATTTGAAGGTAATTTTATTTTTTCCATTCCAACTAAAATTTACTATTTTAATATTAAAATTTTCTATGTGTTGATTTTTTCATAATTTTTTTTAAATTTATTGAGAAGGTTTTTTTTTCTAAATATTTTATTCAAATAAAAAAATCTAAATCACATTTTTTCCAAGGAGATCATTGGCCCTAAAGTCAATCGTGAATTGAATTCATTAACTGAAACGTTACTTCAATATTTGACCTATAACATTTTTATCTTTTTATTGTTTGGGATGATACTTTGACACATGTTATAATAATAATAATAAAAATTTTATTTAAATTTATCCATATTTATTTTGTCCATTTTTTAGTCTAATATACAAAATAAAATTTTGGATTTAGTTTGACTCATTTTTTTACATTATTTTTGTATAAATTTGTAAAACCATGACCCTTTCAATCTATCAATATTACTTAATAAAATTTTGGGAGGGATATTCAAGGATTATAGAGATATGGGAATCTTAGATATCATGTTTTCTATATTTCTTTACCATTTCATTCACACTAGAATTTTCACAGTTAACATGATTTTAATAAATTATTCTCTCTCTTTCTCGATCATTCTCTTTATTCCCTTATATTCATTATGATATCCTAAAATCATGATTGTGTGTTATTTTCTAGAGTATTATACCTTCAATAGATTTTCTCAGTGTTCATAAATTACCAATTTTTAATTCTTCATGTTTTTATTCAATTTGTGGCGAGGGAGAGAGAAGTGTTATGTGTTGGTGTAGTGATCATCCACTACCCCTTGATAAGACTCTCAAACTCATTTTATTATCTAAAGAGTAAATATTATATCTAATGTAATCATTATATTCTTCATAAAATATAGTTTAGTGTGTTTAGGAAATGAAATGACATACCATAGAGTGGGGTCATGGAAGGTGTCACACTCTTGATTGACATGTGTTCATCATTCATGACGATTAGAGGAGGTGAGGTATAGTGTGGGAAAAAATCATTATACAATATCTTTTTTTGTACCTAATTTAATGAAAGGAAAAAATTATAGTTAAGAAATTAATTAAACCATCTTAATCAATATATAATTTATGAATTTTCCCTTCCTTTCTTGATTTCACCATTTTTTGAAGCCCTAAATCATAAATTTCTACATCCTTTATCATTTCTTGGTAGATTGTTGGGAAATTATTTAGAAAGGTTGGATATATTCCATGATGTTGTGATTTCTAGATCTATCCATTCTATATCCATGAATATACATTTTTTTGAATCTATAAAATGGTTAGTGTAGTAGGTTCTTTTCTGTTAAGAGCATCAGCTACCTTATTCACCATTCTATGATAGTTGTAAATAGATTAATCATAGTCCCTAATTATATTTACCCATATTTATTGGATCATGTTGAACTCATTATGTGTGAATATATAATTTAAAATCTTATTATCTATATATATGCCACACATCTCACATAGAGGTAGTTTCGACAAATATTCTAAGAAAAGATCACATCTAATAACCCCAGATCATGTGTCTAGTAGTTCATTCCATGGATATTCAACTATTTTGAGGAATAAAAGATCAATTTATAATTCTTCCAGAGTATAAAAATCAAACCTTTCTTTTAATCATCACTATTTATCACAAACCCTTATCCACTTGAGGGTAGTCGATTTAAATGGAAAATGATTATCCTATTATTGAGCTACCTAAATCTTTCATCACATTCCTATGTTTAGATATACATTACCCCTTTATGTGTTCACTTAATTAGTGGAATATAAAATAATAATAAATTTATCACAAATACTTAGTAGTATCTAGGTAGTCCAATAAAACTATAAATTTATATAACACTTAGGTCATTCCTCAATTTCCATTATTTTTAAAGGGTCCATAGTAATTCTATCACTTGTGATCATGTTCCCAAAGAAAGTGAATTTATACATCCAAAAGTCACAGTTACTAAACATAACTTACATCTTATCATTTATTTATATTTCTATTATAATCCTTAGATATTCTCCATGCCTTTATCTTGGAGTAAATTAAAATTTCATTAATAAAAACTACCAATTTTTTTAAAAGGAAGTCACTAAAGACTCTATTCATCATATCCATGAAGATTAAGGGGAATTATTAAGACCTAATAACATCACTATAGACTCTCAATGTCCATATCACATATATAGAGATACCTTTTTAATATCTTCCTTTTTCAAATTTACACTACTGCAAATCGGGCCTTTAAAAGCGCTAGTAAAAGGGCTTTATCTGTGCAATATAAGTGACGATAATGTAAACGATGTTAAATGGTTTCCTTTAATAGAACTTTTAAGAAGTGAATATATATCCTCCGTTTAATATCTCTAAAAAATATATGATAAATATGATAAAGGTGTCCTTTAACAGTGTAAAAAAATCATTGTTAAAGGCCCTGCTGATAAAGGGGATAATCATCTTCCGATCCCACCTTTTTATTTAAATTTCCCACCACCCCCTTTATCAACACTAACCCCTTTTATCATTTCTTTAGATAATACCCCCTATCATTTATTCCCTTACCTACAGCGAGTTTTGAACATGAGACCTATAGCTTATTCCCCATCACCTTTCCACTCACCTATATTTTTTTTACAATTTTGGCTATATATATATATTTATATATATTTCATTAATTTTTTATCCATATATGTATATTTATGTTTATATATATATTTAAATAAATATATAAAATATGTTTTTATTTGTGTGTTTATAAATACGTACATACACACACACACACACACACACATATATATATATATATTTATATGTCCGTCAATAAATATAATTATACATGTTTATATTTATTTACATATATTATATATCAATATTTATATACTTATATTAGAATATATAGATAAATATATATCTATTTTTAAATACACACACACACACAAATATATATATATATATATATAAACATTAAATAAACATTAATTTTATAGGTATATAAATATTGACACATTTTTTATTATAAATAAAATGGTTATTAATTTTTAATTAGATAAGGTTTATATATTGATAAATATATATTATATGTAAATATATTAAAATATTTATTTATAAAATGAAACTTGTATGTGTGAATATATTAAAAATAAGTATATATTTTTATATATTTGATTATAAAAAATAGTACAGTATGAAAAATGATAAAACTACAAAATGATAATATAAATATGAACATAATACCTAAGAATAAATTCAGTAACCACTGAAAATGGGAAAACATTCCCCTTTAAACAAGGCTGAAAATCTATTGAACGTTAAAAAATTGGGATACCCAAACTAGGAACTCAGTTTTGGAGGCCTTATGGGTTTTTTTGACCATGAGAAATATGATTGAGGGTTCTATTCTTCACCAAGGAATAGAACTCATTAAAAGATTAAATTTGATACGTGGTAGATCCCAAGCATAAACCTTGATCAAATTTTACAGTCGTTTGAAGTTCGAGTTACGTTTTCACAATATTTTAGAATTTTTTTTTATATTTTTTACCTTAAAATTGTTATTAAATGTCTATTACGAAATAATAATTAGAAAATTAATAATTTAAAATGGTTTCTAATTATTTTAAATCCATTTTCACTAATTATCATATATATTTTGTGTAAATTTATATTTATCCTTATATAAAACATATTTAATATATATATATATATATATAATATTTATATCAATATATGTATATTTATACCAATATAAATATATTGATCTATTAATATATTATTTTTAATGATTTTTTTGAAATATATCCCTTATTAGTGCTACTAAAAATACACTAATAAGGGGGGGGGGGGTCTTTCTCAGTTCTTATAAAAAAATGATGATAAAGCCCCCCCTTTATCTGTACTTTATTACAAGAACTGATAAAGACCCCCATTTATTATTTATTTTTTTACAAGTGATGATAAATAGTGGTCCTTATCAATCCTTTTTTAGAAGCACTAATAAAGGACCCCCTTTAATAGTGATTTTTATCACAATTAAATACACCCTTTAACAATTCTTTTTCTAGTGCTTGAAAAGGGTCTTTTTTAATAGTGAAATTAGTTATTGCTGTTAATGACATAGCGCTAGATAAACTCAGTTTTTTAGTAGTGTTATATGATATCATCCAAAATAAAGACAGACCTTTGAGATGTACCGATCTTCTTGAAGTTGATTAAACAAGTCATCAATCCTTAGTGGAGATACTTTTTCTTTATGTTGATCTTGTTGAGCTGTTAGTAATCAATGCACAACCAAATAGATCCATATTTTTTGTTTTAAAAGAGCACCAGCGCGCCCCAAGGTGATTTACTAGGCCGTATGAAAATAGTGTATACTCGATCTTTTAACTAATTTTTTTATCTCCTCCAGTTCTATGAGGTCTATACTTTAAGTACATTTGGATATAAGAGTGGCCCCATGTATAAGATCTACTGAGAACTCTACATCATGATCTGGGGGAAATTTGGGTAACTCCACAAGAAATACATTTGTATATTCCCTCACAATTTTTATATAATCAAGGTTGATACTTTCATTTCACTCAACCATTTGGGGAAGATAATTTCTTCACCAGGTATTATCACCCAAAATATTGAGGGATTATTTATAATAGATTCATGATCTTCTTTGCATTTATACATGATAATTGGGTGGTTTGGAATATGGAAGGAGTCTAAATTTCCCTAATAGTTGATATATGATTTATATAACAAGATCCAATCCATTACTAGTATAAGTTCAAATTCCACCAAAGTAAGATTAAAATATTTTTTATAAGAATATTCCCACAGACACTAATAGACAAAGAGTCTAACACTTAGGTTGAAATGACCACACTTATAGTTATTTATATATATATATATTTAATTAATGGTATAAAGGATTTGATTCAATAGTTCTAGAAAACATACAAGATATGATGTAATTCATATATATATATAAAGAAATAAAAAAAATTCATTATTAAGTGAATAAAAATTTTACCTTGTATGAATCCATTTTCATGTTCAACCTTAGAGGTAGCGCTGACAAAACATTTCCCTTAACCCCTTTAAATTGGTGGATTCTAGTGCTAATTACCCTCAAATACCCAAGATTTTGTGCATTGGATTATATAGTTCCCTTTATTATTAGAGTTGAAGAATTGAACCATGACTGGTGCATTCGGAGGTTCCTTACTTTACTCTATCATGTTGGCTATATTCTTCATGTCTCTTCAAAATTTATGAGTTTGGTAGACTTATCTCTTACATTTAAATCATTTATTTATAGTTTCCCATGATGATTATTCATACATCTTTGATATATTGGAAGTTAGATCTTCTTTCCTCCTTTTTCATTTACCCCCCATCATAAAACTCTATTACTCTCTTATTATCTTCACATCAATTGGAAAATTCTCCAAAATATATCTCTAATCTGAAAGAACATCGAACTACTTCTTTGTAACACCCAATTACATGGATAACTAGATCGTTTTAGAGGTTTAGTTATAAACAAACAAATAATCTATCTATTTTTCTATCATCATTGATTACAAAACATGAGTCATATCTTGCAATCCTTGTGATATTTTCCTCATTAGTCTTATAAGATACACTCTTATTTTTCTCACACTCTTGGAATTATGTCTCCATATTGATTCAATGATTTTTAGGAAAATAATTATGAATAAATATATTTTTAAAGACTTCCTACTCTATTTCATCTATTTTATGTTTTGGATTCATATTATTTATCAAATAAGACTATTAATAACTAGATATGAATTACCATGTTGTTTTGAAATCCACCTCCCATTATATAGTGCATTTCATTCAGACAATCGTTACAATGTCCATCACAGGGGTTATTGGTCTGGCTTCTCCTATCCCCTAATATATTCGAAAATAGAAAAGGATTATAAAAATAACAATTAAATAAAGTATAAATAATTTATTTTGATGTGAAAATCGATTCTAAATTCATATATTATGGGGTCTATTTGTTTATCCCTTTTCTCAAACAAGGATTAGATGATCATGTACTTATTTATTTTTACAACTTTAAGAGGGAAAACTACTTTAGTTATATATATGTTAACATGTTTTGTATATATATTATGATTAAAGGAATAATATCCCCTAAGATTATTAAATAATGTGTGCTACAAGGACTATTTATTGTGAACTAGCAACACTTCAAGTTAATATCCAATGAGAACTCTTTGGGATATTACCTATAGGTAAATCAGTCCTATGTCAACATAAACTTGTAGTATACCAACAAATATTTAATTTCTTGAAAACTACACTCTTATAATTTCCAAAAAATTGGTTTTTTATCTATACTTAGATTTATCCTTATTAGTTTCAGTGATGTTTTCAATTCCAATTTCAAGTAATTACTATACTATGCATCTGATTCCAACTATAGTGACAAGAATTTTTATTACATGGCTATAGCATCATTTTTATGATAAATAACATAATAATAATACATTCTAGGATCAAAAGGTTTATTAACATGAAATAATTTGGTTTATACATCACTTATACATAATAAAAAAAACAAAAAATATATTTAATTCATTCTTCATATCACTTATAAATCTCTCATGTAATCCTTAATACATGTATTCACTTGAGCATTTATATCAATGAATGAAGTGAGCTAAAAACCCAGTAAGGTGAGGGATAACATAGAAGGAATAAAATACATTAATTAATAGTAAATGACTGAAAATAAAAATAGTAATCATATAATAAGAATGGGATCATCATTATAAGAATACTGAATCATTTAAAAAAGGAATGGAATTTGGAATATGTATAATAAAGAAACATCATATCATAGTGTTTAAATACCACCCACAATTTTGAACAAAGATAACATCACGTTCATTCAAAGAATATTTATATAAATCAAAACATCATAATTATGAACAATGATAACATCATGTTATTGAATAATACACATAATTTCATGTGATAAAATAAATTACCCAATGCATTAGAGAGAAATATAATTCCAGGACCATCCATCACATCATAAAATGCTTATAATCATGTATGGCCATGGAAATAAAACATAGAACAGTCATAGTAATGGAATAAACACATGGAAATGAATATGTTTCCTAAGGATTTAATATATCATACTTCATATAATAACATTTTTGTTCCCAAATGAATAATTTAGGTCATATTTTGGCATAAAATATCATTTTTATTTGCATAAGAATTAACCCAAGAGGAGTCAAAAATATGTTTTAGAAAAATGGATTCTTTTTTAAAAATATTTGAAATTAGAATAGATATCATTTTGAGAGGGTATAAAAATTTATATCCACTTAAATAAAAGGTAAATAATAGTGTATAGAAATAGTAAGGACATTAGAGAAATATAAAAATTAAAATAATGTGAAATAAGTGATAAATCAAAAGAGAGGGAGATGGGTTAGGGAATCCATGTACCTTACATCACGATTTATTTCGTCTCTTTTATGCCTCATGTATAAAAAACATAGTTTTATTAAAACATGTAAAATGAACTAAATTATTATTATTTTTTAACTATTTATCTATTATAATAATTATATTACATTTCACAATTCCCATTGTTAAAGGTGAAATGTTTTAATATCATATTTTTTTAAAATATCATATCATTCATTGATTTAATGATATATATTTATTTATAATTATAAAATATTAAAACTAAATTAAGAATAATATAAATATAAATATTTATAAATTTATATATTATAAATAATTTATTATAATCATCCATAATGTTTGTGATAATTATAGAGTTGGTGACGTCCTTTTGGGAAGTTAACTGACAGTTGATTGGACATTATCAAAAGAGGAGGAAAGAGAAGTAAGACATAAGGTATATCATAAATATAATCATTATAGTTTATTATAATTATTAATATAAAGTTTAAATAATAATTAATTAAGTTAAAAAGGTTTTTTTGAAAGGAAAAGAGAAAAAGAGGAAGAATAGAGGAAAATGAAAGAAAATGTTGATGAAACTTTAACTTCATCTCAGTGTTGTTTCATTTCTAGAGAACTAATATCCTAGAATGATCAGAGTTGGTTTAATCTAATATTTAATTAAGGGTCATAATGTTCTTAATATGGGGGACTTGGGTAGATATTTTTATATGGAAATTGGAAGTGAAGTGGTTTTCCAAGTGAATGGAGAGGGATTATTTAAACTTGAGGAGAGCAGTATTTTAAGTTATAACAACAAATACATTATTATATCCAAGTTAAACCATTAAATAAAAATATTTTTGATATTATGAAATTTATTTTAATAAAATAGCATGATTTTAGTAATTTAAAAAATATTATAATTATAATTTTTTAGTTTAATCAAAAGGAAAGGAGAAAAACCTAAAAATTATTTATTTAATGGGGCAGTTTAGAGTTTTAGACTTTGGAAATTACCATTTCAGTTTTGAAATTAAGATTATAATTTATAAATTACCCATTTATATTATGAAACTAATATTTTTGAAATAAATAAATTTATATTTATTAAGTCATTATTACATCATTATTATTTCATAAAACATGTGGTATATAAAAAATAGTTTTTAACTATTCACCTAAAAATTAAAGCATCTCAGAAAATTGTGAAACATTAACCGTTGATAAATTTAGATGTTATGATTCTAAAAAACAAAATTATTTTATTGAAGTAATTTTCTAACATAGTTAATTTTAATTTTTAATATAAAAAATTATAATTTTTATGAAAAATAATATATTAATATTTATTAAAAAAGTGCTTAAAATATTTTTTCAATAATTATATTTATTTTATTGAAATAAAATATTTATATTTTTTTAATTAGCAACAATAAATATTATTTTTTTTAAAAATTTATTCTTTTGAGGTCATTTTTTTTAAAATGGCCAAATTACTATTCCTAATGTCTAGGTCACTATTCCAAATAGTCAAGATAGTATTACAACGATCACATTAATATTATAATGGTCATATTACCTCATTTAACTATCTATTCATTCATTTATACATCATTAATTACTATTCATATAACAGTTTTATATTCTACTTTTCCAAAAATGTCATTTAGTTCACTAATATTTTGTTTTATTACCAATGGGTTGTTCATGGTGGTGATAATTTCACCCGATAAGGATGATCTATAATTTCCCATTTTATTTATGTATTTTCTATTTATTTATATTATAATATTGTTAATTTTCATGGGTCTAGTTTTGAAAACGAGAATAATATCCATTAATAAAATAAAGTGTTCTGTGTTTTTGGTGTATTTTATGTGTATAATACTATATAATATAATATAATTCATATGTACTCTGGAAATTAATATCATATATTAAATATAGATTATCCTATTAATTGATTAAGTATTTATTAGATAATTAGATATTAGGGTTTTCTATATTTTTTTATCATTCATCTCTCACTATAATTTTCATACTTTTCATGATTTCAATAAATTTTTCTATTTATATATATATATATATATATCTTATTTATTTCTTTATTTCATTATCATTGTATTTCTTCTATTAACTTCAATTAGATCTCTCACATGCACAATTTTGAGTGACTAACTTTAGGTTTGTCTTTTGGTGATGTTTTCTCAGTGTTCAAAAATTCATTATTTTCAATTCTTCATGTTTTTATTCTATTTGAGTTTAGGGAGAGGTTAGTGTCCTGGGTGGGTGAGATATTAATCCATAATTCCCTAGAACAATTATTGAAATCATTATATTAGATACTAAATGACCATTCTCTCCCTTTTATCGGTCATACTCTTTATATGAATAATATGAGTGTATTTGATGGATGAAATGAAATACAATGGAGTCGGGTCTTGTAAGGAGTGACACTCTTGACTATGGAGTTTTCATCATTCTTGATTATTAGAGGAGGTGAAGTTTTGTGTGCCTAAGGGATATCCTTGTCCTGGTAAATTTCACACTAAATTAGGGGATAATAGTTCATATATGATGTGATGGACTATAAAAATATAATCTAGAAAATAGTAATGAATAATGAAGGAACCTGAGTAGCCAAACCATGGTTTAAGTCCTTTCCTAATAATCATTCAATCTATCTATATTTTCATCTTCATGTTTAATTTATATGTATTTAATTCAATAATTAAATAATATCTTTTTTATTTTATTTAATAAAATATAAAATATATATATATATATTTAAAATAGTGAGTGATTTAAAGAAAAATATCCTAAAGAGAGATTACCTTGGGTAGCCATTATAGTGTAGTTGGAAATAAATAAATAATATTTTTTCACACCCAATGATTGATTTTTTAGGAAATTAGGAATCTAGTTGACCCTATTTCCATGTATAACCACTTCATTAGTCATTCACATGAGTAAAATAACACCTATCTCCCCAATATCATGGAGTTATATGAAAACATTCTTCAACTATCTATAACAACTTAACAGATACCCATGGGATCTCTCCTTAAACACCAACACTTATTACACCACATTTCCCCAACCCCTAAAATAACATTGATGAGGCTACCATAGAGGTACTATTTTGATTATTGAGCATAGGACAATAAGGAGAAGGGCTCATCATGGGAAGTTCACTGTTCAATTTCAAGATTATGTCCACACCTCTATTCTCATCAACACCCAAAACATTTTCAAACATATCCCAATAATAACTGAGGATCCACCTAAGAAGGTACCAACTAATGAAGACCTCTTCCCACATTGTATGACACCAGTTATAGTCATGTATTATATATTAGTATATTGATTGAAAGCCTATGAAAAGCGGTTCTACTAGGGTCATCCACAATCATAATCCTAGGGAAGGTCTCTATAGTTGTACATGCTGACATCTATAAGGGTCAACGACATACTCCAATCATATCCTATAGATCATATTATGCTACCAATGTCATTAATGAGCAAATATCATCGAACCAGACAATAGTTAAAACCATCATCAACTCCTCATATATAGGTGAGTATAATTATTTCTATAAAGTTATTCTTTGAAAAACTATAAAAAATGACTTTGGAGACCCTCTCCAAAGAATCCATCATGGAGGTCCTCCATATGAAGTTGAAAGCATTAACTTTTATGGTTATCCTGATAGTAGAAAATAATAAATTCTCATCCCAATAGATTCTCTCTAGGGTCAAATAATTTTTAAAATCTCTTGAAGTCCTTCCTAGATCCCTAAATATTGAGATAATTCCCACAATAATATAAAGATCTACAAGGGATGTTCTCTCATGGATAAATTATATTCTTGACATGAATGAGATAATTATGTCACCAGTTTTATAGGTACCCCTTAAACACAAATATTTATAAAAAAAAGTAGGTCATAACATCTCCAATCCACTAAAAATTAGAAACTACATAGTCACTCACTCGAATAATGAAATATTATATAGACATTGTGAAGTCCCTCTCTATAAAGGTGACTGATAGATTGAAAATTATAGAATCCCTCCCTATGATAACGAATTTAATGACTCATAGGGTCCTCCCAATCTCATATGATATAGAGGTACTCCCTATGATAATGAATTTAATTAGATTAGTGGTTCTCCCCATGAATGTGAATCGTAAATCGATGACCATTAAGATCTAACTCGATGGAACTCATTGTGAAGGTCCTCCTCATAATGGAGAATCTCCTTGGACCTAAGTTACTCCTCTTGTCAAAGTTGTTTTGTAGTCTACCTTATACTAAGAGGCACTCAATAATATATGTAAGGCTACACCAGTTACTTTTTGAATTGTCAAATTAATATGAAATATGTGGAAACGATCATCATCAATGCCTCCCTAGAATCATTACCTATTTGATGTAAATGAGTATACATTTTATGATCTTGTTACCCATATTAAAACAACATGGATAAAAAATTTATGGTTAGTGCAGATTAAATCATGAATTTTATAGGGTGAAGAAAAATACATTATCATGTTGAATGGATTAGTCAAGGATTAAATATTAGTTATGTTCTAGGCCATGGTCACTTTTTAGTAAGTAATTCAAACTACATTAAAGAAGGAATTAATACATAATATTTTTCACAAAGTATGGGTCACTCTTCATCATCTAATGTTCTATAATCTTCCTTATGAGGTGTCTTCAAATAATCTAATGATGTTAGATGAATAATGCTTATATGTTGACCTTGTCGCCTTATTGATAGAAATAAATCCTAAATAAGGAAAACTATTTTAGTACCTATATCATTTATACCTTGATGGGTTTAATATAATTTACATAACGTTTAATAATGTTCTCCCTGATGGACATATCAGATGGTGGGGTAAATATGAAGCATTTCATTTCACTCTATTTATCAACAGACAAGGATTGACATGAAAAACATCATGCAATGTTATAAAATCTTGGTAGGCCTTAAATCACAGATTTGAATATGTTAATTGTTTAATCAAACAGAAAAATAGAAATAATATATATATAAATTGACACACTTAGTGGGTAAAATACATTGATAGATTTATGCACTAATCACCTATGAAAGTGAAATAAGAAACTTGTCTATGGAAAAATAATCCCATAATGGAGGAATAATATCTGATGATGGGTACTCCATGATCAATGAAAATTATGCATCCAAATCATGCCAGTATAAAATCTTAAAATAATAGGAATTTAAAGAAAACTACCTTAGTAGTAGTATAAGATCATCCCCAGCCTATAGGTATGGAAGAATTTTTATCTCAACCACTACCCTAGGAACCATCATACTCATAGTGGAGTGAAACCACATTGGTGATAGATAAGAGTAAAAATATACTGTAAGGATAAAGGAATTTAAAGCTACCCTCCTTAAAGTATGATAGTATTTTCTATACTAGAAGTTTCATCAAAATAAATTTCATCCAATTTTCTTCTAGTGATGTTACAAGACTCATCTTTTTCGTTAGGGATATGTTCAGTGAAATAAATAGGGTACTCCCTCCCGATTACGATATAAAAATCATTTCCATGAAATAATATAAGGGATATATTAAAAACTCATAGGGGTCATTAATCAAAATGATTCTAAAAAAACGATTATGTGTATGGATATCACAATATGTCCTTCAAAGGTTACTAAAATAATGAAGAAGATCCTTATTATTGTGCCATAAATTAATATTTTGTCTATCTACATGATTAATTTCCATAAATGTTATTGAAAAAATATCCACATATAATGTGGAACATGAAGCTATCATATATGAGGATAAATCTATTCAAAATTATATTCCCACCAAAATGATAGAGTATGGAATGTATACCCGATATAAAAGAAATTATTGTCACATGGGGGATCCTTTGAATAGTCAATTACCACCCTCTCAAAAAGTATAAACCAATGAAAAATGGGATGGTTTGCCTATATTTGTAGACTAACTATCACCTGGAGAAATTAAACTTCGTTTCTCTAAATAAAATGTAACCCATTCTGAATTCAATTTAGAAAAGGTGAGACATATCAACTCTAAATTTCTGAGGGGTAATATACTCATTAATTGAAAATATTATGTTGAGGAAACTATACCTCTTATAGAGAATATATTTTGAAAGTAAGGATCTTCTTAAGTACCAAGAGAAGATTATAGCCATCCAATAAACTCGAGTCTCATACAACTAGTCCATTTAACCATGAAGGTCATGAATTATTAATAATTCCCCTCATTGTGGAAAAAATATCACTATTTCAAGTGAGTTACCTTAGTTCGACAAAATCTATTTATAAATACTAAGAATAAAAAACTCTACTACATTGAGATCCATTTATTAACTCCACTTGGGATTCAAATTATGTTATAGTTCCACTAAAAATTCCTAAATACATTGATTCACATACCGATTAGATAGAATCCATGGAGGGGTGACACACATCAGTATAGGATGAAGGAAATTCCTCTGCTAATTTAGTTGATTTGAATCCTCTCCGTACAACATTAGAAATCCCAAATTCCCATTGTATACTGATATATAAGACATAGAGTATCATATCATTCATTTCTCATCCCTAAGTGTCTATATAATGGGAAAACCAAAGTAGTAGAAGAAAAAATTACATGTGATTCATGAAAACTCTCGAAGGACCCATGTTTTTTTGTCATAACAATCTGAAAGTTGGTTCTATTTATAATTGGGAAGATCTTTAATGATTTTTTTTGATAAAAATTCAACATAGTATTGAGGAAAAATATTTCACTTGACCAATATAATTTAAATTAGTGATAAAATGAGAGAGTTTCAAATTTCATATCCATATAGAAAGACTTTACCTATTACCAGAATATGAAACTTTTTTATGATCTACTATTGGAGATATTCATAAAATATATTTAAGAAAAAGTTGAATATTATGTTCATTCAAAATAAATAACTTTGATTATTCCTATTTTTTATTGTAGTAACAAATTGATAAGAATATTCCATTTGATACTCTAAATACAAATCCCATCTTCCATCATTATAATTAAGTAAAAATATGGTAATGTAGAAACTAAAACTGCCCCACTCAAGCTAGAAAAGATAAAAGATCCAAAACTAGATCCCACTCACAACCATGTAGTACCTCATATTGAACAAAAATAAAAATATTAATTCCACACACAAGATGTAAATATGAAACAAATCACCATAACATCAAAAATTTGAAGGAAAAAGTTAATTACATTTGAAAGGAGTAGGTTTTGGTATTTTTCTTTGCTTCTTTTGTGAAAAATACGATTACACTACCAGAGATCGAGAGACATAATAATTTTAGACTGAATGAATTTATTAATTATTTTACTTTACATTTTATACTGGGGAACAATATCAACAGATTATTCTTTTCAAGTACTTTATTGAAAATATGCTTTACATCGGGCATGCAATGTTAAGAAAACCCCCAATATAGGTGACTTGTGTCTCTAATACCCCGATAGAGGACTTTGAATACTAGAATAAGTTTCTAACAAGAATATCTAAAAAGTAAATGACTGGATAACCTAGAAATTGGTAATTTAAGTGCATGATTTTTTTGGGCATGAAATAATTATCCAGTTGAAAACCTAATTTCATTCATAATACATTTGGTGAAATCTTCATTATAAAAATATTACAAGAGTTTAAATAAATGAAATATAAAGAATAAGTGTAAGAATAGTATATTTCATAGTCAACCAATATTATAGATTTTATATTAGATTTATTTCTTTAGTTAGTAGGAATATGGGAACTACCCAACTAAATAAAATTTTAATCTATTGAAGGGTTTTTTTTGAAGTTCAATAAATATGATTCACTTGATATACCACTTTACAGATGAGTGGGAATCATATGAACCATGGTTCTTCAACAATAATCATGGAGGAGGTTATAAATGTCACATAATGAAAGGTCATGATATACCACATTTATTAAGATTCATTCCAACTAAAGTTATATAAGTAGTTGACACCCAAATATATGAGATTAAAAGAGAACAGTTTGAACATCACTTTAATCCTGAATTCACTATTTAACATTAGTCATACTTGTAGACCGAGTAATATAAAAATATCTTGTTTGTTAATACTGATATTTTGGAAGGGAAGTTAAACCCAACTCAAAAATTAAAAATTCTCACCCTTATTCGAGTCAAGGGAGGGAGTATTCAATACAATTATCTTCTACCCACAAGCCTAATGATATAGAAAATCTACAATATAGAAAACACAAAATATTGGATTAGAAGTAAAAAAATTAAAACATATGTTTTTTATCCTTTTTAGGCCCTCAGTTCTTGATGCTATTCACCTCTCTAAGGAACATAATTAATCTATTATTAAGGATATATTAATCCCCCAAGATTTTAAGAATGATTTAAACGCTATCAAGACATATCATGTAGATATAAACTCCACTAAGTGTTGTATAGTCATTTCATTTGATGAAAAAAACCAAACAATTGCTATATATATACACACCTGACCAATGTATGTATCTAGAAGCTCTATTATATCAATATTAATCAAACCTTAGTTAATGATAGTTTCAAAATTAATCTCATACCATTCTAGACCATCCCCTCTTTGGATATATGTAAGATTATCTTAGCCCCTCTAACTTGACAACCCATGGATATAAAAAAGTGATAAGAGGATGGTCGGGTAGATTAGGTTGAGTAAAGACTTTAAAGAACTCATTTTCAACTATAAATTCATGGTAGTCTACTATAACACAAATTTCAATTCTTTATTGGTAAGGTGACATATACATATACACATAGTCTTTTCCTCATCCATTCACTAATTCCAAAATACCCAATAAAAGGGTAGGTTGGGGTAATTTTTCTTGACAACACCCCTTTTGATTCTACATAATCAAAATACATTGGCGTATGGTATTAAAAAATAGTGGGGAAACAATATATGATAAAAAATACCATAACAATTGATGTCCTTAATGGTGTAGAAGATTATCCATTCAATCCTTGGAGTATGATCAATGAATATTTTTTATTTCTCATTAAATGAATCGAGGTTAAAACTATATATCATGGATATAATTTTATATTTTTTGCCTATTATGTAAGCCCTCAAATTAGTTTCCTATCATGTAATGGTCAAGTAGATAATTTTACAAAGAGGACACCAATAACAGAACATGAGACTTACATATGGAACATCTGAATTAATATTTCTTCAGAGAATCTCAACTTGAATACATTTTGGACTAATATTCGATCAATATTGCCAATAATATTCAATTATATTGATATGGACCCAAAATGATAAACATCGGGATTATGCTCTATTTCCTACATCTATATGTTTCTAGGTACACTTAATGAACTATCAAAACTCATAATATGAACATTATCACAATGTGTCTAATAACACTCCATTGTCATATCCCAAATTTTAAGAGGTGAATCCATCTTCTACTTTTGATGGTGATAATAAATAATTAGAATATATGATTAAATCTATTCCAATAGTTGAGGAAGTTTTCTTTACTAGAACTAAATAAATTTGACTGAATAATTTTGGCATAGATTAAGTTCCAAAAACCTTATTAATCAGTTCCACCATTACCCTTAATGAATATAAATAAATCATATCTTTCTTGAATGAAAAAAAATTATTTGGTTATATCCCTAAGTGTAGAATCATCACTTTGGGTTTATAGAAAACCATTATGGATATAAAAACCCATTATAGGGAATTAATTCAGCCCATAATACTTAGGTAGAAGACGAATTTTATAATACAATCAAATAAAACATCATTTAGGAGATCTATAATCTTAAATAGATTACCAAAATTGTCTGTAGAAAGAAAAATAATGTAAAATTTTAGTTTTTTTATTAAATTTAGTGATCCTAATTAAGATTTTTGAATGGTAAATTTACCAATATTGATCAGAGAGATTTTGAAAAATTCAATGAATATCTTCTAAGACCTTTCATTTATAGATTGGTACTCTAGATACAATTAGATCCAAATGGATCATGAGAATGAATAGGCCACTTCCTTCTAGGAAATATAATGGGTATAAAATTACAAATTAATAATATTTTTTATAAATTATAATGGGACTACCAACCAATTTTCCATGTATCATATTTTCAACACCTTTATTGGAAAAAATATAGAATAATACATGGATCATCTGGTGGTCAAATGTAAATGATGTTGTGATAAACTTATCAATCTTTATGAAATTTTATAAAAGTTGTGTCAACATAGTTTTAAGATGATCCCATTGAAAATTTCTTTCAGGGTAACATTTGGACAATTCTATAGCTTTGTGGTATATTATTCTTTATCATGGTTGACCTAGTGAAAAAAGTTATTCATGATATTCCTCCTCCTCTAAACATATAGGAATTAAGTGACTGCTAAATTATTATTTTTTATATGAGGTTCTTCATAAAAAAACTCTCTAGAATGTGTTTTCCTTTAAAAAATATAATTAATAAATGGGTCACAAAGAAATTAGATGAATGTTTTTATAAGGCCATTGATGGTCTTAAATAGTACCTACTATCCCCCAATATTGATGATAATCATATATAAAAAGAAACTCATTTTCTTCATGGAAAACCTCAAGTGATCAATTAGTGCACTCATATCTCTGTAAAATAGTGTGGGTAAATAAAATTATCTCTTAAATCTAAATAACACAATTTTAAAATCTAAGACCAATATTTAGAGGAACTACCTTTCACTTGACTTCACTTTATAGAACATTAGAGATTTATGCAACACCATGATGTCTACTTGGTCTATCATGTCAACCCACTCTGATATATCATCATTCTTGCAATGATAACTGGTTATTTGGAATTATTGATAGTTATTTTGAAATTGTTTAAAATTTAATAAATGTTCTAAAAGGTAATCAAGGGTCAATCACTAGAATATTTTCTATTAGTGCATCCTATTAAGATGTATAATCATTTAACATGTAGATATCAAGAAAAGAATTATTCTCTATCTATAAAACTTAAAAATATGGTAAATATAATTTTATATTATTATTCTATAATCCTAATAGGTAGAAGAAAATGTTAAGTCCCTTGGTATAGTAGTAGTGACTATAGGGGGAAGATATTCTTTTTTGATTTATTATTTAAAATAATAATTTATCACAGTTATAATAGTTTTAAAAGTTGTAGTGGAAATAAAAAATATAACACATGATGTTTTTATAGATGTTTAGATCAACAAGATCATAATCCTCTCATCAGTATCCACTAATCCTTGAGAATACTAGAATGCACCAAATCATCACTTTTGGATAAGAGTGATAACATGATTACATACAAATAAAAATGTACTCTTTTCACACCTAGTGGTGTAACTCTGGACTTTTGAAGGAATCACAACCTACCGACCTTTTTCTTGGAGGAACAAATTAATCATTCTTTTAGATGGGAGAAATATCTAAATGATAGATTTTGAATGGAAAAGATTATACCAAAAATCTAGAAGACAAATAGGTGGTATGGATAATTTTAATGGATAAATATGTTTCATAATAAAAATACTACAATTATATTTTTAAAAAATATTGGAAGTATATTTCAATATAGAAAATTAAAACCATGGACAATGTAATTTATTTTAACAACATTAATTACAATAATAAAATTAAAACTTGGAAACAAATTTTAATTAATAGTGGGCCATGACCAACTGTTGAAAATAGAGAGTGGTGAGACACTTCCCACTTTTGAAAATTTTAAATGGTGAATGAATATAGTATTGACGATTGTTGATTTTTTAAGAAAAAATAAAATAATTTAAGAAAAACTAAAATCAATTCCATGAATCTTAACACTAAATGGATTCATAAGAAAAATAAAAAATTACCTACCGTTGGATTTCTAATAGTGAATAAATTACCTACCAATGGGTTATAATGGTAACTTGTTGAAAAATATATTGAGACAACATAAATAAATAATATATGAATACATAAAACATATTAATTTATCAAAGAATATTTGAATAAAAAATAAAGTAAAAATGTGTTGAAAATAATTTTGAATATTTGAATAATAAAGAATAAACAAACGATCCCAAGAAAATTCATTAGATCATAAAGTAAAATAGATTAAATAATTTTCTAATACATAATTCAATGGAATAAATAGAGATATGCAACATAAAAATGGAAAAAAAGTGCTCAACTAAGGAAAGTAATAGAAAAGAAACAAAATGAAGGGGGTAAAATATAACCTACCATTTATGTTCACTAGTGGGTAAATTTACCTACTACTGAAGTCCAAAAGTGAGTAAATTTACTTTGCATTGATCTCCTAGTAGTGGGTTAGTGACCCACAGTTTGGATCCAACAATGGGTAAAAATAGTAATCATTAGAAATTTTCCAGCAGCGACACGAATGACATACCATTGGAAAATACCAATAGTGACTCAATAGAGAAGAGTCACTAACATGATTTTATTTGAACTAGTATAATAACTAAGGACCACTCAAGATAAAAAATGTGATATTACTGAAAGCTAAATAAATGTTGAACCTATGCTGCAACCCGGAGCAGTAAAAAAATTAATGAAAAAATTGAATGAGAAATAAGTTTATAAATAATATAAAAGAGAAGAAATAAAAGACAGAATAAGAGGAGGAATGATTGGGGCATACACTATCCATATAGAGAAGACAAGGACACTGAAGAAATAATTTCATCAGATGTTATTCTATGGAAGAAAATGATTAGAGGAAGAAAAACATTAAACAAGACAGGATAAGAAACATGGGAGTTAAAAAAGAGGTCATGCATCATTGGAGGATATATTGTTAGATGAATAGAAAAAATAGGAGATTTGATGGTTGAGATTGCACCACTGTTTCAAACCTGTATCCCGCATCAATTCAAAGAGGATTTTAATATTCAATATTTAATAAAATACATGAAAAAAATTGTTCAGAAAACTAATACATTACACACATGACCTGCAGGTTTGCAGATGACCTATGCTCAAACTATGCAGGCACACTACTTGGGCCTGGTTGGAAAAATATGAGAAATATGCTAGGAGGAAGTTGTGTGAGCCTCAAAAACTGGACATCCCACAAGGGTAGACCCATCCGTGTCCCCATAGATGTAGTTGAGGTTTGGATTGGGTTCCTACATATAGAACTATATTTTTTGTATCAAATAAAAAAATATATAAATAAAATAACAACCATAAATCTTAATGAAGAATTAAACCATGTTATTAATAAATAATATATTTGAAATAAGATTTAATTAAATTTTATGAACTATAATTTATCAAAACAAAAGAGTTAAAAGATAGTTAATACCCAATTAAGAATAGTCACCCCTTCTTTTAAATTACAAAACATAATATTTATTAAAGTTTCAAATAATTAAATAGTAAATTATTAAATATTCAAAAAATTCTCCCCATTTCTAAAATCTATCAAAATATTCATTAATATATATATTTTTAAAAAAATCAATGTAATATATTACATTGAAATATAGTCAAAAAAAATTAATACATTTTTTTAACAAGGATATTTTTAATCATTATGAACTAATTATCATTTAATCAGTAGAAAATAAAAGTGAGATAGTGAATTATAAATAGATTAATAGATATTTGGAGTGTTGAAGAATACTGTGTTATTTAATGGAATGTAACCAAAGTTTAATAAATAAATTTCAATTAAAAAATACATACACAAAACCGTGAACAAATTTATCAAAAAAAAATTATATTAACAAAAATTTAATCTTCCAACACACCCAATTGAAA
Source organism: Viscum album (assembly GCA_963277665.1). NCBI lineage: Eukaryota > Viridiplantae > Streptophyta > Magnoliopsida > Santalales > Viscaceae > Viscum > Viscum album. The sequence continues at coordinate 70,915,449 of OY728154.1, forward strand.
CTAAATTTTCAAAAATTAAATAGAATCCAATGGTTTAGTGAAAATATCATCCAATTGTTTCTCATTTGGAATAAATTCTAAACATATATCAACTTTATTTACATGATCCCTAGGAAAATGAATTCTAACATCAATGTGTTCAGTTATTGAGTATTGAAGTGGGTTTCTAGAAATATAAATATAACTAGTGTAATCATAGTAAATAAGATATTTGTCAAAATTAATATTGAAATCATAGAAATTTTTCTTTATCCAAATATTTTTTGAATAGAATCTAGAAGCATAAACATGCTCAGCCTCAGTTGTTGATAGTGCTTCTGACAATTGATTCTTAGAGTTCTATGGAATTAATCTTTTTCATATGAAGTGACACATACCAAAAGTGATTTTCTGGTAAAGTATGAAACCTCCAAAGTTAAAATCAATGTAAGAAAGTAAATAAAAGGAATTATCATTAGAATAAAACATTCTAGTACTAACATTATGTTTGATATATCTAATTAATATTTCATCAACGTTCATATGACTTTATTTTGGGTTTTATTGATATCTAAAACACATTCAAAAAGTAAACATAATATATAGACCATAAGTAGTAAGATATAGAAGACTTCGTATCATACCTCTATACAATTTATCATAGAAAGAATTTCTAGATTCATCTACATCCTGTTTAGATTTTATGTTCATAGGGGTTCTCATAGTTTTATAATAGTCAATTCCTAATTTTTTATGTTATCTGACATACATAGATTGATTTTATAAAATAAAATATTTCCTTGGACGAATTTTCATACTAAGAAAAAATTTTAATTCCCCTATTAGACTCATAGAAAATTAATTTGTCTTTAATTTTGAAAACTCATTACTCATTTTATCATTTAGAGAACCTAAGATAATATTTTCAACATAAATATGTATATTCAGTATATCATATGAAACTCTTTTTATGAATAAGTATGGATAAAAAATTCTTTTAACAAAATCATTTTGAATTGAAATTTTTTTAGTCTTTAATACTAATCTCAAGGAGCTTTATTAAGACCATATAATGCTTTAGACAGTTTGAAAAATTAATTTGGAAATTAATTATTTTCTAAACCAGATGATGTTTAATACACACCTCTTATAAAATTACACAATTTAAAAAAGATCTTTTTACATCGATTTTAAAATGTTTAAAATTTTTAAAATATAAAAAAAGACATTAAAATATGAATATATTCAAATCTAGAAATTGGTGGTAATGAATCATAAAAATCCATACCTTATTCTAAAAGATAACCTTGGGAAACTAATCTTACCTAAATTTGGAATATATTACCAGATTATTCCAACTTATTTCTAAAAATCCATTTGGATTCTATAGACATTGTTTCTTTAGGTAACTCAACTAGATTCCATAATTTATTTCCATCAAAATATCCGATTTAATCTTACATGGCAGTATCCTAATTAGAATATTTTGATTCATCTTTAATATTATTAGGAATAAAATAATCTATAAAGGAATAATTATCACATAAATTTAAACCAGAATGTCTAGTTCTAATTATAGATTCAACATTTCTTATAACATTTTGTAAAGAATTTTCATTGTGAGTTATCAAATTAAAGGATTATATTGAGATGAGATTTCTCCCCTCAAACGATTCATCATTACTTTCATGTTTATATTCATCAGATTTAAATAATTTAAAATATTCAACATTATAAATAGAATTATTACTCTATTTATCAAAATTTTAAAGAATTCAACATGCACATATTCTTCCATTATCATAGTTATTTTATCATATACCCTATAGGCATCAATTTTATTGCTGTTTCCCAAAAATACCTTCATCAATTTTTGAATCAAAATTTTCAATATTACCTTTAGTATTTAAAATATAGATAGTATATCCAAAAAACATAATTTTTTTTGGGTTTCTTAATCATAAGCAGTTCATATCGATTTTCTTTAACAAGGGTCTGATGCAAACTCTATTTATGATATAGAAAGTAGTGTTAACAGATTTAGCCCAAAAATATTTTGGAGGGTTGAATTCATTAATCATTTTTTTCATTTCATGAATAGTTAAATTTTCCTCTATATGGAAGTATTCTACTATGGTGTTCTAGGTGTGGAAATATTATGAGAATATCTATTAGTTTCATATAATTTTTCAAATTCATAGTTTAAAAACTATCATCCTTTGTCACTTATAATAGAATAAATTAATCTACCTTTTTAATTTTGAATTTTTTTATAGAAAGTAACAAATTTATTTATGGTTTTACCTTTATAAGATAATAAAATAGTCTAAGTAAATATACCAAAATCCTAAATAATTAAAAATATTTATCTTTTAGAACATACAGTGGAAGTTCACATGGGTCTAAAAATATCAACATGCTACAGTTATATGTATCTAGAAGTACTAACCATATTTATAGATGTAAAAGATTATTTGTTATGCTTAGATTTTAGATAATAATCACATACATAATACTTGCATGTACTAATTTTTGGATGTTCAACAACCTATTTATGTTTATCCAGGTTTTACAACTGTCAACAATGAACATTTCCCAACCTCATATTCTATAGAATGTGTTTTTTATCTACATCATATTATCATTTTACATTCTTCTGGGTTAGTTATAAAAAATCAATAGAATATATATTTTATTTTCTACTAGCATAGAATAAAACTTTTTCATCCTTATAAAAAAGAAATTTTATACCTTTAAATTTTATAAACATGTCATCATTATATTGTTTTGATATGATAATTAAGTTATGTCTTAATGTATTTATAAAAAAGTAATTTAGAAATTATAGAGGAAGATTATACACCAAATTATCCAAAACCGTTAACCATACCTTTAGATTTTTCATTGAAAGTGAAAGTACCTCCATAAAAATAGTTAAAAGATAATATGTTATAAATTTCACTAGTCATGTGCCTTGAGAACCCACTTTGAATATACCATGTGACTTTTGGAACTCTTCAGGTATATTTCCAACAAAGAAAAATTAAGTTGATGGTTGTTTTGGTTCCCATTCTAGTTTGGGTCCAACTAGAAAAGTAGAAAATCATTTAGGTATGAAAAAAAATTGAAAAAATTATTGTATGGTAATCTAGGACAAAAATTATTAGAAATTATATTCTTAATATATCTTAATGACCGAGTACCCTTCAAAGAAAATTTGGTTGCAAAATTCTATTTTAAATTAAGATTAAAGCAGGTAACAATTGAAATATTCTCATTTATTCCTTAAAGAATAGTTCTATACATCTTATATTCCTGAATACTATAGCCACATTAATTTTTATGATATTTGGTTGTGTTCATAGACATTATCTTATCAAATATATCTTCTCCTAAAAAAATAAAGGTAAATTTTCATTTAAACTAGTAAGTTCATTTTTAAGATTTTCATTCCCTTTCTAAGTAACTTCCAGGCCATCATAATATTTCACATTTGAGAATGATAAAGAATTTTTTAGTTTATTATTTTTAAGTATTTCATTATTATATTATTTTTCAATTTTATTTAAATCATTTCAAACTATTTTAAATATTCAGTTTCAAATTTATCAGTTTTTGAAAAAAAATATTTATTCTTATTTTCTAATATTTTGATTTTAATAGATTAGAATCTAAAACCTTTGTCTCTTATATATTTCTTAAAATAGAAACATTCAGATATTTATTTTCTTCTTTAATATTATTATTTTCTCTTTACAATTTCCTATATTGTTTATCCATTATCAAGTTATCACTTTCAGAATTTTCATTTTGAGCAGTTATTTCTTTAACATAATTTTAAATATAATATTCATAACCATAACATTAATTATAGTTAGAGAGTAACTAATTTATATTAGTATCCATCAAACCTAGATTAGAAGATTCTTTTTTTTCACTTTTAGAACCAACAACATTTGAGTACGGCTGTTTAGTAAAACTCAATCCAACATGATATTCCTTTATTTTATCCATTTATTGCTTGTCTTTTCCATCTTGTTTTAGTTTTTTATAGTTTGATTTTATATGAACCATTTTCCTACACTCATAGAATATTAATTCAGATACGTAATATTTAGTATTTTTACATTTTTTTTCTACCCTTCCTATCATCATTTTGATAATATATTCTAGGACGCTTCTTACACCATCTCTTCCCCTTCATGTACTTGAAAAAACCATTGGTTAAAATTTCAATTTCATCCTTCTAAATTTAATGTAACTCAAAATTATAAGAACCAATAACAACATTTATATTTTTTTAAAAGGATATTCATTTTATTTTATCAAGATCAGCAGTATTTTCATTCTTTATTTCTATATTGCATTGAATAAGTGATCATATCAACTCATCCATAGAATATTATGTAAATTCCTTAATTTCTGAAATAAAACAATTCTTTAAATTTCATAACTTTAGTAGAGCTTGAAGTAGTATTTTGATGAGATATTCATTCTTTATAGTCTCTCAATGGGAAATAATTTTGCGGAAAATTTTGGTGTATATATTTTACATTTAATTTATGATTTGTCGATTAGTCATCTTCAATTATTTAAATTCAGCTTTGTGTATACCAAACCTGGTTCTTCACAACATGCCAGTTTATCGATGAGCGACTTTTAAAGTCCTCTTAATGTTATAAGTTGTTTTACAGGATGAAATAAGACTATACATATTTCTACATGAATATAAATATAATTAGTTTATAACTTTGTAGTTTAACACACATTTTGAATCATCATTACAAGTAAGAGTTTTTAAATCAAATGCAGAAAATTTTAATGGTTTTTAAAATATATCACAATAATCAAGAGATATATTTTTAAGAAAAAATTCCATTCTATCCTTCATTTATAAATATTCACTTTCATTTAAGTGTGGTGGTATAATGGGGTTTAACATCTCAAAATTATGATTATCCATAAAAAAGTAGTGGATCTGTTCCTTTGACTTTTAAGTATAGGAAAATGGTTAGTTTAGAACTAGATAACTTAATAATTAAAATTAAATACGTAAAAAGGAACCACCCTCTGATACCAATTTTGAGGTCCTATGGTATGGTAGTAGTGAATAGAGGGGATGATATTGGATAGTACGTTTTGATTTATTATTATGAATACAACTTTATCATAGTTATAATAGCATTAAATGTTGAAATGGAAATAAAACAGATAACACTTGATGTTTTTATAGAGCTTTTGATCACCAAGATTCTATTCCTTTCATCAATATCTTATACTCCTCAAGGATAATAGCATGTACTAAATTATCACTTTTTAATGAAATTTATAACTCGATGACATACAAATACAAATGTACCTTTATCACATGTTGTGGTATAACCCCTAAATTTTAAAGGAGTCAAAGCCTAATTTTCATTTTTATTTTTGGAAGGAACAACCTGGAAATCCTTTTATATGGGAGGAATAAACCAATGATAAGTTTTTTATGGTAAAATATTAAACAAAAAATCTATAAGAAAAACATGTGGTGGAAGGAATAAAAATAGAGAAATAATAGGAAAAAAAGTGAAAAAACAATTGAGAAGATGATAAATAAATCCAGTGAATCTCATGTTCTTTGATCAAATAAGTGGATGAAGAAGAAAGGAGATGATGATCTCCAGTGATCATAATATAAAGAAAAAGGTTGATGATGTTTCTTGATCAATATTTAGTACAACAAGAAATGTATTATCATATTCTTATTGAATAAAACATCCACACTAGTAAACATTTTTTATCCTTGAAGAAATATCCCAAAAAATTAAAACATATATCTATTGGATCCTGTCCTTGTGCAATGTCTGCATGAAACTTATTATTATTTAATAATAGAATAATTTGACTATTACCTTATTTTTTTAAATCCATGGAAAAAAGTTTACATGAACAAGTGTTTGTAAGAATTTTTTTAACAATATTGAAAGTATATTTCAACATAGAATATTAAAACATTTAAAAATTTAATTTATTTTAACATCATTAATTAAAATAAGAAAATAATAATTTGGAAACAAATTTTAACTAACGGTGGGTCATGAACTACCATTGTAAATTGAGAGCATTGATACATTAATCACTATTGGAAATTTCCAAAGGTGAAAAAATATAGTATTACTAACTATTTATTTTTTAATAAAAAATTGATTTATGAAAAAAAATCCATGCATCTTAGCAAACAATATCTTCTTGAGAACAATAAAAAATTTCTATCATTGGATTTCCAATGGTGAGTAAATTACCAACATTTAGTTCTAATGGTATCTTGTTGAAAAATCTAGTTAGAAAACATAATGAAATAATAGATAAACAAATTAAACCTTTTAATTTCATAAAGAATAAAATAATAAGAAACTAAAGAAAAAGGTTATTGTAGGTACTAAAAATGATTTGAAAAATAATTAATAAAAAAATTATCCAAAGAAAATGAAATAAATCATAATGTAAAATAGATGAAATAAATTTCTAATAATAAATTAAATGAAAAAAATAGAGATACACCTCATGAAAATTTACAATGTTGCTCAAACAAGGAAAATAATAGAAAAAGAAAAAAAAGGTAAAAAATATAACCTACCATTGATGTTTAATGGTGGGTAGACTTACCTACTATTAAATTACAATGGTTATTAAATTTAATCACCATTGATCTATTAGTGCTGGGTTAGTGACCCACCATTGGGTTCCAATGGTGGGTAAAAATGATCACCATTGGAAATTTTATAATGGTGAAATAAAATACCAATCATTAGTAAATATCAATGGTTAATCGACAAAGAAGAGAAACTAACATGATTAACATTGCATAAGTACAACAAATATGGATGAAATAATCTCAAAAAATGTGATAAAAACAAAATCCAAATAAATATAAAACATACATAGCAACCACAAGTATTAAAAAGATTCACAAAAAATTAAACCCAAAAATATTTTATGAATAACAAAAAAGATAATAAATGAAAGAAAACTTGAGAGAAGGAAAAATGATTGGAGCAGACACCATCGATCTAGTGAAGAGTTAGATGTTATAGAAATAATGTTTTTAGATGGTCCATTGTGGAATAAAATGATCATAGGAAGAAAACAACCGTTCATGAGAGGAGAGAAAACATAGGAGTTCAAAAATTGATCATGTTGGATGAGAGGGTATATTGATGGATGAAAAGAAAATAAATGAGATATGACAGTTGAGATTGATTCCTAGTTTCAATCATGCATCCCACATCGATTCAAACATATGGTGAATAAATGGTATTTAATAAAAGACACCCTAAACATCAGTAATAAACCAAAATAGAATAAACATAGCAAGCAGGTGAACTATTCCCAATCTATACTGGTGCAATCCTTGGGCCTTATACATGGACTTAGTTGGCACTATAGAAGAAATATTCTTAGAGCATGCTATTTGGGCCTGAAATGTTGGACATTCCATGAGGGTATACCCATCCATGTCCCCTTATAAGTTGTTTTAGTTTATCTTGGGTTCTTTCACACATAACCATATTTTTGGTAACAAATATAAAAAAATATAAATAATGGAACAACCATAAATCATAAATAATTCTTAAATAATTTTATTGAGAAATAATATTTGTTAACAAAAATTATATATAATTAATTTTTTAAGTATAATTAATAAAAAATAGATATAATATAGTTAATACCTAATTTAAAATAGGAAGAAAAAACAGAATCTCAGCATAGTTGGTTTGGGGATTATTGTTATCTCCCTGATAAAGAAAGTCCAATATTTATTCCTTTTATACTATAATAAAGGTGTAAAACTAATTAGGTTGTATAAAAAACCTCATTAAAGGCCTATAATTGGTCTTTTAGATTCATGTTTCCCAATTAGACATCAAATGAGATCCAAAGCGGGTGCTTATAGATATTAATGAAATATATGTCACTAAGAATAAAGAGTTGATCCCCTTTCTTGATTATGTTTGAGTATTGAGGAATAAATATCTATAATATCTAACACTATATCATATTATACATTAATATAATGTCCACTAATATACACTATGCAACAAGGCCACAACTTTTGGTGACCCAAATCGAGAAAAAATATTTACTCCTATCAAAATATTTAGGGTGGTCTCTCAATTCATCAAAAATAATATAAACAAATCTATGAAATTAATGCCACCTTAGACTAAATTTATCCTTTAACAACACATTGAAACCACAAATGGTTATATTTATCCCATAATGATCTATTAGAAAATAAAATTTATCCCTTATAATCAAGCTATTATGGAATAAATCCTTCATCAGGAAACAAACTTCTTCCTTTAGGATTGACTACATTTTAAAATATTCTTTTATAAAATATCCTTATATGGGGTACTACTCAGGTTTATTTAAGGAGAATATAACCTCAATATTGTGCAATAATTTTATGGCAGCTCCTATGGTGCTCATCAGTCTAGATCAGAGCTTTCCACAAAATTTAGAAACATGAATATTGCAAGGATTTGATGATGTATTATTGCATTTAATTCATGAATAATGTCCAAGAATGTCTTATATGTGGAATTTATTTCCATAACTCCTTATAGTTATTATGGAAATCCAAATATTACTATCCTTTATCTATGTGGAGAATATATGTTATGGGTCTATACCCACTTATCATAATAAAGAAGTTAAATTTCATTCTCACTTTTAATGATTTTTCTCCAAATGTTATGGACCCACTCAATGATGTCAGAACTATGTTTTACATAAAAATTGTAAAATACAATGTCATCAATAGAATCAAAGGGACACATACAATACTAAATGGAAAAACACCAATTTTTATTATTTCTAGCTAAATTACTTGTATTAGGTGTACAATATTTAGTCCAACCACTAATCTCACTATTATCTAGTGGAAAATAAAAATATAAGTGAATTCAATAAGAATTTGTCCAATATCCTTCAAAATATTGTGGATAATGATTATAAGTATGGTCTAGATAAACACTTGTATTCTTTTTGGGCTTATCACACTATGACATACACTGCTTCATGGGAAACCCTATACTCTTTAGTGTATGGGAAGAAATATACCCTTCCTATTAATGTTTAGTCACAATCACTTCTAATTGTCATATATGATCCAATGATCGAAGATGAGTTGTCTCAAATCCAGATTGTTGAAATGGAGTAAATCAATGAGTGTAGGTTTGACACACTGTACAACCTTGAGATTCACTGAAATTCATGTCACATGATCATTCAATAAAAAGGTCCACGTCCACTCATTTGTTTACAGGGATTTAGTTTTATCTTTGAGAATTCCCATGATACCCAGGAAGAATCCCGAAATGATTGATCCAAATTAGAATGAAATTATTAACTAAACACATTATTCTTTGAAATATTTTTCTCTCTGATCCAAATTTATGAAAAGTGTATCACACCTACCACCAATGAAGGTTTCATAAAAAATAATTTTCATAACATTATGTTAGGATCATCAAATTCCATTCAACAAGGCATTAAATTTTTTATAATAGTTCCACATATTATAACCCTATGTTATATGTTACCTAGGTTATAGTAACATGATTCTAGAATGCATTACATAAGGTCCAATTTACAGAACCAATAAACAAGTTTCTATTTCATGTTAATACAATAGGATTCCTTACATTAGATATGGACCCATGAAAAAGTTCTTATTGCATATCCCTCCATCCATAGTCCTACACTATAATGAAATGTTTTCCCATACACTTAATAACTATGTGTGTCTTGATCCATGTTCTTACAAGATATGTAGAGACGCTAAGATTTATTATTTGGAGTTTAACTATAAAACACACAAGATTTAATGTTAGTGCACAGTCCCTTACCAATTGAAAATAGGCCTACCACAACATCCTAGTGTTGGGATAAATCCACCAAAAATTTCTTATGTGTATAATTCTGATATGTGTAGAGATCTATTCTAAGAAATATACATTTATTGATTATTACCCTCACTGGATACATAAAAATTTATAGATCACCTACCTTATACCATGAAATAAATTTCACTTTAATCCAAACTCTATTAATGTATGGCCTTCACCATCATGTTTGGTTTTATACAATAGACACACATTAGAGAATCATTTGAAAAATCATGTATTTACTTTACTGAGAATAGATATGGAATTAATATCTTGTTTTAACTATATGCTATACTAAAAACAAACACACCCAAGAACTATTTGTGGTTTTATTTTTTAAACCACAAGATACATAGTGATATCCAAATCACCTATCTCAAACAAATCCAAAAATTTCAATACCATTAAACTCCCATGTCATACTTGTTTTTATGACATCACTAAGTTCACTTTGAGTATTCCTATAATGACTTGGCACAATGGGAAAACAAACCCACTTTCCACTACACAAGAACTATATTGATGTAGTAGCCTTTCTCTAATTTCCACACTACATGAAATTAAACTACATTGCAAAAAGTCTTAGTCACATGGTGTTAAAACTCATTATATATGGTTAACTATTACTAAACTTCAATCATCATTTAGTGGTCCATTATTCACAACCTAGCCTTCTTGGAAGAGATCTTTACCCATGTAAGTTTATTATAATTCCATTCCACATATTCATAAACCTAGTATGAGATAAAAAATCTACCATTTATAAGAAATATGTTATAATGATTAGATACTAAATTCATGTTGTTCGCCACTATAACTAAAAATGGGGAATAATAATTACAAATTTCCATTAAACATGAAATAAATTTGTTCAAAGGCCTTTTTAAGACCTATTTGTGGCTTAATTAGTATTATTCTAAGATACTTAGTAGCACATAAGTTTCTTATTATTGTTCTATAAAAAATACCTTTATATTTAATCCTTATAATGTTTGACTTCTCTAATTCTTTATGGGTTCTCTAAATTGTGCATAAGATAAGACATCATATATTGAAACCCATATCTTCTATGATGGGTGTAAAAATTGGGATTACATATCAATCTAATCTTATATCATAATGAAATCACCCCTTTTGAGAACTATGTATAGCTTTATTCCTATTCTTAGAGTATGCATACTGACACCCAGAAGCCTTAACCATCTTATAAAAAAATCTTATCAACTCACATACCTCTCTATTCTAATGTATGGTACCTTACCAATTCATGTCATATCTCCCGAAAGACTCACATTATGATCAAACCATTTCAATTCACTTTGGTGAGGAAACCCCAATCATGTTGAGTTTTAATTCTTCTCATACCATGATACTCATCAATTTAATCATTGTTTCCCCCACACATGATCTAGATCTATGCAGATATTTCTTAATAATTATATGTGTCTTTATTAATTTTTTATAGTATAGTTAGTGTTATATGAACCATATTTCATTTTCCCAAATATAAATTCTTATTAACTTTTACTTCCCCCTCAACATATCACTATAGCCCAACCTTAGTCAATCTTAATCCCAGATATTCCAATCACCTTATAAGTATATTATTTCTATATACCATTATTTTTATCATAAATATGTTATTAAACATAAAAATTCAATTTTCGTTTGTAATAATTATATCCATCTCAACAACAGAAACCTATTTTTGTTGATTTCATAAGCAATACATATCTGACTCACTTAAAATCAATTAAAGGCATATTTATATTTTTAGGAAAAGATCCTCTAAATAGATGTGACTCTAATATTAAAAATGTAGGACCTATAATTCCAATATGATCAATGGTTATTCTCAATATTCTTATTTTATTTCATCATTTCTTGATTCATGTAAGTTAATTTATGATGTTCTATTATCTCAGTCCTTATTCAGAGGCATTGAATCACTCATAGTTCTCAAACCCACTTGGTTTTTTACATCCATTATATTATTATGAGCACTATGAACATACAATACATGAAACCTTTTAACTAAGGATCCTATAATGATATAATCCCTAACTCTCTTACATCAGGTTATCACTTTTCCCTTATTATATAGTAAACTACCTCATCTATTTTATAGTTATAATTGTGTGGCCTAGAAAAATACTTACATTTGTTTGAGAACAATGACCTTAAAATTAATGAATATTCCCCTTTCATTGGTGTGTTTTACTTTCATGAGAAACATAAATTCACATTAGGAATATTTTACCTCTATTCCATACATGCAACATCATTCCTATTTCGTCAAAGTTGTATGAGTCTTAACCCTAGAAAATTTTGGTCAAAGATGTATGATCTTAAACATAAAACTAATTAGTTTGAACTAAATGACCTTAAAATACCATAGTAAAGATACATGGTAATATCCAGATTAAAAACCCATAAAGTTTATCCTGGGTAAAATTTTATCCTTTTCTCTGAAATCTTGTATTTCTTGTATACTAGGAAACGTTTTGAGAACATAAAAAAGAAAATGGTGGAAGGGTTATCAGGTTGAAAAAAATATAAATTTTAGCCTATAAAAATTACAAGATCATCCCAGTAATCTCTTAACTCCCAAGGATTTAAATATAAGGACTAAAAGGAAAGAATCATGCTACTCACTAGTGTGAAAACCCATAAAGTTAATCCTAGAAAAAATAATGTTTTTTCTTGCTATGTCTGCACTTAATAGTTGTGAGGAAGAATGTTGACAATTAAAATATTGAAAAGAATTTCATGTTTGAAACATATAAAGGGTTTCCTAGGTAAAATCCAAGATCATACCTACTAATACCCTCCCTATCATGGATTTGAAAAAATTAGTGCTAAAAATAAATGATATAAAACATCTAGTTAGCACCATTTTTTCCAAGAAAAATCCAATCCATCCTCACTAGGTCTACTAATCTAGGAAGTCATTTGAGAGCAATTTTATTATTAATATATATTTTTAGGTGATTTTTGATGAGTGAATGGGGTGTAATTATGGGATATGAAGACCCATTTAACCATTTATTCACTCATAAAAACCCCCATTATAATTTTTGTCATGCTGATTTATTCACATCTTTATATATTAATTAATGAACCTTGTATTTTTGTAACATCCATTTATGCTTTTTAGGTACTAAATTTTTCATGTTTTAGGTTTCATCCTCATTTGTGGGATTCTCCCCAAGATTGAATAATGTTTGAGTTTATTTTGTTATTTTCTATTAAAAACTATATTTCAGGCTATCTGTTGGTTTATTACATGCCTTGAATTTAGTTTACATTATGTGTAATTTTATATAGGTATATGTCATGATGATTTATAGGGTTTGAAAATTTACTTGTTGTGCACTTGGAATTCAAAATCTATAAGTATAAAATCATATTTTTGTATAAGTAATATAATTTAATGGTTTTTATCATTTGGGGATTATACTTTGTGTAATGGGATTCCCACCTGTAATTCCTACAAGTTGTGGTCTTAAGGGTGTCGTATGAGTGATTTTCCTTTAATTTGACCATGCATCCTTCCTCTCTCGACTCATATCCTTCCTTAAGAGATTCTAGTGATATATGATCCTCTAATATCATTTGATTGATTATTGATCATCATTTTTTTTGGTTTTTATTTCTTGTTACGTGGATCTACTCTTATGAGTTTTTTTCAAAAATATATCTTTCTCTCCTCCGTATAGTTTGATGGATCAAATTTTTTTTTCAGTGGATGTTGATTCTAGTTTATGTTTCTAGATCCTCTAAATATTTGTTTTTCATTGGAGGGACCTATTGTTGATATTTATTTCTAAATATTTTTTTAAAATGTAGGTGGTTTCTATAAATATTTGTACAATAATTGAAATGTTGAATTTATTAATTAAATGTAAATTAGTTTTTAAATGATTTAAAAACACATAAATGTGATTATTGATCATTTATTTAAAAAGTGTATGGAGATTGAGAAAAAGAACAATTTAAATGGAATTGCAATTATGGGGTGTATTTATGAAAAATTATGTCTTGATTTGGTAAATCATTTGATGTGATTATTAAATTTTGTTCTTGAAGAAATGGATTAAATTAAAAATTGATTTGAAATGGAATGAAATGATAAAAACCAATGATTTGGTTTTGAAATGTAAAATGTACGATGAAAACTGAAATTGGGAAATTTTATTTTAAAATTTAAAAAATTTATTGATTTAATATTCTATTGATTTATTGTTTGAAGCACATGTTATCATGGTCAGTTAGTGGTTACTGGGTCAAGCCCGCTTGGACATTGACTCAATAGTAATGGATTGATGATGAAAAGTGTTACTAAAAAAACAATGGTAGAATGCCCATTATGGGTTTTACTATTGGGGTGTAGACTACCCTTGATGAGTTCCCCTATTAGGGTTTATTTTTGTGTGCAAACCTAGATAAATCCATGATCATTATGAGAACTATGGGGACCCTACTACTTGATAAGATGAATTACCATGAGGCCTTCATACATGGTGCTTCTCTATGAGTTGTTTGATTTGATATATATACCATTTATTATTTAATTATTTTATTCATTCCATATAATTTATATAAACTATTTTATATAGAATATTTATTTAAGCCTATTTTAAAATTGTTTTGATATATCTTATATCTATTTGAATGAAAGAATATTTTGGTTGAAAATAAGAAAATGTAATTCCATGAAATGTTTTATTTAAAAATGATTTAAAAATTGGTGAATTGTTATTGTTATGATTATGGAACACTTGGTGAGAGAGTAATTCTCGTTATTTCTCACACCCTACCTTTTCATTTGGAAGTTTGTAGAGTTTCCTTTTCCATCTCTGGGAGAAGGGAATTCAACACTTAGAGATAATGGATGTTCTTGATCCTTTGGACTATGGATCAGTGATGGAGGGGACCAGTTGAGATGTTATCCTATTGTTTAATGATATTTTGAATTTCTTCTTGTTCAATAATGAGTACGTTTATTATGTAAATATTTGGGATTTTATTTTACCTATTGTTTCTAGTGATTTCTACCTTTGGAGTGTTGAGCATGTTGACTTGTACCTTTTACCTTCCACTGTTTTTTGTAAAATTCAATCCATATTTCATCATTTTTGATGTGATATTCTTGTCACCAGCCTATTAGGATCGAAAATTCCAATTGGGATATGACAATTATGGCTTGAGTATTAGGGTACCATGGTATCTAGGCTAGTTCACGAAAAAGTGGTATGAAATGTGTTTTTGAGGAATCTTTATTTGATGTTAGTATGAATTTTTGAATATCTTGATGGGAATTAGGAGGTTGTTTTGAGTGAGTTCTTAGACAACTCTAATCATAATGAACCTTATTTCACCCAAGGTGTTTACGGAAACACATCTTAAGGAATAATTTTATCTGATCCTAGTATTTTTCCTCATTATTATTTGATTATATTGAAATAAAAATATTGAATCTTATCTGAGGGGATTGATATTACCATTATCTTGTTTGAGTTGTTGATCTGAGTAATCTTATAGTGTCTTTAGTATTGTCATTTGATGTTGTGTAGCATCATTCCTCCTATAATATATTATAATAGGCCCCATTATAAAGATACCAGTGAACCAAAATGAGTGGATCCTCCCATGGGCCAGAATCTTGTTGAGAATGTGTCATGTAATGTCTAAGATATAGGGTAAGCAGCTGCACCCATTCCCATATAGGATCCAATTATTTAATGACATAGGGATAAACCTTAGAATCACGCTCAAGAGTTTCTTAACTAGAAGCCACTAACATTCCATGTCTCAAATGATCCTCATGAGTCCGATTATTGGTTGAACAAGATAGATTGCATTTTTTATTTCCAATAAATTACTGAGGCTATTAAGGTAAAGTATGCTACCATTACGGAAGAAGTTTCAAGTATGAGATTGTGGGATTTGATGGTAACTATGAATATGCATGGTTTTAAAGTGGAATGAATTTAAACTTATTTCCACTGATAAGTTATATCTAGAATATATGGTTCTGGGTAAGGCTGTGTAGATTTCAAACCTCCAATAGGCCAACATGATAATGTCACAACATTTTCACCAGATATTATATCTAATGAGAAGAATAAGGATCAATGTTTAGAGATATATCTTATAACTCATATCCATTCACTTGTTTTCTCACTCAATATCACTTCGTATGATGGCATAATGGATAGGTAATTGATGGATGAGATTGATTCTACTAGTAGTTTAGGGTTCATAGGAGTTCATTTTTCTCTGAGTTGTAGTACCATGAGTTACTTTAAGGTAAATAGGACGAACTATAAGGCCCTTGATGGTTCTAAATAGTATGAATCATGTAACCCTCATACAATTCTGGGAAGAGTCCCTTTGTCATTCTTCTAATGTGTCTAGGTTTTTCATTCAAGATGTGTATGTACTGAGGTGCCAAAGATCTAAAGTTATTTTTCGTTTCTAAATATACATATAGAAATTTATCCATATATTTTCAAATTCATGCAATAGAATGATATTATCAGCACCTAAGATTACTATTTTTAAATAATAAGCTTTAAAAACATAGGGATTTTAGCCACAACATCCCGGAAAAATCTTCTTCATGTAGTGGAAGAGTATCCAGAGTAAGTTGATACTAGTATAACAACTGTGAGGGGTACCATAACAATAGCTTAATATTTAGTAACTAATTTATTTGATACTATTTCATCTCACTTATTTATATCAAATCATGTTATGAAACTTCTAAATTTTCCTATGGAGATTTTGTCTCATGTGATGTGTATTACTATGCCCATCGGAACTAAGAGAATGTATGGTCTCCATTGTACACCATGTGATTTTTCTTTATAAGAGATTGATCTTGCCCGTAATTTTCTATTTCTCAACATGAAACTTGTTGGTCCCATTCTTGGGATGGAATTGATAATTTCTGATTAGGTCTGAATTGAATTCTATCTTCAGAAATTATTCTCTAATATTTTTGATGGATTATACTATTCTTTTTAATGAAAATTGGTCCAAAATTAGAGTAGATATGGAACTTGTTATCCAAATTTATGGAATGTAATTTTAGTAATTTATTTTGATATGGAGCTTGATCTTTGAGTGATAATCTCTGTCTAGTTTTAGTTGGGCATCTCAATGTGTTTCCTTATGATTTCTCTGATCTACCACCCGAAAGAGAGGTAGATATATCTATTGATTTGGTACCTGTTACTTGACCAGTGTCTATTATATCATACAGTATGGTCTTATTGGAACTAATATAGTTAAAAACATAGTTGGATGATCAGTTAGATAAAGTATTTATATGCATTATTGTATCACCTTCGGTAGTTTCTTTTCTATTTTCAATGAAATATTATAGAACACTTCACCTATGTGTTGAGTACCGGAAGATTAATTGAGTAATGGTGACTGAAAGATATCTATTAAAAAGGATTGATTATTTTTTTGACCACTTAAATTTTTGATGAGGTTCTTATAGATCAATATTCAATCTGGTTATCACCAATTGAGAATAAAAGAATTTGACAGTAAGAATATATATTTGAGGAATAGGAATGGTCACTTTGATTATATTATTATTATCTTTGACTTGAATAATTCTCCTATAGTCTTATTGAATTTTATGAACATGATTTTTTATGAGTACCATGGCACATTTATGGTGTTTTTGTGGATGAAATATTTGTTTAATATACAACTGATGAGTATCATGTGCATAATCTAATAATATTTCTAGAAATATGGAGAGATCAAAGAATTTACATGACACTTTTAAAAGTGTAATTTATGGATTCATGAAGTGAAATTTTTGGGACATGTGTTGAAGGAACATGGAATCTCAGTTGATCTAAAGAAGATGAAAGCTGTTATGAAATGGTGACAACCATGTAATTTTTTTGTGATAGAAAACTACTTGGGTTTAGTGGGATACTACCAAAGGTTTTTTAATGATTTTTCAAATTTAGATTATGTGATGACTAATATCACTCGAAAGGTACTTAGGTTTTCATGAGATGAAAAATTTCAGAGTTCATTGGTGGAGATGAAATATATTTTTACTACTCAACTCAAATTGACTCTTCCAGATAGCTAGGAAAGGAAATGTGGTATTTTTTGATGCATCATGTTTAAGTTTGGTTTATGTTCTTATGCAGGGTGGTCACATGGTAACCTATGGTTATTGACAAATTAGGACACACAATAAGAACTATCCAACCCATGACCTTAAACTCATATCTGTGATGCATTCACATAAGAGTTGGATATATTACCTTCCTAAGTAAAGGTGTTAGTAAAACCATGTCAAATACCCTGATAAGGGGTGAATTAGGGTATGAAATATTAAAACAACTTTCCCTTTAGATCTTGTTTGATTGCTAAAAAAAATGTTCTTCTCTCACTTTCTTGTAGAAAATTATGAAGAGAAATAAAATCATGAACGAGACATAACAATTTTAATTGGTTCACCATCACTGGAAAACATCTATGGAGCATAAAACAGAAATGTGATGATGTACCAAATCCACTAAGGCTCACTACCAAATTCAAGGTCTGTATTAGATCACTTATATTACCATGATCACTAATTATACAATGTTAAAATAGGACTCATTGTCCATCTTGGTCTACAACGAATCACAATTTGAAAGACCGTTACTCTATCAACTGAAGTGTGCTCACTACTGCTTCTAAATAATACACTTTGATCTCTTGGATTATTATGTTTTACAACTAATTTTATGTATCATTAAGTTAAAATTTAATTCACTTGATGGATACCCATTTACCATATAATTTTTGGAAAACTTATATCTTCCATGCAACCTTTGTATGACTTGTGCACAACTTTAACACGTTGCAGACAACATTTGAGTTTATGTGAAAAAAAGCCCAAATTCCATGCACTACAATGGAACAAACTATTGTATGAAACTTTTATGTTTTGTGTAAAACTATAGAAACCATGAAATTTGTTGAATTCACTTATCCCAAGGTCTTATTTTTGCCTATAAATAGACCCTTGTGTCCCACATTTGTAAGGAAAAATTTCCCTGAAGCTCAATTACTGCTCTAGTCAGCCTAGTACTTCTCCCCAGTCTTTTGAAACTTTTATGGTAGTTTTTTCAACACCTTGAGTGGAGTATTTAAGGGAGGATCATTGTAATTAAGTCATTTTATTGTTTGAAAACCATAACACTTGCACGTCTAAAGTTCCCAACCTCCCCAAATCAGAAATACTTGCACACCTCCCATTACTCCTACCGGAACTAGAGCGCACAACTTCTGTGATCACCTAGGAATAATCTTGAAGGATTGAGAAAGGTATTTCCCAAGAATTACCATACAGGGTGTTCATCTCTTAACTGAACATAAGGTCTCACAAGCCTAATTCCTTGCCCATAATTGAGCGCCCTTACATACAGGGGTGCCCCACCTTGATTCACTTACTCTCTTCAGTCTATAATCCATGAAGCCTTCTTCAAAGCTGTTCATGGCAAGGATTTTCATCTTTGGCTCCCTTGTTTAAAAGGGATTCTGTTGTGACCTTTACAGAAACCCCATGAATTATCAAAAATTTGGGAAAGGCACATCAACATGTCTCATATTTGGGTTTGTATTGCCATAGTTAGAGGTTTCCCACATTTATTTCACTATGCGGTTAGGGTTCATGTAATGTCAGTGGGTTTTTATATCCATAGTGACATGGATGTTTCTCCTAGGAATAGTTTTGAAATGTTCCTGGTTTGGAGGAGGGTTGGGTCTTGAACCCTCCCTTCTAAAAGAGATAGGCCAGAACCTCAGGTCTCTCGTAGGGAAGGTACGGTTCACCTTGTATTTTCCACGCAAGCATAGAAGAAGTCTCCCTCACCTTCTAGGATAAATTTTAGAGCAACATGATTGGCATAAGCCCCTATAATTTCTTGTATGAGGTAGCATCATTTCTCCTCCTCTCTTCTTTAGAGCTAAAGACCAAAGGGGAGATGGGTAAAAGGACTTTCATTGCCCTTTCCCTCTCTTGTTGGGCTTTGTCACCATGGGAAGCCATCCTAGTGTAAGCCCCTAACATTGATCCCTTCCTCCTTACATTGGACCCTTGTCCAATGTAAATAGAATAGAGGGAAGACTCATCACCTTGCCCTTTTCCACGGCCGCCTCGACCTCATCCACCCGCTCTTCCATAGGTGTGCCCTCTTCCACCAGTGGAGAAGGAAAAATTTGAAAGTGCAAGTGTCATTGTTGAATATTTCACATCCTCTTGTTTCTAACACCAAGCATGACTCACATGGGATTAAAGATTCATAATGATTACAACATGTACACAAACACTCATGATGGAATGAATTATGATAACTCTTATTACTATTCAAACTAGGATACGTAGAAAGCCTTTTCAGGGCCTAAGATCACTAGATATCCATCTCATGAATCCAACCCTAATTCCATTAATATGAGACTCCTCTTTAGGAATAATACCCAAATTAAAAACCAAATCACCAAGGTGTCCTTTTCAATAAGTAATCCCAAACTCATCTCTCTCAAAGGACCATACTCTCCTATTAGACTTATTGAACTATGTGGGATTTGATTCCCATTCATATGAGATACGTAGGAAGCCTCATTGAGGTTCAAACCCAACACTTCAAATCAACCCTATTCTCTTTGGGCCATATTCCTAATAGGGTCAAATCTTACATGTAAACCCACATCCTTTCCATGTTCATTGTGCTTCTTCAGTATAAGTCCCAAACTATGTTCTGAACAAGCACCTTCCTCTTAGAGGTCCTTATCACATGGCCTTAAAAGGCATGATGTATCCCATTAAGCAGCACCAAACTACAGGGGTTCTGATTCCTTTCACAATGATACGTAGGTATCCTATTTTATGGGAACAATCCCAAGATCAAAACAAACATTTATCTCCCTGGATGTCAATAAATTCCAGAGTGCCCCACTGAGTGGATTAAAAACCAGTATCATCATAATGATGATTAAAAGAATATCTACGTAGTATATGAGAGGATACCATTGATGGAGAACATCAAATACATATAGACAATTTTTTAAACTTTTAACATGCTAAATAAATGATTGAAAATTACTAGGGATACTTATGATATACTTGGTGAAATAATAAAAATTATTAAAATATCTTAAATTTACAAAGAGAGTCCCTGAGTAGACAATAATTCCCCCCTAAAGGGTGTGATGAGTCTGAACTTCCATCCTCTTGACCAATTCACATTCTTAAGTATCATGGATTTCAAAATTAACGAATGCCTGCCTTTGGAAAGTAGGTCCCCTTTGGATAATGAACTGTTTGAAGTTTCCAATTCCAAAAATAAATCCAATGGAAACCACGTGGAAGTAGTGATTCTTAAAACTAGAATACAATTTTCATGGAACCATGAAACAAAAACTCTATTTATATAAAACTCCCCTTGAATAAAACTATTACATAATTCAGATCCATGATTTTCTCTTGGGACTGATCTCCCGACTGAGGGGGGTAACCGCTAATTTATAGATGTTTTCAACCTTACACATAATTTTATCACCCCATAAATTTTTTGGGAAACATTACCTAAGTGTAGAAGACCATTTCTGACATCTCATTCATAATATAATCCTCCTTCACACAGATCGATTAATCATTATTTCACTATTGCACATAACTCAACATGTTTCGTGTAAGTCCATATTTCATGCAAAATCATATCTTGTTCAAAATTATTAGCATTTACATATTTTTGTGGTACGCTCCCAATTATTGACTTGCACAATAATATTATGAATCACCATTAACATTACATGAAAATTTATTTTCCCAAAAAAAATATCTATTCTCCAAATTTTGGTCCCAAATATTTGGAGAACACTAGGAAACAATTCCATCTTGTATATGCACTTTTTTTATTTCTTCCTGATAATACATTCCTTTGTCTTAGATATTTTTCAACCTGGATTGTAAATAATATATCTACAACTCAAAAACTGGACATGGAAAACCCACTTTTTCAAAAAACGCTATCAAAATAGAAACAATACAATGTTACCATGATATATTTTTACCAAAAAAGGTTCATCATGTTTTCTAACCACAAGAGAATGAGTTATATGAAAAACCTGATCATTTTTACAAACATAAACCTGATTTATTACATAAACATTAACTTAAGACAAATCAAAGGATCAATAGGTATAATTTATTGGGAAATTAAGAACATTAAATAATGAATTAAAACATGAAACACAACATATTTATTGAAAACTTCATTTACATGACCACAACATTCCCTCGTACTTAGCATTGCAAGGGATAACCTGGGGACATGAATAAAAAAATGGCGATCTATAAATCTCAGTATGGGAGTAAAAAAGGTGTAACATGAAGAATACAATACATTTTAGGTAATAGGCATATCAATGGATCATAAGATAAAGATGAACATAAAGGTATGATATAGCATGATTATCATAACATGGATATGTGGCAGTAACACTTAACATGGTATTAGCATGAGAAAAGGCTCATCTCAAATGAATCATGAGTAAACCCTCATTGAACTTGAATTATTATGATAAAACTCTCATTGCACGTTACATATCCTGATACTAATCTTTACCCAATGCATCAGAGAACTATTAGGGTGCACCCTTCTTAAACATTTTATTTCATGCATGAGTGTGCCACATGGATCATACAACATGGAATAATTAAATATCACCATTTATTCAATGATAAAGGAATGTAGAATTCGTAAATGAAACTATATAATCAATAAGTAAATGTTTATAAAGGTGAATACCCTTGATAGAGAAATGGACATGGTATTCACGGCAAAATGACATTAGCTTGGAAAATCACGGTGCAATTTCGGCAGCATAACAGCGTGACATAAGAATTCTAAAAAATGGTTGATGAGAAAGAAAGGGGTGTATCATCATTTTTACATTAAAGTTATAGTAAGGGGGTAATATAAATACATGTCCCAACATAAGTAATGGAATTTTATATTCATAATACAAAATAATTGCTTGAATGTAAATAAAGAGAGATAAATTTCTTAAAGAATTTCGGGATGGAAACGGGTGAACACAAGAGGAATTAATGATAAATAAAGGGTTATCTAATCATTCAAAAATATACAGGAAATTATGGGAGAGTTGGGAAAATATACCCAAACATTTAAAAATTAAAATAAAAGGGAATAACAATATTAAGAATCTTGGATAAAATGAGAAAGGAAAGAATCATTTACTTGGAAGTGTGATCCCAAAGGCTTGGGAGGGGCTTGAGAGTTGCTTCTTGGGAGCTTGGGGAGCCTTGAGAGGATTCTAGAGAGAGGAGGGAAGAGTTTGGACGAACTCCAATGTCTTTCAGTGAAGAGTAAGTGGGAGCATGGGTGGGTTTATATAGGAAATGAGAGGGAATTCTTTGTTATTTAGGTTTGGGACACCAGACATTAAACTAATCAAAACTAAGAACCAAAACATTGTTTTTTCTCATGGTTTTTTCCAATGGGGAGTGTAAAAAATTATTTTATAAGACCAATGGCCTAACTTCTTTAAATAATAGGGTTGCTTATGTGAAGGTGAGTCACACTCTCAAGGAAAGCAATTTAAAAATTTAAAATGTTTTATAAGTCTTGAAGGGTCCATTAATAAATTGTAAAATAAATAAATAAACCTAAAATCACATTATTTTAATGTTAGAACATATATTGGCCAAAATTAATGTTTATAGTATTTTATTACATCACTTTTTGGTCATTATTATGTCCTATAACACATTATATATTTAAAAAATATTTAATATTTACCCAATAATTCGACTGTCTTGGAAAATTATGAAAAATTCACCATTGGATAATTTCAATATACTGATTGAAAAAAATAATATTCATTTTATCTAAATAAATATCTAAATATTTTAATTTTTACTTTTATTATAAAAACTCACATTTATAAAAAAATCATGGGTTTTGACAAAAATATCATTCAAACATTAATAAAAAATCACAATCATATTCATAACAATTTTATTGTCATTTATATTATATAAAAAGTTATTTAGTAATAATATTTAATTGAAATATTATTTAATTCAAAAATCCATTAATTCCTCAAAATAGATTTCATAGTTAACTAAAAATGCTATTTTTTTTATTTAAAAAACTATTTAGAAAGTAACAATAATAAAATGAAATTATATTATCTATAAAAACAATAATGTACATAATCATAGTACTAGGGTCTCAATACATAACCCCTTATAACAACCACATAATACTGAAGGGTAATGTGTACGATGGCGATAGACTCTTGGGGTGGATCAAATAACATTTCTTGGGTGGTAATCTCTATCAAATTACACTTCTCTTGTAGGCGGTTCCGTTCGAGCTTAATGTGTTGAAGCTCGGCTTGGGCTTGGTAAAGAGTGAAGACCAATGTTGCCAAATCATTTCTGAGCTATGAAAAATGGGCTTCATATGGGTCAAGTATACTAGATGAGCCATCGCTTCTTTTTTCCGAGTAAACTGGACTTGTTAAAGCCCTATATTTATACTAATCATGTGATCACTATTCAACGACTATATTAGAAATAGTCACAATTCATAAAGGTATTTAAAATAAAAATAAAAAAAACCAAAAATTTCATATTTTATATAACCATTTTACATAATAAGACATTTAATTAGATCAATAGAAATTTCCATTAATAAAAGTTTGGGTCGTTAAAATCTTCCCCCCTTATTCACCCTCGAAATTTTCTTTTACATTCTAAGACGTAAACAGGTGGGTAGTCTTATTATGTAGAACTTTATCTCTACAATACAAGACCTTCACTGGATGCTCCTAGTAAGAAAGATAATCCTCTTACTATACTACCTCTGAAGAGAGTACATTTGAAGTGTATGGTATGGACTTTCTTTAAGAGGGATACATGAAAGACATCATTACTTTTTCCATGGTATGTGGAAGTGCTATTTGATAGGCCAAAACCCTGACGCGATCAAGAATCTCAAAGGGGTCTATGTACCTAGGACTTAACTTCCCTTTCTTTCCAGACCTCATGAACTTCTTCCATAGAGATATGCATAGAAATACCTTGTCTCCAACTTTGAACTCATGGTCTCGTCGAAGGTTATCTGCGTAACTCTTCTATTGAATTTGGGATGCCTTGATATGATAGTGAATGGTTTTCATCTTCTACACCATTTCTTTAACCTGTTAAGATCCTAGAAGTTTACTCTCACCAACTTCATCCCAACATGTTGGTGTTCTACACCTTTTTCCATAAAGGGATTCATATGGTGCCATTAAGATGATCGAGTGGAAACTGTTATTTTAGGAGAATTCAACCAGTGGAAGATATTGGTCCCATTATCCTTCGAAGTCCATAGAACATAATGCTAACATATCTTCCAGTTACTGAATAGTTCTCTTATATTGGACATTAGATTGAGGATAATAGGCTGTACTGAAGTTTAGTTCAGTTTTTATAGCATGTTAGAGACTTTTCCAGAACATCGAGGTGAATCTCTGATCACGATTGGATATAATAGATGGTGGTACTCCATGTAGAATTATCACTTCTTTGATTTAAATCTGTACAAGTTGATCCAATGAGAAGTCCTCTCGAATCGTAATAAAGTGTGCTATCTTCGTAAGATGATCCACAACGACCCATATATCATTGTTTACTCCATATATCCTTGGAAGTCCAGTGAAAAAGTCCATAGTAATTTTCTCCCACTTCCATGTTTGTAAGGGTAGTGGTTTCATCACCCCCTTATACTTTTTCCTCATAGCCTTCACTTGCTGACATACCAGGAAATTTAATGTATATTCAACAATATCCCTTTTTATATTGTCCCACTAAAACTTTTCTCAAAAATCCCGATACATTTTTGTGCTCCCTAGGTAAATAGAGAAAGTTGAGCTATGTGAATCATTAAGAAGATCCTTCTTTATCTTTGTATCATATTGTATATATAATCATGACCCAACTCTCACAATTCCATCCTTATCAACCATAAACTCTATGTATTTCCCATTTCTGATAGCTTCCACTATTTTAGAATTTCCACATTCTTTCATTGAGAATCCTTTATTTTCTACATGAGGGATGGTTGAGAAATCATTTAAGAAAAGATTTATTATGTTCCTCCCTTATTTATTCCCATGTCTATCCTCTGAAAATATAGGAAGATTAGATCCTTTTAAATTCTCATCATTGATAAAGATTCAATATCCTTTAAACTTAGATCATCAACCACCTTGTTTTCCCTACCAGGATGGTAGTGGATTGAGAAATTATAATCCTTGAAGATCTATATCCATATTTGTTGGTGCATATTAATCTCTTTTTGTGTGAATATATATTTGAGGCTCTTTTGATCAGTATATATCTCAAAATTCTCCCTAAATAGGTAATGTCACCAAAATTTTAAAGTGAAGATCACTACAACCAACTCTAGATCATGTGTGGGACTACCTTGAGTCATATGGAATGACTTTGTCCTTTTCCCCTCAAATTCCATCGAAGGGAGACTTATAAAAATTTTTAGAAGAAAATTCCCAAAAACATCAACATGTGATACAATACTTATATTTGTTTTCCCTAATGATTTGGTATCATTTCTGGTGGGGACTTAATGTTCTTAGAAAACATAGAAGATATACTAATTGGACACGAATTGAAATATATTATGAAATAAACTACTTTTAAGTAGTGGTTGCATGTAATTAATTCATTATTATCTATATTAGCATAGGACTTCCCATGATCCCTTGATCACAGATATTTTTTATGCGCATCATGCTTCTCAGCACATGAAATTGAGCATTATCTTTGATAATTACTGAATTCTCCACATCTATGACATAAAACTCTATAATATTCCTTAGATGGAGTTTTGTTTCCATACATCACATTATCCATTCTTTCATGGAAATTTGATACTTTGTGCCCTTCCTTTCCACACTTAAAACATCTCCTAGTCCCTTTGTGACATTTCCCTTGGTGCCTCTTTCCAAATTTTTTGCACAAAGGAAATTGGGTATTCTTTCCCTTATCATCTTTATTAGATGGAATTTAAAGATATGTTATCTCCATCTTACTTTATGTCCTTGGGAATTAAAATAATTACCAATTATTAATCATGATTTTTGATAGCTGGTTTAGAATAATCACAATATGTCGTACTTAAGATCCCATTTGATTGGGAATCTCGTTGGGACACTCATCACGCTTCCCTTCACATCGGTTGTTAGCCATATTCCTCCTATTACTGGACATTGTCTAGAATAAAAGGAAATTTAGTGGTTAAACATGAAGGGTAATCCAAAGACATAAATGGATGACTTATAGATTACTTTTATTTCCTTAACTTATGAATTTATAGGATTCAATCTAGGTTATACATGATCTACTTCCCAACATATATTCTTAGGGGAATTTTATTTATTCCATTAATAATGGTTCATACTAAGATTATGAATTTATCAATGAATATCCCATAGGAGTTTTGTAACTAAGAGTGAATTAAGGCCCGTTGTCATGTACCAAGATACCCCAGGTTAAGCCCAAAACTCCTTGTCAAAGTTTTTACTCAAAGGTACATATGTTCTAGTGCCCCTCTACCTTCTTGTATTCAGACAGTGATGTATTTTCTTGATAAACCACTTACTCAATACTCACTAAAATATAGGTATGTTCTTTTTATAATTGGTCTTATCCCTAAGGCTTTCACTAGGGTTTCCTAATCCTAATCCCAAAAATAACAAAACCTATCCTCTGATACCAGCTATAACAATACTTCTCTTTATTACACACTTAAACATGATTTATTACGTAAACTTTCACTTAATACAACTCTAAGGATTGATAAGTCTAGTGTCTTGGAAAATTAGAAACATTACATAATGACTTAAAATATGAAACACAATATCTTTATTGAAAACTTCCTTTACATGACCACTAAATTCCCTCATACATAGAATTTCATGGGATAACCTAAGGACATGCATAAGAAAAGGGTGAGATATAATGGAAAGTAAGGGAGTAAAAAAGTAATAACATCAAGAATACAATACATGTTAGGAAATATGCATAGAAATGGATCATAAGAGAAACATGAACATAAATTCCGAATATAGCATGATTATCATAACATGGATATGTGGAAATAACACTTAATATGGTTTTATCATGATCAAATGATCATTAAACATGGAGAATTATTAAACATTCATTTCACATGAATTTTAATGAGAAAACCCTTATTAGACTTGATGTATCAAGATACTAATCTTTTCCCAATGCATTGGAGCACTATCAGGGTGCACCCTTCTTAAACATTTAATTTCATGCATGAGTGTGACACATGGATCATAAAACATGGAATCATTAAAGATCATAATTTATTCCATTATAAAGGAATGTGTAATTAATAAATGAAAGTCTATATTCAATAAGTAAATGTGCATAAAGGTGAATACCCTTGATTGATAATTGGTCATGGTATTCACGACATAATGACTTTGGCTTGGAAAATCACGGTGCAATTTCAGGAGCATAACGATAGGACATAAGAATTCTTAAAAATGGTTTATGATAGGGAAATGGTTGTCTCATCATATGTATGTGAAATGGATAATAAGGGGGTAATATAGATACCTGTTCCAACATAAAATAATGTAATTTTAAATTCATAATACAAAATAATTGCTTGAATATAAATAAGGAGAGAGAAATTCCATACAGAATTTCGGCATGGTAACAGGTGTACATGGGAGGAATTAATGAGAGATAAAGGGGTATATCATTATTAAAACATAAAGAGGGAAGTATTTGGGAGGTTATAAAAAATACACCAACATTTACAATTGAAAATAAAAGGTGATAACAATATTAGGAAACTTGGATAAAATTATAAAGGAAGGAATCCCTTAATTGGAAGTGTGATCCCAAAGGCATGGGGGGGTTGAGAGAGGCATATTTGGATCTTGGAGTGACTTGGTAAGATTATAGAGAGATGGGGGAAGAGGTTGGATGAACTCCCAAGGCTTTGAGTGATGAGGAAGTTGGATCTTGGGTGGGTTTATATAGGGAAGGAGAGGGAATTCATTATTATTTAGGTCTGGGACACCACACATTAAACTAATCAAAACCACAAACCAAACCATGGTTTTTCCCATGATTTTTTCCAAAGGGGAGTGTGAAAAATTATTATATAAGGCCAATGGCTGAACTTCTTAAAATAAAAGGGTTGCTTATGTGGAGGTGAGTCACACTCTCAAGGAAATCAATTTAAAAAGTTAAAATGTTTTATAAGTCTTGAAGGGTCCCCTAAATCATTGTAAAATAAAACAAACAAACCTAAAATAAAACTATTTTAATGATAAAACATATATTGTTTGACCATACTGTTTATAGTATTTTAATACATCACTATTGTGTCATTATGATGTCATAAAACACATTATAT
Organism: Viscum album; assembly: GCA_963277665.1. NCBI lineage: Eukaryota > Viridiplantae > Streptophyta > Magnoliopsida > Santalales > Viscaceae > Viscum > Viscum album. Next base: position 70,944,892 of record OY728154.1, read on the forward strand.
ATTTAAACGGTATTTAATTTTTACCCAAAAATTCAGCTGTCTTAGAAAAGTATGAAAAATTGACCGTTGAATAATTTTGATAGAATTATTCTAAAAATAGTATTAATTTTATCTAAATAATTTTCTAAATATGAAAAAAAATTCACTTTTAAAATAAAAACCAACATTTATATAAAATTCAATGGTTTTTACAAAAATAGCTTCCAAACCATAATAAAAAATCACAATCATATTCATAATAATTATACAATCATTTATATTATATAAAAATTAATTTAGTACTAATATTTAATTAAAATATTGTTTAATTCAAAAATAAATTAATTTATCAAAATAGAATTCTCAATTAACTAAAAATGCTATTTTTTCATTAAAAAACTATTTACTAGGTAACAATAATAAAATGAAGGTATATTCTCTATAAAAAAATAATGTACATAATAATAATACTAGGGTATCATTACATAACCCCTTATAACACCCACATAAGACTGAAGGGTATAGTGTGCTATAGTGACAGACTCTTGTGGTGGCTCAGATAACATTTCTCAGGTGGGAATCTCTATCAACTTCCTCTTCTCCCGTAGGCGGATCTATTTGAGATTAACGTGTTGAAGCTCGACTTGGTCTTGGTCAAGAGTTAATATGTAACGCCCAGACCCAAGTTACCCATAGTTGGTGCATTATTACATAACATCGGCATGATCACAAAAGAAAAAATCTCAAAAGACCGATTAGTTTAGTAGCCTTGGAAACACTAGATATATTCATAGAGTTTGCATTACACCACAGAGTGAAAACTACAACAACATCTTGTCTCCACACTCATATCCCCTTATAATATCTCTACATATCATTCATAAAATACTTCTTCACATCTTGGAAAAAATAAAACATATAAAGGGGTGACCTCAAATGCCCAGTAAGGAAAACAATATAGCGGAAACTTTTATAAATAAGCATAAACATTTAAGGCAATGTATAACTAAAACAAAAGACTTTTAAACTTGAACTTAAAAATAATATGGAAAATATAAAATGAAATAATTCCATTTACCTATTCAATTGGATATTCTACTAGTCTAATAATCACATGAAATATCAATAACCATATTCGTAATGATGGAATGCATAATTCCAGAATATCGTAACCACATAGCCAAGGCCTCGTGCCAAGACTACAAATAAGATTTTTTCAAGGCCTCATGCCAAGACACTAGTTTTCCTCATGAGACCTACCGATGCATATAGGATATATAGCGGGCTCCACCTGTCACTTACTAAGTCCAATTCATTCCACATATAAACATGTTTAAACATAACATAAACATTCGTATTAAAACTAGCATATGAAATGTAAATAATTTCTCCATAAACTATGAATCATATAAAAATAACACATCCAGAGTCAAACATATCACAAAACCTTAAATACAATAAGGAAGTTTTGTATAATAATAAATCAACTTCAAATAAGCTTAAAATCCATCAAAGGATGTTGACATAGATGAAATCAAAACTATTAGAGAGTAATATATCTTTTTTTCAAATCATTTAAAAGTCACATAATTATAAAATAAAATATTTACTTTGAAAATATATTTCTAATTTTTTAAGGGAAGATTTGAATATTTTATAAAGGGGAAAAATAGCTACACCCTCTGTATAAGTTAAAAAATACATTCTTACCTTTAATTTTGTCGAAAAGATTAAAAAGGACCTTGTTTGGAAAATGACGTAAAGATTCCTTTATAAACATATTACAAAAAGTAAAAAAATGTTATAAATGAATATAACCCATATTTTGTAAAACAGTAAGAATTTTTTGAAATACATTTTTTAGAAACATGGATGTGGATGATAAAGAGGTCCCAATAGATAATTACGTATAAATAACCTCAGATAATGAAGAGATTGTGAAATAAACCCTTACTTTGTACTTTTCCTTGGTTAAGGGTAGTTTAACCTCATATATAATGGTGAAATAATTGTTATTAAATTATACAAGAATAATATACGTTAATATTATATCATATATGATCTTTTAACATTGCTTTGTTAATAATATCTTAGTATTAGTGTCGATTCGTGTGTCAACTAATCGTTTTGTTTTATATGTTTTGTTACATAAGTCATGTTTGTTATAGATATGTGGTATATTATTCATATCCAGAATGATATCAAGTCCTTAAAAATTATTTTTAATCATAAAATGAGAATTATAATTGAATGGATACGATGGGGAATGAATCTCATCGCGTTCGTGGAGACGGTAGTCCGTATGTACGCACGAACACTACTTCCATTTCATTTTTCATTTTTAAAAGGAATCAAAACCAAATGATACATAGGTATATTATTATTACAGTATAATATAATATCTTATATGTGTTACTTATGTTCGTTAACTCCATCCTCTATATGTTCCATGTATGGTATGAACGAGTCATATCACGTTGAGGGGGCAGTGGTCCGCACGTCCTCAAATGAAATTATCGTATATATATTCAACATAAAACGAATAATGGTATGATATAAAATGGAATTACATAAGCTCATATATAAAATAAATATCATAAATATACTATTTAATTATATTTCCATCATAATGGCCACCATGAGAGGTGGTAGGAGATAATTGAACAATCATCGTTTCGTGAGGCGTTTGGTTGCCATTAACAGAAGCATTATGTTCTTCACCCATTAGATGGAGGTGTGTGTAAGTGTAGTTCTAATACTTCTCATTAAAATAACCTAGTATATTTATTATACTGGTTTTGTTACAAAAGAAAATAATAAGAAGAGTTTAGGGGTTGGAGAAGTAAAATAAAAGAAAACAAGCTAAGAGAAATCGTTACCTTTAATTTGGGTAACTCCCTTTTTTTGAACCAAAAAGGACTCTTGAAGTGACTTATGCCTAAGGTAAGGCTTCTCATAGGAGGAGAGGGATGTAGGGAGATTAATTGGGAAGATTTTGGATGAGCTAAAAGGCTTGAGAGGTGTGAGAAATTGGTTAGAAGTGGTGTCCTTTTATCTGGGGGAGGAGGGGCTCTTTAGAAAAAACTTAATGTATTAATTTATAATAAATTAATATTCGGTATATAATGGCTCCAAAGTAGATTATTCAAAGTATAAGGTGGGGATGGGTCAAAATCCACTCAACCAATAGATTTTACACAGGTTTGGGTCACTATAGTAACCTTATCTTTTATATTTAACTCTTAGTTAAATAGTTTAACATTTACCTTGTCTCTTTGTATTTTTATATTATATAGTTAATAAACTTACTATACAATTACAATAGACCCCCATGTGGTACATTAATAATACCCCTATCATTATATAAGTCGTTTGGAAGAACCTTAGATTTTTAGGAATATAACATCAATTAATAATACAATATTTGTTTTAAAAACACTTTTATGTCAATTTTTTCACTATTGGGTATTTTGTTTTTCATAAATTTATAACAACATTATTACTTATAATAAAATTAATATAACCAATAATAGTTTGTAATATTAACCTATAAAATTATTGTAATTCATAAAAATTCACAAATTACATTTATTTGTATATTTATAATATCAATTATTTTAATATTTCATTAATTAGGTAATTACTACATCACCATTGTGTCATAAATAAATTAAATTATTTAATGTCTAAAAATTATAAATAAAATACCATCATATAGAAAATATATTTATATTTCTAATGAATATTTATAATCGAATTTATCTTATATATTACCCTATATTAAAAATGTTTTAGTTATTAAACTTTCATTTTAACTCTTTTAACTCTTCTTTGAATTAAATAATAATAAATGTCTTAATCTATCCCAAGTAGACCAAATAGTTTCCTATTTTATTCCTAAGGATTTTTTTGGTCGAATTATACTTAGAAAATATCATTAGAACATGTTCTAGGGTAATAATAATTCCATTTTTACCCATAAATACCCTATTTAGTTTTATCGTGGTAAATAAAAGTAACATGTTACTATTCCCCAAAAATTCTTTTTATCTTATTGAACCAAATTTTTCTCCTTGAAATTAACCTTGTCTCTCGGATTTTTTAAATTCCACTAACAGAAGTGGTAAAATTATGTTTTATGTGAATTTGCAAATTCCCCTACGAGGTGGGTAAAAGAGAGTGAAAAGATCAAGTAAATGTTTATATATCTAAAATTATTATAATCTAACTCCAATGAATTAAATTTTACATATATAGGTAATACATATCTATTTTTACCTAAAATAAATTTAAATAAATTATGAATTATTTAAATAAAAATTCAGTTTTAAACTATAACTTAGTGTTTTTCACTATTCATCAAAACATTAAAAGTTTTCAGAAAAATACCAAATATTTACCCTAAGATAATTTTGATATTAAAAATTCAATAATGAAGTCTATTTTACCAAATTAAAAACATAGAATTTTCATTTATAAATTTAAAATTAATTCCTGTTGTCAAAACCAAAAGGCGTATTTTTAATAAATAATAACTATCAAAAGATTGACACTAGTTTATATCCAATTTCAAAGAGAAATTAATTACAATGACCATCATTGGATTAAATGGTAAAAATATAATCTATTTATACTTCCAAACTATTATAATTTATAATTTAACAATTTAAATTATTTTGATTTAAAAAGTTTTTTTCAGTTAAAATATAGTATTTTTCACTATTCACCCAAATATGAAAGTTATCAGAAAAACACCAAACCTTTATTGAAACTAAATTCTTATGTCCCTATTCTAAAGAAGAATATTATTTTGTCAAATTGAATATATAAAAGTTTCAAATATTGTATTTAAAAAAGGCTTCTCCATTAAAATGCGTTAAAATTTCATTTTTTTAAAAATACTTATTTTATCTGAAAAAAATGTATTTGTTCTTACATTATGTCTAAGAAACTCATATTATGGATTCTAAAATTATAAGGATTATATAAAGTTTAAAATTCAGTTAAAACTATTCATAACCACTTTTGAATGGCTTATTTGGTAAGTCATGGTGAGCTAGAACTCAGTGTTGCGTGTAGTGCAAGTTATTGAATTACTTTGAAGAAATAACGTACTATGAAATATTGGGGTGTTACATTCTTCCTGCCTTTAATAAATTTCATCCTCACAATTTGAAATTATTTTTCAAAAATAAAGGGTTGAAAATAGAAAACACCTTTGGGAAAACCCACATCCAAAATTAGGTTAATAAAATTTAGTCTTAATAAGAGGAAAAGGAAAATAAAAGGGTCACTACCAAATTATGATCTCAATTATGAGAACATTGGTGTAAATTAGAGACATATAATTGGAGGAAAAATGTAAATATTTATAGGTAGTGATTGAGGTAATCAATCACAAACAATTATAAAATTTAGGGCCTTAAATTCATCAATCTATGATGATTTAAAATACCATCGGTTCAACAAAAAATATGGTTTTAGGATAAAACATTTCTTGTTTTAAGATCCCTTCACTAAAGTATAAGAATTAATTTCTTCATAGAATAAGAGAAGAAGAAATATATATACTTGACAAGTAGAGTCCAATCCTTTAACTAATTTCTACCACAAACTCATATTTCTCTGTAAAAGATAATAGAACTTAAAAATAATATTCTATTTATCCTATTCGTATAGGGTTAAAAAAATAAATTTATAATCCATCTACCAATTTTTTTTTTAAAAAACTGCATTATTCAATCCGGGACATCACGTGGGCCAGTTGTAGCTAATAAACCCTTGTCGCCCTTCGGTTGCGGGTTCAAGTCTCGTGGCCTTGCCGGACGCGATGAGTTGCTGCCCGACCTCTGGGTTGTCCTTCTATGGAAATAACAAAATAATCTCAAACTAGAATTATCCAAAATACTTTTATCCAAACTCACAGTCCAAAATTTATAAGGAAGTTAAACACAATGAAGATCCTTTTTTCTGTGTAATAACATATGAACACATTCATCATGTATTCTTTTAAAACACTGCAACATCTTGAATTACCATAAATCCTTATTGATTATATTCATGATCCCTTATTCCTTATAGAATACTGGATATACTCCTTTTATCCAAAATCTTTATAAACTCCAACAGTGATGGAATATACAAATCATTAACCAGTTTCAAGGTAATCAAGAATATCCAATATAATTTATCCAAATCAATCATGTATTATTCCAAAATCACTACCTTGGTATCAGAACCATATTATGGTTTATCTTTCTCTCAACCATATATTTTCAAAAAAATTAACCTGCTATTGAGTCACTTTTCTTGGTTCCACACAATCATAAGTCCTTAATGAAATTGTAATGCAGTATAATCCTTATATACACCATAATTATTATAACCACTATATTGTTGATACAACACTCAAATGAAATAATTCTCTAATAACAACAAAAGAACTCTTTACATTCCTCCTCATCTGTGGTAGTATCATAACTTGATTATTATCCAATAACATCAATTGGGGACTACTCTAATGATTTGGACATCGGTTCGCATAGTGTCCCAACTCCTTGTAGATGAAACATTGTTCATTTGAAACCATTTTCTTACCCTTTCAGTCACGTACTTGGTGTCCTTTTTCTCCACACTTATAACAATCTCCCATTCCCTTCAGGAAAGTTCCAGGGTGTTTCTTCCCATAGTTATCACATATGAGGAAATTCTTCTGTTCCCTCTTCCCTTTATCCATATTTCTCTCTTCCATTCTTTTCTTCTCTTGCTTCCCTTCAAATCCATAGGACTCAGAGAATTATTTACTTATCTTATTAACACATGATACTATTTCTTCATATGTTGAGAATACATGGGAGACTATTTCCCTTCTAAATTTTGGCTTAATACTATGAAAGATATGATCCTTTTTACTCTTTGGATCATACGTATTTCTGAAGTTCACATTCCTTCTACTGGGCACCATTTCTATACAATAGCATAAAATAGGTCAGTCTATAAATTTTAATGTATAATTCCAAACTTGTAAAATACCTAACTTAAATTGAATGGTTTATGAATATAATCCATAACCATAAAGATGTTTTGGTTGAGGAATTATATACTCATAAACCCTTCATAATTATTTTTAAATAAAATGAGAATTATCCTAATCATATCCCCCGGGAGTGTCGTAACCAAGAGTGCAGCAAGCCCCGTTGTCGTGCACCAGTTCTCGTTCGAGTCCAGCTCAAAGCGGTGCTTTAGGGTTTTAACCCTAGGTACATTAGTGTCAGAGTCGCCTGTACCTGGTCGTATCCAAACCGGGATGTATTGCTCAGAAAACTCAAAAAATCTCTACAATACCATAATTCTAGGAATTTCTTATATACTAATCCTCAAAGTCCATCTTAGGTATATGTGATCTAATCAGAGTTTATCTAAATATAACTTCCAAGGTTTGTACTAAACTTCCTCTAATACCAACTGAAACACCCCGACCCCAGTTACCCAAAGTCGCTGCATTATTACATAACATTGGCATGATCACAGAAGATCAAATCTGAAAAGACCGATTAGCTTAGTATCCTTGGAAACACTAGATACATTCATAAAGTTTACATTACATCATAGATTGAGAACTACAACAACATCTTGTCTCCACACTCGTATCCCCTTATAATATCTCTGAAGTTCATTCATAAAATACTTCTTCACATCCTGGGAAAAATAAAACATAGAAATGGGTGAGCTCAAATGCCCAGAAAGGATAACAAAATTGCAGAACCATTCATAAATAAGAATAAACATTTAAGACAATCTATAACTAGAACAAAAGCCTTTTAAACTTTAACTTCAAAATAATATGGAAAAGATAAAATGAAATAATTCAATTTACTTATTAACATGGATATTCTACTAGTTGAATAATCACATGCAATATCAATAACCGCATTCATAATGACAGAATGCATAATGCCAGACTATCATAACCACGTAGCCAAGGCCTCATGCCAAGAATACAAATAAAACTTTCTCAAGGCCTCGTTCCAAGACACTAGTTTGTCTCATGAGACCTACCGATGCATCGGGGAGCTATAGCGGGCTCCACCCGTCACTTACTAAGCCCATGCATTCTACATATGAACATGTTTAAACATAACATAAACAGTCGTATTAAAAATATCATATGAAATGTAAATACTTTCTCCATAAACTATGAATGGTATAAAAATAACACATACAGAGTCAAACATATCACAAAACCTTCAATACAATATACAAGTTTTGTATCATAATAAATCAACTTCAAATAAGGTTAAAATCAATCCAAGGATGTTGACATAGATGAAATCAAAACTATTTGAGAGAAATATATATTTTTTTTAAATCAATTAAAAGTCAAAAAATTATAAAATAAAACATTTAATTTGAAAATATCTTTATAATCTTGTAAGGGAAGAAGCAAAGATTCTATAATGGTGGAAAATAGCCGCACCCTCCATATAAGTTAAAAAATACATTCATACCGTAATTTTGTCGAAATGATTAAAAAGGGCCTTATTTGTAAAATAACGTAAAGATTCCCTTATAAACTTCTTATACAAAGTCAAACAAGGGTATAAATGACATTAAACCATATTCTGTAAAATAGTAAAAATGTTCTGAAATACATTTTTATGAAACATGGATGTGGATGATAATGAGGTCCCAGTAGATAATTATGTATAAACATCCTCGGATAATGAAGAGATTGTGAAATAAACCCTTACCTTGTACTTTTCCTTGGTTGAGGGTAGTTTAACCTCCTTTATAATGGTGAAATAATTGTTATTAAATTATACAATAATCATATACGTTAATATGATATCATATATGATATTTTAACATTGATTTGTTAATAATATCTTAGTATTATCGTTGTTTCGGGTGTTGACTTATCGTTTTATTTTATATGTTTTGTTACATAAGTTGTGTTTGTTATGGATAGGTTGTGTCTTATTCATATCAATAATGATATAAAGTTCTTAAAAATTATTTTTAATCATAAAATAATAATTATACTTCAATGGATATGATGGGGAATGAATCTCATCGCGTTCGTGGAGACGGTAGTTCGTACGTACGCCCGAACGCTACTTCCATTTCATTTTTCATTTTTAAAAGGAATAAAAACCAAATGATACATAGGTATATTATTATTCCAGTATAATATAATATCTTATATGTGTTACTTATGTTCATTAACTCCATTCTTTATACGTTCCATGTATGGTACGAACGAGTCATATGACGTTGAGGGGGCAGTAGTCCGCACTTCCTCTAATGAAAATATGGTATATATATACAACATGAAAAGAATAATGGTGTGACATAAAATGGAATTACAGAAGGTTATATATAAAATAAATATTATTAGTATCATATTTAATTATAGTTCCATCATAATGGACACCATGAGAGGTGGTAGGAGATAATTGAACAATCATCGTTTCATGAGGTGTTTGGTTTCCATCCACAGAAACATTATGTTCTTCACCCATTAGATGGAGGTGTGTATAAGTTTAGTTCCAATACTTCTCATTAAAATATCCTAGTAAATTTAAGATACTGTTTTTTCTTCAAAAGAAAATAATAAGCAGAGTTTAGGGGTTGGAGAAGTAAAATAAAAGAAAAGAAGCTAAGAGAAATCGTTACCTTTAATTTGTGTAACTCCCTTTGGTTTGAACGAAAAAGGACTCTTGAAGTGCCTTATGCCTAAGGTAAGGCTTCTAAGAGGAGTATAGGGATTTAGGGAGATTAATTGGGCAGAGTTTGGATGAGGAAAAAGGCTTGAGGGGTGTGAGGAATTGGTTAGAAGTGTTTTCCTTTTATAAGGGGGAGGAGGGGCTCTTTGGAAAAAACATAAAATATTAATTTATAATAAATTAATATTCAGTTTATAATGGCTCCAAAGTGGATTATTAAAATTATAAGGTGGGTATGGGTCGAAAAACACTCAACATATAGAGTTTTGGGTCACTATAGTAACCTTATCTTTTAGATTTAACCCTTAGTTAAATAGTTTAACATTTACATTGTCTCTTTGTATTTTTATATTATATAGTTAATAAACTTACTATAAACTTCCAAGAGACCCCAAAGTGGTCCATTACTGATACAACTATAATTATATAAGTACTTTTGAAGAACATTATATTTTTAGGAATATAATATAAATTAATAATATAATATTTGTTTTAAAAACTCTTTTATGTCAATTTTGACAATATTGGGTATTTTGTTTTTGATAAATTCATAACAGAATTATTACATCAAATAAAAATCATATAAACAATAATAATATGTAATATTAATCTATAAAATTATTTTAATTCAAAAAGAGTCTCAAATTACATTTATTTGGATATTTATAATATCCGTTATTTTAATATTTCATTAATTAGGTAATTACTGCATCACCATTGTGTCATAAATAAATTAAATTATTTAAGATCTGAAAATTATAAATAAAATACAATCATATAGTAAATATTTTTATATTTCTAATGGATATTTATAATCGAATTTATCTTATTTATTACCCTATATTAAAAAAAATTTAGTTATTAAACTTGCATTTTAACTCTTTTAACTCTTATTTGAATTAAATAATAATAAATGTCCTAATCTAAACCAAGTGGACCAAATAGGTTAATATTTTATTCCTAATGTTGTTTTTGGTCTAATTAAACTTATCCAATAGAATTAGGACATGTGTTAGGGTTATAATAATTTCGATTTTACCTTTAAATGCCCTATTTACTTTTTACCGTGGTAAATAGAAGTAAAAAAGTTACTATTCACCAAAAATTATTTTTATCTTATTGAAACAAATTTTAATCCTTGATATTAACCGTGTCTCTCAGAGTTTTGAAATTTCACTAACAGAAGCGGTAAAATTAAGTTTTATGTGAATTTGCAAATTATCCTAGGAGGTGGGTAAAAGAAAGTGAAAAGTTAAATAAAATTTTTATATATCTAAAATAATTATAAATTGACTCCAATGAATTACATTGAACATATATAGGTATTATGTATCTATTTTTACCTAAAATAAATTTCAATAAAATAAATATTTATTTAAATAAAAGTTCGGTTTTAAACTATAACTTAGTGTTTTTCACCATTCATCAAAAATTAAAAGTTTTCAAAAAAATACCAAAAATTTACCCTAAGCTAATTTTGATATTCAGAATTAAATAATGAAATATATTTTACCAAATTAAAAACATATAAGTTTCATTTATTAATTTAAAATTAATTCCCGTTGTGAAAACCAAAAGGTGTATTTTGAAGAAATAATAACTATCAAAAGTTTGACACTTATTTATTCCAATTTCAAAGATAATTTACTTAAAATGACCATCATTGGATTAAATGGTAAAAATAAAATCTATTTATACTTCCAAACCATTAAAATTTATAATTTTACAATATAAATTATTTTGATTTAAAAAGTTGTTTTCATTTAAAATATAGTATTTTCACTATTCAAACAAATTTGAAAGTTATCATAAAAACACCAAAACTTTATTTAAACTAATTTCTTATGTCTATATTCTAAAGAAGAGGTTTATTTTGTAAAATTGAATATATAAAAGTTTCAAATATTGGATTTAAAATGGATTCTCCATTAAAAGGCGGTAAAATTTCTTTTTTTGAAAAATACTTCTTTTATCTGAAAGAAATGTATTTGTTATTACATTAAGTCTAAGAAACTCATATTATGGATTCTAAAATTATAAGGATTATATAAAGTTCAAAATTTAGTTAATACTATTCATAACCTCTTTTGAACAACTTTTTTGGTATGTCATGGTGCGCTAGAACTCGGTGTTGCGTGTAGTGCAAGTTATTGAATTACTTTGAAGAAATAACATACTATGAAATATTTGGGTGTTACATAATACCAATGACTCCACCTTCTTTCTGAGCTCCTAAAAATCGGCTTTTCACATGTCAAGTCAACTGGATGAGGCCATCACTTACTTTATCAGAGTAAATTTGATTTGTTAAAGCCCTATATTTATACTAATCATGTGATCACTATTCAATGACTATATTAGCAGCAGTGAATATTATTAATGGTATCTTAAAATCCAAAAACATAAAACCAAAGAATTACATATTTTATAAAACAATTTTATATAATAATACATTTTATTAGATCAAGAGGAATGTTAATTAATGAAAGTTTGGGTCGTTACAAGTTATATATTCTCTAAAAAATATTTTCACAATTGGAAGAGACATTGGGTTAAGTACCTATAATATTTTGATTTTGACATTTCCAATACCCTAGGGATGGGAAATGTCATTACAAATGCTTTGAGCTGGATAGTTCTCACCCAGGATTTAAAGTAATCATCTATTTGAAATTGAGTTTACGTTTTCTTAATCATCATTTTGTTTTGATAAATTTCACATCCTAAAATTTAATTAAATTTTATTTTATTTCAAATATATTATCTATTATACCATGGTTTAATTATTTTTTATATTATTTTGTTATTTTTTATATGTATACATTTTTTGAGTTGTGTAAAAATAATGGTATACTAAGCAGACCACTTAGACCGAACCTTTTACCACATATAGTGGGACTCAGAGTTCAAACCGTATGGTAGGTAGTCATGGTGGCCTTCATAATAGCCTGGTTAAGCATAGTGATGGAAAAGAGCTAATCGAGGCCATGTATAAGGCTGGGGGGATCGCATACATGGATAGGGCTTTGCCAACTGCATATTGTGAATTATTTTTCTAATTTTATTAAACAATCAATTTTTATTGGATTATATACTTCTCATGCCTCTCATGCAAAATTCAATGTGGGAAGAAAATTTTACTTTGAGATCTAATATCATTTATTTATATCCTTCACACTTTTCTTTAGTCATATGGTCACTTCTCTCTGCCTCCATCCATACAACATGTTTTCTTTTTCAAAACACTAAAATTTATTTACTCTACCAAAAAACTACACTCATTCTATTATAGAATACCATCTAATGACTCTTATTCTATGGAATAATTAAATTTTCCTTCATTAGTTCACTAATTATCATGTACACCTATGAAAAATAAAGTATCACCTGAAATCTTAACTGATTCCTATATGTTGTCCAACTACTCTCATTCTTTCTGGATATCTTCTATATATCAATCTCTTCTAACCAAATTTATTCATATCCTTATTTTTTTCATTTTATCTTGGTATATTATTCATGTTTTTAATAAATCTAAATCTTTCATGAATGCCTCATCTTCATTGAATGCATTTCTATCCAGCGTATTCGATAGAAAAATGAGTTTGGTCTTCCCTGTGTTGTTTTTATCTGAGGCTTAGTCCTTTTGTTTAGGTTTCTTTGAGTATCCACGTATTTCTTTTGGTTCATTTTTTGAGTCACCATTGTTTTTTAACCAATTGTGAGTTAGTTTTTTTTCACCGTTGGTATTAACCAACATTGAGTTTTTTCACCACTGGAAAAGTTCCAATGGTGAGTAAATTTAATAACTGCAAGAACCCAATGATGAGTTTATAACTCACCTCCAGGAGAAAAATGGTGAGTAAATTTACTCACCATTTCTCTTAAACTATGGGTATGTTTTCCCCATATGTCTGTTTTCTTGTTTTTCTATAATATTCCAATTGTATGCCTTAAGCAGTATCTTTCTTCAAGCTATTCCATAAGCTTACAATTTTTTATCTTATTTTACCACTATTGTTTTAACATTTTTTTCTTATTTATTCATAAGTATTTATTCATTTTTATATTATTTATATTCATATTTTTTATCTCAATAGATATATTGAAGCATGGAAGGTGTTTTTATTTTGATATATTTTGTTTGAGCATTTATTAATTCATGCTTAATTGATAAGTAGAAGTAAAGTTCTTTACTTTGATGTTCATTCTAATTATTTTGTTTTGTTTTGAACAAGTCTCCATTTTAACCCAATGACGAGACATGATTTACCGTTGGACACCCAATAATGAGTAATTTTTTATTTCTCTCATGGGTTAATTGTTTTTTTAATATTAATGGAAATGTTTTTAGTTTATATTAAATAATTTTATTTTTTTTCATAAAATTGAAATGGTAGGTAAAAATCTATTTTCCCACTACTGTACATTTAAAATGTGGAGTAGTGTCTCACCCATCCATGTTTTCAATAGAGAGTAATGTCACTCTATTAGTTAAAACATTTTTTTTCAAAATTTTCATTTTTTTATTTAAATTAATTTTGTTGAAATAAATCGATATATTAAAATTTTTATTAGTTTATGTTGAAATATAAATGAAACATGTTTAAATAATAATTTTAACTTTTTTTGTGACATCTTCTCATAAAAATTATTTCTCATACGATGCTATTTTTTTCTAAAATTATAAATTATGTTTAATATGAAGAATTATTTTATTTTTTTATTTATTTTCAATTGTGATTTGTTGAATAATTTTTATTCATAATATATTAAATATTCCTTTTAATATTTCAAATATATATATTAGTTTTAAAATGTTTTTGTTGACATAACTGTTTCGAAAAAATAAGGTAAGAGTTATATTATTTTATTATTAAAAAATAACAAGTGTTGTGCATATATTGGACATTGACATGCTCCTGTAGATATATTTGTTAATGTTACATAGATTTATTCAAGGATAAAAATACATGTACGATTATAGATGATGAATCATACAAGGATACGATAATGCATTTCATACTGCTCTGAAAATTGATCAATAAACTTCCTTGACATCCACTCTTCTACTATGATCACTGGAGATCTTATTCATCTTCATCTTACTCCACTGATGTGATCAGAGAACACAAGATGCAATGAATTTCCGCATCATCTTCTCTAATGTTATATCATTTTTTTATTCCTCCACTGTAATTATTCCAATTATATTTTTTTCCTCTAGAATTTTGGTTTATGATTTTATAATCCAAATGTTGTCCTTGGGTTATTCTTCCCAACTAAAAGGATGGTCGATATGTTCTTCCCAGAAAAAATGAAGGGGTATTGTTCCTCCCAGACAAAAGGAATGATGGTTTTGAATCTATCGAAATTCAGGGGTTATACCACTACGTGAGAAAAAGGTACATATCTATTTGTAAATATTTGGGTTATCACTCCCATTAAAAAGTAAGTATTTATTGTATACCAATATCCTCGAGAGGTAGATGATATTTAAGACGGAACTCGGATCATGGTGATCTGAACCTTTAGAAAAATCAACTGAGTTATTTTTTTCATTTTCATGTAACTTTTTACTTTTGATACTAATTATGACTCTAATAAAATTAGTATTTTTAATAATAAATTAAAAAGCACTAGAAAACCTTCCTAGTTCCACTAATTAGCTACAAAGGGACTTAATATCATTAGTGGAGTGGAACATAATGGATCTTTTTTCACAATTGCATTTATGAATCTATAAGGAAGATAAAAAGGTTCTCTTAGAAAGTGTTTAGTTGAACTCTTATCTTATTGAGAAGATTATTTTTGAAAATCCTCTTGATGATTATTTATATTTTGAAGAACATTGGTGAGTGGTCGTTCACTTATAAGGTTATCTTATTTTTTTTAAAGTTTTTTGTGCCTTTTTTCATGTGAAAATATGTGATGGGGGATTTCAATAATTCCTTGTGGGCAATGAACCGAATAACCAAAAATAATTTTATATGATATGAGACAATGATTCTAGTCCCCATGTGTGATATGTGACATCTCTGATTTTTTTTTCATTTTAATACATGTTAGCTGGTCAAGGATGAGCTCTAGAGACCATAGGGTTTTATTCATCCACTTCCTATTACAACTTGTAAGTGGGGTGAAATATCTATGGAAAATGTGGTTGGGTTTCCATGTATCCCTTGAGTAAATAATGAGATATGGTTTTTAATAAATCATTTGATGAAATCCACAAACTTCTTACCCATTCAGGATACAACCGAAGTTGAGGAGTTGTGAAATTTATTAATGAAAGGTATTTTTCATTCGCACAAAGTTCCATCTACTATAGTTTCATATAGATATTCCATTTTTGACTTATTATTTTTGGATATGCCTTTAGGAGGTTATGGGATCTCAGTTTATTTTTAGTATGACATACCATATGCATATGAATGGAAAGATATAGAGCACTATACAGATTTTAGAGGACATGTCTCAGGACTTCATCCCTTTTCTGGTATAATTTGAACTTTCTTGAAGGGTCATTTCTCCTTTATAGAATAAAAATAAGGTTAACATAGTATAAATGAACATTTTTTAGAATAATCATTATTTCAAAAATTTAAATGTTCCTCATGAACATTATTTCACCAATTCACATCAGAAGTAGTGACCCCTTTATTAGAAAGACCGTTAACTAGGTAATTTGCTTAAAAATATGTGTTTGATGGTATAATTCATTCCTTCATCCTTTATTTTTTTGGATCTTGGGAAATCCATTTGGGACTGGGTGAGTTATCTTATAAAAACTTTACTAGTATGCAATTTGAATGACTCATTTTGAGGCCATGTATATCCAGCCTTGAAAATATCTCTTGTGTTGGTTGGATATTGGTGAAATTTATTTGGTTAGACAAAGATTGGTACAAGAGGTGTAAAAAAGATCCAGTCGATTCATCTGAGAGTATTGATGGCACAATTCTTGTACAAATATAATTCTGACTATCATATTCTATGTTTTTAATTCTTAGTTAGTGAACATGTTTTTTTAATAGTATCTCCTTGTTTGGGTCATTGATAGATTGGGAAATAGGGGAATCTTGAACCCAATTTTGTTACTTTTTTGTTTTTAAAATACGCGGGGAATATGGTTTACCATTTATCAATTTCAAAAAAATTGATCTCTATAAATAATTTGTTCCATGTATCGTGGCTATAGAAGTATTCTTGACCAATATCATGTTATTAGTTGGGAGGATTTTGATATTGAGTCTAATTTATCAACGACTGAGCATAAATGCAAGATAATTGATTCTAAGACAAATTTAATTCACGAGAGGATGAAAACTTTTGTCTATGTTCCATGACATTATGTTTCTACTTCTCATGATACATAAGATCATAATGGACAAATTAAAGTGTATTGGCCTTATCTCTTTGATATGGAAACTTTTTGAAAATATTTCTAGGGAAATATTGTTTTTATGGTTGGGAGGTTGTAACACCCCATTACACTTTTTAGGTACTACGTTTTTCATTTTTTCATCATCATTTATGATATTATAACCATGATTTGAGAATGTATGGCACTAGTGCAGAAAACATTTTTTACGTCGGTTATTTTTCATTATTTACGTCGGTTTTTAGGCGACGTTAATACGGACGACGTTATAAATAACGTTTTTTACGTTGGTTATTTAAAACCCGACGTAACATCCCTAACATCACGGTGTTTATCACGTCAGTTCATTAATAACCGACGTGATAAATATGCGCGGGGGGGGGGGGGGTTTATCACGTCGGTTATTTTCTAAACCGACGTGATAAAACGCCTGGGATATCGTTTATCACGTCGGTTATGACATAACCGACGTGATTAACCCTTCCCCGGGCCTATTATCACGTCGGTTTCTTAAATAACCGACGTGATAAAAAGGCCTGGGAAATGTTTTAGCACGTCGGTTATCCAATAACCGACGTGGTAAATCCATTCCCAGGCCTTTTAGCACGTCAGTTATATTAAGAACCGACGTGATAAAAGGTCCGGGAACGGTTTATCACGTCGGTTCTCGAAAAAACCGACGTGATAAACCCCTACCGATTTATTTACCACGTCGGTTATAAAATAACCAACGTGAAAGCAATATTTTTTTTTTTAAATAATTGCACTGCTCTCACCAAAAAGCAACCAGAAACCAAACAAAAATAACCACGCCAGCCCTCCCCCAAGCCCCAATTGAACCCCACCCTCATCTATACCCACCTAACAACCTGGCCAGCCCTCCCCCACCACATTGGAGCCCCACCACAACCCTTGGACACCCCCCACCCCTTGGACAGCCCCCCACCCTCATTTACACCCCCACGACCCCTAGTACAGCCTCAAACACCCATTGGACACCCCTCCCATATCCCTTGGACACCCCCACCCCTTGGACAGCCCCCCCACCCTCATTTACACCCCCAAGACCCCTAGTACAGCCTCAAACACCCATTGGACACCCCCCCACACCTTGACAGCCCTCCCAGACCCCTTGGACACCCCCCCGACCCCTGGACACCCCCCCGACCCCTAGGACAGCCCCAAACACACCTTGGACACCCCTCCCATATCCCTTGGACACCCCCCCACCCCTTGGACACCCCCCACCCCTTAGACAGCCCCCCACCCTCATTTACACCCAACCGACCCCTTGGACAGAACTCCCAGACACCTTGGACACCACTCCCATATCCCTTGGACACCCCCCACCCCTTGGACACCCCCCACCCCTTCGACAGCCCCCCCACCCTCATTTACACCCCCCAAACACTAGGATAGCCCCAAACACCCCTTGAACACCCCTCCCATATCCCTTGGACACCCCCACCCCTTGGACACCCCCACCCCTTGGACAGCCCCCCACCCCCTTGACACCCCCCCGACCCCTTGGAAACCCCCCCCTACCCCTTGGAACCCCCCCCCATCCCCCTGGACAGCCCCAAACACCCCTTGGACACCCCTCCTATATCCCTTGGACACCCCCCCACCACTTGGACACCCCCCACCCCTTGGACACCCCCCCCCCACCCTCATTTACACCCAACCGACTCCTTGGACAGCCCCAAACACACCTTGGACACCCCTCCCATATCCCTTGAACACCCCCCACCCCTTGGACACCCCCCACCCTCATTTACACCCCCCGACCCCTAGGACAGCCCCAAACACACCTTGGACACCCCTCCCATATCACTTGGACAACCCCCAAACACCCACCCACCCCCTTGGAACCTCTCCCCCCATACCAAAATCCAGACCAGAAAAACCATCAACAGTAGACCAAAACAAGAAGTAGAGAAAAATTAAACATTCACTTATATAACATTCAAAACTTACACTGTCAACTTCAAAAAAAACTAAATCCAACCTAAACGACTACGAAATACACAATTACATTGACAATATTCAAAATTACATTTTACATTACAAACAACTAAAAGTCAATCAAACCTGTAAAATAATTTGACCACTCCACTTGTAAGTGTTTGATATCTTCAGCAGTAAAGGGTTGAGGGTCATCAAAAAGATACAAAGGAAAAGGATAGTAGTCAACGTGTATAATGAATAAATCAAATTGAAATATTATGAGAAAGAGGAAATCTTACCAGGTCAAAACTCAGAACTGTCCCAGTTGTTATTATTTCATACATAAATCTTAACATGTAATATCCGCATTCGATGATGCCTTGTTGCTCATGACATTTCTGTTTGAATGAGTGTAAATTCAATATATTATTTTTATGTAATAAATCAAAATGTACAAATTATAAATGGATATTTACCTTCGCATGTACATATTTGATCTTGAAATTCCTTTTCTTTGCGCTTTTTCGAAAGTGGACCCATGCCCTGTTAGAAAATAATACGAATGGGGTAAATTTAAAATTCATTATAATATATAAAACTATTGTGAAATTGAAACTTACGTTTCCAATATATTCTTAAAACTTTCTCGCATATCATCATGGAGAGAGCATATCCAATAAAGTGTTTTCTCCCTAGGGAAAAAAACCCCTAACATCCAATGATCCCTGATAAAAGGAAATTTAACGTTAGTGGTTTTTTATGTTAAAAGATAATTAACTCTTTGAGAGGGATGTGTTTCATACCTCTCACAAAAAGGCATCATCCAACATTGTGTGATTACATTCTTTTCAAATCTATCAGCAATATAAAGCATTCTTTGTTCCTCATCCAATGCACATGCTTCAGGGGAAATCAATTGTGGGTCCATGAATCCATATACATCTGTCAGCTCATTCCTCTCACAAATTTTATACAGATACCTAATACAAAGGAGACATAAGTATACATTTTTAATAAATATAACGCAAGGAAAAGGTGTTAAGACTTACATGATAAAAATTTGCACCACGTTGATGCCCAACTTATCTCCAGTGACAAACTCCATGATATCAGTTTTCATAATCCCCACACTTAGTTCACGTCCACAGACATGAGCTTCCATTTTAAAGTCATAATGATCCAACAATAAATTTGAATATCTTGACAATTTTTCAAGACTGCTAGTATCTGCATCTGATGTCATAGCTATCTGTCTTTGTTGTTGTCTATACAGTATTTCTTTACCTTTGAAGTATTCCTGTAAAAATAAATTGAAAAATATATTAGTTTCCAAATGATAAAACATTAATAAAAATATAAAATAAAAGATATAACATCCATACCTCTATGGTAATGAGTCGAAGAAGTCTGGATGGACAAAGTAAAAAATGGCCGATACTATGTCCAACTGTCGTCACCTCATCTGTAGGTAATGGTATCCGAGCTGATCTATCTATAATATCCTGTACAGTGACCCTCTGATTCTCTACCTCTAACTGTTGATGATGAACTGTATCTCCTATACAATATACCATCCCATATGCAACTATATGATGTTGAGGATCATCAACATACAACTCACAATAAGTAGGTAGCTGCGGAGGAGGAGGAGGATCAAAAATGGGGTCCGCAGGCTGAGGTGGGGGAGTGGGAGCTACTGGGAGAGGTGGAGTGGGAGCTGCACCCTGAAATTGTCTTTGCAAGTCTGCAAACATAAACTGCACCAATGCTCTAATCTTGTACTCCATTGTCGCATTAATATTATGGACTTCAGCCTCCAAGGATTCTATTTTTTTTTATAAACTCCCTCAACGTTAAGAGTTGAGGAACGTGGCAACACTTTTCTTACCGATACACCTGCCGGATATCCTCTTACACGGCCAGGATGTTCGGGCTTTCCCAATGCCACAGATAAAATATCTTCCCTCCCAGATGGTGTAAATGTCCCCTATGAACTCTGATCCTCAAGAGAGTCCTGTAATAATTAATTGAACATTTCTATAATGATTGGAAATATATGACGAAAATAGTAAACTTAAATAAATAAAATAGATATCTTACAATCCTCTCAACTACGAGTCTCGATTCTTCCGAAAGATATTGTCCTTTTTTTCCCTTCCGAGCTCTTTTCCATTTCTCATGTCTAGATGGAGGGGATGGAGGGGCCACCTCTCCAAAGCTTAAAGACTCATCTCTTAGTTGTTGAAATTTTTCTGCCATCATTTGTTCTTCCAATAATGCATATCCTCCCCGAGATAAACTATGAGGGTATACATTTTTAGATTGGATCTCTTGATGAGATTTCCTTGTTTGCTGTAAATTAAGAATAAGTAATCATTAATAAAACAATAATAAGATCATTTATATAAGAAAGCTTATAAAAGTTTACATTGCCCTGACCAAAAATGATTCTTTTCTTCTACTTTCAAAAAATTGTCTCCATGTGTCTTCATCTATAAAAGGATATATACGACATGGATTCTCACGACTCCTATGACCATAAATGAAATCATATGAGAGGGTTGATTTGAAATCCCTCCATCTCCTAGCAGCCAATGATAAGAATTTCTTCCTGACTCCTCCAGTGCCAGGAATATCAAATGTCATCTGATAAAAAAGAGGTTAAAAATATTATATATACTAGAAACATTTAAAGAATAGTCAAACAATAGCAAAAGATCTTACCAAAATGGTCTCCCATAGCTGAGAAATTATCGCCTTATCCACACTTCTCCAATCATCATAGAGAATGCTTACTTTGCTCTTAGCCTGAGTTGCTACAAAACCCTTAAAATCTTTAGCATTTGGACCTCTAGGAAGATCATCATCATCAAACTCCACGACTATCCTCTCCTCCTTCGTACGGGCAAGTGATAATTTTGGTAAACGTGTGCACCCACGCTTACCAACCTTTGAACTCTTTTTCGTAATAGGAGCATTTGAATGTTCCTCCCCAGATGTATGACCAATATGCTCATCTCCAGAATCATGTGGCTGATCAACTGATTGATCTGTCATTTTCCTTCAAATCAAAAAAACAAACATTAGTTCACAAATATACAAATTCAAATATTGTAGTACTACTTAATCAGAAAATAGAAAAGTGTACTAAATTACATAATAGTAAACATTGGTAATATGGTAAGCATGTTAAACAATGATAAACATGGTAAACACAGGCAAAAGGTTGCCAAGGAGTTGGCCCAAGAAAGCTGAAAAGTGGACTCACTGAGTCCACCGGTCAGCCGGTGTGAGCTCACCGGCCAGCCGGAGGACCTAGGCAGTAGACTTGCCCACTGCCTGGTGCCACCAGCCGGCCGCTGGCTCACCACCGGCCGGCCGGTGGACCAGACAGAGCCTTCCTGTCTGGACCACCGGCCGGCCGCTGGATCACCATCGGCCGGCCGGTGGACCAGAGCCTTGCTCTGTCTGGACCACCGGCCGGCCGCTGGATCACCACCAGCCGGCCGATGGACCAGACAGATAGCCTTCCTCTCTGTCTGGACCACCGGCCGGCCGCTGGATCACCACCGGCCGGCCGGTGGACCAGACAGAGAGCCTTCCTCTCTGTCTGGACCACCGGCCGGCCCCCTGGCTCACCACCGGCCGGCCGGTGGACCAGACAGAGAGCCTTCCTCTCTGTCTGGACCACCGGCCGGCCGCTGGCTCATCACCGGCCGGCCGCTGGCTCATCACCGGCCGGCCGGTGGACCAGACAGAGCTTTGCTCTGGACCACCGGCCAACCGGTGATCCACCACCGGCCAGCCGGTGCGCCCAGGACTTCTCCTCTTTACGGTTTTTATTGTTTTATCGTTTTGGTTTGATACATGTTTTAATAAGTAAAAAATTTACAATATCTAACATTATATGAAAAAACTAAATGTAAACAAGAATAAAACATGTGTTACCTATAATTTTAGGAATGTACAGTTGGATTGTTTTCCCAAATTCCTTCGTCGTGATCGTTCCTTATGGCACAAACCGTGTCTTCAACATACTCATCATTATGTTCTGTTAATCTTTCCATGGAAGTAGGGATCTCACATAAATCAGCATCTTCATCAAATTCATCCTCACCAACATATTGTTTTTTCCCTTGTAAAACAACATCCCACTGCATATCCGATTGATCTACTACATAGAAAATTTGTTTGGCATGTGTTGCCATTATAAAAGAATCAGCCGTGTCTTCCAATCTATTCAGATTAACAAGTGTCATTCCAAATTCATCGTGTCTGACACTGTTGTTACCGATAAACCATTTACAGTTAAAAACAGGAACTTTAATTTTAAAGTAATCAGCCTCCCATATGTCTTCAATCACTCCATAATATGCACTTGATGCCGAAATTGGGTTTCTGTCCTTAGCACTCGAAAAATTCATTGCTTCTGCAAACACCAATACACCACTATTCTGAACTGCACTTCTGTTGTCCTGAGCTTTCGTATGAAATGTATAGCCATTAATGTCATAAGCGGACCATGTTATCACATTTAAAGATGGACCACCCACTATCCATTTTAATGTCTCTGATACATCTGATATACCAAGCAAGGTCGTTTTAAACCATGGCAAAAAAGTTTTGTTGTGCTCATTCCAAATCCACATTTCTTTCTTCTTTGGATGACATTGTTTCAACTCATTAATATGCAATGTGATATACGGTTGAACATCAGCTATGTTATTCAAGATTTATGATTCTAACTTCTTCATATGTTCAGCTGACAGTGATTTGACTTTCAAGCCACGAATCCCCTTTCCCTCATTATTAACCCGTTCATGGCGAGATGGAGGCAAACCTATGTGTTGCGTTGTAGCCAAGTAGCTCGTACAAAACTCTGCTACCTCCTCAGAAATATACTTTTCAATAATGGAGGCTTCAGGTCGATATGGATTTTTAACATATCCCTTTAATATTTTCATATACCTTTCAAAAGGATACATCCAACGAAGATATATAGGTCCACAAATCTTTATTTCTCGAACCAGATGAATCATTAAATGCACCATCATATCAAAAAAAGTTGGAGGAAAATACATTTCCAAATGAAAAAGTATAAAAACTGCATCCTTTTCCAAAATGTTCAAAGCATTCACATCAATCGCCTTGTTACAAATTGAATTGAAAAAACAACACAACCTTATTATAGTCTTTCTGACACGGATGGGCAATATTCCACGCAGTGCAACTGGTAGAATTTGTTGCATCATGATGTGAAAATCATGTGATTTCATACCTATCAACTTCAAGTCTTTCAATGAGACAAAATTTTTTACATTTGAAGAATAACCTTGAGGCACTTTGATATCATGAAGACACTGACAGAAGCTAATTTTCTCCCTCTTCGATAATGTATGACAAGCTGGGGGAAGAAATGTTCGTCTTCCTTTAGGAGTGGGAGCTAACTCCAAACGTATTCCCATTGATAGTAGGTCTAACCTTGCATTCAACCCATCTTTTGTCTTTCCTTTAATATCTAGCAATGTTCCAATCAAAGAATCACAGATATTCTTCTCCACGTGCATGACATCAATATTATGTTTGAATTCATGATACCTCCAATATGGTAGCTCAAAAAATATTGACCTTTTCTTCCAAATATGTCTATCATTACCAGATTTCTGTGTCTTTCCCAATGTCACATCAAGGTTTTTCACCCTCTCAAAATACAAATCTGGGGATAAAGGTTTTGGAGTAGTATCAAATTCTTGTGAGCCATTGAATGCCTTTTTTAGTCTTCTATAAGGGTGATCCATAGGCAAAAACTTTCGATGACCCATGTACACTGTTTTCCTCCCATGATGCAATTGACAATATGACGTCTGTTGTTCGCAAATTGGACATGCTTTATGCCCTTTAACACTGTATCCAGAAAAATTTCCATATGCTGGGAAGTCATTTATAGTGAATAGAAGCATTGCATGCAGTTGAAAATATTCCATTTTATAAGAATCATACACCCTAATACCATCATCCCACAACAGTTTCAAATCATCAATCAGCGGTGACAAGTATACATCAATATCATTGCCGGGTTGCTTTGGACCAGAGATCATGATACTCAACATGACATATTTTCGCTTCATACAAACTTTAAGAGAGAGGTTGTAAATTACCAATAAAACATGCCATGAACTATGTGTGCTACTGAGGGTTCGGTATGGATTCATTCCATCTGTGCACAAGCCTAGTCTCAGATTTCTAATTTCATTTCCAAATGTAGGGTACTGGGCATCAATTTTCTTCCATTGTGGACAATCAGCTGGATGACGTATTTTTCCATCACATACCCGCTCATCAGCATGCCATCTTAACCTTTTTTCATCATGTGAATTAGCAAATAAACGTTTGAAACGAGGAATTATAGAAAGATACCAAAATACCTTTGAAGGGAGCTTTGTAATCTCTACATCAGCTTGTGATTTTTCTTTCACCTTATACCGTGATGTCCCACATTTAGGACACTCTTTCAGAAATTCATATTCCTTCCTATATATAATGCAGTCATTCGGACAGGCATGTATTTTCCTGTATCCCAATCCCATCGGGCATAATATTTTTTTGGCCTTATAATGTGAATCTGGAAGATCGTTATCTTTTGGAAGAATGTCTTTCGTCAATTGTAGCAGCTCTGTAAAACTTCTGTCACTCCATCCATGTTTCACCTTCAGGTTAATCAATCTTAACACCACCGGCAAAACCGTAAAATCTGTACAACCAGGATATAATGGTTTTTCGGCATCACCATATAGACTTGCAACTGTCGGTTCTATCTCAATTTGTTCTTCTACAATATCGCGAATCATTTCTTCAATTCCATCGGAGTTACCATCTTGCGATTCATTATCATCAGTGACATTCTGTCCAGTTTCGCCATGCCAAATCCAAGGGTTGTAACTCGGATTGAAACCATGACAAATCAGATGATCTTTTATCTCTCTACTTTTCAACTTCTTCATATTCAGACATTTCAGGCATAGACAGAAAAAAATGTCACTACTTGGAACATTTCGTTTAGCAAATTTCAAAAAGGCATCAACACCTTCCTCATATTCATTGCTCATTCGATGTGCCGTAATCCAACTTCGACTCATTATTACCTATAACAAATAGCAAAAATATATATATTTTTTAGATAAGACAAATATATGTTTATATGAAAAAAATCATAATTTGAATGTAAACAATTTTGAAATATAAAACAAATCGATGTGTATTTAAAAAAATATGCTTGAATATTATTTTTTAAACAAAATATAGTAAGATATAACCCCCCCTGGACACCCCCCGACCCCTCTGGATAGCCCCCCGCCCCTCCTGGACACCACCCCCACCCCCTACCCCCTTGGACACCCCCCTGGACATCCCCCAACCCTCTGGACAGCCCCCCCACCCACCCGGACAACCCCAAATACCCTCTGGAGAGGCCGCCACCCACTTGGACAGCCCCCCACACCCATCCAACCCCTTGGACACCCCCCTGGACACCCCACCGACCCCTCTGGACAGGCCGCCACCCCCTTGGACAGCCCCCCACACCCACCCATCCCCTTGGACACCACCCTGGACACCCCCCGACCCCTCTGGACAGCCCCCGACCCCTCTAGAAAGCACCCCCACCCCTCATGGACACAACCCCCCACCCCCGACCTGCTTGGACACCCCCCTGGACACCCCCCAACCCTCTGGACAGCCCCCCACCCCTCCTAAACACCACCCCCACCCCCTACCCCCCTGGACACCCCCCTGGACACCCCCAACACCCACCCACACCCTTGGACAACCCCCCCACACCCACCCACCCCCTTGTAAACCCCCCTGGACACCCCCCGACCCCTCTGGACAGCCCCCCGCCCCTCCTGGACACCACCCCCACCCCCTACCCCCTTGGACACCCCCCTGGACATCCCCCAACCCTCTGGACAGCCCCCCCCCCCCCCCCCACCCACCCGGACAACCCCAAATACCCTCTGGAGAGGCCGCCACCCACTTGGACAGCCCCCCACACCCATCCAACCCCTTGGACACCCCCTGGACACCCCACCGACCCCTCTAGACAGGCAGCCACCCCCTTGGACAGCCCCCCACACCCACCCATCCCCTTGGACACCACCCGACCCCTCTGGACAGCCCCCGACCCCTCTAGAAAGCACCCCCACCCCTCCTGGACACAACCCCCCACCCCCGACCTGCTTGGACACCCCCCTGGACACCCCCCCAACCCTCTGGACAGCCCCCCACCCCTCCTAAACACCACCCCCCACCCCCTACCCCCTTGGACACCCCCCTGGACACCCCCCAACACCCACCCACACCCTTGGACAGCCCCCCACACCCACCCACCCCCTTGTAAACCCCCCTGGACACCCCCCGACCCCTCTGGACAGCCCCCACCCCTCCTGGACACCACCCCCCACACCCTACCCCCTTTGACACCCCCCTGGACACCCCCCAACCCTCTTGATATCCCTCCCATCCCCCTGGAATCACTGAATAAAGTAGTAACAACTGTAAAAGGGCAACCCATCCAAATGGACACGCCCCAACCCTCTCGGGGATTTATAGAAAACGATGAAAAATTAGTGAAATCATAAAATTAGTCAATATTGCAAGTCGAACTAATAGATCTAGGGATGATAAATAAGATTATGGTGCCAAAACGAGTTAAAAGGGTTCGCAATCGAAGAATCTTAGCTAGTTTCAACAAAAAAATCACAAAACATATATATATACTATCCGCGAAAAAAAACGAACGAGTGGGAGGATTACCTGAGTGCTGTGAGTTTAGATGATTGATCCCAGGAGATTAAATATGAGAAACGATGATCGCAAAATGAATCTAAACCAACGAAATGGACGGGCTGATTCGGGTTTACGCGCGAGAGAGACGAGTCGCGACTGTCGAAGGTAAACTCGCGAATGACAATCCATAGGTCTGGGTAAATTTTTAAATGAGTTATCACGTCGGTTATTCAATAACCGACGTTATAAGTTTTTTTAAAACATTTATAACGTCGGTTATTCAATAACCGACGTAAAAACCTTCCTCCGATTCTTTTTTTACGTCGGTTATTCTATAACCGACGTTATAAAGGGCTCAAAATCCGCGTTTTATTACGTCGGTTATTCCATAACCGACGTCAAAAACATATGCGGATTCTTTTTTTACGTCGGTTATTTTATAACCGACGTAAAAAGGCCTTCAAAAACCGCGTTTGTTACGTCGGTTATTCAATAACCGACGTAACAAACGCCCCCCCGCTTCTGTTTTTTACGGCGGTTAATGTATAACCGACGTAAAAAACGAATCCGCGCGATTAATAACGTCGGTTATCAAAATAACCGACGTTAAAGGTGTACTAAACACAGGGTTTTACGTCGGTTATTAAATAACCGACGTAAAAAACCTCATTTTACATATTATGACATCGGTTTTATATAACCGACGTAAAAAATGGTGACGTAAAAAACGTTTTCTGCACTAGTGTGGGGTGCATTGGTACTTTTTAGTTAAAAATGGTTTATACTATCTTTTGGGTTATTACATGCCATGTATTTGATTTACACAACATGAAATTTTTACCAGGAACATTTAACGATGATTTATAGGGTGTAAAAATTTACAATTCGTGTACTTGGAATTCATGATGTGTCAACATAAAACAAACTTTAATAAAGGGTGATTCATGTTTGTTCATTTTCAGCCTTTATGGATTACACGATGGGTAATGGGCTTTCATGTTGTGTAATTCGTGAGAGTTGTGGTTTAACACCCCCAATATATTATGGTATGTTTCTTCTTAAACAATTTCAATTAATTAGACAACGTATAATTCATGAAACACTAAGTCACTATGAATAAACACTTTTTTATTTACAGGAGATAGATATAACCTAGTCTTTAAACATAATTTTTCCACTTCTATGTTTTGAATTTCAAAAAACGGATATACACAATTGTGTTCAGTAAGTTTTTTAGAGTTTAATAGGATCTATTTTTCTGTGAATAATAACATTACCATTATGAATAGTAATGTAACTTTTGGAATATTTACCTGAACCTTATGAATATTTATGTACCCTTATGAATAGTAACCTCACCCATGTAATTATAAATAAAATTTAGGCACCTTATAAATGAGAGTGAATATTTTAATAATTAATAATTAAGTTCTTGTATTTTTGTGAGTAATAAATATTTAATTACAATTTTATAATTAATAAATTAATTTAAAAGATAAATAATTTTAATAAAATATATTTATAAATCACTATTTCATATCCTTGTGATTTTGTGATAATTTAATGTGACCATAGTTAATGATTCAGGATATTACAAAATCAGTTATAATTTTATAGACTTATTTTTTGAGGAAATTTCGATTTGAATTAAAAATTAAATTTAAAATATCTATAAAATTATTCTAACAAAATTGAGTTCACTTTTTTATTCTATACTTAAAAAACTGGTTTGGGTTAAGTTTTGGGATTTTTCTGAAATATTCGAATTTTTTGTGAATAGTTTAATTTGATAATTTATGAAATATGCCAAATAAATGAATTTATGCATCATGATTGAGTAATGGATAATATAAATGGACATTTATTAGAACTCATATGTACTTATTACTGTTTTTGTTTACAAGATTCAATAAAATTTCTTATCTTGAGAAAAATAATAAAATAATGAATAAAATATTGAGAAATCACTCTCCTCTCCTCAACTATAAAAACCACTCACACCCCCTTTTCTCCTCACTCTTCTAAGAATTTAAGATTGTAAAATATGTAATAAAATCCTATTACCTAGTCCCTAACTACATCTAGGAGATCTTTTTCTTTCCCAAAGACCCAAATCAATCCCCTTAAGGAGATTCTGAAGGAGGCGTATCCAAGTGGTAAAATCCTCTTCATTTTCCTTTTATATTGTTTTCAAGTTCCTTATTTATTTATTTTTATATTCTCACCTCCTCTATCTGAATGATCATTATAACTACATTATCATTTATATAATGGAATTATATCATGTTAATGGAAGATAAATCATCAATATCTTTACTCTCTCTCTCATTTATTTCAAGAAAGAAATCATTGTCTTGGAGGTGCCGATTTACAATCTTCTTGGACAACAGACTTTCATTGTTAAATTTATCCTTCAAGTATGGTCATGAAATAATTTTTATGGTTAAACCATATTATAAAATATTTATTATCTGTTATAAAAGGTTCTGTAACAATTTTATATAAATGACATTAAATAATAGAACAAAACTAGTTCACTGTGATTGAAAACCCTCTAAAATTAAGTTCAATGATTATCCTTAACATGTTATCTAATGATTCATCGTCATACCATATAAAAAATTGGTAGGTATAAAAATTTTAAATTATTTATTCTCATTAATTACATTTAATTCCAATTTTTTTGATTATACACATTTTACATGAACTCCAATACTTATAATCAAGAAAACTTATCATGAAATCATGTAAACAAACACTTCAAAACGACCAAATTCAATCTTATAACTCATCAATAAGGACATAATTTAACATAATAAAACAATAATTAATCAAATAAATGTATAATGTTTCTTATATAATATATTAATGGATTTAATTTTATTATCTAATACATAATGATTAAGTGAATAACACATTCGAGGATAAGGTAAGGGGTTTCTAATCTCACTTTTATTTCCATGATATTTCCATTGTTTGCCACTTATTTCTTTTATGTGATGTATGTATACATAATTTAGATATATAATATCATAATTCTATTTATATTAATGGTATTCAATGATTCATTTTATTATTATTAATTTTTGGAAATACAATTTTCTTTTTTACAATGTGGTAAGGGACATTGTCTCAATTTATATTTCATTGAGATTTACTTGGTATTATGAACTAAATCATTCTTATGTGGTGTATCTACTACCACATTGAGATTTTTTTTCATTTGAAATTACAATTATATTAAATATCCATATTCTTGTGTCATGGATATGATTATTTTATTTTCCATATACCAATTTACATACAACATTTATTTTTAATGCTATTGAACTTGGGATATATTGTTGAATATCTACCCTTTTCTCAATGAAGATACTGAAAAATAATATTTTTCTTCTATTAAATCTATTTATAAATAATTACATAGAATTTAATCAATTAGAGTGGCCTGCTATAGCCCCTCAATGCATCGATAGGTCTCAGGATACAAATTAGTTGGCAATAAACCCTTTGAGTTTGTTTCCAAACCATAATCAGACAGGTTTGTACCCATATACTTAAATCGTATCAATGGTATGATGGTTCATGTGCCAGATACATGATGTCCATATATTAAGAATTCAATTTATTCATTATTCATTTATTACTTTCCATTATATTTTCACTATGAAAAAAATCTATGGATGCACTTTGATTCTCAGTTTATTGATGGTGTGTGTTTTTCAATTATTCACCATGTCATACTGATTATGTCTAATTGATTTTGATTTAATTATTATTGTTTCATGATTCAAATATATGTAACCCTTACTAATAATTTTATATCACCCCTTTCTTTTGTTTTCCTTCCCCAAGTTATGAAGAAGAGATTATTTATTGAGTTTTATAGAATGTTATTAGCTTATATTACGTATTATATTTTTTTATCTTAACAATGTAAATTGGGTTCCATGTACGTATCTTATTTCATAATTAATCCTAAACTAATCGGTCCTTTGGGATATGATTTCTTATAATAATTCAAATGTAATGAAATAATTCATCAGCTTCAAGATTCTATGGTTGGGGTGTTACAGTTGGTATTATAGAAAGATTAGTAGAAACTATGGGAATTGGATTTAGAAAACATAGATTTGGGAGAACCACCCTTAGATAGAAATTGTTGATAATTATACAAGAAAATACTATAATTTTTGAAAGGTAGATATTATGTCGGTATTCCTAGAAATACATCCTTGTATGGATACTATAAGTTGACGTGGTTTTGGCATAGATGTACCTAGGAGTAATAACTCTGACAAGGTGTTCTAGGCCTGACATGGGGTAAATTAGTATATGAAAATGGGCCTTACTGCGCACCTCGTTTGAAACTCATGGGGGGATATTCTTAGGATTCTTCACATTTTCTTTACAAACCATTATGAAGGATTTAAATGTAAATGTAAACTGTGTTCATGATTAAGAGATTGGCTATACATAAATTTTCAATTTATGCTAAGTGATTTACTAGTTTGGAATTATGCGTTATGATTTATAACAAAATTTAGTGTATTCCACTGTATATTTATGGCGCCTAATGGAAGAAATGGAATCAATACCCACGTAAAATGTAGATATTTCCCCACTAAATAAGTCATCACAATTAGGGTTGGAGTTGAGAAGATAATGACTATATTATGATAACTTACACAGGTTGGGACAAATGAACATGATATACCTATGTTGGATCATTTCATATGATAGAAGCCCCCATATTTTAGTGGGACAACTAATCTAGTTGTATTTGAGTAGTGGATCAAGTCCCTTGAAAGGATATTTATGGAATTAAGACTCAATGAAAACGAAAAGGTTGTAACATAGGTATATTGTCTTAAGGGTGATACTGATCAATGTCGGTTATTGATCCAGAATACCACAGAGGAAGATGAAATAAAATATATATAATAGAGAACCTTTAAGGAATTATTTTCAACAAATATTTCCCCTGTGAATAACATAGTAAAATGAAGATAAAATTACATAACTTAAAACAAAATTAAGAAGAGAGTGTTATAGAGTATGAGGATACCTTCACAAGACTATCTAGGTATGATATAGATTAAATACATGATTCAGAATACAAGATTGATCATTTCTTTGAATGCTTTATGAAAAGTTTTTGAAGGGAACTGGCTTCCCCAAAATTTTTATGATATGATGAAATAATATTATGTTCCATCAAAATAGAGAAGGAATTTTCTCTATCCAATTTTTTCAAGGGAAACCAAGAGAAGAATGGGGATTCTAATAATCATGGAAAAGGTGAATCTCCGAAGAAAAAGAAGCGAATAAATCATTTCCCATTATGTGAGAACTATGGAAAGAACCATCACTAAAAATGAATGAAAGGAATGGGAGTTTTTTATAATTGTAAAGAAAAGGGTCAGAAATATAATGAATGTAAGAGGAAGAGATAAATAAATGAGGTTTAATGCTATAATTTTCAGGATATGGGACACTACGCAAATGATTTTCCTAAATGTCAAAGAAATTTGACTTAGAAAAAAATCCACAAGAGATATTGTAGGCTTATGCAGTCACAACTTTGGAGGTTGAAATTCTTAATGATGTGAGCAAAGATACATTAATTGTTTCCTCAAACTTAGACTATGCCTAATTTGATTCAAGATCCTCAAAATAATTTATATATTCTCAATTATCCATGAAGTTAGACATTTCTAATTAGATTTAATAAAGGATTTTTCAGTCAAAACTCCTAAGTGAAGTATAATTTTAACAAATATGTGTCATCTAGTCCCCTTTGTGACACATAAAAATACTTAAATTTTTGACCTTATCATCATACCTATGAATTAATTTGATAAAATTATCAGTATATATTGGATTTAAAATTATAATGTGAAATTATATTTCAAGAAGAAGGAAGTTACAATTTTTGAAAATGATGTAGAATCTCTTATCTTTAGAATATAACCATCATCAACTGTATCTTATCTAGATCCACCTTCAGTAGCTCTTCTAAAATAAATTCATGGAAATGGAGAGAAAACAACATCTATGGATCATTAAATTGAAGATGTACCTATAGTGAATTAATACATTGATGCATTTCGAGATGATTTACCTAGGAATCCTCTATAGTGAGAATACGAGTTCTATATTGATTTGATTCTTAATGAAATACCTATATAAAATACTCTCTATATAATTAATATTGTGTAACTAGTGGGGATAAAGAAATAACTAGAGGAATTGAGTGACAAAGGACTTATTCGCTCTACTGCTTTTCTATGGGGAGCCCAACTTTTCTTTTTCATGAAGAATGATGGATCCATGAGGCTGTACATTGACTATAGAGAAATCAATTATATTACAATAAATAACAAGTATTATCTACCTCACATTGATGATCTATTTTATCAACTTCATGGAGATAAATTTATTTTTAATATTGAACTTCAATCTTGATATCATCGGTTGTGTGTGAGAAAGGAAGATATTCCAAGGAAAACATTTCGAACCAGGTATGGGAATTATGAGTTTTAGTAATTCCATTTGGACGGACTAATGAACCCTCCATTTTCATGGATCTAATGAACAGAATTATAAGGAATATATTGATTATTTTTTGGTATTTATTGATGATATATTGATATATTACAAAATCTATGAGGACTATGAGAACCACTTACGGATTATTTTGAAGACTCTTATAAGAAAATAGTTATATGGAAAGATTAGTAAATGGGAATTATAGCTTCAAAAAGTTTATTTTATTACCTATATTGTATCTAAGGATTCAATCTCAGTTGATCTTGTGATGACAAAGGCAATCCAAGAATGGCTTACTCTAATGAACATAAATGAGGTATATAGTTTTATTGGCTTAGTAAGTTACTATTGGAATTTTGTATAGAATTTATCACGATTGGATAACTCACTAACCAAGATTACACATAAAGGGGTTAAGTTTGGATGGAAAAAAGAATGTACATAATGATTTAATGAATTGAAAAGAAGACTGTTTAATGCTCTAATTTTGACTCTTCCATCAAGAAATTATGGGTTTGTGATATATAGTTAAGTAACAAATCATGGAATAGGTTGTGTCCTTATGATAAATGATAATTTTATTTCTTATGAATCAATGGAGTTGGAGAATAATGAGAAAAATTATCTAACTCATGATATTGAGTTAATAGATGTAATATTTTCTCTAAAAATATAGAGACAATATTTCTATGGTGGAAGATGTGAGATATATACAAATCAGAAGAGTTTGAAATAAATTTTTACATAGAAATAAATCAACATGAGGCAAAGGATATAGATTGAGTTACTCAAATATTATGATTTTTCAATACACTACCACCTAGGAAAAAAATAATATATTAGATACATTAAGCAAGAAAGATCATGGACTTTTGACCTAAATGAGGATTGAGAGAGATGATATATTCATGGATCTAGAAAATATGGATATGAGAGTTTTTAAAGAAGAGGAAACATCATTCCATTTTCAAATAATTTATAAAACATATTTACTAGAGAAGATAAAAAGATCTCAATATGATGATGAGAATATAAAAACCAAAATTAAACCTATTAAGGATGGATGATAGGAAGAGATCATGTATTAGGATGGAGTTATGAAATTTGGAAAGAGGATATGTGTTCAATCAGTACCTGGGATAAAAAATAGAAGTATTAGATGATTATCATAGTACACAATTATATATACACCATGGTATAACCAAGATGTATAGTGATTGTAAGGAAATTTTTTGGTGGGATAACATGAAGTGATAAATTTCTGACATTGTGTCAAGGTGTATAGTTTTCCAATATATGAAGGCTAAGAGATAAAATCCTAGAAGAGTCTTGAAATATATACCTATTCCTATATGTAAGTGGGATGTCATTATGATGGAATTTTTCGTAGGACTACTAAGAAAACATAGAAGTAATTATTCAATGTGTGTAATTGTTGACCATCTTTCAAAATGGCACATTTACTTTCTATAATAGATGATTTACCACTTGAGAGCCTAGAAAAACTCTATATTAACGAAGTTGTAAGACTTATTGGTGCACCTATATCGATTGTCTCTAACTGAATTCCACAATTTACATCAAAATTATAGAAAAGTATTCATAAGGCTTTGGATACAGAGCTTCATATGAGTATTTCTTATTACCCCCAAATCGAAAGACAGTCTAAAAGGACCATTCAAACACTATAAGACTTGTTGAGATCATGCTCACTCGACATTCAAGGTATGTGGGATCAATACTTACCTTTAGTGTAATTTTCCTATAATAATAGTTTCCATTATAGTATTCAAACAGTGAAATATGAAGCATTATATGGAATGATATGTCTAACTCCAACATGTTGGGATGATGTTGGCGAGAGGAAACTTATAGGCCCAAACTTATTGAAGAGGCAATGACAACGGTTACGAAAATTCTGGGCCATATTAAATCATCCCAATGTAGTTAAAAGAGCTATGCTGAAAAATAGAGAAAGGATTTGGAATGTAAAGTGGGAGATCATGTTTTTATAAAAGTATATCCATGGAAGGGTTTCTTGAGGTTCGGTAAGAAAGAGAAAGTGAGTCCCAGGTACATCAAACCATTTCAAATTCTGGATAGAATTGGAGCGTATCTTACCATTTGGAAATGCCACCATGTCTCTCCATTGTTCATGATGTGTTACATGTTCCATTGTTAAAAAAGTACATTCTATACCCAACACGTGTAATAACCTATGGGGAAATAGAATTGTAAACTCACTTGTCTTACTCTGAGGAGCCTATTGATATTATTGATACTTGAGAGAAAGTATTGTGAAATTAGACAACTTGGATGGTAAATGTGCTCTAGAGAAACCATAAAATAGAGGAAGAAATGTGGGAACCTGAGGACATTATGAAGAGGGACCACCTATATCTTTTTATAGGTCTATATAAATAAAAATAATTCTAGGATGAAATTTCCAAAGGAGGGAAGAATATAACAACCGAATATTTTATGGTATATTTCTTCTTAAATAATTTCAATTCATCAGATATATTATAATACATGAAATAATGAGTCTATGTGAATCAGTACTTTTTTATTTATAGTATATAGATATAAAATAGACATTAAATATAAATTTTTCACTTCTGTGTTTTGAATTTTGAAAAATGGACATACACAGTTGTGTTTAGTATGTTTTTTAGAGTCTAATAGGTTCAACTTAAAGTTTGGAGAATAGTAACTTGACCCTTATGATTATTAGTATACCTTTATGAACATTATATTGACCCTTATAAATTGTAATGTACCCTTATTAATAGTAACCTCACCTAAGTAAGTACAAATAAAATCTAAGCACCTTATAAGTGAGAGTAAATATTTGAAAAATTTATAATTAAATGTTAGTATTTTTGTGTGTAATAAATATTTAAATAAAATATTATAATTAATGAATTAATTTAAAATATAATTCATTTTTTATAAAATTTATTAATAAATTAAATTTTTTGCCTTCTATGATTTTGGGATAATTTAATGAGACCTTAGTTGAATTTTAAGGGTATTATAAAATCAGTTATAATTTTAAAAACATATTTCTTGAGAAAATGGTGATTTTAATGAAAAATTAAAATTCTCATATCTAGAAAATTATTTTAATAAAATGATGTTCATATTTGGATTCTACACATCTAAAAATGGTTAGGTGAATTTTTTGTATTTTTCTAAAATACTAGAATTTTTGGTAAATTGTGTGCTCAGCCTCAAGCCCGAGGGGGTTAACCAGGTTAGGGGGGATGCCCTCAGCCTAAAAATTGTTAGAACACCATAAATATCCCTTTTTAGTGTGGTTTTATTTTCTTAAAATCTACTTTTTTTCACTACCCATTTTTTTCTCCAATAAAAATTTACTCGATGATGATAATTTACAAAATATGATAAATAAATGAATTTCTACACCATGATTGAGTCTTGGATGGTGTCAATGGACATTGGCTCGAAATCAGTAGAAATTATTACTATTATATGTCACAATAATCAATAATATTTCTTTTCTTAAGAAAAATAATAAAATAATGAATAAAATATTGACAAATCACTCCTCTCATCCACTGTAAAAAACCATCCCTCACCCCTTTTCTCCTAACTCTTCTAAGCCTTAAAACTATTCAAAGTTCATCCCAAATCCTCTTAACTATTCTATCCTCACTTAAAAGACCTCATGGTCTTGAAAAAGGACAAAAATCAATCCTCTTAAGGCGATTCTCAAGGAGTAGTATCCAAGAGGTAAAATCCTCTTCATCTTCTTTTTATTTTATTTTCAAGTTCCTTCTTTATTTATTATTCTCCCCTCACATCCTCTATCCCAATGGTCATTATTACTCCAGTATCATCTATATAATATAATTTTATCATTCTAATAGAATATACATCATCAATATCCTCACTCTCTCTCACTCACACACACACATTATCTCTTTTATTATAAAAATGAAATCATCATTCGGGAGGTGCTGATTTAAAACATTCTTCAACGACGAAATTTCATTCTTCTATTTCTCCTTCAAGTATAGTCTGGAAACCATTTTTAATTTTTATACAGATTATTTAATATGTATTATCCTTTATATAAGGTTCTATAAACATTTAATACACATGATATTAAATATTTTAACAAAACTAGTTCATTGTGACAAAAAACCGCTAAAATTAAGATAAATGATAATCATTAACATGTTATCTAATGAGTCATCCTCATACCATATAAAAAAATTATATGTATAAATGTTTAAAATTATATATTATCATTAATAACATGTAATTTCAATTCTATAGTGTTATACACATTTTACATGAACTACATTACTTATAATCGAGTAAACTTATCATGAAATCAAGTAAACGAACACTCCGTAATGGCGTACTTCAATATTATAACTTATCAAGAAGGAAATTAATGAACATAAAAAATATAATGAATAAAATAAATGTATAAAATGTTATGAAATAATTATTTAATGGATTTAATTTTATTATCCAAGACATTAAGACCAAGTGAAGAATACATTTTGGAATAAGGTAAGGGGTTTCTCATCTCACAATTATTTCTGTGAGATTTCCATTCTTCACCACTTACTTCTTGTATGTTGTGTATTTAAAATTCCATTTTATATATGATATCATGATTCTATTTATATTCATGGTATTAAATAATTCATTTGATGATTATTAATTTTCAGACATATGATTCGATTGATTACAATATGATAAGGGACTTTGTCTCAATTACTTTTTCATTGAGACTTAATTGGTATTATAAACCTAATAATTCTTATGTGGTGTATCTACTACCCCTTTGAGACAATTTTTTATTTAAAATTATAATTCTATTTAATATAAATATTATTTTTTCATGGATATGATTATTTTCTTATCCATATATGAATTTACATACGGTGTTTATTTTGAATGTCATTTAACATAGGAAATATTAACAAATCTATATCCTCTACTAAATATGAATATTAAAAAGGCATATTTTTCATATATTAAATATATTTTAAATAATTTTATATAATTTTAAAGATGGGTGGGGCCTTCTATATCCCCTAGAATCATTGATGGGTCTCATGAGACAAAATAGTTGGCGACATACCCTTTGATTTTGTTTCCAAAAAATAATCAAATAGGTTTATACCCACAAACTTAAACCATATTGATGGTATGATAGTTCCTGTTTCAGATAAATAACATCCAAATAAAAACCATTCTCTTTATTCATTATTTATTTATTACTTTCCATGAGTTTTTCACTATAACAAAATCTATGGATGCACTTTGATTCTCAGTTTATTGATGGTGTGTATTTTTCAATTATTAACAATTCCATATTGATTATGTCTAATTGATTATAACTAAACTATTATTTTTTAATAATTACCCTATATGTAACCCTGACTGATCATTTTATATTACCACTTTCTATTGTTTTCCTTCCCCTAGTCATGAAGAAGAGAACATTTATTGAGTTTTAAAGGATGTAGTTTATTTTCTCCTATTATGCATTATATTTTTTTCTTTTACAAATGTAAAATGGGTTCCATATATGTATCTAGTTTCATCAACAATAATAAATTGACCAGACCTTTGGGATATTATTCTTTATAATAATGCCAATTTAATAAAATAATTAACCACCTCCGAGATTTCGGGGCTCGAGGCATTACATGAAGTTTTTAGGATTCCGTATGAGTAATTTTAATTTAATTTGGCTATGTAGCCTTTTTATCATAACCCAAATCCTTCCCTTAGAGAATATTATGATCTATGATCCTCTTGGATCATTCTTTTGGTGATTGTTTTCCATTGTTTTCACAGTTCATCTCTCCGAGTAAGTGGATCTCATATTATTATTTTTCTTCTAATCACTATTTCACCACTACATATAGTTTTAAGGATATAACCTTATTTTTTTGGATATTGATTCTGTGTTATGTTTCTGTATCTTATACACCTTCATTATTTGTTGGTGAGTCCGATTATGGGTGTTAATTTCTTGATATTCAAATTAGAGGTAGGTGATTCCATAATTATTTTCCTTACGATTGAAACCTTGAATTGGTTGATTAAATGGAAATGAGTTTTTAAATGATTAAAAAATATGGAAATGTGATGATTTTATCATTGATTTTAAAGGGTATGGAAATTAAGGAAAACCCAATTTTTATAGAATTATAATTGTGGGTGGATTTATAAGACAGAATGTCTTTATTTGGGAAGTATTTTTGATGAGAATAATTGATGTTGATATTAAGAAAATTTCATCAATTGAAATGTGTTTTGAAATGGAATGAAATGATGAAAACATATGATTTGTTTTTGAAATGGAAAAGTCACGTGGAAAACTGAAATTGGGAAATTTCCTTTTAAAATGTTTTAAAATGATTGATTTATAATTTGATGGATTGATTAATTAATGGAAGATTATTTTAGCCAAGGCTGTTAATTGTAACGTGTAAAATCATTCTAGGAGCTTGACTTTCTATCAATGTATTGATGATGACAACTATTACTAAAACATCTATAGAATAACAACCTATTATAGGTTCCCTATTGGGGCGTAGACTCCCCTATATGGTTTCCCCTACTAGTTTATATTTTTCTGTGTGTACCTAACTAGAGCTGTGATCATTATGTGATGTGTGAGAATCCTATTACTTGATAAAATGACTTACCATGTGGATTTTATACATGGAGATTTTCTTTGAGTTGCTTAATTTGATGTATATACCATTGATTATTGAAATGTTTTATTCATTTCAAATGATTTATATAAACGTTTTTTATATAAAATTTTTATTTATGAATGTGTTAATTTTTTACATATATTCCATTTATTTGAAAGAAAGAATGTTTTCTTAAATATGAAATTGTAATTTAATACCTCGTTTATTTATAAATTGATAGAATGAGTGATAAATTATCATGATATAGATTATTGAACACTTGGTGAGAAGCTAATGGGAATTATACCTTACACCATTCCTTTTCCTTTAGTAATTTATACACTTTCTTATTCTAGGTACGAGAAAATGGAAAGCACAACTTGGAGGGGTGGTTGTTCTTGATCCTTTTGACTGCATATTAGTGATGAAGGTGGCCAGTACGGATGTTATCCTCTTGTTTGATGGGATTTTGAGTTTATTCTTGTTATATACGAATTACTTTGATGGTTTAATACTTTGGGATTTTTTATACATGTTTTTTCTTGTACTTTCTCCCTTTGGAATGTTGAGTAAGTTGACTTGTATCATTTACCTTATGATGTTTTGTATAAAATTCATTCCCTCTTTGAT
Source organism: Viscum album (assembly GCA_963277665.1). Lineage (NCBI taxonomy): Eukaryota > Viridiplantae > Streptophyta > Magnoliopsida > Santalales > Viscaceae > Viscum > Viscum album. The sequence continues at coordinate 70,986,588 of OY728154.1, forward strand.
CACTTGTGATTATAGGTTCTATTTGAAACCCCATGGGGATAAATAATTACCTTAGAGACATGTTAGTTTTATCTTGAGTATCATGGTAACATGGTATCCAGGCTAGTTCGTGACACTTACAGTTTTGGTAAATGTGATACATACCATACCTACCTATATTTTTCCAAAATAAAAATCTTATGATGATTTTTTTTCAATTCCCCCCAGTATTTATATAGATTACCAAAATATTATATTTATTTCATCTCCAACTCACCTATTCTTATTTGATAACACATGAATTGAAGATAATGGATTGATCTATATATATTATCATTGAATGAAAAAATTTTAAACTATTACTTACCTAATCCATTACTATGAAATGTTCAATTTCATTAAATTATTATGATATTACTATTTATAGGTTTCATAGATCATGGAAAATAAATATAAAAACTGAATTAGGACTATATGAAATTGAAAATGGTTATAGAAATTTTTTAATTCATTAATAAAAAAGGAACGTCTACAATGTTGAGCAGTCCCTTGATAGAATGATAAGAAATGAAAGAAAAATATTTAAGGAAAATGTGATATAATTTTTTTAACAAATTTATATAAATAAAATAGCCCATGATAGGAAGATCAATTGATAATTAGAGATTGGTTTGTTTGGAAGCCCCAAAATTAGCCAATGAATGTAATTTCTCAATCTGTGCAGCTAGTTCTAGACACTTCTTGAAAATTTTAGTTCTAAATATTATTAAAATTTTCTATATTTTCATAGCTGCTATAAAATATTCATATATCTATATCTCCACTATCTAAGTGTATATTTAGTTATATATTCATGATTCATTATCCGTTCATCAATTCATATCTAAAACTGTCCATTTTATCAAATCTATGTGGAAGTCTATGGGTGCGGAAGTGTTAAGGTATCCTTATTGAATATGTAATTTCTATGAAACTATTATGATTCTCTTAATGATAACATACAATTATCATCTATCAATTTCACCTTATCCGAGATCAATAGAGTTGATTAATTATATCCATCATACTCTACATCTCATCTATGTGATTCTAATTGATTAAATCATAGATATTTTTCCATTCTCTCTCGCTTGTTGTTCGATTCCTAGCGATAATTACAATACTAAAGACCTATTCTTATTCTCAGGATGTAATGTAGAATAGTATAAATATAATTATCAAAATGGAATTCAAAGTTGATAAATATATGATCATATCTAAATTATAGGATTTTTAATCAAAAGGGGCATGATGTGTAGAACTATGACTCGCATGGACTCTATGCACATCTTAAGTGATAGTACCTTAGTGCTGTTACACATGAATTTTTTATAAATAATTACAAACTAAAATACCATGATCAACAATGGGGGTATCTCGATCATTAGTTTTGGAATGTAGCTTGATGAAATTATTCTGTCACTTTGATCTACCCTGAACATACCCTTTACCCTAAAAAGGTAGTTTGAGTGCTCATGGGGTGAATCCTCTTAACCCTACACCATGATAAAATTTATCCCATGATTGAGTATACTTCAAAGATAAACCAATCAGAACATTATCCAGTTGTATGTTGAATATATTATTGATGTATATTCACAAAAATTTTAATTATAATTACCATAAGTCCATAGTATGTTTACTATATTTCATGGGCTCACTTCCTAAATGCAGTAGAATTGGATTCCAATTCATTATTTAATGTAAGGTTAAAAAATAGAGACCCCCTAAACCCCCACTACAATCACACTATAATTGAGAGAGATTATATATGAGTGATCATCTACTATACCAATAATATCAGTGACCACATTTCTAATAGTATCATTATAAATAGAAAACACACATTGTGAATAGTTTCATACAACATTTTTAGGCCTTGAGAATATATATATATATATATATATATATATATATATATATCTCATAAAAATCCCTAAGATGTTGAGTAACATGGGAGTAAATTCAAAATTAAGGGGGTAGTATCCCTTGAAACATAACAATCGATATGCACTTTTATTCAACAACACAACAATTGGATCAGGCTATGCTCTTATGGGTAATTTTACCCATTAGAATTGTCGTAACACTTGGTAGAGTCTCCCTAGTGTTGGTATGAGAAGGTTCACCAATATTCTATATTTTATTTGTAAAAATATCATAAAATAGGGAGTCATTACCCCTGTATGAGAATCTTGATATGAAAATGACCACCCACTAATAAGTATTTATAAAAGGCTATCCAATGAAATATTTCAATTTAAATTAAACTAGATTTGATAACCACAAAGTGTATATTTTTTGTTATCTAAAATGGACCAGTAAGTATTATGAGTCCTATAGTTGTACTGGGTTTGATAGGTCTTTAGTCTGATCACTTTGGTTTTTTACCACTGAAACATATAAATATCTTGATCTTTTTTTAAAGGTATCATTGATTAGTAGATGCATTTCTTTCTTTAGCTTACCTTTGAATATAATGAATATGCCCATTTATAGAATTAGAGACCACTCAACATTATCTTATGCATTATAAAGAGGGATGAATTCATTGTATATCTAAATAAGGATAAGGATCACCCCCAATTTTTTAATTATAATAGAGATTTAATCCAACTTTCCCTTGTGGTAAGTGAAATGTTTTGGTTTTGAGAAACTACCAATTAACCAAATCTGGGATAGGATTAGAATTATATTAAATTAAAAATTATGAATTATAAATAGCCACTTATAGTACAAAGACTCTTAAATAATATTGTAACTCTTTGAAAATATTATTCACCAAGTATGTACATAACTAATCATTAATGAATATCCCCCTATGATGAAGGTCCAACTAACCACTTTACCATTTTAGTCAACCTTATTATAAGAATATATTGATTATAGAATATTTTCGAATGATTATATAGTTATTTTAAACTAATTATTTATTATATGTTTTCCCAAGAAGTATTTCTCTATATCTAAACTTTCCTTAATAATATCTTCATTGAAGGAAATGTTTGTCTGAGCAATGCCTCACTATGTCTCAAGAAGATGAAATTCTACAGAATGATGATTTATATTTTATAATTCAATGGGGGCATCAATTTGGAGATAAAATCCCAATATAGGAAGCATATTTGTAAATAATAATTGAGAAGGGTTAGTATAAATATATTTGAAAGTTATTGATGACACAAAGTGACATAATTCTATGAATCGAGATCAATATCATTGGGAAATGGTTGGTGTGAGTGATAGCTTTTACATTAAGGAAATTAATTTAAATTCCATCCATCTCCTATAAAAAGGAATATAAAATAGTTATATCCACTACTATAGTGGAATGGAAGTCAATAAAAGAGTATATGAGGATGATAACATAAAATAATTTAGGAATACAAATGGGTGAACATTTCAATAAGTATAAAAATTTCCCAAATATATCATGTTTTGGTTGTGGAACCTATGTAATAGTGCCATGTTACTCACATATAGATGTAATTGACTACTATATTGTTCCCATATAGCTATTTACAATAGTTCACACTCAGTGTCTCTTTCCCAACCTCTATGCTATATTACCCACACATTGTGTCGAAATGAAGGGGCACCTAAAATTACAAATTCTTAGCACCTATATTTATTCAAAACAGAGTGAGTCATCAATAATATTCACTGATGTTGTATGTTTTCATTTATGAGGCATTACCCTTATACTTATAATTTTGGAATGTATGGATCTAACATCCCACATTGGACATTGTACAACAAAGAGAGTTCATATTCTTTTGGAAAATAGAGCACACAATATAGTCCAAATGATCACATGAATTTTCCATGAACTTGATCTTTGTATCCTCTCTAGATTCATTCCCTATTCAAATTTACCTTATATTGTTTTATCCTATATAGGTCGATTAGATCCAATTTGGGGGGGGGAGGTCATTTTTTGGCACTTTAATTTTCATCAAAGGAGAAATTTCACAATTTTTTCAGAAGATAAGAGAATCTCCAAATAAATGGTGGATAATTAGGTTCCCATATCTTATTAGTATTTTTATATTCTTATTGTGTTCCATGTATAAACATTATTTGAAACACCCTATTCAATTTCCATGTTTCATGCCTTATTCAAACATAGTGTTGTGCATGCACTCTCCAACTCACGTTGCATGCCTTGCAATCCTTTCATATGAATAGTTCACCTTAATAAAGATAATTGGGAACCTAAAATGGTTATAGATGGTTATTTAGGTTTCTATATTCCATCCTACATAAGTATCCCAATCGTCCCCTTCAAGGGGGGATAAAGTCTGATAATATCTACACATATGAAGTACATATACCTAGGTTTTTAAACCTTTATATCTAAGTTATTTTCAAATCCAAACTAAGGAGAAAAGTGGAAATAAAGGTTATTTGTGTCCATTTATGATTTTTATCATTATATGAAACCAATTTTCCCAATAAATCATTAACAACTTATAAGAGTACCATTATCATGATTTTATCCAAGGTGACCAGAGTACAACACCCCAACACCCAATTTATCCTTAAAGGGCTACTCCAAGTGTCTCTTTATAGGATTCACTATAGAAAACCAAAAAATTCACACATAAATATTCCAAATATTATATGTTTTTTAATAAATAACATTAAAATTAACACAATAACCACAAAGTTTTAGTGTCTTTAGACACCAGATACATAAAAATATTATTCATGAACGATCCGTAACATCCCCCAAAACGATCATCCCACATAGTACTCTTATTATACATGCCCTATTTAATACCTTTATTTATAACATAGCTAAAGGATACATAACAAAGGGGTTATCACATATTCTTATTAATGTTAAAGAAGTGAGATATCAATCAATGATTATATCCTAGAACAAGATAAGAATAAGGGTATGAGATCATGATAAAAACTCATGATATCTATACCCAATTTATCATGGTTAACAGTGTGCAGTCATAGAATAAATATTTAGAATTTGAGAACATGAATCATAAGAGTGATGAATCATCATTAATCAATTATGAACCATGAGTTCAAATCATAAGTATAAAAAACATTATAAAATTGTGGCCCCATTATAGATATAAAAACCATTTAATATTTCAAGGTTAACTACTGAGACCATAAAATCATAGTAGATCATAAATAAAAAGCTTTTTACCATATTATAAAGAATCAAGAACCATTAATTTTTCCCATAGTAGATCCTACATTAATAACTATTTCCCATAGTAAAGTAGGAATCCCTACCTATATACCACAGTGGATGGAGAACATAAACTCAAATCCCACAATTATCTCATGAGATATAAAACATTACCCAATTTATTTGAGGGATATATAATTTTTGGTCCACCTATCACATAATTATTACCATACATATGTATTCCAAAACATCATAAAATTTCATTATATCATAATAACATAACCCATGTAAAAGAAATAGTTTTCATAAACATATTATTATTCCATCATACTATAACATGTTGAAAATAAATGGGTTTTATAAAAATATCATAATAATAATCATAAACCATATATAAAAATAATAATATGGTATCATTGAATCGTAACACCAATCATAATTAACATCAAATTATTTTATCATAGATAAAAATCACTTTAAAAATAACTGTAATATTTCATGAGGAAAACACCCTTTTCATTTTTAAATCACTTTATTAAAAATTTAAATTTTTTAAAAAAAATTGGAATTTTTTTCAAAGGAACCAATGAAACTTATAGAAAATATCTAAATAATTGAGTGGGAATGATGATGAAAATTTTATTTCATTTTTTATACATTAAAACAATGATTATTCTAAATTTTCGATAAAAAGTAAAAAGTAATAAATTCAGAAAACAATAAGAAAATTCATTTGAAATTTTTTTATAAAAACAATAACATGGTAAAAAAAATTAAATATTCATTGGATAAAATTAAAACATTCATGAAAACATTTTAAATAAAACATGGACATGTAAGAAAAATATTTCCAACTAAATAGAAAAACATATTCCGTTTTCCTTAAAAACATTAATTTTGCCTATTAAGTAATTAATGTGAGGAAAAAGTAAATAAAATATATTTTATCCATAAATAACTAGAGTATAATAAAAAAATTGTTTATCATATAAGGATATTATAATTCACTACTATAAATTAGGTCTTTAAGCATACTAGTAAAGGGTTTTATCAGCACATAAAAAGTACTGATATTGTGGGTGATGTTATAATGGGGCTCTTTACTAATGCTAAAAAAGAATTATTAAAGGAACCCTTTATCAGTTATTTTTTTGAAATGTTAAAGGGTGTCTATTAACAGTGTTAGAAAAGATATTTTAAAAATTGTGCAAGGAAATTAATTTTCCACAGACCCTGACACTATTTCTCATTTCTTACAACCCATTTCTCAGTTCTTTCTACTACCCATCCACCATCATTCACCCTTCCTCCCTTTATTATCCCTAGAAGGCTACACCAAATAATTGTGCATGCCTGGATTCAACCCCAATACCTTCGTTATGAAAATGAATTCTCTTTAACACTATGCCATGCTTATTTTGTTGTATATTTAAAAACTATTCTATTTATTTGTATATATTTAGAAATTTGTGACATATATATAAACAATTATATTTATTTAAATAAATTATATACAAATATTGATTTATATATATTAGAATATATATATATATATATATATGTCTGTGTTTGTGTGTGTTTATTAATACACAGAAATATGTATATATAATAGTTATACATACATATGAATGAATTTTAATAAGTTCAATTAAATGGATAATTTTCACCTCAATTAAAATGAATAAAAAAATTTATTTTACATTTTTAAAAATATATTTATATGTAAATATGTTGATATATGAATTCATGAAAGTGATTTATTATAATAAAATATTTAAAAATAAGAATATATTTAATTATAAATAAAGATACAATGTGAAAAATGATAAAATTTTAACACCATAATATCAATATGAATGTATTCCTAAGAAATAAATTGAGTCCCCACTGAAAACGGGTAAAAAGACCCCCATAAATGAGCTTCAAATTCCATCGAATGTTAAAGAATTTTTATAGCCTAAAAAAACAAAAAAAATGATGGATTATAAGATTTTTTGGGCCTAAGAAACGTGATATAGGTTTATCTCTCTCTCTAGGGTTGAGAACTCATTGCGAGCTTCGATTATATATGTGGTAGAGTCCAAAAAGACACCTGGATCAAAAGTTATGGTCGTTTGATGTTTGAGTTACGTTTTTAACATATTTTATATATTTTATTAATTTTTTTGACTTATTATATCTTTATATTGATATTAAATGACTATTACTTGATAATAATGAGAAAATTATTGTTTAAAATTTTTTTTAATTATTTTATAATCCATTTTCACTAAATACCTTTTATTTTATGTGTAAATTCATATTTACCTTATATAAAACATATTTTTAAAAAATATATTATATTTATATCAATAAAAATATATTTATATATTAATATATTTTTTTAATGAAATATTTATATATTTTAAAATATTACCTATATCAGCACAAGAAAAAAACACTGATAAAGGGAGGTCTTTATCGGTGTTTCTTTTAGTATTGTTAAAGACCATCTTTAACAATGCTTTTTATGCAATGAAAAATGGGGTCATTAACAGTTCTTTTTTCTAGTTCTATTAATGTCATAGCACTAGAGAAACAATGTTTTGTAGTACTTATTTTCTCAATGTAAATTCAAGCATAAAAATACCGATTAAAATTGGAATGAAACATAAATCCTTTACCTTAAATATCATCTCACCCCATACTCATTCAAATATCCTGTATAATAAATATAGATTTATTATAAATCTATTCAATATTATATATATTTATATATATCATACCATATATTATTTACTTATAACATTTTATCACTCATGTATTAACATTTCTTTATTAAAATCAATGCTCCATGTGATAACTAATTCATTTTCAGGCATATTAAACTCCGTAACTCCTTGTATTTATACTTTTATCATGGTAAAATTATATAAATAATGTTAATAATTATATAAATATAATATATATGAATTATATATATAGTAATTTATAAAAATTAGATAGAAAAATAAATTACATCATTCATGGAGTTGTTAGGTTGTATGTATGCATGGGAACTATTTTCATTTTTGATGGATGTAATGAAGGAAAGAAACAAAATAAATAAACATTAAAAATAATTATTATATCATATATATCATATATATTCCTTAAATCTATTCTTATTACCATCCTGTAAATCATAAATGAAAAAATAATCACATCGCTTCATGGAAGTGATAGTCCACATGTACATATGAGCGATATTATCATTTTGCAATAGATTGTAAGGTAAAAATGTAGACATGATATTATAATATAAAAATAATAATTATGTAATAAATATAATATATAAACTTTAAACACAAAATTATTACCATCTATGAAATATGATGATATAAAATGTATTGTATCACTATGTGGAGGCGGTAGTCCACACATACACACAAATGATACTTTCACTTCTCAATTGAGGGAAAAGAGGGTGGATATTGGAAGTTACATAATCATAGTAATATTTTAGTATATTAAGAAGATTTAATTAATTAATTTATGATAAATAATATATATTTATGGGAGGTATAAGAAGAAAAAAATTGAAATAGGATGGGTAGAAATATTACCACTTCTTCGATAGGCCTCAATTATATTTCATTTGAAGGACCCTCAGAATAATCTTTCAAGAATAATAGAACCTATAATGAATGTATATATATATAAATCTATAAGATAATTTTAGAGGGATTTTTCAAGATATATGGCTAATGGGGGTGTAAAGAAAAGATATAATAGGTGTTACTTTTTAAGGGATGGAAATGACACTCTTGAAATTGCTATAAAGATTAAAATATAATTAAGTCATTCAAAAGAAAAATACATCAATATGGCTATATATTATAATAAACAGAATATATGGTAAAATTATCAAAAATAATTAAATTTATATTGGTTTTACTATCAATTTAATCATTATCTTTTTATTTACCCATGCGTTAACCATTCTTAACCTTATCCATGGTGATAAGTATTTCAATATTAAATGGTTATAATTTTACATATAAGGTAATAACTAGATTAAAAATGTAAAATGGATAAAATTCTTACCATTTATCATCCTAATTTTCCTATTTTATTTTTTACAAAAATTACCATTATTTTACATAAAAGATCATTTATGACATTTTTAACACTATTCATTTAATTTGAAAATAATGGAAACATGAAATCATAAGTATTCTAATATAAGACCCTAAAATTCCAAATATTAAATATTTTTCTAGAAAATTAATGGGAAACTAAAAATTCCCAAAAAATTATTAATTTATTGTTTTTAAAATAATTTACTTGTTTTTTCTTTTTCTCGCACATGCACTGTGTCAGCGTTGTGTAAGAATTTAAAGAAAATATTCCACCACTAAAAAGTAAAAATAAATTACCCTGATAAAAAAATTAATTCATATTTAAAAAGATCATTTATAATAGGAATTATAATTTTTTACCCTTATGTAAAAATATAATGTATATTAAATTAATGAAGGTGAAATTCTGGAATTCCTTTTACTTAAAATAATATAAATTTCAATAATAAGTGAAAATTCCACCAAAATTAAATATACTAGATTCTAGGATGTTTATGTTAAAATATATTCTATCCTCTAAAATAAAGGTAGGTTGTGGGTTGATTTTAGGACATTGTCTCTTGGGTTTGACTTTATTTTAAACAATTTACCCTTACTGAGGTGACAAATATTTTGCAAGGGGACTATTCATAATGAACCAAACTAAAAGTAAACTATTCACAAAATTTTTCACCTTCTGATAGAAAATATAGAATCCACTTTTCATGATTCAATTTTTAGTTGTGGAATAAATTAATTAAAGATAAAAATTCAAATAATAATTTTTTTATAAAATGAATTTTTATATATATAAATGTTTTTATACCAAATTCAACAATAAAATTGATTCAAATGAAATTAATTGGATTAATTATAATATAAGACAAATAATTTTAATTTAAACTATTTTAAAAAAATAGAAATTTTTAAATCCTTTAAATGAATACACAATTTTCATTAAAAATCATTATTTTTCTATATTTATTGAAAAATAAATCTTTTTATAAAGTTTCCAAAACTGAAGTCAAATCTAATTTTTACATATTGATTTCAAAAATAAAGCTCATTTTGTAAAATAAATTTTCTAAAAGCAAAAAATTTAATTATATTGTTTTCTCACAAAAAAATAAAATAAAAACCATTAATGAGAACAATATATTTTTGAAGACTCTTCAAGAAAATTGAAACAATATTTATCAATATATTTTATTTATCTAAAAATATTATGCATAATTTTCAAAATGTATTTATTCCAATTCAATCTAATAATTTGATAGCTAAGTTAAAATGGTATACTATATTACAGTTTATTTATCTTTTGGTTTATGTGTATCATAAGAAATAAATGAAATTAATTTTATTTATAGATAAATATAACATAAAATATCACAGTGGAACATTCTAGCTCATTTAAAATGATTTTTCCTTTAAAATTGCATCACTATGATACAAAAATTAAGGATATACCTATCTCGTCACATCCTCGAGTTCCCATGTAGCATCATCTAATTTTTGATTTTTCCACAAAACTTTGACCACATGAGTGGTCTTGTTTCATAGTAATTTCTCTCAATGATCCTAAATCTTCACCAAGTGTCCCTCATAAGAGAGGTCATAGTATAATGGTATGAAATTTTCCGAGTCCCATGCTTTGGTGGAGGCCTTTTAACGCCGAGCTGCTGGGTAGAGGCAGGACCGGTTTTTTTTTTGGAGTTTTTTGTTGTTGCTATTATCTTTTTGATGGACTTTAGGTTTCTCAATTCCCCGTAAAAGTGATTTGATAATAAAATAAAAAATATTTTTCAGTCAGTCAGACATATGAATGATCAGGTATGTAATTCATCAAGAGAGATACATGGAACACATCATGAAATTGAGAATGATTTTGTGGAAGAAAAAATTATAAGATACCATCCCAATAAAATCATGAATTTCAAGGATATTGATTTATCTATAGATGGGCATTCCCTTCCTTCAAAATATCATCACCTTCATCTAAGGATATTTTCATAAAAATACATTTTCACAAACTTTAAACTCCATATCTCACCAATGATTTTCAAAATAATATTTTTGTCAACATTGGAATACCCTTATATATATCTGAATGGCATTAAAATTTTCTTCTATATCCTCAGAAAGATAAGACCCAAATAGATTTGTTTATATAACTTAGTCCTAGTACATTGCATTTCTATACTTCCTACCATATAAAAATTCATAAGGATCCATCTGAATTTCACATGAAAGCTATTATATTAAGAGAACATAACTAGAGGAAGGTGTTTATCCCAACCACCTTTGAAATATAGATAACAAGATACAACATATCCTTTGTATTTTTAAGGGTTCGTTTAGACATCGCATATATCCAAGGATGATATGCATCAATGAAACTGAACTCTAAATCCATACATTGATAAATACTTCATCATATATTATATATAAACCTTAAATCAAAAATAGATATAATGGATTATGGTATTCCATGAAATCTCACCACTAACATATCAAGATGATTCTAATATAAATCATTTCTTATAAAAATTATGCTTTCTGACTTCATAAGTAAATCAAATGAAACCCAAATAGAAAATTTTCACTTTATAATTTTTGGGAGTCTAATAATGAAACCCATGGTAAATTGTCTCCATTTCCTTTTAGGTATGGGTAAAATTATCAACATCCACTTACAATTCTATCTCTCTTCCTTAACTTACTAACATAATATACATAAAAAATACATAATCTTTAGTATATATCTTCATTTTCCCAAAATAAATTCTGTTTCAGACCTGTATACATATTTCTATTTCCTAGATGAATAGATAATTCTGAACTATGTGATTAATATAATAGTTCCTTCTTTAATTATGGTATTTATGGGACACATACATGGTTCCTCAACCTTATCATTCCATAATAGTCATGGTTGAACTCAAAAACATTTCCTAACTTCTTTTACAATTCCACATCTTACTTCTTTACCTCTTTAATCATCACATGGAAAGATGGTTTCACATTCATCCGGGAAAGAGATGATTTATCCCCTATTCTCAGGATTTAAAATTTTATTTTATAAAAATCCATATTTATTGGTTCTCTTTAAATCCACATCATGGAAAAACAAGAATATCCCTTCCTACATTTATCAACAACCATCTTATTCTCCTTCATAGCGTAATAATGTATTTAGCAGTCATAATATTTAATCAATTCCAAAAATATTTTCTAGATCATACTCAATTATTTCTATATTAAGATATACTATAAAAATTTATGATCTATCTATATGTCACAACTTTCACCATAAAGATAATGCCTCTATATCTTCATTTAAAAAAAATCGATCCCAGATCCAATTTTTGAGTCATGTAAAATATACCATGTACTTTCAATTGGTGTGATTCATATTCTATTATTATATCAATCTATATGTGAAAACATCCCAAAATATTATTTTATACATCAATATGGTTCAAAAATCCTTCTCTACTATAGGGTAGAGTGATCAAATGTGCACTAACCAACCTTCTCTTCAATTCCTTTAAATTCTTGTCACATTTATTTTTCCCAAGAACTTAACTCCCTTATAAGATAACTTGGTGATTATATTGGATATTTGTGAGATATATTTCACAAAAATTCATTAGTATCTAGTTAAACCAAGATAAATAAATATATTAATTACTTTTGTTAGTCAAGTACATTGATCAATGACATTCATATGTAAAGGATCTACCAAAATACCCCCACATGAGATTAAATGACACAAGAATGAAACTTTCTAAATCCTTATTTTATAATTGGTAAATTTCATTTATAACTTCTCATTCATTAGGTTCTCTAATAAAATTATCAATTGATATTAATTATATTCCTTAATTCTGAAATATATATGAATATAATATATAAAGACTACCGTAAACTAGTTAGGGTAATCACAAAAGACACTATTAATTAAATCCATGAATATATCCATTGAATTAGTAAGTCCAAATGGATTCAATATAATTTATAAATACCCATACCTCATACACAAGGTGGTCTTGGGTTTATTCTACTTCTTAATCCTCAATTGATGATATACATAATTATGGTAAATCAAGTAAAAGTATTGATATACTCATAATTAATAAAAAAAATCAGCTATAGAGGGTAGATGATACTGGTTCATGATAGTGACCTAGTTTAGTTCATGACAATCAATGAAAAAAATTCATTGACAAATATTTCTTCTTAAGATAAAAATAAGGTCACCACATAGTGATACACTAGGGCCTGTGATTCCCTTATCAATATTCTCTTGGAGTTTCTTCTTTAAATTATATAAATAAATTGGGTCCATTCTATTGAGAGATTTTGAACTAGGTAATTCACCAGGTATGGGTTCTATAGAAAACTCAACTTCATGATATAGAGTATGACTAGGAAACAATTCTATAAATAAAAGAACAAAATATTGTAAAATAGGAATATCCTCAATTTTGAGTTTCTCCTCCTTAAATTTAGATAGATACCATTCATTGATAGAAATTAAGGCCCGCAAGATAGAATTAATTTCTATTAGAAGTTTATATTCATCCTTGCACTTATAAAAAATAATAGGTTTATTAAGAATATGGAATATGGGCTTCCTTACTTCATAAATGAAATAGGAAATATATACAGGATTAAAATCAATGCCTAGAATCACACCAAATTCAACTAAAGGGAGTATCCCTAGATTTATAGGAATCAGATTCCAATAGACATTAATCAAATAGAAACTATTGAATTTAGATATAACCATCATAAAACTAATATTTTTCATTAATAATTCAATATTTAATCATTAAGGTGGTATTTTTGTACAATTTATAAATTCCATAGATTTTAAAGAGCGTGTAGAGCTAGAATTAAATAATAAATTATCTATTATAGAGTGTAGGATAAGAACCCCGACTAATCAATGGTGTGAGATAATAATAATAGATCCCATGATGGCGAGGGTTTGGGTCCGCTCTAATGGCGATTCGGGAGCCTCTGGTGTCTTGAAAGGTTAGCGATGGTTTTTCCCCATTTTCTTGGCTCCATCCTTCTCGCTGGAGGCGAGCTACCTGCAAGGGATCCTCCTGTGGCTTATAATGCCGATATCAGTCTGCAGCGCTCCGTTAGGGTTTCTGTGGACGCTGAGAGGGATTTATCCTGTAGATATTCACAAGAGTTGAAGACAGCAGCGGCGAGCGAAGCTGTTGATGATCGCCGACCCTCCGTGCCTGCCGAGCTAAAAGATCGGCACTGGAATGCGACGGTGAATGCTGAGAATGACAGATCCCATAGATCTGTGGGAGTTGACGCGAATATGGTGGGACTGGAAAAAGCGGATGTTCATCGGATCCTGGTGGTGAACGCTGCACTCAATCGGCGACAGACTTCAGTTGAAGAGATGAATGGTGCTGTAGCGGTGATGGCTGATTTAAAAGAGGACGACCGATCTGTGGGCAAGGCGACCGCGGTTTTCCCTTTGGATGAGTCAGATATGCCTCAACCTACAGTGGGGAGGATGGGCAATCGCCCTTTGGATAAGGTGGAGATGAGACCTCCATCTGGTAATTTGACAGATGTGGGGAACTCTAGTAAAGGAATTGAAAGGATTGGCATTTCCAATAGATGACATTTCAATTATGTGCATGATGGTGCTACCGAGCTAATCGTGAGAAAGTGTGACACCGCCCGTGTTGTTTCCAGCAGGGATTCTATTCTTAGCAGATTTAAGCTTTGTGAGCATTCAACAATCACAAGACTTGTTCTTCCTATTGGAGGAAAAGTTTGGAAGATAGATGATTTGATTCAAAAGTTAACTTCTATATGGGGGTTTTCTGACTGGAGATGTATACCAATGGGATGAAGATTTTTTCACATTATTTTTCCATCAGAGGATCTGAAGTGAAGAGCTTGGAGGATCGGATCAATTTATCTTAAGGAAAGTATGATTTGATTTCAGGAATGAGATTTCCATTTCAATCCTTTCTCTTTAAAAAATACTTGGGCTCAAGTCTGGGTCAAAATTGTTGGTCTTCACTGGATCCTATGGCATCCTAAGATCCTTTTTGACATTGCTTCTGAGGTGGGTATTCCAATTAAAATGGATAGGACCACTGATGCTACGAAATTTGGTCATTATGCTAGGGTTCTGGTGGAAGTTGATCTAAGTTCTTGCCTGATTCATAATATAGTTTTGTCTGCATTGGATGATGATATCTCCCTAAAGGTGGAATATGAGAGATTACCTAACTTCTGTAGTAACTGTCAAGTTATTGGCCATGATAAAGAGATGTGTTGTAAAAATTGTGTGTGTTCTTTTTCTTCAGAAAAAGGGCATTTTGAGACTTCCTGTAGGAGGAAGATAAGGAGGCAAACAACGCAGCATTAGTCTGTTGGAGGGAGAAAATACCCTACTGATAGAGGTAATGAGTACATGAGTACTAAAGTAGTGGATGATGCCTCCCAAGAGCCTGCACAAGAGCCTCAAGTGGTGAAGGATACCGAATAGGGTTTGCTGGTGCACACAAGGGAATGTAGGCCTGAGACTGGATCTGGGACAAGGGTGGCCCCGACTTTGGCACCTGAGCATGGTGTGAATGCCCGAACTGAGGGTAATATGGAATCAGGAGTGATTTTGGGGAAGACACGGGAAGGTGTTGGTCTTGTGATCGAGGAGAAACAATCTCCGAGTGATGGTGCAAATCTTTCACAAACTCAGGAGGAAATTATTAAACTAAGGGAGACGCATGGCATCCAATGAAGGTGGGATGATGTAGAGGATGGCTCTCCAAAAAAACCAAAATATAGTAAGGTTTTGTCCAAAGGAAAAAACATTGTTGTGGATGTTGAGGATTTTCAACCTATTCCTCCTAAGAAAGAAGGACATCGGAAAGATTACTCATATCTGAAGCCAACTATGATTACCAGGTCTCATGGCCCTCTAGATTATGATTCGGATTGGTATGGTGATTATGAATGTGACTTTGACATTTGAGTTTCCTCTAGTTATGATTGGAACGAGGGAATGACTTCTTGTATGACCCCATCCATCTCTCTTTGTCTTTTATTTTCCTTAATATAAAGGGATCTGCCCTAACCTTTCTGCAAAAAAAAGTGTATTATAAGAGTACGTTTCATAATATCAACCTTATAACCGCCAATGAAATCATCATCAGATGATATTTCCCTTTTTCTTTGGGAATAATTGGGTTTTTATGTCGATCATTGTAATAAACCTTCATATTTTTGTATTAGTTGTATTAATTATCATACTCCTTCCATTTGAAGAATTGAATCATGGGTGTCATATTAGTTAGAATATTCATTTTCGTCTATTGTTAAAATTTACCTCTTCACCACCCTTCAAAATTAACAATCATTATGATATTCCTTCCCACATTTGAAGCACCTCCCTGCTCTATTAATTCAATTCCCTTTCTTCCCACATTTTTTCTTGTAGATGTCTAGAATATCATTATACCAAGTGATTTATTTTAGTTTTCATGAGACTCTTTCTTTTTTTATCTAAAAGAAGGTGGATATTTCCCCATGAAATAATAATCATTAAATTTATTCCTATATTGATAATTTGGATGCTCAGTATGATTAATGTCATAATAAAAATGAATTATCATATAAAACCGATTTTTCATTCCAAATCCGAAATCATTTGTTATTTAGGTGGAAAATCAATGCAATGTCCATGACAATCATTGTTATAATGATGTATTATGGTTCCAACCATTTACTACAAACAAAGAATCAATTTATAAGTATATAACTACAATAATTAGAGTGATATATCATATAATCATGAAATATCATTCATTGGTTGTCTAAATCAGGACACATTCTTCTCGATCAATGAAATCTTAGGTTTAACTGATGTTATCCATGGTCATCACCTAAACATTATGATACTATCATATTCTTAAACTTTTCCCCAGTGTTTAAAAAAATATTTCTAACACAAATATAAAAATATTAACGAAACCATACTTTTATACCAACTATAGAGACCCAACCTTTTTATACATAAATATTACCACTTTTTAGATGAATATTAAATAAATAAAATTACATTACACAATAGATCTATAATGTTTTAGTGTATTTGAAGACTAGATACATAAACATATTATTATGAAATATATCCAACTTATTCAAAAAATTTCATTCCACATAGTACTAGTATTATACATAAACTACTTAAAACAATTCTTCATAACCTATTGAAAGGAAACTTAAGAAATGGGTGAGCTCAGATTCTTTATAAGGGTAAACAAGGGATATATCAATAGATGACCATATACAATTATAATATAAGAATAAATGTAAGAGATCATGACCATAACTTTCAAAGTTTATATCTAATTTATCATGGATCAGAGTAATGAGTTAAAGAATAAAACATTACTATTTCAGAACATGAATCATAAGAGTGATAAATAATCACTAATCAATCATATTCCATGAGTTCAAATAAAAAGTATAAAAATTTATCATAAAAGTGTGGCAGCATCATAGGTTTAGAAACTATTTCACATATCCATGATAACAATTGAGACCATAAAATAATAATGGATGAGAAATAAAAACATATTTCCCATATCATAATGTATCTGGAATCATCACATGTTTCTCATAGTGGATCTTGCTGTACCACCTATTTCACATAGAGTATTAGTAATCCATACCTTTTTTTTATAGTGGATCGAGCACATCAACATGAATCCCATAATTATCTCATGAGATATAAAAATACATCCAATTAATTGGAAGGATATATAATTATAGTCTCACCCATAAAATAATTAACACCATATATATGTGTGATATAACATCATTTTATATTCATTATGTCAACAAAACATAACCCATTTAAATGAAACATGTTTTATAATCATTTAATCATTTCATTATAACATAACCCATTAAAAATAAATAGGTTTCATAAAAATATCATAATAATAAAAATATACCATCTAGAGAAAGAATTAAGATTATATAATTTGATAATAAACCTAGTCAAACATAATTAACATCAAATTAAGTGATCATATAGGAAAAACTTCTTTAACAGATCACTTGAATATTTAATGAGGAAAATACCCTTTTAATTTTGAAATCACATATTAAAAAAATAAAAAAATCCTTATATTTAATCATAAACATTTTCTTTTAAAGGAACCGCAAAACCTATAAAGGAAACTTCAAAGCATTGATCATTCATAATAATAGGAAATTTTGTTCATCCCATGTATATTAAAATAAGGATTCTTTGTCCATTTTTACTTAAAAGTCAAAAGTAACTCATTTAGAAAATTATAGGAACATTTATTTTATATTTAAAAAAAATTAAAAAAGGGGTAAAAATTAAAGTAAATATTTGTAATAGAATATTAAAAAATTCTTGAACAAATTATAAATAAAACATGGATGTAGAAAAAAAAATTTACTGACCAAATATTAAAATATATTCAGTTTTCCTTAAAAACATTATTTTAGATTATTAATTAATTAATGTGAGGAAAATGGAAGGAAAAAATGTATTCTATAGAAACAACTATATTATAATAAAATGTAAAGGGAATTACTAGATAAGGATCAAGTAATGTCTTCAATTAAAATTCAATCATAAAAAATCCCAATTAATATAAGATTGAAACATAAATCCCTTACCTTAAGACTTATCTCAATTCTTACATGTTCAAACCTCATGTATATTAAATATAAAATTATTATAAATATATTCTGGAACAATATATATATATATTTTACCATATATTATTCACTAAAATTATTTTATAACTCATGTATTAATAATTATTTATTAAAATTACTATTCTGGGTGATATGTACTTCATTTTCATGCATATTTGGGTTTGGAATACCGATCATTATACATTGATCATGGTTCCATTTTCTATGAAATGTTAACCATGATTTAAATATTAAATATATTCATTATATATATATATAGTGTCTTACATAAATGGTATAGATAGAAAAATGAATTACGTCGTTTATGGAGATGGTAGGTTGTACGTACAAATGAACGTTGTTTTCACTTTTTGAAGGATAGAATGAAAGAAAATAAAATAATAATTAAAAATTATAGAATCATTATTTTATCTAAAATATTATATATATTCATTAAATATATCATTTTTACTATCTATAGAAAGTGTAAATAAAAAATGAATCACATCACTTCGTGGAGGTGGTAGCCAACACATACGCATGAGCGACATTATCGTTTCCAAGGAATGTGAAAGTAAGAAGGTAGATATGATTTTATAACTATAGAAAAATAATATTTTTATAATTTTTTTATATAATATTTAAACACATTATAATAGCTATCATTTAAATATGGTGATAGAAAATGAATTGTATTTCTATGTAGAGGCGATAGTCTACACACACATGGGGGATAACTTTACTTCCCATTTGATGGATAAGAGGGAGGATAATGGTAGTTACATAATCATAATAAAATTTAAATATATTTATGATAATTAATTTATCATTTTATGTATAATACCAAATATTTATAATAGGTAGAATAAAAATAAATTTAATGAGTTCTAGTAGTAAGATTACCTCTTCTTTGATTAGCCTCCTTTAGATATCTTTATAAGGATCCTTGGAATGGTATATTAAGAAAACAAGAACCTATAATTCATGTATAGGGATGTTTAGAAGAAAATTGGTTTTTTTATGGTTGACCTAGACGACTCATAAAGGTGTAAAGAAATGAGATAAGTGGTGTTCTTTTATAAGAGAGGGAAATGACACACTTAGAATTACTAAAAATATTAGAAATATAAATAAGTAATTCTCTAGAAAAATGATTCTACTTCAAATATATTAAAATAAATTGAGAATAAGGTTTATATAACATCATCCAATGAAATTTATATAGGTTTTGGTGTAATATTAAACCTTATATTTTATATTAACCCCTTCATTAATTTTTTTTAACCTTAACCGTGATAAAAACTATTTGAATCATAAATGGTTATAATTTTACATAGAAGGTAAAAATTAAATTATAAATGTAAAGGGGAAGAAATTTTAAATAATTTATAATCATAATTATTCTCTAACCATAATTTTAATTTTTTTAATAATTAAATATTTTTCAACATAAAATATCATTAATGTCATTTTGACACTATTCATTTAATTTGACATTGAAGAAAACATAAAAACAAAGTAATTATAATATAAAAATTCAAAATTCAAAATTATGATATATTTTTCCATAAAATATGTGGAACACTATAATGTACCTTAAAATTATTACTTGTATATTTTTTAAAATAATTTACTTGAATTTTTTAATCCTTGCCCAAGAATTGTGTCAATATTTTGCAATTGTTAAAGGTAATTCATCAATAAAAAAAATTAAAAATAAATTACCATGATAAAAAATTAAATCAAAAATTAAATAAACATTTATATCATAAATTACCCTCTTTTATACTTATGTAAATATTTTAGAGATATTACATTTGAGAGAGTGTAATTTTTGAATTATCTTCACATAAAATAATATAAATTTCATTAACAAGGGAAAATAGAACCAAAATTCCATATATTATAATTTTCAATTTATATGGCCATATTAATTCCATCCAATGAAATAACAAAAAATTGGGTTGATTTTTGAGACCTTATCTCAAGATTATAACCACATTTTACCAATTTTTCCCTTACTGAGGTAGAAAATATTTATCACTGTTATAATTCATAATGACCAAAAATAGAAGGGACATGTTTAAAAAATATGGAACTCCTAATTAAAAATATTAAATAAAATTTTCGAGATTCAATTTCAATAAGAAAAATAAATTAAATTAAGATAAAAACGTAAAACACCACGAAGAACTGCTTTTCAGAAAAATGTCTTTTTATGTAGAAAATTATTTGTATACCAAATTTAAAAATAAAATTTATCCAAATGAACCTAATTTTATTATTAATAATATAATAGAAATAATTTTTATTTTAAACTATTTGAAAACCAAATGGGACCTTTTAAATTCATTAAATGAAAAGATAATAATTTTCAATAAAAGTCGATTTTTCACTATTCCTCCAAAAATAAATCTTTTCATTAAATTATAAATAATTAAATCCAAGAAAATTGTGACATAATGATTTCAAAAATATTTTTTTTAAATAATTTTTTGAATTATAAAAAAATTAATTATTTTATTATCACTCAAAAAATCAATAAAACCCATTTTTTAGAAAGATTTGTTTTAGAAGACATTAAAAAAAATTGAGTATTTATTTATCAATATATTTTATTTATATAAAAAATTTATACATAATTTTAAAAACATCTTTACTCTTATTAAATCAACCAATTTAAAGGATTAGTGAAAATTGTATATTAATGTATAGTTTTGTTTGGCTCAGGTTTGCGTGTATTGAAAGATAACAAATAAATTAAATTTATTTATATAGAACAATATCATAAAATGTTGAGGTGTTACACTCACACCCAATTTTCAATGAACACCCATTTGAGAACCCCTTTCTTATAGGTATGTAATCTCTAGTGGAGGTCAAGGTTTAAAGATTCCTCTACATGGAGCCTAGGTCTTCATCATTATATCCATTACATGTTTACCCTAGAATGTATTTTTCTTACCTAGTCTTCCCAACTAAGCACACACTCACCGAACATCCCAAACTAGGCCCCCTTTACTCAAATAATACACTATGGGATATTCCCAATTCCTGATGATTAACCAACATGGGATCCACATGGGTGTCCCATTCACTTGGGTCTTATACTTAGTTTAAATTAAATTACAAAATATACATTGATGATGCTTTTAATCTTAAAACATATCAAAATTCATTCCTATCTATATAGCTCTCCTCCAAAACCTTTTAAGATAAATGAATAGGTAATACACATCACCGTTCTCCTTTTCATTAATATATTCATTTGATTATGGGAATCTAGAATCCTATAAATTATTTTCCTCAATTTTACTCCCAACAAAATACGAGTTTCGGGATACAATTAATCATAAATTCCCATAAAATGACTATCCTCGATTTGGGAGTATTAGTCTAAGATTTTATATCACAATCCCCACGCCTCATCCATTTTAGATACTTAGGATTGGTTTTGGTTTCATTGTGAACCCATTTGAATCTCTAATAGGCTTTCATAGTTCAATCGATGTTCCATGAACTATATGGGCCTTATACGAGATATAATCCCCAACCATACTTCATTTTGATTAGTTACCAACTTAAAATATGAACCCAAATGCTCTATTCATTTGTAAGCCCCATGATAACCCTTTCTAGGCCCCTTATACGTAGTAGTCCATTCCATATGACAATAAAAACCTTGGAATTGGTCTTAATAATATGAACTTATATTATAAGACATCATGATCTTGGTTATAATAAAATTAAATGAATATCATCAAGGTATTTATAAAATCTTAACCACAACTCATTTTATTACATAGTATCATAATTAACCTTACTATAGATACAACCCCCATGAACCAAATTTTAGTATTTTAATTGATCGAGTTTGGTATATTTTTGGGTGGAAGTTTTACCAATAAAGGATATAAATTGAATTAGACAACTCCAAAGAAATGGTATTGATATAATTCATGATAAAAACCATAAATAATTACAGTAAAAAATCATAACAATAACCAGGGTCATAATAACCAATAATAACACAAAATAATTATATACGACCTAAAATATAAAAAGAGAAATTACAGTTTGAAATGCAGAATTGCACCAACCTCCACTATATGACCACGTCTAAGATACAACCTCCACTTCCCATGAAAACAACAGTAGTATTCCCTACTAGATAATTAATAGTTATTTACCTTAACTATATCATTTAAAATAACTTTTGTATCCACACAAAGATTCCTATGTAGGGTTGAGTTAATAACCCAATAGGAAATTTCCTAAAGACATACCAAACACACTACTAGAAAAAAAGAGAGTAAGATCATATTTTATATAAATCATGATATATGTATAAAAACTAGTGAACAAGGTATATATAGTTAGTGTAAACATATCATACCACAACATAAACCCACACCTTGAAATCATACACCCATTAAATGAAACACCCTCCCCTTTTGGAGAAATCTTACCTGTCTAATGGGTCATCTAAATGGCCAGAACCCATGAATGAAAACCCATCCCCCCTAAATTATGTTTCCACCATATGGTCCAATCCATGTGACCTAATGTTAGAACTGAAATAAAATTCTAAACCAATAATTCTCCATCAATATGAATCATGAACACACACCAACCCATGAAAATTTCATGTTTACAATGTGTCAAGTAGAACCACTAATGCATTCCTGAACAAAAAAGGTTATGCTGTCACAACTACAATCCTACCTCCAACTATCTAAGGGTTGGAGAAAAGTTCCTAGAATTCATAATTTACATGGGAGGAATTTTCCTAGTGTACCTGCACACATGAAACCCACCATCACCATGAAATAGTGCAGAGGAATAATAAAAAGGATGTAATATATAGAGTAAAACCAATTGTGCAATAAAATATATGAAATACATCAAAGTATGAGAGAGAGAAACCAATGTGTATAGGTAAAACATACACACCCAAGTAGAAACTAATTCCTAACATGACAATAACTGGAATAAAGGAAATATGATAGAGACCGACTCCTGATCTCCATGATCGACCACTATATGTGTTCTATGCACCCAAGAATCTCCCTTATCTAATGAAATAACCACCAATATTTTTGGTATCTTCATAATACACAACATTTTTGGAAAAATCCCATTTAGGGGTGATTATATACCTTCCCAATAGGTTTCCCCAAAAACTGAAGGAGGGATAAATAGAGGTCACAATAGAAGTAATCAGTACAATAAATATGGAAATGAACCCCAAAAAAAAACACACACACACAAAAACACACACACATATATATTCTCATAAATAAACCTAGGTGAGGGTGAAAGTGGATATACATCTCACAACCTATCCCAAAATTATGAGTCTTCCTATAGATCCAAAGGCCCATCATCGATACCCAACATATCATGTGTCTGTTTGAAGAATTCACGAGGAGGAACCACACCCCACTATTAATCCAAAAAATAGTGGGGAAAAATATACAATAGATAAATGATTTGAAATCTAGTCTACTAGTGGGATTCCGCTCAGAAGATAGAGGACCCATACCCAGGTGTGATAATGATATTCCCCTCCGTCTCTTCGTAGAGGACCCTTTCCGTAGTCTGTCAGGGGGATTCCACATAGTGGGTAGAGGGACCATGTCCTAATACGTTGGTGGGTTCTACTAAATGGATGGAGGTAGAGTACCATGGTACAATAAGGGGTTCCACTCGGTAGGTATTGATAGAGGACCCATGCCCTAGTGTGTCAGCGGGTCCCACTTAATGGGTAGAGGAACCACGCCCTTGCACTATAGGGGGTTCCACTCAAACAATGCAAGGAGTATGGTGTACCCACACTCAGGTAAAATTGGGGGCTGCCAAACCTGGCCTCTCTCATTGATGATCATGCTTGATCACTATCACCAGAAAGTGTCTCCTATAGATGCATCACACTCATTATATTATAAATCATCTCTATAAATCCTCTATGAAGGATACCATCACATTATATTTGAAAAAATACATATGATTGGCTTCTCATGTGACAAAATATGAGTCTAGATGAAAGAGATATGTGAAAAATATTATATTGAGGAAAATATTTGACATGTATATGGCCCACATGGTGTGTGGTCCCACCTCAATTCCTGGAAATGATCTTATTTAAACACGAGTTAGAAATCTTGTCACCGAATACAATATTTATGGGGTCCACATGATGTGTCTCAACCTCCCAGGGCCTTTTTGCATGCTCCTGGCCATGCCCGTGTTCTTCTGGTCATGTTTGTATTCCTGGACATATACCTAGTCGTTCTTATGTACTATCCCATGTCCATATATTCCTATATTACATAGAATGTTGTCTCACATGGGATCTTGGGAATGTTCCTGTAATAAAACGACATGTACACCAAGGGAGGGTCACATGGCATGTGGTACCAACCACATGACATGTGATCCTTATATTCCCTGAAACCATAGCAACACAACCACATGGGTATATGGTGTGTGTTCTTGGAATACATATTATATTGTGATGTTTTCTATAAAAAATAATTTTATCCACATGGTTCTCCATATCTAGATTATATGTTCTGATATCTACCCATTAAAAACTCAAAGTCCACTGAAATTGAAGGTAATATTGTCTGCTATCAATTTACCAGCCTTCAATGTATGAAAATATGAATTCATCCACACATACAATGCCCATAGAGCTTCCCGACATGTCTCCCATCACTTCAATCACTGATCTGGATCCCATATCCCTGGTGGCCTCACCCACATCATGAAAATTTTACATATTTATTCAGAATTAGTCATCTATTCCATCGTTCAACAATCTAACACAAATATGGTGGATCAATCATGCTAGAACCCACCCTTACAATATCAAACGGTTACCCTGTGGGACAACGGTGAAGAACGGTGGGGGGGAAATGCTTCAGAATGATGTGAATCCTTCATTGGACATGCGTTCTTGACCGATGATTACATAACATGGATATCAGGGGTGATGAAAAGGCTTATCAATCATACTTTAGTTTAAACCATCAAATTATTAGAATGGGATCATGAAATGAAAGGATAACTAAAGACTATATTAAAAATATCCATGCTCAATATTTTAATCAAAAGTGAGACAATTGGAAATACATACCTTTATTATATATTGATCGTTGGTGAAGAATGTTTTATCTAGTGATGGAGAAGACCCATGATGTTTGATGGATCTCAATCCACCTTGATTAAATCAATGTTAGTAATCTAATATCATTCCAACAATGAATAATTCTCTCCACCTCCTCTCAAATCTAGCAAGGGTTATCCATCTAATAATAGATTATACACACAATGACATATTTATATTGAGAGGGTTAGGTTAGATTTAATAATTTAATTAATTAATTCACATAGCACACCTACCAACAGCTGCCTCAACCGAACATCCGACACTAACCAACTATAGGTTGCACCTAGGGAAAACATCATGTTTTGGAATCAACCTTGGTCTTAGATTTAAAATATGAGGCTATACTCAGTATACATTCCATTATTTTTTAAAAACTATATGTTTGTGATATTAATATATTTAATATTTTTAAAATAATAATTATGGTCTAACAACGCCTTGAAATCTAACACCATCACAGTGCTTATATCCAAAAATATTTCATAATATATTTGAACATATTATAAATAAATATTAGTGTGGATACATTATTCCCTCCTTTATGTAGTTTCATCCAAGATAATAACAAGGTAAAAACTATGGGGATACTAAACCCATAACAGTCTCTAATACACCTAGGAGCTCTCTTTTAAGCTCCCATACTACTAAAACACACAAACCAAGAAAAAGGACAATCCTCATAAAATTCACTCCTACCGATCCTTGATTTCCACTGACTAATCTTTGAAGGTGCCCCCATTCTCAATGTCCATCTCACCCCAAGAAATAATGTGCATAGTATAATATATGTATCTTCTAATATGAAACATAAGGAAGAATTCCTCCAACCACTATAATGGTCAGGGTAAGGCATAGGTGGAAAATTCTCCAACCCTAAGTAGGATCTAGAATAACATGATAAACATTTGGTATAACATTCTTCCCATCCAAACCTTACAATAATCATCATAGGGAGATTCTTATGAAATCATGGCATCCTTACTCAAAGTCCCATGTCCTAAAATGTTGATATGTATAAGATTTATGGTGACTCTGGGATATCCTCATATTCTCAGAAATCATTTAATATTTCTCCATTTCCACCTACAACATATCTGGACAAACAAGAGATGCTTCACCAATCTCATTCTAGCACAAAAGTAACCCACATGGTCTCCCATACATGGACTCAAAATGTTTAATGAAAATATTATAGTGATAAATATTATTAAAATAAAACCCTACGAATGTATATTGATCCTCATAGATCTAGCCAATGCCCAAAACACAAGATATCAACATATCCTCCAACACCTAGAGAGTGTGCTATATCTACCCACACTTATGGGGGTTAAAAACTATAATCATCTAAAACTTGTCCAATAATGATTTTTTAGACATATCAAGAACTATCATGTTAGAAATGCATCATGGTCAGAGAAAATCATTAAGGGTACCCCATGGAGCCATATGATCTCTCACACATTCATCTACCCCATAATCTTCATATAACTATTCTCTATGAGGAAATAAATTTTTTTGACTTTATTATCATATAAATAATATCCCAGATAGAATTATCGTCTCTCACTTTATGTGGAATCCATATAAAAAATTCCATGTATATTTCATCCCATTTATACTATGGGATATCAATAGGTTGTGTCAAACGTACTGAAACCTGGTGCTTAGCCTTCAACCACAAACATGTGAGACACTGAGAGAAAAAAATCCTTTCTTCTATGCCTCATTCCATACCACAAAAACATCTGATAAATTTACATTACATAATTACTACTCCAGGATGTATATTCAAAGGGTAAGTGTGAATCTCCTTCATCACCTCCAATCACATCATGAATGGAACCACAGTCCGTCCCTGGAAAATGATGATGTATTCCCCTCCTAGAGAAAATCCATCTGGTGAATCTCTAAAAGATATATGATCATGAAGAAAATCACATTATAGGTCTCCCAATAAATCCTCCCTCACATACTATAGATGTGGTGGAGTAAACACCATCAATTGAAGATAAGCTACAGCTTGCTCCTCTAACAGGGTCCGCTGCAAGAAATCCAACTGCTTAGAATCCTTCTTCCACAAAATAAGAATGAGACTTCATAATACGGGAATCTTCCACCATGTTTCCCTTCCCATAATTATAGACTATATCTAATTCATAGTCCTGCAAGAACTAAAATCAGTGCCTCTGTCTCAGTTTTAGATCTATATGTTTGAAGATATTCATGAGAATCTAATGGAATTATTAAACAAAAAACTTCTCTCCCATAGGACGGTATCTAAAAATCCTTAGAGTGAAGACTAACACTGCCAACTCCATGTCTCAAGTCATGTAGTTATACTTGTGGGGTCTCAATGACCTCGACCCATATGTTATCAATGCCTTCCTCTACATCAACATGCATCCAATCCTAGCTATAGGGTAATCATAATAAATTATGTACTCCACACCATACTATTGAAATATCAACATAGGATCACTAGTCAACCTTAGCCTTAACTACTCAAAGGATCTTTATAAATACACATTCCAAGAAAAACATACAGTTTCCATGTCATGGAATTCATATGGGTTTCAATCCTAGATATGTCTACCACAAACCACCTATAGTTCTCTACCAAGATAAGGAAACTCAACACCTCTCAAATGATCTTGGGTGGATCCCAAGAAAGCACTACGTCAATATTCAAAATTTCTATAGCTAAAAATAAAAATAAAATTAAATTACATTAAATTTTAACCTCAGATCCAAATGTGGTACTTTGATATCTGAAAATAAATATGGTGTCTATAGAGTAAGTATAGAATTATCCTTAAATTCTATATATTCTCCTTCTCCAATGAATAGTAAATGAGCATGTCATCAATTAAGTCAACCAAAAATTGGTTCAAGTATATGATAGATCCGGTTCATAAAATTAATAAATACAATGGGAAAATTCATCACACCTAAAGGTATAACTAGGAACTCATAGTGTTCGTAGTGATATCAAATTTTTTTGTTCGGAGCATGTGCCTCACGAACCCTAAACCTATAGCAGCCGAACTTGAGATCGATTTTCCTAAAATAACTTCTACCTAACAACTCATCAATATGTTCTTAAATTCATAGAAAGGGGTTCTTGTTCTTCATTGATTATGGGTTCATATGATAATAATAAACCCAAATCCACAATATCATGCTCTCTTTTTTCTGGAACAAAACATGATCTTCTCAGGGGGACACATTGGGTTTGACAAAGACCTTCTACTAAAGGTCCTATAATTTAACCCCATACTCCTAGATCTCAGTAGATTACATCTGATATGCTTAGAAACCTATTGGTATAGTACTAGGTTGAAATTTAATGAAGAATTCCATTTCTCACCTCAGTGTTAGTACTAGAACATCCTCGGAGAAGACATCCACGAAATCCTTCACTACTGATGGAATCTGGATACCTGAAGATCCTTATGTGAGAAGGGATAAACTCACCAAGGGATGGTTTATGGGATATATCCTCTTTCTCATAAGGCCTACTCTCTCAACCATGATATCTCTCTCATATTAAAATGAAAATATCATCCCATCTGTTCGAAGGCATGTGACCTAACTTTGACAATAGTCAATCTAGGATCGATCCATGGGAAACTGATCCATACACAACATGATGTCATATGATATAATTTTTAAAACAAATAGGTCCCATGTGAAACTCTCTCCATCATGATATATCTTGAACATGTGATAGATAAGCGATATCAGATAATCACATCTAGTTATGGCCTCTAGAAAAAGATTTTATTCTAAGGTCTCAAAATGGAGCTCTATATGTCATTAAAGGGATATAAAAATAAAGGAGAGACTTTAAACTATTTCTATTATTACAATATAAAGTTTATAATAAACAAATATCATACCTAAAATCATCTAATGAGCTATTAATTCATAATCCTGCATGGCTTACAAATTCCCACACACCCGTTTGAAAACTCCCTAATCCGGGAATAGGCCAATTGGTGGTAATGGTTTTGAAAGTATCTCATAGATTCACCATACACTAATAGATCCTCATCCTAGATCCCATCCTTCTTGTATTCCATCTCTTAATACCTAGGAATAACCTATAAATTCTTGGTAGAACCCTGTTCATGGTGGTGCCTCTACAATGGTGGTCCATACACTGTCTTCTTTCCCTCCTTGGAACATCAGGTTGGGAAATCAAGTGCCATGTGACCACTGATATCACAATAATAGAATCCCTACTCTCTGGGATGACCTAATATTCTATGAAAACCCTATGCTACATGTTTATGTGACTGAAACTACCCATGAGGAGGTCTCTTGCACTGAGATCCTAGCGATTAGAACTAGCTAGATATTGTAAATGACTTATCCCCATGACACACACTTCCACATCCATCTACATGGAATCTCTTAGTTACGATGATCTCCATCACTAGTGCCCTCTCTAGAACACCAATATAGGTTGGAATGTAAAAGGGAACCACACTCTCCTAAATGTCTCTATAGAGACCCTTTTTTAACTTCAAAACCATGAAGTAACCATCCTAAACCATGTCATGGGAGTACCATGTGAGGTTAGTGAACCTCTCAACATACTCAAATACTTTCATACCAACTTAATGATTCTCTAGATTCCCTAAATATAAATTTAGTACAATAATTAGGGGTAATAAACCTCATGAAATGATTGCTAGAAGTCAGTCCATTATGGAGTCGTCTCATTATGAGTTGGCATGACTTGACTCCACCAGTTCCTAGCTACTCCATAAAAATACCGGTTTCCAGCACAACCATATGAACAGTTGGGGTATGTAGAAGACTAAATACTTGGATCACCAACTCAAGGTAATAATCTTATACCCAGGGATCTAGCTCACTATAGAACCTCAACAGCCTGGGTGGTATAATTTGTAGAGTTCACTAAGCCTATAAGAATCCTTATCCAACCCCGATAATACTATCTATTTCTCTATAGGAGGGGGTGATACTACCTACCCTCTTAGAGGGAATAAATTATGAAATAGAACCTAAACTGAGGCCTCTTCACTCATCAGATTACTGTCATGATCCTAAATTAGTAACCTAGCATGCTGTCTTTACAAAGACATCCTAAAATCGATTAATACATATAAATATTAAATGAGAATAGATATATTGGGAGTTGAATCAATAATATAGTAAAAGGATTCAATAATATATGTTTCATATACTATTATTACTTAAAACCAATTTTTTGGTATGTTGAGTTGATAATTAGGTATTCCGAGAATTAGTGAATGGAAATGTTATCCACTACATCCACACTGGGTTCATTGTTCGGTACGTTAGACTCGAGATATTTTGACATTTTTTTACAATGTACTAACTAACTCTCATAAGGGAAAAACCCCAAAAACCATCCTAAGGAATGGAATCCACTAAGACTACTCTATAATGACCCAACCTAGTGAGGCCTACCTAACCGGTGGAAGGTTAAGCTATTACAACCCTGATCCTACCTCCAATTGGATACATGTTGACAATAAGTGAGAAGAAGGAATAATATAAATGGGAGGAATTTTCCTAGTTTATTTGTATGAATATACCTAACCATATCCATAAAATATTGAAGAGTAATAATAGAAATGTCTTTAACATCTAGAGTAAAATCATGCATGAAATAACCTCTAGGGAAAACATCCTAGTGTGAATGAATAAAACCAAAGTGTAAATGGGAAAAATACATGCCCAAAAAATGAAGTGCAACCTAACAAAAAATAGAATAAAGGAAATATGAGAGAGCCTGAATCTTTCTCTCTAATCCGGACCATAGTATGTGGTCTATGCACCAGAGTATCCCTATTCTCTATAGAAAACACCACCGATCTCTCTTTCATCTTCATAAGAAAAAACATGTTTGGGAAAAGCTCGTACAGGGGTGAGTATAAATATACACAGTAGGAACCCCACAAAAAAGGAGATAAATAAAATATATGATATAAGTAGTCATATAGACCTAATGAAATAACTAAACAAAATCCAAAAACACACACACACACACAGAGAAACACACACACACACACACAGACATATATATATATGCTCATAAATTAACCTAGGAAAGATACAAAGGGAATCTCCTTCTAAAATCCCAGCCCATGACGATGAGTCTTACTACAATCCAACAATCCATCATTGATGCCCATTATCTGATGTTTCTATCCAAATAATCCATGAGGATGACCCTAATTTCACCACCACTTCACATCTTTATGGGGAAAATCTATAATAGAAAAAAGATATGCACCCTAGTACTTTAGGGGCGTGTTGTTCGTATGATAGGGGACCCGCACCTCAGTGTGAATGGGGGATACCACTTAGTATCCTTTTTGAAGACCCTATACCTTGTGTTTTAGGTAGATTATGATCAAGGGGTATAATTACTATATCCTAATATGTTAGGGGTTCCACTTGATGAATGGAGGACTCTCACCATAGTAAAATAGAGGATTCCACTCATTAGGTATCAATAGAGGGGCCAGACATTAATGCTTCAGGGGTTCCACTCAGTGGGTAGAGGACCCATTCCCAAGTACCATAGGGGGTTCCAATCAGCTAGTGTAAGGATTATGTGGACCCTCACCCTTGTACAGTGTGTGTGTGTGGGGGGGGGGGGGTCCAACTTTGGCCTCTCATTGATGATCTTGCATAATCACTCCCATTGTCAAGCACTGGATAAAGAAGGTTCATGTTCAAATATTTCCACAACATCTTTTAAAATACACTAAAAAGTCTAAAATGTTGTACTATATTGAAGACTAGTCAATATAGGATTCTCATGGGCAAAAATCAATGTCCAGATGAAATATATATGACAGGAAGAAGTTTTAGAGGGAACTACAAGGTGTGTATGGGGCCTACACTATTGGAGTTGGTGGCCTAGAACCAACTAAATTTTACTTTATTAATTAATAAATACATTATAAAATCTTTATTGCTCTTATGCGTGATAATGCATGTGATAATGTCCTAAGTATAACAGTTTCATTAAAGGGTCATAGCGGATCCCTACTATGATGAGAGCTTAAAATTTCCATAACACTGTTCTTGAACATATGTTCTATGGCTAGATAAATTTATTTTTGGGACACAAATAATACAGGCCATTAGGGGTGAGGACTCATAAAAAATTGAGGTATTTTTTCCTAGTGTGTGCCCTTGGTAATATCTAGGAGAATATTATGAGAATGAGACCCACCAGTAGGAAATCAACATTTCATAGTGTCATTGGATGTTCCTATCTACAGACGCGTGTATTGGTGTTTATAATTTAAGATTATTATTAATGGGTATTAAAAATAGTGCACTTAGATGTATTGACAAAAACTGTGATGACACACTGTTTGCAGCGAGGTTAGATATGGTGGGTGCATCACGAGTAATACTGCATTAATAGATAATGCGAGAAAGTATTTGTCCCTTCTGTTCCATAATAGAAGTAGATATCTCAGCCCCTTTGATGGAATTGATATAGACTAAATAAATCAATGACCATGGTAAGGAATGGGTGAGTTCAATTCTGGAAATTCATAGAAAGAATAATCGAGGTCATTGGTTGATGAAACTAGCAAGCAACCCGCTTTATTTGAGATATCATGATAAAGGGATTACACTACACAGTTAGCGTTAGTAGAAGGTGACACATCATTGCAGCAGTAAATCGTTTCTTTTTGGGTGCCCTTCTATGTTTCTAGATGCTAACCTTGGACTTTAGGAATGCTATACTTAATGCAACGAAGAAAGAGGCCTATAGGGCCACACACTAAGTGTGTCCACGTATCTCAGTTAAATATTAATTTAACAAGTTAAATAAATATTATTCCTGATTGTGGTTTAATAATTATTTAAGGATGCATGATCACATTTATTCTGACACTAGTTATTCAAGAGAATATATTGTGGCTGAAATAATATATTTATTTGTGAGTAATGCAGTGATATTTATTTTGGAAATAAATAGCCATTATTCATGGTCTAATAGATGTGGTGGAGGAAATAAATAGAATGAAAAAAAGTACATGCCATATATATTAATATACACATTGTATATTTTTTCTAGGAATTTATGAGAAATGATATTATTTATTTAATTAAATAATATTAGGTGTAATTTGCTGGGCGCATGTCACGTAATAATAATAGTCAACTGTAATTATTTGACATGGGGTATTTCCAAGAATTAAATGTAATGAATAAATTATTTCAGGTAATTAATTTATTTTATTATTCTATGTAATTAAAATCCCAATTCTAAAATTCTTAATATCCTATCCATTTTTAGTGGTTGTGCATAATGGATTTGAAAAAGCTCTCAAGCCAAGAGATAATTCCTTTTCCACCAAGAACGTTCTCAAGATATGAGAGAGAGAGATCCACCTCCACCGAATCAAGGTGATCTAAGGTGGAAATCACAAGTGAAGGAACTTCCATGATAGATCTCGAAGATCCCTTCAGCATCATCCGCAGATATGTAGAGCATGCTTGGATCACCTCTACAGGAATCCTACACTTGGATTCTACGATGCAAAGATAGATCACATCGGATCGTGACCAAAAACAACAATGAATAAATAATTCTATCAAGGTAATTCTTGTCAATTAATTAAATTAATTATAACCAACATATAATGATCTTATATATGGTTTTGGGACTCCCCCACATTTTTTTATTTTTTTGTTCTTTTCTTAGGATCTGGCCTTTTATTATTCTGACAGATCTTAGATTGATTGTTGTTAATGCTAAAATTAATGTTGGGTATACCCACCAATGCGCTTCCATTGGACCCGGAACCTAAAAATGGTATCAGAGCAGTCATATCATTGATTATAATTATATATTTTTTCATTGGTAATTTACTCATTCAATTATTTAGTTATTTCAAATCAAGTTAATCGTTCAGCAAATCTGAATCTCGAGATCTGTTCCTCCTCTCTTGTTTCTCGTTCACCTTACAAAAATGACTTTTTCTTTTAATTTTGATTAAAATAAAACAGAGGATCTCATATTGATATTCCAAACATCCCTAGTTGTACAACACTAGAATACACAATGTGTATTCATAAGTACACAAAGTTTAGTCTAGGTTTAATGCATCATACTGGTCTACCAAATATGGCAGTGTGTTGGAGTATTTCTAAGTCTTAAATGAAACAATTTGTTGACCAGGAATATGTGGCATATGGTTTCTAGATTACACTCCATGTGGTCCACTGAACCCGGTGTGTAGTACTTTCGGGTTAGGGTTTGACCGTGTACCCTGTACACAGCTTGCTCGGCTAGAAACCATGTAACAAAGATACTACACGGTGTGTGTCCTACTGAACATGCCGTGTACTCTGAAAATTTCCTAAGTACATCTACACACCATATCCCCTGGTGTGTACTTTGGATGGAAAATGAACAAAATTACCCACGATGTAATCAGAACTACACATTGT
This sequence comes from Viscum album, assembly GCA_963277665.1. NCBI lineage: Eukaryota > Viridiplantae > Streptophyta > Magnoliopsida > Santalales > Viscaceae > Viscum > Viscum album. The sequence goes on from OY728154.1 coordinate 71,022,232, forward strand.
TTACTCATCCAAATTACACATATTTATTAATATTTATTATTATATTATACAAACCATTGAGACATGTACCATACTGCAGGTGTAAAGTTGAGGTACATCACATGATAGGCGTTATATATATGTGTTTAATTTAACATCTATGTAATGTTCATTTATACTCATTGGGTAGTTATGAATGAGAATTAACTGGGTTGAATCCAAGGTACAAGTTATGTACAAATATAATTTTAAATTAATTTATTTATTTAAAATTATTATGGATGAGAATATCTAGGAAATTCAGAAAATGGTTTAAGATAAAAGGATTGATTAATTAAAGATAATTAATTTATTCGAGCATGATTTATCTTAAACAAGAATGATTAAATAATATAATGTTATTTTTATTTATGCATAAATATTGTTGCATGTATCGATGATTATGAGCTAGACCAAGACCTTTGTATGTGGATTGTTTATTTTAATTTATTTATTTTATTTCTTTGGCCTGCGTTCCTTTTCATAAATAATATGTAGGGCCTACATTCCCAAGGTTTATTTTATGTAAAACCCCATTTTACCCCTCACCTACATGTGAGATAAAAGAATATCCAATGGATGGAGCTCTCAAGTTGGTGGAGGCAGCTGAAGTTATGAGCCATAGTGAAACCAATCCAAGGAGATTCAAAGGTGAATAGGTGGAAAGCTATAAACACGAACCAAAAAGGTTCCAGGTATTTCTCCCCTAGGTATTGGGTAATTTTATCAAATACTAGATAAAATAACCAATAGAACAAGATCATGATCATACCATTTATTTTATTTCTGTCAGTTGCAGGGTTTATTTATTGTGGGTGTGTTGTCACAATCACACAATTAATGAATTAAACAAGCTTGTAAGATGGAACTAATATAAGATCATATTATGCGTAAATATTATCTTAGACATGGTTAATCACTTAATTATATCCCACTGAATAATAAAAAGAAAGTAATAAATGATAATAAAATGGAAGTTTATGTATAAGGATAAAATCCCTCAAAGAAAATATCATGTCGGTGTAGCTTTCCATAATATTGGTTAGAATCGAACAATAGTTCAATGTGATTGACCAACCCTAGTTGGGATGCTTTAAATTATCATGGAATTCTAATTCAAGGTTTTGGGTTGACATGACTTGGTTTTCATCAAGGGTTGACTGCTACAGCAGGAATTGGTGTGACCAAGAGGCAAAGGTTGAGGAAATCCAAAATAAAAAAAGGATTTCAGGATTGGGGAGTCTACTTAGTGGATCAAAGAGTAGTGAGTTAATGCAGTTGGAATTTAAAATTCATACCTAAAACCCTTAAAGTTGCTTGAACAACCCTAGTTGGGGTAATGAAAAGGGAAATATGGATCCTTGACAATAGAATATTCAGTCAACAGAATATTCTGATGTAAATGGTGAGGGCTATTGGATTTCAATAAAATAGTAAGAGAATAATAATCATTAATTTATTTATTTATCTCAGTTTTATCATGATAATGTACTAAACCTTTTCTCATATTAATTTTTAGGAATGGAAACAAAAATTAATTCAAACATATCATTTCAAACCATATTTGAGAAGGAAAACATTCTCACAGGAACCAATTTCCATGAATGGAATAGGCTTTTAGAATTCATCCTTCATCATGAGAGGAAATTATATGTGCTGGAAGATCCTGTTCCAGTTGCGCCTAGAAAAGAATCCAATGACGAGGAACTATCTCTCTATATAAATAATATAGATGATGCCACATATTTCCAATGTTTCAAGCTATCAGCCATGTCTAAGGAGCTCTTGAAGCACCAGGAAAACACAAAAACATGGACGCATATAGCATGATGTATCACCTTAAAGATCTCTACCAAGAGAAGGCGAGATTGGAGAGATATGAAATCTCAAACACTTTTATTACAACTAATATTAGAGAGTCTACACCAGCTGGACCTCAGGTAGTCAAGCTTATTGGCTACATTGAATGCCTGTACATCTTAGGGATTAAGTTCCGGGATGAGTTGCGTACATATAAAATCCTATCATCACTTCCCAAACCTTCTCTAGCTTTATTATCAACTAGAACATGAGCAACAATGAGAAGAGTATATCATAACTTCTGACCTTGATTCTCTTGGTAGATAAGGACATGGGGTGTTACAAACCCAAAATCCTTATGGTGAATAAGAACAGGAAGGAAAAGGAAAAGGGGCCAAGGATTCATAAATGATCTGAAGCCCCTGAACACCATCTCTACAAGAAGAGGAATATCTAGAGGTAGGGAAAGGAATGGGAGGTAGTATTTTTTGCATGTGGTAAGTAAGGCCACTAGAAGATGAACTGTACCTAGAAGCGTGGGGACGCTAAAGGTGTTTTCGTTATCAAGTGTAATCATTCCATTTCTACACATTGAGTATTAGATACCACTTGTGGGGATCACATCTATATTAAAATGTAGGAACCAATTAGATTTATAAAGATTTACAGAGGATTGGTGGATCTTAGAATTGCCAATGGTGCGAGACTGGATACATTGGCCATTGGCGATTACCATCCCTTATTGCCAACATGGTTGATTTTGGTTTTACATAACTATTATTATGTTCCTAGTGTTACCAAGAACATAATTTCTTTGTCATTTTTGGATATGGATGGATTTATTTTCAATTTTGGAAATAAGGGATTCTTCTTTTATAAGAAATACATATTTTATGGTATGGAACATTTAAATAATGGTTTGTATGTATTAAATTACAAAAACCAAGTGTTGGAAATCGATAACGAAAAAACTCACATCACTCATACATCACCCAGTTGTGGAATCACTATCTCGATCATGTAAATGAGAATCTCTTGAAAAAGATCTTCCAAGATGGTTATTTAGACTATAATGAGCTAAAACCACCTAATAGATGTCAATCTTGTTTACAAGGTAAAATAACCAACCTGAATTTCAGTGGATAGGATGAAAGGGCCACAGAGCTTCTAGTATTGGTGCACACAGATGTATGTGGACCATTTACAGTAGAATCTAGAGGTGGATATTCTTACTTCATTACTTTTACTGATGAATTGAGTAGATATGTCTATGTTACTTAATGATGTATAATTTAGAGTCCTTAAAGAAATTTAAGGAATTCATGAATGAAGTAGAGAGTCATCTTGGTAAGAAGAGAAAGAAACTTCCATTGCATCGAGGTGGAGAATATCTTAACCAATAGTTCATTGATATTCTACAGGAGTTTGGGATTCTATCCCAGCTCACTCCTCCTTATACACCATAATGGAAAGGTGTTAGTGAAATGAGGAAACACACCTTGTTGTACATGGTGAGGTCGATGATGAGTCATGCAGATCTTCCATTTTACTTTGGGGATATGCATCACAAAATGCAACATACACATTAAACTGAGTACCAACTAAGGTAGAAAATGGAATTACCTCCGAGTTATGGAATGGAAAGAAACCCATTTTTTCGTACACACGTGTATGGATATGAGAGGCTTTTGTTAAGGCCTTCTAATGAAACAAACTAGCACCACGGGGTACGAGGTGTATCTTTATAGGATATCCCAAGGAAACACAAGTATATTATCTATACAACCCTTCATACAAGAAGGTGACTATTTCTAGACAAGCTGTCTTTCTTGAGAGGGAGCACATCCTTAAAAAGGATATTGAGAGTAAGATTGACTTCGATGAAGTTGATGCTCAAGATACACATGAGTTGGAACATGAACAAGTTCCACATGAAGAGGTTACATAAACAAAAGTACTACATAGTTTTTCAAAAGAGGTAAGGGAACCAGAGAGATTTGGTTTCCTATTCATCGTGGATGGTGAATCATTATTGTTGGAAAATGACGAACCTCTCTCCTACAAAGAAGTAGTAGAATGCTCAGAAGCTGAAAGATGGCTAGAAGCTATGAATTTTGAGATGGATTCCATATATCAGAAACAAGTCTGGGTTCTGGTCAATGAGATAGTTAATGTAAAGCCTGTTGGATGCAAATGGGTGGTCAAGAGAAAAATGGACATGGAAGGCCATGTTAGCACCTATAAACAGAGGCTAGTGGCTAAAGGATTGAGATAGAACCAAGGAATTGACTATGATGAAACCTTATCGCCAGTTTCCGTGTTTAAATCCATAATAATAATACTTTCCAAAGTATCTTAACATGACTATGAATTTTGGAAAATGGATGTCAAAATAGAATTCCTTAATGGGAACATTCAGGAAGATGTCTATATGACACAACCAGAAGGATTTGTGACACCAGGTGATGCCAAACAAGTTTTCAAGTTGTGGAAATCCATTTATGGATTAAAGAAAGTATCCAGGTCAGGGGACATTCGATTTGATGAATCTATAAAGGAATTTGGTTTCATTAATAACAAATGTGATCCATGTGTTTATAAGTGGTTTAATGGGAATGAATTTGTTATCATAGTAGTATATGTTTATGACATATTACTTATTGGAAACGATGTACCAGTCTTACAGTCAGTTAAGGACTGGTTGAACAAGTGTTTATCCATGAAGAAATGGGATAAAGCAGCTTACATTCTAGGGATCAAGATCATTTGGGATAGATCCAAGAGGCTTCTTGGACCAAGTTAGAGTATATACATTGTCCAAATATTAAAGATATTTTGTGTGGATCAATCCAAGAGGGGATTGGTTCCATTGCCACATTGACTACATCTTTCTAAGAAAATGTGACCTCAGACATAATAGGAGAAAGATAGAATTATTAAGATCCCATAAGCTTTGGCTATAGGATCCATCATGTATGCTATATTATGTACCAGGATTGATGTTGCCTATGAACTAATCATGGTAGGAAAATATCAAGCAAATCTAGGAGAAAAAAATTGAATTTTTGTTAATAAAATCCTTAAGTATCTGAGAAAAACTAATGATATGTTCTTGGTGTATGTAGGAGATGGGGAGATTTTCTATAGAGGGTATGCTAATGTTGTCTTTCAGAAAGATCAGAACAATTTGAGGTCTCAGTATAGATATATTTTCTATCTTAATGGAGGAGCTGTGAGCTAGAAGAGTTCAAAGAAAGCATTTGTCACCGATTCTACAGTGGAGTTTGAATATATAGTGGCATCTGATGTAGCCAAGGAAGCCATCTAGATTTGGAACATTGTCCAGGAGCTTAATGTGAGGCCTAGTAGTAAAGGTCTTATCACATTCTATTATGATAATATTATAGTGGTGGCTCTTTCAAAAGAACAATGGTCACCTCAATGGACAAAACACATACTCTGAAAGTATCACTTATTGAGGGATTTCTATTAAAGGGGTGAAGTTGCAGTGAGAAGAGTTTCCATAGAAGATAACGTGGTAGACCCCATGAATAAATTCCTATCTCAGCAAAAGCAAGAATATCATGTAAGAGCTAGAGGGTTAAAGGTTGTTAGCACATGGCACAAGTCCAAGTGGGATTCTGTTGGAGTTGGTGGCCTATAACCAACTACTTTTTTACTTTATTCATTAATAAATACCTTATCACATATTAATTTCTCTTCTGCGTGACAATGCATGTGATAATGTCCTAAGGATAACTATTGCTTAAAGATTCATAATGGATCCCTACTATGATAAGAACCTGGATGTTCCATAACACTGTTCTTGAACATATGTTCTATAGACAGATGATGTTATTTGATGGACACAAATAATATAGACCATTAGGGGCGAGGACTCATAAAACTTTGAGGCATCTTATCATGGTGTGAGTCCTTGGTAATATCCAGGAGGATATTATGAGAATGAGACCCACCAGTAGGAAATCCACATTTCATAGTGTCATTGGATGTTCCTGTCTACAGACAAGTGTATTGGTCCTTAGACTTTTAGATTATTATTAATGAATATTAAAAAAATGAACTTAGATTTATTGATTAAAACTTGTGATGAAACACTATTCATAGTGAGGTAGGATATATTGGGTGGGTTACGAGTAATACTGCATTAATAGATAATGCGAGAAAAGATTTGTCCCTTCTGTTCCATGAAAAAAGTAGATATCTCAGGCCCTTTGATGAAATTGATATAGCCTAAATTAATCCATGGCCATGGTAAACAATGGGTAAGGTCAATTCTGGAAACTCAAAGAAAGAATAATCAAGGACATGAGTTGATTCCACTAACATGCAACCCTCTTGATTTGAGATATCATGACTATGGGATTACATTACACAGTAAGCCTTCATAGGAGGTGACACATCATTACGGCATTAACTTGTTTCTCTATGGGTACCTTGGTGTATTTCTAGATGCCAACCCTGGAATTTAGGCAGGATCTGCTTAATTCCACTGAGAAAGAGTCTTAGAGGGTCACACACTAAGTTTGTCCAAGTATCTAAGTTAAATATTAATTTAAAAGGCTAAATAAATATTATTTCCAATTGTGGTTTAATAATTATTTAAGGATGTATGATTTCATTTATTTCAACACTAGTTATTCAAGAGAATATACTGTGTGCGAAATGATTTATTTATTAGTGATTAATACAATGATACCTTTTTAGAAAAAAATATCAATGATTTAATGTCTTATAAATGTGGTGGAGGAAATAAAAACAATGGAAAAACTAAAGTACACGCCATGTATATTAATATACAAGCTGTGTATTTTTTCTGGGAATTTATGAGAAATAATAAAATTTATTTAATTAAATAATATTAGGTGTAATTATTTGGGTTCATGTCAAGTAATAATGATAATTAACTATTATTATTAGACATGAGTTATTTCTAAGAATTAAATGAAATTAATAAATGCTTTCAGGTAATTAATTCATTTTATTATTCTGTGTAATTAAAATCCCAATTATATAATTCTAATTAGCCTATCCATTTTCTGTCATTGTGCAGAATGTATTCGGAAAAGCTCTATAGACAAGAGAGAATTCCTTTTCCATCAAGAATGCTCTCAAGCTATGAGAGAGAGATCCACCTCCACTAGATCAAGGTGATCGAAGGAAGACGTTGAAAGCGAAGGCTATTCCGCGCTAGCACCCAGAGATCCCTTCGGCGTCATCCAGAGATATGTGGATCACGTGTGGATAACCTCTAGAGGAATCTGACACTTGAATAATTTGATGTAATGAATGATCACATAGGATCGTGACCGAAAACATCAACGAAGAAATAATTCGGTCAAGGTAATTCTTGTCAATTAATTAAATTATTTATAACCAACCTATGATGATCCTATCTATGGTTATGGGACTCCTCCCTTTATTTTTTGTTACTCGTTCTATTCCTAAGATCCGGCATTTTATTATTGTGATGAATCTTATATTGATCATTGTTAATGCTAAAATTAAAGTTGGGTATACCCACCAACGCACTTCTGCTGTGCCCGGAACCTACACACACGACGTGTGGTCCTACCACATATCTTTTCCATGTGATCCTTTCAACATGTTTTGGAAACCATTTCACCAAACATGACATGTATGGTGTCCACATGGCATATATCGGCCACCCAAGACACTCCATTATGCTCCTGCCCATGACCATGTTCTTTGGGCCTTGCCTATGTCCTTGGATGCGTACTTGACTATCCCATGTACTCTCAGAGTACAACATGTACCGTCCCACATAGGGTCTTGAGTGTGTGCCATATGTAATATAAATTTTACACTTTAGGAGAGATACAAAATTTATAGAACTTTCCACATGATGTGTGATCCTTATCTTCCTTGGATCCTTAGTGTGATAGCCAGGGGATACATGACGTGTGTTCCTGGACTACATGTTGTGTAATCGAGTTTCCTATCGAAACTCAAGTTATCTAAATGATTATATAGATCTTGACTCTCCACTATAATTATCATCTATTGACTACTGTAAATCCATAAAAACTGAAGGTAATGAAAATTTCCATCTATTTCCTAACATCTGGTGGCTAAACATTGGAATAAGTCAACCCGCATAATGCATGCAGCACTACTCAATGCATCTCCCATAACTTTATATCACCATTCTAGATCCTGGATACATGGAATCCTTGAAATAATCCCATAAACCTATCCCAATCCATTTTTAAATCACCATCCTGGTCAACTTTCACCAATCCACCATGAATCAATGGGATCGATCACGCTCAAACCCACCCCGACAATGTTAAACATGAATAACGGGGGAGAACATGAATAATGGTGAAGAGAAATGAACATAAAATAATTAAATCCTTTATTTTACAATAATTCTTGGACACTGATCACATAACAGGGATATCAGAGGTGAGTTAAAGGCTTTTCAATTATAATTTCATTTAAAAAATAAAATTATATAAATAAACTCATGCGATGAATGAATAAAATAGATAAAAATAAGATAAATAACTATCCAATCACAATATTTTAATCAAAATGGTGGAATATAAAATTTATGGTCCCTACCTTGATTATAGTTCAGTCATTGGTGAATTAAATGCTCATTATCAATAGATATGACCTACTACTTTTTCTTCCTCTCGATCCACCTTGATCTGATCCTTGTTCATTATCCGATGTCAATCAAAATAAATAACACTCTCCTCCCAAATAAGATCTTGAAAGGGTTATGTAGATAACCCTAGAAAGTCTTCATAATGGTATATTTATAGAATTAGGGTTAGGTTAGGTTTATTAACTAAATAAATAAATTAAATTAATTAATTCCCATTATTCAGCCACCAACAACTGTCTCACCCAAATAATCGGCACCGACCAACATTAGGTCACACCTAGGATAAACTCTATATTTTGGAATCAACCATAGTCTTAGATTTCCAATTTGAGTCTCTACTCTAGAGATATTATATTATCTTTAGAATACTATGTATCGATGATGTTAATATATATAGTATTTTTATAATATCAAGTATGGCCTCACTGGGCCTCAGAATATCATTCTATCTTAGCTCTTGGATCCAAAAATATTACCCAATATATTTCAACATATTATAAGGAAAAAAAACTCACTACATAAAATCACAAGAATTTATTCATTTTTAAATCCCAAAAACCACTAACGTGTATCAAAAAACATGTTGTGCGATGCACCCACAACTTATCTTTTCAAAAACTAAACCACAAAAAGATAATATTACAAGTAATATTTACCATATTTTTTCCATTGATAAACATAAGTAATTAATTTTGAAAAACATAATCCTTTAGTTTTTCTAAAAGAAAATAGTGAGATGGAATCCACCTATATCAATGAAGTTCTCCCCAAAGAACCCTAACCAATTCTCATTAATCTAAGCTTTCACAACATTCTTTTAATGGGTTACAACAAATCCACCAAAAAACATATCCCAACCACATGATCTACGCATGGATTCCATAGAATAGTGTTTCTACCTACACGAAAAAATAGATAAAAGAGAATAAGGGTAAAAGTGGGTTTAACATTGACTCCTAGGTTAAATGATCAACAAATATAGGAGAGGGAACTCTATTATTAAAAAAACCACCAAAATCACACAAGGATGATCTGAATATTGAGATCCCATGAGGGAGGGGAAATAGGTGTTTTTGGGTTATTTTAGGTTAAAAATATTTTATTCAAGACAATTTAATATTACACAATGTTTTTCTACATGTTTTTGTAAACCATGATCCAACAATGTGTATTCCACCATCTACAAAATCTCAAGGCAGCATGGTTTACCCAAATCATGTTCCAATTATTAACCTACCCCCAGACCCTTTTTTCACCCCACACATTTTCTTTTATATTTTTCACTGGTTCCCCTTATTATGTGTCTACTATTCAACAATCAAAATCTATCCAAATATATGAATTCCCTCAGAAACAAGTCACCAGCTAGAGACTACACGCCATGTGGATTAACAATACACGTCATGTACGGGATTCTAGATGCGGTTGGTGGCACTTGTTATGGACTACACACTATGTGTGATGGCGCTACATGACGTGTACTATCCACCAACCAAGCGCCGACACCGTATAAGTCAAAGATGGCATGGATGGCCACCTACTTAAGAAAAACTACGACAAAAGAGAGTTGAGAAGACTACACGGCGTGTACTTTTTTACATGTTGTGTACTTTATTTTTCTATAAATAGAGGCCTTGGCCTCTAGACCAGGGAGATCCAGAACAATTGAAGAGGGGGGAACTTCTGCTTCCATTCTTCCCGAGCCACCATCGTACCACTACTCCACCATTCAACCTTCCGACACCTCTCCTCAAAGCTTAACTGATGACCACTTTAGGTATCGAAGGTGTTGTTTTCATTATTTCATATATGTGTAACTAAGCACCCCTTGTGTTGAGGCTATGGATGATGAAGGATTGCATGTTGTACTGATTTATGTCGTTGTGTCTATTATTTTTAAATTATTCTTATTCTTCTTAAACCATTGTTAACTACTACCAGGAATTCTAAACCAGACCAAGGATAGAATTATCAAGGATATAAAAGAAGAATAACGATGAAACAACTTCATGATCATTGATATTATTCTTAGATTAATTAATAGACTGAACTAAAAGTATGAATTGTGAATCAATGGCAACCGGAACAAGGAGTCGAATTTCTTAAATTTCAAGAAAAAATTAACTGGACTAAGGGAATCTTGTCATAATCGAGATCCCAAATATTGAATTATCATGAACAATCCAACCATATAAGGAATCCGCATTAAAATTCCATACTCTCCAAAGCCCCAACACGCTCTTTTTCCTGCTTAATACATCAAAACAATTCACCTTTTGTTTTCTCCTAAATTGTTAAAAACATTGTTGTTTTCTTCTTAATAATTAATCATTATTTCCAAGTAATCAAAACAAGTTACTCAACCTGAAATAAGAAAATCCACTCTAAATTCAGCATAATTCACCAAATTAATTCTAAACGCAATTGAATTCACGCACTTACCAAGTTCCCTGTGGATTGACCCCGCATTTTCACTATAATAAGTTTAAGAGTGGGTAATATCAATTTGGTACACCAATAACATACCTTCGGTAAAATGACCAACCAAATTTTGGCATCATTGCCGGGGACCTGATGGTTTAAGTGCTAATATTTAGTTGCGTTAGTAATTAATTAAGTGAAAATAACATATTAAAATTCCCAAAAATTTCTTTCCTAATCCCATTTCTATTTATCATTTATTTTCCTCGCTTACGCTTGATAGATTATTTTTCTTTGTGTAGGTATGAAGGTGTATGAGCGGCCACCTCACACGTTCCAAGAGCATTGAGTCAACAGGGTTTTTCCCAACTGACCTGGAGAACGAACGAAAGTTTTTGAGGAGCCAATGATCACTCATGGCTGAACAAAATCAAAACAACCCCACGGCTCAGAACAAGGAAGGAAATCCAGCTGGTGTCCAAGGAGCTGGACAATAGTTAGGTCCGGATGAAAACTTGAACTAGCAAGCCCCTCTTGCTCCACCATATGGCCCTCCACATCTCTAAAAATTCCAACCAGAGTAGATTCCATATTTCAAACAAGGTCAGGGGCCATACTACGCCCCTCAGGACCAACAGTACCTGCCGATTCTCCCTCCTCAGCAGCCACCTCCACATCGTACTCTAATGGAGTACGACCTTCCATTGATCCACGTAGCTGATACGGGCATCGTTCATCCTCCGGTATAGGCCCAACACTTCGAGATCAATCTTGCTAACATGAAGCTGATCCAGAACACTGTTTAATTCGGCAGATTTCCCAGTGAAGACCCAAATGCCCATCTCTCCAATTTTTTGGAGATCTGCGATACATTCAGGTACCATGGCGTTTCTGAGGATGCCATTAATCTTCACCTGTTCCCTTTCTCTCTAAGGGACAAGGAAAAATACTGGATCAAAGGGTTGCCACAAAGATCGATTCTCACCTGGGAGGAGCTAGCCTAGGCGTTCCTGTCCAAATACTTCCCACCATAAAAGACGGTAACCCTACAGAACGAGATCCACAACGTTTAGCAGCACGAATCAGAATCGTTGTACGAATCCTGGGAACGTTTCAAGTATATGTTACGTAAATTCCAACACCATAGACTTCCACTTTGGATGTAAGTCCAAACCTTATACTGTGGGTTGATGACTAATACCAAGTCTCTGGTAGATGCTACTGCTGGAGGAACGGTAATGAGAAAGTCCCCCAAAAAACAGTTTGAACTATTGGAAGATATGTCTGCCAACAGCTTCCAGTGGCATTCTGAGTTGGGAACCAAAAAATGAGGTATGCAAAGTATTGATGCTACAACCATGCTTGTTGCCCAATTGGATGCAGTATCCAAAAATATCGATGCATTGAATCTCAAGGGCACATCTCAAGTCCATGAGGCGAACCATCCAACATGCGGCAACTGTGGTAACAACCACATCCTGGGAGAATGCCTGGGACCTTCAGTCGACCCTTCGACAAGTGAAGAGAGCTATGTTGCTCAAAACAGAAGGGCAAAATAGTATCAACAATACCAGAACCTGGCATGGTGAGATAATCAGAACACAGGCTGGGGCTAACAACAGAAGAACCCTCCTCCCCAGAGACCGCCCGACTACACTCAGCCACCATATTAGAACCTGTACCCGCGGTAGAAACAACCCCAACAGGGCCCTTACCAGCAGCAGGGGTATCAAAACCCTCACCCGTAGCAGCCAATACAGCAACCACCTCCACCAGCTACACAACCACCTCAGCAAAAGAATACCTCTAAGTTAGAGGATATTCTGACGAAATTTATCTCTATTATTGAGACCCGATTTCAGAACCAGGAGGCTTCTATTTGAGGCCTCGAGAACCAAATCGGGAAATTAGAAAACTAGCTCTCAGGGAGGTAGCCTGGTACACTACTAGGAAACACCGAGAAGAACCCAAGGGAGGAGGCCCATGACATCACTCTACGAAGTGGAACGAATCTTTATCAGCAGGAACCAGAACATTGAACTGCACCTCTACTTCCGACTGACAACAAAGGTACAGTTTCAGACCTCTCTTCATCCGAAAATCCATCACTGGAGGACCCACCAAGCAAAGGAAATGGGATCGTCAAACCATTCAAGCTTTCATTACCTTTTCCAGAGAGAACGAAGCAAAGGAAGATGGTTCACCAGTTTGGAAAATTCATGGAAGTATTTAGAAAGCTACACATCAACATCCCATTTGTAGATGCCCTAACTCAAATGTCCACATATGCTAAATTCATGGAGTAAATCCTCTCGAATAAAAGGAAGATAGAGGATTTGGGCATGATTGCAGTGGAAAAGGAGTGCTACGCAGTCGTAAAACATTCCATTCCTCTGAAACTCCAGGATCTAGGTAGCTTTAACATCCTTTGTACAATTGGAGCCTGTGAATTTGGAAAATCTCTATGTGACTTAGGAGCCAGTGTCAACCTCATGCCATTCGGAGTTTTCCAAAAGCTCAGACTCCACGATTTGAATCCTACCCGAGTCATCCTTCAACTTGTTGATAGATCCATTAAATATCCAAAAGGGATACTGGAAGATATGCTCGTAAAGGTGGGACGATTGATCCTCCAGACAGATTTTATTATCCTATACATGGAGAAGGATCAGGAGGCACCTATTATATTTGGGAGACCTTTCCTAGCCACAGGGAAATTCTTGATTGACGTGAACCACTGGGAATTGATTTTACGGGTAGGGGACAAAAGAGTCTCCTATAATGTTCTAAAGGCCTTCAAACAAGAATTGTTACCCAAACATGAAGGCTGCTACAAAGTGACTACCATGGATGAACAAATGAGTAGACAAGAAGATGATCTGGTATGTTATTCCATTTCAGATGATATTATTTTTCCAGAAATACCTACTAAGGAAGTGCCAGAGGACCTAAAATTCATCAAAGGCCAGGGCGGCCACTACTAGCAATGAGATGTCAATCCTAACATCCTAGAGAGGACAGAAGTACTACCACTGGTACCTTCAGTTCTCAAGGAACCTGAACTAGAGTTGAATCCTCTCCCACCTTCCTTAAAGTACAGGTATTTGGGGTATCATCATACCTTTTCTATTATACTTAGTGCAACACTATCATAGAACAAGGAGGATGCACTTCTGCCAGTTTTTAAGCGGAGAAAGCAGGAAATTGGATGGACTGTTATAGATTTGAAGGGTATCAGCCCTACCATTTGCACCCACAAGGTGCTACTCAAAGAAGGAACAAATCCATCGAGACAACCCCAGCGGCTTCTAAACCCTCGAATGAAAGAAGTCATAAAGAAAGAGGTAATCAAGCCTTTAGATGCAGGCATCATTTGCCCTATATCAGATATCTCATGGGTGAGTCCCTTGTAAGTGGTCCCTAAGAAGGGAAGCATCACTGTGGTATCAAACAACAAGAACGAGCTCATCCCCACTCCCACAGTCACGGGCGGGAGAGTCTGTGTAGATTACAGGAAGCTGAACGACGCCACAAGGAAAGATCATTTTCCCCTACCCTTCGTGGATCAGATGCTAGAAAGTCTAACAGGGAATGAATATTACTGATTCCTCGATGGTTACTCTAGCTATAATCAGATCTCCATTTCCCCATAAGATCAAGAGAAGAGCACTTTTACTTTCCCATATGGAACATTTTCCTACCGCAAGATGACTTTCTGTATATGCAACGTTCCCACCACATTCCAGCGATGCATGCTGGCTATTTTTCACGACATGGTGGAAAATATCCTGGAGGTCTTCATGGATGATTTTTCCATTTACGGGAAGTCATTTACCACCTATTGTCGGCACCTGAAGCTAGTATTGGAGCAGTGTGAAAACACCAACCTAGTTTTGAACTGGGAAAAGTGTCATTTTATGGTGCAAAGTTTCATAGTCCTTGGCCACATAATTTTAGAAAAGTGGATATAGGTGGATCTGGAGAAAATAGAAGTCATTTCACAGCTTCTCATTCCATCTTCTTTTAGATCCATCCACAACTTCCTGGGACATGCATGTTTTTACAGGCGGTTTTTCCAAGATTTATCGAAGATAGGCCAGCCCCTCACCAATCTCCTAACTAAGGATTCCATTTTCGAATTCACTAAGGCATGCGCCTCAGCTTTTGAGAATCTAAAGTAACGCCTGGTGGAGGATCTACTCATGATTTCCCCCAACTGGGAGGTACAATTTGAAGTGATGTGTGATACCAATGACTATGCGGTGGGAGCTGTCCTGGGTCAGCGGCTGAACCGAATCTTTTGACCCATCTACTATGCCAGTAGGAAACTCAATAAGTCCCAACTAAACTACACTACTACAGAGAAGGAAATTCTGGCAATAGTATTCTCCTTCTACAGGTTTTGATCTTACCTTGTGTTGTCAAAAGTTATTGTTTATACTGACCATGCAGCACTTAAGTACCTGTTAAACAAGAAGGATGCCAAGTCTTGATTGATCTGATGGGTCCTCCTCTTACAAGAATTTGATTTAGAGATCTGTGATAAGAAGGGGAGTGAGAACATGGTTGCTGATCATCAATCCTGTCTGGAGCTTCCGCACTTGGAGAAAGAGGAGGATCGAGATATAAGGGAGGATTTTCCTGATGAGCATCTCTTTTCTATTATTGAGTCCCCTAGGCCCTGGTTTGCTGATATTGATAACTATTTAGTTATAGGTTCCATCCATCCCGACCACTCATTCTAGAAGAAGAAAATGTTCCTCTCTGATGTTAAGAGATACTTCTGGGAAGACCCACTCCTATTCCAATCCTGTGGAGATGAGGTGATCCCACGATGCATCCCAGAGACAGATGTTCAAGGGGTCCTGGAATTTTTTCATGCCTCACCCATTGGAGGATATAATGGGTCATACCATACCATAGCGAAGATTCTGCAATCTGTGTTTTCTGGCCCACCACTCAAAAAGATGCCCGATCCTTCGTTGCCCATTGTGATCCATGCCAACATAAAGGTAATATGGGACATAGAGCCGAGATACCCTAGCACCCCATCCTGGAGGTCGATATTTTTGACATCTGGGGGATCAACTTCATGGGACTATTCCCCCATTCTTTCGGGCATACTTACATCCTCGTCTATGTTGATTACATCTCCAAATGGGTGGAAGCCACTGCGACGGCCCACGACATAGCCAAGGTTGTTGTGAACTTTCTAAAGAAACACATTTTCAGTAGGTTCGACATTCATCATGTGATGATCAGCGACAGAGGGACTCACTTTGACAATGCGTTAATGAAAGGATGGCTGTCGAAATATGGGGTGAAGCATCACATGGGTATACCATACCATCCCCAATCAGGTGGGTAGGTGGATCTCTCTAACCACGATCTCAAACAAATTTTGGAGAAAACAATGAATACCTCACAGAACGACTGATCCAAAAATCTATACGACACTTTAAGGGCCTATCACACCGCCTTCAAGACACCCCTGGGGATGTCACCATTTCGTCAAATTTATGGAAAACCATTCCATCTGCCTGTGGAGCTGGAACACAAAGCATATTGGGTCGTCAAAGCCCTAAATTTTGATCTCAAGGCAGCCGTAGAGAGACGTAATTTCCAGCTATCCAAACTCGATGAAATCAGAAGAGATGCGTATGAGAACGCTAAATTGTACAAATAGAGGACAAAAGCCATTCACGACTGGAAGATTTCTCTAAAAACATTTACACCCGGTGATCATGTACTCCTCTTCAACTCTAGTCTTCGTCTATTCCCAGGAAAGATCAAATCAAGGTGGTCGGGACCATTCCATATCATACGAGTATTCCCTCACAGAGCGGTGGAAATTGCTAAGGAGGATAGTCAACCCTTCAAGGTGAACGACCAATGCCTAATGATTTACTATCCCATGGAAGATACAGTGGGAGAGATCTCCACCACACCTCTCAGGTAAGTCAAGGTAAGAAGGTCGAGTCAATGACCTAAAACAAAGGCACTTCCTGGGAGACAACCCAGAGGTTACACGTCGTGTCCCACTTATATACACGACATGTACTTATCTTTTTATTTTAAAATATTAATAGTATAAATATATAGAATAACTAATAAATAACCAGGTATGATGTCGGTGTCGATGTTAAAGTCACTGCAGTTTATCCAAGCCGTCCCCGGTTTGAATCCTCCCAACCTACCTTCGGCATGGGGTTCATCCTTTTCTTACACGACATGTGTAGTAATATATATATTTTCTTATAAGAAAACCGATGGTAGGGATGGATTGGTTGGCCTCAATCGTAACCTGGTTCGAAAAGACCCGGGTTTGAATCCTGGAAACCACCCCATTTCCTTCATTTACCCTTTTAATAAAACCACACGACATGTATTTCGATATACATCATGTGTACCATAATTTTACTTACTAATTTAAAAACATTTTATTATAAAATAAATTCGTGCTGGTGAAGTTGGCAGATTGGTTATGTCTCATCCCTAGATCCAAAAGACCCAGGTTCGAACTCGACTAATCTCCCTGCTTCATCCCCTTCTTTTATAATTAAAAACCTCATGCCATGAATATTATTTCTTCTCGTGTGTATAGGCTATATAGATCAAATGTATATAAATAATAAATATGGGCAGTAGTACAACCTTCGCTCCAGTGGTTGAGGGCTTCTGTTCGGAGCGGTCGATCGCCGGTTCGAACCTCACCCCAAGCACCAGACCAAAGGTTGTACTTCTCTTTTTACAATTTTTAAACACACGACGTGTATTTTCCCACTACATTACTTGTATAGTTTTATTTTCTTTTAATTATGTATATACATATATATACCTATTTCACTTTTATTTTAATTAATTAATATTAATTATTATATAGTATATTTCTTATTATTCTTAAAAAAAATAAATCAATTTTGGGGATACACGGCGTGTAGTCCAGACGTACATGCTGTGTACCACGGCTATATAAGCCGCGGGCCACCCGGCTTGAGCCCGTGTCGCGCGACTCCCCATTTCTTCCCCTTCTTCCCATTTCTCTTCTCAAATGCCACCCGGACCCCCGTTGATTAGATCCATCTATTTGGTTCGTTTCGAGCTCTGATTTATCTTGAATTGTGTTCCTTGATCAAGGTACGCCATTCTACACCCTCTAATTCAAGTTTTTAGACTCGTTTAGGGTGATTTTTGGATCTTCCGACCGTTCAGCTTCCGCGGTACACGACCATGAAATGAAGCACACACGTCGTATACTTCTGTACATGGAAACACACAAAATACATTGAAATATAAATATACACGGTGTGTATGTTCAGTACACATCGTGTTCTTTTCCCCATCATGCCCGAGTACCCCTTTTCACACAGCCTCACACACCATTTTCAAGTACACAACATGTGTGTTTAATTACACGACATGTATATCATTTCTTTTGGCCCCTCCGTGTGTAGCACTTAACACAGATTCTCACCCCATGTTCTCATACATGACATGTATGTTCGGTACACGCCTTATAGTTTATATCTTCTGGTCGGCCCGTGTCTCACCCCTACACGACCATGTTCCTCGATTAAGGAACACGCCGTGTTTATCTGATACACGGTGTGTCCTTTATTCTTTGAACTGATACAAATATGGCAGTGGAGTTTGTAATACACGACCACATGCACTTTGTATACACATGGCGTGTATGTTCGGTACACGCCGTGTACCATTACATGATCACTATTCTCTACCTTCGGAGTGTTTATCCAGGGAACACGGTCTCTACATTTTTTTACTACACGCCATTTACTCTGGATGTACACGTCGTGTACTTTTATTTTCCTGGTTTCTCACATTTTCTTTGTTTTCTTTCTTTTATTTTCTTTTTTTGGGTTTTTATTTCTTTTTCAGGTTATGGTAGACCGTGATCCTTCCCGGGGGAAGTGGATGGCCTCCGCCACTAATGGAGAGAGGCCCATTTTTCAGCGGATTCGACTCCGTCCTTCGACGCTGCCAGACCCAGACACTCCGGTCTATGAGCTCCCTCCATTGGCCATTCTCCCACCACCGACTTCCCCCATAGTGGCTGGGCCTAGGACAGTTGTACCTCTACCTTCAAGCATAGAGCTACCTAGCACCACCATTTCTGCTACACTAGCTTCCACTCTCCATGCACTATCTTCATCAGCAGCTGACCCCACATAGACTGCATCCTCCACCGAGACTTCACCTCCTACAGCCAATCCACCCATAGAGCCAGCTCCTAATACTGCACCTGCACCTAGGCCGGGACCTGTAAGTGTTCCATATCCTTGCATGGTGTTCCCGGTCACGGATCTGGCACAAGATAGGGTGTGACGCTTTTCTCGCCGTCCGATTCCATTGAGCAGCCACTACCTCGATAGTAGCATTCCATAGTAGTAGGTATTTGGGAGGAATTAGAGGAGCTTCTCAAGCATAATCCACTACTCGCTACTTTCCAGGTTAGAACTCCTATCTTTCGTGATTTATTTTTGGAGTTCATGTCCTCCTTCGAGTTTGATAGAGCTGAGTACTAGGAGATACCTGGTGATACAGTGCCTATGGTTCGATTCCTACTGGGTGGTCGATGATTCTCCCTCACCATGACCGAGTTTGGCCGAGGTTGTTGCTTTTACCCCCATCCTATTACCCCACCCCCGTTTCTACCTTTACCAGTCCCGAGCACTCTGAGCTCGTTTCCATGTGGTGGGAGATCGTTGGGCCTGACCATCGGTATTCCCCCACTTCCCAGAAGAGCACCCTTATCACCGACCCCATCCTTCGCTTCACCCACTGGTGCTTTAACACCATCCTTTTCCCCCAACATTAGGATATGGGGGTAGTGTCTAGCCGTGACATGAAGCTTCTTACCTGTGTCATCTGGCACGACTACCCGGACCTCCCCTATCTGGCCGCCTCCTATTTCCACTACCTCGCCTATCTGGCCGCCTCCTATTTCCACTCTATGTTTACCAGCCATCAGGGTAACCTGAACGACAGGTTTTACACCACTCACCTCACCCACCTCCTTGGAGTTTTTGAGCATTATTTACCCCATGACTTGTTATGTTGTCCCCAGTGGACGGAATATCTCCTGCTTATTCACATGGGCTTGTTCCAAAAGCAGGGGTGCCTACATCCTTGCCCAGGATCACCCCCACCCACCTGCGGACCCTCCTACCCCAGCTGATGCACCAGCTCCTCCTACCCCACCCCCTCCATCATCTCCACCTCACCCACCTCCTACTGACCCCACTTCTTCTGGCCTTCATTATTCTGTCCCACCACCAGCCCCACCTACCCCCACACCCTCGGTCGATCTTGCGTTTTCCATCCTCCTGGACACGATGGAGCAGCAATTGGTTCGTCTCACCGGCCGTCAAGACAGTATTGGGGAGCATTTGGTTCGTATAGACAGCCGCTAGGACCGCATAGAGCAGTTTTTGGGCCTTGTTGTTCAGCATTTGGGTATTCATTTTCCCTCGCTGCTTACCTCGGTTCCTGGCCCTTTTTCTGCTGCTCCACCACCACACAATGCACTAGCCATGGATTTCGTTCTACTATCTACTGGGGGCCCTGCTGCTACTTCTCTTGCCTCCATCACTACTTCCAGTCAAGGGGGGATACTGAGCTTCCTTTCCCAAGTCCGGTGCCTGTCGCTCCTGCTTCTCCAGCTTCCCATCTCACCGCCGAGTCCATGCCTCCAGATTCCACGGCTCCTGGGCCATCTCTTCTGGCTGATCTTGTCCTGGATGATTCCTCTTCTGAGGTGACCCCATGACTAGTTTTTGGAAACATGTTTTTCATTATATATATATTTTGTGCTCTATTGTGCCTGTGTTTTTTATGCATGCTTGTAGTGTTCTTTTTCTTTCTCTCTCATAGGTACTCTGGCACATTTTGGGATGCTCTTATCTATAACCTACCATTTTACTATGCTTCGACACAGGGGGGGGGGTGGAGTTTTCTTTTTTCCTTTGTTTTTCTTTTCTTTATTTCTTTCCTTCTTTCCTTACTTTACCTCGGTCTGGTTCAATATTGTGTCCCCACCTTCCCTTGTTCTTTCTTGGGAACTTAGTGGACCATTTGTGGTATTAAGTGTGGGGGAGCCTCTCTCTATTTCACCTTAGTCTTTTCTCTTGAACTAATCTAGGAGACATAACTATTAGCTTATATATTTGAAAATTTGAATCAATTTTGGTTAATCATATTTATAAATGCTGAAGTTATCAGTAGGAACGTTTTGAGGGTTGCATGCTTATTCTGATTCTTAAATTTTTTAAAATTATTGCTGATATAGTTTAAATTGCAACTTTAATCCGTATCTAAATACATAGATTAGGATAATCATTTATATTCATGTCATGACCTGATTGACCCTTTATTTATCTTTCCCACTCCAGAGAGGTATTCTAAACCATTCATC
The DNA here is from genome assembly GCA_963277665.1 of Viscum album. Lineage (NCBI taxonomy): Eukaryota > Viridiplantae > Streptophyta > Magnoliopsida > Santalales > Viscaceae > Viscum > Viscum album. The sequence continues at coordinate 71,043,564 of OY728154.1, forward strand.
GCATATCTTTCTAATGCCCTCTTTCTTGAGAGATTATTGGAATATACATAACTACTAGAATTTTCAAGTTGTCTTTTTGAAACATGAGGAATTTTTGAATTACATTAAAATGATTGAGGCATAAGATTATTAACCCATTTATCTTAAGCCTACCCTACGACTTATCTTTTTGAATCCCATAATGACCACAAATATCCTATATAGGAAGCCATATTATAAGCATATTTTCCCTTCCTACCTAATTCTTTTATGATTTTCATGATTATTTATTTGATCTCAAAATAAGGGATTGGAAATGAAAGGTATAAATTTGTGAATTGTCAAGAATTGAAGTATGGGGGAGGGCTTCTTGATCATTTGGGGCGAAAAAGAGTTCCAATCCTCTATTTGGGAAATTCAGAAAGGTTCCCTTTGTGTTTAAATAAAATGGTATAAACAAAGGGGCCTAATACACATTTGTTGGTTTGTGACTCTTGCTCAGCTAAACAAGATGGTGGTGATGAGATCTTTTGATAAATATTTTTTAGGACGTTTTTACATTGAGTTTAAAATTTTAATATCATGCATTGTTATTTAAGAATTTAGCCTCATTTTTCAAGCCGTAGAGTTATTTTTCACATTTTTACCTGCCAAACTTTAGCCACAGAAACATATGATCTTATTTGAAAAATCCTCATGATTTTTGTGATTTTTTTTTCTAAAGTGGAGAACTAGGATTCATTCAAACCTATGGATAGAGTGTATATGTATTTGATTGATCATAACCTTGTTTAAGAACATCATGAGTGTTGAGTGTATTTTTGGTAAAGTAAATCATCAAGTGGCTTGCTTATATTTGTAAGGTTGAAACATGTGTTAAAATAGGATGTATGTAGTTAATTGTATTATATATGAGGCATGATTCAAATTTCTTATGAATTAAATTTGTTTGTGCCTTTTAGAACTTTCCTCATTAACTGTTTCATTTATACATTTGATTAATTGAATGCCTTCTTTTTAAAAGTATAGACTCTTTTAATTAGATGTTTAGATGTTTCTTGAGGGAAATAAAATGACTAAGTGTGGGGGATTTTGATGCACCTGATTTGTGTATACATTTTCATATATATTATTGAAAATAAACACCTGTTTTTAGCAAATATCTGAGGTTTCATGAAAATATTATTTGATTTTGGTGATTCTATTTATTCTCAGGAAGATTCTGACAAAGATACGCAAATCAAGGGAAGTCTTTGGAAATTTTGAAACTACACGGCGTGTACCTATATACACGTCGTATAAATTCAGATGGGGAAACAGATCAAAAGAGGGAGTACACGCCCAAGTCACCAGCTAGAGACTACACACCGTGTGGATTACCAATACACGCCATGTACGAGCTTCTAGATGCGGTTGGTGGCACTTTCTAGGGATTACACGCCATGTGTGGCGGCGTGACACGCCGTGTACTGTCCACCAACCGATCGCCGACGCCATGTAAGTCATAAATGGCATGGCTGGCCACCTACCGAAGAAAAACCACAGCAAAAGTGAGTTGACAAGACTAAACAACGTGTACTTTTTTACACATCGTGTACTTTATTTTTCTATAAACAGAGGCCTTGTCCTCCGGACCAGGGAGAGACAGAACACTTGAAGAGGGGAGAACTTCAGCTTCCATTCTTGCCAAGCCATCATCGTACCAATAATCCACCATTCCACCTTCTGACACCTCTCCTTGAAGCTAAACAGATGACCACTTCAGGTATCAAAGGTGTTTTTTTCATTATGTCATATATGTGTAACTAAACACCCCCTGTGTTGGGGCTATGGATGATGAAGGATTGCATGTAGTAATGATTTATGTGGTTGTGTCTGTTCTTTTTAAATTCTTCTTATTCTTTTTAAACCATTGTTAACTACTACTGGGAATTTTGAACCAGACCAAGGACAGAATTCTCAAGGATCTAAAAGAAGAATAACAATAAAACAACATCATGATCATTGAAGGTATTCTTCGATTTATTAATGGACTGAACTAATAGTAAGAATTGTGAAACACTGAATACCGGACCAAGGAGTCAAATTTCTTCAATTTCAAGACAAAATTAACCGGAACAAGGGAATCTTGTAAAAACAGAATTCCATAATGTTGAATTATCATGAACAACACAAACATATAAGGAATCCACATTAAAATTCCATACTCTCCATAACCCCAACACGCTCTTTTTCCTGCTTAATACATCAAAAAAATTCCCCTGTTGTTTTCTCTTAAATTGTTAAAAACCAATTTTGTTTTCTTTATAATCATTAATAATTATTTCCAAGTAATCAAAACAAGTTCCTCAATCCCAAACACGAAAATAAACTCTAAATTCAGCACAATCCACCAAATTAATTCTAAACTCAACTGAATTCACGCACTTACCATGTTCCCTATGGATCGACCCTGCACTTGCACTATAATAAGTTTAAGAGTGGGTAATATCAATTTGGCACACTGATAACATACCTTCTGTAAAATGACCGACCAATTATCGATAATATTAGGGATTGAATCCTCAAAATGATGGGGGTTAATGGTGTCTTGGAAAATCATGCGTCATTGCTCTAATATAAATATCGCATATTCCCAAATCCATTTAAATATTTTTCTATGCTTCCATAATACCCATACCAATGAGATACATCTACCTCACAAGATATTTACCATCCTATATTGAATAAGATACAATGTTTGAATTTAGTATCCCATTAATGTGTTCCCAACTTATCATATATCCAAGATCATGTTTGTAGTTATTTAGTTTAGATTTATAAAAAACATCATAAACTAATAAAACTTTTTGAGATAGAGTCAGTTGATAATTATTTTTACTGATACACTTTTGAATCCCAAATTTTTTAACATACTAAGAGATAGTGCCTATTGATTACTCAAATAGTGATTCTCCAAACATAAATATACTCAAAAGAATATATGATCACATACATAAGAATGATATAGAATGTTTAAAATGGTCTTTATAATATTTTTGATGGCTCTCAGACATTTCCACATGTTTTCTATATATCAATAATTTATCATTGTTTTCATACACAAGACTTCATCAAATAAGTGAAGCTTTCCCAACCTAAAAAATTAGAGAGTGATATGAGAGGCCATACAATGCTTTAGACTGAGAAATATATATTTTGGCTTGATAATTATTATTATATTAAAAATTCTATAATGTAAAATAGTCTTCCCATAAACCACCAATGTTTATCACACATGATCTAAGAATTTATTCTAATGTTAGTAACATATGATATGAATTCCCATCCATTTGTGGATTTTACTACATTATCGTGGTCAATTATGTTTCTAAATCTAGTTATAAAAAAACACCAAAACTGTGTGGTAAATATAGGGTCTGGTTAGGGATAACAAACACCATTACCACATATTATTTCAATACTTATCTGATATAAAATTTCAAAGGTTCATTATATACACCTCCTAAAATAATATAGATTCATAACACATCATATGTCTTAAAGAAGGAAAATTGAGATGAAAATCCCTTAACTCATGTCTCAAATACAATTGTACATGTTTTAACCTCATGTATATTAAATATAAGTCTATTATAAATCAATTTCATAATCATACTCATATTTATCATACAATATATGATTTAATTTTGACATTTTATTACACATTTATTAACAAATCCATGTTAAAATTTCATTTTAGGTAATAACTATTTCGTTTTTCATATATGTTTTGGTTTGATATTATAGGTATTTTCACTTTGATCATGGTTCAAAAATCAAATTTTTTTAACCATGATATAAATATCATATATATTCATTATATTTTTATTTATGTTAATCCATTAAAATTAGATATAGAAAATGAATTACAATATTCATGGAGATGGTTGGTCGTACGTACACATGAACAATGTTTACATTAGCTAGAAGGATGAAAAAGAAATTGAAATAATATATTAACATTAAAGAAAGATTTTTATTTCATATATCACATTTAATTATGAAATTAACCCTTATTACCTTCCATTCAAAGTGTACATGAAAAACTAATCACATCACTTCGTTAGGTGGTAGTGAGCTGTAAACATGAGCGACATTAATCGTATTTCCAAGTAATGGAAATTAAGAAGTTATATGTGACATTATAATTATATAAATATAATATAATAATAAATATCACATATAAACACTACATACATTGTTATATCCAGCCACGAGAGGTGATGATGGATGGAAAATAACATCAGTTCGCAAGGCGGTAGTCTGCCGTACACACGAGTGATAGTTTCATTTCCAATTTCATGGAAGAGGGGATGAATATATTTTATGCCATAAAAATAACAAAATATTATATAATTTTTTATAATTTTTTTATTATATTGGAACTATTAATACATTAATGAACTTTTTAAGAGAAGAAGTAAACGATAAAGAGTTTAGTGAAAATAATTAAATTCACTTAGAACAACCACCTTTGGATCTATTATTACGGACCCTAGGGTTAGTATTTTGGATGAAAATATGATATATAAATTCTATAAGTATTTTGGAGTTGTATTTTTGTTCAGGATGGTCAAGAAAAAGGTATTAATATGTGTGAATAAGTGAGGGAAGTAAGTTCCCTTTTATAATTTAGGGGAAGTGGTATTTTTTTGAATATCTAAAACTATTCAATAATGGGAAGTCACCCTCACCCCAAGTGCCTAAAAATTGACAAATAATAGATTTTAGGGATGATATAGTTGATCCAAAACTCATATAAATCATTTTTTGTACATTGTATTCTTTAGAATATAAGTTTACTAAATTTAACCATTTTAGTTTTCACCACAGTAACCTGTATTTTTTTATTTAACTATATAATTAATCCTTTAATCCTGTAATTAAAATGTTAATTGTTATATAATTTATTACCACTTATTATAATTATTAAATTAAATTTATTCAATAAAAATCCCATTTCTTTGGAAGATTAATTTTAACATAAGCTCATCTAACACGCAATGCCCCGTTTTAAACATAATCATGATAAATAATTTTTATTATATTTATTTATATTTATGAAGATAAATTAATTTGAATATATTATATAATTTAAATTATTCTAATTCTAAATAATGAAACCATTTTATCAATTTAAAATCATGTAATTTTAAATTTTTTATTTAAGATTAATCTCGTAGTGGCAACGAAAAAGCGTGTTTGTAAAGAGAAAATTTCTAAATGATTAAATGGTTTATATATCATAATTCAATAATAAATTTATTACAATGAAATATATTAGAATATAATTTAGGTAATTTTACTTTTTAAACCATTTAAAACAAAATAGAACCTTATATATTATTCAATAAAGGTAGTTATTAATAAAAACTTGTATTTTTAACAATTCACCAAAAAATAGAACATTACAGAAAAATCCCAAAAAAATCCCTGTAAGAAAAAAATTTATATGTTAATTCCAAAATCAAAATTTATTTTTCCAAACACGTAACACCCCAAGATTTCATAGTGTGTTATTTCTTTAAAATAATACAATAACTTGCACTACACGCAACATCGAGTTCAAGCACACCATGAATTACCAAACAAGCCATCCAAAAGAGGTTATGAATAGTATTATCTAAATTTTAAACTTTATATAATCCTTATAATTTTAGAATCCATATTATGAGTTTCTTAGATATAATGCAAGAACAAATTCATTTTCAGTATTGCACTTTTATCAACTTTTAATAGTGAACCCTTTTTAAATACAATATTTTAAACTTTTTTGACTAAATGGGGACATCAAAAAATTTAAAATGAAACATCCCAAGCTTCCACGGTACGCTTTCCTTTGAATAATACAGTAGCGTGTGTTGTACGCAACTTCGAGTTTTAACACACACCACAACCGATCAAACTAGCCGTTATGAATAGTAATACCTACTTTTTGAAATTATATATATTTTATATTTCAAAATTGACTTCATTTTTGGATTCGTAGTGTCGAATTTACCCTAAGGTGAAATTTTGGTACTTTTCAGATAACTTTCATATTTTGATGAATAGTGAAAATTACTAAATTTTAATTAAAAACAACTTTTTTAATCAAAATAATTAATAGTGATAAATTATGAATTTTAGTAGTTTTAAAGTATATTTAGAATATATTTTTACCATTTAATATAATATTGGTAATTGGACATAATTTTACAATTAAACCGAACATAAACAAGTGTCAATCTTTTGATAGTTATTATCTCTTAAAAACACGCTTTTTGTTTTGACAGCGGGAATTAATTTTAAATTAATTTCTGCCACTTCTGTGTTTTGAATTTAGTAAAATGGATTACATATTTGGAATCAGGATGTTCAAATTGTGTAAATAGGTAACTTTTATTTTTAGAAATTTTGAATAATTACTGCGGTAAATATTTTATTTACCATGGTTAAGGGTAAATCCGGTAAATAAGGGTTAACAAATAATATTATAATAATACTAAATTACCTTAAAACGTGTCTTAACCCTATTGGTTGATACATGGTCGACCATGGACATCTTTGGGTCGATTTTGGGACCCCATGGATCCACTTGTAAGTGATAATGACACTTTATTTTAATTAAGTTAAAATGAATACAAAAATGACACAAGCATATAGCTTTTAGAAAAACAATTGTTACATAGGGTTATATATGTTGGATTTTAGATTATAAATATTCATTAGAAAGATAAAACGATTTCCTACATAATGATAATTTATTTATAATTTTTAGACATTAAATAAGTTATTTTATTTATGACACAATGATGATGCAATAATTACTATAATAGTGAAAAATTAAAATAATTGATATTATAAATACCCAAATAAATATAATATGAAACTTTTAATGCATTAAAATAATTTTCTAGGATAATATGATATATTAGGATTGATGTAATTGACTTTTTTCTAAGTAATCAATCTGTTATGAGTTTCACAAAAATCAACTATTGAATAGAGTCAAAATTGACATAAAAGAGTTCTTAAAACAAATATTATATTATTAATTGATATTAAATTCCTAAAAATCTAAGGTTCGGCCAAGAGACTTATATCATGATAGGTTCATCATTAATGGACCACTTGGGGGTCTCTTGGATGTATATAGTAAGTTTATTAACCATATTATATAAAAATACAAAGATACATTGTAAAAGTGAAACTAATTAACTTAGAGTTAATACTTAAAGATAAGGTTAATATAAGTACCCAAACCTGTCTAAATTCTATTGGTTGAGTGGTTTTCGACCTATCCCCACCTTAACCTTTGAATAATCAACTTTGGAGCCATTAGAAACTGAATATGAATTTATTATAAATTAATATTTCTAGCTTTTCCAAAGGTGCCCCTCACCCCTCTTATAAAAGGGCACTCCTCCTTCTCATTTCTTCACACCTTTAAAGCCTTTTGGTTCAGCCAAACTCTACCCAAATACTCTCCCAACATCCCTCAATACAACCTAGAGGCCTTAGTTTGATCAGAAAGCCAACGTAAGGAACCCTTTTGATCAAATCAAAAGGAAGAACCCGAAGAAGAGGAGGTTAACCTACCCCAACCAAGGAAAAGTACAAGGTAAGGGGTTTTCATCTCACTCCTTATTCCCATGAGATTCATGCCATATTGCCACCATTACCTTTTGTGTGGTGTATGTACTGCCCATAATTATATTATTTGTGTAATACACTCTAATTTATGTGTATTTACATATTCATTGTATGATACCTCTTTCATGGGTTGTATGTTTCATAAGTTACCAAATTGGTAAGGGTTATTTTACAATCTCTTCATTATCTGAGGTTGTTTATATGTAATAATCTACTGGGATCTCTTTATCATCCACATCCATGTTTCTTAATAATGTATTTCAAAACATTTTTACTATTTACAAGAATATGGGTTAAAGTCATTTATACCCTTATGTGTTTCGAAAGGAATCTTTCCGTCATCTTCCAAACAAGGCACTTTTAACCTTTTCGACAAATTTAAGGTAAGAATGTTTTTTTTAACTTATACGGCGGGTGCGGCTATTTACCGCTGTAATAAAATCGTCAAAGCTTCCCTTACAAGCTTATAAGAATATTTTCAAATTGAATGTATTATTTTATAATTATGTTACTTTTAAAATGATTTAAAAAAAGAGATATTTCTCTAAAATAGTCTTTATTTCATCTATGTCAACATCCTTTGATGGATTTTAAGCTTATTTGAAGTTGATTTATTATGATACAAAACATCCATATTTTATTGAAGGTTTTGTGATATTTTTGACTGTGGATAAGTTATTCTTATGTCACTCATGGTTTTTGTTTAGAGTATTGACATTTCATAAGTTATTTGTAATCCGAATGTTTATATTATATTTCAACCTTTCATTCAGATGAATGTGTTAGACAAGTATGTTCCGGGTTGGGGACCGGTAAAAGTAAGCCCTCCGGTTTGGTCTCCGGTTATTAGAGGAACTCCGGTTTGGTCTCCTGTTATTAGAGGCACTCCGGGTTGGTGTCTGGTTATTAGAGGCACTCCGGGTTGGTGTCTGGTTATTAGAGGCACTCCGGGTTGGTGTCCGGTTATTAGAGGCACTCCGTGTTGGGTTCCGGTTACAGTTAGCCCCAAGGTCTTGGGATGAGGCCTTGACAATGAAATTAAAGTTCAGCATTATGCATTCCATCATTATGAAAGTGGTTATTGATATTGCATGTGATTATTCGATTAGTAGAATATCCATGTGAACAAGTAAATGGCATTATTTCATTTTACTTTTGCCATACTATGTTGAAGTTCAAGTTTAAAAGGCTTTTGTTTTATTAATTCATTGCCTTAAATGTTTATGCTTATTTTTGAATGTTCCGCTATATTGTTATCCTTACTGGGCATTTGAGCTCACCCCTTTTCTATGTTTTATTTTTCCCAGGAAGTGAAGAAGTAAATTATGAATGACCTGCAGGGATATTATGTGGGGATTTGAGTGTGGATTATGGAGAAAATATGTTGTTGTAGTAGTTTTTCATTTTATGATGTAATGTAAGACTTATGAATACATCTTGTGTTTCCAAGTCTACTAAAACAATCGGTCTTTCGAGATTTGATCTTTCTTGTGATCATTCCAATGTTATGTAATAATGCACCGACTCTGGGTAACTAGGGTCGGGGTGTTACAGTTGGTATCAGAGGAAGTTTAGTACAAACCTTGGAAGCTAGATTTAGATAAACTCTGATTAGAGCACGTAGACCTAAGATGAACTTTGAGGATTAGTATAGAAGAACTTCCTAGAATTTTGGTATTGTAGAGATTTTGTGAGTTTTCCGAGCAATACATCCCTGTCTGGATACGAGTAGGTAGAGGCGGCTCTGGCACAGATGTACCTAGGGGTAAAACCCGAAAACACCGCTTTGAGCTAGACTCGAACGGGAACTGGTGCACGACAACGGGCCTTGCTGCACTCTTGGTTACGAAACTCTCGGGGGATATGCTTAGGATAATCCTCATTTTCCTTACAAACCATTATGAAGGGTTTATGAGTATATACATCCTCAAAGGAGACATTTTTATGATTATGGATTATATCGATAAATAGTTCAATTTATGTTAAGTGTTTTATAAGTATGGGATTATGTATTTTGATTCATAAACTGATCTAGTGTATTCCATTATTTAGAAATGGTGCCCAGTAGAAGGAATGAGAACTCCAGAAATGCACATGATCCAAAAAGAAGGAAGGATCATATCTTTCATGGTCTTAAGCTAGAATTTATAAGAGAAATAGTCTCCCATGTATTATCTTCATATGAAGAAATAATATCATGTGTTGATAAGATAAGTAATTATTTTACTGAGTCCAATGGATTTGAAGGGAAGAAAGAGAAGAAAAGGATGGAAGAGAGAAAGATGGATAATGGAAAGAGGGAAAAGTAGAATTTTCCCATATGTGATAATTGTGGGAAGAAACACCATGGAACTTGCCTGAAAGGAATGTGAGTTTGTTATAAGTGTGGAGGAAAAGGGCACAAAGTACGTGAATGCAAGGGTAAGAAAATGGTTTCAAATGTACAATGCTTCATTTGCAAGGAGTTTGGACACTACGCGAACCTATGTCCCAGTCATCAGACTATGCCGCAAATGATGCTATTGGATAATAATCAAGTTATGATACTACCACAGATGAAGAGGAATGATTAGAGTTATTATGTTTATTATGTCATTTGAGTGTTGTATCAACAATGTAATTGATATAATAATTATGGAGTATATAAGGATTGTATTGCAGTACTATTTCATTTAGGACTTGAGATTGTGTGGAACAAAGAAAAGTGACTCAATAGCAGGATAAATTTTTGGAAAATATATGGTTGAGAGAATGATAAACCATAATATAGTTCGGATACCGAGGTAGTGATTTTGGAATAATACATGATTGTTTTCGATAAATTATATTGGATATTATTGACTACCTTGAAACTAATTAATGATTTTTATATTCCATCATTGTTGGGGTTTAAAACATTTTTGGATTGATGAAGTATATCCATCATTCTATATGGAATAAGAGAGCATGAATGTAATCAATAAGGAATATGTTAATTCAGGATGTTTCAGTGTATTAAAAGAATACATGATGAAGGTATTCATATGCTATTACGGGGTAAAAAGGATCTACATTATGTTTACCTTCCTTATAAATGTTGGACTGTGAGTTTGGACAGAAGTATTTTGGATAGTTCTAGTTTGGATTATTTTGGATTGCCAAAAAAGGACAACCCAGAGGTCGGGCGGCAACCCGTCGTGTCCGGCAAGGCCGCGAGACTTGAACCCGCAACCGAAGGGCAACAAGGGTGTATCACCTACCACTGGCCCACGAGATGTCCTAGATTAAATAATGTAGTTTCTTTAAAGATCTGGTAGATGAATTATAAATTCATTTATTTTGGAACCCTGTACGAATAGTATAAATAGAATTTTTTTTACATTCTATAATCTTTTAGAGTGAATGATGAGTTTTTGGTAGAAATTTATTAATGGATAAAACTCTAATTATAAAGTAAGTATATCTCCTTATGATCTTAGCCAATCTCATAAATAAATTCCTCAACATTAATAAAAGGAACTTAGAACAAAAATTTTGTCCTAGATGGCACCTTAAATCATCACTAATTTATGGCTTTGGGATTGTTGGCCTTTTCATAGCCATGTTCTCTACCACTCTCCATCAGATAATTGATTGTTAGATTTCTCTTCCATATCCATATTTTCCTACATGGAACCCTAGTATGTGTTATTTTAGGTAATCTTCATACTTTCCACTCTTTGTTTTAAATAGAGGCCTCATTAATTCATTTTTCGATGTGGGATTTCAACTAAGATATTTTGAAACGTCAAAAATGTGTTATCCTTATACCCTATGTTTTGTTGAACCGATTGTATTTCAAATCATCATAGATTGATGAATTTAAGGACCTCAAATTTATACTTGTTTGTGATTGATGACCTCAATCACTACCTATAAATATTTACGTTTTTCCTCCAATTATATGTCTCTAATTGCCACCAATGTTCTCCTAATTGAGATCATAATTTGGTGGTGACCCTTTCATTTCTCTTTTCCTCATATTAAGACTAAATTTTAGTAACCCAATTTCCGATGTGGGTTTTCCCACAAAGATATTTTTTATTTTCAACCTTTTATTTTCGAAGAACAATTTCAAATTGCGAGGACGCAATTTATTGAAGGAGGGGAGAATATAACACCCCAAGATTTCATAGTGTGTTATTTCTTTAAAATAATACAATAACATGCACTACACGCAACACCGAGTTCAAGAACACCATGACTTACCAAACAAGACGTCCAAAAGAGGTTATGAATAGTATTATCTAAATTATAAACTTTATATAATCCTTATAATTTTAGAATCCATATTATGAGATTCTTAGATATAATGCAAGAACAAATTCATTTTCAGTATTGCACTTTTATCAACTTTTAATAGTGAACCCTTTTTAAATACAATATTTTAAACTTTTTGACTAAATGGGGACATCAAAAAATTTAAAATGAAACATCCCAAGCTTCCACGGTACGCTTTCCTTTGAATAATACAGTATCGTGGGTTGTACGCAACTTCGAGTTTTAACACACACCACAACCGATCAAACTAGCCGTTATGAATAGTAATACCTACCTTTTGAAATTATATATATTTTATATTTCAAAATTGACTTCATTTTTGGATTCGTAGTGTCGAATTTACCCTAAGGTGAAATTTTGGTACTTTTCAGATAACTTTCATATTTTGATGAATAGTGAAAATTACTAAATTTTAATTAAAAACAACTTTTTTAATCAAAATAATTAATAGTGATAAATTATGAATTTTAGTAGTTTTAAAGTATATTTAGAATATATTTTTACCATTTAATATATTGTTGGTCATTGGACATAATTTTACAATTAAACCGAACATAAACAAGTGTCAATCTTTTGATAGTTATTATCTCTTAAAAACACGATTTTTGTTTTGACAGCGGGAATTAATTTTAAATTAATTTCTGCCACTTCTGTGTTTTGAATTTTGGAAAATGGATTCCATATTTGGAATCAGGATGTTCAAATTGTGTAAACAGGTAACTTTTATTTTTAGACATTTTGAATAATTACTGTGGTAAATATTTTATTTACCATGGTTAAGGGTAAATCCGGTAAATAAGGGTTAAAAAATAATATTATAATAATACTAAATTACCCTAAAACGTGTATTAACCCTATTGGTTGATACATGGTCGACCATGGGAATATTTGGGTCGATTTTGGGACCCCATGGATCCACTTGTAAGTGATAATGACACTTTATTTTAATTAAGTTAAAATGAATACAAAAATGACACAAGCATATATCTTTTAGAAAAACAATTGTTACATAGGGTTATATATGTTGGATTTTAGATTATAAATATTCATTAGAAAGATAAAAAGATTTCCTACATAATGATAGTTTATTTATAATTTTTAGACATTAAATAATTTATTTTATTTATGACACAATGATGATGCAGTAATTACAATAATAGTGAAAAAATTAAAATAATTGATATTATAAATACCCAAATAAATATAATATGAAACTTTTAATGAATTAAACTAATTTTCTAGGATAATATGATATATTAGGATTGATGTAATTGACTTTTTTAGAAGTAATCAATCTGTTATGAGTTTCACAAAAATCAACTATTGAATAGTGTCAAAATTGACATAAAAGAGTTCTTAAAACAAATATTATATTATTAATTGATATTAAACTCCTAAAAATCTAAGGTTCGGCCAAGAGACTTATATCATGATAGGTTCATCAGTAATGGACCACTTGGGGTTCGCTTGGATGTATATAGTAAGTTTATTAACCATATTATATAAAAATACAAAGAGACATTGTAAAAGTGAAACTAATTAACTTAGAGTTAATACTTAAAGATAAGGTTAATATAAGTACCCAAACCTGTCTAAATTCTATTGTTTGAGTGGTTTTAGACCTATACCCACCTTAACCTTTGAATAATAAACTTTGGAGCCATTATAAACTGAATATGAATTTATTATAAATTAATATTTCTAGCTTTTCCAAAGGTGCCCCTCACCCCTCTTATAAAAGGGAAGTCCTCCTTCTCATTTCTTCACACCTTAAAATCCTTTTTGTTCGGCCAAACTCTGCCCAAATACTCTCCCAACATCCCTCACTACAACCTAGAGGCATTAGTTTGATCAGAAAGCCAACTTAAGGAGCCCTTTTGATCAAATCAAAAGGAAGAACCCGAAGAAGAGGAGGTTAACCTATCCCAACCAAGGAAAAGTACAAGGTAAGGGGTTTTCATCTCACTCCTTATTCCCGTGAGATTCATGCCATATTGCCACCATTACCTTTTGTGTGGTGTATGTACTGCCCATAATTATATTATTTGTGTAATACACTCTAATTTATGTGTATTTACATATTCATTGTATGATACCTCTTTCATGGGTTGTATGTTTCATAAGTTACCAAATTGGTAAGGGTTATTTTACAATCTCTTCATTATCTAAGGTTGTTTATACGTAATAATCTACTAGGATCTCTTTATCATCCACATCCATGTTTCTTAATAATGTATTTCAAAACATTTTTACTATTTGCAAGAATATGGGTTAAAGTCATTTATACCCTTATGTGTTTCGAAAGGAATCTTTCCGTCATTTTACAAACAAGGCACTTTTAACCTTTTCGACAAATTTAAGGTAAGAATGTTTTTTTAACTTATAAGGCGGGTGTGACTATTTACCGCCGTAATAAAATTTTCAAAGCTTCCCTTACAAGCTTATAAGAATATTTTCAAATTGAATGTATTATTTTATAATTATGTTACTTTTAAAATGATTTAAAAAAAAGAGATATTTCTCTAAAATAGTCTTTATTTAATCTATGTCAACATCCTTTGATGGATTTTAAGCTTATTTGAAGTTGATTTATTATGATACAAAACATCCATATTTTATTGAAGGTTTTGTGATATTTTTGACTGTGGATAAGTTATTCTTATGTCACTCATCGTTTTTGTTTAGAGTATTGACATTTCATAAGTTATTTGTAATCCGAATGTTTATGTTATATTTCAACCTTTCATTCAGATGAATGTGTTAGACAAGTATGTTCCGGGTTGGGGACCGGTAAAAGTAAGCCCTCCAGTTTGGTCTCTGGTTATTAGAGGAACTCCGGTTTGGTCTCCGATTATTAGAGGCACTCCGGGTTAGTGTCCGGTTATTAGAGGAACTCCGGGTTGGTGTCCGGTTATTAGAGGCACTCCGGGTTGGTGTCCGGTTATTAGAGGCACTCCGGGTTGGGTTCCGGTTACAGTTAGCCCCAAGGTCTTGGGACGAGGCCTTGACAATGAAATTAAAGTTCAGCATTATGCATTCCATCATTATGAAAGTGGTTATTGATATTGCATGTGATTATTCGATTAGTAGAATATCCATGTGAACAAGTAAATGGCATTATTTCATTTTACTTTTTCCATACTATGTTGAAGTTCAAGTTTAAAAGGCTTTTGTTTTAGTAATTCATTGCCATAAATGTTTATGCTTATTTTTGAATGTTCCGCTATATTGTTATCCTTAGTGGGCATTTGAGCTCACCCCTTTTCTATGTTTTATTTTTCCCAGGAAGTGAAGAAGTAAATTATGAATGACCTGTAGGGATATTATGTGGGGATTTGAGTGTGGATTATGGAGACAATATGTTGTTGTAGTAGTTTTTCATTTTATGATTTAATGTAAGACTTATGAATATATCTAGTGTTTCCAAGGCTACTAAACCAATCGGTCTTTCAAGATTTGATCTTTCTTGTGATCATGCCAATGTTATGTAATAATGCACCGACTCTGGGTAACTAGGGTCGGGGTGTTACAAAACAAATTTTCTTGAATCTGGAAGAATTATTTTTATTATTTGTTCACGAAAACCAATAAAAATCATTTTTTAGAATAAGTTATTTTCAAAGCATTTAAAGGATTTCAAAAAAATATAATTTTTTTTATTAATATGTTATATTTTCATATAACCATTATTACTATTTTCTAAAATTTGGTTATTACTATTCATACCACCATGTTTAATTGCTATTTAATAAAGGTCATGTTTAAATAATTGTATTCATAGTATGCCATTGTTCGTTAAAACTCGGTGTTGCATGTAATAATAGGTATCAAAGAAAATAAAATTATTCAAAATAATAATAAAAACTGAGGGTGATAAATTTATTATATATCAATACCCATTTATTAATAATAACTTACTGATTTTGTTTCATGTGTTAACTGTTTCATTTTTCATGAGAATTTCAATTTGGTAGATCCAGACCCTATACTTTCATCGTGGTTCCATCATATAAAAAATATTAATCATGATATAAAAATAATATATATATATATATATATATATATTCATTATATATATAGAGTCATTCATATAATATAAATATGGAAAAATTAATGACACCATTCATGGAGATTGTAGACGTTACATAAAAATGAACGTTGTTTTAACTTTTTGATGGATGAAGTGAAATAATGATAAATAATAATTCACTAGTAAAAAATCATTATTATATAATATATATAATATATTTTAATTAAATCTATCCTTATTACCATATATGTAAATTATAAATGAAAAACGAATCACACCGCTTTGTGAAGTTGGTAGTCCACACGTACCCACAAGCGGCGTTATCATTTACCGATGGATATGAAGATAAAAAGGTAGATAATATATAATAATTATATAATAATATTTTTATTATAAATATAATATATAAACATAAAAATTATCCTAATAAACATCCTTGAGATATGGTGATGGAAAATGAATTGTATCGCTACGTGAATGTGGTAATCCACACGCACGCAAGAGCGATACTTTCACTTCCCATTTGATGAAATAGAGGGTGGATAACCATAGTTAAATAATTATAATAACTTTTTATTATATTGAGGATTCTGAATTTATTATTTAATTATGAATACAATATATTTATAAGAGGTATAATAAGAAATAAATTTAATGAGGCCGGGTAGGAAGATTACCTCTTCTTCGACAGGCCTCCTTTATATTTCTTCTTAAGAACACTTTTAATGGTATTTAAATAACACCAAAAACTATAATAAAAGTATAGGGTTGTTTATAAGTTATTTTGATAAAATTTTGTTAGGATATATGTCTTATTTTTGTGAAAATAAAAGAGATAAAGAGTTTCCTTTTATAAGGGATGGAAAATACACAGTTGTAATTATTAAACAAATTAAAATATAATTAAGTAATTATCATGAAAAATGTTTTAAAATTGATAACTATTATATGGAATAGTCCAAAAGGTATAAATATAATAATTTAATTAAATTAATATTGGTTTTTGTGTCATTTTTGATATTATCTGTTGATTAAACCCCTTTGTTAGCTAATTTTATCCATAACAACAGTAACATTGTTTTCAATATTAAAGGCTTCTACTTTTACATAAATGTTCACAATTAGATCCTAAATTTCCAAGGGGGGATATTTAGACAATTTTACATCCTAAACATAACCTTTCATGTTTTTAATTATGTTTAAATAATTTAATAAAATATTATTTAACATAATATATCATACATCCATTTTTGACATGTTTACTTAATTTGGCTTTACACGCATCAAGATAGTTATGGAATTTAAATATAAAAATAAAAATAATCCCTAAATGTAATATTTTTGTAAAAAAATCATGGAATAAAATAATTCACTAATTTTATTACTTTTAACCTTTTAAAAATAATATATTTTGTTTCTCAATTAATTGAATAAATATTTTTTTGTTGTTGCAAAGTCATTTAAAATAATTATTCATTCACCTAAAATTAAATATAAATTATTATTGTGAATAAAGTTTTTATTCATTAAAATAGATATTTATAATATTACTTTTCCTCATTTTCTATTTATAAAAAAACTATAGATATATTAACATGAAGAAAGTGTCATTTTAGATTTTTCATTACCTAAAATAATATAAATTTTATTATCTTGGGAAAATGAAACCCAAATTATAGTTTTTAGAATTTGGGACGTATATGGACATATATATTCCATATAATGAAATAAATTCTAATTTTGGGTGGATTTTGAGACCATATCTCATTGTTTTAACCCAGTCTCACTCATTTACCATTACCGTGGTATCAGATATTTATAATGGGTACTATTCATTATTACCAAATATAAAAGGTACATATTATCCAAATTGTATGTTACTATTCAAAATATAGTAAACCAATTAATTAATAAAAATCTATAATTTTCATAGATCAATTCTAATATAAATGCGTAAAACAAAATGAAATTTCTTTTAGAAAAATGTGTTTCTACGTAAAAATAACCTATATCAAAATCATGAATGTTTCTGATTCAAATGAAATTAATTAGATTATTATAATTCAAATGTATCATATGAAACTTTAACACAAAATCGAAAATATAATTATACCTATAAAATAAATGATTTAATGAAGTTGAATTATAGTATTAGAAAAATATTTATCTTAATTATTCCCAAATAAATCAATCATTTTTGAAAAATTAAAAAATTTAATAATAATTTAATTTTGATATTATGAATTTAAAAATTAGGTCCCCTTTATCAAATAAAATTTATAAAGTGGTATAAATTAATTATAATATTCACACACCAATGGAAATAAAAACCATTTTTGAAGAAAATGTAATTTTGAAAAATAAAATTACTTTAATAAATATTTGTAGCTATATATTATGCATTAAATAATAAATTTTAATTAAGTAATAATTTCAATATATATATATCATAATGTGTTTAATCCTATCTCTACTCGTTAATTTATTGTCTATTTCATAATATTTAAAAATTCATTTGAAGCTCAATGCTTTGTGTCAAAAAAGATATAAAAAACATTCATTTTATATAAAGAGAAATATATTCTAAAATATTATGGTGTTATAAAGGGGTAACAAATTTTTATCATAACTTTATCCTATTTATGATAGTCAACATAATGTATAATATTTCCATCTACCTTCTTTATAAATAAAACTGGAGAAGACAATGGAGATGTACTTGATCTAGTTAATACATTTGTTATTATCTATTCTAATTGAATCTTAAATTTAAATAATTATTTCTGATCTGTTATATATTATAGAAGTGAAATAGAAATATTTCTTGGGTGTAGGCCTATAGAAAATTCAACTTTCCAATTAGGTGGTGGTGAAAATAAATTATACAGAAAGACATCAGGGTATCAATCCACTATGTTAGGAAGATCCCTTCCTTAAATTGAATCAAATTTAAATATTTTTTCTTTTAGCAAAAGATTAGATATGTTTATATGCGCATTTAATAGGGTCTATACTCATTCAGAATTCTTGCCTTATTCCCCTATGAAAATATGGGAAACTCAATAAAGAGATATGAACGCAATAAAATAAGAATAAAATTCAATATAAGAATTTAATACCACTAATTACTCTATTGAAATGATTAAATCAAAGATAACCATCTCCAAGATAGTAAAATCCAATAAAAAATATACTGAATCTATGTTAATTGAACATAATTAACACTTAAATCCCCTATACTTTCATTACCTAAGAGGTGTCCTTATACTCTGGACATGAGGGATAAAATAAAAATTCAACAACATTTTATTTACCACAAAAGAAGTAATAAAATGAAGGTATGAATGAGTTTCAGACAAAACATGAATTATATAGAGACTCTAGCCTCTTACACATATTTTGTACATTCCTTTTAACATAAATATCAATTAAATACAAACCATGGGTTGAAAATCCCAATTTCATTAGAAGACTATTTATATAATTAGAAAACTTGAAACTAAAATAAAAAATGTTTTTATTAATCTCCATAATGATCTCTTAACTCCCTTTGAGATCACACAACTACATGGGATAATCTTGGTAATACAAAGTGAAAAAGTGTGAGATAAAAGGACTAGTAAGTGGATAAACATGTAAATGAAACATAACACATGAGACATAAGGTATAAAATGAAAATATAAAAGTAATGAATCATGAAGAAACATATGAATGAATAACATATAGAACATGTAATCATAATATCATTGAAACATATGAATGTGACAGAAACAAATATCATGATATACACTAGAGTCAAGGCTAACTTCGAATATGTTATCACATGGTAGGTAGAGTCCCATAATATTTTTGGTTTACTCCCTAATATAATACTTATTCTCTCATGAGATAAAAACATTGCAAAATTCATTTAAGAAATTTATAGTCACACCTATCATAACATGCACATGAATATCTATGCCACATAAAGAAATAAAATAGAAGTAATAAATAGAAGTGTTACCTATGGAATGAAATGGGTTTCATAATCATGTCATAACACATAGCCAAAGGGCATATTATTATAGTATCCATGAATGAAGGGGTTTAAATCATCATTGGATATTAATAATGGAAAAATATGAATTTATCATAAATAACAATTTCTAACCATTTTGAGAACATGAAAAATAGTGGTCAGATTACATTACAAATTTTCCACTTAAGCACAGTTTAAGGGAAAACAATTATGAAACATTAAAACGGATAAAGTTATAATTATTTCCATAAAACTATAAATGACATATAATGGTTTATCCTGATAAAATTATTGATTTTATAAAATATGGATGGCTTAAAATATTTTGTTGAATGTACTTGAAAATGTGTAAGAAACAGAGAAGTTCCCTATAATCGGGTTTCTTTTTGAGAAGAATTGAGAAGGGAACCTTTCCAAAACATGTATCTTCCTATAATATTAAGATTAATTGAACTATATAATTTTTTTGTGTTTATGTGTGTGTAACATATATAAAGAATATTGGAGAAATATATAATAATAATTAAGAGGTATATTGATGAAAAGGGAGATAAACCATAACCCAAATGAAATATAGAGGTTTGGATAGATCCCTCACCTTATGTCAGAATGCATTTTTCAGTTTCACTTAATGTACCATATAATCAAATTAGATTCTTTAATTACATAATTAATAACCTCTCTCATATATATTATAATAACCAATACTTTACATACATTTATATTACTTCAAACTTGAAGAATATTCATCACAAAATATAACAAATTTAGTATAGGACCTTATAGGTATAGTGTCTTTAGAAACTAGTAAACATAAACAACTTGTTCATAAGACATTTTCATTGTCTACCACTTATTTAATTATAACGTGTTCCATTTTTGACATATCTTACCTAATATCCTTATTAATGACATGGGGAAATGAAACATATAAATGGGTGATCTGAGGATATCAGTAAGGGTAAACAAGGGAGATATGAATCGTATCATAACCATAAGACATAAGAACTTAACATTTTAAAATATTAACCAACATATGATAGATCATGATATCATGACATTAGATAAATCATGAAAATTCAAAAGAATTAATGAAGGTAATCCCAAAATTCATAACATAAGATATGATGTTTGGTGTAATATAAATAAGCATAGAAATTTATATCATATTAGTCAAGGATCATTTTCAAGACCATCATAGTAGACAATGTCCTTGAATAAAATTACTTCAATCATTATTCCAGACCTGTATTAATGAACGGAGATCACTTCCAATTCCATCCAAGTCTATATTATGAGATATAAATATTTATCCAATGAATTAGAGGGAGATATTGGTCCCACCCATATCAAAATTAAATCCTTCTTATGTGTTCCATATTAACATAAATCATTCATCATAACCCATGGAATAAATTAGGTTTCTATAAACAAAATTCCACCATAACATAATCCATGTAAAACAAATGCATTTCATAAATATAATTCCATTATAAAAACAATTAAATATTAGGAACAATAAGGATATTATACATGAAACAAAACTCTATTAAATAATTACATTTTAGATGGAAAATAATTTTGATATATCAATTGAAATGAGTTCTTGAGGAAAATATCTTTTATTCTTAAAAAACGTTTTATTTTATCAAAATTCCACAAAATTTTAAAAGAAAATAATTTATTTGATAATAAAATTGAAATCATTTATTGTAATCTTCATGGATATAAGGTGTTATGAAAACGTAAAAAACCATTCATGTCATGTAAGTTAAAAAACATCATCATAATTTTTTTGGGAAAGTAAAAAAGTATCTCTTATTGAGTAATGAAAAAAGAATAATTTCATACCATTTAATAAAAATTCTCCAAAGTGTAAAATTGTCTTTAAAAATTTTATAATAATAGAAATTATATTACATATTTTGGAAACATGGATGTGGATGATAAATAAACCCTAGTAAATTCTTAGGTATAAACAATCTCAGATATTAATGAGATTGAAAAATTATCCCTTACCATAGGTGTGATATCATTCGCATGTATCTTAAATACCTATATAATCATTTAAATAAATTCATTTAATTATTTTAAAAGAATAGTAATTTCTATGATATCATATATGATCATATTATCATTCGTTTGTTAATAAAGTTTCATTGTTAGATGTTTTTTGGGTATTAACACCTTCATTTTCTTATGAATGTTTTATCAAATATGTTCTGGATATGATATGTAGGTCATATTTATATCATTATAATTTCATTTTAAAATTATATATATCATATTTATTCATTCTATACATTTACATAATAAATAATCAATGAAAATCATGTATAATGAAGCGCAACACATCGTGGAGACAAGAAGACGTACGTACGCATGAGTGACGATATCATTCCCATTATTTTTTAATGGTATTGAAGTGAATGGTATATAATATCTCAGAATAAATATCATGTTTTAATAATAATATATAGTTATTATTTCCATCATTATACCCATCCAAGTAAGGTGGTGGTGAAAAACATATTACACCACCGTGTGGAGACAGTAAGCCATACGTACGCATGCATGGTGATTTTGTTTTCCATAGGATGGATTGAAAGTGGAATATTGTAGTGTTTCTGACGCTTTCACTGGGGGGTGTGCATTCGTCTGCTTGAGTGAGACAGGCGCGAATTTTGTTACGCCGCATTCCCTCTTTCCAAAGGTGGGCAACATCCGTTCCTTGTTCAGGGACATCTGCTCCTTGATCGAAACATGATGATTGGATGTCAATTCTTTCTTCTGTGGATTCCTCCTTGGAACTCATCACCTAGTGTGGGTATCCCTCATAGATTTAATACGTTTTTCATGAAACTCTTCCTGGCTCCATAGTTCATGGACGCCATTTAATTACGCTGCTTCGGTCAAGACATTCCAAGGGGTCCGGTTAGGGAAGCAACCTTTGGTTAGGGGAGTAGTCACGCTGGACATCACTAGCGTGTCTAGACACTGGGGATTGGTGTGTCTTTCTTCTATCCGTTATTATAGGTCTTCACGAGGGCACAGAATCTTGAGGCATCCCACATCGAATGTGGGGAATTATATTCCATGGGCATGTATCTGAGGTTTTCCTCAGCTTCCCATGTTTGACATAGGGTATGCCGTGAGTTTAACGTCCAACTGAGACAGATGAGATTGATCAGAACACTGATTAGAGTGGATCATATTGAAGAACCCCCCTTGGAGGGATCCCTGAAATTGGGGCCAACATGTGGGTGGATCTCCGAATGTTGTGAAGGAGAGTGAAGTGGCATGATCTCACCGGGATGTGGCAGCCTGAGTAAGAAACAGGATGAACGATGGTTTTGGGCTTGAGCCTTATGGATGCTTCCTACATACCATGTCTTGACATGGATCAAAGTACTCGTAGTTCAGGTATACATTTTAACATCATGCGGGACGAGGAAGAACCGACATGAAGGGGGTCGGAACAACCGAGTTGTGGGATTGAACCTCATGAGGCTTCCTACATACCATGCCTTGACATAGATCAAATATCACATAGTTTTGGATGGGGCATGTTAGTGAACCGACGTGAAGATGGACCAGGGGTCTGATGGGTGATGGGATTGAACCTCGTGAGGCTTCCTGCGTACCATGACTTGACATGGATCAAAGACCACGAAGTTCAGGAAGGGTTTCATCAGCGAAATGAAATAAATGTGAACCTGGGGGTCTACTAGTGGTGGGCTGGAACCTCCCGAGGCTTCCTACGTACCATACATTGACATGGATCAAAGACCACATAGTTTAGGATGGGTGCATGTGTCAGAGAACCGACATGAAGATGGACCTTGGTCCAGGTGGATGGAGGGCTTGAACCTCAGATAGGTTTCCTACGTACCATGCCTTGACATGGATCATAGACCACATAGTTCAGGATTGGGGGTGGGGATTACACTCTAGGCTGCCCATGTTTTTGGTGAATCGACATGAAGGAGTTCGGAACGACCAACAGGGTGTGGGCTTGAACCTTGGGGGGGCTTCCTACGTATCATTCCTTGACATGGATCAATGTCCATGTAGTTTGAGTGTACAATTTAACGTCATGCGGGACGGGGGTGTTGTCATGGACGATGCTTACTCTAAGCCCACGTGACTCATGCTCGGTGTGAGAAACAATAGGCGGTAGAGACCTGATGATCACGTCGCGAAAGGTGTGTCTGTGGGAAGTGAATAGGAGTGGGGATTATGCTCTGAGGTGGCCCAAAGGGGTTGAGAGGTTGGGAATTACTCTAGGATGGAGGCCCAAGGGAGACAAAGCACAGTAGGAGTGGGGTTTGGGACCGAAAAAGGGTTGATCCACGTTCCCTATCACGCCCTCCATTAGCCTTGGCACAGAAGAAGTGAGGAGGAGCGGGGTGCTTCCTCTGGAAAGAAAATCTAGGGGGCTTACTCCAAGGTTGTTTCCCTTCCCCACAGACAAAATCCACTCCAAGAAGGAGGATTTCATCCCCGGTGGAGACTAGGGGGCGTGGAGAATGCCCAAGGCGGGGGGACACTCCGTGTGAGGCACAGGGTCAGGTCACAGTTTAACATCATGTGTTGAGGACGATGGTTCATGGCAGTTTAACATCCTATAGCTCAGATGAAGGGGGATTTCTCTGCACCCCTATGACTTACATAACCAGTACCCTCTGATCCTTGTGGGAGGGAAGGCACTGGCAATGCCGTGGAAATGGGGTGTCTCGGAGTGAACCATCAAGGGGTCTATGTTAGCGTGGCTATGAGAAGAAACAACAGCCATTAGAATTCCTATGAGAAGGATCATTATGCATAGCAATGCTGTAGGTGGTATCATCTAGGGGACTTTGAATTCACATCTTGAAAACCTGGAGGGTCGCACAGGAAATGGGTTTGCCAACCAGAGGGGTCCATATGAAGGGGCCTTTTGGAACTCTGTCGCTCCGCGTGGCGGAGGGCACTTGCGGAGGGGTGTGCTTCGCGAAGTGGGTTTCCTTAGACTTAACATGGGGTGGAGGTGAAAATGGGAGGTGCTTCATGGAGTGGAAGGGAATTTCTGGAGAACAGCCTCACAGAGAAAAGGTTCCTCATGAAGAAAGGTGTCGGGAAGAAATGTGCTTCGTGAAGTACAATGATCCTTCCTTAGAAAATGGATCAAGTGTACATGAAGGGTACTTCTCCAAGCATAAACTCTCCATGATGACCTGGGTCCCCTTGGATATCCCCTTCACAAAAGCCCTTAGGCTTCATGAAAGGAATCCCTCTCTGAAGAGGGGATGAAAATGAGACAATGGGGAGGATCTTTGCGAAGTAGAAGTACATCGCACAGATCATGGTTCACCGAGCAGAAGAGTGCTTCGCGATTCGGGAGATGAGAATCGGAAAGGTCGTATTGTCCCCCTTGAGAGATTAGGGGGAGTCTAGTATTTATAGGCAAGAGGCACCGTGGAGAGGAGTTCAAGCGGCGCGAAAAGGGGTTGGGTGGCTTTGTGACAGGCTCGTGAACATCAACTGGGGTCGCGGAGCATCCCACCTGCATTGCTTCATGGCAGCGTCACGAATGTCAAATTCGTTCACGGAGCGTCCCACCTCCCTCGCATTGCAGCGGGCTCACAAACGTCAAGTACATTCACGGAGTGTCCCACCCCCCTTTCTTCGTGGTGTCCGTGGTGATGGGGCGACTCCACGAAGGGGCTTCATGTGGCAGTCCATGGGTCCATTTTGGGGCCTTCTCTCTGTTCCAAATTTTGGCGCCAAAAAATTCCCCCCCTCAGAATTGGATCCGCGGAGAGATCAAGGGTCAAATTCTAAGGGAAATCTCCAAAATCCTCAGTCATTCACGGTGATGATTCATGAGGTGTGATCGCGAGGCGGACCGGGGACTTGCGGGCCAGGCGCGCCGTGCAGCTCCATATGGACATGGCACGCTGCGAAGCTCCAATGACCGTCGCATATAAATAGGGGTCTGCCATCTCTATTGTTTTTTCCTTTCTCCATGATCATGTCTTCTTGCGCTCTCGATTCGCGAAGCTCTGCGTACTCCGCGAGTGTTCTCTGCGAATCAAGGCTTCGCGGCGCACAACGATTCCTCGACTCCACGTTTGCACTCCACGATCCGGCTTTGAAACGCTGAGGCAGCGCCCCCGCGAACAGGCTTCATGAGCGTCATTCACAAATTTTCTTTGCGAATAATAATTGCGAATCATCCAACCAAACTTCCATGTTCCAGAACCGAATGGCCCATCAAGAAGTTTCCCTGGGGGTCCTTGTGGATGCCAGCTGGAAGGGTGAAATGGTGAACAACCTGGGGCTTGGAGAGCTAGTTCGGAGCCACTCAGACTATAGTTCATTGGTGGAGATGCTGACGGAAATCCATAAGAACTATCCGATATGTAGGAGGTTGCCTCTGTATGGATTTGGGCAGAGGGATGATTTTGTCATCTATAAAGCAGGTAGTGATGAGCCAAATTATTGGTTCTGAAGCTCGTTGTGCCAGCACCAATGGTTTAGGGTGCCTGATGGTCATGCCCGAGAGGATTTCATGCCTATCGTCACCGACTGCCTATACAATCACCTGAACAATGTCGACTAGAGGGCATTGTAACCAGAGATGTCCCCTCCCCTGTACTGAACCATCCTTAAGACGACGCTGGGGAACCCGGAGAAGGGGTGGTCCGAGGAATGGGACCTGGGCCAGGGCGGCAACTTCACCGACAATTAGGCTTGGGCCTACTGGGTAGGTTCCTCGTGCGAGGATTTCGGGGCGGAGCTGTGAAGAGTGGGAGTGTATGAGGCAGCTTGGGCTTCCCAGTTCCATATATACCACCCGAAGTAGTTTATACTGGATCTGTTGAGCCGGTTGTCATAGGGGACCAATACCTTTCACCTGCATCACGGGGAGGTTGGCATTAGCCTATGGGACTTTCCTTAGATCTTGGGGGACCCGATACTGGGGGTGATGTATGAAAAATTCCTCCCGGCCATGGGTGCGTGGGAGGATCCGGAGCAGATGTCGTGTCTGGAGATGGCATTGATGGAGCTCGTGCCTGGGGAAGACAAGGAGGTCATGAGGGATGTCCACTTCAAGATTGGTTCAAGAATTTCTTGAACTTCCCAGCAAATAGGCATTTCCTATCGAGGCCTCAAACTTTTCTGAAGGGCACGCGGAGTAAGGAAAACTCATACTGGTGGCTACTGGAGGATAGCCAGTGGAAGGCCTGGGGGTTCAGTGTCAGCACTGAAGAAAGAAAAATAGTTAGGCTGGCGGCATTCATTGTAGCCCTTATCTGTGGTTGGATCCTGCTGGTGAGGGATAAAAACATGAGAGTGTGGCCAATCACTTTTGTCTTGGCATCCACTTTGGCGACAGGATGACTGGTCAACCTGGGGATACCGATGATTGCCAAGTTTTACAAAATGTTGTGGCACATCTGCGAGGGGAAAATGCCACAGAGGATATGCGGTCCGTTCCACCTCTTGTACAGGTGGATGGCGGTGCAAATCATGGGGATATATGAGTATCTGAACCCCATATCACCTCTGGGGTCTAACTTTCATCCCTCGATCTTGAATTCTGTAGGGAGCTTTCTGACCAAGCTGACCGCACCATCGGTTCTAAAATGGGTGTGGAGGGTGGAGGAATTCAATTTCCATCAGTTCTTGCTGCCAACAGGGGCCTTCACGGATGAAGGCTAGGGAACATAAGAACACCGAGCCTACCTTCGGGCCTTTTGAGGTGGAGTCCTACTGGCCAGGGTGGACCACGAGCGCATCTGCGATCCGTACACCCCACACCAGTTCGCTAGGCAATTCCGGTGCCTGCAGCGGCTGACCCCACAGGTCTACCTAGGGGTGCGCTACGAGGAGTACCCGTGTATAATGAGGAAGATGCGGCTCATGTTCACATGGAAATATGAGAAGATGCAGAATGTATTTCCTTCATCGACCGCCGTCCTTGGGATGATAAAATAATATGTCCAGAGCTGGGAGGCGGCTTACCCAGAGGCTCTGGTGCATCCCATGACTAACATGGGGTATCCCGAACTTGTTCAGGGTAGAACCGCAGTTTAGTGTCATGCGTCACAGACGTATGGACTCCTACAGTTTAACATCATACGATAGGATGTGGAATTAAAGGGAAGAGCCTAGGGAGCATGTGGTGCGGTAGCTATGAAACCGACATGAATGAGGACTTGGAGTCCAAATCACACCACAAACCCCTAGAGGAATCTCTTTAGGTGTAATTCCCCGACCCCAGTTACCCAGAGTCGGTTCATTATTTTAATACATTGGCATGATTACAAGGAATCAATTCCTGAAGGACCGATCAATTTAGCAGTCTTGTAAAATAGATTACATACATGAATGTTACATTACACTTCATAACATACAAAACAACATAAATAATACTTCACGAACGCCATTATTCCCTTGGCTTAACCCTACATATCAATCACAATACACTTCTTGGAATCCTGGGAAAAATAAAACATATAAAGGGGTGAGCTCAAATGCTCAGTAAGGATAACAATACGGGGAAAACATTCATAAATAAGAATAAACATTTAAGACAATGTATAACTAAAACAAAATCCTTTTAAACTTGAACTTCAGCATAATATGGAAAAGATAAAATGAAATAATTCCATTTACTAATTCAGATGGATATTATACTATTCGAATAATCACATGCAATATAAATAACCACTTTCATAATGATATAATTCATAATGACAAACTTTAATTTCTGTGTCAAGGCCTCATGCCAAGACCTAAGGGATAACTGTAATCGGAACCCAACCCGAAGAGCCTCTAAAACCGAACTCCAACCCGGAGTGCCTCTAATAACCAGACACCAAACTGGAGGGGCTCTAATAACCGAACACCAACCCGGTGTGCCTCTAATAACCAGACACCAACCCGGAGTGCCTCTAATAACCGGACACCAACCCGGTGTGCCTCTAACACCAGGACACCAACCCGGAGTGCCTCTAATAACCAGACACCAACCCGCAATTCCTCTAATAACCAGACACCAACCCTGAGGGCTTACGTTTACCGGTTCCCAACCCAGAATATACTATTCCAACACATTCATCTTAATAAGAGGATGAAATATAACATAAACATTCATATTATAACTAGCATACGAAATGCCAAAGCATTAATCATAAGCCATTAATGGAATAAAAATGAGTCATCCATATTCAAACATGTCATAAAACCTTAAATAAAATATGGAAGATTTGTATCATAATAAATCAACCACAAAAAAGTGTAAAATTTATCAAAGGATGTTGACATAGATGAAATCAAAACTATTTGAGAGAAATATCTCATTTTTCATGAAAATATTTAAAATTCACACAATTTGGAAAAGAAGTCATTTAAAGAAAATTTTGAATCATAGTGTTCCATACCACTTTGAAACATTTTAATGGAATTAACATTTTAAAAACATTCATGTCCATATAAATAAATCATTAAAAACCATTTTGAAGACATGGACATTAATGATAAATATTTAGAAGAATAAATATTTAAAGCATTTGAAATGATGTTTTAGTAAAAATTCCCTTAAAATAATCCCTTTTAAAACTCTTTCATAAAACATGGACATGGATAATAAATATGTCCTAGTAGATACTTACGTAAAAACAACCTCGGATAATGAAGAGATTGTGAAATAAACCCTTACCAATTTGGTAACTTACGAAACATACACCCCATGAAAGAGGTATCATACAATGAATATGTAAATACACATAAATTAAAGTTTATTACACAGATAATACAGTTATGGGTAGTACATACACCACACAAAAGGTAATAGTGTAAATATGGCATGAATCTCATGGGAATAAAACGTGAGATGAAAACCCCTTACATTGTACTTTTCCTTTGTCGAGGGTAGGTTAACCTCCTTTATAATGGTGAAATAATTGTTATTAAATTATAGAATAATCATATACAATAATATGATATCATATATGATATTTTAACATTGCATTGTTAATAATATCTTAGAATTATCGTCATTTCGGGTGTTAACTTACTCATTTTCTTTTATATGTTTTGTTACATAAGCCATGTTTGTTATGGATAGGATGTATCTTATTAATATACCGAATGATATAATGTCTTTAAAAATTATTTTTAATCATAAAATGAGAATTAGACTTTAATGGATACGATGGGGAATGAATCTCATCGCGTTCGTGGAGATGGTAGTCTGTACGTACGCACGAGCGACAATATCAATCTTTTGATATTAAAATAATATATAATTGGATAGTATATCATATATAAAGAATCCGTATCATGTTATATTTATTATTTACATTAATTACACATCATTATTATACCCATCCAAATAATAATGTTTTGAATAACAATTACACCACAACGTGGAGACTGTAAGCCGTACGTACGCACGTATGGTGTCATGTCATTCAAAGGATGGATAGAATATTGAATATGGTTGTACCATATTTATAATAACATCTAAGTATATAGAAGATACTGGATTTATTATTTTATAATGGGAATAACAAAGAAAGAATAAGTTGAAGAAGAAAGGAACTGGAAAAAGGGTGGTGAAAATATTACCTCTTCTTCGGGTTCTTCCTTTTTATTTGATCAAAAGGGCTCCATAGGATGTCTTTCTGATAAAACTAAGGCCTATATATTGATGTGAGGGAAGTTGAGAGAGTATATGGGTAGGGTTTTTCCGATCCAAAAGGCTTTGAATGTGTTAATTAGTGAGAAGGGGGAGTGACCTTTTATAAGAAGGGTGAGGGGCACCTTTGGAAAAGCTAGAAATATTATTTTATAATAAATTAATATTCGGTTTCTAATGGCTCCAAAGTAGATTATTAAAATTCTAAGGTAGTAATGGGTCTCTATACTTTCAACCAATATAAGTTTTACAGGTTTGTGTCATTATATTAACCTTGTCGTTTAGTTTTTACTCTTAGTTAATAATTTAACATTTACCATGTCAATTTGTATTTTTATATTATATAGTTAATAAACTTACTATATACATCCAAAATACCCCCCAAGTGGCCCATTAATGATACAACTATCCTGATATAAGTCTCTTGGCTGATCCTTAGATTTTTAGGAATTGAATATCAATTAATAATATAATATTTGTTTTAAAAACTCTTTTTTGTCAATTTTGACACTATTGGGTATTTTGTTTTTTATAAATTCATAACAGAATAATTAATTAGGAAAGAATTTATATTAACAATACTAATATGTCATATTAACCTAGAAAAATATTTTAATTTATTAAAATTCTCAAATTACATTTATTTGGGTATTTATAATATCAATTATCATAATCTTTCATTAATACGGTAATTACTACATCATCATTGTGTCATAAATAAATTAAATTATTTAATGTCTAAAAATTATAAAAAAATACCATTTTTTAGGAAATATTTTTTTCTTTCAAATGAATATTTAATGTTGAAAATATAAAATATATATCCCTATTTAAAAATTATTTTTCTAAAAGATATATGCTTATGTCATTTTTGTATTTACTTTAACATAAATAATATAAAGTGTCCCTATCACCTAAAAGTGGCTCCATGGGGTCCCAAAATCGTCCCAAATATTCCCATCGTCGGACATGTATCCAACAATAAGGTTAGTACATGTTTTAGGGTAATTTATTTTTATTATTATAATATTATTTTTTACCCTTATCTACCGGATTTACCCTTTAACCATGGTAAATAAAATATTCACCGAAGTAATTATTCAAAATTTCTAAAAATGAAAGTTGCCTATTTACACAATTTGGACATACTGATTCCAAATATGGAATCCATTTTTCTAAATTCAAAACACAGAATTGGATGAATATAATTTAAAAATAATTCCCACTGTCAAAATAAAAAGCGTGTTTTTAAGAAATAATAACTATCAAAAGATTGACACTTGTTTATGTCTGATTTAATTATAAAATTATGTCCAATGACCAGAATTGTATTAAATGGTAAAACTTTATTCTAAATATACTTTAAAACCAATCAAATTCATAATTTATCACTATTAATTATATTGATTAATAATGTTTTTTAATTTAAATTTAGTAATTTTCACTATTCATCAAAATATAAAAGTTATCCGAAAAGTACCAAAATTTCACCCTAGGATAAATTCGATATTCAGAATACAAAAATAAAGTCCATTTTGAGAGATATAATTTATAAAATTTCAAAAAGTGGGTATTAAAATTCATAACGGCTAGTTTGATTGGTTGTGGTGTGTGTTAGAACTCGAAGTTGCGTACAACACACGCTGTTGTATTATTCAAAAAGAAGCGTACCGTGGAAGCTTGGGGTGTTACATTAGGTCGAGGGACCAAGAGTGAGAATTTGGATGGGCCCAAGGTAGAGTGGTCGGGCATTCCTACATACCCCATTAGGATGGAAGTCAAGCCATACGTAGTTCTGAGAGCACAATTCAACGTCCTGTCGGATGATGAGAAGCCTGGCCGCTTTGGTTCACATCCTACCAAAACTACTTAGCCCACATGAGTCGTTCTCGGTGTGGGAAACAAGAAGTAGTGGTGGGACTTTCTTGAAACAGGAAGGTGCATGCTTGGACGAAGGGACACTCGGTGTATATCGACCCAATGATGCTAACTCGTCCATGTAGTGAACCTAGATGTATGAAGAGGTAGAGCCGAGTATATCATAATTCCACTTGAACATGAGAGAGTGGAAATGTGAGAGTCATGACACTCGAGATTTGGATCACAATGATGGCGGCATGATGATGGAGGATAACTATTGACCGTGGCAGAAACACAGCATCCACATCGCATTAGCCTGGAATGGGGACAATCAAATGAGGGTTGACCGTTGACCATGTTCGAAACATGGGACCTGTCACAATTGTTGTACGAGATCCTGAGGGACGTTGGCCCAAAACGGTAAGAGATCCCTTTGGCCTAGAATCCCAGGAGAGCCCTCAGTCCTAGCATCCATGTCATCCAAGGGTCCCTTTGGATGTGGAAGATGATGAGGATCCAAATAGCAAGCTCACAAAGCTTGGACATGGAGCGAGGGGAATGTCCCTATAAACATTTCACACTTCGGGCTCTTTGTAAAAATTCATCTAAATACGACATCGAGACATATTAGATAGAGGGGGTTGAGACCCTTCCCATTGGGAGATCTTAGTTTAGGGTCGTAGAACTCGGACCAAGATGGTAGGAAACATGGAAGACTCATGATGAGTAATTACAAAAACCCGACGTGAATGGGAATCGGGGTTCCGACCACTATGTGTTCCTTGGGGAGGTTTTAGGTCGAGGGACCGAAAACTAGAGTTGAGATGGACTTGAGGAAAAGTTCATAGGTGTTTCTACGTACCCCATGAGGATGGGGATCAAGATGTACGTAGTTCTTGAGGGGGTACGTTGATGTACTAGTGCCAAGGATAAAAGGGGCATGCGGGCGTGTCCCTCACACCAAGAGAAGCTGTATTTGATAAATCTTGTTTTTTTCCTTTAAGGTGAGTTGTTTTTTTTTGTGAAGCAACGGGTCTATGGTAGCAAGCCCTTGCATCGCCACAAGAATCAAGCCATAGTAGGTGTTGATAGATGGTATGGTAAACGACCAATACCCAACGTGATGTACTCTATGATGAGGTCATCAAAATGCAGTGCAATTTTTCGTCAGGAGGCTAGGATGATATTATCACAGTTTAGAATCATGTGATGGGACCAGACATGCATTTTTTCATCATGTAGTGCAGACTTAGCAGAGATGATGCTTGATGGGGAATGTGTACGGTGCCATAGAACATCCCTGACGTGAATGGGGAAATGATCCCATATCACACCGTACTCAATTCTAAGAGGGTAACCTTGGGCCAAGGGGCCGAAATAGGGGTAAGAGGGAAAGGGGGCAGGAGAAACTAGCTCCC
Organism: Viscum album; assembly: GCA_963277665.1. Taxonomy (NCBI): domain Eukaryota; kingdom Viridiplantae; phylum Streptophyta; class Magnoliopsida; order Santalales; family Viscaceae; genus Viscum; species Viscum album. The sequence goes on from OY728154.1 coordinate 71,077,536, forward strand.
AAATGAGCTGGACCCGAAAATTAGGCGTCCAGGTTGTTCTATGTATCCCATAAGGATGGGAATCAAGCCGTATATAGTTCTGAAGGAGATCTTAGTTTATGGTCTTAGAGCTCGGACCAGGGATTGGGTGAAAAACCTCCAAGTAAGTTCAAACCTCAACCCAATTCCTAAGCCCACGTGAGTTAAACTCGGCGTGGGAAACAAGGGATGAAGATTTCTTTTGAAATACCTTGAATGTACGCCAAAGGGAAATCGGTGCAGAGCCCCAAATGATGCCCATATTGTGGCTTTGGTCTTCCTAACGTGCGGATGCACACTGAGGAAGAGTACTAAAAGTTTCAATGTTATACTTGGACATGATGAGTTGGAGAAGGATGTGAATCATGTAACCTACATTTTGGGCTTAATGGGGTTGTTGTGGCGGTGGAGGATAACTATTGACAGTGTTCGAAACACATTATCCATATCGGGTTAGCATGAAGTGGGGACAAAAAATGAGCATCAACCGCTGACTATATTCGCAACATGGGATTTGTATCAGCTTGTTGTTTGAGACCCTTGGGGGCTTTGGCCCGTAATGGTTGGATATCCCTTAGGCCTATCATCCATGCCACTCGGGGGTCCCTTCAGGTATGAGAGGTGTTGAAAGCCCTAATGAAGGGGAACACAAAGCCTAAAAAGCGGGTTGAATCATGTCTAGCAGAGTTCGACATTCCAAGTACTGAACCAGAGTACCCTTGGGCACATTGGTGAACTACCGAAAAGGGGAAACGAGGGTGCTTTGGAGGGAGATGGTAGGTCAAGGGGCCAATGGGGAATGGATATCTCCGTGACATGGGGCTAGATCCGAAGTCTAGACATTCAGGTGGTCTTACGCATCCCATAAGAATTGGAATCAATCCACACATAGTTCTGAGAGGCACCCGGGGGTAAGATACCCCAACAAGGGGGGTGTACGGCACAAAAAATAACCCGATGTGAATGAGGAAATGATCCCGTAGCACATCGTACAATCCCATAAGAGAGAACCTGGGTCGGGGCCCGAAAAGGCCAAGGGGCCTCAGGCAGGGCCTCGGCCAGGAAGGCCTGACCAACTTGCAGTTTAACATCTTGAAGTGAGTTTGAGGAGAGGATAAGGTGTCTCATCTGGGGATGTTTATAGCACAGTGAGAAATCTGACGTGAATGAAGACATAATCCCCTACCACACCACTCAATCACAAAAGAGACAACCTGGGACGGGGCCCTAAAAAGGCCAAGGGGCCTGATAGTTGGCACTGCCCGGAGGGATTTCATCACATGGAGATACAAAGGGGTAGAATGAACCACTACACTCAATGTCTTTGACATCTTGGGGTGGTCATAACGATCCAGGACAGCTATTGACCTTGTTTGAAACACATCGTCCCTATAGTGAACATTCAAGAGCAACAAATGAGCATTTTCCACTGACCATATTCAAAAAGTGGGACTTGTATCGGCTTGTTGCTCTAAATCCTCTAGGTCCTTGTCCCAAAGTGGTAAGAGAGAGCCCTTAGGCCTAGAATCCATACCATTCAGGGGCCCTTCCAGATGGGGAAGGTAATGGAATCCCAGTCATGGAGTGGGTGAAGCATAGTTGTACCCATCTCTCAAAGAGGCAAACATCTCCAGGAAGCGGGACGTACTGCCGGATCAAGGTTATCTCGACATGAATTGGGGAAAAAATGCACCCCCACCATGCATCTTGACCCGGGGGAAGATTCTGGTGTTTGGGTTGGGCCAACAGATGAAATGTCTGGGCGTTCCTACATATCCCATGACGATGAGAATCAAGACATACATAGTTCTTGAAGGCCATGTAGTTTAACGTCATGCGCTGAAGATGTGGGAGGATAGAAGAATGGGAGTGGGAACACAGTGAGACTATTATAATCCTAGTATGAGTGGGGATATGGAATCCTACACTATATCATGCGAGGATACTCTGAGAAAACTATACCCAGGGGGGATAGTCAAAGAGAAGAGTTTGGTGATGGGCTCAAAATGATGCATCTGAGAATTCCTACATATCCCATCTGGATAGGAATCAAGCCACATGTAGTTCTAGAAAATCAGTTTTAATGTCATGCTGGACGATGCGCAGTTTAAATTCATGCCGGACTAGACTGTTTAAGGTAATGTAGGACCATTATGCAGTTTAAGGTCATGCAGGACCATCATGCAGTTTACAATCATGTGGGACCAGCCAGTTTAAGGTAATACCAGACCATCTAGTTTAAAGTTGTGCCGGACCAGCCAGTTTAAGGTTGTTCCAGACCAGCGAGTTTAAGGTCGCGCCGGACCAGCCAGTTTAAGGTCGCGCTAGACCAGCCAGTTTAAGGTCGTTCCGGACCATCCAGTTTACGGTCGTTCCAGACCATTATGATTAGGAAAAGTATTTCTTGAGGAACTTGGCATTGGTGGGAGGAGTTATACGCTCACCATCCATGGTTACCAGGTAGTATGATCCATTGGGGTAAACTCTGTGGACTATGTAAGGTCCTTCCCACTTGGGCTCCAACTTGGGGGGTTTCCTGCCAGGGATCATTGGAACTCGGAGGGCCAATACCAGGTCACCTTGCAGAAAGGAGTGGAGGCGAACATTATTATTGAAGGCTTGAGCCATTTTATTCTGCTGCCTTTCCAGATTGTGCAATGCACAAAGCCTCCTCTCGTCAAGTGCTTCCAATTCAGCTAGACTGATTTCGGCCACTCCATCTGGCACCTGCTGGTCGTAGACCGTAGTGCATAACAAAGGCAGCTGGATCTCGATGGGCAGGATGGCCTCAGCCCCATACACCAGGGAATATTGGGTCACCTGGGTGGAGTTACGAGTCATCATACGATAAGCCCAGAGAGCATTGGGGAGCTTATCCGGATAACTCTTCTTATTCTGTCCAACCATTTTCTGCAAAATTTTTGAGAGAGTTTTGTTGAATGCCTCGATCTATCAATTTGTCTGCGCGTGATAGCAGGATGTATGGTTCAAACTGATATTTTACTTTGCGTACAATTTCTTCAGCTCAGCTACTCTGATTTTGTTGCCGTTATGAGTGAGGAAGACATGAGGAACTACATATTGGTGGATAATATTAGAGCTCACGAAGTCAACGATGGAAAGGGCCTTGACTTCCTTGAGAGGAATTGCATCTTCCCACTTGGAAAATAAATCCATGGCGGTCAGGATGAACCTGCACTAGAGAGCTTTCGCTAGTGGATATGGTCCCATGACATCGAGTCCCTACACCGAAAATGGCCAAGATTACGTGGTGGAGTGGAGAGGTTCTGGAGGCCGATGTAGGAAGTTAGCATGCACTTGTAATGAATGTTATCTCTTGGTAAACTCAATACAATCATGGATCATGGAGGGCCAGAAGTACCCCCGTCTCCAGATCTTATAGGACAACTTCAACCTAGACTGGTGGGCACCACTGGAACTGACATGAACCTCTTGCATGACATGTGGAATCTCGAATCCTTGAATGATGCGGAGGATAACACCATAAAAACCACTCTTATAGAGGATCTGCTGAAGACTGGGACCACTCTGGAGGGTAAACTGCATAGCGCGGCATCGGATTTTCTCGCGCTCAGCCCGATCAGCCGGGAGGCAACCATTTCAGAGATACTCGACAAAAGGGGCTCCCCAGTCGAGAGTCGTTTCAACCACTACATTTTAAGAACATGGGGTTCCTAATGTGGAGGATGCAGTGGTAAGATGGATTACTCGCAGGCCGTCGTCATCCTCTGGGGTGACGGGAGTAATGAATCTCTAGTGGGCCACATGTATAATCAGATCATCCTGCTGAGGCTCTTCAAGTAATGCTGCTAGGCCGACCAATGTGTCCTCTCAACCATTCTGCGACTGAGGGACATGGGTAACCACCGGTACAGAAGGGAACTAGTCCATTAGATAAAGGGTGAGCTCCAATAATGGTATGAGATCTGGCTTTCAAACAACATAGCCACCATTGACTTTCTTTATGACTAGATCGGAATCCCCTTTCACATGCAAATGGGGAACATCAATCTCAAGGGCCAGCTCGAGACCAGTAATGAGGGCCTGATACTCTACCTCGTTGTTGGTGTAGACTTCTGACAACATGAATGAGTATGGAAAGATGGCTTGTGCTGGGGTAATGAAGAAGATACCCATTCCCACTCTGTTGAGCCTAGGATCATTGAGCCTCCTACCAGTGGGTCTCTGGGAGGCACTGTCAAAGTGCATCTACCATCATGGGACGACTTGATCGACTGAGAGGATTTCCTTATCAAGAAAATCCAAGTCTAGTGACTGATCTGTGGAAGATGGGTGGGCAGCTAGAAAGCTTTCCAATTCCTTCCCCGTGATAGCCCTCTAAGGAACGAACACGATTTCAAACTGCTAGGAAATAATTTCCCACCGTGCTAGACAACCGGTCAACATGGGGTAATTCAGAATGTACTTCAGCGAGTCTACCTGGGAGACCAGCTGTACCTCATATTGCTGTAGGTAATGCCACAACCTATGCATGAAGAATACGATTTCCATGCAGCTCTTCTCGATGAGGGATTATCTGGTCTCTGTATCAAGAAGCATGTGGCTGAGGTAGTTGAGACTGTTCTCTGTCCCCTCATTGTTCATCTGGGTGATAAGGGTGCTGAGAGATCAGTCTAGGGTAGTGACATACTGGATTAGTGGCCTACTAGAGATAGTAGGCATCAAGACCGGAGGCTGGAGGAAATATTTCTTGATTTCCTAAAAGGCGGCCTAGTACTCCTCGTCCCATTCACAGGCGGTTCCCTTCTTCATGAGTGGAGAAAAGGAATTACACTTTCCAGACAGATTCGCAATGAATCGGCATATGTAGGCAAAGTGGCCTTGGAGGCCTCGAAGCTCCCAAATATTAATCGGGGGAGGGATCTGGTTGATTTCCTTGGTCTTGTCTCGGTCGATCTCGATGCCTCGGTACCTGATAAAAAATCCAAGAAACTTCCTGGAAGTGACCCCGAAGGAACAATTCAATGGGTTCATCTTCAAGTGGTGGGAAAAAAGGAAACAAAACACTTTACCAAGGTCCTTGAGATGTTTCTAGAGATGGAGATATTTGACCACCAGATCATCCATGTAGCACTCCACCAATGTCCTAAGGATTGGCATTTAATATGCGATGCATGACCCACTGATAGGTGGCACCTTCATTCTTCTGGCGGAGGGGAATAACTTGGTAACAAAAAGTAGCTTGGGGAACCCTGAAAGATACGGACTCTTCATCCTTAGGGGCTATCCAGATTTGATTATATCCAGAGTAACCATCCATGAAGGATAGGGCTTGGAAGCTGACCGTAGCGTCGATAAACAATTTTGTTACTAAAAGGGGAAAATCAACCTTTGGATAGTGACAGGTGAGATCTAAGAATTCGATATGGACTCTAATCTCTCTGTTCTTCTTTCTGAATGGAACAATGTTGGCTAACCACTTGGGGTACTGGAACTCCTTGAAAAAGTTGGATTTGATGATATTTTCAACTTCGACCTCTACCATGGCACCGTGGGAAGGGTGCATTTTTCTGGGAGGCTTCTTGAACTCGTGATGGTTTGTCGGGAGACCGAGGAAGTTGATGTCTACCTGAGGATCTAGTCCTTTCATCTTGTCATAACGCCAGGGGAACACGTCACATTGATGTTTAAGGAAGTCCACATACAGCTGCTGCACCTCGAGGGACATGGATCCACTGATCAATATGGGTCTCAAATTTTCCTCGCTACCAAGGTTCACCTGTACCAATTCATCGACCATGGTAGATATGCCTTCTTCAAAGACATGGGTGAATCTTCCAAATCCTCTTATTCACTTGTAGAGGAGGGATTATCAGTGGGTGAGGCTTCCCCTTGATCAGAGGAACCTGACAGGAGGCTGGTACATGCCTGGACAGTAGTGAACATTGCATCAAGAGATTCACGCATTGCTGAGACCGTGGCGGTGAAGGTAGTCGATCCAATCCCATCTAGTATTTGGCCCATGGGGCAACACTTAATGATGTCAAAGAAATAGTGGTGTGTCAGATTGAGCCAGTTAATCCCATCCTGGAAAAAAAGAAACGTATGAGGTACTACCGTTGCCATGGGGCGGACGTCCCGATACCGTACAGGGGTAAGAGGTTCTGGGATCACCTGATCCTAGTTTGTGTAGGAGTATGAGGTGATTTCCCTCCATTACATGGATGTGGGAATATGACTTCCTATTGTAACCAAAACAATAAATCATTTCCAAATGTTTGGGGTCATGGCCTCCAATAGATGGATTGGGAAGACATATGTGTCATCCAAACCTGCCCAGGGGTCACTGGTGACCGAGGCGGGTTGAACCTCACTTTCCAGAATCTGCTTATCCTTTCTCATGTAATAGTCAGCATCCAGATAACGAGCTTCACAAGAGGAAAAAAGAGATGCATCACATTGGAGTACGGCTACTCAACCATTAATGGAGTACTTGAGGCACTGGTGATACGATGCGGGGACCGCCGCATGCAGGTGGAGCCATCGGTTTCCCATCAATGCATTATACGCGGTGTCCTAGGAATCGACCATAAATTCAGTACAGGCAACTAGGCCACTGAACTGGGTCTTCAGATGGATCATTCCAACTGGGGTCTGATCTATCCTGTTATACCCCTAGATCCTTAAATCGGAGGGAGTCGGGTCATCTTCGGATAACCCTTGCTTCTACAGCGTCCGTGTATGGATAAGGTTGATCCTGGAGCCGGTGTCAATGAGACAGCGGCGAATCTCAATGCCATTGAATCGGACAGTGATGTAAAGTGAGTGTATGTGCCCCTGTATGGGAGAGCCTTCATCCACTCCAGAGAATGAAATGATGGCCTGACATTCGGCAGTCCCAACTACTTCAGCATGAAAGGCTTCTGCATCTACTACCTCTGTCTCAAACAGAAGGGGGCTCCTTAAAGCCTCAGTGAAGGACTTACACATATATGATGATAGGTGGAGGGTTTAGAGGATGGAAATCCTCGCTGGGATGCAAGTGAGGTTCTTAAGGACATCATACTTCCATTCCAATCACAAGCTTCTTCTTATAGGAGGCCTCTCTACGATTTGAGGTATGGCGGGCCCTGTTGGCTGGGTTGGACGCTGGCTGGTGATGGGAATATCCTGCTGGTCACTGGTTAAAGCCTGAGGAGTAGCAGCTGGATGAGTTCTGTATGGCCGCGGTTGACCTGTAGTGGGGCGATGCTAGTCGCGGTATAGTAGGAGTGGTTCTTCATGATCCAGTAGCACAAACGGTGGTGGATGCGATCATGTCGACACCAGATGAAGAGGCTATGAGTGATGATCTCTGCACTGGGCCTGCTATCTAATCATAATGGCATGCACGACCTGGCTAGTGGTTTCAAATAGTGCGCCTCGATGACCCATCTAGTCGCAGCTTTGCCGATGCTGGTGTTGGCTGGGGACATTAGGGAGGTTCGACTGGCTTTCCCCCTCGTCGGGAGTCATATAGAGGTTCACCAACTTGAATGTTTTAACCAAAGCATACCATTGACTGTCACTCAAAGAATCAACCACCACTTGGAAGATTCTGCGATGGATCCCCATTTCAAGGGTCATGAAATCTCTGAGAGTGTGGGACGAAGATGGAATCGACGAGGCACATTACTTCTTCTTGTAATGCTGATGCTTGCTCTTCTAGGAAGAGGCCGGCTGAGATGATGATGCAGATGTGGTGGTTGAAGCTATTGAAGGATCCGACTGATTCAGGCATGCCCGAATGATTCCATGGGCAGGAGAAACCATTTTATGGGCCATCCAATCATCGTACTTTTGGGGTCCTGGACTGGGAACCAGCTGCCATTCACCTTTGTCACTACTACTATCTGACCTCACGAGGACACCTGCCACTTGTGATGGGGCCGGTCCCAGCCTGACTATGTTGTTATCGACAAGGTATTGGAGCCAGTACTCAAACACATATCACTACTTGAGTGTGTTCCCCATAATCCTATGATAGGGGCAATATTTGGGGTGATCGGTGAGATTCGCCTCTGTCGGCCTTTTGCACTCAAGCAAGCGTACAGTCCCCTACTCTAGGAAACTACGGAAGTAACTAGGGACCTGATTCTTGTTGAACGAGTACATATGGTGTCTTCTTTCTGGATAGGGAGCCCTTGGATCCTGGCCTTGATGGGGAGCTGGAGGGGCCTGTCGAGGAGGAGGACCCTGATTATCCCACCTAGGCGATGGCGGCACATCACGCAGAGGTGCCTGCCGATTCTGAGGACGCTGCGGGGCCGGAGTCTGTTCTCTGAGGTGGAGGGCCTCAGCGAGGCGGCGGGTATAGCTCTACTGGTAGCAACTCTAGCTTCCTGGGGGCCTCTATCTGGGCCACCATGGCGGGCTCGGCTCTGGAATCCCTCCTTTTTGGGATTTCAGGGGGCAACAGATGTGCCTTCCTGACCTGTTGTAGGGATTCTTTGAGGAGATGGGCCTTATCAAAGAAGTCTCAGAACCCTTTGGGATAGTTTTGAGTGATTAGGGAGGGAACCAGTTCCGTTTTGACATTTCCCACACACATTGTCAGTAATTGCTCCAGATTCAGTGGCATGTCAAAGGAGTATGTGAGCCCCTTCCACCAGGCAATGAATTCCACGACTCGATCATCAAGCCTCTGTTTGCACTTGAATAGGTCTGCAATGCTCATTTTCTAGGTGGTAGAGATGAACTGGTAGAGGATCTACCTGTGATGGTCCTCTCAGCTGGTCACAGATCCGAAAGGGAGCTGGCTGTACCAGAAAAATGTCGGTCCCTCCAGTGTCTGAACGAAACAGTGGAGCTTGGAGGCCTCCTACTGCACTAGAGTCCCCAACATGGGCCCACACATCGAATTGAAGTGGGTCAGGTGCTGCGGCGGTTCCCCTGTCTTGTTAAAGGGGGAGAAAGTTGGATTCCCAAAACCCAGAGGTGCCGACATATCATCTACCCTGGTCGGGTATGGCTTGCCATCCAGCGGGATTGCCACCTACCACATTTCCAAAGCCTCGCGGCGGGCAATGAGTGCTGCCATAGGATCATCTGAGTGGGGGTCCTTGTCTTGACGAGGATCCCTAACCACCAATGCATTGTTGGGCTCTTCGACACAGTAGATAGGTTCAGCGGCCCGTGGAGCGACTAGTGGAATGGGATGCGGGGCAGCTGGGGGAACCCGGGCGGGATTCCTCGGATTCCCTCTCCGTTAGGGAGGGTTTGGTGAGACATATTGCGCCCTCCTTTCATGAGTTCTGGCTTTATCCCTGTCAGTGGGAGCGACATGGTCAGGGTTTCCTGGAGGCATCTCTCCTGGGGGGAGTTGTTCCTGTCACTGTTTCCCTGACCTAGGATTATCATAGTCGGGTCGTCGCTCTATAGCGCATTTATTTAGGAGTTCGTCGACCAACCTCTTTTGCTCGGAAAGTTGCTGGTGCAACGTGACCTTCTCGGGGTCCTCCTCTATCTTCTGCACTAAGGCGGATGGGTCAGAGTTCTTGACTGCTCCGAAAGGCTCTTTTCCCTTGCTGACATTCTGGTTGAGCACCAACGAATCGATGGGCGTTGGGAGACCTAGGAGGTTCCTCTGTTGACGGTTAATCCTCCCTGATGGGTCCAATAGTGGTTGCACTCCCTCATGGGGTAAGTCTCCCTCGATAAACTCCAACTCGTCCTCCTTGTCCACTATGTCAGCCATGTGGACCATTACCCTTCCTGGGGGCATGTCCTCAATATCGCATAGCGAGTCGAGTTACCATCGGATAGGGATGAAGAGGAGGGTAGCCTAGTTCCCACAACCACAGACTTCCACGTGGGGGGTTTCTTTCCTGATGATTTTGCAGAGTAACTTAATAATATGAACGCATTACTGCTGGAGGTCTTGACGACGGCCTGGTGACTCAGGGCGCTGGGCCACCGGGAGTGCGGCCAAATTGACTAGACGAAAATGTTTGTTGATGTCCTCAAAATGTTCTTGGCTCATTGGATATATCATGAGCTGATGACGGAGACTGAAATGAGTCACCCAGAGGGTGTAGCGAAGACACTCAACTTCCTCTGGGGTGAGGGACTCGGGTATGAAGAAGTCATACACTACTACGCACCTGAACTCCCCAGGGAAGCGGTCCACTGCAAGGATGCTCTAGAAACTCCTCGGCTCAATTTCAGGGTCTGGCACTTGATTGCTCCACTCACCAAATGGGGGTGGTTGAGGAACTGGAAGCATTACTGAGGCAGACCACTGGGATGATAGGTTGGCCGATGGAGAATAAAACGATCGGGCTGACTGGCCGCCGATTCTTGGGCTATCCTTCGAGGAGAGTAGTGACCTGTATGTTACGTCGCGATAGGATGGGCTGACGGCCACCATTCTTGGCTTAGGGTCCAGGGCTACCGGTGGTGGGTCGCGATGCTACTCGCCTTCCATTGGTCCCCTGAATATCTCTCTGTGATCTCTTTTGGATGTAGAAAGTGCTTATGGCGATGATGGTGGTGACTGCACGACCGTAACCTACGGAGTCTCCATATTTTCATCCTCCTGGATAAACCTGCGGAGGGAGGTGGGAATCCTGTGAACCTCACATCCGGGAAGTACCATGCCGATTCACCTTGTCCCTACCCCAGCCCTTGACTCAGATAAACGAGGGGAGGGTTCCTGAGCTGAGTTGCACTCCGCTTCAGAGTCTGAGAAGCGGATCGGTTTGATCCCCATCCAGGCCTTCCTAGGATTCTTCTTGTGGTGATGACAACCCACCTTCCTACCCCTGGGTGTCTCCACGGGACAGGGGTGATTCCTGACATGCAGTCCTTCAACCATGCTGGTGTCAAGGCGGAGATGGTTTCCACTTGAGACAGCCGGGGTGAGAGGAGCACTGAGAAAAATATCAAAGGGGACATGGGGAGGACCTCCATGAATAGCACATCAGCGGGAAAAACCTTCATTGGAACTGGCAGGAGAATGGGGAGGACCTCCATGATTGGTGCGGGTAGAGCGAGGTTGGCCTTCACCCCTCTGGTTGCCGGGGTGAGGAGGGCCTTCTCCAGATACAAAGAGGACATATGGATGATCCCCATGTTGGAGAGAGACTAGACTGCGGGGCAGGCCCTCATTCGGATGGGGGGGGCACGGGGAAGACCTCTATGCCGATCTTTGAGGAGGGGAAGACCCATGCTCATGGTGGTGGTGGTACGGGGAGGACCTCCGTATGGGGTGGCATCACTGCGGGTTGGCTCACGATGCCTCCTGCTCGTGCCTTTGACCAGGAGAGTCGACCGAGCCAGCCCATGGGGCAGTTGGGGCCTTGATCCTGGCTGGGCGTAGGAGCACCCTTACTTGGTTTGTGCAGGGACTTTATGATATGCATCGACAGTGGCTTGGACCACAGTAGCCATCGACGTTGACTCCCCTTGGCGGACATCCTCAGCTCGGGCCCGACGCTAGAATCGGGTCAGGCGAGCTGGTGATGGTGGTGTAGGTGCATAGCTTTCCTGCTCCTCTGGCAAGGCCGAGCGATAAACCTGACGCGGTCGGGTGGGGGCCCTCTCTGGGAGCTCCTGGATTGGGACTCTGACTGGACTGGGCCGGACGTCGCTCACCTCACCAACGTAAGTCAGGGAGTCGTCCAAGCACTCCAGGGATAGGCTCCCAAAACTATTGAATGTTGGGGTGGAGAGCAGCGGATCCCTATGCGGCCCTCAGGGCGGCGTTGACGGTAGGGCCTGGATGCCTCTAGGTCCAGGGGAGCTATATCCCTGGTCGGTATTATGCCCTCCTCCTCATAAATATGTACAAGGTCGTTAATCAACCTTCATTGGATGACTTCTTATGGGGAGATGGGGCATGGGCTCCCCACAGTTGTGGACACAAATGTCGTTATGGCAGTAGTGGATCCACGCGGAGCAGCTGTGCTAGAATTGCCCCTTCCCCTGCGTAGGCGGGTGGGCGGTGATCGCTTTCCCATGGTAGCTAATTGATTCATGAGAAGCAGGGAGGTGGACATTTTAGTGTTAAAAGGGACAGAAATCGACAACTTGTTCCCCAACACCATTCCGTCTTCCGTGGCCAGTAAGAGGGATCCACGCTGACAACGTCGCAGAACGGGATGCCCAACGTTCTACTGCCCTAACTTCTGGTGAGTTTCAAGCCAGGCCTGCTATTTTGTTGGTGGGACCAAGTGATGGATGGTTGGATTTGGTGACACGTCAATCCATGGATTCCCCAAGCGTTACTAATCTCCATATTGAGGATAAGAACATCACGTCGGGTTCACCATTTCTATTTCTGACACTTTCTACGGGGCGTGCGTGACCGTCTGCTTGAGTGTGATAGGCGCGGTTTTGTTACCCCGCATTTCCTCTTTCCAATGGTGGGAGACATCTATTCCTTGTTCATGTACATCTGCTCCTTGATCAAAACTGGATGATGGGATGTCGATTCAACCTTCTGTGGATTCCTCCACAGAACTCCTCACCTATTCAGGGTCTCCCTCGTAGATTTAATACGTTTTCCATGAAAATATTCCTAGCACCATATCTTCATGGAAGCCAGTTAATTACGCTAATTCTGTTAGGACATTACAAGGGGTCCGGTCAGGGAATAAACCTTCGGTTAGGGGAGTAGTCATGTTGGACATCACTGGCATGTCTGGATGATGGGAATTGGTGTGTCTTTCTTCTGACCCATATTATTGGGCTTCTTGAGGGTGTGGAAGACCGAGGAATCCCACATAGAACGTGGGGAATTATATTCCATAGGAATGTGTCTGAGGTTTTCCTTATCTTCCCATGTTTGACATAGGGTATTCCCTGAGTTTAACGTCCATCAGGGATGGATCAGACTGATCAAAACACTGATTAGAGTGGATCAGATTGAAGAACCCCCCTTGGAGGGAACACAGATATTAGAGCCAACACGTGGGTGACTCCCCGAATACTGTGAATGAGAGTGAAGTGGCATGATCTCACCGGAATGTGGCGGCCCAGGTAAGAATCAGGATGGACGATGGTTTTCGGCTTGAGCCACATGGAGGCTTCCTACGTACCATGTCTTGACATGGATCAAAGTCCTCATAGTTTGGGTATATAGTTTTAACATCCTACGGGATGGGGGCGAACCGATGTGAAGGGGGTTGGAACATCCAGGTGGTGGTCTTGAACCTCATGAGGCTTCCTACGTACCATACCTTGAAATTTGTTTTTGAAAAGAAGGAAAAATATCATTAATGAAGAAGATCAGCAGTCGTACAAGCGAAAAGCCATGAAGGGAAATTTTCCAGCCAGAGTTGGTTCAAATCAAAGGGGCCTGAGGCCGCCAGCTAGTGGGCCGCATTGTTTCCTTCCCTTTTGGTAAGGGAGAAGGTATAGTAAGAAAATCCTTGGTGAAGCACGTGAATTCTACAGGTGATGGAGACAAATGACTGGAGTTCACCATCGTTGCTATTGATAGCATTGATTACGGTGAGGCATCCATACTCAATGATGATATCAACCCATCCACGATCCACAGTGAGCATCATACCGGCAAGGATGGCCATGGCCTCAGCAACTGCAGGCTCCCAACAAGCCTGATGTGGTTCGTATTTTGCAGCAAGGATTTTCCCCAGATGGTTTTGGGCCAGGAGGCCTAGGGATACAAGACCATCCTTTTGGAGTGACGTGTACACATTAATATTAAGGGTCCCTTCTGTTGGGGGATTCTAAGAAAGGGGAAGGGAGGGGGTATCACCTGGCATAAAATGTCCATTGTGGTCTTTCCAGCCCTCAATCCAAGAGGTGGCCTGTTCAATCCATAATTCAGGGGGTTTGTGAGCTTGATGAAAAACGACATCATTGTGCCATACCCAAATAATACAGGACAGAGTGAGAGTGAACCTGAAGAAGCTGAGGAAAGAGAGGAGCACCACCGCGTCAGAAGATCGGGAAGGTCAAAGGCCGATTCCATTGAAGCGGCAGAAGTCAGGCCCCATTTATTCCAAATTTGCTCAGCTCCCGGGCAGTGAATGATGGCGTGCAAAGGAGTTTCAGGACTGTTTGGGTAGAAAGGGAAAAAAGCAGAACTAGCCATATGTCGGTGAGTAAGGAGACTCATTGTTGGGAGAGTACCCGTGCAGACCTGCCACCAAAACTGGCGAATTTTAGGGGGAGCGTTGAGATTCCACACCAAGTTCCAAGGTCCCTCAACCCGGCTGACTGAGTGGTTGTCAAGAGCTAGTCTCTAGCCGGACCACACCATGTATTCACCCGAGGACTCATTGATCCAGAAAACCTGGTCAGGGCCTGCATCAGGGAGCTAGGGAATGCTAAGGATTATTCTTTGATCCCTTTCATTAAAATAATCAAGGATTTTTTTCCAAACACCACCCCTGTCCCTGGTCGGAAAGGAGGCAGATGACGGTGGCGTTTTCGAGACCTGGTTGGATGGGGGATGTAGCCCGCATACCATCCTTATCGATAAACCAAGGATAAGTCTAGATATTGACCGATGATCCAGACCCTATCCTGCATCCTATTCCTTTTTTCAGAAGCTTTTTATCCCCCTAGATGCTTCTCTAGAGGAAGCTAGGACGGGGACCAAGAGAGGAAGAACGAAAGTCAGTGTGGGGAAAGTACTTAGCCGGGGGAAAATGTGAACAATGATATGATGGGCGGTGAAGAAGGTGCCATCCTTGATTGGGAAAAAGTGCATCATTTAATAGATGTAGATCGGGAATCCCATCCCTCCCTCTGATTTGGAATTGCAGAGTTTCTCCCAGGCCATCCAGTGGGGTCGATTTCTCCCATAATTCATCCCCCACTGTAAATTGGCAGTGCATGTGTGGATCTGGTCGACGATGAAAGTTAGGAGCTTAAATAGGTACATAAAGTAGGTTGGAATGGATTGTATGACCACTTTGATGAGGGTCTCTTTTCCAGCTTTAGAAATTCCTTTATGGGACCATCCTAGAAATTTTTTCTCGATCCTGTCCACAAGAGATGTGAAGATTTCTTTTTTGGATTGTCCAATCACCGTGGGAAGCCCCAGGTACTTCTAAGGTTTCACAACCATATGGATACCAGCTGATGCGCAAAGCTCATCCCTCTTAGAAAGAGGCACCCCAGCACTGAAAGAAATTTCATATTTTCCATGATTGATCGATTGGCTAGACGCCCTCTCATACTGTTGGATCACATGGCTGATTACCCGACAATCATAAATTGATGCTCTGGAAAATAGGAGGCAGTCATTGGGGAAGAAAAGATGCGACACTGGTGGGATAACATGACATACCTTATCCCCATGAATAGATTTAGAGGATGCAGCCCTGGAAATAAGTTTAGAGAACACATCATCCACTAGAATGAAGAGAAAAGGGGATAGGGGGTCTCCCTGGAGAAGTCCTTGAGATAGGGAAAATCCTATGGTGGGCTCCCCGTAGACATTGATTTTGAAGGAGACGGTCGAGATGCATTCCATGATCATATCTGTCCATTTAGCGCAAAAACTCATTTTCAGCATGACCATACAAATGAAGCGCCATTCCACTCTATCATAGGCCTTGGTCATATCCAGTTTCCAGTCCATGGTTCCTATTTTCATGGTTTAACATGATTTCATAGAATGGAACACTTCATGGGCCACAATCACGTTGTCAGTAATCAGTCTCTTGGCCACGAAGGCGCTCTGATTCTCCAAGATAATATCAGGTAGCCAAGGTCGCAACCAATTGATAAGGATCTTAGAGAAGATTTTGTAAGAGAAATTGCAAAGGCTTATAGGTCTAAAATCAGGGATTGATAGAGGTTTCTTGATTTTGGGAATGAGGTCAAGGACAGTTTCATTGATTGTAGCAATGCTAGTATTCCCATACCAGATATTTTTTATCATGTTGTAGATGTCAGGACTGATAATGTGCCAGTATTGTATAAAGAAGAGGGAATGGAACCCATCCTATCCCGGGGCCTTAGTGGGATGATGTTGTTTATGTTCCTGGCATATCTCATCATCCATCACATCTTTGGTGAGCTGTCTATTGATCTCATCAATGATCACGGGTCTGATACGATCTTCCACCTATGAAGACATGAAAGGGGTTCCTGTAGCGAAAGTGTTCTGGAAATAGTCTTTCAAGGCCTCCTGGATACCATTTTTTTCAGAGATGTTGCTTCCATCGGGATATATGATGCATGTAATAGTGTTTTTCCTTCACCTGGATGTAGCTTTCTGGTGAAAAAACCGGGTATTAGAGTCCCCCTCTTTAATGTGGTTATCCCACACCTGCCTGGCCCAGAAACGTTCCTTAACACATAGGGCCGTGTCAAGATCTCTTTGCGTGGCTTCAATATTAGAGATAATTCAATTAAATGTGGGTTGATTGAAGAGGTTTCTCAATCTCTTTTCAAGGATAACACAGTGATGGTCAGGGTGGTATAATTTCTTATTTCTCCAAGACCTCAGATCAGATGCGACCTATTGGAGATTGAGGCAAACATCCACTTGAGTTCTTTTCCAGCATGAATGGGTCACCTCTTCGTATTCTTGATCATTTGACTAGAAGCTATCAAATCTAGAGGGTCTGTGAAGTTGTATATTTCATTCTCCTTGCGTTCAATCAATGAGAATTAGACAGTGGTCTGAGAAATTAAGGGCCATCTGGTTGATGTGAAACATACTGAACCGATTTATCCAATCAGTAGAACACAGATATCTATCGAGGCACTCAACGACGCAGGTGCCTTTAGAGATTCCGCGAAACCAAGTAAAAAATATTACCTGTATACCCCAAATCTACCAGGTCCACCCTAGCGACCGCATCCTTGAAGTTTGACATCGAAGCTGAGTGTCAAGATTATCCGCCCCTCTTTTCCTTATGAAACATAATTTCATTGAAATATCCTCCGAAGATGATAGGGCTCGATAAATCATGTAGAAGCTTGCACAAAAGATTCCATGACTTCACCTTCTCATTATGGGATGGCCAGCCATAGAAACCCACAAAGGTCCATGATGGGTGAGAGTCTGTTTGGATAGTCGCGGACACATGGTGCGAGGAGAAGGACAAAATTTTGACGACGATATTGTCCTTCCAGAGAAGAAAAAGGCCCCCATCATGGCCATGTCTTGGCACTGGAAAGCAGCCTTGGAAGCCGCACTTTAGAGAAATACCATTGGAGTCCTTGTTTTCTAGTATGGTTTCGGATAGGAAAACCATATCGGGGCGACTTTGAGCACAATTGTGATGAAGCATGAGAACCGTTCATGGGTTGCCAAGACCACCACAGTTCCAGCATAAGGCAATCATTGCACTAGGTGGGGCTACGTCTCGCCCGCCACAACCTTTGGTTCCTCCAGACTTGTTTCTCCGCTTGTCATTTTCCATATCTTAGTGGGATACCTCCCAGGGTGGCCTATTTCATTATTTCTTTTCCGGACTCCGGGTGTAGGGTCTTCCATAGGACCAACATTCTCTCCTGGTTGCAACCTTTTCCATGTTCTAAGGGTATTTGGGTCTAGTAATGAAGTCTTCATCATTATAGGTGCCTCCATTGTTAGAGCGCCAGCTGCGGTTGGTTGTGGGTCAGTGTCCGGATCTGGTGGTTCGACGTTCATCATCATTGGATTTGAACAGTGTATTGGTGGTTCAATGTGATTCGTCGCCAACTATGTAGATGTTTTGGACTTTTCCTCCTGGGGGTTAGGATAAATTCTTGCATCTCTCTGAGTGGGAGGGCCTACCGAAGGGAGATACACTAGTCTAGTTGTATGATCTTTCCCAGGTATGGGTTCAGCCTAACTGGTATGTGCCAACGTGAGACGGTCGTGGTCCTTTTGTTTTTCCATCATAGGGATAAAAACATATTTATTCTTTTTGGCACGGAGCCACGGTCCATATTGGGGGATAATGTTTTCTAATCCACTCTTATGTTTAGTGATGCACATTCTTTCCAGATAGACAAGGCGACCACAGGAAAAGCAGAAGATTGGGAGTTTCTCGAACTCGAATGATATCCAAATGTTGGTGTCTTCAATTTT
The DNA here is from genome assembly GCA_963277665.1 of Viscum album. Classification (NCBI taxonomy): domain Eukaryota; kingdom Viridiplantae; phylum Streptophyta; class Magnoliopsida; order Santalales; family Viscaceae; genus Viscum; species Viscum album. Next base: position 71,095,582 of record OY728154.1, read on the forward strand.
CCGGAACATTACTCTCATCAGTGGCCCTAACACATCAATTTCTTCCTTGATCCGAACCTCGGGGCCCCATTGTATTTTGTCTGAGCTATCCCAATCAATAAAGTGGCCTAAACTGTCCCTAATTTCTCTCATAATTCGTTCCATTGTAGCATGGAAGGGAACTCCTTTAATTTGTATCCAAAAGGGGGAGCAGGTTAAATTCACACGCTGGATATCGTCCCCCCCTTTGAACTCTTCCATGAGGAGACTTGGTTATCGAATGACCATGGTTGGCCCTGCAATATTATGTCTCTATCTCTCTCGTTGAAGAACTCAAAGACGAAGCGATTGACCCCCGCTTCCTGGATAGCCACTCCTGCCTGTAGTTTCCAGATGTTCTGTAGAGTATTTTTGAAAGCCCCCTGATTTATATAAATGTGTTCCATGAACTTTCCAACCACGAGCAGAGATATGCGCTTATCCATAAGTGTGTCTTCGTTTCTCTGTGCCTTGATGGTTGCCTTTTCTTTGTCTATCAGGGACAACCTCATCCATTGATTTACAAGTTCCGTATCCATAGAGAAGTACCAAAATATTTCACAAATCTCTAAAAGACCGGCGCCCTGGTGGACTCCACGGCCCTGGAACCCTTGTAAAGGAACATGGAAAATGCTCTGAAAAAAAACGCCCGGTGCGCAAGCCGATCTAGTCCAGCCACACACAAATCTGGCCCAGTCTAATAGAGAAGTCACTAGGCTGGTCAAACCTTCGCAGCCACCCAGCTCAATCCACCCAAAAGGGTCCGCGACCTACGCGAACGACCCTTCCCCTTAAAAGTTCGCACCCAAGAAACCCACACCATCACTCAGACCAATCGTCGCGGAGCAAACGCCTCATATTAGAAGCATCACTGCTTCACAATGCAACAACTGCTTCGCGAAGGCATGTCACAGAGCAGACTCGTCATGACCACTATGCCCACATGACACTGCCATCAACACTACGCACACCAAGGCTTCGCGGAACAACTCCCCGCGGTTGGAGCTTCGCGATTTCCCCAAGGTGATCCCTCAGCACTATCAAGCACTGTGACAGGTGCTTCGTGAAAACAGTCACTGTGTGAAATAATGCTCCATGAAAGGAGATTAATGATAGCCACATCGAACATTCCCAACGTGGTGATTCATCTCGGGAGGTTCTTCATGATCAATCACATCGCGGTGGAATCATCACGAAGATGAAGAACCGGGAAACCACCGACCAGGAACCACCTGTCGTCACTAAAACTGAAATAGAAACCGAAGAAGGTGAAAGAAATCCTCGGACTCAGATTGAGTCTCGAAGAACTGAATTCCAGGAACCTAAGATGGAAGAAGGTGAAAAGGGAGAAGAGATCCTCGAAACTAGTGTCGGTCGCGAGGCAAGAACGCACAGATCTGAAAACCCGAAGGGTTTTGAGAACGGGGATCTGTGACCACCGGCCCTCTCCCGGATCTGGAACTGGCGTAGATTGCCTATGATGGAAGGTAATACAAGACCCTAGGGGGAGCCTGGATATGCGACTCAGGGCGTTTTGAGAAGAGGATAAAGAAGACCGACTTCTTTCGGAGCATGGAACACGGGGCCCAAGACTAGGCGGAGGAAACCAGGGAAAAGGAGAAAAATCCCAACCACGAATGGTCAGGGAGCGGCATAGAAGAAAGAAAATTGCTAGCACCAGAGCTGAGGAGGGGCAGTGAGGCGCGGAGCATAGATGGGGAGCATGAAAGGAGGAGGAACCACCGTAAACCGGATGGACAGGGAGACTCAAAACCTAGGATGCCCTAGGAGAGAGAAGATGGACCAGGGGTCCGATGGGTGATGGGATTGAACCTCGTGAGGCTACCTACGTACCATGGATTGACATGGATCAAATAACACGTAGTTCATGAAGGGTTTCGTCAGTGAACCGACATGAAGGTGAACCTGGGGGTCCACTGGTGGTGGGCTTGAATACGTACCATGCCTTGACATGGATCAAAGACCATGTAGTTTAGGATGGTAGTGTCTGTCAGAGAACCAACATGAAGATGGACCTTGGTCCAGGTGGATGGCGGGATTGAACCTCATGGAGGTTTTCTACGTACCATGCCTTGACATGGATCAAAGACCACATAGTTCAGGATGGGGTAGGCCTTACACTCTAGGATGCCCAAGTGTTTGGTGAACCGATGTGAAGGAGGTCGGAACAACCAACTGGTGGTGGGCTTGAACCTCAGGGAGGCTTCCTACGTACCATTAAAATGGATCAAAGACCACATAGTTCGGGTGTACAGTTTAACGTCACGCTGAATGGGGGTGTTGTCATGGTCGATGCTTACTCTAAGCGCACGTGAGTCGTGCTTGGTGCGAGAAACAAGAGGCAGTAGAGACCCGATGATCACATCGTGAAAGGTGCTTCCTTGGGAAGTGCAGAGGAGTGGGGCTTATGATATAAGGAATCCCAAAGTGGTTGAGAGGTTTGGAATTACTCTAGGATGGAGGCTCGAGGGCGAAAAAGTGCATCAGGAGTGTGGTTTGGGATTGAAAAAGGGAGGAGCCCCGTTCCCTATCACGCCATCCGCTGGCCTTGGCACAGAGGAAGTGAGGAGGATAAGGGTGTTGCTTCTGGAAAAAAAATCTAGGGGGCTTACGCCAAGGTGTCTTCCCTTCCTCGCAAACAACCTCCACTCCAAGAAGGAAGATATCATCCCCTGTGGAGACTAGGGGCATGGAGAATGCCCAAGGTGGGGGACCCAGTGTGTGAGGCACGGGGTCGGGTCACTGTTTAACGTCATGTGTTGAGGGCAATAGTTCTTGGCAGTTTAACGTCATGAAGCTCGGATGATGTGGGATTTCTCTACACCCCTAAGACTTAAAGAATCGGTACCCTCTGATCCTTATGGGAGGGAAGGCATCGAAAACTCTGTGGAACGGGGGTGTCGTGGAGCAAACCATTAAAGAATCCACGTTAGTGTGGATATGCAAAGAAGAAATAGCCACTAGCGTGCCTATGTGAAGGAGCATTAGGCACATCAACGCTACGGGCGGTATCGTCCAGGGGACTTTGAAGTCACATCGTGCAAACCTGAAGGGTTGCATGGGAAAAGGGTTTTCCAAGTAGAGGGGTCCATAGGCAGGGGCCTTTTGGAACATTGTCGATCCGCATGGCGGAGGGCACTTACGATGGGGTTTGATCCGCGAATTGAGGTGCCTTAGCCTTAGAATGGGGTGAAGGTGCAAATGGGAGGTGCTTCACAGAGTGGAAGGTCATTCGCGGAGCACAGTCTCACGGATCAAAGGTGCCTCGCAAAGCAAGGTGTCGGGAAGCGATGTGCTTCACGAAGTACAGTGATCCTGCCTTAGCAAATGGATCAAGTGTACATTAAGGGTACTTTGCGAAGAATAAACACTCTGTGATGACCCGAGTCCCCTTGGGGATCCCCTTACTTCACGAAATCCCTTAGGATTCGCGAAAGGAATCCCTATCGGAAGAGGGGATCAAAACGAGACAATGGGGAGGCACTTCGTGAAACAAAAGTACCTTTCACAGCTCATGGTTCACCAAGAGGAAGAGTACTTTATGATTCGAGAGATGAGAAGCCGAAAGGTTGGATTGTCTCCCATGAGAGATCAGGGGGAGTCCGGTATTTATAGGAAATAGGCAACACAGATAGGAGCTCAAGCAGCGCGAAAAGGGGTCGGGTGGCTTCGTGGCAGGCTCACGAACATCAACTAGGGTCACAGAGCGTCCTGCCTGCGTTTCTTTATAGTAGTGTTGGGAACGTCAAATTCGTTCGTGAAGCGTCCCGCCTCCCTTGCGTAGCAGCGGTGTATCACCCGAGACTTTTATGAGAAATATTTTTTTATGTTATATAAATCATCAAAGGAATATTTCACTACACACAACACTAGATTGGCTTGCTTTACAAGCAATCACGACCTTCCTCGATAGCTTGCGTCATACGCAATACCGAGTTTCACTAAACAACGATATGCTATTAAAATATTATTAAAATTAGCCGTTATGAATAACAATACCTACTCTATGAAATTTTTTAATTTTTATTTTTCAAAATGGACTTCATTTTTGGATTCAGAATATCTAAATTAGCCTAGGGTGAAATTTTGGTATTTTTTCTGAAAACATTCAATTTTTGATGAATAGTGAAAATACTGGGTTACTATCTAAATACCAACTTTTTATTTAAATAATTATTTATTTTATTCAAGTTTATTTTAGGTCAAAATTGATACATAATACCTATATAAGTTCAATTCAATTCATTGGAGCCATTTTATAATAATTTTAGATATATAAAAATTTTATTGAACTTTTCACTGTCTTTTACCCACCTCCTAGGAGAATTTCCAAATTCACATAAAACGTAATTTTACCAATTCTGTGAGCGGAATTTCAAAAATTCGAGAGACATGGTTAATATCAAGGACTAAAATGTGGTTCAATGAGATGAAAATAATTTTTGTTGAATAGTAACTTTTTACTTTTTTTTACCACGGTTAAAAGTAAATACGGAAATTAAGGGTAAAAATGATATTATAATTACCATAACACATGTAATAATTTTATTGGATAAGTGTAATTCGACCAAAAACAACCTTAGGAATACAATATGACCATTTAGGCCCACTTGGATTAGATTGGGACATTTAATATTAATTTATTTAAAGAAGGGTTGAAATAGATAAATCAATGTTTAATAGGTTAATAATTTTAAATATAGGGTTATACATATGATAAATTCGACTATAAATATTAATTAGAAAGATAAAACTATTTCCTACATAATGGTAGTTTATTTGTTATTTTTAGACTTTAAATAATTTAAGTTATATATGACACAATTATGATGAAGTAATTATATTATTAATGAAATATTGACATAATTGATGTTATAAATACCCAAATAAATGTAATTTGAGACTTTTTATGAATTAAAATAATATTATATGTTAATATGAGATGTTATTATTGATTTAATTAACTTATTTTTACTAATCGGCCTGTTCTGATTTTCACAAAAATCAATTACCAAATAGTGTCAAAATTGACATAAAATAGTTTTTAAAACAAATATTATATTATTAATTGTTATTTTATTCCTAAAAATCTAAGGTTTTACCAAATGACATAGATACAGTTATATATGTTAATAATAAACAACTTGGGGTTCGTTTGGCTTGTTATTGTAATTTTATTAACCTTATAGTGCAAGAAAACAAGAAGACACGGTAAAAGTTAAATTATCTAACTTAATGTTAAATCTAAATGATAAGGTTAAAATAGATACCCAAACTTGTATAAATTCTATTTGATGAGAGGATATAGACCCACCCCACCTTAACTTCTAAATAAATCAATTTGGAGCTATTAAAAACCAAATATGACTTTATAATAAAATAATAGTTTTAGTTTTTCCAAAGGTGCCCCTCTCCTCCCTTATAAAAGGGAACCCCATCCCTCTCTTCCTCACACCACTTTGAGCCTTCATGCTCGGCCAAACCCTACCAAAGTATCTTCTACACTTCCCTAGAAACATCCTAGAGGTCCTGGTTCTCTTCAAAGACCAATTCTATTGCCCTAAGAGGAGGTCTCAAAGAGGTGCTTCAAAGAAGAGGTAATGTCCGTTACCGATTCATTCAACTTTATTTCTTCTTCCACTTCTTCTTCTCTAGTTGTTTCATTATGAAGTAATAACATCAGTATCAATAATATAATTATATGTTATTATAATTAGGAAACAAACCTATTTCACCATCTATCCATCCTACAGAAAACAAAATCACCGAGCATGCGTTTGTACGGAATACCGTCTCCACGCCGTGGTGTAATCTATTTCCCACCACCACCTTACTTGGATGGGTACAATGGTGTAAATAATAACTATATATGATTATTGTAAAGTTATATTGAATCTAAAATAGTATAAATAAACTCTAATACAATTCCATGATCATGGGAATGAGATCATCGCTCGTGCGTACGTACGGAATACCGTCTCCACGATGTGATGCGACTCGTTCTACATGATTTTCATTGCATAATGATTACATAAATGAATTGAGTGAATAAATATGATATGTATTACACTAATACCATTTGTGGATATGATTTATCTATAACCTAAAAATAAGAATAAGAATTTATTCGACAAAACACGCATAAGAACAAAAAGGAATAAACACCCGAATAACAAGTAACAATGAAATATTACTAATAAGAAGCTAAGAATATGACCATATATGATATAATAAAAAGAAGTATGATTCTGGAATAAGTCAATGACATTATTTAAATCATTATACAGGAGGTTCAGACACTTATGAAGCAAATCAGACCTAAAGTAAGGGAAGATATCACAATCTAATTTTTATCCGAGATTGTTTATACTTTGGTATTTACTAGGGTGTATTTTATCATCCACATACATGTTTCCTCAATAAGTAGTATTATTTCCATCCACCTACAATTTTTTAAATCCAATTTTACCCTTCGGTGAGTTTTTAGTGAAAGATATGAAAGGAATCTTTTGTCGTTTTTCGTACGAGGTACTTTTTGACTTTTCTGACTAAAGTACGAGAAGAATGTTTTTTTAACTTATACAGCATGAATGGATTTTTAAAAAATTATTTCCAAGAATATTCCTTTAATATTTTTAAAGTTTATTTTTAATCAACTTCTTTAGTTTAAAATTGCATGACATGTTAAGAAAGGAAAATGCTTTTAAAGGAGAAAGGATATTTTCCTCAATAGTGGAGTTCAAGTGTTTTATCAAAATTATTTTCCATATAAGATAATATAGTGTTATGTTTCTATCCCTATTATTACATTAATTTTATTATGTTTTGATGGAATTATTTATATTAATTCCTTTATCTTATATGAATTGTTTTATGATGTCACGAGGTTTAAGAATCCCATTTTTATTACATGGGTTATGAAATGATGTATGATTTGCAATTTTGTGGCACACATAAGAATAATATCATTATTAGATGGGTGGGACCTATATATCCCTCCAATGAATTGGGTAATGATTTATATCTCATTAGATAAACATGGCTGGAACGGAAGGTTAATCCGGTTCAGTGAAACGGGACTGAAACAAGGAGTGAACTTGGTTCAGAAATGGACTTTTACCGCTAAGATAGTCTTGTCTATGAGTCTTGACTACTAAGAAATGATTATCTATGATTATATTTGTATTCCACAATGTTTCATGTGTTATGTTATAAGTATTGGGATTACATTTCACTACTATGATTTATCCCATGTTATGAAATTATGATCTTTTTTGCAGGTTAAGATTTCTGAAATGATATGTTCTTATGAATATGATGTGATTGATATTTATTTTGTTTACACTTACTGAGCATTTGAGCTCACGCTTTTGTATGTTTTCTTTCCACAGGTTATGAAGAAGGTTATTAAGTAGGATATGCCAAAAAGTGACTCTAGATATGATGAAATAAATGGGAGACATCGTAGATGATTTATGAACCAGTTGTTTATGTTTCCCAGTTTCTAAAGACACTATACCTATACGGTCCTTTAATGGTTTTGTTATATGTTGTAATAAGTATGCTCCAATTTTGAAGTATTAACAATTTATGTAAAGTATGGGTCATTATAGTTGGTATTAGAGGAAAGGTATAGTCAACCTTTGGAAACTAGGATGTGAAAGCCTTAGTAAGAACACTAAGGATAAGTCTAAGCACAGAACACAATATTAGTGTTTTAGAAATGGCCATGAATAACCAATGATAAGACCTTAAGTATAAAATTTTATTCTTGATTATGTGTTTTTCTTACTATAATTAGTGTTTCTCACACTATTATTCTTGGTTTTAGTCAATGGATGGAACCCGAAGGAACCGTGTTAATGCGGAATGAGACGGGAAATGCAATGATTGTCCCCCTGAGCAACCAAAAGTCATGGGAGATGGAATGCAAAATCTTTTAGCCATGGCCACACAACTTTCTCAAGCTATGAATCATACAGGACTTCCAAACAAGCAAAGGAAGGAGCAACATTCTGTTGAATCCTTCATGAGGCAGAGTCCACCTTCATTCAGGGGTTCTTATGATCCATTAGTGGCTGAACAATGGATCAGTAACACTAAAAATATATTTTTAGTTCTTCAATGTTCTGAACAAGACAATTTCATCTTAGCAGTATATCATTTGGAAGGTGATGCTGATCAATGGTGGAATCATATTAAGAATACTAGGAAAAGGGATGAAATTGAGTCCATGGAATGGGACGAGTTCAAGAACTTATTTTTCATTAATTACTTCCCTCGTATTCTTCGAACAATGATGGAGAAGGAGTTTCTTGAACTAATGCAAAAGGATGATGAATCTGTTGGTACCTATGAAGAAAATTTTACCAGACTTGCAAGGTATGATTCTGGTATTATTATCCAACCTGAGAGTAAGATCGGTCGATTCTTTAGTGGATTATAACCAAGTCTTCGAAGGGCGTTAGCCATAAGGAAATTCAATAGCTACGAGGAAATTGTTCGATGTGCTCTCAAGGTTGAGATGGAGAATGTAGTAACCCATCAGTCATATGGGTTTGATAAGAAGAGGAAAATGGAATTCAAATGAAAATCTAAAGAGCACACTGAAAAGAAGGTGAGTTTTCCTTTATTCTCAAAGTGTGGAAAGAAACATGGTGGGTGTTGTCTTCAAAGGACAAGTAAATGTTTCAAATGTGGAAAGGAAGGTCATCAAGCATTTGATGCCGCAATGTTGGGAAGAAGATGTCTAGTGATACGAACAAAGAAAAGGCTAAACAGAATGCACCTCCTACACTTAAATGTTAAAAATGAAAGTAAATAGGGAATTATGCCAATCAATTCCCTAATCCAAGGGTTTTTGATGATGATCGACGTTAACAAACTCTTTAGTCTAAAGACAAAGGAAAGTCACATGCAATTTCTATCAGATATGTGGAGTACCATAACAAAGTGGTGAAAGGTACACTTACCATCCACTCTAAAGTAGAAAATGTTTTATTTGATTCTGTATCCACCCACTCTTTTATTTCTAAAAAAATTTCAAAGGGTATCACCGTATTATCTCAACAATTAGACGTTGAGTTAGTTGTGACAAATCCTAATGGCATAACAGTTGCATCAAAAGTTTATAATTATTCTTCGATTGAAGTTTGTGGGAAAGTTCTTCCTAAAAATCTTGTGATCCTTCCTATAGTGGAATTTGATGTGATTCTTATCATGGATTGACTTTCTTTATATGGATCTCATATCAATTTCCAATGAAGGGAAGTCACATTTCATATTCCAGATAAGTCTATGATCTTATATTGATTCAAAGATGAACATAACCTTCCAGTGGCAATTTCTTCCATCTTATGGGTCTTGATTCCACTAAATGAGGTTTATTTATCTCAAATGGTTGGAGAGAAAATCACGATTAAGAATATGCCCATTGTACGGGAGTTTTACAATGCCTTTCCCGAGGAATTTCCTGGTCTTCCACCAAATCGTGAAGTAGAGTTCTCAATAGAACTCGTACCGGGTGATTTGCCTATTTCAAACACACCTTATAGAATGGCCGCAATTGAGTTGCAAGAATTGAAGAAGAAACTCCAATAGAATCTTGATAAATGATTCATATGCCCTAGTGTGTCACCTTGGGGAGCACCAGTTCTATAGGTTATGAAGAAATATGGATCAATGAGAGTCTGTATTGATTATCAAAAACTTAAAAAGATCACTATCAAGAAAAAATATCCTCTCCCACACATTGATGACTTATTTGACCAACTACGCGGAGCTCAATAATTTTCCAAGATTCATCTTAGTTCAGGGTATCATTAATTAAGGGTCAAAAGGGAGGATATACCAAATATGGCATTCTATACAAGTTATGGACACTATGAATTTATAGTGATTCCATTTGGTCTTACTAACGCCCCTGCTATCTTCATGGATCTGATGAATAGAGTCTTCAGAGACTATCTTGATCAGTTTGAGGTAGTCTTTATGGATGATATTCTTGTCTTTTCAAAGAGAAAGGAAGAACATGAAGATCACTTGAGAATTATATTGAAGACCCTGAGAAAGGAGAAGCATTATGCCAAATTTACCAAGTGTGAATTTTGGCTTCAAAAATTTTCATTTTTGGGTCACATAATCTCAAAAGAGGGGATATCTGTGGATCCAGCAAAAACAGAGGTTATCGAAAGATGGTCGAGACCAACAACAGTAACTGAGATATGAGGTTTTCTTGGTTTGGCTGGATATTATTGATGTTTTGTGAAATATATTTTACAATTATCTAATCCACTCACCAAGTTGACTCGGAAAGGAGTTAAGTTTGTTTGGACATAGGAATGTGAAGAGAATTTCAAGGAGTTGAAAAGAAGGTTATCCAGTGCACCTGTGCTCACACTACCTTGTAGTGGAGAAAGTATTGTGATCTATAGTGATACATCCAAGAAAGGGATGGGGTGTGTTCTTATGCAAAATGTTATGGTGATAGATTATGCCTCACGACAGTTGAAAATCCATAAGCAAAATTACCCAACTCATGATTTGGAGTTAGCTGCGGTAATCTTTTTATTAAATATTTGGAGGCATTATATTTATGGAGAAAGGTGTGATATTTATACTGATCATAAAAGTTTAAAGTATATTTTCACACAAAAGGAGCTGAATATGCGCCAAAGAAGATGGTTGGAGATGATTAAGGATTACGACTGCTCAATTCATTTCCACCCTGGGAAAGAAAATAAGGTGGCAGACGCATTAAGTCGACAAGACCATGCTAGATTATCCATGATGAGGATCACAAAAGATCCAATATTTATGGATTTAAAAAGGATGAATCTTGGAATTATAATGGAAGGGGAAAAATCGTATCTTTCTCAAATGAATGTTCAACCATCTATACATGTGAATATTAAAGAGGCACAGAAAGATGATGTAGAGTTACAAAAGAAGGTGAGAAATATTCCTAAATTCAACCTTGATTGTGATGGGATAATAAAGTTCTGGAATCAGGTTTTTGTTCCTCCCATCCGAGAATTAAAGAAGGAGTAGTTGGATGAGGCTCATAGTTCTTCATTCTCTATTCATCCTGGAATCACGAAGATTTATAGGGACCTGAAAGAGTACTTCTAGTGGGATGGGATGAAAAGATATGCTGCAGAATATGTCTCTCGATGCTTGGTTTGTCAGAAAGTTAAATATGAGAGATAGAAGTATAAGGGAATGTTACAACCATTACCCATACCATAATGGAAATGGGAAAACATCACTATGGACTTTGTCATTGGAATTCCTAAAACATCCAAAGGCTATAATGCTATCTGGGTCATAGATGATCATCTTACAAAGTCTGCACACTTCATTGCTATTAGAGTGGATTTATCTCTGGATGAGCTTGCCAGGATATAAGTGAAGATTTCATGGAGTACCACTTTCTATTATATCTGATCGGGATCCGAGGTTTACCTCGATGTTCTGGCGAAGTCTTCAGCATATTCTGGATACGGAGTTGAGTTTCAGCACTTCTTATCACCCTCAAACAGATGGTCAGTCTGAGAGAACAATTCAAACTCTAGAAGATATGTTGAGAGATTTCTCTATAGATTTCAAAGGTTGTTGGGATTTACACCTACCTTTGGTGTAATTTTATTATAATAATATCTTTTACTCTAGTATTCAGATGGATCCTTATGAAGCTCTATATGGAAAGAAATTCCGGACTCCAACTTGCTGGGATGAAGTTGGGGAAAGAAAACTATTAGGACCTGATCTTGTTGATGAGATGGTAGAAAAGCTAAGATCTATTCAACAACACATAAGAGCATCTCAGAGACGACAAAAAAGTTATGCCAAAAACCGAAGAAAAGACCTAGAGTTTGAACTGGGTGATAAAGTGTTCTTATGAATATCTTCTTGGAAGAGAGTAATGAGATATGGAAAGAAGGGAAAGCTGAGCCATAGATATATCAGTCCTTTCGAAATACTGGATCGTGTTCGAAAGGTAGCTTACCGATTGGCGCTTCCACCGAATCTCTCTCAAGTTCACGATGTGTTCCATGTATCTCTCCTGGGAAAGTACATACACGATCCTTCACATGTACTCAGCTTAGAAGTTGTACTGCTGGAGCAAGATCTTTCTTATGAAGAACTACCGATAGAGATTCTAGATCGTAGCGAAAAAGTCCTATAGAACAAAACCACTCTCATGGTGAAAGTTTTATGGAGGAACCACCAATTAGAAGAAGCTACATGGGAGCTTGAGGATATGATGAGGGAGAGGTATCATCATCTGTTTGTTACAAAGTGACGAATTTTGAGGGCGAAATTCATTTTAAGGGGGGGGGGGGTAGAATGTAACACCCGATACTTTTATGAGAAATATTTTGTTTTTATGTTATATAAATAATCAAAGGAATCTTTCACTACACACAACACTATCTTGGATTTCTTTACACGCAATCACAACCTTCCTCGATAGCTTGCGTCGTACGCAATACCGAGTTTCACTAAACCATATGCTATTAAAATATTATTAAAACTAGCAGTTATGAATAGTAATACCCACATTTTAAAATTTTCTAAATTTTATTATTCAAAATGGACTTCATTTTTGGATTCGGAATATCAAAATTAGCCTAGGGTGCAATTTTGGTATTTTTCTGAAAACATTCAATTTTTGATGAATAGTCAAAACACTAGGTTACTATTTAAAAACCGACTTTTTATTTAAATAATTATTTATTTTATTTAAATTTATTTTAGTTAAAAATTGACACATAATACCTATATAAGTTCAATGAAATTCATTGGAGTCATTTTATAATAAATTTAGATATGTAAAAATTTTATTGAACTTTTCACCGTCTTTTACCCACCTCCTAGGAGAATTTCCAAATTCACATAAAACATAATTTTACCGTTTCTGTGAGTGGAATTTTGAAAATCCTAGAGACACGGTTAATATCAAGGACTAAAATTTGGTTTAATGTGATGAAAATAATTTTTGGTGAATTGTATCTTTTTACATTTTTTACCACGGTTAAAAGTAAATACGGTAATTAAGGGTAAAACTGATATTATTATTAACCTAAAACATGTCCTAATTATTTTGGATAAGTTTAATTAGACCAAAAACAACCTTAGGAATAAAATATGACCATTTACGCCCACTTGGATTAGATTAGGACATATAATATTAATTTATTTAAAGAAGGGTTAAAATAGTTAAAATCAAAGTTTAATAAGTAAATAATTTTTAATATAGGGTTATACATAAGATAAAATCGACTATAAATATTCATTAGAAAGATAAAAATAGTTCCTACATAATGGTATTTTATTTGGAATTTTTATACTTTATATAATTTAATTTATTTATGACACAATGATGATGCAGTAATTATATTATTAATGAAATATTGACATAATTGATGTTATAAATACCCAAATAAATGTAATTTGAGACTTTTTATGAATTCTATTACCTTTATATGTTAATATGACATGTTAGTATTGATTTATTCAACTATTTTCGAACTAATATTTCTTTTATGATTTTCACAAAAATCAATTACCAAATAGTGTCAAAATTGACATAAAATAGTTTTTAAAACAAATATTAAATTATTAATTGTTATTTTATTCATAAAAATCTAAGGATCGGCCAAATGACATAGATAAGGTTATATATGTTAATAATAAAAAACATGGGGTTATTTTGGCTTGTTATAGTATGTTTATTATCCTTATAGTGTAAGACAATAAGAAGACACGGTAAAAGTTAAATTATCGAACTTAAAGTAAAATCTAAATGACAAGGTTAAAATAGATACCTAACCTTGCCTAAATTATATTTTATGAGAGTATTTCGACCCCTCCCCACCTTATCTTAGAAATAAATCAATTCAGAGCTATTAAAAACCGAATATGACTTTATAATAAAATAATAGTTTTTTGTTTTTCCAAGGGTGCCCCTCTCTTCCCTTATAAAAGGGAACCTCCACCCTCTCTTTCTCACACCAATTTGAGCCATCATCCTGGAAAAACCCTGCCAAATTATCTTTTCCATTTCCCTAGAAACATCCTAGAGGACCTGGTCTTCTTCAAAGACCAATTTTAGTGCCCTAATAGGAGGTCTCAAAGAGGCGCTTCAAAGAAGAGGTAATGTCCATTACTGATTCTTTCAACTTTATTTCTTCTTCCACTTCTTCTTATTTAGTTGTTTCATTATGAAGTAATAAAATATGTATCACTCATATAATGATATGTTATTATAATTATAAAACAACCCTATTTCACCATCTATCTATCCTACGGAAAACGAAATCACCGCGCATGCCTGTGTACGGAATACCGTCTCCACGCCGTGGTGTAATCTTTTTTCCACCACCACCTTACTTGGATGGGTATAAGGGTGTAAATAATAACTATATATGATTATTGTAAAGTGATATTTATTATTAAATAGTATACATACACTCCAATACAATTCCACGATCATGGGAACGATATCATCACTCGTGCTTACGTACGGAATACCGTCTCCACGATGTGATGCGACTCGTTCTACATGATTTTCATTGCATAATGATTACATATATGAATTGAGTCAATAAATATGATATTTATTACACTAATACAATTCTGGAAATGGGGTATCTATAACCTAAAAATAAGAATAGGAATTTATTCGAAAAAACACGCATAAGAACAAAAAGCAATAAACGCCCGAATAACAAGTAACAATGAAATATTACTAATAAGAAGCTAAGAATATGACCATATATGATTTCATAAAAATATGTATGATTATGTAATAAGTCAATGTCATTATTTAAATAATTATATAGGAGTTTCGGACACTTACGAAGAAAATCGGACCTAAGGTAAGAGAAAATATCACAATCTCATTTTTATCCGAGATTGTTTATACTTTGTATTTACTGGGGGTATTTTATCATCCAAATCCATGTTTCCTCAATATGTAGTATTATTTCAATACAACTACAATTTTTTAAATCCAATTTTACCCTTCGGTGAGTTTTTAGTAAAATATATGAAAGGAATATTTTGTCGTTTTTCGTACGAGGTACTTCTTGACTTTTCTGACAAAAGTACGAGAAGAATGTATTTTTAACTTATACGGCATGAATGGATTTTTAAAAAATTATTTCCAAGAAGATTCCTTTACAAGTTTTAAAGTTTATTTTTAATCAACTTATTTAGGTTAAAATTTTATGGAATGTTAAGAAAGGAAAATATTTTTGAAGTAGAAATGATATTTTCCCCAACAATGGAGTTCAAGTGTTTTATTAAAAATTATTTTCCATCTAAGATAATATAGGGTTCTATTTCTATCCCTATTATTACATTGACTTGATTATGTTGTGGTGGAATTATTTTTATGAATTCCTTTATCTTATATGAATCGTTTTATGATTTCACGAGGTTTAAGAATCCCATTTTTATTACATGGGTTATGCAATGATGTATGATTTATGATTTTGTGGCACAGATAATAATGGTATCATTTTGAGATGAGTGGGACCTATATCTCTCTCCAATGCATTGGGTAATGATTTATATCGCATGAGATAGACATGGCTGGAACGACAAGTTAATCTGGTTCAGTGAAATAGGACTAAAACGAGGAGTGAACTTGGTTCATAAATGGACTTTGTCTGCTAAGATGGTCTTGGCTATGAGTCTTGACTACTAAGAAATGATTCTCTATGATTATGTGTGTATGACACAAACTTTCATGTTTTAAGTTATGATTATTGGGATTACATTTCAATACTGTGATTTATCCCATTTTATGAAATTATGATCTCTTTTACAGGTTATGATTTCTGAAATGATATGTTCTTATGAATATGATGTGATTGATATTTCTTTTTTTACCGTTACTGAGCATTTGAGCTCACCCTTTGGTATGTTTTCTTTCCCCAGGTTATGAATAAGTTTATTAAGTAGGTTATTCCAAAAAGGGACTCTAGATATGATGAAATAAATGGGAGACATCGTAGATTATTTATGAACCAGTTATTTATGCTTCCCAATTTATAAAGACACTATACCTATACCGTCCTTTCATGGTTTTGTTATATGTTGTAATAAGTATGATTCAATTTTGAAGTATTAACAATGTATGTAAAGTATGGGTCGTTATAGGTAGGCTCGCGAATGTCAAGGGCGTTCGCAGAGCGTCTCGCCTCCCTTGCTTCGTGGTGGCCGTGGTGCTGGGGGGACTCCATGAAGGGGCTTGGTGAGGCAGTCTGTGGGGCCGTTTGGGGCCTTCTCTCCATTACAAATTTTGGCGCCAACATGTAGTTTAATAATCATAATATCATCTTAGTGTATAATTGATACTAGATTTATTACTTTATAATGAAACAACTAATATTGACGAATTATAAGAAGAATGATGTTTGAAAGAATCAGTAGAGGATATTACCTCTTCTTCAACTTGTTTCCACTAAATCTCCTCTTTGAGCACTAGAGTTTGTATTTGAAGAAGACAATAACCTCTAAAATGTTACTAGGTAATTTTATAAGGCAAAAGGTATGGTAGATCATGAAGGCTCAAAGTGAAGTTAATAGGTAAGGGTGGAGGTTCCCTTTTATAATTGAAGTGAGATATTCTTTTGGGAACTCCATAAATAAAAATTTATAATAAAATCACACCCGATACAATAACCTTAGAGATGTTCCAATTTCAAATATGTGATGAAATGAGGTTGTGATATCATAAATAATATATTTTAGACAATTTTTTATGTCAATTTAGACATTATCATTTTAATTTACACTTTGTTATTTTATTTAATTTTTAACTTTGGTAACAAATAGTATAAAATTAAAAGGGTGAAATATTTACTTATTTGATGTCAATGAGACTATAAATAAATAAAATAGATTTTTTATAGAATATCATAATTATTAAAAAAAATTTAAAAAATTTATTATGATTTTTAAACAATTTAAGAAAATATTATTTTGATAAAGAATCAATAGTGTCGATTTTGACACTATTCAATTAATTGATTTTAAAATATTAAGAAAACAATTAAACATCTAAATAAATATTTAATGATATTATAGAGAGGTCAGGGTCATCTATTACATTAATTGGACATATTAATTAGTTTAAATTATATTTATTTTAATATTTTCAATAACATTAATTTTTAATCTCCATTAATAAAATAATTACTATATCAATTTTATCTAATTATTTAATAAATATATTTGTTGAATAAAAAATATGAATAGAATATTATGATGAATGTAAATCTAATTTATTATAGAATAATATTCTTAGTCAAATATATCTTATGGAAAATCCAACATTTAAAATGTTATGCTTATCAAATTATGAATGTGACTAATTTAACATCACTTTAAATAAAATAATATAAGTGTAAAAATATATTCTATAAGGCTACAAAAGGTCACTAAGTCGACCATTGGATGGCCATGGTTGAGATATACTCAAATAATAATATTATTGTGTGTTTTTGGGTCTTTTTATGGTTATTAGTATTTTAATAAAAAAAATTATTTCTCATTAATTAATTAATTTTTACATAATCAAATATAACTCTTTAAGGTAATTATTTATTTACTAAAAATTACAAATATATTACCATGATAAATAAAAACTCATTATATTTTAAATGCTCATTTATAATCTAATTTATCTTCTTTATTAATTTATATAAAAAATGATTTAGTTATTAACATTTGAGTGAGACATATTTAACTTTTCTTTAAGTAAAATAAATTAAATGTCCTAATCTCATCCAAGTGTCTTCCAAAAGACATCATTTCGACCAAAGGATTATTTATGTAAAAAAATTCATTCAATGATATTAAGGAAAGTGTTAGGGTAATTTTATAATAGTATTCTTTCTCTTAATTAGCTTATTTAATATTTTATTATTTTAATAAAAATTACTAAAGTTACTATTCATAATTCCCAAAAATAAAATAAATATTCTTACATAATATAGACCTATTGATTCCTTATATTGATTATATTTTTCAAAATTAAAAACACATAATTTTCACTAATTAATATTAACGTATTCTCATTTTCAGAAAGATTGAAGTAGTATTAAAAGTTAAAACATTACAAAAGATTGAAATATTTGTCCATATAAATTCTATTTGAAATTAATTCCAATGACATAAATTATACTGAATAATAAAAATATATTCTATTTATAATTTAAAACCATTCAATAATATTATTTAACAATATATATTATTTCCATGAATAAAGTTTTTTTAAATACAATTTAGTGTATTCTTACAATTCATCAAAATTTGAAAGTTAGTAAACAAATATTAACAATTCATCCAAAGTAAAATTTTATATCCCACTTAAAATGAAAATATTTATTTTTTCATATAAAAATTAATAATTTGTCACAAATATTAATTTAAAAGGCATTCTCCACTAAAAGGTGGGAAATTACCCTTTTTAAAAATATAGGTTTTTATACATCAAAAAGGGTTTATTCATACCCTATGAAAAAAATATCTTTTAGATTAATATAAAATGTATTTTATGAAGTATATAAAAATTAATATTTAATTAATTCACATAATAATTGTAATTCACTCAATTTATTAATATTAAAAATAAAAATATGTAATTGATTTATATTTTTTCATAAATAATTTATAGTGAATGACTTCACCATACATTTTAGTAAGTTAGTTATATTTTTTCCTGATAAGATAATGACTAGGTTAAAATGGTAATTTTATACTAAGGGAATATTATGGTTCATTTAAACTCACGATTGTGTGCAATGCAAGATATTGAAGAATTTAAATTATTTAGAGGAAATATTCTATAAAAACATATGAGTGTTACATTCTACACCACTTAAACTGAATTTCTACATCAAAATTCATCACTTGGATACAAATAGATGAGGATATATGTCCATCAACACATCCTAAAGTTTCCATGTAGCTTACTCAAATTGGTGGTTCTGCAATAAAACATTAACCAAGGGAGTGCTCTTATTTCACAGAACTTTTTTGCTACTATCGAGAATATATATCGGTTATTCTTCATAAGAAATACCTTCCTCAAGTGGTAACTTCTGAGTTTAGTACATGTGAAGGATCTGGTAGGTACTTTTTCCAAAGTGACACGTGGAACATATCATGAAATTGAGAGAGATTCAGATGAATCACCAATCGGTATGCAACCTTCCCAACACTATCTATAATTTCAAAAGGACTGATATACCTAGGGATCAACTTTCCATTATTTTCAATTATCATTATCCTATTATAGAGAGATATTCATAGAAACACCTTTTCACCCACTTAAAACTCGAAGTATTTTCTTCAGTTGTCTGCATAAATGTTTTTCGACTCAGAGATTCTCTTATGTGATGTTGAATAGATATAACCTTTTATGCCATATCATCAACAATATCAGGTCCTAATAGATTTATTACCCCAACTTCATCCCAGAAAGTTGTATTTCTGCACTTATTTCCTTAGAGGGCATCATAAGGATCCATCTAAATACTAGAGTGATGGCTATTATTATATGGAAATTCCACCAAAGGTATGTGTTGATCCAAAAACCCATGAAATCCATAGAGCATGCTCTAAACATGAATTTTCGAATTTGAATTGTTCTCTCAGACTGGCCTTCTGTCAGAGTATGATAAGTGGTGATGAAACTTAACTCTATATCTTGAGCTTACTAAATAATTCTTCAAAACTTCAAGGTAAAACACCGATCCCGATTAGATATCATCCCTATAGACATATGTCTCTTAGCCCTAACTTGCTGAGAAAAAAAGTACTGAGAGATATATTCAACAATATCTCATTTCATTCCATCCAACCAAAATAATATTTTAGGTCCCTATATAACTTTTTGTTTCCAAGGTGAATAGTAAATGAAGAACTATGAGCCTCATCCAATGGATCCTTCATTAAATTGAGTATGGTAGGAATACAAACCTGACTCCTAAACTTTATTATTCCATCACAATCAAGGTTGCATTTATAAACATTTTCAAAACATCTTTTGTTGATCTACATATTCATTATGATACTTCTTAATGTTTACTTGCATAGATGGTTGAACATTCAATTAAGAATGTTAATATTTCTCCCCTTAAAAATTTCTAGAACCATCATTTTAAAATCTATAAATATTGGATCTTTTGTGATCCTCAACATGGATATTCTAGCATGGTGCTTTTGAATCAAAGAATTTTCTACCATATTTACTTTCTTAGGGTGGTAATGTATTGAGAAGTAATAAACATTAATCAACTCCAACCATATTATTTGGCGCATATTAAAATCTATTTGTGTGAAAATATTTTTTAAACTTTTATGATCAGTATAAATATCACACCTTTCACCGTAAATATAATTCCTCCATATATTTAATGCAAATATTACTGTATCTAACTCCAAATCATGATTTGGGTAATTTTTCTTGATGATTTTAAATTTCCAAAAGGTATAAAATATCACAATATAATTCTTCATGAGAATAAAACCCAACCCCTTTTGGATGAACCATTCTAGATTGATAAACTTTATCCACTATAAGGAAGTGTGAGCACAAGTGCACTGACTAACCTCTTTTTGATCTCTTTAAAATTCTCTTCACATTCGTCTACCCACATGAACATAACTATTTTTTGAGTCAACATGATGATTGGATTAGAGAATCGTGAAAAATATTTCACAAAACGTTGATAATACCCCGCCAAACCAAGAAAAATTTGGATCTCAGTTACTATTGTCAGTCTCAACCAACATTCAATAACTTTCATTTTTTTATCTACATATATCCCCTATTTTCAGGTTATGTGACCAAAAAATGCAAATTTTTGAAGCCAAAATTCACACTTGATAAATTCTTCATAAATATTCTTCTTTCCTGGGGTCCTTAGTACAGTTATCAAGTGATATTCATGTTCTTCTGTACCCTTAGAATAGACAAGAATATCATCTATAAATACTACCAGGAACTAATCAAAATAATCTATAAAGACTCTATTTATTAGATCCATAAAGATATAGGGGTAATTAGTAAGACAAAAAGGAATCACTATAAATTCATAGGGTCAATAACTTGTACATAACGTCATCTTTGGTATAACCACATTCTTGACCCTTAATTAATGATATCCTAAATGAAGATAAATATTGGAAATGTATTTATCTCCATGTATTTGATCGAATTGGTAATTAATGAAAGGAAGACGATATTTTTTTTGATATTGATCTTGTTATGTTATCAATAATCAATAAAAAGTCTCATTGATATATAATTATTCTTAACAAACAGAACAGGTTCTCTCCAAGCTGTCACACTAGGGAATATGAATCCCTTGTCAATATTCTCTAGTATCTAATTCATCAATCCCTGTAACTCAATTGGTTCCATTCTTTATAGTGTATTTAAAATAAGAATAATAGACAGAATGAGTTATATTGAAAACTCAACTTCACAATTTGGTGTAATACTTGGAAATTATTCAGTAAATACATCATCAAACTGTCATACAATGGGTGTATTCTTAATCGTGATTTTCTCCCTAACCATTTGAGATAGATAAACTTCATTTATAGGTATAAATACCCATAAGAAAGAATAAATTTCTAATGGAAGGATATATTCGTTCATGCATCAATAGATGAACATAGATTGATCTGGAATATGAAATGTGACTTCCCTTCCTTGTA
Source organism: Viscum album (assembly GCA_963277665.1). Taxonomy (NCBI): domain Eukaryota; kingdom Viridiplantae; phylum Streptophyta; class Magnoliopsida; order Santalales; family Viscaceae; genus Viscum; species Viscum album. Next base: position 71,117,365 of record OY728154.1, read on the forward strand.
ATTTAATATGAGATCCATATAAAAAATCCAATCCATGCCAAGAATCACATCAAATTCCATAATAGGAAGGATCAAAATATTTTTAAGAATAAAATTATTAAAAACATCAACTGGAGAATAATTATAAATTTTTTATGCGACCATTGTTCCATTAAGAGTTGTCACAACTAATTGAACATCTAATTGTTGAGGTAATACGACAATACCCTTATAAAATTCTTCATAAATAAAATAGTACATGGATAAAGAAACAAATAAAACATTTTCTACTATTGAGTGTATGGTAAGTGTACCTTTCACTATTTCATTATCATACTTCACATCACCGATAGTGATCACATGTGACTTTCCTTTGTATTTGTCTTTAAGAGTTTTCTAACATCCATCATAATCAATTACCCTTGGATTAGGGAATTGATTGGAATAATAACCCATTTAAATGTACTTGTAACATTTAAGTGTAGGAGGTGCATTCTATATAGCCTTGTTTTTATTCGCATCATGAGACGAAATTTTCCAATTACTTCATAATTCCATTTCCTGATGACTATATTTTCAACACTTAAAATATTTAATAGTCTCTTTAAGATATTTTCCTCTATAATTTTATCCACACTTTGAGAATAAGGGAAAACTAATCTTCTTTTCAGTTTGGTCTTTAGATTTACCCTTGAATTCCATTTTTCTCTTTTTATCAAACCCATAGGACTGATGGGTTAATCTAATATTCATCTCAACCTTGAGAGCACATTGAATGATTTTTTCATATCTATTGATGTACCTTATGGATAATTCCCTTCAGAGACATGGTTTTAATCCACTAAATGATCGACCAATTTTACTCTTAGGTTTGATAATAATTCCAATAATTTACCTTGAAAGTCTTGTGAAATTTTATTTGTATGTACTAATAGATTTATCATCATTTTTCCTAAGTTCAATGTACTCCTTATCCATATTTTTTCACAAAATACAAGGACTGTAATTATTGAAAAATAAGTTCTTCACCACACCCCATTCCGCAGATTAAATTTCATCCTCTTGCCTTATATTTTTGATAAGGTTACACCATTGATCAGATTCACCTTCAAGACGATACACTACTAAGATGAAATTATCATGTTTTAATCATTGGAGAACTGAAAATATCTTTTTAGTGGTACTGATCCATTTTCCAACCACAAATGGATCAAAAGACCCACTAAAAAAAGGTGCATACTGCCTCATGAATGACTTAATAAAATTTTGTTCCCTCTTTTTCTCATTTGGAAGTCTTTCATGATTCATATCTTGAGAAAGTTGTGTGAGAATAGACACAATATTTTTCATTCCATCTCCCATAACATTTGGTTTCTCAGGAAGAATATCATTACATTGTTATTTGCAATCAGCATTAACGTTGTTCCTTTAGGTTCTAGCCATTGGCTAAAACGAAGAAGTACAATGTGGTTAAAATTAATCACAATGGGAAAACCGCATAATCAAGAATAAAATTTAAATTTAGGACACTTTATATTTTATCCTAGGTTATTCATGGTAATTTCTAAAACACTAAGATTTTATCTTATACTTCAACATATCCTTTGGGTTCTTACTAATGATTTCCTATTCTAGTTTCCAATGGTTAACAATAACCTCCCTCTAATACCAACTACAATGACCCATACATTCATAAATTGATGTAAAATTAGTATTAAAAAATATTCATTATAATATATAATAAATCCATCATAGGACTATATTGGTATAATGTCTTTATAATATGGGAAACATAAACATATTGTTCATAAGACATCTTCATTGTCACCAACTTATTTCATCATAACTAGACACCCTTTTGACATATCAAACTTAATACCCTGCTTCATGACTTTGGGAAAAGAAACATATGAAAGGGTGAGATGAGATTCTCAGTAAGGTTAAATAATGGAGATATAAATCATATCATAATTACTAGAAATAAGAACATACCATTTTAAAATATTATCCTGCATATGAAATATTGTGATATCATTCCATGGGATAAATAATGAATGTTCGCATGTATAAATAACATAATCCAAAAAAGCATAACATAAGACATGATATTTTTTTTGGAAAAAACATATTCATATAAAACCATTTTTTATTAGTCAAGGAACATTTCCCAAAACATAATCATGGACAATGTCTATTATTAAACAGAGTTCACACCTGGTTCCGTCCATGTATTACAGAATCGAGATCATTTACCATTATATCCATGTATATCTCATGAGATATAAATCATTACCAAAAGAATTAGGGAGAGATACATATCTCATCTATCTCATAATGAAATTATTCTTACATCTTCAACAATAACAAAAATCATTCTTCATAATCCATGTAAAAAAATTCTTTTCTTTAAACATCATTCCACAATAACATAATCAATGTAAACCAAATATATTTCATAAATATAATTCCATAATAAAAAAATTAAAATCATAGGAAAAATAATTATATTATACGTGAAACCTAACCCTATTAAAGAATTCCATCTTATATGGAAAATAATTTTGATATAACACTTGAAATGAGTTCTTGTGGAAAATATCTTTTCTTCTTCAAAAATGTTTTCTTTTCTCAAAATGAAGTTCAATTTTAAAAGAAAAAAATTTATTTGAAAAGAAACATGAAATAATGTAGAGGATGATTAATGGAAATTAGGATTTATGAAAAATGTAAAAATCCATTCATGTCATAAAATTTAAAAAACATTATCTTTTTACTTTTTCCATAAAACACTAAAAGTACACCGTATTGAGTAATGATAAAAAATTACTTTCATACCATTTTATAAGAATTAAAAAATGTGTAATATTGAATTTAAAGAATTATATAATAATATTAATAATATTACCTATTTATGAAACATGGAAGTGGATGGTAAATATACCCCAGTAAATACTTACATATAGAAAATATCTGATAATAATGATATTGTGAAATTGTCCCTTACCATAAGTACGATATCCGTACTATGTATTCAAAACTCCGTTATAATGATGTAAATAATTTCATTTTATAATTTTAGAATCATATTCATTTTTATGATATCATATACGATCATAGTTTCATCTGTTTGTTAATAACTTTTCATTGTTACTTGTTATTTAGGTATTAACTGCATCATTTTTATGCATGTTTTGTCGAATAAGTTTTGGTTATCATACATAGGTCATATTTATATCCATAAAAAAGTTATATTAACATTATATGTATCATATTTAATAATTATACACATTTACATAATCATTATTTAATGAGGATCATGTAGAATTAATCACAATAGATCATGTAGATGGCAGGTCGTACGTACGATTGAGCGGCGATATCATCCCCTTAACTATTGAATGTTATTTAAGTTAATATCGTATAATATTTAATAATAACTATAATTTTATAATAATCATATATATTTATTATTTACATCATTACAACCAACCATGTAAGGTGGTGTTGAAAAACATATTACACCACGGCAGGGAGATGGTAAGTCCTACGTACGCACAAGTCATGATTTTGTTTTTCATATGATGGATAGAAAGAGAAATATTGTTGTCCAATAATTATAATAAAATATCAGTATATAAGTGATATTGGATTTATTAATTTATAAAGAAACATCTCATGAGGATGAAGTAGAAAAATAAAGATGTTTGAAAGAATCGATAGAGGTGATTACCTCTTCTTCGATGTGCTTATTCTAAATCTCCTCTTAGAGCACTAGAGTTGGTATTTGAAGAAGAAATGGAAAACTAAAATGTATCTAGGGAAGTTTAGAAGGTAAAAATTAAGGTAATGGAATATATTTAGGGATTATTTTATGGGAAGAGGTGATAGAGGATGTTCCCTCTTATAATTGAGGTGATGGGCACTTTTGGGAACTCCATAAATAGAAATATGTATTAAAATCTATCCCTACAAAACACCTCCAAAATCCCCCAATTTAAAATATATGAAGAGATAGGGTATTAATATCATCATAAAATATATTTTATAAAAGTTTCTATTTAAATTTAAACCATTTCATTTTAATTAACACTTAGTTATTCTAATTAATTTTTAAATTGAGTAACAAATATTTCAACATTTAAAGGGTAAAATATTTACTTATTTGAGGACAATGAAACCATAACTCAACACCTTAGAATTTTTTATACCATATAATAATTATTAGGTAGTTTTTTTAAATGATTTTTCATCTTTGATTAATTTTACAAAACATTATTTAGATAAACAATCAATAGTTCCAATTTTGACACTATTCAATTCATTGATTTTTAAAAATATTAAGATAACCAGTTCAAATTATAAAAAACTATTTTGTTATATTCTTTATAGTTCAATGTAATATATAAAATTAATTTTAAATCTTAATTATCCCAAAAATTATTTATTTTCATATTTTTAATAACATTTATTTGTGATATCTATTAATAAAATAATTACTACGTCAATTTTGTGTAATTAGTTAATATACATATTTTGTGAATAAATATTAAAAATAAAATACCATGATGAATATAAATCCAATAAATTTTAGAAGAATATTTTTATTCAAATTTATTTTCTCAAAAATCATTAATTTAAAATTTTATACTTATCAAATTATAAATGTTACAAATTTAACATCACTTTAAATGAAATAATATAAGTGTCACAATCTCTTCTATAAGGCTCCAAATGGTCACTAACTCTACCCTTGGATGATTATAGTCGATATATTCTCATACAATAATATTTGGTAAATTTTTTGGGTTTTTCATGGTTATTAGTATTTTAATAACTATTGTTTTATTTATTTCTCATTAATTAATTAATTTTTACATCTTCAAAGTATAAGTCCTTAAGGTAATTGTTTATTGTTTAAAAATTACGAATAAATTAAAATGATAAATAAAAATAGTTTAAATTTAAAACAAGTCTATATAATCAAAATTATATTATATATAACTTAATATAAAAAAGGTTTTAATTATTAAAATTTCAGTGAGATATATATAACTTTTCGTTAAATAAAATAAATTAAATGTCCAAATCTGATCCATGTGGATAAAAATGACACCATTTTAACCCAAGGATGATTTAGGTCAAAAAAACTCATAAAATTATTTTAAGACAAGTGCTAATGTAATTTTATAATAGTATTCTTACCATTAATTACATGATTTACCCTTTTAAAATATTAATAATAATTACCTAAGTTATTATTCATAATTCCACAAAATAAAATAAATATATTTACATAATTTGTATCTACTGATTCCAAATATGTAATAAATTTTTAAAAATTCAATACATATATGTCACAATAATTATTTTAAAATTATTCTTGTTGTCAGAAAGAGAGACCAAGTTTTAAAAGTTAAATCATTGCAAAATATTGAAATGTTTTTACATCTGAATTAAATATAAAATCAATGATAATGACATATATTATATTGAATAATAAAAATATATTATATTTATACTTTTACACCATTCAATATTATAATTTAAATATATAAATTATTTTGATGATTTTTTACAATTAAATTTTAGTGTATTTTTACTATTCATCAAAATTTGAATGTTTTAAAAATATTAACAACTCATCCAAAGTAAAATTTTATACCTCTATTCCAAAGAACATGTTTCTGTTGTCATATATAAATTATTAATGTGTAAAAATATTAATTTAAAAGTAGTTATCCATTAAATGGTGGGAAATTATAATTTTGAAAAACATAGGTTTCTGTACATAAAATAGGGTTTATTCATATCCTATCATAATAATATATCTTGTATTAATATCAAAATTATTTTATTATGTATATTTCATATATATTTCATTAATTTCATTTACTAATAGTAATTATCTCAATTAATTAATAAAAAATAAAAATATATATTTGATTTATATTTTTCAAAAATAATTTATAGTGAATGTCTTCACCATACATTTTAATATGTTAATTATATTCATTATCACTAACTTAATGGATAGGTTAAAATGGTAATTTTATACTAAGGTCATATCGCAGTTCATCTAAAATCATGATTTTTTACAATGCAATCTATTGAAGAATTTAAATTATTTAGAGAAAATATTTCATAAAAGCATCATGGCATTACATATATATTCTTTATTATAATTTTATTAAGTTGGTATGTGGACATTTATATGAGTTATAATGTTCAATTTCATTGTTTTGGGATCATTCATTTCATGGTTTCATGGTTGGTTTACCTGTGTGTAATTATGGATGTTATTTTCAAATGGGAATAATACTCTACAATTGAAATTAAATGGTATTTATGAACTTACAAATTTTTTAAATAGTTCCATATATCATCATTTTCCCAACATATTTATTATTAATTTAAAAAAATGTTAATGATAAATTTTTTGTTTACTTGGGATGTTTTTCCAACCATCTCAAACTAGTTTACTTTTATTTAATGGTATGGATATATACTCTATATAGAACATTAAAACACATATAATATACAAAATTCGTTAATTTTACACAACTATATGTGAATTTAAACCATCCAAAAAGGAATTATTGGGAAATGAATACTAATTTTATACAACGGTGGTTAACCGACATAACATGGATAATGGTTTCATTTTTCTTTGAATTAAATGAGATGTGAAAAGGGGTGGATAAAAGAAATTAAATTTTTGATATAATATTCCAGAATATAAATGATAATAAAATTATTATTATATTTTGGTGAAGTAGGAGAGTGGGAGGTAGAAGAATAAAATAAACTAAAACAGGTAGTTTGAAGATGATACCTCTTGAATATCGCCTCCTTGAAGTACCCCTTAATGAACTAGAAATTGCAATTTTGGTGAGGCCAGAAACACATGGATGTGTGGAAGAGTGGGGATGAGAGTTTTTTGAATATATTTTGAAAGTGTCAAGTCTTATACGGTATCCGAATAATTGGTGGTGATAGTGGAATTTATAAGGGGGGGATAAGGGTGTTATTTATTATTAAATTTATTTATTTTTTTCTCAATACTATCAATAGTATTGATTCTTATGACTATATACAGTAATATTTTAACAAAATTTCAATTTAATGGGTTATTATACCATCAATTATTCAAAAATATATGTATTTGGATTATATTCTTAAATACCTTAAATTACTATATTTCACTATTCACAAAAAAATTCAGTAATTTTAGAAAAATGAAAAAAAATCATACTAAATATTTTCAACATCTATATTTAAAAAGTGGAATATAGTTTATAAAAATAATTTTATAAATAATATAATTTCAATTTTTAAATAAAATCCTAATTTATAAAAAAAATTTGATTTTAATATTATAATTAATTTTATGAATTTTTGAAAAATTTATCATGGTTTCATAATATTCTATTATCATTATAATATAAATTAAGGTAAATATATTAATAAATTATTGAAAATATATTTTTCTTTTAAATATTTATATTCATTATAAAATTATAATTAAAATATTTTTTTTTTCAAAAGACTAACACTTAATTTATCATTTTTAAATAATTTATTTACGTTCACCATGATATAAATATGTCGAATTTTAATTTTATAAGATATGAAAATATTAAGTTACATTTATATAGGTTTGGTTACTATTATAATGGTCATGTTACTATTATTAATGGTTATATTATTAATTTAAAGGTCAGGTTACTATTCCAACATTTAGATATGTAATAGTCATATAGGTTCCCTAATTTCTATAAAAACATCTTATTCAATTAATTATTCATTAACATAAATGTTTTCTCAAGGTTATATATAACTTTATATTCAAAATGAATATTTCATTAATAACATTATTTTTTATTTCTATAGCATTTTTTGTTTGTCCGGTGATTCTGGTGGATGGATCATATACAAATTTTCATAGATTACTTATCTTATTTGGTATTTTTTATCTCATTGTATTGTTTTAAATTCTTATTGGTTTAATTTATTAAAAACGAATCATTATTTATTTTTGAGAATAATTTTATGTTACTTTTTGAAGATTATTTGTGTTCTTTATACTATATGTAATAATTATAAGAAGGTAAGTTATATTAATAAGATATGGGTTGTTACATTCTTCCCCTATTAAGAAATTTCAAACCCAAAATTTTATTTTACATTCTATAGGGAAAATAGGTGAGGGAACTTCTATTTCATGGATTCATTTAGTCGTTATACGGATTCTTCATATTAATCTTTATACCATAGTAGTTTGACTAGGTCAGTGGTCATGTTGTGTAGATATTTATCTCTATATAAAAAGATCTCCATCATATTCTCCTTATAAGAGAGATCATTTTCTAGCTACCCCACCACTAAATTTAGAAGGTGTGAGGGATATATTATGTACTTCATTAAGATAGATACAAGGAAGAAATAATGTACTAGATAAATTATTTATGGAAGATCTAGTCGATAATCCATGATTCCCACAAAATCAATAATATCAAAGGGTTTATTTAACTGGAAATTAGCGTTACCTTTTTCATAAATCTCAATGCACTCTTACATGGAGATATGAGGAGGGAAAAATTATCCCCAACATCAAATTATATGTCCCATTGACAATTTTTTTAAAATCTCTTCTATCAACTTTAGGTATCCCTAATGTGCTTCTGAACGGTCTTGACAATTTTTATCATTTTAATGGCTATTTTAGATCCCAATAGATTAAATTCCATAACTCTATCCAAATACATTTGTGTTATAAATCAATTTCCATAAATGGATTCAGATGGATCCATTTGGATTCTTTAGTAGAAACTATGACTGTTAGGGAACTCGACCACATAAAGATATTGGTATGATCATCCTTTTAAGTATATCAATTTTTTTCAACATGTATTCCTGTGTCTCAATTTTACACAAAGACTAGCCATTAGTTTCGGGGTGATAAGTTATACTAAACTTTTGGTTAGTGTTTAGAGCATATTAAATACTCTTCCATAATTTATAGATAAATCATAGACCTTAATTGGATACAATTGATAATATTAATCCATGTAGCCTCTATAATTATCAAATTTATATCTATGAATGTTTATCGGGAAAGAATTCCTCAATAATTACAATTAAGTGAATAATATTTTTAAGATTATCCACACTAACCCATATATTATTATTATTTCATATGGATGTATTTTTAAGTCCTGTGATAATTTTCATGGTGAATTTTCCCATTTCCATATAGATCTGGGAAATAGTTTCATTATCCCATTAGAATTGTTCCTTTAAAAAATCCCTTATTGATATACGAGGAAGTTTTATGTATATTAATTGACCTCCTTCTTCATATTATACCATCAATTGTTCTCTCTAAGATGTTGATACATCTTTATGCTACCTGGGTGGATAGATAATGTCGATCTATGTGCATCATTCAAAAGAACATTCTTTATCTTAGGATTTGATGGTACACATAGTTGTGACCAAAATATTATGACTCCTTACTCATAAATATTTAATTAAGAGGATTTCCCATTTGTGGTAGCTTCCACCTTCTTTTTAAATATACCCATTATATATTTGATAATCCATTATCTTCTTGAAAAAAGATGTTTAATAAATCATTTGGGAAAGGAATTATGATATTCCTTCCATTATGATTCCCATTTACATAATTTATATGTATAAGAAGATTTGATCCTAGTAAATTATCATCATTGATAATGTTTCATAATTATTTCTACTTAGGTAATATTCCAATTTATTCTCTTTGATAAGAATATAGTAGATTGAGATATTATAATCCTGGATGACCTTTACCTCTATTCACTATAACATATTAATCTCATTCTATGTGAATATATATTTGTGGATATTTTAATCTATATATATATCACACTTCTCACCATAGAGAATATACCTCCATATTTTTAATGTGGAGATCATAGCCACAAACTCCAGATCTCGTGAACTTTCATATTCTTTTAGGAACTGGCTATAACTTCATCATTTTCCATTATTACACAACTGAATCCCTTATTTAGTGCATCACTTTGTGACATGAGGAGTCCCCACTTGTGGGTAGTGTATGTAATGGTGTAGTTATTTTACACTTTTTACACTCTATAATATAATCCTTGCATTCACTAGTCCAGAAACAATTTACTCCTTCCAAGTAGTCATGGTTAGTGGGTTTAAAAATCATGATAAGTTTCTCAAAAATATTTGGTAATAATAAGATAGGCTAAGGAAACTACAGATCTCCATTACATAATATATCCTGGTCCATTCAATTTACTTACTCTTATAATAATAAAAATATATCCCTTTACTCATGATAACCTACCCTAGTAATGACAATTCCTCCATCCAGAAAACACATTTACAATACGTTCCATATCTTTTATCTCATTAAAAGTCTTTAGAATATTATTCAAATGATTATCATAATCCTCTTTTCTCTTATATTATATCAAAATAACATCTCTAAATACTATTAAAATTCATGGTAATATCTAAAAACAATATTCATTATGTCCATGATGTTTTTAGGAGAAATAGTGAGTCTAAAGGGCATCACTATGAACTCATAGTGTCCATAAATGTTTTGAATTTTAGTGTTGGGAATATATTCATTACTCCCCTTTAAGTAGTTGTATCCTGAATGAAGGTCCACCTTATATAAATACTTCCCCCAACATATTTGATCAAATAATTCATCTATCTGTGGAAGGGGATATATTTTCTTTATTATTATAATTTTGAGCTCATGATAATCAGTTCAATGTCATATTGATTCATCCATTTTCTTGATGAAGAGTGCTGGGACACCCCACGGTGAACCACTATGGAATATAAAACCCTTGTGTATATTATCTTATAATAGATTCTTTAGTTCTTCCAATTCAATGTTGGTAATCTTATAAGGAGACTTTGATATGGGTAGAGATATAAGTAAATGTTCAATTAATAATTCAAACTCTCAGTTATGAGGAATACCATACAACTCTTCAGGGAACACATTAGGGTAGTCCCTCACAATGGGAATGTCTTCAAGATTGATCCTGTACTTTGTGTTAATAATTTTATCATGATATTCTTACTCATAAGAAAAAAGATTCAATTATTTATAAGAAGATAATAAATGATATTTATCACCATCCTTACATTTTAAAGGAATTGGAGGATTCCTTGGGATGGGAAGAGTGGTATCACTCTCCAAATAATTGATGTTGGATTTTTAGAAAGATATCCAATACATTCCCAATATGGAATCAAACCCACTAATGAAATTAATAAGATATTTTATTAGAGGTTTAGTTCAAAAACACAGATTAGGGAGGAGTTATATACTTTTTATGTATTAATTACCCCGTTTTATCTTCTTGTGGATAACACAACCTCTATATTTTGAGGTGGAATTTGGATATTTCTCCTAAACGTACATGATTTTAAACAATTCATAGAACATGAATCAAGTAGTATATTCACTATTGTTGAATGAGTATCCTGTATATCTATCACCACATCATTTTCAAGATCCACCTTAATTGTAGTGATAATATATTTTCTTACTTACATCCTTGATGGTTATTGTTATTCATTGTCTCTACAACCCCTTGTCCTAGGGAATTCGCTCACATATTTCATGTGTTCCTTGAAGTTGAAACACTATACCACAAGATGAGTTTTTATATGAACATCCCTTTATTCATACAAATTACCACACATATTCATATCCCTTTAGATTTGATTAGCCTAATACCCATCATTTCCAAATTTTATCCTTTTCTTGATTCCCTTTAGATAGTTCCATGGATGATTATTCCCAAACATTTGACATGTGGGATGTTGGGATTTCTTTCCACCATGAGATTTACTGATTGATCCCCCCATATTAAACTAAATTTTACAATTTTTATCCCCGAACCCATGAGACAACTAGGACTAAAAAATCTCCATTTATGTAAAAGTCTCTAATTTACAATGATTTTTGTATAATCGGTTGTAATCCACTATTTTTTCCATCTAGATTTATTTTAGTGATCATGTAAAATTTTTAGGTGTATTGTTAAATCCTTGTAAAATGTTTCTTCATACACCCAGATAAACTCATTTTTTTTATTCACTTTGAGAGACTCCCTATAAATCTCAAGATGGATATTTCAGGGAAATTATTTATAAAAAAAATATTTTATTTAATCCTTCATATTCCCTGGAATCAATTTACTCTTCATAATTCATGTTCATGATATGTGTCCACCACCAAATATATTCCTCCTCAAAAAAGTAGACCATAAGTACAACATTCTCTTATTTTTATTATTGGGAAATATATATTATCTTTTAAATATATTTGATCCATTATTCCGTGATGAGGAAATCATAAGATCCACTAAACGTAGGAGACCTTGGTAAAATAAAGTATTTTTCCACAAAAAAAACTTTATTAAGAGAATGTGGGTGTTATAATTTATTTTATTTATTATTCATGACATGATCCATTTGGATTAGTACTATCATGAATTTCTGAGATCCCATTCCCATCAGGTTTGACATCTCATTAGGGTGATCAACATGTTTCCTATAACATTGGTTTTTCAAACAGGTTCCCATATATCCCACCATTAACTAAAAAATAAAAAGAAAAATTAGGGGTTTGAATAATTATCTAATGAGAATATAAAAAGGAATATTTAGACGTTGAATGAATAACTTATAAATGAAAATTATATCCTAAATTACGAGTCTCTATATTAAATATGTGTTATCCATGTTAATTATTTTTATACTTAGACTTATCCCTAGGTATTCCACTAATGTTTTATAGTCCTTGTTCAAAAAAGTAACTAGACTGTGCTCTGATACTAATCATAATGACTCAATCCTTTTACACATATTTTTACATTAATATTAAAATAAATATCCATTAAAGACAAACTAAGGATAAAAAATCCTACTATCAATGGAATAATAGGTAAAAAATTAAAAAAACATGAAACTAGAATAAAAAATATTTTTATTAATCTCTATAATGTGCTCATAACTTAATTATAACTCATTAAGCTTCATGGGATAACTTGGGTAATCCAAAGACAAAAAAGGGTGAGCTAAAAATCCCAAAAAGGGAATAAACATAGAAATGATGCATAAAACATGGTCAGAATACATAACTTGTTAACATAGAAGGCATGTATCATGACTAAAAATATAGTGGCATAACATATATAACATGTAATCATATGATCATTTAATTGTATGAAGCTTGAATCAACATATATCATGATATAAATTGGAGTCAAGGCTAACTTACAATATGATATCACATGGTAGATAAAGTCTTATAAGGGATTAGGTTTACACCTTGATCCCATACATATGGTATCATGAGACTAAAACATTTCCCAAAGAATTATAGTTATATATGGGTGCACCCATAATAACATGTATGTTTATATGTGTTACACCTAAAAAAATTAAACATAAGGAATAACCATAAGGGTTACCAATGTAAAGAAATGAGTTTTGTAATCATATCATAAGGAATAATCCTGGGGAATATCATAATGGTATCAATTAAATAAGGTATTTAAATAATTCTTGTACATTATAAAAGTAAAAATAAAAATAGATCATGAATTAATATATTCAACTGAACTCAATACATAAAATTTGTGGTTATGTTAGTTTATAAATGTTCCATTTAAGAGCAGTTTTATGAAAAAGATTAACAATACTTATTGAGGATAAAGGAATAATTATTTATATAAAATAATAAATTAAATAAAATGGTTTTAAATGATAAAATTAGGTTTTTTAGAAAATATTGGGGGCTTAAAAAATTTTATAATGTTTACATATAAATTGGTAAGAAATAGAGATGTTCCCCTTAATCAGGTTTGATTGTCAAGAGGAATTGAGAAGGGAACCTTTTACAACATGTATTTCTACACAAAAGAAAGATCAATTGATATATATATATACATATATAAATTTTTGTAATGCATATAAATAATATTGGGTTATTATATAGGAATAATTCAGATTTAAATTGAAGAAAAGGCAGAGAATGTAAAACCCAAAGGAAATATGGATGTTTAGATAGATCCCTTAATTTATGTCTAGATGTGTTCATAACCTGTGATTACTATCCTACATAATAAAATTAGATTAATTAATGAATTTATTAAGAACCTATTACACATATATTTCATTTATTATAAATTTATTAAGTTCATTTATGTCTAATTTGATGAGTTGTAAAGATAAATTTCATTCTTACAGGAGCATTCGTTTCATGGTCGGTTCAATTTTTTATAACTATATTAGTTCTTATAAAATGTGAATAATACTAAAGAAGTTAAGTTAAATGTTATTAATTAAATTATAAAGGTCTAAATTGTTTCTAATATATTTTTTTAAATTTGGATGACAAATTAAACAAAATTTTATTAATAAATGCTATGTTTATTTTTGTAGTTTTTGAAACTATCATAAACTAGTTTCTTTTTAATTAATTTTATGGAAATATACACATTAAAAAATTTTAATCCATATATAATATAGATAATTATTTAATTTTAATTTTTTTAGTGAATTTAAACCTACCATGAAGGAATTTGGGGAAAAAATATCATCATCCATGGTGGCGGTTAACCGACATAAAATGAAAAATGGTTTTTTCATTGAATAAGGATAGATAATAAAATGGGTTGATAGAATAAATTCCATTATAAATGTTAAATTACATTATATAAATGATACAATAAATATAATTCTATGTTGAATTAATGAGGTGAGGGGGTGTTTTCTTGAGAATGTTACCTCTTGAAAATTGCCTCCTTGAAGGACCCCATACTAAGCTTGGAATTAGTATTTTAGTGAGACTAGAATAACATAGATATGGGTAAAAGTGTGTAGGAGAGTTTTTTAAATAAATTTGGAAATCTTAAATACATAGAAGGCCTGCAATGAAGGGGTATTGAGGGGTAGTATTTTTAAGGTGAGGGGAGGGGTGTTTTTAAATTAGTATATTCATTAGTTTTTTTATTTTGGATCAAAGATAACAATAGTACTAATTCATGGGTATATATAAAGTAAATATTTCATGTGAGTTTTAAATAATGGGTTCTTATATAATCCATGACTCAAAAGGCATGTATTTGGATTATAATGTTAAATACTGTAAATTACTATATTTCACTATTCACCAAAAATTCAACATTTTTTAGAAAAAAACCAAAAATTCAAACTAACATTTTTTTGATTTGTAGATTTCAAAAATTTTATTAATTTTATTAAAATAATTTTCTAAATATGTGTACTTTATGTTTTCAAAAAAATCTTCATCTATTAAAAAAGGAAAATTTTAATATTATAATTAATTTTATGAACCTTTAAGATATTTCTTATTTTCTCATGAAATTATCCTATAATTATAATATTACTCAATATTAACTTATAAATTAATTATATTAAAATAAATGTTTCTTTTCAATCATTATATTCATTATAAAATTGCGATTACAACATTTATGTTTTTAAAATATACCAATTCTTAATTTATCATTGTAAAAATAAATTTAACATGAACCATGACATAAATATATCTTATTTTTATTTTATAAGATAATAAAATATTATTTTAAATTTCCTTAGGTGATGAAACTCTTATAATGGTCATTTTTCTATTCCTAATGGTCATATTACTATTCTAACAATCAGGTTACTATTCCAATAATCTGATTTATAACTATCATATAGGTTTCTTATTTTTTATAAATACCAATTATTAAATTAATTATTATTTCAATTATATTTTATATAAATTTTATATATAATTTAATCTTCAAAATCATTATTTTATTACTTAAATTATATTTTATTTTATATATCTCTATTCATGAATGTGGTCATTATGGTGGATTTAACATATCTAAATTTTCATATATTACTTATCATTATATCTTTTCACCCCAATTTAATATTTTTAGTTATTATTGTTTTAGTTTATAAATAATTTATAATTATAAATTTATAAGAATACTATTTTAATGGGTTTCACTATGTTATGTATGTGCATTATACAATATTAAAAAAATATAATAAGGTAAAATCCAATGATAACATTCTGGTTTATTACATGTTAAGATTTAATCAATAATTATAGTACCTTTTACTATTGAAAGACATGGTTACTCGTTTTCTAATTCCTAGTCAGACCTATAATTTTATCAATCAATCCATAATTATTTATACCTATACCCATGTTAAGATGGTTTATCCAGGACACAAGGTATTCATAGAATCATCCTAACCAAAATCGATTATTAGTTTGAGAACTAATATGATTAGATCGTCACATTTGGGAATGAGATACCCGATATTGAATAAAATCAACACCAATGTTTTACATTAAGGGAATGGTACAATAATGTTTGAGATTCCCCATTTGGTAATTGTTTCTAAATTCTTAAGATATTATAGTACATTACCATTTTATGTTCTATAAAGAGACACATTGATAGAAACCCATTTGGTTAATATGACATGAAGGAAATGAAAATGATGCTATAGATTGATTTTTGGTTTCCTGACTATCATCATAGTTTTTACCCATTAATATGTGGGAAACAATGTTCCCTTCACTAAGGTTCCGTAAAATTTCCTTTTTTACCACCATTTCCATATTTACAATTCCATTTTTATTACCAATGTAGAACATCAAAATCATAGAGTGAATTTCAATTCATAGGAATACAAATTACATAGATCAATTTAGAGATTCATTAGTTGATAATTTTGGTGGAAAGAGATAATGGTATGTAAACATAGATATACAGTACACAACTTTGACATAACATCGATTAAGATAAAATAAACTTATTTTTCATGATAATCAAAATGTTTGAGGATTTACTTGTTTGTGAAACAATCCGTCAAATATTTCCCAAGTGAGGACTTGATTGACTTTATCTTAGATAATTAGATATAACAATTGATATTTGATGTCATTGATCACATGTGTGGATACATTTACTTTAATATTTGATTTATTTCAAAGGCAATTAATGATTTTATTCTTCATTCAAAACCATGAATTTACATGTTTGTGCCCTAAATCTCCCAAAAAATTGGTGGGTTTTAAATTATAATAATTATTCCACATAACATGGTTCCCCATTCTGAGTTCAAATTTCCATGTCCTTAAAAATTTATTAAATTATTCTTATGAGCTACTTATTTACTTAAATTCTAGGTGGAAATTAATTTTTATTACCCCCCTTCTCATAATTTCAATGTATCATGACTAGTGGAATTTTCCTATATCTATAATAAATAACACCACTATTCCACCAGAAAACACACTAGGTATTGGTTTTAAACTGTAAAATATCACACCAAGAGGGATAATAAGATCAATATTCTTCAATCATGTGACATGATCTATCAAATAAATTTGGAATTATTAATGGGAAATCTCTCTACTAATTCATGATATCTAACTCTCATTATCCAAACCCATGATGGGGAGATAAAAATAAGATGATAAGTGTTTAAAACACTTTTCATACCTAGAATACCCTGATAACATGAGGTTTAGTTTAAATAGGTTATATACTCCTGTATGTACCCCACATTTTATGTCCCAACACATCACATCTCAACACCTACCATCTTGATCTAAAGAACATACCAAAATAATACCATTTTTAACATCCTAGCCCCAACTCATTTCTTTGGATATGAACAGTCACCAAAGGATAGAAATAAATGAATTGTGTTATCAACATCATTGGGGGACAATTTACACATAAATCCATAACATGTCGTAAAAAAATGCAGAGAAAATATAATGATATGATGAATGATAAAAAGTAGACCAAAATGAAAAGAAATAAATAAAAATAACCAATTTCACAATAAAAAATAATAACATCAAGTTATACTTCAATTGAAAATAATTAAAAAGTAACAATAAGGCTACCAAATGAAACTACACTTAACTCTATCCCATGACCAAGACTGTCACCCATGACCACAACATCTTGATACATTTCTAGTAATGTAATAGGTATCCCCCTTAACTAAATATTTTTGAACATTGTCTATATGTGATCAATGATGAATATGTAGTGATTATGTATATAACCTAGAAAGAAACCCCCAAATGCTTCTAACACACTTCTATAAGAAAAAAAAAGATTGATAAAATTTTATAAAATATTGGAGAGATGTATAAAAACTAATAAAAGGGTATATTGGCATAGTTTTAATAACTCACACCATAATAAACACCCACACTATAAATTCACACACCCATGAAATTGGGTAAACCCTCACATTTAGGACCCATTATACCCATCCAATGAGTCCTTTTAATGGTCCAAAAATCATGATTGGAAGCTCTTTCCCCCCGACCCAAGTCATCACTTAGTGTTACAATCCATCTATTCTTATCTTGGAACTAGCACCCAAGTTTTAATCTATGTTTCCACATACACATGCATCATTTATATATTCAATCCATAAAAATCCCATGTTTTCACTCACCAAAATTTATTATTTTTGAATAAAAAACACCACTTATGTGTTTTACCAAACACGCTATGGGATTCAAACACTACTATTTTATTTTAAAAACCAAAAAACAACAATATAATACTACAAAGAAGATTCACCCAGCATTTTACATCAATAGACACTAGAATTTAATTTTTTAAACTATTAGGATTCAATTTATTTGAAAAATAAGAGTTAGTGGGAAACCACCAACCTTATAAAAAGTCTCTAAATAACCACACTATAAACATGTTGATCCGGGATCTCATAACCTTCTTCTAATGAGTTAAAATAAAATAAAAAATAAAACATACCTTAACCAAATGATTTAGGTATTGAAGACCCTTGATAGGTTTTCAAACTTTATGTAAATGAGAGGATAATAGATTAGATAGAGAGATGAATGTTTTACCTTTGATTCCTAGTTCAAAATATCTAGGAATCCAATAGAGGTAAATTTGACATAAAGGGAATCACCCAAATCACCCAAGCAATATATCATATTTAAAATCCTTTATAATGAAGAAAAATATTAGTGTATTAGGGGAAATTTCAAGTTAAAAATATTATTGTTTTTCATCTCCTTAAACCAGCACATGGTTTGGTTATTCGATTTGGTAAATTTTAAACCAATAATGTTGAAAAAACTATTTAATAAATTCAATATATGAATATTTTTACTTATATATTACCCAAACTATGTGCCAAATATGAACCTACTCCCAAACATTCATTCTTCCCTATAAAATTATTTGGGGATTCGACTTTGTTTCCCCCAAACATAAACAAACCACACAAACATAAAAAATATCCAAAACTCCCAAAAGAACTCATGAAAATGAAAAAACCAACCCCAACATATTCATAGATTAAAAATACATAAAAAGTAATAAAATAACTAAAACCCAAGGTTTTACAGTCTTATATTAATAGCCTTTAAGGAAACATCATTTTTTCCTAATCACATGACCATTAAACAAACTTCATTATTTCTTCAAAGCATGACCATAAAGGGAAATTCATTTGTTCATGATTTAATTAACGTAAAAGTAACCACGTTGATATATTTACCATGGAATTAATTTCTATGACATGTGTAGGAAAAAAATACCTTGATGCATATTACTCTTTGCGTTAGTTGACAATACTGATGGAATAACTTCTGAATAATCCTAAAAAGAGATGAAAATGGTTGAAAGAGTCTTGGAAGAGTCTAGGGAAGTTATGTATATAGAATAAGAGTTTTATCATGATAATTCATGACACACTGTGACTAGATCTCATAAGGTTAATTTTTTAGTAAATGAAAAGTTAATAGGGTTTCTTAATAAATTCACAAGGTTTCATCACTCCATGAATGTAAATATTATTCCATGAATCTTATTTACATGATATTCATTTTCTAGGTCAATCCACTATAAAAGAGTGATTCATTCCACCAACAGAATGATAATGTTACCAAATAAACTTAGCAATTCTCCCCAATAATTCATTAGTATGTATACTTTACACTCTTAGGGAAAGTATTAATTCTATTGAGGTTCATGTAACATCATTATGTATTTGAGGTAGATTTAAATGAACCTATATAGTTGAATCATGTTTTATTAATGAATGTGTTGAAATATAATAGAACTAGGTGGATTTTGGTGATTCTACCAAGGTGGGGAAAACAATGTGATGTAGAAGGACACATTGAAAAACATATGCGGTAGATTTCAGTAAATACATATAGGTGGGTATAATTATCTTAAGAAGGAGGCCACAACCTGATAATTTATAAGTGGATTTTTATGGGGTTTACCAAACAATACATGTACCATAAACCACAAGAATGTATCATAATAATTTCGAGGGTCAAAATTGATCATATGGTCCATACCCCAATTATCTTATCAATATTGCGTTTCATGTATCACATTTATGTGTATTTATTCAAAAACAATTATGGATCTATGAATCACATCATTATTGTTTTTTTCACACTACAAATATGTATAAATTCAAAATTTTTAATTCTATGATTAGTAGGCACTATTGTGATTGTGCATTTTACAAACGATCTTGAATATGTGTTTAAAAATCAAGAATAGAGTTATGAAACAAATTTTATTAGACTTACTCACATCTCATAACTCTAAATATGAATTCAAAAAAACATTGGTTCAAATGGAGTAATTATAGACACCCTAAAAAAATTAATTAATTCAAATTTCATGATTAATAATTATATTCATAGCAGTTTATAATTTTTTTGAAAATAATTTTAAAATAGATTATGTAGAATTGATTAAAAAACTGTTTAATGACTTTTTTTCCTAGTAATAATTGAGTAATTTAATGTTAGGGAAGTAGTAAGAGGATATTTAAGAGGTATTCTAGTTGGAAAATTTTTATTCTTATTATTTCTGAAGAACATGGACTAAATAAAAAACCGTCATTGGTTTTATCTTATTCTATTCTTGAGAAGATCAAGGAATAAAATTTTATAGGATTTGTGTGGTGTAATAATTTGAGAGAAATTATATTTCATATCATGATGGTTTTAAATTAGGAGGGTTAGTGTAATAGCTCTGATATTGTAAGAAATATATGAGATTAGTTTGTCTATTGAATATTTACATTAACATGGATGATCCTTAGACAATCCCATTTTCGTAAAATAAATAAAATCCTCAGTGTTGCTTATTTATTTTTTCATTTATTTATATCATTTGATGGGAAGAGAGAGATCTTACACCTCTAAAGGAACAAGATCATATGAAATGGTTGAGAAAATAAATTTGTAATACCCTGATTCTTTCTCCCCCCTTAAGGTATTTACAATTATTTGGGAACAATAAGTTGTATCTAAACAAATGGTTTTTGAATGCTGTATCCCTCTTTTAAAATATATTCTAGCCATTCTTTATGAAATGGGAATATATATTTTATAAGGGAACAATTTCTTGTTACAAAAAAATCACTTTCATCACTAATAATGATTATTGGGAATAAATGTGTACACGATATATATTCATGAAATATTGACTAGTATGAAGAGTTGATACCCATCGTATAGGGATCATAACTATAGGGATGATGAAATAAGGGATAATTATTATTTTAGTGTCATATTTTGAAAACCCTATTTATATGAATGTAATATATTAAAAAACTCTTATTATATATGGGATAAACAACATAATATTTATGAATGGGATTCAAAAGATTGAGAATAAAATCTATAGGTGTTGTGGAATAAGAATAGATACTTAATAATGAGTCTGAAAGAGTTGGTCTATGAATTAATTTATTGACAAAATATTATTTTTCAAGACATGTTCTATCTTGAATATATAATTAAATACATAAAAAATGTTAAACTAATCCATAGAAGACTAAATATGTATTTCAATGAAAAAGTATTAATGATTAATGATAAATTACCAATGGAGTTAACATTGTATCGCCTCCATATAACTCTTATTATATAAAATATGAAGAACAAACATAATCATAATTATCCAAAGAATAACTCTTAGGAGGTTACATCAAATAAAATAATAAAATCTTAGTAAATGAAGATACTGATGAATGATAATTTGGGGAGGTAATACAATTTATTTACTCTATGCTAAGAGGGTAAAATAAAAATTTAATGGTAAACTTACAATTTCTTCATTCTGATGTGAAAGAGTATGAAATATTTATACCCAATTTCCTAGTAAATTTTATAATTATTCTATGAAGAATAAACCTATGAATAAACCATTCGATTGTGAAAAAGGAAAGATAAATCTATAACAAATAAACTTCAATCATAAATTTGTTCATCTCATGAAGGTATAATAAATGATGATAAAAAGTATAGGAGTTTGAATATTTTATATACCTTGATTAAACAATTAGGGTGGCTATTGTGTACTTCTTATAAGTGGAAGACATTGATGGAGAAGTTTATGAAATCATTGAGATATTTGACCTCATAGCTGAACTCCAAGTCAATCTAGAAGAAATAATATTTTTCAGGGTAAAAACTAAATTCATAATGGAATTATTCATGTTTCCAAATTCAATATTGAGTAAAAAATGATAATAATCAGATTTGAAATAAAAAATTAAAAAAAATTAAATTATTAAATTATGTAAACACATAGAAATAAGTTGGAATTAGGCCCAACATTTATAAAAAGGCTCACATCATTGATGGCCTCAGTGATTCAATGAAAGAAATGGACAAGAGGATAAATGAACATAGTGTTGAAGTCATGAAGTTACAATGAATGTGTGATGGACAAGAAATAATTCTTACTCTCTACATGATAATGGGATGTTTGAGTTCACCAACCTATATAAAACCTATGAATGTTTTCAAGGAATTATCTAAAATGTTGGTTCCTTGTCTACATGTATATATACTCAAGGTTAAACGAAAAGAAGTTATAGAGATTGACAATAATAATAATTTAGTGACATTTGGACCAAACAACAACTCCCCAAAAGATGGTTTACTTGGGTAAACGTAAGAAAACCCAAAAGGCCATAGATGTAATAGTGATGGAACTTGATAATTAAAAAACATATAGTTTTATTATTGTGAAATGGTAGGGGAATACCCAAATTGTGTACTCTATTGACAAAATATGTATTTTAGTGATAAATAACAACAATTTTAGGTGATCATATTTTCTTTTACCCATTATGTTTTTAACATTTATTGTGTTTAGTTGAACAGTTCTTCCATAAGGTAGTTGATTACTCATCAAGGCTAAAAACATGTACTAATGGACACCTGATAGAAGAAAAAATAACATATTGAGGCACCATAACGAAATTTGAACAAACCTAATAGATATGAACTATTGTAATATGATGTAGAAGAAATTAAGTTATAGGTGGAACAATTTTATTTACCACTGAAGAAAGTTAAGAAGCGTATTTGATCCAATAAAAGGAGAGATTATGAGGACAACATTTTTTAAATTTCATTGAGGGAAACACACACATATGGAATTTTGATATTTGATTGTGGGTTTAATTACCATAGATAGTAAATAAATTACTTGTATCCATAAAAACATTAAAGGGATGAATTATTTTGTTCCAGTAATAATGAGGGGAAAAATATAATGGGCTTCATAATTATAAAACATAGTGGAAAAAACCTAAGGTTCATAGAAGAATTGTTTTTATATGGTATCAATCAAATTTTTTTCATATTATTCCATTATGTGACTTGGGTATTGATGAAAATTCCACAAGAAAAAATTAAATATAAAATTAATTGATGTGTTAATTATATTATAAATAATCCATATTAAGAGAATCCATTATCTCAATGTTTAGGAAGATGGAATGTGCATGATATCCAAAGAAGAAGAGATGAAACTATGGATTATTATTCTTGGATATTTGAACCAAATATCATTATAAAAAGTAATGATAAATGAAGTTTCTCTATATTTTCCCAAGAACACTCCTAGATATACTCACATGGGTGATACTTATAAAAATGATATAATGTTTGAAATACCTAAAATATAGAGACCAAAAAATATCAAGCTTTCTTAAGATAGTTATTTTGGACGTTTTGGGTTGAGGATTAAAAAATCTAGGGATGTAAAATGGTATTTTGTCTTGTTATATTCATCATTTAGTAGAATTTCATGGATTATAGTGATTACCCACAAATCTGAGGTGCACTAATCATTACAAATATAAAGTGGCATGATAAAAAAAATATTCATTTTAAAATTCAAAACAACTTCACAAATAATAGAAAATAATTTAAAATCACCTATGAGTAGAAATATTTATAAAAAAATGGAATTAAAAATATAGTTTCAATGCTGAGGGATGATAGTTGGACCGAGGATGACTACCACAGAGCCCTACTACTGCTGCTTCTCATGAGGGTTTTATTTATTCTTTTTTGAACCCTCTCATTTCTAGTGTAAGGGTGTAATTTATTTGATCCATGGTGTTCATGATGAATGGGTGTTGAATGAATGAGGTATTATAGTTTTTATTTCAATTCATTCATGTATTTAATATTGGTTCATTAATTCTATCTTTTCCATGATTCCTTTTTTTTCATACCCATTGTGAGTAGGGTTAGGAAAACGTTTTAATTTATTTTATTCTTTGAGAATGACCATTTCCTAAGTTTATTGAATGCCTTTGTTTAGTATGAGGTACATGGTTTATACTTCCACTATGTCCATTGGTTTTTTCTTTACCCTATGTTTAAATTAGGTTTTGGGTTACCCATCCTTTGCAATCAGATGTAGTTATCCGTGAGAAAAGGAGAGTTTTGGATAATGAGTGTTTACCAGGACCATTGTACTTAGTAGGCCACGATTACAAAATTTTTTGTCTATTAATTGATTATTTCAATCCTACCCTTCCCATGAACCTAGTTCATTTCTTTTTACAACCATTTTTATATTATCATATCCCATTTTCTCCACCAATCACAAGATTAATAGATTTGATTTAATATATACAAATAAAATATTTTTTAGGTATTGATTAATTTAAATAATATTTTCTCTAACCTTATTTCTATGAGTTATACCACGAACATTCAATTCCTATACTACCCTTTAGTATAGTGGTTTTTTTGTTTTGTGATATAAATATCAAAATTTTGTAACCCTATGGGAAATTATGAGGCTCATGGGTCTATCACCAACATACATTGATGCCCTCAAAATAAAATTTTTAATTACCAAATAATAGAACCATAAGAAGTTTTAGGGTCATGGATATGATGATATTTTCCTTGTATATTAATCCAAAATCCTAGAATATGAGTTCAATAACAAGAGTTTTGGTAAAATCTTGGAAAGACAATATGTAAGCATCACTGAGAATGGGTAGAATTTTGAAAACAGTGCAGATAATTTCATATAAGTAAAATTAATATTTTTAAGAAGGATGTGATACTAAATTAAAAATTATAGTTGGTTGAACATAGGACTAAAGAATACATATAATAAGATAATTATGATGAATAAAATATTAACAGTTCTACAGATATAATCAGGTTGAAAAGTAGAAATAAAATTAATGATGAAAATAATTTCAGTGAACAAATATATATATTTCAAATAAGAAGAACAATAGATTAATTTCAAGCCACTATTTTATCACAATTAGTGACAAAATTTTTAAACAGGCTACTAAGAATAATTATTGAATCAAGGCTATGCACAATTAGCATACCCAAATAGTGATGAACTAAAAATGAGAAGTGGTCACAACACCAAAGTGTAACAATGTTATCATAACCAAGTGGATGTTTTAAAATCAACTGCCTGAAGAGGTAAAATTTACTTATAATAAATAAAAACTTGTCTTCGAGGGTTATTCCCATATAATAGAAATATTTTTGGATTAAACTTTCACACTAGTGGTCTGATTGAAAGCTATAATCTTGTTTTGGGATATGGTAGTGTAAAAAATAATCAATGTGTAATAAATGGATGGTAAATTAGTGTTCCTAAATTAATTTCTTTGTTATGATATGTAAAATGAATATTTATATGAATTTCCCATTTATATTAATGGATATAAAGTGTTACATTTAAAGAAAAAACCTATAAACTGAAACAAGCACATAGAGAATTATATTCCTAGCTTGACCAATATTTGAAGAATATTTAATTTTAAATAAAATTTGTTGATAATATCATTTATATGAAGAAGAAACATAATCAAATGATGTTGGTGCTCATATTTGTAGATAAAATGATTATTGGTGGCTCATACGACACACAGGTTAAGCAATTTTCAAAAATTATGAGGTAAAAATTCAATATGTATAGGATTGGAGGCTTGGATATCTTTTCTTTGGATTTAGAGTGATGTAATGAAACAATGGTGCATTTACCTCCCAATTAAAATATTCCATGGAAGTTCTAGAAAGGATAAAAATAGAGGATTGAAATCCCATGGATAATCAAATGGCTACCAGGATGAAATTTTCAATATATAAAGATTGAAAGGAAGTCGATGTAACTTAGTATTGATAAATTATATGGAATTTTCTGTATCTCATTTCCAAATGTACTGATATTAGTTTTCCATATTCTATGATGATATCTACTAATTAATTCCTAAGGAGTTTCACATGATTTTTTAAATGGTTACTTTGATATGTCAATCATAAAATTAATTAAAAGGTAATTTTTTATGGAAAATCACAGTGAAAGATATTTGGCAATATTAATGTAAATTTGAAAGGTTCATCAAATAGTCAAAAGACAAAATTTGGTGTTTATTTCTTTCTCGTAAGTTCTTAAATATCATATAAGACTAATAGGTAGGGATTAATTTATTTAAACATTGAAAAATATAAATATATTTAGTTTAGTCAAGACTGAAAATACCTTCAATGGATGCAACAACAACTAGAATAAATTGGAGTGAATGTTAAATCTCAAATTTCAATATTATGTGATATATTCTGTAACATTAATCTTAGAAATAATCCTATCCATTATTCATGTAAAAGGAACCTTGATATAAAGTATCAATTCAGAACGGATAAGGTAGAGAATGTTCTAGTGATGTTGGTGTATTTGAAAAAATTAAAATCAAATGTTGGATATGATCATGTAGGATTTTACCAACATATGTTTTTATATACATCGGTTTTCTCCCAGATTTGAGTTTCATACCTATAACTAAATGAGTTGGAAAAGGGACCCTTATCCACTATGGGGTTTTATTTGATATGAAATGTGTTGTAAACTCTATCTTGTTTTAATTATTTAAATATCTAACTCTCTATTGCATACTTTTATAGAATCACTCTTTGAATTCATTAACAAAGAGGGAAAATGTGTTCATGTGTAAAGAGATAGAAGATGTCCAGGGACTATTACTTCGTATTGAAAAAGGTAGAGAATTTTTTTCTTGAATAAGGGACAATAATTTAATATTCAATTAGGGGGAATATTTATGTCGATTTGTTGAAGAAAATGGAATTCATGGATGTTTGTTAATGAGGATCTTTCCCCTTATCCTTAATTTTTCATGCCAAATTTGAATCATTCGATCTTAGAGTTGGTGAATAATGAGTCATTTATGCATGATATATATGAAAGTAGTTTTATAAAGAGATTATGAAAGGTTGAATTATTCTTTAATTAAGTTGATTAAACCTATCCCTGAAGAATATTTGGGGTTGTTTGCAAACTCAATGGATGAGATTGTTGTCAAACATTTATTGAAGAATTTTCTAAGATATTTATAATGATATGAATTATGTAAGAACTCCTAAATAGGACTATAAAGGTATAGAAATAACATAATTAATTTTGTATGCAATTGGATATGTTTTTTTATTCAACATGAGTAAGATTAAGAAAACTCAATTCGAATTATGATTTGAGTTTATAAGGTTCATTCTGTAGATAAGGAAAATTTCATAGGGTTCCCCAAAAAATTCATAGGTTTTCGTTGTACCATGAAGGGAAACATTTTACCAGAAAGATTATTTTAATAATATTTATTTTACAATATAAGGAACTATTGAAGTGTGATTTACACCATGAATAGAGTGATTGGGGTATGAATAGAACATCCTAAAAATCCTGAATATTTTGTAAACAAATATTATTCTACATTTTGAGGAATTTTTTTTGCACTGTAAAGGGTCAGGTTAGTTCATGATAGATCAGAGTTATGTTTCAATAAATCTATCTTTGTGAGTCTAATTCCATGAACATGTGTGCCATACCAAAATAGAATATGGGTAGATTTGGGTGATTCTACCCAGGTGAGAAAGACACCATGAATTAAAAATGCTCACCTGGAAAAATCTATGGTACATGTTATTACATCTATTTAGATAATTCTCATTCCAAATATTATATGGACATGTTTCAATGGTTTCTAGGAGGATTTTGGTGGGTCTTCCCAAACAAGCCACATACCGTGAAGCATAATAATTCATTATGGAAAGTTCAGGGATAGAAATTGACCCTAAGGTCTATGCGTTAATTAACAGATAAAGTAAACGGTACAATTCATGGATTAAGGGTGTTTTATTAATTTTATATTTTAGGATCATGCCAATAATTATATAGTCATGTATTGAATGTGGATAAATTTTTATTGTACATTCTATGATGATAAAGTCACACTATGAAGAAGTATTTTTCAAATTACCTGGAATATGCGGTTGAAATTAAAGGAGTTATGGATTAATAGTAAGATATTAAATCATATTTGATAGATATAAATGGAAAGTCAAATATCAGCATGTACACCTGGTGTTTTAATTTAAATTTTAATAAAGGTGAATAAATCTAAATGATAGGGTTAATAATTTGATGTATTATAGTTTATAAATATATATTATTGAGAATTTGAATAGATATGTTGTCATTCAGAAAAAAAAGATCCATAGATCTAGTGGGGAATTTCCAGATGAGTATTAGAATGCTATATAATAAGGAATATGGGATCCATGTTTTATTTTAACTGGAATATTTGTTGTGTTATTCAAGATATTTAATGTGAAGATAATCAAAGCATCATAATTAATGTTTTATTATTATCTTTTACTGGATTTGAAAGAAAGAAATACTTAGAAATGTAGTGCACCACATTACCATTTGACTGATATGATATTTTATATCATGACGGTCGAAAACTAGGATGGTCAGTGTGGCCACTTAGAACATGAAACAACATTTTAATCATATTGAGTCTTGTGCATAGTAACATTGCCAATAATTCTACTTGGACTATCCACTCTAGTTAAACCAATTAAAATTCTAATTTTTACTCATTTATCTATTCATTGATTAATATTAATAGAGAAAAATAGAGAGACATTTTTCATTTAAGGTAATCAGATAATTGGAATGGGTTGTGAAAATAAATTTATGACACCCTAATTTACTCCCACTCAATATATTTACCCTTTCTTGTGACTAAAAACATATCCCATTAGGATGAGCCAAATTACATGGGTTATGATTCCCATTATTAGTATATTCAAGAATCCATTCTCATGGGACTAATCCTAACACCACCAAAACTACCTCCAACATGGATAATGGTAAATTATAAAGGTACCATATGCATGGTTTTAAAAGAATGTATAATCAATAAAAGTGTGGGGGGAGAGATTTATAACCTCTAATACATATATATGTATTACTGCAGATATTTGTATATATTCACTTCAATATAATTGGTTGATTGTTATATTTTAAAATGACCGTGACTAGTATTTCTATCATTCATGATTAACCTAATATGCCTCACATTTATAAGATATTACGAGACTGGGTGTAATGCCCCAACCCCAGTTATCCTAAGTTGGTGAATTATTACATAACATTGGAATGATCCCAAAATAGCATGTCTCGAAAGACCGATTAGTTTAGTAGCCTTGGAAACACTAGATACATTCATAATTCTTACATTACATAATAAAATGGAAAACTATAACAATATAGTCGCCATATTCCACACTCATATCCCCTCAGACTATCCCTATAGGTCAGTCATAAAA
Organism: Viscum album; assembly: GCA_963277665.1. Taxonomy (NCBI): domain Eukaryota; kingdom Viridiplantae; phylum Streptophyta; class Magnoliopsida; order Santalales; family Viscaceae; genus Viscum; species Viscum album. The sequence goes on from OY728154.1 coordinate 71,147,435, forward strand.
TACTTCTTCACATCCTAAGAAAAATAAAACATAGAAAGGGGTGAGCTCTGATTCTCAGTAAGGATAACAATACAACATAAACTTTCATTAATAAGAATAAAAATTTAAGGCAATATATAACTAAAACAAAAGATTTTGAAACATTAACTTTAGAATAACATGGAAAAAATAAAATGAAATAATTTCATTTACTTATTCACATGGATATTCTACTAGTCGAATAATCACAAGCAATATCAATAACCACTTTCATAATGATGGAATGCATAATGCCAGAATATCATAATCACATAGTCAAGGCCCTGTTCTAAGAATATAAATTTTTTTTTGCTAAAGACTTCTTCCAAGACACTAGTTTGTCTCATGATACATACCAATGAATCGAAGATCTATAGCGGGATCCACACATCACTTACTAAGTCCAATTCATTTCTCATATGAATAGGTTTACATAACATTAACATTTTTATTAAAACTAGCATACGAAATTTGAATAATTTCTCCATAAACCATGAATGGTATAAAAATAACACATCCACAGTCAAACAAATCCCAAAACTATCAATACAATATGTAAGTTTTGTATAATAATAAATCAACTTCAAATAAGCTTATAATCCATCAAAGGATGCTGAGATAGATGATATCAAAAATATTTGAGATAAATATCTCTTTTTTAAATCATTTGAATGTCACATAATTATAAAAGCAAACATTTACTTTTAAAATATTCTTATAATCTTCTAAGGGAAGCTTTGAAGATTTTTATAATGGTGGAAAATAGTCGCACCCACCGTATAAGTTAAAAAAGGAATTCTTACCTTAATTTTGTCGAAAAGGCTAAAAAGGACCTTGTTTAGAAAAAGACTAAAAGATTTCTTTATAAAAATATTATAAAAAGTCAATAAAGGGTATAAATGACTTTAACTCATAGTCTATAAAATTTGAATAATTTTTTGAAATACATTTTTAAGAAACATGGATGTGGATGATAAAGAGGCCTCAGTAGATAATTACGTATAAACAACCTCAGATAATGAGAAGATTGTAGAATTAAACCCTTACCTTGTACTTTTCCTTGGTATAGTGTATGTTACCCTCCTGTATAATGGTGAAATAAGTTTTATTAAATTATACAAGAATCATATACATTAATTTGATATCATATATGAGCTTTTAATAATGCTTTGTTAGTAATATTTTAGTATTATCGTCGTTTTGGGTGTTCACTTACTCATTTTATTTTATATGTTTTGTTACATAAGTTGTGTTTGATATGGAGAGTTTTTATATTATTAATATCCAGAATGACATAATTTCTTTAAATATTATTTTTAATCATCAAATGAAAATTATTCTTGAATGGATACAGTGGGGAATGAATCTCATCGCGTTCATGGAGACGGTAATCCGTACGTACGCACAAGCGACAATATCATTATTTTGATATTAAAATAATATATAATTTGATGGTATATCATGTATATGGAATAATTATCTTGTTATATTTATCATTTACATCAATTAAACATCATTATTATACCCATCCAAATAATAATGTATTGAATAACAATTACACCACGATGTGGAGACGGTAAGCCGTACGTATGCACGTATGGTGAAATTTCATTCAAAGGATGGATAAAATAATGAATATGGTTGTAACATATTTATAATAGCATCAAATTATATAAAATATACTGGAGTTATTATTTTATAATGGAAACAGAAATGGAAAAAGGAAGTGGAAGAAGAAAGGAACTTGAAAGAGGGTGGTGAAATTATTACCTCTTCTTCAGATTCTTCCTTTTGATTTGATCAAAAGGGATCCATAAGTTGACTTTATGACTAAAGGAAGGCCTCTAGGATTAATTTAGGGAAGTTGAGAGAATATTTGGGCAGGTTTTGGCCGAGCCAAAAGGCTTTGAATGTGTGAATTAGATAGAAGGAGGAGTGACCTTTTATAAGAGGGGTGAGGGGCACCTTAGGAAAAGCTAGAAATATTATTTTATAATAAAATCAGTTTCGTTTTATGATGTCTCCAAGGTGAATAATTTAAAGGATGAGGTGGGGATGAGTCGAAAATCACTCATCCAATAGGTTTTAGACAGGTTTGGGTCACTATTTTACCCTTATCTTTTAGATTCAACTCATAGTTAAATAGTCTGACATTTACCATGTCTCTTTGTATTTTTATATTATATAGCTAATAAAAATACTATATATATATCCAATCGAACCCCAAGTGGTTCATTAATGAAAAAAATATTGTTATATAAGTCCTTTGGACGAACCTTTGATTTTTAGGAATAGAATATCAATTAATAATATAATATTTGTTTTAAAAACTGTTTTATACTAATTTTGACACTATTTGGTATTTTGTTTTTTTTCTAAATTCCTAACAGAATTATTACAAAACAAAAATGCATCTAACCAACCCTAATATGTCATATTGACCTAGAAAATTAGTGTAATCCATAAAAAGTTTCAAATTACATTTATTTGGATATTTATAATATCAATTATTTTAATATTTCATTAATTAGGTAATTGCTGCATCACCATTGTGTTATAAATAAATTAGATTATTTAATGTAGAAAAATTATAAATAAAATACTATTATGAATGAAATATTTTTATATTTATAATTAAAATTTATAATCGAATTTATCAAATATGGAACCTTATATTAATTTTTTTTAGTTATTAAACTTTGATTTTAACTCTTTTACTTCTTCTTTGAAGTAAAAAATAATAAATGTCCTAATCTAATCCAGGTGGACCTAAAGGATCATATTTTATTCCTAAGGTTGTTTTTTGGTCGAATTAAACTTATATAATAGAATTAGGACATGTGTTAGGTTAATAATAATATCATTTTTACCCTTAAATACCCTATTTACTTTTAACTGTGGTAGATAAAAGTTAAAATTTATTATTCACCAAAAATTATTTTCATCTTATTAATCCAAATTTATCTTACTGATATCAACTGTGTCTCTTGGATTTTGAAATTCCACTCATAGAAGCGGTAATATTATGTTTTATGTGAATTTGAAAATTCTCCGAGGAGGTGGGTAAAAGACAGTGAAAAGTTTAATAAAATTTTCATATATCTAAAATTATTATAAACTAAATCCAATGAATTACATTGAACTTATATAGGTATTATGTATCTATTTTGACCTTAATTAAATTTAACTAAAATAAATATTTATTTAAATAATAATTTGGTTCTAAACTACAACTCAGTGTTTTTTCACTATTCATCAAAAATTGAATGTTTTCAAAAAAATACAAAAAATTTACCCTAAGCTAATTTTGATATTAAGAATCAAAAAATGAAGACCATTTTGAAAGATAAAATTTATAAAATTTAAAAAATTTGGTATTATTATTCATAACAGCTAGTTTGATTGGTTGTGGTGTGTGTTAGAACTCGAAGTTGCGTACAACACACGCTACTGTATTATTCAAAGAGAATTGTACCATGGAAGCTTGGGGTGATAAATTCTCCCCTCCTTAAAATAATTTCATTCTTGAAATTTCTTGAATATTACTGTATAAAAAGACTCGGGTGGTTCTTCATCATGAGTTCCTTGGGTTCCCACGTTTCCTCTTCCATCTTATGGTTTCTCCATAAAACTTTTACCAGATCAGTCATCCGGTTTCTCATCACTTGTTCTCTTGTATCAAGAACCTTGACAGGCTCTTCACAATAAGACAAATCGGGTTACAATTCAAATTCCTCATAGGTGAGTACATGCGTTGGGTCCGACATGTATTTTCTCAATAGTGATACATGGAACACATCGTGAAATTTGAAGAGACTTGGCGGCATTGACAAATGGTAAGCTAAAGGCCCAATTTGTTCTAGAATTTGGAAAGGTCTGATGTACCTGGGACTCAATTTACCTTTCTTACCAAAACTTATAACTCCTTTCCATGGAGATACCTTCAAGAAAACATGATCTCCTACCTGAAATCCCAAATCATTTCTTCAGTTATCGGCATAGCTCTTCTGCCTACTTTGAGCTGCTTTGATGTGGTTTTGGATTACTTTCACCTTTTCCATCATTTCCTCCACCTGTTATGGGCCTACGAGTTTTCGTTCACCAACATAATCCCAAGAGGTTGGTGTGGAACATTTCTTTCTATATAACGCTTCATATGGTGCCATCTGAATACTTGAATGGAAGCTATTGTTATAGGAAAATTCTACCAAAGGTAAATACTGATCCCACATAACCTGAAAGTAAAGTGAGAAGGATCTCAAAATGTTTTCTAAGGTTTTAATAGTTCATTCTGATTATCTATTAGCTTGAGGGTGGTAGGTAGTGCTCATACGAAGTTTAGTATCCAGGGTGTTCTGAATACTTTTCCAAAATCTTGAAGTAAAACATGGATCATGATTAGAAACAATCGATAGGGGTACTCCATGAAGTCTCACTAATTTATTAATATATATTCTTTCTAGATGTTCAAGTGGTAAATCCTCCCTCATAGAAAGAAAATGTGCTGACTTGGTAAGATTATCAACAATGACCCATATTGCATCGTTCCTTCTAGAAGCCTTTGGCAGTCCCATGACAATGTCCATTGTAATATTATCCAATTTTCACTCAGGTATGGGAAGAGGTTGCATTACTCCTCCAGGCTATTTCCTTCCATCTTTCACTTGTTGGAAAACCATGCATCTTGACACAAAATCATCAATCTCCCTCTTCATGTTGTCCCACAAAAAAGTTTCCTTCAAATCTCTATACATTTTGGTGCTCCCAGGGTGTATAGAGAAATTTGAAATATGATCATCATCCAAAAATTCTCTTTTTAGATCAGGTATATTGGGAACACAATATCTCTCCCCAAATTTCAAAATTCCATCTTCATATATGAATTCACTCAATCTCCCTTCATTCATAGATTTAATATTCTTTTGAAACTTGTCATCATTGGCCTGTGAACTTTTTGTCCTTTCTAGTATAGATGGTTTGGAAACCATTTGTAAATGTATCGATGTTTCACAATCCATGGTAATTCCCTTCTCCATCTTCACTAGATCCATGAAAATAGGATCCCTTTCAACTCTCATCTTGTTCAAAACTCCATGATCCTTTCTACTCAAAGCATCTTCCACCATATTTTCCTTCCCAAGGTGGTGGTGTATCATGAAATCATAATCCTTATGTAGTTCATTCCACCGCCTTTTACTCGTTTTGAGTTATTTCTATGAGAAAATATACTTCAAACTCTTGTGATCAGTATAAATTTCACATTTTTCACCATATAGATAGTTTCTCCATATCTTTAAAGAAAAGATTACAGATACTAACTAAAGATCATGAGTAGAATAGTTTCTCTCATTAATCTTTAGCTGTCATGATGCATAGGCAATAACCCTATCATTCTGCATAAGGACACAACCAAGTCCTTTCTTTGAATCATTACTATGAATAAAAAACCCATCATTCCCTGATGGTATAGTATTGACTAATATTATCTTTATTTCTTCAAACAATTCTTCACACTCTTTTCTCCAAACAATTTAACCCCTTTTCATGTGTTTTTTGTTAATGGGTTAGCCAACCAGGAATGATTCTTGACAAAAAGTCGATAATAACCTGCAAAACCAATAAAACTGCATACCTCAGTTATATTCATCGGTGCTAGAAATTATTGGATTACTATTGTCTTATAAGGATCAATGGAGATTCCATCCTTAGAGCCAATATGGCCAAGACAAGAAATCTCTTGAAGCCATAATTCACACTTGCTCAACTTCCCATACAATTCATGTCTCCTCAGAGTCTTCCAGATAATTCGCAAGTGATTTTCAGGATCTTCATATCTTTTGGTGTATACCGAGATATCATCAATAAATACAACTAAAAAATCATCGATATATTCCTTGAAAACATTTTTCCTTACATCCATGAAGACAGACGGTGCATTAGTCAATCAAAAGGCATTACTGTAAACTCGTATTGCCCGTACCTGGTTCGAAAGACGTGGTTGCAGGTAATTTAATGGTTTCCTCAAGTTTATGAGGTAAGAACCCCTGAAACTTAGGATATTCATTTTCATAATTTCCCATATCCATGAAATTGTAGCATTGAACATCGGTAGCTTCCTTCTTCCCCTTACAATCACGAGTTTGGTGGCCTTTTTCACCACACTTGTAAAGGACTCTCATTCTCTTCAAGCAAGTACCAGGGTGTTTCTTCCCACATTTACTTCAAGATGGATATTAAACTTTTCCCTTCTTCCCATTATTTCTATTTCCAGAGTGATCATCAGATCTCTTCTTCTCTTTCTTTTCTTTAAAGTCGTAAGACTTAGAGAATTCGTTTTCTATCTTGATAGCACATGATACAATATCTTCGTACGACGAGAAGGATTGTGAGACTAATGCTCGACAGAGAAATGGTTTTAACCCATAAAAGTAACAATAAATCACACTTCTTGGGTTACTTATACAATATGTAGCACTCCTTGCTGAAATTGTAAAGTTAGAATCATACATTGCAACATTCTCATCATCCTTTTTCCTCAGACATAGAAATTAACTTTCCATATCCACTCGATGTTCACAAGGAAAGTATTTTTCTAAGAAAAGCCCTTTAAACTCCCTCCATTCCATATTTGATACTTCATCATCTTCTTTTGTGTTTTGAATCAATGATAATCATTGATCAACATCTCCAGTGAGGCGGTAAACTTCAATGAATTTTTTTCCCATTCACTACTCCCCAAGGAATGGAATATTATCTCTAAGGAATTTATCCCTTGCTCAGTTACAAGTGGATTTGTACCCCCATTGAATTTTGGTGGTTGTTTCCTCATGAAGTGATCTAACATTGATCCTCCATGCTGCAGATCAGGGTGCTCCATACGGGTAAGGTTATTATTCATAACCTGAGTGAGTTGTCCCAGTATGTTGATAAGCTGATCAGCACCAGTTACATCACCAGCTCCATTATGATTATCTTTAGCAGAAGGGAAATACCTACATGGATTGTGTGAATTGATATAGTTTCCATTCCTTCCATTAGGAACCATTTCTAATCAGTGGCATACACCAGATTAGTTTATGAATCGCAATACATAAATCCAAACTTGTAAAACACTTAACATAAATTGAACAGTTTATGGGTATAATCCATAATCATAAAAATGTTTTCTTTGAAGAAGTATATACTTATAAACCCGTCATAATTATTTATAAAGAAAATGATAATTATCTTAAGAATATCCCCAGGGAGTGTCGTAACGAAGAGTGCAAAAAAGGCTCGTTGTCGTGCACCAGTTCCCATTTGAGTCTAGCTCAAAGCGGTGTTTTCGAGTTTTACCCCTAGGTACATCTATCCCAAAGCCACCTCTACCTGCTCGTATCTAGACAGGGATTTATTTTCGGAAAACTCACAAAATCTCTACAATACCAAATTTCTAGGAAGTTATTTTATACTAATCATCAAAGTCCATCTTAGGTCTATGTGCTCTAATAAGTGTTTATCTAAATCTAGCTTCAAAGGTTTTTACTAACTTCCTCTGATACCAACTGTAACGCCCTAACCCCAGTTTCCCAAAGTCGGTGCATTATTACATAACATTGGAATGATCACAAAAGATCACGTCTTGAATGACCTATTAGTTTAGTAGACTTTGAAACACTAGATACATTCATAAGTCTTACATTACATGATAAAATGGAAAACTACAACAACATAGTCTCCATAGTTCACATTCTTATCCCCTCAGACTATCCCTCCAGGTCAGTCATAAAATACTTCTTCACATCCTAGGAAAATTAAAACACAGAGAGGGGTGAGATCAGATGCTCAGTAAGGACAACAATATAGAAAAAACTATCACAAGTAAGCAAAAACATTAATGGCAATGTATAACTAAAACAAAATCCATTTAAACTTGAACTTAACTAAAACATGGAAAAAATAAAATTAAATAATGCCATTTACTTATTAACATGTATATTATACTAGTCGAATAATCACATGCAATATCAATAACCACTTTCATAATGATGGAATGCATAATGACAGACTATCTTAACCACATAGTCAAGGCTTTATGCCAAGACTACAAATAATTTTTTGTCAAGGCCATGTTCCAAGACACAATTTTGGCTCATTAGACCTATCGATGCATCGAGGAGCTATAGAAGGCTCCACCCATCACATAATAAGTCCAATGAATTCCTCTTATGAAAATGTTTAAACATAACATAAACATTCGTATTAAAACTATCATACGAAATGTCAATAAATTATCCATAAACCTTAAATGGTATAAAAATAAAACATCTACATTCAAACATATCACAAAACCTTCAATACAATATGGATGTTTTGTATCATAATAAATCAACTTCAAATAATCTTATAATCCATCAAAGGATGTTGACATAGATGAAATCAAAACTATTTGAGAGAAATATATCTTTTTTGAAATCATTTTAAAGTAACATAATTAAAAAAAAACATTGACATTGAAAATATTCTTATAATCTTTTAAGGGAAGCTTTGATGGTTTTTATAATGGCGGAAAATAGTCGCACCTTCTGTATAAGATAAAAAAGACATTCTTACTTTAATTTTGTCGAAAAGGTTAAAAAGGACCTTTTTTGGAAAACGACGGAAAAATTCCTTTATATACATCTTATAAAAAGTCAAAAAGGGTATAAATGACTTTAACCCATATTCTATAAAATATTAATAATTTTTTTAAATACATTTTTAAGAAAGATGGATGTGGATGATAAAGAGGGCCAAATAGATAATTACATATAAACATCCTTAGATAATGAAGAGATTGTAGAATTAAACCCCTACCTTGTAATTTTCTATTGTTGAGGGTAGGTTAAACTCTTTTATAATGGTGAAATAATTGTTATTAAATTATACAAGAATCATATACATTAATATCATATCATATATGATCTTATAATATTTCTTTGTTAATAATATTTTAGTATTATCGTCATTTCGGGTGTTCACTTACTCATTTTCTTTTATATTTTTTGTTACATAAGCCATGTTTTTTTTGGATAGTTTGTATATTATCTATATAAATAATGAAATAATGTCTTTAAACATTATTTTTAAGCAAAAAATTAAAATTAGTCTTGAATGGATACAATGGGGAATGAATCTCATCGCGTTCGTGGAGACGGTAATCCGTACATATTCACGAGCGAAAATATAATTCATTTGATATTAAAATAATATATAATTGGATGTTATATCATATATATAGAATAAATATAATGTTAAATTTATCATTTACATGAATTAAACATAATTATTATACCCATCCAAATAATAATTCATTTAATAACAATTACACCACGACGTGGAGACGGTAAGACGTACATACCCAAGTATGGTGACATGTCATTCAAAGGATGGATAGAATAGTGAATATGGTAGTACCATATTTATAATAACATCAAATTATATAGAATAATATGGAGTTATTATTTTATAATGGAAACAACAATGAGAAATGGAAGTGGAAGAAGAAAGGAACTTGAAAGAGGGTGGTGACATTATTACCTCTTCTTCGGGTTATTTCTTTTGATTTTATTAAAAGGGATCCTTAAGTTGGATATATTACTAAAGGAAGGACTATATGATGAAGTTATGGAAGTTGAGAGAATATTTAAGCAGTGTTTGGACAATCCAAAAGGTTTTGAAGGTGTGAATTAGGGAGAAGGGGGAGTTCCCTTTTATAAGAAGGTTGAGGGGCTCCTTAGGAAAAGATAGAAATATTATTTTATACTAAACTCATTTTCGGTTTCCAATGGCTCCAAAGTGTACTATTTAAAGGCTAAGGTAGGGATGAGTCAAAAAACACTAAACAAATAGGGTTTAGACAGGATTGGGTACCTATTTTACCCTTATCCTTCAGATTTAACTCTTATTTAAATAGTTTTCGATTAACCATGTCTCTCTGTATTTTTATATTATATTGTTAATAAACATACAATATATTTCCAAGATAACTCCAATTGGTTCATTAATTATACACCTATCATTATATAATTCCTTTGGATGAACCTTATATTTTTAGGAATAGAATATCAATTAACAATATAATATTTGTTTTAAAAACTCTTTTATGTCAATTTTGACACTATTTGGTATTTTGTTTTTTCTAAATTCATAAAAGAATTATAACTTCGAAAAACATTCATCTAACCAACCCTAATATGTCATATTAACCAATAAAAGAAGTGGAATCCATAAAAAGTTTCAAATTTCATTTTTTGGATATTTATAATATCAATTATTTTAATATTCCCTTAATTAAGTAATTACCGCATCACCATTGTGTCATAAATAAATTAAATTATTTAATGTCTAAAAATTATAAATAAAGTACAATTATATAGAAATCCATTTTATCTTTCTAATTAATATTTATAATCTAATTTATATTATGTATAACCCTATATTAAAAATGTTTTAGTTATTAAACATTTATTTTATCTCTTTAAATTCTTCTTTGAATTAAATAATAATAAATGGCCTAATCTAATCCAAGTGGACCTAAAGGATCATATTTTATTCAAAGGGTTCTTTTTGGTAAAATTAAACTTATCCAATATAATTATGACATGTTTTAGGGTAATAATAATATCATTTTTACCCTTAAATATCCTATATACTTTTAATCGTGGTAAATAAAAGTAAAAAGTTACTATTCACCAAAAATTATTTTCATCTTATTGAACTAAATTTTTCTTAATGTATCAACCGTGTCTCTCGGAGTTTTTAAATTAAACTCACATAAGTGATAAAATTAAGTATTATGAGAATTTTCAAAATCTCCTAGGAGGTGGGTAAAAGACGGTGAAAAGTTCAATAAAATTTTTATATATCTAAAATTATTAAAAAATGACTCCAATGAATTAAATTTCACTTATATAGGTATTATGTATCTATTTTTACCTTAATTAAATTTAAATAAAATAAATAATTATTTAAATAAATATTCGGTTTTAAACTACAACTTAGTGTTTTTTCACTATTCATCAAAAATTGAAAGTTTGCAGAAAAATACCAAAAATTTACCCGAAGCTAATTTCGATAATACAAATCCAAAAATGAAGTCCATTTTGAATGATAAAATTTATAAAATTTCAAAAAGTGGTTATTACTATTCATAATGGCTAGTTTGATTGGTTGTGGTGTGTGTTAGAACTCGAAGTTGCGTACAACACACACTACTGTATTATTCAAAGAGAAGCGTACTATGGAAGCTTGGGGTGTTACACTGGGAGACAATACTCTTATTGGGATAATACTACCTCCCATCATGTTAACCTCAACATGAAATTCAATGTTTTTTTAGCTCACCCTAATGAAATCTTATATGTGGAAGGATAGTCCATGACTAAACGAAATCATTACCATGAATCCATGGGGGAACATATATACCACATTATGTGTTATAAACCAAGATGTTAATATATTTGGTTTGAAAGGTTCAATTTTGGAGTCCCCAATACAAGAGGTTGGTGCGATACCTAGAATGAGAATATAACGACCCTCACTTTTCATACATTAACATTAAATAACTATTTCAGAATACTCAAAACATTATAAAAAAATAATTCCAAAGACCATATTATTCTAGTTCCTTTGGAAACATAGAAACATAATAACTGGTACTTAAATGAGCTACATCATCTCACACTTGGTTCTTCTTGGCTAGAACCCTTCTTAGACACATAAAACAAAATACATATCTTCATTACAAGGGGGAAGGAAACATAAAAAAGGGTGATCTTAGTTTATCATTAAGGGTAAACAAGGGAGATACATAAGCATAATCATGATCATAAGGGTATGAGAAGATGATCATGAAAATAGAAGACCATACCCTGTATATCAAATAAAACAAACATGAAACATGGCATAATTTTTTCCAGTTTATAATACATGAATTAAAACGAAATAAAAGAACATAATCCATGAAATCATGTCAAAGGAATAAACTGTGGAATTGTGGATTACACATAATAATATATAATTATTTTCATAGTAGTCAACATATTTATGTTAATAGAATGTTAGTGAAAAAATTCTTTTACTCAACCCGGTTTACACTTCCTTCTAGTCATATATTACTGAACATATTTCACTCTCCATTCCATCCCTATAATACAGAACTGAGTTTGTATCTCATTTCATCCATGTCTGTCTCATGAGATATAAATTTTTACCCAATGCATTAGAGAGAGATATATATCGCAACATTTTCATAATGAAATCATACATACATGTTCCCCAAGATCATAAATAATCATATCATAACCCATGAAGATGAATGAGTATTATAAACATGTAATCATATCCTAAAATGTAAAAAAACACAGGTTTCATAATCATTTGATCATAAACATAACTCATGAAAAGAATAAGGTTTCAAAAGAGTATAACCCATGAAAGATAAATAAGTTTCATAAAAATAATACCATAAAAAATCCATTAATTTAAATAATATGAGAAAAAATATTTAATAATTTCCTCAAACATTCACGAGTAACCCCAATGGATGTTATATTAAATTGGAAATTATTTTGAAAGATCTTTTAAAACAATTTCTTGAGAAAAATATCATTTATTCATTGAAAAATGATTTTTAAAACATAAAACCTTTCAATATTTTGTATTTGAATAACCAAAGGAAAAAAATATTCCCAAGTTTTCTTGAGATACGGATCATAAAATTTCATCAAAGATTCATAATCATTATCTATCTTGAAAAGTGATGAGATTGTTTCAATAAACACTTACCACTTGGTTACATGATATCATACTCTCTATATACGAAGATAAAATTAGATAAATCATAAAATATAACTAAAAGATTTATTTTTGTGGCATAACATGTAAAAATGAAGTATATACACCTTGAAAAGGAATTTAGGTGCATAACAAAACATGAGTCTCAAAGAAGTAAAATTGAGACAAAACCATTTTACTGATTTGGTATCTTTTGAAACCTTAAACATATGAAAGAAATATAGTAAAATGGATATGTAAATACCCAAAAAATTAAGTATAATAATAATTTAATAAATACATGTAAATTATACACACCACACAAAAGGAATGGGTGGTGAATAAAGCTTGTATCTCACGGAAATAAAAAGTTAGATGAAATCCCCTTACTTTGTGTATTGAATCTATTCATACTCATACAAGATTAATTTATAATAAATTTAAATTTATGATAAACATTTTACAAAATAATATTCTTATATATAATACCATATGTGTTTTGATTAGGACCTTATATTACCCACTTGTTAACAATTGAATATTAAGGGTTCACTTTGGGTAATGTCGGTTTTGTTCTTCACATGTGTATTAATTTGTAAAAACTTTGGACCTTATATTTATATAATGATTTCCAGAATGTAACCCATCATTTACATATAATTTATATTCATTATATGTTTATTTTAATAATCTATATAATATATATGTATGAAATGGAATAAACTATCAATAGAGACAGTAATCTGTATGTACATATGATCACTATTTTCTTTTAATTGGCGGGTTAAAAGAAAAAAAGTAATATATATATATATATATAATTATTAAATTATATTTATTGTATCATGTATATCATATATATCCAGTTAACCCATTTTTAATACATTCTATGTAGTGTGTGAACGAATCACATCGCTTTGAGGTGGTGGTAGTCCACACTTCCTCAAACGAAATTATCATATTTATAGCAATTGAAATGTTAAAAGATATGTGTTGTAAAAGTAATAAATAAATTTAAAGATAAAATAAATATAGTACATAATATATAAAAATATACTTTCCACTATAATGTTCCCCATGATAAGTGGTATAGGAAAAATTATCAATCATTATTTCATGAGGCGGTAGTTCTCCATACACTTAAAATGTATGTTCATTACCCATTAGATAAAAGTATGTGCAAGTGTATGTAGAAAAATTAGCATAACAAATACTAGTATATTGAGGATACTTTTTTTATAAAATAAAGGAATAAATATAGTGTGGATATTGAGAAAGAAAATAAAAGAAAGTAGCTTAGAAGAAGACATTGCCTCTTAATCAGGTAACCCCGTTTTGTTTGTGACAGAAGGCTTCCTTGGGTTTCTTTCTACCAAATGGGAGGCTTCAAGAAGGAAGGTAGGAATGTTGAAAATTTTATTAGGAATAACTTTTCCTAATTTATGAGGTTTTAATGGTGTGAATAAGAGGGAGAGGTGTTATCCGTTTATAGTGCAGGGGAAGGACTCACTTGATATTTTTTGAAAACTAGTTAGGTGTACCAACCCTTTTACATAAATATGTCATACCAAATTGACCAAAATAAATAATTTAAGGTTAATGGACGAATCATGTTCATAAAATATTCTTTTTATATGTTTCTATGTCATTTTTGTTCTTAAATATATGGTTGAGTCTTTAGTTAGGCTTACTTTTACCTTAATCGATGTAATTTATTTTAATCACTTTCACTATTATTTTTTGTCAATAAATAATTTGACATTATTAGATATTATAAATTATGATAATTACAAATATGTAATCCATTTTTACAAATTATAATCAAATAAGTGGAATAATTTTTTTAAAATTAATCCCCCAGTTCGGGTCAACAACATGAGTTTTTAAAGTAAACAAATTCAAAGGTTTGCTACATTTTCATATCCAATATCAATGTGAAATTGATATAAATGACCTAAATTGTATTATTTGATAACAAAATTATATAATTAAACTCTGAAACTGATTGAAAATGTTATTTAACCTTATAAATAAATTAGATCAAAAAGCAATTTTGAAATAAAATTCGGCATTTTTCACTATTCATCAAAAAATGAACTCTCTCAAAAAAATCTCAAAAGTTCAGCCTAAGATAATTTTGAAATTATAAATTCACAAATAAATATTATTTTATAAAATTAAATATCAAAATATATCTAAATTTAATTTTGTTATTTTTCATAGAAAGACATGAAAATAGTTTGTTTGAGAAAATAATATTTTTAAACACATAAGGACTTTACCAAAAATTATATTTTTCTTATAAATATGTTTTATTTATATAAAACCATTAAAAATAATATTTGAAAATTATTTATTACTATTCATATTACTATGTTTAACATATCAGTTAAAATTATCTAATTTAAATAATTATGACATTAAAATGATGTTTTGCAGAAACGTCAGTGTTGCATGTAACGTATGACAAGTTGTTGTTCTACATAACACACACCTAGAAGATCTTCCATGTAACATATTACATGTCGATGTTCTACGTATCATAATCCTAGTATGTGCCATTTTAATTGATCTTTTGACTTAGTGTGTTTCAATACATAAATTAAAATTTAATTTTTTCGAGAGAAAAAACAAGGTCAACAAATATATCAGGGTGTTACATTCTACCCCATTAAAATGAATATCTGCATTGAAAGTCTTCACTTGGGTAATAAAATGAGGATAATTATACTTCATAATATCCTCAAGATCCCATGTAGATTCTTATAACTAGTTATTTCTCCACAGAACTTTTACCATGTGACTAGTCTTGTTTCATATAACATTCCTTATACGATCCAAAATTTCAATAGGTTGCTCCCCATAAAAAAGATCCTACTCCAATAGTATGACCTCTGAGTTAAGTACATGTAAAGGGTCAGGTATGTTCTTACATAGTAGAGATGAATGGAGCACATCATGATCTTGAGATAGATTTTTAGTAAGTTCAAGCCGATAATCTATCATCCCAATATGATACAAAATCTCAAAGGGCCCGATATACATAGGGATTAGTTTCCATTTCTTCCTTAATATCATTAATGTTTTCAAGGGTGAGATTTGAAGAAACAAAATTTCACTAACTTCAAATTCCAGATCACATTTTCTGTTATCAATGTAATGTTTTTTTCATCTTTGAGCTTCCTTGATATATTATTGAATGGTTCTAACCTTCTCAACCATTTATTCAGTGATGTAAGGTCCCAATAACATTCATTCTCCAACCTCATCCAAACACATTGGAGCACTACATTTCTTCTAATAGAGGTATTCATATGGTTCCATATGAATTCTGGTTGAAATATATTTTATGTAAGAAAAATAAACTATAAGAATTTTTTTATCCCAACCACCTTTGAAATCTATAGAATAAAGATCTCAACATTTCCACTAGGGTTTGAATTGTTATTTAGAATTGACTATCTTTCTGAGGATGAAATGATGTATTGAAAATAAATTATTTATCATGTTCTTAATGAATTTTTTTCCAAAACATTGAGGTGAACCTCAGATCCCGATATGATATAATTTAATATGGTACTCCATGTAACCTTAGTACTTATTTAATATATATCACATAAATATGATCAAGAGAGAAGTATTCTCTAATAGTGTTGAATTGTGTTGTCTTAGTATGGCGATCCACTACCACCCATATAGTATTAATCCCTTTAGAGATTTTGGGTAATACAATGAGAGAATATATAGAAATGTTCCCCCATTTCCATTTTGGTATGGGTAATTGATTCAATATCCCATTCGAATTTTTTCTTTCATCCTTAACATGTTGGATTACCAAGAACCAAGATACAACCTCTACGATATATCACTTCATTTACTCCCACTAAAAGTATTATTTCAAGTCCCTATACATATTCTTACTTCTAGGATGAATAAATAATGATGAACTATGATCTTCCTCTAACATATTCATCTTCAAATATGGTATGGAAAAAAATACAGGGTTCATGAGACTCATCATTCTATCATGATCAAGGTTAAACTCTGGAACATTTCTCACTTTTATTTATAGCTCTTCATATTCCATATGCTCCACCTTAATATAGACTAGGATATACGGTTAAAAATTCATTTCATAAAGATAATACATTCCCCTTATTTTGAGATTTATAAATACATCCATTGAAAATCCAAAAATATTGGATCTTTTGTGATCCTCATCATGCATAAGATAGAATGAACCTTCCAACTCAAAGCATCGACCACATTGTTTACTTTCCCATTGTGGTAATTTATTGACCAGTCATAATCCTTTATCAACTCTAACCATATTATCTAGTTCATGTTAAAATAAATCTACATGCATATATATATTTTAGACATTTATGATCAGAATATTTATCACACATTTCTCTATAAAGATAATGCGTCTATATCTTTAATGAAACAAATACCACTACTGAATCCAAATAATGATTGAGGGTAAGTTTGCTCATTAATCTTCAAATTTTATGAGGTATATCTTATAACCATGTTATTCTACCTAATAACACATCCCAATACCTTATTGGATAAAATTCTAAAGATTGAAAACCCTTTTATACTACAAGATAATATAGGCCCAGGTGCACTGAAAAACCATCTCTTAAGCTCCTTAAAAGTTTCCTCACATTCATCTGTCTAGAGAAACTTGACACCCTTTCATATTAAGTTGGTCATATGATTAGACATTCAGGAGAAATTATCAAAAAACCGTCAATAATATCCATATAAACCAAGAAATCTACAGATCTCATTCACCGTGGTTGGTCTAGACCACCATTCAATATCCTCCATCTTTGATGGATATAATTTTATACCACATCATGAGATTAAGTGACCCAAAATTCAATCCTTTTATATCCAAAATTCAAAATTTGTATATTTTTCATATATTTTTCCTTCCATTTAATATTCAGTACAATTCTTATCTAATCTCCATTCTATTCCTTCCTCTATAAATAGATAATAATGACATCAATAACTACTACCAAAAACTGATCGAAGAAAACACTAAAGACAATATTCACTAAATCAATGAAGATAGGAGGGGAATTAGTAAGACCAAAATGAATCACTATATATTCATAGTGTCTATATCATGCACAGAATGCCATGTTCGGTATATCCTCTTTCTTGAACACGAATTGATGATATCCAAAATGAATTTAATTCTTGGAAATGTATTGATCTATACCCAGTTGATCAAACAAGTTTTCAATATGGGGAAGGGGATACTTTTTATTGATTGTGTTATTGTTCAACTTCTAATCATCAGTGTAAATATTCATTGAAAAATATTTAATTTTCAAAAAAAGAACAGGTTTATGCCAAGGTGACACACTGGGATAAATGAATCCCTTATCAATGATTTATTTAATCTACTTCTTCAATTCTTTCAACTCAATCAGATCCATTCTATAGGTATTCATTGAAATTAGTATGGAACAAGGTATGAGTAATATTGATAACTAAACTTCTCATTTTTGTGGAAGGATAAGAAACTCTTCTAGAAAGGCATCCAAAAAATCATAAATAATAGGCATATCATCGATTTCAATTTTCTCTCAAAACATTTGAAAAAAATAACCCTTCTGAAAGGGAATTAAGACCCATTCACTAGATGTAACCTCCATAGAAAGTTCATAATTATAATCCCATTGATGGATTAAAAAAATAAAATTTAATATCCCTTCTTTTACTATTAATGTGGTATTTATGTATAGAACAACAATCCATGCTTAGGATGACCTCAAATTCAACCAATGTATGTATGAAAATATTTTCAGGGAGCACATTCCCACAAACATGAACCAGAGATGAATGATATTCTGGAGATGAAATCATCATTCCATTATATGATTTTACAGCTAATTCAATATCTATTTGTTTTGGGGGAATCTCAACACCCCTAAAAAATTCTTTAGATATGAATGAGTGGGTATATCTAGAATCAAATATGACATTAACAGTTCTATAGTGGAAGGTACGTGTACCATTCATCATGTCATTATCACACCCCTCATTAGAAATAGTGATTGCATGATATTTCAACTTGTACATCAGATTAAGAGGTTTCTTGCATCTATCATCATCACTATCCCTTGGGTTTGGGAAGTAGTTATCATATTTCACATTCTCGTTACACTTTTAGAAATAAATCGTGAGAGGTGGATTCTATGTATATTTCACTCCATTAGAATTTTGTACTAACTTATTCCCATCATTTTGATTATTATGATCCAAATTTCCTTCTGTTCTACACTTAAAACATTTAATATACCCATTAATAAAAATTCCTCTATTACTCTTCCCACATTTAGAGCTTAAAAGAAAACACATCTTCTTTTATACAAGGTTATTAGAGCTTATTATTTACTAAATATTCATCTTCTTATCAAAACCATGAGGCTGATACTTGGATCCAACCTCCATTTAATACTTTATTTCACAATGCACAATCTATTCTTAGCTAATAAATACTCTTATGTTCAACACCCTTTTGAGACTTGGATTTAATCCAATGACCTCTTAACTTTACATTCGGGTTGGATGATAATTCTTAAAGAATACCTTGCAAGTCTAGTGAAATTATCCTTGTAGGTACCAAAAGATTCATTATCCCTTTTATTCAATGCAAGGAACTATTTACCCATCTTGGTACAAATAATCAGAAGAAATTACTTATTGAAAAATAATTTCTTGAACTTTTATGAATCAATAGATTTAATCTCATCTTGTTAACTCATATTGTTGATTAGAGTCCATCATTGGTCTACTTCACCTTCTAACCAAAAGATATCTAGAATGAATTTCTCATTCCCCAAACACTAAAAAATAAAGAATATATTTTCAATAGTACAGATCCATTATTTAGATACAATTGGATCAAAATACCCTTTAAAATAATGTGGATGTTTCCCCATGAAATACTCAACTGAATGTTGTTCCCTCCTTTTCTCATTTGTAAGTCCACAATAATTCATATCTTGAGAAATTTGTGTGATCATAGAAATGAGGTTTTTCATTAAAGCTCCAAAAAATTCAGTTGATCAGAAGGATAATCATTGCATTTTCTATCACAATCACTATTAACGTGGTTCCTTTGGGTTCCTTCTATTGATTAAAATGAACAGTATATAGTAAGAAATAGGTATCATATTGAGGAACCACATAATTATAAAAATTAACTTATAGGATGTGTAAATTATAAAACCTTCTTTAATATATGAATCCTTAGGTTTATAAGGTTATTCATATCCAAAATATATTTTAATCCTTCATGATGGTTCATGAAGAGTTAGTAAATTTCTAAAGGATATCCCCTGGGAGTGTCAAACCATGTGTGCCACATGGACTATTTTCTTGTACGAGATTCCCCTGAGTCAGACCCAAAACATATTTTCAGAGATGTTACCACTAGGTAATTATATGCCAGAGCCACCTCCACTTGTATTATTAATACAAGGATGTATTTATTGGAAAACACTCACTCTGTACTTTACTAAAATTCATGGTCTTTTTCCTATAATTTTCCTAATCCTTTGACTTATACCAAGACATGTACATAGGGTTATCACTACGGTTTTCTCATCCTAGCTTCCAATAGATAACTAAAAATATTCCCTGATAACAAAAATAGATACCCTCGCTCTTTATAGAGTAACAATACATAGCTTTTTCGAAATTCGCAAAATATTATACAAAAATATTCCTAAATACCATATTATTCTAGTTTATTTGGAAGCATGGAAACATAAAAATTGGTATATAAATGAGCTACAACATCTCACAATTGGTTATTCTTGACAAGCACCCTTATTAAACACATGAAACATAATAAATACCTTCATAACCTGTAAGAAGGAATCATAAAAATGGGTGAGCTCAGATTCTCATTAAGGGTAAAAATGGATATATTTAAGAATAATAATGAGCATAAGGATATGAGAACATAATAATGAAAATAGAACATCATACACTATATATCAAAGAAAAAAACCTAAATCATGTAATAAAACATGGAAGTTCATAATACAAGAATAAAAAGGAAATTAAAACATAATCTATAAAAGTATAAAGATGGAGTAAAATGTGGGATTGTGGTACACATAATAATATATAATGATATTCATAGTAGTCAAGGAATTACTATCAAGACTATATTAGTGGACAAAGTCTTTTATTGAACTGGGTTTATACCTACTTCGATCCCTGTATTATTGAATTTAGTTTACTCACTGTTATATCCCTGTGATACTTAACTGGGTTCATTTCCCATTTCAGGCATGTCTATATCATGAGATATAAATCATTACCCAATGGGTTCCACCCATCTCATAATGAATTCATATATACATGTTCCGGAAGATGATAAATAATAATATCATAAAACATGAAATGAAATGGGTATTATAAATATGTAATCATATCATAACATGTAGAAAATATAGGTTTTATAATCATTTTATCATAAACATAACCCGTGAAAAGAGGCAGGTTTCAAAAGCATATAACCCATGAAAGAGAAACAAGTCTCATAACCATAATTCCATCAAAACATAATCCATTCATCAAATAAATATTAATTTAAAAATGTAATAATCCCCCCATAAATGAATGAGTAATAACAACATATATTGTCTTATATGGGAAATAATTTTTAATGATTCTTTAAAAACATTATTCAGAAAAATATCCATTATGGATTGAAAAATGATTTTTAAAACATAAAAACTTTTGAAAACATTTTTATTTTAAAATAGATTTGAAAAAAATAAAGTAATAATTTAAAACCATAAAATGTTTATAAAATTATTTTTCCTTGAAAATGGGATTTAAATTTTTTTTTGAAATCATTTTTGAAAACATTGTTTTTGAATACAATAGATTTCCGACCGAAGATAGAGATAGTAAAATTTTACATAATACATAATCTTAAGTAAAAAAAGAGTGTAAAATTGTACTAATACATGCGGATATTATTATTAACTAGAGGATAAGAAAATTCATGAGTTATCTTGAGATATGGATCATAAGACTTCATCAAATAATCATAATCATTAACAATCTTAAAAACTGATGAGACAGTTTTAATAAACTCTTACCACTTGATTATATGGGTTCATACTCTCCATATAAGAAAAGGAAATTAAATAAAGATTAAAATAGAAATAAAATATGTTTATTCATGTACAACATGTAAAATTAAAGTATGTATACCTATAAATTTAATTTAGGTGCATAAAAAACATGAGTCTCAAAGAAGTTAAATTAATACAAAAATATTTTATGGATTTACTGACTTTTGAAACATAAAACCATGAAAAAAAATATTATAAAATGGATATGTAAATATTAATAATAAAAAGTATAAGAATAATTGAATACATCCATATAATGTATACACACCACACAAAAGGAATGGTTGGTTAATAAATCATGTATCTCACAGAAATAAAAAGTGGGATCCAATCTCCTTACATTGTGTCTTGACTCTATTCATACGCATAAAAGATTACTGTATAATAAATGTATGTTTATTATAAATATTTTATATAATAATATTCTTATATATAATAGAATACATGGTTTGATTATTACATTATATTACCAACTTGTTAAAAATTCTATGTTAAGGTTTTACTTCGGTTAATATCCGCTTTATTCTTCATACGTTTCTTGATTTGTCATATATTTGGTCCTTATACATATATCATGATTTTAATAATTTAATCCATGATTTGAATATAATTTATATTCATTATATTTTTATTATAATAATTCTTATAATATATAAGTATGAAATGGAACACCCCGTTCATGGAGACGGTAAGTCGTACGTACTCATGAACTCTATTTCTGTTTACTTATCGTGTTGAAAGAGAGAAAGTAATATACATATATGTATATATATGTATAAATTTAACATTATTATATTAGATTTATTACATCATATATATCATATATTTTCACTAAATTAATCCTTAATACATTCGATGTAGTGTTTGAATGAATCACGTTACTTCTAGTGGGCGGTAGTGCACACTTCCTCAAACAAAATTATTGTATTTACACCAAATGGAAAGTAACAATATATGTGTTGTAAAAGAAATAAAAACATTTATAGATATAATAAATATAATATAAAATAATATAAAATATTTTCCATCATAATTTCCACCATGAGAGGTGGTAAATGAAAAATTTACAATCATTGATTCTTGAGGTGGTAGTTCACCGTACACGTAAACAATATATTCATTACCCATTAGACGGAGGTGTGTGTAAGTGTAGTTAGAAACCTTAACATCAAAACATCATAGTATACTGAGGATATTGGTGTTTTTAGTCAATCATGTATTAAATATAGTGGAGAGGGTCGAGAAAGAAAATAAAATAAAGGATCTTGAGAGAAGATGTTACCTCTTAATCAGGTAACTACTTTTGGTTTTTGACAAAAGGATTTTCTGGGTTGATATTTTTCCAAAAGTCAGGCTTCAAGGAGTAAGGGAGGGTTTTTGGGAAGTTTATTGGCTATATCATGGCTGAAACTAAGTGGTTTGAGAGCTATTAAGAATAGGGAGAGGTGGGGGCTTTTTATAGGGTAGGTAAATGACTCACTTGGTATTTTTGAAAACAACTTAGATGTACCCACGTTTTAATCTAACAAAAGTCATAAAAAAGTAAAAAAAACTTAATAATGGATGTTTTATATCTAAATCATGGCCATAAAATGGGTGTTGGAAAAGATTTTATTCCTTTTTGTGTCTTAATTATAAGGATTAGTCCTTAGTTATGATTAATTTTATCTTAATCGACGTAATTAATTTTAATCAATTTTAATTAACTTCACTATTAGTTTGGGTAAAATTATGTGTTTAAATTATTAGACATTATAAATTATTATGATTCTAAATATGATTTTTTTTTTCAAATTATAATCACATAAGCAGTATAATTTTTTTTAAATTAATCTCACATTCTGGTCGATAATGAGATTTATTAAAGTAAAAGAAATCCAATGTTTTCTTAGTTTTTACATCCAAATTCAATTTGAATTTAAAACCAATGAACTAAATTGTATTAATTAATAAAAATATTATCTATTTAAATTGAATAAAATTAAACTATAATTTATCTTTATAAATAAATTTTATCAATATATCATTTTGAATTAGAATTCAGTGTTGTTCAACATTCATCCAAAAATAATGTTTCTAAAAAAAATCCAAAAATTTCATCCTAAGATAATCTCGACACTCTAAATTTAAAAAATGATGTTTATTTTATAAAAATAAATTTATAAATGTGTATAAAATTAATTTCATTATTTTCTATAGAAGGACTTGAAAAGTAGTTTGTTTGATAAAAATATAATTTTTAAATTTATAAGGATTTTACCAAAAGTTATATCTTTTATTATAAATATGTTCTATTTATATAAAATAATTATAAAAAATATTTTAAAATTAGTTATTACTATTAATAGTAATAATTTTAATTGGTAGTTTATAATTATCTAATATAATAATTATAACAATAAAATGATGTTTCATAGAAACATCGGTGTTGTGTGTGACATACGTCATGTCGTTGATACATGTAACATATGATAGTTAGATGTTCTATGTAATATATGCCAATTCAAGGTTCTATGTAATGTTTGAAAAGTATTTTCCATGTGAAAGGAATGTTTTACATAGTTCATTGTAAGACAAAAATGAAACTTTAATTTATCCGAGAGAAAAAATATGTCCATAAAAACTCAGGGTGTTATAGAGAACCATCATACATTGATAATGTTTATATAAAATCCATAAGTCTTAGCTAACCAAGTGGTAGTTCGATATTTTTTTGGTCATGTCATCAGTTTGAGCATAATGAAATGGGACTGTTCTAGTCATATGATGAGTATGACACCTATGACATTTGATTGAGATGTACTGAGGAAGTGTATGACCATACATTGATAGTATATATGATGTTATTATCAATAATTTTATCAGAATGTGATGTGATAATGAAAATATTTTTAATCACATATAATATATTCATCGACCTGGTTAGCCTGTACATGAAGAGATGAGAACATATAAGTTGGCTAAATGAGATGGCTATACTCTGTGCCATATGGTCACTTGATGTCTTGAATAAAGGGATCATATGAAAATGTATGACTTCATATGATGCAACTGATGGATATTGGTATAAATATACATGTGTGTGATAAAGATCATGTGATAGTTTTTTATCTTGAGTATCATTGATTCTATTTTAGAGTCATCTCTTTCTTTACATTTATGAATTTTGGAATTATGATTTCTTTTTAATCTTAAAAAGTCCTATGAGGTTATAATTTTTGGTTGAATGAATTTGGATTGTGTTTGTAAGATATAGATTCTTTAAAAGTGATTTTGAGTTTATAAAAAGATGTTTTAAGTGAATTTTCACAAGTATTTCATATGAAGTAATATAGGGTAAAATTAATGGTATAATTTAAAAAATGTTTCAGAATATATTAAAAAGTTGTTTTGGATATTATTTTATAGGTTATTTAATATGATAAAGTAATAGGTGAAGTTGAACTAATTATATAACATTTAAGCGTAATTGGGATATTAAAGGAGAGATAACCAGAATCTATAAACATATGTTGCATGAATGCCTATATCATAAGGTAGAATATAAATAAAAAAAGAAATATAAAAATCCCTATTAAGGGTGTATCCTAAATCATTCTACATTTTAAATTATAATATAAAATAAGATTCAATGTTTAATTTGTATGATAAATGTGTTTACATATTTAGTTAGTAAGATAAAACCAAATTATAAATGCGTTCTATTTATTCATATGTTATTTAATACACGATTAAATGAATTGTGATCTAGGAAAATACCCAATTTCATATATAAATACCAATGGTTATAGAGAGGTTATTCTCAATATCTTGTGATTCTCCCATTATCCTGATGTTCTCTTCTTCCTTCTCTTTTTACTTTAAGAGGCATTAGCATTCTATGGGAATTGGGAAAGCTCCCAGCTTAGTGTTAATTTATTCTTGTTATACAATGGATACACCGTGCAAAAGGGAGTATGATGGTTTACCTTGAGTGATATGTTAAAGCATGTTTGAAGTTGGATTCTACAATGAAAAATGTTGTAAGGTATGTAATAAATTTCATTTTTATGCGACATTACGGTCTCAAGGTTAATTCAAGATATATCGTAGTTTCTTGGGTTTTTAGTTCGTTCCACTCAATTGGTTGAGTTTTAATCAATCTACAGAAACCCGTTAATTAATTAGATACCTTTCCAACCAGTTCCCCCTAGGTTTTGATCCCATGGTTTAGGCCCCTTAATTTTCATGTCAATAAAGATCTGATCCCAAAGAGACCTTTCCATTTTTAAGGTGTCCTAGATCCATCATTTTATGATTCTTTATGGTCTATTTGGTATCACATATAAACCATATTAGAGTTTATTCATATTTATAATATTTGTTTCCATATAGATCATTATCTAGGGGTAAGATTTAGTGTATCATTGTCTTTGTAGATGTCTGGCGGTGCTTCATCTATGATGGAAGGAACCATTAGCTGATTCATTTTTTTGTGTTTTGGATTTATTATGTCATGGTATTCAAAATTTATTTATGGTGATGAACATATGCTCTCACTTAATAATTGGTCCCCTGGTTGTTTAGTGAAGGTTCCAATAACTCTGAACCTTCTCTCCATGTGTTGTTCAATTGGATTTTTCCTCTATCATATACTTTTACTAGAGTTTCTTAGTAGGGATATCATTCTTTTTGAAGGAGGATGAATGTCAATATAATGGAGGTGGATAAACAAGAATTCAATAATGATTTTTAAGGATTTAGGGATATGATGTGGGTGAGTTTATTCATTGGCCAAAGGAGATGATCGACCATAGATTTGGTGATGAATCTAGTGTTTTTAATTCATTACAAGATTTATTTATATTTATTTGTATTTATGTTATATTTTAAGGCGGTTGAAGGTGTTTTAGGGATTTTTTTGGAAGTATTGTTATTTTATTGCATTCCTAATATATCCATTCATAGAAATTCTATATTTCAGAGTGTTTTTTCTAGTTATCTATGATCATGGATGACCATTGTTGATTTTTTGTTATGATAAATTCCATGGTTGGTGGATTGATTTTCATGGTAACAATCTTGAGGTGATATGATGGAAATGGTTTCTGTTAAGAATAATGTTCATGGAGGTGTGTAGTGTCACTTTCCTTCTTGGCCAACATTGTTTTCCTACCTTTATTTATTTTATATTTTTTTTCATTTTATTGTTTTATTTTATGTTGATTCTATTTGGTTTTCCTCTTCAGTCTTAAATGTGGCTTCCGTGAAAATAATCTGGAAAATTTATAATGGTAGGGAATATAAGGTAATAAATTTTTAAAAGGTTATATATAAATAGTGTTTATATAAATAAAATTATTTTATTTAAATATAATAAATTTAAATATGTTTACGAAGACAATTACTTAGTTTTTATGAATTGGGGAATCAATCAAGAAATAGAAAAATGTCATTTTTCCAGAAAATATAGAAATTTATGACTGCTTAATAATACAATAATATTTTACAAAAAAATGACAAGAAAATGTAATTGAAATAAATTATTTAAAAAAATTCTTGAAAATAATGAGAGGAAATTTTTATGAATATTTTAATGTAAAATATTTTAAATTTTTAATATTCCATGAAATATCATAGAAATATACGTAAAAAATATAAAGAAGATATAAAAATGAATATAATGAAATATTATTACTAAACATACATATATTTTAAAAACATTTATATTAGTGAAAGATAATGAAAATGTATATGGAATAGAAAAATAAATTCCAAAGTAAAGTCAATAAATTTTCACATTACAAATGTATAAAATTGGTGAAATGAGAATAACTTAGAGGGTTATTGTAAAATACTTCTAAAAATAAAAAAATAATAGAAGATAAATAATATAGAAATTGAAGTCATAAGTGAATAAGTATTATTCAATGGAATATTATATATTGAGAATATCAAATTGGAAGAGATATTGAGAGAAACCCACTTCATAGATATCATAATATTTATATTACTATAGATTCATCATATAGTGAATATGAAGAGGAAATGTAAATCAAAAAAATTAATGGTATAATAATATACTATCATAAGATATTATATAAACAATATAATAGAATACATGTCAAAAGGGGAAAATATAACTGAGTGGAGCGATATTGAGAAAAAAATACCCTCATGGAATTCATAATATACCTAATATAAAATTCAAAAGAAACAATTCATCAAAAAATAACATAAATAAAATTAGAGGAAAAAAATGGAACAAAATTAGATATAAAATAAGAATGAATTTGAACCAAAAAGATAGATTATCATTGAAGAAAACCCATTGCTTGAATTCCTAACTTGCTCTAACATATTTTAACCCCCATATATCAACATAAACATTTTGATATTTTATTTTTGAAGCACATATATATATATATATATATATATATTTCAATTATAGTCACTTATATTCATTTATTACTTATTTATTTTTAACATAGTTTAAATAAATAATTACATCTTATTCATTCACATAATTCCATGCGTGAATCTGTATGAAAATCTAAATCATCTCCACTTATTCAATAGTTAATTATATCTATAATTATCATGGTAATAGAATCATAATTTCATAATGAGTTTTAATTTTTTATTTCAACTATTTTATTGTTACAAGTATGATTTTCTATGAATAAATTCATACATTTCTCATTTTGGGTGATTTTACTAAACATAAGAAGTTTATTAATAAAGAAGACTCAATTAATAATTTACTTCTAAAAATATAGTTATAACTTAAATTCATATTTTGTTATATAAATATGTAGTGATCCTTTATTGGAATAATATCATAATATAGTGAGAGTAAAACAAACATATAGATATGAAAACATAATCAAGGTACATGGAAATGTAATAAGAAATTCATTTTATGTTGAAAATGAAACATGTAAATATAAACCTGAATCATAATATAAGTATGTTTTATGAAATAGGAATGTGGAACATACCTAATTGTAGGTTACTATAATTCATGGAAACTACTAAGACCATCATAACGAAGTAAGTTGGGTTTACTCACTATATCCCATAATAATTGTGGATTGGGTTTATTCCCCACATCTCATATTAATATCATGACATATAAAGCTTTAAAAAATTTCATTGAGGGATTCATAATTCTATGTAGACCTGTCATATAGAGGATTAGGTTAATCCTCATATTCCATTGTGAATTGGGATTACACCCCATATACTATTGTAATATCATGATATATAAATATTTACCCAATTTATTGAGGGATTATATAATTATGAATATGTATATATAAAAATAATATAACCTTACATACATGTTCAACATGAAAATGAAAATAGTTATAAATAAAAATAATTTTTCATTATGGATAACTAGTAAAAATAAAATGGTTACAAATAAACTTTAATGAGACATACAAATTCTTCATAAATGGAAAAATAATATGATACAATTAATTTAAATTACAAGTTCATTGAATGGTATAGTTATCTTGGTGAAAAACCTTCTATCAAAATAATTAAATATAGTGTATTCAAAATATATTAAATAATGAAATATTAAGTCATGTCAAAAAAATTTCATATCAATAAAATTTTATGTCTCTCTATGTGAATTGAATTCATTCTGAATATGAACATACATGGTATTGAATTTTTTAAAATCATTAGAATAAAGGTAATGTTTATATATATTTAATTATAAGGTAAGACACATATCTTTATGGATCAATTATCTTAGGGAGATTTAATTTCAACTTAAGAATGGATACAAATATTTTTTTTATAATGAACCAATGAATTATTTAGATATATTAAAGGATTTTGAGAGATGAATAATTATATGTAATATAAAATAAGGTATATTTCATGAGTGAAATAGAAAATTCTATTTTTATTGATGAAAGTTCATTCATAGGAGGATAATGAATTAATGAAAATTTATGGAATCAAATTCACTATTTTTATAAAATTTTGATTTAATAATAAATAAAGAAATTGAAAATTTCAATAAAAAATACAAAAGTAAAAAAAATTAGAAGAAAATAATTTTTTTATTAATAAATAACAACTGTATTCCAACGGATGACCTGGTTTGTAGGAGGGGTGTTCAGATTGTGTAAAAATGCTGGTGTTGTGGTGGAGTATTTATTTATTGTGGGTGAATGGGATACAACAGTGTGGAGGTTCCTGGGTAGCCTCATAGGTATTGATATTTATTATGAAGCTAGTTTAGATTTCCGTCTTAATGACTCCCTCAGTGTTAGCATGTCTTCTGGAGGATCTTCTTCTACTCCGGAAGTTCATGGTAGACTACAACATGAAAAATGGGTAAGTTGGAACCCACCAAAAAGTGGATATAAACTAAATGTTTATAGATCATGCGCTCTTGGTATGATGCGTGGAGGGGGAGTCATCCGAAATAACAACGGTTCTGTTATCATTGCTTTCAGTAGCTTTTTCTGTCAAGGAGACTCTATCAGAGCAGAGGCTAAGTCTCTTATTGAGGGGTTGAAAATCTTTTGGGGATTTAATTTATCTCTGTCATTGATTGAAATAGAATATATAGTGATTTATAATTCTATAGAGTTTAATAAAAATACCCCATGGTCTATTGATTATTACATTTAATGGTGTATCTCATACATTCCTAATGATGTGACTGTCCAACATACATGGCGTGAAGGAAATAAAGTGGCGGATATTTTATCCTCTAAGGGTGATCAAAATGGTCCTCAGATTATTTTATATAATATAGGAATTCTTCCTTCAAAATGTGTTGATCTTGTTTGGGAGGATGCTCTTGGTTTTCACTGTTTTAGACCTCCCGAGTTCCCTTGTATTCAGAATTTTTGCTGTTTTTTCGGTGTGACCTTGCCCCCAAATTTTACTTAAATAAAAATTGTTGTTGTTGTTGTTATAAATAATTAATTATTATAAAAAATAATGGATTTAAATAATTTGAATAAGAATATTAACATGAAAGAGGGGAAATTTGCTATAAATTTTAGAAGAATTATATTTATCATTTTCATATATTATGAAATATCTATGTTATACTAGTAAAGGAATGTAATGAAGAGAGAAAAGGGAATATGATGAAAAAATAAATAATGATAAAAAATATTTATTTTTTTACATAAGTTTTTAAGAACATGGATGTGGAACTGTAAGATCATTTCAAGATATTGATTAAAAAATCCCCTTAATAATCATCAAAATGGAAATGTATTAGTAAACATAATTTGAAGAGTAAAATAATTTTCCAAATAAAAAATTAACATAGGTGAAATGATATGAAAATTTAAATAGAAAGTGGAAACATATTATTTAAAGGAATATTATTTTTAGATATTCTCAAATTGTATGAGATATTTAGTGCAAACACTGGAATGGTTATTATAATTTGTAAGTAATTACAGATTATTCAAAGATAAAATTTTTCAACGAGAAGTAAATAATTTTTTTAAGAGAATCTGAAATTATATAGTCAAATAGAATTATATAATATAATAGATAAAAATTTAGATAAATGGAAGAAATATCCCTTAATGGAGTGGGATTAAGACAAGAATCCCATTATGTGGTTCACCATAAACATAAAGGGAAATATTAAAAAAATAATATTCTAAACAAGAGAGTAAAAAAATATTATTAGTAATAAATAGGGTTGATAAATTATATAATATTGGAGTGGGTGAAAAGAATAAATATGAATCCAAAAGAGTGATAATCGAAGGATAAAACTCCTTATCCTATGTTTTAAATCAGTCTCACATGTTTGGAATAACCATATAATAAACTTATAATTATTAATATTTTATTTATAACTTTATTTATGTTTATTTCCTTTAATAACAGTTAATTTTATTCCTTTATTACATATTTAATCATTATATATAGTTTATATTGATCATGAGATGGTAGAAATTACTATAGTTCCATTATTATTTCCATATAATGGTCTCAAAGATCCTTCCTTATTGAAGAGTTTTTTATCTATAGAATATTTAAGGTCTTACAATTTTAATTTCATAATGATTTCTAAATTTACATGTTTACTATATTGAATTTATGGGTATTTTTCAAAGTGAATAATTTTAAAACTTTTTTATTTTTGTAAATTTTACTAACCATGAGTAGTTAAATAATAAATAATATTCGTTTTAAAATTAAAATTATAGAAGTATATTATTTACTAAAATAAATATTAATTACCATAAATATAAATATTTCTTTTATTAAACCTCAATTTGTAAAACTATCAAAATATTGTTTCATTTTTCATGTTGATGATTGAATAGATCCAAACAAAAACATGATATAAAGAAAGAAAATTTTTAAACCCATAAATATTTTGTAATCATAAAAATATTATTATATTATATTGATGTTAATTATATTTTATTTAAATTGTTAAATCATAATTATGAATTGTTATAGGAAAAATATAACTTAAATATTAATTGAATGTGGTGTTACCTACTTTGAAGAGGTTTATTATTCACTTGGAGGATGTATTTTTATGAATTACTTGGAACTTCTTCTTGTGACCATGGGCTCCAAAATCTGGTAAATATTTTAGCGGGAGGAATTTAGTCATCATAGGGATATTAAAAATAATGTTTTATAATGAATAGGGGTACCTTAATTTAATAAAATGTAGTACTTTTTCTGGAAGCATAAATTAAAAAAGGGAGAATACTGAATTACATGGGTGTTGGGTTAGTTAGGTTATTGAATATCAGTAACTATAGATAAATTTACTTCCATATTGAAAAAATTCTCTATATAATGTTTATATACCAATTTACATATTTAAAATCCAATTCATGTCATATTGACAAAGTTTTACCTTCTTTTACCTTACATAACTATAACTAATGGAATTGTTTTATGAAAAATATAATTTACACCCTCTTAGATACTTTTAAAAAATAATACCAAATTTTTAATGTTTTATCGATTTCTAAATTTATATATAATAAATTTTAATTTTAAATAAAAATAAATAATATATAATAAAATCGTAATTTTAGAATAAAATAATTTATTTTTCAATTAATGATTAAATATTTATTTCTTATCATTCTATATTTATTTTATTTATTTTATTCATATATTTATAAATGTTAAATGTGTTATATCTAATATATTTTTCTCTTCAAAATAAAGATTTTATATCAATTATAATTATCTTAATATACCAATCATCTATATATGTATATATATACAGGTTCTATATATTCCCAATGGTCATATAATAGTCACATTACACATTTCGTTTTATATATACAATCTTTCACACTTTTTTGAAAATCACCTTTCCATTTCTCTTATTTATTTTTCAAAATATCTATTATATTTTTTATAACTTCTGTAATTATACTCGGTGGTATGATTATCATGGGATAATGATATTATTTTTTTAATCTTGTTTTCTTGTTTATATAGTTCTATTTATATCAATTTTTTTAATAATGTGTCATATATATTTCTTGTATTATATTAATATTAAATTTATTTTGCGTTGTAATATTCTCCCAGAATGAAATAAATAATTATTTATTTTAGATTTTTATTATGTATGATTTTTCTTATACCCAATTTCAATTCTATTAAAAATAATTAAATAAATATAATTTAAAAAAAATATATTTGTGATAGAAAATGATTATTTGAACACATGATATTACACCATTCCATAATATTTACCTTGAAAATATAATTTTTTATCTCTTATAACAAAAATGTGAGGGTATATTTAAAATATGATTGAATATTTAGAAACCAATTTCTATATCTATAGAAATACCATGGAATTCATAATATCCCCTCACAATAGCCAAATGTAGATATTTTATTTATTATAAATCATTTTAGAAATGTTTGGCTCTTTATAAGGGAAAAAATATATATTTTGAATTAGTTTCTAATATAATAACATTATGTTCTTGTTATGTATTGATCATAAAAATCAATAGACTCATCCTCTCCTTACTTGAGTTCATGTAAAAATATAATCATTTTGTGATATACAGTATAAGGAACAATATTTCCATAAAATCCTCTCATATCACAATCTCAATTTTGATCTCCTCAAGATTAAACTGTGGAATAATTAAAAAAAAATTATTTATCATTCCATTATTTCTTGACTATCACATGTATAAATGGTTTAAAATAATTTGTGTAATCCTTGACTTATCTTATTCCCTTTTGATTCTCATATTTATCCGTTGAATACCCATAAATGTTGTATATCATTCAATCCACATACATGAAATGATATATTAACTTGTTATATGAAGATTAAATCAATTACAAATATTGTATTAACTTCAACCAAATAAATACCTAGATATCATAGTTTATTAATACAGAAACCATATTCTTATAGAACTCAATAAAATATATTTCGCCCACTTCAAACATTCAATAATTCGAGAAAGAAGAAGGAATCTGATGAATTGGGAAGGAATATAGAATAAAATTTACTAATAAAACCCATTCTATAATAAAATAGTAGTATGATACTAAATTTTAGAATGTTTATTATAAAGGATAAGATATAGAGTAATTTAATAGATCTTATCCCTGATTGTTTTGAAAATATTGGAGAGAGAATAATATAATTAGATGAGCTCTCAATGGATGTGGGTTTTGATTAAGGGGAATATGATTTTAATTATGAAAAAAGGTATATTGGTATAAATATACATTTAATTAAACATAAAAATATACAATTCTACATAATACATAGTCATGGATCTCAATCCTTGTATAGTCCAAGCATATATCTAAAACATCACTTTATTAATGATATTTTTAAAACATCAGTTTACAATTAATTTTTTTCCATAAACAAGAAACATAATTGGAAAATTTAATTTGATCTACATCTATTATTGATATATAATCTTGTAGGAACAAGATTTTTAGTTTATCATATAGAAAATTATACTCCACCTTTGTTAGGGATCTATTTTTTATTTTGGAGAATATCATACTATGAACAATGATACTTTATATTAAATATTGTTCAAATTCTATTTTATAAATTAAAATACTTCTGAATTTGTAATATTTTGTAACATTCTGGTAATATGAATATCAATTTTAATAAATTATAAAGTGATATATTATTTTTTGGGTATAAATAAAATAATGCTTGGTATAAATATACTTTTTCTCATAAGTAATGTGAACATGTTTTGGAAATAAATATGGAACATGAGTTATCAAACATCATCTAACATGAGTAGAGTTTTAAAAAAAGTTTGATAGTGTGTTTTTCATCCAAAAAACTACGAATAGAATATCAATATTTAATATATTTTTCTTCAATAGCAATGTGTGATATAGAGTGTTTATTTTTATGGGACCAAAAAACAAAGACTCTACAATAAAGTTATATGTTCTTGGTATGGGTTTTAATCTATTATATGTTATATTTAGTTTTTTTAATTTTTATAAATTATATATTTGGTTTGTTGAGAACACATACCAGATGAAGAATATTTGGTGGACGAATAAAAATTGGGCCCACATTCATTGCAAAATATGAAAAAGGGAACCCATTCACTATATATGCCCAATATAAGAAAACTACTTCATTGGAGATTCATCACCAATGATGTCACTAATTTAATCTAGTATAGCCACATAATTATCATAGATAAAAATGCACCATTTTCAAAGAGTTAGGGAGTATGCACACACCACTAGTGAAACCCAAGAACAATTTCTTAAACCTTTAGTCCATTGAAAAAGGAACCACATCTACCATTATAGAAAAAGAATCAAAGGAATATTTATAGGGTGACTGGAACTCACATTTAGTAATAGAATCAAGAAGCATAATATATATAAACAAATTTTACAATAGAGTTGGATATCCCATCCATCCACTCAGATTCCTTTCAATAAACCAAGATAACAATGAATGGAAATATACAAAATATAATTTCCTGACATCATCAAAAAATGATTCTATTCATTAAATTTCCCATGTTGAGGTTGGTTAAGCATATAAGGGGAAAAATATATTGCAATACCAAAAACATAATGAACACTAGATCTAGATTTCACATCAGGGACGATATCATAGATAAATACCAAACGAAGATTAAAAAAACTCACTTTTAGTATATTCTGTAGAAAGAAAAAACAAACGACGATACCAGAATAACTGAAGGCCTATGGGATATGATGACATAAGGAGGACGTATTATAATATAAAATCATCAAAACAATTATTGAAACACAAAAGTACTACCATAACCCTCTTGGTGTCTATATTCTCTTAGGAGAAACCCGATTTAGAATCTGAAACAATTATGATATTAAAATTAAATATGAAAGGATATAATTATCCAATATAAAAATAACATTTTAAACACTAAAAAATTTATTTTTACACTTTAAAATATTATTTATTAGTTATACAATAAATTTGTTCATGAATATACTAAAAAAAGTATCTCATGTTGACTTATATCAATATATAATAATGTAATGAACATTATTGTAGAGTCCCAACATTTTCTTAGTCCTCTATTTTGTTTTTTGGTGTGTTTTGGGGTGTTATGAATGATATTGGACGTATTTCAGAGATTTTGGGATGAGTTTTTGCAATTTAAGTTCAAACAATTTGTGGGAAATTATTTTTTTTGCGTGTTTAAGGTTGATGTCAAGGAATAAAGTTTATTTGGAATATTAATAACTCTTTTTTAGGTATTTAACATAACCCATTCCATAATAGCATGAAACCATGAAATTATATAACCAAGATTTTATGAAATAAATAATATTAATATCCCCATTCCATTTAGAAGAATCCTCATGAAGACCTTTGTTTATATAGTGATGCAATAGGAGAGGCATTGGGAAGAAGTTCCAGTAAGTTTCATGGAACTATGCTGACTTTTTATGGTCATTGCCAAATTTCAAGAACGCATGTGAATATAATGAAAATTTAAATTTATTATAAATTTATAGATCTTAAACCTCTAATTTGGATCTCTCTTTTTACTATAAAACCCTATGTAATCATAGACTCTATTTTAGTGAAATTTCTTAATAGAGGTGTAGCCTATGTATATCATTTCGTGTGGGTGTTATCTTCCTGAAATATGATTATATTCCATTCATTACCTTATGTTATTTTCCTATATCCTTGATTTTTCTCTATTATTATTTCCTATAAATATGTGGTAAGTGAATTTGGTTCAGGTTTTTTTTTGGTTAGGATATTAATTATTATATGATTACATAACTTGTCATGGCACCCTCTATAAAACCATTGATTGTGTGATCCTCTCTATCTCCTCAATATTATATGGTGATCGATGAATCATTGTTTAAGGTATAAGATTTTAAATATCTCTACATATATAATATGATTACTATGAATTAAAATTTCTTTTGTTTCCCTGGGGTAATTTTTTTAATTGATCTAATTAAGATAATAATAAGACAATAGAAATTGGGAAAATAAGATGTTATATAGATGTAAGTTTTGTGATTTATAAGATATTCACAATATATTATTACTTATGTTGATTGAATATCATATTATTATGATATTATTGTTATTATCATCTTTATTGATATGATTTATCATATTCATAATTTAATATTGACATATATATATTAAATAATGTAGATACGGAAATTTATAATTGACATCTCTAATTGATTAAAAATATATTTTTAATTACAATTAATGAATGTATTGGTTTACTAAATTTATTTTTACCAATATAATATTTCTTATTTTTAGTTTTAAAATAGTTTTTATAATGATCAGTTACTTTGGATTATAATTTTTTATGGCATGTTTTTGTATGGAGGTGATTTCAAGTTGTTTTTGTGGAAATAAATGATAATGTATTAAAATTGGTGTAATTGATATTGTGGTTGTTGGAGTGTGTTAGTGTGTATATTTTTATTTTAATATGGTAGTGATGATGTTATTGTAGTTGGATTAGTTATTTATTTAGTGATTTTGAATGGTTTATGTGGTTTTGTATTTGTTGTTCAAAAATATAGATTGAAAATGAATTAATTAAAATATTTATGGGAATGGGTTTTGAGGATATAAATATTGTTGATGTAAATAAATTTATGAATAATTAACCATGTGAAAATATTATTTGATAGTTGAATATTTTAATGTTAAATTTTTATTTATTGGGATTAATGAAATATGTTGCGGGTTGATGATATGTGGTAATTGAATTAATAATGATGTAATACATGTTTTAGATATATATTTTTGTCTGAAAATATATATTTTTGGATGAATGTAATGTCAATAGTAAATTTTAATTTTGTTAATAATGAAGTGGTGATTGGATGTATATAGAAGTGAATAAAATATAAAATATTTAGTGGTTTATAATTGAATATATGACATTTAATGTGAGATATTAAATGGGATATAAATTATTTTTTGTAAAGAAGTGGTGATGTGGTGAAGTGGTGATGTTGGTTAGTGTAGTGGTTTCAGGTGGTAACAATGTTGATGTCTAATGATGAAAATTATGGTTATTTAATTTTAATATTAGTTAGAATTCCCTTAGCATGGGATTCTGTATATATATATATATATATATTATTTTTACCTTTTTTATTTCTTACATTCCACCACTGATTCATCTTACATGACCAATTATCATATGAGGATTTTGAATATTTCTATTTTCTCCAACATCTAGGATGAAGGGGATATTTATGGATGACTACCCCCTTCCCCATTCTTTATTCTACACATTATATGGATTATAATGGCATAAGGATAAAATATATGATCAAATGGGTGTACAGTTGTGGAGTGTAAGGGAGTAGGGGGCCTAAGGTTCATCACTTTAATGATTATACCATACTATTATTTGGTTATGATATGTGAATATGTGGTGATGAGGTAATTTTATATGGTTTTGTGGTTATGGATGTGTTTATATAAAAATGTGGTTATGTGGTTATGTAGTTATGTGAATATAGAGGGTATTATAGTTCTAGGACACAAACCGTTGGATTGTGAGGGTGACTAGTTCAGTGGGGAAGTGTATGTGGTTACCTTATGATATGGTTCTATGATTATTATACTATAATACATGTATGAAAATTGGGCTGAGTGACCCATAGTGAGATTCAAAAATAAATTAACCCAGTATAGGTAATGAATTGGTTTAATTATTAACTCATTATGGAATTAGTATGATTAGTCACCATTTCCATGATAGTTTTTAGAAGGATCCTACTAAGTGTAATTTTATTCTCACAACTATATTTATATATATTAAATTAAAGGGATAATTTTGTTGAATAAAATATACATAACTAGTTTATGGTGGTTGTTGGTGTTAGTAGGTTCTACTAGAGTTGTTATCGTTAGAATTATATCATGTTATTTAATTGGAGATATTAGTTTTTTTTGAAATTATTTTCATTATACAATTAGATTATTTATGATAGTATGGAATTGATTCATGTCTCTTTATTTATTCCTAGGATTTATGTGTGTAATGTCTCCCATATATGTGATTTCATACCCTTAGTGTTAGTCATCAACTTGTGGCGTATTAGAGGACAGATTTGGGGGGTCATACTCCTCTTCATTTCCATCATACGTGGGGTTATAGTGCGGGATATATATAGAAAAGTGGTGTCAAAACATTAATTATGTGTTAGAGTGAAGATTTAAGGTAGGAACTAGTAAATATTATGTGGGTTTGGTAGGGAAACACCATCTATCAAACTCAGCACAGGATGTAGGAAAGGGAGAGTGGTTTGGAAATAAGGGATTAGGGTCTATTGATTTTTATTATTGGACATTAATCATATTACACATATTAATTGAGATGATATTGATTATGGAAAAGATACATAGTTTTTTTTCATGCATCATGCTTGATTCCACCTATGATTAAATTGGGGAAAAAATTGGGAGATTAAATGAATAAAATTAAATAATCATAATAAATTACTTATTTCTAGGCATAGTTTTCCTCTTTATTCATGTATAGATGTCTCTCATCATGTTGAGGATGGCTATGACTTGTATAATTCTCTAGAATATAATCATAGATTAAATTTTAATGTAAATGTATCTTGGTGGAATAAATTATGTGAGTTTTTTCATGGGAGTTCTGTGAATTATGAGTGGTATATTTTCTATAAGAATAAATAGATATCAATATTGGTTCTAGAGACCACTTTAATTTTGATCCATTATAGGAAGGATCCTTATATTTTATTTCCCATTTTCTTCTTTGATAGAACTACTCATTTGTGGTGGATCTTGTTTTATAGTGATTAGCGGGGGTCTTAGGTATCATGGGAGAAGTTTAGTGATAAATTTCATGATTATTTTATTTATTTTATGTTAAAGGTGACATAATGATAAAATTTTATTTCAATCTAACTGGGAATATCTAGTGTGAGTTAGTTTAGAAACTGATTCATAGAATTTATTTATTATTATTTTGACCTTGCTCTAGATGGGTTCGTTATGATGAGGAATTTAAAATTGAATTTTAATCCATATATCCAACATCAGTTCACAACCATGTATGGATTTTGAATATCTGTAGGTGTTGTAGAGGGCATAGTTAATATAGAAGATGTTATTATGAATCCGTTTTTCTCAATAGGTGTCTCTTCAAAACCTTTTGAAGGGAAGGTGTAGAAACCACAACTCTAGTAACCCTAATTTGGTGTCTAAATTATAAATGTTTTATAAGATACATGGGTTCTCATCTTGAAAGACCAATCAATTTAGTAGTGTCAAAGAACAAGATAAATATAATATTCCCATATTACATATTCAATATAAATTAAATATCATAAAAAAATTCTTTCATCCTTGATATGATTCCTAATATATGTATATATATCCATGGAAAATGAAAAAAAATAAATGTGATATTAGATAATCAATATGAGTTATTTATAATATAACCTATCATATATAAATAAGGCATCATTAATATGGAAAGGTAAATAATTGAAAACACATTCCATTTAATAAATAACTTTGGCCCAAAATGCATTCATG
Organism: Viscum album; assembly: GCA_963277665.1. Lineage (NCBI taxonomy): Eukaryota > Viridiplantae > Streptophyta > Magnoliopsida > Santalales > Viscaceae > Viscum > Viscum album. The sequence goes on from OY728154.1 coordinate 71,188,499, forward strand.
GATAATATCAATGATTTCATATCCTGGATAATAAATAATGAATTCTTATTGAATTAAATTCTTAATACCAGATTTTAGGATCTCATAAATCATGATATCATTACAATTAAATATTTATAAGAAGATAGTTTAATTGATGGGTAGGTATACACTAACAAGGATAACCAACCAGTTTGACTCATGAGACCTATTGGTGTATTGAGGGGATACCTATAAATGGGCCCCAACACTTATTTCATGTCCAATTAATTCCTAGAATATTGAATTATCAATTTAATTAAAAAACAATATGACTTATAAGAAATTGTATGTATTATGTAAATAATGTGGAATATTATGATTTCCCTATTTAATCAAATAACTTTCTTACTATGAAAACATATGTAAAATTTGTATATGGGTTAGAAAATAATAATATCTATGATAAAAATAATATTTATATATAAAATAAATGAAAATTTTAATGTAAAATTATCAAAAGAAATTGAATGTTTATTAGATAAATTTAACTTCCAAAATATTAATATGAGATAAAAGATAACAATTGATATTTTAGAAATATAGGTTTTCTAATAAATCATTTCCATTTTAGAATAATAGAAAATGGAAGAAAAACATTTACATTAGTTTTCAATAATATTTTCTCTTTGAAAAACTGTTTAAATATTTTAGAGTAAGTAAAAGATTATAATTTGGTTTTGGCATTATGAAAATCAGTTAACATTGTATGAATTAATAAGACATTCCCTCTAACTTTTGTAAATAAATTAGAAAACATAAATTTCAAAAAAAACAACTATAATTATTTCATTAAATATGTTATATAAGTCAATAATAACATAATATTTTCATAATAAATCATTTGAGTAAATAAAAATGGATTTCTAAAATAATTTTCAAAAATTATGCACATAGAAGAAAAATATACCAAATAAAAAAGAGATATAAGATCAAGCTCTATTCTAAAAATAAGATTTCTTGATTAGAATTCCTAATAGGGGAAATGATAAAAGAAAATATGGAATTTCCTTAAATATATGAAAATAGGTGGAGTTTATGAATGATAGATTATATGATTCTTTCAATGAATGTAAGGATAATATAAAAAATAGATTTTAAAATTAATTCATAGTTCTTTGGTAACTTTTGAATCATAAACCCTTGAAAGTGTAAACATTAATTGATACATTAATAATCGTGAACAATGATATATTCATGATAAATACATAAATGGAGTTTTATATTAACCATATAAAATTCAATAGAAGCATAATACCAAATATGTCCCATTATAGTGGATATTGAGATGAAATCCCTTACCTAAAGTTAGAATTCCTTTTAATGTAATTCCCTGACCCTAAATACCCAGAGTCGGTACATTTTTACATATCATGGGCATGATCACAAGAAACCATGACCCGAATGTCCGATTAGTTTAGTAGACTTGGAAGTACTAGATACATACATAATTTTTACATTACATAATGAAATAAAGAAAACAACATTGTGTCCCCTTTGAACACACTCATATCCCTTAGCCTATTCATTGAGCTTAATCATGATATACTTCTTCAAATCGTGGAAAAAATAAAACATATAAATGGGTGATCTCAGATGCTCAGTAAGGATAACAATATAGCGAAAACTTTTATAAAAAATCATAAATAGTTATGATAGTGTATAAAACCAAAACACAAGCCTTTTAAACATAAATTTCAGTATAATATAGAAAATATAAATAAAATAATTCCATTTAATTATTTACATGGATATTCTATTAGTCTAATAATCACATGTAATATCAATAGCTAATTTCATAATGATGAAATACATAATGACGAACATCATAACAACATAGTCAAGGCCTCGTGCAAAGAATACTAATAAAGATTTTGTCGAGGCCTTGTACCAAGAAACTAGTTTGTCTAATGAGACCCACCGATGCATTGAGTAGCTATAGCAGGCTCCACCCATCACTTAGTAAGTCCAATACATTCCTCAAATGAAAATGTTGATACCTAATCTAAACATTTGTATTAAAACTAGCATAAAAAATGACAATATTTAAATCAAAAACCATGAATGGTATAAAAATAGCACATTCAAATTCATACATAACTCATTTAATACAATATGGAAGATTTTATAAACCACAATAAAGAATAATGAAGGATATTGATATATATTAAAATAATTTGAAAAACTATTTGAGAGAAATATTCCCTTTTTCTTGAAAACATTTAAAAGAATCACTACAAATCAAGAAGCTGTTAAAAATAGATTTTAGAATCAAAGTGTCCAATACCACTTTGAAAATTTAAAAAGGAATTTTAATTTTAAACCATCCATGTCCATATAAATCAATCCTTAAAACCATTTTTAAAACATGGATATTAATGAGAAAGATTTATTAGAATAAATCTTTAAAACATTTTAAATGATATTTTAGTTAAAGTTCCTAACCAAATGGGTGACATTTGAATAAAAATAATTGTGGTAATAAAAACATTATAATATCATTATAATAAATGGATTCATGATATATTATGTCAAAGTACCGTATGTACACCATATAAATGTGAATTGGCGCATAACAACAATGAGGTCTCAATGGAATTTAAATTGAGATAAAATACCTTATAAATATTGTATCCTTAGGTTAAGGATAAATCAATGACATAATTATGTGTGAAAAATATAAATACACTCCATATTATTGGATATTTAGTGTAAAGCTATCAGATTACATTCACACTTATTCTTGAAAACACAACACCAATGACTTTGATGTTTTACTCAATGAATGAAAATTGAGTTAAGATTACTCTCATAAAGTTCATATAGATGACTTGAGAATTTATCAATGGAGTTATTATGGGTATCATAATTATTTCCACAAAATGGGAGTGGAAATTATTACCTAAATAAATAAATAGTGATTTAACACATAATCTTGGAGTAAAGTAATCAATGAAGTTTGCGTAAAACCCAATGAGTGGAAATCAAAATTAGAAATTCTGTTACCGATTTGGTAACTTATGAAATATACACCCCATGAAATTAAGATCCTATAAAGAATATGTAAATACCTATAAATTAACTTATATTACATAATGAATACAATCATGGGTAGTATATAAACCACACAAAAGGAAATAATGTCAATATAGCATGAATCTCACGGGAATAAAAAGTGAGATGAAAACCTCTTACCATGTTGTAATCAATCAAGTAGTATGACGAAAAGATAATAACAACCAAATGAATCACAAAATACCATGAATATAAAGAGAAACATGATAGTATATATCAAATTACAGTAGAGAATACACCACATGCAATAAATAATTGGCGAATAATGGAAATCTCACGGAATTAAAAGTAATATTAGAAACCCGTTACTTGAACTTTTCATTAGTTAAGGGCATGTTAAAATCCTGTATAACGGTGAAATAATTGTTATCAAATTATACAAGAAAAATATACATAAATATGATATACTATATGATCTTTTAATATTTATTGGTTAATAATATTTTAGTAGTATCATTGTTTTGGGTGTTAACTGATTCAATTTTTATATGTTTTGTTATGTAAGTCATGTTTTTTTGAATAATATGTATTTTATTTGTATCCATAATGATATTAAGTTCGTAAAAATTATTTTTTAATCATAAAATGATATTTATTCTTGAATGGTAACGATGGGGAATGAACCTTATCACGTTTGTGGAGATGGTAATCCGTACGTACGCCAGAGCGACAATACCATTCTATTGATGGTTAAATTGTATGTAATTGGATGATATATAATATATAAAGACTTATTAACATGTTATATTCGTTATTTAAATCAATAATACTCATTACTATACCCATCCAAATAATTAAGTGTTTAATAACAAACTACACCACGACGTGGAGACGGTAAGCTGTACGTACGCACATATGATGACTTTTTTATTCATAGGATGGATAGAAAAATGAATATGGTTGTACCATATTTCCTATAACATCACATTATGTATAAGTTACTGTATTTATTATTTTGTTATAGAAACAACAAAGAAATAGGAAGTGGATGAAGAAAAGAACATTAAAATATGTGATGAAATAATAAACTGTTCTTGAGGTGATTCCTTTTGATTTGATAAAAAGGGCTCCTTAGGTTAGATTTATGATCAATGTAAGGCATCTAAGTTGAAGGGAGAGTAGTTGGAAGTGTATTTGAGCAGGTTTTGGCCGATCAAAATGGCTTTGGAGGTGTGATTTTGAGATAAGGAAAGTACCCTTTTATAAGAGAGGTGATGATCACTTTAAGAAAACCTTGAAAAGTTATTTTATTATACAATCATATTCTATTTATAATGGCTCCAAAAAGAATTTATTTTTAGGATAAGGTGGGGGTTGGTCGAAAAAATCTCAACCAACTTATTTTAGACAGGTTTAGGTCACCATATTAACCTTATATTTAAGATTTAACTCTTGGTTAAATAGTTTAACATATACCATGTCTCCTTGTATTTGTATATTATATGGTTAATAAACTTACTATAAAATGATAAGAGAACCCCAAGTGGTTCATTAACGACATATATATAATTATATGACTCTTTTTTTCGAACCTTATATTATTAGGACTATTATTTCATTTAATAATATAGAATTTGTTTTAAAATCCCATTTATGTCAATTTTGACATTATTTAGTAATTGGGTTTTTTGAAAGTAATAACAATCTGATTTATTCAAAATAAAGAAAAAATAAAATGAATCAAACATAACATGTAATATTAACCTATAAATTTTTTGGAATGCATAAAAAGTATCAATTTACATTTATTTTAATATTTATAATATCAATTATTTTAATCTTTCATTAATAAGGTAATTACTGCATCATCATTATGTCATAAATAAAATTAAATATTTATGTCTAAAAATTATAAATAAAATACCATGATATAGGAAATATTTTTATATTTCTAATGAATATTTATAGTTGAAATTATATTATGTATAACCCTATATCGAAAATGTTTTATTTATTAAAATTTGAATTCAACACTTTTAACACTTTTTTAAAATAAAATAATAATAAATGTCATAATCTAAGGAAAGTGGACCAAAATGATCATATTTTATTCCTAAAGTTGATATTGTTCAAAATAAACTTATCCAATTGAATTATGACATGTTTTAGGGTAATTAAAATATCATTTTACCTTCAATTACTCTATCTATTTTTAACCATTGTAAACAAAATTCAAAAGTTACTATTCACCAAATATTATTTTCATCTTATTGAACCAAATTTTACTTACTTATTTCAACCATGTCTCTTGGATTTTTGAAATTCTATTCACAAAAGTGGTAAAAGTATGTTTTATACAAATTTGCTAACGTGCCTAGAAGGTGGGTAAAAGACGTTAAAAAATCAACAAAATTTTATACATCTAATTTTATTATAAAATGAATCCAATGAATTAATTTAAAATAATAGAGGTATTATGTATCTATTTAGACTTAAAATAAACTTAAATAAAATTACTAATTATTTAAATAAAAATTTGGTTTTAAACAATATCGCAGTGTGTTTCACTATTCATAAACAATTGAATGTTTTCAGAAAAATAAAAAAAATCACCCCTAAGATAATTTTGATATTCCGAATCCAAAAATGATGTCTATTTTACCAAATTCAAAATATATTAAATGACTTAATAAAATTAAAATTAATTCCCATTGTCAGAACTATAAAGCTGGTTTTTCAGTAGTTAAAACAATCAAAAGATTGTTATATGTTTATATCCTATTTAAAAATGAAATTACTTCTAATGACCAAAATTGGATTAAATGATAAAAATATAATCTAATTATAATTAAAAACCATCCACATTTATAATTTAACACTATAAATTATTTTGACTAAAATGTTGTTTTCAATTAAAATTTAGTATCTTTCACAATTCATCAAAATATGAAATTTATCAGAAAAACACCAAAAATTTATCCAGACTAAATTTTTATGTCCCTATTCTAACGAAGAATTTAATTTCATAAAATTTTATACATAAAAGTATAAAATATTGGATTTAGAAATGGTTCTCCATTAAAAGGCTGAAAAAACTGTATTTTTTGAAAAACACTTCTTTTATCTAAAAAATTGAATTTGTCATTATATTATGTCTCAGAAAAACAAAATATGAATATTAAAATTATATGAGATATATATAAAATTAAATATGTTATTATTACTATTTTAACGTCTTTCTAAATGGCTAGTTTGATAGTTCGTGGTGCGCTTGAACTTGATGTTTCATACATCACACACTGTTGTATTATTCAAAGAGAAGCGTACTATGGAAGCTTGGGGTGTTACATTCTTCCATAATTCAATAAATTGCATCCTTTCAATTTGAAATTGTTCTTCAGAGATAAAAGGTTAAAAAAATTGAAAATAACATTGTGGAAAACCCACATCTGAAATAGGGTTAGTAAAATTTAGTCTTAATAAGAGGAAAAGGGAAATGAAAAAGTCACCACCAAATTAGGATTTCAAATAGGAGAACATTGGTGGAAATTATAATTAGAGGAAAAATGTAAATATTTATAGGGATTGATTTATGTTATCAATCACAAACATGTGAATGGAAAATAGAGGGCCTCAAAGCCATAAATATATGATGAATAACATAGGGTATTAAGATAATATATTTTTGGGTTCAAGATCCTTTCCCTAAGGTTTAAGAATTAATTTATTCATATAATAAGAAGAAACAAATACTTGATAAGTAGAGTTACATCCTTTAACTAATTTCTACCACAAACTCATCTTTCACCCCAAACATTGAGTATTCAAGATGACTTGGTCACACTTGAAGCACTAGAATCAACTTATAGAGAGCACATAATCCACAAAGGATGAAATCTATATTTACCTTGTATTTAGAGTTTAACTAAAATAAAAATGGATAGTATAAGATCATATTATCCCCAAAAAGGTTAATCCTTTAGTGAAAAAAAATACTAATCTTAATTTCTAAAATATACCCAAATTTTAATAAATACCATTAAATAAAAAATTGTCCTTAAAATTATTCAATATAATCTAAACTAGGGTTGAAACCCCAAACTCAAAAAAAATTGATTACATAGTCTTCCACGTTAAATTGTATCTCCAAATAACATCGACTACTCTTAAAGTCACATACTTAATATTAAAAAACTTAATCAAATATTCTCTATGAAAGGTTAATCATTTCAATAAATAAACAAAATCGCTATAAATCCACAATAAAAACATAGATAAAGATCCACCAATGCCCCTAAATTGAAATCCCATAGTATTCTATTTTCCTCAGGCATATAGTGTTCCCAACAGAGTGAACATCTTTCAAAATAGCATTTATCACTTAATCACCATCCATTTATTTCCACATAGGGTCTTCTTTTACCTAGAGGTTATCTTATAAAATAGGCCATCGAATCTGGTAATGTAACGTCCCGGTTCCACAAGCCACCTAGAGGTGCCCCATGCCTGGTTGGTCACATGGAATCAAGCACATTTCCTCGAACACCAGAGGTTTCCGACTAGCAGATAGGGCCTGGGTGTGGTAGTGGGGAAACTATTCTCTCATTGGTAGAGTATACAACAGAAATAAACAAAAGCAGTAGCGGAAGCTGTAAACATCCACACAAGAGTTAACAGTAGATGACTAAAAGTGTAAAAAAATGTCGAAGATATATATATAAATATCCATGATACATATATGTCTAGGAAAGAATCCAAACAAATTACAATGCTGAATATAGTACTATACCAAAGTGAAAAAAATATATAATCAAATCCTCAGCATCGCAAGCCTCAACTAGGTCCCATGCTCTCAAGCCCCAATGCAATCAAGTACCTGATGTTGAAGGGCGCTTACCCTTATCTATACCTGCAACAATATAATCTGTTTGGGCCCAAAAGTAAGGACCAAATAGGGTGTGAGACTAAATCCTAGTAGGCAACCACCACAAGATCTGTGCCTAATAGTCAGTGTATATATGGAAGGTGAAAGTATAGAAAGTATTAAACATGGAAAGTATTCAACCTCAAACAATGCACAGTTACAAGCATTTAATTTACATCAAGTAATCAGCTACTCAAGAAAGTAGAAAAATATAGGTAACCCTCTTGGTAGTTATAACAGCCTAACCCCTATGGTTCAACCAAAAAGTACAAGAAACCTTCTAAGAGGCACACACAGTCTCACCCCTCTGGTTTAGCTAAAGAATAGACTCTCTAGGGAAGCACTCACCGTCAATTCCCCCTATAGTCTCGTATCATGCTAAAGGCGCTCTGGGGAAGCACTCAATGTCAATTCCCCCTGTGGCCCGTGTCGAGGAACTAAAGATACTCTGGAGATTCACTCAACATCAATTCCCATTGTGGTCTCACATCTTAAATAATAAGACACTCTAGAGAAGACCTTACATCCATTCTCCCTATGGTCTACTACACCAGGTTCTCACGGCCCTCTGTAAGTCATCCAAGTATATGAACATGTATCGACCAAAGTAAACCTCAAGAACTAATTGGATCGCAGTCTACAACATATCAGCATGTCAGATGAACAAGGTCACTCCATCCTACAATACTAGGAAGGTAAAGTAAATAGAAGCCTAATAGGAAAACAAGACCCAAAGGTGAAAACATGAAAACATGAATGGGCAATACATCCAAAGCACAACAATTCACCCTATTCACAAACAATATCCTCTACTCTAGCATATAAACCAAGAAAGAAACAATAAGTCTAAAAAGGTAAACATGCAATACCCCATTCAAGGGTATTTTTAGAATTTTCACAAAACATTCAATGAATTTCAACAGAATGGCACAAACCACCTAGCTTTAGGGACCTGTCAAAAATGATCCACAAGATACACTCCTCCTCAAATCCAGGGAAAACACCACCAAAAACTCTCTAAACCTCCTTCCCTAACATCCACAAGTCCTGAAATCAACACCCAAGGCAACCAAAACCCTCGATATACACACAACAGGTGTAGATATAGAAAATTTGGGAAAGGAGAGATGTAGAACTACAGGAAAACACAAGGAAACTAAGAGAAGAGACTTACCTGAGAAGAACTAGATTTGATCCACTAAGAAGCCCCTTCGATTTTCTGCAAAAATGGAATAAAGAGCTCCCCCAACCTCTAAAAACCGGAAATCCCGTGTAAGCCACAAGTGGGAGGAATAATGGTCGAGGAATGGGAAATCTTGAGTGGATCGGGGCATAAAACCCTAACTTTAAGTGGCTGCATGGTTACCGCGCATGGTTTGGAAAACCATGTGACAATCGTGCGGTTGCCACTGGCTCACTTAGGGACTTCGCAAGACTTTCCCGCATGGTCTTGAAAAACTGTACGCCACCCGTGCGGAGCCCACTGTCTCCCCCAAGAACTTCGCATGTGTAGAGACCCGTAGCCTGACTTACATGGACTTTACATTACTTTTGCGGAATACTTAGTACATTACAAAAACACACACACAAGGACCGTAATAGTTTAGTGTCTTTGGAAACTCGGACTATAATCTTCTAATCGTGGTGAAAGATCTTCAACATCTCCCATAAAGATCTTCTTTTTTTTTACCTAAAACCTTTCTTTATATCCTGGGGAAAAGAAAACATAAAAGGGTGAGCTCAAATGCTCAGTAAGGGTAAACAAAAGAAATATCAATCACATCATATTCATAAGAACATAACATTTTGGAAATCATAACCTGCAAAAGAGAGCATAATTTCATAACATGGGATAAATCATAGTAGTGAAAATGAAACCATAACTTAAAACATTACTCATTGTGGAATACACACATAATCATAGAGAATCATTTCTTGTTAGTCAAGACTCATTGCCAAGACTATCTTAGTGGACAAAGTCCCTTTCTGAATCGAGTAATCCTCGTTTCAGTCCTGTTTCACTGAACCGGTATAACCTACCATTCCAGCCATGTCTATCTCATGAGATATGAAATCTTTACCCAATGCATTGGAGGGAGATATAGGTCCCACCCATCTCTTAATGAATCCTTTCTTATGTGTGCCACAAAATCATAAATCATACATCATCGCATAACCCATGTAATAAAAATGGGATTCTTAAACAACATGACATCATAAAACCATTCATATAAGATAAAGGAATTCATAAACATAATTCCATCACAACATAGTCAAATCAATGTAAAAATATGGATAGAAACAGAACCCTTTAATATCTTATATGGAAAATAATTTTGATAAAACACTTGAATTGAATTCTTGAGGAAAATATCCTTTCTTCTTCAAAATCAATTTCTTTTCACAAAACATCATGCAATTTTAAAAGAAATAGATTTTATTGAAAATAGTCATGAAATATTTTAGAGGAAGCTTCATGAAAATAAGGCTTTGTAAAACAGTAGAAATCCGTTCGTGCCGTATTAAGTTAAAAAAAACATTCTTCGTACTTTTGTCGGAAAAGTCAAAAAGTACCTCGTACGAAAAACGACAAAAGATTCCTTTCATACGTATTACTAAAAACTCACTAAAGGGTAAAAATGGATTTAAACAATTTTAGGTGGATTGAAATAATATTACATATTGAGTAAACATGGATGTGGATGATAAAATACACCCCAGTAAATACTTACGAATAAACAATCTCGGATAAAAATGAGATTGTGATATTTCCCTTACCTTAGGTCCGACTTGCTTTGTAAGTGTCCGAACCTCCTGTATAATGATTTAAATCATGTTATTGACTTATTAAAGAATCATATTCATTGTTATGATATCATATATGGTTCACTTATGACATTATATTACCCGTTCTTTTGTAAATTCCATGTTAAAGAAGCGTTTTGGGTAAAATCGTTTCATTTATCGTAGGTGGTTTGACTTGTTGTTCTTTGACATCATTATTACTTATATCATGATTTACTTACTTCCAGAATATAAAATATGATTTATATATCATATATATTCAGTATATATATATATAATAGGTAGATAAATAAAATGAAAAACACCGTTCATGGAGACGGTAGTCCGTACGTACGCATGAACGCTGTTTTCCTTTTTTTATTGTCTTGAAATGGAAGTAAGTAGATGAATTACATATGTATATATATACATAAATCCAGTAGCTTTATAATGTCATATATTTCATTATTATTTCTTATATATACATTATAATCATTCTTAAATGGTTAACATGGAGAATGAATCTCATCGCGTCGTGGAGACGGTAGTCCGTACGTACGCACGAGCGATGATATCATTTCCATAAATATTGAACTGAATTGGAGTGGATTATACAATATATCAGAATCAATATGATGTTGTAATAACTATGTATAGTTATTCTTTACACCATTATACCCATCCGTGTAAGGTGGTGGTGGAAAATAGATTACACCACGGCGTGGAGACGGTATTCCGTACGTACGCACGCGCAGTGATTTCTTTTTCCGTAGGATGGATAGATGGTGAAATATGTTTGTTGCATACTTATAATAACATATCAGTATATGAGTGATACTGATGTTATTACTTCATAATGAAACAAACTAAGAAGAAGAAGTGGAAGAAGAAATAAAGATGAAAGAATTGGTAACGGTAATTACCTCTTCTTTGAAGCGCTTTTTGGAGACCTCCTCTTAGGGAACTAAAATTGGTCTTTGAGTAAGACCAGAACCTCTAGGATGTTTATAGGGAAGTGTAGAAGAGATTTTGGCAGGGGTTGGACGAGCTTGAGTGCTCAAATTGGTGTGAGGAGGAGGGGGAGGAGGTGTCCTTTTATAGGGGAGGAGAGGGGCACCTTAGGAATTCTTAAAAATATTAATTTATAATAAATCTAACCCCACTTAAAAACCTCCAAAAATGACTCATATTCGAAGATTAGATGAGATAGGGTTGTTATCTCATCAACCAATCAAATTTAGACATGTTTGGATATTATTTTAAACCTTATCAATTAGATTTAACTCTAAGTTAAATAATTTAACTTTTACCGTGTCTTTTTGTTTTCTTTCACTATATGGTTAATACACTTACTATAACATGCCAAACGAACCCCAAATTGTTTATTATTAATATATATATCCTTATCTAATTCATTTGGCCGAACATTAGATTTTTAGGAATAAAATAACAATTAGTAATATAATATTTGATTTAAAAACTATTTTGTGTCAATTTTGACACTATTTGATATATGATTTTTGTGAAAGTCATAACAGAATTAAATGTTCGAACCAAGTTGATTAAATCAACATTAATATATCATAGTAACCTAGAAAATTAGTGGAATTCATAAAAAATCTCAAATTACATTTATTTTGGTGCTTATAACATCAATTATGTCAATATTTCATTAAAAAGATAATTACTGCATCATCGTTGTGTCATAAATAAATTAAATTATTTGATGTCGAAAAATTACAAATAAAATACCATCATGTAGGAAATCTTTTTAGCTTTCTAATGAATATTTACAATGGAATTTATCTTATGTATAACCCCATATTAAAAATGATTTACGTATTAAACTTTGATTTTAACTATTTTAACCCTTCTTTAAATAAATTAATAATAAATGTCCTAATCTAATCCAAGTGGGCCTAAATGGTCATATTTTATTCCTAAGTTTGTTTTTGGTCGAAATACACTTGTCCAATAGAATTAGGACATGTGTTAGGGTAATAATAATATCATCTTTACCCTTAATTACCCTATTTACTTTTAACCGTGGTAAAAAAAAGTAAAAAGTTACTATTCATCAAAAATTATTTTCATCTCATTGAACCACATTTTAGTCCTTGATATTAACCGTGTCTGTCGGATTTTCGAAATTCCATTCACAGAAGCGGTAAAATTAAGTTTTATGCAAAATTCAGTTTTTAACCTACCACTTAGTGGTTTCACTATTCATCAAAAATTGAAGGTTTTCAGAAAAATGCCAAAATTTCATCCTAAGCTATATTTCATATTCCGAATTCAAAAATGAAATCTATTTAACCAAATTAATTAATTTTATAATTAAATCCCGCTGTTAAAATAAATAGCGTGTTTTTAAGAAACAATATCTATCAAAAGATTGACACTTGATTATGTCTGGTTTAAATGTGAAATTACATTCAATGACCAAAATTGTATTAAATTGTAAAAATATATTCTAAATATACTTTAAAATCGCTCAAATTAATAATTTATCATTATTAATTTTTTCGATTAAAAAAGTTGTTTTTAATTAAAATTTAGTCATTTTCACTATTCATCAAAATATGAAAGTTATCCGAAAAGTACGAAAATTTCACCTTAGGCTAAATTCGATACTCCGAATCCAAAAATAAAGTTCATTTTGAAAAATAAGATTTACTGGATTTCAAAAAGTGGTTATTACTATTCATAACGGCTAGTTTTAATAATATTTTTATAGCATATCGTTGTTTAGTGAAACTCGGTATTGCGTACTACACACGCTATCGAGGAAGGTCGCGATTGCGTGTAATGCAAGTCAAGTCAAGGATGTGTGTTGTGCAAGCTCCTTTTGGTGTAGCGTACAACACAAGACATTAGTGAAATAAAAAAGAATATTTTTCATAAAATCTCGGGCTGTTACAGCATGGCTTTCCTGCATGGTTTGAAAAAACATGTGATGCCCATGCGGAGCCCACTGTCATGGGTGCACAGTTTCATGGGATGGCTGCACGGTTTGTTCAGACCGTGCGCCAACTGTACGCCCCTACACAACTCCACAACTCTAAATGTTTTTCCCAAAAATTCCACTTTTTCTCTCAAAAACAAAGAGAACCAAGAAACATACCATAAAGGAAAGTCCAAGTTCTTACAAACTTCCCCCCTTAAATAAATTCATCCATGAATTTCCCTAGTGTGGAGCAGAAGAAGAAACCCCGAAAATCTCCGACCACTGAGCTTGCACATTGGACTCCCTCTCCTAAGTCTCATCCTGTACATTCACATACTTCCATAACACCCGTATGATAGGAACTGACTGGCCTTGCAGAACCTTCGTACTTTGATCAACAATCCAAATAGGATTCTCCTCGAAGGACACATCCTCTTCTAACTCAACCTCCTTAAGTTGAAAGTCATGAGATATGTTTTAGAAGTAACTTCCATGCTGAGAAACATGGAAGACGTCGTGCATATCCCGGTATCTCTGAGGTAATTGAAAACAATAGGAAACCTGCCCAACCCTCTCGAAAACCTCAAATAGCCTGACGTACCTCGGGGAAAGCATACCATGTCTCCCGATCCTTCTTTTCCACAACTTTGATGTGACACATAGAAAAACCTGATCAATGACCTCAAACTCTGGAATTATTCTTCACTAATCACCATAAGACTTTAGATAGGACTGTGCAGTAGCCGTCCTTTTCCGAATCAACTCTATCTACTCTATGCTCTCCTGAACAAGACGAGGTCCCATGAAAGCTGCCTCTCCTGCCTCTAGCCAACATAAGTGTGATCAGCATGGCCTACCGTACAAAGCCTCTTAAGGATCCATTTGTATAGTTGTTTGAAAAATATTATTGTAGGAAAACTTTACAATAGGTATATGATTATCCCAAGAACCTCCAAAATCCATAATGCATGATCGAAGCTTGTCCCGAAGCACCTTAATCGAATGCTCGGAGTGGCTATCTATCTGGGGGTGGTAAGTTGTACTCAAGAGTACATGTGTACCCAAAACCTTCTGAAACCCCCGCCAGACTTGAGAAGTAAAATGTGCATCTCTATCTGAAACGATGGAGTGTGGAACTCCATGTAAGTTCACAATCTCTCATATGTACAACCGTCCCAGCTCATCAACACTGAAGGTTTCCTTGATCGGAAAGAAGTGAGCGACCTTCCTAAAACGATCATTGACAACCCATATTGCATCATTCCCTTGGTACGACCTCGGTAAACTGGTCACGAAGTCCATCGCGACGTCGTTCCACTTCCACTACAGAATGGGTAACTGTTGAAAAAGTCCTATTGGTCATTGATGCTCTGCTTTCACATGCTGACAAGTGTAACACCTCAAGACAAAACCAGAAACATCTCTCTTCATACATGGCCACCAATACTGGAAATGAAGATAATGATACATCTTCATGACACCAGGAAGAACTTCCCAAACTGAGGAATGAAAATCCTGCATCATCTCCTCATGTATATCTCTTGGCACCCATACATGTCCCTAGAAATGAAAGATCTCATCCTCGCTTATAGTCCACCAAGGAATAAGGTCCTCTCCATACATGATTTCCCGTAGGACTAAGCCTTCAGAATATAATAGAGGCCTCATTTGTACTCGATTAAGAAGGGTAGAGGTAACAACTACAAAACATAGAAAAGTCTGCCCCTGTCTATCTTGCACCTCCAAATGCATCTCAGAGAATAGATCCATAAGATGAAACTAACTACTGGCCTCCTAAACGGCCTGTATCTGAGTCCTCCTGCTCAACGCATTAGCCACTGCATTGCCTTTCCCAGGTGTATAGGCAAGCTCAACGTCAAAGGACTGAATATACATGACCCACCTGCACTGTCTCAGATTCATATCACACAGAGCGAAGATGTACTTGAGACTTTTGTGGTCAGTGAAAACCACCAAATTCTATACCATAATGTAATTTCTCTAATAGGGTAAGGCATGAACAATAGCTGTGAACTCCAGATCGTGCGTTGGGTAGTTCCTCTCATGTGGCCTCAACTGCTAAGACCCGTACACAATGACTCCATCTCCCTACATAACCACAGCTCCCATACCAATACCTGAAGCATCACAGTAAACAGTGTAGCTATTTCTCGGCTCTGGAAAGCTAGTATCGGTGCTGAAGTCAACCTCCCTTTCATCTCTTGAAAGGATGACTCATAAGAATATGACCATAAGAACTTCGCACCTTTCTTAGTCAGACCTGTCAGTAGTGCTGCCAAGCGTGAAAAGTCATGTATGAAGAATATGTAGTATCCAGACAGCCCCAGAAAACTCTGCACCTAAAAGACATTCTTTGGTTGATCCCAAGAAACTACTTCTCTCACTTTCTTTGGGTCCACTGATACTCTTGTCTCTGAGATAACGTGGCCCAAAAAGAGAATCTGATCCATCCAAAAGTGACATTTCGAGTGCTTAGCATATAACTGATTCTCCCTCAGTGTACTCAAAATTATCTCAAGATCGGTAGTATGGTCGTGTTGAGTGTGAGAGTACACCAAGATATCATCCATGAAGACCACCATGAAAGAGTCTAAGTATGAATGGAACACTCGGTTCATCAGTTCCATGAAAACTGCTGGCGCGTTAGTGATGCCGAACGGCATAACTATGTACTCGTATAGACCATACTTGCTCTAGAAGGCTGTAAGAGGTATATCTGATCGTCTAACGTGCAACTGATGATAACCGAACCTCAATCCGATCTTCAAGAAAACCTGAGCTCTTCTAAGCTATTCAAAGAGGTCATAAATCCTAGGCAAGGAATATCGGTTATTGACCATCAACTAGTTCAACATCCGATAATCCACACAAAGTATGAGGGTACCATCATCCTTCATAGAAAATAGGACAGACAAACCGCAAGGAGAAGTACTGGGTCAGATGAAACCCTTTTCCTGCAACTCATCCAACTACCTCTTGAGCTCCTGCAACTCTAATGTAGCCATCCTATAAGGAGGAATGGACACCGGTGTTTCTCCTAGAAGAAACTCAATAAGTAAATGCACCTCACGCTCTGGATATAGACCTAAAAAGTTGTCTTAGAAGACATCCATGAAAAGATCAACTACTAGAGGTAAATCCTTCCGACAAGTCCCATGATCATCGAGATATAAGCTCACAATCTCGGCTGTTATTCCCCCTCACCCACGATGCTCAAGTCCAGCTCAGTTCGCCTAGAAATCCCACTCGCCCTTGTATAGAAACTCTCGGCCCTTTGGTGATGTGAAACTCACCCTGCGACAGTAGAAATCCACAAAGGCTCGAAAGGGTACCAACTATTCCATCCCAAGAATGACATCATAAGTTTTCATCTCTAAGATATAGAGGTCTCATAGGAAGTGACACCCACCAACCTCAAGGGGGCGCTCTCTACAGTAATGCACACTTGCCGTTCTAAACCCCAACGAAGTGTCTAGCATCATAACATCAGAATAAGAAGAAATACAGAGCCCAAGGATCTCTACAACAGAAACATATATAAAGATATGTGTAGCACCCATATCGAAAAGGAAAGAAGATAAAACAAAAATAAATAGGAGACCAAGAAGGGAATTTGAGAAGAAAATAATTCAAGTTTTACAAAACATAACTACACGGCATGTATAAATACCATACGACGTGTTCTTACAAGCCATACCCATGGGTGTGTACACCAGCTTAAACCAGCCATGTAACACCCCAAATACACAGCGTGTACATATAACTATACGGCATGTACTTATAACTATAGGGCATCTACTTGAATCCTTCTTCCCTACCCGAGTCCTTCTATATGGCTAGGCCACAAAACTCTCCTAAAACAAAAATACACGGTGTGTTCAGAGGTAGAAACGACATGTACTTCGCAAGATTTCACCAGACCATGTTGTTCATGACACGGTCTGTTTACCCAGGTCACACTACATGGTGTGTTCCAAAAAGACACGGCGTGTACAAAGAAAGATTGTTTCTTCCCGAACAGAAGAACATAAGTTTTGTAGTAAAAACTACACGGTGTGCATTCTAGGATTTTCCAAACAGTAAGCCTCATAAACTACTCTGGGACCCATAGAAACACTGAAATGAACATTGAACATGCCAAATTACGATCCGTGAGGGCCCATACTCCCCACGAATCAAATCTTGGAATCTTACACATGTTAAAAACAAGAAAAGGCAAGGAGATGATCCACCAAGTTCCAGTCCATGAGGGCCCATAACACCTCAAGAACCAAAATTTGGTGTTCATTAAAATATAGCCTTCACAGACAGTACCTTATCAAATAGAATGTATTCTTATCAAGGCATCTATCAAAACACCATGCATATTCTACAAAACATCTATGACAACAACATGAAATTCCTAATTCATCCTAGATGGCATGGAAATAATACATGAGATGTGAATTATAGAAAGTGACTATATGTTGCATGAGATGGCATACCCTCATTTCATTGGGTTGTTTCATAAGTAGAACTGCAATATCAACAACAGTAACAACAAAAAACATGTGAATCACCCGACGGTGAAATCAAGTCAACTATAAAATTTCTAACCAGTAAAATTGAAATAAACGAGGTAGTAGGGATTTTCCCTATACACGGGTTAGCTACTCCTAGGAACTTCTTTTTACTAAGTACCTATTCTGTCATATCCCTGGCTATAGGCTCCAAAAAGTAAATCAAGAGAAAAGAAACCCTCTGATACCACTATGTAACATCCCGGTTCCGGAATCCACCCAGATGCACCCTGTACCCGGTTGGTCACATGGAATCAAGCGTATTTCCTCGAACGCCAGAGGCTTCCGACTAGAAGTGAGGGCCTTGGGTGTGGTAGTGGTGAAGCTATGCCCTCATTGGTAGAGTACACAGTAGAAGATAAATAAAAGAAATAGCAGAAGTAGTAAACATTCGTAAAAGAGTAACCAGATGAAGTCTAATAGTGTAAACAAAGGGAGAACATATATATATAAAGATGCATGATACATATATGTCTAAGAGAGAATCCAAACAAATCACAATGCTGAGTACAATACTAAACCAGGGTGCAAAAGGAAAACTTATAAGCAACTTCTCAGAATCGCAAGCCTCATCTTGGTCCCATGATCTCTATCTCCAATGCAATCAAGTACCTAATGTTGAAGGGTGATTTCCCTTGTCTATACCTGCAGCAATATAATCTGCTTCAGCCCAAAACCATGGCCCAGACAGGGTGTGAGACTAAATCCTAGTCGGAAACCACCAAAAGATCTGTGCCTAATAGTCAGTGAATATATGGAAGGTGAAAGTACAGAAAGTAGTAAACAAGGAAAGTATTCAACAGAAAAAAATCCACAGTTTCAAGCTTTTAATTCACAAAAAAGTAATCATCTACTCAAGTAAGTAAAAAAATAGGTAACCCTCTAGGTAGTTCTCACATCCTAACCCCTAGTGTTCAACCAACAAGTACTAGAAACCCTATGGGAGGAAAACAAAGTCTTACCCCTTTTGTTTAGTTAAAGAATATACTCTCTGGGGAAGCATTCACCGTCAATTCCCCATATAGTCTCGTATCGTTCTAAAGGTTCTCGGGGGAAGCAATCAACGTCCATTACCCATGTGTCCCACATCAAGGAACTATATACACTCTGGGGAATCACTCAACGTCAATTCCCCCTATGGTCTTGCATCGTAAATTATAAGACACTCTAGAGAATCCCTTACGTCTACTCTCCCTATGGTCTTCTACACTAGGTTCTCCCAGCCATGTGTAAGTCATCCATGTATAACAACACGTATCAGCCAAACTAAACCTCCAGAACTACTTGGATAGTAGTCTACAACATATCATCATGTCAGATAAATAAGAAAACTTCATCCTAAAATACTAGGTATGGAAAGTAAATAGAATACTAATGAGAAAACACGACCCAATGGTTAAAATAGGAAAATATGCATGGGAAATATGTCCAAAGCACAAACATTCACCCTATTAACAAAAAATATCCTATACTCTAGTATATAAGCAAAGAAGGCAACGATAGGTCTAAAAAGGTAAACATGCAATACCCTGTTCATGGGTATCGGTATAATTTTCAAAAAACATTCAATGACTTTCAATGGAAAGGCACAAACCACCTACCTTTAGGCTTCTGTTGAAAATGATCCACAAGCCACACTCCTCCTTAAATCCGGAGAACGCACCACCAAAAATGCTCTAAATCTCCTTCCCTAACATCCACAAGTCCTGAAATCAACACCCAAGGCAACCACAACCCTAGATCTACACACAATGGGTGTAGATCTAAATAACTGGGGAAATTAATGATGTAGAACTAGAGGAAAACGCAAGGAAACTAAGAGGATAGACTTACCCAAGAACAACCAGCTTTGATCCTCTGGGAAACCCCTTAGATTTACTCCCAAAATGAGATAAGGAGCTCCGCCAACCTATGAAAACCGGAACTCCCGTGTGAGCCACGAGTGGGAGGATGAATGGTGGAGGAATGGGAAATCCTGAGTGCCCCAGGCTTAAAAACCCTAAATTTAAGCGGTCGCAAGGTTACCCCACATGACTTGGAAAACCGTGCGCCAACCATACGGTTGCCGCTGTCTCAAATAGGGACTTCACACGGATTTCCCAAACAGTCTTGACAAACCATGAGCTACCCGTGCAGAGCCCACTGTATCTCGCGAGAACTTCACATGGCTTTCCCTCACGATTTGACAAACCGTGTGACACCCATGTAGAGGCCACTATCATGGGTGTATAGTTTCCTTGGTTTTCCGCATGGTTTGTTCAGACCGTGCACCAACTGTGCGCCCCTACACAACTTCAAAACTATAAAAGTATTTCCAAAAAATTCATTTTTTCTTTCAAAAACAAAAAGAACTAAGAAATGTACCAGAAAATAACGTTCAGGTTCTTACAGGTAATGCCCAGGTCCTCTATATTTATAAAAAATGAATGTAAATGGATTCTTGGGATCATTTTTATTTTCTCCCATAGTACTTATCATTTTTCCTAGGTAATTATTTAATTTATGTCAATATTTATCACACATAAATAATTTCTTTGTTCCATTCAGACACTTTCCTGGGTGTCTCCTTCCCCATTTCCTACATGATGGAAATCAAGCTTTCTTTTCTCCATTGTCTCCACTGCTGGTCCTCTTATCATTCGCCGTCTTTCTCTTTTTCTTGAGTCTAGGTGTTGGTTAATATATATGTTGTGGATCATATTTTTGGAAACATCATTCGGCATGAACATGATATTTATTACGCCTATCAACATTCAATTTCATTCCTCATTTCCACCACTGTTCCTATATTGTACATCAATGTCATTATTACTAAGACTTACTTGGAATCCATCCATTGACTAAAACCAGAAAGCATTTTGTGAATAACAACAGCCATAAAATCATTTTGGGAATATCATGACACATTATTTTCAATCTAAAACTCCTTAGGATTAACTAAGGTTTTTTATTCTCTTCTTATATTCAAATCCTTAAAATTATTTTGTAAAGAAAATGTGAATTATTCTAAGCATATCCGCCAGAAGTGTTGTAACTTAGAGAGAAGCAAGGCCCATTGTCACGAACCAGTTCCCATTTGAATCATACTCAAAGTGGTGTTTTGGGTTTTACCCCTAGGTACATCTGTGCCAGATCCACCTCTACCTACTCATATCTAGAAAGATATGTATTTCTTGGAAAACACACATAATATTTACATTACCAATTTTTTGATGTTATTCTATACTAATCCATAATGTTTATCTAATGGAAATGTTCTCTAATCAGAGTTTTTTCTAAATCTAGTTTACAAGGTTTGTAATAAACTTTCCATGATACCAATTGTAATGCCCCGAACCTAGTTACCCAGAGTCAGTGCATTATTACATATCATTGGCATGATGACAAGAGATCATTTCCCGAAATACCTATTAGTTTAGTAACCTTGTAAGTACTAGATAAATACATAAGTTTTATATCACATCAAGAAATAAAGAAAACAACATTGTGTCACCTTTGAACACACTCATATCTCTCAGCCTATTCTTGAAGGTTAATCATGATATACTTATTCACATACAGGGAAAAATAAAACATAGAAAGGGGTGATCTTAGATGCTCAGTAAGGATAACAATATAGCCACAACTTTTATAAATAAGCATAAATATTTAAGGCAGTGTAAAGGACTAAAACACAAGCCTTTTAAACATAGATTTCTGAATAATATAGTAAATATAAATCAAATAATTCCATTTACTTATTAACATGGATATTATACTATTCTAATAATCATATGAAATATCAATAGCTAATTTCATAATGAAGGAATTCATAATTCCGGACATCATAACCACATAGTCAGGGCCTCATGCCAAGACTAAAAATAATGATCTTTTCAAGGCCTTGTTCCAAGGCACTAGTTTGTCTCATGATACCTACCCATTCATCAAGGAGCTATAGCGGGCTCCACTTGTCACTTACAATGTCTGATGCATTCCTCATATGAAAAGGTTGAAACATAATCTAAACATTCTTATTAAAACAAGCATAAGAAATGTTAATATTTTAACCAAAAACCATGAATAGTATAAAAATAGAACATAAAAAATCAATCATAACTTCTTCAATACAATATGCAAGGTTTTATCACCCTAAATCAAGAATAATGAAGGATATTGACATAGATGAAAATAACCAGTAAAACTATTTGAGATAAATATCCCCTTTTTCTTAATAATATTTAAAAGTGTTACTATTTGTCAAGAAGATGTTAAAAATAGATTTTTGAATCAAAGTTTCCCATATCAATTTGAAAATTTTAAAAGGAATTTTAATTTTAAAGCATCTGTTCCCATATAATCAATCCTTAGAGCCATTTTTAAAACATGGACATTAATGAGAATGATTTAGAAGAATAAATCTTTAAAATATTTAACATGATATTTTAGTTAGAGTTCCTAACCAAATGAGAGACATTTGAATACAAATAATTGAGATAATAAAAACTTTATAATATCATGATAATAAAGGCATTAATGATATGCTATGTCAATGTATAGTATGTACACCATATAAAAATGAATTTGCGTATAACAACCAAGAGGTCTCAATGGAATGTAAATTGAGATGAAATCCCTTACAAAGACTGTTTCCTTAGGTTAAGGATAAATCGATTACATAATTATGTGTGAAAAATATAAATACACTCAATATGATTGTATATTAAGTGTAAATAAATAATAGGACATTCACACATACTCTTGTGAAAACAACACTAATGACTATGATGTCTGACTCATTGAATGAAAATTGAGTTAAGATTACTCTCATCAAGTTCATATAGATGACATAAGAATTTATCAATGGAGCGATTATGTGTATCAAAAGTATATCCACATAAATTGGAGTGGAAATGAATACATAAATAAATAAATAGTTATTTCACACATAATTATGGAGTAAAGTAATCAATGAAGTTTGCGTAAAACCCAATGAGTGTAAATCGAAATTAGAAATTACCTTACTGATTTGGTAACTTACGAAACACACACCCCATGAAAGAAGGATCAAACAATGAATATGTAAATACCCATAAATTAAATTATATTACACAAACAATACAATCATGCTCATTATGTACACCACACAAAAGTAAATAGTGGGAATATATCATGAATTTCACGAGAATAAAAAGTGAGATGAAAACCCCTTACCACATTATAATCAATCAAGTAGTATGAAAAAAGTTAATAACCACCAAATTAATCATATAATATCACTAATATATAGATAATAGTGATAATATATAACAAATGGAAGTAAACAATACACCACATTCCATAAATATGTGGTGAACAATGGGAATCTCACGGAATTAAAAGTGAGATATGGAACCCCTTTCCTTGAACTTTTCCTTAGTTGAGGATATGTTAACCTACTATATAATGGTGAAATAATTGTTAATAAATTTTAAAAGAACCATATACATAAATATGATATCATA
Source organism: Viscum album (assembly GCA_963277665.1). Taxonomy (NCBI): domain Eukaryota; kingdom Viridiplantae; phylum Streptophyta; class Magnoliopsida; order Santalales; family Viscaceae; genus Viscum; species Viscum album. The sequence goes on from OY728154.1 coordinate 71,212,250, forward strand.
TAAGGTCTTTTAATATTTCTTTGTTAATAATATTTCAGTAGTATCATTGTTTTGGGTGTTAACTGATTCGTTTTTCTTTATATGTTTGGTTAAGTAAGTCATGTTTTTTATGGATAGAATTCTTTTTTGTATCCAGAATTATATTATGTTCTTAAACATTATTTTTAATCATATAATAATATTTATTATTTAATGGTTACGATGGGGAATGAATCTAATCGCGTTTGTGGAGACGATAATCCGTACGTATGCACGAGCGACAATACGTTTCTATTGATGGTGAAATCATATGTAATTGGATGGTATATCATATATAAATAATATTTAACATGTTATATTTATTATTTACATCAATTATACTCATTATTATACCCATAAAAATAATTAAGTGTTGAAAAAAAAGTACACCACGATGTGGAGACGATAAGTCATACATACACGCGTATGGTGACTTTTTCATTTATAAGATGGAAGAAATAATGAATATTGTTTTACCATATTCATAATAACATCACAGTATGTATAAGTTACTGGATTTAGTATTTTGTTATGGAAACAACAAAGAAAAAGTAAGTGAATGAAGAAAATAACATTGGAAGATGTGATGAAATAATTACCTTTTCTTCGGGTGCTTTCTTTTTTCTTTGATCCAAAGGGCTCCTTAGGTTGGATTTATGATCAAAGTAATGCCTCTAGGATGAAGTGAGAGTAGTTGGGAGGATAATTGATCAGGGGTTGGCTAAGACAATTGGCTTTGGATGTTTTATTTTGAGAGAAGGGGAAGTACCCTTTTATAAGAGAGGTGAGAGTCACTTTAGGAAAACCTTGAAATGTTATTTTATTGTACTATAATATTCGGTTTATAATGGCTCTAAAAGAATTTATATTGAGGATAAGGTTTGTATGGGTTGAAAAAATATAAACCAATTGGTTTTAGATAGGTTTAGGTCACCATATTGACCTTATCTTTTAGATTTAACCCTTGATTAAACAGTTTAACATTTACCATGTCTCTTTGTATTTTTTAATAATATGGTTAATAAAATTACTATAAAATGTCATGAGAACCCCAAGTGGTTAATTAATGACATATATATTATTATATAATTCCTATTTATGATCCTTATATTTTTATGACTATTATATCATTTAATAATATAGTATTTGTTTTAAAACCTCATTTATGTCAATTTTGACATAATTTAGTATTTGGTTTTTGTGAAAGTCATAAAAATATGATTTATTAGATAAAAATAAATTTAATCAACCCTAAAATTTAATATTATCCAATAAAATTTGTTTAATTATTAAAAATTCTCAATTTACATTTATTTTAATATATATAATATCTATTGTTTTAATCATTAATTAATAAAGTAATTACTACATCATCATTGTGTTATAAATTAATTTAATTATATAATGTCTAGAAATTATAAATAAAATACCATGATTTAGGTAATATTATTATATTTCTAATTAATATTTATTTTCAAAATTATCTTATGTATAACCTTATATTACTAATGTTTTAGTTATTAAAATTTAAATTTAACAATTTTAACTCATCTTTAAATAAAATAATAATAAAGGTTATAATCTAATCCAAGTGGACCAAAAGGATATTATTTTATTTATAATGTTGATTTTGGTATATATAAACTTATAAAATAGAATTATGACTTGTTTTAGGGTAATTATAATATTATTTTTACCTTTAATTACCCTATTTACTTTTAACCGTGGTAAATAAAATTCAAAAGTTACTATTCACCAAATATTATTTTCATCATATTAAACCATATTTTATCTATAAATATCAACAGTTTCTATCGTATTTTTGATATTAAATTGATAGAATGGGTAAAATGATGTTTTAGGAAAATTTGCTAACGTTCCTAGAAGTTTTATGCAAATTTGCTAACGTTCCTAGAAGGTGGGTAAAAGATGTTAAAAATTTCAATAAAATTTTATACATCTAATTTTTTTATAAAATTACACCAATGAATTACATTGAAATAATATAGGTATTATGTTTCTATTTTTATTTAAAATAAATTTAAATAAAATAATTTATTATTTAAATAAAAATTCAGTTTTTAAATAATAACGTAGTGTTTTACACTATTCATCGAAAATTGAATTTTTTCAGAAAAATAACAAAAATTCAACCTAAGATAATTTTGGAATTACAAATCAAAAAATGATGTCTATTTTACCAAATTAAAAACATATAAGTTTCATTAATTAAATTAAAATTTATTCTCATAGAAAAAACTAGAATATGAGTTTTTTATATGTAAAAACTATCAAAAGATTGGTATGTATTTATGTTCGGTTTAAAAGTGAAATTACATCCAATGAACAACATTGGATTAAATGATAATAATATAATCTAATTATACTTCAAAAAAATTCAATGTTATAATTTAACACTATAAATTATTTTGATTATAAAATGTTGTTTTCAATTAATATTTAGTATCTTTAACTATTCATCAAAATATGAATGTTATCAGAAAAACGTAAAAAATTTATCCAAACTAAAATTTTATATCTCGATTCTAAAAAAGAATTTATTTTTGTCAAATTAAATATATAAATTTGGAAAAAATTGGATTTAGAATAAGTTATCCATTAAAAGGCGGAAGAACTGCATTTTTTGAAAAATACTTATTTTATTTAAAAATTTGAATTTGTCTCTATATTATGGCTAAGAAACAAAAATATGAATGTTAACATAATATGGGATATTTATAAAATAAAAAATGTGGTTATTAATACTCATAAATGCTTTCTAAATGGCTATTTTGATAGGTTGTGGTGTGCTTGAACTTGGTGTTGTTACATCACAAGCTATTGTATTAATCAAAGAGAACCATACCATGGAAGCTTGGGGTGTTACATGTAACCTATTTTATAATTAATTTTTATATATTATAATTATTTATTAATAACAATTTCATCAAGATCATATATATTAATTAGTTCTATATTTATAACCATCAATGGATAGTGGTGATGGAACATGAATTGCACCACTACATGGATATGGTATGTCATACATACAAACAAGAAATATTATTTTTATAGGTTGGGAAAGAGATGGAAGATGGTTTTAAAATAATTATAATAACATATAAGTATATTTATGACACTTTATTTATTATTTTAGGACGTTTATTTCATATTTAGGTGAATCAGAAGAAGAAATAAATTTGAAAGAGTCGGTAATGACGATTACCTCTTCTTTGGCATACTTCCTTTAGATCATTCTTAAGTAACCTTGTAATTGTATTTTAAGAATAAAAAAACATTAATTAATTGATAGGTGATTTCATAGTATATTTTTTAAGGTATTTTTTGATCTTGATGGCTCCAAGTTTCTTACATAAATTAAAGAATGATTGTCCTTTTATAAGTGAGGGGAGGGTCAAAATTGGATTTTCATGAAATATTATAATATAATATGTGTCAAACTCATGTAAAATGGTTCAAAAATGTAATATATTAGATGATAAAGAGGATATAGTCTTAAAATAATCATATAAAATTTTTATAGGTTTAGACAACATTTTAAACCTTATCCTTTGGATTAACATATTGGTTAAATAATTTTAACATTAACCATGGTAATCACTATCTCAATATTAGAGGGATATAATTTTACATATAAACAAAAAACTAGATAAAATGGAATTGGGATGAAATTTTCAACCATATATAATAGTTATTTTCTTCTTTATGTATTTGAAGTATTTTTAAATAATTTAATAAAATATTATTTTCATAAAATATTATTAATGTCATCTTGACACTATTCATTTAATTTGACATTAAATACATTAATACAAAAATTTAATAAAAATATAACCTTTTTAAAAATCTCTAATATGATATGGTAATACATAAAATTATTGAAATAAAATAATCCAACCAAATTCTATTACAATAAATATTTTTAAAAACATTTATTTTATTTTTCTTTTAATTCAATAAATACAATGTTGGTGTTGTGTAAGCATTTAAGGTAATTATTCAATAAAAATATTGCAAATAAATTACCATAAAAATAATAATTTATATTTTAACTAAAAATTTAAAATTGAACATAACCTAATTTTAACCATATGAAAAAATATTTGAGATATTTAAGCCAAGAGTGTGATGTTTTGTGTTTATTCTTTTCTTAAGGTAATATAAAGGTAAATAACAATGAAAAATGGAACTAAATAGAAATTTTTTAAAGATATTGATGGAAATGGTTAATATGTATTCATCCAATAGGATAAATTCTAGAGTTAATAATAATTTTAAAGCCTTATCCAAAAGTTTTAACACTATTTTTCCTATTTTACCCTTATCAATGTGGTAAATATTTACCACAATTACTATTCATCATGAAAAAAAATAAAAGGGACCTACTTAAAAAATTTGAACCCCATGATTCAAAATATAAAATCCATTTTATCAAATTCAATTTATACAAGTGAAATAAATTCATTTAAGATAAAAATACAAAACACAATTAAAAAAAGTTTTTTGAGAAAATGTGTCTTAAGTCTAAAAATGAACATAAACTAAAATCTAGTATAATGATGGTTATAATGTAATTAATTATATTTTTCCTAAGTAAATTAGTTTTATGTTAATTTAGAATTAAATTCAAAAAATTATTTCACAATTTTAATGAAAATAAATAGATGTTTTACAAAAGCTTGTAATTTTTTTAATTCATAGAAAAAATAATTCTTTCCCAAATGTCCCAAAATTTAAACATAAGATAATATTTATATGATAAATTAAAAAGTATTTCATTGTCAATTAATGATATTTCAATTGAATTTCTCATTTATTTTAATGTTATTGTTTTGGGGTAAATAAATATATCAAATAAATTTATTTAATGAATAATATATCGAAATAATATTTGATTGTTACATTATACACCATTATAATTATTTAACACTTGAAATTAAATCACTCTGATAAAAAAACTGAGGATAATTATGCCTCATCACATACCCAGGTTCCCATGTGGATTCCTTAATTTTATGACATCACCAAAAAACATTGATTAGGTTAGTAGTGTTGTTACATATCACTTTCTCTCTACAATACAGAATGTCCACAAGTTATTACTAATAATAATGATATTATTCTGGTTGTATGACATTTGGGTTTTCTATATGTGAAGTATTAGGTATGCAATTCCACATGTGAGATACATTGAACTCATCGTGAACTTGGGAGATATTTGGTTGAATCACCAAGTGATAAGATACCACCCCAGTACAAACCAGAATTTAGAAGGAACAGAAATATATAGGGCTCATATTTACATTATTTATAAATATAATAACCTTATTTCAAGGATATATTCAACGGATTATCTTATTAACATAACTTCTTTTTGACTCTGGGCCACCCTTATATTTTATAAATGATTTTATCATTATGTTTCATATATTCATCTAGATCGGGTCAAAATAGATTTATTTATCTAAAATTATCCCAACATGTTGAATCTACACACTTAATTCTATATGGGGACTCATAAGGAGCCATCGAATGTTCATGGGAAATATATGGTTGTATGAAAATTATAACAAAGTAAGGTGTTTATCCTAGAAACGTTTTAAATCCATAGAGAAAGATCTCAAAATGTATTATAGAGTTTGAATAGTCCCATCAAAGTTAAAATCTATTCGAGGATCATAAGAGATGTAAAAACTAAACTATGTATCTTGAGATTTCTGAAGTTTTGTTGAGAACTTAGAGGTAAAATTCAGTTTTTGATCAGATATGATTGAGAGTGGAACTCCATTAAATCTTAAAACTTTTTTAATGTATAACTGAGTAAGATGATCAAGATTGAATTATTATCTAATAGAGATAAAATTTAATAATTAAAGAAGGTGGTCAACTAAAACCCAAATAACATTATTCCCTTTAGTTGTTTTCAAAAGTTAAACCATGAAATCTATAATAATGTTTTACTATTTCTTTTCTGGTATGTGAAATGGTTGTAGCATCCCATTAGAGTTATTTCTATTAACCTTAACTTGATAACACTCTATGCATCAGAATACATACTCAGTAATATCCTTTTTCATGCTATCCCATCTGAGTAATTCTTTTCAATCTCTATACATCTATCTAATTCTAGAATGAATAGATAATAATGAACTATGGGACTCATCTAAAATATTCTTCCTCAACTCTGGTATTGATGGGACACATACTCAGATCCAGAACCTTAATATTTTAGTGTGGTCATGGTTTAACTCACGAAAATTCCTCAAATTTTTATATAATTCTATATCTTCCTTCTATATATTTATAGCCCCTTCATGTATTGATAAATGAACATTCATCTAAGAAAGATAAGATATACCTCATTTCTTCAAGATCTTAAGTTCCAACTTTTGAAATTTCAAAACTATAGAATCTTCTAGAACACTCATCATTAAAAAACTAGCATGATGTTTATGACTCTGAACATTAAAAACCTTGTTCTCCTTTACAAGGGATTAATGTTTTGAGAAGTCATAACCTCTGATCAATTATAACGTGATTTTTTAGATAATATTCATTTATTTCTATGTAAATATATAATTAATAATTTTATGATCAATATATATATCAAAACTTTCACCATTTAGAAAATCCATCTTTATATTAAATGAAAAATACCACCCCTAGCTCAAAATAATGAGTAATGTAACTTTTATTATGAATTTTCAATGAGTGAGAGCTGTAATTTTTCACCATATATTTCTTCACATGGATGTATACCAATCACTTCTTTTATGCATCACAATATATCAAACACCATTTTCCACTACAGGGTAGTGTAAGCATAGTTGAACTTATGAACCTTCTCTTTAGTTATTTAAAATTATCCTCACATTTATCTATCCCTAAAAATATACCCCCCTTTTGAATCAACTTGTCAAGTGGATAATATTTTCATGATAAGTCTCTCAAAAAGAGTTTTTATTTTCCATCAAACCTATGAAAACCATAGATCTAAATTATTGTGGTTGATCTGGGCCATTTCTCAACTACTTCCATCTTTAATGGATCAAATAATATACCCTAATTTCACATTATATAACCAAATAATGAAAATTTCAAAATCAAAAAGTTACACTTAGTAAATTTAACACAAAAAGTTTCCTTCATCGGGGCCTTATATATAATTCTCAAATGTTCTTTATGCTCTTTATTTCTATTTTATTAAATAATAATATCATCTATAAAGACTACCACAAAAGATCTAGCTAATAAATAAAGTCTCTATTCAATAAATTCATGAAGATAACATGAGCATTGTAATGTCCAAATGGAATTAATATAAATTTATAATGATTATGCCTCACATGGAAGGATACCTTGGTTATATGTTCCTTATTGACCCTTAGCACAAAAAATCCAGATCAAAGAAAAAACTTGTTAAAATATTGTGCCCATCCTAATTGATCAAATAGATCATTGATATGGGGTAAATGATGCTTTTTATTAATATTGATTTTGTTTAGTTCATGATAATAAATGAAATGATACATGGACCCATATTTCATCTTAAAAATAGAACTGGTGAAACAAAGTGTTAAGCAATAGAATTAATGAATACCTAATGTATATTCTCTCGTACATTCATTATCAATTATTGAAACTAAATTGGGGCCATTATATATGGAGTATTTGAAATTGGTATAACACCAGGTAAAAGTTCTACTGAATAATCAACCTCACAATTCATGGGAAGACAAGGAAACTATTAAATAAATACATAAAAATTATAATATCTTATATTTTACATTTATACCAAACTGTCTAAGATAAATATCCCTCGTTAATAGATAGAAATACTTATATGATATATAAAATTGTATTGGGGAGTTCAGGTTCATCTTCAAACTCAAGCACTATCATATGTTGATTCATAATATCAAATATAACTTCCCTTCCTAGAAACTCTTTATGAGATCATGATTGAGAGAGCTAATCAATTCCCAAAATTACACAAAATTTAACTAGAGGAAGAAAAATATGATTTAAATGAATCACACTCCCACAAAATTCTATCAATGATGAGATATATAATTCAGATGAAAGCATCCTACCATTTTAAATTTTTATTGCCAAATCAAAATGTAATTTTTGATGTGGTTATGTGAACCCCTTGGAAAATTATTCAAATATAAAAGAGTTGTTATAACCTAAATCAAATAAAACATTTAAACATATTGATTGGTGGATAACTATAAATTGTACCACATCACTTGGAACATCCACATCCATATTCTTGTGATTCTCTCCTTGAATTATTCTATGGTAATGTCCACTGACACTTGAGGAACTTGTTTTAATAATTCCCCATATCTTTAAAATTGAATAACTATGTAGTATTGTTTTCTTTCTTTATCATATGGTCATTTTCCTGATGATCCATATCTCCAAACTTGTCACAAACTCCTGGTATCTTAGAGAATTTCCTAGTCTATCTCTTTCTAAATGTTTTAAATGATTGAAATTTATTAATTATGTTATTATTAATTGATATATTCCCCTTTTTCTCAATGATCATCCAATATCTTCTTAACTTGATTTCCCTTGATGTTACAGGATGCAAAAAATTACTTCTCTATCTTAATATTATTTTATACTATATCATCATATGATTAAAATGTTTTAGAAACTGGGTCCCTTTATAGAATCTTCTTAATACCATCCAATAAATGATCAATATTTATTTTCCATACTATATTTATTGTTCAATTAATTCATGGATAATATTTTAAATTTATACTCATACACTTCCACACTTTCTTCTTGCATTTTTTAAGATATTAAATTCCTCTATATCTCTTCTTATTGTTCAAATGGAACAGATTTCTTGAATAAAATAACATCAAAAGATATCTATTCCATGATTTTATTTCTTAATCCTTTTTATTATCTTGGATTAATGACTACCACTGAATAAAATTACCTTTAAAATAATAAACTAATAGAATAACCCAACCAATTTCATTTCGTCCCAAATCCATTAATATATTTTCAAGTGGCATAATCCATAACTCATCTTCCAATACATTAGTAAATAAATTAAAATATGGCGTCTTTTATCACATGAAGTGATATAACATAGGGGAATAGAGATGTGAAACAACTAGTTGACCCATTTCTTAAAGGTTATCCCTCATAACCCAATTCAGTTATACTAATTTGGACATGACCTACATAGATCCAACACCAGTTGTATTGGCCTACTCAACAATGTAATCCCTACGTTATTTATAAGTGTTTATTCCCATTTATCCATTAGGTGACATCACTATGTAATGGAAAACCTATAGTTAGGTTAAAATCATATGAATATGGATCCATAAAATAAAAATATTTATTATGGTTAATGTTATAAAATAATATACGAGATTATCCATATTCCCATGTTATCTAGGTTCATTTGAAATCTTGTTCTTGAGTATTCTTTTATGTTTACATTGATACCAAATATAGAAAATTCAACTATAGTAACCTAGAGGTATTTTCTAATTTATGAAATTGGTATAGGATACAAGTGATCTCATCCCGAAGGACAGATTAGTGTAGAAGTCTTGAAGAACTTGATACATAAATGATCCCTATATTACATAGAAAATATTAAATACATAGCGCAAAAACATTATTTCATCCTTAATGTTATTCATAATACCCATATTTATATCCTAGGGAAATGAAAACAAATAAATGGTCTCCTAATATTCTCAATAAGAGTTATGTACAACAGAATATATCATTAGTAAATAAAGAATAACCAATATGGTAAGGTAAATAACTAAAAACACATTCCATTTAGTTAATAACTTGAGTAAGGAATACGTACATGGATAATATCAATGAAGTCATATCATTGATAGTAATAAATAAATTCTAAATGAAGGAAATGATTAATATTTGAAATCATTAAGTCAAGCTCAATGATATTTTTAACATATAATCATTGGGTCAATATATTTTAATAAATCAGTAGGTATAGACAAAAAACACATTTAATAAGGCTAAACAATCTGTTTTTCTCATGATACCTATAGGTGAATCGCGTGGATGCATTTAACCAGGCCCCACCCATCACTAAATGTCAAATGTATTACTCATATATTGAATGATCAATTTAATTCATAAATAATATACATTATAAAAAAATATCTATATTGAGTATAGAATATAGAATATTAAGTTTTCCCCAATCAATCAAATATAATTATTAGTAAAAACCTATATATGAAATTTGTGTATGGTTTAAAAAATTATCATATCCATGAAATAATGAATATAAATATTTAAGTGAAATTTAATGTTCAATTAAAAATAGTGATAAAATTTATAATGGTTTTAAGAGAAATTTAATAACCACAAAATTAATAATAGATAAAAGATGAACATTGATTTATTCGAAATATAGGTTTTGTAATAAAATTATTTCTCATAGATAATAAATAAAATTAAAATAAAAAAATTAAAATAAGTGATCAATACATAGTTTTCTTTGTAAAAACATTTAAATCCTTTAGAATAAGATAAAAGAGCGTTAAATGGTTTTGGCTGTGGGAAAATATGTTAACACTGTGTACAATAAAAAAACCTTTTCACTTTTGTAGATAATGATAAAAATGATCCTTTCATAAGAAAATTATAAATATTCTCTTAAAAATATTAATGATTCATGGAAAATAGGAAAATCTTTTAATAAATCATTTGAGTAAATAAAAAAACTTTTAGAATTTGTTTTTGAAAAAACATGGGCATGAAAGAAAAATATGCCCTATCAAAAGAATTAATAAGACAATTTTTTATTTTTATTTTTTTTAATGTAGTTAAAAAGAGAACTAAATTCAGAATAAAATATATAAACACCTTAAATATAAGAAAATATATGGATTTTATGAAGGATATATTATATAATTCCATTAATGAGTTTAAGAGAAAACCTAAAAATGAGATTTTAAAATAATTCCTTACCTCTTTGGTTTATTTTGAATAATAACCAATATAAATATTAAACATGAATTGATACTTTAATAATACTTAATAAATATATTCTCATGTTAAATATATCAAAGGGGTAGTATAAACATCACATAAAAATAAATAGGTGCATAACACAAAATATGTCTCAATGGAGTGGAAATGTATATGAAATCCCCTACCTCAAGTTTGAGTTTCCTTTTAAGAGATTTAAACTCATGTATAATACATTTAATTTATTATAATTACATACCCAACCTATAAAAATATCTATAATATAAAATATTATCCATTTATATTATCACCAATTTGTTAATAATATTTTAATATTATCATTATTTTGGGAGTTAACTCCTTCATTTTTCATATATGTTTTTATTCATTAGTTTTGTTCCGTGAATAACACACATAGTTACAGAATACCATGAATTTTAATCATGATATAAATATTATATATTTTAAATATATAGATATTTATATTTATTCAAAAAATAAAGATACAGAAAAAATGAATTACATCGTTTGTGGAGTTTGTAATCCATACATATGCATTAACACTATTTTCAATTTTTGACGGGTGGTACAAAAGAAAGATAAATAATAATTAAAATTTATTGGTTAATTTTCATAACATATATAACTTATATAACTATTAATTGTATCCTTATTATAATGATTTTAAAATAGAAATGAAAAATGAATCACATTGCTTTGTGGAGTTTTTCTTTCACACATGTATACGAGAAAAATTATTATTTTCCAAATAATTGGAATGTAAGATGGTATATATGATATTATAATCATAGAAGCATAATTATTTCATAAATAAATTATATATTAATTTTTTATTTATAACCATCAAAGTAAAGTACTTATAAGAAATGAATTACAATGCTACATGGTGACGATAAACTATACGTACAAACGATTTATGTTTTTTGTTTTTTGGTTGGTAAAGATATGAAAAATGGTTATACCATAATTATAATAACATATAAATATATTGATTACACTTAATTGTTTTTAGTATTGTTACATAAGATTTAAGGGAAGTATAAGAAGAAATAAATTGGAAAGAGTCTATAAAGAGGATTACTTCTTCTACGACATAATTCCTTTAGAACCCTTCTTAAAGACCATTGTAATGGTTTTTTTAGAATAAAATATCTTTTAATTAGTATATGGGGAAGTGGATAAGATAATTTTGTTGGGTTTCATCAAGATAGATGGATCAAATTTTTGTAAATAAAATATAGAAGGGTGTTCTTTTGTAAATGAGGGGAGGGGTACCTTAGTAAATTCAAAAAATATTCTAATATAATTTGTGTTCAAATAAAAAATTGGTTCCCAAATAGAATAGAATAAAATATTATGAGTATATGTTCTTAATATAACCATTAAATCTATTTTTAGAGTTTTATATTTCATTTTAAACCTTATTCTTTGGATTTACCTCTTGGGTAAATAATTTTAACCTTAACGATGGTTGTGAATTTTTAAATATTAAAGGTTTATAATTTTACTTATAAGGTGAATATTGGATCATTAATGGAAAAGAGATATAATTATAGAAAATATATTATCCCCTTTACCTAATTTAAATATTTTTTTATGATATTTAAAAAATGTATTAAAATATTATCTTCACACAATATCATTAATGTTATTTTTGACACTATTCATTTAATTTGACATCAATGACACCAATAAAAAGAGTTAATTTAAATATAATACTTTAAAATATCAATATTATGAAATATGAATTGAAAAATTCTTGTAAAAAAATAATTCATCCAAATTTTATTACTTTTAATATTTTTAAAATCACTTTTTTATTTTTATATTAACTAAATTAATAATGTGTCAGTGTTAAATAAGAATTTAAAGTAATTATTTAATTTCTAAAAATTAGAAATTAATTTCCATGATTTCAAAAATTAATTTATATTTCAAATGAACACTTAAAACTAAACATAACCTCTTGTTATCTGTATGGAAAAATATTTGAGATATTAAAGTCAAGATTGTGATATTTTTTATTCTTTTCCTAATATAATATAATTGTTAACATCAAAGAAAAAATTACTATGAGTGAACATTTTTTCAATACAAGGATGAAACTTTTAAAACTGCATTAACCAAATATGGAAAAGGAATGATTATTTGAAATTTTTAATCCTTATCCCAAATATGTAACCCTATTTTTCATGTTTTACCCTTACCAAGGTGACAAATATTTACAATGGTTACTATTCACAATGAAAAAAGAAATTTGGCCTACTTTTAGCACCCCAAGGGTTTATAAAATATTTTTATTCCAATAAATGTAATTTATTTAATATCTTTTTTTGCATGAAATACTGAGTTTTGATGAACACGATATAATATTAATGTTATTTGTTTAAACATGATCATTATAACCTAACTATTAAAATTTGTGGTATAAATAGGAGTAACCACACTTTAAAATTTAATAATAATTATTATATAAAAAAAAAAAATTTAAATAAATGAGTAATAATATTTTGGTAAAGTCTTTAAATTCATTAAAAGTACCTTTTTCTCCAAAAAACTTTAATCCTTTATTTGTGAAAAAATAATAATACAATTTATTCCCAATTTTATAAAATTTATATTAGAAAAGTAATTTTTTTGTAATAAACATATAAAAAAATAATATTATTCACTTTGGATATTTTTCTGAATATATTAATTTTTTATGAGAAGTGAAAAATCCTGGTTTTCATTAAAGATTTAAATTTTTGTTTAATGAATGTATAAGGTTTAATTTTATTTTAAAATTGTTTAAAAATTAAAATAGATCAATTATATTATAATTAATCCAATATTGTTCATTGGTATCAATGTTTTATATAATTATAATATATAAACTCTTTATTCTTTAAAAACATTTCTCTTTGGAAGACTGTTTTTTTCATCGAATCTACAATATTAATATGAAATTAAATATTGTTACTAATGTGATTTGAATTTGATAAAACAGATTCTATATTTTGAATTAGAATAATTTAATTTTTAAAATAAGGTAAAGTTAATTTCTAGTCATAATTATCAATAAATGAGAAAAAAATTAATTTTAACGATTACGGTTAAAATATGGTTTTTCAGGTTACATGTATTTGTGTTAAAATAAATTTAATATAAATATAGAATAATTATTTAATATTTAAATTAAATGGTTCCAATTAATCCAATAATTATCATTTTAATTTTATTATTAAAGGATAAATTACTTATGTAAATCAACGTATACACATTATAGTGGAAAACAATAAAATGGTAAAATTAAGTAATCTTAAAGGATAAATAGTAACATGTTTAAAATGTTAGTATTTTTGGTGGAGGTGTTTATAAAAAATATAATCCATCTAAAACATTATTTATTGATTTTTTGAGTCCCTTTTGGTGAGACTAACTTCCCATTATTGAATAGTTATGGGTAATTAAAAATTTCCTATCCTCATCAATTATAAATGGGCACTTCCTCTCCTCATTTATTCATACTTATTAAGCACTTTTTGTTGACCAAAACCTAATGATATCCCTCCCCAACATCCTTATCAATGTTATATAGCTTCTAATCTTCCTAAAAGTCAACCCTATGATCCTTAATAAGAGATCCAAAGGGGGTTGTTCTTAGTGAAGTTAATTAACTTCACAAAACTCTTTCTTTTTTACTTATATTATAACCTACATTCATGTATTAATAATTAAACTATAATATAACTGTTACCAATCATATTTAATTTTTATTTAATAAACTCTTTTTATCCCCACTTCCATTAAATGAAAAAACCATCACTCATGTGTACAACGTACTACCCCCTCAGAAACCGCTATTATTCATTTTCCATCACCACCTATCAAATCTTGATACAATGATGGGTTTAATGGTTATATATTATATTTATGATATTATTATACTTATATAATTATAATATTATATATAAATTCTTACTTTCCCTTCCATGTAAATACAAAAACGTTGATCACGTGTACGGCAGACTACCGCCTTACGAAGCAATGTATTTTGTTTTTCACTTATGCTTTACATGGAATGTAATAAGGGTAAATTCAATAAGTATATATGATATATATGAAATAATAATAATTATTAAAATAAAATATATATTATTCACCTTTAGTTCATTTCATCCATTTATAAAATGAAAACTCTGTTCATGCGTACATACGTCATACCATCTACATAAACAGCGTATTTCATTTTCCTTCCCTAACTTTTATAAATAACACTAAATAAATATATAATGAATATATATAAAATTTATTGAATGTATTAATTTTTTTACATGATTTAAACATGATCAATGTAAATTTACGAAAAATACCAAATAGAAACATACATGAAAAAAGAAACAATTATTACCTAAAATAGGATTATAACAAGGATTTGTTAATTAATGGTTAATAAAAGGTTATAAGTAAGTAATATAAGATATGATAAATATTATTATTAATATTTAATATATTTATAAAAAATATATATTTATTATACATGATGTTTAAAAATGGAAAAAGTAATTTGATACTTAAGGTAAGGGTTTTTTGTCTTAATTTGCCTTCTTTGAGACTTATTTACTGTTATCCATGACTATTCTTTTCCAAGGTGTATATAAAAACCCTTTTACATGTTATATAATGAATATAATTATATTGAAAATATATAACGTTTCATTTTTGGTAATTATTCATGGGTCTTACCATTTAAAAGATGCCAAAGTGGTAAATTTTTAATGATGTAATCTCATTTTTAAAGAGATCAATTATGGTATGAATAAAATGATGATATTTTATGATATAAATATCATGAAACTAATTTATTTTACTATACTATAGTTATTTATTGAAAATAAATTTTTTTCATTTGATTTAACTTTCTTAATGTATCTAATATAGAAATTTAAAATTCTTAATAAAAAATTACATATTTCTCCCTTCAGTCCAAAATGAATATTCTTTAATATCTAGGATTTCAGAAAACATAAATAAGATTTTAAAATTCTATAATAATTTTTTAAAGAAACTTTTACCATCATTTTACCTTTTAAAAAATGGTTTTAAATGAATTTTCTTTTCGTTTTCCAAATGAGGTGCTTTTGTATTTTACCAAAAATGTGAAAGGTATCGTTGTTTTTAAACAAATACGTCATGAATAGAATTTTCTACCATCATGAAGGTTAAATTATTTAAACCATCCTTTAAAATTTTGAAACTATATTTTTAAATAAATGTATTTTCAAAATATTTTATCATATTGTATTTTTGGATAAGTAAATTTTAAATGTGAAATTCTATTTTCCTCAAAAAATGATTAAAGTTATATTTCAAAATAATTTTACATATAAGATGAAATAATTTTATGTTAAATAATCTTTAATGGGGATAAAATCCATGTATACCATTCTTATTATTTCAATGAATGTTTTATGAAACGCAATTCTTATTTATGAGTTATAACATAATAAAATGATGGGGAACCCCACTTCTTTTTCCATGGGATATGCTATGATGAAATGATTATAATACCTATTTATTTTCCTTAGGTTGTGAAGTGATGAAATGTTTATAAAACAATTTACTTTTCATTGGGTCTAATATGATGAATATTTTATGATATTGTGTCACATGTACGCATAATTTTCATTATTTTATGGGTGTGACCTATATCATTGTCTAGTGCATTATGTAAAGATTGATATATCATGAGATAAATAGGACTATAATGTTGAGTGAAACAAGTTCATTAAGGAAATTTCTCCAATATGATAGTTTTTGGAGTGAACCTTGACTACTGTGATGGTTTAGGGAGTGAACCCATTCTACTTTGATAGTTTTGGATATAATCCTTAACTACTCAGAAAATGATTTTCTAAGATTATATATATGACAAAAATCTATATCTTATGGTAATGTTTTGTTCTCATTGGTCATGTAATTTTATTACATTCTGATTCATGTCTTATTAAAATCTATTATTTATTACATGACACAAGTTTATGATATATTATATGCATGGTATGGTTTTCAAGTGTCATTCACATTTTCTCATACCCTTATGCTTATGATATATTGATATCTCCCTTATTTACTATTAATGATAATCTAAGATCACCTTTTTATATTTTATTTCATAGGTTACAAATAAATTTATTATATAAGATATGTAGAGTATGTTTTCTAGTTTTCAATAACATAGTTGAAGATGATATAACACACATAAGAACTAGTCTTTTAAGAATATATAACATTCCAAAGACACTAGACCAAAATAATTTTGGGATGGATCATTATTATATGTAATGAATATTTTTATATTAATATGTAATATATTTTTATGAAAATTATAGGTCACTATATTTTTTATCAAAGGATTTTTTATTTTAACTATTAGAAACTAGTATGGGAGAACTTTAGTGAGAACCATAAGGATAATTAAAAGTATTAGAAAATAGTCTGGAATTTTATTGATGTATAAAGAAAGTGATTTAGGTGTAATTATATCCATGTTGGATATTAAAAGTGAATGTGGATCTAGTATTTTTTTATATAAGTAATAAATCTAAAAATTATTCACTGAGATAGACATTATCATCACTTAGTTCATGAAAATGGGCCTTGTTTCAAAACTAGTTTGATAGTCCTGGGGGATATGTTTTGGAAATTCACAAATTCTTTTTGAACCATACAGATGTATTTGAATTGTGATAATGAATAACCTAGTCTAATCCTAAGGTTTCATTGATTGAATAGGAAGTGTCATGGTTTAGACATACTGTAAGTGATTTTTCATGCTTTTTTGGTCTTCCATTATGATTATTATTTCTCACATTATTCTTATTGGTTTTAGTCAATTGATGGAACCCAACAGAACCATGTTAATGCTATGTGTGATGGAAAATGAAATTATTATCCTCTTGGGAAACCAAATTTCATTAGATAAGTAATGAAAAATATCATTTTTTTCTCACACAACGTTATATGATGGTAATAATGTTCAACATTCAAATGAGCTAAAGAGGAACCGATGTTCTATTAAGTCATTCATGATGAAACGTCTCTTTTATTTTAGTGGTTATGATGATCCAATGGTTTTAAAGTAATGGATCAATACCATTGAAAATATATTTTCCATTTTCTAGTGTTTGGGGCATCAAAAAATAATTTTTCACATGTATTTTTTGGAAGCAGATACTTATCAATGATGGAATATTATCAAGAATACGATTCAATTTGATGAAATTAAATCTATGTAATGTGATGAGTTTATGAACTTATTTTATTGAATATGTACATTCCTCATATTATTCAGAAAAATAAAGATATAATTAATTGAGATGAATTAAAAGGATGATAAATCTATTTGTACATATATGAAAAATTGTACAAGGGTTGATAGTTATGCTTCTAGTACTATCATATAAACTAAAATTAGTATTGATCAATTCTTCAGTGGATAAAAAACATATCTATGAAGTGCATTAGCTATAAAGGAATTCAGTATATATGAAGAAAATTTTCAAATTTTATATAAAGGAAGAAATAGAGAGTGGAGTAACCCATCAATATTACGGCCTTGATAAGAAAAGAGTAATGTAATTCAAAGGAAACTCTAAAAAACATTGAGAGAAATTTTGATCATTACTTCTTCTCTATGTTTGGAAGAAAAAATAAGGGAAATGGTCTTAAAGGGAATAATAACTATATTATGTATAGAAATAAAGGTCATCAAGAGACTGAAAGGTGATGTGATGAGAAGAAGTCATCTAATAATGAGAATAGAGGGAAAGCCCCAAGGAATAAAACACCCACACAATAGTGCTTCATGTGTAAGGAATTTTGGAATAATAAAAATTATTGACATAATCCAAAAAATAATAATGATATTAATCCAATAAAACCTTAGATGATAAATGATAAATGTAAAGCTTATACATTAACAATTGTTTAAGTAGATCATCATAATTATATACCAACTTATCCTTTATTCAAAATTTATGAATTTTGTGTTAGAGTTTTTATGAATGAGCCATATGTAAATGTTTTTTATTATTATTTAGTGATTTTTTTTTGTTATTTTAAGCCTTTATTTTTTCCCTCTTCAAGGATTATTGAATAATTAAATCTCATTTGATATTTTATTAGAGCAAGGATGAACCCATTCTCTGAATGTAAATGACTATGGTCTAGTATCAGTGTTTTTTAAAGAATAAAGTGTGAATTATCATTTAGAATCATATATGTCCAAATTTGTGATTAAATTAAGAGTTTTTGGTACCATCATGAGTTTAAGGTTGATTATAAATTAAGAGTCATAGACACACCTTTTTAGTTTTTTATGGAAGTTTATAAATATTAAGGAAATTTTGAGAGACATTTATGGAAATACAACCCAGTTGTTTTTCATATGTTTTAGTGAAAAATTTATTTGAGGCAAAAATCCATTTATGGAAATATGATTAAATGTATTATTAACCTTTGTATTTTATATTGTATTTGATGTTTTGGAATGATGGGAAATTTTATTTTGTGAATTTTTTAGGAATTATTTTAATATAGTTATTATAATGGATAACCCATATGTTGGGTGAAAACATGTCCTGTCCAGCATGGTTGGGAGGCTTGAATACATAACCAAAGGGTGAAAATGGTAAATTTCCAACCACTAGCCTAAACAAAAGAGTATTTGTTCTGGGAAAAAATAAGTGACAAATTGGTGAGTATGTATCTTATTAATTGATATGTAAATGAATTAATGTTTAGATCCAAAAGTCTATGGGGATTATAAAACCATTTTCCATACATGAATGGAAATGAAAAATAACACATTTGATTTTGTCTTTGGACTACAAAATTCTTCCATAGGAAATTATTATATATGAATCAAAGTAGATCTCCTTAAAACTTCATCACACATCATAACTATCAGAGATCACTTATATCTTGACCATCATTCGATAATATTCATTAAGGATGTGGTGAGGTTTTATAGAGTACCACACTCCATTGTATCTGATCAAGATCTGAAGTGTACATTGTAGTTACCCAGTCAGGTTCAAAGTATCATTAAGATGGGGAGGGGGTGAATCGATGATATATTTTTGTTTTATGTTTCCCCTTTTTGAAAAAACCTTTGCCTCTTGTTAAAGGGTTCTTTTCCAACTGAACACACACAACCATAGGAACATAATATTTACAAGGTTCACTACTCACCAAGAGTAGCTACGTCCTTAGTATAATATGTAAATAATCTAGTACCACATAATCGACTAGAAAACAATCCTTTTATGTGAAATACAACAAGTAGGATATTCCCTTTAACTCTTATTGTACTTGTGAGATAATCCTCAATTATGTTTACACCTTCTTAGAACCAATAAGATAAAACAATATCTCTGTGCTTCATGAAAACCATTCACAAATATAGTCTTTGGAAATACTCTTCTATTTCCAATCTAGAAGCTAATAGGAACTCATGGTACTTTTTGATAATTCTTAGTCCTATACCCTTGTCATATTTTTATCCACTTGAAATCACTTCTCACTTAATTTTGGTACTCAAATATTCATCTTGCAGAGCCCCATCGTGATGATCCCATCTTCGCAGAGCACTCTAGTTCCAAATATATCTATTTCAAAAATCTCACTCGATTTAAGAGCTCACTATTTTGAAGATCAAGGATTGGTCTTTGTGAAGTTCACTTCTTTCTCAAAGCTCAATTGCTTACTGTGAAGCTCGGTTCCTTCGCAGAGCTTACTGCAGTAGCAGAGCACACATTCTTCGTGGACCTTCTTCACACTTTGAGAGATCTAAAATTATCATTAAGTATATATACTTTTATCAAGGGGTTAGGGGCCTATTTTAGGATTTTCTCATCGACTCTAGAACCTTATATCCACCTCAACTCCATGTCAACATCAAATCACGGAGCACTAAAATTTCCACTGAAATTCACTATGTTTCACAAAGCACTATGGATATTTTCTAGATTCGCAAAGCTCTTTATAATCACGAAGCATTCTGTCAAATAATTTGTTCCATTATGGTGATATTAGTTTTTTTACCACTATGATTCTCTTTCTTCTTTTGTGACACAAAGCTTTCATGTGAAGCTCTTCACCTCTTCTATTCACGAAGCATGGCGTAATCACGAATAACACTATCAACATTCTTTATGTCTTTGCGAAATAAAATTCATGAATCCCATATTCGAAAAATTCATTCATTTTCCATATTATTATGTTATATTCAAGGAAATACACTTTTTTCGATGCTAGGGAAACTCAAATGTTTGAACCCCAAAAATTTTGCAAACAATAGTAAACTGCACCATCTTAGACACCTACTTCTGCAAGATCTACCACGATGATTGGATGCATATTTTTTCCCTCTTTTACATTATAATGCTTGCATCATAAGTTCTCCAACCAACTTATGATCTTTGTGAAATACAGACCAATAAAGCATTATCACATTTACCATGAAAATTATTGTAACTTTCGTGTCATTCCTCACCCACTTTTACAAAATAAATTGATTTCCTTTCTTCTCAAGATTTCCTAAAAACAAAATTCAATACTTCATTCATCCAAAACATTCATCAACCAACATGGTCCCAAAAATATCCACCTTTGGGTTTTGTTACCAACCATGATTCATAAATCACTGAACTTTGAAACCTAGAGCAATGAGGGACTTATAAACAATTATAAGCCTATGTGAGATGACTCATTATAGGAAACAATAATTATTGACAAAAAGACCATGCTGTAAAAAATCAGTGACTATTAAAAGAAATCACATCATCATTCCTCCTCAAACCTCATCGACATTCCTGCAATAAAGAAAATGTTTCC
The DNA here is from genome assembly GCA_963277665.1 of Viscum album. Lineage (NCBI taxonomy): Eukaryota > Viridiplantae > Streptophyta > Magnoliopsida > Santalales > Viscaceae > Viscum > Viscum album. The sequence continues at coordinate 71,234,186 of OY728154.1, forward strand.
TACAAACACTCTACCACGATTCTGTAACCATTACAATTAAAAGTTAGAATAATTCACACAGTTACTTGCTGAATTCACAGCTTACCCACAACTCCCCCTTTATAAATTCTTCCATAAGGATAGATTTATGAAAATTTCCCCCCTTTACAACACTATCCAACTATAAGATGAGAGAGGGGACATAAACACATACCTCAACCTTGATGAGAAGGAGGTTGGACACCCATTTTCAACCTCAATTTTGAAAATGGTTCCTTCAGTAATGGTTTTGTAAATAAATCAACAACTTGTGCCGTTGTAGGAACATACTCCCGCCTCAATTAATTTTTCACCACCTTCTCTTTGATGAAGGGGTAATTTATGTCAATGTGTTTTGAACGAGATTGTTTTACCAGATTCCTTATAATATTGATTTCACTTTGATTATCCCAACCCAACAACAAGGGTAGATTTACTTTAACAAGTAGATCATCCAACTGATTCTTCATCCATATTAGTTGAGTTGCATCTTTCCTAAAAACAACATACTCAACTTCAAATGTGCTAAGATTTACTAAATTCTGTTTCATGGTATGCCAACTAACACAACGTTTCCCCAAAAAGAAAACTCCACCAGATGTGGATCATCAATCATCAATATTTCCTACCCAATAAACATCAAAATACTATAATTGATAAATATTTCATGATCCATAATACATGATTCTAAAATTCATTGTGAATTTTATATATCTAAGAATTATTTTTCCAGAAATCAAATGTGATTTTTTATGAGCGCTCTGAAATCTTTCACCTAAGGTAATAACATAGACGATGTCAGGTCTTAAGGTAGTAAAATATAACAGACTTCCAATCAACATTCGAAACTTTTTTTAACCAAATTCCTTGAAATAACCATATTTGTAGAACTTTTTTTCCACTGAAATAGGTGTGGACACAATATTGAATTTTTTATGACAAACTTCTTCAGAAGTTCCTTAGCATACTTTACTTGAGAGAGACAAATATGATTCTTCTTCTGTGAAATTTGTTTCCCATGAAAGTATTTCATTTCCCCCAGAATGGAAATATCAAAGAACATCTTCATTAACTCTAAACATAATTTAAAATATATTTCATCATTCCAAGAAAAGATAATGTCATCGATATAAACAATAAAGATCAGGTAAAACTCCTGACACTCTTTGATGTAAAAATTGTTATAAACTCTACCTTTATAAAATTCAGCTTCCTTAAGAAATTATCTAACTTAGAATAACATTCCCTTGGAGGATATTTGATCCCATACAAAGCCTTATTCAACCAAGAAACATGACATTCATCCTTCCCAATAACAAATCTTCATGATTGATCAATGTAAAATTCTTCATCAATATCACCATTCAAGAATTCAGATTTTACATCCATTGGAAGGATTTTGTAACTACATTGTGTGGCAACAAGAAAAAAGATTCTGATTATTTCTAATATTTCCTCCGGAGAAAAGGTTTCATCAAAATCATTGCCTTCAATTTGTCAATACCCTTTTCAAACTAATATTTCTATTTTTCTTATTACTTTAACTTCATTATTCAGCTTGTTCTTAAAAACCCACTTTGTACCAATAATATTCTTGTTGTCCAGCATAGGTACAAGTTCCAAAGTATCATTCTTCTCTATCTAATCAAGCTATTAATTCATAGAATAAACCCATTATTGATGCTCAAATGCTTCATTTACATAATTCAGTTCAACTTTTGAATAAGGAGAAGTATGTGTAATAGCATTTGTTCTTCTTCTTGTTTGAACCCTCTAATGTTGATCACCAATAATGTTATGAGACTCCAATTGTTTCCTCAGACTAGGATAATCTATTATAACTTCATCTTCATCACTTGATATTGCTGAGTCAGAATCATCTTCTTGAGTAGGATGAACACAATCTATAGCATTATCATAATCGTTAACAAACTCTTCTTTGTCCTACCCAAGTTCCACATCAACATATGACTTCTTTTCTTTCTCAACATTTTCAAAAACATTTACATATGAAGAATCAATAATTACTTTTGTTTATTTGTTGAGATATCTATATTCTCTTCCTTTTGGGGTATAGAAAAGAAAAATTCCATTATCTCCTCTTTTCTTAAACTTTACACTGTTTCCACCTTTCTTCTTTATAATTCATGAACTTACAAAAACTCTTAAGTGTTTCAGATATATATTTTTTATGTAGAACATTTCGTATGGAGTCATATATGAGTTTTGCTTATAGAAACATCAGTTATGAATATACACAATAGTTCTCATGGCTTTCCTCTAATAATAATGTGAAATAATATATTCGAGTAACATAGTTCTCCCCATTTCCACCAGACTTATATTCTTTATTTTAGAAACACCATTTTTTAGGTGTGTATGGTGAACTAAACTCATTCCAAATTCCATGATTCTCCAGATAACATTCAAACTCTTCATTCTTATACTCACCACAATTATTAGTTCTCATATTCTTCACTGAATACTCACATTCCTTCTATGCTTTTCTCCTGAAACTCTTAAACATTTTTAGAGCATCTGAATTATGTCTCATATACGTAACACAAGTAATGTTCGTAAAGCCATCGATGAAAGTAATTAAGTACTTATATCTATTTGTATATTGCTTTCTCATTGTTCCAAATATATCATAATGTTTGAGTTCAAAGGGGATTTTTTAGAGAATTTGAACTCTCTTATGGATAGATTTTGTAATCTTTACCTTCTCACAAATAGTGCAACACCAATCTCTTCTTGATAAATAAGGCATATCTCAGACACTATATCGCTATGAAAAATTGAAAATATTTCTAGGACACATATGTCCCAGCCTTTTATGCCATACATTATTTTCATCCACCACACCCATGTAACAAGATTTATGTACTTCCCTGACTTGGAACAAATTCCTTCTTGTATGCTGGCCTCTTGTAACTACATATCCATCATTTTCACTTTTCACAAAAAACCATATTTTCTGAAGATAACTCTATTTGCCTCATCATAGAGTTGTAACACACTTAGTAGGTTTTGTTTCATCCCATCAAAATATAGTATTTTCTTGGATTTCATCTTTTCTTTTCCAATTATGGAAAATCTAACACCTTTGATCCTTAGGGATTCATCATTTATAAATGTCATTATTCTTTCTTTCAAATCATTCACATTATTTAACTGCATTAAGTCTCCAGATATATGAGATGAACATCTAATAACATAGATCCATGGTTTTTATCCTTTCCTTTCTTTAAAAGTATTTTCAACAGAAAGTTATTTCTATCCATCCTTTTCTTCCGCTTTTTGTTGTGCTTCTTCTAATTTCCTAGCCAAGTCAATGTGTTATGGCTCGACAACCAAGCACCCTTTCTTTTTGGTCCTAGAATATATGTCATTCTTATCCATTAGAATCTCTGGCTTCTGAGAATTTTTAAAAATATTTTATTATTCCGGTAACACAATCAAGAAAACCTTAGCAATATGTCCAGGTCAATCACATCTTTCACAGATAGTTTCCAGTGGTTGGAACCTATTCTATACTTTCACACCAACCACCTCAGATGTATTTTGGAATTTCTTTTAAGGTTTTTTCTTTTTAAAAGATTTTATCCCCCTCAATCATTGTCTTTCAAAGCATATGGAATGGAAGTAATGTTGTTTTTTGAACCAACACATATTTTCCATATGTCTGAATCCACCAAAATACCAGTATTACCCATAGAATGAATATTTAACTCTAAAACTTCCATACTGACTGATGTTGTGAACATGCTTCTCAACAGTATTTTCACCAGAACTCTGATGACCATCAACATTCATATTTTCAATTGTATCCTTATTCTTTTACTCATATTTCTGTTCAGACTTACTAGAAACAGAAATAATAGAAATCATTTTGGGCTCAAGATTTTTTGATGCTTTTTATTTTTTAGTATTTCTCATTTTGACCACATATATTTCCTTTCCCGAATTAGACTTATCAAAACTAGGCTCATCTTTATTTTAAATATTTGAAGGTATATTTTTTATCCTTATTTGGTTCATTCATAGTTGAACATTCACCAACATTTGTAATGGAGTTTTTGAACCTTGTGTTCCCTTCCTCACCTTTAGAAAGCTTATGTTGGATAAGTTACAATTCATCTTATTTTTCATTAATCTTTACTTCTAGATTATCATTAAGATTATTTTCACACTCAAGTGATTTTTACAGATCATCAATCTCATTTTCAAAATTTTCTTTATTATCAGGAAAACCTTCAGGGTAATTTGATGAAGAGTTTCCATTTTTCAATATCTTGTTTCCCTTATCAAGCCTACCGATCTCTCTCAAACATTCCATCATCTATTTTTTCAGATACTATTCAAGTTTTGTTTCCTCTTCTTTAGTACTACCTCTATCATAATATTCATTGTTTAATGTTGCAAAAAGGTACTCTCTAGTTTTCTCAACAATAGTTTTTTTTTCAGAATCAGTCTCACAATCCTCATATTCTACATTTTTTTAACAAAAGATTATTCTTTTTTATTTAAATAACTTTTTATCCTTACCTATACCAGAATATTTATCCCTTTCACCTTGTTTCTTCCATGAACTTCAAGGTCTTCTATCTTCTTCATCACTATCTTTATCTTTCCCTTTTTGAGAGAAATTAACCACAATGTGGCCAAAAGATCGACATTAAAATAAATTTAATGGGAGTTTCCCTTTGTATTTACCTATTCCTATTTCCACATTTTTAGAAAACAAGGAAAACATTTCATAAAAATTTTGACATACCTCATTTTCTGATACAGATTCTCTGGCTTCATCTTCAATAAATATTTTATTCGAATTTTATTTATTTTAATTCTTGAAGGACATTTCTTTACCATCCTTTTATTTCTTCTTAATAGTCTTCCCCATTCTCATTTCATATATTGTTAGAGTGCTGTGTAAATAATCCAAAGATAATGTTTTAGGGTATCTATCTTCCTGTGATGAAACTATAAAATCAAATTTTTCAGGAATAATTCTCATGATATTCTCAAAAAATGTATAATATTTTAACTTTTCAATAAGACAGATAATTGTATTAGAAAATTTCGTTTATCCTGGTAATGAAGTCCCCAACAGATACATGCTCAACCATCTTTAAGTCTTTATACTTCAGCCTCCAGATTTGAAGTTTTTATTTATTTAATTTCATATTTCCTTTATAGTTGCTTTTCAGTTTTTCCCAGAATACTTTGGCTGTAGTGACAAATTTCACTCTTAAGAATTCACTCTCAGAAAGAGATGAGAGTAACACATTTTGTGCTCTTCCATCATTCTGAAGATTCTTCTTATCGATAGAAGAAATAGAAACCTTATTATAAATAGTAGGAAATCCATCAATTGTTGTTTCAAGTAATTCATATCTAAGAGATATAAGATAAAGCATCATTATATATTCCCAGGAATGATAATTCTTCCCATAAAATATCATAAAACCCTTACTGTTCACGCAATTCAGATTCTCCATCAAAACTTCTCTTCAAAACTTCTGCAAAAACAAAATGAAGGGAAACTACCTCTGATACCAATTGTAGTTACCCAATATGGATCAAAGTATCACTGAAAGGAGGAGGGGGTGAATCAGTGATATATTTTTCTTTTATGTTTCCCCCTTTTCAGACAACCTTCGCCTCCTATTAAAGATTTCTTTCCATGCTGAACACACACAACCACAAGAACACAATATTTACAAGGTTCACTACTCAACAAGAGTATCCACATCCTAGGTATGGTACAAAAATAATCCAGTACCTCAAAATACACTAGAAAAAATAATTTTATATTTAATACAATGAGTAGGATAGGCCCTTTCACTTGTGTATTACTTGGGAGATAATCTTCAAATATGTGTGCACCCTCTTAGAAGAAATAGCGTAAAGCAATTTCTCTGTGCTTCTTCTAAACCATTCACAAATATGATCTTTGAAAACAAATATTATCCTTCCTATCCAGAAGCTGATATCAACTACTTGGTCTTCCTAATAATACTTATTCCTATACCTTAGTCATATCTAGATCCACTTGAATTCACTTCTCACTTAAATTGGGTACTTAAATCTTTAGCTCACAGAGCTCCTTCACGAAGCTCCCAACTTCACAGAGCACTCTGTTTTGCAAAGTTCTCTAGTATGAAAAGGTCACAAGATCATAGAGCTCAATGTTTTGAGGAGAAACAATTGGTATTTTTGAAGTTTGCTTATTTCTCAAAGCTCAATGGCTCACTATGAAGCTCTTTTCCTTCACGAAGCTTACTGCCTTCGCAGATCTCACTTTCTCCATAGACCTTCGTCTCAATTCAAGAGATCTAAAATACTTTTTAAGTTTCTCTACTTTTCTCAAGGGAGTAGGGGCCTATTTATAGGCTTTTCGCACTGACTCTAGAACCTTCTATCCACCTCAACTCCATGTCAACATCAAATCATGGAGCACCAAAATTTCCACCGAAATTCACTATGTTTCTCCAAGAAGTATGGCTATTTCCTAGATTCGTGCAGCTCATTGAAATCATGAAGCATTAACTAAAATCCTTTTTTCCATTACGATGCGTTTTCTTTCTTTTTTCCTCTAAAATGCTCTTTCTTCCTTTTCACCATAAAGATTTCGTGTAAAGATCTTCACCTCTTCCATTCGTGAAAATCATCGTAATCATGAATAAAACTGTCAAATTTCATCATGTATTCATGAAATAAACTTCATGAAGACAATATTTGGGAAATTCATGAGTTTTTCATATTTTTATGTGCTCTTCAATAAAATCCAATTTTCACGATCCTATTCCAAATCCAAATTCAGGACCCCAAAAATTTGGCAAACACTGGGAAACTACGCTACCTTAGACACTTTCTTCTACAAGACTAGACATTCTAATTGGATGCATATTTTCTCCACATTCCATTATAATGATTTCAATATAAGTTCTCCAACCAACTTATGATCTTTATAAAATATAGACTAGAAAAGCATCATCAGACTTTTCATGGAATGTATTGTAACTTTACTATCTTTCCTCACCCACTTATAAAAAGTGAAGTGATTTCATTTCTTCTCAAACTTCATTGAAAAAAATACTTCATTCATTCAAGAACTTCATCAGAAAACTTGTTCCCAACATACATGGAATTTATGGAAAAAACTTTTTCAAGGTCTTGATACAGAGTTGAGTTTCAGTGCATCATATCATTATAAAATAGATGGGTTTTCTAAAAGAAAAATTAAAACCCTATAGTATATTCTAATATCTTCTTCTATGTATTTCAAGTATAGTTCAGATCAGTACCTTTATCTAGTAGAGTTTTCATAAAATAATATCTTTAAATTATGAATTCATATTCATCCTTATGAAGATATATATGGAAATAAGTGTATAAGTATATCATACTAAGATGATGTTAGATAAAGATATCAATTAGGACATGATCAAGATAAATAAATGATATAAAAGGTAAAAAACATTTAGAAACACATAATTACAAAAAAAATTGATAGAAAAGTTATGCTGATAATTTCTAGTGTGATCTAGAATTTGATGTTAGTGACCAAGGGTTTTTAGAAATTTCTCCATAGAATAATGTTATTAGATTTAGGGTGAAAGGGAAACTAATCCATTGATATATTGGTTTTATTGAAAATCTTTATCACATTTGGATGCTATCTTATTTATTGGCACTCCCATTGAACCTCTCTCAGGTTCAGGATGTGTCCCATGTATCTCTCTTGATGTTGTAAAGACTTGAGTCATCACATGTACTAAACTAATAGGTAATACCATCGGATCATTATATTTATCTTTAGGATATAATAGTGAAAATTAAAGATCATAGACAGAAATTTTTATCAAGAAATACCTCTCACTTGTCCAAGGTTTCATGGTGAAACCACCATCTTGAGAATGTTACATGGGAACCTGAGGATGTGATGAGGAAGAAGTATCCTCATTTATTTATATTAGAGTGAATAATTTCATGGCTGAATTATATTTTAAGGGGGGTTTAAGGTAGAACCCCATGTTTTTATGGAATATAATTTATTTTAAATAAATTTAATTTCTTTGATAGCTTGGGTAACATGAAACACCATGTTTTAGCAAATAATAATATAATCATAATGTTATTATTCAAACTCGTAAGTTATAAAAAAACCATTAAACATGGTGGTATTAATAATAATAAACTAATTTTAAAATTCAATTTAATTGGATATATATTAACTAATCATATTAAAATAATTACTAATGTTTGTTAAAGTTTTATTTTCTTTAAAATACCTCTTGCTAAATAAAGAATTTAATTTGTTTTTGTGAAAAAATAAGGAAATTAATATTTTTTAAAACTTTTAGAAACTTTATATGAAACAAATTAAATCATTTTTGGAATAAACATGTCAAAATATTTCTTAGGGAGAATGTTTTTTGTATTTTTCGTAAAAGACAAATTTTTTGAAGAATAGTTAAAAATACTGGTTTTTATTGAAAACTTTCTTTTTGTTTGAAAAATTAATAGGGATAAATCTTGTTTAAAAATTATTTAACAAGAAAAATATTATCAATTTTATTATAATTAATCTAATATATTTCATTTTAATAAATTTCATATTGAATTTTTATATAGAAAATTTATGTAGTTTTCTGTTGGGAAAACATCTTTTTTATCACGTTTGTGGAATTATTCTTATATTAAATTATTTTACCTATGGTATTTGAATCAGATAAAATGGATTATATATTTATTATAATAGTAATTTATATTATATAATAATTTAGATTTATTTTTTGTCCTAAGTATTAATAAAAATTAAAAAATTAATCATCTCGACTAAGGTTAAAATTGAATTTTGAGCTTTAAATTTTCATGTGTGAAAATTTATTTTCCACATACATATATTTTTTTTGTAAATTTAATTTTATATTTATAATTTGTGGATCCAAATTATCTTATATGTTTCATTTTATGTTTATTATTATTTGATAAATTATCTATGTCAAAAAATATATAAGTTATTGTGTTGAAAAGTAAAAGGTTAAAATTAAGTAAACTTAATGGCTAAGGAATAAATTTTTAAAATAAAGGTATTTTTATGTGGTGGAGGTGTTGATCAACCATATAATCCCCCAATACATTATTTATTAATTTTCTATTCACATGGTATGAGAGTGACTTCCCATTATTGAATAGTTTTGGGTATTACAAAAATGTCACCCATCAATTATTAATGGTTATATCTTCTCATAAATTATTCACACATATTAAGACCTTTTTCTGGACCATAACTTTTGAAAATCACTCTTAAAAATTATTTTCCATGTTCTAGATATTATTTTAATAGAAAAATAAAAATATCATGGTCTTTAATATGAGATCCAAAGGGGGTTGTTCTAAGCAATGTTAATTGTATTCACTAAACTTGTACTTTTTTACTTATTTTATTACCACCATCATTCATGCTTTAATAATTAAAATTTAATAACAGAAGTATATACCATATAATTATGATTTATTATTTTTATGGCATATCCCACATCCATATGCACTTCCATTAAATGGTAAACAAAAACATTGCTCGTGTGTATGAAAGACTACCGACTAACGAACCAAAGCTTATGCGTTTTCCATCACCACCTCTAAAGGATGGATATAATAAAATATTTAAGTATTGTATAATAAATTTCTTATATTATTAAACATATAAAATTATAATATCCCATATACCTTTTTAATTTTTATTTAATTTGAATACAATAACATTTCACGTGTGTACGGAAGACTACCACCTTCAGAAGTGATGTGATACTTTTTTTACATACACCTTACATGGAATGTAATAAAGGTAAATTTCATATATATATATATATCTGTGTGTGTGTGAAATACATAAAATAAATATTATTCTTTAACTTTAATAAATTATTTACTTTCTTTTTCTTTTCATTCATAGATAAATATGGAATCAATGTTCATGGGTGCGTATAGTATACCATCGCCATAAACGGTATAATTCATTTTCTATATCCAATTTTAATGAATTACCCTAAACACATCTTTCATGAATATATTTTATATTTGTCACAACCCGCCCTCGGGGTCCGTGCCGTGACTACCCCAAGCCCGCCTTCCATAGGCCAGGGGCTGGCGACTAGCACCAAGGCATAAATCCCGGTAAAAAGGGAAGGCATTGCCTTTGTAAAGTAAACAAACACCACAGAGTAAGAAAGCAGAAAGTAAATACTAAGCAAAAGCAGAGTACAACTAAAAGTGTGGAAAAGTAAATGGGCCAGTATACAAACCCAAACTGAAGGTAAAGTACAACTCGAAAAGGGAAAACAGCAACTGAAAATTAAAAGCCGCTACACCGAGCTGTCCACTGGTAATCCCACCTGAAGGGTGGGTACAGATAGCTCCACTGCTCCACGGGTCCCGCCGTCCGCTCCGAGCACGTCCCGCCCAGTGGTCCACCTCTAGGTACCGTCCTGCTCTGCAAGCCTCAGCTAAGATCGACGCTGTCCGTCGTCTGCAACCAACACAACGTAGTGCGGGCAAAGCCCGTGCAGGGGTGAGTATAAGCTACTCAGTAGGGACCCCGAGACCCCTGAAGGTCTCTCAAATCCACAAAGGATAAACCACGAAGAAAGGTACAATCACAAAGTAACAACCGACACTGCTTAGGTATATGCCCATACATATACCTAAGTCATCAATTTCAAATATGCTCCAACCTCCGAGCCCAAGTACAACTCAGTCCACACAGGAAAGTAAACGTATTCCACACAGGAAAGCAAAACGTAATCCACACAGGATAGCACAACACAATCCACACAGGAAAGAAACAGGATTCAGCTCACACAGGTATACTTCTTCGAAAGATGATAAAGATGATCTCTGATCCATCTAAGTCGTCGGACCCACGAAGGATCGATAGGTAACTAACCCCCGCAAAAGACCCACACAGGATCTGGCCCACGTAGGACCTGTAGGCGCTGGTTCACACAGGACCGCTGAGCGCAAAGACCCACACAGGATCGGACCCACACAGGATCGGGCCCACACAGGACCTGTAGCACTGATCCACGTAGGATTGCTGAGTGCTGTAGTAGTCGTCGTCGAATCCACACAGGATCTCTGTGCTGTCGTCGTCGCAGTCACAGTAGCAGTAGTAGCAGTAGCTGTAGTCACAGTCACAGTCGCAGCCAGCACTAGGGTTCCCGCACACAGCAAGCTCGTTCGGAGGGTCCGCTCCATGAGCCGAGAGGCTGATACATCAAATGTCACAAAGTCCAGAGTTGATGTATCCAAAAGTTCCGTATCGTCAACAGGAACTCAACGTAACAGACGACGCGTCGATCGGACGCCCGGTCCGAGAGTTATTGGCATTTTCGTCCCCGGGGCCCGGTTGGTTTTTAAGGAAAAACCAACCCGACTGTACACCACCTGTGTCCAAACCTCGGGCGGAGTATGCCAAAAGATCCGTCTCACTAAGAGTAACACAACAAAGCTGACGGCACGTCAATCGGACGTTCGTAGCTCAAGATATGAGTGTTTCCGCTCCGAAGGCCCGGTTGGTTTCGTGAACGAACCAACCCGGCCAAACTCAAAGTGTTACGAAACTTTGAGTGCGATATACCGAATCGACCGTCTCGATCCAAGGATCGCAATTCCGCTGACGGTTCATCGATCGGAGGTCCGCGACTCAAGTTATGGCCAAAAGACCGAATTTGTCTCGAAAACGGGGGGTCCGGGTCCGGGCCGACCCGGCCCGACCCCCCCCCCCCCCCCCCCGGGTCGGCCCGAACCGGGTCGACCGGGGTCCGACCCGGCCCGACCGGCAGCGGTCCGGCGCGGCGGCGCGGCCTGGCGCCGCTGATGTCACGCGGGGGGGCTAAGCCCCCGCTTCCACCTGGCGGCGCGGCTTAAGAGCCGCGCCCTTTTGAGATCCGGCCCCCCTCGTGGGGGCTACTTGAAGAAACCGGGGGGCCGCCTGCCCCCCCTCAAAGGAACCGCCCCCCCTCATAAATGGGGGGGGGGGGGGTTTAGAGAGTTGACCGGGGGAATTTATTCCCCCAGTCTTTGACCTTCTAACCGGCCACCTGGCCGGCCGGTTTTTCTCCAACGGGACCGGCAAGCCGGTCCCCTTCCGGTTTTCGACGCCGGCGGCCCAGCGTGACGCCGGTCTTCCAATCTCACCGCGGCCCGGAACCGGCCGCAGTGTTCATCGTCCGGCGCGGTACGACGGCACCGCGCCCCTCCTCCGCGCCTTTGATTCCCTTCGACGCGGTGCGACGGCGTCGCGTTCTTGATGATCCTTCCACGGCGCGGCGCGACGGCGCCGCGCAATATAAACGTGTGATTATCCGCGTGGTGCGACGACACCACGCCATCTTGTTTCAACCGCAAGATAAATCATCAAGAACAAAGGAGCGGGTTCAGCCGTGTTCAAGCGGTCCGGCCCCCTCACGTTAAACAATAACACATATTTAAAACCTCACGTTAGTCATGCTAGAACCACGAACAAGGATAAATAAATAAACAATTAACAACAACCCCTACCTTGAAAATTGACGTCGCACGTCGGTTATCACAGAGAAAGGCGTCGCGGCTTCGGATATAGATTCCGTGGACGTCAGGGTGCGTCCGAGGAGGAAACGACGTCTCTTCACTTGTCTCTATGACGAAGAAGGGAGGTACGTTGTCGTTGGCGATGTTCACCACGGTCGGCGACTTCTCCCTTGTCGAGGAGGAAGATGAAGACGGAAGAATCCGGGACGCCGAGTCTTGAAGGTCGTGGGGTCGATGTTCTTTGTCGGAGAAGAACCGTTCTTCACGTTCTTCGTCGAAGATGAAGAAGATCTTCAGGTCTCTCAACGATTCTCCCAAACCTCTCAAGTAACAAAGAAACTAACCCAAAAATAAATTAATCTCACACTTAATTTATTAACACAACCCAACCTTTGAAATTCAAGAGTTTGAATTTCAAAACTCAAATTAAACTCACTTATTAATTATACATGAGTTGTATAATTAATTAAGTGTTAAGTTGTCAAGATTTTAAGAGGGAGAGAGGGGAGTTAGGGAATTTGAAAAGGTGGGGCTTGGGTGGGCCCCTACTCACCTTAATCATCTATTAGGTGGTTAAACCACCCAACTTCCAACAAATGATTATAACCACTTTAAAGATATAAAATAAATATTGTATCACAAATTTATTTTACTCTTCATTTCATCTAGAAAAATAAACATCTCCTCCTAGGAAAACGCAACTTCGGAAAAGGTCTTCTTAAGCGAATATCGTCGCTGTGAGTTCATCGGTGTCCTCAGATTTCAATTCTGAGCACCGGATCAAAAGTTAGAAATTCCCGCTCGTTCGTTCACTGAACGTACCCGAGCCAAACTTCGGAAATTGATTCCGGGCACACCGGGCCTCGGAATCAGGTGCCGTCTGAAACCGCGCTCTTGTAAAATTCCAAAGAAAATTAAGAAAAAATTTCCATTGAATTTTACGGGTCTTTACATTACTCTCACCTCACTGATTTACGTCCCCGTAAAGATACATTAAAAACTAGGGAAACAAATGAGGGTACTGAGCACGCATCTGAGCCTCCCGCTCCCATGTGCTATCCTGGAGATTCCCGTGCTACCATCTGATGCACACAAGAGGAATCGATCGCCCACGTAGGACCCATTCCTGTCGATCCTCTATCTCCACTGGGATCTCCGTAAAATTCGCCCCATCGTCAAAGTCAAGCTCCCCATGGTCAATGATGTGCGTCGGGTCGTGCACGTATCTCCTCAGCTGAGACACGTGGAAGACATCGTGCACCTGGTGCAACTGAGGTGGTAGAGCCAGGCGATAAGCCACCTCACCAATCCTGCTGAGGACCTGGAAGGTTCCGATGAAGCGCGGAGATAACTTGCCGCCTCGGCCAAATCTCCGAATACCACGTCGAGGTGAGACCCGCAAGAAGACGTGGTCGCCATCCTCGAACTCCAGTGGCCTCCGCCTCCTGTCAGCGTATGACTTCTGCCGGCTCTAAGCTGTCCTCATCCGCTCCTGGATGACCTGGACATTCTCTGTCGTGTCCTAGACCATCTCCGGTTCCACCAGTGCTGACTCCCCTGGGTCTGTCCAGCACAAAGGAGATCTACAAGGTCGGCCGTACAACGCCTCGTACGGTGCCATCCCGATGGTGGAGTGGTTGCTGTTTTTGTACGAAAACTCCACCAAGGGTAGGTGGTCCTCCCATCTACGACCAAAGTCGAGGACACATGCGCGGAGCATGTCCTCGAGAGTCTGAATGGTCGTCTCCGTCTGACCATCCTTCTGAGGGTGAAAGGCTGTTCTTAGACGTAGCTGCGTCCCGAACGCCTCCTGTAACCCCTTCCAAAGCCGGGAAGTGAAGCGGGCATCTCGATCAGAGATGATAGATGACGGAACGCCGTGGAGCCGCACAATATCCTGAATGTAGAGACGTCCCAAGCTCTCCACTGAACCCTGCTCTCTGATGGGTAAGAAATGTGCCGACTTGGTGAGTCGGTCAACAATAACCCAGATGGAGTCGTGACCTCTGGAAGTGCGTGGAAGTCCAGTCATGAAGTCCATAGATATGTCGTCCCACTTCCACTCCGGAACCTCCAAGGGCTGTACTAAGCCTGCTGGTACCTGATGCTCTGCCTTCACCTGCTAGCAGGTGAGGCATCGAGAAACGAACTCTGCTACTGCCTTCTTCATGCCCGGCCACCAGTGCTGTCGTCTGAGGTCCTGGTACATCTTCGCCACTCCAGGATGTACCGCCAAAGGAGAAGTGTGAAACTCTCTCAGCACTTCCTCTCGCAAAGTGACTGGTACCATGGTACGTCCTCTGAAAAGGATTTCGTGCTCTGCTCTAAGGGTGAAACCATCAGGTGCCTGTCCCGAGGATATCTGAGCACGCCGTGTCTCATAGTCAGCGTTCCCACGTTGTGCCTCCCTGACTCGCTGCAGTAGTGGAGGGGTGACTATGAGAGACTGGAGGAAGGCTGCTCCATCTCTATCTATGAAGGATATCTGCAAAGAGGCTAGCTGCAAAGATTTCTCCTTTGCCGAAAAGTGAAATCCGGTCTCATCCCCTGGATGAACCACGTTCCTTGCCTAATACAGTCAATCCCGTCATGATTAGTTAATTCATGGCATGGATGACGTCGTAAGGCCTCGACGCTGCTACCAAGAGATCCAACCGTTACTCTCGCCTCCAAGGGTTGAGTCACACTGTCGGCATCAGTGTGTGGTCACTGGGTTTCCTCCAGTACGAATCTCGCTAGTGAGGGTCAAGTCAACAGTTTTTAACCGGCACCTCTTAGTAAAAACAAACAAAAGACAAGATAACAAAAGTCACCAAGGAAAGTGTCTTTTATTACTTCAACTTAAAGTACAAGGACACAAAGCAACACAAACTACGAATCTAGAGGCATTATGGGCAAAGGCCTCTATGCCTGGAGCTAGTCCTGCAGTAGTCCACCCGCTTCCAGAGCTCCATGATCGTAAGCTTCAGCTGCCTGAAGCTGTGCTCTCCCCTGAGGTCGGGGTGGACCTCCTGGTGGTGGTGGTGGTAGAGCCTCAAAGAGTCTCCCACCACCTGCTGCTTGGTCAGCTCCTCTGCCTCGTCCGCCTCCTCCCTGCGGACCGCCACGGTCGAACCTATGCCTCTGCCTAGGTGGTTCCTCAACCGTCTGCTGCTCCTCTGCATGGCGGGTCGGGCAGTCACGAGCCATGTGGCCTTGCCCACCGCATGCATAACACTGTCTTCCACTCGAAAGACTGGCTCCGCGCTGTGTGCCCTGCACTGCTGAGCCAGTGCCCTGAGGTCGTCTACCCGAAGGTCTGGTCTGTCTGGACCCCTGAGTCATCCGTCGACTGCCTGCTGCAAATGACTCTGCCACGTGCCGCCCTGCGGTGGGTCTCGGTGCTAGTGTAGACTCAGCAAGGAAGCTCTCGATCAAAAGGGCCCGCTCCAGTACTCCTGTCTGAGTCGGTATGCTGAGGGAGATCAGCGATGCCATAATCTCGTGTCTCAAACCCTGCTCGAAGGTCCGGGCCCGGAAGAATGGGTCCCGTACCATGTCGGTCGAGTAGAGCGAGAGATCCGTAAATCTCGCCGAGTACTGAGCGACCGTCATGCTGCCCCGCCGTAGCTGAAGAAGCTCCTGGATACGCACCGCGCGAAGGGTGGCTGGGATGAACTCCGAGCGGAAGAGGCTCTCAAAGCCCGTCCATAGAAGAGATGCCTCATCGTGCACCTGGAGCATCAAGCTCCACCATCGTCCTGCTGCTGCGTGTAGTAGGCTAGCAGCAAGGATCACCATGAGGTCTGCTGGTGACCTCACTAGACTAAACACACGTACCACTGCCTCCAGCCAGTCCTCGGCTGCCTGGGGATCTGTCTCCCCGCGAAACCTGGGTGGTCGCTGGCGCTGAAACTCATGCAGTGCGCTGAGGCGACGTGCATCGTCAGCGGCTGGCGCTGGAAGCATCGGGGGCTCGGCGGGTAGAGCTACCGCCGGTGCCACTGCTGACAAAGGGCCCTGCACCGAGGCCTCGTCGCTCGGTGGGCTGTCGTCACACTCGACTCTCGGAACCCTAGCTGGCTGCCGTCGTGGGGCCATCCTGAAAAGGAATCAGGTGCGCCACGGTCAAACAGTATACCTGGTGAGATGATATAAGTAATCACAAAGAAAACATTGAAACACACACGCAATCAATGTTTTCGTGCATTAAGTCGGAAATCAGAAGTCAGGGTCCTGGTGTACGGATACGTCGGCCGCCGCACCAACACTGGACTCCCTGGACTGATAACCACACTCAATACGCTAAACATTATTGCTTCACATAGAAAAGATCAGAGTTCACGGTAGAACCGAACTCCTCTGATACCAATTTGTCACAACCCGCCCTCGGGGTCCGTGCCGTGACTACCCCAAGACCGCCTTCCATAGGCCAGGGGCTGGCGACTAGCACCAAGGCGTAAATCCCGGTAAAAAGGGAAGGAATTACCTTTGTAAAGTAAAAAAACACCACAGAGTAAGCAAGCGGAAAGTAAACACTAAGCAAAAGCAGAGTACAACTAAAAGTGCGGAAAAGTAAATGGGCCAGTATACAAACCCAAACTGAAGGTAAAGTACAACTCGAAAAGGGAAAACAGCAACTGAAAAGTAAAAGCCGCTACACTGAGCTGTCCACTGGTAATCCCACCTGAAGGGTGGGTACAGATAGCTCCACTGCTCCACGGGTCCCGCCGTCCGCTCCGAGCACGTCCCGCCCAGTGGTCCACCTCCAGGTACTGTCCTGCTCTGCAAGCCTCAGCTAAGATCAACGTTGTCCGTCGTCTGCAACCAACACAACGTAGTGCGGGCAAAGCCCGTGCAGGGGTGAGTATAAGCTACTCAGTAGGGACCCCGAGACCCCTGAAGGTCTCTCAAATCCACAAAGGATAAACCACGAAGAAAGGTACAATCACGAAGTAACAACCGACACTGCTTAGGTATATGCCCATACATATACCTAAGTCATCAATTTCAAATACGCTCCAACCTCCGAGCCCAAGTACAACTCGGTCCACACAGGAAAGTAAACGTATTCCACACAGGAAAGCAAAACGTAATCCACACAGGATAGCACAACACAATCCACACAGGAAAGCAACAGGATTCAACTCACACAGGTATACTTCTTTGAAAGACGATAAAGATGATCTCTGATCCATCTAAGTCGTCGGACCCACAAAGGATCGATAGGTAACTAACCCCCGCAAAAGACCCACACAGGATCGGGCCCACGTAGGACCTGTAGGCACTGGTTCACACAGGACCGCTGAGAGCAAAGACCCACACATGATCGGACCCACACAGGATCGGGCCCACACAGGACCTGTAGCACTGATCCACGTAGGATCGCTGAGTGCTGTAGTCTTCGTCGTCGAATCCACACAGGATCTCTGTACGGTCGTCGTCGCAGTCACAGTAGCAGTAGTAGCAGTAGCAGTAGTCACAGTCACAGTCGCAGCCAGCACTAGGGTTCCCGCACACAACAAGCTCGTTCGGAGGGTCCGCTCCACGAGCCGATAGGCTGATACATCAACTGTCACAAAGTCCAGAGTTGATGTATCCAAAAGTTCCGTATCGTCAACAGGAACTCAACGCAACAGACGACGCGTCGATCGGACGCCCGGTCTGAGAGTTATTGGCATTTTCGTCCCCGGGGCCCGGTTGGTTTTTAAGGCAAAACCAACCTGACAGTACTCCACCTACGTCCAAACCTCGGGGGGAGTATTCCAAAAGATCCGTCTCACTAAGAGGAACACAACAAAGCTGACGACACGTCAATCGGACGTCCGTAGCTCAAGATATGAGCGTTTCCGCTCCGAAGGCCCGGTTGGTTTCGTGAACGAACCAACCCGGCCGAAATCAAAGTGTTCCGAAACTTTGAGTGCGATATACCGAATCAACCGTCTCGATCCAAGGATCGCAATGCCGTTGACGGTTTGTCGATCGGAGGTTCGCGGCTCAAGTTATGGCCAAAAGACTAAATTTGTCTCGAAAACGGGGGGTCCGGGTCCGGGCCGACCCGGCCCGACCCACCCCGGGTCGGCCCGAACCGGGTCGACCCGGGTCCGACCCGGCCCGGCCGGCAGCGGTCCGGCGCGGCGGCGCGGACCGACGTGGCGACGCGGTCCAGCGCGGCAGCGCGGCCTGGCGCCGCTGATGTCACGCGCGGGGGCTAAGCCCCCGCTTCCACCTGGCGGCGCAGCTTAAGAGCCGCGCCCTTTTGAGATCCGGCCCCCTCGTGGGGGCTGCTTGAAGAAACCGGGGGGCCGCCTGCCCCCCCTCAAAGGAACCGCCCCCCCTCATAAATGGGGGGGGGGGTTTAGAGAGTTGACTGGGGGAATTTATTCCCCCAGTCTTTGACCTTCCGGTCGGCCACCTGGTTGGCCGGTTTTTCTCCAACGGGACCGGCAAGCCGTCCGTTCCGGTTTTCGACACCGGCGGCCCGACGTGCCGCCGGTCTTCCCATCTCACCGCGGCCCGGAACCGGCCGCGGTGTTCGTCGTCCGGTGCGGTACGACGGCACCGCGCCCCTCCGTCGCGCCTTTGATTCCCTTCGACGCGGCGCGACGGCGCCGCGCAATATAAACGTGTGATTATCCACGTGGTGCGACGGCACCACACCATCTTGTTTCAACCGCAAGATAAATCATCAAGAACAAAGGAGGGGGTTCGGCCTTGTTCAAGCGGTCCGACTCCCTCACGTTAAACAATAACACATATTTAAAACCTCACGTTAGTCATGGTAGAACCACGAACAAGGATAAATAAATAAACAATTAACAACAACTCCTACCTTGAAAATTGACGTCGCACGTCGGTTATCGCGGAGAAAGGCATCGCGACGTTGGAAGTAGATTCCGTGGACGTCGGGGTGCGTCCGAGGAGGAAACGACATCTCTTCACTTGTCGCTATGACGAACAAGGGAGGTACGTTGTCATTGGCGATGATCACCACGGTCGGCGACTTCTCCCTTGTCGAGAAGGAAGATGAAGACGGAAGAATCCGGGACGCCGAGTCTTGAAGGTCGTGGGGTTGATGTTCTTTGTCGGAGAAGAACCGTTCTTCACGTTCTTCGTCGAAGACGAAGAAGATTTTCAAGTCTCTCAATGATTCTCCCAAACCTCTCAAGTAACAAAGAAACTAACCCAAAAATAAATTAAGCTCACACTTAATTTATTAACACAACCCAACCTTTGAAATTCAAGAGTTTAAATTTCAAAACTCAAATTAAACTCACTTATTAATTATACATGAGTTGTATAATTAATTAAGTGTTAAGTTGTCAAGCTTTTAAGAGGGAGAGAGGGGAGTTAGGGAATTTGAAAAGGTGGGGCTCGGGTGGGCCCCTCCTCACCTTAATCCTCTATTAGGTGGTTAAACCACCCAACTTCCAACAAAAGATTATAACCACTTTAAAGATATAAAATAAATATTGTATCAAAAATTTATTTTACTCTTCATTTCATCCAGAAAAATAAACATCTCCTCCTAGGAAAACGCAACTTCGGAAAAGGTCTTCTTAAGCGAATATCGGCGCTGCGAGTTCATCGGTGTCCTCGGATTTAAATTCCGAACACCGGATCAAAAGTTAGAAATTCCCGCTCGTTCGTTCACTGAACGTACCCGAGCCAAACTTCGGAAAATGATTCCGGGCACACCGGGCCTCGGAATCAGGTGCCGTCTGAAACCGCGCTCATGTAAAATTCCAAAGAAAATTAAGAAAAAATTTCCCTTGAATTTTACGGGTCTTTACAATATTTATATATTTTTTAGTAAATTTAATATTATTTAACCATGTTCAATTTCAAAGGATAGAGAATACCAAACCAAAACATACATGAAAAATGTTATAGTTATTACCCGAAACATGATTTTAACAAACAATTGTTAATAAATAGGTAAGAAAAAGTCATATTTAAATAATATAAGTTATGATTAATATGATAATTATTATATAGTATATTTATCATAGAATTATATTTATTATACAATATTTTTGAATTTTTATGAAGGAATTCGAAACTTAGGGTAAGGGATTTTGATCTCAATTTGTCTTCTTTAGGACATGTGTTGTGTTATGAACCTATCTGATTTTAAGTGGTGTATATAATAAAACTATGAATAATTATGTAATAAATATAATTATATTTGATGTTTAATTTCTTTTATGAATCTTATGGTTTATGATTCAAAATATACCAAAGTGGTAATGGTTTCAAGTTACAATCTCATAGTTTAACATGATTGTTTTTAATATGATTATAATGATGCAATATTTTGATATAACAATAATGAAACTCATTTATTTTTTTATAATAAGTTTATTTATGTAAAATATTTTTTTATTATATTAGCATCTCTTAAAGGTTTAAAGAGACCAATATAACGTTTTTTATCAAAAAAATTATTTATTTCTCTCTTCTATTGAAAAACCGTTTTCTCCAATATACATGATTTATAAAAAACGTTTTAAATAAATTATTTTCGATTCATAAATTTTTGTTTAAAAAATTACACCCTTTTTAATTTTTAGATAATTATTTAAAAGGAATATTCTATAAATTTTATAAATGAAGCGATTTTCACTTTTACAAAAAAACATGAACGGAATTTATATTTTTATATGTGTATAACATGAAAAAAAAATTATGAAATAAATAAAATAAATTATTTCAATTTTACATTATATGATTTTAAATTTTATTAAATAAAATTGTTTTGATCATTTTTTATGATTTTTTGTATTTAAAAATTGATTTTTTTAAGTGGAAATGCATTTTTCCACAAAAATTGTTCTAAGTAATTTCTCCTAATAATTTTATATATAAGATGATATAATTTCATGTTAATTATAATTTTACTGGGATATGATACAAGGATACCATTATTATTCCCTCTCTTTAATTTTTATAAAACATGTTTATCTACCATGGGTTATACCATGATAAAATTATCACCAAACTTTCTTCTTTTTCCATGGGTTATGCTATGATGAAATAATGAAATCAGGATGAAATTTTTTTATTTTACAAAGGTTATTATATGATGAAATTTTTATGAATCCCATTCATTTTTAGTTTTATGATTTGATTATTGTTTTATGATATTTTGGAACACATTTTTGTTATTTTTATCACGTGAATGGTGGGAACTATATCTCCCTCCAATGAATTTGGTAAAGACTATTATATAATGAGATAAATAGGACTTGAATGGGGAGATAACCCAGTTCAGTAAAGGGATTTTTCAACTATGATAGTCTTGGGAGTGTACCTTGATTACTAAAATTGTTTGGGAGTGACCCCATATAGTTTTTTAATTATTCCTAACCACTAATGAAATGATTTTATATACATATGTTTATGATAAAAATCTATATCTTATTCCATTATTATGTTCTCATTACTCATATACTTTGATTCCATTATTATTCTTTTCTTAGAAAATTCAAAAATTTATGATATGAATCAGATTTATGATCTACGGTTTTTATGGTATGGATTTAATATATAATTATCATGTTATAATATCCATATCCTCATGATATGTTTATATCTCTCTTGAGTACCAACGATGAGAATCTGAACTCACTATTTTTTTATGTTTCCTTTACGAGAATAAGAAGCATGGTATTATGTTTGATATATCTAAGAAATATTATAGTAATAATAAACAAAGTGGTAAATTATATATCTCACTTATGAACTAATTTTTTATGTACTTGAATTTCTAAAGGTGTTTGAGCTAAACAATTATAGTATGGATCATTATGTCATATAATGAATATCCATCTGTTAAGATGTAATACCTATTTATGAAAATTGTGCGTTGCTATAAAATTTATTAAATATTAACCTTATGATTCCAAATATTATATCCATCTTATAATATTCAATTTAAAAAATACGGCAATTAATTTTAGAAAAAAAAAACTCAATAAAAGATTATTTTTTAGAAAAATGCATTTTTACATAAAAAAATGATCTTATAAAAACTATATATATAATGATGGTTCACATTTAATTAATAATATTTTTTATAAATAATGATGGTTAAGTTAATTTAGTATAAAATTTAAATCATTATTGGACCTTTTAAATTTAAATAGTTGACAATTTTATAAAAAATCGGTATATTTTAACTATTTACGAAAAAATCCAGCTTTTCAGAAAAATCCAAAAATTTCAACCTAAGATAATATTATCAAGATGAATTCAAGAATGATAAATTTTAAGATAATAAAATTTTAATTGGTTTTCATGGTTCATTCAAATTTTATTATTCATGAAATTCAAGTTATTGAAGAAATGTTTTTAAGAGGAAATATACTATAAATTTTTAAGAAACTATAGAAGGGTTGTGGATGATATTTATTAGTTATCTGGGAATTTGAAATTTCAGTTAAAAGTGAGATAAAATAATGAAACTACATACTATTTCTCTAAATGTTTTTTTCTTTGACCTATAATATGAGTTCTGGAATTTTGTGTTGCTTCTGCATAGGTCATGGTCTCTAAGAGATTCGGTTTCCAACATTCCTTACCTGTTAGTATAGAGAAGGCAGTCTTCTTAAAGTTTATTTCTTGTAGAAGATGGCTATGGGGCCTCATTATAACTGGTAGTAGATTTATTAATCCCTTGGGTATACAATAATAGATGGAGTAGATATGTTACCTCCATATGATGTCCTATGTCCTCAATGACATAGGGATGAGTGAGGTTCTGATAAGATATATTATTAATGTGGGTCAGTGAGGCAGAGGAGAAAGTCTTGGTGAAATGTATGTTATATAGTTGATAATACTATGTGGGGAAAACACCCTTCAGGGTACCATTTGTCCATGAACCTCTCCTATTGAAACCCCTCCTAGGTTGATAGTTAAGATGAGTGTAACCTTTTATGGCTATCTTTAATAGATCATGTGTTAACAACCTACAAAAACGGTATAAAAAACACATATAAGAGGACTTATCTCCATAAATCTCTAGAATAAAGAATAAATTTCTAATCCAACCTATAATAATAAATATATAAATCCCTTAATTAATGTGATGTAATATATAAATAAAAATATTCAAAATAAATAACTCAAAATATTGACCAACTACTGACAATAACAATCTCCCCACACTTGTTTTGTATAAAACATTTCTTATCCTTATATTAAAAACCTAATATATATATATTTTTGTATTTTTGTGTTCTTTTTAGTGTTTTTGTTTGACTGTGGGTAGGTGAGAATAAAATTATACAAATTTAGATCATCCAAAAAACCACTCACACAAATGTGGATGAAGCATATTAATTCATTAGTAAATAAATAGAAAAAATAACTCAATATCTATAATAGGCTATCTAATTACACATCATTAATAAGGCCTACTAACCTAAATCAGGAACACATGTAACATAATATTAGGCAAATTATAATGGATTGTACCGCAAATGAACTTCCCTAAAATACCAGCCAACCTCATAGCCCATTGGATTATTTCATAGAACTCTCATCCTATATGTGTCAACATAAAAACATAAAAAATATCCTCGTATCTACATAATAACCACCATAATATATCCTCATATATATAGTCCATATTATAGGGCTATCACAACCACCTCCACATATAATTTCATGCAAATATACAGAATTTGAATGGAAATTAACCTTATACCCCTACCACTATGTCTTCCCCCACCATAAAATAACATCAAAAAAATTTATTCTAAATCATTATAGATTATAATATTTCTATAAGAGAGATTATATAAGGATGAGAAGTAATCCAATGGTTTCCTATGAAATATGGATATTTGGGAAAATAATCAAGCCCCAAAACCTTTTATATGAATTGATTATGTTACCTTACATGTGTTGGGGTGTCAGAAATAACATAAAATATAATGAATACATACACAATATCACATAATCCTAACCTAATGGTAATCAAACAAACAAATAGTATGAAATCTATAACTAATTTCACCACTATTAATTAGCATCTCTTCCACCTCTGGAAATATCAGAACTAACTCCACCATTATACCAAAACTCCATTAAAAATATTAATCCCAATAATATCTCAAAACTACTTCCTCATATGAAATTATCAACCACTAAATATTTAATAATTTACTCAATTTTTTTAATATTAAATTCCTACATCATTATTAGTCACATTAATAATTATTATCTTTTTGGCATTCATTATTACTTATACAATTCAACTCTTAACTTATATAATAACATTCATTTTGACATCAATAATTTCATCTCCACATATAATCTATCCCAAAATTAAAAGTTTCACGTTAATCTATTATTATTATAATTAATCAATTACATTAATTCATTTAATTATTTATTCAATTATTATATCAACACTTATAACATTAAATCCAATTTCCATTATTTATTTTGTTATCATATTGTACTTTTAAGAAACCAAATACACAAAAACATCAACCTATAAATATCCACACAGAAAAACTAAACCCACCATATCCACATAATCTATATAACATCATAAAATACATAATAAAATCTTAAACCACATCAATAGTAACACCAAGATATTTTAAAAATTGAATTTATCCTCAATATAGTACACGACACGCAATACCAAGTTTAAACAAATGATGATATAGTATTATTTTAAATATCTCCATTATAACCGAGATTTTGAATTGGATGTTACAGATAATATTAACAAATTTATAAATTTCACACTCAATGTAAATTTATTGGAAAATTATTAGTAAATATTAATTTAAATTTTTGTAATGTATTTTTTTCTTTAAACATAGTTTTCATAAAAAATTGCCCTTTTTTGATTTATGTGAGAACATATTAAGATTAATTTCAAGATATTTCATACAATAAATTTTATAAAATGAACATAATTTTTGAAATCATTATAAAAAACTTAGGAATATTTTTTTTTATTTTTTTGAGAAATATTTATTTTTTGAATAATATTGATTTTTCACTCAATAGTGAAATCACTGATTTTTGAAAAATTGTTATTTATTATCAATAAATTATTTAATTTTAAATCCTAATTATGATTTAACATTATTTTATGTACAAATATTATTATTTAGTTATATTTAATCGAGTTAATTAATTTTGAACAATCAATATATTTTATTTGAGTATAAGTTTATTTTGGGATTTATAAATTGGTTTTTTTTGAGAAAGTGTTATTAAGTGCATTATGTTTTCCTACTATAATTAATTAAAACAACCATGAATGAGCAATTATTCAAATTAAATGTATATATTATATATCAATAAATATTAATCTAAATTAATAAAATTATTATTACTAGTCATTGATTTAATATTATATCATATTATCCATGAAAAATACATTTCTAGAAAAACCTATTTTTCATAAGGTTAGTGATATTTAATTTAAGTAAAATTATAACACATCTATGAATTAAATTTTATAAAATTTATTAACCATTTTAAATAATAATAATTTATATTATATATTAATATAAACCTAATATTTATTCACAATTAGTTGTTAAATCAATAAAAATCTCTAATAAGAGTTAAGGTAAAAATGGATTTATAGGGGGATTAAACTTAAAATATAATGGTTAAAATGACCTAATAACTTGAATAAAATAAATATTTTTGGAAATATTTAAACCTTATAGAGTAAAATTATTATTAATGGTCCACTTTGAATAATTGTTTCATTTTTAAAACACAGTTATGAATTTTTATTTTAAAAAATTACAAGTGTGTGACTCACCTCACATACAAAGGCCACCCACAATCCTATACACTACACACCTTAACTTCCATTTGGATTAGTAAATACATACCCATATACATTTCTTACTTAAATTACCATGTCTTAGATCCAATGGTTTGATTATAAATATATCATATCAAGGATTTTGGGGCTCACATATAGAGGTTTTCTAAAGAAGTGGTATCATGCTTAACTGAGAATTTTTATTTTATTTCTTCTTCGACCTCATTAAAATGTTATTCATTGATCATAATATAGAAAAAATATCCAACATACTTATATTTTATAATTTTAATTTTAAAAACTAAATCCATATATTCTTCCATCAAATGGGAAACAAAACCATCCATTGTGTGTGTGGGGGACTGTAACCTCACAATGCAATGTATTTCTATTTTCTTCATTACCTCCCAAGGATTATTATAATGATGAATTCACAGAATAAATATTATATTTATAACATAATTAAACTCTTAGAAATATGATATCACATATAACTTCTTAATATCCATTTTTCGATGGTACAATAATGTCGCTCGTGTGTATGGTGAACTACCACCTCGCGAAGGGATGTAAAGTGTTTTTCATTAATGCCTTACATGGAAGTTATTAGAGAAAATTGTAATGAATTTTGTATTATATATGGCATAATTATTATATTCAAGTAATATTTATAGTTTTTCAAATATAATATATCATTTTATTTCATACCTTTTCATTCACTGAAAAAATATGACACCATCCAAGCATATTTGTGCACCACTTTCTCCATGAAGCGACGTTATTACTTTTTCATCAAACATCACATGGATGATATATATATATATATATATATATATATAAGTTAATTGAAATAAATATTATAATATTTATGAAATTTTAATCATTATATATATATATTAAACAATATATACCTTCTTTCTTAAATAATCATTGGAAAATGGAAACATTACTCTTGCATACGTATGGAATATCGTCTCTATGATTGAAACATAGTTCATTTTAGTCACCATTATTCATATATCAATTCAAAGGTAAAATTTATTTTAAAAAATATAATTATATAATGATGATTATTATAGAGATGATATAAAAATCCCATTTTTGACCTTAATCAAGTCACTAAATCCATTTTGAAAGAATGAAGTGTACACCCAATGTGGACTTAATTGATTAAGTATTAAAATATACCATTAAAATAAAGGAAAATAAAGTATTTAAAAATTTTAGGCAAAATATTTTAAATAACTTGAGTGAAGTTGTGAATATAGGAATGGCATAATAAAACAACTATATATTTTCATATTTTTTCATCATTAACCAAAAATATTATCTCTCTCCTTCCCGTAATATAGAATAAATAGGAATTAAAAAATGAACAAGGCACAAAAAATTTCATTGTTCACCCACACTGAGGTATATAATACGGGAATAATATTAAATGTTATAATTTACCAAATCAACTAATGTGTATTTTATATATGGTTCAGATTGGACCCATTGACCCTCCTAGTTTGCAGCCAATCTGAGTTTGAAAGCCCATTACTCTCTCAATAGAAGTTCGATCAATGATATTTTAGAAGATTATTATTTTTACCATTTGAATAAAAATTATTTACACCTCACTTGTTTCATCATTTATTTAAACATTCATCCACTTAATGAATACCTATTTACAAGAAAATTTCTTGGAAAGTCCTTTCGGTTCGTGGAGGATCCAATTTAATAAAACACTATCTCAAGTTTCACAAAACTACCAAATTATTCCTAAAACATTTCACACCATTTTAATATATTTACTTTCAAAAAAATATATTCTTTTCATGAAACATTTTATTATTTATCAAAATATCCATCCTTTTAGAAAATTAAGTTCTAATAAATCCTCCACTCAAGGAGATCTTTTATGAAATTCTATCATGAATTCTGACCCTTTATATTTTTTATGTATTCTTATTCTCAAATATGTGTGTGTGTGTGGGGGGGGGGGTTATATACCTATATATATATATAATTCCTCCCATTATAAAATATTAAACCTCACTATAAACATTTTATGAAATTCATCATTCAGGTTTGAAAAAATACATTTCTTCATGAAACTTTTGGGAAAGATTCCATTCACAAAGAATTATATAAGAATATAACATATTTCTATTTTTATTAACAAATAATTCATCATTACTAAATAAATATTTAATGGATCTTAGAACCTCTATGTCAACAAAATTTCATGAATTACTTGACTTTTCCATATTTTTATGTGGTAGTCCTAAAAATTAATCCTTCACAACACTTGTCAATTCCTCCAAATTTTAGACCCTAAAATTTTGGAAAACACTAAGAAAAGATGTCTCCTTGTATTAAAAACCCTATATGACACTTCCAAAGCTACCATACAACAACCATGGAGGAATTTCAACATACCTTGTCAATAATGTTGCTTGAACTCCATAAATTACATTTTCCACATTCTTTTTCACCAAACACAATCAACCCAAAATCCCTAAAAAGACACCTTGGTGGATTTTTCTGGAACTATTATAGGGTATTAAACCTTGAAATGGTTATAAAAAAATAAAAAAATTTATATATATTTAGTATATATGTGTTAATTGATATGAATGGAATATATGGACTGTAGGTAACAGACATAATCTTATGTTTTCTACATTTAGACATGTTTTAAGGTAATTCACATAATTTATTTTATATTGTATATATATTTTTTCATTCTAAATATAATTTCATAAATCCTTAACAAGTAATGGTATTTTTAGTTTTATTTTGAATTTGATCACCCAATGGGATTTGAACATAATGTTACTAAGTAGTAAGATATTTAATAAAAAAAATTCATTTCATTTGGTTATATTACATCTACATTTTCTTTTATATTATAATATTAGGTGTGTAATTAATTTTGATTTTATTGTGATTGATTTCTACTTTTTTATGTGGAAGTACATTTGATACACATATTAAATTAAATTAATAATTACCACTTTAGTGTTTAGATATTTATAAGGGTTTCCCATATGAAACTGTCTTCTTTGGGACATATGTTCTGTTATACACATATTTTTTTATGAGGCTAGTTTACTACCCATTTGAAATTTTATATCATCAAAATCTTTATTTTCATGATATTTGATGTTTATTTTGATGATATTATTTAATTGTGATTATGATTGAAGATTTTACAATGTGGAAAAGGTTTTATGTTACAATCTAATTCATTTCAAGTTAATTTATGCTCAATATTCCATTGTAGTAAATAATTTTCCCTTTTTTAAACACATCTATCTATTGTAAACATGTTAATTTTTTTAACATGTTGTATTTAAATTTCCTCCATTATTTATTAATGTATTACCAAAAAATTCATTATTAAGGTGTATAAATCTTATATATTGTTTTAAATTAGGTATATTTCTCCTCTATATCCATGTTTTATAAAAATTTTATTTTCAAACGATAAATTATTTCTTAAAGATATTTTACATATTCTTTGACTTTATTTTAATAGGTTTTGAATTGGAATTTTCTTAACCTTTTCCAAATGGTATTCTTTTGATTTCCTTTACAAAATATTTTATAATAATTATCTTTTTTATCATTTACACCATGAATAGATTTTCCCATCATCAAGATAAATATTTTCTAGGAATTTTCTTTTATAAGTTTATAGGGTAATATTAGAAGAAAATTATTTTCAAAATATTTTTTTTAAATTCTTAATTTATAAATTTTATTTTCAGTGGAAGATGTTATTTTCATGAAGAAATTTTTAATGAAATTTTAATGGTATTTATATTAATCAACACCAACAATACTTCATGTTACATATGCACCAGTGGAGATATTTTGTAACGATACCATACACATTATTTCTATAGATAGATTATTACTTATTCAAATATATTATAATGGTAATTGTGTCTTTTCAACATGTTAATAAAGTTATGAAATGATCAATGGTTGTTTTTATGATTTTAATGTTTAGATGAATTATTTATTCAACTTTTTCATGTTGTGGTTCATGGAAACTATTTTTCAAGGGTTGAGCACCGTTGTAGCTCATGGGTCAGCCCGATATAGCTTATATGATGGGTTAACTCAGATATCTCTCTAATTAATTGATTATAGAAGTCAATCGTATAGTTATTACATTTCACAAGGTTTTATAAGGGTTTTATGAGATGATGTTTCAAGATACAATCAAATTTCTTGTATGATTTCAATGAGGTTTTACAGATTTCATTTATCAAGATTGATATCACGTGGCTCATGGATAATGACTCTTATAACTCTTACCAGTCTTATTGATTTATCAAGTTCAATATGTTTATTGATCTAGATTTGATGGGTATGAATTTTATTATTTTATCCTTATAAACATTGATTTTGTCAACATAACCTTATGACCATATTATTCACACTAATGAAATTCAGTTTTTAATGCTTATGTTTACCATTACATAGAATTTGAGATAGCCTATTTTATTTTTCCATTTCCATAGGTTATGAAGACTAAATTTAAAGGAATTATTTCTAGTAGGGTTTCATTTGGATAATGATGATGAAGTAATATGGAATATAATAAGTTGGGTTTATCGGGTAAATACTCTCCTTATAAGTCATGGGTATTGTTCATGTATGATTTTTTCATAATTCTATACAACTATAAACATAAAATCTCTTTGTGTATGTAAGTTATCTAATATTAAATATTTATGTTGTATGTTATAACACCCCGACTAGGAGATCGATTAAATCGTGCCTCATAATGGTTGGTCACATGGCCTTAAGCATGCCTCCTCATACACTAGAGGCTTGCAACAAACATAAAGGGTTTAAAAGTGTTACGGTGGGGAGCTTATACCCTTATATTAGAGTAAAAAATAGATAAAATAATAACATAAAATATCATATGTATGTATAAACATACATATAGAATAATAAAATAGTATAAGACTAAATAATAATCAAAAGCCTCCATATCAGTGTCAATACATGGATGTATGACATGATGATATAAAATATGGAAATAGGGGAATAATTATTGGAACATGTTGTACAAAAACAAAAAAAAAACTTCTCCTCAAGTATCCTTAGATAAAGCTCGGTACTATGATTCTATTCTATATCTATAAGCTAATCATATCAACATACTAAAGCATAAAGCTTTCCCTTATCCATACCTACAAAAAAACAGTACTCTTGGGTACCAAAGGTATCCGAAGTAGGGTGTGAGATACAAATATTTGTAGGCCACCACCAATGGTGTCTACATGTAATCCAAACAGTGGTCATAAATAAATAGTTTTAAGTTATATCAAAATTGGAAAACAATGCTAAAATAAATAACAAACCCATTTAGTTTCCCATAAGAAACCTAGAAGGACTACTATATTTGGATCATGTCCAAAATAGAATGTCTAAATAGGTAACTATATATATAGTAATAATATAAATATAAAGAGTGTATTTATATATTTTATCCACATATATGAACCAAGTACGTTCTGATGTAAGTGGCCATATACCTGGAATACTAGCTGCTGGCTAGTCAGGGTCATAATTAAGACATCTATGACTAGTATAATGAGCCTATAAGTTCCATAAATATGGTAGATTCTCTACATCCCAATCAGAGTAAGAGATGTCTTGTGTGAAACTCATGGTGGTGAGTGAGAAATCATGTCACCACTCTAAGAAAAGGGATGTGGTGTGTAAAACCCACCATCCTAATAGTGTCAATAGTGTGAGACATCATTCTCAACACCCAATGTAAGGGATAATGATACAAAGATGCTAAAAAAATACCATACCATAATATAAAAACCTCTTTAAAGGTGTAATAATAATTATAATATTAAGCATGAGGGAAAACATATCATCTTGTTTTCACCCAGCCCATATAATTAATTAAGGATTATACATGTTTATAAAATAACACATGTGGTAAAACCGCTCCAGTGACATGCTAGATAAGTTCAACTACATATATGCCATTCAATTCACAATGATAATTTATGTAATTCATAAACAAAAGGCATGGTTTCACCATCCTTTATGAGTCATTCATTTAATACAATATATTCATTTAGAAGTGGGAAAACCACCATGATCGTTCATTTCAATCCTATTCAATCAATTCAATTACCCAATAATGGGAATTTAATTCACAAGACTTAGTGGGTTTTTAAAAAGCAGTGATATGGTTACTAATGGAATTTCCTACATAGGAAAATGTAAATTTAGGTTGTATAAACACATGGGGGAACCCTTGGTTAGATCTAGAACTCACATTCCAAATTCAATTTCATTTCCATGATGAAAAAAATCTTATTTGGTGAATCAGGCATATACAGATTTAACCATAAGGGGAGTTTGAACATAGAAATCTCATGGGTTTTCCATAAATTAGTTGAACAACATATAATTCTGTAAAAAAGGATCAATAGGTGTATATCAAGGTACCATGATCAAATTGATATAAATAACTCAATCTAAATAGGATTCATGGGATAAACCATCATGAGGCATAACCACTAGCTACATAGGATCAAAACTCAAAGGGAAAAAAGTGTAACCACCTACTACAAGGTCATAGATAGAACATCACTCGATATCGACAACAAATTCAGAGTAGGCTAGAAGAGATCTAATAAATGGTCAAACAACTTGAAAATTGGGCAAATAAGATGGTACATAAATAGTGTCATGGATTCAGTAATAAACTAAAATATGAAGAGATAATATTGTAGAATGTACTAATATATATCCAATTCTTCTAACAGATCATGACATGAACATCAAATTATAAATTTAGCACAAATAATAACACGTAGAGAAATTGAGATTAGAGGAAGTGGGGATTCATGTTCTTCTGTTGGAGGAGAAAGGGAGAAGGAAGAAGCCTTAAAATGTTAAGTGAGGGATTTTTATAATTTTCACCTCAAATTAATCGGGCTTAAAATTTAGACACATAATTTTCAAACCATTCTAAAACCTTGTGCAAGTCATTTCTATATGGGGGAACCTCACATGGTTCATCAAATAGTTTATCTAACCCTGTGCTAACCTTGAAAAATGACTCAGTCCCAAAACATGGAATCACAACATGGCCATGTGCCTCAGGTCACATAGTTTTATAGAAACTATAACGTATATAGATACCCTCTATCTATAACCAACCAGTTAAAACTAATTGTGTGGCTTAGGCATCACAGTTTACACTAACCATATGTCCCAGTCAATTACCCCACATTCCAAAACACTGGTATTCAAAAAATACTTGAACACTCCTGGGATATTCTATAGGCCATATTACACATTTACTAAGATTTAAAAATGGATTAAAATTTAAAAACAAAATATCTTACTATCATGAAAATATGGGTCATTACAAACTCCCCTCCTAAAATCAGCTCCTCCTCTGATTTTCCTTCTAAGGGTAAATAGGTATTTTCAGAGAATAAATTTTAAAAATGATCTCTTATATCATCTTCTCATTCCCAATTCATGTCATGTACTCAACCGTGCTTTCATAGAACCCGTACCATAATTACATACATGACTATGAGTTTCTCCATGCTGAAATCAGCAATATGCACTGGATACTCTTTAATGAAAATGTCTACATCCAATTCAACCTCATCAGGATGAAATAAATGTGATGGGTATAGATAGTACTGGAAAAGATGAGATACATGGAAGACATCATTCATTGACTGGTATTACTTAGGATGTTCCAAATGGTAATCCACTGGTCCAAAACATTTCACAACCTCAAAGGGTCTAAAGAACCATGATGAGATATTACCCTTATAATGAAAACTTCTATGGCCCATCCTAGGTGTGGATCACAAGATAAACCTATCTTTGACTTCAAAATACAAAGATCATTTATGTCTATTGGAATATGAATGCAATCAGAACTAATTTTTCATTATGCACTTTCTAATCATCCGGAACTGCTGTGTAGTATCCTTCATGAGACATGGTCTAAGCATAGCTATGTTCCCCACCTCTATCCAACATAAAGGTGAGTGGGAATTCCTTCTATACAAGGATTCATAAGGATCTATCTCAATGGTAGCCTAAAATATGTTATTATAAGTGAACATAACCAGAGGAATGTGTTTCTCCCAAGAACTCCCAAATTCAAGGACACAAGCATGGAGCATGTCCTGTAATACATGAATCACTCGCTCCGTCTATCCATTAGAATGTTGGTGATAAGTCATAATCTAACGTACATATGTACCCAAGGTATTTGGAAACCCCTACCAGAAATAGGATGTGAAATGAGTGAATTTTTGTAAGAAATATAAAGATAATCTCCATGAAAATGTACAACTTCTAGGACATAAAAAATTCTTACCTCGTCTATTGAGAAGGTATGTTTCATAGTTAAGAAGTGTGAGAACTTTATCGAAAAATAAATGAAAACTCAATCTTTATTATTTCCAAAGAAGTGATTTTCGTATACCAATCACAAAATACATATAAACATCATCCCATTTCCACTCGAGAATGGCCAACCGCTGCAAAATCCTCACCAATTACTGATGTTCCTCCTTCACTTGGTGTTAGGTGGAACAACTTGTGATGAATCTGACAATATCATGATACATACCAGGATACCAATACTTGGGTTGAAGATCTGGATACATTTTGTTAACAACTGGGTTAACCACCCATGATGATGTATGAAATTCTTACATCATCTCCTTTCTAATGTCTACTAAGAGTCATACACTCCGATGTAATAGTAATGTGTCATCCCCATCCATGGTCCAACCCGAAGATGTATCATCATATGAAATGATTTCTATTTTGATAGGGCCTATATAATCATATAGTCTTCTCATCCTTACATGTTTCATAAGAGTAGAATTCACTAATGAGTCTAAGAGGATAGCATAACCATGGTCCTCTTGAACCTAAACATTAATATTTGAGGATAAGGCCATAAGATTCCATTTCCCACAATATTATTGTACTAATAATGTCAGATTCATTCAGCTTAGAGTATCTTTTAAAAATAGACTTTACTGGGCATTTATGATAGAATGAAATCAAATGACAATATGTATTCAACGCAGCTATATTTTTTCAGATTAATATCATGCTATGTGAATATATTATTGAATATTTTTTGACTAGTGAATTCAAAAAATTATCTCTAAGTAGATAGTGCCTCTAAAAATATAATTCATGGACTACAACAGCTATATTGAGGTCATGTTTCAGTTAATTCCACTCATGAGGCCTCAATTAATGAGACCCATATACGATGACTCACTCTTCCTGCATCAGAATAGCTCTATGCATGATACATAATGTGTAACAATATATAGTATAGATCCTACCCATATCTAGTAGAATTATTATTCACACTATACTCAAATTACCCTTTAACTCATGATAGTCTACTTAACATGTTTATAAAAATATGAATTTCACACCCTTCTTTATCAAGCCTATACGTGGTGCTACAAGGTGTGAGAAATCCTGGATGAAGTTTCTATAATATAAATCTATCACCAAGAAAATCTAGATGTAAAAGATATTCATTGGATGCTCCAAATTAACAATATCTCTCACTTTCTTTGGGTATACTAAAACTCCGAACTCCAAGATGATGTGGAACTAGAAGTGGACTTTACCAATCAAAAAGTGGAATTTACTATGCTTAGAATAAATATGATTCTCTCCCAGTTTATTCCCCACAATCATAATATGGTTTTAATGTTCATGTCTATAGTGTGAATACACAAGAATATCATTAATAAAGGCAATCACAAATTAATAAAAATACGTGTGAGAAAATAGATTCATAAGATCCATGAAGACAGTAGGTGCTTTCATGAGTCTAAATGACATTACCAGGTACTTGTACATATCATACCTTCTTCTGAAATTCAGATGGAGGAACTGTACAAGATTCTCCCACTCTTCGAAGAGTGGCTTACCCTAAATCACTCAAGGAGTCCAAATCTCCACACTTATTCCTCGAATCATGGTGCGGAATTGAAATTCCCTCATACAAAAAAAAAACTCGGATTAATACTATGGAGATCTCGAAGTATGTTTCAATCTTTGATGGCCTTGAGGGAGGATCGTTTTCTTCACGGAAGAATAGATATGTGCAATGTATTGTCAAAAAAAGGAACCACTGCTCATGTCTCATCCTCAGATACTGCAATCATGGAATGACTTGATTTGTGTAAGCATTCTCTTATTGATCGCGTTTCCTTAACAAAAGTTATGAAACCCTGGAAGGTCGCTGATATGGTCTCTTGTCTAGTTTTCATTTGGGGTTTTGCGGATTTCAAATGTTTTTCATTAGGATGCGGTTTCATTCATTTTCTATTTTTCTTCTGATGAATTTAAAGGACGTTCCTGGGGTGTAGGCTCAGTTAATCTCAAACCAGGTACCTTGAGACTCCATGAATGGAATTTGAACTTCAACCTCAACGATTTCAAGGACACATGTGTGCAAGTTTGGGTGAAAATTCGGGGTATTAACTGGGTTTTATGGAAGCTGGGAATTCTGTTTGACATCGCTTCTATGATAGGTATCCCAAGGAGATTAGACAATACTATGGAGATAGTTAGTTATGGTCACTTTGCTCGGGTGTTTTTTGAGGCTGATTTGTGTTCATTGATGATTGATAGAGTCGTTTTGTCAACTCCAAATGATCAGCTAAATCTCAGAATTTAAGATGAGAGAACTCCACCTTTTTGGAATGTTTGTTGTATTGTTCGCCATGAAAAATATTTCTCTAGGAGGGACCTTAGCTATTATAACTGTCAGCTTAAGGGTCATGATATCCTACAATGTTTTAGGAAAGTAATTCATGGAAATGATCAGCCTAAAAATCAGGTTGGTCAAGCACTAAATGGAGCCTCAAACTATGTTGTAGATTTGAACCCTATTAATACAGCAGACTCCTCTCTGGTTATAAAAAGTCTTGACTCTAAGAACCTTTCTTTGAAGAATGGTTGTGCTGATTTGTTGAATCCCAGACCTGGCCCTTCTATTCTGACTGACAATCATGTTTTTGAGGCCCAAAATAAATCCTCCTAGTCTTGGACAGACATGGATGAGAATACACAACTGATTGTTAGTGGTTTCACTTTTAGAGATTACATGGATAAAGGAATTGTTGAGGAAAAATAGTGTGAAGAATATGATGACATCCATGATATTAAAGAGCGTGAAGCACAAACAGATGTTGATGCTGATTTTTCGCAGGAATAATCAGTGATTTCCTCAAGGAATAGAAAAGGAAAAACAAAAATGGACTCTTCCTATTCAATGTCCAATATCTCCCAAACCTATAGAAATAGTGAGGGTTCAAAAAGAGAAGTTTGAGATCCTATGGATTCAGGCTTCAAGTTTCAAAAGCCTGTCAATAAGAAACAGTGCCATGAGGGAGCTGGTCCTGTTGGTAAAAAGCAGGATTCTAGCTCCCATGGCCTTGGAAGACAACGCAACCTAGAAAATCCAAATGCAACTGAGGTGAGTCAAACACGTGCAAGGGTAATAAATGGACCAGACTCTGTTCAGATTTTAGGTACATGCAAGGATACGATTGTAGACTCTCCTGATGCTGGAAAGTATTTTCGTGACCCTAAAAATGTTCAATTAATAAAAAGAGACATTGATACCTCAACAGGATCAGTGGAAGAATCCATAAAACTATAAAATAGACAGAGTCGCCTACAACCTAAAGGTACTCAAATCCCAATCACTGCAACTGCAAGTGCAAAAAAAGATTCCTTAAGTGACCCATCAAATACAGATACAATGGGAGAATAGAAAGATGTGTTTTATGCTATGAAACAAGCTGGATCCTCATACAATAGGATTAAATATGTTTCTAAGGTGAGTTTATCCAAATCCTTTGATGCACTTGCATCCAGACGTAGCGAGGAAGAAGGAAAAAGTTCTGAACATGTGTATGGCACAATGGAGATAACAACTGCTATGGATTTTGATCTTCCGGACGATGGAGGTGGTCCTTGGTTGCAGGCCAGAACATCATTTTGGGGACGTCCCCTTCATGGTACGGGTGGTAGATCCCCCCACCACAGTATGAGCACCCGTTCCTGAGTGACTTGATCTTGTTTTTGTATTTGGATGTTTCACCTTTGATTTCTTGTTCAATAAAGAGGTCTTTGAACCTCAACCCTTTTTAAAAAAAATATCATACCTTCTTCTGAATGATGTGAAAGGTATGTCCAATTTCTTGAAAGACACCTAATGATATCTGAAACTCAAATATATCTTTTAAAATACTCTATATCCTAAGATTTGAAAAAATATTTCACCCATTCTTGGAAGTGGATAATGATTATTTATCATTATCTAATTAAAATGATGATATTACATACAATGTATGAGGGTACCAACGACCTTTTTTAGATGGTCTTTCATTTTTTCTTTCAGTGTAGGCTAGAATACAAGTAACTAGACTGTACCATGGCCTAGATTCACTTCCTTATTTCCATGAAAAAGCTTTCTCAAATAGCACTGATAATCATAAGTCAAAATGCTTCTGCCTTGGCCACCACCTCAGCCTGATCGGCCTATGGTATTCTAGCGACCTGCCTATTGTGAACCTACTGGCTCCACTCTTGATCCTCGAGTAGGTATAAATACCATATCACTAGGTACCAGAGAGAAAGTACTATATAAATTCTAGATATGGACCACCCCCCATAACCATTGCACTCTATTGGATTCCAGAACACTAAGGATTCATGTGTCCTAGCTTCATGCAATTGTGACAAATAAAATGTTTTCAATGTGAAGAGCATGACTTCTTCTACTTCCATGATAACCCATCAAACATCACTTTCACCAAGAAGAAGAACCACAACTAGATTTATGTTCTAAACCTCCCTGACTCACACCATTATATTCCCTTAGATTTATATCAATAATTAAGGTCTTGGTTGATGATTTCTAAAATGTTAGTCAACTTGAACTCATTGACCTATGATCAGATGGTGTAAACTAGACCATCATTGATTTTATTAGTAGTCATAATATCATCAGTATATATGGTAGGAGAGAATCATTACAACTCTATGAAATGAGCATAATAATCCATGATATACATGTTCCCCTACCGTAGGTTCATTAATTCTCTAGCTATGTCAGCCCTCACAGTCTGGGGAAAAACTTAGTCATAGAAGAACGTTTGGAAATCATCCCATCCCATATTTCAATGTTGATCTACCTTGGTGATAATGTTCCACCACCTATTAGTAGAATCATATAAAATATATATTTCATGCATGAACCTCCACTATAGAGTCATCTTAAGATTCTCAAATATATAAAGTATATGTTAGATCCATGACTTAGAACCATGTGGTCTGCCATCCCCTAAAAATGTGGGAAAATGATTCTACGAGAAATATTGAGTCAACTCTACCATAATTAGGGAATGTGGAACTAATCCTTGTATATAAAAAATATATATAATAACCCCTCTAACAAATGGGAATCAATGCCCATATCTTGTATAAGAAGTGGTTCCATAGGTGGTACTACAGGAGGAATCATTGGTAGCTCAGGTCCCTTGACCCGAGGAGCATGGTCGTCACTACCATTAAGGCGTGCGATAAGAGGATGTCATGGTGGAATGATACTACAATGAAAAAAACACACCTCTGAAGAGACTGAAGCAAACAAAAAGATTCCAGAAAAAAACTGGGACATGTATAATGTATTCCTATAGAAATTATCACACATCTATTCCTCCTTCAAAAGACAAGTCTAGATAGTAGAACATACCATAAAATTCCATTATGAATTCTTGTGACACCCCAACACCCACTACTGATAATGGTTTCATGTCTAACTCCATTATATATATATATATATATAAGATGACTGTTTTCAATTTAGAGGTAAAAATGATTTGAATTTTATCTTGTTCAAATATTTAAAACATTTTAAAATGGTTGAATTATATGGATTTCTATTTTCTGATCCATAAGATCCCATATAGATTATGAACCAAAATATGTCATGCAATTATTCTACATCTAAACACATTCCAACACATGTGACCAATGGTACATGGATCAATGTTTCATAACTAAGTACTTAAGGTTTCTTCATCAACATATTCAAGGAAACACATTTAGGTTAAGGCCGGGACCTTAAGTATCAATTTTTTTTAAAATCCCTATAAGAAATTTCCACACAATTCAATACATATTAATACAATAACAATTGTAATAGGAAAATCGTTGCTAAAAATAAACATGGTAAGGAAAAAATGAATGACTTATTAATCATATTGTGCCTAATAATGATGTCGGTACTAATGTAGAGCCCTCACTTAATCAGTCCATGTCAAAAAATAATCACTTCTATAATATTAATAATAATAACACAATTAAACAAGTTTTTCACCCAATAGTGTAGTCGTAAAAAACATAAATAGCATAATCAATAATAATAAGTTCCCAATCTAGGTAATTTATGTTTCCCTGGTACATGGGTTAGATAAATATAAGATGAGGGTCAATTCTAAATTACATTCACTCCATGTCTCCTGTATAATACCCAAAT
This sequence comes from Viscum album, assembly GCA_963277665.1. Taxonomy (NCBI): domain Eukaryota; kingdom Viridiplantae; phylum Streptophyta; class Magnoliopsida; order Santalales; family Viscaceae; genus Viscum; species Viscum album. The sequence continues at coordinate 71,275,183 of OY728154.1, forward strand.
AGTAAGAAAAAGGAAAAGTTTCTTCTAATAGCACTTCATAACATCCTGACCTGGGATCCACTTAACATGTGCCTGAGATAGTGGGTCATATAGTCTCAAGCATGACTCCTAATACACTATAGGCTACCAAATTGAAGAAATGGTGTAAAGTTGGTTATGTTGGGACACTACACCCTCATATAAGAGTGACAAATTAGATACACCAATAATATAAAATAGTAGAAGCATGTATAAAAAGATATACAACAAAAAAATAATGGAAGACTGAATAACTAAATCATAATAAAATGCCTCTTTGATAGTTTAAATACATGGATTCGTGGCTCACTTCTATAAAAATGGGGAACATGTGAATAGGAATAAAAAATTCTTTAAAAAAATTAGAAAAAGTTTAAAAAAACCCCCACTATCATATTGACATAATTCTCTACCCTCTTCTCATTATCACCATCTACAAGATAAGCATATAAAAATCTTGAAGTAGGGGGATTTCCCATATCTATACTGGCTGGAAATAATTATTCTTAGGTACCAAAGGGAACTGAGTAGGTTGTGAGATAAATATCTCAATAGTCTACTAATAACTATGTCTACAAGTAATCTAAATAGTTATCATAACTAAAAATTGTGTAGGTATATAAGAATAGGTAAGAAAGGATAAAATAAATAACAAATCTACTCAGGTTCCTATAGGACACATGGCAGTTCTACCAACTTTAGCTCTTGGCTGAAATGGAATGTCTAAATATGTCATTATATATATAGAGGGAAATAATATATTTATATAGATAGTATAATTATATATTGCATATGACTAGTTAAACTAAGTACGTATGAATGTATGTGGCCATATACCTAAAATACTAGTTATTGGCTAGATGAAGGGATAACTCAAATATCCATGACCTGTTTAATGAGCCTATAAGCTCAAGAAATAGGGTATATGACCTACATCCCAATAATAGTGTAAAACATAATACATTATAATTGGGATAGATAGTGATCAATCATTACATCACTGTAAGAAATGGATGTGGATCATAAATCTCACCATCATATCTGTGTCAATGGTGTGAGACGCCATTCTCAACACCTGATGTAAGGGAGAATGATACTTTCATGCTCAATAATCCTTTACCCTTATATCACATCCTTTATAAAGAAATAATCATAATTATAATATTAAGAATCGTGAAAAACCCTCTCAAGTTGTGTTCTCTCTTCCCATATAAATAATTAAGACATATACATGTTTATAAAATAACACATGAGGAAAAACCTATCATGTTTCATGCAATCTATGTTCCATTACATACATGGAATTTAAATTCAAAATGATTGTTTATATAAAGAATAAAAAAATGAATTGTTTCACCATAAACTATGAGTCATTCATTTAATCTACTCAATTCATTTAGAAGAGGGAAAACCTCCATAACCATTCCCTTCAATCGAATTCAAACCAATCAATTAACTAAACCTAGAAATTTAATTCAAAATAATTAATTGATCTTTAAACTGGTTGACATGATCACTTAGTAAATTACAAGCATGGGAAAATATAAATCTAGGTTTTTCAAACACATGGGGGAACCCTTTTTTTGATCAAGAACTCACATTAAAATAGAAATTCAATTTCGAAGCTTAAAATAATTATTAAGAAGAGAATAAATCATATATACATTTAACCATAAGGAGAGTTTCAACATGGAACACCCATGGGGTGTCCACAAATGTGTTCAAAAACCTTTAATTCTATAAACAAGGATCAATATGTATATATCACGATACAATGATCAAATAGATATCAATATCTCAATAAAATGGTGATGCTCTGAAAAAACATGAATGTGGCACAATGGCATACCTATGAAGCATCAAAACAAAAAGTGAAAACAATTTGACCACCTCCCTAAAGGTCGTTAATTAATAAGCGCTCGATATCAGCCTCTGATTTGAAGTAGGTTAGAAGAGATATTAGAAATGATCCAAAACCTAGAAAATAATGTAAATGATATTGCACTTAAAGAGAAAAATATATTAGAAAATAAACTGAAATTGGATGGGAGATGATTTTATAAAATTCCAAAAAAATCCAATACTTTAGATGGATTGTGAATTGGACTTTGGATTGAAATATTAGCTCAAATACTAACATGAGGATAAATTGAGCTAAAATAAATAGGGGATACATTTTCATCTTCTAGAAAAAGAAGGGGAGAAGGAAAAAGGCTTAAAAGTTTAAGTGATGTAATTTTTGAATTTTCAACTCAAATTTACCGGGAACACGATTTAGGGGAATGGTGAAAAACTATGATAAACCATCCACAATTAACTACTATAAGGACATAACCTGACATGATTGGGCACAAAATATATCTAACTGTGTGAAAACCATACAAAATGGCTATTTCCAGAAACCCAGCAACACTGCATGGTCGTATGCCTCAATTTGATCAGTTTCAGAAAACATGTGCAGCCTACAGATATCCATGTTTGCAACTATATAGTTAAATCTAACTATGAAACATGGGATGTATAATTTAATTTAACTATGTTACCTTGTTAATTAGCACACTTTTCAGAACTCTAGGATTCTAAGAAGCCTCCTACACTCATGGTACCTTCCTTAGGTAGTAATACACATTTACCATGTAGGTTACAATTGTTTTTGTCAAAAAATTGTAACCTACATGAATTTTTTCTAAATTTATTTTCATGTACTTTCTATTCATGCTTTGTTTGGGGGGTTTTCCTAGGAATTTTGGAGAAAGGGCGGTTTCTTCAGGATTTGTGCCAAACCATGAGGCCATTTCCAGATTTAAAAACAAAATTGGTTTCTTTTATAAATCCTTATTTTTTAACATTTTTCACCCATAATACCTCCCAATTGGCCTCACCTAACCTATTCAAGTGTCCATATCCATTTGGACCCCTTAGGAACTCATAATCATGGTGGATTTGGGTGATTTAATCAGGCATTGGGCCAGACCATGAGCCCATTTCCATTAAAAAAATTATTTTATTTCTTTTATATCTCTTTCAGATGTTAATATTATTAGGTCATTCCACATCCCACTCAATCCCAAAAACCCTAGGCGCATCCCCATGTTCTATTTTCCCTATTTTGAGCTCTTCTTCATCATCGATTATGAATAATTTTATATATGTTTCTCAAATCTTCCATGTTTGAAAAGGTAATTTTTTTCATAAATCCTTAATTTTTACCCTTTTACCCCCAGTTAAGTCCCCAATAGACCTCATAAACCTTATTCGAAAATTTATTACAATTTTGGTTGCTTGGAGATTCAACTATTGATGTATTTGGAGAATTTAGTCAAAGTTTTTCATATAAGTGAATCCCTCTTTTGTTTCTTCCATTCTATTTAGGGTTTCTTCCCCTTCCTTGATGTTTCAAATGTCTAGAAACTAGGGTTTCATACCTAGGGTGTATTTTTGTTTTTCTTAGTTCAATATTCTTGGATTACTGTTCCTTTTCATTACCCTATGGTGTGGTGGTGGTGGGGTGGAAGTCTCACACAATGATTTGGGGGGTTTTTGACACAAATTGTAGTCTATTCCATGTGTAAGAATTTCTTGATGAGTTAGCTTTATTGATTTACTTATTTATCTTGTTCATTATTTATTTTTTGTGGTGAAAAATATGTTTATTATAGAATTGGTTAATCATTTATTTTTTAATTTTCATTTTTTCATGAAATGGTTTGTTTTTTCTAGTGTAAATATTGTGGTATCATTTGGGGTCATTTTATAACATATAAAAATGATTTATTAAATTTGGATTGGGCTGAAAAATATTTTTATCTTGGTTTTTTGTGTGATTTTGGCCTTTAAATAGGTATTTTAATGGGTTTTATATGAAAAAGACTGTTAAAATCAATCATATTTTTTTTATAAAAATCTAAAATGGTTTATTGAGTTACATAAAGTGTTGAAAAGTTATTGAGGTACTGTTTTCGTGTGTGGATTTTTGTAAAATGGATTTTTGAAAGAAAATGTGATTATTTGTGATTTCAAATATTTTGAGAATATTTTATAAATTTTGGAATGATTTATTTAATTGCAAAAAAGGTGAAGGACATGTTTATGGACTGTTTTGGTGTGAGTATGATGTTAAAATGAATTTTAATGAGAAATAAGGATATTTTGTGTCCTTTTTATGGTATGTTGTATGTTTTTATGATTTGTCAATGCAATTTACATGTGAAATGGGATTTTATATGATATGGAACTTTTTTTAGAACAAAAATGGAAACCCAGGTATCCAGGTGGGTGGACGTGTAAAAGTATAATAGTGATCCAAAGTGGTTTCGTCCCTATTTCATGTATCAATATTGATGATAAAAAAACTATATAAAATATGAAGATGATGTTGAGTACCACTTGGGTATGGGTGATTCCCCTACTAGTGGATTGTTCATGAGAATAGATATTTATTATGGTTACATTTTACCATGATATGAGGTACCTAGGGCTCACAACTAACTTGTTCCAAGGGGTGTTCCTATGACTAGTTCTCATTGGATATTTTTTACATACCATCAGAATATTCTATGTTTAGGATAAAAAATATAGTTACATGTCCATTTTCATTAAAATTGTTTTTTCTTTAATTTTTCTCACATGACATTTTTTTCATTGAATGTTTCATCCTTTAAAAAATATATTTTATTTCTTGTTTATAAAAAATTGCAATATTTTTTATTATAACTTTTATCAAGTGGAATATATTTTGGGTGGAGTCATTTTGGGCTTAGGAACACACCCTAATTACACCTTTAAGTGTAAGTTGTCTTGGAAATCTTTGTCACAAGTTTGGGTAAAGCTTTCGTAATCAGTGGTTTCTGTTGTTAGCTTCCATCCATGATGTGATGTTGCGGAGAAGGCTTGGGGATGATGAAACCTTGATTTTTGTTGGTTCATGGGTTTTGTTTGATGATACATTTGAGTTATGACCCTCTTGGGATTTTTCTATAACCATGTATTTCAATTAATAAATTTTATTAATGGATTTATTGGATTAAATATTTAGATTCAGTTTATTTATTATGATTGTTATTTTGTGTTTATAAATGTGGAAAAATAGTTCCCAAATTTTACCTTTTATTACCCAGGAACTTATGAGAGCCCATGGATATTGGGAATATCCTTCGGGCATTACCATAGACTGGGTAGGGTTCCATTTTTAATGGCGACCAGATCTGGTTTGTGACAAAATGATTTTATATCCATGTTCCCCCTTTTTGGGTTCTATTGTTTTGGGAAAGTGTCTGAGTATACTGGAGATAAAATTTTTTATAATTGATATTCTTGTTATGGGTAGTGCACCTTCCCAATACACCTTTTGATTTAATTCAAGTCTCAAGGTTATGTTGGGTTTTTTTGAGTTCCTTAGTTCTTGTCGTTCATTTAGGATTGTGGAGAAATGAAAAGAGAGTTGCATCAATAGTCCCAGTGAGCTCACAAGGCCTGTATATCCATGTAGAGCGGGGGAACTTTACCAAACTCACTCTCTATGATGATGATTTTATTGGCATGTGGCTGTTAACGACAAGTCCAAGTCACCCACTGACACTAGTTTCCTCTCTCTTTGTCTTGTGTCTTTTTAGATTGAAATTTTGAAAACATACGTTTAAAGAAAAAATGACATAATTTAAAGAAGTGTGAATTTTTTTGAAATGATTTTAATGTAATGAAGAAAAGGTTTTATTTAAGAAAGGGTAGAAAACAAATTTCAGAATTTTTTTGAAAGGGTAAATGGTGTGTTTACACCCCTTTTGAATTTATCAATTATGTTAAAGGGGGTTTTGTAAATATCTTTCTAGTGGAATTTTCTAGACCATTGAATTGTGTTTTGAATTGATGAAGTTATCCTGAATCTATGAGTAGGTTTTGAAGAAGGATTTTCATTCGTTAATTAAAGGGTATTTAAAAAAATAGTTTCATGAATTTTTGGGGACCTTATTTTAAATGTTAATAAATGAAGTTTTAAATTAGTGGGTATGGGTGAAATGGAGTTTTTCATAAAACCAATTTTGTTTTTGAAATGTACTGAGATGTTTTGAAATTAATGTGTGTGACTTTAAAGTGAATTTTTATTTGAATTTTTCGTGATTTTCTAAAAATATTTGTAATATTTGAATTGGGTTTTCAATTTTTGGTAAGAAGTTTAAAAACACTTTGAAAATTTAATGTCTTGGTTTTGGAATCTGTAAAGAATTTTTATTTTAACCCATATTATTTCCATGAGAGTCTAAATTCATGGATTTATATAGAAAGAGGGATGGTTAATGTCATGACATGATGAGTTCTGTGTTGGGTATGTGGAGGGTTCCTAGCGTGGTAAGGAAACAAGTATGTGGTAGGACCATGAGATCCCATTGACGAATTCACTAACCTCCAATCCCATTTATTTTCAAAGAAATGATTCTGAAGAAAAATTTGTTGATTTGAAAACTGGTTTTTGGTTGTTATGTTTGATGTGATTCTGGGATTGTTGTTGTGGAATGTTTTGAGTTCAATAACCCCTATTGTTTAAATATTGATTTGGGGTTTTTTTCACTGGTGAGTTGGGTTATTTTGATGGATAGTTGTATCATTTGAGAAATATTTTGGGAAGCCCTTCTGGTTGTTCTAATCGTGTGTTTGGTTCTAGTTTGTGGTACGTTCTTACTTAAGGAACAACATGGTTGAGTCTTTGGGTTGTCTTGTTGTCTAGGGTATTTAACCATAAAGAGTTACTACATGATTTAAGTGTAGCCCATGGCGATTAACCATTGAAAGAACCTCTAGTTGCTCAAAATATGGTCATTTTTCTTGACATTTTGAGATTGAGTAGACCCCTCTTCTTTTTCTGTTATGTGGATTCCCTTGTTTAGGGAGAGTTGTTGTGGGAGGTTGATATAGACCTTATTTTCTTGAGTTTCCTGAGTCATCAATGGTGAAGGCAGTCTAGGGTTTTCAGAACACGATGTTTTTTGAGTTGGCCTCTAGGTCCTTCGTCTGTCTGTTCAAAGAAAGAGTTAATGTTAGGGAACTAGTTTGGAAAACCTGGTTAAGAGAGGCTATTATTGTCGTTGTTAGGAATCACGTGCTGTTTTCAACTCAACATAAGGTCCCTATCCTTATGTTATTTCTATCAGTCTCAATGGTCATGTTTGGTGATGCCTTGAGATGTTGTGTGATTGTTTGACTATAAAGGTGAAGGTTGTAAAATATTCTGAGAGACTCTATTTTGTCAATGTGTGTCTCACTTCAGAAAATTATAATTTCCTCTATTTTAGATGAAGGTGTGTTTATGTGTACTTTATTTCTATCGTTTCCCATCCAAAACAAACAGGGGGTGAGGTTTTTGAATCTTCTAAGACCTTATTTCAGTAAAATTTTAGGTTAGGTGTCTCAACGGGTGTAGGCCTTTGTTTAGAGGCCCTTATGGGGTCTTTTTAGGTGAGTCGTCATCAGTCCTGGTTGTGGAAATATTAGGTTAAAAGGTAATGTGTGTGTTTTCTATTGTGTTTATGACACATGTTAGTTGGACCCTTCCCTCCCCTGCCCTCATCGCGGGGGTTTTGTTCAGTGTCGAGAAGTTTATGGGTTCATGTTTCCCCCCTTGGGATTCCATTGAGTTTTATGAGACAATTATTAATATTTTGGTAGGATAATTGATGCACATGGTGTGTTCATGGTTAATACTAACCTTGGTACATCCTAGGAAACCTTGTGGTAGGAGATAGAACCTACTGTATGACCTCAGAACAACCATGTGACTTGTCTCAGTTAAGCGTTCATATGGATTCCAATGCATATTATTTTAAGTTCTTACATTCACCGGTCATAACCTTCATTACATCCCACTTAATTGGTAGATATATTATATATCTTTCAATAATTACATGGTTCTAAAATGCTTCTACAGGGGTGTTCATTACATTCACAATGTTTATGATGTAGTGGAACATTTGTTTTAAACATTCATCTTTACACATCCTTATATCACAGTGCTATGCTTGAATCATCCTGAGTTTTGTTATAATTAGATATTCTAAGGCATGTTGAGTAACTTGTAAAATATTATAGATATCATAAGAAATCATACATGTGTATACATGACTGAACACGCTTATATTACTAACAGAATAGAATATATTTACTACCTTGTAATACAAAACATATAAGACAACATTTTTTCCAATAAGAGTATCAGGGTCTTCTTTTGTAGATTATAAGGATTCATTGTGATCAACCTGTGTACTATGATCAACTATTAAAGGTAAGCCTCTATTCTATATTTCTAGAAAAATTTATAACTCCTATAAAAGTGAGGTGGATTCTGAGGAGTCCATCCCTAATTTTCAATCATTAATACAATATTTTAGATCTTATCCTTATAATTTGAGGTTTTGGAAAAATATTCAATATACAATATGAAAAATGAATATATAGAAGGATTGGTTAAATTAAAAAAAGGATTATACTATGCACTAATATTTATGTCTAATTGGAAGATGATATATATTTTATAGGGGGTTAATAAACGAAATTAAAATTTCTAAATGAAGAAACTATCGTTTTAAAATAATTATAAAAGATAACTAATAGAGTTAATTACTAGGAGAATAAACAAAATAACAAAAATAATCATTATATATATGTTTATTCCAAATTAGAACTATTCTACCCTTAAACTCTATACTCAATGAGAGATACATTTTTCACTAATAATATTTTTAAAGAGAAATCATAACCCCATTATAACATACATTTTGTAATGTAATTATAACCAAAATAATCCTACATTTTATATGAGGAGTCACATCCAAATAAAAAACTTTAATTTAGATACTTGAATCAACAACATGAATCATACTAATATTAGAATCCATGAGTCACAACAAAAATAAATAAAATAATTTTATATATAAAAACTTTAAAAGGAAGGGACGATATGTGAATGATGGGAAGAAGTGTTTTTGACTCAAGAATCTATGTTAAAAAGAATAGATAAAAAAGGGAATCACATGTACGAGTTCTTTAGTACAAGACCAGATCATATCCTCAAGTTATTAAAAATTAAAAAATTTTCTGTTCAAATCTTGATAGATCCTAAAATAATCGTAAACTCAATATATGTGATCACTTGATGGTTTACAGACTATGGAGAATTTTTATCTCTTTATTTCATTTTCACACATCATTTCATAATTATATTTATCTCATTGAAAATTACAATAAGTCCCACATATATTTTCATTAAATCTATAATAACTAAATTGACCACAAAAATATTGTTAGAAACATTTAAAAATCATAAAGAAAAATAATTGATTATACTGGAGAAAGAGAAATCGATAAGGTAATAATCCTTGATTAAAAATTAGTCAACTCATGACAAAAATTCAACACAATAAAGAATATTTCAATCCAATTAAAAATCATTGGATCAAATTCATTTAAAATGGTTCCATAATAATAGGTAAATAGAAGACCCCATGCAAATATAATGTTTTAATTTTAAATAAATGATTCAATTTCATTCATTTAAAAACAATAAGTAAACATGACAAGATTAGAATTACATTTAATTAATGATGTTAAAAAAATTCATAGAGTTTAATATTGACTAACATTAATTTAGAAACAATAAAATTGAAGAAAAATACATGAAATAATAAATGTTATTTTTGAGTTTGATGTTGTATGTTTCACGCATGAAAATAAAATAGCCTTTGATCTTTAATAAAAAAATATTTAAAAGATTGAAATACACTTCGAACAGGTTCGACATAATTAAAATGAATTTAAAAATTCATTCAAATAATTAAAATACTTTTCATTAACATTGGAAAAAAGAAAATTTTAATTTTACATAAAAATAATAACTTCATTTTTTAGAACATCCTATAAAAATTTCCCTAAACCACATAGAAAAATCAATATATATGTTTTTTTCACATTTGTGTTTTTATTTAAATAATAAAATACACTATATTGGTGAGTAGAAATAAGTAAATTTATTATATCACTAAATATTTGTATCAGAAACTGTGTAGGTAATTATCATAACTGAATTTATCATGTATCTAATTTTTTGAAATCTATACATTGATTGAATTCTCTAATTTTAGACATCAAAATGTATAATTAATGGATGAATTCAGTTTGGTTTCTGATTAATTATATTTAGATAATTATATTATCTTTCCAAATAATTAATAATCACCTTAATCGAACCTATAAAAATCAATTTCTGATTAAAAACAATAGCCAAAATTTTTTGGAAAACATTAAAATTTATACTAAAACCCTACAAAGAATTATTACCTAATTTCATACAAGATAGATATCAATTCAAATGTTATTTATTTCTAATTAAATGTATATAATCCTATTATCTTTCCAAAAAAATAATCACTCAATTTGTATTTCTTTAGATCAAGATGTGGTTGAGATACAAAATTAAATAGAATCTAAAAAAATGGATTTATTGTTTATAATTGGCTACATGTATTCTAAAAAAACTATATAGTATACAAAAATACTATGTGTATTTTGATAAAAATTCTATCTGGGAATACTAAAAAACATGGATAAATGATATTTTAAGGTCCCAGATGACTTTTCTATCCTATTAATACTATATACAAATTTTATAACATTTTATTACCATTGACAACATGAAATCTATAGATATTTTTAGCAATGACATATTATTATATGATCTAGATTAATAATAATTCAATCGATAAATAACTAAAAGTATTAATAATTTTAATGTAAATAAATAAATAAATATTATTTAATTATCAAAACATAATTTTGTTCAAGCATACACTCAGTAATCCATTTTATAGTAACTTATGTATATTTGTACAGATCTGTCCCCATGTTTAATCGAGAAATCAACATATTAATTAAGAGGAAGACCATGAAATTCTTCAAGAAATACAATAGTATATATTCTTATAATGGGCATTTCTTCAGGGACATTTCTCTTATTTTTCTCAATCATTTGAGCTTCATATGCATAATCATAAGGTAGTAATATCTATTCAGGAGGAGAGTTTTCTAATAGAAATTCATTATTCTCCATTAACTTATATAGAATTAAGAAGATGTTTTGAGATATGGAAAGTAATTTTTTCTCTTAGAAGATGATGTTATATATATATAGAGAAAATCAATACATTCATAGTATATCATTTTAATCTACTAAATAGATCAAAAATGGTTTAGAGAGTTATTATTCCAAAAATATTAATTATATAAGTGTTGTATTATTGAGATGTAACAATTAACCCACTTGAGGTTTTCACCAATAACTCAATATATATGTATTGAGGTGGTTTTATAATTTATATTCTAAACCTTCATGTTATAAATTAAGGCATTGAATTATAGTTGTAAAATCAATTTTATGTTCATGAATTACATATATGCATATATTCCTCTATTTGATCATACATCTAATAATTTAAGAAAAAAAATAATGTTAGTGATGAGAATAATATAACTAAAATTCCTACAGGTGGCCAAAGAATAAACATAGAAGGAATAATATATAAATTAAATACATATAAACTAAATTATGAATTTTTAGGTTTCAGTCTAGGTTATTTATTGTCAATGTTTTATTTATTTATCTAACCTAATCTATCATAATAAATCGACATTTCCTTGATACAATATATAAAAAACCTAAGTATCAAACACATTTTAAACATGTTTTAATATAAAAATAGGTAAAAAACACTACAATATTGATTTATTGTGTATGTAGGATATTAGATAAATAATAAATCTACATAAATTTAAAATAAATAATTTCTATATTGATCTCCATAATGTGATCCTAAATCTCTTTGAACATATAAAATTGTATTGGATGCCTTGGGATATATAAAAAGGAAAATAGAAAGATATAAATATTTTTAAGGGAACACACATTATAGGGATGTAAAAATGTGAGTTAATAGGCATAAAATAATACGAATGAAGATAAGGATCATATATCATCACGTAGTAGAATAGCCTAAATGATAAAACATCAGAGTATCCTGAAATTAAAAGAATATTGCAATGACATAAAACATTACATCGTAAACATAAGGATACTCTCACTTCCAAGACAACATAATTTGGTATGCTATGATTATTAATGATTCACCATTCTTAGTATATCACGTGTTAAAAACACTTCCCAAATCATCAAAGTGATTTATAATTTTATGCTCATCCATAATAAAGTAATATAAATATATATATAAATAATTATTCAAAATAATGAAAATAAATCATACCTGAATTATATGCATGAGAAAACCCATGAGAGGAAAATTTTGTTACACAATCATGTATTAAATAATAACAAAAATATATATCATAATGATTCCCAAAGAAATTTTGAGATTAATTATTTTCATATATTCATATCTGAATAAATAAATATAGGCTATGATGATAGATATCTGTTGAAGAAAATAACAACAGAGAGGTTTGAAGAAATATATGTGTTATTGAAACCCCTTAATTTATGTTTTATGAATTGAGAAAAGAACATTTGAAGGAATAGAGTGCATAGGCTCCCCTTAAAAATAAAAATTTAATAGAATATGTTTCTTTAAAGGGTGTGATGTTTTTTGAATTCATATAAGACTGTATCATTAAAAAGTGTGAAATATGAAAATTAATACGAAATAATACTAATTTTTTTATTTTAATATTCAAAGAAAGACATTTTGTTAGGTTTAATGCGAACCCTCAAAAAACTTTCATGCTAGTATAAGTGGATATGAAACATGGTAAAAGAATATACTATTATAGGATAATTTCAATATGTTATAATTGTTTTCCATATGAAATATCTATTGAAGATGAATTTTATTCTCATCTAAATCATCTTTTGACAAGTCCTTGTAGTAATAGGCTATTTTGTCCCATTTATTTATCTAATAATACAAGAAAATTTTACCTTCACTAAATCGATGGACTATATTGAATTATTTTTTGTTGATTCATGATTTTTTCATTATTTATGTCGACATTAACCTTCCTTTCTATCTTTATTTTGGAATCCTTTGATTACGACTTTATTGTCAAATCCTATTCCACCATATCTTCCCCAATTGTTACTCCAAAGTTGATATTGTCGTTCATTCATCATTGATACGTTGAATATTTTTGGGTACCTCATTTTTAATTATTTCTATGTTACAATGAGAGTTATAAATCTCCTTGAGTCCTCTATCTTTCCATACGAATTTTTCCAGTGTAATGTTAGGAATCTTAGAGTATTCATTATTATTGTTAGTTTTTTACCTTTATTGATCAGATAGAATCCAATATCAAATCTACTATTCTCATTTTTATCACCTATTTAATGGTTATTTATTTCAATGTATTCCTATTCACAGTTGATGTAAACTTGTAGGTTCTCTTTTCCCCTTGTTTCTCCATAGACGAATCAGTGGGCCTCACTATAAGTGGCTAATACCCATGCATAGCCGGTATATATTTATTTATGAATTTATTTCATTTAAATTTAAGAATTGGTTCATCCCATACCATAAAATCCTCACTACACTTGACATATTCACATAATAGCTCAATTTGTTTCACATTTACCTCTAAATTCATCTCTTGTACATGAACCTCAATACTGGAGGGTGGTGTTCCCTGCACCACATCACAATAATATATCCCAATAATTCCAATTTTTTTATTTAACAAAATTAGAATAAACTCATCAACCCTCCAACTAATAGAGTTTGGGGAATCAAAAAAACCCATCACCATTCTTCAAATGGACTTCTATAGAACCAATAAACAGTCCTGATAGAGTATTTAGTGTATTCTACCACACAACTTGGACATAATTCTCAAAAATTCCTTCCTGGATCATCCCAACCACACCATAAAATGTATTACCACTTAGAATATCACTATAGGGATCCTTTTGGATCCTATTTCCATAAATATGACATTATAATCCAACTCCATGAAATACCTCCTTCTTAAGAGAATTATATCACCATGCCTACTAATGGTGGCCAAGTCAATTACACAAAGAACACCAATAAGACCAAGATTTGAAGAATTACAATTAATAATTATGAATAAAATCACCATATTTAATCCACATAAAATCAATATAGGTCTTAGAAACATCAACATAAATAAAGAGGGTATCTATTGAGTGAAAATTAACATATGATATTATATCTAAACACAATAACCTAAACATCATATTTCTTATAATATAGAGAATGTAAGGGTTTTGAAAAAGAGTAGGATAACTTATTATACTTAAAAATGTAATCATGGTTATAGGTTCACACTTTATTTTTAATTTTTAAGACTATATGATTAAAGAAAATCAAACCCCATCGGCTAGACACCAAGCTTTGTTTGGTGAAAAAATGAAATCATCTTCTTACAAAAAACGAACCAATATGTGAGGAGGGTCTAACAACCATATTGTAGCATGGTTTTTTAATCCCCACACACAATTGGTGAATTTATCAAAGTATTATACTATCATAAATGCCTATTAAAATTGACCTACCATGCAACACACCAAAATTATCAAATAATAACATTATATTCAACAACACATGTGACTCGAAACACCATGATTTGAAGAAAATATAACACCTTGAGAATTTATGATATATTTATTTTTAAATAAACTCAACCTATTCTAATGCATGAATTACACAAAACACTATGTTTATCCTGCATTGCATACCACATTTAGTTTAAATGAAATATGGCATGTAATTAAAATATTATTATTTAATATAATAGTTATAACCTATGAATTAAATTTTAGGCTATTAATATCACTAGAAGAACTATAATAATTATTTTTTTCTATTTATTATAAATAAAATATGTATTACTTAAAATTAAAATAAATGCATTCTAAAAAATAGTAGTTTTTTATATAACATTTTAGTCACTCTTTGTAAACATAATATAAAATTAATTTATAAAAAATTTAAGAAATTAAGTTCATAAAATTAAAATCATATTCTAAATTAGAATATCAAATTTTTAATCATGATAATTTTTTCAATTTTTCTGAAAAGATTTATTTTATTATTAATTGTTAAATATACTGAATTTTAAATAAAAATTTTCTTTCCGTTCAAATTATTTATAATGATAAATTATAAATTTTATTTGTTTCACCTAAAATTAGTTAAATTAAATAAAAATTAATCCAATTCACGTGATTTAAATCATTTTAATATTCATTTTTTGATATACAACCATTATAAGCTTCTGAACATTTTTTCTTCAAAAATCCACTTTCTCATCATGTCTACAGGAATAATTTTAAATTGAAAAATTTCTATTTATTTGAATTGAAATTAGAAAACATTATTCCATATTTTAAATTATAATAATTTATAATATCTAATAATTTCAACTTCATATTTTAGCAAAATGAATATTGAAACAAAAAAATTAATTGTTATAGTTAAGATAAAAATTGATTTAACATGGGGTTAAGCTAAACGGATAATGGATAAAATGACCTAAAAATTGTAAAATTATTATTTTCCAAACTTATTTCCATATTTTACTTCCCAAGATAGACTCTAAGTAAATTTAAAATAATTTTTCATTTGAATGAAATTTATATTTTGGATTATTATGGGAAATTTCCATATAATTTCCATGAGGGTTCCCTTTCCCCACTTATGAAAGGGAAATCCAACCCCTAACTTCTTCAAATATACCATGAAAATTAAAACATAAAAACCCTTAAAAATTATCTCCTGAAAATAATTTTTGAAACTATAGGGAATCTGTTCCTCAAAAATTATCATCCCTACTGTAACTCACCAACCCCAGTTTCCCAGTGTCAGTGCATTATTTTAATACATTATCATGATTACATGGAATCATGTTCTGAAGGACCGATCGGTTTAGCAGTCTTGGAAAATAGATTACATACATAAATGTTACATTACACTTTATAACATACAAAACAACATAAATAATACTTTATGAATGCCATTATTCCCTTGGATTAACCTTGCATATCAATCACAGTACACTACTTGTATTCCTGGGAAAAATAAAACATACAAAGGGGTGATCTCAAATGCCCAGTAAGGATAACAATATAGCTGAATCATTCATAAATAAGCATAAACATTTAAGGAAATGTATAACTAAAACAAAATCCTTTTAAACTTGTAATTCAGCATAATATGGAAAAGACAAAATGAAATAATTCCATTTACTTATTCTCATTGATATTCTACTAATTCAATATCAATAACCTCTTTTATAATGATGGAATACATAATCTAGACTGTCATAACCATGTATCCAAGGCCTAATGCCAAGACTACAAATAAGCTTTTGTCAAGGCCTCATGCCAAGACACTAGTTTGTCTCATGAGACCTACCGATGCATCGAGGAGCTATATAGGGCTCCACTCATCACATACTAAGTCCAATACATTCCTTATATGAAAAGGTTTAAACAAATCATAAACATTTGTATTAAAACTAGAATACAAAATGTCAATACTTTATCCATAAATCTTGAATGGTATAAAAAATATCCCATCCACAATCAAATATATCAAAAAACTTTCAATACAATATGTATGTTTTGTATCATAATAAATCAACTTCAAATCAGCTTAAAATCCATCAAAGGATGTTGACATAGATGAAATCAAAACTATTTGAGAGAAATATCACTTTTGTTTGGAATCATTTAAAAAGCCAAATAATTATAAAATAATAAATTTACATTGAAAATATCCTTATAATATTGTAAGGGAAGCTTAGAATATTTTATAACAGTGTAAAATAGCCACACCCACTGTATATGTTAAAAAAGACATTCTTTCCTTAATTTTGTCGAAAAGGTTAAAAAGGACCTTGTTTGGAAAATGACATAAAGATTCCTTTATAAAATTCTAATAAAAAGTGAAATAATGGTATAAATGACTTAAAATCATATATTTTTTAAATATTAAGAATTTTTTGAAATACATTTTTAAGAAACATGGATGTGGATGATAAAGAGGTCCTAGTGGATAATTACGTATAAACAACCTCGGATAATGAAGAGATTGTGAAATAAACCCTTACCTTGTAATTTTCCTTTGTTGAGGGTAGGTTAACCAATTGTATAATGGTGAAATAATTTTTAATAAATTATACAAGAATAATATACATTAGTATTATATCATATATGATCTTTTAACATTTCTTTGTTTATAATATCTTAGTTTTATCGTCGTTTCGGGCGTTAATTTACTCGTTTTCATTTATATGTTTTGTTATATAAGTCGTGTTTGTTATGGATTGGTTGTATCATATTCATATAAATAATGATATGAAGTCCTTAAAAATAATTTTTAATCATCAAATGAGAATTATACATGAATGGATATGATAGGAAATAAATCTCATCGCGTTCTTGGAGACAATAGTCCGTACCTATGCACGAACGCTACTTCCATTTCATTTTTCATTTTAAAAGGAAATCAAAACCAAATAATACATTGGTATATTATTATTATAGTATAATATAATATCTTATATATGTTACTTAAGTTCATTAACACCATCATTTATATGTTCCATGTATGTAATGAACGAGTCATATCACTTTGAGGGTGCGGTAGTCCGCACTTCCTCTAATGAAATTATCGTATATATATATACAACACGAAACAAATAATGGTATTCAATAAAATGGAATTTAAGAAGATTATATATAAAATAAATATCATTAATATCATATTTAATTACAGGGCTATCATAATGGCCACCATTAGAGGTGGTAGGAGATAATTGAACAATCATCGTTTCGCGAGGCATTTGGTTTCCATCCAGAGAAACATTATGTTATTCACCCAATAGATGAAGTTGTGTGTAAGTTTAGTTCGAATAATTTTTATAAAAATATCATAGTATATTTATTATACTGGTTTTGTTACAAAATGAATGAATAATAAGAGTTTGGGGGTTGGAGAAGTAAAATAAAAGAAAAGAAGCTAAGACAAATCATTACCTTTAATTTGGGTGACTCCCTTTGGTATGAACCAAAAAAAACTCTTGAAGTGATTTATGCCTAATTTAAGACTTCTAAAAGGAGGGGAGGTATATATGGAGCTTAATTTGGTAGAGGATGGACGATCCAAAAGGCTTGAGAGATGTGATAAATTGGTTAGAAGTGATGTCCTTTTATAAGGGGGAGGAGGGGCTCTTTGGGAATGATTGAAAATATTATTTTATTATATAATGATATTCGGTTTATAATGGCTCCAAAGTGAATTTTTCAAAGTCTAATGTGGTTTTGGGTCTAAATCCTTTCATCCAATAGATTTTATACAGGTTTGAGTCCCTATATTAACCTTATCATTAATATTTAAATCTTTGTTAAATAGTTTGACATTTACCATGTCACTCTGTATTTTTATATTATATGGTTAATAAACATACTATATACATCCAAGATACCCATAATTGGACCTTTTACTGATAAAAATATCATGATATAATTCCTTTGGCCGAACCATATATTTTTATAAATAAAATATCTATTAATATACTATATTTATTTTAAAAACTCATTTATGTCAATTTTGACACTATTTAATAATTTATTTTTGTTAAAGTCTTAAAATATTTATTAATTAGAAAAAAATTCATTTAAGCAATAATAACATGTCATATTAAACAATAAAATTTGTGTATGTCACCAAAACGTTCAGATCATATTTATTTTAACATTTACAATACCAATTATTTGATTCTTTCATTAATAAGGAAAATACTGCATCATTGTTGTGTAATAAATATATTAGATTATTCAATGTATAAAAATTATAAATAAAATACCATGACTTAGGAAAGATTTTTATCTTTATAATGAATATTTATAGTTGGAAATATATTTTATATAACCCTATGTGAAAATTGTTTTTCTAAAAGATATATGCTTACGTCATTTTTGTAATTACTTTAACTTAATTAATATATAGTGTCATTATCATTTAGATGTGGCTCCATGGGGTCCCAAAGTCGACCCAAAGAAGCTCATGGTAGGAAATGTATCAATAAATAGGGTTAGGACACGTTTTAGTGTAATTTAGTATTATTATTATATTATTTATTACCCTTATTTACCGGATCTACCCTTTAACCATGGTAAATAAAATATTTACCGAAGTAATTATTCAAAATTTCTAAAAATAAGAGTTACATATTTAAACAATTTATAAGTCATGATTCAGAAGAAGTAATCCATTTTTATAAACTAAAAACACGTAATTTTCAGAAATTAATTTAAAATTAATACCCGTTGTCGAAACAAAAATCGTGTTTTTAACAAATAATTACTATCATAAGATTGACACTTTCTTATGTCCAGTTTAAATATAAAATTATTTCCAAAGACCAAAATTGGGTTAAATGGTATAATTTTAATCCAATTATACTTTAAAATAACTCAAATGCATAATTTATCACTATTAATTATTTCGATGAGAAAAGTTGTTTTTAATTAAAATTTTGTAATTTTCACTATTCATCAAAATATGAAAGTTACCTGAAAAGTACCAAACTTTCACCCTAAGCTAATTTAGATATTCAGAATCTATAAATAAATTATATTTTACCAAATTCAAAACATAGAAGTTTCATTTATTAATTTAAAATTAATTCCCGCTGTCAAAACCAAAAGGCGTATTTTTAAGAAATAAAAACTATCAAAAGTTTGACACTTTTTTATGACCAATTTTAAAGTGAAATTACTATAAATGGCCATAATTGGATTAAATGGTAAAAATATAATATATTTATACTTATAAACAATTAAAATGTATAATTTAACACTAAATTATTTTGATTAAAAATGTTGTTTTCAGTTAAAATATAGTATTTTTCACTATTCCCCCAAATATGAAAGTTATCAGAAAAACCCCAAAATTTTATCAAAACTAAATTATTATTTCTATATTACAAATAATAAGTTCATTTTGTCAAATTTAATATATAAAAGTTTCAAATTTTGGATTTAAAAAAGGCTTCTCCATTAAAAGGAGGTAAAATTGCATTTTTTAAAAATACTTCTTTTATCTGAAAAAAATGAATTTGTTCTTATATTATATCTTAGAAACTCATAATATGGATTCTAAATTATAAGGATAATATAAAATTTAAAATTCAGTTAATAAAATTCATAACCACTTTTGAACGACTAATTTGGTAAGCCTAGGTGCGCTTGAACTCAGTGTTGTGTACAACACATGCTATTGTATTATTCAGAGAGAAGCATATCGTGGAATATTAGGGTGTTAAATTCTCCCCTCCTTCAATAAATTTCATCCTCACAATTTGAAATTTTTCGTTGAAAATAAAATGTTGAAAATAGAAAATACATTTTTGGAAAACCCACACCGGAAATAGGGTTAATAAAAATAAAACTTTAAAAGAAACAAAGAGAAGTAAAAAGGTCACCCGAGATAGCCAATACTTGGATTATATGAAAACATGGATATGGAGGAGAAACAAACCATCAATTTCTGATGGGGAGTTATGGAAAATAGAATTAGGAGAAATTTAACTACAAAAAAAATCACAAACTTGTGATTGGTTAAATGGTCATTGATTCCCAGAAGGAAAAGTTAACCGACAACGTTTTTTTTAAGTTACCTTTCAAAAATTTGAAGAATTTATTTATGATATTTACTAAGAATGTAAGGAAATATACTTACATTTCATGTATACATTCATTCCTTACTAAATTTCTACCACAAACCCATCTTTCACTCCAAAAGGTAATAAAACTCAAAAATATTCTACTTATCCTAACTGTATAGGGTTCCAAAAATAAATTTATAATTAATCTATCAAAAAATAAAAAAAAACCTACATTATACACTCCAGGGACTTCATGTAGTCCAGTGGTAAGCGATAAATCCCAATTACACTATGGTTGTGGGTTCGATTCCCATAGCTCTGTCTAACGCGACGGGTTGTCACACGGTCTGTGTGATGTCCTTTTTATAAATATCCAAAAATAACCTTAACAATAGTATCCAATGTAAAATATAATCCATTAAAACCTTTATAATTATCCAAAATATTTCCTTCTAAACTCTCAATCTTAAATTTATATGGAAGGTAAACATAATGTAGATCCTTTTTACCACGTAATAACATATGAATACCTTCATCATGTATTCTTCTAAAGCACTGAAACATCAGGAATTACCAGAAAACCTTATTGATTACATTCATGCTACCTTATTTTTTATAGAATACTGAATATACGTCATCCATCCAAAAATGTTGTAAATTCCAATAGTTATGGAATATACAAATCATTAATTAGTTTCAAGGTAGATAAGAATATACAATATAATTTACCCAAATTGACCATATCTTATTCCAAAATCAGTACCTCAATATTAAGACAGTATTAAGGTTTATCTTTCCTTAAACCATGTAATTTCCAAAAATTTTAACTTGCTGTAGAGTCACTTTTCATAGTACCATAAAATCTCAAATCCTCAATGAAATAGTACCGTTGTACAATCCTTATTTATTTACAGTACATCATTGATACAACACTTCAATAAAATAATTCCAAAATAACAATATAAGAAAACTAGTCATTCCTCTTCAATTGTGGTAGTATCATAACATGATTATTATCCAATAGCATCATTTGCGGCATAGCTTGATGACTGGGACATTGGTTCACATATTGTCCAAAATCCTTGCAGATGAAGCATTTTACATTTGAAACCGTTTCCTTACCCTTGCAGTCACATACTTCATGTCCTTTTTCTCCACACTTATAAAAAACTCTCATTCCTTTCAGGAATGTTCCAGGGTGTTTCTTCCCACAGTTATCACATATGGGAAAATTATTTGTTTCCCTCTTCCCCTTATCCATCTTTCTCTCTTCCATCCTTTTCTTCTCATGCTTCCATTCAAAGCCATAGGACTCAGAGAATTATTTTCTTATCTTATTAAAACATGATATTATTTCTTCATATGTTGAGAATACATGAGAGACTATTTCCCTTCTAAATGTTGGCTTAATACCGTGAAAGATATGATCCTTATTACTCTTTGGATCATGCGTATTGCTGGAGTTCTCATTCCTTCTACTAGGTTCCATTTCTAAACAATGACATGCACTAGATTAGTTTATGAATAGAAATACCTAATCCCAAACTTGTAAAAAACATAACATTAATTAAACAGTTTCTGGATATAATCCATAATCATAAAAATGTCCTCTTTGAGTAATTATATACTCATAAACCCTTCATAATGGTTTGTAATGAAAATGAGAATTATCCTAAGCATATCCCCTGGGAGTTTTGTAACCAAGAGTGAATCAAGGCCCGTTGTTGTGCACTAGCTCCCGTTTGAGTCTAGCTCAAAGCGGTGTTTCAAGTTTTACCCCTAGGTACATCTGTGCTAGAGCCGCCTCTACCTTCTCGTATCCAGACAGGGATGTATTTCTCAGAAAACTCACAAAATCTCTACAATACCAAAATTCTAGGAAATACTTCTATACTAATACTCAATGTCTATCTTAGTTCTATATTCTCTAATAAGAGTTTATCTAAATATATATTCTAATCTTATTACTAAAATTCCTCTGATACAAACTGTAACACCCCAACCCCAGTTACCCAGAGTCGGTGCATTATTTTAATACATTGGCATGATTATAAGGAATCGTGTCTCAAAGGACCGATCGGTTTAACAATATTGAAAAATATATTACATACATGAATGTTCCATTATAATTTATAACATGCAAAACAACATAAATAATCCTTTATGAATGCCATTATTCCCTTGGATTAACCTTTCATATCAATCATAATACACTTCTTGAAATCCCGGGAAAAATAAAACATATAAAGGGGTGAGCTCAAATGCCTAGTAGAGATATCAATATAGAAGAAACTTTCATAAATAAGCATAAACATTTAAGTAAATGTATAACTAAAACAAAGCCTTTTAAACATGAACTTCAACCAAATAATGCAAAGGAAAAATTAAATAATTCCATTTAAATTCACATGGATATTATACTAGTCGAATAATCACATGCAATATTAATATCCACCTTCATAATGATGGAATGAATAATGCCAAACGGTCATAACCACATAGCCAAGGCCTCGTGCTAAGACTACAAATAATCTATTGTTAAGGCCTCGTTACAAGACACTAGTTTGTCTCTTGAGACCTACCGATGCATCAAGGAGATATAGATGGCTCCACCCGTATCATACTAAGTCCAATACATTCCTCATATGAAAAGGTTTAAACATATCATAAACATTCATATTAAAACTAGCATATGAAATGTCAATACTTTGACCATAAATCATGAATGGTATAAACAATAGCCCATCCACATTCAAACATATCACAAAACCTTCAATACAATATGGAATTTTTGTATCTTAATAAATCAACTTCAAATAAGCTTAAAATCCATCAAAGGATGTTGACATAGATGAAATCAAAACTAGTTGAGAGAAATATATCTTTTTTTTGAAATCATTTAAAAGTCACATAATTATAAAAAAAATTTACTTTGAAAATATACTTATAAGCTTGTAAGGGATGATTTTGAGATTTTATGATGGTGGAAAATATCCACACCCACCATATATGTTAAAATATACATTCTTTCTTTAATTTTGTCGAAAAGGTTAAAAAGGACCTTATTTGGAAAATGTCTTAAAGATTCCTTTATAAAATTCTTATAAAAAGTCAAACAAGTCTATAAATGAATTTAACCAATATTTTTTAAAATATTAAGAATTTTTTGAAATACATTTTTATGAAACATGGATGTGGATGATAATGAGGTCCCAGTAGATAATTACGTATAAACAACCTCGGATAATGAAGAGATTGTGAAATAAACTCTTACCTTGTACATTTCCTTGGTTGAGGGTAGGTTAACCTCCTGTATAATGGTGAAATAATTTTTATTAAACTATAAAATAATCATATACATTAATATGATATCATATATGATCATTTCACATTGATTTGATTATAATATCTTAGTATTATCGTCGTTTCGAGTGTTAACTAACATGTTTTATTTTATATATTTTTTTACATAAGTCATGTTTATTATGGATAGGTTGTATCTTATTCATATAAAGAATGATATCAAGTCCTTAAACCTTATTTTTAATAATTCAATGATAATTATACATGAATGGATACGATGGGAAATGAATCTCATCGCGTTTGTGGAGACGGTAGTCCGTACGTACGCAAGAACGCTACTTCCATTTCATTTTTAATTTTAAAAGGAAATAAAAAAAATGATACATAGGTATATTATTATTCTAGTATAATATAATATCTTATATATGTTACTTAATTTCATTAACACCATCATTTATACATTCCATTTATGGTATGAACGAGTCATATCACTTTGAGGGGGTGGTAGTATGCCCTTCCTCTAATGAAATTATTTTATATATATATATACAACATGAAACGAATAATGGTATTCTATAAAATGCAATTAAATAAGATTATATATAAAATAAATATAATGAATATAATATTTAATTACAGTTCCATCATAATGTCCACCATGAGAGGTGGTATGAGATAATTGAATAATCATCGTTTCGTGCGGCGTTTGGTTTCCATCCACAGAAACATTATGTTATTCACGCATTAGATGGAGGTGTGTGTAAGTGTAGTTCGAATAATTTTTATAAAAATAACATATTATATTTAGTATATTGGATTTTTACAAAAGTAATTAATAATAAGGGATTAGGGGTTGGAGAAGTAAAATAAAAGAGAAGAAGCTTAGAGAAATTGTTACCTTTAATTTGGGTAACTTCCTTTGGTTTGAACCAAAAAGGACTCTTGATGTACTTTCTACCTAATGTAAGTCTTATAGGAGGAGGAGAGAGATGTAGGGAGATTAATTGGGCAGAGGTTGTATGAGCCAAAAGGCTTGATTGGTGTGAGGAATTGGTTATAAGTGGTGTCCTTTTATAAGGGAGACAAGGGGCTCTTTAGGAAATATTGAAAATATTATTTTATTATATAATGATATTAGGTTTCTAATGGATCCAAAGTGGATTATTTAAAGTCTAATGTGTGTTTGGGTCTAAATACTTTCATCCAATATATTTTAGATAGGGTTGGGTCACTATATTAACCTTATCATTTATATTTAACTCTTCATTAAATAGTTTTAAATTTACAATGTCACTTTGTATTTTTATATTATATGGTTAATAAACATAATATATACTTCCAAGAGACCCCCAAGTGGTACTTTAATGAGAAAAATATCATAATATAAGTCCTTTGGCCGAACCTTATATATTTTTTGAATATAATATCAATTAATATATAATAATTGTTTTAAAAACTCATTTTTGTCAATTTTGACACTATTTAAAAATTGATTTTTGTGAAAGTCTTAAAATCTTTATTAATTCAAAATAAAATTATTTAAGCAATAATAACATGTCATATTATGCAATAAAATTCGGGTATTTCATCAAAACTTTAAAATTATATTTATTTTAACATTTATAATACCAATTATTTGATTCTTTCATTAATAAGGAAAATATTGCATCATTATTGTGTCATAAATATATTAAATTATTCAATGTCTAAAAATTATAACTAAAATACCATGATGTATGAAATATTTTTATCTTTCTAATTAATATTTATAGTCAAAACGATAATATATATAACCCTGTGTAAAAGTTTTTTTCTAAAAGATATATGCTTATGTCATTTTATTATTTACTTTAACTTAATTAATATAAAGTGTCATTATCACTTACAAGTGGCTCCATGGTTTCAAAAAATCGACCCAAAGATGTCCATGTTCGTCAATGTATCCACCAATAGGGTTAGGACATGTTTTAGGGTAATTTATTATTATTATATTATTATTTATTACCCTTATTTACCGGATTTACCCTTTAACCATAGTAAATAAAATATTTACCGAAGTAATTATTCAAAATGTCTAAAAATAAGAGTGAACAATTTACACAATTTGGAACTCCTAATTATAAACATGGAATAAATTTTTCTGAATTCATAACATAGAAGTGGCAGAAATTAATTTAAAATTAAAACTCGTTGTCGAAACAAAAAGCATGTTTTAAACAAATAATTACTATCATAAGATTGACATTTTCTTATGTCTAGTTTAAATATGAAATTATGTCCAAATACTAAAATTGGATTAAATGGTAAAATTATAATCAAATTATACTTTAAAATCACTCAAATTCATATTTTATCACTATTAATTATTTTGATTAAAAAAGTTTTTTTTAATTAAAATTTTGTAATTTTCACTATTCATCAAAATATGAATGTTATCAGAAATGTACCAAAATTTCACCCTAAGATAATTTAGATATTATGAATCCAAAAATGAAGTATATTATACCAAATTAAAAACATAAAAGTTTAATTTATTAATTTAAAATTAATTCCCGCTGTCAAAACCAAAAGGTGTATTTTTAAGAAATAATAACTATTAAAAGTTTGACACTTGTTTATGTTCAATTTCAAAGTGAAAGTACATAAATTGACCATAATTGGATTAAATGGTAAAAATATAATCTATATATACTTATAAACAATTAAAATTTATAATTTAACAATATAAATTATTTTGATTAACAATGTTGTTTTCAGTTAAAATATTGTATTTTTCACTATTCACCCAAATATGAAAGTTATCATAAAAACGCACAAACTTTATTGAAACTAAATTCTTATGTCCTAATTCTAAAAAAGAATTTAATTTTGTCAAATTGAATATATAAAAGTTTCAAATATTGGATTTAAAAAGGATTCTCCATTAAAAGGTGGTAAAATTGTATTTTTTGAAAAATACTTCTTTTACCTGAAAAAAATGAATTTCTTTTAAATTATGTCTTAGAAACTAATAATATGGATTCTAAAATTAGAAGGATAATATAAAATTTAAAAGTCATTTAATACAATTCATAACTGCTTTTGAACGGCTAGTTTTATAAGTCATGGTGCACTTGAACTCAATGTTGCGTACAACACATGTTATTGTTTTATTCAAAGAGAAGCGTACTGTGGAAGATTGGGGTGTTACAACTAAGGTTATTAAGAGAAGATCCAAAGTAGGTTTCTCTTAGATTAGTTAATTATCATAACAAATCCCTTTCATTTTATTTCCTATTTTCCTCATTTAATTATGTAATAACACGTAAAATATAAAAAATAAGTATATAATACATAATATGATGTTATTATTTTGATTTCATAAAAGTTATCAATATTAACTTACATAAAATGGGTTACTAAATATTCATTCTTGTGTACATAGGACTACCGCATCACAAAATTATGTCATTTGTTCTTCCATAACCAAATGTTATGGTTGGATATTATGATGGATTTAAAAAAACTAAGTTATATTTATAATTTTATTATAATTATTAAATTTTAATATCACATATACATTTTTATGTTCCATTCCATTTAATACACAATAACATCGATCATGTGTATGGTGGACTACCACTTTTCGAAGCGATGTGAATCATTTTTCAATTTTTCATTAAATAACATGTAATAACGATAAATTTATTGAATAAAGGTGATATATATGATAGGATATTTATTATTGAAATTTAAAATTTCACCCATTTATGTACCCTTTTAGTCAATAATAGAATGATATTTCTCATGTGTATATACAACCTACCTTCTCTATGAAGAGATGCGATTCATTTTTAATATAAAACATTTATAAATGTATATAATAATGAATGTACTAATTAATTATGACAATTATAACATTATTATAATTCTGTAGATTATTGATATATATAATATGCAAGAAAACATGAAGTTTCATTATTAAACGTGCCTGTGAAAACATGGCAATTAACAGCCGAAAAAAAAATAATGAAATGTCATTAACAATTGGGTGGTAGAATTTTATAAAAGGATAATATATGTTAATATAAGTACAAATATAGTTATTTTATAAATTAATAACTTTATTAAAATCATAATACATCAGTTTAATGGATTTAAAACCAAATGGAATAGTGATGTAAGGTATTTTTTCTTAATTTACAGTACATTGATACCTATTTATTATTATAAACCAATTCACTTTTATGTGGTGTATATACCACCCCTTAGACATGAAATATCATTATTAATTCATAATTAATGGTGTTTTATGTTTCAATTTTAATTATTTATACCAAGGGAATTTGACTATAAAATTACCCAATGTTAAAAGTTATTGAATTCTAAATTTCTTTTATGATTTCTACCATTTTCTTGAAATAATGAATTTCTTATGATAATTAATTATTGGTCATTACTTTTATATTAAATATAAATATTATAATATGATGTATATTATTATTTCCTAAACCATATACCATTTTTACACATGTTTTTTACATTGAGATTTATTTTATTAATTGTGGAAAAATTGATAAATTTGTATCCTTTACTCAATAAGAATATATTATGATAAGGAATATTAATTCATAAATTAAATAGATTATTTGATATATGAGGAATTATTTGGACATATAGTGATGGGTGGGATAGATATAATTGAGCAACTGGATGCATCGGTTTGTACCATGAAAAAGTATGTTTTAAATTAAATAGGTTTATACCTATAGTTTTAAAATATCATGTGAATGTTCTTGATTATAGAGGTATCATGATTCCTAAGATAATGATGTTGAGTAATTAAGAATTGCCTTAATATTAGTTTCTATCATTATCCCTGATATTTTCATAATTATATTATCACTTGGTGTATATCATTGTCATAATATTTATGAAAGGGAATGCATTTTATATTATTTATCTAACCATATTGGTTATGAATTATCTATTAATGTGGGAAATCTACTTAAATTCCACGTGTTCTTAGTTATTTTCCTTTCCATATTGACAATTATTTAATGATCCACGAGATCTTCTTCTGTACATAACCCTTACTGATCATTTGAGATCACCCCTAATTTTTTCCTATTCTTAGGAACTCGTGAATGATATTATGTTTATGCAAAGATACACTAGATTGAATAATGTTTTTCATGAAATGAAATTATGTTGAAATTTTTATTTTTAAATGTAATGAATGTATCAAGTATGTATATAGTTTACCAAGGCTACTAAATTATTCATTCCTTTAGGTTGTGATTCCTTATATCTTATATCAATGTAATAATTTAGTACACCAACTCTGAGCTACTAGGGTTAGGGTTATTATAGTTGGTATCAGAGGGAGGTTTAGTAGAAACTTAAATAAAAATATTTCTGAAAGACTATATTAGGAAAAAAAATCCAATGATATAATTTTAGGATAAGTATATAATAAAACCCTAAAATTATTTTAATGGAGATCTTATGTGATTTTTCATCAAAATACCTCACTGTCTAGATAAAAAATTTGATGTTGTTCTAGAACATGGGTACCTAGAGGTAAAATATCTGAAAAGGGTTCATTTGGATAGACTGATCACCACCTGGTGCAAGAAAATGGGCCTTATTGTTTACCTAGTTTGACACTTATGGGGGATATGCTTAGGATAATTAACATTTTCTTTTCAACCAATTATAAACAATATAAAAATAGGGATATCCACAAATAAACAATATTAATAAATGTGAGATTATATATACAAAAAAAATCATTTATATATTGTATTTCACCATTTTGTAATTATAAATTATGTATCATAATGATATGATCTAATCTAGTGTATAACATAATTTAGTAATGGCAATGAACTCATGAAATGGGAACCACATAAGTAAATGTCATCCAAATAGAAAAAAATGCTCACTTATGTAATTGGTTTAAGACAATAATTATAAAGGAAATACTCTCCCAAAAAATCTCATTACATGAGGACATAATATCATATGATAAGAGGACATATTAATAATTCTATTCGTATTGTGGATTTTATGGAAATCAAGAAACGTAGAGGATGGTATAGAAAGATACCAATAAAGGGAAGAAAAAAATATGTATTTTTTCAAATGTGATAATTGTGGAAAGAAAAAACATAGTACTTTCATAAAAGGAAGTGTAGTTTTATACAAGTGTAGAGAGAAAGAAAATTGTTCGTATAATTTCAATGGTAATACAACTGTTTCCAATGTACACTACATTAACTATATGGAGTTGGGACACTATACAAATCAATTTCTAAATAGTTAGTGGAATATACCTAAAAAAATATAATGGATCATGGTCCGACTTATTTTATTACCCAAAATGAAGATTAATTATTAATGTTACTATAGTCGTATTATGTATTTATGTCATTTGAGTCTTTTATCATGGATTTAATTATTATAAAAAATATTAAATATATAAGAATTTTACTATAGTTAATTTTTGTTAGGGATTTGAAATCATGTGTTTAATAGTACTAATGGCCAAGGTAAATGATTCTTTGATTGGTTCAACTTCTTATAAAAATGTGAATTAGGAACCTTAATATGTTCTTAATGTTTAGATAATGATGTTGGGATAAACAGATAGTTGATATAGATAATGTAAATTGTATAGTATTAACTACCTAAAATCGGATTAAAGATTTGTTGAAAGCAGATTAGGTTATCATTGATGGAATTAACATCATTTTATAATTTAATTAATATATCCAATAATATGTGTTTTACCTAACGAATAAGGAACGTCAAATTTTCTTCAATAAGGTTTTATAGAAATTCAAGTTATTACCATGATTCATGAGAATACATGATGAAGGTGTTCTCTTGGTTTATATGTGATAATTATGAGATACTTCACATTGTGGAGATATTAATGATAATTTCATTTTTGAAATTTTGTGGCCTTATTTCTATAATTTTGGATCTTAATCATTTCAAATTGTCATAATGTGAACTAAATAAGAAATGGATGAAGTTAAACTTTGGAATAGGTTTTTGAGATTAATGTGTTACTTTACCATCGAAGGATTTATGAATATTGTATAAATTATGCTAACAATATTATTTTTGGAAAACAGTTAGAGACAAATGGAAATACTTTTCACTATTTTCTGGACCTTGTGATCTGCTAAAAGTGAATTTTATTACTTCAAGAATAAAAAAAAATTCATTTTTGGATATTCATTTCGTGGATTAAGTGATGAATGTAATATATACTAAGAAAAAAAAGGATTATGTTTTATTTATGAAGTATAAATGTATCAAGTAAGTATATTTACATATATTCCTAGACATTAAAATAATTCATCAACTATAAGAGGAGGATCTTGAAACACAAATGTCATCCTATTAAATTCATATATGACGAATTATTTAAAGTATATCATCATCATAAAATATTTATGGTTTTTTGGTTCTTAAATTTACATTGATCAATTAATTTTATGTTATCAATGACATAAATCATTATCTACAACAATTTATGCTTTACCTCCATATCCATATCATCACTTTCCACCAATGATATCCTACATGGAAATCTAGTTATTTTTTAATTTATATAAACTTAGTACCTCTATTTATTTTTTATCAAATGGATATTTTATTATGTATTTCTAAAATGTTTTTTTTAACATTTTTATTTTTCAATACCGTACCTTTGATTACCAAGATCCTGTTAAAATTGCGAGGAAACAACTTACTTAAGGTGGGGAAAATGTAATACCTTGAAATTATTAATGAATAAAATTATGTTAGGTAGTTTATGAAACATAAAACAACAATATTAGAATAAAACATAAAACCTTGAGAATTTAATATATATTTATTCTTAAATAAATTCACCCTATTCAATAACATGCATTACACACAACATTGAGTTTAGCTTGCATTATAAGAAACACTATGTTTAAACGAAACATAGCCTGTTATTAAAATATTCTTATTTAATAAAATACTTATAAACAAGCCATAAAATTTCAGAGTATTAAAAATAATAACTCAATTATGAAAATTATATTTATATATTTATTGTAAATAAAATAAGGATCATTTAAAATAAAATTATGTTTTTTGAAAAACTATATTTTTTTAAAAGATGGATTAGTCTCTCCGTGTGAACATAATATAAAATTAATATTAATTTTTTTTATAAAATATAATTTTTAAAAGGAATATAATTTTTGAAATCATAATATCAAAATAGTTTTGAGGTGATTTTTTTGTGTTTTTCTGAAAAAAATTATTTATTGATGAAAATTCAAAAATATTAATTTTTAATTGAAAACAATCATTCATTTAAAATATTTATAATATTAAATTATATTATAAAATTTTTTATAGTAAAAGTAATTGAATTATATATCATTTAATCCAATTATGTTTATTTTACTCATTTTCATTTTGATTATTGATATAAAAACTTTCAAAACTTTTTAACATTTTCTCTTTAAAAACTAATTTTCTCATCGAAACATCGAGATCAATTTAAATTTATAATTTTCCACATTAGTGAATTTAATTTATAAAAATGGATTAACTATTTTTAATCATCATAATTTATAATTTATCATTGGTTCAACTTAATTTTAAAACAAAATTAATAGTTAAAAAAGAAAAAATTAATTACAATGGTTAAGGTTAAAATGTATTACTCGTGGGATTAATCTAAATGGATAAGGGTTAAAATAAAATAAATAATTTTAAAATTATTATTTAATGAATATATTTATATCTTATACTTTTAAATTTACAATATATGTAAATTTTGAATTATTTTTAATGTGAATTAATTTAACATTTTTTGTTATTTTTGGAAATTTACATTTCATTTCCTAGAGGGTTTTCTTTCCCCATTTGTAAAAGGGAACTATATAAAATAAAATATTCACACCTCCCATGGTCTTCTTGTGAAAATAAAACTACAAAATACTCTCCGAAACATCCTTAGTTACATTCTATATCTTATTTTCCTCCAAAAATACAATCCCTAGTGCTCTTAATAGGATAACCCATGGAGGTTTCTCTTGCAAAAGTTGACTATCTAAACAAAGCCCTTTCATTTTCATTATTCTTCATCCACCTGAAATTATGAAATAAAACAAAAAATATGATAACAAAATTATTTAAAATATAATATTTTGTTATTATGTTTATATAAAAAAAATTATCCATCTCCACTTCCATTAAACGTGTTATGAAATCATTATTCATGTCCACAACAGACTACCACCTCACAAACTGATGTTGGTAATTTCTCCATTACCACATATTATGATTGGATATAGTGATGTATTAACCAAATTTAATTTAAATTTATGATATTATTATAATTGTGTAATTTTAATTTCACATTTACCTTTTTATGCTCCATTTCATTTAAAATACGATAATGTCACTTGTTTGTACGACGGACTACCGCATAACAAAGCGATGTGATTCATTTTTCAATTTCACGTTACATGGAATATAATAAAGATAAAATTAGTGAATAAATTTATTATTTATGTTATGAAATAAATTCAAAAATTTTAATATATAACTGACATGGTTTCCCTTTCACTCTTTAAGGGAATGATATCATCACTCGTGTGTTTGTACGACCAACTGTGTCCAAGAAGCGATGCGAGATTTTTTCCTGGTCCAACATTCAGAAATGGGTATAATAATGTATCTATTGAGTAAATATTATATTTATTACCTTAATATAATTATATATATTATATATATTTATTATATGTAATTTAACTATAACATTAATGAAAAACACACTTAAATAAACATGGTAATTAACCCCCCGAATAAGGATAATAATGAAATATTATTAACCAAAAGTTGTTAGAATGTAATAAAAGATAAAATATGATATTATAAATATTAATATGTTTATTTAATAAAAAAATAACTTTCTTAAAACCAATGAATGGGATGATAAACCACGTCATACCAAAAGGAATCACGAGGAAAGAGATTTCATCTCAATTTATATACCATTAAGAGTTATTTCTTTATTAGGCACCAAGTCACTTTTATGTGGTGTATATATTGAAAGTTTTATATTTAATATAATTATCCATTAATAATTAATTTTATTTTATATACAAATTTGAATTATTTCATATAAGGTGTTTTTAATTTAAAATTACCATGAAAGAAAAGTTGTTGTACAATCTCAATTTATTTTGTGATTTTTATCATTATCTTGAAATAATCACTCTTTTATAATGATTTTAATTGGTATTTAATTTTCTATTAAATATAAATATTTTTATATGATGGATATAATTATTTCCAAAACTGAATATCATTTTTACATAAGGTGCTTACCTTGAAGTATATTGGATTTTTATGGAGATATTGATAAATATGTATCCTTTAATCAATATAGTTATTATATGATATAAAATATTGATTTATGAATTAAATAAATCATTTTAAATATGAGTAATTCTTTGTACTTATGGTGATGGTGGGTCCTGTTATAATGAATCCCCTTGATTCATTTGTTATTCTCATGTGAAAAATTTATTAGTAAAATGAAATGGGTTTCAACCTATAGTTTTAAAAAGTCTCATAAAAGGTCTTGAAAGTTGATGTGTTGGGATACTTGAGATAATTAAATCCAATGGTTATGATTTGACTTCATTTTAGTTATTATTATTATCTATTACATTTTCGAAACAATATTATACTTGGACGCATTTAATTTTCATATTATTGATTAAATAACACATGTTTTCAGTTATTTACCTTTCCATGTTCAGTATGAATAATATTTTAATGTACTAAAGTAATTTAAATCAATTTTGTTTTCAATTATTTACCTTTTCAAATTGATTTTTATTTAATTATTAATTAAATATTCTATTGTTCTTAACCCTTACTGAGTGAGCTCACCCATATTTTCATTATTTTACCTAGGAATACTTATAGTGTACTATGTTTTATATGAAAGTATTCAACAGAAGTAATAATTTTATTCTCAAAATAAAAATTACGTATTAATTTTTATTTTTTAAATTTTATGAGTTACTCAAATATGTATCCATTTTACCAATAATACAAAATTATTCGGTCCTTTTACATGATATTCCCTGTATCTTATGACAATGTAATAAAGTACAACAACGGCTCTAGGAAACTGTTGTTTGGGTAATTACATACCAAGAATATTTTTTTTGATTTTCCATGACTCAATGAATTACAAGAGTGAAAGTAGGAGATAAGAAGTCCAGAAATGAAGGGAATTTAATTTTAGGTTGATGGAGATAGGGGTAGGCTAGATGAGATTTAGAGTTTCTAGAAGGGAAAAATAAAGGACATATAAATGGTTATATATATATATATTATAGAATAATTACACATATATAAGATATAGAGACAGAGATGTAAGGAGATAAAATGAATAATATATAGGAAAAGATGCTGCATTGGGAGTTCCCTAACATTGGATCTTGACTCACTTAGTATATGCAATTAATCCCTTGAAAAATATACTAAATTTAATCATTTTTTTTATTAAAAACCACTTCATGGATATTTTAATAATTATTGTTCTTTTATAATTTTTATGGTCATTTTATTAGGGAATTATGTTCATGTTAACTATAGTGAGGATATTTGTTAAATGATTCTGAGGTCACATCATTTTATTAACAGTGATGGCTGTAATTGTCAAATGAGTTCATAAATCTTGAATTGTAGAGGTATGGAGTATTCATAATTAGAAAAATTATATTTGGTTCTAAATATTTACAAGTGGTGTTTTTCAATAATGGTTAATTGAATATAAATTTTATCATTTAATGGTTTGTTTGTTTTGGTGGGTTTACCAGACCTTATGAACATTGTTTGTTTTATTTAATTTTAGTGTCATATAGTCTTTCCATAATATTAATAAAATTCTAATATCATAATTAACAATATATTTAAAAATATTATAGGTTATTAAAACAATCCATGAAGGAATTAATAGTTGTTTTATAACATAATCTGTATATGTGGTTAGAACTATCCATGATTGAAAGAGTGTTATAAAAGTAATAATAATGGATCATATGAATTATATGTTAATAAAATTGATATTATAGTTTATTTATATTCTTAATTATATTATTAAATTCATTATTATGATAATTATAAATAGTATGCGGAAGGAATAAGGTAAATAAATTTAAAAGTGTAAGAAATATAAAATTTACATTATCACATTGACTTGGATCCTTTACAATACACCATACACATTCTTAGATTGGTCATTTATTGAGAAATGAATTTATAGGGAGTGATTAAGAGATATTAAGAGAAATCTAGGTAGATTTCTTCTCAGGAAACATCTTTAATGTAAATTGAAATGGATGGATATGAATGATATTTATATAGGGAGGAAATAGAAGTTTTTTTACAAAATATTAGAACTAAATAATATAGCTTCAAATAGTTATGGAAATTTTAATTCAATAGTAATTGGATTGTGTATATATAGTTAATGGGATATTAAAATATTTATATAACTATTATTAACCTCAAAATATCATTCATATAAATTATAAAAAAATGAGGTACTTATATTTGATTTTACTATTCACCTTTGTATTTTATTATTTATAAAAAATACCAAAACATCACCCTAACATATTTTCATAGTAGTAATTAAAAAATAAAATATATTATATAATTAATTTTTCTAAATATATTATTTTTATATTTTCAAATTAAATCATTATTTATTGAAAAATATAATATTTTTATGATACTATCAAATTTCCAACCCTGAGAAAAATAAATTAAGATTTCTTAAAATTATCTTATCATTTATCTAAAAATAAAAATTATTTTATGAAAAATATTTATGAAAATACAATTTAATTTAAATTCTTAAATTTATCAAAATATATATTTTAATGAAATAAAACATATATGTTTTCTAAAAAATTCAAATATGGTTTCTTAGTGTAGAATATTTATTTTATCATTTTTAAAGATTTTATTTAATTGTATAATGATATAAATTACATAGTTTTTTATTTCATAAGATACCCAAATATTGTACTACTAATCTAATAGTATATATATTTTTTCTAACAATCATGTTTATATTCCCATTGATCTTATATCCAATGGTTATATTGGATTTATACTTATTATAAACACCTCTCCTTACCTCCATTAATCATTCACCTCAATTTATAGCAATTTCATATTATTCATTTATAAAATGACGTCATTATTATTATTTTTATTTATATCATATAGTATTTCTCATGAGTGTGATTATTGTTAGAAATAACGTGATCGATTTTAATATTCTAGTTATTATAATTTCTATATGTTTATTATCATGTTGTATTTTTTTAAATTTTTTTGAGTATATTTAAACTCTAAAAGAAATATTAAAAATTAATATGTTATTTTTTTCGGTTTTTATTATTTTGTGATTTTTTCCAAAAATATTTCGAAATACGACATTTATCCAAAATGAAGGTTCCATATATAAATCTATGGGTTGTTACAAACATTTTCATGTTACCTATTGAGTAGTGAGCATCGATGTGGGATGTGAGTATTAGTGGTTTTATTTTATATAGCATAGGTTCCACCTTGTTAAAATTCATAATAACATGGGTGAATCATATCGATCAGTCTCTCTTTCTATTCTACCCAGTCAAACTCATCACGTGCTCTAATTTCATAAGTCTAGGAACAATAATTTCATTAATTTCTGACACATTTGGTTGGTTTCAAAGATTTGTTCACCATGATAGGTGTGTTGTGTGGGATAAGAAATTTGATGAATGTTAGATGAAGGATATTATCTTTTGGAATTCTATGAAAAATTTTCATTGTTAAAAGTTGACCCACTTTATCCAATGATGTACCTCAATATGTTTTCTTTAAATATTCTCCCATTTTATTTCTGTTTTACCAAAAAAAATTTAATCTACTATATTTCATATAACATATGTCTCAATAATTAATACTACTTTTTATGGATTCTATAACCTAAGATATCCAAAAAATTACCAATGATATTGAGCTTGATTCATGATTTCATATCTCACCAATCTATTGAGTACTCTCAATTTTATTAGCACAATTATTTTTAAACTATCCAATGTAACAAAAACATTAATTATATTACATTTTCCACCGAAAAACTCCCTAATTATAGATTTAGATTGTAATTACCCTTATATGTGGTAAAAACCATCATTGAACCTTGTTTATAAAAACATCACTTTATATGAAAAAAAATAATCTATGAAAGGGGTAATGGTGAATTATATAGTCTAGAACACTCTTAGATGATAATGGATAACCATCCTAAAAAACATGAATCAATCAATTGGTAATACCCAACTATTGAGTTATTTTATATATATATATATATTGGAGAAATTGTGGAGACTCTAATGAGATTTTATCCTTTTAGGGAATTTCTCAAAAGACAGGTCATCTTAATTTTTAGAGAATCCGAACTAGAATAAGTTTTAAACCCAATTAATTAACATCATATTGTGTTAGGTGTCTTGAAATTTGTAAATTTTAGCATACTCATAACTTTATATCATCCTAGAAATTAGTATCCAGTGTTTCCCAAAAACCAGTACAATTTGTGTACAATGTTAGGAAGTTGGAATCAACTTCTATAAAATTTATAGAATTGAATTTGTCACCATTATTGGTGATTTAAATGAAGATTTACTTCCATATGTATCACTTGAGGTTATACTATACAAAATAAAATATCAAAAACTATGTTATTATAATTAGTTAAGAGGAATTTAATGGCGATGGTCCTTATACATCTGAAATACATTTTAGCATCTAAATAAATATATTTCTATGCATTATTGTATCATGGATGAAAAAATAATCCAATTTCATATCAAAGATAACATGCTCATGGGACCCAGATAACTTATTGGTCCATTCTAAATTATGGCCAGTAAATAAAATTAGGTTTCTATTTATGATAACAATTATCACTAGAATAATTACTAGAAGGTATATTTGTGATGTTTCCTAGTAAATGTTTATTTCTAGAAAATGATTTTTTTTTCATATAATTCGATTCAGGAACAAAATTATGGCTATATATATGGTGTAGGTAAATAGTTAAATATTATAATATAATCCTTGGGAAGACTTTACTATGTTCTTGGTCATATTATATAGGATTGAAATCCACATAGAAAATATAGAACTATCCAATTCCTATATGGTTAGATACGGACACACCTTGGCGGTTATGTAGCCTGGAATACAATACTAACTCCCCATTTCAAATTTAGTCCTATGTTTTTGGATATTATTGTATAGAAATTGATGACCATGAATAATAAATATCTAGTTAATTCACTTATTAACCATTCTCAATTCACATCCATTCTATAATAATCCCTTACTAAGGTTATTATAATTTTTTTCAATAGTATAGTTGATTGCCTTCACTTTAAATATTTATTAATGATATAGGGAACTCTCAACACTTATTGATGTGGTTTCAATATAAATACCATAAACATCATATCCATTTGATTGAAAATTTAGATTCATGAAAGGATTCAATACATCTAGTTAATGTTTATGTGTTTTGATACAATAATTAAAATAAACCTTCCGCCAATTGATGCTTCAATGTTTTTATCCACATAAAATGAATAGACTTGAACCATATATTATCATAGTATTGTACTGAGATGACTCATTCCTAGAAGATTTTAAAATGATTTCAATGATTAATAAAATGATTATGATGTTATGAGAGTTGAACATAATTAGTAAGGTTACTTTATCTTTGTAGATTATTTATATGGTAAATAAGAGGCTCTTAGAAAAGGAATGATAAAAAAATATGTGGATCCAATGTTATATTTTAATTGAAAGTCATTTATTTTCATAGAAATTTATTTATTTCAAATTCCATATATAATTTAATTGTTTCGTGTTATGAAAAAAGGGAATTAATCCAACACTCCCATGGATTCCTATTATTCGAGATGCTCACAAAACCCATTATGAAGAAGATTAATTAGTGTGTGATTATATTGATATAGGATCCCTCTATTT
Organism: Viscum album; assembly: GCA_963277665.1. Classification (NCBI taxonomy): domain Eukaryota; kingdom Viridiplantae; phylum Streptophyta; class Magnoliopsida; order Santalales; family Viscaceae; genus Viscum; species Viscum album. Next base: position 71,315,302 of record OY728154.1, read on the forward strand.
ATCCCTATATGCATCACCATTAATGGATCTTGCGACTTAATTAATGACAACTCTCATTCCAATGTCTATTATGATCTCCAAATATAAAGAAAACTCTAGGTTATATTCTGTTACTGCAAATCATGTAATACATGAAATGTCATTTAATAAAATATATACCTTGATTACCAAAAATACCTTAAGTGCAATGAGAAATAAATAAGAACATCTCTACTAATATTTATCTGTTTTTTAGAATCTGATTTTGTTTATTTCAGATTTTATTCTATCATTAAACAAAATTCAATTTTCAATAATAGTTAAAAACTAGGGAAAATATCTTCATGAATCCAAGATCATAGTCCATCAGAAAAGATCAATAGAGAGAACTAATTTACAGATTAGAAAGTTAAAGGTGAAAAAACAATGAATTGAAATTCATATGGATATTTATATAATAGATAGAGTGTAAAATAAAACATCCCTAGTAGATATAAAGTAAAATTTGTGGGAATAACACATAGAACTGAAATTAGTATGAAAAAAATTCATGAATTTCATAGATGGATTAAGAAACCACTTACATTATCCAAATTAAAAGCTACTATGTAATATGATCCTCAATTAATGATTATTTTTTCCATCATGAATTTTCTAATTTAGAATATTATACCAAATTAAGTATCATAATTTTCATATCGATTTTCATTGAATTCTTGTTATTTTTTCATTAGAAGGATTCATCTTATGCATCTATATCCTTTTCTATTTAATCAATGTTAATACTCTTTCATAATAGTCTAGAATTTTGATCCCTTTAATCACTAAAAAATAATTAACTTTATGAAGTGCATTAATAGAATTCTCTAATTAGTTGAATCTACTAGTAAAATGGATAAAACAAGTTTTCTAAAAAAATCAATTTTATATACTTGAGTTGATGATATAAAATTTGAACAGTCCATTATAAAATAATGTGGGTTCTCTAAAATAGGTATTAAATATCATTTTAACAGTATCTATCATTATGGATAGATGATAACTTGTTAGATATAACATAAAATAATTTGTTGAATCATTTTCCAAAAATGATACCATTTACATTCTTATTTTGATAAATCATAACAAAATTTACACTTTACATAAATTTACATGAATTAATTTTTAATATTGTATTTGAAAATGTTAACTTATGTATTAACCTATTCTAAATCAACAAATTTTAGATATTATGTATTTTATTTCTAAACATATCAATAAATCTTTTGAATATTTATACAAATAGATGAAAAAACAAAGGGAAGTCCAGAGTAATTAGAGTGCAAGTTATTTATCTTGATGATGTTAGAGAGTATATTAGAACTAAAATATATAAATAAAATGCTGGTGATCTAGGGACTATAAGTTTAACAAATTATATTTGAGATATTATAATGATATATGTGATTAAGAAATTCTATATTATTTTTTTAAAATATGATCTATGTGCTTTCATATTGGTGAGGATTAAATATAAAAATCCTTGGTTTTATTTTATAACCACAAATAATCTAATACTTAATGGTTGAAGAATTGTTTTGGATAATAACATGTTTTATTGATATTTTGACTGAAAGGTATGAGGTTAGGAATTTATACATATTTTTTCAAAGTGGCTCAAGTATAAGAGCTTGATGTTCCAAGAAACTAATCGAAGAGGTTCCATTCTAGATCCTAGTTTACAGATGGATCATGGATAAATCCTCCAGCCACATGGGATTAAAATAAAATAAGTTTCATATATTGATACATAGATGTCCTATAATAAAATAATTTAGGGATTTCAGGATAATTATTTGAAACCTCATTGTTTTTTTACGTTCAGTTTACTTTATTTCACTATACTTTTTATGTTTATATTAATTAATTTGGATAGAGTTTCTAGATAATTTAAATTATTATATTATACTTCATTTATACTTTGTTACTATGATAAACATAAATCATCTTATATTTTAAACATTAATTCTCTAAAAATTAGGAAACATTATTGTTTTTTTAGAAACATCAATTTATAGCCATCTAGATTCATCTATATTAGGAATATAGAATTTTTAATTTTATCATAGAGTTTTGTAGTTTGCTTACTATTGGTCAGTCATGTGCACTTACACCATCACCATAGTACATTAGTTTTCTATTAAAACATGAAAAATTAAGCCACTCAATATAATCCAATTTTTTTGTTAGTGTGATTAAATCTGGGGGTGAATTGAGTTCCCACAAAAATATCTATTTAGGAACAATTTATAAACAAAATACATAATTTAATAAAAAATCCAAGTTAATAAAAATATTATAAATATTTAATTTTTATCTAGAAAAAAATTTCGTAGAAACAGGATCGAGGAAAAGTTAAAATATATTTTAAATAATTTAACTTCTGAAATTAATTTACATAATTAAAAAAATTATTTTAAAAAAATTATACTAACTAGAAAAGTAATTTTTTTTCTATTTGAAAAAAAAAATTGTAAATTAAAATAAGAAGATAATAAAATATCATAATTGAATTTAAGAAAGGGGGTTGGTCTCAAGCCTAGATTTAATATCCACCACTTAGAGATAAAATATTTTAATATATTTTATTATTGAATAAAATTATTTACAACCTAGTTTGGGTTTTACAAAAAATAGTACTCAAGACTATCCAAAAAATAGAGCCTCTTCTATAGTTGTATGTGGGATGAAAAATTTACCCAATCATATAGGATCTCTTATACATTAATGAATGGGAATGAAAATAAATTATTTGAATGAATGTAAAGTATTGTATAGTTTATCATAAGAGACTGTGTTTTTACAGATAATGAGAGAAATATAAATCACCGATTCGAATTTTAGGAATAAACAAAAAGAAAATGATATTATGAATCAAAACATATGGAGAATATTGATCTTAATAGAGTCACTTTTCTAGAGTCCATGAATTTCTCTTTTAAAAGATTCTGGAAAAGATTCTCAGAAAATTTTTAAAAAAATAAAGCATTTTAATGTATTTTCTTTAGCATAGGAACTCATATGAAATAACATTTATTATTATTTCTGTAAGATATTTTTTTTCCATAATTATTTTATTCTATAAAAGATCAGATATTTCTCTAAAATGTATTTTCATCAGAAGTAGATATTATAGAATTATCATTATACATTCAACAAAATGATGCTCCTTTTAATCCATAAAAAGATCCATTATATATTCTAAAAACTCAAATTATAATTTAGGAATGATAAATTTTCTTCACATAAAGCACAATTAGTTAAGATCTTGAAAACATGAAATGGTTAGTTAATGCTACATGATGACATGCTCAGTATATAATTTCATGTGGTCAACTCATTTTTACAAGTAATAAGTTCATAACATCACAGAGTAAGCTATTTGTTAATGTGGTCGCTACATGAGAAGAAAATATTAGTATATTATATTATGAAAATTTATATATACCTTGGAATGGAACCATGATCTCTTAATGCATTAGGGAATTTCCTTCACGCAATCACTTTATTTATTTTCAAAATCATGTATTTTGATGTCATATTTAGTTGATTTTACATGTGGTAAGGTGATTCTAAATACATTGAAAGATAAATCTTCAATGTGCATTTAGTTTATGACATATATATATATTAACTGACGCATGGTAGTATGTTTTATCATTCAGTAAAGTGAATTATAATATGTGGTAAGGTGACACAGTCACATGACCATTACATGGTAAAGTGACGTGGTAATTTCATTTTCCATTTTTATAAAATTACAATAAAAAATTTTATAATACAAAACATAAAAAATTAATAAAATATAAAAATGACTTGGGATCATTAAAATAAGGAGGTGTGGGTGTAAAAAAAATATCCTCCTTTTAACGATCACAAATAATTCCATTTAAATTGAAATGAATTGCATATATCATTAGTATATTTGAAAAGGATTGAAATAACTCAATAATAAGTTCTTCAATGCATGTAAATATTTACACTAAATTGAATTAATTTTAATTCATCACATAATTAATTATTACTCACCATTTTGAGATTATAAAAAATAAAAAATGTAGAATATGATTAAATAAATATAATAATAAAAAAGAGTATGGAATAAATATTTCAAAATATATTAAAATGGTACAAACAGATTAAAATAAATTCATATCGGAAACTCGGATACGATTCTAAATAAGGGTTTTTGGAACCACATTATTTTTATGAAAAAAATCAAGTTAATTATGTTTGTAATGGTTTTCATGTTATATCATATCATTATATAATATAAGGAAATTTAACGAAAAATTGGATAAGTTTTGGGATGAATCAACATTAGTTAAAAAACAATCACCACCAAACATTACCTATCACCAGAAAAGACCCACAACCAAAAATGACACACAAACCAAGAATGATTCACCATAAAAAAAGTGTAATTACCAGAAAGGACTCCCCTCAACAAATGAATCACCACAAGGAATTATTCATTGTCAGATAACCTATCATATTATGAGTCTGTATTGAACACAAGTCATTATAAGATAACCTTCTGTTATATGATTCATATTTGAACATGAGTTTCCACCAGATGAATTATCGATAGATAAAATACTGTCAGATGAGTCACCACTGGATATTATTGACCATTGAACATGACTCGCCAATAGGAATGAGTCACTTCCATATGATTTACCTTCAGCTGACCTACCACTATTCAGAATCACCCTGGGATGGACTTTCTTGTAGACATGAGTATGAATCTTTAGGATCCACCATCTATATTCTTAGAAATTTTAAGAAAATACTCTCAACAACTATATTAATGTGATTAATTAAAATAGTAATTTTATAATAATATTCATTACTATTGCGGGAAAACATTAGAGTTTATGTCAGACCTCGGTATGAGGATGCAGATGACCATAATGATTTTTCTTCAAATAGACTCTCTTTCTTGATGTTCTTTATTTTAAAAATAATTCTATTTTTTGTAGATGATGTAGCAAATAGTGAATAGATGATCAAGTGTGTAACTGGATGAATACCAAAATGAATATTCCTTGAGAGCTTACATGCTACATATATTCCTTCAATGAAAACAAAGAGATATTTTTATGCTCAATTTTACTATTACATCTAGGTAAATGGCTCGAGTTTCTCACCATGATGCATCTGTAGACTATTGATCATCTAGACCCCTTTAAAATAATAAATACTATCTTTTTTCATATTATTGCTTACATTATCTATTTTTTCTTTTTATATTCTATCAATGTGTTTTTAACTTTTTATAAAAACATTATGTCACATTCACTATAAATTTATAATACTAGATATTCTCTTCAATCCCTTTACATATATATATGTTTGGTGTTTGTGGACGGGGTCCTTGGGTGGTATGGTTTGTTTATATTTCCCTCATTTTTTTAGAAGAGGTCCATGTGTTGTCTGAAATTATTTTATGTTGTTTTGTATATACCCAATATAGTTTTTGGATCAAATTAATTTTATATAATCTTTTTGTTATTGGGTAATTTCCAAGTAGAGGGTATTAGGTATCTGTTTGAGACTGAACCCCTTTCTTTATTCCACTATTTGATTTTTTATTTCTTTACAAAACATTAAATAGTATTCATTTTTAAGCTGAAAACAAAAAAAAAATTTTATATTTAATCCTAACTATTTTTTATTCAACAATTTTATTGAGTAAATTTATTTCAGAAGTTATTTCACTTTTCATATTATTTTAACTGAGCAGTAATCATTTTTTTTAGAATTGAAATAGATGAAAATTAAATTAAAATACTATTAAGATTAACAAAGAGAATTTATTTTAAATTGGGGGATTAATTTTAACTTGTTTAGTTTTTATTGTGATTTCAATTCTCCCCTCTTTAGTAACTCACTTAAACCGACATTTGGTATTAATGTCTTTTTAAATATTTTCAACTGTAATTTCAGTTGTGTTTTCAATATCCTAAATTTTTGTTTGTTCTAAATTTTTTATTTAATTGGTAATATAAAAGAATGTCCTGATACCAACAAATCTCATTTATTTAATGGAAATAATTATTATTAGTGTAAAATAAATAATAAAATTTATATTTAAATCATGGATTTTCAAATTTGGTTTACGATTGAAGATAAATATTAATTTCCTACAACTAATGGAGCTATATGGGATGATGCTACTAAAACATCATATAATAATAACAATAAATATACGATGGAACTATATTTTTATTTAGGATATTAAGTGTAACGCCCCGACCCTAATTACCTAGATTTGGTGCATTATTACATAACATTGGCATGATCACGAGAAAGATCAAGTCTCGAAAGACAGAATAGTTTAGTAGCCTTGGAATAACTAGATACATCCATAAATTTTACATTACATCATAAAAAAAACATCTTGTCTTCATATCCCCTCATACAATCCCTGCAGGTCATTCATAAATTACTTCTTCATAATCCTGGGAAAAAATAAAACATTGAAAGGGGTGAGCTCAGATGCTCAGTAAGGATAACATTATAGCAGAAGCTTTCATAAATAAGCATAAACACTTAAGGCAATTTATAACTAAAACAAAAGCCTTTTAAACATGAACTTCAGCATAAAATGGCAAAGTTAAAATGAAATAATGCCATTTACTTACTCACATGGATATTCTACTAGTCGAATGATCACATGAAATATCAATAACCACTTTCATAATGATGGAATGCATAATGCCAGACTATCATAACCACATAGCCAAGGCCTCGTGCCAAGACTACAAATAAGATTTTGCCAAGGCCTTGTGCCAAGACACTAGTTTGTCTCATGAGACCTACCGATGAATCGAGGAGCTATAGCGGGCTCCACCCGTCACTTATTAAGTCCAATGCATTCCTCATATGAATAGGTTTAAGCATAAAATAAACATTCTTATTTAAACTAGCATACGAAATGTCACTACTTTAACCACAAACCATGAATGGTATAAAAATAGAACATCCACAGTCAAATATAACTCATTTGATACAATATGAAGGTTGTATTGTATCACATTAACCTCAATCATGAATAATGAAGGATGTTGACATAGATGAAAATAATCATCAAAACTATTTGAGAGAAATATCCCCCTTTTCTTGAAAACATTTAAAAGTCACACTATTTGTCAAGAAGCCATTTAAAAATAGATTTTTGAATCAAATTGTCCAATACCACTTTGAAACTGTTTAAAAGGAGTTTTAATTTCTAAACTTTATTGTCCATATAAATAAATCCTTACAACCATTTTTAAAACATGGACATTAATGAGAAATATTTAGATGAATAAGTCTTTAAAACATTTAAAAATGGTATTTTAGTTAGAGATTCTAACCAAAAGAGAGACACTTGAATACAAATAATTGAGGTAATCAAAACTTTGTATTATCATGAGAATAAAGGGAATTCATGATATACTATGTCAAAGTACATTATATACACCACATAAAAGTGATTTGGTGTATATCAACAAAGAAGTCTCAATGGAATGTAAGTTGTGATGAAATCTCTCATAAAGGCCATATCCTTAGGTTAAGGATAAATAAACAACATAATTATGTGTGAAAAATATAAATACACTAAATATGATTGGATATTCAGTGTAAAACAATCAAAGGATATTCACACATATTCTTGTAAAAACAACACCAACGAATTGGATGTTTAACTCAACAAATGGTGAAAGAGTTAAAATTACTCTTATCAAATTCATATAAATGACTTGAGAATTTTCAATGGAGTGATTATGTGTATCAAAATTATATCCACAGGAAGGGGAGTGGAAATTATGACATAATCAAATGAATAGTGATTGCACACATAATCTTGGGGTAGTATAATCAATGAAATATGAGTAAAGCCAAAAGAGTGGAAATTGAAATCTCAAATTCCCTTATCGATTAGGTAACTTACGAAACAAAAACCCATGAAATAAAGATCATACCATGATGATGTAAATACCCATAAAATAAAGTATATTACACAATGAATACAATCATGGGTAGTACACATACACCACATGCAATAATTAAGTGGTGAACAATGGAATTCTCACGAAATTAAGAGTGAGTTAAGAAACCCCTTACCACGTTAATCAACTGAGTCGTATGGACAAAAGTTAATAACCACCAAATGATTTATATAATAACATGAATATAAATAGAATCATGATAATATATATCAAATGGCCGTACACAATACACCACTTTTAATAATTTAGTGGCGAACAATGGAAATCTCACGGAATTGAAAGTGAGATAAGAAAATCCCTTACTTGTACTTTTTCCTTGGTCGATGGTAGGTTTACCTCCTGTATAATGGTGAAATAATTGTTATTGAATAATAAAATAATCATTTACTTTAATATGATATCATATATGATCTTTTAACATTGATTTGTTAATAATATCTTAGAATTATCGTTATTTCGGGTGTTAACGGGTTCATTTTACTTTATATTATTTGTTATGTGAGCCATATTATTTATTAATGGGATGTATATTATTCATATACAGAATTATATCAAGTCCTTAGATACTATTTTTAAATCATCAAATGATAATTATACTTGAATGGATACGATGGAGAATGAATCTCATCACGTTCGTGGAGACGGTAGTCCGTACGTACGCACGAGCGACAATATCATTCTTTTGATATAAAAACAATATATAAATGGATGGTATATCATATATACAGAATTATTAACATGTTATATTTATTATTTACCTGAGTTAAACATCATTATTATACCCATCCAAATAATATTATATTGAATAACAATTACACCACGACGTGAAGACGGTAAGCCGTACGTACGCACATATGGTGACATGTTATTCAAAGGGTGGATAGAATACTGAATATGGTTGTACCATATTTATAATCACAGTATATGTGAGATACTGGAGTTATTATTTTATAATGGTAAGAACAAAGAAAGAAGAAGTGGAAGAAGAAAGGAACTTGAAAAGGGGTGGTGAAAACATTACCTCTTCTTCGGGTTCTTCCTTTTGATTTGATCAAAAGGGCTCCTTAGGTTGGCTTTCTGATCAAACTAAGGCCCCTAGGTTGTAGTGAGATAAGTTGGGAGAGTATTTGGGCAGAGTTTCGCCGAACCAAAAGCCTTTGAAGGTGTGAAGAAATGAGAAGGAGGAGTGCCCTTTTATAAGAAGGGTGAGGGGCACCTTTGGAAAATCTAGAAATATTAATTTATAATAAATTCATATTCGGTTTATAATGGATCCAAAGTTGACTATTCAAAGGTTAAGGTGGTGATGGGTCGAAAAAAACTCATCCAATAGAATTTAGACAGGTTTGGGTACTTATATTAACCTTATCTTTAAGTATTAACTCTAAGTTAATTAGTTTCACTTTTACAATGTCTCTTTGTATGTTTATATAATATGGTTAATAAACTTACTATACACATCCAAGAGACCCCCCAAGTGGTCCATTAATGATGAAAATATCATTATATAAGTCTCTTGGCCGAACCTTAGATTTTTAGGAATTTAATATCAATTAATAATATAATATTTGTTTTAAGAACTCTTTTATGTCAATTTTGACACTATTCAATAGTTGATTTTTGTGAAACTCATAACAGATTGATTACTTCTAAAAAAGTCCATTAAATCAATCCTAATATGTCATATTATCCTATAAAATTATTTTAATTCATTAAAAGTTTCATATTATATTTATTTGGCTATTTATAATATCAATTATTTTATTTTTTCACTATTATAGTAATTACTACATCATTATTGTGTCATATATAAAACAACTTATTTAATGACTAGAAATTATAAATAAAATATCATTATGTAGGAAATCGTTTTATCTTTCTAATGAATATTTATAATCTAAAATCCAACATATATAACCCTATGTAACAATTGTTTTTCTAAAAGATATATGCTTGTGTAATTTTTGTATTCATTTTATCTTAATTAAAATAAAGTGTCATTAGAACTTACAAGTGGATCCATGGGGTCCCAAAATCGACCCAAAGATGTGCATGGTCTACCATGTATCAACCAATAGGGTTAAGACAAGTTTTAGGGTAATTTAGTATTATTATAATATTATTTTTCAACCCCTGTTTACCGGATTTACCCTTTAACCATGGTAAATAAAATATTTACCGGAGTAATTATCCAAAATGTTTAAAAATAAAAGTTACCTATTTACACAATTTGAACATCCTGATTCCAAATATGGAATCCATTTTTCTAAATTCAAAACACAGAAGTGGCAGAAATTAATTTAAAATTAATTTCCGCTGTCAAAACAAAAAGCGTGTTTTTAAGAGATAATAACTATCAAAAGATTGACACTTGTTTATGTTCGGTTCAATTGTAAAATTATCTCCAATGACCAACATTATATTAAATTGTAAAAATATATTCTAAATATACTTTAAAACCACTCAAATTCATAATTTATCACTGTTAATTATTTTGATTAAAAAAGTTGTTTTTAATTAAAATTTAGTAATTTTCACTATTCATCAAAATATTAAAGTTATCCGAAAAGTACCAAAATTTCACCTTAGGCTAATTTCGATATTTCGAATCCAAAAATGAAGTCCATTTTGAGAGATATAATTTATAAAATTTCAAAAAGTAGGTATTACTATTCATAACAGCTAGTTTGATTGGTTATAGTGTGTTAAAATCTCGAAGTTGCGTACAATGCACGCCATTGCATTATTCGAAAGGATACATACCAAGGAAGCTTGGGGTGTTACATTCTCCCCTCCTTCAATAAATTGCGTCCTCGAAATTTTTTTAAATTTTTCTTGGGAATATAATGGAAAGTCCCACATCGGAAAAAGAGTCAATAAAACTATCACTTTAAAAGAAAGAAAGAGAGGTATAAGGGTCATCCAAGATAACCCATACTAGGATTCCATGTAGGAAAACATGGATATGGATGATAAACTAAGTGTCAAGTTCTGATAGAGAGGGATATAAATCATGATCAGGAGAAAGTTAACAATAAAAAAACCACAAACTTGTGTTGGGACAGACGACCATTAGTCTCCTAGTAGGAAAGTAAACAGACAACATTTTTTTAAGTTACATTACATAAGGATGAGGAATTCATTTATGATATTGACTAAGAACATTATGAGATATAATTACATTTTAAGTAGAGTTTCATTCTTTAATAAATTTCCACCACTAACTCAATTTTTTTTAAACGATGAGTATTCAAGAAGACTTGGTCACACTGGAAGAGATAGAATAAACTTCTATAGAATCACATGATCCATGCAGGATAAACTATATATTTACATTGTCTTTGAAGATTAATCAAAACCAAAATGGTTAGGGAATGATCTAATGATCCCCCAAAAGGATATTCCTTGAGATAAATATGCACTAATCTTAATTTCTAAATTTGAACCAACAATACCCCAAAGTAAAATAAATACCATTCAATAATCAATTATCCTTAAAATCCTTCAATATAATCCAAACTAATAGTGAAACCCAAAACATAGAATAATTTGATTATGTAGTCTCCCATGTTAAATTGTATCTCCAAATGACATCAAATACTCTTAAAGTCACATACTTAAAAGTAATTAACATCGTCACATATTCTCTATTATAGGTTAATCATTTCCATAAATAACCCAAATCACTATAAATCCACAATAAAAACGTAGATAAAAATCCACCATTACTCTACAAATGAAACCCCATTGTATTCTATTTTCCTTGGGCATATAGTGTTCCCAACAAAGCGAACATCTTCCAAAATAACATTTATCACTTAATCACCAAATCATTTTCCTATACCAAGGGTATTCATTTGATAAGACATAAGAACCCAAATCATCTTATTATTGATCAATAAAATCATTTAACAAAAAAAAACAAAATAGTCACACTAACCAGGGACTTCACGTAGTCCAGTGGTAGGAGATAAATCCCAATCGCACTTTGGTTGTGGGTTCGATTCCCACAGCTTTGTCCGATGCGACGGGTTGTCACACGGTCTACGTGTTGTCCTTTTTCAAAAACAATATTTTATAATATTACCAAAATGAGATAAATTCCTCAAAATAACATAATTTAACCACAAATGTTATATCATACTTTGCATTTTCATCCCAAATTATAATAACTTATCATTTTCTCAAACCCCAATGGTCATATAAAACCAAATGGTTATTTATACCTATATCCACAAGAGAAGAGACAATTCTTCCTCAAATATCATTCTCACATGGAAAACTGCGGGGTTACAAATACAAGAGAAAATTATTCCAAAGTAAACCCATCAACAAGGATGCTAATACATTTTAAATTTTTCTACAGCCATTTATTTCCACATAGATTCTTCTTTGACCAAGAAAATATTCTATAGAATAGGACATTCACTCGGGTAATGGCCAGGTCCCCTACATTTACGGCAAATGACTGTAAATGGAATCTTGGGACCATTTTTATCTTCTTCCATAGTACTCTTCATTTTTCTTCGGCAATTCTTCACTTTATGTCCTTCCTTCCCGCACGTAAAATATTTCGTTGTCCCATTGAGACACTTTCCTGGGTGTCTCTTTCCACATTTACTGCATGATGAAAATTGAGGGTTCTTTTCTCCATGGTCTCCATTGCTGGAGCTCTTTTCATTTATCACCTTTCTCTTCCTTGTTGAGTCTGGGAGTTGGTTAATATATATGTTGTTGATCATATTTTTGGAAAACTGATTTGGCATAAAGATGATATATTTTACGCCTATCAACATTCCATTTTGTTGCTCATTGCCACCACCGTTCCCACCTTGTACATCATTCTCAAAGTCACTATGACTTCCTTGGAATCCAGCCATTGAATAAAACCAGAAAGCATTGTGTGAGTAATAGTAGTCGTAAAATCATTTAGAGATTAAAATGTCACCATATTCTCAATTTGAGACATATTAGGATTAACCAAGGTCATTTACTCTCATCTTATGTATATATTACTTAAATCGGTCTGTAAAGAAAATGTAAATTATCCTAAGCATATCCCCCGGGAGTGTCGTAACCAAGAGTGCAGCAAGGCCCGTTGTCGTGCACCAGTTCTCGTTCGAGTCTATATTAGAGCGGTGTTTTCGGGTTTTACCCCTAGGTACATCTATGCCAGAGCCGCCTCTACCTGCTCGTATCCAGACAGGGATGTATTGCTCGGAAAACTCACAAAATCTCTACAATACAAAAATTCTAGGAAGTTATTTTATACTAATCCTCAAAGTTCATCTTAGGTCTACGTGCTCTAATCAGAGTTTATCTAAATCTAGCTACCAAGGTTTGTACTAAACTTCCTCTGATACCAACTGTAACGCCCCGACCCTAATTACCTAGAGTCGGTGCATTATTACATAACATTGGCATGATCACGAGAAAGATCATGTCTCGAAAGACCGATTAGTTTAGTAGCCTTGGAATAACTAGATACATCCATAAATTTTACATTACATCATAAAAAAAATCATCTTGTCTTTATATCCCCACATACTATCCCTGCAGGTCATTCATAAATTAATTCTTCATAATCCTGGGAAAAAATAAAACATTGAAAGGGGTGAGCTCAGATGCTCAGTAAGGATAACATTATAGCATAAGCTTTCATAAATAAGCATAAACACTTAAGGCAATTTATAACTAAAACAAAAGCCTTTTAAACTTGAACTTCAGCATAAAATGGCAAAGTTAAAATGAAATAATGCCATTTACTTTCTCACATGGATATTCTACTAGTCGAATGATCACATGCAATATCAATAACCACTTTCATAATGATGGAATGCATAATGCCAGACTATCATAACCACATAGCCAAGGCCTCGTGCCAAGACTACAAATAAGATTTTGCCAAGGCCTTGTGCCAAGACACTAGTTTGTCTCATGAGACCTACCGATGCATCGAGGAGCTATAGCGGGCTCCACCCGTCACTTATTAAGTCCAATGCATTCCTCATATGAATAGGTTTAAGCATAAAATAATCATTCGTATTAAAACTAGCATACGAAATGTCAATAATTTAACCACAAACCATGAATGGTATAAAAATAGAACATCCACAATCAAATATAACTCATTTGATACAATATGGAAGATTTTATTGTATCACATTAACCTCAATCATGAATAATGAAGGATGTTGACATAGATGAAAATAATCATCAAAACTATTTGAGAGAAATATCCCCCTTTTCTTGAAAACATTTAAAAGTCACACTATTTGTCAAGAAGCCATTTAAAAATAGATTTGGGAATCTAATTGTCCCATACCACATTGAAACTTTTTAAAAGGAGTTTTAATTTCTAAACTTTAATGTCCACATAAATAAATCCTTAAAACCATTTTTAAAACATGGACATTAATGAGAAAGATTTAGATGAATAAGTCTTTAAAACATTTAAAAATGGTATTTTAGTTAGAGATTCTAACCAAAAGAGAGACACTTGAATACAAATAATTGAGGTAATCAAAACTTTTTAATATCATGAGAATAAATGGAATTCATGATATACTATGTCAAAGTACATTATATACACCACATAAAAGTGATTTGGGGTATATCAACAAAGATGTCTCAATGGAATGTAAGTTGAGATGAAATATCTCATAAAGGCTATATCCTTAGGTTAAGGATAAATCAACAACATAATTATGTCTGAAAAATATAAATACACTAAATATGATTGGATATTCAGTGTAAAACAATCAAAGGATATTCACACATATTCTTGTAAAAACAACACCAACGAATTGGATGTTTAACTCAACAAATGGTGAAAGAGTTAAAATTACTCTTATCAAATTCATATCAATGACTTGAGAATTTTCAATGGAGTGATTATGTGTATCAAAAGTATATCCACAGGAAGGGGAGTTTAAATTATGACATAATCAAATGAATAGTGATTCCACACATAATCTTGGGGTAGTATAATCAATGAAATATGCGTAAAGCCAAAAGAGTGGAAATTGAAATCTCAAATTCCCTTATCGATTAGGTAACTTACGAAACAAAAACCCATGAAAGAAAGATCATACCATGATGATGTAAATACCCATAAAATAAATTATATTACACAATGAATACAATCATGGGCAGTACACATACACCACATGCAATAATTAAGTGGTGAACAATGGAATTCTCACGAAAATAAGAGTGAGTTAAGAAACCCCTTACCACGTTAATCAACTGAGTAGTATGGCCAAAAGTTAATAACCAACAAATTATTTACAGAATAACATGAATATAAAGAGAATCATGATAATATATATCAATTTTCTGTACACAATACACCACTTTCAATAATTTAGTGGCGAACAATGGAAATCTCACGGAATTGAAAGTGAGATAAGAAAATCCCATACTTGTACTTTTTCCTTGTTCGATGGAAGGTTTACCTCCTCTATAATGGTGAAATAATTTTTATTGAATAATACAAGAATAATTTACTTTAATATGATATCATATATGATCTTTTAACATTGATTTGTTAATAATATCTTAGAATTATCGTTATTTCGGGTGTTAACAGGTTCATTTTACTTTATATTCTTTGTTATGTGAGCCATATTCGTTATTAATGGGATGTATATTATTCATATCCAGAATTATATCAAGTCCTTAGATACTATTTTTAAATCATCAAATGATAATTATACTTGAATGGATACGATGGAGAAAGAATCTCATCGCGTTCGTGGAGACGGTAGTCCGTACGTACGCACGAGCGACAATATCATTCTTTTGATATTAAAATAATATATTAATGGATGGTATATCATATATACAGAATTATTAACATGTTATATTTATTATTTACCTGAGTTAAACATCATTATTATACCCACCCAAATAATATTATATTGAATAATAATTACACCACAACGTGGAGACGGTAAGCCGTACGTACGCACGTATGGTGACATGTTATTCAAAGGGTGGATAGAATACTGAATATGGTTGTACCATATTTATAATCACAGTATATGTGAGAAACTGGAGTTATTATTTTATAATGGTAAGAACAAAGAAAGAAGAAGTGGAAGAAGAAAGGAACTTGAAAAGGGGTGGTGAAAACATTACCTCTTCTTCAGGTTCTTCCTTTTGATTTGATCAAAAGGGCTCCTTAGGTTGGCTTTCTGATCCAACTAAGGACCCTAGGATGTAGTGAGAGAAGTTGGGAGAGTATTTGGTCATAGTTTGGCCGAACCAAAAGGCTTTGAAGGTGTGAAGAAATGAGAAGGAGGAGTGCCTTTTTATAAGAGGGGTGAGGGGCACCTTTGGAAAAGCTAGAAATATTAATTTATAATAAATTAATATTCGGTTTCTAATGGCTCCAAAGTTGACTATTAAAAGGTTAAGGTGGTGATGGGTCGAAAACAACTCATCCAATAGAATTTAGACAGGTTTGGGTACTTATATTAACCATATCTTTAAGTATTAACTCTAAGTTAATTAGTTTCACTTTTACAATGTCTCTTTGTATTTTTATATAATATGGTTAATAAACTTACTATATACATCCAAGAGACCCCCAAGTGCTCCATTAATGATGAACCTATCATGATATAAGTCTCGTGGCCGAACCTTATATTTTTAGGAATTTAATATCAATTAATAATATAATATTTGTTTTAAGAACTCTTTTATGTCAATTTTGACACTATTCAATAGTTGATTTTTGTGAAACTCATAACAGATTGATTACTTCGAAAAACTTAAATTAAATCAATCCTAATATGTCATATTATCCTAGAAAATTATTTTAATTCATTAAAAGTTTCATATTATATTTATTTGGGTATTTATAATATCAATTATTTTAATTTTTCACTATTATAGTAATTACTGCATCATCATTGTGTCATAAATAAAATAACTTATTTAATGTCTAAAAATTATAAATAAAATATCATTATGTAGGAAATATTTTTATCTTTCTAATGAATATTTATAATCTAAAATCCAACATATATAAACCTATGTAACAATTGTTTTTCTAAATGATATATGCTTGTGTCATTGTTGTATTCATTTTATCTTAATTAAAATAAAGTGTCATTATCACTTACAAGTGGATCCATGGGGTCCCAAAATCGACCCAAAGATGCCCATGGTCAACCCTGTATCATCCAATAGGGTTAAGACACGTTTTAGGGTAATTTAGTATTATTATAATATTATATGTTAACCCTTGTTTACCGGATTTACCTTTTAACCATGGTAAATAAAATATTTACCGTAGTAATTATCCAAAATGTTTAAAAATAAAATTTACCTATTTACACAATTTGAACATCCTGATTCAAAATATGGAATCCATTTTTCTAAATTCAAAACACAGAAGTCGCAGAAATTAATTTAAAATTAATTCCCGCTGTCAAAACAAAAAGCGTGTTTTTAAGAGATAATAACTATCAAAAGATTGACACTTGTTTATGTTCGGTTCAATTGTAAAATTATGCCCAATGACCAAAATTATATTAAATTGTAAAAATATATTCTAAATATACTTTAAAACCACTCAAATTCATAATTTATCACTATTAATTATTTTGATTAAAAAAGTTGTTTTTAATTAAAATTTAGTAATTTTCACTATTCATCAAAATATTAAAGTTATCCGAAAAGTACCAAAATTTCACCTTAGGCTAATTTCGATATTCCGAATCCAAAAATGAAGTCCATTTTGAGAGATAGAATTTATAAAATTTCAAAAAGTAGGTATTACTATTCATAACGGCTAGTTTGATTGGTTATGGTGGGTTAAAATCTCGAAGTTGCGTACAATGCACGCCATTTAATTATTCGAAAGGATACATACCAAGGAAGCTTGGGGTGTTACATTCTCCCCTCCTTCAATAAATTGCGTCCTCACAAATTTTTAAAATTTTGCTTGGGAATATAATGGAAAGTACCACATCGGAATAAGAGTCAATAAAACTATCACTTTAAAAGAAAGAAAGAGAGGTATAAGGGTCATCCAAGATAACCCATACTAGGATTCCATGTAGGAAAACATGGATATGGATGATAAACTAAGTGTCAAGTTCTGATGGAGAGGGATAGAAATCATGATCAGGAGAAAGTTAACAATAAGAAAACCACAAACTTGTGTTGGGACAAACGACCATTAGTCTCCTAGTAGGAAAGTAAACAGACAACATTTTTTTAAGTTACATTACATAAGGATGAGGAATTCATTTATGATATTGACTAAGAACATTATGAGATATACTTACATTTTAAGTAGAGTTTCATTCTTTAATAAATTTCCACCACTAACTCAATTTTTTTTAAACGATGAGTATTCAAGAAGACTTGGTCACACTGGAAGAGCTAGAAGAAACTTCTATAGAATCACATGATCCATGCAGGATAAACTATATATTTACATTGTCTTTGAAGATTAATCAAAACCAAAATGGTTAGGGAATGATCTAATGATCCCCCAAAAGGATATTCCTTGAGATAAATATGCACTAATCTTAATTTCTAAATTTGAACCAACAATACCCCAAAGTAAAATAAATACCATTCAATAATCAATTGTCCTTAAAATCCTTCAATATAATCCAAACTAATATTGAAACCCAAAACATAGAATAATTTGATTATGTAGTCTACCATGTTAAATTGTATCTCCAAATGACATCAAATACTCTTAAATTCACATACTTAAAAGTAATTAACATCATCACATATTCTCTGTTATAGGTTAATCATTTCCATAAATAACCCAAATCACTATAAATCCACAATAAAAACGTAGATAAAAATCCACCATTACTCTACAAATGAAACCCCATTGTATTCTATTTTCCTTGGGCATATAGTGTTCCCAATAAAGCGAACATCTTCCAAAATAACATTTATCACTTAATCACCAAATCATTTTCCTATACCAAGGGTATTCATTAGATAAGACATAAGAACCCAAATCATCTTATTATTGATCAATAAAATCATTTAACAAAAAAAAACAAAATAGTCACACTAACCAGGGACTTCACGTAGTCCAGTGGTAGGCGATAAATCCCAATCGCACTTTGGTTGTGGGTCCGATTCCCACAGCATTGTCCGACGCGACGGGTTGTCACACGGTCTACGTGTTGTCCTTTTTCAAAAACTATATTTTATAATATTACCAAAATGAGATAAATTCCTCAAAATAACATAATTTAACCACAAATGTTATATCATACTTTGCATTTTCATCCCAAATTATAATAACTTATCATTTTCTCAAACCCCAATGATCATATAAAACCAAATGGTTATTTATACCTATATCCACAAGAGAAGAGACAATTCTTCCTCAAATATCATTCTCACATGGAAAACTGCGGGGTTACAAATACAAGAGAAAATTATTCCAAAGTAAACCCATCAACAAGGAGTGCTAATACTTTTTAAATTTTTCTCCAGCCATTTATTTACACATATCTTCTTCTTTGACCAAGAAAATATTCTATAGAATAGGAAATTCACTCGGGTAATGGCCAGGTCCCCTACATTTACGACAAATGACTGTAAATGGACTCTTGGGACCATTTTTATCTTCTTCCATAGTACTCTTCATTTTTCTTCAGCAATTCTTCACTTTATGTCCTTCCTTCCCGCACGTAAAACATTTCTTTGTCCCATTGAGACACTTTCATGGGTGTCTCTTTCCACATTTCATGCATGATGAAAATTGAGGGTTCTTTTCTCCATGGTCTCCATTGCTGGAGCTCTTATCATTTATCACCTTTCTCTTCCTTGTTGAGTCTGGGAGTTGGTTAATATATATGTTGTTGATCATATTTTTGGAAAACTGATTTGGCATAAAGACGATATCTTTTACGCCTATCAACATTCCATTTTGTTGCTCATTTCCACCACCGTTCCCACCTTGTACATCATTCTCAAAGTCACTATGACTTCCTTGGAATCCAGCCATTGACTACAACCAGAAAGCATTGTGTGAGTAATAGTAGTTGTAAAATCATTTAGAGATTAAAATGTCACCATATTCTCAATTTGAAACATATTAGGATTAACCAAGGTCATTTACTCTCATCTTATGTATATATTACTTAAATCGGTTTGTAAAGAAAATGTAAATTATCCTAAGCATATCCCCCGGGAGTGTCGTAACCAAGAGTGAAGCAAGGCCCGTTGTCGTGCACCAGTTCCCGTTCGAGTCTAGCTCAAAGCGGTGTTTTCGGGTTTTACCCCTTAGGTACATCTGTGCCAGAGCCGCCTCTACCTGCTCGTATCCAGACAGGGATGTATTGCTCGGAAAACTCACAAAATCTCTACAATACCAAAATTCTAGGAAGTTCTTTTATACTAATCCTCAAAGTTCATCTTAGGTCTACGTGCTCTAATAAGAGTTTATCTAAATCTAGCTACCAAGGTTTGTACTAAACTTCCTCTGATACCAACTGTAACGCCCCGACCCTAATTACCTAGAGTCGGTGCCTTATTACATAACATTGGCATGATCACGAGAAAGATCAAGTCTCGAAAGACCGATTAGTTTAGTAGCCTTGGAATAACTAGATACATCCATAAAATTTACATTACATCATAAAAAAACATCTTGTCTTCATATCCCATCATACTATCCCTTCAGGTCATTCATAAATTACTTCTTCATAATCCTGGGAAAAAATAAAACATTGAAAGGGGTGAGCTTAGATGCTCAGTAAGGATAACATTATAGCAGAAGCATTTATAAATAAGCATAAACACTTAAGGCAATTTATAACTAAAACAAAAGCCTTTTAAACTTGAACTTCAGCATAAAATGGCAAAGTTAAAATGAAATAATGCCATTTACTTACTCACATTGATATTCTACTAGTCGAATGATCACATGCAATATCAATAACCACTTTCATAATGATGGAATGCATAATGCCAGACTATCATAACCACATAGCCAAGGCCTCATGCCAAGACTACAAATAAGATTTTTCCAAGGCCTTGTGCCAAGACACTAGTTTGTCTCATGAGACCTACCGATGCATCGAGGAGCTATAGCGGGCTCCACCCGTCACTTATTAAGTCCAATGCATTCCTCATATGAATAGGTTTAAGAATAAAATAAACATTCGTATTAAAACTATCACACGAAATGTCAATACTTTAACCACAAACCATGAATGGTATAAAAATAGAACATCCACAGTCAAATATAACTCATTTGATACAATATGGAATATTTTATTGTATCACATTAACCTCAATCATGAATAATGAAGGATGTTGACATAGATGAAAATAATCATCAAAACTATTTGAGAGAAATATCCCCCTTTTCTTGAAAACATTTAAAAGTCACACTATTTGTCAAGAAGCCATTTAAAAATAGATTTTCGAATCAAATTGTCCCATAACACTTTGAAACTTATTAAAAAGAGTTTTAATTTCTAAACTTTAATGTCCATATAAATAAATCCTTAAAACCATTTTTAAAACATGGACATTAATGAGAATGATTTAGATGTATAAGTCTTTAAAACATTTAAAAATGGTATTTTAGTTAGAGATTCTAACCAAAAGAGAGACACTTGAATACAAATAATTGAGGTAATCAAAACTTTTTAATATCATGAGAATAAAGGGAATTCATGATATACTATGTCAAAGTACATTATATACACCACATAAAAGTGATTTGGTGTATATCAACAAAGAAGTCTCAATGGAATGTAAGTTGAGATGAAATCTCTCATAAAGGACATATCCTTAGGTTAAGGATAAATCAACAACATAATTATGTGTGAAAAATATAAATACACTAAATATGATTGGATATTCAGTGTAAAACAATCAAAGGATATTCACACATATTCTTGTAAAAACAACACCAACGAATTGGATGTTTAACTCAACAAATGGTGAAAGAGTTAAAATTACTCTTATCAAATTCATATCAATGACTTGAGAATTTTCAATGGAGTGATTATGTGTATCAAAAGTATATCCACAGGAAGGGGAGTGGAAATTATGACATAATCAAATGAATAGTTATTCCACACATAATCTTGGGGTAGTATAATCAATGAAATATGCGTAATGCCAAAAGAGTGGAAATTGAAATCTCAAATTCCCTTATCGATTAGGTAACTTACGAAACAAAAACCCATGAAACAAAGATCATACCATGATGATGTAAATACCCATAAAATAAATTATATTACACAATGAATACAATCATGGGCAGTACACATACACCACATGCAATAATTAAGTGGTGAACAATGGAATTCTCACGAAATTAAGAGTGAGATAAGAAACCCCTTACCACGTTAATCAACTGATTCATATGGACAAAAGTTAATAACCACCAAATGATTTACAGAATAACATGAATATAAAGAGAATCATGATAATATATATCAAATGTCCGTACACAATACACCACTTCCGATAATTTAGTGGCGAACAATGGAAATCTCACGGAATTGAAAGTGAGATAAGAAAATCCCTTACTTGTACTTTTTCCTTGGTCAATGGTAGGTTTACCTCCTGTATAATGGTGAAATAATTGTTATTGAATAATAAAAGAATCATTTACTTTAATATGATATCATATATGATCTTTTAACATTGATTTGTTAATAATATCGTAGAATTATCGTCATTTCGGGTGTTAACGGGTTCATTTTACTTTATATTCTTTGTTATGTGAGCCATATTCGTTATTAATGGGATGTATATTATTCATATCCAGAATGATATCAAGTCCTTAGATACTATTTTTAAATCATCAAATGATAATTATACTTGAATGGATACGATGGAGAATAAATCTCATCGCGTTCGTGGAGACGGTAGTCCGTACGTACGCACGAGCGACAATATCATTCTTTTGATATTAAAATAATATATAAATGGATGGTATATCATATATACAGAATTATTAACATGTTATATTTATTATATACCTGAGTTAAACATAATTATTATACCCATCCAAATAATATTATATTGAATAACAATTACACCACGACGTGGAGACGGTAAGCCGTACGTACGCACGTATGGTGACATGTTATTCAAAGGGTGGATAGAATAATGAAAATGGTTGTACCATATTTATAATCACAGTATATGTGAGATACTGGAGTTATTATTTTAGAATGGTAAGAACAAAGAAAGAAGAAGTGGAAGAAGAAAGGAACTTGAAAAGGGGTGGTGAAAACATTACCTCTTCTTCGGGTTCTTCCTTTTGATTTGATCAAAAGGGCTCCTTAGGTTGGATTTCTGATCAAAATAAGGCCCCTAGGTTGTAGTGAGAGAAGTTAAGAGAGTATTTGGGCAGATTTTGGCCGAACCAAAAGGCTTTGAAGGTGTGAAGAAATGAGAAGGAGGAGTGCCCTTTTATAAGAGGGGTGAGGGGCACCTTTGGAAAATCTAGAAATATTAATTTATAATAAATTCATATTCGGTTTCTAATGGATCCAAAGTTTACTATTAAAAGGTTAAGGTGGGGATGGGTCGAACAAAACTCATCCAGTAGAATTTAGATAGGTTTGGGTACTTATATTAACCTTATCTTTAAGTATTAACTCTAAGTTAATTAGTTTCACTTTTACAATGTCTCTTTGTAGTTTTATATAATATGGTTAATAAACTTACTATATACATCCAATCGACCCCCAAGTGGCCCATTAATGATGAACCTATCGTGATATAAGTATCTTGGCCGGACCTTAGATTTTTATGAATTTAATATCAATTAATAATATAATATTTGTTTTAAGAACTCTTTTATGTCAATTTTGACACTATTCAATAGTTGATTTTTGTAAAACTCATAACAGATTGATTACTTAGAAAAAAGTCAATTAAATCAATACTAATATGTCATATTATCCTAGAAAAGTATTTTAATTTATTAAAAGTTTCATATTATATTTATTTGGGTATTTATAATATCAATTATTTTAATTTTTCACTATTATTGTAATTACTGCATCATCATTATGTCATAAATAAAATAACTTATTTAATGTCTAAAAATTATAAATAAAATATCATTATGTAGGAAATCTTTTTATCTTTCTAATTAATATTTATAATCTAAAATCCAACATATATAACCCTATGTAACAATTGGTTTTCTAAAAGATATATGCTTGTGTCATTTTTGTATTCATTTTATCTTAATTAAAATAAAGTGTCATTATCACTTACAATTGGATCCATGGGGTCCCAAAATCGACCAAAAGATGCCCATGGTCGACCATGTATAAACCCATAGGGTTAAGACACGTTTTAGGGTAATTTAGTATTATTATAATATTATTGTTTAACCCTTGTTTACCGGATTTACCCTTTAACCATGGTAAATAAAATATTTACCGGAGTAATTATCCAAAATGTTTAAAAATAAAAGTTACCTATTTACACAATTTGAACATCCTGATTCCAAATATGGAATCCATTTTTTTAAATTCAAAACACAGAAGTGGCAGAAATTAATTTAAAATTAATTCCCGCTGTCAAAACAAAAAGCGTGTTTTTAAGAGATAATAACTATCAAAAGATTGACACTTGTTTATGTTCGGTTCAATTGTAAAATTATGTCCAATGACAAACATTATATTAAATTGTAAAAATATATTCTAAATATACTTTAAAACCACTCAAATTTATAATTTATCCCTATTAATTATTTTGATTAAAAAATTTGTTTTTAATTAAAATTTAGTAATTTTCACTATTCATCAAAATATTAAAGTTATCCGAAAAGTACCAAAATTTCACCTTAGGATAATTTCGATTTTCCGAATCCAAAAATGAAGTCCATTTTGAGAGATAGAATTTATAAAATTTCAAAAAGTAGGTATTACTATTCATAACGGCTAGTTTGATTGGTTATGGTGTTTTAAAATCTCGAAGTTGCGTACAATGCACGCTATTGCATTATTCGAAAGGATACATACCAAGGAAGCTTGGGGTGTTACATTAAGAGTTATCAAAATATATTCTTATAACAATGTATACAATCTCTGTAACACATTAGCTATTTCTCATGAAGGTATAGTTAATTTATAATAAATGAGATTAAAAAATTATACAATTAAATATGATACTTTGAAGATGAAACTTGATGATATTATTTATGAAATGCATATCAAGTTCAATGATATATTGAATACAATGTATTCCTTCAGCAATCCAGTTTCTGATAAGGATCAAATCATGTTATTGTCGAGGTGTCTTCTACATAGATGGACAAGTAACTCAGTTCCAATAATTAAATCTTGTGGTATTAGTAAAATAATTTTTAATAAGTTTATGGGATATTTAATTGTGTATAAAAAAGAAATTAAGGTCAATATATAAGTACATAAATATAAACCAAAGATAAAATATGAAGCATTCAAGTCTATATCCTCAAAACCGAATGAAAAAAATCAAGATATAAGTTCAACTAATGAGGAATCACCAGCTGATAGTGATGAAGATATAACCCATATAGATAAAATATTTAAATGGTTTGATAAAAAAAATTATTTAGGAACCCATGATATATAGAAAAATATTGTACTAGAATAAATTGGAATAACGACTGGAAGAGAGATGATACTCAAAATGATATCACATGCTTGAATGTAATAAACAATTTTATGTCAATGATTAATTTTCAAAGATGAAGTATAATAATAAGTATGATGATAATGACATGATAAAAAATAAAGTAATAAAAGGAACTAAAGTGATATTTAATACATCTAAAATGATTCTGAACCTATACAGAAGAAAATAATGACATGCTTAGTATGTGTTTCGTGGAAAATGCACTTGAAGTATCAGATGTACTTACTAGTTCTCCTGTAATTGTTTCTAATCATTCTAAAGGGGAAAATAGTGATGAAAATATGTAAAATGATGAGAATTTTGAATATTTTAACATGATATATGTTACTTTTTTTGATCAAAAAAATGTATAAGATTATAAGGATACATCATGCTTTTATTGTTAAAATTTAATATCATCATTCTTTAAAATGGGTTAAAAATTGTCAAATGGTAAAAAGAAAATAATAAATAATAATTTAAAATTTAGAAACTAAAATATAATTAGAGAGATTCAATAATGGTATTAAAAATCTAAAAAATATATTGGGAAAGATGACAGCACTTAAGTACAACACTGGATTTAGTTATCAACCTTGATAGAAGAGAATTTTAAAAAACTATTTTTTTCATAATTTTAATTATAGAAATTATTATTCTAGTTTTTATTCAATAGGACCTAATATTTATTTTATTTCTTAAATATTAAAATCTGATTAAAGGTAACTATTTAAAAAATAATGGTAACCAAAATCCTTAATTACTGACATTTCTAGAACTATGAAGATTTGGGTACCAAAGTCATTTTTTTGTGTAACATAGTTGTGTAGGGTACCTACTTGAAGAACTCCAGTAAAAGTATATGGTTTTTGGATATTGGATAATACAATAACATGACTGGAGATTAATGAATATTCAATGATTTGATAAAGTTATATGGTGTACATGTCACATTTACTGACAATTCCAAAGGTAAAATAGTTTTCCTTCTCCAAATCGGTAATTCTAACTCATTTTTAATTTCTAAAGTACTTTTTTTGATGTTTTAAAATGTTATCTTCTTAGCAGATAACATCAATGTGATGATGTTCTTCATGTCAAATTTTAAAATAATTCATATAATATTATTCACTCAAAAAATTCTTTAGTATTTACTTCTTTAAGAAATGAAAATGTTTTTGTTGATAACATTGATTCTCTATATTCACAATTTTTTTATTTTTAAAGTGAAATTCATAAGGAATTATGGATTTGTTATAGTGAACTAAGACATTCTAATATTTACTCACATATTAAGATAATATAGAAAGTGTTAGTCAAATATCTACCTAATCATGAATTCCCAGATGATAAAGTTTTCAACCCCTATTAAAAAGGGAGAAAAAAATATATATTTCATGTCAAAGAAAGAAGATTCAACTTATCAAACCGAATAATTAGTTCACATTGAATTGTTTGTACCATCAAGAGTATCTTGTTTAAAGGGTAAGTACTGTGTTTATGTTCATTTAGATGACATTTCAAGGTATACATGGTTATTATTTTTAGCTCACAAAATTGAATCCTTCTCTTAGCTTTCCAGGTATGCTATATCCACAGAAAATCATAACAGAATTATGATTAAGAACTAAATAATTGATCATGGTCACGAGATTAAAAATCAATACATTGAATAATTTTTCTCACAAAATGGCTAAAACCTGAACTTTTTTGTTCCTAGGAATACCTAGAGAAATGCTTTTATTGAAATAATAAATACGCCCCTTAAATAAACTTATAGGACTTGGATTAAAAAATATGAACATCCTGTTTACTTTTGGGGAGAGTTTGTGAAAATATATTTCTATATTATTAATAGAGATTTGATTGGACCAATCATAATGAAAGCCCATTAAGATATTTGGATGAGTAGAAATACTAATTTTAATTACATTAGAGTTTTTGAATTAAAAGACATTATTTTTAACCCTATGGATGGTCTCGAAAAATTTTATTCCATGATTTATGAATGAATTTTCCCGATTTACTTAAATTTTAGTAAATCATATAGAGTTTTTTACAAAATAACCAAGACTATGGAGGAATATGTTATTGTGAAAATTTATGATATAGATCCTCATGAACCTATAACTATTTATAAAGTATTAAGCATGATTTTTCAACACTAAACATTATTTCCAAACCAACTAACGCGTTTATGAAACCAGAAGAAAAATCATCCAGCTGTGGGTAATAAACAGAACCTGAACATTTACATGACCATGAGATGACCAACCATTCATTTCAAAGAGCTGTTAGGAATCATAGGTACCATCTTATAGATGCTTAAATAGGGGACCTTGATAGAGGTACACAGACTAGTTCTTCTCTTAGGAATCGGTTAGAATATCAAATATTATTTCCATATCTAGAACATAAGAATAAAAAGGATGTAATTAATGATGAATTCTAGGTGATTTTTATATATGAAAATCTAAATCAATTTTAATGAAATAAGGTTTTGTATGTTTTTGATAGACCTAAATACACCTTTACTACTAGCATTAAAGGGGTATTTAGAAAAATATTTTATTCTTAATGAAAAATAGTACGAAATAAAGCTAGTTTGGTTGCACAAGGGTATTTTCGTGATGAATGTATTGACTATAAGTTAACCTTTTCAACTTTATCATGGCTTGAATCGCTTAGAATACAAATTTCCTATGTAGAGAATTTTTATTTCAAACTATATGAAATAGATTCCAAAAGTTAATTCTTGAATGGATATATAGTTGAGAATTGTTTTTGTTGAACAACTTCCTGGTTTCCAAAATCCACATTTTCCAAATCATGTTTTGAAATTAAAAAAAAAAGTTTTATATGGTTTAAAACAGGCTCCTGGGGCATAGTATGATAGGATGTGTCAGACTCTAATTTGAAATGGGATTTCAATAGGTGTAGCTGAACCTAATATAATTATAAAATTTTTTTCAAAATTTTTTTTTCAAATATATGATGATGATATTATCTTTAGATCTTCTAAATATTCTTTGTGTAATAATTTTTAAGAAATGATTCAAATTGAATTTGAAATGAGTATAATGGTTAAACTAAAATTATTTCTTGGTCTTCCTATTTTTCAAAATAAATGAGGAATTTTTTAAATAAATGTAATTAAACCAAATTACTTGTAAAAGTTTTGTTAGGGATGACACCAAAAGAATTGATACTTCTAGGAGTACAACCTATAAGTTGGATCATGACATATCTAGGAAACCTATTGATCAAAAAAGTGACATAGGTATTAAAAGAAGTCTTCTCTACATAATCACTCACCATCCTGATATTATGTTTATTGTGTGTTTGTCTGCTCGTTTTCACAAAAATCTAAAAATAATCACATTTAATTGCAATTAAAATGATTTTAAAATACCATAAATATATAACCAATTTAGGATATTTCTACCCTATAAGAGAAGAATTTAACTTATTGAGTTATTCAGATACTGATTTTGGTGGTTTTAAGTTAGATTGGAAAATCACCTTGGCAACATTTCTTCCTCTTGTAAAGTCTCTAATATCATGGTGTAATAAGAAGAAAAATAATGTTTCACTATCAACTACTGAATTTAAATACAAAGGTACATGAATTTTTATTCTGATTTTTTTTGAATTAAATACAATCTACTAGACTATGTATATCATTGTATAAATTACCATAAACATTGTGACAAAAATGCTATGAATATTTCTATGAATACTGTGTATCACTCTAGAAAATATAATATATATTTTAGAAATATATTTTTGATAGATAATTTTTAAAAATTGTAATATAACTATGTAATTCATTAGAACTAAATATTAGTATACTGATATTTTCTCTAATCCATTGAATTTTAAAAGATCAAACTACATTAAACATGAATTAGGAATGATAAATTTTGTATAAAGATTAATTTTGGGATGCCACCACTGGAAATTAACCACCATTGGAAATTAACCATTGTTGGAAATTACACAACATTGGAAATTACCCACCATTTGAAATAACCCACCATTGGAAACCTCCCACATTTGACAATTACCCACTATTTGAAATTTCCCCCAGTTTGAAGTTATCTACCATTTGAAATTACCTCTCACTATTTTTTATATTTTAATGTTATTTTTTATATTATTTTTTTTATTTTAAATGTTTCTTTTTATTATATTATTCAATTTCATATCCATAAATGATATAAATTGGGGCTTAAATCTAATTTTTCACACTCTATACTTGTTGCATGTTTCCCTTTAAAGAATTATGTTATCCTTTCTCTCCCAAACATTATCCATCTCTCATCCTTTCTTGAACCATCACTACATTGTAATGGTTAATGTGAAGTGACTCGTTGAGTTGAATCCTTATGGTTCACTACCTTTGAATAAGTATATATGAGAATCAAGAAAATCCATACCACAGACATGGAACCCATAAATTGTAAATAAAATAGTGGTTTCTAAGAAATATGTAAATACCAAATGTTTTTTTGTAGAAAATTAATAGTTCTAAATGTGTTCCAAAACTAGGGATGGATGGAATAGTTCTCAAGGGATGAGAGTCCATTCTATCCTAGGTTAGTACAATAGTTTTATCAATATGGCGAGTCTATCTTTGGAGAAAATGAATATTGGATTAGAATAATGATATATGGAAGGAAGGTATTCATATCATAAAAAATGGAATATGCCAATTAACGTTACTCATAAAAGAGTTTCAAATTACTATCAAGGGTCGAATATGTGTTATTCTGATTCTTTTGTATATGATAATGCCTTAGAAGAGCTTATAGAAGATTAAAATCGATTGAGACCCACTAATAATGAATTAGATAGAGTGTTTTCATTATTTTTTATGTTTATAAAGGACATGTTATTCCCTAGAATAAGAGATCTCACAACGATTAGATACCAGGATGTATATAAGTTACAAATAATAAAATGAAGATACAAAATAAATTTGTGCATGTATATAATAGTTCATATGATTGAGATGGGTAAGAAATCATCATTATCCAATTACCGTATCTATAATATATTAATTTTTTCCATTCTAGAGGCCATGGAATTAGTTAATGAAGATGAATTAAGTGAAGTGAATTGTTGTGGCATTGGTTTCACTAAATTCATCTGTAAAATAATGAATGTAAATTAGAACCCCTAGATATGTAAATGGGTAAAATATATTAATAAGATCTATGAAGAGTTCAATATTATAGATAACCCCACCATAACAAATAATCCTGTTGATCCTGCCTTAGAGCTAGAGGATGTTTTAGAGTACTGGGATTAGGATGTAGAATAATTAGAGTTTTGTGCACTTGGTGATGAGGTGGAGTAATATTTTGAAGAGGACAGTGACCCTAATATACCTAAGACCCTTGGGGTATCTTTTTTCTATATATTCCTCCAAGATAAATACCTATTAGGGAAATACATCTAGGTGAAGAGGATTAAGATGAGGAAATTGAGGTTTCAGATGAAGAACACTTTACGATTCATCATCAAAATCCTTTAAGGAAATAGTTGATGTTTCTGATAGTGATAGTAATGGTGATACATATAATTGAACTAGTATAAATGATGAAGATTATAGAGATGAAAAATCTAAAGGATGTGATGATGTTGATGGAAGGGAATATAGTTATAATCATTATGGTCAACATGGCCATGAGTTGACTCAAACACATCATTCTTCTGTAGATGTATATGATTCTTCCTCGTATGAGGAGATAATATGTTTTTTTAAGATTTTGAGGTAGATTATTTTGATAGAAATGAGATCAGATAATGTTTATAGAGGGATGAAACTCTTAGTTTTATTATCCATAGAGTTCAACTAATATATGGTGAACCTTTTGATTGTCTTATCTTTTTCCAAAATGGGTTTAAGAGATTTTGATAAATGGGAAATATTCCTTGGATATGTGATCCTTTGGTTGGATTATTTGGATTAAAATATTAATAAGAAAAGTCCAAAAAATAATGGTGTACTTGTTTCTCTACTTTTAGTTGAGTTATATCATATGTGTTCTATGGTTGAGTAGGGTGATGCTTTAATACAGCTTCAAAGATGTTATTCAAGTATTCCTGTCATACCTAATCTAGTAGAGGCTATTGTGCCACATGCTGAGAAGGATGTTGCACCTCCTTCTATTTCTACTTCCACTACACCTGTTCCTATTGATACTACATCCAGACCTAACAAAGATCCTTTTAAAGATAGACTTCTCTCTAATTTTGTAAGTAATTAGAGGAATCATGCACCTTCAGTTACACTTCGTAGTTAACAGGATGATTGAAACTTATTTGAGTTATTTTTATACCACATTTATTGAAATACGATTCATAATATTTTGGAGGATAATATAGAGAATATGTGGACTTCTTGTGAGATAGTCTTTTAGGAATAAGATGGAGAAGATGAGGACCTATTTTTCTGATATTTTGTCTAGTTTTTTTAGAGAGGTTGTATATGATATCATTAGTGGATTGTACTTGTATAATTACACTTGTATCTCGTTATCTTGGTATAGATTTTTTTCACTCATTTGTAGGAGAGGAACTTCATACATCTTACAGATATATTCCAATTACACCCTAGGAGGATATGGGGTGTGCATGATAGTATAGTTATCTTATTTATAATATAGAAAGGGAATGTTTAAATGATGATTTAGGTGATCTAAAAACAATTACCTAGTCTATTAATTACTAACTTTATATGATTTACAACAATAGTGAATTGAACTATCACATCATGTTACAAGATGAGAACCTTCAGTTTCTATATGTTAAGAATGATTTAATAGAACATGTCACATAGTTGAAAGATATGACACATGTGCTTCACTTTTTTTATGGAAGAAAAGAAAGACTTATTTAATGTGATGGAGCATAGAGGAAACATCATTATAAAATTCACCAATATTATGAATACTTTATTCCATATGTTTGGTAATACAGTAGAATCTCATGAATCCATTCCAGTTACTTATCATCTAATTTCCCCATCCACTACCCTTGACTTTTTCAAACCAATTGTTATATCGAATATAAATAATTATTTGTATGTCCAGTTCCATACTCTATATTTTTATCCCATGGAAGTAGTGTGGAATCTTCATATAGTGATTATATGGAATCTACCCCTTCCACATCACTTCCTACAACCACTACTTTAGTAACATTTTTCAACAATCTCTATGCCCCATAACTCTAATATGGGGAAACCACATGATATTTCCTATCACCCATACCCATAATGGTTGTGAAAATATTTTTTCATTTATATGGAAATTATTATATTTTTTATTCTTGATGTAATTCAATATATTTTTACTTAAAATAATTTCTTTTAATATTCATATATTTATATTTTGATTTCACTTTTCTTATATTCTCTTTTTGATAATAAAAAAGAGGGAAAATTTAAATGGAATTAATTTATTAGAAAATAATTATAGGCGTTCACATTTATCTTTATATTATACTTTCATTATCATATATTGGATATTATCTGTATTTATCTTCTATTTGAAAAATTTATGTTCAAACTCTCACAATATATTTTCTAGGAGTTAAGAAAATATGATTAATTGTTTTTTAAATATATCAATGTTATGCCCAGGATTATTCTATACATGGTTTCTAAAATGACCTGATTTTTTGGTCACCAAAATGGGAATAATGTTGGAACCACCTTATTCTAAATCTCACAAATCATGTTATTTATGTTTCTAATGGTTTTAATTTTGTATTATTGAATTTTATAATATCAATAAATATAATGAAAATTGGGTTATGTATTGGGATGAGTCATAGTTAGTTCAAAAGGACTCACCACTAGAAATTACCAACCAATAGAAAAGACTCTTCACCAAAAATTAATCACCCCCAGAAATGTTTCACCATTATAGAAGAGTAATTTTTAAAAAGACTCATTGTCATGAATGACTCACCACCATGAATGAGTTTCCATCAAATTAATTTCCATTATATGAGTCACTTTTTAAGATGAGTCACCACCAGATGGCCTACCATCATATGAGTCACTGCTGAACATTAGTCACTACATGATGACCTACCACCCTGTAGCATACCATCAGATGAGTCTCTCTTGATAATGAGTCTCCACTAAACATAACTCATCATTAGTAATGAGTTTCTACCAAATTACCAACTATCAAATAACTTACTGTGAGTCTGACTCGCCGTTGGATTGAATTGCCACCATACATTTGTCGTTATCAACAAAATCCACCATCAATATTAAAATACATTTGAATTAAATTATCCGTACAAATATATTATTTCAATTAATATAATGATTCATTTTATATTTATATTCTTAACTAATGCAGGGAAACAATAATGTCTACGTTAGAGCATAGTACAAGGATTCAGAGGATCATGGTGATTATTCTTCAAATGAACTCTCTATTATGTAGTAACTGATATAAGAAAATACCCAATAATGTGGATTCTATAGAGAATATAAAATTTATTAATAAATGTGTTACTCAATAAATACAAAAAGTATCATTCAACAAGAGATAATATGTTTCATACTTTCTTCTTCTCATAACAAAGAGAGCATTATGACACTCTGTTTTACAGAAAATTTAGAGAAAAATCTCTACCCTCTCATCGAGCCACATCCATGGAATCTTGATCATCTGAAGCACTTCACAACAAGTATCAATATCTTTTCTATATCTTATCAATACCTTTTTCTGTTTTTTTATTTTACATTATAGTAGTGTGTGTTTTGTCTTTTTTATCAACACATACTATCTCTTATGCACTATTATAGAATATTGGATATTATCTTCAATATTTTTTCATCTATTTACCCAAATAATTTTTAGAAGAGGTCTTTGTGAGCACTAGTTCTCTTATCTCTCCAATGGTTTTTGTGGAAGAGGTCCTTGCATGGTCTAGATAGTTTGTATGTTGTTGTGTACATACTTGATGAATGTTTTGGATTATATTATACTTATAAAATCTTTTTGATAGCAAGTAATTTCCATGTAGAGGGGATTAGGTCTCATCTTGAGACAAAATCTCTTATTTTATTCTTTTAGGTCTTTTCTATATCATTAAAATGTTTTAAACTATATTGTTTTATTTAATCTACAAACAAAACTGGTACATTGATTTCTAATCTTAATAATGTGTTAATAAGTACTTGATTGAGTAAATTTCATTAAAAAGATAAATTAATATTAATATTTTCTAAATTGATTAGTCATCAATTTTTTTGGAATATTTTTAAAGATAAAAATTATTTTAAATGACTATTTTGATAAATTGGGTGAATTTATTTTAAATTAAGGGAATTTATTTGAACTTTCTTTTAATAGAAATTTTTATTAGGGACTCAATTCACCCTCCATCGTGAGTTACTAACTCTAACCAATTTTT
The DNA here is from genome assembly GCA_963277665.1 of Viscum album. Taxonomy (NCBI): domain Eukaryota; kingdom Viridiplantae; phylum Streptophyta; class Magnoliopsida; order Santalales; family Viscaceae; genus Viscum; species Viscum album. The sequence goes on from OY728154.1 coordinate 71,350,404, forward strand.
TTTATCTATGATATTATTAGGAAGTATAGGATAATTTCCTTTGGATATAGAGGTTGGATCAGATGTACCATCATAAGAAGAGGAGGAGGTAGGGTCTCCAATATGTACAAACTCAGAAACTATTCTTAGTTACTAAAAGGCTTTGGAATGAGTATGGATAAAAGAATTAATGTAAGGGGAGGTAGTATGATGAGATAAATTAATAGAAAATGGGACCATAATAGCTGTATGAGATTCATAAAGACATGGTTTCATCAATAAAGTAAAATCACTGATAGTCTATGAACCATTCTCTAAATCTTGAAGAAACTTATATTGATTATCTATGAAAACATCCATAATAGGATTAAAATATATACGATTCTCAACATGTGACTCAAAATATTGAGTCTATGGGGGAATATTCAAACATATATAAATATTTCTAAACATCCCTTTCATATCAGACATTGTAAAGATGTAGCTCAGATAATAATCAAGCACCATCATGATTATTTCTTGATTTTTATTAACTTGTTTTAGATAATGACGAATGAAACATAGGGTCTTAGTAGTGTGGGTTTTAAACCCATCATTAATAGCTTATAATGTCTCTTTTAGGTATTCAATAAAAACATTAAACTCCTCCTAAATGAACTATTAGATCATTTTTTCATCAACAACTGACTTAATAGAAGGATCAGATGACACATGGTTAGGCTGAAACATATCATTCATAACCCATTGGTCTAACTAAATAATCACATCAGATATATATTCTTGAATATAACCAACCTGATCTCTGAAATATTAAATATGATTCTATATTATCAATATTATAAAATTAAATCTATTCTAAAAATGATTTATTAACACACTAACGACTTTCAAAATATCAACATGTCTTAGTTGTTTCAATGAGTTGTCAAAGATAATAAAGTTCTATTTGAATATATCCAACACCACTTATTTAAGTATATCCTATTAATATTTAGTAACATATAAATAATAATGAATGGAGGGAATAGGATCCAAGTGATATGGATCAAAAACTAGATTCCTACCATTTACATTAAGAGAATCCTCCACATATCTATCTCTCATAGTCTGATCCTAATCATTGAAAACAATATCTAATTCATATTTATAATAATCATTAATAATTTATTAATCAATAAGAACCTAGGAATCTATAATTCTTTATTGAATTTCAACCTCAAAAATCAATAATCCATCCAAAGTTCATTGAAAAGAATGAATGTCATCTCCACTAATTCTAGGTGGTCTTCCTCCATTATCTTTATCATCAGAATCAAGATATTCTAAGCCCAATACCAGATATATATGGTAATTATTCCCCTTGTAAGGTGTATCAGGTATAAGATATCTAGGGGATATTCCTAAAAATAGTAGATCTATAATATCTATAACAATCTTCATCAGATCCAACACATTGATCCCATTCTGGATCATCCTCAAAAACAAATATATACTATTCAATAAGGTTTATATCTAAAATTTAATATTATTTGTCCTCTTCTTTTATATAAAATTCATATTTTTATTCTTTAGAAAGAGATAAAACATCGTCTGAATAATTCATAACCCCAGTAGGTTCATGACATAGATCTTCTAGATCCCAAACTCTATAATGAAACTTTATTAGGTTAAAATGTTTAAAAAATATATTTTGGTCATCCACCGATTCCTATTTCCATATTAGATGGAATAAATCAAATTTTTCGTTATCATCAATATGGGAGCTCCTTGAGTGAGGTTATTTTTGAGTAATAAATTGTTTATAGAAATATGAATGAATTGATAGTATGGAAGATGGTTCCAACCTGAGTATCTAAATAGTTTCCTCGAAATAGTTTTACTTATTTATCATTATTACATATCATGCATTTATTATTTTTCAATTTCACTTTAGTTATCCCCCTCATTTTAATTTTATATATAATATTCCATTGTGACATTATTTTATACCACTCTGCATTTTGTTATTATTGTTTATATATTTATGTAGTTGGTTTCCATTTTTGTAATTTATTAAACATTTTATTATGTATGGTTTAAAAGTTGGATTTCGAAAAATTATATTGGAGTTTAAAACTGGTCATTTAGATAGATATAAGTTTTTTTCGAAATGAGGAAAAATTTATTATTAATAGGATATTTTAAAACAACCATGTGAGGGTTCTTTTATAAATAAAATGTGTGTACTATTTGGGGATTACCTAATGGGATTTTGTTTACTCAAACCCTACCTTTTCCATTCGGCGTCGGTTTTTCTTTATTTTTTATAGGTAAAATCTAATTTTTGAGAACGCTCTTAGAGAGGGTTGGTTTTGAGGATAGATGGTGACCTGAGAGGTCACATGGAGATTATTTCAATGTTTTTGTTTTCTTTTTTACCACTAATGTACCTTCTATATAAGCATCTTATATTCTTATTTCTTTTTTTTTTGTTGTTTCATATTCTATTTCATTTTTTTGATATTTATTTATTCTAGTTATACTTTTTCATTCATTATTTTATATGTATTTATTTGATTTTTCATATAGATATCTTACTAATGTATTGTACATTATAGAATTATTGTTGGAGGTTCTATGAATTTTATAATTTATTTGGAGAATTCATTCACTTGATCTCTCATTTAATTCCCCATCTTAAGATGATGGAAAACACACCTCGTGTATGTCAGAGGCCAGTTTGGGTTTCTAGTTTAGGGGTTTCATGGATATTCTTTAGGATAAATTATTTTTAGATATTTTATTCATAATAAGATCTTAATTTTAGAGTGCCATATTTTGGGAAGTTCTAATAGATTGTAGATAGGGATATAGAAACTTGAGAGGTAAGAGCAGAAAGAGTCTAGCTAGAAATTTCTCATTTTATGCCTCAACATACAATGAGATATTGTTTTTTAAGTCATGGATTATGGGTTTAATAATGGTCTCTAGTGTTAATTGGTTCATTTAGATAGAATTCGAAATTGTTTAAAATATTTATATGATTTTTTGGATGATAATTTTTGTTGGATTCGCAGCACAGGGTGATCTCACATGCACTAGAAAATAATGTGGAGTTGAAGTGCATAGTTTGGTATGAATTCATATGGTAGATACATGATTAGAAAATGATCATCTAATTTTTTTTTCAAAGTCATGCACAACCATTATTACCTCCTAATGATGGTTTATAATTTCATAATATTATTTATTAGGTTTTTATAGCATTTTATAATGAGAATATTGGGTTTAAAATTAAAAGTGATTTTGATTTTTAAACGAAATAATGGTATGTTTTCATGATAAATAGATTTTTGGGAGAAAATAAAAAATTTTGGGAGTTGTTTTCAAAGATAAATTAGGTTATATTTTATATTAAATAGTGTAAAATAATTTTATAGTATAGATTTTATAATTTTAAAAGATTAAACAAGTGGGATTTTTTGAAATAAAAAAAATTAGTGATTTCGAACTAGTTTATTATATGAGAATTTTTTTCTTCATATTATATTTTTTTACTATAATTGTGATTTATCATATTTTTATAATGATTTCAATTTACGTTTATTTTCAGGATGGGTATTATTCAAGAAACTTATCTTCCACCATTATATTATTAATATTCCTACTCTAATATTCTTGAGCATATTTCAGACAAGAAGATCATTAATTATGGGGTTTTTGATGGATTGGGTTTGGGGGTGATTCAGGTTGGGTGAACTTCTTTATGTTTCCTACCAATTTTATCATATTTACTGAGACACTTTGTGGTCTTTCTTAGGAATTTATGATTTGGATGGGTATTTTTGGGGAATTTTGTCTATGGTTATTGTATGTTTTATCTTGGATTTGTTGGGAATATGACAATATTTTTTTGTTTTTATTAGGTGACTAGGATATACATTTTACTACTCAAAATTACACGTTGGCTACTTTTTCTTTGAGGTTGTTGGGATCACTATTATAGGTTTCCCATGTATATGTTCTTAAGTCTTCTCCTTTATTATTCTCTATCCCATGGTTAGATCCATGTTTTTTTGATGGGCATGCTCATGGTCAATACCTCTGCCTTTCCATGCTTATTTTTTTGGATTTTAATGAATAAATTGATAAATCTTGTTTAGGATTTTTTATATTTCTTAAAAGGTTGATTTTTCTTTTAGAGAACTCTATGACTCATGTTTATCTCAAGAGTTTGTGGTTCATTTGGATAATATTGGATGTGTGTTGGTTGATGGTTTTATCTGAGCCTATTTAGTCAAATTTTTCAGGTTGTGTAATTTTGGTATGAGGATTTGGTTTTTATGAGTATTTTAATTGGGTACCTCAATATTTTATTATTTATCCACTATGTTGGTTCCTAAATATTGGGATACCCACCATACTTCAAATTGTTTTCTTCATCTATTTTGGGTGGTTCTGTGTGGTTGTGGTTTTTTTTTTCTATTTTGGAGAGACATTTCTTTGGTTCAATAGTATTATTTTTTAGTTTGTTTTTTGGGATATACTTATAGGTGGTATTTTTGTATTGAATTCTCTATAATTTGGAAATTATTTCATAGTTTTATCTTCAGTTATATTTTACTTTTCTCTTTGAGTTGTCACATTGAATTTAGTTACTTTGTGTGGGAAAACCATTATGGTGGTTATAATTGTCACATAATAACCTATTATTTATGTGTTATTTTATTCATTTATTATTTTTTATTGAATATTTTAGTTGTGGGATTTTGTTAAATATGATGTTTTAGAGTATCAAAAAAGGATATGGGGTTAGTGAATACCATAAAGATGACCCTTACCTAAGATTCCCTATGGTGTATTGTTTCATGTGAATGGATTAGTAAAAAAAGGGTAACCTTACGTAAAAGAGGTTTCTAGTTCATTGGTCTCATGTACGGTTAATTTTACACATTTAGTACATGGTTTGGGAAAATCATATACAGATTTAGGGAAAAATAATTTACTTACATTTATATAAGGGTTGTACAGTTCATGGCTTGCAAACAGTTAGTGGAAAATTGAGAAAATCATGCATCATGGATGGAATATTTAATAGTAATGTTTTACATGGATAGAGAATGATTTTTCAAACCATGACATTTGATGAGAGATTATTCCATGTGAGTCAACTCAGGGTATCATGGTTATCATAAGGTTTAGTAAAGCAAGTGTAAAACCCATTTGACTTGTCTATATTCTTAATTTGTGTGAAAAATCATATTCTCCTCCTCTGTTTTGACTATACTCATCCCTCATATCCTCACACTCTCTAAAATTAGCCTAGTTTCACCAAAGAAAACCTTTATCCATTGAGGTTTTTATCCTTTCTCCCTTTGTTATCTGGGTGACTCTCCCAAGGCATGGGATTCTTCATTATTTTTTTTCTTCCTCCTTTGTTTTCGTTATCATATTATCTCTCTATACTATTAGGATAACACTAGGGTGATGGTCGGACCTATTTTTCTAGGGGTATTATGTTCTATTGTGAGGATATTTCTTCATTACATTCTCATTTTATAGTTAGTATATTATCCAGATCCAAAGTTTGTTTGAGGTAGGGGTTCCCATTAATTTTCTTTCTATCACACACCATCAGGTTCTTGGAGTTTTTAATGTTTTTTAAGATAAATTTCTCATGTTTTTTTCATAAATAAAATGGATTTTTAAATAATTATGAGGTAGGGTTTTTATTAAAAACGTATTTTACAAGGATTTCAATGTTTATATCCTTTCATTAAAAGTATATATATATATATTGTGTTTTATATAATTCCTAAAATAATTTTCATAATAAATTTTGTAGTTTTAAAATGATAAATTTATTTTAATACTTTTTATTAGTATATTATTATGGTATTATTTTGATTAACTGTGCTATTTGTATTCTAAGGTTTCAATGGGTTTACCTGGGTTTTTATACCTTGATGAAGAACTTTACCCATGTTTCTTTGTTTGTACATTTGGTATTCCCTATAAATGCTTTTATACGTGAGTACGTGTCATTGAATATATATATATATATATATATTAAAATTAAATATTATTTTTTTAAAAAAAAGGGATCCAAATTTATCACATGGTTCCCTAAATTCATTTCAAAAGTGGTTCTTAATGGTTTATCTCCAACGATCAATATAGAGGCCCATTTGGAACTATTAAAAAATAGTTTTACTCATTTTTATAGTTTTTTTATATTTAAATTAAAAAATGGATATTTTATTAGAAAATTTATTACTACTTTAAATTCCATGCCCTGGTTGGTACCATCAAATGATCTCATTGAATGTGTGCACCTCCATGGAATCTCTCTTCCTTCCATTTTCATTGAGATGTTATTAATTTATTTTAATGAATGGTTTCTTATTTATGAATATAGAAATGTTGGTAGAACAAATATCTTAGTCTTATGTTAATACTTTATTGATGTGTTCTATGTAATGTTTATCTCACCTCCCATTATAATTATCATCATTGGGAAGCTGGGAATCTTAGTGAGGGATGAGGGAGTTACTATTGATCCATAGGTATATATATAAGATCTAATATAGCATCAAAATCCATAGGGGAGTTCTATTAGTGAGGTTAGTTTAGGGAAATTAGTAAGTTATAGACCTAATAATGCATTTATCGGCCGACCTATGGTTCCAACCTGAGTATGTCTAGGGTTACCTCATGATATGTTTATAAGTTCACCATGATTATGGAATTACCCAAAGATTTATTAATGATAATTCTTGATGATATAATTAAATTTATTTTTATGTAAAATTGTTATATAACATATGGAGTTCCTTGGTTTTATGTTTTTTGATTTTGAAATATTGTTATTAATTGTTACCATTTCTAATATAGTCGTCGTTGAATAGTGACCACATGATTAGTATAAATATAAGGCTTTAACAAATCCAATTTACTTCGAAAATGGAACTAATGGCCTCATCCAGTATAATTTATCCATACAAAGCCCATTTGTTGGAGCTTTTAATGGAGTTCGCGTCACTGGGATTCAATATTGACCAAGCCCAAGCTGTTTTTCATCGCATTAGTTATGAATGGAATCACCTAATGGAGAATTGTAAGTTAATAAATATTACCACCCGAGTTATGTTATCTGAACCACCCCAATAGATTTTCACAATCACAAACCTTACCCTTAGGTCATATGCAGGTGTTATAAGGGTTTATGCAACAATAAACTTGAACGAGGATTATGTGCATTATTTTTGTATAATTAATAAACATTCATTTTATTATTGTTACTTTATAATAGTTTTTAAAGCACAAATAGTATTTTTAGTTAATATTCAACCATAAAAATATATTTTGATGAATTAATGGATTTTTGAGTTAAAATATATTTTCATAAATTTTTTTTAATAATTTTCTTATTAAATAAACTTTATTTTATAATTTGTATGAATAAAATTGTAGTTTTTATTTAGGCTTGGAAGCTGTTTTTGTTAAAACCCATGAATTTTCAATAAATGCAGGTTTTTATTTTTAAAATAAAAAATTCACATATTTAGAATATTATTCAGATAAAATGAATATAATTTTTGGATTGAGAATGTCTAAATTATCTAATGGTGAATTTTTCATAATGTTTTGAGACTATCTACTTTTTTGGTAAAAATTAAATACTGTTTAAATACATAATTTGATTTATGTCATCATAATGACCCAATAGTGGTGTAATAAAATATAATAAAAGTTATTTTTGGGCAAATTTTGTTTTTAATTTAAAATAATCTGATATATATTTGTTTGATTATTTTTATGGGGCCCTAGTGGACCCTCCAAGGTTTATAGAACATTTTATCTTTTTAAAATTATTTTCTTGAGAGTGTGAATCACCTCCACATAAGCAAGCATAATATTTTAATAAGTTTGGAAATTGGACTTATGAAATAATTTTTTCCACTCCCCTTTGGAAAAAACCATGGGTTTGTTTTTTGTTTGTAATATTTGATTATATATTTTCCAAAACCCAAGTTTGTGAAATATTAAACAATTCCCCTCTCTTTTCCTATATAAACCCACCCAATATCCCACTTCCATTCATTCAAAACAATTTAAAAACATTCCTACTGTTACATCCTCTCTATAAAATTATCTATATGAGCCCCAATCCCCCAATAAACCTTTCTCAAGAACCTACAAAGAAATTTGGATCACACTTCCATGTATGAGATCCCCACATTCCTTCCTTATTTATGTCCACGATTCCTTATATTTTTAGTCCCTTTTATTTTATATTAAAAATCTTTAAATATGATTTCTAAACTCCCATATACTTACCTAATTATATTTTAATGATTAGATACCCCTTTCTCTATCATTAATGCCCCCCATTTACCCCTCTTACCATGATGAAATTCTGTAAGGGATTTCTTCCATTCTCATTTAGGTCCAAATTTTATTGTGTTGATATACCAGTTTTTTAAATTTAAAATGCTTGGGTATGATTTAGTACCTTCCCTATACTTACCTCCATATTTTTTAATTATTATAGACCCCTTTCTCTCTCATTAACTCCTCCCATGTATAGTTTTTACCATGCCGAAATTTTGTAAGGGATATCTTCATCCCACATTTTTTTCTAGGGTTCTTTATGCTGATATACCCTTTAATTTTCAATTAAAAATGTTGGGGTATGATTTAAAACCTCCCCTATCCATTCCTCCTTATTTTTTAATGATTATAAAACCATTTATCCCTCATTAAGTCCTCCCATGAACACCCGTTACCATGCCGGAATTTATTAAGTGATTTATTCCTCTCTCATTTTTTCCTAGGTTTTTTATATTGATATACCCTTTTCTTCTCAATTACGAATGCTGGGATATGATTTAGAACCTCCCCTATACAGTCATAATATTTGTTAATGATTATACACACGTTTCACTTTCATTAATGCCTCCTATGTACACCCGTCACATGCCGAAATTCCCTAACGGATTTCTCTCTCCTCATTTACATTCAAGCAATTCTTATTTATTATGAATTTATATTCCAATAAATGTATTGGGACATGTATATATATATATGACCCCCTTACTATCCATTACATGAGAATATGATGATACATACCTTTCTCTCTCATAGACCATTTTTATGAATTCTTATGTCAAGTTGTTATGCTGCTGATATTGCACCGCGATTTTCCAAGATTATGTCATTGTGTAGTGAATTCCAAGCCCATTTCTCTATCCAAGGTATTAACATTTATGAAGATTTATTAACTGATTATATAGTTTCGTGTATTAATTTCAAATTGCTTTATCATGGAATAAATGATGATGTTTAATAAATACATGTTATTTAATCCATGTGGCACACTTATTCATGAAATGAAATGATTAAGAAGGGTGTGCCCTGATAGCACTCCAATTCATTAGGTAAAGATTAGTATCCAGATACATCAAGTGAAATGTGGGTTTAATAATGGTAATTCAAGGGAAATTAGGGTTTACTCATTCTCCATGTGCATTCATCCTTGGATCATGATAATGTCATGTTAAATGTTGTTGCCACATTACTATGTTATGATAATCATGTTATATCATGCCTTTATGTTCATGTGTTCTCTTATGCTTCATTGATAATACTATTTCCTAACATGTACTATATTAATAATTTTGTTCCTTTTTTACTCCCTTAATTTGATTTATATCTCACCCTTTTTTTATACATGTCCTTAGGTTATCATATGGAATGCTATGTACGAAGGAATTTTGTAGTCATGTAAAAGAAGTTTTCAATAAAGATGTTGGGATTTATGTTCTAAGTTGTTATGTAATGTTCATAATTTCTCAATAAACAATACCTATTGATCCTTATAGATATATTAAGTGAATTTTTATGTAATAAATCATGTTTCAAGTGTGTAATAATTAGTTGGGTTGTTATAGATTACATATCATATTCTTCTTATTATTTACATTCACATTAGTTATCTCCTCTATTTTATTTTTATTTATCATATTAATTTATTATATTCTATACTTTTACCATTCTACATTATGTTATTATTGTTTATATACTTACTCATTTATTTTCCCTTTTGTATATTTACTCATAATTTTTATGAGTATGTTTTAAGAGGTGGATTTCATAAAAAATGGAAATTATTCTAAAGAATTGTTTAAATGAGACATGAAAAATGGGATTTGGAAAAGTGATATATTTATTTTATAAAATAAATAAAAATATATTTTCAATATTATATCTTTGAACTAGAATGTGAGTTATATATTTGGAATTAAATTCATGGAATCTGTGTTTATTACATTCTATGATGTTTTATGATCATACCTTACTTCATTTAATTGACATTAGTAAACCAGAGTAATTTTTAAGGTTCAGTTTCAGGTTTGGTATTGTTATTTGAATGGGTTGGTATTGAGAATAGATGGTGACTATGGTTGTCACACTGAGATTATGTTGTGGTTTTGTTTCTATTGTGAGGTGAATGTATCAGCCATGTCAGCCACTTGTATAATTATGTTATATATTCTAATAATTTCATATATTTTATTTTAGCTTTTATCTCGTTCTTTATACCTATTATGCTATGATTTTTTATTATATGTCAATATATTTGATTTTGTTAATGGATATATGACACATGGATTGTTTATGTCATACTTTCAGGTGGAAACCCTATCTGTTTTATCATTTATTAGGAAAGTTAATTCCCATTTTCTATTATTTGATATCTTTACATTAGATTTGTGCCATAGGTGATCTAGAATATTCCCAGAGTATGTCATGGGATGATTTGAGTGGCCAGTTCAAGGGTGACCCGTAGCTAGTTTGTGAAAACATATAAATCTATTCAGTATGGTTAAAATAAAATGTTTCTCCCTCTTCAATAGGGATAACATGAATCAAAATAATTTTTTAACAATCTTATCGATATAATCAAGTTATTAAATACAAAAAATAATGTACTCATCAATCAAATAACCTTTATATGTATGATTCTTATTTATCAAAAATGTTAATTCCGATAAATAAAAAATAAAAATAAAAATAAATAATATTATGTTATTAAATATTTACACTAAAATAAAATAAAAAATAAATCTTTTAAAATGAATTAAATATTTTTTACTATGAATAACAACTGTTAAATGGGTAACATTTAAAATAAATAAATATTTAATTCTTTTTTTGTGGTTAAATACGAATGTAAAAAATGATAGAAAACTAAACCAGATTATATTACTAGTTGACATGAAAAGGAGAAAACGAGTAGGAGGGGGGTTGTGAAATAGGACAACGTAGTTTTACAATGGAGGGTAAAATGCGGAGGTGATGGAGCTTGAGAAATGAGATACATATACAATAATGGATGATAAAAAGGATCTTATGATACATGAAATTTATATTGTGATGGAGTTTCAATAGAGCGAATAGATGAAAGGTGATGTGTGGGGAACTAGATGTATCATTGTGATAAAGGTGAGTCATTAAAAAAGGTAGGGGATGCAAGATACAAATGACACTAAGAGAAATTAAAAAAACCTGGAGGATATGTTTATTGTGGTTAAAAACCTAATATCATATTTATTATAATTAATATTTTTACTAAAACAATTCATATAATATTATCACTAATACTATAAAAAAGTCTAACAATCATTTTTTTACATATTTAAAATTTAAATATAGTTTTTTTAATTTAATATGAGTTTATACTCATGTCACAAAAAATACCTTGATATTAATAACATATTTTTTTATTAATTATAAAGAATTATTTTTTCATATAATTGAAGGATGAAATTATATAATGTTACTAAGAGAAAATGTGGTGGATCCTAAAATCCCCATACAAAAACATCCAATTCAATAATTTTTTTAATTTTTTTAATTAAATTTTTAAACATGGGTGTTTTTGATTGATTATTTAATTCATCCTTCATTTAAGTTCATAGTTTACTTTATAGATCATTTTTTAATATTTCTTAACTTTTATAATGGATAATATTATCCTTTTCTACCCTTTATATTTATCAAAAATAATTGTACACATGAAATTTACTTATTTTTGAAATTATTTTTCTTTGATATTAATGATCCAATTGTTTCAAATGTATCTATAAACAAATGAAATTCTAGTTCCCATAAATTCATAATGGTAATTAATAATTAAAAAATAAAATATATAACGTTTAAATATATAATGGTACAATGTAATGATATAAAATGTGATTATTAATAAACAAAAATGATAAAATACATTAATATGAATGAGAAAAAACATAAAAAAGATAAAAAGATTTTATTTCATACCTAAAAATACTATATATTTATCCATGTGGTGAGCTTTTTAATATTATTATTTACCTCTATATTTTCATCTTGTATAAACATTACCATATAATAGTGATTTTAAATAACTATATCAATATGATTTTGATTAAGATAAAATTTGAACGTTTTTTATCACATATCCATTTTAATCAACTTATTTAGAAGATCCACATGATACCTAGTAGTATCATATTTTTACTCAGATTAAGAATTATATTGTGCCCTAAATATTTTTTTGTTAAATTTGAAAAATTGGATTAATCATACCTACATGATATAAAATATGAGTTTTAGAAAATTTAAAATCATGTACCCTTAATACCATTATTTATTATAATATCTTAAAATATAAATAAGGTTACCCTGATTAACATTAGTTTTTAGAAAAGATTTTTTCTATTTTTTAAATGGTGTATGTAAATTTAATTTTTTCCAATATAATTTGAATTATTATATACTTTAATGGTATGAAATTTGTGGAATGTGATTTTGTTAATGTTCTTTTATTAAATATATTAAAAACATTTCACCCAAGTATTTTTTTATGAAATATACTTGGTACTTAATTTTATGATGAAAATAAGACAAGGAAAAAGGATCTTATTCTGATGAACTAATCACAAGTCCTTTCATGAATGATTATTAAACCAGAAAATGTAAATAAAATTCATAAATTCATAAAAACATTTACGTATTTCATTCATATAATGATCGAATTGTAAATAAATTTTTGAAATATAAAGAACATAAAGATCGTTTCTTGAAGAAATATAATTTTATAGCACTAATTTTTAATTATTGGATTGTGTTATATATATTTTGTTTGAAAGAGGCATAGATATCACATAATACTAATTTGGAAACCAAATTATATGATAACCCCTTGAGACAAATATACCTATCTCTAATATTTAGTAATTTGAGTATGAGGAGGAGTCTGATTAAATTGAGACACATTAAAAATATATTTATTAATATCACATATTTTATAATAAAAGTATAATAGTATGTAAAATTTTACACTGAATATGATAAATTATATGAAATAGATGAATTTAAGAAACCAGATCCTTAATAAAAAAATCATTGGAAACAAATGAGAGAGAAGAATCTAAAGAGAGGTGTTGTTCAGGATGTGGATTGAGGTTAATACTGAGAAACTATTAAATAAGACAAGAAAAGGTAACTCAATAGACATTAATATTAAATTAAACATCACAATATGAAATGTCAAATAATATTTAGTTATTGATATAAATAATAGCTCAATCAAATTATTTATCTGGAACATCACCATAATAACCAATGATTTTATATTTACTTTCTTTGAAATTAAATTAATGAATTCAACAACTTACTTTCCATGTAACCCCAAGTCTAAATGAACTCTAATATAGTATACCTATATAATCTAGCCATTGGATTATTGTTAAGATTAAAATTAAAAAAAATTATAGAATATATATATATATAAATTTTTTATATAATTAAAAATTATTGACTAATTCATAGTAAACAAGTTCTAAATTTTCCTTAAATTCATTTTATCCATCGAAAGTACGTTTTCATAAAAAATAGTTTTTATTTAATTTTGTGCACTGGTATTGCAATTAATTTATTCCACTTATAGAAATTATATTTTCTAAAAATAATATAATATACCAAAATATTCTTATCAAACTTATCGTAAGGTGATATTTTGTGACTTCTCTGGAACTGTTAAATTTTCACTGAATTGTAAAAAAAATACAAATTTTAAAAAACATTTCTTTTCCATTAAAGTATTTTAAAATTAGATTTTTTTAAATTTATTTTTAAATTAATTTATAATACTTTTATTATAGCTAATCCAATTAACTTTTTTGTTATATACGTTGTGCTTAAATTTTTTTATAAAAACATTTTTACACATAAAATGATTTCTTATAGAAAACAGTTTTTTGACATGTTTTAGAAATATATTTTAACACTAATATATATAAATTATAGAAATTTAACATAATAAAATTAGTTATATAATTAAAATAATTATTTTAGTATTTTTGAGTTATGAAACATCCATTTTTTGTCTTAATTAATACTAAAAAGAGTAAAAAACAATTTACCCATGTTGAGGTTGAAGCATATTTAATGGGGGTGGCTAAACCATGATATGAGGGTAATATAACCATTTAAAACTATCCAAATAATATTATATGTAAATATATAGACCCTATTTTATCCTATATTTTAATCCATTTAAATTTTGTTGAATTTGTCTAGAGTGTGCCAATATTATATTTTAATCTTTTGACTATTTATATGTTTTTCCTCTCCCTCCCCTATAAAGGGACACCCATTTTCTCTCTTATATACCAAACTATGGGCCATATATATCAACAAAACCATGAAAAATTATCTTATGAACTTTCATATCCATTAATTAGTGGTTCTCGTATTCTTAAAATAAAATTTAAATGTTCCTTAACAAGGGATCAAAAGGATATCTACCAAAAAAGAGGTAGCAGCCTACCCGACATGATTCAATTTATTTTTTCTTACACCAACTATAAATCTATTTTATTCGTTATAAAGTAAGAAATTTTGATTCATGAATATAATTAAATGTTATTATTTTTATTATTAAATGACCATTATCATCCATCTTTTTAATCAAATGGTAAATGAAAGTATCACTCTTGTGTAAGTGTGGACTTCACCCTCAACATAGTGATATAACTCATTTTACATCCCCATAATTCGAAAATGGTTATTATGACAAATATATTTTTTATTTATGATATTTATGATATAACTATTGTATTACAATTATATAATATTATTTATTTTTCTTTATTTATTTTCTTTTGAAAATGAAAATTGCGTTCATGCGTACGAATAGACTACTATCTCTAAGAATACTGTTATTTATTTTTCTATATCTAAATTTATGAAAAATGATAATTATGTAAATAATATATATATATATATATGTGATATTTATATCATTATTAACTTTTTTAATATGATTTAACTGTGATTAATGTAAATGGATCTGAATTTTCAAATATAAATTTTCACGAAAAAATAAAATTGCTAACACCAAAAAATGAGGATTTCAATAATGAATTATTAATAAATGGTTGTTGGAATATTTTAATTGTATAATATATGATATTAATATTATATAAATTATTTTTTTATAATTTTATAATATATTTTAATATTTTATATAAGAGGTGAGAGCTCTTATGAAGCGAGTCAAACTTAAAGTAAGGGTTTCTCACCTCACTTTTGTTTTTGTGGGTGATAGGCCAAGTTTAAAAAAAATTTCGTTTTTGTGTTGTACACACCAATAATGATTATATTTTATAATTTTTTCATGAAAATCTATAGGATTTACAAGTGAATTTAATGTTCTCTCTTTATAAGGATTTGATTAAAATATTACTATTTTAGTAAGTTCTCTTCATCTCAATATTGTTTTGTTGAGTATTGTTTAATGTCATCAACATATATATGTTTATGAGACATATATAATTCACATTTTTCTTGATATATCGTCAATACCCTCAATTTCATGATATTTAATGTTTTATATAAAATTATTATTCTATAGATCTCATGGATTAAAAGTTACCAAAGCGGTTAGAGTGTTTTGTTTGAATGTCATTTTTACTGGGATTGTTTATACCTTTAATGATGAACGTTTATGATATATTTCTAAACAATATAATGAATATTATAATATATGGTTTATTTATGTATAATGCATGTTTTAATTTCATTTTCTTCTCTTTAAGTACTCAATAGGAGGAAAAAACATGTTTTTAATAAAACCTAAATTTATTTCCCTCTTTGCTCTGGAATCTATTTCTTTCAGGTCTATTCTATCATTTAAATTTTTTGAATAATTTTTTTAATATTATACTATTATGTTTTAGGTCATTTTTAACAATTTTTCACTTTAAAAAAAATCTTATTATCATTTCTAAATGTGGTAATTTTGACTTTTTACTAGATATGCTAAAGGGGTCTTCTTTTAACGTACTCAGAATGAACCGAATTTCTTGTCATCATGAATGATAAATTTTATATATCATACATTATGATTTTTCAATGAAATTTAAAAAAAATCATTATTATTTAAAAATATATTTATCATTAATTAGTGAACTCAAAATGAAAAAGTTGTTTAACATAAGAAATTTTCTAACTATATTTTAAAAGAATTCCTAATCCATGATATCAACCATTAATGATACTTATGTCTTACTAGAGATATGATTAAATGATACTATACTTATTCTTTATCTATATTATTTATTGTTTTTATTAGTAGATGTTTATAAAATCCATTTTTACCTTGGGTTGTGCTACGATGACATGTTAATGGTTTTTTGAGATTAAGGAATACATATGAATGTATTTATGATTATGTAGTGGGTGGTACAAAAATTATATCTGGATCTGATGAATTAAGTAAATATTAATGTTTTATATCCTTAAATGGTATATAAGAGGTTATCTCATTCCCAAAATATGCTTCATGAGAGGTTATGTCAAGCTCGAATGAGGGTGCCAGGGAGTTTATATCAAACCCAAAGTAGGTACATGGGTTGTGATCCCATGTCTATCATGTGTTTAATGTATTTGTGGTTATCCTTTATATAATATTTATATGATAATGATTATTCATCACTTTATTCCACTCTTTTATAATAGGATAATTACCAATTTCATGCTCTCTTGGCTCAGTTACTTTTATTCCTTTATGATTCAACACATATGAACTGCCAAGATTAATTCAATTACTCATGATTATGATCAATAAATTTATGGCTGTTGTTTTCAAAGTATATTCTCATGTTATCGTACACTTATCCTCATGATATACTTAAATTAGAATTGATATCCCCCTAGTTTACCCTTATTGAGAATTTGATCTCACTATTTATTATTTTTCCTTTTCTCCCAGACATGAAGAACTGTTTTAAATATGATATTTCTAAGAAGGGTGATAGTTTTGAAAAACATAATGGGAGATTATGTAGATCAATTATATACTAGTTTCTTATGTATCCATGTTTCGAAAGACACCAAACCATTACTGTTCCGACATTAATTGTAATGTTATTTAATGAATATTTATCTAATAAAATGTAATTTCAATTTATGAAAAGTATGGTTCTCTATAATCACTTAAAAATGTTATTTTAAAAAAATAAACAGTTAAAACATTTATGCATAAATAAGAAATATAATTTGAAATGAAAATATTCTTTACCTTGATAATTAATACACATTTTTGTAGGAACTATAATTTGAGGAGCTATTTTAAATGTTTTAATATATCATATGAGGTATATGGAAAAATAATCTTAAATAATTATCAAATTACATTAATATAAATAAAATATATTATAAATTTTATGTTTTTGTAATTTGATTTAACGATGACTATTTATTCCAATAACATATTGAGTAATATCTCATTTTTTGTATCATCATGGTAAAAATGATGTCTGAAAACAATATAAATTTCTCATGACTGATGTAATAATTATTTTACAGATAAATAGAACATTAGTTGTCATATCTGATTATATAATTTGTATATATGAAAGAAGAGTCGATAATGACTGTTTCATTGGAAAAATCATTGTAAAATAAATTCTAGTTACTACACATCCTACTTTGGTAGTGAAGATTACTATAAACTATTCACTAATAGGGTAAATACTGTATAATATTTTAAAAAGTTAAATGTATTGAATATATTTATTTATATAGTTTAAAAATCCCTTAAATAAAATCTAAATCAGTTTTGATATTAAAATGAGATGTAAAATTTTATTATAAACCAATGTTTATTTAAATACTATAACATCAGTTTTATCCATTTTAAATGAATTTATTTTTAATTTTATTGAAAAATATCAAATAATGATACTAAAACCATAATTATTTGTTGAACTATTTCTAATTATAGTAAATTATTAATAATTTCTATATAAATATTCTAATTTATTAGTATGGATACATATTCATAATCTAGTATACCAAAAGTACTTAACATTAAGATTATACTATAATAATCATCTTTAAGAAATCATTAAAATTTTATTCCGTATATTTTTATGATTTATATTGGATATGTGTATTTTTTTTATAAATTAAAAAACATAAAATAATGGCACTTAACTGATTTTGTTCATTCCAAACTCACATTGCATGAGTTTTTCATTCTATTTGTAAAACCATTTTAAGAAATAAAATTTCATTAATGATTATAAGAAAAATTTGTGTTTTCTTAAGACCACAAAAATACAATATAAGTTTAAAAACCTGGGGAATAAGGTATCAATTTTCATAACCTAGGGGATATTTATCATAAACATTCTCTTGGAAAAAATCATTCCAAAAACAACTTTTAACATCAATTTGAGATAAATAGTATTTCAAATGTTCTATATAGAATGATAAGGCTGATATATATTTCATTTTAGCTCAAAATAGAAATTATCCCATCATCTTTTCTATATATTTTTGGTAACTATTCTTTCCATATTTTTTATATTGATACAGTTTTCATAGAAATATTTTAGGAAACTCAAATAATATTTATGTCTGAAAATAATTAGGATGTATAATATGTTATCATAATTTTTTTCTTTGATATTTATTGGCATAAAATAGGATATCCATCACAAAAGTTCCATCACTTAAGGATTCATCTACTATTTTTGTTAAAAATTGTGATAGAAATGAAGATAATCACATTTCTTCTTGATGGATCTTTTAATAGTGATATAATGATTAATATATCCTATGAGATATGGGGGTTCAAAACCCATTGGGCGTGGACACTGTAGCAGTACTGTAGCAACTATGGGCACTATAGTGGTGGAAATGCACTGTAGCGATGACAAATCACTGTAGTGGTAGAAATACTGTGTGGTATTGTAGCACTATAGCAGTACTATTCACAGAATGGGCCTTGGGCCAAAACATTTTGCCTATGGGCCATGTAATGGGATAAATTCTCATTAGGCCTTCATGCTATATAATGGGTCTCCCTCTACCTAGTAAAAGAGGTATTTTCATTGATTTAATAAAAAATGAGGCTTCCACCCCAACCATTAAAAAAATATTCTCAAATTTATAAGAAAAGTAAAATGTCCCTGCATAGGTAGGTTATTAACATTTCATATCATTAATTTTATATTTCTATGGTGCATCCTTATTTTTTTTAATTGTATTGTTTTTTTAAAATATCAATTTAATATTCATCATATAGGATTTAAATATATTAAATTAAAGGATGATTCTTATTAAATTACAAATATATCATCTCTTTAATGGTATTTGTAATATTATTAGTGAAATGGTAATCCTTTATTGTACTGGTATTATAGTAAACCATGCCTTTTACCCATACCATTATAAAGTTTTTATAATAAATATTTAATAAATACAAACCAAGGAAAAGTCATAGTTTATTTGGAAGTCTCGATACATAAAACAACAAGATTAAGATAAAATAGAACATATTTATTTTACTCTCCATAATTATATCTTAAATCCCATTTATCTTCTAATACTATAAAATATATTGTGTTGAATAAAAAAAATTAGTGATATAAAAATTCGATCAAGGAAATAAACTTGATAAAATCATAACATGTAATTAAAACAGTATAAATTTTTTTCATAAAGGGTAAATCTCTTGAATAGTCACCTGGAATTGTAATATAAATAATATGGTATCATAAGATAATAGAAACATTGGTAACTAGTAGAAATATAAAACATGAAATAAGTATAAGCCATACCTAACATTCATGAAAACATTACATGATGGAAAAATCGCCATCTTAAACAATGTTTACTCCTTAATCCCAAACATAACATATCATGAGACAAAAAAATTTCCCAATTAATCAGAGTGTTATATGTGTACATCCATTAAACCATGTACATGAAAATTAATTCCACATTTGGAAATCAATCATAAGGGATAAAACTAAGGACTACACATTGAAATAAATGTGTTCCATAACCATGTATTATAGAATATCTAGATATAAGATCATAATGGATTCCATAAAATATGGTATTTAAGAATTAATTGATATTCATAATCATAATTTATTAGAAATTATTTTTTATATAAGTGAATACTTTAAAATAATTATAAAACCCCCTTGTAAATATACCTCTTTAATGGGGATTTCAGAAAATATGAAATGATTAATTACGGAGGGTAAGTGAATAATAATTTACATAAAAAATGTAATAAAACATTTTATATGATAAAATTATTAATTTCATAAAAAATTTGTGGTTTAAAAAATATTCATGAGTGGTACTCTTAATGGGGTAAGAAGTAGGGAAGTTCCCTTTATTCTGGGTTTCTTATCTGGATAAATTGAAAAGGGGTCCTTTTAAAATATTTATATTCTAATCAATTAAAACCTAATTAATATATATTTGTATATATATATTTAAAAAAATATAAATAATATATAAGAAAAAATAATAATTTTAGAGTGAGAATGTAAGGTAAGAGAGAGAAAGCATAACCAAAAAGATAATAGGGTCGTTCGGAGAGATCTGTTACCATACATTCCAATATCATTCTATAAATACACATTAAATAAAATATAATTGAATTGGATTAATTATTTTATTAATCAATTAAATTATCCCTCTATATATGATTTACTACAATTTTATTATGGTCATTTATAACCATTTCATTGAGATATAATGACTAATTTCATTGTTCCAAGGGTGTCTGCTTCATGATTACAAGGTTAGATCACTTGTTGATAATTATTGAAGTTAATTACAGCTATAAAAGTGAAATGAAATGTTATTAATTTACTTAAAAAAATTTAACTTTCCCATTATACCCATATGTGTTATGTCATAGTGATGATTCCTTTAGTAAAGACATTAACATTATATGGTTAATTCATTTAGGTAGTTTTATAGATCATTACATACCATATTGATTTTATTCAATTTAATTGTTATTAAAAAATTCAATAATCTTAAATAAGTTATAATATAATTATTATAATCATATTTAACCACAATATTATTTCTATAACCATCCTTGAAAGAGGTGGATAAAAACTAAGTACATTGTTCAAGGATACAGTGAACCGGCCATATTGTAAACAGAATAGTAGTTTTATAATCAAAAGAAGTTGGGGTTGAAGATAGATATTCCACCATAAAATAATATATTAATATATTTAGGATACTGATGTTACTATTTATAGGTTTACCGAAAGCATAAGGGGTGGTATAAGCGGAGTAAAATTGAAAGAGTTTAGTTGATAAGTTTACTCATTCCTCTGGTTGTCTACACTTAGTCAAGACATTAAGGATCCTTAAAATCATATTCCATGAGACTTTTTCTACAAGGTCAAGGGGTAGAGGATTTATAATGGAAATTTATAGAAATTTTTTAAACTCAAAGGCTTATAAATTTTGGGGATAAGGGGTGGTGAGGGTGGTATTTATAAGGGAAGGAGAGGGGTGTATTGGAATATTATATCAAATAGCTTATTATTTTGTCTCAAGATATAAAATAGTGATGAATCTTATGACCATATATATTAAATGGTTCATTTTATTTTCAAATAATATTTTATTACATCATACATGACTCAAAAATTCATGTATCTATCTTATTCTGTAAAATATCATATTTTGTCATTGTTCGCTATTCGTTAAAAAAATAAACTATTTTAGATAAATAATAAGAATTAAACCCTTGTATTTTATGAAATATATATTCCAAATATTAAATAAATTTTATGAAAATAATTTTCTAAAAAAGATAAATTTATTTTTTAAACAATATCCTCATTTGTTTGAAAAACACAAATTTCAATATTATGGTCAATTTTATAACCCTTTGAAAATTTACATAAGGTTTTATAAAATTATATTATCATTATAATAAATCATGATATTACATTATAAAACAATTTTATGAAAATATAATTTCTTTTAAATAATTATATTTTTTATAAAAATGAAAAAAAAACATATATGTTTTAAATAAATACATACACATATTTTATCATTTCTGAAACATTGATTTACTTGTATCAGGATATAAATATCTCATATTTTAATTTTATTGGGAAGTTAAATATTATTTTACACTTCCATAGTTGATTATACTATTCTAAAATTCATGTTACTATTTGTTATGGTCATATTACTATTCCAACGGCCAGGTTATTATTCCAAAAGTCATATAGGTTCCCCACTTCTTATAAATACAATATATTTCAGTCATACTTCATTTACATATATTTTCTATAATGGTTATATATATTTTAATTTATAAGATTAATATTTCCTTACTAATATTTTTATTCAATTCTATAGTGTTATTCATTAGAGAGATTATTCTTGGAGATCAAGAATATTCAAATCTTCCTATTATTTTTATCTTATTTTCTATTTTCCCATTGTAATGATTTCAATTATTAGTTCAATATTTATTTTCAAAATTCAATGTTTAAATTATTATAATTAAATTAATTTTGTTTTCTCATGTTATAAAATCCCATTATATAATATTTTATTACCAAATATTACACAACTATATATTCAAAAGGAAAATTCCATTGATAAAATTGTGAGTTAGTACATTATTACACCCATAAGAAATCTCATCCATAAAATTTTATTTTACATAATATGGAGAAAAAAGTGAGGGTAATTATACATCATGGATTCCCATAGTTCCAATGTGAAATCTCTATACATATGGTTTTGTCCAACTACTTTCACTAGCTTTGTTATACTACTTCATAGAATGTTGTTTATATGGTCCAACATCTTTATCACCTAATCCTAATCAGAGAGGTCATTTACTAAGTATAAAAAATATCAATTTGATATATTTTAGGGATTTGGAATATACTTCTTCAAGTGGGATATATAGAATATTTCATGTACATTAGAAAGTGATGGTTTGAGTTCTAGTTGATAGGTCATATCTCTAATGTGATCGAGAATCTCAAAGAGTATTATGTGCAGGGGACAATGAATTCCCTTTTTCCCAAAAAACATGAATCATTTACATAGAGATATACGGTAGAAAAGTCTATATACATCTTAAAAAGTTAAGTATCATCTATAATTTTCAACACAACTCTTCTGATGACATTGATAATCCCTAAATTGTTGATGAATGGTCTTAACTTTTTCTTTCATTCCTCAACTATTTAAGTAACAAATATCTTATGTTCTACAACATCATCCCAAAACATGGGTGTTATACGTCGCTTCCCATAAAGGAATATATATGAAGCTATTAGGATTATTGAGTGGAAACTATTTTTGTATAATAACTCAATCAAAAGATGATTTTGACATCATCCACCTTTGAAATCCATCAAGAATGCTGTAAAAATGCCTTCTAGTGGATGGATAGTTTTCTCGTATTTATTAGAGTTTGTTCCCTCGTACCAAATTTTTTGTACTTTATAATAACCTTTATTTATTGTTTTGAATATTAACAAAACTTCTTATCATATCAGGATTGTTATTCTATATACAATAGCATGTGATAATGTCTTAAGAGTAGTTGTCCCACTAAAAGGTCATAGTAGTTCTCCAGTATGATGAGAACATAGAAGTGCTACAAAAATATTCTTAAATATATATTATTTAGCCGTATGATATCATTTAAGGTAAAAAATGATACAAGATATCATGGGTGGAGACTCATAAGACTTTTAGTAACCTTCTCAGGTTGTTCTCCCTTTGTAATATCTATTATAAGATATTATAAGAATGAGACCCACTAGTAGAAAATCCACATTTAAATGTGTCATTTAATTTTCATAGCGATGGATGTGTATATTTATACATTGAGTTAAATATTATAATTAATGAGTATTATTAGTTGCATACTATGATGTATTAATGAAAATTGTGGTGGCTTATATTCATGGTGATATAGGATACATTTGGTGCATCCCGAGTAATATTTAATTAATGAATAATATGAGGAAAAAAATTTACCTTATTTTATTTAACAGAATCAGATATCTTATAAAATTTAATATAAATAATATATCCTAAATAAATCTATATCAATGGTTTTCTATAATCATGTTCAATTTTTAGTATGTCAAAGAACGAGACATCGAGAACATAGGTTGATGGTACCAGCATTCGACTTGCTTGATTAGAGATATAGTGATAAGGATATTATATTTCAGAGTATGCATTCATATGAGTTATTATTTCATTCCAACCTTAAATTCTTTATATATGGATTCCAAGGCATTTTGATACATGATAACCTTGGACATTAGGCTGTTTTTCCTAATGCCACAGAGAAATAGGCCTAGAGGGCCACACATAATGTGTTCTCAGAATCATAGTAAAATGATATATTATAATTTATTATTTAAAAAGGAGAAGAAAATAGTATTCCCAAACATGGTTTAATAATTATTTATATATTCTTGATCGCATATATTCCATAACCAGCTGTTCGAGAGAATATAATGTTACTATAATATTTAATAAATATTTATTTTCTATTTTTTGATTAAATTATTTATTTATTTATTAGAAAATAATTTTTTTATCTTTATTTAATAAATAAATTGTCATTATTCAGGGCCAGGTAAACATTGTGGAGGAATTGAAGCCCTATTTTAAGGGTCCATTGAGATATAATAAATATTGAATATTTTTTTATTATATAATATGTAATTTAATTCACATGTTAAGCACATGTTAAGAAATAATAACATTGTTATTATTATTTGAAATAGGTTCATATAGGTATTCATTAAATAAAAAGGGAAATTTTGAAATTATTTTATTTTAATTGTAGTAGTATATAAACAAAATTATATTATTTTCTCATATAGACAATTCAATTGTTTTGTTGTGAACATCATAGGTGTAAAATCTGATCAATCACTAAAGATACACCTTCTCTAAGAACACTACCATGAATGGAGACCGTTCTTATAATACAAAAAATCCTCGATTAGAAGGGGTTATAATTTTTATTATAAGGGTTTATAACCCCTTCAAGCACATTAGCGTCGGTTACTCATAATCGCTGCTAATGTGCCCAACAAATTGCATTAGCAGCACTTTTCATTAAGCGCTGGTAAAGTATCTTTCAAATATAGGCGGTTTGATTAAAGGGGCTTTTAACCCCCTCTAATTTCACTAAAGATGTCAGATTAGAATGGGTTTTTGACCCCCACTAATCTAAAACACTTTTTTGAGGTTTTTGTAAACCATTTCAAATTATGTCATAAACTACATATTAGGAGATATTTTCCAAACCAACTGCAATTGAGTCCATATAAGATGGGGTTTTAATCCCTTATAATTAAGATAAATATTAGAGTCACTTTTTCAAACTACCTCTAATAAATTTTTATTTCTAATATTTTAATTTTTTTAATACTATGATTCTTACCACAAGTCTAGTCCCTTCTCATAAACCCTCTAATTCCCATGTATTTGCATCTTATCCCATACTCATCCCCCTCCAATTCCCCTTGTATAAACATCCATGCCCCTCCCATACAGGAGCCTCCAATTCCCCAGTGCCACACCCATACTCGCATCCAAAAAATTCTCATGTTTCCATATAGCTCCACCGGACTCCCTTCAATTCCATCGTAGCTTCCACCCACCTCCCAACCAATTCCCATTGTAGCCACTCCCTTCTAAAATACTAGCATGTGGGTTTCGAACCCAAGAATATGTTTTTAACACTAAAATTCACCCACCACTAAGGAAAATGAATTGTGTTAATTTAATTACACTATTATATATATATATTATAAATATTATTTAAAAAGTATATTTGAGTAAATATTAAAATACATATAAATATATAACATATATATATAAATTAATATATATATTTTTATATTATGGATTTATGTATTTATATTATATTATATTTATATTATATTCAATTTATAAATTTATATAAAATATATATTTTAAATTTTCATTGACACACATTTGAGTAAATATAATTTAAAATTCAATTTATGTTATGTATATGCATGTATTTTTGTATATTTATAAATATATTTATGTACATTATTTATATACTTAAGTAAATTTTAATATATTATGCACAAGATTTTTTAGAACATATATATATTTATAATTATTTATTTCATATATTTCTATAATTTCTTTAAAAATATATTTATATAATTTTATTCAAAACATATATTCATTAGTATGTTCAATAGTATATATTTATGTATTTTAATTTAATAATATTTTATATAACTAATATTATATGAAATAAGTGTATATGAAATAAAATTTATAAAAAAATTTATATTATATGTAATTAAAATTATATGAAATATAATTTTTTAAAATATTTTATATGAAATAATAATTAATCAATTATTTATAAAATGTTATATGAAATACAATTTAATATTATATATAATTAATATGTATATTATATATTCAATATTTCAAAAAAAAATTTATACAAATATTTATATAATTTATTTGAATATGTATATTTAATATTATGAACATTAATATATATTTATTTTAATAAATATAATTTTATAATAATAAGTATATTAATATATATGTATTTCATTAAATATAATAGTATTATATTATATACATTAATATACATTTATTTGTATAAATTAATGGTGTTAGTGTCCTAGAACCAACTTTTTTTGTACTTTATGGTAACTTATATTACTACTTTTGAGTATTAATAAATTCTTTATCACATCATGATTTTTCTTCTACATGAAATTGAATGTTATAATGTCCTAAGAGTAACTGTCACACTAAAAGGTCATAACATATCTATACTATTATGAGTACCCAGATGTGCTATGAAAATATTCTTGAATATGTGTTCTATAGCTGGATGATATCATTTGAGGGACACAAATGATATAGGCTATCATGGGTGGATACTCAAAAGAATTTGAGGGACAATCTGATGGTGTACGCTCTAGGTAATGTCCAAGAGGATATTATGAGAATAAGACCTTCTGGTAGGAAATCCACAAATATATATGTCATTGGATGTTCCTATCCATGAACATGTGTATTGGTCCTTAGACATTAAGATTATTAATAATGAGTATTATGTGTAGCACACTTAGATGTATTGAAAAAATCCATGATGACATATTTTCAGATTGAGGTAAAATATGTTGGGTGCATCAAGAGTAATATTGCATTAATGAATAATACAAGAGCATATTTATCATTTCTGGTCTTTAATGGAAGATAATATCTTAGGTCCTTTGATGGAAATTATATAGCCTAAATAAATCTGTCCATGGTGATCAATATGAAAGATCAATTTCTGGATATTCAAATAAAGTGATATCAAGAATATAGGTTTATGGCACCGGTATGCAACCTATTAGATTTGATATATTGTAATAAATGGATTAAATTACATTTTAAATATTAATATGGGGTGACATGCCATTGTGGAGTTATCTTATTCCACTATTGGAGACTTGGTGTGTTTTTAGATGCTGACCTTGGACTTTAGTATGCTTCACCTAATTTCAATGAGAAAGTGGCCTAGAGGTTCACACACTAAGTGTATCCAATATCACTATAAAATAATAAATATTTTGTTATTATTTCCCAACTTGAATTAATATTATTCATGTTTGTGGTTTATTAATTATTCATGGATGCCTGATCACGTTTATTATGACACTAGTTATTTGAGAGAATATATTGTGGGAGGAATATTTAACAAATATTTATTTTCTATTTAGTGAATATATTATTTATATATTTATTGGAGAATAATGTAGTGATAATTATTTAATAAATAAATATATATTATTCAATGTCTAATAAATTTGGTGGAGGATTTGAGGAACAAGTTTAAGGGTCACATGAGAAATAATAATGTTGAATATTATTTTCTTAAATAATATTTAATTATAATTCACAAATAGGTTTGTGTCAAGAAATAATAATAATACTATTATTATTTGACCTAGGGTTTCTCTTGGATTAATAAAATAAATACGGGCACATGTGAAATTATATAATTATAACCTGAGTAATATAAATACCCAATTATTATTATTTGCTGATAACCCTAGAT
Source organism: Viscum album (assembly GCA_963277665.1). Taxonomy (NCBI): domain Eukaryota; kingdom Viridiplantae; phylum Streptophyta; class Magnoliopsida; order Santalales; family Viscaceae; genus Viscum; species Viscum album. The sequence goes on from OY728154.1 coordinate 71,378,863, forward strand.
AAACAAACCATTATAAATAATAGATTAAAGAAAATATCTCAATCCTAGAGAGTTCATACCTCTCCAAGAAGGATCTCTAGGATGAGAGAGATCCTCCTCCATTGAATCAAGGAGAACACTTGGGAAGCGGTTCTCAAGGTGATTGAAGGATGACATTGCAAGCGTAAGGATATTCCGTGATAAAACCCAAAGACTCCTATGGTGACATCCGGGTATTCATGGAGCATGTGTGGATCACCACTAGAGGAATCATATGCTTGGATTCTACAATGCAATGACCACCCACTGCAGATCTATGGCCGGACACGTCAACCATGAAAGAATAACCTTATAGACCATTATTATTTAATTCAATCAATTATCAAAAACATGTTTTGATCTCCTCTCCTTAGTTACAGGTTAATAACCATTTCATGTTCTTTGATTCAAATCTGTTGATCATGCTGTTCATCATCGCTTGATCACATATTAATCATTGATAATGGAAAAAAAGAAAATTTTGACATCGTCCCTCCCACACTTCCACTACGCCTGAAACATATATAATTATATATCATATAATTTTAATTATATATAATATAAAAGCATAAAAATTTTATTTAAAAATATATTTACTATTATAATAATATAAATTATAAAAACTATAATCTTGGGATTTTATATGATATATTTTTTAAATAAATAATATTTATGTATATTTTTATATAAAATGTTTATTCTTTTATATTATATATAATTAATATTATATGAAATAAAATTTATAAAAATAACTATATATATAAATGTACTAAATATTATACAATTTTATTTAGGTATACATATAAATACAATTAAATACCTTCATATAATTGGATGTATAGAATTTAATTAAATGATATAAATATACTAAATTTATTTATAATTTATATAGTATAATTAATATATAAATAATAATTATATAATATATATATTTATGTATAATAAAATATTTATAATATAAGATATAATATATATATTTATATATTTATATTAATAGTTAATTCTGTCTATATTATAATTGTATACATACATAATATAATCTAAATGTATTGATACATAAATATAAATTAAAATGAATTTAATATAATATATATATATATAATAAATCATAATATAAATGTATAGTATATATAAAACCATATATAAATGTTATATATTTGAATAAATATATTTATAAATACATTTATATTATGTATACCAATATTTATATATGTATACATTTTTGTTTATATGTATAAGTATTTATTTAAAGTATTTATATAACATCTTTATATATACGTTTATAATGCATTTAAGTACATTTATATAATATGTTTATGTAACACACACGCACACATGCAAACATATATATTATAAAATTCTAATTTAAATGAGGTTTATTTTAAAAAAATAAATAAAATTTAGAGGGGGTTAGAACCCCTCTAATCAATGTGATTAGTGGTGGTTTATAAACCCCTTTTTATGTTATAAATTAAAGGGGGTTCACAACCCCCTCTAATTTCATAAATTAGTGGGGGGGGGGGGTTAAAACCCCTTCTAATGTCATATAATACAGGGGGTTTTCACCCTCCTCTAATTTCATAAATTACAAGGGGTTCTAAAACCTCTATAATTTAATGGATGAATGACAGTTCATGTATCCCCTCTCATTTAAGAGATTACAGGTGTTCGTGAACCCCCACAATTTCGTTCTAAAAAATAATTTCCATCCTATATACATAACCTCTAATATCCAAACAGAATCATATATATATATATAGCCTCCAAAATACAACCGAACATATTGGGAAACTAATTATTAAAATATTTTTTTAACAAAATTTTCTCTAAAATCAAACCAAAAATTACAAAAACAAATCGTAAATAAATTAGATGGGGCAGTAAAACCCCTCTAAATTTAGTGATTAGTGGAGGTTGTGCATGAAACCCTATAGAAATACCATTAATATACCTTTTTTTTATTCCTCCACCTCATACTCTCAATTCTAGAAAGATATTGGAGAACACATTGGAAGAGGTTCTCATGGAGATCAAATGAAAGTGATAAAAGTGATATGATACATCATGATAACACCCGGATATTCCTATGACGAAGTAAAGTTACTTCGGGAACACATGTGGATTACTACTTCTGTGAATCTTCTCTTGATTCCTTCAATGCAATAATAGTACAACCTAGATCTATTGTAAAATTCATCAATAAATAAATAATTCCAACATGGAAATTATTTAACTAATTAAATTAATTATAAATAATATGTAAGGACCCAATATATTATTCTAGTATTTTATAACTTTTATATATTATTTTATTTAATTATTTTTATCATGATGTTAATCATTGTGTAAATCATGGAATAATCATTGATTAGGATAAAAATCAATATTGGGTATGACCTATCACTAGCTATCAATGCACTCTGATCCTAGAAGCGTTATCAGAGTGACCACATAATATTTTATAATTATTTAAAGATCATTGACCGGTTTATTCATTTTTCATTTAGTTTTCTATTGATATTTAATCATTACTTTAATTCTAATTGTGATATATTCTTATCACTCTGTTTTTAGTGTATCTAATAAAATTGATTAATTTTATGAATGAAATAAAATCATAGAACTCATTAAAAGGTGATGAGGATTAAGCCCATATAACAAGAGAGTATACACTATGTAACTAGATTTACACATTATGTACTTGTGTTCAATGAACCATGAATTAATTCATAATTAATTCAAATTGTGTGCAATGATTACACATAATGCATTTAATATCTTACATTTTGTGTTTTCGGTGCAGCCTAGAATATATTTAGTATGATTGAATGCCATGTATCCCACATACATGGTGTGGAGTCCATTAAGTCATAGAAGGGATATGTAATTAAATACATGGCCTACCTGACTGGTGACCATGTAACTCAGAGTCCACATGTCGTGTAGTCCTTTATACACATTGCGTACTAAAATTTCTTGAGGCATTATTTATATTCTAGGTCACCAACTATGTGACTTGGATAGATGATGAGAAACCTAAACATTATTTACCACTCTTGTACATGTCATGTACTTATACCCGATTATAATAAATTAAAATGAATTTATTATATTTTTTAAACAATATCGATATTGTTCTTGTATGTGGTCATTAAGAAGATAGGACATTCCATGTGATGAGTTTAAATATATATATATATATATATATATATAATTTATTTATGAATAATGTTCAAATATACAAATAATTTGTGACTCATGTGATAGATATTACTCTATGAGTACTGAATCATAACACGTTACAGAAAAATCATGTAATTCATTTAATCATTAAGTTGATAGTACATGTCATGAATTTACATGATACATCATGTATTCTATATATCAGAAGAGTAAAATATACATGAGTATAATACATGTTGGTTATATTCATATGGGTATTCAATTTTCTTCCTCCATGGAACATTTCTGTACATATTTAATTTTAAATAATTTTAAATAATTTGTTTTAAATTTTAAGGAATGGAAATCTCATGTAAATTCAAATGAAAATTAAGATAAAATAATTGATTAATTAAATAATTTTATTAATTTTTTAGATCACTATATATATTAATAATGAATAATTAAGAATTTAATTCTAGTTTTATTAAATTCATAATTCATTACATTCATGCAGATAATCACAAGAAAAAACTAACCTTTTTATGTGATTGGATTCATTTAATTTATTGATAAATTAAATTATTTCTTTCCTACCTTCTCTAATCTTATTATATAAGGGATTTCCATTCACATGGTTTCTTTTAAATAAACCTCCCCCTCCCCACCTGCAATTATGAAAATTCATATGTAATGGATGGAGCTACCATGCTAGTAGAGGAAGGTCTTGTTTGGAGTAGAGTACAAACCAATCCAATAGAGATATGTAGGTTTTGTTGGAATATTGAAGAATGAACCTTAATTGGTTCAAGGTTTTCCCCCCTTGTTCAATGGTTGGTTTATCATCCACTATATAAAATAAACATTACAATTATATTACGATCATACCAATTTATTATTTTATTTTTTGTTTGGTTACATAATTATTTCAATTTAGATGTTTTGTCATGATCACATGAATTACGTAAATCTATGACAATGCAACCTAGAAATAAAATAAAATAGAATATGTGTAAATATTTTCTGATCCATGGTTGATCACTTAAGTAAATCCACTTAATATTAACAATCATGTTATAATGATAATAATAGGAAATTTATTCATAAAAGGATTGAATCATTCAGTAAAATATATTTAGTTGGCATAGTCTTCCACTAATTTAGTTAAAATTGAACCATAGTTTAAAGTAATTGACTACCTAAATTTGGGGTTCTTTAAATTATTAGGGAATTATAACTTGATTTTTTGGGTTTACACAACTTGTTTCACATCGGGCTTGAATGAAAAAACAAGACTTTGTGTAAATGAGAGGTATGGGTGGAGGAAATCCAATTTAGGGATTTTAGGATTGGGGAGTCACTCCACAGATCAAGGAACTGCGAGATAATGTAGTTGGCATTTAGAATGCCTACCTAAAATGATTCCAGTTTCTTGACCAACCAATGTTGGTGTAATAAGAATGGGAATATTTATCCTTTTCCTTAAAAGGTCAATGAAATATTATATTATGAAGCCAATAGTGAGGGTAATTGTGTTTCAACAAAATAGTGGGAGAATAAAAAATATATTATTATTTTATTTCTCAAAATATTATTAGATAGATTACTAAAAAATCATCTTATTTTGTAGAAAAAATTTAAAAATACCACAAACATATCACGATGCTGAATACATTATAAGGATAACATTCTCCCAATAAACATTTCCCTGAGTGGTAATGGTGTGTACACATTATACTTATCTATGATAAAAAATAGTATGTATTGGAAGAACCTATTCATGATTCTCTTAGTAATGAGAAAAGTGATTAATATTTACAACTATAGTAGAACAATTTGAACTTTTCCACCAATTTTTAGTGTTTTATGCTATCATCCATGACCAATGTGCTTTTGAAGAAACACGAGGACATGGATGTGCATAACAAAATGTCCCTCTTTTATTTTCTATATCAATGGAAGGTGGGACAATAGTTGTGAACGATATACAATTCTTTGTCTACAAAACATCTTGTATAGTATTCTCTAACTAGGCCTCATATAGTAATGATTATTGGATACATTGAATTATTAAACATCATACGGATTAAACTACTAGATGAGTTACATAAAGATCTAGTACATTAATCACTACCAAAGATCATCATGGATTTTATTTTTAATTACACTATGATCAATCAAGAGAAAGGTCTTTTAGACATTCTTTCTTTTACTCCCCAAGTGTATAAGGACATGGGGAATGATAAACTCATGATCCTTGTGATGAATAATAAAATGAAGAAAAGGAAAAGGGTCACAATACTCATAACATGTATAAGGACTCTAAAAACCATTTTTCTGAGAATAATAGGATCCAGAGGCATGGAATGTAAAAAGAGGAAGTATTTTTTGCATGTGGAATGCTTGGCCATTGGAAGCTGAACTACACCCATAAGCAAGGGGAAGCTAAAGGTGAATTTGTTATCAAGTTTAATATTTAAATATCAGAACATTGGGTACTAGATAAAGATTTGGGTTTTCACTTCCTTATCAAAATGAAAGAACCACATAGAATCCAAAAATATTACTAGAGTAGAGTTAGATCTGAGAGATTCTAAAGGTGAGAGGTTGACTACTCTAGCCATTTGTGAGTACCATCTTTCATTTTCAATATAAATTATTTTTTTTTGAAAGAATTTATTTTTCAAACAATAGTTTCCAGGAATATAATTTTTTTATCATTCCTAGATAATGATGGGTTTATTTTCATGTTTGGATATAAAATTTTTATCTTTTATAATGGACAAATATGTTTTGGTTTAAAACATTTAAATAACAGTATTTATTTATAAAATAATGAAACAAAAGAATTTTATATAGATAAATAATCTTGTTCAAAAAACCTATATAACATCTAGATATGGTATCATCACCATGGGCTTGTAAATGATATGTATTTGATAAGGCCATATTGACATGGTTATTTAAGCTCATCTAAGATAAAACCACTAGAAATTTGTCATGCTTGTTTACACAAAAAATGACCATACCTCCATTCAAAGGATAGAGTGAAAGGGACGCATATCTTCTAGGATTGGTACACACTAATTTGTGTGGAAAATTTTTAGTAGAAGATAGATGTGGATATTATAACTCAATAACTTTGACTAATTAATTCAGAAGATATGGTTATGTCTACTTGGTGCACTATAAGCCTAAGACCTTTAAGAAATTCAATTATTTCATGAATGAAGTAGAGAATCAACTTGTAATGAAGATGAAGAAACATCGATCAGGTTGAGGTGGTGAATATCTTAACCAAGATTTTATCGACTTATTATTAGAGTTTAATATTCTATGTAAACTCTCTCCACCTTATACACTATAGAATAATGGAGTTAGTGAATGGATGAATCATACATTATTAGACATTTTTTGTTTGACAACAACACATGTACATATTCTATTATCCTTTTGGGAATATTCAATACATACTAGAGCTTACACATTAAACAGAGTCCCAACAAAAGTGAAAAATTGAATTATCTTCTTTTTATGGAGTAGAAACCTCAATTTTTTAGAAACACCTGTATAGGTTTGTGAAAAATTTGTTATCCAATTCTTAGGAAACAAACTAACATATAGGGGAAAAGTATATCTTTATTTGGTATCCCATGTTAGGAAATAGAAACTACCTATACAACCCCTCAGAGAAGAAATTGACTATCACTAGGCAAGACACATTTATTAAGAGTGATAAAATAATCAAAAAAAGATAATGGGAGCATAAATGACATTGATGATATTGATTCTCAAGATGCACAAGAGTTGATATAAGAACGGGTTCCTATGGAACCCATGGAAGAAGTAGTTACCGAAAACTATGTACTACATATGATTACAAGATAAGAAAGAGAATAGGATAGATATGGTTTTATATTCACTGAATATGGTGTCTCATTATTGGTGGAAAATGATGAACCTATCTACTTAAAAGAGGTTGTAGGTAGCTCAAAAACATCAATATGAAAAAAATTAATGAATTATGAAATGGATTCCATGTATCAGAACCATGTTGGGGTCCTCATCGATTCACCGGTTTAGGTAAATCCCATTGGGTGAAAATGGGTTTTCAGGATAAAATAGGACATGGAAGGAAAATAAAATACATAAAACAACAAGGATGGTGTCGAAAGGGTTTAAAAACATCAAATAATTTACTACAATGAACCATGTTCACCAGTTTCCTTATTTAAATCCATCAGATTTATAATTTTTATAGTATCTTACTATTACTATGAGATTTAATAGATGGATGTGAAAACTATATTCTTTAATATAAACCTTCAATAAAATATCAATTTGATACACTAAAAGTGTTTTTGAATATTAGTGATGAAAAAAATATATGAAATTTGAAGATATACATTTGTGGATTTAAGTAAGCATCCAGGTCTTGGAATATTAGATTCGATTAACCTATAAAATAATTCTACATCATTATGAATGAATTTTATCCCTGTGTCAACCGTTGGTTTAGTTGAAATTTAGTGGTTATAATTGTAGTATATATTGGAGACATATTACTTATTTTAAATGACATACTAAGCTTACAGTCTATTAAGGTCTAGTTAAATAAGTTTTTCTTTATGAAGTACATAGGTGAATCGACCTATATTCTATGGGTTAAGATCATTCATGATATATCTAAGAGGCTACTTGGTCTACGTCAAAGTACATATATTGAATATAAACTAAAGGTATTTAGTATGAAACAATATAAGAGATGATTGGTTCTACTGTCACTTATTTTACATCTTTGAAAGAAAATGTGCCTCTATATAACATTTGAGAAAGAGAGATTGAGTACTATCCCATACTATTATACGATAGGATCAATCATGTATGAAATATTATATACTAGACGTGGTTTTTTACAGGAATTGGGAATTGTAGGAAGATATCAATAATATTCAAGAGAACATCATTGGTATGATATTAAGCCAATCCTTAAGTATCTAAGAAGAAAAATGTTATGTTCCTAGGGTATGAATGGGGAAAACAGCTATTCAACAGGAGTTAAATAGATGATAATTTTCAAATAGTTCAGAATAATTGGAAGTAGATGTCAGGATATGTTTCCTGTATCAAAGGAGGAGTTGTCTGTTGGAAGAGATCAAAGCAGCCAGTTGTTGTTGATTCTAAAGTAGATTCTATATATATAGTGTCTGCTGATGCTAACAAGGAAGTAATTTCAAAAACAAATTCCAGGATCGTGATGTGGTACCTAGAAGTAAATACCCTATAACATATTATCATAAAAATACTGTAATGATAGATCTTGAAAATGTGTCAAAGTATCACCAAAATACAAATAATATAATATATAAGTATAGAATCTTGAGATATTTTTATCAAAGGGGATATGTTGCAGTAAGTAGAGTACCCATGAAAGAGAACATGGAAAACCCTTTGACTACAGTTTTATCTCAAAAGAATCATGAGTATCATATGTAATCTAGCGGATTGATGGTTGTTAGTAAGTGGCATTAGTGAAAGGGGAAGTCTATTATATTTTACTCCCTAGAAACAAATTATGTATACTTTATGTTAATATGTATTCATAATTTTGAAAATTAATAAAACTTATTATCACATTGTAATTATTATTCTACACAACAAAGTATGGTTTAATTTCCTAAGAGTAGTTATCATACTAAAAGTTTAAAGCGGTTCTTCTTTATGAAGAGGACCCCAAAACTCGACAACACCACTCTTAAATATATGTTATATAGTTTGATGATATCATTTAAGGGACACAAATGTTATAATCTATCATTTTTGGAGACTCATAGGACTTTAACGAACCTTCATAAAGTATACACCCTTAGTAATATCCAATATATGATATTAAGAGAATGAGACCCAATAATAAGAAATATGAATATATATGTGTCATTGTATTTAATTATATGCGGATGTGTGTATTGATCCTTAGACTTTAATATTATTGTTAATGATTTTTATGAGTCGCGTACTTTGATGAAATGTTGAAAACTGTGATGAGATATGTTCGCGATGAGGTAGGATATTTTGGGCATGTCACAAGTAATATTATATTAATGAATAATGTTATAAAATACTTTTCCATTATGTTATTTAATAGAAGATGATATCTCATTCCTTTAATTGAAATTTTATAGCCTAAATAAATCTGAATCCATTGTGATACCTCGATAAGTTTAATTTATGGGAAGTCAAACAAAGAGACACTGAATACATAGGTTGATAGAACCAGCATGAAACCTTCTTGATTAGAGATATCATAATAATGGTGTTATATTACACTGAAAAAATAAGTAAAATTTATTATGTAATTGTGGAATTAACTTCATTCTCTATGGTTTCCATGGAAGGATGCTATATTTTTACCTCGGTTGTTAGGTTACTTAACCTAATGACACTAAGATAGAGTCCAAGATGGTCACACACTAAGAGTATCTAGAATCTTTATTAAATAATATATTTTTATTTATTATTTAACAAGGTGAATTAATATTATTCTCGCATGTAGTTTAATAATTATCCCTGTTTTAGTGATCACATATGTTCCTTCACTAGCTATTCGAGAGAACATAATGTTGGGAAAATATTTAATGAATATTTAATTTCTATCTTGCAAATATAATATTTATTTATTTATTGGATAATAATTAGGTTATATTTATTTAATAAATAAATAGTCATTATTCAGGGGATGATAAATATTGTGGGGGAATGGGGGACTGCTTTTAATTTTCATGTAAGAAATATTGAATATTGAATATTGTTTTTATTAAATAATATTAAATTTAATTTACAAGTCAAGTGAATATTGAGAAATAGTAATACTATCATTTGTATTTAATATGGTGTTACACAAGGATTCAATAAATAATAAATGGCTCCTTGAAATTATTTTATTTTAACCCTAGAATTATATGAACCAAATTATATTATTTTTTAATAGAGTCGATTCATTTTTTTGGTTGTGAACAACAGATTTGGGAAATATTCTCTAGCCGTAGAGAGATCCCTTCTCTAAGAATGCTCCCAAGAATAGAGAGTGATCATCCTCCACCCCCCACTCTCAATTCTAGATTGATCAAGGAAAATGATTTTAAAGTGGTTCTCATGGTGATCAATGGAGGAAGATTCAAGCGATATGATTTTCCATGGTAGCACCTAGATATTCCTACGACATCATTCAAATATTTTTGGAAAACATATGGATCACCGATAAATAGAATATATTCACAATTTATATAATTCAATAATGGTATAATGTAGATATGTTTTCTAATAGATCAATTAATAAAGAATTCAAAAAAATTAATTATTAAATGAATTAAATTTATTATAAATAATATGTGATGGTCATATCTTTGGTTCCATCACATTATTAGTGGTCTAAATTATTTGATTATGTTCTTCATATCACTATTTTCATCATTTTTGAAATATCGTATTAATAATTTATCATGAAAATAATAAAAGGTGGGAGTTACCCATCACATGGTTCCAATGAACCAAAAACCTACAATATTGGAAATCAGTTTAGGGATGATAAGTCATACACCAGTCCAATTCCGTGTTTAGATAATATTGGAGACTTTTATAGAAATTAGAGAAAAATCCTAGATCTCTATAAAATACAATCGATAGTTTCCTTCAATAATGCCTTACTACTTATTTGAGGTATATCATTTCAATTTAATTGGGTGTTAATTCATATCAAATTTAAGGGAAATGGATAGTATTTAAAATATGGTACACCATAACCCATATAGAAATATTTCCTTTGGTTATATTCAAATGACTAGTTTAAAAGTTCATGGTACTATTTTTTCATTTCCATAAAGGTACGGGATATGGTTTTTTCATCCTATTGTACAATTTTATTCTATAATTCACGTAATGACTTACTAGGGAACTTGATTTTTATTTTATGATATATTTCATTGTATTTTCCCATCGATAGTTCTCTTGAGTATATTGACACATCTTCATTCTCCCTTGGTGTATTGATAAGGGAGAGTTATGTGAATCATTCAATATATCTTTATTTATCTCATCATCTTATGGTATATATAGTCATGTTCCAAATAATAAAACCCATTCTTCTTCAATTTTGATATTTGAGGATTTATCTTTTCTTATAAATTCTTCCATATTGATAATTTCCACATCACCCATTTGATAATCCTTTATATTAATTTGAAGTCATTGTTGATAAATTATTTGGCAAAGGAGTGATGATGGTATTTATTTTATAATCACCATTTACATAATTTTCATCAATAATATGATCAAATAATTTTTTAATTATCTTATATGATATGGTTTCTAGATCTTTTCTATTAAATATATTCTAGGTTATTTTCTTTCACAAAATGGTGCTGGATTAAGAAATCAAAATATTTGATTAGATCTGACTATATTTTAGAGTGAATATTAATATCGTTTTTGTGAATATATATTTTAGGATCTTATGATCAGTATATATTAGAAACTTCTACCCATAGAGATAATTAAATTTGATTTTAATGTAAAGATTATTAAATAACACTACAAATTAGGTGTAAGATTATATTTCTTCTTAAAATTTAATTTACATGAGGCATCAGCTATCAAATTAGAATTCAAAATTAGCACAAATCCCAATACCATATTTGAAATATTTTTATATAACATGAAAAGGTCACCACCTGTGGGAAACATGAGTACTATTACAATGATAAGCCTCTTTTTTATTCCTTAGTTCTCTATTCACATTCACTGGTCTAAACCAAATTTATTACCTTTTGAGTTTCCTTGGTTAGCAGGTCTAACAATAAAGATATGTTTCTTAAAAATCATTGATAATACCCATCAAGTACACAAAAACCCTGCCTTGCTATTATATTCTTTTGGGCCCACCCCTCAATTTCTTTTTCCCTATACGGTTCCATGTATATCCCCTTTTAGGTAATAACATTCAACAAGAATGATTCTCCATCCATCTATAACTCACATTTACAATACTATTGTTAAACATTATTCTTTTTAAAATTAATTAAAATTGTATTAAAATTCTCATCATGAACCTCATTACATTTGAAGTATATCCAAATATCATTTAAAATGGATACCACAATTTTTTAGGTGATCTCTAATGACTATATTCATTAAGTCCATAAATATTTTTTGAGAATTAGTTAATCCAAAGTGTGTCACTATGAGACCATATCAACCATACCTTGTTCAAAATGTATTCCCGGGAATTTCCTCCTTCTTTACCTTTAATTAGTCACATCTTGACCAAAGGCCCAAATTAGGGAAATTTTGGGCCTCGTAAACAAGATGTAAAAAAGACGACTATTGTGGTAAGGGATTCTTATTATTTTTCATGATTTCATTTAGTTTACGATAATCAATTCCAAGGTACGTTGAACCATCCTTATTATTTTTGGGAACAACCAGTGCACCAAAAAGTGAAGAACGCGGGTATATAAAACCCTTGTCTTGGATAACTTTTAATTTATTCTTCAATTATTCAATCTCAATTATGGCCATTATCTTAGGAGTTTTGGATATAAAAGAGATCCATTTATAAGTTTAATTAAGAAATTGACCAATTGGTCTAATATAATGCCAAAAATTCTTAGGGAATGAATAAATACAATCCTCGTAATGGGAACATATTTAAGAATGATTATCTCTTTTTTCATAATCATTTGAGTTAGATATTTTTCTCAAAAGGTAATAATATCCACACTAGAGATGAAGTTTCAAAAGGTGATTCATCCTCATCCTTACACTAGTATAGTATCAGAGTATGAAAAAGGAATTTAAGAGTGGTCTCTATATCCTTATGGTTGATGGTAGCCTTATATAAGGATATGAATTCAATGACTGATATAGAATCAAATTACACTAAAGTAAGTATGAAGAAATTTGATGGGAGGTTTTTTCCAAAACATTATTAGCTGGAAAGGAGTTATTTGCATGAAATAGAAATAATTTATTAGTTTTATGTTCTCATTGATAGATCAACGCCCATTTCTAGATGTGGGTTTTTAATAGTTCAACTAATCATTCAAGATGTTAATGAACAATTTGGCACAAAATCAAATAGTATGTTTTCTATCCTTTAATGAATATCTTGTGAACATATCACCAAATAATTTTTGGGATCCACCTCAATTATAGTGGTAGTATAATCTATTCGTTGATTTCTAGTCATTTTAGGTTATTATAATTTATTGTCTCTAACGGGACATATAATACACCATTGTCTTGAATAATTCTAGTACTCCTTACATTTTAGACATCGTATTAAAAGTTGAGTGTTGATATGAACATTTTTATCTACCATCACATTAATGTATTTATTTATATCCCTTCAGTATTAGTTATCATAATTCCTCTTTTATCCACATTTTAATTATCACCGTGTACCATTATGATAGATTTCGGAATTTTTCTTACCACATTTCAGACACTTGAGATACTGACTATTCTTTTCTCCATGTGAATTTTCCATAGACAATCCAAAATTAATCATCATTTTAATATTTTTAAATATCCCCCAAGAGACGATTAAGAGTTTAAAATATGTATCTCAACTATAACGGAACAAAAAACAATCTTTTCAGATATGTCAGAGTAGAAAATTTATATGTATTTTTCTAAACTCAGATTTAACCCACTAATAAGATGTCCTGAAATACTTTTAATGTTGATTAAAAAGTTGAAGGCGTATCATGAATGAATTTTGAATTATTTCTAATAGACTCTAATATACTCATCAACCTTTTTATACAGTCTAAAGAAATTCCCCTACATTTTATGACCTTGAATTTTTCGGAAATATTTATCGAAAAATAATTTCTTGAATACATCCAATTATATGGAATCCTTTTACACATGGAATTTAATGTTCTTTATTGGATTCTCCCAATGATAAGTTTCCCCCTCCATGTGATAGATTTCTCATAAAATGTTATCATATTAAAAGAATTAGAGGGAAGAGACTATATATTCAATTAATTATATCCCTTTTCCATGATGAGGGGATAGGAAGAACCAATAATGTTATGGGCCTTCATTGTATAAAGGACTTGACCAAAAAATTATATTTACTAAATGTAGAAGGGTGTATTATATGATTCATTTTATTATTCATAACATGAATTAGTTGTTCTAGTACATTCATTAAGTAATCATATCCCATTCCCATAAGTTTAGGCATCTCATTAAGGAAATCATCACATTGCATATCACATTTCTTGTTGGAACCATTCCTCAATGTTTCTCCCATTAACTAAAATAATGTAATTAAAAAAAGTATATGCATACTCATAATAACAATTATCCAAATATAGGAATTGTGAACAGATAATGAATAACTTTCAAAATAAAAGTATATCCCAAAATTTGAGTCTCTAGATTTAAATAAAGGTTATCCATATTAATTTCTATCTTAATATTTCTAGAATAAAAATCTACTGGAGTCCTTTGTAATGGTCTGTGAATAATTTGGTAATTTTCCAAATCAAATCCCATATGATCATCAAACATGGTGTGAAAAAAGGATTATTTTTTGGGAACCTAGTGATGATTGTTCTAAAAACTAATTTTCTCTTTTTGAGGTTATTTCACAGAGGTATAAATATAACAAATTCATAACCACTAGTAGTTTCCATATAGGTATGTAATTTCATTGAAACCAAACACTCTATACTTCACCAAAATTTCAAGATATTTTGGTATATGTAGACTTATACCTAGGGTTATCAATAGAGTATTAAATTATTAATACCCAAATGTAACTAAACCTTTCTATGATACAAACTATATCTGTGTATGTCTTTTACACATTTCATTACATGATTATTAACATACATATCCAATAAATACAAACCAAGGATCAAAAAGCCCAGTGTCATTATAATACTAGGAACATTAAACATAAACATGAAAATGAAATAGTATAACCCTATATTTCTCTCAATAATAATCTCATAAATCCTTTTAAGCTACTAAAAAAATAATATATCACAAGGAATATATATAGAAAAAATAGGTGATATAAAAATACCAGAATGTGATTAAACATAACAAAAAACAATAACATGTGAGTCGAACGATGTAACATGATATCATAAAAGATACTTTTCATGAATAATATCATGGGAAAATATAATAAAGAATATGGTATCATAATAACATTCCAACATATGAAATTGGTAGCAAAATAAAATATGAAATAAGAATAATTCAAGGCTAATTTCCCAAAAAATATCACATGGTGGATAGAGTCCCATTATGGGTTAGGTTTCCTCCCTAATCTCATACATAAAATATCCTGAGCCAAAAAATATAAATTAATTAATTGTATTTTTATCTGGGTTCACCAATTAAAACATTTATGAGAATTTGTTTTCCAGATAAATAAAGAAAATTTAAAGCATAAATTTAAGGATCACTCACGGAATGAAATGGGTTATATAACCTTGTCATATAGCATAAAATGAAGGAATATAATTATAATTTCCATGAAATAATGTAATTTATATTCTTGGATGTCCATAAAAATCATTCATGTCAAATTATATCTGTATAAAGTGAACACATTAAAAATAATAAGCAAATATCTTCGGAAGTGTACCTCTTAAGTGGGGCTATAGGAAAAAGTTTAATGATCCATTAAAGAGGGTAGTGGAATAACAATATATGTATGAGATGAACTAAACTAAAATGGATTTTGTGATAAGATGATTTATGATAGAAATATGGGTGGTTTAATACATTTTAAATATCAGTACTTTTAATGAGCTAAGGAGTAAAAAAGTTCCCTTTATTTAGGTTTATTTATCAGGAAAAATAAAAAATGGAACCTTTTAAAGAAGTTATATTCCTATTAATGAAAGATGAATTAAGATTGGTATATATCTTTCAAACATATATACATAATATATAATAATTAATTAAGAATACTAGAGTGGGGTAGTGGTGTAAGATTAATAATTGGTAGCCCCAAAGAAAATATAGTGGTTTGGATAGATACATTACCTTATGTTCTTGAATATTTATACACTCTCACATGTTAACTTGTATAATAAAATTATATTAATTAATTACATATTTCTAAAAAAATTTCCATCTATTTTTTATTTACTATAAATAAATTGGGTTCATTTATAACTATTTCATTGAGATAAATATACTAATTTCATTATTTTGAGGGTGTTTGTTTCATTATTTCACTTTTAGAACACTAGTGGATAATTATTTATGTTCTATAGAAATATTAAAGTGAAATAAAAGGTTATTTATGTCCATATAAAAATTGGAATGGTCCCGAATATCCATACTTGTTATGCTATAGGTATGATTCCTTCAGAAAAAACATCAACGTTATATGGTTAGTTCATTTAGTTCACTTTACCGATCATCGTGAAATGGGTTAATTTTATATAATTATATTATTAATAAAAAATTAATTTGAAATACATTATTATATACTAATTATAATAGTATTTAAACATAATATGTTTTCTATAACCATCCTTGAAGGAGTTGGATAAAAACTAAGTATGATGTCCAAGGAGGTGGTGAACCAACCATATTGTAAACAACATTTTCATTTTAGAATCTAAGGAAGAGAGGGTTGAAGATAGATATTCCACCATAATAATAAAATATAATTATATTTGGGATAAATATGTTACTATCCATATGTGTATAGAAAACATAAGGGGTGGTGATATAAGAATAAAATTTAAAGAGTTTAGTCGATAAATTTTCCACATCCTTTGGTTATCTCTTCTTAAGATTCCACTTAAAAATCCTTGAAATGGTATTTTATGAGACATAAATAACTAAGAAATGGAATATAGGATTTGGAAGGTTATTTTTTAGAAATTTGGAAGTCTAAAATGATTTAATGTTTTGAGGGAAGGGGAGTTAAGTGGTCGTATTTATAAGTGTAACAATAGGTATTTTTTAATATTATATTCATTAGTTTATTATTTTGGATCAAGTCTACAAATTTTATTGAATGTTGTGACTATACAAACTAAATATTATATATTGTAATGAACTAATTGTTATTACATAATCCATTATCAATGAATTCATGTATTGAGCTTATAATGTTAAATATCATATTTTTTCATATTTCCATATTATCCTGAAATTATATTATTTTAGGAAAAAATATCAAAGTTAACAAAATTCAATTATTTAAATTGAGATTCTAAAAATTAAATAAAATTTTTGAAAATAATTTTATAAGTATGAAAATTTTAATTATAAAATAAAATTTTTATTTAATTGAAAAATAATTATTTTAATATTATTATCAAATTTCTGAACCTCTAGAAATTTTTATAAGGTATCATGAAATTATATTATCATTATAATAATAAATTATATTAATTAATAAACTAATTTTATGGAAACAAAATTTCTTTTCAATCATTATATTTAATATATAAATGAAAATATAAAAAATATGTTCAAAAAAACAAAAACTCATTTTATCTTTTTTAAATAATTCATTTGCTTCTATTATGATGTAAATATAAATTATTTTCATTTAATAAGATTCATTAAAATAATTTTACATTTAAATATGTTTGTATACAATTCTAACAGTCAGGTAAATATTCTTAATAGTCATATTATTATTCCAACTATGAGGTGGAAATTCCAATGATCACATAACAAATACAAATGTTAAGAATTATAATAGCGATATAAATTCCTCACTTACTATAAAAAACTATTATTTAATTATTTATTTATTCACTTATATTTTCTCTCGAGGTATTATATATATTTATTTTTAAGATTATTATTTCATTTCTGATATTCTACTTTATCTATAAATTGTTCTATGTGAGTGAGATTATTCTGGGGGATCAAGAATATCCAAATGTTCCTATTATTATTTTATTATTTTCTTATCATTGAAATATTTTAAAAAATTGAGACCATATTTATTCTCTAAATTTTATGTTTAAATTTATATTATAAAATTCAGTTTATTTTTTGATGTGTTGTGTTTGAATTATATAATATAATATTACTAAATAAGACACAACTATATATTTTGAAATGAAATATATTGATAAAATTTCGAAACAATACAGGGGTAGCCTAAACAAATTACCATTGGATTTTTTTATCAAAATTATCAAGATTATCATTAATATACAAAATAAATAATTTTAATCAAAAAATATAAAAGTTACAAATATTACAATTCATTCAATTTCACAATTCATAAGGAGTTTTATTTGAAATTCTATGAAGTAAAAATTAATTTATATTATATTAATATGTATTCATAGACATAGATTAAATGTATTTTAAAAATTATTTATTAAATAAAAATTTTCTATGAGGTTTCTTAAAGCATTCGATTATTCTGTTCATCTGCCAAAATATTTAAAAGAGTTATTAGTGTCAGAACGTATTTTATAATATCATTTTCACTACAAAATGTTTCAAATTATAGATTTAAAATCATAGAACCATGATCACATTGAATATTTATTATCCATATGTATTATTTATTATTAATTATATATATAATCATTTGGAAATAATTTAAGGACTACCACTTTTAAAAAACAATGAAAATAAAACTATAACTGGAATAATTATAAATATGAATATACATTTTTTCTATGATACTTGTTTTTTGTGATGGTATAAAAAGATATATATGAAATGACTATAGTGGTTTTGATGTTATGATTTCATTTTCCATTTTAAACCTACCTTTACATTCCTTTCAACAATAATGGACATTAAATACTTCATATAAATTAAGCATGAGCACTAATATGACATTCAGAATATTATTTAATGCATATTTATTCATAAAAAAGAAAGGTTAGTTCAAGAAGGATATAACGTATATGTCAATGGTACAAACATCATCATGTGGATTGGTTGATATTATAGAATTTAATTTAGATTTATTAAATGATATATTTTTTATTCCAAAATTTTATTGTGTATCCCTCAATAATTAATTGAATTACGATGATGGGATTATAAGTATATACCAAAACATAAATGAAATAATAAATTAAAGTGTTACCTATGATAGTGACATCTCTACGTTTTACTATTTTTTCATTATATTTACATTTAATACTACATGCCCTCCTTTCACTTTCTTCTAGTTTGTGAAGATTGACCATTCACTAGTAAAATATAAAGAGAGACTAATATCTAAATACCCCATGAAATAATGTTTCTAATACTTGGAATTTATTCTATATTCTACAAAACTATTGATTGTTTACCCAATGTTCTCTTAGGACATAAAATATATTAATATGAGACTTTAGTACATCATCTCGTTCATATTTTCCCGGTATGGTAGCTTCAGAAAGTAGTGAATATAGGTCAAAACAAGAATAAATTTTTCCTAATAAATAATTTAAATATTATAAAAGTTACTAACATTGAAATAATTATAGTACAATAATGTAAATGCAGTATATAGTAAATTACTCAAAAGTTGTTAACTAAACTAAGATATGAAAAAATGAAAAAAAAATCCGAATGAAAATCCTTAAAATCATTTAATAAATATTATAATTATTATATATTTTCAATAAAGGGAACTATTTGGTTTTAATCCAAAATTCCTAGAGTATCATTAACCATATACATGGTATACATGTTCTAAACCTTCTAACTTTTTCAATCACACCTGATTAAGAAATAGAAGTTAGAAACCCCATTGATATATTGTAATTAGCAGAGATATATATCCTAATAATCCTATTTTAACATCCTTATTGGAAAAAAATTCCTTAACAAAAATTTATCAAACTGAACATTTTGAATATAAATATTATTATCCCTGAAATATCATCGATCACACAAGATTAGAACAAATAATTATCAATTCAAAATATAAATATTTTACAATGTAATACCTCACAGTTGAAGCACAAATAATAAAATATAAAATAATTTCAAGTGGAAGATATCAAATCATTGAGGTGATAAAAAGATCAATGTATTCTCTTTCTTCTCTTTCAATGTTTCATCATATGTTCCATTACTTAAATCCTTAATCTAATTAATATCAAGTAGTGTAATAATATCCATTGAGGTTGATGAGTATAGTTATAATATCATTAAAATATTCATTCCATATTATTTTAAAATACATTAGTGTAACTTTAAATTGTTTGGAAAATTATAATATTCAGTTTAGCTTACCATAATATAGAATGAGAAGTTATGTTCCACACACAAAAATGAACTCACAAAAAATCAAGTAAGATAAAATTTAGTATGAAGTGTATTTCCATTTTCAAAACAATATATATGAAAGGATTCATATTATTCAATAATCACCAAGTTTCATAATCACAATACATGAAATAAAATGTATAATAAAAAAATGTAAAAAAACACCCTAGTTTTTTTTATTGAAACTCCCCAAGTGTATTCTATCTACGGAACTAAAAATCATAACTTTATAAAAACATGTATTGGATGAAATAACCACCCTATTAACAACATGAAAATAAACCTCACATAATGAATTCCCAAAACCAATCCCCATTTGTAATTTTCAAAAACATAATATCAAGGGTAAACTGATAATTGATTAAATAATACTAATAAAGTTTTACTATTTAAATCCTTCAAGAACATGAGTAAAATAAAGAAAAATGCATAAAGTAGAAAAGTATATGTAATTTCTATTCATCATACTCTCCTATTAATATGTGTGATAAATTTTAGATAATGTTCACAACTTTAAATCATATTTACATTTGAAACATTCTACACTTGAACTTATGACTTATTCATTTATGTTTCCTTTTATATCTTCTCCTAGAGATCAAATTAACCCCATTAAATTCAAAAAAACATGTACCATTCTCCCAAAATATCTCTCATTTCACTTATCCCCCTACTAAATCAATAAAAAAATATAATAACCATTATATACCTTTAAAATTACTAAATAAAAAAGAAAAAATATGAAAAAACTCTAAAAATGAAAAAAATGTAAGTTAAGAAAGATTAACGTGTCAAAAGATAAACATGACTTAAATAATTCAATAATCACATTATTTAAATAATATATCTCAAAATTATTATTATAACCTTTGGGCCTTAATTATTAGTATTATTGAAACTAGATATATAAATAAATTATTTTAAAACACTTTGATAAATTTATCCATAATCATCCTTCTTTATAACCTTTCTATAAATCGCACATGATATAATAATATTTATAAACTAGTTATTTTAAACATTTGAAAGGGGTGAACTAAAATTCTTAGTCAGGGAAAACATATCATAATATGTAGTAAAAAACGATGAAGAAATAAATATCATAATATAATATCAAAATATATTATTATATAATCGTAAAACATTTTAGAGTAACATATATCATAAAAAATCAATAAGAAATTGTAAAATATATGACATGGATAAAAACACATATCAATTATCATATAATATGTTAAAAAGATATAAAAGTGTTGAATTATATATAAATAAGCCTTAATCATGATAATATTGAATTCAATGGAAATAAAATGAATCATGAATATTTTTTCATAACATTATATAGAAATTCAAAATATGTCATAACATAAGTTTATAAAATATTATGAGAAATGGTTTCATATTCAAGGTCACACAACCACATGTGAAAAAACCTTCCCATATCTCATTCATAAAACAAATTATGAAAAAGTATTCCCAAATCTCATTCACACAACAATATTATAATGAAATACTAACTCTTATCATTCATATTAAAAACAATCAACAAAGCTTCATGTATCACATTCAAAAAAACATTTCATCTTCTCAAGTGATATGAAACTGTAACCAATTCTCTGGATAGCTATAATGGACCAACCTGTCCCATGTTTATAATGTAACCACCCATACTTAGTTTATAATGGAACCAACCATCACTAATATATATAACTGTTCCACTTAAAATAAATCATCATCATATCTTAGATAACCCATACAAAAGAATATATTTATTAACCATCCACAAAGAAATCATTCAATTTTCCTTAATAACATATTGATATAAATTGGATTTCACAAAACATCCATTTATTGTAAAATAACAACATAAATGAAATGATTTGAAATCTAAAACATGATTACCCAAAATATTTAGATGATAAAATAAAATATACAGACAAACATGAAACATGACCCTGTTGAAGAATTATTATTTGAAAATGGAAGAAAAATTTAAAAACTCAATTTTATTAAAATATCATTTTAAAAAGGATGTGATTTTCAAGTAACTTTCCAAAAACCATTTTTTGAATTTAATAAAAGTATCCTTGAAACATTTCTTTAAAATAAATTGTAATAAATTTACCTTATTAAAACATATGTCAAAAGTGAACTATAGGGAAAGTGTATAAAATAATGTTAACGAAAAGTCTTTTGAAAATTTTAAAATGAATTTTTTGGAAACTCATATCTTTAAAATGATAATGTAACATTTGATATAAAACGAATAAATAATAATAAAATGGATAATTATATATCGAAATAAATGAATTTCTTATTTGGAAAAGTAGGATAGTGTTTGGATGTAAGAACACAGATATAGAAGAGTAATATAATAAAAGAAATAAGAATTATTCTTAACAAGAATTAATTTTCATGAAAATAATGAATCATCAAGGAATAATACATTAGATTGAGACATAATTTCATAAAATGAATGCATAAATAGAACATAACATCATCAATAGTAATAGTGGATCAATCTATAATGATAATATTCAAATAAAAGTGATTATTACTTAAGGAATGATTTGAGTAAAGGAAACCTATTAAAACATTTGTAACATTGGAAACAAAGGCCCTTGATAGGCATAATGCTAAATTGACAATTGAATGTATAAAGAACCATACTTTACATACATTGTTAATACTTAAAAATTGAAGTATAATTATTACAACATATAACAAAACCATGAAAGGACCGTATAGGTATAGTGTCTTTAGAAACAGGGAAACATAAAAAACTGGTTCATAAATCATCTACAATTTGTCACATTTATTTCAACATATCGAGAGTCCATTTTTGGCATATCCTACTTAATAACCTTCTTCATGACCTGGGGAAAAAACATACAAAAGGGTGAGCTCAAATGCCCAGTAAGGGTAAACAAAAGAAATATCAGTCACATCATATTCATAAGAACATATCATTTGGGAAATCTTAACCTACAAAAGAGATCATAATTTCATAACATGGGATAAATCATATTAGTGAAATGTAATCCCAATAATCATAACCTAAAACATGAAAATTTTTGGCATACACACATAATCATAGAGAATCATTTCTTAGTATTCAAGACTCACAGCCAAGACTATCTTAGCGGACCAAGTCCATTTCTGAACCGAGTTCACTCCTCAATTCAGTCCTGTTTCACTGAACCGGATTAACCTGCCATTCTAGCCATGTCTATATCATGAGATATAAATCATTACCCAATGCATTTGAGGGAGATATAGGCCCCACCGATCTCATAATGATACCATTCTTATGTGTGCCACAAAATCATAAATCATACATCATTGCATAACCCATGTAATAAAAATGGGATTCTTAAACCTCGTGACATCATAAAACAATTAATATAAGATAAAGGAATTCATAAAAATAATTCCATCACAAAATAATCAAATAAATGTAATAATAGGGACAGAAACAGAACCCTATATTATCTAAGATGGAAAATAATTTTGATAAAACACTTCAACTCCATTCTTGAGGAAAATATCATTTCTACTTAAAAAACATTTTCCTTTCATAACATGTCATACAATTTTAAACTAATGAATTTGATTAAAAGTAAACTTGAAAACTTGCAAAGGAAGCTTCTTGGAAATAATTTTTAAAAATCCATTCATGCCGTATAAGTTAAAAAAAATTCTTCTCATACTTTTGTCAGAAAAATAAAAAATTACCTAGTACGAAAAATGAAAAAAGATTCCTTTCATATCTTTTACTAAAAACTCACCGGAAGGTAAAATTGGATTAAAAAAATTGTAGGTGGATGTAAATAATACTACATATTGAGGAAACAAGGATGAGGATGATAAAATACACCCCAGTAAATACCAAAGTATAAACAATCTCAGATAAAAATTAGATTGTGATATTTTCCCTTACCTTAGGTCCGATTTGCATCGTAAGTGTTCGAACCTCCTGTATAATGATTTAAATAATTTAATTGACTTATTCCAGAATAATAATTATTTTTATGATATCATATATGGTCATATTCTTAGCTTCTTATTAGTAATATTTCATTGTTACTTGTTATTCGGGTGTTTATTGCTTTTTGTTCTTATGCGTGTTTTGTCGAATAAATTCTTATTCTTCTTTTTAGGTTATAGATACCTCATTTCCATAATGGTATTAGTGTAATACATATCATATTTATTCACTAAATTAATTTATGTAATCATTATGCAATGAAAATCATGTAGAACGAGTCGCATCACATCGTGGAGACGGTATTCCGTACATACGCACAAGTGATGATATCGTTCCCATGATCGTGGAATTGTATTAGAGTGTATGTATACTATTTCAGAATCAATATCAATTTACAATAATCATATATAGTTATTATTTACACCATTATACCCATCCATGTAAGGTGGTGGTGGAAAATATATTACACCCCGGCGTGGAGACGGTATTCCGTACGTAAGCACCCACGGTGATTTCATTTTCCATAGGATGGATAGATGGTGAAATAGGGTTGTTTCATACTTATAATAAAATATCAGTATATGAGTGATACTTATGTTATTACATAATAATGAAGAAACTAAAGAAGAAGGAGTGGAAGAATAAATAAAGTTGAAAGAATCAGTAACAGACATTACATCTTCTTTGAAGCACCTCTTTGAAACCTCCTCTTAGGGCACTAAAATTGGTCTTTGAAGAAGACAAGGACCTCTAGGATGTTTCTACGGAAGTGGAGAAGAGAATTTAGTAGGGGTTGTCCAAGATTTAAGGCTCAAAGTGGTGTGAGGAAGAGAGGGAGGAGGTTCCCTTTTATAAGGGAGGAGAGGGGCACCTTTGGAAAAACTAAAAATATTATTTTATTATAAAGTCATATTCGGTTTTTTAATAGCTCCAAATTGATTAAGTTTTAAGCTAATGTGGGTATGGGTCGAAATCCACTCATCCAATAGAATTTAGACAAGTTTAGGTTTCTATGTTAACCTTATCATTTATATTTAACTTTATGTTAGATAATTTAACTTTTACTGTGTCTTCTTGTTTTCATACACTGTAAAGTTAATAAACTTACAATAACAAGCCAAAAGAACCCCAAGTAGTTTATTATTAATATATATAACCTTGTCTAAGTCATTTGGACGATACTTATATTTTTATGAAAAAAATAACAATTAATAATATAATATTTGTTTTAAAAACTATTTTATGTCAATTTTGACACTATTTGGTAATTGATTTTTCTGAAAATCATAACAGAAATCTTAGTTCGAAAAAAGTTTATTAAATAAATAATAACATGTCATAGTAACATTGAAAATTATTCGAATTCATAAAAAGTCTCAAATTAAATTTATTTGGGTATTTATAACATAAATTATGTCAATATTTCATTAATAATATAATTACTACATCATCATTGTGTCATAAATAAATTAAATTATTTAAAGTCTAAAAATTAAAAATAAAATACCATTATGTAGGAAATCATTCTATCATTCTAAGGAATATTTATAGTCGAATGTATCCTATTTATAACTCTATATTAAAAATTATTTACTTATTAAACATTTATTTTAACTATTTTAACCCTTCTTTAAATAAATTAATATTAAATGTCCTAATCTAATCCATGTGGGCCTAAATGGTCATATTTTATTCCTAAGGTTGATTTTGGTCGAATTAAACTTATCCTATAGAATTAGGACATGTGTTAGGGTAATAATAATAATATCATTTTTACCCTTAATTACTGTATTTACTTTTAACCGTGGTAAAAAAACGTAAAATGTTACTATTCGCCAAAAATTATTTTCATCTCATTGAACCACATTTTAGTCCTTGATATTAACCGTGTATCTCAGAGTTTCTAAATTCCACTCACAAAAGTGGTAAAATTATGTTTTATGTCATTTGTAAATTCTTCTAGGAGGTGGGTAAAAGACGGTGAAAAGTTCAATAAATTTTTTATATATCTATAATTATTATAAAATGACTCAAATGAATTTCATTGAACTTATATAGGTATTATGTATAAATTTTGGCCTAAAATAAATTAAAATAAAATAAATAATTATTTAAATAAAAAGTCAGTTTTTAAATATGTGTTTTCATTATTCATAAAAAATTGAATGTTTTCAGAAAAATACCAAAATTTCACCCTAGGGTAATTTTGATATTCCGAATCCAAAAATGAAGTCCATTTTGAAAAATAAAATTTACAAAATTTTAAAAAGTTGGTATTACTATTCATAACGGTTAGTTTCAATAATATTTTAATAGCATATCATTGTTTAGTGAAACTCGGTATTGCGTACGACGCTAGCTATCGAAGAAGGTCGTGATTGCGTGTAAAGAAAGAAAAGCTAGTGTTGTGTGTAGTGAAAGATTCATTTGATGATTTATATAACATAAAAACAAAATATTTCTCATAAAAGTCTCGGGTGTTACATTCTACCGCCCTTAAAATTAATTTCTCCCTCAAAATTCATCACTTTGTAAGAAATAGATGATTATATCTCTCCCTTATCATATCCTCAAGCTCACATGTAGTTTCTTCTAATTTGTGGTTACTCCATAAAACATTCACCAAGAGAGTGGTCTTGTTCCGTAGGACTTTTTCACTACGATCCAGAATCTCTATCGGGTGTTCTTCATAAGAAAGATCTTGCCCCAGCGGTACAACTTCTGACCGGAGTACAAGTGAAGGATCAGGTATATACTCTCTCAGGAGAGATACGTGGAACACATCATAAACTAGAGAGAGATTCGGTGCAAGCACCAATCGGTAAGCTACCTTCCCAACACGATCCAGTATTTCGAAAGGACCGATATATCTAGGGATCAGCTTTCCCTTCTTTCAAAATCTCATCACTCTCTTCCAAGGAGATATTCGTAAGAACACTTTATCACCCACATCAAACTCTAGGTCTTTTCTTTGGTTTTCAGCATAACTTTTTGTCGACTCTGAGCTGATCTTATGTGTTGCTGAATAGATCTGACCTTTTCTGCCATCTCATCAACAAGATCAGGTCCTAATAGCTTTCTTTCCCCAACTTCATCCCATCAAGTTGGAGTCCTGAATTTCATTATATAGAGAGCTTTATAAGGAGCCATCTAAATACTAGAGTGAAATATATTATTATAAGAAAATTCCAACAAAGGTAGGTGTTGATACCAACTACCTTTGAATTCCATAGAGAAATCTCTCAACATATCTTCTAGAGTTAGAATTTTCCTCTCAAACTAACCATCTTTATAAGGATGATAATCAGTGCAGAAACTCAACTATGTATCTAGAGTATGCGGAAGATTTTTCCAGAACTTCGAGGAAAATCTTGGATCCTGATCAGATATAATGGAAAGTGGTACTCCATTCAATATTACCACTTCCTTTACATATATCATGGAAATATGATCTAGAGAGAAATCCTCTCTAATAGTGATGATGTGTGCCGAATTTGTAATACAATCAACTATGACCCAGATAACATTATTGCCTTTTGATGTTTTAGGAAGTCTAGTGACAAAGTACATAGTGATGTTTTCCCATTTCCATTCTAGTATGGGTAATGGTTGTAAAATCCCCTTAGACTTCTGTCTCTCAGCTTTAACTTGATGACAAACCAAACATCGAGAGACATATTCGTCAACATCTCATTTCATGCCATCCCACCAGAAGTACTCTTTTGAGGTCCCTATACATCTTCGTGCTTCTAGGAGGAATAAAGAATGAAGAACTGTGAGCCTCATCCAGTAACTCCTTCTTTAATTCGGGGATGGGAGGAACAAAAATTTGATTCATGGACTTTATTATCCCATCCCAATCAAAACATTTCTCAAATTCTTTTGTAACTCTACATCTTCTTTCTGTTCCTCTTTAATATTCACATGTATAGATGGTTGATCATTCATTTGAGAAAGATAAAAATTTTCCCCTTCCATTATAATTCCAAGATCCATCCTTTTTATATCCATAAATATTGGATCTTTTGTGATCCTCATCATGGATAATCTATCATGGTCTTGTCGACTTAATGCATCTGCCACCTTGTTTGCTTTCCCAGTATGGTAATGAATTGAGCAGTCGTAATCCTTAATCAGCTCCAACCATCTTCTTTGACGCATATTCAGCTCCTTTGTGAGAAAATATACTTTAAACTTTTATGATCAGTATAAATATCAGACCTTTCTCCATAAAGATAATGCATCCAAATATTTAATGCAAAGATTACCGCAGCTAACTCCAAATCATTTGTTGGGTAATTTTGCTCATGGATTTTCAACTATCGTGAGGCATAATCTATCACCATATAATTTTTCATAAGAACACACCCCAGCCCCTTCTTTCATGCATCACTGTAGATTACAAACCTTTCTCCACTACACGGCAGCGCGAGCACAGGTGCACTAGATAACCTTTTTTTCAACTCTTTGAAATTATCTACACATTCTTCTTTCCAAAAAAACTTAACTCCTTTCCGAGTCAACTTGGCTACTGGATTAGATAATCATGAAAAATCATTCAAAAAACTTCGATAATATCCAGCCAAACCAATAAAACATTGGATCTCAGTTACTGTTTTAGGTCTCGACCATCTTTCGATAACCTCTTTTTTTGCTGGATCAATAGATATCCCCTATTTTGAGATTATGTGACCCAAAAATGCAACTTTTTGAAGCCAAAATTCACACTTGGTAAATTTGGCATAAAGCTTCTCTTTTCTCAAGGTCTTCAACATAATTCTCAAGTGATCTTCATGTTCTTCCTTTCTCTTTGAATAGACAAGAATATCATCTATAAAGACTACCACAAACTGATCAAGATAGTCTCTAAAGACTCTTTTCATCAGATCCATGAAGATAGCAGGGGCGTTAGTAAGACCAAATGGCATCACGATAAATTCATAGTGTCCATACCTTGTACAAAAAGCTGTCTTTGGTATATCCTACCTTTTGACCCTTAATTGATGATACCCTGGATGAAGATCAATCTTGGAATAGTATTGAGCTCCATGTAGTTGGTGAAATAAGTCATCATTGTGTGGGAGAGGATATTTGTTCTTGATGGTGATCTTGTTAAGTTCTCGATAATCAATGAAGAGCCTCATTGATCCGTCTTTCTTCTTAACAAACAGAACTGGTGCTCTCCAAGGTGATGCACTAGGGCGTATGAATCCTTTATCAATATTCTCTTAGAGTTGCTTCTTCAATTCCTGCAAATCAATTGGGGTCATTCGATAAGGTGTCTTTGAAATAGACAAAGCACCTGGTACGAGTTCTATTGAAAACTCTACTTCATGATTTGGTGGAAGAGCCAGAAATTCCTCCAGAAAGACATCGTCAAAATCCCGTACAATGGGAATATTCTTAATTTTGAGTTTCTCTCCAACCACTTGAGATAAATATCCCTCATTTAGTGGAATCAAGACCCATAAGATGGAAAAAATTTCCACTGGAAGGTTATGTTTATCCTTTCATCGATAGACGATCATAGATTGATCTGAAATATGAAATTTGACTTCCCTTATTTGGAAATTGATATGAGATCCATATAAAGAAATCCAATCCATGCGAATATTCACATCAAATTCCACTATAGGAAGGATCACAAGATTTTCAGGAAGCACTTTCCCACAAACTTCAATCGGAGAAGAATTATAAACTTTTGATGCGACTATTGTGCCATTAAGAGTTGTCACAGCTACCTCAACATCTAATTATTGAGGTAATACGGTGATACCCTTAAAACATTCTTCAGAAATAAAATAGTGGGTGGATCCAAAATCATATAAAACATTTTCTACTTTAGAGTGGATGGTAAGTGTACCTTTCACCACTTCGTTATCATACTCCACATCGCTGATAGAAATTGCATGTGACATTCCTTTGTCTTTAGCCTTAAGAGTTTGTTGACATCGATCATAATAAAAAACCCTTGGATTAGGGAATTGATTGGCATAATTACCCATTTCCTTGCATTTGTAACATTGAAGTGTTGGAGGTGCACTCTGTGTAGCCTTTTCTTTGTTCGCATCACTAGACATCTTCTTCCCATCATTGCGGCATTAAAATGACCAATGTCCTTCCTTTCCAAATTTGAAACATTTACTTGTCCCTTTAAGACAACTCCAACCATGTTTCTTTCCACACTTTGAGCATAATGGAAAACTCACCTTCTTTTCAGTGTGCTCTTTAGATTTTCCTTTGATTTCCATTTTCCTCTTCTTATCAAACCCATATGACTGATGGGTTACTCCAATATCCATCTCAACCTTGGGAGCACATCTAACAATTTCCTCATAGCTATTGAAGTCCGTTATGGCTAACTCCCTTCGAAGACTTGGTTTTAAGCCACTAATGAATTGATTGATCTTACTCTCAGGTTGGATAATAATACTAGGAGCGTACCTTGAAAGTCTTGTAAAATTTTCTTCATAGGTACCAACAGATTCATCATCCTTTTTCTTTAGTTCAAGAAACTCCATCTCCATTTTGTTCAAAGAATACGAGGGAAGTACTAATTGAAAAATAAGTTCTTGAACTCGTCCCATTCCAGGGACTCAATTTCATCCATTTTCCTTGTATTCTTAATAAGATTCCACCATTGATCAACATCACCTTCCAAACGATATACTGCTAATATAACTTTATCATGTTCAGAACATTGAAGAACTGAAAATATCTTTTTAGTGGTACTGATCCATTGTTCATCCACTAATGGATCAGAAGACCCACTGAATGAAGATGGACGCTGCCTCATGAAGGATTCAACAGAATGTTGCTCCTTCCATTTCTCATTTGGAATTCCTGCATGATTCATAGCTTGAGAAAGTTCTGTGAGCATGGCTACAATATTTTTCAATCCATCTCCCATGCCATTTGGTTTCTTAGGGGGACAATCATGGCATTTCCCGTCGCATTCCGCATATCACAGTTCCTTCGGGTTCCAGCCATTGACTAAAAGTAAGAAGAATAGTGCGAGCAATACTAATTATAATGGAAAAAACACATAATCAAGAATAAAATTTAACACTTAAGGTCATACCATAGGTCATTCATGGACATCTCTAAAACACTAAGATTGTTTTCTATGCTTAGACTTATCCTTAGGGTTCTTACTAAGTCTTTCACATCCTAGTTTCCACAGGATGACTATACCTTTCCTCTGATACCAACTATAACGACCCATATTTTACATAGATTGTTAATACATAAAAATTGAAGCATACTTATTACAACATATAACAAAAACATGAAAGGACCGTATAGGTATAGTATCTTTAGAAACTGGGAAACATAAAAAACTGGTTCATAAATCATCTACAATGTCTCCCATTTATTTCATCATATCTAGAGTTACTTTTTGGCATATCCTACTTAATAACCATATTCATGACCTGGGGAAAGAAAACATACAAAAGGGTGAGATCAAATTCTCATTAAGGGTAAACAAAAGAAATATCAATCACATCATATTCATAAGAACATATTATTTGGGAAATCTTAACCTGAAAAAGAGATCATAATTCAATAACTTTGGATAAATCATAGTAGTGAAATTTAATCCCAATAATCAAAACATAAAACATGAAACTTTGTGGAATACACACAGAATCATATAGAATTATTTATTAGTAGTCAAGAGTCATATCCAAGACTATCTTAGCAGACAAAGTCCATTTCTGAACCGAGTTCACTCCTCGTTTCAGTCCTGTTTCACAGAACCGAATTAACTTGTCGTTCCAGCCATGTCTATCTCATGAGATATAAATCATTACCCAATGAATTGGAGGAAGATATAGGTCCCACCCATCTTATATTGATACCATTCTTATATGTACCACAAAATCATAAATCATACATCATTGCATAACCCATTTAATAAAAATTAGATTCTTAGACCTTATGACATCATAAAACAATTCATATAAGATAAAGGAATCCATAAAAATAATTTCATCACAACATAATCAAATTAATTTAATAATAGGGATAGAAACAAAACCCTATATTATCTTAGATGGAAAATAATTTTGATAAAACACTTGAACTCCATTCTTGAGGAAAATATCCTTTCTACTTCAAAAACATTTTCCTTTCTTAACATGTCATAAAATTTTAAACTAAATAAGTTGATTAAAAATAAACATGAAAACTTTTAAAGGAATCTTCTTGGAAATAATTTTTTAAAAATCCATTAATGTCGTATAAGTTTTAAAAATCATTCTTCTCGAACTTTTGTCGGAAAAGTCAAAAAGTACCTCGTACGAAAAACGACAATATATTCCTTTCATATGTTTTACTAAAAACTCACCGAAGGGTAAAATTGTATTTAAAAAATTGTAGGTAGATTTAAATAATACTACATATTGAGGAAACATGTATTTGGATGAAAAAATACACCCCAGTAAACACCAAAGTATAAAAATCTCGGATAAAAATGAGATTTTTATATTTTCCCTTACCTTAGGTATGATTTTCTTTGTAAGTGTCCGAACATCCTGTATAATGATTTAAATAATGTCATTGACTTATTCCTTAATCATACATATTTTTATGATATCATATATGGTCATATTCTTAGCTTCTTATTAGTAATATTTCATTGTTACTTGTTATTTAGGTGTTTATTGCTTTTTGTTCTTATGCGTGTTTTGTCGAATAAATTATTATTATTCTTTTTAAGTTATAAATACCTCATTTATATAATGGTATTAGTGTAATACATATAATATTTATTCACTCAATTCATTTATGTAATCATTATTCAATTAAAATCATGTAGAACGAGTCGCATCACATCGTGGAGACGATATTCCGTACGTATGCACGAGAAATGATATCGTTCCCATGATCGTGGAATTTTATTGGAGTGTATGTATACTATTTCAGAATCAATATCAAATTAAAATAATAAAATATAGTTATTATTTACACCATTATACCCATCCAAGTAAGGTGGTGGTGGAAAATAGATTACACCACGGCGGGGAGACGGTATTCCGTACGTATGCACGCGCAATGATTTTGTTTTCCGTAGGATGGATAGATGGTGAAATAGGGTTGTTTCATACTTATAATAACATATCAGTATATGAGTGATACTGATGTTATTACTTAATAATGAAACAACTAATGAAGAAGAATAGGAAGAAGAAATAAAGATGAAAGAATCGATAACGAACATTACCTATTCTTTGAAGAGCCTCTTTCAGACCTCCTCTTAGGGCACTAAAATTGGTCTTTGAATAATACCAGGACCTCTAGGATGTTTCTAGGGAACTGGATAAGATAACTTATCAGGGGTTGGCCGATCTTTAAGGCTCAATTTTGTGTGAGGAAGAGAGGGAGGAGGTGCCCTTTTATAAGGGAGGAGAGGGGAAGCTTTGGAAAAACTAAAAATATTATTTTATTATATAGTTGTTTTAGGATTTTTAATAGCTCCAAATTAATTTATTTCGAAGCTAATGTGGGTATGGGTCTAAATACTCTCATCCAATAGAATTTCGATAAGTTTAGGTTTCTATTTTAACCTTATCATTTAGATTTAACATTAGGTTAGATAATTTAACTTTTACCGTGTCTTCTTGTTTTCTAACACTATAAGGTTAATAAACATACTATAACAAGCCAAACTAACCCCAAGTTGTTTATTATTAATACATATAGCCTTATATAAGTAATTTGGACGAATGTTATATTTTTAGGAATAAAATAACAATTAATAATATAAAATTTTTTTTAAAAACTATTTTCTTGTCAATTTTGAAACTTTTTGGTAATTGATTTTTTTGAAAATCATAAAAGAATGATTAGTTCTAAAAAAGTTAATTAAATCAATAATAACCTATAATAGTAACATATAAAATTATTTTAATTCATAAAAAGTCTCAAATTACATTTATTTGGGTATTTATAACATCAATTATGTCAATATTTCATTAATAATATAATTACTGTATTATCATTGTGTCATAAATAAATTAAATTATTTAAAGTTTAAAAATTACAAATAAAATACCATTGTGTAGGAAATCTTTTTATCTTACTAATTAATATTTATAGTCGAATTTATATTATGCATAACCCTATATTAAAAATTATTTACTTATTAAACATTGATTTTAACTATTTTAACCCTTCATTAAATAAATTAATATTAAATGTCCTAATCTAATCCAAGTGGGCCTAAATGGTCATATTTTATTTATAAGGTTGTTTTTGGTCTAATTAAACTTATTAAATAGAATTATGAAATGTTTTAGGGTAATAATAATATCAATTTGTCCCATAATTACCGTATTTACTTTTAACCGTGGTAAAAAAAGTAAAAAGATACTATTCACCGAAAATTATTTTCATCTCATTGAACCACATTTTAGTGCTTGATATTAACCGTGTCTCTCGGATTTTTTAAATTCCACTCACAGAAGAGGTAAAATTATGTTTTATGTGAATTTGGAAATTCTCCTAGGAGGTGGGTAAAAGACGGTGAAAAGTTCAATAAAATTTTTATATATATATAATTATTATAAAATGACTCCAATGAATTGAATTGAACTTATATAGGTATTATGTATCAATTTTGACCAAAAATAAATTTAAATAAAATAAATAATTATCTAAATAAAAAGTCGGTTTTTAAATATTAACCCAGTGTTTTCACTATTCATCTAAAATTGAAAGTTTTCAGAAAAATACCAAAATTTCACACTAGGCTAATTTCGATATTCCGAATCCAAAAATGAATTCCATTTTGAAAAAAAAAATTACAAATTTTTGAAAAGTGGGTATTAATATTCATAACGGCTAGTTTTAAAAATATTTTAATTGCATATCGTTGTTTAGTGAAACTCGGTATTGCGTACGGTGCAAGCTATCGAGGAAGGTCGTGATTGCGTGTAAAGCAAGACAAGATAGTTTTGTGTGTAGGGAAAGATTCCTTTGATGATTTATATAACATAAAAACCAAAAATATTTCTCATAAAATTCTCTGGTGTTACAGAATGTCATAAAATATAAGATAATAAATATAAAAATTTATAATGGGAAAATATTGATTACATTTAAAAGAAATCATTTTGTATTTCTGAAAAATGTATCGAGGGATTCTAATTTGATTCAAAGAAACCCTACCCTTATTTCCCTTATTAGTTAGATACACTCGAAGACCCGATATAAAATACATAAATATCAAAAATAATTTAATAACTATATTTTTACCTAACACTATTGTTAATTTTGATCTATAATAATTTTATACATGTATTTTTGTTATTTTGTCCTATTTTTGTACCTAGGTTATTTTTAATTTTGACATTTTGTAATATTTTCATTAAAGATGTGTCTGTATTTTTTATTCATAAAAAGTTTATCCTTAAAATTTCATTAATGTTAATGTAATGATTGAAATATATATATCTATTAACATTAATTTTTCTTTCATGAGTACTTTAGTCTTTATCCTAAACGATTAAATCAACATCCAACATAATTTAATGACTTTCAACATATGAAGGGAATGTTCTTAATTAATTAGTAGATTTATTATTTTTCATTTAAAGAACCTAAAAATAGTTATTTATATATTTATATAATATTATACTATTAATTATGTTTCCATGAAAATCAATGATATAATTTCATATCAGTTTTCAAGTAGGTGGTCAAACCGACCAAAACATGAAAATATAAGGATTATCAATGATTATGAGATGATTCGGTTGTAATTTCACCAAAAAAATACAATTATGATATAATATAGTGCATTAAAGTGTGATATATCATAATTATAAAGGAATAGTATGAAAAATTAATCGATATGGAAATATTATATATTTTGAATTATAGATTTTTCACCAAATACTGTTTTTTTAAATAATCAAATTTATGATAATAATTTATTTATCATATCATTAATAGGATCTACAATATATCAAGATAAAACCTACATTATAATATAAAAAACATATTTATCATTCAAAACCATTCCTAGGAACATCTATGTAGGGTGTTGTTCATATGAAAAATGGAAATTGATCACTCCATGGAGGCAGTCGTGCACACATTTGTATGGATGATGATTTTGTCTTCTATATAACATAAAAAAGAGTAAAATGATTTAAAATTTTAATAATATAAAAAAAGTCATAAAAATAATAATTAAATATTAAATTTTGTAATATGGTCACCCTTTTAGGGTGATTATGGAAAATAAAACACATTTCATCATGATTGTGGTAGTTCGCACAACACACAATTTCCATTTTGGGTTTTTTAGAATTGAAGGGGGTAGTTAGTGCTTGTAGCATCATTATAATAAAATAACATAATAATTATAACAACAATTACAATTTTATAATTTTAATATTTTTAAAGGAAAATTTAAGTAGAATAAAATCACATAAATAAATAGAAAAAATAAAGATATGTTTGGAACTTATACCTCACTTCTTGGATTATCTCCATTGTAAAGAGTATTAAACAATTAAAGTATTTTATTTTTAGAAGGATAGAAAATTATTAAAGAGTATGAGAGTGTTTAGGATAGTGTTTTGTATATTTAAGGCCAAAATTATGGAATTTGTTTGTGAGGGGAAGTGAGGATAAGAGTTCCATTTCTATAATAAAAAGGAGTGTCATTTTTGGGAATACCCAAAAAATTATAAACAATTAGTAGTAACTATCATTGAATATGACTCCAAAATATAGAAAAAACTAATTGTAGAACAAAACATTTCAATCCAAACCTCCACCAATCAATTAAAAACATTATTTGAACATCTTATTCCCCTTAAGTCTAAGGTAACTCATGTTTACCATTTCAGTCTTCACCATGATAAATTGTTTTTTTAAATGTAATTTATCTTTTATGTAAAAAATAAATTAGTAATAATTGTATAATTTCTACTTAATTATTCCAAATTTATAATATAATTTATTTTTAAATTTTTTTAAAATCGATAAAAATATATTTTAAAAAACTAAATGTATAATGTATTAAAAACAACATTTTGAAAAATATAACATAAATTCTAAAATATAAAATATTATCTTAATAATTAAAACCAAAATTATCAAAATAATAAATTCACTTTAAAAATACAGATTATTCCTAGATTAAGGATTTCAAAATTTTCAATTCATACTTATATAGTAAAACTTTAATGAAAGCCCAAATATTATAAAAAATTCCATATTTCCCTATTCACCTAAGAATCTATCAAAAAAATCCAAAATATTATATTATTATTGTATTATTATTATTAATCCAAAATTGATGATCATTTTTAAAAATTACGTTTCTAAAATTTTCTAATTCAATATTTCATTTAAATATTGACATTTTGGGAAAATGATTATATTGAAAAATAGATTTTTAAAATGGAAACTTCTATTTATTAATTGTTCTTATAAACTATTAATTCATTAATTTATAATGTATTAATAAAATTATAAATATATTGTAGAATCATTTTAACATAATATACTTGTTTTATTGAAATAAAAACACTAGTTTTAGAAAAATATATTTTTAATTAGAAATGATTTTTAAAGTTTTATTAGCTATACTGATTTCATTTCTTTATAATTAAAACTAGTATTTAGTTAAATTATACACATATTTAATATTTTTTAATCCTATTAATGAATTAAAATTCAATGTCTAGGTTTTAATTTCCATATTTAATATTTATATTTTACCTATATAAATAATGGTTTCTATTTTAGTTCAGTATTTTATTTGGAGAAAGTTATCAAACACAATATTTATTTAAATAAAATATATAGTGAAATATCATGTCGTTACATTATCCACCATTAAATTATTTTTTTCTTTTTAATTTTAATTATCACTTTCTTTTAATGATAGTAAAAGGTATCCATAATATAGAGAGTTAATTTCCAATGTGGTGTTAACCTTAATAATTTGGTTGAGATTATGAAAATCATATATTCTTTCCAAAGAGGCATATCTGTAACACCCCGAGATTTTATGAAAAATATTCTTTTTAATTTCATTAATGTCTTGTGTTGTAAGCTACACCAAAAGGAGCTTTCACAACACGCATCCTTTACTTTCCTTTCATTACACGCAATCGCGACCTTCCTTAATAGCGTCTATAGTACGCAATACCGAGTTTCACTAAACAACGATATGCTATTAAAATACTATTAAAACTAGCCATTATGAGGAGTAATAACCACTTTTTGAAATTTTGTAAATTTCGTTTTTCAAAATGGACTTCATTTTTGGATTCGGAATATCGATATTAGCTTAGGGTGAAATTTTGGTAATTTTCAGATAACTTTCATATTTTGATGAATAGTGGAAATTACTAAATTTTAATTAAAAACAACTTTTTCAATTGAAATAATTAATAGTGATAAATTATTAATTTTAGTGGTTTTAAAGTATATTTAGAATATATTTTTACAATTTAATACAATGATTGTCATTGGATGTAATTTCACATTTAAACCAGTTATAAACAAGTTTCAATCTTTTGATAGTTATTATCTCTTAAAAACACGCTATTTGTTTTGACGACGGGAATTAATTTTTAAATTAGTTAATGCAACTGATATGTTTTGAATTTGGTAAAATAGACATCATTTTTGAGTTCATAATATCAAATATAGCTTAGGCCTAATTTTTGGTATTTTTATGAAAACATTCAATTTTTGATGAATAGTGAAACCACTAAGTGGTAGTTAAAAAAACTGAATTGTTCATAAAACTTAATTTTACCGCTTCTGTGAGTGGAATTTCAAAAATCCTAGAGGCACTATTGATGTCAGTAAGTAAAATGTGGTTCAATGAGATGAAAATAATTTTTTGGTGAATAGTAACTTTTTACTATTTTTTACCACGGTTAAAAGTAAATAGGGTAATTAAGGGTAGAAATGATATTATTATTACCCTAACACATGTCCTAATTCTATTGGACAAGTGTAATTCGTCCAAAAACAAACTTAGGAATAAAATATGACCATTGAGGCCCACTTGAATTAGATTAGGACATTTATTATTAATTTATTTAAAGAAGGGTTAAACGAGTTAAAATCAAAGTTTATTTACTAAAAATTTTTAACATGGGGTTATTCATAAGCTAAATTCGACTATAAATATTCATTAGAACTCTATAATGATTTCCTACATAATGTTATTTTATTTGTAATTTTTAGACGTTAAATAAGTTAATTTATTTATGACACAACGATGATGCAATAATTATCTTATTAATAAAATATTGACATAATCGATGTTATAAATACCCAAATATATATAATTTGAGACTTTTTATGAATTACACTAATTTTCTAGGTTAATATGACATGTTAGTATTGATTTAATTAAATTTTTTAGAACTTACCATTCTTTTATGATTTTCAGAAAAATCAATTACTAAATAGTTTCAAAATTGACATAAAATAGTTTTTAAAACAAATATTATATTATTAATTTTTATTTTATTCCTAAAAAACCAAGGTTTGGCCAAATGACTTAGATAAGGCTATATATATTAATAATAAAAAACTTGGGATTCGTTTGGCTTGTTATGGTAATTTTATTAAACATATAGTGTAAGAAAACAAAAAGACATGGTAAAAGTTAAATTATTTAACTTAAAGTTAAATCTAATTGATAAGGTTAAAATAATAACCTAAACTTGTCTAAATCCTATTGGATGAGAGGATTTAGACCCATCCCCACTTTAGATTCGAAATAAGACCATGTGGAACCATTATAAACCGAATTTGACCTTAAATATAAAATAATATTTTGAGATTTTCCTAAGGTTCCCCTCTCCTCCCTTATAAAAGGGAACCTCCTCCCCCTCTTCCTCACACAACGTTGAGCCTTCAAACTCGGCCAACCCCTGAAAAATTCTCTTCTCCACTTCCCTATAAACATCCTAGAGGTTCTGGTCTTCCTCAAAGACCAATTATAGTGCCCTAAGAGGAGGTCTCAAAGAGGCGCTTCAAAGACGAGGTAATTTCCGTTACCGATTCTTTCACCTTTATTTCTTCTTCCACTTCTTCTTATTAGGTTGTTTCATTATGAAGTAATAACATCAGTGTCACTCATATACGGATATGTTAGTTTAAGTATGAAACAATCCTATTTCACCATCTATCCATCCTACGGAAAACGAAATCACCACGCGTGCGTACGTACGAAATACCGTCTCCACGCCGTGGTGAAATCTATTTTCCACCCCCACCTTACTTGGATGGGTATAATGGTGTAAATAATAACTATATATTATTATTTTAAAGTGATATTTATTCTGAAATAGTATACATACACTCCAATACAGTCCCACGATCATGAGAACGATATCATCGCTCGTGCGTACGTACGGACTACCGTCTCCACGACGCGATGAGATTCATTCTCCACTTTAACCATTCATGAATGATTATAAAGTATATATAATAAGTAATCATGAAATATATGACATAATAATGATATTGGATTTATGTGTATATATATGTATGTCATCCACTTAATTCCGCTCAACTCAATAAGGAAACGAAAACAGCGTTCATGCGTACAGACGGCATACCGTCTCCATGAACGGTGTATTTCTTTCCATTTACTGATTTATTATATATATGTATATTCTGAATATATATATATATAAATAATGTTTTATATTCTGGAATTAAGTAATCATGATCTAAGTAATCATATTAATAATTACAAGTCAAAACACGAACGACAAATGAAACAATTTTACCCAAAATGCTCTTTAACATGAAATTTACAAAAGAACGGGTAATATAAGGTCATAAGTGAACCATATATGATATCATAACAATGAATATGATTCCTTAATAAGTCAATGACATTATTTAAATCATTATACAGGAGGCTTGGACACTTACGAAGCAAATCAGACCTATGGTAAGGGGAATATCACAATCTCATTTATATCTGAGATTGTTTATACTTTGGAATTTACTGGGGTGTATTTTATCATCCAAATCCATGTTTTCTCAATATGTAATATTTAAATCATTCTACAATAGTTTATATCCAATTTTACCCTTTGGTGAGTTTTTAGTAAAAGATATGAAAGGAATCTTTTGTCGTTTTTCGTACGAGGTACTTTTTGACTTTTCCGACAAAAGTACGAGAAGAATGTTTTCTTTTAACTTATACGGCATGAATGGATTTTTAAAACATTATTTCCAAGAATATTCCCTTACAATTTTTCAAGTTTATTTTTAATCAACTTCTTTTAGTTTAAAATTTTATGACATGTTAAGAAAGGAAAAGTGTTTTTGAAGTAGAAAGGATATTTTCCTCAAGAATGAAGTTCAAGTGTTTTATCGAAATTATTTTCCATCTAAGATAATAAAGGGTTATGTTTTTTTTCCCTATTATTACATTTATTTGATTATATTGTGATGGAATTATTTTTATGAATTCCCTTATCTTATATGAATTGTTTTATGATGTCATGATGTTTATGATTCCCATTTTTATTACATGGGTTATGTAATGATGTATGATTTATGATTTTGTGGCACACATAAGAATGGTATCATTATAAGATGGGTGGGACCTATCTCTCCCTCCAATGCATTGGGTAAAGATTATATATCTCATGAGATAGACATGGCTGGAATGGTAGGTTATACCGGTTCAGTGAAACAGGACTGAAATGAGGGTGACTCGGTTCAGAAAGGGACTTTGTCCACTAAGATAGTCTTGGCAATGAGTCTTGACTAACAAGATATGATTCTCTATGATTATGTGTGTATGCCACAATTTTTCATGTTTTAAGTTATTATTATCGGGATTTTATTTCACTACTATGATTTATCCCATGTTATGAAATTATGCTCTCTTTTGCAGGTTAAGATTTCCAAAATGTTATGTTCTTATGAATATGATGTGATTGATATTTCTTTTGTTTACCCTTACTGAGCATTTGAGCTCACCCTTTTATTTTTTCTTTTCCCCAGGATATAAAGAAAGGTTTTAGGTAAAAAAAGGAAGATCTTTATTGGA
The DNA here is from genome assembly GCA_963277665.1 of Viscum album. Taxonomy (NCBI): domain Eukaryota; kingdom Viridiplantae; phylum Streptophyta; class Magnoliopsida; order Santalales; family Viscaceae; genus Viscum; species Viscum album. The sequence goes on from OY728154.1 coordinate 71,421,384, forward strand.
GATGTTGAAGATCTTTCACCACGATTAGAAGATTATATTCCGAGTTTCCAAAGACAGTAAACTATTATGATCCTTGTGTGTGTGTTTTTGTTATGTACTATGTATTCCGCAAATGTAATGTAATGTCCATGTACGTCAGGCTTCGGGTCTCTACAGTTGGTATCAGAGGAAAGGTTTAGTCAAACTTTGGAAACTAGGATGCGAAAACTTTAGTGAGATCCCTAGAGATATTTCTATGGTATGTCTAGGGATGTCCCTAAGGATAAGTATACGTATAGGATACATTCCTAGAACTAGAGTAACGATCATAGAATTTAACCTAAGATGTTAGATATTGTAGGTACTCCCCCTTTAAATGTTGTTTTCTCCAGCATGATTTTTTCCTCTCACAAAATTCTTTTTTTGTTTTAGTTAATGGAGGGAACTAGAAGGAATTTGGTTAACATTGAATCCAATGGACAAATTGGTGACTATGAGCAACCAAATTGTGTAATTCCTAGGGAGAATGATATTGTGATTATGCCGAATCATCGCGATATATGATTAACAAGGTGAAATTTAGTGGTATGACTAATTCATCAAAGGAGAGGAAGATAAACTATTATGCATGTTCGCATGTTGAGGAGCATAAAGAAAGGAAGATTGAGATTTCTAAAGAAGGGAAGAAGAACCTTGAGGAATACCTCAAATGGAGGGACCGATGTTATCGGTGTGGAGAAAAGGGTCATAGAGTGACAAACTGTTATGGAGTTCAATGTATTATTTGTGGAGAACATAGGCATTACCCAACTCAATGCCCTAACCTAAAAAGTTACTTCTAAATCAAGGAAGGACTTATTCCAGGACAATCATTGAAGTGGATGGACTGAAGTTTTTATGTATTGGTATTCAAGAATAATGTTGTTGAGGTACTTTTATGGTGTATTGGAATATTTATGTATTGGTCTATTGTGGTTTTCAATAATTTTAAGGTACCGGTAACCATGAAAAGTTATTCAAATATTTTGGAAAGTAGATGATATGCGCATAATGAAGGTATAAGGAGAAAATGAAATGTTTGACAGTATTCATGTGCTCATGATTGATATAAGGACTAAGTGATATCATGGTTTGAGTATATAGAATTTTGAGGATTTTGGTATGTGGAAAGTGTTAACTTTTAACTACATTCATGTTTTCACTAAGGTTCAATGGGTATTCATTATTCAAAAGAATACATGATTAAGGTATTCACATGTTTGTAATTTGACCAACAAGATATATCTTATGATATACGGGGGATAAATGATGGCATTCACGTGGTTGTTCTATGACATTTCACTTAATCATTTTCTTTATACTATGAGCTTGGACCGAAGTATTTTAGATAAGCCTAAAGATTAGAATGGATTATATTGGACATAAGATAAAATGTTTTTCGATATTATTGATGGGATGTTATAGTAATATAGCTTTAGAAAAAGGAAAACCTGCAGGACGGGCGACATCCCATCGCGTCGGACAAGGCTGTGGGAATCGAACCCACAATCGAAGTGCGACTGGCCTTTATCGCCTACAACTGGCCTACAGGAAGTCCCTGTTTAGTAGAAACAAGGTTTATTATATTAAGCAGTATGATATATGAAGTCTAAGTCCATTTTAGGAACCATATATGATTAATCTCACTATAGATTGACTTATGTATATTTAATAACTTTTGCTAACCTTTTGTTTGAGACAGATGGAATGACCCGTCATTCTATCACATGATCTGCTAACACTTCATGAATAACAAATTCAACTTCATTTATTTAAGAGATGAAGTGGAAATTGTTCAAGGCACGAACAACATTGAGATTGTACCAAAATAAAGTAAGTATTTATTCTAATTCAAATTCTTCAACTTTAGGGAAATGATCTTGAAAGCCAAAAATGTTGTCCTAGTGCTCTTATAGCTAATGAATCAGATGGTACCTTAGATATTCACAAATTTAGGGATTTTTGATTGTTGGATTTTCCATAGCCATGTTCTCTACCACTCTCAATTAGAACATGATGGTTAGATTTTTCTCCCAAATCCAAATTTTCACCTATGTTGAAACCCAGTGATTTGTTTATTTGGGTAACCGTTACGTTTCATACTTCTGTTTTTAAATATTGGTTTTGGTATTCCTTTTTACGATGTGGGTTTCTATTAATGAAACTTTCTAATAGTAAACCATTTATAACCCCGACGAATTTCGAGGGCGAAGTTCATTTTAAGGGGGGTAGAATGTAACACCCCGAGATTTTATGAAAAATATTCTTTTTAATTTCATTAATGTCTTGTGTTGTACGCTACACCAAAAGGATCTTTCACAACACGCATCCTTGACTTGCCTTTCATTACACGCAATCACGAACTTCCTTGATAGCGTGTGTAGTACGCAATACCGAGTTTCACTAAACAACGATATGCTATTAAAATATTATTAAAACTAGCCGTTATGAATAGTAATAACCACTTTTTGAAATTTTTTAAATTTTATTTTTCAAAATGGACTTCATTTTTGGATTCGGAATATCGAAATTATCTTAGGGTGAAATTTTGGTAATTTTCGGATAACTTTTATATTTTGATGAATTGTGGAAATTACTAAATTTTAATTAAAAACAACTTTTTAAATCGAAATAATCAATAGTGATAAATTATTAATTTTAGTGGTTTTAAAGTATATTTAGAATATATTTTTACAATTTAATACAATGATGGTCATTGGATGTAATTTCACATTTAAACCAGTTATAAACAAGTTTCAATCTTTTGATAGTTATTATCTCTTAAAAACACGCTATTTGTTTTGACGACGAGAATTAATTTTTAAATTAGTTAATGCAACTGATATTTTTTGAATTTGGTAAAATAGACATCATTTTTGAGTTCATAATATCAAATATAGCTTATGCCTAATTTTTGGTATTTTTCTGAAAACTTTCAATTTTTGATGAATAGTGAAACCACTAAGTGGTAGTTAAAAAAACTAAATTGTTCATAAAACTTAATTTTACCGCTTCTGTGAGTGGAATTTCAAAAATCCGAGAGACACGGTTGATGTCATTAAGTAAAATGTGGTTCAATGAGATGAAAATAATTTTTTTGGTGAATAGTAACTTTTTACTTTTTTTACCACGGTTAAAAGTAAATAGGGAAATTAAGGGTAGAAATGATATTATTATTACCCTAACACATGTCCTAATTCAATTGGACAAGTGTAATTCGACCAAAAACAAACTTAGGAATACAATATGACCATTGAGGCCCACTTGGATTAGATTAGGACATTTATTATTAATTTATTTAAAGAAGGGTTAAAAGAGTTAAAATCAATGTTTATTTACTAAACCATTTTTAATATGTGGTTATACATAAGATAAATTCGAATATAAATATTCATTAGAAATCTATAAATATTTCCTACATAATGGTATTTTATTTGTAATTTTTAGACATTAAATAATTTAATTTATTTATGACACAACGATGATGCAGTAATTATCTTATTAATGAAATATTGACATAATCGATGTTATAAATACCCAAATAAATATAATTTGAGACTTTTTATGAATTACACTAATTTTATAGGTTAATATGACATGTTAGTATTGAATTAATTATCTTTTTTCGAACTTATCATTCTTTTATGTTTTTCAGAAAAATCAATTACTAAATAGTGTCAAAATTGACATAAAATAGTTTATAAAACATTTATTATATTATTAATTTTTATTTTATTCCTAAAAATCTAAGGTTCAGCCAAATGACTTAGATAAGGATATATATATTAATAATAAACAACTTGGTATTCGTTTGGCTTGTTATGGTAATTTTATTAAACATATAATGTAAGAAAACAAAAAGACACGGTAAAAGTTAAATTATTTAACTTAGAGTTAAATCTAATTGATAAGGTTAAAATAATAACCTAAACTTGTATAAATCCTATTGGATGAGATTATTTCGACCCATCAACAATTTAGATTCGAAATAAGAACCTTTGGAACAATTATAAACCTAATTTGACCTTAAATATAAAATAATATTTTGAGATTTTCCTAAGGTGCCCCTCTCCTCCCTTATAAAAGGGCACCTCCTCCCTCTCTTCCTCATACAACATTGAGCCTTCAAGCTCGTCCTAACCCTGCCAAATTCTCTTCTCCACTTCCCTAGAAACATCCTAGAGGTTCTGGTCTTCCTCAAAGACCAATTTTAGTTCCCTAAGAGGAGGTCTCAAAGAGGCGCTTCAAAGAAGAGGTAATTTCCGTTACCGATTCTTTCACCTTTATTTCTTCTTCCAATTATTCTTCTTAGGTTGTTTCATTATGAAGTAATAACATCAGTATCACTCATATACTGATATGTTATTATAAGTATGAAACAATCCTATTTCACCATATATTCATCCTACGGAAAACGAAATCACCGCGCGTGCGTACGTATGGAATACCATCTCCACGCCATGGGGAAATCTATTTTCCACCACCACCTTACTTGGATGGGTATAATGGTGTAAATAATAACTATATATTATTATTTTAAAGTGATATTGATTCTGAAATAGTATACATACACTCCAATACAGTCCCATGATCATGAGAACGATATCATCGGTCGTGAGTACGTACGGACTACCGTCTCTACGACGTGATGAGATTCATTCTCCACTTTAACCATTCATGAATGATTATAAAGTATATATAATAATTAATAATGAAATATATGAAATAATAATGATACTGGATTTATGTGTATATATATGTATGTCATCCACTTAATTCCGCTCAACTCAATAAGGAAACGAAAACAGTGTTCATGCGTACGTACGACCTACCGTCTCCATGAACGGTGTATTTCATTCCATTTACTGATTTATTATATATATGTATATTCTGAATATATATATATATAAATCATGTTTTATATTCTGGAATTATGTAATCATGATCTAAGTAATCATATGAATAATTACAAGTCAAAACATGGACGACAAATGAAACAATTTTACCCAAAATGCTCTTTAACAAGAAATTTACAAAAGAACGGGTAATATAAAGTCATAAGTGAACCATATATGATATCATAACAATGAATATGATTCTGTAATAAGTAAATGACATTATTTAAATCATTATACAGGTGGTTCGGACACTTATGAAGCAAATCATACCTAAGGTAAGGGAAATATCACAATCTCATTTTTATCCGAGATTGTTTATACTTTGGAATTTACTGGGGTGTATTTTATCATCCACATCCATTTTTTCTCAATATGTAATATTTACATAATTCTACAATAGTTTATATCCAATTTTACCCTTTGGTGAGTTTTTAGTAAAAGATATGAAAGGAATCTTTTGTCGTTTTTCGTACGAGGTACTTTTTGACTTTTCTGACAAAAGTACGAGAAGAATGTTTTGTTTTAACTTATACGGCATGAATGGATTTTAAAACATTATTTCCAAGAAGATTACCTTACAAGTTGTCAAGTTTTTTTTAATCAACTTCTTTTATTTTAAAATTTTATGACATGTTAAGAAAGGAAAAGTGTTTTTGAAGTAGAAAGGATATTTTCCTCAAGAATGACGTTCAAGTGTTTTATCGAAATTATTTTCCATCTAAGATAATAAAGGGTTCTCTTTTTTTCTCTATTATTACATTGATTTGATTATGTTGTGATGGAATTATTTTTATGAATTCCCTTATCTTATATGAATTGTTTTATGATGTCATGATGTTTAAGATTCCCATTTTTATTACATGGGTTATGTAATGATGTATGATTTATGATTTTGTGGCACACATAAGAATGGTATCATTATAAGATGGGTGGGACCCATATCTCCCTCTAATGCATTGGGTAATGATTTTATATCTCATGAGATAGACATGGCTGGAATGGTAGGTTATATCGGTTCAGTGAAACATGACAGAAACGAGGGTGACTCGATTCAGAAAGGGACTTTGTCCACTAAGATAGTCTTGGCAATGAGTCTTGAATAACAAGAAATGATTCTCTATGATTATGTGTCTATGCCACAAATTTTCATTTTTTAAGTTATGATTATTGGTATTTCATTTCACTACTATGATTTATCCCATGTTATGAAATTATGCTCTCTTTTGCAGGTTATGATTTCCAAAATGTTATGTTCTTATGAATATGATGTGATTGATATTTCTTTTGTTTACCCTTACTGAGCATTTGAGCTCACACTTTTATGTTTTCTTTTCCCCAGGATATAATGAACGGTTTTAGGTAAAAAAAGGAAGATCTTTATGGTAGATGTTGAAGATCTTTCACCACGATTAGAAGATTATATTCCGAGTTTCCAAAGACACTAAACTATTACGATCCTTGTGTGTGTGTTTTTGTTATGTACTAAGTATTCCGCAAAAGTAATGTAATGTCCATGTACGTCAGGCTTCGGGTCTCTACAATATCCAAATATTTAGTTTCATTAAAAAAATTGGATAAAAATATCTCATTATTAATTTTCCTTAGATATTTTATATTTATCCTTCTACTGATAAAATATCATGGGTTGTTCTTGAATATAAATATGTTCATCATTCTTATAGTTGATGTGGGATCTATTTTGAGAGAGATTTTTAATGTAAAAAAATCAAATAAATTCATGTATGGTAATTATTAATAATATTCACGTGAATAATATTCCCATAATCATCATATTGGGATAAAAAAAAAATATATGATAATATCAAATTTTTTGGGTATTGATTTGATGGTCATAGAAATTATCATAGGTATACTACAGTGTCAAGAACTATATTTCAATTGGATATACAAAATTCTATATTAGAGGTTGAGTGTACCATTTATCCTTCATTTCTATGACCTGTTTTTAGAATTTTGGATAACTTATGACTTCCCATTTTTCTTGGTTAAGGAGGTTATTGATGTTTGTTATCCTCAATAGATGTTGGGATAGGGAATCATTTTTCATAATGCCCAAACTCTAAACAATTGAGTTATTAGAAATTCTTAACCTCTATTTCACTTATCAAATTATCCATCCCATCTTTATAATCATGATCTCAATGATCAATCCTTACACACATGGATCATTTTTCTCTCCTTTAAGGTGAACCATTTGTCTGTATTCCCATTGTTTTTTTACATATCGATATTGAATCTTATTTCCTTCATTATCTATGAAACCTGATTTTCTATAAAAAAACATTTATTTTATTAATTAGGGATATTATATGTTTATAAAGACTCTATTTTTTAATCATAACTCGATATATTTGGGATCACATAACTATATGTTTTTCTATTCCATCTTCTATCCCACTTGGTTTTTTATTACTATATTGGTCATCACATCATTCTTTAACTTGGTTTCACCATACTCCTTCCCTTTCTAATGAAAAAGATAGTCATGAGTGATCAATATTTACATCATAAGGGAATTATGAAAAACTCAACCTCAAAATGTGTTAATATTTGAAACCATCTCATTATCATTATGTTCAAACTATATAACTCTTGGATTAATCTAGTTTTTTGTCGACTAGTTTAACTCATATTCCTTAACATAATTAATTAACATAATAGATAATTCATAATTTATTGTAAAGAGAATTGTTTTTAACTAAATCATATCCCCCATGTGTTAAATCAGGCATTTATTTTGGATTATCTTAATGCATCAGGTGATGATTGAGTTAACACCCAATATTCCCCTTTGTGGTTATTACCCCTATGTAAATTGTTTCCATATCCATTATCCACTTATATTATATAGATAGGGATATATTTTTTGGAAGATAATCCAATCAAGAAATTAGAAAGATTTTAAGATACCATATTATACATAGACTCAAATCTATGGTTTTTACTAAGATTATCTACAAAAATTCCCAAAATAATGGAACTAGTCTTAAAAAATAACTAAAACCTACTTTGATACCAACTAAATAGACCCAAGATAAATATGAATTAAATAACACATTCATATCTTAATTTAAAAAATTCATCTCATAAATAGTCAGACAACCTAAGGACTTAATGGTTTATTGTCTTATAGACTAGCTACATAAAATACCTATTTAACAACACTTGAATACCATTATCCACAATCATTATCTTTTAGACCACTTATAAAAATCTCATATGATATAATCATATTTATAACATGGGTATTTTAAACATAAAAAATGGTTGATCATAGATTCTCAATAAGGGAAAACATATCATAACATGAATTAAATATGGGAAGACATAAATATCAGAATAAAAGATCAAAAGAAAATAAAATATAATCATAAAACATGTTATAGAAACAAAAACCTTAGAAAGTTAATTATATACTCATAAAAGATATTTAATGGATCAAATTAGATATCAATAATAATATAACATTTTACCACGACATAAAAGTGTGCGATACCTTAAAAATAAGTGTTAATCATGAAAAATTAGAAATTAATGGAATTGAAATGCCTCTTGAAAATCTAAAATAACTTAACAAGACACTTGGAAATGTCTCATAATAATATGAATATAAAATATCGTGGACAAATATTTATCCATCATATTCACATTACCATTTATTAATCCTTTATATCATTCATACATAGAAATTTTAATCAAATATTCCCATATGTCATTGATAGATAATAATTATGAATAAATATTCATGCATCCCATTCAAAAAAACTTCTAAAAATTGGTTATTGTATCTTATTCATGTAATATTTTAACATCTCTTGTGATATGAATCCTTGACCAATTCTTTGTATTTCTATAACGGACCCACCCATCATTGATTTATAATGTAACAACTAATCCTTGGTTTATAATGAAATAATTCATCACTCATAGGTATATATGTGGGCTATTTTAAATAAATAAATATAATATATTATTGATCCCATAGAAAATAATAGGTTTCTTAAACATCTAAATGAAAAACATTCATTTTTTATAAAGAAACCACAAAAAAATGGGTTTCATAAAACATCCAAATGGTATAAAATTATATCCTGAATTAAATCAGTTAAAAATAAATAGTTTATCAGGAAAATAAGCACATTATTAAAGGAAATATTGGGTAAAATATGAAACATAACCCTATTTAAGAATAATTATTGGAAAATGAAATAGAAATAAATTTTTTTTCTTATAATAATATCTTAACAAAAATATAATTTGCAAGTCACATTCTAAAAACCATTTTTAAAATATGAATAGAATACTCCTTAAAATATTTATTAAAAATTTTATAATAATGTGAACCTATTAAAACATATTTAAAATTGTGACGTATAAGATAAGTACATAATATTATGACAATGAAAAGACTTTTAAAATATATGAAATACCTTTTTTTAAAACCCCAATAATTAAAAAGATAATAAATGTTTTGAATGAAAATAAAAAATTCGAAATAAAATGATAATTGGATATTAAAATAAATTAATTTTCTATTAGGTAAATGAGAAAATTGGTGGGAGGTACAAATATTAATATATAATAAAATTTATCGAAATAAATGGTATTATTCTTAACAAAAATCATTTTACTGATACAATAAAATCATCAAGGATGATTAATTTGGTGTAAAACTTGATTTCAAAATAAATAAGGTTGAAAATAAAACATAAAAACATTGTAGGTTATAATATATCAATCTAAAAATATTGTATTATAAATGGATTGATTATGCGTCAATAAAAATATTTGATTCTAGAAAACATCTTACATCCTTTGTAGCTTTTGACTGAATACAACATGAGATGTATAAATTTGAAATGACTATTTAATATCATAAAAAATAAGAAAAACTGATAAAAAATGAAAATAGTTTTGTATTTATACCACTGAAAAGAAAACACTATGTATAACTTAAACATGACTAAAGGGATTAAGATTTCATACAAAAACATTCATTACCATGTATCTTCCCTTAGTCGGATGCACTCTATGATCCTATAAAAACTTATCTTAAAAAATAATTTAAGAACAAAATTAAGACCTAATAATATATTTAATTTTAATTATTAATCATTATTTACAAGTATATTAATTAGTTTTAGCCTATTCTAACATCACATGTTTATAATTTTCACACTTTGTACTACTTTGATAGGAGTGTTGTTGGTATTAATTCTTCTTTAAAAGTTCATTATTAAAAGGTCAACAATAATACAATAATGGATGACTTATAATGATATAAGATAATTAAATTCATATCATGATTACTTTATCATTTATCCTATAATTATTTTTTTATTAACCGGTTGAGGGTAAATCCTACTTTATAAGACATAAAATAAGAAACCCCATATGAGAAAAGGGTATGGAGGGAAACCATACTGGACATATAGGAACAATTTCATTTATGAAACATGAAATGAATTATAAAACAAGGTCCCAATTGATTGAAGAGATAAAAATTTTAATGAAATAATAAAAGAACCCCCCACCCCCACCAGACAATAAAGCATAGGAATTAGTCGATGAAGATATGTCACCCCCATCAAAAAATTGTTTTATTTCGGTCAACACAACATGGAAGAGAACCCATCCAACCCCAAATAAAATGTGGGAGAAGGGATGTATGGTAGGGTATAGTACACCTATCTCTCATTCTAGTTACCCACTCGATAAAATAAGTAAGTAACTAGATGCTTTTTCAACCCGATGCAACACAAATTTAGACTATTTTTTGGTAAGATGTTAAAATACGGGTGACCATATTTTCATCCAGAAAGTGGAAACACGGATGATTATGGGTGTATGTACACCCATACCACATACATGGTATCCCACATGTCGTATCCTATAAAAATATATACTCTCGACTATGTGAAACATGAAAGGAACCAATTCTCACATTGTAATCAGCAACCCAAAAATCAAAAAGTCCCAAAACTATGTGTGCAAACTAGATAAAACAAGGCTGAAAAAACTAAAAAACCTAGAAGAATATGATTTTAAAGTTATCCAGCTCTACCATCAACACCATAAAACCCTCTGACCCCTATCACCTCACCATAAACAAAAATCCCCAAACTAACATCACACAAATATACATCAACACCACCAAGTAACCATGCCAAGGAAAACAAAATGTAGAGAGAGGCACCAGGGTCTGATCACCACCACATATGTACCATCATTGTCTTCTTGGCCTCAAACAGCTCCACTAAAAAAATCCAACAAGAAACCAAGTCACCGACCATCAATATTATTCCACTCATCACCATGCTTGGGACATCATACATAGAGTTAAGTATGAGATCCTGTTGATGATGACCCATCATTACACCTCTCCCTGAATCTCATAATAAAAAAATTAATAATAGGGATCAGATATAGGATAGTGAAAGATATTGAAATTAGTAATCCTCACATTAATCATTGACCATTTTATCAATTTTCATCACCTCCATGTCCACCATGATAATAGAGAACATGAACACTAGTATATCATGTGATGAGGGCCGCGTGATATATTTCTTGATGAAGAACTAAAAAAATTTATAGAGTCAGAAACACTACTAAAAAATAGGCTTTTAACGTCAAAAAATGGACTTTATCAGTGATAGAGAAGAGATGATAAATAGAGTGAGATTAAAGTCCCTTATCTTTTATCACTGCCCAAAAGTTTCGATAAAGGTATCATTTTTCATCACTTTAATTTATCACTAATAAAGTATTCCTTTATCAGCGGTTTTAAAAGATCTGATAAAGGACCATTTAATTGTTCTTTCAAAAGTGATGATATAATAACCAGTTATCAATGCTTTCAAAAGTGCTGATAAAGTACCTATTTATCTGTGTTTTTAGAAGCACTGATAAAGGGGAATGTTTTAGTGTATTGTAATATCACACTACAACACCAGTGCAATGTGATGTAATAGCACATCACAACAGCGGAAATACCACTATATCAAAAAAATCAAGTACCAATACAAAATGAAAATGAAATGACATTCAAAACACAAATACAGGATACAACACTATAATATAGACACAAAAAAATGGTTTATACAATTACATAAGTACAAATTATTTCATATATTAAAAAACATTATTATTCATTTGTATATTGATCATGACCCCGACTCATTATATTTAGGAAACAACCACCCATGCTCAGGTAAATGAACATACTTATATAAGAAAAAAATTGTTCTATTAGTAATAATATAAAAAAATAAATTAACCGAAACTATTAATTTTAATATAAACATTGAGTCATATATGGAACACTATGTATCAGATTTATTTGTAGTTGATTCTTCGTTGTTACACCATTTATTGTTCATATTAAATAATTATCTTTTTGGAATTAATTAAACGTGTATAAGATAAAGCTTGATCACATTTGATCTGTTTTCAATGAGTGGTACTATTCGAACTAAAATGTTGATTCTAAATAGATAATAGAAACTTTGAGTCATATTGGGAACATCATGTATCATATTGATTTAAATATGATTCTCAATCATCATAAATGAAGTATGGATTGTTTTAAAACAATTATTAAAACAATCTAAATGAAATTTCTTGGTTTTGTGTAGGTTAGTTGTCCATTTTCCTAAAATTTATGCCAATTTTAAATAAAAAGATGCACATTGCGTCATACCGGTCACATAATGCATCGTATTGAGGTGTGGCTAGTTCAAACACATCCCAAATGGCTTATGGGTAAATTTTACAATGTATCAAAACCATAGATTTTTTTTATATTTTTTGAGTATTTAGTTTTTATTTTTTAATAAAAGGTCATTTTAAATAGGAAACATTGTACTTTGAGTCATTAAGATCACCTCATGTTTTGATTTGAAATTAAAATGATTTATATACATAACAAATAACTTATGAATAAATTTCATAAATTATCAAGAAAATCTGAGTAGGTTTTATTGGTTTTCAGTTAGTGAGACTTTTTGAACTAACATGTCAATTTTAAACTAGTAATGGAATGTTTGAGTCACATTGGGAAAATTGTTTTTCAGATTGTGGTGAGGATAATTATTAATTGTAACAAATGAGTTATTTATTTTTTCCATAAAGTATCAAAATATTCTGAATGTGTTTTCTTAGGTTTGAGTAGGTCAGTTTTCCATTTTAGTTAAATTAATGTAAATTTTTAATGAAAAGACTCACATTAGGTCATTTTGGTCACACCGTTTGTTAAATTGAGTTGTGAAAGATTCCTATACATATCAAACGACATATGTACATTTCTTATAATGTATCAAAACAATCTGAATGTTTTCTTTATCATTTTTTATTATATCACTTGTGTTTTTTATTTAAATGACATTTGAAACTAGAAACACCCACTTTGTATCACTATGATCACATCATGTATTGGATTGAACTCAATTATTACATGTCAAAAACTAATTTTCAATCATTATATTAAATTATGAAGAAAATATAATGGTGTTTGATTGGTTTTCAGTGAGTGACACTTTTTGAACTAAAATGTGGATTTTAAACTAATAACAGATACTATGACTCATACCGGCCATATCTTGTATTATATTGAGGTAAAAATGATTCCTACACATAAAAAATGACTTATTGATAATTTTCATAATCTATAAAATCAATCTGAATATGCTTTCTTGGTTCTAGTAGGCTAGATTTCCATTTTAATAAAATTGATATAAATTTTAAATAAAAACACACACATTGAGTCATTCCAATCACACTGTTCATTGGAATAAGGTGTATACGATTCTTACATGTCTTAAATGACTTATATATCATTTTAAAAAAGTATCAAAACAATATGAATTCATTTTATTGGTTTTGAGTATTTCACTTTTATTTTTTACTAAAATTTCATTTTAAATTATAAACAAACACTTGGACACATTCCGATCACATCATGTATCAATTTCATGTGAGAATAATTATTAAACATCAAAAATGGATTATAAGTTGTTTCCTAAATTATAAATAAATCCAGTGTGTTTTATTAGTTGTTAGTGACTGAAACTTGTTTAACTAAACATTTATTTTAAACTGATAATGGACACATTGAGTTATACTAGGAAAATCATGTATCGGATTTAGGTGAACCTGATTCATACACATAAAAAATGAATTATGAATAATATTTGTAATTTATAAAAATAATATGATTTTGTTTTATCAATTTTGAGTATGTCTATTGTCCATTTCTCTAAAATTGATGTTAATTGTAAATAAAAAAGATGCACATTGAGTTATATTAGTCACACAGTGCATCAAATAGATGTAAGGATGACTCCTACAAATCTCAAATGACTTATTAATAATTTTATTAATGTTTAAATGAAATCAAAATTCATTTATCAGTTTTTATTACGTCACTTGTATTTTTTTAAAAAAATTAATTTTAAACTAGAAAGACACACTTTAATTTAATCTGATCTCATCATGTATCAATTTTATATGAAATTGATTCCTATATGTCACAAATAAATTTTGAATCATTTTCATAAATTATCTTGAAAATATGAGTGTGTTTGATTGGAGTTAAATGAGTGAAACATTTTGAACTAATATGTTGATTTTAAACTGATAACGGACATTTTGAGTCATACTATACCCATTTAGTATCATATTGAGTTGTTATTGTTTCCTACATGTAAAAAATATCCTATGGTACATTTTTCTAAAGAATCAAAACAATCTGAATATTTTTTATCAGTTTGAGTATGTATGTTTTTTTTAATATTTACAATGTCAAATTTAAATAAAAAAAAGCACTTTGAGTCATACTGGTTACACTATGTGTCATATTGAGGTGTCACTGATTGATAATTTCCCCAAAGACTGAAAAAACATTAATCTCAAATGTTACATTTATTTCCACGGAATTTATTTGTTGAACTGTCAACACTATATATTGAATAAATGTTCTTACCATAGAAACCTCTATTGTTGTCAAAATGCATAAGAGTAGAGGAATATCATGTTCCCATTATATCACAAAATGTCACCATGATGACTACATGAGCTTCCTGTACTCTTATGGATTTTAATGAGAAATGTTTTTCTTCAATGAAAATTGAATTAATAAGACTTCCTAACATATCTGTAAAAAATCAATAAATTAGCATTATATTAAAATGATAATTAAATTAAGTTATATATAGTAAATTAAATGATGAATAATATAGTAAAGTAAGTAGTATATATTCATCTATTCATGGTTGTTTTATGCATTCTTGAGGCAGTTCCTATGTGACATTTTATCAATTTTACATTCAAAGTCCAATCTATTATGAGTTGAGAAACTTTCAAAAAACAAAACAAACTCGAACCAAATAATTCACTTGTATAAGAAAAAAATATTATATGATTTACACTAAAATACATAAATATGCGACAATACAATAATTACCTGGAAAATTATTTTACTGTGAATACATAAATATTACCTCTGTAATTTATAAATTGAGGTAACATAAAAGAAAGTGATAAATTCCAACACTGTAGAGATGAAAAGGTTTTGAGGGAGAAGTTTGTGGATGTTCTAGTGCATAAATGCATAAAAGATGGAAAAAACAGCACAACTCAAACATAATAATCCACATGTATAATAAAACAATATTAGGTGAGTAATATTAAAAATAAATAAATAAAACATAAATATATAAAAAGAAATTAATTTTACAGATAATTATTTTTCTCTAAAAACATAAATATAAACTCTATGATTAAGCAGTGGAAATAACATAAAGGAAAGTGATAAATTCCAACATTGTGGGGATGAAATGGTTTCTAGGGAGAAGAATTTTGTGGAATTTTTTGTGTAGAAAAGCATGAAAGATTGATAGTCTAACCTAACCCAAACAAAATAATTTACCTATATAGGAGATAAATTATAATTTTGGTAATACTAAAAATCAATAATTAAAAAAAAATATAAATAAATAGTATATTAATTCTATGGAAAATGATTTTACAGTGAAAACATAAATATTACCTCTGTAATTGAGCAGTGACCACATTGTTTCTCTTCTAGTAAACGAATGAAAGATGGATAGAAATATTCTAAAATAATTTAACTCTATATGTAATAATGAAAATTAAATCAATGTTTTTTATATAATTTTTGGTAATATACATAAATTGTATCCTAACATTACATTTACATCTCCTTAAAGGGCTACATTTATTATAGTTTGTTCTTCTGAGGGATTAGTAACATCTTTGTATACAGAATACCTACTATTCATAGTAGTCTAACGTTTAATATATATTATGATAATTTACTAGAGAACATATAATATTATGTGGAAAAACATAGTATATTAAAAAACACTTTTACCATCTCATTAAACTATATTTTTTAATGGTTTTGGGATTTAGATCCTCTATCGAGAATCCAAATCCCCCTTTGTGGTCCCCTATAAAGTATAAGACATTGTCTACATTTAGAAATGAATGAAATGATTATGATCTCTGAATTAAAGGTTCATCCTTGATTGAATTTTCATATGACTAGACAATTATTTAGTCACCAACATGATAAGAGACCAATTCTTGTTTTATGGATCCGAGACATAAAATATTGTCACTTCTTGTCATGTCATTATGAATGGCTCTTCTTTTTCTCCTTTGACACTAAAATTAAACATCACAAAGGCAATTTCATCAACATTCACCACACTCATATTTTTAAACGATTTGCAATAGAAAATCGGTAGAGGAAATGTTGTATAATCCATGTCGTATATCTATTCGATAATTACAAAATATGAAATATTTTTATAAATTGAATTTCTATCCTTTGAACTAGATATTAAAATAGATTCATCAATAAGGATAACACCATTGTTATTCATCGTACACCAATTATTATGTTATTTTGAATAGAATGTATAACCATTGACTAAAAAACCAGTGTAAGATATAACATTTTAATTTGTTATCATCATTGAGTCTCACTGCCTTACTGTAATCAATTCTATTAACAACTTTGATGCCGGACTCCAGCCTTTTGGCTTTATCATGAAGAGAATCTGCTCGCTTCACCAAGGATTCTCTTACTGCACCTTCTCATTTACTAAAAGTGAAGGAAACAATGGGGCCCATCAGGTGGCGGCCTCAGGCCCCTTCGATGTCAACCAACTATACTTGGACAATTTCCCTTCATGGTTCTGCTTATGTACAGCTGCTGATCTTCATAATTAATTTTATCTTTCCTTATATTCCAAAAAAATTGTTCCTCTGGGTATCCATTGAAGTATTTAGACAATTAAATTCTGATTTCTAGATAAATCCTTATAAATATGATCTTAGAACCATTATACAAACTATTTATTATGTGTATTTAATATTAATCCTTCAGGCCTTGATGGATTCAAATTTCTATGAATTTATTTGTGGGTATCAATGTATGGATCAACATATTTACTATTATGTAAAACGTAAATTTCAACTTTCCCTAGCTCTGTAAATGAAATTTTAACAACTTATGTTCAAAAAATAGCTTCATTTATAAGGAATCCCATTTGACGATACATTGGGAGACTGATGCCATCAACATGATAGATGTAATAGGTATAGAATTCAATAGCTTCTTTAGTAATATATCATTCAAAAATCCAACCTTATGGATGTATTCGATAATTGACATGCCATTTTAAAATATTCATATACCATCCAATGTGTAATATGCATCTGCAATGGACATGAACATATAGTTGAACTTCTCTAACCAAGTGAACGATCAGGTGGACCATTATATCAATGAATAATGGTTAGAATAATATCTCAGATTAAATTAATATGACTACAATCTCCTTATTCATGATTGGTAACATCATATAGTCTATATGTTTATTATATATGGATTTGAAAATTTATAAGTGTCAGGTTAATAAATTTCATACATTTTGAGGCAAAATAAAACTGAAAGTAACATGTATAAAATCTTGCATCAAAACATGACATCCGTTTCATTTTAGACCATGTAACATAATTTTTTTCCTTGAAATGAAATTCTTGATATTTTATGAATTACTCTATAAACGATTTACACTATTTAGGAAAAGAAAAAATTATAATATTTCTTGTATGGACTGAGTGTTAATTGTTGGAGGAAGAAAATCATGCAATTTACACTTTACAAGTGCCGAGTATTCCCTTATCCCCATTTCAATCAAGTCCATCCTAGCCTTGATCTCATCTTCAATTTTTTTCAAGAATATTTAGTAACGTGACAATAACACTGTCAGATTTTTTTTTCTACATTCATAACATCAAAAAAAATTCGAACATACAATTAATTCCAATATTTTGATTCAAATAAAATTGATCACTTATTCTATCCTGATTTCATATGGGTTTTATACAATTTTGTCTTGAAAATGGTTTTAATATATTTTACATTATAGAATAGTTGATTTCCAATTATTGGAGATAGTGTTGTAACTTGATCAATACTCCCAGTGAATGATGTCATCCATTATATATATTTATATTTCCGAGATAAATACTTATTATTTCGTTAAAAAATAATCTTCGAATAATGTGTCTACCAAACTCAGTAGGTGAATTTTCACAAATGGGACACCACAACATTCCATTAATGTTATAGCATAATAAATTCTTGTATGTGGGGAAGCCTTTATCATCTCATACAATATGTCCCCCAACGAAAATTATTCACATATATGGGAATGATAAATTTTAACAAATGTACCCCAAATCAATATTAGATCTTCAATAAATGGAACCAAATAAACATAAATTTAATTATTAGGATTCCTTGGTCAATATTATGTTGAGACAACATAATGTATTATTTATTCATTCAAAATATTGAAGAAAATGTATAATTTACCAACATGAAGGGCCATATAATGTGACTAATACTCTTTATAAGAAATAGATTTTTCCATCTATAGATAATGAAAGAATAATGTTTCCAAACTCATTTTCAAATTTATGATACTTGTATTCAATATTCTTTGACTGAGGAGAATATGTTCGATGGCTTAGGTTTGCATCGTTAATTATTCTATATCAATTCCATGTCAATTATCTCATGGTTTCATAACATCCATAATGTTTTCTAAACTGTGGAATGATCAGAGAGTACCATACATATTTTGAAGGACTAGATTCATTTTTCTTGTGTCGATCTACAACACACTTAGGATCTTTTATGAGTGATTCATGGTCCTTAAGAAACAATATGAAATCATTTGGAAAGGGATGTATGTTCCTAGAGATCATTCCCATTGAACTTAGAACTCGTTTAGAATCCTTTTTTCAACATGGTAATTCATTTTTTTCTGGTATCAAATAATTTAGGATACCAAGTTTTTCTTTGAAGTTGGTTTCACTCCATCCACTCCCAAATTTTAAATTAGACAAATTCAATATAGTTGAAAATTTTGTTTATTTAGTACAACTTGTATAAAATTGTCTCCTTTCCAATCTAATTAACTTCTAGAACAACTTTTTAAAATCAATAAGGTAAACATAAATTGAAATTTTCATTTCTTCTATGCAATCTCTATCATTATTTACACTGGTATTCATATCAAATTATTGATAAACCACAACATCATCCCAATCGGTGTTCATGTTCAGTTTTCCCCACGTTTCTTCCATCAATTATAGATCTCATCTATTCCATGACATATTAAATGTTATTCAAACTATTTTGGACTAATTTGACATGAATAAAAAAATAGAAAATATAGAATAAGGATTTTAGAATGGTCGTATGCATGATCTCTTGCAAACTTGATGAACTCTTTAACTCCATATTCATACTCCCTTTTCAAATAATTTGAATAAATCCATTTTCAATTCATATACATCCTATTGGATTCATAAAATATTAATTTTTTTTATAATAAATAATAAGTACCCATTATCAAAGGTGAAAGTTTTCGAAAATTCTAATAAGGGAAACCCAACATTTGATAGTTTCAAATAATTTCAGTATTCTTTGAAGAAAATGTGTAAGTGAATTTTAGAAAATAATTAATCCACTATGTTTGGTGTTATTTTTTTAATTGATTCAAATGCGAATGTTATAGACAATTATCATGATCATCAACTCATCTCCTAATAATTTATCATTGAATAGTTTTTGTTTGAGAAATATCCTCTATATCTTGTGAACATGCACTTATGTTGCTTGAAATAATCAAAGTAGTCATCATCCAATGGATAAATACAACTCATAGTAGTAAAAGAAACATAATGAGATGGGGTATGATTCCCAAGAAACAGAAGAAAATAACTATTCAGGAGATGAAATTGATGATAATGATAGTTTTCTATAAAAGATATGGAGGATGAGTCTAAATAAACTGACTAAAATTTCATTTTTTATTCAAAAAGGGAGACAGGGAAGAAAGACCCCTAGATGAACAAAGAGATCCTCAAGGAGGGAGGAAATATTGAAGTCCTAGGGAATCCCCTAGAACAGAACTTCTATATTCTGTAGTAAGAGACGCCAAACACTCAAAAATAATGAGCAAGCTGTTTGGGTCCCCCAAATGAGAAACAGCGTTATCAGATCCATTTGCTTCTCTCCAAATGTGCTTAACCCACAATTCATCATTCATGTCCTGTGAATAGATCCTAGAAAGGTACATTAACCCCCATGGAGCCCCACATTTCCCCTGAATAATCCTGACCATAACATCATATTCAGACTCAATCTCTGTCACATGAAGTCCAAAGATTTTACATAACCTGATACAAGAGTAGAGCACCCTGAATTCCACCCACAACGCACCATCCAGATCATAAATGGCACTAAAATCTTGCTAGATAGAACCCACTGAGTCTCTAAGAATATCCCTACCATGCATTTGTCCATTCAAGCAAGAACTGTCAACATTAAGCTTATTTCCATTCACCGAGGGATTCTATTTTATCCAACGACCAAAGGACCTATCACCCAAGCCACCTTTTCTCAACAACCAAGATTCTGTAAATAAAGCACGACCCCCCTCATAGGATAGAACCCAGTTCCACCAACATCAATCAAATACTCACCTAGATGAGGTTAATGGAGAGCCTTTTACCGAAACTAACCTAATTCTGGGTGTCCCAAATGGTCTAACAGAAGGACATGAGAAAGATACTCCGCCACTTGATCTACATACTGCTCTACTCCACACCGTGCATCCAAGCCGTGATGGTAACTTGAATAAACATACTTCCCTACTTAAATGGGATCTAATGCCTGACGTAGGACCATAATGAAGACACCCACTCTCTCTGGAAGAAAATATTCTTCGTATACTCAGTGCACGAATGAGAACAACAAAAACAACCGGAGGCCAACTGGATACCCCTCCTTTTACATTCACGTTAGTCAGAATCGCATGGTTCCAAACCTTCTAGACAAGGAAATTCAACTTCGGTGGAAACTCCTAGCACCACAAACCCCCCACCCCCATGTCCAATTCTCCTTCACGTTGAATCATCAAGTATTCACACGACGAGAAGGCCCCTGAACTAAACGAAGTAAAATAAAACTTATCTACCTCCTCATTTGAGGAGATGCTATCGAACACCTTCCAATGATCCTGAGAGAGTAACAACATAACTAGATTCTGATACCCGCACGCCTCACTGACAAAATAGCATGGGGCCGGGCAACTAGGGAAGAACATCTTCTCCCCGGCCCAGTTCGCCAAATAGATGTTAATCTCACATTTTTCCTATAATCCACCACGAGGAGCCCAACAACTCTTCCATAAGGGGAATCAAACACCTTGATAAGAATGAGGGTCAACCACTGTGGGCCTCACCACCCTCCCAGTTATTTCCATACCTATCTCGGAAATAGGTCACCCACAACGAACCACACTCAATAATATCCAAGGCTAGATGACATTTCCCGCCTTGCATGTCTCCATAAATATCCTGCAATCCAATGTAATTATTACATTTATTATTAATGGTATATGAAATATTTGAAAACTTCAGAATACTCTTGGGATATCATATCTCTACACAGACCCATCCCATGGATTCTAGGGAGGTGATAACATCATATATTTCCATCTAAAGGATTCTACAGATACTGTCTAATACATATTGACCCATCCTTGAGATTATAGGGAGGTCCAAAAAGAAGTTGGCATAAAGTAATAATACACCTCAATAAGATATATCCCAAATAAAGAAGAAAAACAGTCCAACCCTTATAACATATATCCCCAAAACAATAGCCACTATCAAGATGGAACAACTCCGGTGCGGTCATTTTTTCTAAGTGGGATTCCCTTAGTTAACATAGAAATCTAAGTGGAATTACATAATTAGTAGATATATTAAGCATGACTCCCCGTCAGAAGTCTCTACTACTCAAATACAAAAATAACTAGTCGGATTAATATTCCAAGAAGCACTCTCAAAGGCTACCCAACCACCATCACAGAAATTAATACATTCGAAATTATAAAGATGATGTAAGATGGGATGTGACTTATACCATATGGTTAATTACACTATTTATCCATTGAAAATAAAGCACGATTCATCTACACATTCACAACACTAAAAGATTAGCTCAATAATCCCCAACATTAATTTACCGATCCCTTAACTAGTCGGTATAACCATTCATGTTTTACACCCTGAGTTCCCAAAGAGATAGTAAAGAAAGACTTACATTTGAGAGAAATAAGATAAATACTTAGTTTCAATCCTTAGATTCGTTTGATGCTTAAATAGTTTAAGCTTTGTATTTGAGCCTTGGATTTGATTGAGGATTTATTTGAGCTTAGATTCATTGATGTGGAGTGCCGGCACAGAGGGTTTCTTCAACAGAAAGCTTCAAATATCACAACAGGTTCACGACTAGTTAGGGTTTTTTAAAATAGATTGTGACACTTTTATTTGCACTACTAAAAACCCATTGATAAAGATATATTTTATCGGTGCTTTAGTAATAAGCACTGATAAAAGGGTTTAAAGAATAATTATAAAATATTGAATGTAAAAATATAGTTATTAATAAATATATAATAAATATATATAAATATTAATATAGTAACTGTATATTTTATTTAAATATATTTATTATAATTTTAAAATTATTTAAATATATATAGTCATCTATTTTTATGTATCTAAATTTTAATTAAAAACTAATATTTATATCATTTTATATATTAAGATTATTATATAACAATATATTTTTAATATATATATTAAATATATTAATTATTTTTAAAAAAATATTGAAAATTTTATAATTACTTAAATATATTATTATTATTATTACTATTATATTTAAATATAATAAAATATTTAAATATTTTTTTAAAATTAATATTTTTTTATTTATAATTATAAATATATAAATATATTAATATAGTACATGTATATTTATAAATATATTTGTGTATAAATATTTTTTTATGAATATTTTTTAACATTATTAATGAATATTTAATCTTGTGTGCATGCATGATAAAAATGAGTAAAATTGAATAAATTAAAAATAAGTACACATTGAAATAATGGATAAGTTTTATGTGTGTGTTGTATATAAAAAACACTAATTAGGTATATGTGAAATCAATATAACAAATGTTTGATCTAAGTTAAATTTGAAAATCAAGCGATATTCAATTATGCTCATTAATCTATGAAAAAAGAAATTTTTTTATTATATAAATCATATTTATATACATTCATATATATCTATATATTTAATATAGTATATTTATTAACATTATCAATAATTACTTATTTAATAAAATGTATACTATTTTTCTCAATTTACTTGTTTTTTTAATTCTCCTTATATATATATCTATATATATATTATAAATACTATTTATTAGTATTTATAGATTATGTCTTTTATAATCAAATCATTTATTTTAATCAATAATTATTTAATTAATTAAAAAATTTCATTGTTAATCAACTCATTCTTAAATTTCTATTTATTTTATACATTCATTTTATTTGGACCTTTATCAGTTCTAATAAATCATGGATAAATGATCTCATTATGAGTTCTAAAAATAAATCACTAAAAAAGGTTACCCATAGTGCTAAAAATAAAGCATTGGTAAAGTGTTCCATTTATCTTTACTAAAAATAAATTGTTGATAAAAGATACCATTTATCAGTACTAAAATTAAAGCACTGAAAAAGGGTTCCATTAACAATTCCAAAAATAAAGCACTGATAAAATCCAACCATTATCAATGTTTTCTTTAGCACTAATGATGGTTCACTTTTCAGTTCTTTTGTATAGTGCTAATAAACGCCATCACTTTTAAAGGAATGTTTTTATAATACTGAAATTGGTTACAGAAGTATCATATAAAATAAAAATAATTATTTATATATTTATATAAATTTATACCAATAATTTAGTTTTGATAATCTTCCATGATAAAGTTTTATAGAATTGTTCATGTAGGTGGTCAAACTGACCCAAAGATGAACATATCATGACTATTGATGATTATGATTTAAACTTGTTGAAATATAATTACACAATTAATATAAAAACATATATTAGAATTAATAGTTAATAATAATAATAAGTAATGGATATGAAAAATTGTATAAGTTTAATTACATATTTTCCTCTTATTAGGATTTTGTAAACAATTGAATTTAAGATCATTGTTTTTTATTCATATAATTAATTAGTTATCCAATTTTTCATAAACGAAGCTTAATTGTATCATGAATATTATATTTATCCTTAAAACCCAATATCACGACCATTCATATAGGGTGATGATGAAATGAAATATGTAAATCAATCATTCCATGGAGGAAGTAGTCCATACATACACATGGATGCTAATTTTGTTCTCTATAGAACATGGAAAAGGAGTAATATAGATTATTGTTTAATAATATACAATATTTTATAAATTTAATCATTATATATTAAATATCCAATTAGGACCACTCTTGTAAAGTGTTTTTGGAAGAAACCTTTTTGTATTGAGGAGGTGATAGTCGAACAACACATGATTCATGTTATTATTTTTATTAATGAAAAGGGGTGTTAATTCTTGTACCATCATTATAATAATATAAATGTATATTAATAATTATAATTTTATAATTTTCACATGGTGAAAAGAAATTATATGATGCATTAAATCACATAAACAAATAGAAAATAGAAAGATATTTCATAAAATTATACCTCTCTTCATGGATTATATCCATTGCAAAAGGGATTAAACCATCAAGTGATGGACTTTTGAGAAGAAAAAAATGTATTTAATTAATTTATGAGTTATAATGAGAAGATTTTATAGATTTTGGGATGAAATTAATCTTTTTTGTGATGGTAATAGAAGAGAGTATCCCCCCTTTTATAAGTGAAAAGGAGTGGTATTTTAAAATACCCAAACATTT
The DNA here is from genome assembly GCA_963277665.1 of Viscum album. Taxonomy (NCBI): domain Eukaryota; kingdom Viridiplantae; phylum Streptophyta; class Magnoliopsida; order Santalales; family Viscaceae; genus Viscum; species Viscum album. The sequence continues at coordinate 71,446,772 of OY728154.1, forward strand.
TCAATAATGGGATGTCACTCTCAAGAAATGTGTCTGAAAAATTTAGAAATAATGAAGTTTAAAATTTATTAGGTTGATCCACACCCCCAACACTAAATTAGTAACTTTTTTAACCATTTTAGGCCATTTACCTAGATGGGTAATCATTTGTACCATTTTAAGTTATCACAGTGATAACTTTTTTTTACCAAAGTAATTTATCATTTATGCCTAAAAAATGTTACATATTATAAAATATTTTATATACGGATTATAAATTTCAATTATATTATGTTTCATTCAATTTTTATAATTGTTAAAAATTAATATTAAAATACTAAATCAAATATATATTAATTATTTAGGAAAATATAATATAAATTAAAATTTTTAAAGTATGATTTTATAAATTTAAGCTGACTATTCTAAATTATAAATTAATTTTTAAAATAAAAAAATTATTTTTGAAATTCCTCTTAAATTTAGAATTCCTACTAATATACTATTAATTAAATAAAAACTGTTGTATTAGAAAAAATGGTATATTGCACTATTCACCTAAAAATTAAATGATTCAAAAAAAGTCAAAAAATTATTCATAATATTATATTATTATGATTAATACCAAGAATATTTTTATTTTTAAAAAATAAATTTCTAAAATTTGAGAATTAGATATTTCATTAAAATCTTAAAATATAGTGTAAAATGTGCATATTAGAAAATAGATTTTTAAAATGATAACTCGTGTTTATTTTTTTCAAATTATTTTAAAATTAATTAATTGGTAATAGAATATTCATATTACGATTAAATTTTATTATTATTTTTCCTAATATATTTATTTTTTAAAATATATTTTCAATTTTATAAATATATATTTTAATCATAAAATTATTTTATGAGTTGTTTTATTAATATCAATTTAGGTTCATTAGTATTAAAATTAGTCTTTATTTGGATTATATATTTATTTCATCTTTTGGTTACAAATATTTATTCCAAAAAATTCATTTTCTAGTTTTTAATGGTGATATTTAAAAATTTTATTTTATTTATATATATCGCATTTTTATTTTATTTTGGTGTTGTGTCAGGAGTCGTCTATTGGACATAATATTTACTTAAGTAAAAAATATACTGAAATATTCAGTCATTACAATTCGTAATTAGATGATGTAATCATTTATAAGAGTATTTAATACATAATATTAAATAGAAAGGGTGTATCATAAAATAAAATTAAAATATTTAAAGTAACAAAATTTTTTTGGGAAAATGAGTAGTGTCATGTGTTTCATGATATGGTTCCAAAAATATCTTAAGTTCATAAGAAAAGAAGAAAAGTACAATTTGGGAATTTTTCTTTTGATTCGCATGGATGAAATTTTTCCATAGAATATTTTTTGGTAGCTTTATAACGAATATATTAGAAAATATAAAAAACCATCTATATGGGTTGTCTATAATAATAAATCCCCATACATCAAAGAGTAAAAAAAATTGATCTTAAATAATCAGTATTAAAAATCCCACAGAATATTAGAAATATACATAATATGATTCCATTTTAAAATTAAAAAATTTAATTCATAAAAGAAAAAAAATTACCACGTATAGATTGTAATAGTTTATAGTATGGAGCTTATTTATTTGAAGTATATTTTATGTATTTGGTACCCAAACCATCTTTAGTAGAGAAAAAATTATGTATAAAACCCTTACTACAAATATTTATCCAGATAACCTATACTTAGTATCTATATGTTCTTTAAAGATAACGGCCCTATATTTTTTGATTTATTAAGCTTCATACAATGACAAATGACTCTTCCAATGTCTATCACTTTAATTTTTTTTTGAAAAATTATGAACTATTTAACACAATGTAAGATTGAAAATGTAATATTTTATATCGTGACCTTCTAGTTAATTTTTAAACATGTATGGACGCTATCTACATCAACTTATTTTATATATATATATATATATATATATATATATATATATATATTTCCAAAATATCCCTTCGGGAAGTATCTTTCAAAATTGGTTTCTTCATGATTTTCACCTATAAATCATACTTCAAAAATTCACTTATATTATTTGAAGTTTAAATAGAAACACTCAAAGTATTTATCTTGGATGTTATCTCTAAACTTTTAGTCATATACCTTTTAAACCTTGAATTTATTTCAAAATCATAAGCATTTACTTTCATATATATCTTAAATATTCTTTGATATATATCTTTTTCTTCTATACAATATTTCATTATTTCAAAAAGATTAATGAAATTATTTATATTCATCATCAAACATTGGTTAATAATCAACATTATACAATGAAAATAAAAATTCCACATTAATTAATATCACTAAATGTGACTTAATAGTAATTTACCAAGAATCAATTATTAGTTTTAGGTAAATTTTAGTAAATTGATATTATTTTTCATCTGTTATTATTACCAAAAAATTATCTATCAAATGTAAATGAAGATTCCTTGGAAATATGGGAATACATGGATATCAACACAATATTTCTTTTTCTATTTCAAGATCTTATAGATTCAATATCATTTCACCTCAACATAGAATAATGAGGTATAATATGATCTAGTTTCTTGAATTCATAACATATAACATATTATGATTCTTTATTTGAATATATATCATTTATATATTTATAATAATATTTCCAGAAGATTTATTTTTGATACGTCATTCTACTCATATAAGAAAATTCACCTTCAGCAAGTTATGGTCTGTTATCATCTAAACACTTCTTATAATACATTATATGAGTACTCAAAATTGAATTATTAACTCCAAAATATATATATCCTATGATTTGATATAAAAAAATCTATATTTATCTTCTTCTATTTCTTAATATATTTAATTAAACCATTCTCTAATTTTGTTATATTTCTGATTAAATCATCCAAAACTATCTCAGTGATATAACTAGTATCATCTCTAGTTGTTCTCTTAAATTCCTATTATTTTAGAAGTATATTTATTATATTCTCAACCAAATACTCATTAATTATCCATCTCCCACCATTTTGTTGTAAATTTTTCGCAATCATCATAATAATTCAATGCATTTGTCCACTGATTCCCATGGTATAAAATAAAAATATTGATATTCAGCCCCAAACTAAACTCTTTTCATCTTAAGAAGTATTTGTTTTTCGAAATAATTGAATTCATGTTTATTGAATATAACAAAAAATATTATGTAATAATAATCATGATGATATATATTTCACTGAGTAGTGCACAATAGAGTATGCTAAACTCTAAATTATAATTGAATCTCAGTCTTTTCCACATTAATAAAATTTAGAATCGATTTATCTGGAATATTATAATAATTGGTAAAAATTATAAAAATAAAAAATATAATATTAATTAAATATTTCTCTATTTTATCATTAAAATATTCACAAATAATTTCAATAGAAGGTAGATCTTTCCCCCAAACTCTTTTTATATCCACCTAATCAAACAAAGTCCGTCACCAGACTTCTTCAAATTCAACATATGAATGATATAGATTCCTAGAAAAATATTCTTATTTATCATCAAAAATTGGTAACAATTATTATAATGTAAAATAAATAACTTTTACAATAGAACACCTCAAATAAATATCCTAAAAACACACTAAAATTTTACAAGTGGAAATTTTTAAATCAATGAGGTAATTCATAGCTTAATTTAAACTCTTTTAGAACATGAAAATTTTAATGGTATGTTTTTTCCCTCAAAGATTAAGTATTATTTTATCCATTAGTGTAACAAAAACCATAGATTTATTCAAATATATTTATAACAACATCAAAATAATCATCCTATGTTTCATTGAAATGGTTCAATATGAATTTTCACAGTTCCAAAAATAAGATCAATCAATTTATCTTACTAGAACCTAGAATCAGTTGATATGTTAAGACCCAAAAATAGAAAAAAAACACAACTTGAAGTTAACTCAGATTTACCATTATTTGTATTCAAATTTTACAGACAAAGAATATAAAATAAGTCATTAAACTCAATAGTTTAAATATTCAATGTTGGAGAGTGTCTAATCCATTATTTATTCTAAATGACTTTTATTTTTCAATAAATGTTTTCTAAATATGATCATGGTAGATATAATATACAAAATATTTTATTGATAAACCTGAAATATAACTTATCCCCCAAAAAGAAGTAATTTATAAAAAAAATCTTATGAATATTTTGTATTTATGCCCAATTGTGGACTTAAATGGTTATTAAATAGTAAAAATATTATACAGGTTCTTACAACCTTCTATAATCATTGTAAGATAATTTTTTAGAATCATTTTTATATGTGATCTACATCACCTTAGTGAAGTACTATAAAAATAACATATTTCCATGGTATATATCTATTGAAATAATCATCAAAATGACAGTAAAGGGTTATTTCTATATTTCTTGTGATTGTGGTCATTACTTTTCTGGTCGTATATCTATTTCTAAATTTCTATAAAAACTATGGAAATATGTGATGTATTTTTACACCCATGGTCCCATGGTTTTAAAAATATTTACATAGATTGAAAACCATATAAAAAGGTTAATAATTGAAACAATGTTGTATTTTTATATTTAACTATAGACCTCATGGAAGTGATGTATTGGACAAACCACTAGTTTGAGGAAAATATTATATCAACTAATAGTATTTCTCTTTACATATTTTTAAATATATACTAAATAGAAATTGTTTTTTATTATTTATTTATATAAATTAAAAAAATGGGGATACCTATTAAAATGATTTTAGAACTATGGTAATAGGCCTTCTATTACATTAATGAACTGAAAATGTGATAAAAGGTCACCCTATTTTTTGTTGGTACCATATATAGTGAAATTCAATGAATTTGTGATATAGGATTTGAAAAAATCCCATTGAATTTTGAGGTATATATTGGGTGCATGTGTCATGACTCCCACATGGGGAATGGTAGGATTTGTCTTACACCTTATAGTAAAGTTGAGGAACCCCCCCCCCCCCCACACACACTATTACATGTGACCCTTTTAAAATAATATATATATGAGGAAAACTAAATCCATGTGATGGGTGATAGAGTGAATAGTTTCATGTGTGAGTATTTACAGGGTTTAACTTACATGTTCATATACTTAGTATTATAGTTGAGTCATGGGTTCAAATATATTGTGTAATCTCAGTTGGGGGGATAGTTGGGACCATATATAGGACATGTCCAAACAACTTTTTCAATGGAATAACCACACTTTCATGGAAAATTAGGAATGCATTGGGAATAAGAATCACAAATTCTATATAGGTAATGGGTGGAATTTTATTAAACCTTATAATAAGGTGTAAATACTCCCCTGGAATAAAACATTTTCAATAAGTGGGTAGGGAATAAGCAAAAAATACATGTATTAGTTTATAGAGTATAAAATATCACAAATGAGTGTTATTAGGGGTCAGAACACATGTTTATGTATGAATTAATGAACCTGTGGAATTTTTGGATCATATTAATATTTGTTTCCAACAGTGTTTGAGAACCATTGAATGTTGTTTTGAATGCCTTTTAGTTGTTCTGAGATTTTTTTGAGATGAGTTATGGTGGTTTTAAGTTAATCTAAAGAAGTTTAGATTTCATATTTCATATAAACTAGTTCACTGAAAAATAGAAGTAGAATGGGTAAGAAATTATTTTTTGAATATTTTAAATGTTATGGGAATTTAATACTATGGTATGGAAAATATCATTGATGAAACACATGATCATTTTCTTGATATATAATTTCTCCCATAGAATTTACAATAGTAACTAGTATTGTTCAAGTGGTATGTGAGAATAAAACATATAGATTGATGGAAAATTAGCCGAGATATGACACTATGATACAAAATATTAAATTACTAGTATTTAAAAATAATATAACATTGTCTAAGAATAAATTAGTATTTTCAAATGATATGTATGATTAAAATTTCATACTATTTTTTAAATTTTAGATTGTACATAAGAAACAATTTGGATCATTTAAGATTAAATATGAAGATATCGAAGAATAACCTAATGTTTTTAGTGATAGATAAGATATTTTTTAGTTCAACTAAGATTAAACAGATTTTCTTAGGGAGTACGTTTTATCAAATTTGATGATTCTATAATTTTATTCTATGATTAAATATCACTATTCTTAATTAATTCAAGCTGTAACTAAATCTATGATTTGGGATGATATATTTTTATTAAGATTTCACTATGAAAAAGTAGAGTTTTTTGGAAAAAATAGAAAAAATGATTTGAGAATATCTTTATATTATAGTTCTATATATTCAAATATTAAAATTTAGAATCTATTAATGGATATCACAATACCTATATTTTCATGGTAGTTCAAAAAAATAAAAATATGGAAATAATATTCTCTTAACTCATCTAAATATATAAAAAATAGAAAAATTATCAGCTGTAAAAAATGTGAGATAGAAAATCGAGGGGAAGAAAAAGAAACCAAGGAGAATTTATTAGAGTAGAAGACCAATTATTTAAAACTATTGCTATATATTCTGTATGTGAAAAAACTTAAAAAAAGTGGAATATTTAATTAATACTTATGATCTTGGAAACATTTAGAGAATATCTTTTACACTGTTCTAGAGAATCCATGATTACTTTTAGTGATATTTTTATTTATGGTTTTAATTCAAGCGGAAAACTAGAGGGATCCTCTATGAATAAAAGTTAGAAGACTTTTCTATTGTGAAATAACTTTGGGTTTTGAATGATACATTCTCTTCATGAAATTATATTATGATATTAGTGATACATCTATTCCTCATAATTGTACCAAACACTATAAAGATGCAGTCACTCACACTAGGGTTGAACCATGTAAAAATATTATGTGATTTTGTGTTACCACTTATTCTTGTTTCAAATGAGTAAGGGTGAGAATTATATAATGTGTTCATCATGATGGTGACAATTCAAAAATAATATTTTTCATGTTTGAAAGTATAAATAAGATAATACATATTCATCCCCTTCTCATTAGTACAATATTTTATACCTTGGAACATGAAGTTATATTATATAAATCCATGTCCTCTCTAGAAGACTATATCTTAGTTGAATAACTAGTGAAAATATTAATTTAGTTAACATTAATGGAATACCATATTCTTGTTAAATAAATTATTTAGGATGAAATATCAGGAAGATTGCTTATCATTTCTCACATGAACTAGAGGTTATAGATACCACCACTATTGGTTTTACACCCGTTGGAAATGGTATATTTTTGACACGTGATGATAATAGAAATCAATAAGATGATTTTGAAGAAATTTTTTTTACCTGTTGTAGGATTAAATAAATAATAATTTATTTGGATATTATAGAATAGATGAAATATAATATTTAAAAAATGGATGCGAAGATTTCTATATTGAATGCATAATTAGAAGAATGTGTTTTTATTACGAATCTTGAAGGCTGAAATCTTGTAAGTGATAAAAAATAGTGGCAGGGATGAAAAATGCATGTTATGGGTTGAAATTAGACCCTATAGACTAGCATTCTATGTTGGATGGTTATTTGAAATTAGTGAATTTCTTTAAGGAGAAAATGTGTAAAAACCAATATTTAATGAATATGAGTATATATTATCTTATTTTCAATGTTTATATTGATGAAATTATCTATAAAGGTTGAAAAAAGTATTTATATAAGGAATTTGAAAACCCAAATAATTGTTGGATAATTCTAGAATGTAAGACTCTACACTAGTATTAACACCTATGTCTGTTGGACAAATATTGAGAAATGATAGTGATAGAATTAAAGTTAATCAATGATAATTTATAAGTTTCATTAGAATATGGTTATATTTAACTACTTCAAGACCTCAAAGTTTCCATTTAGTGACCTTGTATTCCATGTTTCAATGTTATCCAATAGATTCAAAAATGAAATATATCAAGTGGATACTAAAATACATTAAAGGGACATTGAATTATGGAGTGTTAAAAATAAGAGGGGAGAAATTGAATCTGTTTAGGTACACTAATTCTAATTGGGTTGTTCAATATAAATATATAAAATCAACATCAAGAGGAAATATATTCTTGGATCAATGTTGAGTGAGTTGGAATTTAAAGAATCAAAATAATGTATCTTTTATAACACCAAAAGATAATTATTTAGCTGTTTCAAATGCAAGAACCCAAATGATATAGATAAAAGAATAACTATTAGTCCTAATGATGTTGAAAAATAAGATATTAAGAATTACCTATGATAATCAAAGAACAAAATCATTATAAAAAAACTAGTCCACCAATGTATATAAAAAAACATTGATATCAAATATAATTTTATGAAATAGAATGATTCAGATAGATATGTGAGGCCATACTAAATTTATAAAATGAAACATATTAACAATTTCATCACTAAATCTATGCCAAGATATATATTTTATGTTTCAAGGATGAAAATTAATGTCAATAATTTACCTATCTCATTAATAATATTGACAATCACTATGCCAAAAATGAAATTTATAGGTGGTTTTAGAAAACGGTTTTAAATACCTTTTTGGATGATTATTTTTTGATTCTTTTAAAATTCATTTATAAATTAATTTTTTATATTTTCGTAGAAGAAGTTTTATTTTATTATTTTATATAAATAAAATGAAAAATAATAATTTTTTATCACCAAATTTTATTTTAAAGAAAAAAAATATTTTTAATTGATTCGGTGACCTAGTAAACCCATTTCTACCACTTACCATAACCCAAACATTAGAATATGTAAATTCAATCATATATTAGAGGTTTCTAGGATTTTAATCAACCCCCTCTTATTTCTATTCGAGTAACATTAACACTTACCTAAGCTTATCATTTATTAATTATGTTGACAGAATAAGTAGTATGATTATATGTGTACATATAATTGCATGAAAATATAAATATATAAAAACACACACAGAGAAATATAAATATATATGAATATATATTACTCACAAAAGTATGATTCAACTCTCATAAGAATTCCATGGTAGGAATAGAAGTTCAAAATTCTACTCGAGGAAGGAACGATGTAGCTTTAATGATTGATGATAAAACTCTTAGTCTCTCTTTCTCTCTTTATAAAGGATTTTATTGTGGTGATATTCATTAGAAGGGAAATTTTTCCCACTTAAGGAATGGCCTATTGGTTGTATTGGAACTACTAGAAATTAAATAGCATTCTATCATGTCACATTTTATATCTCCAAGAGGCTCCAAGCCATTTAAAATCAAGGATTGTGTCGATATTCTTTGGAAATCTTAGGGAGTCTCAAATTGGAAATGTGTCTTGTTGGAATGATAATTTTTTACATTCTCTTATCTTCTAAATACTAAAAGATGATTTCTTGGGGTTTTTGTTCAATCTATCTCAAGATAGTCTTTCTACACATCTGGTAATGGTATTGTAAGTTATGTCCTCCCGCGGTAGGAAACTCCTTAGTCCAGTTATGCATTAAATTTTATGAATTAAATTGAATTTTTTATAACCCAAGTATTTTATATGATACATAAGTGGTTACTTTATTTCTTATTAAAATGTATAGGGAAAATAAATTGGCCATATTTAGACTCTATTCATGATATATAGTTGATTTGTACCTATAATATACTATAATTGATTAATTTTTCTTTCAACTATTGATGGTGAGATTGAGCTGAGATTTGAATATGAAAATTTTCCTATGATGTGTTTGGATTGTAAATTCTTAGGAAAAAACCTAATTGTTAGAGATCTATGGTCTTTATTTAATGATCCTCTTGAGGGGATGATGAAAACTCATTTTTCATAATTATTTGTTGATTAATTTAAAATGTGAAAAGTGGTATTAGAAATGATGGTTCATATCATCCTCAAAATGGATGTGTGAATAATAAGGGGGTCTCAAAGATAAATATGGATGTGGTCTCTAGGGATAGAACTTCCAATCCTACTACATCTATGGTTATTTTTAGGTATGTATAAATGTTGTTTGAAATTTCTCATCAGCATAGGATGTGTTCTAATGCTTTAGTTTTTGTATAGACTTATTGATGGTTTGAATATTCTCTAATTCTAGAAATGAATCTTAATGGGAAATATACCAAATTCAATGGTGGATGTTGAGTTAGAATATCATGTTGTTTAGATGAAATCATCTGATAAATAAATCGAATAAGATGATTCTGATCAATATATTCTTCACGAATAGATGATCACTTTAATATCTTAAAAATATAACAAATGGATGTTGAGGCCTCAGTGTGAGAAAAGTCAAAAATTGTCACTAAAAACAAGAAATAGACTAAAAATATCTTAGATAGAGGTTTTTATAATGATCTCTAGTATATCTATAAGGATAGGTATGTTGTTTTGTTTATAATGTGCCTAAATTAGGGATTTGGAAAGTGTTTCTCCCTATCCTAATACAAATGTGGTTCATATTCTTGATCTTTTCAATGAATGCGGCATTGTAGAGATGCATAGGATCCATGATAGGGGGAAAGAGGTGCTATCCAAGACTTTTCATGATTAATCTCATCATTATAAATCCCTATGTCCAGATAATGATGAAAATAATGTTTTCCTTCATAATAGACAATTCAAAATGATGGTAATTCTCATTATAGTGTTAATTAACAAATGAAAAATTATGATTTTCTTGATGTTAATTCTCCTAATTATATACAAGGAGTTGTAATGGATATGGATTATAAACATGAAAATACAAAAGATTGTCACGTTTAAACTTCTAATCCTTTTTGGGTGCTTTATTCGCCAAAGGAGGTGCACATGGAGGAACTGAACATGGAAGGGGCTTCTAAACATTACATGGAAACTGGAATCGGTCACTAAATTCAGTTGAATTTTTCTAGAGTGGTCTCAAGAGAAATAGGTGTAGCAGACCTAGATGAAACATCTTCATATGAAAGACATAGTCCATGGGAGAGAGAGAGAGGACCTATAAGGGTGGATGTCGTCTATGTGTAATAGCCCATCAAAGGAGGTATTGATAGGGTCTTAACCTTATCTAAGCTATTTAATTTGAATTTTAATGCTTTTCCGGTCTTTTGATGCCAATGTATGTTTTTAGGGTTGTTTTTCAAGTATTTATAGCTAATAATTATATCTTTTTATTTTAATGAAAGGATTTTTTCCTTTATTCATGATCCCAGACCTATCAATATATATATATATAAACACATAAATATATGAATATATGTATATATAAACAAACATCAATATATATTAACACCCACACACATAATAAATATATACCCATATATTCTATAAATATATATTAAAATCTATAAGTATATATAAATAAAAATAAATAAAAACAGACAGAAATATACATAAATACAGATAAATATCCATAAATATAACATTAAATTACATATATATATATAAATATACATAAATATGCATTAATTTATATAATTATAAATAAACGTGCATAAATATATATAAATACATGTTTATATATATATATATATATATTAATTATAGGTAGAGGGTATTACAAACTGTAAACAATACATTCACACACAAGAACCCTAGTTGGACAATCCATATCCATACCTATAAATAATTTAATCCACTCACTAGAGATATTTTTTTACATGTTATTGAATCACCAGACCATGTTCTTGATGGTCTAAATGACCAGCTAAATTTTTCCTAAGGGCCCCTTAAGGATATGTCTTGAGTCCCCAATGAGAAGATAACCAACACATAGAGGCATTATTATTTAATTCTACTTTGTGCTTCATTCTAAAAACAACACATTATGTTTATCTACCATGTTGTGGTTGGTATCTTCTCTAGCCCACACCAAAAACATGTGTAGATTGATGGTTGATTGGTCGGTGAAAACTCACTCATCTCTCTCTTGAACCATCCAATCAGTAGCACCATGAATGTCATCATGTTGTGACGTATTCTAGTTATGCCACATCATTTTACCAGTCAAACATGTGATAGTTTCAATATTTATCATTCCATGTTTCCCCATCAAATAGTTGTTGCACCATATTTCCCACTTTCACGTTGTTATCGGACACCCCTCTATCCCACATCAGATACTTGAGTGGGAACATGGTTGGATGATAAGTGTAAACGCACTAATCTCACTTTTAAGACACACACTTAGTGATGTAAATGTGACTTCAAGTAGTTATATATGTTTAGTCATGCCGCACTATCCTTCTAGTCCCATTATATTCCATGGTTATCTGAAATTGGTGACCTGAAGGTCCAGTGGCCTGAAGGACCAAAAACATGGCTCTAAATTCTAAGTCAAGTTAATAGGAATGATGCTACAGTATGAACTATATTTCCACTACATTCCATATAAAAATCATTCATATGATTGAATTTAAACCTAGGTTTTTCAAACGTGTTTTGGATGTGTTTACCACTACTATAAACCGTAATTGTATATATATATATAGATAAACCCATATAAATATTCACATAATTATAGATGCATTCCAAATTATATATATTAATATATATAAATATATAAGAATATATAAATATAAATTAATACATATAAATATCTACTGGGTCCCGGTGAGATCAAACCCTTTTATTATTCAAGAGTCCTTCCAAGTGGTACAAACTCTGCCTGTATGGAATCCCATCGAGGGTTTAATCCCAAAATGAGATTGATTTCCATCCAATTAAATTTACTTGGGGGGGATTTTCTCGTATGTAGAAGGAGGTGGTTAGGAATGTATTAAATACTACTAAGGGTGGTGGAGTAGGATATTTTTGGAAAGTATGGTGATATAATACTAGATGACAGGTGAGTGTGGGGCTCAAACAGGTGGGAACATGCAGGGATAAAAATAGAAGGAATACATCTGGTGGTTGCAGACGGTAGAGTATAGAACCATGGTTAAAAAAATGTGCAGAGTGTAGATATTTAGTGTTAAATGACAAACACATCGTGGGGCATGGGTGAATGACTTAATATATGTGGGAAAGGCCCTTGAGTCACACATGTAACGGATTTAAACCACCTGTTCTATAATCCAACACATTTAAAAAAGTGTGTTTTATTTCCAAAATAAAATGGCACTTTTCCATAAGACTATTTTGATAAATACATATACATATATAATAATATACATAAATATATATAGATATCTATTAATTTATAATATTATAAATAAATATACATAAGAACATACTAGGATGAATAATGTTTACAAAGAAATTAAAATAAGGGAAGTGGAGGAAGGGGTCAAAAAATGTATTCATGGTTACATAAAAAGAACCAAAAACAAAATAAAATAGAACATAAAATCCACATAAACAAAAAAATCAAATTCTAAGGTCCTTTTAAATAAATGCCTCAGATTAAAAAATCATATTTTTTTTCTGCTACCTGATCTCCCCAACCAATACAACATAATCTTTGTATCAATTGATTCATAGGGATCCTTTTAGAAAAGGTATCATACAATACTAGAGTATAATAATCCTAGCCAAGATTATTAATTTTAGATTCATCCATAATAATTTTTTGAGTATCCAACCCATTAATAGGATTAAAAGTTCTAACCATGAAATTTTTCTTTTTTTGATTTATGACGTGCTGTTTAGTCATCCATGAATAAAATATCCACAAATCTTAAGGGGGAGATTTTCCTTATTTATATATCTCATACATTTCCAAATGTGAGTCAATATATGTAGACAACCCCACTTCAATTACTAAACACATAGTCTTACTTGAAGAAATCAAGATATTTTAGGAAGAAAAAAGTGATTTCTCTTTCCTAGTTCACTCGTAAGTAACAAGAACTGGTCATCCACATGGCCTCAATCATGATCCTCATAAACTAGAAGCTAATGACTAGCAATGATTGTATTTGATGATATGTGGAGAGAATATATCCTCATGATCAGTGTGTAGCACAATGGTATAATAATAATTAAAAGTGGAAGAATAATAAATAAAAAAAATAGAATATTGAATCATTCTGATATAATACATAGACATCCATAATCAATGGTAGAACCACATCGAGTTTCATTTTCCAAAGGATAGTCATGCCATGCTATAAAATGTGTGGATTCAAGGGTAACCTAGAAATAGGAATATATAACAAGATATACAATAAAAATCCATATTCCATATAATCTTGATCTCATGCTCGATCCAACTATCCTATACTCCATACTTGTATAAAAAATTATTCATCCATAGTTGGATCTTTCCTAGCTCACTTCATTAATCCATGATGTCTTTCTAGGTACAAATCGGTGGCTTTAACATGGTTTTAGATATCCCCAATAGGCCACCACCAATGATTTTTTTAAGAAATCATTGTCAGTGCATATACTATATAGAAGTGTGTAGGTATAATAGTAATAAATATCTAAGGGATCATTTAAAATAGACCAATTTACAATTACATTCTATATCAAGTAGTCTATAAATGTTGAAAATTTCCAAATTTATACCAAATAAAATAATCATCCATGACATATGAAAAATGTATCAAGTATCAGGCCTATAAGGTCCAGTACCCAAGGCCATTTACTAAGATATTCTCTTTGAGTTCATTATTCTCATCCATAGAAAACTCATAATAATATAGACCTATATGGGCTAGGATCCCAAGGCCCATGGTCGAGGATCCAAATCAGGTCCACATCGATCATCCTTAAAAAACTCAATAAAGACTTGTGTAGATCCTATTGGGAAATTCTGAGGTGGTCTAAGCAAGCTAGATCCATGGTTATTATCCAATAAATACAATGTATGTAATTCAATAGTGTCATATTGTGATGTTCATTCCATACCTTGTTGTTGGTTCTATACCTATGTATCCATCGTTGAAACATTTTGTATAAGGGACCAAGGTTCTATATTAGGGTCAATTCCTTTTATAAATTTAAATCATCACATTAATTTTATTAATTACATAACTTCAATGTGATTAAAAGAGGTCCATGTTAATTTCCATGATACATCATAATCCATTTACATTAAATTCATTAGCCAAGAGATTATCCATCTCATTTCATAATTCAAAATTAATCAATTTTATCATCCCTTCCATTTATAAATGACAGGGTTCCAAAAAGGTAATTAAACTCTAACATTCCCTTTTAATTCATACATGAATTCCACTCATTGTTGGAAGGATTGACACACCCAAAGGGGTAGAATAGTAAGAGGAATTCTAATAAACCCACCACAAGGGGTGGATTGCGTTGAGGTCAGTAACCTATAACCTTTTCAAAGGGGAGATATAACATAAACACATATTTAACAAATAATAATTTTAGGTATTAATCATTTTCTATACAATGCCTAAAAGGTCCAATATGTAAAAATATGGAGTGACATACAAACATTTATACTTTAAGGAACACGGTATAAATCGCATACTTATATGGTTAGTAGAATCCTCATCCATTATAATCCTACAACATGGTATATAATGGAAAAATTGATAAATAGATAAATACCCTTAAATGATGTATATAATCTTGCATGGTTTTATCATTCCATATAGTGAAATAACTTATGAAAATAAGTAATAGAATTTATTGTTTTAATTATATAGATATAATCGGGCAGAAATCACTTAAATATAACCTCGATTGAAGGATTTATCAAAAGTCATAGGAGGGTAATATGGTAGATGTGAAAAAGTAGATGATAAATGTGTGACAAAGACTTAAATAAAATTAGTGTAAATGGTATTTCTCACTGTTTTAAACATTCTCACTATTTTTACATATGGTTATTCCAACCATGTGACAACCCAACGCCAGTATTGTCCAATGTTGCACACCTACTTCATGTCTAGTACTGCATTTAAACTAGTTGTGTGCATCTCATGTATTCTCACTATCTAAAAAATATATCCCCTCACATGGTTAGGAAAACATTTAGAAAAACCATAATCTAGCTATTCATTTTAGCATTGTAACATAGCTAGAACATTGTTCACAGTAATGCGTCCTCCCTCTCATGTATTGAAAAAAATATTCTTCATCTTTATAGGGCCAGAAAGTTGATCTACATAGTTATTACTAACCATGTGAAAACCATGAATCTCTTCCTTCTTCTATAAAAACCAAATATCTGAGCTTTGAAGAAACATGGGATGATCCCAGACCCTTTCTAATACCCCTAAATATATTTATTAGGGGAAAAAAGAATTTTACTTAAAAAGTTAAATGATTTATACAAATTTAATAGAATATATATTAAAACATATCATGTTTAAAATAACTCATCCCTAGGTTATCCTTATAAGGGTGTTTAATCAGAATCTGAGAATAGTTTTATCCACTGATCATGTATGTCGGCCCCTTGATCCTATTTCATTTCCTGTATATGGTTATTATTCCATAACACCTCAACTATATGACCTAAATTGCCTCAGATATCCTGAATTCTTCGATAAAAACATTTATATGATTCTACTAAAAATAATAATCAATTTACAGTTCAATTTAAACAGGATTAGAAGAATGGGACTTGTGAAAATTCTAATGGAATAAATGATATATTTAAAAGACATCATGCATGCTCTGATACCTCTAAGGTAGAACTATATAATAGGATACTAGCCCAAATCTATCAAAATCTTGAAATTACTAACATACTGAGGTTATATCTTACCATATCTCCAAATTATTCAATGCCCAAACCAAGAATAAATTTATAAGAAAAACCAATCTCCCACCTCATATTCGAAAGGCTAATAGTGAACATTGGAAAAATTATTTTACCTAGAATATGTTTCAACCACACACTTACTAATAATATATACTAACATTGATGGATCCTAAATGGGTTGATGTCCCAGTTGTGTTGTCTCACCTAACTCTAACAAGTACAGGGGTGAACGGCGTAGCTTACCATATAATGCCTCAAATGTATTCATTTGTATAGTTTATTAGAATATATAATTCTATGTGCACTAGGAAATAGGTAATTGTTTCTCCATATAATTCCAAGAAATAAGAAAACATGCTTGGAGAATATCCTCTAACACCTGAATCATACACTCCAACTGAATATCGATCTAACGTTGATAAGAATACTTGGTTGTACCTATGATTTCAAAGCATTTTACAATCCCTTCATGAATTTTAATGTAATAAAGTTTCTCTATTTGATAAAAATATTCAAGTAACTCCATGAAGTAATATGATCTCCTAGGTAAATATCCTCCCTAGATAATCAACTAAAAATGTATCCTGAATAGGAATTATGTGGGAGACATCCGTCACCTTTTCAATGATAAAACAAAGTATGTCATAGCCTTGAGGTAACCTAGGTAAGACAATCAAAAACCCATATTTATTAAATCTCATTTCTACTTAGTATCAGGTAATGGATGTAAAGGTTCCATTAGTCAATAGTATTATACCTTCACTTATTAATAGATAGAATAATGTGTGACAGAACCATCTATCTCCCTTTATATACCAAGCCATGTATACAAGCAGCATAGTTTATGGTACATCTTCCCATAACCAATATGTACATCACAATCATATACATGATATTCTCATATAAATTCCTATCAGATGTCTATCGATACCCATATATTCCCATGAATGTGTAAAATCTCTTCTTCATCAACGAAAAAACCATGTGGTGGGTCTTTTCCTAAAACGCTCTCCCATATGACTAAACCCCTAGGATCAGAATTCTGCATCATCTTCACTCTATTCTTAAGTGAAGATATCACCATCAAAAATATATGAATAGGATACCCATGCTACTATTAAACCTCTAAGTTCTACTCAAAAAATTGTTCCATAAACTACCAGCATCTATTGGACTCTTGAAATTCTTACACCAGATTCTTCTGGATCCTAGAATCAACAATGGCATTGACCATTACAAGAGTATACGCAAGATCAATTTCAAATCACCATATGTATTTAAATCACCTCTAATTATTTATATTCAAATCATGTTGTGTGAATATATATTTTATAATTGTTTCATAAATTTATACAACAAACCACTCTCCCAAAAAGGGAAGCCTCAAACAATGCAAGGCATGAACCAAAATTTCTAGCTCAACATCATGAGTGAGTTAATTCTTCTGATGAGGTCTTAAATGATGAGATATGTATCCCATAAATCAATCCCCCAACTTTAGAAAGGATCCCATATCAATACCTAATCCATCATAATAAACTATTAAGATTCTGACCAAATTTTGTAGAATCAAAATCAGCACGGAAGTTAGTCTCCCATAGAACACATGAAATGATTTATTTCATTATTCATACCATATAAACAAGACACCATTATTAATCAACCATGAAAATAGTGTCGTAATATATGAAAAATCCTATATACAGAACATTTAATGACCATTAATTCTAAGAAACTACATATATCAATGAATTTATTGGGATTATCCTAGGAAACTATTAATCTCACCTTCTACAGGTCAACAGATATTACTATATTTGGGATAATGTTACCATGCATGTGTAAATTATTGATATAAATGTTTCATTTTGTGAGCTTAATCTATATATTTTCCTCTTTCATTTTATTTATTATGATCACTATATGTTTGGAATCTCATGACAATCATCAGAATACACCAATATGTCATCCATGGTGAATAATATTAATGAACAATGATACTGGTGGAAAAATGATTCATGAAATCTATAAAGAATAACTACATGTTTGTGAGTGAAAATGGAATTACTATATACTAGTACAATACATGTCTATAATGGAATGTTTTACATGGTATATTTTATGTTCTGACATGAACTTTATGATAGATCGGCCTCAAATAAATGTTGTAGCTGACCATCTCTCCTTAGAGCTAGTCAAAGAGGTCATATATATAAGATAAATTATATCCATTCCTCATGGTAATATGATTAAATTTATGATAATTAACACACAACATAAGGGTCCAATCCACCTTGTTTTAAAAAAATCATGTGTGAACCCTAAGGTGAATTATTGAGTCATAGAAAACTTTTAGGTATCAAGTCATATAGATGTCTCTTGAGATCCTTGAACCTAGTAGTAGTCATCCTATATAGATGAATGGATACTGGTACTTCTCATAGCACAAGATCAATACTAAAATACTCCAATCTATCATAATGTAACATTGAAAAATCATCAATAAATACATCACTAAAATGATCCACTATCGTATGGAAATCTAAATTTTGTGTTTCTTTGTAATCCAGATATAGGATAGCAATATTAGTTGCCACTCCTATCCCCCCATGATTCTTGGGTCTATATCGACATTCTTGGACATCCAATTCACCCATGTGAATAAAAATGAAACCCACAGGTGATGTGAAGGACACCATCCAGTGATTTAAATTGACATGACCATAGTAAGGTAGAAAACAATATATCCTAGTAATGTTCTGAAAAACTTTTCTCTCAAGGATGAAGAGGTCCCACTTGAAATTATAGCTACTTACCTCAATGGGGTACTCTTATAACTGTTGCACACTTTTTTATTGAATTCCTAATAAAGTGTCATGTTTCGGAACCCCATGGAAGTACTGAGTATCAATCTACGGACTCTTCGCCATTTCCATTGATATGAAAGAGTGGTAAGACCACATGTAATATAAAACAGATACCATGGTAGTTTCTACTACAATCATACCTCTCATAGTAGTTTTCCCAACAATATACTCCTCAGGTATTATCTACACTACATATATCTTTCCTGATCTACAAACCTAAGATATTTCTTGAATTCCATAGATAGACCCACACTATTTGAACTATAAATCTAGTGTATAGATACCTATCCATGTTTACCTTATCGATCAGTAAATCTTATAGCACTCTAGATCCCTTATTGATGATGAGCTACTGATCTCAATCCTGAAGGGGGGGGGGGGGGCAGTTCAGATCCACTTCCACTAGATACATGTAAAAAGGTACGATGAAGCCACTAATGATTCATCATTATACCTAATCCCTATACTCAACTAGGTATATATCACACTGGGGATTCATATGAACATTATTATAACATTGATGAAAGATAAAATGGATTTCTAGACACAAACTCTAGCTATTATCATCTCATTAGTAATTCTTGAAACGATGGTTTATAACACTAAATGAACTACCACATTTAAATGGTACTAAACTTACTTATCCCACATGGTCAAATTCCAAGAGGTTAAACTCTGTTATGAGGTCTTGGTTCACTATCCCATTAAGGGTAGTCAAATGAATTACATTCACCTGAGATTAGCAGGTATATACAAGCACTTACTTCAAAAGTATAGCTCTAGATATCTCATTTTCAAGTATATTAGAAACAAAATGATAAATTTCCATAAAAATTTGAATAATCCATAATAAATAGAGTTCCATTTACTAGGATCATAGACCCTATACCTAAGGTATCTCTTAGTGTCTCTTGAATGTATTAATTTTAGAAAGGTTTCTAAAAATACCATTAATCCATAGCTCGATGGTGACTGTCGAGTGACAATAGATACAACCATCTCTTAGTTGACCCTATAAGAATGTATTCTATAAGATTTATCCTCTAATATGGAAGAATATAATGATTGTTAAAGATAGATATCAAGGTCTTCGGCTGTGACTCTGCGACATGGGGACCACCTTCACATGAAATGTTAGAAGGGTTCTACTGCTGGAACTCCCTCACCAACTCTCCCATACAAGTTTAATGTTATAGAGATCCCTATATAAACTGAAACATTAAAAATAAAACCTCTTGAAATTGGGCATCAGTGGCATGGTCGGTTATAATAGGATGTTCTATATGTGACACTACCAGAGGTACCATTGGTGGCCCAGGACTCACCGCCTCTGAAGAAGGGTTGTCACCAACATCCTAGAATATTACTCAATGTATTAGTAGTGAAATGTGTATACATATTCCAATAACATGACTCATAATGGGATTTGATAATATAATATAAAATTGTTAAAAGATTAGAATAGTTAAAACACCTTTTATCCCAAGAGTCACATTGATCATCCTACTCTGGAATCTGGGTCTAGGTGATATAAAATATCATGAAAGACCAAAATCGATACTCCCAACTACCCATATAAATTCTTATATGAAGGTAATGATACCAATTTTTCATAAAGGTCCTAGTATATGGAGTATCAATTGCATATTATAATGGAAACACCCTTTAAGTTACAATTATCATCCCCATTTAACATAAATTATGTCATTTTTATTTTCAAAGAATATGAAAGTTTATATTTATTTTTATATATAAGTTTCCAACTATTTGATTTTCCATTCCCATGTTATAATGTTGTAAACATTATAATATGAAATTGTCATGTTATGAAACTACAACCAGAGCCTTACATATGTCATGATGATATAAATATTCATATACGATGATTCAATTAGGTGAATCCCCATTCCAAATTTACTAAAGTAATTGATTTATAAATTAAAATTTGAATTTATATAATCAAAATATTCAAATGTTTCAGTCCGTGCTACAAACAGTTCATGGCATAAAAATATGATTATTTGTTTGTTAAGGAACAACCATCAAGCTATATGGGAAAACAAATTTATTTTGACAAATATACTATAATTAACCAATTATTGACCTCATTTAGCCTAAATATATGTTACTAAATAATAAATATATCAGTCAAGGCACATGCATAATTATACAATAAATACACAAAATAAAATAATTATGGCATGGAATCTGTATGGAATGCGAATCTCTACGTGCCAATAATGATGCATGAGACTATTCCTCTTTTCCTTACCATGATATGGGTAAGAGATATTCTATAGAAAATTATAATACACACCATGAATCATGATCATCATCCAATTTTGAAATCTTTACAACTATAATAAGCACAAAACCGAACAGTAAGTCCCATCCTTGGTAATTTGGATTTTTCCCATCTGCGAGTAATATAATCCAAGGTATGAGATCATTAAAAAAAATTCCAAAACATTACTAGTATCCTTTATAATAACAAACAATAGTAATAAAAAATTAAAAGAGGCCTCCACTACCACTTTATGGCATCTTGGACCTATTTCACTCATAATTAACTGTACCAGGTTGGCCACATTGCCTGAAGCATGCCTCTCTGTGTGCCTGAGGCTGTTCACTAAAAGTGAGATTATATGATTATTTAATTGGGAGACTATAAAATGATTATCAATTTGTATTACAATGGTATAATAGTAATATTTAAGATTGGAGCAAAAATAAATTCCTATTAGTAGAACAGTGAATCATCTAGATACAATAAATAGATGGGAATAATCAATGACATAACCACATCTATTTTTGTTAAGTATATCCTTAAACCAATTTATGTTTTGAAAATTATAATGTATTATTTATTTTATTTCCATTAAATAAATTAATAAATTTAATTAAATATTGATTAAATTGTGTCTAACATTGAACATATCACAATATTTCTTTACATTAATGTTATTTATATTTCATCATTTTATTTTTCATAACATGTTTTAGAAGTTATATTGTGACTTTATAGGGAATATAAGTCATTTGGGGCCGTTAAATTGAATTTACAATTTTTTTACTATTTACATACATAAAAACTATTTTACACCACATATAAAAATGGTTCTCCATGTAGCTAATTCAAAATTCACATAGCCGATTTTCCGTCCCCATTACAAATTTTACAGAATTGATTACCCAATACATTTGGAATATATATTGAGTTATAAAAAATAAAATTGAGTTGTATTTTTAGAAATTTTGGAATATTTTATAAATTTAATTAAAATACACCAACTTCTTAAGTGATATCTATCATGTACGAAATTAGTTATGAAGTCACTATGAATTTTCAGCCAAATTTAGATTGTTTTATATAACTTTTTTTCTTCGGTATTTTAATCATAAAATATGATTTCTAAATTATATTAAAGTGATTTTTGGTTATTTATAAATATAATTAAATTTTAAAAATTTAATTCAAAAAATCCCAAAGAAAATTATTTCATTAAGATGGGTTGTTTTCATTTGAAAGTCATTTAGGAAATGTATCAACAGATTTCCGGAATTATCATACCCAAATTAACTAAGTGGTGAATAAATATATATGATTTCAATACATAGTTAATCACTTTTGTGATATAAATAAATGAAATGACCATGTAATTAAGCACTTATATGATTTTGTTATGTTCTCAGTTCACTTATATAGATAAAAACATCTATGTGTAAACCTCCTAAATGAAATTTCTCCAACATAGTACAGTGGGAATATTAGAGGAAATTATACTCTATTTTGTGCAGTAACCATACATTTTATAACCCACCATACCATGAGGTTTTTATATTCTCTAACTTATCATGATTTTTTCTTAATCCTATATTAAAACCTTTTATCACCCTACCACATGATATATTATAAATCTACGACACATGGTACGTATAGCTACCGCACATGGTAACTCAAAAAACTATAAGAAAACCAACCACATGCTATGATGTCACTATAAGTATACCAAGTGCATGAAGAATTGGCATGTATGGTTAGTTATTTCCCCTTCTTATTTTCCCTTCAATCTATAATTTTACCCATAATTATTTTTTTGGTTGTGTTTCATATATTGATTTTTGTAATTTTCATTTATTATGTTTAAATTATTATAATTAAATTCCAAATCATATTAATTACATAGAACATGTGAGAAGTGTTTAGAATTGTTTTAAATATGTTTTCTGAAGAGAAAAGTCTGTTTTAGATACATTGATGAATCCTACTTCTTGAAAACTCAAAAAATATTTTTGTTATTTTATGTTGTTTTCTTAAATTTTATATTTTCTAAATTAATATTAAAAGATAGTAAAATATTGTAAAAAATAAAATCGTTAATATAGTGTCATCAAATTCAAACTTTTTATTTTCGTGGGATCTTTTGTTAAACTGTTATTATAAAGACTGTATCAATTATTTATCATATGATTTCAAATTTATTTCAACATGTAATAATTTTTTTTATTTTTTGTTTTGAGTTTCATGATTATTATGCAATGATAGTATCTATTTCTCTCTCTCTCCCTCATAATCTCGAATTATTCGGTTTCATTTTTATTTTATCTAATGACTACTCGACTATGTTATGTTTATTTATTTTAAAAGGACATAAATATTTTTTTACTATATTAAAGTTTTCAAGAAAAATAATTCTAATATTATATATATATTTAATGTGTTATTTCATATTTTAAGTGATAATTTACGAAGATTAAATTATAGTGTTTAAAATTCATCATGTATGAAACATTTCTCTTTACTTGTGGAGGATTTATTTGGGGATGAACAAAAACTCGTTCAAATTATACTACCTTGATGAGAAAATGTGAGCCACCACAAAAGAACTATTACATATATTTTATTCTTCTTAAATTTATTTCATTTTGGTTACTTGAGTCTATAACAAATCTTCTCATATCTTACATGCTTTTAATTTCCCTTTATGATTTTAAATATTAAATCATATTATATCTTCGGGTTTTAACTCTCATAATCTAATGTCAGGGGTGTTTGGGTTTTTAGTCACATTGTTTAATGTAGGTATTTTAATTGGGTTGTGACTCCCCATACCGAATCTAGGTGTCTGGTTATTCTTCCACTAGGATAAGAAGGTTGTAATTGAGTTAAGATTCCCCTTTAAAATTATGGTATTAAAAAACATGTATCTATACATGTAAGGATGTATAAGACTGGACATGGTCCAATCTGTACTAATCCAGTATAAAAAATATGCTGTTTGTTATTTTATTCGACATCTAAATTACTCTAAAAATTAACAATGTTAATTATATTAAATAAATAATCTATTTTATTTTAATTTAATTTTTTTTTATTCCCCCTCTAAACCATATACCAATTACTTATGTGACCTAAAAATTGGTACCATATGTTGACATTATTTTTTAATATGGAAAATATATGTTTTTTATGGATGATGGAAATTAGTTAGTAGAAATAACCTTTGGTATTAGATGTTACCCTTCTGAAGGACAGTTTATCAAAGTTAATTTTTTTCCTAATACTAATAAGTTTCTTTCAAATATCATTCTCGTAAAAAATTATTCAATCCTTATATAAATATTATATATATTTTACTATACTAACCCATTACTAGACATCAAAGTCTAAAGACATGAAATTTATGATAGAAAGAGTTGATGAAAATGATATCTAGATACCTCTAAATCTAACTTACATTAATGGAAATGATTATTTGTACAAAAAATATAAAATAAATTCATAACTCAATCAATTGAGCTTTAAACACTGGCCAGCCATGGAAAAAAAGTTGACCCACCTCGAAGATGATCCACAAAGACTTACATGAAATGATTTTGTTAGATATGTTTTAAATTACAATGTTGTGAATATATTATTTTGTGTTATTAACAGAAGTGTGTTTATTCATGTTTTTTATTCTAAGAATAATCTTGAGATATGGATTATTCTTCAAGTCACTCTCCTTCGATTAAGAAAACTCATATAAACCAAAATTTGAATACATTATGTAGATTACCATGACATCATGATTTTTAATTATGAAATAGTAAATAAAATGTTTTTCCAACTCCCAATAATTTGGAATGTTATGAATCCACTTTGGGAATATTTAAAAAAAAGTTCTTATTGAATGAACCATATGAGAATTACTAAAAAATAGCTAACAAAGAAAGCCTTTATTAATGAAAACAAGAACTTTAAATAGTAAACTTCATATGAATTTATTGGATCAATGTTTTTGTATGAACTAGAATTTAATAAAATATCTTATTCGGAGGCAATGAAAGAAAAATAAAAGTCTTATATTGTGAATAGAATTTACAAATGAATGAAAAATAAAGGATTCAAGATCCAATTTAGAATAAACCCTCTTAAGGATAAACATAAGGGAGATAATAAAGGAAGTTAGAATTATAATGCTCCATATGATACTTTTTTAGTATAGAAAGAAAGTACATATCAAGATTGACATTCCAAAATCAAGAGTTAAGTAAAGTAAAAAAATTTGGAATAAAAGGCATTAAAACCAGATAGAGTTTTATAGAATTGCTTCTTAGATTCCTTGGATTTGGTTAGAGTTTATAAATTTTTTTATGGATTTTTTTATTTTAACTATAAATCTGAAAATCAAAATTTTTTTGAGCTAAATAAAGATATTGAAAGATTGATTAAATAAGTTTGCAAAGTTGATGATTTAAAACATAATATTAAGGAAGGTAATGATAAAATTATTTCTCAATATAAAATTTTGTTATAAGAGAATAAAATACTAAGGAATATTTGTTTCTACTTACCATTCCATCATATATGATAATTTGAAATATGCTAAATATTTGAATGAAATATTTAAATAGTAAAGTTAAAATTCGTAATTAAATTTTATCTAATTTTAATCCAGGTTGGGAGAAATATCATAAAATAATATTTTTGAATAAAATAACTAAAAACAAATATATTTTTAGATATTATATGATATAACCCCAAATATATTGAAATAATTCTGTTAAAAGTAAATAAGGTTGTACTTTGATTGATACGTGTTTTAAATATTGCATGAAAGGTCACCATGGAAATTATTTTCCAATTAAATTCAAATAATATTTCTTATTTAAAATAAATCATATTTATAAATATTTTTTATCTATATTTCAATAAAATACTTTTGTAAAACTTTGTGGATGCATAAAATTTTTATTCAAGATCACATTTGACCGAAATCAAATTAGGTACAAATTATTTAATGTAATTTATTCATATAGGAAAATTCGTTGGATTTCATAAGAATGAAATATAGTAAAAATATAGTAAATTATATAGGAATATTATTAGATTCAAATCAAAATTTGATACATAAAACACATGTGATGGATGCACTATTACATTGTGAGATAATTCTAAAGCAAGAGTATATTTTTTTGGTAAAGTTTGTATTTGTAAATCTAATTGTATTTCAAAGTATTATTTTTTGAATGATTAAAACTTATTTTAATTATTATATATCAATTATGTAATTATGGAATGTAATTAAAATTTTAAAATTATAGTTACTTCATTTTTAAGGATGATTATATATTATTTTAAGTTAATCATAAGGAAAATATTTATATTGTTAATTTTTCAGAACTAACCCTTTAAAATGTCAAATGTTTGAATACTATAAAGAGTGATAGAAATTTTATTCATTGAATATTATTTAATTTTAATTTCACAATGTTACATAAGATTTCAAAACATGATAATATTTTGCAATTACCAACTTTTAAGATAAAACTACATCAATTTTTTGTTTCTTGAATGGAGGGAAAGAATGAAAAGATTCCTTCGCACCTATCAATCCTATAATTAATAATAAAACTTTATAGTTAGAAAATATTTATTTATTTAGTCCTACTAAAAAATAGATTAATTTATGTGATAAATTAGATATTATTGATGATTATAGAATAATTACATGATTCAAATTCTTTTACATAAAAAAGATACTTTATCAAGATTTATTTCATTTTTTAATTTAGTTAAAAATTTAAAATGTGTATGATTGTTTCTATTTGTAGTGATAAAGGAGTTGGATTTCATAATTTTGATTATAAAAAATTTTCTGAAAAGAATATTTGTTCTTATAAATTTCATTCTCTTAGATAACCCGAACAAAATGTTGTTGTAGAAAAACAAATAAGAAAAATATTTCAATGAACAGAACTATGTTAATTGGATATAATATTCCTAGAAATTTTTGTTTTGAGGACGTTTTTTTTCTTGAAATATTTAAAAAATAATTCTTATTAATAAAGTTTCAAATAAAAATTATTATGAATTATTTTGAGGTACAAATCTTAATGTTTTGTATTTTAGAATTTTTTGATGTAATGATTTTATTTTAAATTCCAAAGAATATTTAGAAACTTTTGAAATGAAAAGTAATAAAGGTGATTTAATTGGTCATTCTAATAATAGTAATGGTTATAGAGTTTATAAGAAATGAAATATGGTTATTAAAGAATCATTATATGTTATGTATGATTAAAATAATGTTAAATTAAATTTTGATTCTATTTTTTTGGGATGTAGAGTTTATATATTTTTATTTTGGTGAAGAAAAACCTAAAGATAATAACGAATCTATTGAAGGAGAGCATACTCCTCAACATGATCCATTATATTTATTGATGCATAAATATTATGCTACTCAAAATGTTATTTGTAATTTTTATTTTGGTGTTAAAACTGTGTAATATATTTTTATCTTTATTTAAATTATTATTTATTTTTATTTTTTAAGTTATAATTTAAATAATGATTTAAATGATGAAAACTGGATTGTTTCTATAGAAAATGAGCTTAATCAATTTACTAGAAATAATGTTTTCTTTTTAGTTGAATTTCCTGTGGATAAAAAGGTAATTAGAACAAAATATATATTTGGAAACAAGATGGATAAATATGGACCTATTGTAAAAAATAAAGCTTGAATTCTTTCCAGGGATACTCTCATGAAGAATGTATAGACTTTAAAGATTCATTTTCACCTAATTATATGTATAGTCTATTATAATCAGTTAATATTTTTATTATTATAAAGCATTTGAATTATTTCAAATGGATGTTAAAATTTTATTCTTAAATGATTTTAAAACAGAAAAACATTATGTTTCTCAACCCCTTGGTATTGAAAATGAAAATTTTCCTAATCATGTTTTTAAATTTTTTAAATCATTGTATGGTCTCAAGAAACCACTTTATACTTATTATTAATGTATTTTTTTGTTTCTATTAAATAATTATTTCAGGATAGCTAATATTGATTCTACTATTTTTATTAATAAAATTTATATTGATCTTATAAGTGAGAAATATTATTTTTATGATATAGATTTTGGTTTATCAAGTGAATTTATTTTAAATGGTTTTTATACATTAATTTCATGTAAATTTGACATGAGCTTAATGGGATAATTAATGACCCTTCTTGGACTTCAACATCTCAATAAAAATATGTGATTTTTCGTAATTGAACGATTAATTCTAAATAATTCTTAAAAGTTTTGGTCTTTTTTATTTTAAATATATGAAAAATCTTATGAGTACTATTTTTAAATTTGACGTTGATCCATATGATAAATCTATTGATATTAAATTTTATATAGTCATCATAGGTAACATTATTTATTTGACTATATCTTAACATGATATCATATTTAATGTATTTATATGTACTAGACTAAAGTTTTTCCTATAGAGATTCATTTTAAATTTGTGAATGGAATAATTACATATGGTAAAGGAAGATATTTTTCTTGTTTGTTTTATTTTAAGTTTAGTTTTATTTATTTAATATCATATCCAAACTCTGAATTTGGAATATATAAAATTGATTGAAAAATAAAATAAGGTATATGTAATTTTCATGAAAAAAAATATTTTCTTTTCTTATAATAATCAATTATCTATTTCTATATACACTACATAAACTAGGTATATTTTCAATCCAATTTTTGCTGCTCAATATTTTTGGATAAAGAAAACATTATGTGAATTTGGTATTTATCTTGAAAGAATTATTATTTATTATGATAATACATCTAAAATTTCTATTTGTGATAATAATTTACAATATTCTAGATCATATAATATTGATGTTATATTTGATTTTTTATAGATCATGTGAATAAGGGAGATTTTTTTTCAGATTTAATCCTTACAGATGATCAACTTGCAGATATGTTTACTAATCATTTACACTTTGATCACATTAAAAAAAATTAATTTTTGATTTGGAATCTTGGAATTGGATTTTTCCTTTTCATAAAATATTATTTTTAAAAATATTTTTAATTTCGTCTCCAACCTAATTTAAATATTCACGTCAATGTATTTATTCCAAATATTTAACAATGAATGTTTTTACAGTGGCACCTTGATATATTTTTTAAAATATTTCATGTTTTTATAAAATATTTATATTTATATTTATTTATTTACATTATTTAACATAATATATATATATATATATATATTTATTTATTTATACCTTATTTTTTTAATAATTTTAAAAATGGGATATTTTTAATGAAATTATATATGTTTCTGTAATTATAAAAAAGGTGGAGAATGTTGTGGGGCTCCTTCAACCGTATTATGTTCTGAAAATTACAATAATTTATTTGATTTATAACTTTTTAATGTTTAAATAATTTGAGTTTTATATTGATTAAAGTATGATTATCTTTGATCATATATAACTATTTATTTACATAAAAGTTATTTAGGTTTCATGTTTTTATTTATCATGACATGTTCTATATGTTTTATTTTATGTTTCTTGTATAAATAGGTCATTTTGGACATTAAAATATCATTTAAACATGTTTTTTATTATTATGATATAGAAATACTATTGTACACTATGTGGCCAAATAGTTATCTATATAGCGAATTAAAAATTCACATTGCTGATATTGAATCCATACAGATATTTTTATAGATAAAGTTACCCTCTATATTTTGAATATATATTGAGCTAAAAACTCCAAATTGAGTGATTATTTTTTCGGGGAATATTATAATATATTACAATTATATTTATAATTCACCAACTACTAAATTTATCTCTATAATGTATGAAATTAGGTTTTATGTCACTATTTATTCTGAATCATTTTTTATTATTTTATATAACTATTTGACTTTTATTTTTTAATCATAAATTCTGTATTATAATTATAGTAATGGTTATTTTTAATTATTTAGAAATATAATGGAATTTTATAAATATAATGAAAAAGGATCCATATCTAAATATTCTATTTAGATAGTCATTTTTAGTTATGGAATATGTAAAGACAATTTGTCTACAGTTTTAGGAATTCCTTTACATTAATTGCATATATAAGGAATTAAAATATATAATTCCCATATATAGTGAATTAGTTACATGATTTCCATACATAAATTCCAAATTATTGAATCAGATACATGATTTTATTATATGGATAGTTTTCTTAAGTATATAAAACACCTACGTGTAAAACTCCTAAGTGAGATTTTTTCTTACTAGTTTAGAAGAAATCCTACAGGTAATTACACTCTATTTTGAATAGTGTCCATGAATTTTAAAACCCACATTACCGTGATTTGTGTATCATTTACACCTTAACTTGGTTTCATCTTAAAACTATAATGAAACCTTGTATCACCCTATCAAATGATATATTCTAAAGTTATCGCACTTGGTAAGTATAACTATTGCACATGGTAACTAAACTGATCATGCACAATCATTATTCTGACCACAAGACAATTGAACACATGTTATTGCTACATGGTAAGTATACATACTGTATGACCAATTGTAACTCAAGTTATGTTCTTTCCTTTACCTATTTTTTCTTTAATCTAAAATTTTTCACATACTACATTTTTTCATTGTGTTTCTTATATCTACACCATAAATGTTTTTATTCCATTTAAATTGTTTTATGGAATTTATAAATTCATATTTATTATGCTTGATATGTGATAATTGTTTTAAATTGTTTTTATATTGTTTTGTAAAGATCAAAGCGTGTTTTATTTTCATTCTTGAGACTTACTACTTGTAAACTAAAAAATTGTTTTTTATATTATCTCTTTTTCTTATATTTTTATGTTTCTAAATTAACAATATATTTTATTAAAATCATTCAATTTTTTTTAATAATTTTTAAAACAATTTTATTAATTTTACATATATTTTTAAGGTCATGTTATTAGTTCTTTATTCTTTACAAATTTATTGATCGTTTTAAACAAAAAATGTTGTAATTTCATATTTCAAATTCAAACATGTTTTTTTCATGATATCTTTGAATGACCTATTATTATGGATACTGTTTCAATTTTTAATATTATGATTTCAAATTGTTTTTAATTAGTATTTTTTCGTTTACACTTTGGTAATGATTTTAGCGATTATTATGAAATGATAATGTCCCTTTCTCTCTCTGGTAATATAGTATTATTCTATTTGAATTTCAAATTTCCTAATGACTGGTCAGGTGTGTTAAGACTATTTTTTTAAATGGCATCAAAATTTTCTTGTTGTATAGAACTGTGTAAGTGAAATATTTATGAAATGATAGATCTTTGACGACTTATTTCATATTTCAAGCATCAAATTATGAATATTAAAGTGAACTGTTGTACATTTTTCATGTGAGAAACATTTCTCACTAACGCTGGATGATTTTTCAAGGGATAAAAAATCTCTTTCACATTTACTACCTTCAAGAGATTTGATGGTCCACAAATTAATCTAGAACATTTTTTTATTCCTCTTTAATCTATTTTGATCTTTTATATTGAGTATATAACACTAATTCAAATCTCTCATGTGTTTTAACTTTCCCTTTTTGATTATAGTCAATTTTTTCTTACTTCATGTTTTGACTCTTAGATTCAAAATTTTGGACTGTTCATGTTTTCACACTCATAGACCAAATGAATTATTTTAATCTGGTTGTGACTCCACATACAAATTTCAGCTCTCTGGTTATTCATCTACTATGAAAAGAAGTTTATAATCAAGTTATGATTCCCCTTAAAAAATAAGGTAGTGTGAAATGTATATCTCATCTTCTAGAGGGTTATAAGAATGGGATTGGTCCAATTTGGACTGAAATATTATAAAAATCCTTGTTTTCAATCCTTTATCCCACTACAAACTTACTCTAATAATTAACCATTCTTAATATTTTAAATAATTAATCTATTTTTATAAGAATTTAATTTTTCCAATTGACCCTCCTTCTGGACCATCTGTCATTACCCTATCCATCCTAAATCATATAAAATAAAAATTGATGATCATGTTATGATATAAAAAATGGGGATTCAAGGGTAATAGATAATTAGGGGTATACAATATTCTACACAAAAAAAAACACAAAATACCCAAAAACTATCTCCAATAGAATCACGAACTCAAACTTGGTATTAGGCTCTCATACTCCATCCTAGTAATCCTAGTTTTGAAAATAAGGCGTCCGTAGATAGATGTTTTCACTTTTACCTACCTACATCCATGAAGTCTATCTAGGAAACAATTAGAAACTCGGATAGGGTGTGATATATACTCATTAAACTATCATCAATGGTGTTTATAGAAAATCCAGTTAGTACTTATAAGTTATATAAGTGTGTATGTATAACGTTAATAAATCTATTAATGATAATGTCAAATATCCCAATATACAAGAGAATTCTATTTCAATATATCTATAAATAATAAAAAAATATAATTGAATACCAAAATAAATCATCTACCACAGAATATGTAGGATGTATCAAGTATCATACATATGATATCCATGAACCACAACCCTTGAACAAGGAATCCTCTTCATGTAAAAGGATCTCATCGATAGAAAACATAAAAAAATGTAGATCTATGTGGGTCAGGAACACCAAGACCATGTCTATTATGCCCTCTTAGAATCCACTATGCTAATGTATAGAAAATATAGTAGACACATGGGTGGATCCTGAGTATAAAGTACAATTCAGTCTAAGAAATCCATATCCAAGGTTATAATCCATGGAATCTAATGTAACTGAGTCATTAGTTCCATACCATGATATCGATGCGATAACTATGTATCCATCATTGAAACATTTTGATTAAGGGATAAGGGGTCCATGTTAGTGTTCCATATTTTTCTCAATTTAAATTACCTTCATTTAATTAATATATTCACCTTCAAGTGATAAAATGAGGACAATGTTATTTTCAATAGCCCATCAATAATAATTTATGTTAAATGCGTAATATAAGAGGATATTTTACTCACCTCATAAGTCCTAATTAATCCATTTCATTGACCCTTTCATTAATAAATTTCAAGGTTCAAAAAAGGTATTTATCATTTTAAATTCCTTTTGAATTCATAAATGGCTTCCACTCAAGGGTGGAAAGAATGACACACCCAAATGAATGGAATGGTCACAAGGAATTCAAATAATCTGACCTAAAGGGGTGTCTCTGGTTGAGATCTGTGAACTCCAGCTTTGTAAAAGGGGAAATAAAACAACAAAACAAGTTTTTCAACATTTAGTTTATTATATTACTCATTTTAGAAGTAACCCCAATAATGTCTAGTGTGGAAAAATTCAACATGAGTGATAAACATCAATAATTTAAGGTAAATAGTATAAACCACCTACCTTGTATGGGTATCATACTCCTCGTATATTATTGTCCTTTGACATGGGACATAATAGATGAAAATAGAGAAATAGATGAATACCCCAAAAATAGGGAATATTAGCTCACAAAATTTATAATTCCGTACAGAGAAGTAACCGAATGATGTAAGATATAGGATTGAAGAGAATACTTATATGGACCAATCATGAAATAAAAAACCTGAATCTATGATCAAATGAAGAAGTTATCAAAATTTATAGGTGGATGTTAGGGGAGACATTCACATGTAGAGGAGATGTTATTAAAAATCATAAGAGAATGGGGTGAAAAATAAATAATGAAAAATTAGAGGAAAAGTTAATTTCCCCCACTTTAAATTGGAACATGGTTTTCTCACTAGGTTAGCCTACAATGCACCAACCATGTAATAGTACTATCCTTTTGGGAATATCCCTCACATGGTTAGATGAAAGGTTGGAAAAACCATATGAATCCCATGTGTTATCACTATACAAAACCACCACCCCCTTTACAGTTATAAATATATTTAGTAAAAGCACGTGTTTCATCTCTATAACATGCCTTCACCATTTCACATGGCCATGCGGCCTCCATCGCATGGTTTACCAAAACATTATCTTTCATTATAGGGACTCATGGTTGAACCAGATGATTATTACTAACCATTAATCAACTATGAGCTTCTTCTTGCCTCTCTAAAAATTGGAGTTCCCAGCACCATACAATCCTCTGATGCTCCTGAACCCTTCCTCGAACTCTTAGGTACATTTATTAGAGAAAAAAATTGATATTTAAACTTTAATGTGACGGACTTTCACCTCTTTAAATGATGAGATCTTACAAGAAAAATGAACTCAGAGTTCTTGGTCCCTCAACATTAAATATTTCCACTATTTGAGCTTACAATAACCTAGACCAAAAGCATTGCATCCCCCTATGATTATGTTGGGAGTTGGTCATAGCACCACCAGCAGGGTTACACACCATACAATTATCCAACACTTCTTTGGATGTGTGAAGAGCTCCAAGATAACCCTCATTACCATGAGGGATAACCAGACTCAACTAAACATTCTTATTTGTGAGAGAACCATCAACCCATGAATCCAAAGAGATAAAATCCATGGAATTTAATAAATATTAATTATAATTATAATTATATATATATAATTACATATAAATATAAAACAAATATTAAAATAGGCATATATATATACATACCCACATTATATATATATAAATACATGAACAAAATAAATTAATATACATAAACACAAATAAATAGCTATTATTATATATAATTATAAATAAATATACAAAAAATATATAAATACATGTATAAATATATATAATTGTATATAATTTTATATAAGTACAAATATATATATAAATACACACACACACACACATATCCACCTAATATTTATAAATACATATAAATATAGATCCATAAAAATTTAAGCAAATATATATAAGCAAATTTCAATATCTATAAATATATATAAATAAATTTAAATTTCTATAAATATATATAATTATAAATAAATTGTAAAATATATATATTAATTAAGAAATAATTAAATAACTAAATAAATAAATTTATATAACTATATATAAATATATATACAAATAAACACATGTAAGAAACATAAATATAAACACACACAGACACTAAAATATAAATATATATATATAAATAACCACTTAATATATATTAATATATATAAATATAAACACATGCACACACCCATATGGAAACAAATATATATATATATTAAATATATACAAATATTCTATATATAAATTAATTTACATAAATATTTTTATATACATATCTATATATTTAAATATAATTAAATATATATATAATCACACATAAATATAGAAAAAATTTAGATAAATACCTTTAAATATGGACACACATGCATAATTCATAGCCTTGAACTTCCCTTAATAACAAATTTCCATGACCACTAATGTTTAACCATGAATTCAATACAAATTCAATCCTTGAAATTATCACAAGAGAAGTATCATGACTAAATATATGTAAGGAAAAATTATTGTAATAATATTCATATTAATATTAATATATATAGTTATTGATATAAATATTAATTTAATTTAATTTAATATTAAAAAAAATATTTTAGATATAAAATTTAAAAACTAAAATAAATAAAATAAATAAAAGAAATAAGAAATAATAAATAAAATCCCACAACTGAATCAAACTATCATTAAATAAAAAATATCACTAAAAACCCACCACTAAAAATGTCCACTAAATACTATTTTTTTCAAATGTTTAATGATGTTTTTAAAACCAATGAAAAATATACTTATTTTTTTAGTGAATGCCTAGAATTTTTCAGGATTTCTTTAGTGGGGGAAAAAGTTTACAAGTCAGGTGGAACTTGTTTTGAGTAATCCTGTGTTTTTTATAGAAAAATAGTGGCGGATTTGATGAGTTGGTTAAGGGGGCTGATTCATAATTACAAGTCAGAAATTTCTTAGAAATGGGGGATAAAATTATCTCAGAAACATTTTTATATCTAATTGTGTAGTGGTAGGTAATTTCTATTTGAAATATATTTTGATTTAATGAAAATTGAAAAGATGTTGCAGTTGAAAACAAATCAAAAATGGGGGATTGAATAACCCACAGAATACCTAAAGGGATGTAATATTTTTTGTCAAAAGTATGTGATAATTAGTGAGAAACATTTGAAGTTACTAATAATTTTTCTGAGTTTTTTTGAGAATTCTAGAGATGAATTATCAAGGTTATAAGTTTATTTGAATAAGACCATAGATTATTAGAAATAATATTGAGCTCATTGAAAAATAGAAAAGGCATATGTTTGATATTATAAATTTTGTATTGAAATGTACTATGATTTGCATACTAGAATATGTTGCATTTCAATGAATAAACGTAAGATATATTTGTTGATACATAATATATTATAGAGAATATGTAAGAGTAACTCGTTGTGGTCAAGTGATATCAAATAATAACTGTATTCAATTTTGGAGAAGTACTTGAGATATTATACTGTGATATGTATGATTAATGTTTCAATGTGTAAGAATATTTTTAACATTCATAATAATATGTCTATATTTTCAAATAAAACACAATATTAACTTTGGTGATGTGAAGGATTAACTTATTGATTTTTAATAACAATTAAAAAGTCATAGGGGATATATAATAAGCAATTTGGCTCAAATACTATTAAATATGAGTATATATAAAATCAACATGATTTTTGAAGTGATGAATAATATGATTTTAAATGTTATTGAATATTAAATATGTTTTATAAAGGAATTCATATTGTAGAATATAATGATGTTATAATGTAATTTAATGGCTAAGTATCATAATTCTTGATTAATTAATGTTTTGACATTATCCCGGATTTATGATATGATTTTTTATAAAGTTTTCACAATGAGATGAATCTCCACACCCTAATTATATTAATTCTCTTAAAATATAGATATATAATGATGTTTTGGATTTTCTATAAATTCAATGAAAAATAAAATTTCAATATTTCTGGGATATTTAAATTAGA
The DNA here is from genome assembly GCA_963277665.1 of Viscum album. Taxonomy (NCBI): domain Eukaryota; kingdom Viridiplantae; phylum Streptophyta; class Magnoliopsida; order Santalales; family Viscaceae; genus Viscum; species Viscum album. Next base: position 71,484,700 of record OY728154.1, read on the forward strand.
ATATTAATGAAAAAATCTAAGTGATAATTATAAATATATAAATTTCAATATTTAGAATACATTAATAAATATATTTATTCCATTATTTTTATTATATATAACAAAAACAAAAAATACCAATATAATATGGTTGAAATTAATTTAAGGGTTTTAAAAAATTAAAATTAATGAGTTTAATAACAATCTAGATAATATAGATAGATATATAAGATTAAAATAAGTGAATTAAGTTGAGAATAACAGTAATGATCTACTACCAATGTTGTATGTTTTGGATATCAATGTTCTTAATAATAATTGAACACTTAATTTAATTATAACAAATTTTAATTATTCAATTGAAGATATTAATAATGGTGTTAATATATCGAAGAGTTATTTTAAAGATCATTTCATTTATAGTTTTAATACCTACTATAAACTGAAGGGATCTAGAATAAATAATCGTTTATTAACATTATATTAAGAAAAATATTTGGGTTAAATAAGATGAATTCACTTATTGTAATAACTTTTTAATATATGTGTAACATTATTATTAAAAAAATATACTTCAAGGGAACAAAGATGTAGTATCCCAAATATTATGGAAAACTTTATAAACATATTTTATTATTTTATTTTATTTTTTATTGATACTACATACAAGCAAGTGTGATTTTTAAATAATTAATGGGCCAATATTCTAACAAATAATAGAGAATGATTTATAAAGAAATAAATTTTAAAATGAAAACACTAATTCATTTCCCCTTTCTTAGTTTTTTCCATCATGAACCAAGAAACTTATCATAGTTCACTAAAAATAAGAAAATAAGTGTGACCTGCTAAAAACTAATAACAAGGTATGTAGATCCATGGAAATAAAGGTCGCATAAAACCTCTATTTCTGTTGTTTATAAAAACTATAGAAACACATGACACATATTGACAAGGTTCAAAAGAACTATGTAAACATGGGTTACATGGTTCATCTACTTTTATAGTATGAAAATCATGGGAATAGGTGAGACTCATGGACACATATTTCCACCATTCTTATAACTACAGAAATAAAAAATCTACTGCAGTGGTTTTTGAAAACCATTGAAAACCCATGGTTTTAACCAAATTTTTAAATAACTGGGTAATATATAAATGTGGTATAAATGGTATATCTAGAATAAAGTTTAGTGATAGGATTAAAAACATTCATATTAACCACTATAAATTTCTAATTGCCAAGATAATACATTCCATAGAGGATCCTTGGTGATTTCACTAGATAATCACGTTAGTCTTTCAATATTTATATCTAGTGAGGATCCACAAAAGAATCAATAAAATTAAAATTATTTAAGGATAATGTGGTTAAAAAGTGACCCACATTATCTATAATTCATGTTTCATTTATGACTGAAAATTAATTTTTAATTATTTTAAAATCATACAAATGAAACATTAAAACAACCATGAGGGCTGAATATGTTTCATACCAATGCCATCACACTTTCCAATGTTCTGAAAATCAACAGGTAATGATCCAACCACAGTGAAAATTATTATATTCTCACTTGGTCTCTCTTTTCTTGCGAACACATTTGCTGAAAAATTCCCTTCTCACCAGGTGTGTCTAGCCTGAATTATATGACTAAAATAAATCATACATTTTCTAATATAATATGGTAGGTATAAAGGATAACTAAAAATACCCTGAAGGAGCTTCAAAAGTAAATAATATTTTGATTTAATTTCTATAATTTGAATATTCAATTACCTGTAAAAGATAATACTTATAACCAAGTATCTTCTCTCCATACTAATGGAGTCACGTATCCCATAAAACTAACTAAATCTTAGTATCACTAATCCCATGATATTTATCCGAAGTCCACTTATTCTCATCTCTCATAGGGGACACAATTTATCAAAATTTAACTTCAGACCCATATCTGGAGAAGAAAAAATGATAGGTCTTCCCTATTTGACACCTCTTCTATCCATGATATAACAACACCTTGTTAGAAACCATCTAAAAGATGAAGAAGAAAACCCATCTCTAAAGAGTACTTCAAGTTCCTATATTAGTTCCTTAATATAAAACTAAAAAATATTAGAGGGAATTTTTCTGTCAAGTTATTTGTTATGTTCCTACCATAGAATCCAACAAACATCAGAAAAAACAACTATTTGAGCTTTCAAATCCACACCATGTGATCCAGAACTCTAAAACCATGAAGTGATTGTGTCCTATATGTTTTACCAAAAATTAGGATAGTTAAAACACTACCCAAAAAAGTTCTATAACCCCATCCCTAAATCACCTAAGGAAGAAAGTTGAAATGATGATTCAAAATTGGGTGGCCTGAATGCAATACATCTAGAAGCCACTGAAATACCTTTCTTCTTCAAATTCTAGATGGTTTGAAGGGATTCATTTTTCATAATCTAAACCTAAAATTTCAACTTGATCAGAATCTCTTTACACCATAATCTGGGATCCCAAATTACTAATCCATTTCTAATTATGTTTCATTTATCATTAACATTAATGTTTCTAATTTTGATAAATTTTAGTTATCTTCACATTCAAATTCACTATTAGAGGATGAATCTCACTTGTGATCCATATATTTTATAACATTAGAACCATCATTATAATTATTTTCTTTAAAATTTTGATATATTATTTCGTATTCCTTGAACAATTAAATATAATATATTTATGTTACTAAATTTTATAATAGTTGAAATAATTTTTTCTTTTTTCTCATCTCCCTTGTTTATTTTTTCGTACTAGTCCATTATTTCAAATTTAATATATCTTTCTCTTATTTAAAATAATTATATATTTATTTTATAGATTTAGAAAAAATATATTAATGATTTATATTTATGATATAATTAATTTTTGAACATTTTAAAATTATTTTTTTATTTATTTGTGGATTATATTTTGTTAATTACTTTATCTCACATTTATTTTTTATATAACAATTGATCTTTAAATTTTTCATGTTCACAATTTTTGAGTTTTAATTATGTGAATATCATGTTTTTTTTGTAAATATTTTTATCTTTTAGAAATTATAATTTATCGTTACATATTTTCATTTTACACTTACATATATTTACATTACCTGTACATAATATGCACTTGAAGTTTCATTAAACTGATTTTCATTTATGTGAAATTAGTATAACTTTACAAAATATGTAATATTATTTTTTACCATTATGTAACTTAGTTTATACATCCTAGGTAATTTTATGTTTACCTTTATATAATTATATATATTAACTTTATGAAAATTATAAAATTAAAATATTTCCTCTATGCAGGTTATATAATTTTATGATTAAATTTACACATATTATATATATAATAATAACATAGGTTATAGTGAATGGAATATATGATCACCATTGAAATTTATTTATATTATTTTACGTAGTGGAATTTTTTTTGAAAATATGAAATTCCTATAAGAAATAGACAATGTAACCTTGAGAAATTTCATAGGACTTAGGTGATTAAAATTTCAAGAAGAATCATGATGGAAATGTTGTTCACATAAAAATGTCTATGATTTTAGAGTAGGTTTTCTATATTTTGTTTTGATTTAGAGAAATTTTTATGAGAAATGAAATTCCTAATCATGGTGCTTTAATCAGTCATGGGGTAGTTTATCATGTTTTTAATACTTAAACAAATTAATTGGTATAGAAGAAACTACTATGGTAGTTTCTATGGTATATTTCTATGTTATATATGATTATAAATGGAACATCCACTATGGGTGTTATAATAAGAATATTAGTCTTATATGAACCTACTTTTAATTTCATATGATCGAAATTTAAAAACATGTGATTTAAAAGTATTATAATTTCATTAATGTCATATGAATTCGAATTCATATGATTTAAAAGTCTCATAATTTCTTTAAATTCATAAAAAAATTATTTTCAATGTTATATTAATTTTTTTAATAGTTAAGCATTTTATTTTTAAAAATTATTTTGATACTTTATATTATTTTTGTTTTTAATATTTTCAATAATTACATTTTTATATGATTTAGTTTACTATTTTTAGTAATGCATAAAATTCATATATATTTTAATTATTCTATTTAAAGAGATTTTTTAATTATTTTTTGAGGTAATAAGCATGGTAATTTTTTAAAAATAAGTAAATCATATTATTATTTATTTTTATTATAATTAATTGTGGTGACCAGTGGTTTTCCTTCAATAATAGAACATGTAGAGATAATAATGAAACTTATAAAGCTTTATATTGGAATTATATCATGGAATCATAATTAAAATATTAGAATAACATATTCCTAACACACTACTTCCATAAAAATATGATATAACTACATAAGTATTATGAGAGATAGGGAGACCACATTAAATAAAATATTCATTCAAGAATAGTAAAGTTCACGGTCTATGCTAGAAATATTGTTCCATTGTTGTGATCATGATGGAACATCAATGTTTGATCCATTACAACTAAAGTTATTGAAGATATAATAAATATGCATAATCAACATCGTCATTATCCAACTATATATTTATTTTTGGATATCATCATCGTATTATTCTATTTTCATTTTATACTGAATAGTGTTAGTTAATTCATTTTCCACTTGAAAAGAACATTTATCTCTATTATACCTAATAACCAAAAATTACATTCATGTTTTACGACTCGCGTACTGAAAATAATTTTTTTTGGGTATTTATGTACCTCTAAAATCGTGGTGTTTTTTCTAAACCCACAAAAAGAAATGGAATTTAGTTGTATAAAAAATTTGGTTTGTAAAGGTTTATTATTCCCTAAAAAATTGTGCTGCTAGTGAGATAATTTCGTTTAGAAGAGAAGAGGGGAGTGAATAAGTATATATAGATTCACATTAAAGTAAACAACTAATAAAATACTATATTCTTTTAATTATTTTTCACTACATATTTGACTTAATCGTAATAATTAATTTGGAATTTTGCCTTCTATCATCTTTTAGAATTTTATTATTACGTGTTTTTTACAATTCTACCTATTATTGAATTTCCATGTTATAGTAACTCTGAAAAACAGGATTTATTTAGAATTTTAAAAATATTAAATGGTATATCATGAACCCCCTCCTTTAAATCATCTATACAACACATTCAAGACCTAACATTGGAATATAAGATAATTACTTTTGATATATAATATTTTTCCCATTATTTTCATTATGATATCTAATATATTATATTTATAAATATCCAAATTAAACTAGTTTTTTAATATGGAATTGATGAATTTTAATAATGGTAAGATAACAAAAAATCCACAATATATAGATAGAAATGAATATGGTTATTTGAATTATATAATGGATTTATACAAATAATATTATATATTTATCATTGTATAATCATAGTGAAACTAAATGAGATACAAAAAACTAATCCAAAATCTCTTATAGGTAATGATATAGTAAATTATGTTTTGAATTATAATTTAATGAATATATTGTACTATTTTGTAGGTTTTAGTGTGCTTATCCATGAATCAGCTTATAAGAAGGATTAATAAATTTATATAATACTTCATGAAACTAAATATGGTTCAGAAAACATTAAAATAACAATGTTGAGAAGTATTTGTATAAGTTAAAAACACATTAAAATGGGAATTGAATCAATAAACTAGATGTTCAACTTATTTAAAACCATAAAAAATTGTATAAATAAATCTTTAGAGGCCATATATAACAATATTATAGTTAAAAGGGTGTTGATATCACTTCTAAAAAATGGAATGTGAAGAAGGTGGAAGTTGAGGAAAGTAATAACATTAAAGAGTATACCATCAATGAACTAACAAAATTGTTACTATAATATGACCCTTAATTTAAACACATTTCTAATGAGGATGATTCAAAGAATAAAGGTACTATATTAATATATAATATTATAGTTTTTAATAATTCTTTTTACTATAAACTACAGAAATAAAAAAAATAAATCATCTTTAAAGGTGTTTACAAAAATATAAACTGAGGGAAATATTTTAATAATTGATCACGAAAAGATCATCAGATGGATTACCAATGGATGAGGGATATATGTAATGGATTTAAATACAATAATGTTTCATAATTTAGATACTATGAAAAATAAAAAAAGGGAAACTTCATGTTATATTGTCAATAATTTAAGAAAAGAGGGAAAGATAGGAAATACAAGGAGAAAGAAACAGTGATTTTTTAGTAAGATGTAGGTTAACTAAAGAGTCTAACTCAAGAAGTGATGATTTTTAGGGAAAGAGAGATACAATAAACTATTATTTAATATAAAACAATGAATGAGGTAATCATTTTTTCTAATTCTGGATCACATTATCAATATGATTGTGAAACTGATGTTAAAGAGTTAGCTGAACAAAATGAAAAATTTATAAATGACCTTATAAAAATTATATAGAGAGTTACAAAATTAATATAATATAAAATTGATGAAAATTAATAATTTTACCTAATAATATAAAAATATTTCAACTATTTTATCTAATAAAAAGCCTTATTTTCATTTAGAAAATATGAATTTAAAAATAGAAATGGTGAAAAAAAGATGAGAAGGATATAAATAATGATTTTTTTCATAAAATACTGAATATCAGGAAAATATATTTAAATTTGTTTTGGATGAAATTATTAAATTTTAGAGTGAATTTAAAAATCTCCAAAAAAGTAAAAACCTAAGAAAGACAACATCATGTTTAAATGGGAAAATCTATGATAATGTGAAAGAAACACAAAAAAATGAGAATTTATAATGGAAAATTTATATATTGAATGAAACTTTACCTATTTTTGATAAAGGTAATGAAACCTTTTATAATATCATGGTTATAAATAAACATAATAAGGATAAAACTTTCTAATGATATATTTTTAGAATTCTGAAGTTGTCTAGAACTTCTTTTATTAAAACAATTAAAAGAAATGTTTTTTAATTTTACATTTTTTAGATGCAAATTAGAATATCATCATGAAAACAATATTTTTTTTGATTTACTTAATCGTTAGTTCATACTAAAAAAATTATTTCTATGAATCTATCTCTTATATTACCCTACAAATAATGTTTTAAATAATTACGTGTTCCTACGAGTTTTATAACCAATCTAGTTGCACCCAAAATAGAATGGGTGTCAAAAAATTCAACATAATCTATTTCTTATAAAATATTCCTTAAGATATTCAAAGAAAAATGGTATATCAAAATCAGATTCTATATATAAATTAATGGCTATATTTAACATTTTTTTTCACATTAAATTCATTTTATGGTGGCTCTGTTATATTTAGATACAACTTTGAATATAATATTATAGGGTTTTTTGATATTAAATTTTTAAAAATTATTTTAATTTCTAAATTACAATATGTAGAATTATTAAACCATAATTTTATATGTATCTCATAATTTTTTTATAATTTAATTAGTGTTAATATTTAAAATATTAAATATCTAATTCTTAATGGAAATTCTCTCTCATTTTATGTAAATAGAAATGATAAAATTTATAAAATTAAATTTTCTATACTAGTTGAGAATAATGAAAACTGTTTCAATGTTTTATAAATAGATGAATTTATTTATCGTATAATTGTGATAAAAGTTTATTTAAATCAACCATAAAAACTATAAGGAAAAAGGAATTTTCTTGAACTACTCAAGATTATGATCGGTAAGGTATTTTTTGTGATTATTATTTTTAACAGTAAGACACACAAATTAACATTTTGATATATTTATGTAGTTATTATAGTATGATGTTTTGAACTGTTACATCTATATTTATGTAGACCTATGAAAATTTATATTTTCCTATGTAAAAATAATGTTTTACTGGATGTTTATAACTGTAGAAAATTCACATGGAAATACTTATTAGCTCATAAAATTGAAACATTAAACAATTTAATTAAAATTTATAAAATAATTCAAATTCAAAATGTGACTTTAATAATTTCTCTTATTGGTGAAAAGTTTAATAAATTTGATAATATATAATTTAAAAAAAATATTAGATATTTGATACTTTCATAATCATTCTACCACTAGAACACCACATCAAAATGGTGTTTTATAAAAGAAAAAATAGGACTATATAAGAATTGGAAAAATACGTGCTTAATGAATTTAATGTAAAACTATATTTTTGGGTAGAATCTATTAATAATACATATTAAATGTTCAATATAATTTTTATAAGAAAAATTTTAATGAAAAAAAATAATTAATTGATTAATGAAAAAATCCCAAAATAGATCATTTTAGTGTTTTTTGGTGTATGGTTTTAATTAAAAATACTAAGGATAACTATGAAAATTTTGATGCTAAAAGTGATGAAGGTATTTTTCTAAGATAATATAGTAATAACATAGATTATAGATTATATAATAAGATAACAATGATAGGTAAATAATCTATTCTTATAAAAATAAATGAAAATTATAAAAAAATATTTTTCAAATGATAATACAGAATAATTAAAAAAAGATTACCTTTAGTGATGATGTGCCCAAAAATTATAATTTATCCTTATATGGTGATTAAATCTATTCAAAATATGAAACAAAAAATTAAAAAACTCATAGAGATCATTCTTTAGAAATAAATAAGAAATATTGATACTATAATTAGAACATGAGTGTTTTTCAAAACAATTGTGCTAATTATAATATAGTTTTATATTTTGTACCTATTAATATTACTAATCATTCAGTGATTATAATTTTATTGAAGGAATTTATAATATACCTATTCTATTTGAAATAAGTAAAGTGTTGAATCTAATTGAACTACCTTAATATAGAAAGACTATATGAACTGAATATATTTACAATAATAAATTGGTTGAATAAGGTAATATATTAAAAAATAAGTCTATGTTATTTTCCAATGACTATTCATAAGAATAATATATTGGTTTTGAAGATAATTTTAATTTAATGACTTGGATAAAATCAATTTAGATTATATCATCTTTTTTTTATTTAAAAAATTTATATTTCATTAAATGGATGTTGAAAGTTCATTTTACTGGTTAAAATTTAGAAGAGGTTTTTTTAATAAACTACCGTGATTTGAAAATGAATATTTTTTTTTACAAAACACATTTTTATTCTAAAAAAATAATTATATGTTCTAAATAAATATTCAATATCTTGGTATGAAAAAATAAACTTATTTAATAGAAAAATGATTTTAAAATTGATAATTTTATCCATATTGGTTTCTAAATAAATTTTCAAATGATATTTTGATTGTGAACATATATATTGATGACAATATAGTTGTTTTTCAATTTATTTATTATGAAATGAATTTTATAATTTTATGAAAATTTAATATGAAATTAGATTAATGTGTAAATTGTAATTTTTATTGGATTAAAAATCATTCAAATATATAGTGATATATTTTTAAACAATTATATATATTCTGGATAAATTGTCAAAAATATTAATCATAATTCATATAAAACTAAAAAAAACTCTAATGAGTAATAATTCTAATCCAGTTTTAGATGAATAATAAAAAACTATAGAAAATAAATTCATTAAAGGTATTATTAGAATCCAATTTTACTTAAAAGAATCATGGCATGATACAATGTTTCTATTTTTCATGTTTTCGTGATATCAATGCAATCCTAAAGGGATTCATTTAATGGATTCATGTATAATTAGACATGTTAAATGAATTTTCAATTAATGTTTTTCTATAACCAAAACATTTTTAATTTTTTACCTAAATATTATTATGATTTCTGTGGATTAAGGATGACTAGAAATACCACATCAGGTATGTGTTATTAACTTAGTAAAATAATAATTTCATGGAGTTTAAAAAATAAATTATCTATTTCATTATCAATATCTTTTCCAAATTATATTACTACAACTAGTTATTTTGCTCAAACTATTTGGATTAAATAGACTCTATGTGGTTTAAATCATTAATTTGATATAATTTAAATTTTATTTGATAATTATATTGTTATTTGAAAATATAAAAATATTTTACAACATTACATAAAAAATATATATATGTTTGATTTCAACTTTTTTAGAGTAAAAGCTAATAATGGGGGTGGAATTATGTTATAATTTTTTCAACAAAAAATAAACTTGTTGAGATTTTTAATAAACCTATTGAAACTATAACGTTTATGAAAAAATAAAACATGCTACAATAGTGATTTATTTTGAAGTATTGAATTTCATAAAATTTTATTATTTTTCTAATGTACTAATAAAAATAATATATAAAATTTATGAATCTCTTTCTATAAATAAATTTTTTATATTGGAAATTAATGTTTTTTTCACTGAAAATATAATCTAATATAATATTTATTATTGTATAGATTTATAATCCTCTTAAAATTTAAATTTGTTTTTTATTTTTCATTATTTTAGATGATTTTCTATAATCTATAAAATAGAAAAATTAAATATGGATTTTGAAAAACATTAATATTATTTTATTGTTTTTAAAGACATCTTGAATTTATGGATATTAATTACATATTTTTGTTAACTTTTAAACATGTCTCATTTAACAATATAAATTTTATTTCAAAAATTTCAAATTATAAGATTTTATTTTTGATAATCCTTTTATAAAATATATTTCTTTTTTTAATATTGTAATATTTAGATTTTAAATCTTTTTAATAAGTATTTAAACTATTAATAAAAATATTCACATTTCATTTGGATAAATTTCAAAAATTCATAGAGAAATTTATAAATATAATTTATTAAAAAATTTCTAGATATTTCAAATATCTATAAATGTTCATTTTTGTAATTTATAAAATTGAGAGATTGTTAGTGTTTGAACAGGGGAGACTATTATTGTTTGAATTTCCAAAAAATTTTAGTTTATTAATTTTTTATTTATGTTATGTTATTTATATTACCTTAGATTCATTATATATTTGATCATTGGACTTTAAATGTTTTATTTTTATGATTTTTTAGTTTCAATTCAATTAATTTTCAGTTTTTCAATTTTTAATAAATTATTTTTTCAATACAAAAGTTTACATTACCCTTATATAGTTTTATTTTACATTAAAATATATTTAATTTACCTTTATATTATCTATATTAACCGTTACAAGAAAATATTTTACCTATAATTCTAATAGGTGTACCATTATATAGTTTTTAATGTTGTATTTTAATTTTATGCAACTTGTTTATACATTTATGCAACCAATATAATTTGATTTTTACCTTTACAGAGACATACATATTACCTTAATGAAAACTATAATACTTTAATATTACCTTAATTTATATTGTATAATTTCATTATTACCTTTATGTAAGGTGTTCAAATTATAGTCTCACAAGGCATAGAGAAACACATATAGGATAAACATTCAAAATGGATTGGTATTATTTTCTATTTCATAATAAAAAACATTAGTGTGCTGGAAAATTCCATTAAACAATTTGAAATGTGATCTTATGTCTTATTAAGTCCTTTGGAATTTTAAAATCTGAGAAGAGTCAAACTGGACATGTTTTATTTACCCAAAATAGGTCAGTGATATTAGACCAATATATAGTATCTAGAAATTTACATAGAGAAATGACTTGGAGAAATGGGATGCCAAACCTGGGAATTTAAATTATTCATAGGGTAGTTAATCATAATTTTCTATTCTTGTCAAAATGAATTGATACAGAAGATCATGATTTTGTCCTTTAGTAATTTTTTATATTCTATATGTTTGGAAATGGAATACCCTCTATGGGAGCTATAGTGGATGTGGATGACTTATATGGATCTGATTTTAAATTCCTTTTATTAGAACTTAAATATAAACAATTTCAATTTGTCACTATATCAAAGACTTGTGATTTTTTTCAAGTCATACAATTTCAATGTCATTCAATTTCAAATTTATATAATTCTTTTAATGTCACATGAAATGAGTTTCAAATTCATTAGAAAATGTTTTAAGAATTCATATGTATTTCTTCTATCTTTTTTGGAGAATTTTGACACTCTATTTTAGTATTATACTGATATTTTTAATCACTCCATGTCACTATGATTTATTTTAACTATTTTAATATTCTATAAAACATGTAATAATTATGTATATTCTTGTAAAGGGTATTTTTAGTTATTTATTTATGGATTATGAATGAGATTTTTCCAAATACATGTAAACCATATAATTTCTTTTTTTGATTATATCTAATCAAGGATAATTGTGATGGGTATTCATGAATCACCCATTTCAAGATAATCATATGACATATGATGTTGTATATTGAAATGAGATCATTGAATCATAATTGAAATATTGATATAACTCACTCAATGATCATTTTATCCTAAAATATACAACATAGATACAGAAGCCTTAAGAGAGAGATAACACATGACTTAACATATTAATACAAGAATAATGAACCGATATCTCTCTAATTTGGCTACTATTAAATTACTATGCTCCCCAATTAACATAAAATTTGATCAATTTTTATTAAAGTGAATGAAGATTCCTTAAAGTTGTATTATCATCATCGATATTCTCTTATTCTACATTTTATTTTGTCTTTCCTTGTCATATCATTTTATTTTATATTTCTGTTGAATAGATTTGGTTTATGAATGTCCCATTTAAAAGTGTGTTTACCTCAGTTATATGGGCTAACAAAAAGGAATATCATTGGGTTTTCATTTAGATAAATAATTTCAGTTAGGTTCATTCCATACCTATAAAAGGTTTTGTTTTTTCCTAAAACTATATAAGAAAAGGGAATTTGGTTTGTCTTAAAGGTTATAAAAATGAAGATATGTAAAGTGTTATTACACCTTTGGAAAGTAATTTTTTAGTGATTTCCATTTCTTTTAATGCGAATTGGGTAGCTAATACTATATGTAGGTTCAAATTTAATGAAACTACTATAATAATAGTGTTTTCTTTATTGTTATTTTCTATTGTAAATTTCACATGAACACAGTTATCACTTCACTGATTGGAATTGCTATCTTCTTTTAATATTATATAATTTCATTTGTATTCATTATAATTAAACTTATTTTTCAGTATGTATATGATATTAACTTTGAAAACCGTTATTATTGTTTTTTGAAAATCATTATAGGTCTATTCACCCTCCTCTAGAACATATTTCCATAACATCAGGGACAAAAAAAATCATTATCACTATGTTTAATATTACTCAGTTGAAATGAAAACGTCATACTTTTCATTATTAAATTTAGTTTTTTCTTCTAATTTATATTTTTTTCACTATATATTTTATTATTAATCTCAGGTTCCATATAATTATTAATGATATCATCATTAAAATTCATTATTATATATTTGTATCCTCTATAGTGGTATGTTTTTATTACCATTAATTTAATGAGTTAAACTTTTCAATCATGTAAATTCATATTTTTTGGGTGATTAAGGCTCTTAGATGGAGAATGAGTATGGATGGAGGGTTTAGAGATAGAATTTTAATTTTGGGAGTGGTTAAAAGTAAAAACCTTGTGTTAAGTAATGAATTTTTATGGGTTGATCTATTCGATTTCTCTAAGGACTTATTTCATTGAATTAATCATGATTTAGAACATAAAACATATTGAGTTTTAATTTGGTTGTCCTTTCTCAAGCACAATTCATAACATGAGACCCCCATTCATTTTTTGAATGTTTTATAAATTCATTGGATCTTGTTAGATGAATTTTACAGTCATCTTGACTTAAATATTTAATAATATGAATACCTTTGTTACACTATGAATTGGTGGTTTCCTTCATAATTCAAAGTGTAAAAGAATCTATCACACCAAGAATGGGTGTTATCTATCCTGAGTATAAAAATAAATTAACCCTTATATATATTATATAAATCCTTTATCTATATTAAAAATTGGTTGATTACTAGGTTATTTTAGTGGAACCTACATTCCCTTCATCCTCTCTTTGAACCTTGGGTTTGACAGATTGAAAATTAGTGATCTAGGTAAGTATCTCTCATATTTTCTTGGTTTTATCTCCATTATTTATCATATGATGGTCGTAGAAGTTGATTTTGGTGATAGTTTTTATGCAATTATATTGATATATTTATAATAATTAGTATCTCCATGATTACTTTTGTTTCTCTATATTGTTTCAATCAGTTATCATCTCATTGTTTATTGAGTCATGTATTGTCATTTAGAGGGATCTAGTTGAGGTTGGGTATTTGGTACCTCTATTATTTTATGTGTTTAATATGGTTTTATTATTCTTTTGTTTCTTTGGTTGGTTAGTGTTAATCATTTTAATTAATTATAATTAAACTAAAAAAAATTAAAATTAAATGGGAATTGGAGTAATTAACATGTGATTTTTTGAGTTTTTGTTATTGCTTGATGATGATTATTTGTATATTTCCCAATTGATAAATTATAATTTTTACTATGAAAACTTGTTTCTTATATAATTTTATTATTGTAATAACCTATATGTAAAATTCTATTAACTTATATATTTTAATTAACCATTTTTTTTAAAACCTTGTGAGTATCATTATCCCCCCGTTTTTAGGTTAAATGAATATATTTTTTATGATTTATGTATATAATTTATGTGGGTATTAGTTTCTAGAATTTGTGGTTTTGTATGTTTTTTTCTTGTTTTTTATGGTTGGTATTATGCTATGACATGGTGGATGGTTGTTGGGTGATGTTTATTGTTTTTAATAGATATGGAATGCAGTTATTAATAATGAACTTGTAATAGAATTTCATAAAGTTAAATGGTTAGGTGTGGTAATCATATAAATGGCTGAATAAGTAGGTCAGGATTAAAAATGGGTAATGGTTTTATATTTTTTTCATTAAAATTGGAAATTTAATAACCTTAATATATTAATATGGCCAGTAAAGCATAAATATGTAAAATGGTTAACCATGTGACTATAAATGGGGGTTGTGTGTATAGAAGTGGATATTTTGTGTGATATTTATATGATGGTTTGTGTAATAGTAAATGAAAGGGTAAAAATATTTATGGTGGTATTATTTAGAGTAAAGTGGTGGTGTTATGGTGATGTGTTATAGGCTATGCTATTTTTTCTTGGAGTAAATATATAGGAATGAATTGTGCATGTATATGTACATATATCTATTAGTGTGAGAGAGTGTGTATCTATTTTTCTCTCTGTGAGTTAGAGAATATATTTTCATTTTTACTTATAAAATTAACCCACTTAGGTTTTATATCCTTAAAACAACAATTGTTTTATGGGTTTTGAGTGTTTTCCAAAACATCCAGGTTGCTGAGGGAACATGGTTGGCTAGACCTCTACCATTCTCCCCTTTGAGAACAATATTTTGTGGTATTGACACATAGTGGGGGTCATGCATTGTATGAGTAGGGTATAAGTTTTATTTATTTCATTTTTATGATACCCAACTTTTATTCATACATATTTGGTGAGATATAGTGGGGGTCATGCATGGTAGCAGAAGTGTGTGAGGTTGATTTCATTCATGTTCATGATACCCAACTATACAGAACATGTGATGCGTGGAAGGGATGTGATGTGTGAAAAAAATATGGCACAATTAGTACGATGTGGTTGTATCTTGTGGATGAATTATGGATGTATAATAGATGTAATATTTTCATCACATAATGATGTACCCCTCGAGAGATTAGGGTAGCTATGGTTGTGACCTGACCCCCTTCAGATATTAGAGGAATGAGTGAAAATGATATTGATGATAAGGATTTAGAGTGGAAAATAAGTTATGAATTAGTGGTGTAGATCATTTCTTTAAATTATTTGATACTATTTTACTATATTATATATGTTATTTTGTAATCAATCCATATTGAGGTGGGGAAATATTTAAAATGTTAGGTGCTAGTTCATTCTATTGTTTATTGACTGATGTATTTGTATTATCCTTACTCATTTACATGAGAAGTATTTGGTATTATTATAATGGGTATACTTGTTATTATCACCCATATATATATATACACTATTTTATTATTCGTCGGGATGGATTCATAGATCATGCATAACATGTGATGTGTGGAAGGGATGTGATGTGTGAAAAAAAATATGGGATAATTAGTACGATGTGGTTGTTTCGTGTGGATGAATTACGGATGTAGAATAGATGGAATATTTTCATCACATAATGACGTACCCCGTGGGAGATTAGGGTAGGTAGGGTTGCGACCTGACCCCCTTCAAATATTAGAGGAATGAGTGAAATTGATATTGATGATAAGGCTTTAGAGTGGAAAATGAGTTATGAATTGGTGGTGTAGATCATTTTTTTATATTATTTGATACTATTTTTCTATATTATATATGTTATTTTGTAATCAATCCATATTGAGCTGGGAAGATATTTAACAAGTTAGGTGCTAGTTCATTCTATTGTTTATTGACTGATGTATTTGTATTCTCCTTACTCATTTACATGAGAAGTATTTGGTATTATAATAATTAGTATACATGTTATTATCACCCTTATATATATATACTGTTTTATTATTCATCGGGATGGATTCATAGATCATGCAGAATATCACAATCTTGGTGCTTGGAGCTGCTAATGAGTTTCTTCCATAAGATCTGGTTGGTATTTTTTTTATTTTAGATAATATTATCTTTGTGTTATATAATTCATTTGATATGATTAATATTTTATATTTATAACATAGTTTAAATTGGTGGATGTCTTTTATATTCCTTGGATTACAGCGACTGATGCCTCCCAATTGTAATTTTTGTACATTTGAGACTAGTTTCAAACTAGGGTAATATTGTAGGTGGACCTTGGGGGTAACAATCATAATTAATGTTGATCTAGTAGGGGTTCATAATAGGTTCCGATCCAGAAAGAGTCGTATCAAATCTTTTTCTTATAGTTACGATGGATACTTGAGTAAGCCACCAGTGAGGATTTCATGGATTAGTAGGGAAACATTGTCATCTAAGCATATTATGTAACATGATCGATAGAGACTAACTATAAAAAAAGATTTTAGGGAATATTGTTGTCATACATACGAACCTTAATGTGTATATGCACTCTAGGAAAAGTGATGCTTATTTTGGGGTAGAGACCAATGATAGTTACAAGCATCATGTCATTTAATGCTTATGATTGAACTTTTAGAGAGTATGGAGGGATTAAAATTAATATAAACAAATAAGTATAAATTAAATCCATTCTAATATGTTTAGTACTTTTATTATTTTTTATATATATTCCATCTGGTCTTTTTCCAAATGTGGTTCAGGGTGGCGATGTTTAGAAGGTCATCCTGGTTGATCGTCAAATGGTTGAACCAGTATAGGTGGATGAGTTGTTGAAGAGGTTATTTAATAATTTTCAATGTTAGAATTCAGGGAATTAATAAAGGATCACCTCTATATAGATAAAAAATATTGGGTAAAGTAATTAGAGATTGTGTACAGTTTTTTTATACTTGGGTTTAGTATTGTGTTCCAATATTAGTTTTTCTTAATTATATGAGTGGACCTTCTGTGGTGTTTTTTTATCATGAGGAGTGGAAGGAGGAAAAAATTTATAGTATATTTGTAAGAGTTATGTTCTATGCCTTATCATTAATTTTTAACATTTCTTATATGTCATGTTTTCATTATCAAAATATGACCCCTTACTCATTAAATCATTATAACAGGTTACCATTTAGGTAAATTTAACCACATATTTAATGATTTCATAAAGATTATATAATAAATGATTATGGGATAAAATAAAATGATAATATCTTGTAAAAATAATATATCTAATTTTTTAAAAGATTTTTAAGGTGTTGTAAATATTTAAAATATTTATTACTATATCACCTTTCAATATTTAATCATGTTGAAAATAGTTTCACCATGATTTATATTTTTCCAATACATGTTCATGTATTTCACATAATTAATGTAAAACCAAAGTAATAATTAAAAAAATGATAATTATATATTGAATTATTTGGGAATGATGAACTTTAAAAATATTATGAATAATCGATCTTTCCTTCATGATGTTTGTATAAAACAAGCAGTTGAAAGTTATAAAATACGATATTGAAAATAATCTATAATCATTTAATATATTTATGATATATGTTTATAAAATAACTATTAAAGTGTATTATTTTTATAATAAGGTTCTAATATAAATTATTAATATATATGTTCACTATACAGTAGGATAGAGGATGGTTGAGTAAGAAGGAATACAACATAAAAGTTTTAATCTCCAAATCCACTCATGGGGACATGTTTTATATTATGCACATAATTTTATATATGTAGTGTATATAATTAATATTTGAGATATAATATAATTTATTATATTTTAATATAGGTAGTCTATGTTCAATTATAATACATTATTTCCAAGTAGTTTTTATTAAAATGTTTCTCAATCCACAAGGATTATTTTCCTCAAACAATAATTATTTGAGACATGTTTTTCTACACACCATGTATTCCTTTTAATTTTGTATTAACTACCCATGGCTATATCATTGTAATATAATTTATTCATTCATGGGAAATACTAATCTGGATTAGTTCCTTTTCATCAAGTTTCCATTACTAAATTTTTATCCTAGTTATAAATATCTTTGTAACCCAATTTTCATTCCTTGAGTAATAATCGACCTCCTTTTCAAAATTTATTGTTAAATCATACCTTTTTCTATTTTATAATCTATTTCTTTTCTAGTAGTTTTCATTTTTAACAAATTATATACCTTTTTGTAAACATTTATTACTTCAAGGAGTGTGTTTCTGATTTGTAATTTAGATAACTCAATTATATTTTAATTCAGTTATATTTTTTCGTCATAACTTTTTTCATCCATGATTGGGTTTTCCCACCATACTATTTGATTCTATGATAATTTATTAAAATATTTGGGGAAAAGAAATTTTTTCCCAAAAAATGTTTTATAATTTTTTTTACAATGTCGGTTTTAAAAAAATATTTTCAAAGAATTAAAAAGATTCCATTACTTTTACTATCAAATGTTTTGTCTTAGGGTCCAAATTTCCTATAGAAAAATTTATATCAAATTTAAGGCTCCATTATTGGAAATTTTTTTGAAGTAAATTTCGTTGAAAAAAATTTACTTAACTCTCTAAAAAATCACATTATAAAGTTACCCCTAACATTTTCTCTTAAAACAATATTAAGAAATGTTTTCTAAATAATCTTCTTTGTTTTCACTTCTATTTACAATTTAATTTTCAAAAGGATTTAATTTATTAGGTTTTATGTTTTACTTTCTACAATATAATATATATTTATCTTTTTTGGTATTGAAATAATGGAATAAAACAATTTTATTCTTAATCATTTATTCTGTGATACCATTTAAAGCATTCTATTATATGGATATTTTCTCTCCTGGTTAATATCCTTTTTAGTTTCCTTTATTAAATAGGAGTTATGCTCTATTGAAAACATTAACATTATTTATTTTTATTTCTTATGATCGTGTTATTCTATCATTGACATAACTATATATGCATTACCATATATAATGTGAATAGATTATTTTACAAAATTCATATTGGAAGATATTCCAATTGAAATAATATTTATTAACTGGTGATGTATAAAAAATCTTGATGATTATTTACTACTATATAAATAATGGTTAGGGAATAGCCTTTATTATTGCAAAAAAGGAATGAAAAAGACAACAGGAAGGATGATGGGGTCATACAAGCACACATGCCCTCGTACCTAAGGAAAACCAAAGAGAAAAAGAAATCAATAATAAAAGTCACATTTAAAGGAAGTGTCATAGTCTTCATCCCAATCAGACTCACAATCCAAAGGGCCATGAGACATGGTAACCATGGTTGGCTTCAAGTATGAGTAATCCTTCCTTGGTCTTACTTTCTTAGAAGGAACAGGGTGAACTCCTTCAACATCCACAACAACATTTTTCCCTTTGGACAAAACCTGAATGTAGGTTGGTTTTTTTGGGGATTCGTCATCAACTTCATCCCACCTTCCCTTGATGTCATCTGTTTCCTTTAATTTAAGAAATTCTATGCGAATCCTTGAGATTCTCTCACCTTTCTCCTCAAGAACAGGGTCTATGCTTTCCTATACCTTCTCCATAATCACTTTTGGAATCATGTAACCACCCCCATTAGTGCACTCCTTTGTTTGATGAACCAGTTTTAAATTATTATCCACCCAAGACTCTTCAGATATCTCTTGGGAAGCATCATCTACCGCTTGTGATGCATTATCCTGCATTGATTGTTTCTTCTCCTTCTTCCTACAAGAAGACTCATGGAATTAAATATCCTTTATTATATGGATATCCATGTTTTTATTTTGACATAGGTTCCTTAGGGAATGCAATGAATTTTTTTGTTAACTATTATGGTGAATGCATTTAACTTAATCATGTTACGGGTGGGGAATAAAATTATATATCCCCCTAATGCATCAATATGTCTCGTGTGACAAAATATCTTAGATTTATTGTGTATAAATCCCCCTATATCATTATAGTGTCACAAAATAAGGCTTCAATAGCATGTTTTAGATGTAAATTATTTTTAATTCTGTTAGTTTCAGATCAATTTTATTATAATCCATGTTTTCATTTATTTTTTTAGATATAGAATGATATTATTTTCCATTGATTGTGAAATTATGATGATTAATTACTCCTTATCTAATATCTATTCCATGTTAATTCAATGATTTCTTCAGTTTTATGTTTTCCCATACAGATCATTTAAGTGCACCATTCTTTTGTTTCCATTTTTGAAAATTATGTAAAATATCATTAAAAATTATATATCTAACATGATATCTTCTCTAAATACTTTTCTGAAGATTTTGGAAACTTTTATGGATTGTATTTTTTTATTGTGGAAAAATATCATTTTGTTGATAAAGAACATCTGATTTATTTTTATACAATTTTTGCTAATTATTCACATCTTTATACCTAAAAGTTATTTAGAATATATGTAATGAATTATTTTCTTTAATTATATAATTATGGAATAGGTGTGACCTAGAATCTATATTTGGAATCAAAGACAGTATGTAAATTATGAAAATATAGAATAAGGCCATAGAGTGTGTCTAGGGTGCCCATGATAGCCATCTAGGTCTTATTGTATGAGGGCCTCAAGAATCACACTTGTCTTCACTGAATACCTTTGAGGGGTTCCCAGTTGAGGCGGGTCATGAAAATTTTCTGAAAAGAAATATAATCACCTTCTAGAAAAAATCTATTATAGATGATTTTGGTTTCTCTAGGATCCATTGATAATGGTTGTAAATCATTTATAATGTTTAAAATTTTCTCACATTATGATGTTAAATTTTTTAAAATATACTCTTAGTAAAACTATTTTTTTAATATAAATTTTCTTTTCATAAATGGGTTCTTCCTATTATTTTCTATACACGTGATCAATTTTTAATAATTATATTTAGATGTAAATATTTAATGATATTATTAGGGGTGGTTCTATAGAATGAACTTAATTTATAATTTTAATTACCAAAATATATTAAAAAATATTTTATCACATAATGGTTGTTCTTTTTGTAACATTAATAAGATAATTTCCTTGGAATATTCATTGTACTTATTTGTTATATTAGTTTCGCACTATATTAGAAACCTATATATTCTATGGTGATATTATTAAAAATTTTATACGGACTTCATACCATCTATCAGATGAGCCACATGTTATGTTCGACTATCAGTCATTGGAGGCTCATAAAAAATTAACACTTATTCATATTAATTTCTCACTTAGTGACTTAGAGTAAGGGGTATTATGAGGAAAGAAACTCCAATTGGTATTGAATATGTTTTATGTGAAATTATATGTTCATATATATATATACATGAAAATGTGTACTAGTCCTTAGAAGTATGTTTCATATTAATGTGTATCCTGAATTGTGTACTTTTATATATGGAGGAAAATCATGATGATATATACACATGGTGAGGAACCATAAATTATATGTATCATAATATATATATACATAATTGAATAACTCAATAAAATATTTTCATCATTCATAAAATTGGAATGAGATACCTCTTGATCTTTGAATAAAATGGAATTCTCTATGAAAATCTATGGTAATGTTAATTTGTAGACAAGTTCATTTTTAAAAGTCAGAGAAATGTAAATCAGTAATATAATGTGATGAAACTAGTATATATCTTTCTTGAAGAGTAATCAGAAGATAAATGGATTATATGACATTGTGTCAATCATAGGAAAGTTGTCCTGGTTTCTATATTAAATTATTTCTCAATGAAATCCTTGATATGTGGCTAGATTATAATCTTGATCTTTAGGTAAGTTCACGTATTTTCATTGAGAAAGGCCCCTAAAGGGGTATACATTATGTGTATTCATAATCATATTAAATTATATTGAATTTAATATTAATTTTAAATTTTTTCTCATCTTGTGATATAATATTTATTCATATATAGTTTATTTTGTAAATTCAATCACGATATATTCAAGTTTGAAATATGTAAGTTTCATTTTATCACTTATTTAATTAATCACAAGATAATAAATAATGATTTATTTATTCACTAGTTTATTGAATATAGTATATTAAATATATATTTAGATTACATTTATATTAAAATAAATATTTATTCAATTTTTTATTGAATAAAATATATATATGATTATTTTATCAAATGAATTATAATTATTTTAATTAATAAATATGTTATTATACATGGTTTTATAAATCCCATATAGGGATAGATTGGTCGATTTAATAACCTAATGGAATTGATTTATTTATTTAAAATAATTTAAACAAATAATAATTTATTTATATAATAAGTTATATTAGATATTTCATGTCATGTAAATAAAAATAATATTATTATTATTTGACATAGGGCATGACATAGGTCAATTAAATTGCAAAGGGACTATGTGAAAATATGTAATGTTTAACCCTAAGTATCTAAATATAAATATATCAAAGTTACATGAGTAGATTTGTTGATATAATGATGAAAATCTCTATAATTATCAAAAAAAACTAAGAGAGAAAATATTCCCTTTCTCCCACTCATTAACAAAGAGATAATAAGATATCATCAATGTGATTGATGATGAAAGTTGTCATGAACTTTGATCCTCTATTTTAGAACCAAGAATACCACAAATGTAGAACAAATATTCTTTGATAATGTTTGGATATGCCAACTAGATTAATTATTTAGATTCTCTACTACTACCAATAATGATACAATAATGTTATTTGAAATTGATATAGAGTATTACCTTGAGCTAGATAACCATTATTTAAATTAATTATAAGTTACATGTATGAAACATATCTGTAGATTTTGAGGTTCATTCACCATGTCATATAGATATTATTCATTTATAATGATAGAAAATTCTAATTGAACATCCACATAATGCTTTTGATGTTCCATGCAAAATTCAATTGGAATCAAAGTAATAAAATTATAATTTATTAGATCATTTTCAAGAATTCTGTTTCTAGTTTTCATATTTAATTTTTTTATTCTTGTTATGATGGTCGATATACTGGGTAAATGAGATATTATATGGTTAATAATGGAAAAAACATGTAAATAATTATTTATTATCATATTAGAAGGTTCTACGGTCAATTTATGCATGACACAGTTATACAACATTTAACAGTAAATTATATATTATGTACTTGGGGCCAATTTTCACAAGGAATAATCCATATAACTCATAGTGGGTTTTTTTGTGTCAGTATGATGCATAATTAAATATTTCTTATTAGTGACCATTATTGTATGCACCTTGAAACAAATACGTGGAATATGGTTGTCATGTACAAACCATGTAACCCCATAAGGTTCAGACACTATGTAATTCACGAATAATATTATGCATTAGTAAGAGGTGTATTTACACACCACTTAATGACTTCCATCCAAGAAATAGAGTCAATAAAAAATAAAAAAAAACTTAGATTTTTCATATACCTGATGTGTGGCATGTGTTACTCTACACTATGTATAATCTCAGTGATTTTTTTTGTATCATGTTTTTTAACACATGTTTAATTAAAGTAGTCACCAACTATACACTATATATCTTGCATACACACCCCATGCCATGTTATATACCTCATGTTCATTGTTAGAGGTGCATGACACAAGTATATATGGAATTTTATGGGTTCATGAATGTCTAAAAGAGTTCAAGGCCTCACTGCTTTGAAGTACACACCTGGTGTATCACATATTTTTATGTGGGATACTTGATGTGTAAGTATATATTACATGATGTGGACCATACATGTTGTGTGTCACACGATATGTGAGGTGGCGGTACATGTTGGGTAAATATTTAATTTCCATAAATAGGATTTAATATGTTGTTTTTAGTACACAATGTGTGATATACTATGTACACTCTATGTGTGTAATCATTTTAAAATCACAACTAAATTTATTTAATGATAAATTATGGGATTTTTAAAGAATCTTAAGGACAAGTAATTGGATAGTATTTACACTACTAGAATATAGACCGATTACCATAATCCATAATCATGGAAATTGTACCATAGACTATGATTGTGGCCTACACCAATTTTCAAATGGCCCATGGATAATATTGATATTAGTATATCATATGATCTATGAGTGAAATCAGCATCGTGTCAATCGACCTTATAAGAATTAAAATTTATTAGTTAAGGAATCTTGATCCCATAACATTTTATACATTACCAATAAGCTTATACAACACATTTTACATATTTAAAAACACATACACACACATAAAATTATATAATTTAAAAAAAATATGGTTGGTCTGAGGACCTATGACCATTTTTTACATGTACAATGTCCGTAGGTTTGAGCTATCCCTAATATTCTCATTGACCCTAGGATAACCCATATCCATAGAGGCCCACCCTTATGGACTTAATGTCCCATAGTTTTAGCCCTTTTGGTGAACTTACTTAATCTGTATACAACCATTGACCAAAAATACCATCACTATATGCCCTTATTTCATGGACCTATCACCACAAATCTCATCGTTCATGGTCATAGACTAGCACATGTGGTTCTAATGCTATATTCCATATTGAATAATAATGTTAGGACTTAATACCTCCATGATTCTACCTGCTAAATCTATGAAACTATGGTTTCACGGTACTTTTCTAGTAGGGTATAGATAAATAATTGATTTATTAATTATTTTATTAATCTATTAATTGATATTTGTTTATATTAGAATAAACAATAAGAAATTAATTTTACTAATAATAAATTAATTTTTTATTTAATGTAGTGATTGTTCATGGCCGTAGAAAAACCTATGCATGTGTTGGATTCATTTATTAAAGATATTTAGTTATTATAGGGTTTTATATGATCTTTTTTATTAAATTAAGTATAATGATCTATGAATAATCACTCTAAATATTATTATCTGTGGGAGTATTTTTCCAAGGTGTTTTAGTAAAACCCTAAACCCCTGGTAGCCCTCAATTTCAAGTATACAAACATTTTTAAAGGATAGAGTACAGATCCATAGGATGCAGTTCATAACCCAATTTGAGATGAATTAAAACATGAAGACAAATATGATATAGGTGAATGAATCATCCTGAGTCAACCTAAGGATTATGGAGTTATTTCTAGTGTAGTATATATTGGTTTATCAACACTTTATAAACCGACCAATAGATAGAATCTCATGATCATATCACAACATTCATATATTTTGTTGGTGAATTTTTATGTATTTATTTATATTATTATTGAGTTATTTGGATTATTTAATGGAATGACATAATATAAAAATATAAAAATCGTTCATTGTTAAAATGACATAAAATGAATAATATAAATTTTATCAATAACAGTGAATTAAAAATGAAAGATTACAAAAAATGTAATTAACAAATATATAGAAGATAAAATATATTATTTTTTAAAAATGAAATTAACATTTTACATTATTTTTGGAGCACTGGTATGTTATATATAAAATATCCACATAAAATTAACCAGTATTTGAATAAAAAATACATTATATTTACACATAATGTAAAAAATCCAATATCTAAAATATTATGTCATCAAATAACATTAAATCTTCTAAGTTAATATTAAACCATATTTAAAGTGTCATAATGGCCATAGTGAAGATATATTTTAATTACTGAGGAGTCTTAATAAATAAAATGGGTTAATTAACCAAATATATTTTAAGGGTAATGACCACAACATACTTAATACAATTTTGTGGAAAGTGTTGCAGATATATGAGCATAGTATTTTAGGATTGGTAAGTCTACTAAACAAATCAAGTAGTTGAGAGAATATTAATTTGGAATGAAAAATCTACCTAAATGCCTTTGATTAATTTTCAAGGCCATATTCTGGGTTTTGAGATGATAAGTGTGGATACATGACACAAAAATATCTGAGCGACTGGATATTCTGAATCTAATAGAAATGGATACTGGGACTTCATAAAATATTTTGAGACTTAATTAAATCATTCATTATTTTATAACTTGTAAACAAATTAAAGTACTAAAATATATTTTTTTATAGAAAAATGAAATGTAACGCCATGGAATCACTACAAAATATTATTGTGAAATATAATTTCATCACAAGTACAAATTATCAATATTGGTACACAAACTTATATATTTCACTACTGCAGAAAAATATGTTTTATGTGTTGGAATCATCTATTTCGGATTATCCACCTTAGAGATCGAGCGAGTGTCATAAGGATGCCTATAGCTGAAATGTAAACTATGTATTGTATGTCTGTTGCGTTATTCTATGATATTTTCTTAGAGATATGAATTTTAAATATATTCCATGGATTCATGTATCATGTTGAATGATCTCCCAAAAATGAAAGGGTGAAAAATATGAAATGTTTAGTTGAGTTTCCACTATATGTTACAAGTGTAAACATAAATATGAATAACATTCTAGGGATCATGTAATCATTATGATAAAGTATATTAATTAGTTAGAAAATTCGGGCTTCTATATAGATATGAAAATATTGTATTGATCACATATTATCTTCTCTACCACATAGATTATCCATGATAATTAAAAAATATAAATTGAATAATATAGAGAATACACATAAGAATATTTTGACTATGGTTTTCCAATATGAAAATAATTGTTGTAAATTTGGTTACTTAGTTCTTATGGTTAAAAAATGAATGCAAAAATTGAAAATTTTATGAAAATTTTAAATTCACTATATCTTTAACAACTTCCATTGATGAAAATAATGATTTATAAGGAGAGAAATAAACATAACAATATCTACTTAACATTTTTCAAGAAAGGAAAATGGAATTTAAATTAAATTGAATTAAATTTTAAGAAAATATAAGTTTCTAATTAATATATATTTATCATTACAAGTAATATTTATATATTTATTATTCTATACTGAATAAAATTTTTGAATCATAAATTTATATCCAAATATAGTAATTGATGAAGACCGTAAATATTACATGATTTAAGGTGAAACATAATATGATTTATGGGAATTGATTCAAAAATCAACAAAAGAAGATAATAACTTCAAGATTACTAGGTGGATTGATTCTCATTAAAATATTTATTTTAATTGAGTGTTTCTAAAATATTTATCTTATTTCCCAATTCTAGAAACAATGAGATAATTTTTCTTGTATGAAATGAATTTTTTTTGTTATACTATACTAAATTCGTATTATAGTTATCATTGAATTAAGTATTTCATTGTTCGTCAATTAGTGATGAATATAAAATATATAATACTCAAATAAATATATGTTTTTTCAAGATAATTCATTGACAAATAAAAATAAAATGAAATTCAATGAATATTCCTTAAAAGGTGTTTACACTCTTAGTAGCTAAAAAAATTAGGTATTTTATATAATTAATTTTTAGTTTTGAAGATGATGAAACATGTAATATTAAATTTTATTAATGAAAAAACTATTCACAAATCATTTTAATAAGATACAAGTGAAACTTTACATGTAAAATATAAGGTAAAATAATTTACTTAATAAAATTACTTTAAATATATTTTAGGAATGTGAAGGTTAAGTAGGGAATATGATTTTTAAATGATAGAATATATGTCATGTGGATGAGGTAAATAATATATTAGATAATCATTAATCAATATATAAAAATTTTTGTGGAGTTATTTATAAACTCAAATTACCTTATACCCATTTTACTGATAATGTTAGAAATATGTGAATTGATGATGGGTCTTTAATTATTTAAATTCTTCCTTTAATCCTTTTGAGATATTCATAGAAAGTAAATATGTAATCACCTATCCATATTTTACCTACAATAAAAAATTATAGAATAAGTAAGAAGTTCATTATGTTAAATACTTATGTGTTATTATGTGAAATGTTTATTAAAGATATTTTATTAACAAACAGTCATCATTAAAATAAAAAGTGTGTCGTAGTTAATTATCCTAAGTGACTAAGGATATAATTATCCCTAAGGTAGAAAAATATTATTCAAGTGATTGGATATATTTCTATAAGAGGTAATCATATATCTATTTGATTTAATCGGAGAAATATAGACTTCCATGAAGTCAGGATCCAAATTCACATGAGTTGGTATAAGGAATAAAAAATTTTAATTACATAATTGTAGGATTTTTTCTAGAGACAAAGACATTATAAAGAATATTAAAATAATGTGGTGATTTTGTAATCACGGATTTATGTGAAAACATATTCAATAAGAATAATGAATACTTATCTTATAAGGAATTAAAAAAAATTATATAAGATATAATTTGAAAATTCATAGGAATTTAGATATTAATTTCATACAAAAAATAATATTTTTTATTTTGGTAGTTTCTCCAGTTCATGAAAATTCTACCGGTTGGTATTTAATACGAAACTAAACAAGGATGATAAATATTGTACCCATAAAGAATTATTTTTTGTTATGTTTTTCAAGAAATTTTAAGGCATAACCTATGAAAACATTTAATCCATTAATCTCTATAGTAAAATACCTTAGAATTCAAATTTCTGTATAATCCTTCTATGATTATAAGATCTAAAAATAGATTTCAAGATCCCTTTCCATAAGGCAATCATTTTAGACGTATTCTCTTTCAAACAACTAAAAGGGTTTGTGATACTAAAATTCTCTAATTTGATATTAAATCTGTAATGATCCATTTATGGGTTGAATCAAACATAAAAATTATAGAATGCGTGTTTTAATAAAACCTATAGAGATTTTGATTTTATTAAGAATATGTGTGAGAAAATTATCTATAAGTGGTTCGTGGGAGGACCAGAGTTTTACAATACAATTTCTTTGACACCATATGAAAAAAAGCATGCACTTTATTATGATTTTCTTTAAAATTATTTCTTCAAGAATGAATTAAAATAATTTCACATATTATATGGAACATGATCCAGTAAGATATATATATGGATTTCTTAGAAACATTTGTAGTTCATAAATTAATATATTATTGAAAAATAAAATATAGATAAATTTAATAGTTATTTTTTACCTATGTTACATTGAATAAACCTATCCATGGTGATTTTAAGATATAATAATAAAATGAGATAATGATTAAAAATCCATATGCTTCTATAATGGGATATATCTTGTATTCCATGAGATGTACTTGCATTTGATATTCATTATGGATAATTAATAGTCAGCTGATACCAAATAGAACTATAAAAACTAAATAATATAACGATCAAAATAATGAAAAAGTACTTGAAAAACTATGTTTGATAAGTTCATCAGAATTGAAGAAGTATGAATTCTAGTGTTTATGGGGATATTAACAAATTCTTATTTCAGGTTAATTTAATCATATATCACGGTTCGAAAATGGAAATTAACATGTGAATATTATTAAAGACAATGTTTAAAATATCTACAACTACAGAGCATGTTGTGATTTCAAATGCAATAATGAAGTAGAAAGAAATACACAATCGTTGGTTCCAGATCTGTTAATTGAACCAAGATAGTAAAATATTATTCTTATATTTACTATAATAATCTTATTATTTTAGTACAATCCATAATATTATTTTTTTTATAAAAAAAATACATTTTCAAGGATATCACCTCTTATGAGTTTTACTTAAATAAGTGAAGTCACAATAAGTAGATTTTTAATAAAGAAAAATTTGATTTGACTAGTGACTATAGTCATATGTAAATAGTAAAATGAATATCATATAAGATATAATAATTTAATAAATGATAGCTATTGTCTATAATATTAGTGTGATTCTATTATAGTTATTTCCCTAGAACCATCAAACATTCTACATTAAATTACAAGAATGTATTGATAAATATCATGTAACATAATGATTTTCCGTTAGTATACTATTAATTTTAAATTTTCATTGAAATATTTCGATCATAAATGTATAATATTAGTTCCATTATATAATGAGAACCTAGAGATGATGTGATGATATTCTTAAATATTTTCTTTGGTACCGATAAAATCCTTTTAATGTGATACAAATGATATATAATTTTCATGTGTTAGAGTCTCATAAGACATTGAGACTTCTTTTCAAAAAGTAACTGTTGTATTTTATTCCATGTAACCAACATTTATGTACACTATGATTACCTGTATTCATTTTTTTAATATTAATAAAAATATTATCACATAATAATTTTTCTTTTTCATAATTTAGTATGTAATAATATCTTAATAGTAATTATCACATTGGAAGGTTATAATAGTTCCTCTCTATGATGATATCCTATATGTGAAAACATGGTATTAATAAAATGTTTATGTTTTATAGCTGGATAGTATCATTTTACATGATACAAATGATAAAGGATAATTGGGCTAGAGACTCATAGGAAAATTAGGAAATTTATCATGGTGCACACCCTTAGTAATTTCTTGTGTAGGAGATCATGAGAAATTGACCCACCAATAGGAATTATACATTTATATGTGTCAATGATGTTCCAATCCATAGTTGTTTTTATTTATCCTTAGACATTAATAACAATATTATTATTAATGAATATTATGAGCCAAATTATTTGATGTATTGATGAAACCCATTATGACACATTCTCAATGAGAAGTAAGATATGTTGGGTGTGCAACAAATAATATTACATTAATGAATAATATGAGAGTATATTTAACCCTTCTATTAATAAATAGGATTTTATATATCAATCAATTTGATGTGAATGCCATATCCTAATTACATTCAGGTCCATTTTTATCAATGGAACGTTCATTTATTGAAATTCAAATAAATATATTACGATCACATAGACTGATAAGGCATGCCAGAAACATTCTCAATATGAGATATCATGAAAAAGGGATTATATTTTATAGTAAGAATTAATATGAGGTTTTATATCATTGTGAAATTTAATTTTTTTCTCTATGGGTGTCTTGTCATGTTGTTAGAATTTAATCAAATAATTAGGGTAGCTCTACCTAATTGCATTGAGATATAGTACTAAATGATAACACGCTAAGTTTGTCTAAAACATCAATTAAATAATAAATTTTATTTTTAATTTATCTTGTTGAGTAAATATTTTTCTCATTTGTGGTTTAATAATTATTAATGTTTTATCGATCTCATATACATAGTCACTAATTGTTTTAGATCTTATATGTAAGAATAATATTTGATAAATTTTTATTTTTTATTTAGTGAATATAATATTCATTTATTTTTTTAGAAAATATTGTGGTGATATTTAATTATTAAATAAATTGTTATTATTTAATGCCTGTTAAATATTATAAAGGAATGGGGTATCGAACATAATGGTCTTGTGAGAACTAATATATAATAAAAAATTTTGAGTACATTTTATACAATTCATTCAAGATATAATATTTAATAAATTTTATTATTTTGTGCATATCATGAATAAATATTTTTATAATTATATACTTGGAGTTGTTTAGGTATTAAATAAATAATAAGGTTTTATTTCCAATTATAATTTTCTCACTCTATCACTATTTAAACCTAATTATATTATTTTCAACATAGAACTCGATCCATTTTTTTTCATAATGACATATGGACAATCCTTTCATGCCCTAGAGATATACTCTTGAAGAACACTCATAGGAAAAAAGATTCATCTTCATCCACCACCCCTCTTGATTCTAGATAGAATGAAGAGAGTCCTTTGGACAATTCATACATCGATCAAAGAAACATGAGGCATGTATTAAGATATTCCATGCTAGAACATGGATATTCCTAGAGTTTTTCTCAGAGGTCTATGGTTTATGGATGAATCACTAATGTAAGAAATCTGAACTAGATACCTAAAACACACTGATAATATGTCATAGATATGTTGTAAAATTCTATAGTGAAAAAATAATTCCTCACAAGTTAATTATTTATCTACTTAAATAATTATAACACATTATGAAGTGATATTCAATTTTCGTTAGAACATTATTTCATCTATTAATCCTTGAATTAATTTTTTTAGGAAATTATACATATTTTAAATCTCAAAATAATCATTGATTATGTCAAAATTCATGTTTGGAAAGTCCAAAAAATGCATTAACTGTATATAGAATAATCAGTTCAAACATGGGGATTTCTAAGAAGAAAGATCATGAGGACAAACCCACCAATATCAATTCCACATGATTTATGTGTCATTGGATATCCCTGTCTTTGAGAAAAATTGGTCCTTAGATAAGATATTATTATTAATGTGTCACAAACCACATAATATGATAGATGGATGGAAATCATGATTCCATATCCTAATGTTGAGGTTTTATATGTTCTATTCATCATAAGTGATATGATAATTATTTAATAAGTCTCAAATTAGTTTCCCATAACATAATAATTGATGAATATATATTTTACCATTTTAATAAAGTAGAATTTATTATTAAATCCATATACATGGTAATTTATAGATGAGTTCTTTCTAGATACAAAGAATGACTAATCCAGAATATAGTGTGAAGAAAATAATATACATCATGGTAGATGAGATATGAAAATTTAACATGAGTATATTACCTGGTAGTTTCCATATTAAATTTATTTTAATTTCCACATTTACTTCTTCCTCTATGTGTGTATAATCATATTTCTAGGATTTAATATTGAAATTTTGGTATGTTTTCCTATTTCAATTGATAAAGGGGCATATAGGTTCATACACTAAGTGTATCAAGAATATCATTAAAATATATTGAATTTAATGTTATGAATAAATTTATTCCAAGGATAAAGAATAAAATCCATTCAAGTAAAGCTAGCCATGTAAATTTAATCTTGTTATATTAGAGTTTATAATATGTGAGTTAAATTTAATCACTCATTTAATAATTCACTAGGTAATAAAAAAATATTTATTTATTCTCCAGTTTAGTAAATCACTATATAAATTTTTTATTTATGTTATGTGAACATTAATATAAATATTTATTCATTATTTTTTTGAATATAATATTTATTTATCTATTTTATCTCATGAATAATTTTTAGTTGAATTCATAAATATATTATTATTTACGTTTCAATAAATTACATGGGAAGATAAAAGGGTCATGTTGACAACCCGATAGAATTGATATATTTATTTAATATAATTTAAATTAATATTTATTTATTTATTTATTTATTTAATAAATGATATCAGATATTACATATCATAGAAATAATAATATTAATTTTATTTAACATAGGGTATTACATAGATTATATAAATCCATAAGTCAATGTATGAAGTTATCTATTGTTTAACCCAATGTATAGAAATAAAAATATATCACATTTACAATAGTGGAGTTATGGATAAATCATATAAACTCTCTATAATCATCTCAATACATAAGAGAGAATATACTCCGTTCAGACCCCTTAAGAACTTTGAGATAACAATATATCATTGTTATGATAAACTATGGATGGTGTGATGACTTATTTCCTCCATGAAGTGCCTAGAATACCAAGAATATTGATCAGAGATTTGCAGGGAATGTGTGTACATAGAGAGAGTAATTATAATTGTTGTTATTTTCTACAAAAAAAATATTTTGTAAGAGTATCAATGGATATAGATAATGAGGATAATAATGAATTATGTAATTTTTATTTAAATTAAATTTAAATTAAATTATCAAAATTATATATAGGGATTATGAGCTTCATTCTTGAATTTTTATGGATATTTCCATTTAAATTGATAAAATTTTATAATTATAATTCCACTCAACAGTCCCATTATTCCACATATCCATTAATGATATCATAGTAAATGTTTTGTAAGGTCCCATGTTTTTTTAATGGGTATGAAATTACGATGTAATTTGAATTTTTCAAATTGGTGGAAAGTTTGTTTTATAAAATAAGCTTTGAAATATAGATTTGGGATTTGAAATATTTAAATGTGCTGTTTTTATTACATATTACACTCCAAGAGGTATCTTGGTATGTTGGTTGAGTTTTTTTCGCATCAGTATCTGAAATCATCAGTTTTTTGGAGAAAATGAATTAGGTGAATGCTGGAACATGGTTGGATTAACCATGAAGGTAAAATTTGTTCCCATATTTTTAATGAGATTGTATTTTTAAATAGTGTAACCCTTTGGGGGTAATCATGTGGCATTGCATAGTTGTTCAGAGGTGACCCTCGAGGGTTAGGAATAGTTTTCTAAAACCACTCACCTAGCTCACACCCATAGTTCAACTTAACCATTTGCTATGGTTAGGTGAATAATTTTTCTAACAATGTATCCCATCCATGTTCCCCTTTTTGAAAGGTATTGACATGTCTAGTGAAGAATTCATGGTTGGTTCACGATAGTCAAACTATGTGGCCAAACCATGCGACTCATAAAAAAAGAAAAATGACATTTTTCATTCCTCCTTTAAATCCTCCACACCTATTTCACTTCCTCCCATGCATGAAGCACTACTCCCTCTGTTGACCTGGATTATCCTCCCTCTATGTTAGGATTTGAGCAACCTCCTTCATTCGGACTCCAATTTGAGTTCCCTCTTTTGTAATGGAAGTCTCTCGGTAAGTTATTCACTCGTATTACTTCAATTTTCTATTTATCTTGTCATTGTTGGTTCTATATTCATGGGATAAAATTCACCATATCTTAGTGTGTTTGTCTGTTACATAAATTTCTATCAAATAATCTCCAACTATATATCTATATTTCAAAAGTCAACCAATCTAAGGTAGTCTTTCTATATATTTCCCTAAAATTCTCAACTATTATTAGATATGTTATTGTGCTACATGCATGTATTTATGTGTGATTCCTCTAAATTGTGAAATCCTTGATATAGATCATAATTCCATTAATTAAATTTATGGAACCCTTAAATTTTATTTTTGGATGTTTCTTTCCTCAATGTACTATGTTCTATATGGCGTGTTATTAAAATGTATTATAACTCATGCCTTTTTTTTTCAATTAAACTACATATTGAGTTGATTTGTCTTATAAAATGTAAACGGGATAATCCAATTGAATTTATTGGAACATTTAAGGGTCTAACAAAGTAATATATAACCACCCATTAACCAAACTAAATCCTAAGTGGTTGTGTCCAAAATTCAAATTGATTGAACTCAATGCATTATGAGTGTCATTCATGTTATCATGGACTATATTATAAATTTTTCATGTATGTTATCATATATTTATAGATATTTCACATGTCCCCCAATACATTTAGTGTGTACGTATCCTCACTTGGAAAGTGGAATAATAAATTCACTGAAATTACCATGTACCTCATATTACAAATAATTAATTGAACATATATATTTAAATGATAGTACGAGAATAAAGACTAAGAAAACCCTCTTTTGTATCACTTATTAGTGAGTGGTTTAACAAATTCTGCATTACTTATTTAATTTTTATTGGGTATGTACAATAACATATCCCATGCAATTTTATATTATTTTATTGATGTTGGACACCTCAGTATGGCACCGACTTCTTATGAAGGTGTTTTATTGGTTGGTTATGGTATGGCACCAATTAGAGGATTGAGGTATGGCACCTGAGACCCATAGTTTTGATTACTTTCGGTAAGGAATTGAATATGGAGACTATGGTATGATACATTTGATCTCCGTATACATTAAAATTTATAGATATAGTTATACCTTTTTATTACCTTGTCACCGGGACCATGTAGGTTTGATACTATTATGAGATTACCATTAGATATGTTCTTTGGTCTTTCTAATGTTTCCCTAGTTATCTTCCATTGACATCACCCTCCTGGGTATTATACTTGATACATGAGAAGAATATCATATGGTTTAGTTTATTCTTCATTAATTGATGAATTTTATTTTTATTCATAGTCTACATTTGACCATTTTTCATTTAGGCCTTCGGGAATGGAATCATTTATTTTATACTGATAGGTATAACACATGGGTATGACACCCATGTTAATATATGATACCATTATATGGATTTATATTTACTAAACATAGGGTCCATGTTAGTTCATTTATATCAATGTTAATTATTTTATAATGTTTGTACATATATATATAATGGATGGTGTTCAGAGGTATTTTGGATTTGGCTAAAACAGGAATGGACAGTATGGTGTCCTTAAGAAAACTAACACGACTTAATTAATTTTTTAGATTACTTCCTATATTATTGAATATACATTGACACTCTAATATTGTATAATAACATAAATTATTATTCTTAGAAATCATTGGTGGTGGCCTACTAAGTATATCTCACACCCCATTCGGACCACCATTACACTGGGGTACCTGAACAGACCTCATGTTTGTAGGTTTAGGTTTATGGATTATTCTTGTATTATCCTTTTGAATATAGGATATTCAAATAATTGGACTATGATGGAGATCAGGATTCTCATGTGGTTAGACCTTATGGATTTTGTATTTTTAATGCACTTTTTTTTTACGAATTGAGTGTCATTTTCTTGTATATTACAGTCACATAGAAAAGAATTATTTTATATTTGTAATTGTATATTTATTATTTTTATTTTTATTATTATATTCCACTTATATATCATTTATTTACATTGAATTAGATATTTATTGATGTATTTGTTGTTATATAATCGTGATACTTTGATCATGAGGGTATAGTCTCCCCACGGTACCATCATTGGACCTTTGTTGCTAGTCAAAAACCTTAAGCATATGGTTTGGTGCACTTGATTCCATGATTATAACAACTCATACCAACAATATATATATATATATATCATTGAAATATATGAATATTAATTTTATAATATAAAAAACCATGCCATCTGTATATTGGTTTACTGTCTTGGGAACATATAAATAAAAAAATAATTCACAAAAAAATATCTATTTTGTATTGCACTTATTATTTAATAACTAAAACCCTTTTTGATATGGAATTATTATTACCTTCATTCATATCCTAGGGAAAATAAAAATATGAAAAATTTGACCTTATATTCTTAGTAAGTGCAAAAAAGGGAGATATCAATAATAGCATAAGCATACG
The DNA here is from genome assembly GCA_963277665.1 of Viscum album. Taxonomy (NCBI): domain Eukaryota; kingdom Viridiplantae; phylum Streptophyta; class Magnoliopsida; order Santalales; family Viscaceae; genus Viscum; species Viscum album. The sequence continues at coordinate 71,522,436 of OY728154.1, forward strand.
AGAATAATAATGTGAACATAAAATTTTAAAATTATACCATTTATATCAAAGACCATAATCATGATTCATGAAATAAATCATATAAGTTTGTAAAATGAAAATCATAATAGATCATGAGCCATGATATGATAATAATATAATAATACCTTGAATTTGGAATACACATAAGCAAAGAAAATCATATCCTTTCTATTAAAAGATCTTTTCCAAGACTATCATAGTGAAATGGGTTCACACCATAAACCATTTTGGTATTCAAGGTTCACTCACAATACTATTGTATCATACAAATCCCTTTTCTAAACTAGTTTCACTACCCATTCTAGACCTATTTGTCTTGTGAGATATAATATAATTACTAAATGCATTGGGGTGAGATATAGGTCCCATCCATCATTGGTTATAACATAACCTCTAACCGTGGTTATAACTTTATCACCATCACATAATGGAAATAATACAAATGTTTGCATTAAGAACATAATTTATTTATCATATTGGAACCCAGGTAATAAAATGAGTTTCATAAGCATTTCATCATAACAGAACTCATAGAAAAGAATTGTGTTTCATAAATATCATTCCATCATAAAAAACTATCTGTAAATAGAATAATTATTGTTTCTTTGAATAATATCTCTATTATAAAAAAAGTAAATTCATAAAATGTTAGCTTATATGTAAAATAATTTTGATATATCACTTGAAATAATTCTTCAAAAAAATAACATTTATATTTTCAAATAATTTCTTTTTAAAGAGTCATAAAATTTTATAGGAAAGAAATTTCCATGAAAATTTCCTTGTAATATTTTAATTGTGAAATAAAATCATTAAATCATCCTTAATATAAGAAAAAAACCTTGATTTTTTATTTAGGAAAACAGTCCTTCTGTATTTTGGCTAGAAAGTCAGGAAGAACATCCTTTAGAAAACAAAAAAAATAATCCTTCAAAAACATTTTGTAAAAATTGTACCATGAGTGAAAATGACATAAAAATAATTACAGAATAGTGAAATCATTTTTGAAAATAATTTTAGAAATAATTTATATGCATGAAAAATATATTTTTAATGGGAATCATTAAAAATATAATTTTCAAAAGAAATCCACTTATAAATATTTTATCCTTAAAGTTAGTATTAATAAAATAAATTGATCATGTGAATAAGATATAAATAAATATAAAACAAGTTAAAATAAAAAATAATATAATCAAAATTAATCTCATATATAATTTTAACATTAATATTAAAAAAAATATATGTTTAACCCAGCGAATTGAATTACGTCAAATGTTCCCTTACAACTTTGTAAGTAGTCAAATCATTTTCCCCATAAAAGTAATAACTATAAAATGAAACATTTAATAAAATTAATATATTTTATATTAATTTTATTATATATAAAAGTTGAACATATAAACCAAATATAAAAAATAATTGGTGAATAAATCTTATATCTGATAGAATTAAAAGTAAGATTAGAAACCCTTACATCTTGCCTCTCTTCAGATTTTTATACATTAAAAAAATTTATAAAGGTTTAAATAATGTTATTAATTAATTTAATAACTATAACCTTACTTATAATACTTTATTTGGAACTTTTATAATATCTTACCCCCCATTCATTAATAATATTTCATTATTTTCATTGTTTTCAGTGCGTTCATTTCAGAGTTTCATGATTGGTTAATTTGAATATAGTTATGTATTTGGTTCCCAAATGGAAATAAAATTACATAAGTGAAATTAAATGGTATTCATTCACATAAATAAGTTTAAATTATCTCATATATCATTTTCTTTCTATCATGAGGATGATTCAGTTTATAAAAATCTAATAATAAATGTTTAGTTTATTTGTGCGGATTTTTTTACCATCACGATCTAATTTCATTTTATTTATATTATTACAATATATTAGTTCCATAACATGAAAAATGTTATCATATACTGATTAAAATATTATTTAAAAAAAATACTCTAATGACCATCCTTGAAGGTGATAATGGAAAATGAAAATTCATTATTTAGGGAGGTGATTAACCACAATAATTTAAACAATGGTTTCATTTTTTTGAATAAGAGGATGCAATAAAATGGATTCATATAATATATTCCATTAGAAACCTAAAATTATAGTATATTAATGATAATATATTTATTATTCCTTTATGGATGATTGAGCTGAGCTGAAGGTAGATAAATAAAATAAATTAAGAGAGGCTGTTTGAGAAAGTTACCTCTTGAATATCACATCCATAAAAGACCCCTTAAAGAATTTGGAACTGGTATTTGGGTGATAAAATTAGAAACTGGATAAGTATAGAGTTATTATTATATTATTTTTTAGATATTTTAAAATAATCAATGATTCTTATGAGAAAGGGGATAGTGATGGGTGGTATTTATACTTAAGGTGGGTTTAAGTGATTAAATTATAATTATTTTATATTTAAATCCATCCACATTTGGGTGGTTTTAATTTTGATGAATTTTGATGATAATTAACATTGTAAAGAATTTATAATGTATATGAAAGCATCAAATACATATTTTATTTTTTTAATGTATTTTAATCTTTTACCTTTTCACCTTAACCTGCAATATTATTTTACCTACAATGTGGTAAATCTTTTTTTACCATGGTAATTTTTTTTATAAAAAAACTAAAATGAACATAAAACCTAATTTGGAACACGTAATTATAAATATTTAATCCATATTTACCAGTTAGAATACATTTTTTTCAAAATTTCATTTAAAATTAAACCAACAAAACGTAACGAAAAATAGTTTTTTTGGAAAAAACTGGTTTTTAGGCAAACAAATTAGTTCTTAAAAATCAATTTATAATTATTATATTCATTAAAATAATTATATAATATCTAAAAAAGTTAATTAAGTTAATTTGAGATCAATTTAAAATAATAAAATTAAATTAAAATATAAAGTAAATTATGGTTTTATAAAAATCTGTATTTTTACTATTCACTAAAAAATAAAATAGTTTAGAAAATTATAAAAAAGTTATCCTAAGATAATTTTTAAATGATGAATCCAGAAATTATATTTATTTTAACAATTACATTTTATAGATGTTTTGAAACTCAATTATAATTATTTCCTCATAGAATGTAATCAAAATCACTTTTTAAAGAGAATATATATTTGACTAAAAAATAACATTACTAAAAATTATGTGTTTATTCCCAAAGAGTACATTTAAATTTTAAAATTTATTTTAAAATTTATTTTTATCATAAATTGGTTAATAAAATTAATTCACACCAATTTAACAGTTAGTTTACAATGATCATGTTAAAGTAATGATGTATTTTTTTTGGAGTTCCTTTAAGCTTGGGGTTCGGTGAAACATATGATATCTATGAGATTAAAATTATTTAAAAAATGAATTACCATAAAATATTGGGGTGATACAATGTGAAATATCATATAGGGTCACTGTTTCAATGTCTCATGGGTTAGGATTTTACAAATTGGTTTCAGAGCTGTTTTGTTTTATATTTTCATACTATTTGGGGATGGTAGATAGGTGACTAGGAACATGTCAGTGCTTGGTAAATATCATTGTCTTGAAGTGATCAAGCCACACATGGAAAAAAGACAAAGTTTCCATAGATGATATTTTGGATTGTGTGGTTTATTATTATAGTTTCTTATGATTTCACTCTAAGGGAATAATTTATGTTGAATAGTTTCTAATTTATCATATTGAGATATTTTTCCCTTGGTATAGTATAGAAAGTAAGTACAATTCCCTGAACCATTATAGAAATTTAGAGAATAAAATTTCATGTATATTCCATTATATATTGGTTTCATTAAACTTGTAATTATTGTTCCATGTTTAGCATGTTTACTTTCCCCCCTGTGCTTGGGAGTTTCCAGCTTACATAGAAGCTCACTAAAATTGTCTTTATTCAATTCCATTGAAAGCATGTCTATTTATACTTTTGATATACAATAGGATATTAATTTTTTTTCATTAACCTAAATATATATTTCCCATATAGATTGACGGTTTCACATTATCTAACCAATACTGACACGTTCGAGCCATGGACCATTTTTGGAATAGGCTTAAACATATTGGTTATGATTAAATGTGATCTAATTTTGAATATCAATAGTGTATGGGCGCTTTATAAATTTTAAAATGGTACTACATATAATTGAACAATTATTTATGAGTTTTATATGCATTGAGACCATTGTATGAATGTAAAATATGTTTAATTTTGAATTTATATGAATTTGATTCCTTTATATAGGTTATTATATCTACTATATAGGAATGATGACCAGTATGATTAAATTATGAAATGTAGAACTGGAAAAAAGTAGGTCAGTTGGGGCATTTTGTTTGTATGATTAACCCATTAAACATGTTTTCAAACATTAATAATAAAAATTAAATTCTATTGGGTGGAATTTTAGATGGTCCTATGTTAGAATGATGTGACCCTCATAGGTCGCCTTTATTTTGGTACGGCTTAGTACTCAAATGGGGTTTGTAAGATAAGCTACCAAAATATGAAGGTTTTTTAGTTATGTAAATAATTATAGAAATTTATTTTGATAAAAAATTAATGTTTTTCTTATGGAGTTATATAAATAAATCTTCTCAGTACAATTTTCCATATAACTGGTACATATAATTAAAATTATGCCCTTAAAATGTTTTAAAGATCATGTTTAGATGAATGTATCAACTCAAATGAAATCTTGATGTTATTATTTCCTTTAACCCATGGGTAAGGGTGTATTAAATGTTTCCATGAGCATGCCTTATAATGGGAATGTGATTGTTGCCCATATGAGTCTTTAACATGTAATAGGTTGCATTAAACCTAAAGGATATGAATTAGGTCCAAGTGAATCTTTAGCCATTATCTATTAATAGGATTTGTGCTTAATGTTCGTTGAGCATCTAGTCTGAGGTAGGTATTTCCCACAGAACATGAAACCTTGTAAAATATTGGTGAATCCTTTCAAGCATGTGGTTTCTTTTAATTATCCTTCATCTTGAATAAGACTCATAGTTTTAAAAATGATGCGTTGGTTGGATGGTTGGTCCTGAAAATTTTTTACCCTTGTTAAGGATGTGAGTATTGTAATATTCTTAGTTTAAATAGATTAAATATGCATAGGGCATGGTCATACACTTTGTGGGTCATGTGACCTTTATCTTTCTTCAGTGATGGATGACACATAAAGTTGTCATATAGACCTACAGTCATATAGTATAATATGACTTCGGGATAGTAACATTTATCATCCATCAAATACTATTATTTCTAGGGATGATAATCTTATGGATATTATCAAGGACGTGTCATTGTGTTGATTAAATCTTGGAGTAGTACATGCTGATACACACAGTTCTCGTCAAGTTCCTAAATATCGTACTGAACTGTCTGATTTTTTTAGTACTATTTTAACCCTTGAGATGTTACACTTTTATCATAGGTCATCTCCAAGGTAGATTGACTTGGGTGTTATAGTAAATATGACTCATCCCAATGCTTAGGATGATGTTCCAAAAAAGATACGTATTTTTGAAAGGCTGGTCGGTTTTTTATCTTTTTTTTATGATATTGATGAGCATGACCATAAATCAAGAGGGAGTCACATGTACATATAGAGTAATTTGATCAGACATGATTTTAAGAGGTTGTTGTTCCTTCTATTTTCATGTGGGGACTTGGTAAATGTATTTTAGTCACTTCCAGGACCCATGATTGGTGTTTGATGGAGCGTGTGTTATGGGGTGAGATCTCATTATTTGAAAACAATTACTAAGACAATCGTAAAGTGGGGAGGATCATGTCATGTGTAGATTATAATGACAACCCTTGTATTTATTACAAATTAAATCCGTTTTTATTAAATAATTGTACATATAATATAACCTCGAATATCAATAAGTGTTAGTCCTACCAAGTCAAATACCATGAAAGGTGGTGAATTAGGGTATGTCATATTAAAACCATTCCCCCTTTGGATCTTGTTTCATCATTAAACAAAATCCCACTTATTTCTATTTCTTGTAGATGTAAATTAAGAGAAATTAGAATATATATAGGATATAACAATTTTACTTGCTTCACCCTCACTAGGCTATGTCCAAGGAGTACACAACAACGATGTTCTCTTTTACCAAATCAACTAAAATTGAACTACTATTTAAAAAGTTCAGAGTGGACTCACTGTCTCTCCCAATTTACAACCAACCACAATTTGAAAGATCAATTCTCTCCAACTGATATATGCTCACTTATTTTTCAAAAGATCCAGTCAGAGTTTATAGACCTGTAGGTCCTTTAATTATCACTAATGTATCCATATACCACTATATGTAGATGTTATATTTATGTCCCACTTTCATCCAATGATGAATACAAATTTTACACTAAAAACTAGACAATACCTTTTAAAACACTTTCACAAACCACACTGCCTTTGCAAAGCTCTCAATTTCGCAAATCTCAAACTGGCATTTCTAAAGTTCAAACCCTTTCATGAAGCATGCTATTTTTCAAATATCACTATTTCACCAAGCTAAAATTATCCTTTCTACATAAACTTATTTTCAAAATCATGGAAAATCCTTCCAAAATCACACCATTTTCAGAGAGCTTAATTAGTCATAGCAAAGAACCTTCCTTCAACAAATCTCAACTAGCCCCAACGAATTCCCTAAAATTCAAAAGGCACATTATCATCATGAACATCATTCCAGTTTTGAGACCCCTAATATTTTCGTTGAGCCTTTCTACTCTTCTTGATGGGGTATAGGCCTATTTATAGGCATTTCCCATTAACTCCATAACCATCCATCCACAGAAGCACCATTTCGTGAAGCTCAATATTTCCCATTGAAAATCACCCTATTTTGTGAAGCTCCACAAAACTTTTTAGTTCACAATTCGCTTAATAACCAAAGAGCCTTCCATCGATTCCTTTGTTCCACTGTGATGCTCATTCTCTCGTAATCGCAGAAATTCCATCAAAATAATTGCACTATCGCAATGCTCTTCAAATCTTCTATTCTTGAATCTCTTCAGAATTTTAGATATCATCATCGTATTTCTTTAATACTTCTCAAAATAATCTTCATGAAGTCAATATTTTTGAAACTCATTCCTTTTCCATGTTTTTATGAGATATTCAAGGAAATCCATATTTCACAATGTTATCCAAACTCCAAATTTTGGACCCCAAAAATTTGGAAAACACTGGAAAATGATGCCACATTATATCTGTTCTTTTTGTAGCTCATCTAGATATTTCATTCATTTTTCATTTTTCTATGTCAACATTGATTTTAAACAATATCACTGGAACATTAATATTTGGCATGGAAACACACCTTGTAAAAACACAACCAAGCCAAAAATTCTACAATGTTACCTTAAGGTATTTTTTTCCCAAACATAATTATATTATATTTTGGGAATTAAGAACATAAAATAACAAATTAAAACATGGGGTACAGTTCCATTATTGAAAATAACAAAAGCATTCTCATAATATTCCATCATACTTAAAACAACATAGGATAACCTAGGGATATACATAAAAATGGGTGGAGAATAAATCCTAGTAAGGGAATAAATATTGAATGATAGGAATAAATTATATGAAAATAGGAGATTAAATGGGACATAAAAATAGTGAGAATCATATACCCGAACAAAGAGTCATGATATATCAGGATAACTTAAAGTCAGGATAAGAAAGTAGAGAAAACATTAAACATAACATTATAAACATGAGTAAAGAATAACATAAAAGAGATCATAAAATGGTTGAAATAGTCCTATTATGGATTAGTTTCACTCTCTAATACATTTTATAACAAATCATGAGTCTAAAATATTACCCAATTCATTGAAATTCAATATAATTTTGAGTTCACCCATCACTTTCATATCATGTACAAGCATAAGTGTGACACATCGATCATTCAAATTAGAGTCATAATTTATCATATTAAATTCCATGGTCAAAAAGTTTTGAATAAATAAATATTATTCCCCTAAAGAGTTGTATAGGTATGTCTAAGAGATTACACTTGATAGGAAATAATGATGTTATTCACAATAAAAAGGTATAGCCTGGAAAAATTAGAGTAAAATTTCAGCAGCATAAAGGCGGTGCTTAAAGATTCAAAAAATGGTTTGATGATAGAGAAATGGGACTCTAATAATTTATATATAAAATTTAATGTAATATATAAATGAAAAATGTATCCCAGTATTATAAATTATGAATAAAATAGATTAAATAATGATTATTCTTGAATAAAGAGGAGAGAGAGATGCCCCCTTACTAAATTTCGACATAGTTCCGGATTTGGTAAAAGCTATAATGAAGGGGATAAATTATCTCCCATAATTAGTAAATAATTTGAACTATATATAGATAATATAGATTCATGAAAACATAAAAAATTGTGATTCAAAATTCTAAATACAATGATGGTGCTTGAGTTGAAAAGAAGAGTGAAATGTATCTTACTAGATTTTGACATAGTAACGGGGGTACATAACAAATCTTGGGAAGGATTTATGAGAGTGAAATGGGTCTATAATAACATGTATATATAATATGATTCAATAATGGTGTATAAAAACACATCCAAATAAGAACAAATGTAAATTAAGAGGCACAATATAAAATAGGTGCCTAAACAAAAAAGAATATAGGGAGATCCATGACCTTGAGAGGGTGATTCTAAAATCATGGTAGTAGATTCTTAATATATTTGGGGAACCATGGGAAGAATATTTAGAGGTGTAATAAGAGTATGAATGTTTTAAAAGAATTTTTATAAATAGGGAATCGGTGATTGGATGGGTTTAAATAAGAATACATAGGGGAATTATTTAAAATTTTCCAAACATAGATTTTGGAATATATACAATTAATTAATCAAAACAAAAAATACCCATTCTTACACTAGATTTTGAAGAGGGTAGCTTTTAATTATTTTAAATATAAAATGGTTGAAATTATCAAAATATTACCATTATTGATGTGAAAGTGATTCATGTTCTTAAATAAATGATTTTAAAACATTAATATTTAATATAGGTTTTAGAGGATTCATAAGGGATATTTAGATTTAAAAAATTTACTTCAATAAATAATAATTTAAATTATAAAAATATATTTGGTCTTGGATAACCTTTATAGTATTTATTGTATCACCTTTTTCATTATGATGTTATAATAAACATTGTATATTTATAGAGTATCTAATTTTTACCCAATAATTAAAATGTCTTAGAAAGTTATGAAAAATTAACCATTAGATAATTTAAATGTTCTAATTCAAAAAAAATATTTTATTAGATATTTTTTTAAAAAATATATTAATTTTCACTTTCAAAATATAATTTACATTGATTGAGAAATGATGAATTTTTTTCAGTGGCAGGTTTTGAACACGTACACAAATTAAATTCGACTACATGAAAATTATATTATCATTTATGTTTATAAAAATTAATGAATAATAATAAATCAGTTAAAAACTATTTATTTAAAAAATAGTTTAATTTATAAAAATTAATCTTTTAATTGAAATTGTATGTACCCAAAAATATAATTTTTTTTATCAAATCAAAATTAAAATCATTTATAAAGTAACAAAAAAAGAAGAAAATACATTCATTATTCTATAATATATATATTATTATTATTATGGTCTTGATATGTATCCATTTTTTACCCCATAAAATTACTCAAGGGTAAGGCTCATGATGGTGAGATATTTTAGTGTAGTTATATATAAAAAGTTTGGGCCATGATCTCATTGAGCATGGACTTCTTCCATAAACGGTTTAGCTGATGCTTTAGTTATAGGATATCATATTAGGCTTGTTCATGGGAAAATCCCAATGATCACATCTCCCTTGGATGCTATGATGAATTGGATTCATAGGGTATGATCCTAATAGTTGAGTCTGTGACCTCTTTATAAATTTCAATTGGATTTATCGAAACGATGTATTTATATGAAGCATACTATCACTGTTCATTATCTATATTATGAATGGTTATTATGCTTAATGGAATTTTAAATCTGATAGGATATAATAAATCTAAATATGTTCTTGTAATTTCTATAACCATAATATATAATAGGGAATTTAATTCAACAATAGTGGCAATTTATTTATAAAATATCAGGTTGTTACAATCTTCCCCCATTTCAAAATTTAAAACCAAAAATTTTCATTCCATACACTAAAATAGATGATGGTAACTTTGTTTCATCACATCCTCTAGTTCCCATGTCACCTCTTCAAACTTGGGTTCTCTCCATATCACTTTTACCTGGTGAATTTTCTTATTTTTTAAAACATTGTATCTATGATCTATGATATTCACTGACTATTCCTCATATGAAGGATAATTTTTCAACAGTACCACCTCTGGATTGAGTACAAGTGAAGGTCCTAGTATGTAATTATTCAATAGGGATACATGTAACACATTATGTACTTGAGATAGGTTGGTTTCGAGAGCTAGTCCATAGGAAACATCTTTGGTGTGATCATGTATCTCAAAGGGATCGATGTATATTTAAAAAAGATTTCACTTCTTCACAAATATCATGAACATATTCCATAAAGATGTGTGGAGGAATACCTTATCTACAACCTCAAACTCCTGTAGTCATTGATAGTTTTTAGCATAGCACTTTGTTGATTCTATGCATACCTAATGTGCTGTTGGATGGTATTTACCTTTCCAATATTTAGTCAACCACTTTAGGATCTTGTAGTTTTTGTTCCCAAACACCATCCTATCATGTAGGTTTTCCACAACTATTCCCAAAAAGGGAATCATTGGTATTAATTTAGTTGAAACATTGAAAAGTGTTATTCTATGATAATTAAAATGGAGTAATATTTTGATCCCATCCTCCTTTGAAGTCAATTGATAAATCTCTCAACATGTCCATGGCTGTCTGGATTGTCCGATCAGATTATCTATCAATATTAGGGTGATATGTTGTGATGAATTTCAACTCATTATTTAAATAATGTTGGAGAATCTTCCAAAACATAGAGAAAAATATTTTATCTTGATCAGATGCAATTTATAGTGGTGTTCCATGCATCCTCACCACTTCTATAACGTATATCATTTTAGGATGATCAAAGTGATAAGTCATCGCATATTGCAGTGAAGTGGTCAGACATTATATGAAAATCCACCATAACCCATGTATAATTATTTCATATTAATGTATTTTGAAGAATAGTGACAAATACCATGGTAATTTTTCCCATTTATATATATGTAATAGTAATTGTTTCAAATAACCTTGTATTTTTATCTTTTAGCCTTAACTTGCTGATAAACAACAAAGCTTGATGTAAATTCTATGATATCCTTATTCATATTTTCCTTCCAATGGGTCTCTGAGGGTTCTTGATATGTCATTGGGATCCATAGATGCATATACAAGGTCAGTCTATGTGCATCATCCAACATCTCCTTCTTTAACATAGAATTTTATGGTACACGTAGTTTTGACAAAAATCTAAAGAATCCTTCTTCATTAACAGTGAACTCCAAGGATTTCCATTTTCTTATAGCTTCCAATTTATTCTAAATTTCCACATCATCTATTTTAGCATCCTTTATCTTCTCTAGATGGTATGGTTAATAAACCAGTTCTGAAAGGGTTTATGATGTTCCTTCATTTATGATCCCCATGTCCATATTTTTCAATTATAAGAAGATAGAATCCTTGTCAAGTCTAATCAATGATAAAATATTTTGAGCCTTTCTACTTAGATAATATTCAACATTATTTTAGTACAACATATGTTAGTTTATTGATTAGTCATATTCCATAATCATCTCTAATCATCTTCAATGTCACATATTCAGATCCTTCCATGTGAAAATACAATTAAGTCTCGTATGATCTGTATATATTTCACACTTCTCCCCAGTGAGAAATTAGAACGATATATTTAATGCAAACATCACTATAGAAAACTATAGATCTTGTGTTGGGTAGTTTTATTCACGAAACATTAAATTTCATTGAAGAATATTCTATCAATTTCTCAATATATATTAACAAGCATCCCAAGACCTACTACGAAGCATACCTATATACCATAAAACGTCCCCCACTTGTGGGTAACATAAGTATAGGTGCAGTGATATTCCGCTTTTTAATATCCATTAATATTTCTTCACATTAATTATTCCAAAAAACATTACTCCCTTATGCTTTATCTTTGTTATAGGGTTTGAAAATCAAGATAAATTTCTCCAAAATCAATGGTAGTTCCCAACTAATCCAAGGAGACTATGGATTTCAATCATAGATTATATCCTCATCCACCCTTTAATTTATCTGTGTTTGAAGGGTCCATAGATATCACATTATAAGGGATGTAATTCTCTAGGGATTTTAATTAGTCTTGGTAAAAGTTCTATTGTGAAAATAAAGAATCATTTAGGATAGAGAACATGAAATAATTTGGGAAACACATCAGAATATTCCCACATAATGGGAATGTATTTCAATATCATTTTCCTTAGTCTCAATCATCTGAGATAGATATGTGTTCCTTTAGGAAAATATTATCCATGCTTGATATTGTGATACCAAATAAATTCATCATACCATTTTCACATGAATAGAATCTAATGTTGATTTAGGGTATAGAGTTTGAATTCCTTCTCCTAGAAATTTATATTAGATTTAAAAATGGAAAATAAGTAATTTAATAACTAGAATAACCTCAATTTCCATTAAATTTATACTTATGTGATTTTAAATAAAAACATTCCCATAAAATTTAACCTCTAATAAAATAATCCTTTAAATTTTCTTTAATGATATTATATCCATTCAGGATGTGACTCAATGCTCTCAAAAAAATATTCAAGATGTGCTAATAAGTCATGAATTAAATTACAAAAATACATACACTACTCTGGAGTAGAGGTTATATATACATTAATCATCATGATCCATCTCAGATTAGGAATTTCATTATTCATTGGATCTTGGATATTTTTTATTAGCATGATGCATGTAATCCCTTGTAATAGATCTTTGGCTTAGATAATTCCCAACATCTCCACATTTACGACATATAACAATATAAGGTACATTAGATTGAACATTATTTTTATCCATCACATTATCTATTTTTCAAGTCAAATGGATACAATATGACCTATCTTTCCACACATAAAACATCTCCCTGTCCCTTTATGAATTTACAATAAGTACGTCTTTTGATACTTATTACAAAAATTAAATTGAGTCTTCATTCCATTATAACCTTTATCAGATGAACTTCCATGATATTTCTTCTTCCTCGTCCTTGAAATATTTGGGAATTCAAAAAATATCGAGTTTTTTATTGGTATTTTTTATACCTAGTTTGGCATAATAAAAATATCCCATACTTGACCTTACATTATGTTAGGCATCTCTTTTGGGAATCCATCACATTTCCCATCACATTGGTTGTTTACTCGGTTCCTACTATTTCCAACAATTTTATAGAATAAAGGAAAAAATTTGGGATGAGAAATATAAAACACATAAATAGTAATCCATTATCATTAAATAGATAAATTATAAAATATATATATATCATTACCTTATGAATTTATAGTCTTTAATATATGTTAAATATGATATATTTTCTAACATAAACTCTTATTGGAATTCGTATTCCCTTAATAATGGTTTGTAAGCACCTTTTCAATTTACCAAAGAATGTCCTATTGGATGGTAAAACTAGGTGTGTAATAAGTTTCATTGTTATTTACTAGGACTCAGTCTAGTCTACCTCAATTCAGTGTTTTCGACTGTTACTGCTTAGTACGTTTTTGGCAAATCCACATCCACTTGTAGTATCTAGACAATGAAGTATTTTCTTGTAAACCACTTACTCATTAATTTACCAAAATTTAGGTATTCCTTATTATGTTTAGTATTATCCCAAATCCTTACTCTATATTATTTAAATCATAATTCCAAAAATAACTAAATGTTCCTTTGATACCAAATATGGAAACCGTTATAATTATTACACATTAATTCAAAAAAAATTATAAAATATTACACATAAAAAACCATGGATTATCAATAAGTATATTGTATTTGGGTAATTAGGTACCTTAAATGACAACATAAAACAAGGGGTAAAATACCATTATTGAAAAAATATTTAACATGCTCATAATATTCCATTGTACATAACACATCATAGGATAACCTGGGGACATATAGAAGAAATATGTGAGCTATAAAGACAATTAAAATAATAAATATGTAATAACATAAATAAATTATTACATATAAGAAAATATGAACCTAAATGGGGTAAAAAAGGGAGATAAGAATAAATATGAACAAAGTGGAATGATATAACAAGAAAACATAAAGAAAAAATAGAAAAGTAGAACAACATTAAACATGACATCATAAACATAAGTTAAAGATAAATTGAATGAAACTATAACATGATGGAAAAAGTATCATGATGGATTATGTTCATTTTATAATAACTTTAATAAACCCTAATGAGTATAAAACATTATACAATTAATTGGAGTGATATATAATTTTGGGTTCACCTATGGATTTCATATCAAGTATATGCATAAGAATACAACATTTATCATTCAATTGAATATCATATTTCATCATATTTAATTCCAAGAACATTGAATATATAATAAATAAATGTATTACCCAATAAAATGAGTATATTTATGTCTAATTGAATACCCTTTTTTGGATATAACAATGGGATTCATACTAAAAAAAATTTATAGAAAAATTACCGTGAACTTTTGGTACCGTAACGACAATTCATAAAGATTCATAAAATAGATTTATGATATTTAAAGGGGTATATAATCATTTATAGATACAATGGATAGTAATAGGTACATGTACAAAAATATTTTAACCTTATGAATTAGTAATGAATTTCTAAAATTAATTAATGTGCATGAATAAAAAGGAAAAGGAGAGAAACCCTTACTAAATTTCAGTTTAGTAACGACTTAGGTAAAAGCTATAATGAGTGGGGATAAATGTTATATCATTATTAAAGAATAAATTATAAAATAGAGGGTTATTTAAAAATTAATGATATTAAAACCAATTTTTATTCAAAATGTTAATTACAAATAAGGGTCTTGAACTGAAAAGAAGAGATAAAGGCCTCTTAGTATATTTTGGTATGGTAACGGGGATACATAATGAATATTAGGATGGAATAATGAGGGTTATAGGAATATCTCATCATATTTAAATAAAAAGTTATTAAATAAATATTTTTAAAACATACCCAAACAATAAAAAAGAAAATTAATAGGCACAATATAAAAGAGGTTCTAGAATAAAAAAAATGTAGGAGATCCATTACGTTTAGAGGGTGATTCCAAAAGACTGGGATAATATTATTAAGAGATTAGGGGAACTTTTTTTGGACTATAGATAAGGGAGGGAAGTTTATGCACTTGATCAAATGTTCTTTAGTTAATTTTAATGGGATATTGGGTGGGTTTACATAGGAAAAGATAAGGAAATTCTTTAATATTTTCCAACATCTATTTTAGTCTCTATAAAATACATTAATCAAAACCAAAAACCACCCAATGGTTTTTTCAAATTGTTTATCCCAAATGGGAGTAGTATTAATTTTATAAAGCTCCAAGTGGTGAAATTATTAATCTTTTATAAATAGTTATGTGTAAATGATTCATGTTCTTAAAGAAATTATTTTAAAACATTAAAATATAATATAGATTTTGGAGGATTCATAGAGGATTTATAAAATTAGTAAAATTACTTTAAAAATACATTATATTAATGGATAAATATATATTTTTTCATTTATACCTTTTAAAGTATTTATTACATCATTATTGGGTCATTATAATGTCATAATACACTCCATATATTTATACGGAATTTAATTTTTACCCAAAAATTAGAAAGTCTCATAAATTTTTGAAAAATTCACCATTGAATAATTTTTATATGGTGATTTAAAAAGAATTATTTATTTTATCAAAATAGGTTTAAAAATATATCACTTTTTACTTTTAAAATAGTATTGACATTTATTGAGAAAAATGTATTCTTTGAAAGTTTTCCAACCTTTTTAATAATACAGTTGAATTCATAAAAATTATATTATAATTTATATTTAGAAAAATAATTTAATAATAATATTTCATTAATTTTTTTTAAAAAAAAATAATTAATTGATCAGAAATAAGGTCTTAATTGAAACTGAATATTACCCA
Organism: Viscum album; assembly: GCA_963277665.1. Taxonomy (NCBI): domain Eukaryota; kingdom Viridiplantae; phylum Streptophyta; class Magnoliopsida; order Santalales; family Viscaceae; genus Viscum; species Viscum album. Next base: position 71,538,792 of record OY728154.1, read on the forward strand.
AAAATATAATTTCTCTTTTATTGAATGAAAATCCAAATCAGTTATAAAGTTACCAGAATAAGAAGAAGATATATACATTATTCTATAAAATATAAATATTTATATTATTATGGTCTTAATACATGATATTTTAATACACTGGTAAGCACCCTATGTGTAAGGTGTGTGATGGTGAGATTTTATAGGGTGGTTCAGCGTACATGGTTTAGGCTGTTATCTCAATAATCTTGAACTTCTCTCATAAACGTTTTTGTTCATGCTTTAGTTGTTGGATATTAGCTTGGGATTTGTAAAGGTAAAATATGATGGATTCCATCTACCTCAAAATCTAAAACTAATAGGTTATATAGGGTAATATCTTATTGGTTGAGATCACCACTTACTTTGTTTGTGTCAGTTGGATTTATCAAAACCCTATATTTATACTAATCATATGATCATTGTGGAATATCTTTATTATCTATTTTTATAATGATTAAAGATATTTTAAATCTGATTAGTTATAATAAAACCAAATATATTTATGTGTTTTATACAACCATAATTTATAATAGGAAATTTAATTCATCCACAAGGAAATTTTATTTATAAATGTTATAATCTTTACAAGGATAGTTCATCCTTCCAAGTAGAAGAAAGAAAAAAATAGGAGGACCATTTTGAAATGGGAAGTGCTTCCTTTAAATACATATATATCTACTATGTTTTGTAACATGTCAGTACTTGTAAGGTGGAACGATGATGATATGGTTTACATTGTACGCAACTTTTGAGGAGGTCATTAGTCGGGTTGGACTTCACATTCTTTCATTTAGTGACCAATTGATTATTCGGTTAGTAAAGTCATCATGGTTGGATAATGATGATTCATTGGAAGGTGTATCTGACCTCTTTTAAAATAATTCAACTATTTGTGGTTTGACTGCTCATCGATAGTTTAGTGTGTTTTGTTGAAAGACGCATCAGGAACTTTGGCATGGATATAATATAAGTGTCACTAATATACATGATAATTATTTATAACCTACTAGTGTAAAATATTATTTATGATGATCATGTCCCATATAATGACATTATCCATGGTTCGCTAAGGGAATACAGGTTATATGAAGATATAAATGACTAAAGTTCCTTTCTATTTTAGTAAAAAAGACATCATAGGAGTTTTTATCTTGAAGCATGGTTGATTATAAAGGCATGGTTATTCATGAGTGATACATGGAACTCAAATAATAATTCCATGGATTGAATCATGGACACCATCTAGTTCTTTAACTTCACTGTTGTGGGGATCAGTCAGTGTTCTTGATACATGGACATTCCATCTTTGTACCAATGTTTCACTTGTGAATTTCAGAGTATGACCTACCTCGAATGGACTCTTTAAGAACAGATTGATGATTATGATATTACCTCAGAATCTAGTCGTACTCAAATGTGATTTTTTATGTGTCAAGATCCTAGTGTATTGTATTGTGCATACACCAATGTTCATGCTTGGGCACGACCACTTATAGGAGTTATTTGTCAAGAGACATCACCAAAAACTAATTTTGGTCCTCGATGAACATACTAAGAGAAATATTGAGTTCAATTTGTTTAAATACATCATTATATTGTTATTTAATTATTTTGGCCATATAAGATAAGTTTTTTTAGAATAGTTAGCTAGAAGTGGCCCAAATTTCTAACTCTTGACCGGGAAAATGTGTTTGATGGGGAATAATTTTGGGTACGTCGTCAGGATAAAAAGATTTTAGTCCTTGTTGGAAGGTTCTTTCCATAAAAAATTATGTCTTGACTAGGATAATTAATTTAGATATCGATTCGACAATTTGATATGATTAAGAATCATGTATACAACATCATTTGAGTGCTATGTGGGTTCTTCAATAAGCAATTTTGATGGTTTGGATACCATATAATGGAGTTGAATGTTAAATAGTAGAACCTATCATGGGTAGTGATATTAGATGGTTTTAGAAAAATAAAATTATTTAATCATGTCTAAATATTTATGGGATTGAGTAAACATTGTTTCAATGTTTTAGTTTTAAAATTGTCAATTGAATCAAGTTTTTATGACTTATGTACCATATGTTTAATGATACATTGGTGGGGAATTGGGTGTTTTGAAAGAAAACATAGTTGTTTGAAAAAGTCATTATGACCCAAGTATATCAAGTGATGATTGTGTTTCTTCCCCAATGATTCTCACAGATGGGGTGACTAAGGTGGGGATGTTGTAAGGTCCCATTTTTTTGACAGAGTTTAAATTCTTAGGGAATTTGAGTTTTTTTATTATGTGGATATATTATTCTCTAAAATGAGATTGGTAATCTATAACCTAAATTTTAAACCCATAATGTCGTTTTTAGTAATTTTTACACTCCATGAGGTGTCCCGAGGGTTTGGTTGTGTTTCATAAGCATCAGGCTCCAAAAGCACTGGTTTATTGAGAAACAGAATGTGGTACACTGTTGCTACATAGTAGTTTTAACTGTACAAGTCAATTATGTAGTAAATTTTTTTAAATGGAATTATTTCTTATACCATTAAACCCCTTGGGGTTAACCATGATACATGGTTAATGTGTGAAGGGGTTAACCACAGAGGTTGTGCTTGATTTTCACAAAACGTGTGACTATAATGCACCCATAGTGCCACATAACTAGTAGCTACACATGGTTAGGAACATAGATTGTCTAACCATGTTTCCCAACCATGAAACCCTTTTTAAAAGGGGTTTCCTTCATATGTAAAGACCAAATAGTTGGTGCATGGTTATCAAAAACATGCGGCCAGACCAGGTATCTCTTAAAATAAAGAAAAATTGATGTTTTCCCCTTTATCCTTTAAATCCTCCACCCCTATTTTTCTTCCCCCCTCACATTCATAATGTCTCCCTATCCAACTAAAACTCCACCTTGGTAGGATTTGAGCTACCTCCTCCATCCATCCTCTAATTAAAATTTTTTCTATCATAATGGAATCCTCTCGGTAAAGGATCTACTCTACTTTCTTCCTTTTTTATTTCTCTTGTTGTCATCAGTGTTATCTTTATATGAGATAATTCAAACAATTTTCATTTTTTTTCTTTAATTCTTCCATTTTCTTGAATCCGGCTCAAATAAAATCTTTAAATTGGATTAGATGACCTAATAAAGTATGTGGTATGTGGTCTATAGCTTTTCCCTCAAATTTGGGTCTTTAATCTGATACACCATTGTGCCTCACATCAATATTTCCTTGAAACACCTCTATAATGTGTAACCCTTTATATAGATACTAATTACTTGAATAAATATATTATACCATTAAATTTTAATATTTTAGGTTATCACCTCAATTAATACCACCCCTTAGGGTGTTTTATAAAAATGTATTATAAATAAAGTATTTGTTATCCAATTTAAAAACTGTTTGCAGTGAGTTGTCTTATAAAATGTAATTGAGTTAATAAAATTAAATTTATTAGAACATGGAAGGGTTTGACACACCACTATATCATTACTAATTGATGAAACTATCTCTTCAGTAGTTGTGGCCTAAATTTTAATTGAATGAACTCAATGACTTTTGAGTGGCATGCATGTTATCATATCATATCTTATATATTTTCCATGTATTGTGTTTATGTGTATGGATAGTTAACATGTCCCTCAATATATTTAGTGCAAACATTGCCTCTATTGGAAAGTGGGATGATAAATGAATGGAATTTACCATGGTCCTCCTATTAATGATAATGTATTGAACATATATATTGAAACAATAGTAATGGTTTTCACACTAACATTACCCACTATTGTGTCATTTATAAGTGAGTGTTTTAATAAATTAATTGAGACATAATTCACTATTTATGGGTATAAACACTAATATATACCATGTTATTTTATATTATTTTATTGATTTGGGAGACCTCAGTATGGAACCAACTCCTTATGAAGGTATGGAAATTATTTTATTGTGGTATGGAAATAACTTGGTGATTGAGGTACAAAACTTGTGACACCAAGTTATGGTTACTTATGGTATGCCATCAATGAGGGGGTTAGATGAATAACACTAAAAACCACTGTATAAATTCATATCTCTAGATATATGTATCTATGGTAATTACCTTAGGACCTATCATGTGTTGGTCTAACACTATTCTCAACATACCATTAGATGAGTTCCTTGGTCTAGGTGAGGTTTCCCTAGTAATCACCTTGGGTCCTGACCCTCATAGTTTTGATACTTATTACATGATATATCTTTCCTATACCATAGTGTATGAATCAATATTTTATGCAGAATCATTTTGTTTATAGACAACCTTTTACAAGTTTTTATTTAAAATTTTGGCCATGGAATCCCTTATATACTGTTAATCGGTATGACACCTAATTATGAAACCCCTATTGATAAATGAACCCCTTATATGGATTCCTTGGTACTAAACCTTGTTTCCATGCTAGTGAAATTATATTTTATAAAATAATTTCCTTACATAGGCATGTATATACAAGATTTAAGATCTTCATTGATATTTGGACTTAGGTCGAAGCTGATGTGGTCAGCAAGGTGTTCTTGAGGAACCTGGTCTGACATAATTACATGTATTATTTTTTTCTTAATGTATTAATTATACTTATAAACTATTTTATTTTTTATTATCTTGAATATTTTAATTTCATATATTTTACAAATATGATGTGTTAGAGTTATGATGAATTGGAATCTCTCTTGACTGAATTATTCCTAGGTAAAGGGACTTTGGGTCAGACTTTCCACACACATGGAAGCTTATTCCTTGTTCTAAAAAGGTGGGTGTCTTTTATCTCAGGATCTAGGATTACTCATGAGGATATTATCAATTTTATATAATTTAAAACCTTATTTTAAAATTTCATTTTCAATAAGAATTAGTTGAATTTGGATGTGTTTAAATATGTTTTCCTTATATTTCTGGGGGAGTAAAAAAAATTCAATTTTGTAAACAGTTACATATCATTATTTTTTTTATATATTGATTTATTGTAATGGATAAGATCCCAAAATAAATCATCATAATTGTGTGTGAATTCAAATAATTACACAAGAAAAAAACAAGAGATTAAATCGACTTCTAAATATTAAGTGTTGGATTTCTTCTAGAAGAACACTTATAAATACCTCAATAATTAAATTTGGGTTACCCTAACCATTATCTTTCAATTGATTATCTTGTGTAAGGATATAAATTAAAGAGGTGACCATAACTATTAGGTTCCTTGTTCTTGTAAGTTTTATTTTGTTACACTTAGTAGGTAAATACTAATCATAAGGATTCTATAGGAATAAATTTGATATAATCCACATGATTGGTTCGGGTAATTGTTTATATACTTTCTTATATAAAATTCATGTAGGATATGAGTGAAAATTAAAATCTATAAGATATGGTCATGTATTATTTATGTGATTATAGATGTAAGTCAGGATTAAATATAGATCTTTACCCACTAATTTATATGATGTGATTAAAATGGGATCAACATTTTTGTGGGATAATGTTTAATAAAATTCCATAATAAATGATTATAAATCATGAAATGAATCTAATAAATGATTCTTTTATAGAGAACAAGATCTATTGAATCAAAATTTGAATTAAAATCAATCATTTAAAAGGAGGAGTTTAATGTATAAAAACACTTATGGTTGTTAACATAAGAACATTAATTAAGTATAATACAATTCAATATGATAAAGAAACCTATCTTGAGTAACCAACAATAAACATATCTCAAAAGGTGAATCTATATGATTATGATAATTTTTGAATGATTCACTTAATGTTTTAAAGGAATTAAATTAAAAATAGAATAATTAACTTTATTCATCACCCATATCCACAATATAATTTAGTATTCTAATGACTTAGACATACTAGATGGAAATAACCAGCCCAGGATGACCTGAAAAGTTACTAGTTGAGAAATATGTAAAAGTTTTGTGAATTTACTTTAAAAAATGAACTAAATGACATGTTAAAATTATGAAATAAATTGTTAAATTGAAATTAAACAAGGAATAAATCAAAATAGATATTTCATTGGAAATTAAAATTAATGACAAGTCACAATACTTTGATAAAGGAGTTCGTCCAAAACTCAATACATTATTATTGACTTATCCTACCTGAATTAATGATGGTTTTAGAAAAATCTCTTGTATTTAACAATATAGAAGAAACCTGAGAGAGATAAATACACATCTTTTTCTGTAGAGTAGTCATGAAACCCAATTGAACACTTCCTTTTAGTAGATAAGAAAGATACCCAATATAACCCTCACTCTGACAGTAATGAGAACCCTAGAATAAGTATTAGAATGGGCGGTTAATTAGGGAAAAAACCATTAAAAATAATCTCAATTTTCTTAGAAATATTGGTATTGTAATGTAAGTTAAAGAGAGGGAGAAATTTGGGAGAAATTTATGTTTACAATGGAATCACAAATGATCTCATGTGAATTTAAAAGGTATAAAAATATTTAAAAATAGTCTCCAATCCTTCATAAGTGTGTATTTATAGCCTCTAGATCTCATATTGTACTTTTTCATTCATGTGAATTCATAAATATATTGGGAGGTAATAGAGGATTAAGGGAAAAAAACCCTAAAAACAATGTTTTATTTATCGAAAAATCTTGGACGGCTAGTTGGTAGGATCTATCATCTAGTCAGTGGGATAAATGGACCTTACATGTGATGTAGAGGTTCTAGTGGTTAGATAGTGGGACTACACTAGCTCACTATTTAAAGGAATATTTTCTAGGTTCTACTTCCAAACTCACTAATAAATCGATTTCTAGCATGTGGTAGGCTAGAAGGGTTAGATCGAAGAAGATGCTTTTTTCTTACTCTACCAGATATTTGGTATCTTCCTTCTAGTTAGATAGTTATTTCAATTTGTGAGAGCCTTTAAAATTGTCCTCCAAATTCCTCTTGATCCCATGGTCTGATCATGAAACATCCAAGGATTATTTTGAATCATAAATACTAATAATACATGAAATGAAATGGTAATAAATATATATATATATTTTATGTTCTTTAAAACACATAAGAGAGTTAGATGAGAAAAAATTCCCCCTTTGATGATCATAAGAACCTGAAATAAACAAGGGAAATATTATAATATGAAAATATTTTTTTCAAAAATATAATCAAGAGTTTTTTCAAAATGAATTTAAATATTTCAAAATAAAATTCAATATGGGCTTCTTTAAATATTTTGTAATGATAAAAAAGAAACACAATATAATCTGGTTTTAAAAGTGTGGAAGTATAAAAAAGGATTAGAAATCCTTAAATAGGATAAAGAATAATTTTGAAATTTAACCTTAAAAAAAATTAAAACATAAAAATGATTTGACACCTTTAAAAAGATGAATATAACTTTGATAGAAAAACCTTCCCCCCATTTTTTATTATCAAAAAACAAAACTCATATAGAGGTTCCAATGAAAAGATAATATTCTTGCAACTCATAGATTATGAAAAAATAAAATGGAAAAAAATATAAACATTCCTAATTTTTAATAACTCAGAAAAAATCTTGATAAATGCATAAAATCAAGAAAATAAATCTAATATAATAAGAAACATGAGGCTACATTCTATAAAGGGAATGGGGATGGAGACCACCATGGGAAAAAACTCACAGAATAGATTGAGTGGGAGATCAAGTCCCCTCTTCTATCCACTCAATCAAACCATTCTATAGGGACTCTATGCACAACATATCAGTGAGATACACATAAATGGTCATATTCAAATATATGAGATGGTGATCAATGCATAAATGGAGGTTTATCATCTCATTACTAAAAGTTTGCCAACCAGGTGGTAGCTCCCCCTCAGTAGTATCATTGTATTAAAGAGGCTTGTCCTAGACTCTGATAAACAAATCAACCTATACATCACTTATAGACTCGTATTATTTTCAACTTTATTTATCTTTCACTTATTATTCTCTATACACATCACCTTTATCATAAAAATATTCAACAAGAGGATAATCCTTGGAGATTGATGGGGGAATACCAATAGATGTGATCTCTAGCTCTGTTGGAGGTGAATAATATTTGAGTAGACTCTGATGGTCCTAAAATTTCTATTAACATCATAGGTTCCATAGAATTAACATGCATTGAACCATTAAATATTTTTAAACTATATCTCTCAATTGTTGTTTAAATGAAGCCTCACTGAGTTTGAAGTGATCTTAGGAGAAAATATGGGTGATTAAATGTCCTAAAAGAATTGTATCAGAAAATTTAAGATAAGAGGATATGTACTACTTGTCATATATTATGAAAAAATGATATTTAAATTTTCATCCCTTGTAATGAAATAGATAGCATAAAATTTAATGTACATTATTGTGTCATAATCGAGAAGATGAGGAGAAGTGGTTGTTTGGAAAAATCTCTCAAGAATATTATTTTGAAGTGAGAGTTAAATGATCATAACCAAGGGGGTAAATATTTAATTGAGAGAAAATATTGGGTACCTTATTTTTGAAAGTTTATGTGATGTGGAATTTAACCTTGGGTAAATTACCGAGGACTAATGATCGATATTCCCATAAAATCATACATATCAAAAGAATAGACATTAAAAGATATTTCAATTGCATTAGATGTTATAAAATAATTATCATATTCATGGTAAAAAACAATATTTTTGTAGAATTATTTCATTAATGATGGGTAAAAGCATCTCTATAGGGTGGTTTGAATATGGAAGGCCACTATTAAGAATTATTTCTTAACTTTTTTAATAAAGAAAATAATTTTTACCCCAATTATGATTGATGATCCTACTCTTCATAATGTTTTTAGGATAAATGTGATTCAATATTTCAACTAGATGGGGGTTCAATAGTTCAACACCCTTACCCATACCTATGGAATAAGATGCTCCTATTTCATGATTGTTCATAATTAATATGAACAAAACTTCAAACTACAGTTTTGAGGAAGATGAATAAAGTCAATAAAAAAGATAAAAACATAGATATTAATGGAAATGATTTGGAAAATTAAATAACATTACCAAGATGTGAAGATCTATATGAGAGGATGGTCTAGATATTGATGGAAATCATGTGAGTTTGTGAGGAAAAAGATTATAGTGAAAGTTAGTGGAAGGAGGGGGACCTTTTTTTAAATACCTCACTCAACCATCATAAATTGGCATGTTCTGGTACTATAGGAAGTCGATGAGTACCATGGTTTTCCGGAACTAATGGTATTTGGAAGCCAACAAGCTAACATATGAGGATCCACTAGCTAGCTTATGTGCTCTCTTGTGGTTTGGTAAGAAAATTTTAAAAATAAATTTTCTTTTAAACAAGAACACAATTATGATTGAAGGATAAAAACGATAAATAAATTCCATAAATTAAGATCAAAATTTATATTTAAATAAGATTTGTAAAAGACGATAATGTCTTGAAATATTTATTCAATTTAAAGAACAATTATTAATTTTATATTTCAATAAAAACATTCATTATATTAATAGAAAATTGTTCATGAAAAATTCACATTAAATTAAATTTGGTTATATCAAACTAGAGAGATGAAAAGATCTCAAGCTTGCCTATGTTTATTAAACGTTTAAAAAGTATACCATTCACAACATCACTTATGTAAACTTAAATCACTCTAGATTTAGGGGTTTTGTAAAGATATCAACTAATTGAAGATATATACTTATGAATTTTAGCACAATATATCCATTTTGAAAGTGATGCCTCAAAATTTGGTTCCAAAGATGAATGTGGTTTATCCGAGACTGCTCGATCATATTTCAAAAAAAGCACCAATTATGTTTTCAAAAATAATAGTGACAACAAAATATGTATTCCCATAATATAAGGGACATTATTTCATCCATAAAATTCCGGTTTAATAACTCCCCATGGAAATATATTCCGCTTCTTTCATAGATATTGAAACATAATTATTCTTTTAACTACTCCAGGAGACAAGGTATTTTTCAAGGAGGTATGATATCAATCTATTAATTTTATTATCAATTTCACATCTTCTAAAATCATCATTAAAAAACATTTAATTTCAAAAGAGGTTCTTTTAGATAAAATAAACTATTATTTTTAGAGCCTTTTAAATATTTTAAAATTATTTTAGGATATTTTAAATGTTATTATCTAGGATAGAATTAAAAATGAACACAATCATACCTCGATAAAGATTATTGTAAACTGGTTTACCAAATTCATAAAAAACACTCTTACACAAATTACTCATAGTTTTAGTTATTTCTTTCAATTGATCTATACTGAAACACTTAAAAATTTTAATACTGTATTTTCCTTCTTTTATAAAGATACCATTCTTAGGTTGAGAAATTTTAAAACCAAGGACAAAAAATAATTCTCCCATATTACTCATTTCAAAATCATTTCTCATTAAAACAAAATACTCATTGAAAATATTTTTTTAAAACATAAAAAAAATAATTGATATAAATTTTCACAATCAATAAATCCTTTTAAATATACATAAAAAATAAAGGTTAATCTATTTTTCCTATTTTAAAATCATTTTCTAAAATAATTTTTTCCTTTAATACATAGCCTTAGTTATGTTGTTTAAACCAAAAAGACACTTTCTTAACATAAAAACATGATTTGGATGTTTTAGATATTCATAATTGGGTGGTTCTTCTTCATGTACATTTTCCCTTTTTAAGCCATTAAAAAGGTAATTTTAACATGCATTTGAAAAGGATTATAATTTTTATGGGTGGATAATTCCAATAATATTCGAATGGATTCAACCACAATGATTGTAGTAAAGGACTCACTACAATAAATTACTTTTTCTTAATTATAGATTTTGGCTATGATTTTTTCTTTATTAGGACTGATGTTACCTTTCTCTTCATCATTTTATATAAAAATCCATTTTTTCCAAACATGGGATGATAATTTTTTCATTCAACAAGCATCCAAATTTATTTCCTTACGAATTTTTTCAATTATTCTTTCTTTGAATGTAACCAATTTTTATAATTAATTGCATCATAAATAATTTTGGTTTTTTAATGTGGAAAAAAAATTTCATGTCTAAACTCATTTAAAACTTATATTTTTCTATGAGTACAAGATTTAAAATCACAAACAAAATTTCCTATGGGATGGTCTTTAGATTTAAACCATGTCTTTAGTAAAAGGACATATGGTTCTTATTCCTTTAAATTAATTTATTAATAATGAGGTGGATTGTTTAAAGTAATTTTTTTTATTTTAAACATAGCTTCAAAAATTTTAGAATGGGGTTTTGGAAAATTATCATAAAATTTGATGTGAATTGGTTCTTCAATGGTATTTTTACCTTAATTAATGATAATTTAGACTGTATTGGAGTTAGTTTGGATAAGAAAAATACATTCTTTTTATGTTGGGTGTGATTTCCCTATGTTGTATTTGGTGTTAATAATATAGAATTTATTCAAAAAATATTAAAATATATTAATTTTGGTATTTTTCAGTTAGAAAGATCATATGGGGTCTACTTAATAAATTATATTTTGAGAAAATGGTTCAAGTTATAAAAAAGTTATTGAACATCTTGTCCTAAAACTATTGAGGGAGTTTTCATTCATTCAAAAGGGTTCTTGAAATCACTTTAACAGTTTCATTCTATATTTTAATAACAATTCTTTTTTGGGGAGTACTAGGAGATGAAAAATAATTATTATAAACATCTGAAGTAAAAAGGTCATCAAAATATTTATTCTTGAATTCTTCCCCATGATTACTCTAAATGGATATGATCTTATACAATTTCTCATTTTTGACATTTTTGGTTTAATAAATACATTATAAGCCTCATTTTTATGTTTTATTAAATAAACATATAGCACCCTAATATTATAAAGTACAACTTTGTATTCAATTGCATGTTTTAAATGCAACACCGTGTGTGAAAATGGAATATAATAACCTGATACACTAGAATATATTTACCATAATAAATAAATATAATATATAATATATCATTAAATACATGAAACATTGAGTTATCTCATATTACATGAAAGAGATACCTTCCTCTATAGCTTTTGTTACATGTAAGAGTGACCTTCCATAATAGCTTGTGTTACACCCAATACTGAGTTTCATGAAATAATAATGTATTATTAAAATATTATTATTTATTAAAATATGATATAACCTTGATATTATTTTAGAGGTTATAGATAGTAATAACTGACTTATAAAAATTTATGGTTAATATAAATATAAAATGAATTATTGGGTTACCAATTAATGAGAAACAAAAATAAGAACCAATTAGATATAAAAATAAATATTTTCATTTTCATACTTCCAAATAAGTTTTTTCTTAATAAAAAAATTAATTATAATTAGTTACTGATTTTAACAATATATATATTATATATTAAATCAAGTATTTTTTATATTTATCCATTAGGTTAGACATGTAAAAGACCAGAAGAAACCCAATTACACACATAAAATCTTTATTTTTATTAAGGCATTTTTACCACCATTGATTGGGGAACACATTTTAAATTTTCATTTTTTTCACATTAATTGATTTAATATATAAAAACTAGGCTTAATATTTTAAATACAGATGTAATAATTTGGTTAGGATGATTTTTTTCTATTTTTATAAAAAAAATCATATTTTAATGAATAGTTAGAAATATAGAATTTTAGTTTAAATTTAATTTTTTGTCTTTATTATTTATAAGGTTAAATTATAATTTTTATTTGTTTTAATGTATTATTAGATAAAAAAATTTAAATTAATAAAAATTATTTAATTTCAATCAATTTCACTTTGATATTGATTTTTAAAACAGAGAAAATATTCAGATGTTTTTACATTAAAAATGTGTAATGTCATCCCCCTTATGGGATGAATTTTAAATTAATTTCTAACACTTTTTTTATTCGAATTTGGAAAAATGGATTCTATATTTGGAATCAGAATAATTTATAATTTATAATAGGACCAAATTTGTTTTCAGAAACATACTATTATTGAAATTAATTAAAATTAATAACAATTTTGAAGGTAAACATATGCTTAATAAAAGACTAAACTTTTAACATAGGTTCCCAATTGACTTATCCCCATGTCCAACAACCCTTTTCTTTCCATACTTCAGCCCTGAACCTTCCATTTTTTGAGTTTTTTGGTTTGGTATGAATTCTTTTAGGTAATAACACGTGTACACCTAACTTGTTTCCGAAAATTCCATGTGAGTCATTTCACTTCCTAATAAAAGGCCACCACATCTCGTCATTCATCACAACTCACATGTAATGCACCGACCCCAGAAGCCCAGAGCTGGTGCATTAATTTTTTACATTGGAATGATTAAAAGGAATCAGATCCCAAAGGACTAATCTATTTAGTAGTCTTGAAGAAACTGGATACTTACTTTTAGCACATTTTACTTTGGTAAAAGAAAACAACATATAATACATAACAAATTATAACAAACTGCATCCTTGAAAACGTAAAAAGTAATCTCTTATTCATAACCTAGGGAATGAAAAAAAAGTAAATAGGTAAGATAAAATTCATTGTAATGGTTACATATAATGGATGCATGAAATAATATTAATTGAATCATAATCTATTAGACATAATCATTATGGAATTATGAATAATTTAAAATCAAACACCAACAATACAATGATAATGAATCTGCATCCATATGTATTTTCATAGTAAAAACCTCGTGGATGGTAATAGCTGAATAGTGAATAAATAGATTCCCTATTATTTAAATTTCATGTATCTGGAATATGAACCATCATAACTTTGAGACAGATTAAATCTACAAGTGGAAACCCATCTGATTTTTGGAAACAAACTCAATGGGTTTGTTGCCAACTAGTATGTTTCTGGAGACAAGTTAATGCATCAATGAGAAATAGTGTGACCCACCCATCACTTACAGTCCAAAAATTTCATTATATAATGATTTAATAAAATAAAACTTTTCCTCTTGAATATCTTTATCAAGTATATATTACATATTGATAAATATTTTCACATTTAAAGAAACATTCCCCAATCATTAAACATAAACACTTACCATTTGGAGTAATATAGTGAATGGTATCAATATATCACATATACAATCAATATAATCAGAAACCTTTCAACAATAAATTTTAAATTATATCATAATAGATAAACCTAAATGTAGTAAAATGTTTAATAAAATATGTTTTGATATATGAAGATACTTTTAAATGACACCATTGAAAAATTCATTAAGAAATGGTCCTTAAACATTACAAATTTTCCCATTACACCTTGAAACATTAAAATAATAATACATTAAAATATAATTAGAATAATTATACACTTTATATGTAATACCAATTGGCAGTACACATACCACATTCATGGACTAAGCAGTGAAAAGGTGTATATCTCAAAAAAGTTGTAGTGAGATGGAAAAAAATTGTTTTACTTTGGAATGAAGGGTTATTTTAAAAAAAAATAATTTATATTTGTCATAAAATAAGATTTATAAACATTTATATCCCATAAAATAATATTTAAGAAAATTTAAATTATATTTGAGGCATAAATTATAGCCCACTTAAGTGAAATCATGTAAAAATAGTTTTTAAAGAAACCATTGAAATAAAAGGTTTTTGTGCTGTTTTATGAATAAATTAAAGATATTTTAAAGAGGAAAGTAATGATTGCTTTAACAAAACTATAAATGAAACAATATTTGTTTTTAGGATAAATGGGTTATTTTGAAAAAAATAATGGCTTAAAATCCATTACATAGTGCACTTGAAAAAAAGTAAGAATTTGATAATTTCATTTGAAACGAGGTAATTTATCGAGAATTGTTTTTAAAAGATCATTTTGAAACACATAAATCCCCATAAAATAAATAAGGAATATGATTGATGAAAATATATATAACATTAACCCATAATTTATGAGGATAAAATAATTATAAATAATAATAAATTTGAGATAAGTATAGAATAAGTGTGACCCAAAAAAATTGGTGGTTCGGGTAGAAAACTCTTACCTTTAGTCTGATGGTGTTCTTCACGTGATCTTAGGGACCTAGATAAGAAAAATAAATTTATTAATTAATATTTCTAGAACCTATAAATTATTTAATTGATTTATTATAGCCTTATTAAGTTCATTCATGTCCTCCTTGATGTTATTGAGAGGATCAAGTTTTTTTGGAAGTGTTTTCTTCCATGGTATTCATGATTGGTTTAATTATATACATGAATGGAGAATCATATAAAATGATGTTGATTTTCCAAAATTGAATTTATATTATATTAGTGAACATTCATATTTTTACATGGTTTTAAATTTAATTTGGTTTCTCATAGTGAGTATTAATCATTATATAAAATATTTAATGATAGTTGTTTGGGGTAATTGGTGGTTTTTGAACACAATAATCTCATTTTGATTTATAAATCAAAACCATGTGTACAAAAAGATTCCATAACCATAGATAATACATAACACTTATATTATATTCTAGTTCAACTATAATAATGTTTTAATGACCAAAATTGAATATGGAAATAGAAATTTAAAACCCATCATCCTTGAATGTGGTAAATTAGCAAATATCGAATGGTGATTTTTACTACTAGCATAAGAGAAGGATAAATGAGAGATGATAATAAATTATTACATCATCATAAAAAAATAAAAGAACATGTAATGTAATTTATATTTCATAACATTTGGGTGAGGAGAGATTTCATTAGAAAATAAAACAATGTAACTTGAAAAGAAAGTAAAAGAATTGAAAAGGTGAATTTACCTCTTGAATGATTCTTCTTCGAGAGCCTCTTTAGTGGAGAGGATTTGGTCTTTTTATGATACCATGGGATTATAGTGGTGGGGGGATCTTCTGAGGGTATTTGGGAAAAATTTAAGCAAGTTACATGTTTGGATAGAAGTTAAGAGAAGAGGTGAGGATGGGTGGTATTTATAGTGGAGTAGAGGAGGGGTTTCTCATTATTTTAATCATTAGATAAATATTTTTTATCAAGACTATTAATACTATTAATTAAAGTGAAAAAAATATTAATAAGTTATTTTTAGTTAGAACCAATAATTCCTTCATCATCCTTGCATCAACTATGACTCAATACACCATTTATTTAGCAATTATCGTAAATTATCGTCTTTTACTATTCATCAAAAATTCATGTATTTTAGAAAAAACCCAAAAAATCACCCTAACAATTTTTTTATGTGTAGAATTCATAAATTTACTCAATTTTATCATGATAATATTTTAACTATGTTAAACTTAATTTTTTATTAAAATAATTATTTTCATGAAATATATAGATATTATTTTTAAAACTGCTTTTATAATACTTTCAAAAAATAACTATTGTCTCATAAAATTATCCTAAAAGAATAGGAAAAAAATATATTTATTTAAGAACCAATTTTATAAAATATGAAATAATTTTTTAATTTAAAATTGTAATTAAATATATATCACTCACAAAAATATGAATACTTAATTAATAATTTATAAAATATTATACTTTATTTATAAGGTGCTTAAATTATATTTATACTTTCATGGGTGAGGTTGATATTTATAAGGGTAATATTATGGTTTATAGGGGTAACATTTCTATTCATAATGGTATGTTACTATTTGGTATGTTACTATTCATAATGGTATATTATAATTCATAATGGTAGGATAATATTTATAAGGGTCTGTAACTATTCACCAAAACATATGTTTGTTATATCATACTCCAAAAAACACCCTGAAAGCAACTGTATATTATCAAAATTCAAATCATAGAATTAGAAAAATTATTTTTATTTTCTTGGTTATAAAAATGTTTTGTTTTATAGAGACTCATTATTTCATGCATTCAATATTAGATTTATTTGTAAATCCTTGGGGTGTTAAATTCTCCTCTCCTTAAAAAAAGATCATCCTAGATATTTTGAAATTTAATTTCTAAAGTTAATGGTTGATACTAGAAAATTTCCTTGTGGGAAACCCACATAAAAAATGTGTTTAAAATATCCTCTTAATGAGAGGGAAAGGTAAATGCATCCATTACTACAAAACTATGCATTTTAATTGGATAACATGGTCATAGAAGAATAATAAAACCATCATGTTCTTATGGAAAGTAATAGATAACATGCTCAGATGAATTATAATTACCAAAAAATCCTAAAACACATTTTTGTCAAAAAATGATAATAGGACAACAATTTTTTTAAGAATAGTTTCCTAGAGTTGAGGAATTATTCAACTCTATAGTAGTATAAATAAACGTTTCTATTTCATAAACACAATCTTATCATTTTTTTCTGCCCTAAACTTTATATAAATCATCTCTTAGCCTGGGTTACATCATGTGGTAACAGTAAACTCTAAATCCTCATACAATGATCAAATTAAACCATTTCCTAAATGGATTAACATTAAAAAAATATAATGATACAACACATTAGAATAATTCCCATATTCATCCTTACTAGATCCATGTATATGGGGTCCTTGGTAATCCCCTTTTTTTAGAACTCCATTATCCATCCTGATTAATGCATCTTCTACCTTATTTCCCTTTAATCAACATGAAGCAGCCATAAATTTTCATATTCCAAACATGTGAATATCTTCATGATGTATCCACTTTAAATGTGTTAATTACTCATATTACCATAAAACCTTATTGGAAACAACCAGTTGTCCTTACACATTCTATTTGATATATTCATTATATCCATAAATGTTGTAAACTCCATCAATGATTGTATTGACCACTTTTAGAAAACTCAATAACCAGTTTTGAGGTGGTGAGTACTTATCCAATTCACTCATTTCTTCACCATTATATTAAAAATCAGGAATATATTTACAATTGTCTTTCCCTTGTCTAGGTACATTCCCAATGTATTATCATTATATTTAGTCACTTATATTTGGTAAAATTCATCATACTATCTCAAATTCTTAATGAAATTGTACTAGAGTACAATCCTCATATATTCTATAATTCTTATAACCAGTACATTACTGATAAAATATTCATATTACATGATTCTAAATGAGGTATATGAATCATTCCATTTCATCTATGGTAGTATCATGACTTGATCACTATCCAATAATATTATTTTGGAAATAATCCTCTAATTATTAGGATATTGATTCGCATAACATCCCATATCTTTGCAGTGGAAACATTGAACATCATTTATTTGTCTCTTCCCTTTTCATTAATTATATTGGTTCTCAATTTTTTCCACATTTATAACAAACTATGATTCCATTCAAATATTTTCCAGGATGATTCATTCCACTGTTATCACTTTTGGGAAAAACCTTCTTTACCTTATTCCCTTTATCCAGGTTTTTCTCTGCTATCCTCTTCTTATTTTACATCCCATTAAATCTATATGACTCATAGAATTGATTAGATACTTTTTGTCACATGATACTATTTCCTTATGTGATGAGGATCCAGTGGAGACTATTTCCATTCAAAATTTGGGATTATGACCGTGAAAGATATGATCCTTCTTACTCATTTCATCACGTGCATTGGTAAAGATCTCATTCCTTTTGTTAGGTTACATTTCTAATCAATTCCTTATAATATATAAGCTTATAAAATTATGATGTCTCTATAACTCTAAAAATGTTATATCATATAACATAAATTTATTCATCATAAATCCAACAACCATATACTTTGGTTACTTTGGAAGCATAAATCCTTCATAATGGTTTGTAAGTAAAATGTGAATTATACTCATAATATCACCCAAGAGTGTCCATCTAGGTGTATAGAAGGCCCATTTTCATGTACTAGGTTACCCCGAGTCAAGACTAGAGCACCTTGTTAGAGTTATTACTCCCAGGTACATATGTTCCAGAACCACATTCCTTTATACTATCCATATAGAGATGTATTTCTATGAATACACAAATAATATCTACCATAACATAATTTTAGGATATTATTCTATACTTATCCTCAATGTATATATCAGGTTTTATCTCCCTAATCTATATTTTCTAAATCCAGTTCCCATTGTTTCTACTAAACATCCTATAATGCCAACTATAATGCCCCTCCCTAGTAGCCAAGAGCCGGTGCAATACTTTTTTACCTTGGAACGATTACAAGGAATAAAATCCCAAAGTACCGATCATTTTATTAGTGTTTAAGAAACTAGATACATACATGGAACTAATTTTAAATTAGGAGAAGAAAAAAACATATAATACATAACAAAAACTAAAAAAATGAAACCTTTAAAACACAAAAGGTAATATCTTTTTCATAACCAGGGGAAGGAATATAAATAAAAGAGTTGACCTAAAATTCTCAGTAAGGGTTAAAAATAATGAAAGCATGAAACAATAATAATTTAATCATAATAAATTATAGTTAACCGTTGTGGAATCATGAGTAATTGAAATACACACACCATCAAAAAACTAAGAATGAATGTGAATCCATATATTTTGTTATAGTGAAAAACTCATGGATAGTAATAATTGGATAATGAATAAAAATATACTTCCTATTATTTGTAAGTCTTTTATCTAGAACAGGGACCATAATATCGTAGAGACGGTTCATGTTTGTGGGTAAAAACCCACCTGATATTTTGAAACAAACTTGATCGGTTTTTCACTAACTAGTATTTCCCATGAGACCTGTCGATGTATCGAGGGGCTATAGCAGGATCCAACCGTCACTTCTAGTCCAAATAATTCTTTATAAAAATATTTAATAAAATAAAAATATTCATTTTCAATATCCTTATTGAGTATAGGTTATGGATTCATCAATATTTCTACTATTAATGAAACATTCCACAATCAATAAACAAAAACACTAACCATTCGAGGGAGAGTGTGTGGGCGTGGGTGTGGGCACATCAATATAGATCTCTGGAATGAGATGTAGAGCAAGGAGAAGATCATTGCGGATAAAATCAGAAAGAAGATCGGTCCCCCGTAAAGGGACTCTTGAAAACATTGTTCTATTTTGTTTGATTTTGTATCTGGTTGTTCTTGATGTCTCTCTAAACTCTTCTTTTAGTAAAATATTTTGGGGCCCTTCCACCCACCTTCTAAAAATCACTAACCATTAAACGTAATATGGTGAATGGTATCATGGTAGAACATCCACAGTCAAAATAATAAGAAAACATTCAAAAACCTATTATAGGTGATATCATAATAGATAACCCTCTATGTAGAAAAAGGTTCAATAAGTGATTTTGACATAGGTAAAGGTACTTTTAAATGATACCAATGATTTTTTTTGAGTAAATAATCCTTAAACATTCCAAATTGTCTTATACCACTATGAAGAATTCAAATCATAATACCTTAAAATATCATTATAACAATAACAATTTCATATAAAATACCATAGGGAATTACATACACCACATTCAAGGACTATGTTGTGAAGATGGCGTATATCTCATAAAAGTTAAAGCGAGACGAGGAAAAAATTCTTTTTAGATTGGAAAGAATAGTCCTTTTTTAAAATCATTTATATTATTCATGAAATCAGATTTTTAAACATGTATATCCTAGAAAAGAAGAGGGAATAAAATTAAAATTATATTTGAGGAATAAATGATTTCCCACTTAAGTGAAATCATGTAAAAAGTGTTTCTAAGGAAACATTAGAAATAAAACATTTCAGTGCAGTTTTAGGAAAATATTAATGACATTTTAAAGAGGAAAAGAATGTTTTCATTCATAAAACTAGATATGAAACAAGTTTTTTTCAATATAAAATGTTTTATTTTAATAAAAATAATAATGGATTGAAATATATTACATAGTTCATTTGAAAATAGGTAAGAATTCGAGAAGTTCCATTGAAATGGGGTTGTTTTTTTGGGAAAATGTTTTGAAAGACCCTTTTGAAACAAATAACTCTGCATAAAATAAAGATGGAATACAATTGATCCACATATATATAAAATTAACATAGAATTTATGTGGAGTACATAAGAATAAATAATAATTTAATTGAGATAAGTAGAGAATAAGAGTTACTCTAATGAAAATGGAGGTTTAGGTAGAAAACTCATATCTCAATTTTGATGGTGTTCTTCACTTGATCTTAGTGTCCTGGATAACCAAATTAAATTAATTAATTAATATTTTCAGGAAATATTATTTATTTAATTTATTTATTATAGCCTTATTATGTTCATTCATTGTCCTCTTGGTGGGTTTAAGAGGTTCAATTTTATTGTTTGTGAGTGTTTCATTCTATGGTATTCTTGGTCGATTAACTTATATACATAAACAAATATTCATGTAAAATAAATCTTTTTTTCCAATACTATATTTATATTATATTACTGAAAGTTAATAAGGATACATGGTTGTAAATTTAATTTGTTTTCTTGATGTGAGGATGAATCATTACATAAATTATTTAATGATAGATGTTTGGGTTAATTAGCCGATTTCGAACACAACGAACTCATTTTCCATTATAAATCAATACCATCTGTAAAAAAATATTCCAAAACCATCTTTGAGACATAATAAATGTATTATAGTATGGTTAAACCATAATAATGGTTTCATTACCATAATTGAAGATGGTAATAAAAATTTAAAACTCATCTTCCTTGATTGTGGTAAATTAACACATCTCGAATGGTGTTTTTTACTACTAGAATAAAACAAGGGTACTAGAGAGATGATAGTAAATTAATCAATCATCTTAAAACATTATAGTACATTAATGGTACTAGAGTTTTCCTATCCTTTGGGTGAGGGGAGGTGATGATATAAAATCAAACAATTGATCTTGAAAAGAAAGTAAAAGAATTGAAAAGAGGAATTTAACTATTGAATTAATCATTCCTTGAGAGCCACTTTAGGGTAGAAGATTTTGTCTTTTTATGATTCCAAGGGCTGATATACATGGGGCAAGAGATTAAGAGGATATTTGGGAAGAATTTAGGCATGTAACAAGCCTTGATAGGATTTAATAGAAGAGGTAAGGAGGGGTGGTATTTATAGTAGAGGAGGGATGAGTTTCCTATTATCATAATCATTAGTTAAATATTATTGCTCAATACTATGAATATTCTTGATTAATGTGACCAAAAATAGTAATAAGTGCATGTGAGTTCGAACCATGTGTTCCTACATCATCCTTACATCACCTATGACTCAATAAAGCATGTATTTGGCATTTATCATAAATTATCTAATTTTTCTGTTCATCAAAAAATCGTGTACTTTAGAAAAATTACTAAAATTTACCATAACAATTTATTGGTGTTTAGAATCCAATAATAGATTCAAATTTATCAAAATAATTTTATAAATATGTGAAATTTAATTTTTAAATAAAAATAATTATTTACTTAAAAATGCAGATTTTATATTTAAACCCACTTTTAAAATACATTCAAATAATAACTATGGTCTCATAAAATTATCCTAAAATAATAGGAAAAAAAATATTAAATTATAAAACCATTTTTTGAAAATGAATTAATTTATTAATTTAAAATTGTAATTAAATATTTATCACGCACAGAAATATGAATACTTAATTTATAATTAATATAATATTCTACTGGATTTACAAGGTGCATAAAGTTTATTTATAATTTCATGGGTGAGGATCCTATTCATAAAGTTCATACTACTATTCATAAGGGGAGAATTACAATTCATAAGTGTATATTACTATTCATATGGTAGGAAAATATTCATAAGAGTATGTTATTATTCACCAAACATTATGTTTATTCTATCAGACTCCAAATATCACCCTGAACGTAACCATATATGTCATATTTTTGAAATTCAAATCATAAAAGTGGAAAATTATGTATATTGGCTCAATTATAAGAAATTTTGTTTTTATAGAGACTCAGTGTTTCATGCATTCAATATTAAATTTATTTGTAAATCCTTGGGTTGTTACAACTCAAAAAACATAGGTTCGTCCAAGCTCTAACCATATAGCTTAATAAAATCTATCCCCTCAACTTTGAATCCTCCCTTTGGTTATAAATCCTTCCAAGAAATCCTTTTTGTATAAACAAAATGTAGTAACCCGATTAAGAGGTAACATATTCTCTAAATATTTTTAATTTTATTTCTATTCTCTAACACCTCATCTCTCCTTATTCCATTAGTATGTAACAACACCATCATAATAAATATTCTTGGATATTTTCATGTAAAGGTTTATAATTACACTTACACATAATTCCATTTAATGGGTAACTAACATACTGTTTCTATATACGATGAACTACAACCTCAAGAAACGATGATTGTTCATTTTTTCCTTTACCACCTATCATGGTAGAACTTATGATGAAAAATATGTTCATAAATGATATAGATGATATTTATTATTTATATATTATTATTTAATCCTTTTATTATAGATATCATTAGTAATTTCTATATTACGTTAATTCAATAACATCGTTTGAGGGAGTGTGGACTACCGCCCCCTCGAAGCATTGTGAATCATTTACACTAGACATAAAATGTATAAAGGATGGTTTAAATTAAAAAAATATGAAATAAAAGACCTATATATTATATTATGTCATAACTAACTTTCTATAAATAGTCTATTTATATATATATATATATATCATTTTCTTTATTATCGTTTCACACACAAAGTGATAGCATCGTTCATGGACGTGTGGACTATAGCCTACTCGACACGATATGATTCCTTTCACATCATGATAATTATATATATCAGTATATATGTCATTTATTATATAGTTAAAATAATAAAAATATATATTTGTACTTACCTTCTTTCCATAATGATCATTTAAATATGGGAACGTTACACATACGTATGTACGACCTACTATATCTATGTTTGTAACCTCAGTTAATTTTTCATAACCATATTTAATGATTGATTATAAAAGTATAATTGATGTATAAATATGATAATTATTTAATTATTATTATTTTGGGGATGTTATATGAGGACACATTTGACCATAGTTTACCTACCAAATATATCTCTAACACATAAACAGAATTTGGTAAAAACACCTATCGAAAACATAAGTGACTACGTAGTTTTCTATAACATGGTAATAATTTAAATAAAAGTAATTATATACATGAAAAAGGTTCTATAGTGATTATATAATTTACATAATTTAATTATACAGGACTTTAAAGTATGTTCAAATGAAATAAAATGCAAGGTAAGGGATTATCGTCTCAATTTTCAATCCATTGAGACTTAATTGATGTTATGCATCATGATTATTTTATATATTTTATATACTGGCTTTGACATATTATATCATTATTCCATTTATTCTCATTATATTATATGTTTTTTAATACTATTATTTCATGAGGATTATGATTTAAACTATTTCAAAGTGGTATGGGATACTTTGGAATTATTACAGATTATTTTCCACAATAATAACTCTAATGATCCTTAAATGGTATTTCAATTTAGGGAAATTATATAAACATTGTTCAATAAAACATTTAATTTTCCTATTCTCTTTTTATTCTTTACCTATTTCAAGTATTAGTAACTTTTTTGACACTTTGGTACTCAATGTTTTTTAAAAAACATTTTTAATAAAACCCAATTTCTTTTATCTCGTTAGTCGGAGAACCTATTTTCATATAAAAACATTATTTTAATAAAAAATAAATAATTTTCTTAAAATGAATTATTAAATAAATTTTTTATTTTTTTGTCTTTTACCTTTTTAAAAAATAAATATTCTTACCACTTTCTGAAAAATGAATTTTTTCTATGCTTTTTACTATGGTTAAAGAATGTTTTTACCTCGTACGATATGCACAAATTATCCCACCATCATTTATTCAATAGATAATTTTCATTTTTAAAATTTTTCTTTCTAAAAAACATTAATAAAATAAATTTTCAAACAAAAGGGTTTTCAAAAGTCATTTCAAAACATAAGGATATGTTCCTTAAGAATGCTTGTAAAAGATATTTTTTCTATCCATCAAGGACAAAAAACCTTTAATGAACTAATGTTGGGTATATTGTATTAATATCATCCTTATTATTCTTCTAGATGATTTATGATTGATTTTTCCAAGGATAGTATTCACATTCACATCCTTGTTTCGTTTTGTCAGCTTAAAATATTCAATTTCCTATGATTATTGAACATTAAATTTCCCCTAATTATCCATATCATTTTTCATGAATTTTACTATTGACTAAAACATATACCATTTTACAGACGGTGTCTATTTAACATTTATTTGACTTACTAGGGAATTGTTTTTAAATACATATGTCATATTAAATACTGTTATTTGATAAGGCAAGTTATTTATTTTCATTATTTGATATGGGGAATTTTTTAAAATGGAAATGACTAGTGGAGATCGTATGTTATATAGCACCTCAATGCCTTGATAGGTTCTCATGAGACAAATTAGCTAGAAAAAATGGAATAGTTTAAATTATTTTTTGAAAGGTCTTCACAGTATATGTTTTTATGTTCTTTGGACATTATGTTCATTAAGAAATCATTTCCCTCATTTATTTTTAGTTATAATTTAGCCATGATATTTTGTGTCGACATATCAATGGATAAATTTCATTTCATTTCAATAATTAAATGGCATGTGTTTCAGTTTCTTACATTACCATATTGATTTTTCTTTATCTAGTTATTTCAATGTCATTTGTTCTTAGTTATTAACCATCTATATTTTTAACGAAGTTCCTTATAAATATATTTATTATATGGCATGTTTTTTCAGTTATTTACCTTGTAAAAACTATTTTCTCATTGATTAATTATTGATTCCACTATACTTTTCCCTTACTGGGAATTTTATCTCACTCATATTATGTTTATTTCCTCATGAATCCAAGAAGCGTACTGTGAAATATATGAAAGGATTTACTAGTTATAATAATTTTATCCCAGATGTTTTTTTATTTAGAAAGAAGAAAAACAATTTGTTGTAATTAGTGTATTCATTTGTAATAAAAGACTCATTAATGTATCAAGTATTCCAATACTTCAAGACTATTATTACATTGATATTTGATTCTTCATAATCATGTAAATGTAATTAGTATCATACATTTGTGTTGGGAAATCTTAGGTTGGGTCACTATGAAACCCATGAAAATTTTGAATTATCATCAATAATTATGAAAGAGTAAGATTTTAAAAATATATTTTCAACATGTTTTAGTCAAAATAATTCATGTTGTACAAGATCAAGATCATTAAATGTGTAAAAATTTTTATTTAGAGGAATATTTTTGTTTCTTACCAAGTTAGTAAGGCTCAAACAGAATTTCGTTTTGGAAATTCAATTAAGGTAAATCTTGTACTAGTTAGTTTCATTTGAATTTTTGGGTGTGTGTGTTCTACAATGAACAAATAAATATATGTGAAATATATGAATTTCTATATTGTGCACTCAAATATTAATCATGTTGGCTTGAAAGTGATTTTAAAGTAATAACAAAACATTTTGAAAATGGGAATCTATAAATAAAATATTTCTATTAAAATCAAAAACACTACAAAAATAATTTTCAAAAGATACTTTCAAACCAAAATCACATAGTATGATAATACTAATAATATTTGGTTCTAAAATCTTAATATAAAAATTTTCTTTAATAATTATAAAATTTTAAAAACCAATAGTACCTACTTTGATGATCATAGTCCTTCAATTATCGCCAAATGTTGCATGCCCTCTGTCATGTTTTTTGAGGGGGCTAAACTCAACGTAGTCACCAAACATGTTTCTAGATCACCCACTATCAATGTATAATATAGCTAATTGGGATGATATATTGAGACATTTTTCCTAAAAAATGATAAGGAAACCAAATCCATTGGTAACCAAATATTTTGTTCTCTAATGTTAGCTATGATTGATTTTTGAACACAATTTTGTTTTAAAAAAAATTATTTTGATATAAAATATTAGAATTGAGATGAATAAATTTTTTTTCTACCATATATAGATCTTTTTAATTCCATTCCTAAATGAGATACTGTATTTTATGACAACTATTAAAATTTATCTTCATATAATCCCTTAATTTGTTTTATTTTTATAGGTGCTTGATTGATTTTAAAAACCAATCCCAAAACTATTTTTTGAATGATGTTTGGAACCAATTATATAATTTAATTTCTTCCACCATTTTTGAACCTAGAAGGAGAATTTTTAAGTTCTTTAATAGGATATTCTAGTCCATAACACTATATAATTATTTTAAATTCTTATTTTACTTTTTACATATATTTCAATGATCCTGGGATTTAATCAAATATTATAATAAAAATTTAAATCTTAATTCTTAACCTTCATAATTTTTTAAATGAAAATAATTTATCTTTTATTTGTCCTTTTTTTTGTTTCTTATTTTCTTAAAATAATTGATCTTTTTCATTGGTAAATATATTATACTTATTTTTATGTTATTTAAATTTTTTTGATTTCAAAAAAACCACCCTCTAGTTTATACATACCATATTTATGATCATTATAATATAAATTACAAGAATAACTATACAAGATATTAGAATTTAACTCATTGCTAAACGCTACTTGGGCCATGAAACATTTAGAAATTTCATCACTTGACCTACTTGAGGAGTGGGAGTCATCACATCTACCCACATTAAAACATTAGTGGAATTTATGATTTTATTATTTTTTTCATGTTTGAAGTTACAAAATATCTAATAATAGTAGAGAAGGGGGGTTGAATCAGTTTGTCAAATTTTATATGTTTCAAAATGTTTGGAAACTTAACCCCAGTAGCCTATTGAGGTTTATTTTCTTTTCAACTTTTAGTAAATAATCATGCATGAAAAATTAAGAAAGCAAGTAAACCACACAAGATTTACAAGGTTTGATCATAGTGTGAGAACCTAAATCCTTACTATAGTCACTCCATTAGGTCTATGTAAATCCAATATTATGAATAAGTGAATAAAACTTATACCAACTCCCATTAAACACCTTCTAATTCACTATAGGAGAAACTCTAATGACTCTCATCAGTTTAAAATGTTTTCATATAAAACTATTGATCTAAACAAAATAATTTGTTGAAACTGTTCAATAATTTCTCAGTCTGAATCCTCAGTCTGATTTAGCTAGATCTAATTTTTACAATCTGATGAGTGTAGATATAATTCTCAAAATATAATGAGTCTGAATATGATTATCTCAATATGATGAGTCTGGATATGATTCTCTCAATACGACGAGTATGGATCTGATTCTCTCAATATGATGACTCTGGATCTAATTCTCTCAAAATGACGGATTCAATATGATGAACCCATTATCAATCTGTAAAACTCAAACTCTGCTCAAATACTCAAATTTTTTAAACACAAACTCATTTATATTATCCTTATAATAAGATCTCCGCTTTCAAATGAATTTCACTTGATTTATCTAGTGCTCCTCATTTTTATCTTGTTTGAAAAATCACCAATGAATGAATTATCTAAGAAACTTTTTACAGCCTACTCAAAAAAAAGTTGAAAACATGAAAAATTACCCTACTTCCATAAATTTCAAAATCTCAAAATATCACTCACATTTAAACTTTAACATTGACTTCATTAATCTTCCTTAAATTTTTCTAAGTTTTAAGAAATATTTAATTTCAATTGTACCTCTTAAACTCTTCATAAAACTTCTAGAATCTTCTTTTTGAGTCTTCTTCATAATAAAGTCGTTATGATTTTTATTTATTACTTTTTTCATTATAAATTTGTGTCATTCTATTTGATACAAAATTGTGTATCCTTCTTAATGATTTTGAATTCTGTTTCCTTCTCAGGGATTATGAATTAGGTATCCTTCTCTGTGATTAAAAATTATATTTCCTTCTCATCTTATTTAAAAAATTCTTTCTCATTGATTATTAATTTTGTCTCCTTCAGAGTGATTATGAATTTTGTTTACTTCTCATATTATCAAAAATTATGTTTTCTTCTCATTGATTATGAATTATGTTTCCTTCTCAGCTGATTAATATTTCTATTTCCTTTTCACCTCATTATGATTCTGCTTCTTTCTCAGCAAATTATGATTTATATTTCTTTCTCAACTCATTAGGATATATTTTTCTTTCTCATATAATTACAAATATATTTATTTCCCAACTCATTAAAATTTATATTTTGTTCCCAATACATTATGGTTTTTATTTCTTTCTCATTTCATTAAAATTTTACTTTCCTTCTCAGATCACTACAATTTTGTTCCTTTTTAGCTCAATATTAATATATTTATTTCTCATCCCATTATAATTAAATTATAATTAAGATGGAATTTCACATTATGATAGAAACCCCATTATGATGTAATATCCATAATTCAATTATAAAATTCTTCACACTTATCCACCAGTTCATCAAAAGCTTTTATCATGAGAGTCTTGATTATTTGGGATAACATTATAACCAATAAAGAATCATATTATTGGGTGTAATAATTATTAGAACTTTCAAAATCCAGGATTCAGAGTCATATTTCAAAACTCTTTACAAAAAATATTACTTCTTCACATAGAAATTTTTTCTTTTCAAACTCACAAAATTCTTTATTTTCTATAAAACATAAATTCTTAGCAATGATAAATTTTTTCCTCAGATTATTTTGGATTTGAGAATCTTTAATATTCATTCTGATATAAATTTGTCTAATTCGATGAGTCTAGGAAAAAAAATCTTTAAAAAAACGTGTCTCCCCTATTATATTTGGGTTCAAACTCTCAGTAACATTCATCAAACCTCATTACGATGGACTAGGTCTGATTCCTAAATAACAAAAACATTATTTTACAATGAGTTTAGTTTTTAACACACAAAAAAACTTTTTTAAAACAATTTATCACAAGGGTTATTCAATATCCACATTTTTGTTTGTTTACAACCCTTGTTAACAACTTTTTAAACTCATAGAATTTTTTCACAACTATACTTATGTAAACAAATCAGGTTTTTTCACTTTTATCAAACAATGTCATTTCTCAAAATAGAGTTTTTTAACACCACACTACTGGATAAATTAATTTTTTGGATGTAATTTCATACCTCTTTAAAGAGAAATTTGTTGGACCATGTAATGATAACTCCCCCTCACTTTTCTTTTTCTCCTACTTTTCTTTTTCTCTCCCCCATTTTTTGATAACCACATATTTATATTCATTTAAGAAAGATATGTAAAAAAATTATTATAAAGTGAAAAAGTTATTACTTTCTCTCCCCCTTTGTAAACATAATCCAAAGCAGGGTGGGGGTTACTACTTTATGAGTTTTAGGAAGTCATGAGAGGTGTTAAAACATGAAGTAACAGCCTCAATTACACAAACATTTCTTTTAAAATATATTTTGTTAAGATATCATCAATTTTATACATTATTGAAATGTATTCTAGAAAAACATATCCAGAAGAAACATTAACTTTTATAAATTGAATATTTATATCAATGTGTTTTGATCTTGAATGTTCAATGATATTTTTAGAAAGATCAATTTATATATGATTATCACAATGTATATTTAATTTATTAGAAACGTTTGCTTTCAAATATTCCAGCTGAACTTTTATCCATAACATTTGAGGAAAAACCCGAGTATCTGCAACATATTTAGATTCAGCTGTGCTCAATGTTTTTGAACTTTTTTTCTTACTATACCAACTCAAAAAACATTAACGAAACAAAAATTTTCCACATCATTTTGATTTTCTATAATTACAATATTTGTCCCAACCTGCATCAGTATAACCATGAAACTTCATAGCATTATTTCTTTTTTATAGAAACCCATGTGATGTTTTTCATTTAAAATATATAAAAATAATATTTTTTCAAAATATTGGTGGTTATTTTGGATTACTTTAATACCTTTTACATAAACACACAGTATAAATAATATCAGGCCACTGTTATGTAAGGTAAAGAGGAACTCTTATCAGTTATAGAAAGTATTTCTGATTCACACTTATTCGGTATTCATCTTTAATCAACTTTATGCTAACTAAAATAGGATTTTAAAATTATTTGGATTCATTCATCCCAATATTCTTAACAATTAGTTTTAATACATTTCTTGTGATAGTAAAATTAGTTTTTTCCATTTTTTGAACTTGTAATCCAAGGAAGAAAGTTAATTATGTTAACATATACATTTCCAAATTCTTCTTCATTTCCTCAGTATATATTTTTGACACATATTTTATATCCCAATCAAAAATTATATCAATAACATAAAATTTTAAAATTAGAATTCCAATGTCATTATATTTCACATATAAGTTTCTATCAACTTTTTCTTTTGAAATGATTAACAATTTAAAACAATTTTCAATTTTAGAATACCAAGAATGTATATATTATCTAATCACATACATATATTTAACCAATTTAAAAACATGGCCTTCATCCTCATAAAGTATAAACCCATAAGGTTGTTCAATGTAAACATATTCCTTAATATCACAATTTAAGAAATATTACTTTACATCTATCTGAAAACTTTTTAATAATTATTATCACCACTAAAAGAAACATTTGAACTATTTTTATCCTTACAATAGGGGGAATGGTTTCATCAAAATCTAAACCTTCCTCCTGTGTATATACTTTACCAATAAGTATTAATTTTTTTCAGGAAACATTTACATTCTCATTCAAAAGTTTTCCATAAAGCCGCTTTTTTAATATCATTTTTATTTTCTAGTAGTGGAACAAGTTCCAAAGCTTCATTTTTATCAATCGAATCTAACTCTCCATTCATAGAATCCACCCATTTTTTGGGTTGAATAGCTTCTGAAATTGATTCTATTTCAACTTTTGATATAAGTGAAGTCTCATTTCCTAATCTCAACTTCCTTTTCGTCTGAACCAGAGCCTTCTAATTCCCAATAATATTTTCCGATTCATAATTTGTTATGGTGGAAAATTTAAATGTTTCTTTCCCATTTAAAATATCTGCATCCCATGATTCTTCAAAATATTGATGAGGATGTTTTCAATTACATTCGCTATTTCAAAAAATATCCATTTTATCATCTTCAACATTCTCAAGATATTTTGTTAAGAAAGATTTATTTTCAATTAGCTTCACATCATATGAGTCCACCAACTTTCGTAAACATGCCTTCTAACATTTTCCACTTATTCCACTTGGTGAATAACATATAAATGTTCCTTCCATAACTTTCTTATCAAACTTTCCCAAATCCATATTTTTTATTTTGAACAAACATCGACTTACAAAAACATTTATTTATTTCAACAATGTTTTTTTTACATGTCATTTTATAAGGAGTTATGTTAGGTTTTTGTCAAAAAAAATATATTTTGAATATGTATTGCAGTATTAATAACTTCTCTCTAATATAATATTTAATGTTTGTAATCTACTAACATACTTATTCTCATTTCAACAAATCTTATATTCTTTCATTCTCTTACTCTATTTTTTTAAATTATGGGGATAAATATATTGATATTTGATACCATGATTTATAAGATAGGTTTCTAAATAATTTTTTGGTGAATTTAGTACCATCACCTATTCTAAAATTCCCTATTGAATCTGATATTCCTTTTTCAAAATCTTTTCTAAGGAATTTAAATATTTCAATAGCCTCTGGAATGTGCTTCATTAACATGATGTTTGTAATATGAGTGAAATCATAAATAAATGTGATAAAGTATAAATATCTTTTTGTTGATTGATGTCTCATTAGACCACATAAATTTTACTAAATAAGATCAAGTGGTTCGGTAGATCTAATGTCAATACTTTTGTGAATTTTGTTGGTTATATTCCATTTTTTACAAGTTACCCATGCATCTTATCCTCTTCATTACACTTATAGAATGTTTTTAATAGAATGAAATTTTGAAATTTTGTTCATAATTATATATCTAAGGTTCTCAGGTCTTCAGTGCCACAATTGTTTTCTTCTTTCGCACTCAAGTAACATGATTTGTTGAATTCTTCTCTTTGGAAGAGATTCACACTTGTTCTTTCTCCTTAGGTAATAACATTTACATATTTTACAATTTATATGATATAATAATATTTTATAAAAACAACTTATTTTCAATCATCAAAAAATTTTCTTACATTAAATAAGTTATATTCTATCCCATCAACAATGAAAATTTCATTAGATTTCAACATTTCTGCTTCAATCCCAGTCGTTCTGATTCCTCTGATTTTTAAGGAACTATCATTACCAAAAGTAAATACTTCTCCATAATGAAATTAAATATATGTCAATATTTTTATATCACATTTAATATTTGAATAAAAAACACTGTCAAGTATCTATGGTTTCTTACTTTTACTTTCTTCGAAATGTATCTCCAAAACAAAAGCCCTTTCCTTAATATTCTTTTTCTCACCTTCCATTTATTTTCTATAATAAGAAACTTGTTCCGTAAAGAGTGTCATAAATATATTTTCATTATTATTACCCTGATAACATATCCCAAATAAATATTCTAAACATTCATATTTATTTTTGTGGATGGTGTATAACTTCAAAAGAATTAACCTTTAAAACTTTATCTATGTTAGGAAAGTTACTCATTAAACTTTAATTATTTCTTCCACTTATCTCAAAACTTCTTCTGGGTAGAGATAAGTTGTTTCAAGAATTATAATCACTATTCCCAAAGATTCCAAACCACTATAAATATCCATCAAATCTAGATTTTCTATTCAATAAATATCTTTCTCTGTAGAAAATTGTTTGATGTTGGTAACTTCTTTGAGTTCTAACATCTTTAAGACACGGACCATCTTTTCTATTGATTGTTTTTTATAATTTTTTAGATTTTATAGGGTTATCCTATCCTTTATCTAACAATACTTTTCCAAAACCTTTTATGTAACATGAAATTATAAATGAATGAGATGAAACAGTAATTTTTCTGAGTGAATATTTCACTTTATTCTTGTATTAAGCCTTCATAGTGACTTAAAAGTCACATATTTTAATTCTGAATCTTTTTTTTTAATTTTCATTTATATTAATCAAGGTACTTTTTGAATTAAGAAGTTTAAATTGAAAATTGTTGACTTCTTCTTCCTTGTATTCCAATATTATATTGATATATTCAATAATTTTTTATTGTTCAGTAATTCTATGTTTGTAACTTAAGATATCCTGAATGTATTCTTCCTCTAGCTTGATGAAATATTTTCATACATTATAAACTTCTTCAAAATATTTTTTCATTAATATAATTTCTTTCTTGATAGTTTTATTTTTATAAATACAAATAAGAATTTCTACTCTATGTTCATAGTCCCTATAAAATTCAACCCCACATTCCTCACTCTGGGTAATATTATTTTTCTCAACAATTTCTATAAAGGTTTTGGTTGTTTTTGAACTCTCAACTTCTGAAGAATTGTTTTCAGATGTGTCTGATTTAACATTTTTACTCAACATACTTATTTTTTTTTCTCATAACATCATTCTTGTATTTATTAAAATACTTTTCTTCTTTATCATTTTTATTCCACATATTCTATAGAGGTTTTTCATTTGAATCATCTATGTATTCTCCAAATTTCTTCTTATGGAAATTCATAGAAAAGTTTCTAATTGCCCAATATTCAAAACATTTTCGATAATGATTACCTCTATATTTTCCTCTTACTATTTGACATCTTTTAGAGATAAGGGACATAATATTATCATTCAATTCATCATCTTCTTTATCTATGGACTCATAAGGTTCATCTTCTTCAACATCTTTCATTTTCATGTCTCTCACAGCTTCAAAATCAATTTAATATTTCATATTATTTTCAAACATTGGATGTTTCATCATTTGATAAAAAATAATAAATTTATGTAATTCATTAAAAGATAAATAATCCTTGTCTTCAAAAGAAAATTTTTTAGAATCAAACACATTCAGAATGTTTCTCTTAAGTTTATTCAAAATTGTTAAATATTCATGAAAATCTATGAATCCTGTGATATTGTAGAAAATTTAATTTAATCTAGTAATGTATTAATCAATAGTTTCTTCATCTCTCATTCTGAAGTATTCATACTTACTAAGCCATATTTATAACTTTTCTTTGTTCACTTTAGTATTCCATTCCAAAATACGATCCAGCTTTTCCCACATACTTTTTGAAGTATTGAGACCTATCACCTTCTGATGAAAATTATTTAATAGATACATAAGGATTACATTTCTATCCTTTCCATAGACTTATATATTATCCATATCAGAAAATTTCATAGGAGAAGGCTTCTCAATAGGTTTAAAATGAATATATGCAGTATTATTTCCGACGCTTTCACTAGGGTGTGCGCGTTCGTCTCGTTTGGGGGAAAGAGGCACTATTTGTTGCCCCACATTCCCTCTTTCCAAAGGTGGACAACATACATTCCTTATTTAGGGATGTCTTCTCCATGATCGAAATGGGATGATGGGATGTCATCTCTTCTTTCGATGTATTCCTCCTCGGAGCTCGTTACCTAGTACAAGTCTCCCTTGAAGACTTAAGATGTTGTTCGTGAAACTCTTTCCAGTGCCATATCTTTAGGGATGTCGGTTAATTATGCTTCTTCTGTTAGAAATTCCAAGGGGTCAAGTCAGGGAAGAAACATTCAGTTGGGGGAGTAGTCACATTGGGCATCATTGGTGTG
Organism: Viscum album; assembly: GCA_963277665.1. Classification (NCBI taxonomy): domain Eukaryota; kingdom Viridiplantae; phylum Streptophyta; class Magnoliopsida; order Santalales; family Viscaceae; genus Viscum; species Viscum album. The sequence goes on from OY728154.1 coordinate 71,574,616, forward strand.
TTTGGGAGCTCGGACACTGGTGTGTCTGTCTTCTATCCCTTATTATAGGGCTTCTCTAGGGCATGGAAGCATGAGGCATCCCATGTTGAATGCAAGGAATTATTGGCCCTAGACATGTCTGTGAGGTTTTCCTCAGCTTCCCGTGTATAACACATGGTATGTCGCAAGTTTAATATCAAGTGGAGATGGATCAGACTGAACATAACACTGACTAGAGTGGATCATATGAGTTTAACCACTAGAGGACACACTGATGTAGATGGGTTGAAATGACCTCACTGGGATGTGGCAGCCCAGGTAAGAATCAAGATGGATGATGGGGTGATGAGTGAAATGGGCGGTGAATGGGATGGAACCACTGTGAAGACAACATTAATTTTGGGAATGAGTCTCATGGAGACTTCTTACGTTTCCATATGGCAGGGAATAAAAGTTCATGTATTTTAGGAGGGCGATGGGATGCCTAAGGAGGTGGTCCATGAGAATGGACGTGTGTGTGGGACCTGGAGGAAGTGGGACCTCTAGTTTAGGGCATGACTATCCCAAGACACAGAGGCTCGACAGAAAGGTCAGGTGATGAGCTTGAATTGGGTTGTACACATAGGACAGCAACCCGATGATGTTTATAGGGCTTACATGTGGTTAGTAGCCCGGGTTGGTCTCACTCCACTAGGACGGACCAAAGATGTCGGTCCTAGTGAAGGGAATTATAATGGATTTCTATTGAATAGGGGATGCAGTGACTTACTGTTGATCGGGATAGAGTGTATTACTACTGATTGAGGGACATAATGGCTTACCAGTGTCTGGGGTTTACAGTTTAACATCATGTCGGACGAAGGTGAACTGATGTGAATAAGGACCTGGGGTCCAGATGGATGGTGTGGGTGAACCAATGTGAAAGGGGGTCAGAATGACAAGGTTATGGGATTTAACCTCTAGGAGGCTTCCTACGTACCTCACCTTATCAAGGATCAAAGTCCACATAGTTCGGGAGGGGTGACTTTGGTGTCTCGACAGAAGATGGTCAGGACCAATGGTTGTTGGGATTGAACCACATGGAGGCTTCTTATGTTCCCTATTGTGGCAAGGATCAAAGACCACTTAGTTTAGATGGGGGTTGGGGATTACACTCTAGGATTACCAAGGTGTTGGTGAACGGACCTGAATGGGGTCAGAACGACCAGTTGTTGGGCTTAGACCTCAACGAAGCTTCCTACATACCCTGTCATGGAAGGGATCAAAAACCACATAGTTCAGATGGGGTTTGGGGCCTACACTCTAGGCTTCCCAAGGTAGATGTCTTGGTCGATGATTTCTTTAATCCCACATGATTGATGCTCGGTGTGAGAAGCAAGAGACTCCAATGACCTGACGATCACATCGTGAAAGGTGAAACCGTGGGAAGTGGAGTGGGACTCACATGTGGTTAGCAGACCAAAGAGGAAACAGGGGCTTATGCATGGTTAGCAACCTGAAGAGGTTGGGACTTACTCTAGGATTTATGCCCAGTGGTGAAAAAGCCTAGAAGGAGAGGGATTTTTAACTGACGAAAGGAGGGTCATGGATGATGCCACTTGCAAGAAAAGCTTGGGTCTTACACCAGGGTGGCTGCCCATTCCCCACGTGCAAGGCACGAGGCGAGTTCATAGTTTAAAGTCATGTGCTGAGGACGATGGGGCTTGTTAGTTTAACGTCCTGGAGCTTGGATGATATGGGTTCACTATGCACCCCTAGGACATACATAATAGGTACCCTTTGCACCTTGGTGAAGAGAAGGGACACGCAATGTCGTGACTGGGGGGTGTTGAGAGGTTATCCAATAGGGGGTCCTTGTTAGCGTGGATCTGTGATGAAGCAATAGCCGTTATCATGACTGGGTTCAACTAAAAAGCAGGAATGATGGATGGAGCATAAGCATGTGAGTAGCCCAGGAGCCACTAAGGAGTGGCAACGGTGGATGGGGCTTACACATGGAAGCAGCCCGGGTGCCACTAATGAGTGGAAATGATGGATGGGGCTTACACATTGAGCTTCCTGGGTGAAACTAAGGAATTGAAATGATGGATTAGGCTTACACATTGAGCTTCCCATAATGTCTTCCTCATGTTTGACCATGAGGGAATTCCAACTCACTGGTGGGTTGAGTCATATTGTTGAGGCCTACACCTATGTGCAATTGCGCAAGTGGGATACCACCAAGGGTGTTAAAATAAAACGGAACAAAGGGAGGAGAAAAGTGTGAATCACATGAATGACATTAAGAATGCGGTGAGGGTGGCGTGACGATGTAGGATAACTGTAGACCGTGTTTTAAACACAGCATCCACATCACGTTAGCCTGAAATGGGGAAAAACAAATGAGGTCGACTGCTGACCATGTTCAAAACACAAAACCTGACTCGAAGTGTCATCTAAAGTCTTCTGGGGCATTGGACTGGGATAGTGGGTGAGCTGAAGTGTCATGGGACTAGGCCGTTAGGGGGTCCCTTAAGACATGAAAGTTGATGAAGATCCGAATAAAGTTCATACAAAGCATGAGGTGGAGTGGTGGTATGTTTGAAATGTTTCCAACACTCTTCAAATTATGCCACTGTAAACATAACATGATGCATATTATGTTGGGAGAATAAGTAATCTCTTGTGTGGAAGAAGGGGAATCCTATTATTGAATGATATGGTATGCTACAGTTTATAGTCACGTTGAGAGAACTATTGGCATCTTATGCTTGGCACATAAGGCATCTCTTATTTTGAGCAAGATGCATACTATGTTTGCAACATAAGGATTACTATAGTTTAAAGTCATGTAGATATAACTATTAGGAATAAGGCTCCTAGAAATTGATGGTGTTGGTACTTACACAAGAGTGGACCTTTTTGGTTCAACCTGGAATTGGAGGCAGGTGAGTGGGGTTTGGATGAATTACTTGAGGAATGGTTTGACTCAAGGTACTTAGGGAATTGATGATGATAGTATCTACTCACAATAGAGGAAACGAACCAAGAGGAATATGTCAACTCAAGGTGTTTCAGTGTGTGGAGAGGAGTATCTCAAATCATGGTATTCTAGGCACTATTGCGTGTAATAGGATTGACACGCCCTAAGGGATGCATGAAAGAAGGAAGGATTGCGCACAATAGGGAAGGCTTGCACGCAATAGGGTAGGCGTGTGTGCAATATGGGACATGTGTGCACAATAGGGGAGTTTTTCATGCAATAGTGAAGGAATTACATGCAATAGGAACGGTTTTCGAAAAATAAGGGATATTTTTGCGCAATAGGGGAGTGTTGCTTGAAATAGAGCAATGTTGCGCGCAATTGGGACAGGTTGGGTGAAATATCGAAGGGTTTCATGTAATAGGGAAGTTTTTTGTGCAATAGGGAAGTTTTGCGTGCAATATGGATGTTTTTCACGCAATAGGGAGGGTTGTGTGAAATAGAAAAGGCTTGCATGAAAAATTGGGCACAATGGCACTATTGCACACATAAATAATGTTTTTCGCAAAAAAAAAAATGGGCAGGTTGGCCACTTTACATGGAAAAGTGATGTTTTTGCATGAGATATGGGGTTTTACACGTGGGCGTGGAAAATTCAGACTTACACGCATTAGAGCGGCGTCCGACCTCCAGGGTCCTCCCGGGAAGAAGGGGTTGCACTTGTATTTATAGGCGAATCCTTGAATTTTATTGCACAAAAAATTCTATTCCAATTTTATGCACAAATCCATTTTGCACACAAGAATCCATTTTGCGCGCAAATCCATTTTTACTTTCAACAATCAATTTTTATGCATAAGGATCCATTTTTCAATGGAATACATTTTTTACACGAAAACTTCCATTTTGCGCAAAAATCCGTTTTTTCGCGCAAGATTAATTTCTTACATGAACAACTCCTTTTTTACATGAAAATTTCATTTTTACACGCAAATCCATTCTTTTCCCCGAAATCACCCGGGATGGACATTTCCAGCAATCTCCCTTCAAATGACCATAACTTCTGACCAGTAACTTCGTTTGGGCTCCACGACTAGTCAAATCGAAGCCTGTGAAATGAAATACGATCTGAGATCATGTCTATAAGTATTTGTTGAATTTTATGAATAATTTTTCTAATGACAACAGGAATCAACAACCTCTTTTTTAAGAGGTATGAGATAAAAAAACATCCTATTTTTCCATCATTAATAATATTTTCATAAAATGTTGGAATTACTATACTACTAATAGAATTGATATTATCCACGATAAGGGTTTATTAAGGGAACATTCCCTCTGATACCAATTGATGTTCCAAAGGATCATATAAAAACTGAGAAGGAGCGGTTGAATCAGTTGTTCACTATCTATAAGTTGAAAAAAATTATAAACATAAGCCCTATAATGTATTTATATTTATTTCCTTCAAAAAATTAATTAAATAATCACAAATAGAAAAATTAGGAATGTAAGTAAAGAACAAAATACTTATAAGGTTTTTACTTAGTGTGATAACTTATATCCTTGCGATAGACACTCCCATGGGCCTATAGAAATCCACTATTATGAAGAAGTGAATGCTTCTTGTGCCTACTCTTACCAGAAACCTTCTATATCTTGATAGGAATGATTATACTGGCTCCCTTCAGATAAAAATGATTTCTTGTAAAAAAAATTGAACAAAAAAAAAAGAATACTTTGTTCAAACTACTCAACAATTACTCAGTCTTAATCCTCAGTTCAATTTGGTCGGATCAAATTTTATCAATCTCATGAGTTTGGATCTGATTATCTTAATACAATGAGTATGGATCTGATTCTCTCAATAGAATGAGTTTTAATTGGATTCTCTAAATGTGATGAGTCTAGATCTGATTCTCTCAATATGATAAATCTGGATCTAATTCTATTAATATGATGGACTCAATATAGTGATCCCATTCTCAATCTACAAAACATAAACTATGCTCAAATGATTAAACTGGTAAACAAAAATTCAGTTGCCTGGTCCTCTTCATGAAATATCTAGATGGAAATGAATTTTCATTTACTTATTCTACTATATGACTTTTCCTCTTGTCTGAAAATTCTCCAATCATTGAATGATTTGAAAAGGTATTCATAGGCATCTTTGAAAACAAAAGTGGGAAACCTGAAAACTTTACCACCTCCTAAAATTTCAAAATCTCATAAGATCACTCTCATTTAAAAATCCACTTCTACTTCTTTAATCCTCCTTATATTTAATTAAGTTATATGAAAATTTTAATTTCATGTTTTGACCTCTTCAACTCTTTATAAATCATTTGGAATCTTCTTTTTGTGTTTTCTTCATAATCAGGTCATTATGATCTACCTTTATTTCTCAGTTCATTGTGAATCTCTTTCCTTCTAACTGATTTCAAATTATATATCATTTCCAGTGATTATGAATTCTATTTTATTATTATTGATTATAAATTTTGTATCCTTCTTAAGGAATACATATTATATTTATTTCTCAACACATTAAAAAATTTATTTCCATATCAGGGATTACTAATTCTATATCCATCCTTGTGATTATGAATTCTATTTAATTATAATCTCATTATGAGTTTTATTTTCAGAGATTACAAATTCGATTTCCTTCATATTTCATTATAATACCTGCTTCCTTCCTATCTAATTATGATTTCTATTTTTTCTTAGATTAATGTGATTTCTATTTTATTCTTATATCATTAAAAGTTTTGTTTCTTTATCAACTCATTATGAATATGTTTCATTCTCATCTCATTACGATTTTTTTCTTTCCCATCTCTTTATGATTTCTATTTCTTTCTTATCACATTGAAATATCATTTTCTATCTCATGTTGTTACGATTTGATTTCCAAATCACTTAATTATGAATCTATATCATTTTCAGATCATTATAAAGTAATTCTCATTATGACGGAATTTCCCATTATAACGGAAATTCCATTATGATGGAATTCCAATTATGATGGAATTTCTATTATGATGGAATCTTTATACTATAACTCTAAAATTCCTCAAACTTCCCTAATATTTCTTCTAAATCTTTTATCGTGATAGTTTTTATGATATTTGAGAGCTATATTAATTGAAAATCATCATCAGATTTTGTCTAAACATAATTAAAAATTTATAACTCCTGAATTCTTAATCTTATTTCAAAACTAGTTAGAAACAATATTACTTCATTACTCAAAAACTATTATCTTTCTAACTCAGTAACTACTTTCTCTTTTTGAAACAGTAAATTTTCAGCAATCAATAATTTCTACCTCCAATTATTTTAGATCCAATGATCTTCGATCATCATGCTGATGGACCTATGTACGATTCTTTTAGTCATGACAAAAAACATTCTTTTAAAAAAAACTTATATACTCTTTTTTTCAGTTCAAACAATCAATAATTTTCTACAAACCGCATTATGATGGATAAACCTGATTCCCAAATAAAAAAAATTGTTTTACAAATAGGATAGTTTTTAACAAATAGAAAATAGTTTTAAAACAATTTATTGGAATGGTTAACTAATTTTCTTTTCAAAAATGTTAAACTTCAGTATGATGTATCCCTTATTCTTAAATTCATATAATTTTACCTATGGTTATTTATTTCGATTCTCCTTTTTTCCCGTGGATCATATTTATTTTTCATCACAAACTTATTCAAATTATTATAATGTTGAGAAATCTCACCATTACCACTGGAAGATTCATTATCAACTACATTAAAAGAAATTATTATGCATTCCTTCACTTGTTAGATTTTTTAAGATTTCCACATTATGTTAATCTCATAGGTCATGAAAGAACCTATGAGTTATTCAACTGAAATTTTCTTGATTTCTTTTTCTTCTTGAATCATCATTAACTTGGGTACCAAAAAATCACCAAACCCAAAAGTATCTTCTTCACAATAGTTTCTTGATAAATATCAATACCATGGGACATTTTACCATTCCATGTCCCAAACAACATGTAAATATTTTAGTTATAGACTCCTCAGTATGTATGATAAAATTTTCAAAATATTAACAGTACATATCAATACATGTATAATTGGATTTATAATTTACTTTATGTATATAATTACGTAATTTTACATTTCCATGAGTTTTTTACATGTGAAATTATATAAATTTTATTTTCGGTTGGCCTATAATGAATATAATTCTTGGATATTCTATAAATCATGCTGGTGAAAATATCAATAGGGTTTTATTTTTTCCTATAATTCCATAGCTATAGTATAATCAGGCATAAGTATTTTCCAAATGAGATATGTTATAATTATAAAAAAAGTTTACATGTGAGTTTTCCAATATCTATATTATAATAAATCAAATAATGGGGATCAACCCAGTTTGTTTCTTTTTGGGGAACCTTGGGGGATAGAAGTACTTTCTGTACTTTATGAGTGTTCCTTAAAACTAGTGATGGTATAAAATCCAAGTATTACAATTATATGAATTATTGTTCCTAGTAAGATGTAAATAGGGAGATAATTGGATATTAAAATTTAAAACCAAATGAAGCCATACAATTATGAAATGAAGTGATAAATTACAATTCAATAAGTTCAATATATCATAATCAAAAGTGTATTTTCAATTTAAAGTTAAAATAAATGAAAAGGAATAAAACATTGATAATAGAGTTCAACCAAAACTCAATAATTGAGTATCTATGTATCCCCCCACATGGATTGACGGTTTTAGATAAATCCCATGGATTTAATGGTATCCATGACACATAAAAAATAGAAAGAGAACTAAATTTAAATAGAGAAATAAAAAACCATAATAAAACACTCTGTTGATGTGGTAAAGAATGAAACACAATAGAACTCACACATTAATGGTAATGAGAACTCAATAAGAGTAATTTTAATGGTTGTTTTGTTAAAAGAAACCCCATTATAATAAACTCTTCAGTTTCTAAAAAATAATCAAATATAATTTTTAGAGAGAGAGAGAGAGAGCTGTGGTAAGAACTGTGTATAATAATGAAAGAAAAAATGATCAAGTGAATTTATAAGGTATCAAAATGGTAGCCACTATGGTAAAATCCCTATTTAGGTTTTATATATAGACTATAGATTTATTATGGTTGTTTTTCAAGTCTTTTGACTTCAATAGAGTAATCTGTAGGTGATTGAGGATGAAGCGGGCTACCCTTAAGGGAAAAAGATCTGCCTACTGGTTGGTAGGATCCACTGTATAGTTTATGGGATCACTAATAGATAACAAGGCTATAGCCACATACCTATAGCTATGGTTTTATAAGTTCGTGGTTATAGATTATTTTATAGACACACTTCTTTTAATATTGTGGCTAAATCATTGTTTATATCCACACTTAAAAAATTCTGTATCTATGTTTTTTTACTATATATCGGGATCCTCCCCCACTGTCTGTGATTCCTCTCCTCCCCTGACCCCTTGCGACCCACCTTATACCTATGACTGCGGCCCTCTCTTCTTAGTGCGACTTCTCCTCTCGGTCGGCCTCCTCCACCCTCGCTACTTGTCCTTTCTCGTCGATGACCTCTACTCTTGGCAGCGAACTGTCCTCTCGGTGGTGACCCTTTTTCCCCAATGGCCTTGGCGTCCTCTCCTCTCCCTGATCCCCATCCCCTGATAGTTCTCGGTGGCCTTCGTGACACTTCCCCATCCTCATCCCCCTCATGACGTTGCCCATTGCTGCCACCGAATGAGCCAACCCAGTCGCCTTCGTGGTAACATCTCACCTCTCAATCATGTCTAAGTGAAATTCATTCTTGAACTTTGATAGTCTCCTTATTCCTCCAAAATCCTTCCACCTCATGATTCTAGGAATCTTCACATCCCCCATTCATCCTTTATTTTCTGCATCATTTTTCATCATTTTGAGGCAGTGACAATTGTTCATATATCCCTTTATTTTTTTAGTTTTCTTTGAAGCTTAATTCTAGGTATGGGATTATTATTCTCTAGTATTTTTTGCATCTGCGAAACTAGAATATTTTAGTTCTCATTTTTGTGGATGGATGGATTAACTAATGTAGTGTTTTTATATGTTTTACCAGTTTATTATTATTTCTAAGTGATGATTATTTCTCATAATTTGAAGTTTTTATTATGTGTATGTTGTGAATGTTGTGAAATAGTTAATCCCTATGGTTGATTTAGAGTCTTTATAGAAAATTAGATGGACAATACATCTTTTGATCATTATGTATGTATTCTTTTTTAGGTTGATATGGATTCCACCACTGTCAAGGAAGTGGTTCTAACTTTTGAGATATGATTAAAAATGGAATACGAGCTAGAGAGTTTTGAGACCAACTCTCTCTAAAACCCAAAAGTTCATAGGGCTTCCTCTTTCGATTCATCGACCTTCAAACTCGTGGAAGAGTTCTTTACACCTATGAGGTTTCAATCTCAACTCTTCAAGGCTTCTCAGATGAAGGAAGTGTCCTATGTGCGTGATTCTGTTTAGGAAATGCACAACATGGATGTCTCAGAAGACAAATCTCACTCCTGTTCCTTCTCAGGTAGATGCCAAGGGATCTCATTTATGGATGTGCTGAAGGGAATGGATCTATGAAAGGACATCACAATAAATCCAAACCTTTTAAAAATTCATGATGAATGCATGTTTTGGGTGGAAGTAGGCCTATATGCTCCTCAACAACGCACACAATTGTGCTGGTATTCTGGAATGGTCCACATCTTATACCTCAAAGTTGATCTCCCTTGGCCTTTATCTGAATTACATAAACACATTTCTCTCTGCTGGAATTCGTCAAACTAGAAATTAATTCCAATAGGAAAAGGATATTTTCATTTCTTGTTGAAATCGCAAGAGGATCTATAGAGATTTTGGAGGACTGGAAACCTCAATATTAAACTTGGTTTACTCTTAATTCCTAATGGGGAATCTAACTTCAATCCGCACACACATAATAATACATTGGCCAATGTCTGGGTCAAACTACATGGTCTGAATTGGTTCTTTTGGAATCCAAAAATTCTGAATTATGTTGCCTACTCCATAGGATCTCCCCTCAAAATTTATCATTGAAAATTAAATGCTGACTTATGTCTCTTTGCAAGAGTTATGGTGGACATTAAATATGATTCAAAGCTACCGAACACAATTAATTTCAATTCAAATGACTACAAAACTGAAATTAGAATTTCATATGAGAGGAAACCTCCATTTTTTAACATTATAAGATCACTGGCCATAAAATTTTCAACATTAGAGTAATTAGAAAACAAGTAAAAAAACTAGTTGAAAATGATTAGAAATAAATTATGAGAAATAAAAAATAATAAATCCCCTATGCTATATATATCTGTACCCCCATCAAAGAAATCTAAAACATGGGTTAAATAGTCAAAAAAAGTGATACACATAGGGTATAACTCAATTACTAACTAGGATGATATTTCTCAATAAGAAGGAAAATATATTAAAGATAAAGGCCTCATTGAAGAAATTGAAATTTTGGTGTTAGAAACTATTAGGATATCCAATAAGGATGAATCTAATACATGCTCAGCCAAAAAAAATTCAGAATATAACCAAAATTATGAACATATCCCAGGTAAAAACTTTAAGTGCAATGAATGCAATGCATACACTACACCCCCTCATAACTATATGTGCACTAGATCATTTCCTATTCAATCTGTGGATGATCACTCATCATATTTTAGTACTTGAAAAATCAAGGACCCCTCCCTATAAAAATCCACTATTTCATTTGGGAAAAAGATTCAGTCCAACAGTAAAACAAATGTACCTGATAATTTCTCTAAAACTATAGATTTAACTAGCCATTCTATAGATTGTGGGAATCTATTGTCTATCCCAAAATCTTCTCAAGATATCACATATACTAGTTGTGTGATTGAAACTGTTTCCATGGATTTGGAAACATTTAAATCAATAAAGGTAAGCACACCCTCGGTACAGGTGACTAAAATGCAGGATCTCGTTGGATCCATTATGATGATTCAGCCCATGGAGGATACCGGGGTGGAGAAAAAAAGGATCCAGTTACAACCTCTTCTTCTACTTTATACTCTTTTTATGGTCCACAACATGCTAATAGTGTTGATGTAATTAGTGCTATGATGATTTGTATTTTAAATCCTATAGACCATACCATTAGAACTTCATTAACTCATGCTTCTATGAGATCTGTTAACCACTTCTCTATCATATCTAATAATAATTCTACTCCTGAAATGAGGTTGGTACCTAAAAATTTAGAGAATTATTTATCTCCTTCTCCCCTTGCGCGCTCTAAATCTATTACCAGTTATGTAGAATCAGGGAGTCAGATGATTATTTTTATGGTTTTTTCAACTGAGACACATACCATAACTTCTAAAAATATTAAAAATGATGTATAAACTATCAAATCTACTTGCACATCCCTGGTAGAGGACCCTAAACATATATAGGAATTTAATATCTCCTTTACGTTGAATCCATACCATCCAACAGATCTAGATACTGGCTAACAACATACAATGCATACGTCAATGTTTTCAGGTACTCTTTTTTCAACATCTATAGTTAATGATGATTTCTCTATGAAATATGGATACTTGAATTCTAATCATAATATCATTTCATTGTCGATCTGTTCTAAGAATTATGTAGAATCACCTATGAATGATCCAATTAGGAAACCTACAAATAAGATTCTAGTCACATCTATGAATGAACAAGAATATTCCACTAAAAATAACCTAGAGGTTAGAAAGACTACTAGAAAAAAACGCTCTAGAATAAAGATAAAAGGGTGTTCAAACTCCAAATTCAGGTTTAAATGATGATCCCCTTTTGGAATTGTCAGGGTATCGCTAACTATGACATGTTCATTGTTTTAAAAATAATGGTTAAAAACTATCATCCTATTTTATTTTCCATCGCGATACCAAAACTTTTGTTTTCCTCAATATAATCACATTTATTCCAACATAATTATGTTTTTACTGGTTCAATAAATAATAACCACAAAGAGGATTCTTTATGGTTTTTTTCACACTCTTACTTACACAATGTTAGTGTTTTCAATATCTCTGTCTCGATATTTACTTGCAACATTAACATTTATGGAACACATATTTTCTATTCCTTTTTCAATTCTAAAAATAGATACCAAGAAATAAGAACTATTTAGAATGATCTCTCATCCCTAGAAACTAACATAACTACCCCTAGATTCTAATTGGTGACCTTAATTCCATTCTTAACTCAAGAAAGAAAATTGGACCTTCTCATGCTTCAATTTCAATGAAATAATTTAAATCCTCGATTGAAGACATTAATATCATTGAAATTAATCTCACTGGTGTAAAATAAACTTAGTATAAAATTCATTATAAGAAAGTGGTTGACTCCAAATTTAATAGAGACTTCATGAATGTCCCTACTACAGATTTATGGGAAACTATCTAGAGCACCATTATTCAAAATATGAATTTTGATCATCATACCATCCTGGTCAATGTCTCATCTATTGTCATGAATCCCCTATTGCCATTTATATTTAACAATGTGTGGTTCTATGATGAATATTTCATCCATATCAACTAGAACTATTGGTCCTCAATGTCTCATAACAAACCCAAAACCTCAAATTGAAACATCTCAAATAGACTCTAAAAACTTGGTGCAACTCTAAAGCCAAACAAGTTAACAATGACATCATGATTCCTGAAAAATTACTCAATGATATGCAAAACAAAAACACCAGATCAGACCTCATCACTGATCCTACTCATGAACTAAACACTATAGTCAAACTCAACTCTATTCTCACATTAAAAGAATATATGAACAAATAAGCATTTAAAATTAAATGGTTAACCGATGGTGATAGAAATACAAAATTCTATAACTCTCTTCAAAGAACCAGTAAGGTTTGTAGTCCGTTAACCTTTTTAAAGGATAGGGACAACCTACTTGGCAATGAGGGATAAGGGGTGCAAGGGGAGGGGCTATCCAGGAGGGTGGGTGAAGGGTTCTGAGGGAGCAGTGTGCAGGGGGCAGGGAGGGGGCAAGGGGTGTGGGGGTGTAGGGGTGAAGGGGTATGGGGGTTGTCCAGGGGGGGTTAGGGGGGCTATCATGGAGGGAGGGGGTGTCCGGGGGGGAGCATCCAAGTGGGAGGGGAAGGGGTTTCCAGGAGGGGGTGACCATCATATAATTCTATAAAAAACCTAATAGGTCATTGTTCAAACATCTAGGTTTTAATGTGGGTGATAGAGGTACACCAAAATAATCTTATGTGGTCATAGAAAGGTGTGACTATTCATGATTGTTTATAATTTGAAACATTTATTAATTCCCTTAACCATAATATTTGTTTTGATTTTTTTATTGACATGTTATTGATGGTTACTTATTATCTTATGAAATAATACATATAATGATAAGTCACTTTCTGGATTATTTATTTAATGTATGTTTATATGCCTCAGAATGGATAGATACTAGATGTAAAATGTTGATCAATGAGCTAATGAATTTTAGAAGGAGTTACGACATTTCTTGTACTTTTCATTCACTAATGATTCAGATGTCAGATTGATTCGATGCCCGTGTTTTGATTATGTTGGAAGACCATGGTTAACTCGTGAGGAAGTGAGTTATCATATCACTAAACAAGGTTTTCAAAAAAAAAGTACCATGTTTGGTATCACAATGGAGAAAAAGCACAAGTGGTGAACGAAATCGATTAAACGGAAAGGATTGGTATGAAAAATATGATTTCTGATCGGTTTCCTTTAGTTTCTGAAGCCAGCTTCTCATGTAGACCAGTGCAAGCGGAAATGAATATCGTAACACAGTTTTTTTCTATTAATCAGGATGATGACTTTGAGAGTGTTAGAAATATTATAGAAGATTCACATACTCTAATATATCAGGCATGTGGAAAAATGATCAAACTTGAGTTTTTAATGTGATTATATCACGGAAAAGCAATGTATGGATTTATTAATACTAATGTCAACTATTTCCTTATATTTATTATGGATTTACTGCCTTATGAGGCAGGTATTCCAGAAAATAATTACATGGAATCAAAATAGGTTGACAAATTTGGATTTTCATCTATTAATATTCATTCATTCCCCAAATATTGTTGTCTGTTCTGGAAGGAAAATGCAGAGATAAGTCAGTGCAAACAGTGTGGCACATCAATGTGGAAGACTAATAAAGACGGAACACAATCTCATATACCAAAGAAATTGATGTGGAACTTCCCTTTATTTTCCAGGCTTCAAAAACGTTTTATTTCAGAAAAAATGGGAAAGAATATGAGATGGCATGAAGATTAAAGAAATAAAGATCATGATGAAATAGTGCATCCTGCAGACGGGTTAGCTTAGAAGAATTTTGGAAGGTTACATCTTGATTTTGTAGCTGACCCACTAAATGTTAGATTGGGATTATCTTGTGATGGTTTAAACCCATTTCACCAAATGAATATTTCACACAACACTTGTCCTATTTTCATTAACATTTATAACTTTACTTCATGGATTTGTATGTATAATCCATTTACTATCATTATTATATTGATATCTAGACCCAGTGATCCTGTAAATGATATATATATATACTTGTAGCCATTAATAGATGAGTTAAAGGAGCTTCGGATTGTTGGTGCACAGGCGTACGATGCATTTAGAAAGGAGTAATTTATGTTTCACATAGCTTTTTTATGGACGATAATTTATTTCCCTACCTAAGGAATGATGTATGGTTGGAGTACTAAAGGGAAATTATCCTACCCTATTATTATGAAAAATACATGTATTCGAAGATTAACGTTTCGATGAACTTTCAGCATCATAGGGCATCGACGATTTCTACCGATGGATCATCTATACAGGAAAAATCTAAGACAGTTCATCGAGATAGATGAGACACATCAACGAATTTTAGGTAATGATATTGTTAAAGAACATGATGATTTGATTTATTTTCATAGAAAAATTAAATCAAATATCAGAAAGCGAAAACATGTTAATTCGAGTTCCAATAACAATTGGTGAAAGAAAAACATATTCTTTGAGTTTTCATATTGGTCGTCGAATTTATTGCTTCATTGTTTGGATAAGATTAATATTGAGAAAAATATTTTTGAGATGCTACTTTCTACTATTTTAAATGTCAAAGTCAAAACAAAAGACAAGTTTCAGTCTCTTCGTGATTTGATGGATTGTGGTATAAGAGAAAAACTTCATCCTGAGTTAATTGGTCAAAATAAGTGGAAAGTCCCTATTTCCTATTATTCAATGAAAAATATGGAGAAGAAAAAAGTTCTTCATGTCATATAAAGTTTGAAGGTTCCAGATGGTTATTCGAGTAATATTTCGAAAAGGGTGAATACACAAGATGTGAAACTAAAATCTCTTAAAACCCATGATTTCCATTTCTTGTTACATGAGTTGATTCCTATTTCCATTCAACATTTACATTCACATAATGTTAGAGTTTCTATGATTAAGTGATGACATTTTTATCAAGACCTTTGTGCCAAAGGAATGAGTAGAAGTGTTGTTCAGAAATTGCAGAGAGATGTACTGATTATTCTTTGTGACTTGGAGAAACTTTTCCCACAATAATTTTTCACATTTATGTTACATCTGAATGTGCATCTTCCCACGGAAGTTCTTTTTGGTGGTCTTGTTTTGAGTTGGTGGATGTATCCTACAAAAATAATGATTTTTACATTGAAATATTATGTGATAAATAAATATCACCTCTAAGGCTTTATTTTGAAATGTCATTTATCATAAGAATACTTGGATTTCATTTCATCGTACTTGGATAACGTCACCATGTGGTCTAATCGACTTATGAGTACTGAATATGTGCAATATAATCCCATTGAGTCTGCACTTCCATCACTGTCCAAAATAGGGGGATATCTGGATCGTACTTGTTGTGTACTTTAAGCAGAGAAGAGTGGGAAATGGCTCATCGTACAGTATTATTCAACTGTGGTGTGATCGATGATTATATTAAATAATTAAACTAATAAATATGCATTTTTTCATTATGTTTTTTCTTCATATCTTCTGAAATTTTTAAGATTTCATATTTGTACAGAACATTTAGAAATTATAAAAAAGAGACATTTTTCTCTACCTATTAAGAGGAAGGAACTGCTACACAGTAAAGAGTTTGCTGCTTGGATAAAGTAAAATTTAATTGATTTCTTTTCTTCTCATAGAATAATCACATGTATCTGTTTAATATTCAATGTTGGTATCTTTTAGTTTTTAACTCTACCAATGAATGAAGTATCAGATGAAGTAAGAGAGTTATCCATTGGTCCAAACGATGTGGTACGTGATTGTAAAGAAGTGGTTGTCAATGGATTTAAATTTGTTATAAATGGCTGTGAAAAAAATGGCAACACAGCATGACGGTGTCACGATAAGCGCCAGAACAGATTGTTATGCGAGTGCATCAGATAGACAACCTCGGTCATAAAATATATCATATGATGGTTTTGTTGATAGAATCATTTTATTTGATTACTATGCACATAGTTGTGTCGCAATGATGAAATGTATGTGTTTTGATTCAATGACACAAAAAGGAATGCATATTGAAAACTCTGGATTTAGAGTAATTGATATGAATCGCTAGTTTTACCCTGATGAACCTTATATTCTTGCATCACTGGCTAGACTGGTGTTTTATGTTAATGACTCATTACAACAACTATTTGGTGTTATTGTTGATGTTATTCCTAGACATATATTTGATTAATACATGGATGACAATGATGTTGTGGATGAACCTGTAATTATTTATTCTAATGTTTCATTTGATGAAACAGACGACTCAATTGCTAGAATAGATTGTGAACCAGAAATTGTCACAGACCACACAGAACGTTGATACATTTGTAAATATTTACCTAACATTATCATAATATTGTATGTGTTTTTTTAAACTTCCATACATGATATCAAATTAACTAGTATATTTTACCAATATAAATATCACATTGAAAATTTATCTCATTGTTTTATGATACAGTTGTATTATTTAACTTTTCGCATTATTTCTATTTATTTAATAATATTATTTTAAATTTCCATGTCAAAATATCTAAATATGATTATATTAGATGAAATATAAGAATACGAAAAAATGAACAACATTTTTCTCATCTTCCAACACTGTAAGTACAATTTATGTTTGAATATTATGTCCTTTATTATTATTTATCTTGTTATCATTTGATTAATTTTATCATCTATGTTATTTTAGGATACTTCCTCGAGGAGAGGGTAGGATAATACTACCAAGGATGATAGTATGTTGGGGGTATTGATTTTATAGTTCAGCCTACTACTATGTCACTTGAGTCACCATAAGGTCATCCTCCCATTATTCCACCTCCATATTATCTATTCCCACATTTTTCATATCCCTTTCTGCCCAAACCCATATCAAATGGTAGTTCTCAGAATCTCATCCCTCCTTGTATTCCATTCCCACCATCCACTATATAGGGAACTGCGCAACCATATATCCCACCACCATATCCATATATATATCCACCCTCATATGTATAGGGTTATCCAGCTACTGTACAGAGTACTCCTACTGTAGATATCCCACCTACCATAGAGGTTTCTCCGCCTCTAGACACTTCACTTCATGGGTTATCAAATCCCCCATCTTATGGTATGTTTTTAAACATTATTGTTAGGGATTAAAGATAAATTCATATATATTATTATCCTTTTTTACTTTTTTTCATGATTAGCTCCAGTCTCCACCAGACGACGAGGCCGCACAAAAATGAGAGAGGTTTGGAATCAACACACGCAAATCATGATTGAATACAATGAGGAAAAATTTATAATTAAAAAAATGGTATGGAATGTAAATGATTTATGGGAACACATTCTAGACACAACAATATCATTCTGGTTCAACCAATAAGTTAGAGGGAAGTTGGAGAACAAATAAAGGACAATGCCTGGGAAAGGATCTGGGTATGTAATGTTAATCACCTTTTATATATATTAATTTATTATATTTTCGTAACAAATATTTTTTCTATTTTAGATCCGATATAATTTTCCTGATGAACAAAATTCCAAGGTTTTAGGGTTAATGGATTTAGTTGAAATGTGGAGAGCGTACAAGTATAACTTATATCTTGGTTGGAAAACGAGAGTTGTCATGAAGCTTGAAGAAGTACCAGTGATTCATGATTACCCAATATCACAATAAAAAGAGATGATCGGCTATTGAAAGAGTCAAGAGTTTAAGGTATTTGTTAAATTTATATATATATTCATTTATTTATTTGGAAATGAGTTTTATTTATGTTAATGAAATTATATAATTATTTGTTTATAGGAGAAATCAAAACAGAAATATATGAAATATGAGTGGAATGAAACATGTTTATACTTGTAGACACACTTCACTCCTAGATCTTGATAAAACACAGGTAATTTAAAATTTAAAATATTTATCTTCATTTAGTGTAATTTTTTGACATCCAATATTGATTTATTTCTTTATTTTATCCAGAAAAAAGAATTGAATATCTAGGGTCGCGTTCCTCACTCTACTTTTTATTGTATAAGAAGAAAAAAGAAAGATCATATTATGCCAAATACTGACACCAAGAAGGAAATTATAAGTATATTTCAATTTATTTTATTTTGAATGAATTTAATTCCTTATATTATTTTATCATTTTAATTTATGTTATATACTAATCAACTGAATGCTTTGGAGACATTGGCAGAAAAAGAGCCTGATAATTTGGGCCCGAACGATCACTTTTATCAGGTATTAAGAGATGAGCATCAGGGCAGAGTGTGAGAAGTGATTTGTAACATCTTGATATTGGTCTACTGATAATGTTTCTTTGAGTACTAGTTCTGGTTTGGTCACAATGGAACAGATGAATTCTGCAATCAAATAAGCAACTCAAAAAGAAGAAAAATCGATATTTGAAAATACGAAGAAACTTATGTCTGCCATTTCTTCTACACTTTCACCAAAATCCACTGTAGTTCTTGACTCATTTTTGATATTGATGAGTTCTGCTGGTGGAGTTGGAACTGTAGCTGGAGTCGGAGCTGTAGCTGGAGCCGGAGTTGGAGCTGGAGCTGTAGCCGGAGCTGGTCCCAGTGTCGGTGCTGGTACTGATGCTAATGTCGATGATGATGCTGGTGGCGTTAGAGGTGATGACGGTGTTTCTGTAGGAGGCATGGATGAGGGTCATCATGAATCTGATGATACTAATATTGAGACTCACTATTTATGTGAATTGTATTTTCTGTATTGTTAATATCTGTACTTTTATTATGCAATGAGGTTTTATTATTTTAATACTAAATTGCATTACGGTGTTTCCGACTATTTCAACATATTGTTTATGTCGTAGTTAAGTTTTATTATTATTATATTGAATTGTATCCTCCTCTAACATGACCATCTTACCTCCTCGATGAAGCTGCTCTGAGGAAGCCCCTCTATCTCCTTCGGCACACCTCCGATGGTATGTATTCCAATTTTCAATTTTTTGTTTGAGGCTGCCCCTCTATTAGTTTCACTGATCATATTGTGAGTTTTATTACTTCTATTAGTGTACAGGAAAGGGATTCATGCTATGCAGAGAACAAAAATGAAAACATAGCCGATGGAATTGATTTTCTCCCACGACTTGCAATTGGGATTAATGTGAATATAAAATTCAGGAGGTAATGGTTATTTTATATAATTTTTTGCAAGACATTAGTAACCATTTTTTTGTTTTTTATTGGTTTTTCATGGAAATATTATGATAAATTGTTTTTTGGGGTTCTAAATACTCAATTCCATTACAAGGGGCAGAGGGCAGGGGGCAAGGGGGTGTGCAATGGGGCAGTGGGGGTAGGGGCAGGGGTGGGGTGTGTAGGGGGGTGTGCAAGGGGGCAGGGGGAGGGAGCGGGGGATTTGTCCAGGGGGTGGGAGGGGGGTGTGAAAGGGGGGTCGGGGGCTGGGGGTGTGCAAGGAGGCGAGGCTGTGCAGGCACCATTGGTATTGACTATGATTTCACATATGTTAAGATTGTAAGTGAATTTAAATAATTCTCATTTTTTTCTTTCATACTCGCATCCATTCACTTGCATCTATTTGTGTTTTCAATTTTTTTGGTTCTATATGGCCAGGTTTGAGCAGAATCAAGGATTGGGGTGATCTATGCTAGTATATGTGAACAAAATATTAAGGTTTAAAATCAACTAGGTTTCCATTTGTTTATGATTATTGAATTTTCAATTTGTATACTGAATTATTTTAGTCATTTTTTGCACCTGTTCTTTTCAGGTATTTAGGATACCTATAAGTCACAATTAAGCATCATAATCCTTGATGACATTGAGGGTTAATTACAATCAATTTCAACACAATACTACTTTTGGTCCTTTCGTTCAATAACCATTGTGCTGTTTGTTTAGTACATGCTTTTGGAGTACATTGCCATTGGACCTCGTTTTTCAAATATTATTTATCAAATTCTAATAGTCCTTTTAAAATGGATTCCTCCCAAGGCATTCTTCTCATCCCTTTTATTAGTATAACTCATTACAAATATATCTTTATGAGGTTTTATTTGACTCAATTTCTTCACAAGAACTGGATTTCTTGTGTGTGTATACTTTCGCATGATAGGTTTTGTCTGTGGATATGGATGCATGCTATGCAGAGAACCAGCAACAAAACATATCCCATTCTTATTCATGTGATTATATATATAAGGATCCTCTTGTGTGTGGCTTGACATCTTTGAGGTAGAGTCCCTCTCCTAGTCTCTTTAATTCAATAATTTCATAAATTTCATTTAGTTACCTTATTGATTTCTTTTTGTTTATATTAAATTGAAATTCTTGATCAAGTGTTAGTCAAAATAATTGTTTAGTTTTATAAATAAGTCATGGTTTTTTATAAAATCCCTCCAAAAGAAGTGTGCTATCTGTAAAAACTCACAATGGTGGTTTATGCTTACATATATTGTTTGACATTATTGCATTTATGTCTTCCATTTTATTCCTTACTCCTCTCAGTTGAGACACCACTAGAATCTCCAAATATTTTTTTGACTCAAAGGGGGTGTGCAGACTAGGGGGATGGTGTAGGATAGGGGTGGTGCAGGGGGGTTGGTGCAGGCTAGGGGGATGGGGGTGCAGGGGGTTGTGCAGACTAGGGGCTGGGTGGATGGGGGAAAGAGGGCAGGGGGTAGGGGTATGGTGGAGGGGGGCAGGGGGTCGGGGGTAGGGGCAGGGGGCAGGGGCAGGGGGCAGGGTGGAGGGGGGCAGGGGTAGGGGGCATGGGGGAAGGGTGTAGGGGGTCTACACCAATCCAACATTAGTTTTAAGATATTGGGGTTTGGGGTTCAACCTCTAGCCTTATTGATTTTTAGATTCTATGATATTTATTCTATTATTTTTTGTTTTAGAAGTTATGGTTTTGAGTTTACGGTTTTAGGTTTTATAATTTTAGGTTTTGGGGTTTTAAGATTTATGGTTTTAGGGTTTATATGAATTTTGAATCCATGAAATTCTTTTCTATCAAAACAGGTTGAGCTCACTTGCATCCTATGAAATAGGTGAAGGTGTGACATTAAATGACAAAACAAAATTTTTTATTATCATTCCCACCTGTCATTTTTTTATGTATTTGGTTATTTTGTTTTATTTTTTGTCTTATATTTTTATATACCAAATTCATTTTTTAAACCACACTTATTTTCCATTTTGTCTGCCACTTTTTCATGCCACACCTCTTTCCCTTCCATTGAATGAACTTCCAATATTCTGAATGAGGCATTAGTTTTGATAACTAAATATCTAATGTTCTAAAAAAATTTACTACATGTTTTTTGGTGTTTTACTGATCGAACACCTAGATGAATTTTTGATCCTTGGGAAACCTCAGTTTTTTGGATCTTCAATTACGCAGGTACAACTCAAAATGGTTTTGGATTCTCATTTAAACAGGCATCTTGAATCATCATCCCCCCCCCACATTTTGCTTCTGTTTTTCAATTT
Organism: Viscum album; assembly: GCA_963277665.1. NCBI lineage: Eukaryota > Viridiplantae > Streptophyta > Magnoliopsida > Santalales > Viscaceae > Viscum > Viscum album. The sequence continues at coordinate 71,596,709 of OY728154.1, forward strand.
CTCAAAGAAGATTAAGAATTTGGAAGGATTAATGAAAGTTATGTTTTGCAACATCTCTGGACAGGACCAATCTCAAATGCATAAATGGACGTTGTCCGGGACAACTGGTGTATTGAGGTGCAACCATTGGGTGTTACGAAGGTAATTGGACTTAATCAAACACGTTATTTAGTTGTTTAGTGGTTTATTTTAACTTCCTGCATTGGTGAGCCACTACTTAAAATTGTAATCTTTCACTTAATGTGGGACTCAATCTCTCTTCCGGCTCACTTCAAGTCGAACCTATAAATGTTTTATTTATTAATTCTAAATTGAAATAAAAAACACTACTATTTTTCATGACTAAATGGGCCTTATCATTTCACTTTGAAATATTCATTATTTTTTATTTTGAATGTATGTTAAGTAGGGTGCAGTGATTGATTTCATATTGGGAGAAATAGTTCACAGCAAATCAATGAACTCACTTATTGACTACATCTTTTGCATTGGGAATTTACTTGAGATGGTATAACTTTCCCTTTATCACAACTATAATTAGTTATAAAACTGAAAATAAAGTCAGCTATAATTAGTCATGGTAGTGATTATTCATGTATGGGGCTATGTGTACCCGTGTATATACAACTAAATGCATAGGAATGTTAGTGGAGACGGGTATATGCATATAATCATACGTGCAAGGATCCCCTTAAACATGCTCATGGCCATGTGGGTGTGTGCATTGGGGCTAGGTGTACTTGAATGTGTGTGAAGGTGTGTATACCGAGTGGGGGAGCAGTAACATTTAGTTAGAAAGCTCTAAGAGTGGAAGTGGAAGGTTTGGTTCCACCTTGAGATCGGATCCCTCTTCTCGCCTCTTTAATTCAAGAATGCTATAAATTGAATTTAGCTTATTTCTTAATTCTGCTTAATTATATTGAATTTCATATCTTGAATAAGTGTTCTTTAATATAATTGTTTCATTTGATAAGTAAATTCACGTTTTTATAAATAAATTCATGGATTTATAATAAATCAATGTCATGATTTTATAATAAAACCCCTCCAACGGAGGTGCACTGTCTTCTAAACCAAAGAGTAGTTATAGTTATTTGTATCATGTTTATATTTTGTTTGAGTCTTTCATATTCCTCTTGTCGGTGTTTTTTTTGTGGCTACTTTGTATTTGTTTTCTTTGAATAACATAAATTGGCTTATCATAATCATTTAACTCAAAGGAAATTTCATGAGTAAGCATATTCCATGACCATGACACTTTCCTTTTCCCACATTGAATATTATAAAAAAAATTCCATGTTTAGGAGAAGTGAATGAATTTTTAAATGGTTTGTGTAGAGTGTTTGATTATTTTCTGTAATTTTGTTGCCCATTAGACGTTGTGTCATTGTGATGCTCGCTAAAAACATCTCTTGTGATCCCTTGTTATATCATATTAAATAGTTCATCTATTCTATCATATGCTGATGGGGTGACGGTGGGAATGTTTCCCCAGCTCCTCCCACTCCATTCGCTCCTGGTAGAAGATTTTACCCTACGGATGTCGCTAGATCAGGCCAACATGCCACGGTAATTCCATCATTTCGCCCTACTCTAGGACGAAACCCCAAGGTGGTTCGTAGTGATAGTATTCAATGACTCTTGTGATCAACTTTCAGACTAACTAATCACAATTTCTTCTGGTGGGGAAATTTTCGGAATGTTACCCCACCTCCTCCCACTGCCTTCGCTCCTAGATGGAAGATACTACCTCGCGGATGTCGCTAGACTAGGCCAACACACTTCGGTCATGCCACGGTCATGCCACTATAATACTTTTATTTGGCCTTGCTCTTGGATGAAACCCTGTGGTAATTTGCAGTGATAGTATTCCATGAGTCTTGTGATCAATGTTGAGACTGACTAATCAGAATTTCTTCTGGCGGGGTGACGGCTAGAATTTTTCCCCACCTCCTTTTACCCCCTTCACTCCTGGTTGGAAGATGTTGCCCAATGGATGTCGTTTGACCGGCCCAACACACCTTCGTCATGCCATAGTCATGCCGCATTCACGCAGCGGTAATGTCGTGATTTGGCTCTGCTCCAAGATGACACCCCATGGTGGTTCGTAGAGATAGTATTATATTAGTCTTTTGATCAATTTTGAGACTAACTAATCACAATTTATCTCGGCATAGCGATGACCGGGATTTTTCCCCGCCTCCTCCCACTCCCTTCACTCCTAGCCGGAAGATGCTACCCCACAGATGTAGCTTGATTGGGCCAACACGTTGTGGAAACACCGCAGTCACGCCGCGGTCACACCATGGTAATGTCGTGATTTGGCCCTACATCAGGACGACACCCCACGGTGGTTCGCAGTGATAGTATTCCATGAGCTTTGTGATCAATGTTGAGACTGACTAATGGAAATTTCTGCCAGTGGGGTGATGGTCGGAATGTTGCTCCGCCTCCTCCTGCTCCCTTCTCTCCTGGTCGGAAGATGCTACCCCACAGATGTCGTTGGACTGGGACAACACGTCACGATCACGTTGCGGTCACACCGGGGTGACACCGTGATAATGCCTTGATTTGGCCTTGCTCCACCCATATCCATCCCACGCCATCCCCCTTCCACCTTCATTTCAGCCCGCTACCACCAGCATTCCAGCATGCAACAGCCCCCCCCCCCTCCTTGACACCTTCGAATCAGACCACACCATCCCCCCAGCACCTGTAACCAGCCTCCTTCCACCATTATTCCAGTCCCCATCCACCTGCATTCGAGGCCGAACCATCCCACAGCCACCTGTAATCTAGCCCACACCAACCACCACGCTAGCCACAACCTCCCAGCATCCTGAAAAACACTCATGCCAGCCCTCTGCAACCTGAAAAATAGCCCCAACCACCAGTTCTTCCCTCACCAACCCTCGACCTCCTACATCCCATCCCACACCAGCCCATGACACATACCCAACAACCCCCAGCCACCTGCAATTCAGCCCACAGTAGCCCCCAGGCACCTATTCTAGCCTACACTATCCCCCTACCATCCCCCTGCTCTCTACCTTCCCACCCGCACCAGCCACTCCATCCCACACTAGCCACCGCAACAGCCCCTAACCTCCTGCACTCTAGGATGCATGAGAAAAACTCCATGAAAATCACAAAATGGAAAGATGAAAGAAGATCCATTTTCCTGGGCTCTCTTTTCCCTGAAAATTATACATGAAAATTGTCATTATTGTTCACTGAGAAGATTGGGGTAGAGATGAATCTTTTAACCCAAGGTGAGAACCTAGTCGAAAAGCCAAGCAGATCCAAAGCATCCCATAAGAAGTCCAACCTGACCAAATCAAAATCATTTAGTAAATCGATTTTGAAAGCACACCTAGGAACCCGATAATCAAGATTGTAGACCCACAATAATTCTTATGTAACATGATTCTTAGGATTAATTTGTTTTGGTACTGAAGGTTGAGGATATTTTTATCCAACTTTTGATTTATGAGTCTCTCAAGGTTATTTTTGTATCCATCCTACTAGAGGTTCCATGTTATAAGTGGTGGAAGTCTATTATTCATACTAAGCTAGAAAAAGACTATTCTTGGAAAAGTTTCAAGGCATTTTTCATTTAAAATTCTTTCATAATGAATTGAAGGTACTGATTGATATAGAATTTTCTAGGAGGGGTTGTCCAGGTGGGGTGTCCAAGGGCTTTCCGGGGGGTGTCTAGGAGGGGCTATCCAGGGGGAGTCCAAGGGTTGTCCTGGGGTGTTCAAGGGGGTATTTAGGGGAGGGGCAGTGTGCAGGTGGGGTGTCTATGGGGGCTATCCAGGGGGTGTCTATTGGATGTATGGGGGTTGATTTGAAGATATAAACCCACGAGCAATGCGACCTAACCTCATAGCATTAATTTTCCTATTATTTTTTGGAAAGGTATTCCCAATAGAAACAGTTCTGACATCCTTTACATCAATTTCATTTTCCTTCTTTGGGATCAGGGAAATAAAATTGGAGTTGATTATATAGGGCATTGAGGTTTGGTTAAATAACTCCCTCACGGTGTTAAGGAGCTCATCATGAACTATGTACTAGTATAACATAAATAATTAATTTGTGAACCCATCAGGACAATCCACACTCTCAAGATTTAGAGAAAAAGGGCACTCTTAACCTCCTTCTCATCAAGGGATGTAACAAGGGAGATCGTTGGATTGGTGTAGCCCGATCCAGTTGGATCATTTACCTTTGAGATACAACCATAAAACCAAGATCATTCAACTGAGACTTGGTAGTACAAAATTCCTTCGAATATCTAACTAGACTATTCACATCCTTATGCTCTTTGAAATTTACTTCAGAAACTACTTTTTGAATATGAGGGAATGATTGGAGATTCCTGATCAACTTTGTTTAGGTAGTCCTTAACCCAACCAACATGTGAAAATCATCCATGGGAATATAGGACTTCTTATGTTCTCTAATATCATCATTAGTATATTTTTACTCATGTTTTAGGTCATTATAATCTCCTCAAATATTATCAAAATCATTTAGAATATTAGAGGCAAAAGATTACATTTTATAACTTTATGAGATCTTACTAATGGAGGGAAATTACTCATGCCCAATATGAGGTGGTGATGGTATATTAGAGAACCCTAGAGCTGGGCCAAGTGAGAGAAATCATATCCCTAGAGCAAGGGGAGGGTGAAGATGGGGTGCAGGGGGGTGTAGGGGTCTGTAGGGGCAGGGGGAGGGGGAGGGTGCAAGGGGTGTGTAGGGGAAGGATGAGGGTGCGGGGGGGGGGGGGGGGTCTCAAAGGGGTAGGGGGAGGGTGCAAGGGGGTGCATGGGGTCTGCAGGGGGGAGTGTTAATCCCACCTATAAGACTATATTTTCACATCTTATTTGATCACATAGTAAAAAAAGACATATTTTAGATATTTGAATACTTTTAGGAAAGACTTATGCACTACATTTTCATATGACATTATATGTTATATGATTTTCAATGTTTTACAACATAAACACTATTTCAATATCATTTCAAGTGCTTCTCAGGAATTCACTTCCAATGAAATACCCTTATTCTTGACACCGTAGCATCGTGTAGTTAATCATCAGGAAAAAACAACCATCTCCATGGCCACATCATTATTTAGTCATCCACCTCCTAAATAGATATTCTCATCTTTCACAAATCTAATATGTCTACAAAAGTGCCCGTATAGGGCTTCCAGGTTCTCACAATTTTGGTATAATTTTTTCTCCTCATGTTTGAGGTTGTTTATATGAAGATCATATCCAAAATACTTTGTATCATTTCATAAAGATTTTCAATGATTTGAATAAAACCTATGATGCATACATGATTGTTGTATATTATAGTAAATATGCACCGAAGTATGTGACATGATGTAGTAAAAGCCATCATATTGTGTTTTGTTTTATCTGGTTAATCATGATGCCAAACTTAGGCTTGATTCATGATTCCACACCCAGGCCACTATAACTCCCTACACCTGAGCTATCCATGTGTCAACCAGGATACCATCATTATTGCTTTAGTGCCATTCCGAAATTCCACCTGTATGGGGTGATGCAAAGAGTATGGGGGCCGTGTAGGGCTGTGTAGTGGGGTTGTGCAGGTGTGCAAGGAGGGTTCAGGGTGGGGTGCAAGGGGCTGTGCAGTGGGGTGTTGGGGTGGGGGTGTCTACCCGGGGGGTGTACAGTGGGGTTGTGCATGTGTGCAGGGGTGGCGGCTGCTGTCCTGGGGGGTCTATCAAGGGGGGTTTTCAGGAGGGTATCTAGGAGAGAGGGGGTGTTCATCCGGGGGCTGTTGTTCGTGTAGGGTTGTCCTGGGGGGGGGGGTCTGTCCAGGGGGGTTTCCAAAAGGGGGGCTGTTGTCCGGCTGGGGTTTCCCAGGGGGTTTTAGGAGGGAGGGTTCCAAAATGAGGGGGGGGTCCAAAATTGGGGGGGGGGGGGTTCTGTCTAGGGGTGGAGGGGGGATGCTGTTCGGGGTGGCTGATGTCCAAGTGGGGTAGTTATGGGGGGTTTCTAGCAGAAAGGGGTGTCCAAGAGGGGGGGGGGGGGGGTTCTGCAATGGTGGTGCAAGGGTTTTCCATCACAGGGCGGATATTATCCGAGTGGGGTTGTCCTGGGGGGGGGGGGGGGGGGTCTGTCCATGTGGATTTCTTGGAGGGGGGCGGGGGGTCCGTCCTGAGGGTGGAGGTAGGGCTTCTATCAGGGGGGTATGTTTTCCGGGTGGGGTTGTCTGGGGGGTTTCTAGGAGGGAGGGGTTGTCCATGAGGTGGGTCTGCCCAGGGGAGGTCCAATGGGGGTTGTTTTCTAAGGGGTTTTGTCTAGGTGGTCTTGTCCATGGGGGGGTCTGTCCAGGAGGAAGGGGGTGTCCAGGAGGGGGGGTCTGTCCAGGGGGGTTCCTAGAAAGGGTGGTGCAAGGGGTGTCCAGTAGGGGGCCTATTTTTCAGGTGGGTTTGTCTTGGGGGGTATGTCTAGGGGGGTTCCAGGAGGGAGAGGTGTCGTGGAAGGAGGGGCTATTTGGGGTGGGGGCGCTCTCCGAGGGGGTTTTTCCAGGAGGGGGCGTCTGTCCAGGGGGTGAGTAGAGTCTGTTCAGGGTGGGAAGGGGGGATGTAGGGGGAGGGGTGCATGGGGGGATTTAAGGTGCAAGTGGGGTTCAAGGGGGAGAGTGGGGGGGATTTACAGGGAGTGGTGGGGAGGATTCAAGGGCCAGCACCAGCTGAACAGTTCTAGGGTTTTTACGAAATGTTAAGGCCTATAGCCATGGTTTTAAAACCGTAGCTATAGGTCTATAGCCATGGTTCCTAGTCGTAGATATATGTCTATATCCATGGCTGAAACCATGGCTATGGGAGAAGAGTGATTTTAGCCGATGCCATGGGTTGAAAACCGTGGATTTATGGTTGTTTCCATGGTTGGGAACCGTGTCTATAGGTTTTAACCTATATCCACGCCAATACCAACCACTATTTTTTATCCTATATCCATGGTTTAAAACTGTGGCTATAGTCTGATTTTGTAATAGTGGATACCTAGTCCTCACCTTGGTTATCTAGGTTACACCAAATAGAAAATGGGATTCTATTTGTGGGTTGATGGGTTTTTATAGAAGAATTTTCTTATGTCTAGCCATACCAGCTTTCTAGTTCCTTCATATCGGGTAGTAAATACTTCCAACTTGTGAGAGACTTCAAAATATTCCTCCAAGTACATATTGATAACCAAAATATATATAATTAAATTATTAGAAACATAACTGGTGGTTATAAAGATTAAAACACCAAAGTGAGTGATTGGTTCACCAATCTCCCCATTTTGGATGATCACAAACAAATTAATTAGTCAAGTGAAAGATTGGAATACCAAAAGATTTATTTAATAAATATACTCAAGTGTTTTTTGAAATAAATTAAATTATTTAATAGAAATCAAAGTTGAAAATTTTAATATATTTGAAAATTTTCAAATAGAAACATAAAATAATAAGGGTCCTAAATAGTTGAAACATAAATTGGATTTGAAAAAAATAAACAACATAAAGAATAATTTTGATGGAATAAAACAAAATACAATTGAAATGTAAAAAAAATTTGATTCTTTTAACAATATTAATATTCCTTTTTTAACATAACCTGATCCCCCTTCGTAATTATCAAAACAAATAATATAGTTGTTTAGCTGCATATAGAAGATTCACAGAACTAATAGATATTGAAAAAAATAAAATAATAATGTATTAAAATTCTTGTTAATCTAGTCAAATCCATAATATAGTCATAAGAAACCCATGATACTAGGACTTGTGAACCTATCCACTACAGTGTGAATGTGGATGATGACAACCAAGACAAATTACTCGCTAAATATATCTAGGAAGAGAACATTTCTCTTCTATCATCCACTCATTATGTAAGGTGGCAGTATGCACAATGTCAATAAGAAACTTATAAATGGTAATATTGGGAGGGGTGACATGGTAATCAATTCTATAATTGAATTTTTCCATCTCATTAGTGAAATAGGTCCAACTAGGTGGTACCTCTCCCTTAGTAGTAGCCTTATTTTCAAGGGGATCGTACTCAACTCAAGAATTTTACTCAACATTTTCCACTACTTCATCTTTACAATCATTCTATTATCTTAATCATAATATTATTTTTTATCACCGTCACCATATTCTTCATTCTCATCCTTGTCAAGAGGATAGGCCTGAGTGATGATATGGAGACTATCAATAGAGGGGATCTTTGGCTCTATCTGAGGTGAATAATCTTTGAGGAGCCACATATATTCATAAATCTAATCTTGGTTTCACAGGTGCCACCAGAAAAACTACAATCAAAACATTAAATGTTCCACAATAATATCTTTTTATGGTTAGTAAAATGGAATGTCATTGAGATTGATTCCAATAATGGAGAAATTATGTGTGAGGGAAAAAAATAAAATGTAAATGATTTGGACCATCTAGAATGAGAGTCTGTGTAGGAAAAATCATATAAGAATAAATAAATTAGCTTTAAATTTATATCCCTTACACAAAAATAGAGAAAAAAGTTTCAATATACCTTATGGTTTCATGAAATCCAAGATGAGAACCAATGAATTTTTGGAAAACTCTCTCAAGAATCCAATTTTAATGTGATAGGTTGGAGAGAATGATAAATTTTAATAAAAAGTTTCCAAAGGGAAAATATATATCACCTTGTTTATTAATTTTTGAGTCATGTGGAAATCAAACTTCCATAATGGAGTGAGGAACCAAGTGAGGAATTCACATGAAATCATATATCTAAAGATAAGTTACCATAAAATATGTTCCATTTACATCAGTATTTATGTAATTGTAATAATATGTATGGTAAAAAATATTTTTATAATGGAATTCATTTATTGATGATGGGTAAATAACATCTATTGAGGATAGTTGGTAGAAAAAGGAACACCCTTGAAAATTAACAACCTTTTTTAAATCAAGATATGAATTTTTAATCCATTGAGGATTTATGATCCTACTCTATATAATGATTTTTTTCATGACAGAATGGATAATTATTCCCATATAAATGATTGTTTAATAGTTCAACCCCCATTCTATTTACTTTTGAAGAAGGATATTGGGTTATATGTCTAAAAATAATAAAAATTTAAATAAGTTTGATTTAGGGTTTTGTGTATGAATAGAAAGGTCAAAATAAAGTTGAAACTATGATATAAAAAATGAAACATATTTTGAAATTTAAATAACCTTATGAAGGAGAAATGATCTAGAGGAGAGGAGGGTATGGGTATTGAGGTTTTTTATGAGTACTGGTTAGGAGAAAACATTGTGTGTAATACGATTAGAAGGAAGGTGGTTTTGTCTTAAAAGCACACCCTCTGTTAGACAAAATGGGTCTAAACCCACACCACCAATGATTCAATGACTTCCACTGGTTATCTTGTGGAAGTTTTCCAAAACTAGAGGTTCTGTGAAGCCCATAGGATACTGAGTGAGGATCCATTAGCTTACATATATTATCTTTAGTGGCCTCGGTAAAAAATATTGAAAAAATTTAATTTCAAGAGAGAACACACATTTTTTTGAAAGAAAAATTATAAATAAATTAAATAAATAGAGAAAAATTACATATTTAGATAATATATATAAAATTCAATCAAGTCCTCATATTTAAATTCAATTCAAATTAAAATTATTAATTTCATAATTCAATGAATATAATTCAATATATTAATTGATAAAAGAGAATAATAAATTAAAATTAAATTCGTTTTATTATGGAAAAATAGAGATATGAAATGATCTCAAACTTGAATGAGTTAATTAAATGGGTCACAAGAATACCATTCCAAAAACCCCTTTAATAAAATAAAATTGTTCTATAAAAAAGGGTTTTGTGAATATATTGACAAACTAAAGGTAGGTACTTATGAATTATAGCACAATATCTCCTTCTTGAAAGTAAATTGGATGAATAAAATCCAAAAAATATATATTAATCTTCCCACTTAAAATGAACAACATAATTTTGATTCTAACAACTCCAAGAAAAAAGTTATTTTCCAAGTAGGTTACAAGTCCCACTTTTACTTTTCCTATCTAATTTACATCCACAAAAATAAAAATCAGAGAAACTTCTATGTTTAAAAGTTTTTTCTATTAGATAAAATAATCCAAGTTTTTAGAACATTTTTTATAGTTGAAAATTATTTTCAGATATTTTAAATTTTAAATTTTGGATTTTTTGAAAATGATAAAATACACAAATACTAAGAATGATGTCTAGTTGGGTCACTATAAGGTAAGGAAGGATCAAAATGATACATCGATAAATATTTGTGTCACTTGCTTTACTATATTTATCCAAAATTATCATATATAATCCACTCATTAGTGTACAACATTTAAAACTCCAATTTTCAAAAATGATTTTTCTTTCACTTGGATTCTTTCAAAAACAAGTATGTGCACTCATGTATCATGTGACCTATCTCACCATCACTCTCACCCCTAAAAGAATATAATAAAATCTATGTTAAATTCCCATACACCTGCATTATTACCATAGTCTTTCCATTAATTTCACATTTACACTAGTTTAGATCACAATAATGAACCAACATCGAAATCTTCACATTAGGTTCAATTATCTCTTAGGCTGTAGGATGATGAGTCACATAAAAATGTGATTTGTTTTGGAAAAAATAAGGGTCGGATCTTGAAATAAATGCATGATAAATGTCAATCCAAATGTATACCTCAAACTATTTCCCCCCCCCACACTTAAAAAGATTCTTATCCCCATGCATATGGTAATCCAATGTTTCGAACTTTTTTTATACTTTTTTTACACATCTTACTCATATAAGATGGATAGGAAAACCGATGAGTATCAATTCTAATACCCCATGAAAAATAATTTCAGAAGAAAACCCAAATAAAGGTATACAATTAGAATGTATGTTATAGAATCTTTTTAAAATTAATTCATATAAAAAACTCTCAAGATCTTGAAGTAATGACTCATCTCTTTTATAGGTTTCCCCAAAAACGAGGGTTACTGTATGGAGACCATCGATATAATCATTGTTGGAACCAAAAAAAATATATTCCCATAGAAAAATACATATAATCAATGTGGATACTATGAAATATAACACTAATTATTAGGATGAGATTATTTCTATCCATGCGAATCAAATAACTCACTTCCTATTAAACAACCCTCTTCACAAATAAATCTCTCCCCACACATAAAATGAAATTTATCATGAAAATATTTAATAAATTTGTAGGAAAGGGTTTTAAATATGGGATCATCCTAAAGAGGATTCTTCCTAGATTATAAGGGATAAAAAATGTAGAAAATTTATGGGTGGCTTAGTGGGTCAATGAGGCTGAATATCAAACTGATGCCTCAGTCATTTTAGTGAAACATTCAAAATTCTTATCACTTTGATGGGAAAACATGTCATGCTATAGAAGACATAACATGGTAATGATTATATCAAGAAAAATAGAAATAGAATATGATACAAAAGGGTATAATAATCCTAACAGGTATGGAAATATAATATTGGAAATCACATATAAGAATAAGTGAAAATATGTGTCTCAAAAATATACGACTTTCCAAAAAAATAATTTTGAAAAATTGAATAATATTAGAAATCACTTATGTCATAAAATAAAGGATCAAAGCATTTATAATAAGAATAATGTTCTAAAACTGACCTAGTATACAAGTAGTATGTTCCCAACTATGTGCCAATAAAAATGCAGTGATTTTCAAGTGGGTTCATTAATGACATGAATGTAAGTTTTTTTCTTTTTTTTAAAAAAAAATATTTTTGTTAGTTATTTATTTTACATGATGGTTATTAAAGTATAAAATATGGAAAAATAAAACACTTCCCTATATAATTAAAGATAAATTTAAAAATGATTCATTTATCTGATAAAGCTCTATAAGTGAAATACCTGTCAAATTAATATATGGAAAACACATACCCATATCATAATAAATAAGTCACACCATGAAATTTTCATCATTTTATTATACATATATTATAAATATACCATACTTATTTTGAGAAATTTGAAATCCAAAAAAAATTAATACTCAAATAAAACACATTTAAAATTCTTTTCTGATCAAATTGGGAAACAAATTTCAAAAAGATTCATTTTTAGAATAAAAAATAAAATAATTGACATAGATTTGAAAAAACAATTCTCCAAAAATAAAGTTAAATAAAAATTTCCAATTTGAAAATAGTTTTATAATATATATTTAGTTAACTATACATTCTAATCTTTAGGGGCTTATTTGAAATTATAAAAAACCTTAGATAATGTAAAACATGATTCAATAGTTTTAAATATTTAAAACTAGGTGGTTGTTTTAATAAATTATTTTTCATAAATAAAATCATTCAAAAATGAACTTTTGACATACATTTGAAAAAGATTAACATTTATGTGGGTGGTGAATTCCAACAAGATTATAATGGATTTATGCCTAGATATAGGGGAAAATGTATGAGAATTATTATTTTATTCTTCTATATTATATAATTTATCTACGATACTTGATTTGTTACAATTGATGTGACCTTTGTTATCTAGATTGTTATTAATACCCCATTTTCACCAATAATGGTATGATTATTTGGTATTTCAACCATATTCCAAACATTATTCATTGTGAATTGGTTCAATAATTTTTACATTATGTGTACCCAATATTAATAAAAAATGGAATCATCAATATTTAAGGTTCTATGTGTGAAACAAAGTAATGATTTTTAACCCCATTTTAAACTGATATTATAGAATGAGTATCGAACTTAAAACACTTACAACAATTTATAAGGGACAATATTTATATTTCAACCAATCCATGCATAAAGATTATATTATTATTCTTACTCATAATCAATTTATTTAGAAGCAGTTGGTCTATTGAATTCTTTTTTTTTTCTAGTTCGACTTCATCATCATCAATTTAGGGATGAGATTTAAGAGTTTTAGCATAAAATTCCATCTGAATTGATTATTCTTTATTTTTTCCTTTTATTAAATATTTTTTATGATTTTATTTAGTTAGAGTGACCCATAAAATAACTTCATCATATTTGGCATCAAATTTTCATAATTTTTATTTGGTTTTAATAATAAATCATTTAAATCCAAACACATAAAACAATTTTCTAAATTTTGGTGGTTTTCATTCCTAAAGCTCATAAGGGGTATTCTTAAGAAAGGGTCTTATGATAAAAATGTCCAAGGTATAACAGTTGTTATTAAACACCTCAAACTAAACTTTTTGAGGAAATTTGAATTGAATTATATAGTTTCTGTCAATATATTTAATTATTCCATTTTATCTTTCAACAAGAATATTTTTATGGGGAGTCCTATGAGCTAAAAAATAATGATGATACCTATGTTAAGTACATTGTTCATCAAAATCCTATTTTCAAACTCATTCCCAAGATTACTCCAAATTTATATGATCTTGAAACCTTCTTTAAAATTTAACATATCTTTATAATTAAAAAATACTTTGGAAGCTTCATTTTCATGATCAACAAATAAACATGTGTAAATCTTGTATAATCATCTTCAATTAAAAATGTGTTAGATTTACCACCTATGCATTCAAATTGGGCTTGTATAAATAAATAAAGGTGTATAAGATAAGGTCCCATTTATATTAAAACTTACTTTAAGTATTTATAGGAATATTTTTGTATCTTACCAATTTTCAATGGCTCATAAAATATTTTATTTTTAAATTTGAATTTTGGAAAATCACATCCAAGTTGGTTTTAGTTGAGTTGTAAAAGTGCATGTGTATGTGTGTGTTCTATAATGATCAAAACATATATTCTAGTAAAATTACACACTATGTTGTGTGCTCAAAAATTTTGGAAAATTCTATAAATAAATTTTAAATCAATAAAAAAAAATTAAAAATGAGATGCTGAAAATAATCGCTTTTATTTGGCATAAAAAACATTAAAAACCCATATTTTAAAAGAGACATTAAACCCACTATCACTTAATTATATACTGTTAAAAATATTATATTATAAACTCTTAACATATAAAATATCTTTAAAACATTAAAATTTGAAAAACCAATGGTACATATAATAATGATCTTACGCATTGAATTATCATTAATGGATATATGCCCTCCATCAAGTTTTTCATAGTGTTTGAACACAGAGTAGTCACCACACATGTGCCTAGATCATCGGTAATACATGTACCTTGTGATTCCTTAGAAATTATCTTAATAAATTCTTTTAATAATATAATCATGATACTAAATGCTTTGGTAGCCACATTTTTGGATCACTAATGTTCTATAAAATATATTGAAGAACCCATATTTATTTGGAAAAATATTTTTCATTAAAAAATATTTGAAGAGATATGAATTATATTGGGTCTACTGTATCTTCATTTTTTGCAACAAAATTCATAAATGAGATACCCAATTTTATTAAAATAATTTAAAATTTTATCATGAGATCATGTACATAAAAAGGTTATATTTTTATAGGTGTTTTCTTGATTTTGAAAACCAAAATGAAAACTAGTTTTTACATGATGTTAGGAAATTAATATGTTAATTATGTTATTTTTACCATTGATAAATTTAGTAATCTAATTTATATGTTCTTTAGTAGTAGATTATAATTCAGGAACATGATATCTTTCTTTTAATTTCTTATTTTCCTTTTTAATCATATTATATTTATCATTATATTTAATTATATCTTTAAATAACAAATTAAATATTATTTATTTATCTTCATAATTTTTTGATTAAGAAAATTCTTTTCCTTTTCTTATTTTAGTATCCTACGTCTCCTTATAGATAATCCTTTTTAACAGTAACTTGATTATTTTTATTTTTATGTACTTTTAAATTTGTGCTGAGTTCCTCTAATTAATATCTAGAATATTCAAGAAAATTATAACCTAAATTATTTAAATCATAAGAAACTTTTATAGAAGTTACCTTATTAATAATATTTATTTGGTCCCTGAGACATTTAGTACTTTCATCCATTGACCTGCATGAAGAGATTGAGACATCATTTTCACCCCACATTCAAATAATAAAAGTATTCTTGTTTTTATTATTTTAACTCATCTTCGTTTTTAAAAAATAGAAATCCAATTTTATGTGTCCCTTCCTTCTATATTCACATCATGATACCTCTGGTTCTTTAATTAGATTATCCTTTTTAGAATTTTGTTGATATTTTTTTTCTTCAAGAACTTGTTCAACTTCTTAATAATTTGAAAAATCCATCTTTCACTGTAGGAAGAATCAGAATCAATTATTTTAAAGGAATTTTTTTATTTTCATAAATTTATTTGTATTCTTTTTTATTTTTCATATTCATGGTAATCACATAGGTCATTAGAGACCATGTGTGTTATTTCTCCATATTTTTCATAACAACCTTTTATTCTTTATTTCTCATTAAATTAGATTTCCATAAACCCTATAAAACCCAAATTATTTTCCTCACAAATGTTTCTATAGAAATATGTTCAATAAGTGATTTTATATCATTTCATATGTCCAAAAAATGAAAAAAATAAATTATATACTCATTAGGATGCATGATAAAAAAATTAAAAATCTTTACACACATGTCAAGCCTAGTGTCATTTCCTTAATTAGTGCCCTCGTGTGTATGTTTAAGTAATTTCAAAATTTCATGAGTATTTTTACATATATAAATTATATTAATTTCATTTTGTTCTAGGCCAAATAAATAGATTTCATGTCTTATACATGAATATCAAATTTATTAATATCATCAAGATCCCATTTTCCCTCTGATTCCTTAGTGTAAGTATAGTTATGAATAACTATTTTTAAAACAGAATATCCAATACCTTTACAAAAATTGTAAATGTGATTTTTTCAATAAAATTATTCTACATAATAAAATAAATTATCTTACCACGTTTAGTGTCTTTCAAGGGAACCTTGTGATATTTACTTAAATATGTTGAAGGTTTAGAAACTAAGGATACGTATGATACCAATTCCTGGTCATATCAATATAGTGAGTGAGGATGAATTGTATTTTCAAAATTAAAAATAAATAAAGTGATAGAATTATGAAAATAATAATTAAAATTAAATTAAAAAGTTTGTACAATATATAAGAATAAAAATTATATGTTTTGTAGAACATCAACATAAAATTCAAGGAACAACATTTTGATAAAGAACTTTTTCCAAAATAAAACACATGTGTGTCTACTTCTCTTCTCTCAAGGCGTATGGGTTTTAGATTAATCTTTTGTATATAACAGAATCCAATATAACAAATATATAGATATAAACTTTAATTTCATTGTGTAAATAATGAATCCAAATATAGTAATTTATTTTTTAGTGGTTGAGAAATAAACACAATAGAACTCACACATTTATGGTAGTGATCACCAAAGAAGAGTAATTGGATGGGTGTTTTTATAGGTACACACACTTTATAATATATTATCAATTTCATTATCAGGATTTAATTAAAATTGTTAGATAAATATAGAAAATGAAGCGTGGTGTCAATTAAGTACAATAATGGAAGTATATATGATCTCAGGTGAGTACCAGCATCATAAATCATCATTCCACATCATTCCTACATCACTGCCTCAAATGTGAGTGCCTACATCATAAATTCCCCAATGGGATTTTCAAGAATCAAGCCCTAGCCTTTTTATATTTATTATTATAAAGTTTAATAATAAAAAACCTCCCCAATATCACATATAAATCCATTTAAAATAAAAGAAAACTCTTCATATATTTTATAACCATAAAAGTTATCCAATAACTTCTCTACTTTCAGGAATTCCTTGAAAAAATAAGAATACGCCTAAAACATGATGAAAAAATGTCAGATGGATTTAATTTTGATGTTTTTTTAAAATAGATCTTGTATCCAATTTTACAAAAACATTACACATAAAATCAATATATAATAAATCTTGAAAAATCAAGAAAGAAATTTTTCAAAAGTGATTAAACCTTTATATTATAAGGCCCCAACCTTGAACCTTACTTAATATTCAATTAAATGAATAATTCACATTGAGGATCTTTTCAAGTTTAGAGTTATAGAGAATTTGGACATAACTATTACATCTCAAAAGAATACAATGTAGACACTTCTACTAAGTTTCCGTAAATTAAAAACTCATAAAAAGAAACATGTCTAGTTCCATGTTTTAGATAGCATGACTTTTCCTTGATCCCATCCTTCACCCTATTCCACTTTAAGTCCTGTGAAAAACATTTCAAAAACATGGGATGAGCATAAAAATCCCAGTAAGGGATATAAAAGTATGAAATGAAAACATTAGCCCATGTATGAAATCATACTTTACTCATAAAACATAATCATTTTAACATACCTCATCAAATCATGAATAAATCATAGAAATCATAAGACATAAAGGTAACTTGAGGCATTCATAACATTCTTATGTATGGAGTAACCCTCATGGTTACGTTTGGAATACCCATCAGAGTATCTTCCCTAAATCTCTTCGGATAACCGGTTAACGTTTAACTCCTTCACATTACCCAATGTATTTGAGAGCTATATCGGGCTCACCTGCACTTATTTTATCACGGAACCACCCATATTCATAACAATTCCCAAGAACCTTAACATAATCGTATCACGTAAAACATATATAAAGGAAACATAACATTTCCACATTTCAATCACAAGATATCAATACAACACATTGATATAATAAAAACATTAAAAAAAACTATTTTCAATACCAAAATAATATAAAATTAATACATGGTATTTATTTTTCATTTTCAAAAAAATAGGTAATTGCTTGTAGAGGAAGCTAAAACTCTAATAATGGTCACGGCGGCGGAGAAGTCATTGTCGCCGCATACGTACAACAAAAAAACATTCCTTTTGTCGTTTAGTAAAAAGTTTCATATAAAAAAAGATTCCTTTTGAATAAGTGTAAAAGATAAAGGGGGTTATACACCGTATAAAATAAAGTTGTGTAGAAAACAAAATATGCCTCAATGAATGGAGATTGAGATGAAGTCCCTTACCTCGTGTCTGACGTGACTTGATTTCTCTTTAATCTCCTTAATAATAAACTTGAGTAAATTTATACCTTCTTAAGGACCTTTTTAAAGTTAATTATTCCTTTTATATCACTTGTTACCATGTAATGAACACTATGTAATTATTTAAGTTAATAACGGTCATTTTAACGATCATTGGTACTTGAGTCAAAAATAAACTCTTACGAGTTGTTCATGTATACATTATATCCAGAGTTATATTCATTATTTAGATATCATATATATCATATATATCATGTATATACATGCATTTATAATATTACAGAACATTTAGAGGTAAGAAATCAAATGCATCGTTCATGGAGACGGTAAGCCGTACGTACGCATGAACGCTACTTTCATTTCTATTTCGTATTTTATGGAATGGAATCATAATGAAAAAATGGTATATTATAATTCCAGTATAATTTAATATATAATATCATTAATTACATCCTTTATACATCCCACATATGGCATTAACGAATCAAATCACTTTGAGGGGGCGGTAGTCCGCACTTCCTAAAATGAAGATATCGCGTATACCCATAATGGAAGCCATAAAGGTATTCAATAAACGAAAAATATATAATCTTAAGGAAAAAAACATATTATATATCATATATAAATATAGTTTCATCTTAATGGCCACCTTTGGAGGTGATAGAAGAATATTGAACAATCATCGTTTCGTGAGGCAGAAATTCGCCATCCACAGAAACAATATGCTCTTTAACAATTAGTTGAAGGTGTGTGTAAGTGTAGATCTAATACTTCTCATTAAAACATCCTAGTATATTGAAGATACTGGTGTTGTTACAAAAAAAGAAATAAAAAGAGTTTAGGGGGTTGGAGAAGCAAAATAAAACATAAGAACACAAGAGAAGACACTACCTTTAAAACGGGTAACTCTTTTTTATTTGAGCTCAAAGCCTTAATTTGAAAGACTTATGCCCAAAGTGAGGATTCTAGGAGTAAGATAGGGATGTGGAGAGACAAAATGGGCTGGTTTTGGCCGAGCCAAATTCTTGAGAGGTGTGGGTAAGGTGGTATAGGTGGGGGCCTTTTATAAGAGGAGAGGAGGGGCAGTCTTGGAATGTTATAAAAGGTTAATTTATTATAAAATGCTTTTCGGATTTTAAAGGTCCCAAAATTATATATTTCAAGGATAAGGTGATAAGAGATCTAAATACACCCATAAAATAAGATTTTTACAAGTTTATGTCTTATATTTTACATTATCTTTTAATTTTATTTAAATCGTTAAATAATAAGGTAATCGCTGCATCATCATGGTGTCATAAATAATTTAATTTATTTAATGTCTAGAAATTATAAAAAAACTATCATGATGTAGAAAATATTTTTATCTTTCTAATTAATACTTATAGTCAAAATTATGACTTGTATAACCCCATTTAAAAAAAATTAGTAAAACAACACATGTTTGTTACATTTTTATTTTAACATTAAATAAAACGTTATTAATGTCATTTTCCTAACAAAGTGTCTCCATGGGGTCCCCAAGTTGACCTATGAATTTTATTGGTCGTCCATGACACATACAATAAGGTTAGGACATGTTTCAAGGTCATTTCATATTATTAAAACATTATTTTTACCTTAACTTACACTAATTACCTCTAATCGCGATTAAAAACTTAAAAGTTATTCAACAAAAAATTATTTTAATCCCATTGAACCACATTTTACTTCCTGATGACAACCATGAATGTCGGATTTTTGAAATTCAAAACAAAATGGTGGAAAAATTTCAATTAAACGAAAAATCTGTTTTTTTATTACCACTTAGTGGTTTCACTATTCATCAAAAATTGATGTTTTTCAGAAAAATACCAGAATTTCACCCTAATAAATATTTTATATTATTAATTCTAAAATGATGTCTATTTTACAAAAATCAAAACATATAAGTTACATTAATTAATTTAATAATTAATTCCCGCTTTTAGAACCAATAGCGTGTTTTTATGAAATAATATATATCAAAAGATTGACACTATTTTAAGTCCAATTTCAAAGTGAAATTAATTAAAATAACCACTATTGGATAAAATGGTAAAAATATATTCTAATTTCACTTTAAAAAAAATTCAAAATATAATCTAATAATATAAATAAATTATATTAAAAAGTGGTTTTGAATTAAAATACAACATTTTTCACTATTCATTATAAAAATAAACATTATCAGAAAAATACAAAAAATTTACACAAAGTAAATTTTGATGTCCTGATTCTAAAGAATAATTTTATTTGGTCCAAAAGAATTTATAAGAGTGACCAAAACTATATTTAAAGAGGGTTCTCCATCAAAAGGCAATTAGTGGACCTTTAGTGAAAATTAGAGTATATATGCCTAAAATTGAATTCTTTTCGTATTTTTAGCCTTTATCCCTTATTGGATAAATGTAAAAACATTTAACAAACATATATAATCATATTTTAGTTATTTATATTTATTTCCCACCAATACAATGGCTATAGGTTAACTACCATTTAAAATAATATTATTTTATTACTAGTGTGAAACGTAAGATTTCAAATAAACTCTTTGTTGCGTATCGGGTACACTATCGAACATAGAAACCCCTTTAAAGTAAAATTAATATTTAATTAGTAAATATTAATAAGTATGAAAATTTATTATTCTGTATTTACCTGGGATGTTACATATATAATTTATAAATTATAAAGTCACTACCATATATACTTTTAATTTAATAAAATATGGATTTAGAAACCAATACTAATTCAATGATATTATATTTAAAGGGACCACAAAAAACACCTACCTAAAATTAAGATGTAACTTCTTTTGATATGTCAAAATATTTTTACTTTTATTGTGAACACTCAAGAAATAATGGAGATGTCTCCTACAATACATAAACAACAAAAATCCTATGGATAATCCACCCTAAACCCAAAATCACACCATAGAATAACCAAGGGATTGAGGGTGGAAAAGAAAAAAATGGGTAAAGGGGATGGAAAAATGAATAATAAGAATAATATGGAAGTTTACATCAGGATGTCAACATGGAATAATATCTCAAAGACTCGTAGATGAAGGATAAAAAGAGAGAGGAACTCCCCTGAGTTCTTTGTGGGTTGGTTGATGAAATATTGTTAAAGGAGAAGAAAGAATCCCATATAATATGAGAATATAATTTTTATAAAATATTTTTTTTAGAAAAATAGAGAGATCCCATGGTTGTTCTATATATATGGGTAAATTGTTCCCTAACTATGATGCTTGCACTAGACAAGAAAAATAAACTCGCATTGATTGACTACATAGTTTAGCAAACTATATGTAAACCTTAAAAAATACATAAGAAACATACTAAAAAACTATTATATTACCACCCACATAGTACAACCACCACCAAATCACTTTTTTCATTTTCTGAATAAATCACTTTATGGATTAGTGGAAACCTCATAAATTTATGCATACCAATTCAAACACCTCAGAAAAAGCCACAACAAAGAAAAAAACACCCAATAAACAAATTAAAATTTCAAAGAGGTTTTAGGGTATTCATTATAAAGGTAAAAATCACATCGATCACAACACTCTGACACACCTAACATACCATTAAACATCATCATCACCCACCCCCAATGCCAGCAAGGACATAGCTTAAGATTTTCAGAAACACTATATATATTCATTAAAAAAAATTGAAAGCTGTAATGAAAAACATCAACCAGAAACCACCATCTCCATCATGAAGAAACAAACCCACATTATATATCCAAGTTTACAAGGGTCTCCATTGGAGTTATTGACCATGAAAAATTTAACCAACTACAACATCAATGGGAAACACAAAATCAAAAAATCCAAGACCTATGAAAACATTGTATCAATGTGGAGCCCATTGGAACACTGACTCCCACTCAAATAGAATGATACCAAATCACCCACAATCCATTTCACTAGGACAACTTGTATTATAGTGAAATACTAAGAAACCATAGTATTGTTCGAAGAGGAGAAGCCTTAGCAGTAGTCTGCAACCTTCGACTCATCACTATCACCAAAATCATCAAAACTTTTCAAACTTTAAAGAGACACTAAGAAAAGAAATGAACTAATTGTAATATTCATCGAAGAATATGGCACATAGAAAAAGGAAAAGGGTGAAAGATAAAACCTAAATTGATGTAAGGGATTTCATAGAAGATGAGAGTTTGGAGCACCATAGATGGGGAATAATAAGAAGGTGAGAAAGAAGAATCCTAGATCACCGAGAGTGAGAGTTGAGAGTGAAATAGATTTCATCAAAGATGAAAGTTAGGATCACGATGGATGAGGAATAAAAAAATGGTGAGAAAGAAGGAAATCTAGAATGTCGAGATAATGATTCGGGAGTGCAAGATATTGCATCGAAGATGGGAGTAATGAGAACCATATATGTCGAAGAAAGAGAAGTCAATAAAGATGGAAACCTATATTACTGAGAGTGAGAGTCAATAGAAAAAGATATTTCATCAGAGATATGATATCTGACCGTCATATATGGAGAAGAAGGAGAAGCTGAAAAATAAAGGAACATAGATCACCAAGAGCAAGATCTCTGTTATATAAGGCCTCTATCATACCTCTATCAATCCTTTATTAGACCCACGTAGTAACTATTAACTATTCTCAATACATATTCAAAGACTCGAAATAAAAAGAAGGACCACATAGCTCTTAATGGGTTTTACACAATTTGGACACAACTGTGTTTTACTAATATTTGGTGAACAATGAAAGAAAAAATCAAAGGGAAAAGTTTATTCTCTTAGAACCGTGTATTTTCTTTCTTATCCTACTCAAAAAAATAGGATAATGTAAAAAAAAGTTCTATAATTTGTAAAAACAAATTCTGAAAAAATATAAAAAAATTAAATACCCATAAAAATATTAATTACTGAAAAAAAGTGACATTGAGGTGTCATAATAAACCCCCATTTTTATACTTTTGGTAGTTGTGAAGTCATTCATAAAATTAAAATCAATGGAAAACCTGAAAACCTTAACTCCTACATCAGTGGTGGGAGGGTTGAAAAAAATAAATATGGATAAAAGAGAGATCAGAACACCAACTAGACACATGAAACCTCAAAATTATATATCTTAGCCTCAATCATCATTAAATTAACTACTAAAAACTGAACATAGGTAACAAATAATATGGATACCTACTATAGGTTTCCCCTCCATTTTTAACTTCACTAAAATAGTGATATATAAAACAATACTCCACAATAAAACAACACCAAGGAAACTATGCTACCTCTATGTAGCCGTAGAAAAATAGTAACCATATATAAACTAATATAATATTTTAAGAATAAATCTAAAAACATTTAAGAAAACATGACGGTTCCGAAATGATTACCAAGGTCATATAAATTCATCACATCCTATATCACTGAAATGAAAATTTAAACCTCATCCAAACACATTACTCAATAAGAAAATGACATGGGAACCGACCTTGGGTTACAAATAAATGTGAAGGGAAATCTTAACCCCCATACCCTGGTCCCCAAAACATATTGAACCCAAAAATATCGAAACTCACACAATCCGATGATTAATATAAATTATTGCAACTTCCATTCTAGGACCTCAAAACAATCGCAAGGTCTTTACATGTCCAAACCCTAAAACCTCAACTGTATCAATAATCACACCCAAAAACCTCAAATGTCAATATCAAATATCAAGGAATAAATAACAACCTTAATAAAAAATGATTTTCTTTATTAGGAACCACAAATGTAACATGGAGATCATAAAAAATTAGTCTCCTAAAAAAGCCTCAATCTATTTTAAACTCAACAAGAACATATCCAAAATAAGTGAAAAATAAAAACTACTCTAAATTTTTAACTCACTGATTAGCATATCTTACCATGTTAATGAAAACAACCCTACCACTTTATTGTATAAAAGGTCCTTGGTCACCACATAATTAGGGATGTTGACCTATGAATTCTTGGAGAAAATGGGTCCCAACTCCAATGTACTATTCATAGTCTATAAGGATTTATAAAATTAGATAGAGACATATTTAAATAATAAATCTACTCATCCTATAGCTTATCATAAAACATAGGCCTATATGTTCTATGAATCCCTTTTGAGAAGGAGCCTCTAGAATCCCAAATCCTGAATCTTACCTATATATACTTCACAACTACAAAAATGGTCCTAATATGAAGCAGAATAATAATTTCAAACATAATCTCTCAAGGATAAAACATACAATAAATATTTTTTAAACACCATTTTCTTTAAAACAATAAAATTATTTGGAATGTTCCACATTCAATTTCCAAAAACATAATTGTAATGAAAATTTTATAACTCACATGAGAAATGTTTCGCTTTCGGTAGAAAAATCATTCCTCCAATTAGAATATCCAAAAAATTTATTTCTTTAAAATAACTATATAGAAAACATAATTCAAAAAAACCATTTTATAAACACACCCATGAGATTTATAACTGTCATATTTATCAATAAAAAAACATATGTAACTTATCAAAGTTCTCTTTTTGTTTTAAATCATTTCATTACTTCCATTATAAAACCAATGCATTTGATAAAACTCACTATCATTTCTAAATATTTCCATAAATTATATTTTTTTGTAGACTTCTATACTGAAATAAAATAATTTAAAATGATTTAAAGTTAATAAAAATGACTATTAATAATATACCATCACAAATAATATCAAAAAATAATAACTTCATAAAATCATTTCTTTTATCACATAAAAATCCTTATAAACTAAATAAAATGGAGAAACCTATCACTTCAAAATAATTTTATGTGCATCAAAATTCCATTTTCTAGGAAAAAATAAAATTTTCATAACATAAATCCAAATTTTCTAATCACGTGGCTAGACCATAAGGCCTAGAACATCAATCAATCCACAATAAACCCACATCAACCCATGATAAAAATTTCCTCATTTAACTTATACCAATGTTTTACAATATTTAAATAATCTCAAAAGGAAAGGGTGATAAGACCATAAATCTAAGGAAAATAGAATTGTGAATGGTTTGGCTATGCAGGTTATCAAGCATTATTCCAAATATAAATCAAAATTCGTTATAGAGGAAATATCTATCAACGTGGCATTTTCAATGTTTTCCAAATCATGTATTCTAATTATACAGCTCTGGTTCTTCCTCCCTTTTTATCCTAAAATCTCATGGAAACCCAAAAAAACACTAATATACTCAATAGGGATACAAAGAACAAAATATAAAATTAAAAATAGGCAAATATAATCAAAATTAAATTCCAAATTGGGACTCACATTCTAATTTCACATGGTAACACATGTTTCATCATGAAAGGTGGTGATCAAACACTTACTGATGATCAACCTCCGGAGTTTTAATGAAGATCATAAAACCAATTATACCATGATACAGAACAAATAATAAGTATGTGTCCCGTGAACATAGACTCACTTCAAGAACCTATTCCATAACACCCCAATACATTATTATATATTTCATTTTTTGTAAATTCAATCTCTTCGATAACATGCGATTCATGCAATTCCAGGTTTAAACAAAACATTGTACTATATTACAATATTATAATTTAAACAAGACTAGTATAACCTAAACGATATGTTAGTGGGCATAAATAATACTAAATAAATTAATTCAATTATTACATATTTATTATTAATAAAATTAGAACCATTGGAAAAGAAAATAATTTTCTTTTGAAAACCTATGTTTTTATAAAATATGGTTTAGTTGTGCTTTGCACAAAAAATATTAAATTAATTATACCAATTTTTTAAAATTTATTCCAAAAAATAAAATTCATTTTTTAATATCTATTTTTCAAAATTATATTAGGTATAAATTTTGATAATTTCCTAAAGAGATTTGTTTTTTGCTGAATAGCGAAAAAATACTGGATTTTATAGGAAAACGCATTTTCATTTAAATTATTTTCAGTGATAAATTATAGTTTAAATTTTTTTTAATCTAAAATTTGATCAATTATATTTCAATATAAATATTTTATTTCTTTTGGATTATTTATATAATTAATTATGATATAAAAACATTTTAAACTTTTGAATTGTTTTCTTTCGAAAAAACGTTTTTCCGACGTGTCTGTGAGTTTAAGTTTAAACTATAATTTTCGTATTGTATGAGTTCAATTTGATAAAATAGAATATAAATTTTTAATAATATTAATTAATATTATATAATAATTTCAACTTATTTTTAATGAATAATAAAAATAGTAAAATATTAATTACTACAGTTAAGTTAAATGTGATTTACTGAGGGTGAAACTAAAACTATAAGTGTTAAAATGACCTAAATAATTGTATCAATTATATTTTATGGACAAATTTAGACTCTATAATATTTAATTTTATATAATTATCCTTTTTGGATCCTTACTATATGTAAAAATCATGGTTATAAATAATTCATTTCAAAAACTCCCAGTGTGTCCTCTTCCCCACTTATAAAGGGCTACCACTCTCATATCCTATTCGCAATCACAAAGACATTTTATTCATCCCATGCCTACCAATATACCTTCATTAATCCCATAAAAACATCCACGTATACTTCCCTTATCATAAATACAATCTAGGATGGATTTAGGTGTAAACCTAAAATAGTTCTCGGAAAAAGACAAACTTTTAAACATGCGCCTTTGATTCACATCTTCTTCCACCCCCTTCAAGAATTCTTCAAATATGATAATATAAAAACCCTAGTATCCAAAATATAATGAAATTTTATTATTTTAATGGAATAACCGATATCCGTCTCAACTTCCATCAAATGGATAATTAAATCGTCAATTTTGTTTATCGCAGACTACTACAGTGCAAAGCGATATAATACAATTTCCATCACCAACATTAAAGGATGGATATAATGATGGATTTATAAAATATATTTTAATTATAAATTTATTAAACTTATATAATTATGAAATCACATATACCTTTTTACTCTCTATTCTATGTGGGGATATGATAATGTTTCTCGTGTGTACGGGGGACTACCGCATCTCCATGCGATTTGATTCATTTTCAACATAAGATTTACATGGAAGTTAGTAATGATAATGTTAATGAAATATATTTTATATTTATTAATTAATAATACTTATATAAATATAATACCTCATATAAATTCTTACCTAATAATCCTTTTGAAAATAAAAATGTCTCACATACATACGTGTCGACTATCACCTCCGCATAGCGATGTGAAATGATTTTCATTTTATTTTTACATGAATGGTAATAAGGATGAATTTTATTAACATAAATGATATAAATAACATAAAAATGATTCTTCAAAAGTGAATTAATATTTTTTCCTTTCTTTCCATCAATTAATAAACATATAAGTAATGATCATGTGTACATACTATCTACCGTCTACACGGATAGTATAATCCACTTTCTATCTATAACGTTTTTAGATTACTCTGATATATATATATATAATTAATTTATATGATATTTATATCATTTTTTAAAATATGGATATGATTTCACCATGTAATTTTCAAATGGAAAAAATTAATGAATCTAAACTTACATGAAAAACGAAGGAAGTATCACCCAAAACATTGATATTAAACGATAATTGTTGTTAAACATATGATAAAAACAATAAGTAAATAATATATGGTATGATATATCTGATTATTGTTCTATAACATATTTATAATAAATCTATATTTATTATTCAAGAGGTTTGGACACATAAGAATTAATTTGATCACGGGGTAAGGGTTCTTTCTTTCAGTTTTACTTCTGTGAGACATATGTCATATTCACCACTTATTCTGTTTTAATATGTATATACTAACCCATTTAATATTTAATATAATGAATCAATTTATATTCACTGTATTTAATGTTTAATATTAATTTACTTCTTTTATAGGGCTTATGATTCAAAATTTACCAATTTTAATAGGGTTTATTTAACAATCTCATCATTATTTGAGATTTTCTATGTTTAAGTCTCCCTTAGAGGAATTATTTTATATTAATATACTAAAAACAATAATTTTATATATCTTTTGGGGATTAATTATATTTTTAAGTACTATTATAAATTTACCATTCTTTGATTTTTAAATTTATTGATAAAATGTTATCAACAAAAGGAAAATTTATTTATCTTTTCGATATAAAATACTTATTCATCAAAATCCATGTTTTCTAAAAACTTTTTCAAAAATGTTATTAAAATTCTAAAAATTATTTCTTAACAAAATATTTACAAACTTTTTTCTTTTTAAAAAATCATTTGGAATGAATATTTATGTCATTTTCCAAGAAATGGAAGTTTGGATTTTGTAGGAAATACTTGAGGAAGTGTTGTTTAAAAATTAACAGCATGATCAAAATTACCCAAAATAATGAAATCAAATTGAATTAAAGATTAATTTATAAATTTAAATGGATATTTTAAAATATTGATATTTTAAAAAAAAATATGAACATTTAGTTTTAAAATTTGATTTGCATAATGAAAACATTACCTTCCTTAATAATGGTATTTATATTCATCATAAAATCAATCCTTTATTATAAATTTGATTTAATGGTGATATAAGGTATTTATATAATCCTTACTATTTATATAGATGTTTTATTATTAGTTTTACTTAGGTTGTAAATTTGTTTTACCATTCACCGTATTACTCTGGATAGTTTATGATTATGTTTATTTGATTAGAGTAAGAATTAACTTTTTGTATGTTATATTTTCTCTATGAATATTTATTATTATTATGTTTTGAACTTTTCATTTAAGAAATGCATTAGTCTTAGTAAGTGATGGGTGGGACCCAGCTATAGATATCCCCTTGACGCATAGGCTAATATCATGAGACAAATAAGTTTGCTAAGTCAAATATGTTTTTACCTGTATTTTTAAAATACCCTGGGAAAGTTAATGAAAAATGTTTGGGATTTCTGGTATTATGAATTTTATCATTATGAGATATGTTATTAATTTACATGTTATTATTTTATCAATTTGAATATTAATAGATAAGTTCCATGATCATGGGATTATTTAGAGGTATTTATTTTGTTATCCATTATTCCTACCAAAGTATTCTCAAGTTATTTTTTAAATGGAATGTGTTTTAAATATTTATATATCAAAATAAATTATAATTATTTATTTTCGATATATTTCACTGTATCCATACCCATACTAAGGATCTGAACTCACCCCTTATTTATGTTAAATTTTCCCTAGGATACAAGGAAGTGTTTTATGATTGATATGTAGGGATAAATTAAATGAAATAATGGAATTCTCAAAGTTAATACTTTTATTATTAAATTTTTTAAAATGTAAAGTGAATTTCATATATGTATCTAGATAACCAAGTATACTAAACTATTCAGTCATTTGGGAAGTAATCTATTTTATTAGGTGTCAACGTAAAAATGTAACCACTAAATCCAGCTTATTGGAGTTTGGGTATTTGCATATAGAATCAAATGATGTTTAGTAGACACATTGGTAAATAGATTCAATAAAACATTTATTAGTTAACATAACCCTTTGGTAAACCTTGAGGATATTTATATAAGTAAATACTAATTTATTTAGGTATATATTATGTGGTTTTCCTAGTAATACATCTGTGTTAAAATTATACCAGTGGAAGTGATTCTGGAACATATGTACATAGGGGTAGTAACCCTAAAATTGGAACTTCAAGCTTGAAATGAGCTTTACCTGGTTCATGATAATAGGATTTAATATGCACCTAGTTGTCCAATCCTAGGGTATATGCATTGGTTAATTCAAATTTTATTTAAAAAACTTTCTGAAGTATTTGAAAATATTTTATGATCTAAAAACATTCTCAAATAAACTATTCTTATGATTATGATATTAGCCAGGCATATTTTTTTAAATTATTTTTATGTTTTCCTCTAGTTTTGGTATTATTAATTATGATACATAATGTTATGATACAATATAGTTTATGTAATTGTTTATAAATGTAATATTTTATAAGGAATGTGAATTGTATAAATGTATTTAATCTAAAGAGTAAGAATGCCTTTTTTTATTTAATGGGATTAAGTCAATCTTTTGAAGGGAACTAGTCTCTTGAAAAAACTAATTATATGAATACATAGTATCATGTGATATCCAAAAATATAAATAATTCTCTATGTATTATGTATTTGAAGGTATGAAATAGAATAAAAGGATAGTAGATGAAAAAAAATAAACAGGGGTAATAAGAGAAAGAAGGGGTTTCCAACATGTGGTAATTGTGGAAGAAAACACCCAAGTAATCTCTTGATGGTAATTAGAGTTTACTTAATGTGTAGAGAGAGATAAGATCTAGAAGATGAATTCAAGGGTCTGAAAAAAACTTTTATTTTTAGTGTTTTATCTTTAAGGAGATTTTCCACTACGCAAATAAAATCCACACGCATTAAAGGAATATAGCTCATTAGAAGCTAAGGGATCAAAGTCATGATTATAAAATTAATATAGATAGAGTGTAATACTTAATATAATTGTGGTTAGATTCAATAATTATGTTTTAAGAATATTTTTATAATGATATTATATTTTTAAGAATTATGAAATGTATAAGGATTCTACTACATTAGTTTTTATTTAATGATTTGAGAGCATATGTAAAATGGTTCTGATGACCAAGAAATGTGATTCAATGGAAAGTCGATATTATTAGAGAACACATGATTAAGGGAAGATAACCATTAATATTTTCTCTATTTTAATATAATAATAATAAATAGATATTTATTGTATTGTATTGGTGACATTGAAATAGGTTTGTGATTTGATGGTTTATGTCATATTTGTTGAAGTTTACTTCATATTTGGATTCATGGAATATATTCTACAACCTAATATTTTTTTAGAAGCATGAATTGTTTTAATTATGGTTTTTTTGTTATAAAGGCATTCACATATATTGTATGTGACATTAAGAGCTACATTATGTTTTTGGGTTATATAATTATAATATGATTTTATAAACATAGTGACCTTATTTCTAAATTTTGTCACTATATTTTGGCCAATATTTAAGGTAAACTATTTATAGAATTTATTATGTTAATATTTTTTTGTTACTATTGAGGTATTATATATTAATCTATTATGTTTTATAACTTAATCTAAATAATGGATGAATATCTTGTTATTATTTTTTGTATTATGTTATTCGTTATAATGTTATTTTTGTTGTTTCATGCATCAAAAATTCATCATGAGTACTCATATTTTGGAGAAACAAGTCATATTTTTGTAGAAATTTGTTAATGGATGAAATTATAACTGTCAAGTAAGTATATTTTCTCATATTTTATATATTAAATGTAAAAATACACTAAAATTTAAAAAAAATATTGAGACAAAAATGTTTTCATACTACAATGAATTCTATTGAATCAGTGGTCTTTAAAATCCTCAAAGGTTTGTGGTTTTGTGATGCTCAAATTTATCTGGCTTTGTTCTCCATCACTCACTGTTAATCCTTGTTAGTATGTATTATCTTATATTCATATAATTTCATTTCCCACTAATGTTATACTATATAGAATCCTATTAATGTGTTATTTGTTATTAATTTCTTATTTCCATTTATCTCTAATAAATATGAATTTTTATTAATCATTTTTACGGTGTGGGTTTCCAAAAAATATATTTTCAACTATCAAACCCTTGATTTTCTAGATTAAGGATTAATTGAAAGGACATTATTACTTAATTGGGGTAGATTGTAACACCCCAAAACATTATGATGTATTTATTTTTTAATTAAATTCAACCTCTTTGATAACGTGCATTGAATTCAATTATAGGTTTAAACAAAACATTATACTCAAATAATATATTATCAATACTACAAAAATAGGATTCAACAGTGATAGAATAGTCCTTTATCAATGCTAAAAAGAACGGATAATTTGAGCACAGTTAAAAGAAAAAACTTTTATTACTGCTAAAAAGGTTATGCTAAAGATCCCATTAACATTGCTAAAAATTCTAATAAAATGGGTCCTTTAATTGCACTTTTTTTAGTTATGTTAAATCCCCCTGTTATCAGTTTTTTTAGCACTGATAAAGGGTATATAAAAAATCCACACCCCACACAACCACTTTCATCATCACTTCCCCCAACCACATTATCAATACTTTAGATAATCCAACCCTACCATGTGCGCCCCTTCCTCTTTTAAATTTTGAACCCTAGAACTCCAGAATATACATGAAAGCCTTTTACACTCCCCTATACATTTTTTTTCAAATTTCAAAATATATAAATATATTTATTAATATTTCATTACATTTTTTATCCATATATTTATATATATGTTTATACATATTTTTATATATATGTTTATACATATTTTTATATATATGTTTATATATATTTATATATTAATAAATGTATTTTATATGTAAATATGTTTAATTATTTATTTACAAACTTAAATTTTTATGTATGAATATATAAAAAATATATATATATTGTTATAAAGTTTATTATAAATAACAGTACATTGTGAAAAATGATAAAATTTCAAAACCATAATATCCATATGAATGTAATAACTAGGAAAAAATATATCCCCCCCAAAAGGAAAAATATCCCCATAAAAAAGACTTAAAATCCATATAATGTTAACAAATTGGGGTACATCGACTAAAAATTAAATTTTAGAGGCTTTCTAGGCTTTTTGTATCCCAGAATAAAATAATAGAGTTTTACCTATGTCACTAATGGTGTAGATATTGTCATAGGATCTTATTTGATATGTTGTAGAGCCCAAACGGACACCCGGATCAAAATTTATGGTTGTTTGAATTCGAGTTGCATTTTCAACTTATTTTAGATATTTTATTATTTTTTGGTTTTTCTTATCTTCAAATTGATATTAAATTACTAATAATTGGTAATAATAAAAAAATTATTAATCAAAAATATTTTTTAATTGTTTTACATGTTATTTCTAGCAAATATCTTATATATTAAGTGTAAATTCCAATTTTCATTATCTAAAACATATTTTAATATATATATATATATATATAATACTTATATCAATATATTATTTTTAATGAAATATAATTGTTTTTAAGTATACCTTTATCAAAGCTTATCAAAAATCACTCTAAAAGGCCCCACTTTAACATCTCATTTTTTAGCTCTATTAAAGACACTGATTAATAGTGCTACAAAAAGCATTGTTAAAGCCCTAGTGCTGGATACACCCAATATTGTAGTAGTGTATTATTTTGAACAGGACCTATATAACCTAGCTCCTAAGTTGTGGGTATGAATAGTACTAACAAAATTAAGAAAATTAGATGGTTTACACATGTATAAAATAAATTCAATGTTTATCTATTAATTAAAAATAAAATAATAACCATTTGGAAGGAAAGGAAATGTTTTATAAAAACTAATATTTTTCTAAAAGGTGGTTTAGTCTTCCTATTTGCAAAAAATATAAAATTAATTTTACCAATTTTATAAAATATATTTGAAAAAAAACAAAATAAATTTTCAAAAAATACATTAAAAATTATCTTTGGGTGAATTTTTGATAATATTTTGAATAGATTATTTTTTTTGTGAATAGTAAAAAATATTAGTTTATATTGATATCTACCATTTAGATTAAATTAATAAAAATGTTAAATTATATTTTAAATTCGTTTTAAATTAAAATTAGATCAATTTTATTACTAATTAAATTATTTAGGTCATTGGTTTTAATTTTATAATGAATTATGATATAAAAAGTTTTTGAAATTTTAAAAGTTTTTCTTTAGAAAAACTGTTTTTTCGATGCGTCTACAGGTTTAATTTAAAATTACATTTGGATAATTTTATGATTTTAATTTGATAAAACTGATTAAATATTTTTAATTATTATAATTAATATTACATAATAATGTAGGGTTAGTTTTTTGTTTTTAATGAATAATTAAAAAAATTAACACATTTAAGGTAACAACAGATTTACTGGTTGTTAATCTAAAAAATAACGGTTACAATGACCTAAATACTTATCCAATTCCTATTTTATAGAAATATTTAGACCCTGTAATCTATAATGTTTGATAATGAAACATTTTTTATCCTTTTTTCATATGAAAAACATTGGTATAAATAATTCTATTCAAAAATTCCAAGTGTGTCCTCTTCCCTGCTTATAAAAGGCCACCCCCACTCCTCTTGTCTTCACAATCCCAACATAATTTGGATCAGAAAATAAATTCTCAAATACCTTTATGACTCCTATTTAAACATCATATAGTCCTT
The DNA here is from genome assembly GCA_963277665.1 of Viscum album. NCBI lineage: Eukaryota > Viridiplantae > Streptophyta > Magnoliopsida > Santalales > Viscaceae > Viscum > Viscum album. Next base: position 71,631,293 of record OY728154.1, read on the forward strand.
TTTTAATCATAAATCTAATCTAGGGATGATTTCATTATAAACCTGGAAGAGTTCTCTGAAGAACAGGTAAACTTCTTAACATCCGTATTTGTTTTATATCTTTCTACGCCTCCATAAAAACTTTTTAAAATATGATAATATAATAATAAAATTATCTCATAAATACTTATATTCTATAATTTTAATTTAATATCCTATATCCATCTACACCTCTATAAAATTGAAAATAAAATCGATGTTCATGTGTATGGTGGACTATTGTTTCACAAACCGATGTAATTCATTTTCCATAACTACCCTTTATGGTTGGGTAAAATGAATAATTTAACGTATTCATATTAAAAAAATTTCCTTATTATTCTTATTGAATTTTAACATAACATATACCTTCTTACATTCCATTCTACGGGGGCATATGATAAGATCTCTCTTGTGAAATGTGAACTACCGCCTCATAAAATGATGTGATCTGATTTTCACTTACACTTTACATGGAAGTTAGTATAGATAATTTTGATGAAATATATTTTATATTTATAAACCAAAAATACATATATAAATATAATATCAAATCTGAATTATTACCTTCCAATCCATTGGAAAATAGTAACGTCGCTTGTGCGTACTTCCGGACTACCACCTCCGCATTGCGATGTGAAATATTTTTCAGTTTATTTACACATGGATCATTACTATTAAGGATTTGATTAATATGAATTATATATATAAAATTAAAATTATTCTGTAAAAGTTAATTAATATTTATTTCCCTTTCATTCAATATGTCAATAGAAATGTAAACAATGTTCATGCACACGTACGACCTGCCATCTTCATAAACGATTTAATTCATTTTCTATCTATATGTTTTATATATTACTATAAATATATATATATAATAAATATATGTTATATTTATATCATTTTTAACTTTTTTTAGATTATTTGACCATGTTCAACATAAAAGGACAAAAATTACTAAACCAAAACAGACATTAAAAATGATGTATTTATCACCTAAAAGAGTTATTCTAAAAAAAGAACTGTTATTAAACGGGTGATAAAATAATATTAGTAAATCATATATGTTATTTTATATATTATTATAGTTATTTAATAGATTTATAACAAACATGCATTTATAATATAGGATATTTTGATATATACAAAGGAAGTCAATCTTTGGGTAAGGGTTTCTTGTCTAACTTTTACTTCCGTGAGACATATTCCATATTCACTACTTATTCCTTTATGTGGTGTATATACTAAACAGTTTTATATTTTATATCAAGAATATATATCTCATTATGGTATTAAAGTTTTATTTTTATGTTTCTTCATTCATGGTAATTATGATTCAAAAGTTACCAAAGTAGTAAAGGTTTATTTAACAATCTTGTCATTATTCGAGATTGCTTATATTTAAGTCTCCCTTTGAGAACTTCTTTGGTAATACTGTCATAAAACTAATATATTTTAATATCCTATAGTTATTCATGATATTTAAAACCATTAGTACCATTTTTACTCTCTTGTGTACTTAAAATGATTGAGAAAATATTTTTAAGAAAAGTAAATAATATTTCTCTTTTCAGTCGAAAATGATTTTTCTTCTGAATATATGTTTTCTAAAACTTTTTTCCAACCTATTTCTAAAATTATACAAATGATTTATTAAAAACATTTTTACCCATGACTGGAATTTTACAAAATGTTTTTGATGTAATATTCATGTAATTTTTCAAACATGGATCACACGAAATTTACTGAAAATGTGAAAGGAATTATTATTTTTACCTGAATGTAATGAACATAATTTCTTGATATCATGAAAAATCATTTTTAATCTTAATTTATAATTTTCAATGGTTATTTTAAAATAATGTTGTATTAAAAAACTGATCATTCATTTATAAAACATGGTTTTTAAATTCAAAGGTAAATTTTCTCAATAATGGTTTTAAAGATCTTTTCATGGTATATTTATTCATAATGACATCAATTATTTATTTAATTTATGATATACAAGGGATATTTTATATTTATATCATCGTTATTATTTATTTAAATTATTTATTATCAGTTTTAATGAAGTTGTTCAATTTTATTACTTTTCATTGTATTACTTTGGATGGTTTATGATTATAATTTTTTGAATAGGGTAAGTACTAAAATTTCATATGTCAGTTTTCTCATATGAATGTTTATGTTAATTATATTTTAACCATTTTATATGAGTAATGAATTTTAATTATTAAGTGGTTGGTGGTTCCTAGTTATAGATAGTCCCTCAATTCATTGATAGGTCTCGTGAGGAAAATCAATTTCCCAAATCATATGGGTTTTTACAAAATATTTAAACTATATTGTGAAATATATTGAGAGTATTTTTTTATTTTTGATATTATTCATTCACTCAATATTAGATCAGTTATTAATGTCTATGTGATTATTCAATTAGTTAAAATATCCATAGATATATTTTATGATCATGTGATAATTTATTTGGACTTATTTTACCAACATTTATTCCTACCATATTATTGTAAAGTTATTTTATAAATGGACATTGTTTCAGTTATTTACCATGACATTTTTATTAAGAATATTTATTCATGAAAAATAAAATTGTAAGAATACCCTTATGAAGAAAATAATCTTTTCTGTTTCTTATGTTTTTTTCTAGGATACAAAGAGGAATTTTGGGATTGATATATAGGGATACATTGTAGGGAATAATGGAATTCTCAAAGTAAATACATTGTGTAGTTTATGTTTTAAAATTTAATGTTAATTTATTGTATGAAACTATTTTAAAAATTCTAATAAACTAATAATTCCTCTGGGATTTGATCACTTGTATCTATTTCGAATAAAATATAGTAATCACCAGATCTGGGTTACTAGGGTCAGGGTATTTACATAGGTTGTGATAAAACGTTTAACAAACTGACCTGGGATTACCATAGACACCACCACACCCGACTCACCACTTAGCTCGAATCATATTATAAATTTACATAAACTAGAAACTAGTGTCTAGGTATTGAGAATGAAAGATTGGGATTGATTTTACCCACAAAATCTAGATAAACATAGTGGATACCATCAAAAATATAATGTTACCCATCACCAAATTGGAAGACCATGACAATAAATAAATAGTATTTCATAATAAAAATAAAAAATAAAATTAATATAAAAAATAATTATAAAAACACTCACATAAAAAATAATTAAATAACTAGAAAATACATAGATATCAATATAATATACAATATAACCAATAAGAAAGATCTAGGCCAATAAGGACAATACATAACCATCTTGAAGGAAGAATAACAGAAAACTAAAATTGAAACCACGTACAACTATCTATATATGGACCACTAAAAAAACAAATTTTAATTTAATATTTTATTGATAATAAATGACATAATTTAATCACATGTTTTTTAATATGCTTATATATACAATATTTCAAATTGGATCATTTATTTGAAAATTTTATAAAAATCCCTCTCCTGACCCTTTAAAGTGTGATCTAATATTTTATTCATAAATATTTTTATATATATTATTTTAACATTAAATTTTCCAGTATAAATATTAACTAAATTAATAAAAAAATTATTTATATCATGGAATTGGTATTGAGAATTTATTTTCATTAAATTGGAAATGAAGTCAAATCTAGACTAGGCCTTCTAGATTGGAACCCACTTCTTCATTTGGTCTATATCATATACATATAGTGTTCGATTGGTATAATATTTGGAGACTAGATTATGACCTAATAATTCACAAATAATTCTTTTGTAAGGATATATCTTCCACATGTTTTAGTGGTCAAAAGGATGGTACACTTTGGATTAAAATATTTGTCATAATTTACATTTCACACTTCAAAATTCCTTAAATCCTTGACTCCCCAACACTCAATAAATGTGTGTTTTTATCCTTTGGTTGGGGTTGTATGTGAATTAGTATATTGAGGTAAGAGGATAATTGGTTTCACTCTAATTATATAAGAATTTCAATATTTTTATATCTTGAACCGATTATCCCTTTATCGAATCCTTCTTCTTAATCTTTGCATTGTAATGTTTATGTTTTTATAATAATCCTTCCATTTCAATTACATTTATTCTATTATTTTCAATTTATTTCTTCTATGTTATTAAAATTAGTTTTGTAAATCATGTGTATAAAAATTATTTTGTTATACAATTTTTAAACTATTACGAATGATATTTGTTTCTATGATAACTATACTACCCAGGGAAGAGTATTTATTCTTAGTAATTGATATACCTATAAAATTATTAATTTAAATATTTTGAATCAATGAGATACTGTAATTCTGAATCTATGACCTATAAATTTATTTTTTATATTAAAATAAACAAATCAAGCAATTTAACAATTATCACAAAACATGTGATGCCGATTAATGTGTGAAATCTAAGAGATATATATTAATCTATAAAACAAAACAACATGTGAAAAAATTTAGATTTTAAAATTAATCCCTAAACACAATTCCTACTCACTTTTTGTGTATATATGTAATCATTAATTCACTACTAAACAAAATATATCCTTTTAATAACAATCAATGCATAGTGTTATGATTACATGTTTTGAATCTATCCTAGTGTTTAATTAACTTCATGTTTTTGGTTGAGGTATATTCTCATATGGTTTGGGGATTAACAAATTAGAAAATAATAATTAAGAAGATTTTAATTTAAATCAAAATGATTAATAATTAAATTAGAAGTTAGATTTATATTGATTATTACTTATGAAAATACTTTCTAAAATAATTTCTTGTTGTTCTTTATCATTCAATTTTGAAAAATAAAAAAACAAAAAATAATAAAAACTTCTTCCAGCATAAATATTGTAGTTTCATAAATGTTAAAACTATCATCCTTTTAAGTAGTGTGTTCATTTTGTTTCCAAAATTCCTTTAATATATTATTTTAATGAATTACTCTCTTAAGAGAAAACATTGGTCTGCCACTCTATTTCACATATTCACCCCAAAACCACACATCATGTCAGAGCATCCACAACATCACGTTTTATATTGGTGTTGTTACCATGGAGGAAATTTTTTTATTCATCTAATTAGTTGTACTTTTTTAATTTTAATTACATTAAATTATTCTCTTCTTTATTTCTTCTTTCCCTATTCTCAATTTTTTTATTTTTTTTACCATCAAATCATACTTCTTGTATTTTTATTGTGGTCTACTTTTCATTATCTAATTTTTTCTTGATTTATGACCCGAACTAATTCTGAGGATCTTTTATATATTGACCCTAAAATTTAATATATACTTGGAGATTAAATAAAACATTTTATGTCTATGGGAAGATTCAAAATTAACTTAGTTAGGGAATTCCTCCATTTTAGGGAATATTCAAACCTAAAACACTTCATATTCAAACAAATAACCAGAAATAATGGCTGAAAATAATAACAATGAAGTTAATAGAACCATCTGATAATTGGTTTCACTTGACATTATCGATCAACCAAATTTAATTTCATACCTAAAAATTGAATCAAACATTGAAATAAAACTCTAATTGATACACAATCTTCCAAAATTTCATGGCCTCTATAGTGAAAATCCAAATAAAAATATAACTTAATTTAATGTGGTTTACTCAACCATGAAAGAGAGAAATTTATTTTATGGTAAAATAAAACTAAGATCATTCCCATTATCACTCAATAAAACTTAATAAATATTGGATGTATTATTTACGATCTGATGTTATAAAATGATAAAATGATTGGAAACTCCTTTTCTGGCAGATATTTTCTCTAGAATCAATGGCCATATCCATTAAAAAATATATATCAGGAATAATGAAATCCATAGGGGAGTCAATGTATGAATACTGGGAGTTATTCAATATGTTGTGTGCAAGATTCCTATATCATGAAATCAGTGAGAAACTATTCATCCAATACTTCTATGAAGGTCTCAAACCTATTGAGAGGAGTGTGGTTTATATTGTGGAAATAGGGGAATTGGATGAAAACCACAAGTAGTTTCACATGAATTGATTGACAACATAGAACAAAACTCTCTGTAATTTAGTGATTGTGGTACACCATATGTTGTAGGATTACATTTGGTAAGTCGATATTCTTTTGAAAATCATTTAATCGATACCAAGTTGGATAAATTGACCACTATGGTGAGATATATTAATTCATATAAAAAACATCCCAATCCACTCTAATGATGAATTGTGAAATTTTCACTAAAATAGATCACCCAATAGACTATTTCTCCTAGTCACAAGTGAGAGAGGGTTGTGAAAACATATTCCCTGGGAGACCATATCCGTAGAAATAACAACGACATACCAAGAAGAAGTATGGTTCGTTTTTTCAAGCATTAAACCAATTGTGTAAATATCAATGGGACCTAATTTATGGATATGGACAAAAAAAATGCCCCATTTTCAATAAATCTTTCAGTAGCCTCAACCTTACCAACAAGGTCTTCAATAAACCCAATGGAGATTTCAAACCCACGAATAGAAAATTAAACAACAAAAAGAAAATTTTAAACCAAGGATATATTCTAATACTGATAACCATTGAATAAAATTATAATTAATAAAAAATGTAGCTATAGAGTACTAGTTCAAAGTTGATGGTGTTGAAGACACAAATGATCCAGATTTCCACAACACTCAATGAACTAGTAAGTATGAACTCTATAAATATTCCTTCCCAACGTATTCCAAATACCAAGGAGAATTTTAATGCCAGAACATTGATAAGTAGGATGTAAATGAATGATGCATCTACACTAATCATTCCACCAAGATTTACCTCAACCCTAGAGATTCCCCATTCAAGACCAACTGATGAGCAGCCCAATGAGAAATAAAAATAGTAAGAAAAATATTGATTATTTTCATCCTAATGACCTTAAACTTACAAATATAGGAGTGAAAACCAAGAAATTTGTTAAATAGAAGATTCAAAAATATATTTTAGATGCACTCAATCATGTTTAAGTCAATTTTATTTTAACTTAATAAATAAATAAAATTCTATGTTATGCCATATTTTTTAAATACTTTTTTACAAGTAGAAGATGAATAAAAGGAAATGATTGGATGAACATTGGGTGGAATATATCTACACTCAACACACATGAAATGGTGATTCCTAGAAGGTGAAAGGAACTTGGTACATTCACCATTTCATGAACCATAGGGGGTTTCCTCTATATGATTATTTATGTGATTTGGGTTCCTCTATTAATGGTATGCATCACATTGTTTTCCCTTCCGTAAAGGTTGGTGAACTGAAGCTGACAAGGGTGGTGGTGAAATTAGTGAATAGGTTCACATCATACCTGATGGGAGTGATCGAGAATGTCCTTGTTCATGTAAGTGACATTATGTTTCCTTCAGAGTTCTATATACAAAATATATTGGATGATCGGGTAAGATTTCATTATCTTATCATTGTATGAATACCCTTACTAAAAACATCCTTGAAAATCATAAATTTCAATGAGGATAAAATTTATATAGAGATTTTAGATGAGATAAAACGATTTAATATTTTGATATCCATGAAGTAAAACTTAGAGGACCATTCTACTGTATTCAACCATCATTTTGATCCATCTTGTGAGGATTATCCAAATAATTATTTTCAACATTTTTCAAATGGTGATCATTCCATTATTAGAGAGATCTTGAGGGTTGGTTTTGGTTTTATGTTTCAAAATACTTCCACTCCTATTTATCAGGAACAAACCACACCCATTTACAATTATTTTGTTGATTATTTCTATAATTATTGGTATATACTTTATGATTATGATATTTCGGTTGATTTTTCAAATAGATTTGATTCATTATTCACTAATGTTGATAATGAATATTAAGAACCTCATATTTATTATACACATATATCTATGCCCACATCATTTCCATCAATAAAAAACCCACCCAAACATGAACTTAAACCATTTCCACCAAAACAAAAATATCCATACCTATTGAATGATGAAAAACATACTATAACAATTTCAAATAATTTACTTCATAAAAAAAGAAGAAAACATTTAAATATATTATGGGAGAATATTTGGGCAATTTGGTGGACATTACCAAACATACCAATTATTATTCCTTCCATTTTTATGCATATGATTATTTTGGAGGATAGGGGAAATCCATTTTTACATCAAAAAATGTTACTTAACCCTGCACCATTAGAAGATATGAAAAAATATACAGAAACATTTCTTAATGAAAGTACAATTTACCCCATTTCTGACCTTCATTGGGTAATACCTATCTAGGTTGTTCCCAATAAAACCATTTTAACTATTATAAAGAATGCAAATGATGATTTAGTTCCTGTTAGAATAAAAAATTGTTGGCATGTATGCATATAGTATATGAAATAGAATAAATCCACTCATAAGAACCATTTAGTACTTCCATTAATTAACCAGATGCTTAATAGATTTGGCGGTAGGACACAGTATTGATTATTTGTTGGTTTCTTTTGTTATTTTTAGGTTCTTATTGCCTAAGAGGACCAAGAGAATATGATTTTCATCTTCCCACTTTGTACATTTTCTTATAGAAGGATTCCATTTTGACATTGTAATTCCCTATTTACCTTACGGAGATGCATGGTAAGTTTTATGGTTTACATGAGACTTTCATAGAGGTAATTATGGTTGAATTTCATATGTATGGTTCCTTATTTATTGAATGTATCTTGAGTTTGGGTAATGTGTTTCATCGTTTAATTTTGAAAAAATATGCTTTCGAACTTTGATAAATTTTATTTTATGGTAGAGAAGATAATTTTAATAGGTCATTTAGTGTCATAGGATGACATTGATATAGGTAGATCTAAATTAGAAATCATTTTATCCTATAGATATCCTACATGTGTGCATTATTTTTGTTCCATAAATGTATATGTTGGTAATTATCAATGATTAATCATAGATTTCAGTAAGTCCTATTTACCCTTATCTAGATTGATTCAAAAATATATTGACTTCTCTTTTGATCATTTCTGTAGGGTATCATTTGTTGAGATAAAAAAGAATCACACCACACCCCCGACCATGCAGCACCCATGGTGGGACTACCCATTTGATATTATGTGTGATGCTTCAATCTTCTTATTTGGAGTAGAAATATCTCATAGGGTTCAACGGATAGCCCATATGATTTCCTATGAGTCAAGGAATTTGGATTCATCCCATGAAAATTACACCATGATGAAAAAGGAGATTCTTTATATTATATTTTCTTTAGAAAAATTCTTATATTATTTATTTGGGTATAAAGTGGTTGTTTTATCTAATCATATAGCATTAAGATAAATCCTTAATATGGTAGATGATAATCCAAGACTTATTCATTAGATGATCCTTCTTTAGTAGTTTGAAATTAATATAAAGCATAAGAAGGGTCAAATAACGTTTTAGTAGACCACATGAGTAGGTTCACTCACGTATTGAAGCTTGATACTCCAAAAAAATACCCCTTTGGGACACTTTCTCTGATGATAATCTCTACAACATCTCATGTATGCAACATTAGTATGTAGAGTTATTTAATTACATGGTTTCCTTCAAAATTATTAAAAACCTAAAGAAACTCCATGTTTTGAAATTGAAGAGTGAATATACTTTTGATGTGTGGGATTATCTTTACCTTTGCTACATTTTTAGTGACTGTTTCATTAGGACATGTTTACTCAATCATGAGTTTGAGTCTGTTTTTCGATTTTTTTCATATAAATTCTTGTGGTGGACACTTTGGACCCTAAAAGATGACTATGAGGATCTTAGACTCTAAATTATATTTTTCTTCCTTTTTTCATGATTCCCATGTGTTATGAATTTATTTCTCTCATTTTCAACACACTACAAACATTTTGATGAGGTTGAAGATGCTTGAACATCCTATTATATTTTGTGATAATTATTATGTATAGGAAATTGATTTTGGGGGTGTGTTTCTTAGATCATGTAGTTTCATGTACATTCTTGTAACTTTTGATTATGTTAGTAAATGGGTGGAGGCCAAGGCCACCTGGACTGAGGATTGTCTTACTGTGGTGGATTTTATCAAGGATCAAATTTTATACAGGTTTAGTGTGACACCCCAATTTTTAATATAATAATTATTTATTCTTGGTATTTCGATTTAAACATTAATTCAATAATAATTAAACCAAATATAATTTAAATCTATGAAATAAATGAAATTATTAAAATATTAATAAATAGAATATGATTATTCATAATTTTGAATGTTTAAATTAATAATTATTTTATTAAATATATATTACGTTTTAATAATTGATATTAATAAAATTTCTTAAAAACAAAGTAAATAATTTTTAATTCATATAAATTGGATTACATTTAAAATTATGATTTATATGATAATTATCAAAATTTATATATGGGTTTTATTCGAATTATAAAATTATTGTAATATATTTTATATAGAAATGATAAATAAATTACAAGAATCCTATTATAATAAAAAAATTGTATAAATTCTTTCATTATTTACAAAACCAATAATATATATGAAGGAACAAAATGTATTTATATTTAATTATGACATTGTTTTATACATTTTTAACAATATTAATATGTGAAACAAAATCAAAATTATGAATATATTAATGTGATAATGATAATTATGAAATTAGAAATATATAAGTATGTTAATTTTTAAAATTTTACAAATAAAAATTAATTAAATAATAATAAATAACAATAATTAAGGTTAAACATTATTTTTATAAAATTATTATTATTTTTATATAAAATTATATTGTGATTTTTGTTTTATAAAATCATGAATATATATAATTATATTATTAGAAACAAAATATCATTTATATGAAAAAATGCTAAAACAATCCATGAAAATTTAAGGAATAAAAAGGGGAATCATAATAAATGTTAGGTGGTTGTGTTGTTCAGATTGGGAAAGGGGGTTGAGGGTTTAGATGGGGTCGATCAAAGTACCAAGGGAGAAGCCAAGTTGTGGGATGAATGTGAGAGTGGAACGGGGTGCGAAGGCCAGTTTGGCTTCATATGGAATGGATACTAGGCTCTGTATGAGGATCAAATGCCAGTAAAGGATTCTTAATACCTCTTGATGGGTGGAGAGGGCTTCTAAAGGTTGAAGGTGTTAAACTGTGAGTTTGGGTTTCATTTATGAACTATATATAATGATGAAGCTATGATCTACCTCAACCTAATCGAGGTTGGGGTTAATCTTATTTCTTTTTATTCAAATCAAGATTTTATTTAGTCGTGGTAATATTTTGTTTGGTTTCTTCACTTTTTATAATTCATATATTATTAGTGATCTATATCTTAATTAATTCATATTTTTATTCATCCTTTATTTCTTTATAAACATAATTCTTATTGATTGTGATATGTTGTTTTCTTATTGACTAATTCGAATATCCTATTTTGGTCATTTAAAATTATTTCTTTTTCTAATGTTTTTTGGATTTGTATTTATTTTCTTCGAATGAATATATAAAAGATCAACTTGATGTCTCAATTAATTTCGTAAACATTTTAATATCGATATTGATCTGCCAGATTATATCGGTCATGTTTTTGAGAACTCATAGTATCGAATCAGTTCCACTGATAAGGATTGAACTATTTTTATAAATATATATATATCATTTCATGAAGTAGGATATGGATATAAATTCTTTATACCAACATGAAAATGAAAATTGCTAAACCAATTTATAGTCCACTGTGAGAGTGAGTGTATGTGTGAAGCAGTAGTAGAAGAATGTGTTCAACATATGTATTCAAACCTTGTAATGGATTAGTTAATTTATTAATTTTAGTTAAAGTACATAATTTATGTGTTATGTTTATATGTAAGGAGTTGTACTTATTTTACCATAATTATCTTGTGTTATTCTTCTATAAGGGATTTTATCTTCCAAAATAAATTATGGTTGTATGGAAATGCTTTTATTTTTATGATTTTATTTCAAACTATAATTATGAATTATGAATTAATATATAATCTATATGAAAAATAGTTTCTCGTCTATATTCTAAAATGGTATTATTATTTTATTAATATCATTATGATGGTAAGTGATTGATTTTATTTTTTTTAAATCGTTTAATCTAACATTTATGGCTCTATAAAGGGGATTCTATTTTTTTGTTTATATATGTATAAATACTTTTATATATATATATATATAATTTCATGTTTTTATTCAATCATATACATATATGTATGTAACATTTCAAAAAATACTAGTTAATATTCCTAGGATTTAGATTTATGATTTATATATATATAGATATATATATTAAATTACTCATAAGAATTTCCAAATCTAAATTCATCAAGTCTATATATATATATATATATATGTGCATATTTAACAATCATTATTTGATTTGGATGCACAAACATTTCATGTTTGTAATTGGCTTAATTTCAAATCAAGATCTTGATCAAGATGATGTTTGGAATTTATTCAAGGATGAATTGTTTTACATAAATATGTTATTTATATAATTTAAGTTTTTATATCAATATTTTTCTTATGAATATTCTATGAAATAAAAATAATACATATTTTAGTTTATGATAATATCAATTTAATATTTCAATTATTTTATGTTACAGGTCCATGAATTTACACAATTGTTTTATGTATAAAATGATATTGTCAAATAACACATTTTTTAAATCATGTAAATGAGTAATTAATATCTTTATTTAATATTGAATATTTAAATGATAATTGTTAACATTTTATAAAAGGTATTATTTGAGGATATAAATGAATGTGTTAATACATATATATTGATTATTTTTATTAACGGTCTACGAAAAGGCTGATTGACATGAGTTTTGGTTGTACAAAAATGTGAAAATGAATTCCAATAAAGTTCACACACACACACATATATATATATATAAGAGTGTGTATGTGTATTTAATGCCTTATTATGTTTTTAAATCATAATTTCTAAAGAAAAATGTACGTATATTAAGACAAGCCCAAATTTTTTATATAAATATTGGTATTGGGACAATGTAAATAGGATAGAGTGTTGGGAGTGAACTCATCCCTCAACAATGTGGGTAAACCCAGACTGCCATCAATGTTACTTGTGGACTCATGGTTTTGTTTTCAAAATATTGTTTAATGTTTTCCAAATAATCACTTGATTAATTTTTAATAATTTTCAATGTATAATTAATTTTAAATTTTTATAATACATTAAAAAGGTATTTTACAAAGTTAACTTCATTAACCTTTTTGAAAATTCTTTACTGGGAAATTATACTCACATTTTGTTTTAATTTTATTTTTCACAGGTCTAGTAGAATTTTTTGAAGGTGTTCGGTTCGCTTACAAAGTTAGAGGACACGAATAAACATTGATATTATTTTTTTATTTTTTTACAGCTTGATAAAATTTAATTCATAATGTCTAATTATTAAAAACCTATAGAGGAAAAGGTATTGGAATATAAAATGTTCAATGTATTTTTTAGTTATATTTATAAAAAAAATACATATCATTTTTTGTGCAAAAATTGGAAATACGGGTTTGGGGCTTCACACTTGGTATTAGAGCAGTGGTCTAGAAAACATTAGTGATTAGATGTTATCAAAGTGATAGAGTATCAAATTTTAGTAACTCTAGTTTTTCTTAATTCTGAAGATGTAAATTAATAAAAAAATTCTAATGAAAGAATTGCGATGACACAATTTATATAAGGGGGGGAATGTAACACTCTGGGTTTTAATAAAACAATTATTTATTCATAGTATTTTGATTTAAAGATTAATTAAATAATAATTAAATTAAATGTAATATAAATGTTTTAAATAGATTAAATTTTGAGAATACTAATAAATAAATTATTAGTATTTATAATTATTAATATTTAAATCAATAAGTTTTTTAAAAAATATATTATTTTTAAAGAATGAATATTAAAACATTCTTAAAAATAAAATAAATAATTTATAATTCATATAAACTGATCTAAATTTAAGATAATAAATTATAAGATAATTATAAAAATATATATATGGTTTTTACATTAAATTATACAATTTTTTGTAATATATTTTATATTTAAATTATATATAAATTATGATAATCTTATTATTATTTAAAAAAATTATATAAATATTATTTCCTGTTTTAAAATAATAAAAATATATGAAAGAATTATGTTTATTTGTTTCAATTATGATTTTGTTTTATAAAATGTTAACAATATAAATTTCTGAAACAAAAAGAGAGTTATGAATTCATTATTGAAATTCTGATAATTATAAAATTATAAATATATAATTATGTTAATTTATACAATTTGAATAAATAAATTAAATTAATTATAATTATAATTACAATAATTTTTATTATTATAATTAAGGTTAAATTATATTTCTTATAAAACTGTTATTATTTTTATATGAAATTATATTTTGATTCTTTTTATTTATAAAATAATAAATAAATATAATTATTTAATGACAAAAATAAAAAAATAATTTCATTTATATAAAAAAATATTAAAGAATTTATAACAGAAACTGAAAAGAATAAAAGGGGGACCCTTGATAAGGGGTAGGGGTTGTGTCGTTTGAATTGGGAAAGGGGGAGTGAGGTTTCAAAGGGCCTCGATTCGACAACTAAGGATGAAGGTGGATTGTGGGTTTTTGGTGATTGAGGAATAGTGTGCGATCGCAGGTATAGATTCATCTAGGATGGAGATCATCCACCTGATGGGGATCAAACATCAGTGAGGGAGTCCAAAAAAATCTCAACTAAGGGTGAGGGCTTCCAAAGGCTGAAGGGGTTTGACTGTGTGTTAGGGTTTCATTTTTTAGATAGATTTGATCGGATGATGCTTCGATCTACCTCAACTAAATTGAGGTATGTGTTTGTCTTATTTCCATGTTTCGAATCTAGGTTTGATTTATTCATTGTAGTATTTTGTTATATTTCTTCACTTATTAAACTTCATCTATTATTAGTGGTCCATGTCACCATCAATATGAATTTTTCTTTATCTTGTTTTTCTTTATGAACAAATATCATGTTGATTATGGTTTGTTATTTTCTTTTCAACCAATTTGTATATTCTGTTTCAGTCATTTTAAATTGTTATCTTGTCAAGTTTTGTTCTATATTTGTATCTATTATCATCGGATGAATATATAAATGATCAATTTGTAGTCTTCAATAATTTTATAAACATATGCATACCCAGCTTTCTCTATAATCTTATACCTTTCACTATTTTGAGATCCCTAAGAATATACTAAGGTCCTCTATGAAGGGTTTAAGTATTTTTATAAATATTTATATCATTTCATAGTGGAGGATAGGATATAAAATCCATATACTAATATAAAAATGAAAATTTCTAAACCAATTATCAATCTGTTGTGAGAGTGAGTGTGTGTTCAAAGAAGTAGTAGAATAATGTCTTCAACATTTATCGACAAATCATATAAGGGATGAATATATTTATTTATTTGTATTATTGTATATAATTTAGGTTTTATGTTTATATGTAAGGGGTTAAATGTATTTTACCCAAATTGTGTTTTGATATTCTATTGTAAGATATTTTATCTTCCAGAATGAATTATAGTTTTATTTCGATTATTTTATTTTTAGGATTTTATTGGGAACAATAAATATGAACTATTGCTTAAAATATTATCTACATGTAAAATATGTTGTCTATTTTTCAATATGGTATTATGATTTGATTTATGAATAAATGATGGTAATAGATTATTTCTATTTTTTATTTTAAATATTTAAATATTTAATTTATGGTTCTTAAAAGGGGATCTTGTATTATATATATATATATAATTATATATATATATATATATCAAATTTCTTTTTTTTAAGCATGTACATATATGTATGTAGCATTTTAAAAAAATTGTGTTAATATTCTTAGTATTTATATTTATGATATTAATATAAATATATAAAATTACTTGCAAGAATTTCTAAATTTTTATTATTCAATTATATATATATATATAACTATCAATTCATGATTTGGTTTCGCAAAAAATTCATGTATGTAGTTGGATTAATTTCAAATCAACATCTTCATCAAGAAGATGTTTTTAATTTATTCAGGGATGCATTTCTTTACATAGTTATATTATTTACATAATTTATATGTTTAAATGAAATTTTATGCTTATGAATATTATACGAACAAAAAATTAAATATCTATAAATTTATAAGAATATCAATTTACTATTTCTATTATTTTATGTAAAGGGTTCATGCATTCACACTATTATTTTATATATAAAATTATATTTTCAAATAACAAATTTTTTAAATCATGTAAATGAGTACATAATATCTTTATTTAAGGTTTAATATTTAAATTATAAAGATTAAAATTTCCTTAAATGTAGTTTATGATGTTATAAATGAAAGTGTGAATAAATGGATGTTGATTATTTATATTAACATTCCATGAAAATGATAATTGATATGTGTTTTGGTTGTAAAAAATGACCAAGTGAATTCCAATAAATGTTCATATTTATATATAAATAAGGGTGTGTATGTGTATTTAGTGCATGATTATGTTTCTAGAGAAAACAATCTTGTAAAAAATGTATGTATATGTAAGGAAATCTTGAAATGTTTTTTAAAAAATTAGAACTTGGAAATTGTAAAAATGATAGGGGGTGGGGAGTCAACCTATCCCTCAAGAAAGTGGGTAGGCCCAGAAATCCTTAAATGTTTTATGTGGCCTCATGGTTTTATCTTCAAAATATTAATAATTGTTTTCCAAAATCACTGGATTATTTTTGAATCATTTTTAATGTAAAATTATTTTAAAATTATTATAATATTTTATAAATGTATTTTATAATGTTATTTTCACTGGCCTTTTAAAATCTCATTATTGGTAAATTACGGTCACCCTTTTCATTCAATTCATTTTTCACATATTTCATATAATTTTCCAAAGGTTTTCACTTCTCTGGAAGAGTTAGTACACTCGAAAAAATATTGATATTTTATTTTATTTTTTAGAGCTTGATAAAATGTAATGTATAATGTCTAATTCTCCAAAAACGTAATCCAAAAATGTCCTAGAAAGTAAATTTTTTGTCATATTTTTCAGTTCTCCTTATAAATAAAAATACACAGCATTTTTATATGCTGGACCTGGAACCACGGGTTCAGGGCTTCACATTTAGACTATAAATTGATGTCATCATTGAGTGGGGGAAATACTTTTTTAAATAATAGTTTTCTTCCCTCCTTATAAAGTATGTGTGACACACAAAACATCAAACTCATACCACCCCCAAACAAATTTTCAAGATGAATTCTTAAATTGTGAGTTGATGCAGCTAATGGA
Source organism: Viscum album (assembly GCA_963277665.1). Lineage (NCBI taxonomy): Eukaryota > Viridiplantae > Streptophyta > Magnoliopsida > Santalales > Viscaceae > Viscum > Viscum album. The sequence continues at coordinate 71,648,789 of OY728154.1, forward strand.
GAAAACAGTGTGGCCCAATATGAAGTATTATATTAAGCACTTGGATTATGTTCCTTGAAATTATAGGACCAAATTCAAAACACACATTGGTATTCCCCCTATATATCATTTTTGGGAAAGCATTTCTTCTTCCTATGGATGTCATGAATTAGGCCTATTGGGTTATAAATAAATGAAACATTGATTTATCCCAACATGGAGATCAAAAGAAGCTAAAAATTCAAGAGTATAATATCAAAAGAGGCTTATGTTATAATGATCCATAACTTGATGAATTAATGGGAAAAATGATAGAATAAGGTACCTTGAATCAAGGGTCTCTCAATTATCCATGATCTATGAGGTTCTAATCATCAAAAGTGACAATCAAATAGTACAAAGGGGGTCTGGAGTTGTATAGTTATATGAGGAGAAGTAAGGTAATTGAAGTAAGGGAGGTTATGTCCTCTATTTATTAAGTAATCCTGTATAGACTTTCTATATTGTGGATACAACCCACTATCTTATGGTCTACCTCAATAAAATTAGATATGAATCAATCATGGTAGTTTCCCCCTTTCATTCTTATTTGAAAACATAGTTTGAAAATCACTAAGTTCTAAGAAACAGTGTGGTCCAAGTTATGATGGACCCTCTCATGCCCACCATTAAAAACTATTATGATGTAACATAAAATTCTTGACCAATTGCTCCTAACTATGTCCAAGAATACAGAGTTGCGAGCTCTACCTCTTTATTTAACACAAGTGGTCTCCCAAAACACCATGCACAATGTCATGTCCTTTATTAGGTGTTACCAATACTCCTATTTCACATAGGATGACTACCCAAGCACCAAAACCAACCCATATTAAACCATTCCATTTTACTCATTTTGGAAATTCCTAGCACCACATAGCCTTCCCATGGCCAAAATTCAATATTTCTATTCCAGAAAATCTAGAACCATTCCCTCGAGAATTTTTTGATATGTTTTTTAAAATATTTAATAAATTAATGTTAGGATAAAATTATTATTAAAACTAATTCACTAAGGTAGAATATTAGTTCCGGCCTCTGGGTTATAGTCCAAAAGCAGAAAGGTCGATGTCTCCATTGTATAAATTTAAAAAATGTAAAAATATTAAAAATACATGTTTTTATATTTAATATATATATATTATTTTATTTTATTTAGATACATATATATACAAATAATTTATTAAGAATAGATTTATTATTAGTAATTAAATATTTTCTATTACTAAAATAATTAACATTCATTTTAAAAATATATTTTAAATTACTATATTTGTTGTATTAATAATTATATTATTTACATAATTATTTATAATTATTATTTTAATTTTTATAAATATTTAATTTTATAATTAATATATATGAGTAATTAAATTAATAATATGTACACATAATAACATAATTAATAATACTTCATATTATTGTTTCTAATAAAATAATTCTAATAAGAATTCTATCTATTAATATTTGAATGTGAAAATGTTTTGTTTTTTAGAAATAAATTTCATGACATTTAAATTATAATTTTTTTTATTTGTAATTTTTTTATTTTATGTTATTTTTTTAGAGGTTTATTTAGTTTGTATGATTTATTTTAGATTGTATTTAAATTTTATAATTTATACGCTTTCCAAGTCATCAACATGAAACATATTAATGTTTCAGGTAAGTGACATTAAAAGTGAAAAAATAATAAAGTATAAATACAATCTAAAAGAGATTTAACACACTCACTGAATATATAAAATCTAATTGAAAATCAAAATTTTTTTATAAAAACAATTAATTAAAAGTAAAATTAGTGGTACAATATATTGTAGTTTGAAAAAAAAAATCATTTGTTTTTATAAAATATATTTGACATTCATTTTATTTTAAATTATTATTATATATTTATTCAATGTTATAAATTTCATTTAGATTGTACTTATACTATTATTTTTGTGTAAAATTTTTTAATGTCCAAATATTATGTTTTAACCAATAATTTTTTCTTCATGTAAATTATTTTTTATTGAATATATTGCTGAAATTCTTGTTATTTTCGACATATTTTTTTATTTTTCGGTTATGTTTTAATTTTGTATAAGATTTTTTAAAATTTATATTTTACCAAATTTTAAATTTACCTATTTAAAATTAAATCTGTTTTTCTAGGTTTCATGTAGTTCACTTGTATTGCATTTAAAATTTAAGTAGTAAATAACATATAAATGTATATTAAAACACTAGAAAAACATGTACAATCATTGATGGTAAAATGAATTTCATCAATTTAATAGAAAGACAATAATATAGATGATAACATACATTATTATTTTAAATAATATATATTAATCGAAAACATATAATTGAATTAGTGAAGTCACTTCATATGATGATGTATCTTCCCACAATTGGGTGTACGATTGGGACACCCCCATCGATATTGCCAACCATTATATTATGGTGGAGTATGACGATCTATAGAGGGATCTTCATTGGGAACTAGAACCTCTAATGTGGGATTCTTTGGCAATGAATCATCAAAAGTAGGTGTCATATGGATGCCATCCTATGCACCTGATCTTTATCCCACTACGTAAGTAGAAGGACCTACCATTTTACTTAGGAGAAACATAAAGTTGGTAAAGGCTCAAGCATGAAAGGTGGAGGCATGTGAAATGAGACCTAACATAATCTCATATCATCATTACCTAGAGAAAATTGTGTATATCATGACAACACAAATGGATCTCATTCCTCCTGAAGCACATCCCCAATTTGATGAGGTTGTACTACTAGAGTAGCGACCTATGACTGGGGAATAAGTGAAGCCTCATGAGAAGAACGGCGTTGTCTATGTCATTATTATTGTGGATCCTAATCATCAAAATCTTCTAGAGGATGTTCCTGAGTAGGAACCTCCACTCCTTAAGAAGTAATTTCATCTCCCAATGGGGAACATCAAAGATATTATCATATAGAACATGATACATTGGCATCATCTCATGTACTATATCATGGTACGCTTCCTGGAAAACAACCTATTCTATATCAGACATGTGGATAATATAATGTATTCAAGTGTGCTGTAAAGAGATTCAAATTTAATTAAATATTAACAAAAAAAATAATGTAATGGAAATTTAACTTACCAGATCTTGAAGTCTTGTTCCGTGTATAGTAAGATATAGTATAGACTTCATTCTATACCATGGCCCCTACTTGAGCTACTCTTCTATAGGGAATGACAATGTATGCATACTATCAATATGAAATGACACTCTTCTATCCAAGAGGTCTAGATACTCTACATTCCATTGGATGTAGTTGACATCTTTTCTCCCTATCTGCTTCATGAAATGAAGCATAATTGACTATATATGTGTAATGGGAATACGATGAACATATATGGACTAGTTCATTACTCTATTAGGATGGTTCCACTCAACAATATGAATGTGAATAACTTTCACTATATCCATGGAATCTTGAAGCCCATTATTACAGTATATGTGTAGTGAGTCAAATAGATCCCATTATCGAATCCATTCAATCTAGAATGAAATGTGGATGTTTTTGAAAAAGTTCTTACTAAATATAATATTATGAAATTTATTAGTCAATTAAAGACTATATATACCAAATCAGTGGGTACTAGAATATCCAACATGAGACGGTATGCACCCAATCTATGCCTTGGAATCCTAAAAATTTTATTCTCTAGACACTACCTATAACATAAAACATTGAAAGTGATAGATAATAAGAAATTAAATTCAATAACTCATAGTAGCATCAGAGAAAATAAAGATGAGTGATCATACTACAGTCCATGCAGAGCATCATGCAACATGTCTATATGAAGCTCTTATATAATAATAATAGGGGAGTGGGGAGGGATTCACTCCCATTACCATGTCTAAATAAATATGGAACATCCTACAAGATCAGGGTGATCTAAATGTAATTAAATTCATAATTCTCTATAACTATATAACAGGAAATTAGATCCCCTTCTATATCTACCATTCATATCAAAATCCTTCAGTATCCCTGGATACATCATGTGCACATGCATAACAAAGTGATTAGGGCATAGTTTCCCTCTAATGATCCATAGGATATATACACAAGCATAACGTAAGACAATCTACTATTTAGAGTCAGTAGGTTGCTTTGAAAATTTCATCTCAAGCCATATCGTATATATCAGACCTCTATATATAGCATCATAATCCCCCAAAATGTTGAGGTCTAGAAATAGATGTATATGCTCATGCCATTATCTATGGGTGGGTCCTATAACTATATACCCTAGGATCATAAGACCAAAAAATATTCCCCATCCTCAAGGGTGATTGTCATCTCTCCCTTGGGCAAGTGGAATGTGTGTGTCTTAGGTATCCATCTCTCGGTGAGGGATTCAATGAGGTCATAATCAAGAAATATAAAAACAGATACAATAATTTCATAGAATCCATCACGGTTTTTGTATGGTATAATGGAAGTTGGTGGTATCATGTGATGATAATGGTGGGATCTATGTACCCTAGTCAGTCAAATCTCATAGCCTGTTAGCATGTCACATGAAACCTACCTATATCACTAAGTGATCAGAATAGTATCTTCTATATCTATATATAAAACTATTAAATATTTTTTATGTAATTTTAAAATAAAAATATAACATTGTGTTTAGTATAATGTTATGATTGGAAGAATAAAAGATATGATGTGTCTAATCCCATTGTTTTATGTTGTTTTTCATACAAAAAAAAGGGTATGTATTCTTGTTTCTAATTTTTTTTTTCTAAATTCATGCTTCAAAAGAAGATATAGATATAGTTTTTTCTTTGGAAATAGTGTTTTATTAATCTAGGAATGTGTGATTTATGAAATAGCTTGTGCCTTCTGGTTTGTTTTTATTTAAGAATGTTTCATTTACATGAATTTGGTTACATTTAAAGTAGTTTAGTTTTCAATTTTCTCAGAATAGTTGATCAGTTTTCATATATTAAATTCTAAAATAGATTCATGGTGGAATCTTACTAGTATCAGTGCCTCACACCCTATTTGGGATCTTCTTGGGTATTTTCAGATTTCATTTTTTTAATCTCAATTTTTGGAGGTGATTTTTTTCTCTATTCTTATTGGAGTAGATTCATGTTTATAAATGGGTTTTACATAAATAAAATAGGTTTGTTCACACATAGTTTATATCAGTTGGATCCACCATATGGATTGAGTATTTCTTTGAATTCTATCATATATACCAATAATTTAGATACCGAATTGTGTTCTTTATAATTTATTTATGATTTATCACATTATGGTATATTTGATGATAATTTTATCATATTCTTTCTTTATAGTGTATCCATGGATTTTTTTATTATGCCTTCATGTCATCTCATATGTACTAGTCAAATTATTAGTAATGTTAATATGAAATTCTTATTATGAAAAAAAATTATGATTTACAAATTGGTTTTACCATGTAAAAAAATTTTGTAAAGGGAAAAGAATTTTGTAGATCAATGTTTTATTTATTGAAATGATGTATCAATTAAGAATTTCTAGTTGTTCTATGAACTATGTAAATGGTTTTATAATTTATCAATTATATATTTTTTTACTGTAAAAATATTCTTATATGTCACAATATCCTAATGAATAAGTGATTTTATATTAACACCATATCACTAATAACATGAAAAGTTCAAATTGGATGAAATACATAATTGTGGTTGAGAGAGTGAACTGGATCTAGAAATGTGAGGGAATCATTTATTATTATGGCATTCCCGATGACATATGATACATATCAAACTTTTCCCTTATTCTTGAGGCAAATCCAACTATATTTTCATCCTGATAGACTACAGTCTAACTCGATGTCACAATCGGTTGATGATAGGTATCAATATCGGCTATGCATTGGGCCTTGGTAAAAATAAAAATCTTTACTAAGTGTCCATGGGGCATCGTAATAGTTAAAAATGGTGTTTATCTAGTACGTTAAATTATTATATGCTTCTTTTGAAACGTTCATAGAAGGAAATTCTATGATGGTGTGTGTTCATGGAAACTATAATGCCACGAAGATTCCACATTGTTATTTCCTCACTTCCACTAATACAACCAATACATAACTGATGTTATTTATTGGGTATATAAACTCTTTCACTTCAAATAAAGAGTATTCTTAGAGGAAATGTAACACTCAATACATAATAGCTTCTTCAATATTATTTTCAATATCTTGTTGAATGTGTCTTTCATACCTTATCCACTACTAAATCCCAAATGCAGTTTGTTTTTAATTATTAATGAATTAATTTAAATAATGATAAATATGATACTGAAATATTCCAATTCTAGGGAAATTTGAAATCCCATTGAAGATTCCATTGATAAACTCTACAATGTTTGTGGCCATGTGTTTGTACCTTCTCCTACCGTTATATACTAACGCCCATTTCTATTTTGGAATATGCATCAAATAATCGTACACTCCCTGATTAGAATTGTTTATTTATTCAAAAATTTGTTCAAATATTCATTGATACAACTCATATTTTATTTTTAAGTAATCATATTTTACATGAATTAATTTTATCATTATTTTGAAATAATTAAAAAAGAAATAGATAAGAATCCAAGCCTCGTGATTCCCTTTCTTTGAAGGTTTATCATGGAATATCTTTTTCACGTTACTAGAAATGTGTACGGTGTAGTACTAATGATGTGCAATCGGGTGGTATCTATTTATCAAGACCCACATTGATTGCCTCATTGATTTCTTAATGATTACCATGTATCAAACAGACACCCAAAATTTTTGGGAAATGGTTGCTAATATCTGAGAAAAACCAACTCCAAGATTCACAATTATCCTTCCCAATAATGGAAAATTTAATTGGAAGAGTTAATGATTTCTATCTTGGGTTTCCCAAACCACCAATACGTTTGTGAAGTTTCCATATATAAATTTTCATTCTATCTATTTTAACTTTTATAGAAAAAAATGTGGAAATACAAGGAAGCAATGGCTATAATAATGACAAAATTTTGACAAGAGGTGGATCAGTTCTATTATCTTGAGACACATGTTCATTCATATCAAGATGGAATAAAACATAGTCTTTTATCATAGTATGGCTAGAAATTGACTCAACAATAGATTCATGTCATCCCAATCACCATAATACAGGAAAATTTCCTTTTTTTCCATCCATGCCTTATTATAGGAAATCTTATAAACAAATTTTCTTTCTACCATATCATGTATAAGGGAAAACTACTAAAACCCCAAAACAGGTCCTGACTCAAAGTCTGAATCCTCATCGATGCACATCCCAATCTAAATTCAAGCCTATAGCATAAGTAATTTTCCCTTTTCTTGCCCTACAACCAAAAAACTAGCATTAATACCAAACAACGACCCAAGAAAGGTTTGAGTACAAATTAAAAGACCACTAGCAACAGTGTCTACAAAATATCTATTCTAAGAATATATTGTATTAATACACAAATATAAAAATTCAAAAATGAGTAACAATATTCCACTAAAAAATAATTATTTAACTAAATCATTGTCATCATTTAAGTACATGGGTTAGGTGTTTAATTTTTTGTACAATGGAATTATACCGATAAAACACAATTCATAAGGTAATAAATCAAGTTCCTTATCTCACTAGGGAAATAATCATAGAAGAAAATCAATTACGCACACCTTGGAGCATCATTATAGGTAATCTAAACCAATTTAATCACACTTACCTTAGAGCCTCAATCCAAGTAATCATACAATGCATCTATTAGGGGCCTAGAACACCATTTTAACTCCCTAACTTGTGCATTCTATTGTTGGGGTTTAGATCCTCAGTTTAACATGATCAGTGTGTGTATAGCATCAGTCCATACCCACAACTACCAATCCATCTTCACATGATTTTATTAACCATTAACCCCATTTACCATATCCTAATATATACCCAATAAATTCACATAATATTACCAATTTACTACTGAATCACTATATAGATTCATCTTCATGGTTTAACTCATGAACATAACCCCATTTCAAATAATGGTCAACTTTTCATAATCACTTTATTTTATGTAACCCACTCACAATGCCCCAAACAAGCCCCTTACTATTATCAATTTCTATAAAAAACCACCATTAGAGCCATTAATAATTTAAACTAAATTTTCAACACATATATCAAGGGATCAATTTTATCATTACAATTCCATGTTCAGAATAACAATTTTCCATGTTTGGGAGGGTGTTACACCCCATGGGTGTTCCTAAGATCAATCCAGTCGTCCTCAATGAATACCATGGGGATCATGTTGGGTTCAATTCATCATTTATCGTACCAATTTACCAAATCCTATCAAAGTAATAAAATTCAAAACAAGATATAACTAAAATCACAGCCATACATTCAAAAATAAACATCAAGACTATGGGATATAACTTATAGACCTCCATCCTCGATTTTGAAGTTGAACAATCACTTAACCTCAGACTTTGAATCAGATTCAAGAACCCCTCAATTAACTAACCAAATATCCATTGAAAAAAAAGAGGTTTTAGGGATTTGGTAGAAGAAGAAAAAATATACAATACCCAATCCATGAAAGAATGAAAAAATAAGTATTAGACTCACCCAGAGCATGTATCCACACCCAACGACACTCTAAATTTCGTAGAAATGAAGGAGATGAATCCTTGGGAAGAATATTTCATTTTTGTTCTCCACTAGGGATACTGGGGAAGAAATGGGAGAAGCAATTGGGTAAAACACTTAAAATCCCAAGGGGTAATGGTAAAAACCCACTTTTAAAGGGGTGTACAGTTTGGCCTCATGATTTTTCATACCATGTTACAATAGTGTTCATTCCTTTTTTAAGAAGGGTCCAAATTGCACAGTTACCTATGGATCTCGCACGGTATGAAAAATAGTGTGCCAACTATGCATAATGCCTCTATCCAAAACCACACAGTTTAGCCTTCCCCCTTGAACTGTTTATATAATCATGAAGTCCTGTTATTTTCTAGCATGGTTTGGGCACACAGTTACACCAAACCATGCACCAATTGTGAAACTTGTATAGGTTGTCCCAATTTCCCATTTCTTTTATATCTTGAACCCTTGGAACACCCCTGAGATTCCTCATATTCCTAGTAAATTTTTAATTACCCAAAATTAATGGATTCAAACCCAAATTTAAATAATAACATACGTCTGTGAATTTTGGGATCTTACAACCGCTCTACCTTATAATGGATCATCCTTGAACTACACTTCCAAGTATCACTAATCTTTTGAAGCAATGCAATTTGTCTATTGGTCCCATATATCCTTCTCTCTCTCCAAATTTTCCTCCTCAACATTAACATGCTTCCACAAAAATCGAACCAAAGTCACAATCTTTCCTCGCATAATATTCTCACTATGATACACAATAGGAATCAGAGGATCTTAAATGGATGCATCAGCCTCAAACTCAACATCCTCAAAATCAATCACTTTTATTGGGTCAGGGTGATAATGTAAAAGTTGTGACACATAAAAAACATAGTGAATTCCACAATACTGATGTGGGAGAGACATTCAGTATGCCACTGGTCCAATCCTCCCAACAATCTCAAATGACCCCACATAAATAGGAGTCAACATACCTTATTTTTTAATCTAATGGTGACCCAACCTTGGTGACGGCCAAATAGACACATGATCACCCACCACAAACTCAAGAGGTCTATGAAGCCAATCCATATATGACCTATTCTTACTCTGGTCCATTTCTGTACATTTCTAAATATACTAATCCTATTCTGATGTCTCCTACACGAGACTTGGTCCTAAAAACTCTGATTCCCCAACTTCTATCCAACACAATGAATATCTACAGGGTCTTCCATAGAGTACATCATTTTTTTCTATATGAATTTTATCCTGGTAACTACTATAGTAGTAAAACTCAATAGGTGAGAAGTTCTTCTCACACGATCCACCAAAATCTAGGACACAATCCCTCAACATTTCCTCTAGTATTGGGATAGTCATATATTACAGGTCACCCATCTTCTGGTGGAGAGACATACTCAAGAACACTTGGGTACCAAGAACCTTACGTAATTACTTCTTAAAGTACATTGTAAAATGTAGATCACGGTTTAAAATTTTAGTCTGAAACACCCCGTGTAACCACACTATCTCCAAAAAATACAACTCAACAAACAGATCCCAACTGAAGGTCTCTAAAATTGAAAATAAATGGGTATCCTTAGTCAACTAATCCATAAATACCAAGATTGAATCATTATTTTTGGGCATCCTTAGAAAACCCACAGTGAAATCCATTTAACATCATTCCATTTTCATTTTGAAATATGTAGTATATGAAACAAACTACTTGTTTGTTGATGTTCAGCCCTCAAATTCTAAGAGGTATGGAATCATGAAACAAAACCCACAACTTATTTCTTCATCCCTAACCACCAATACTATCTACAAAATTCATGATACATTTTGGTCCAACTAGGATGTGATGGTCACTTTGATACATGATACTCACATATCAACTCTTCTCATATAAATGTTGACACAAACACACATCAATGAACATAAACGATCCCATCATCTCTAACGGTCCAACCAGAAGGGGACTGTCCACCATTAAGACCTTCTCAGGAAGCCATGTATCCTAGATTCTCACACTACCTCCCCTTAATCATGCTCAAAATCATGGAATCAGCTTCCAAGTATGCAAGGGTCATTTTATCATGGTTTTCCTACACCTCAAAACACATCTAAAAAATAATCCATCATTCCCCACTCATATTTGGATTCCTAAACTGCCTAGTTTTGAGTATTCCAACTCAAATATCCACAACATTATTCCCCTTCCTCAGTGTGTAGGCCAGCTCAATGTTAATTGACTGCATGTAATCAACCCATCATCTCTTCCTAAGATTCATATCGTGCTGAGAAAATATGTTCATATGGATTTTATGATGGGTATGCACCTTGAATAATTATCACACCAAATAGTGTCATCAATACATTAAATCATATACCACCGTAGCTAATTTGAGATAATGTATAGGGTAGATTCTTTCATGAGGACTTAATTGTCATGACCCATATGTGATGACTTGATCTTCCTGCATTAACGCTACCCTGATCCCAACACCAGACACATCACAAACAATGGTATACCCCATACATGGCTCAAGTTAGATCAGAATTGGTGTAGTAGTCAAGTAATTTTTAAATCTTGTAAATAATTCCCACATTCCCCAAACCATTAAAACATGATGATCTTCTTGGTAAAACTAGAAAGTTGTGATACCAATTGAAAAAATTCATTAATGAACCATCAGTAATCACCCTCTAATACCATAAAACCCCATACATCAGAAACATTATTAGGATACTCCCATGATACAACTTCCTGCACTTTTTCAATGTCTATAAACACTACTTCCACAAATATGATGTGACACAAAAATGCACCAAGACAATCAAGAAAAAAAACGTGGATAGCTTGGAATATATCCTATACCCTCATGGTGTATTCAGGATGATGTCAATATGTTTCTAATTATTATCATGAGTTTTAAAGTACACCAAGATTTCCTCGACAAAGAAAAATATGAATTGATCCTGGTATGGGTGAAATATTCGGTTTATTAGAGCCCCAAACAATGTTGGGGCATTGGTCAATCTGAACAAAATCACAAAAAATTCATACAACCTATAGATGATCCTGAAGCAATCTGTGGTACATCAGAAGGTCTCACCATTAGATAATGATACCTTGATATTATATAAATCTTGTAAAACACTGAAGAATCTCTCAGCTAGTAAAAAACCATCAATTTTAGAGAGAGGGTTTCAGTTTTTAATTATCATTAGATTCAACTTCATATAATTGATGTAAAACTACAACGATCCATTAGCCTTCATGTAAAACAATATTGGAGATCCCCAAGTTGACATACAAGGGTGGATGAACCCTTTATTCTCTAACTCCTATGACAAATTTTTATGTTCCTAGAGTTCTATTGGTGCCATTATATATGATGGAATGGAAACAAGTTCTTCTCCCAACATCAAATCTATCATGAACTCAACATCTCTCTTAGGTGTCCACCCATATAATTCATCAGGAATCACATACTAGAACTAATCCACCATCGAAGGAAATACAAGCTCCCCCCCCCCCTCCATCTTCTAACATAAGACAAAACACTTAGGTTGTGTGCCTACCCAATTTCTAAAAGAATATACCTACACGACTTGATCGAATGTCCCATTCCCCACAATGGACAAAAGTATCCCCTCCCATGGGAAGGAATTTTACCCTATGGTGGTAACAATAAATGTGGTTCAAGTACATCGCCAGCCAATCCTCGCCCAAAACCAGAACAAATCCTGACATCTTGAGGTCAAACATGTTTCATAGGAAATGGAACCCACCAACTTCAAAAGCACACCCCTTACACTATAGAATATTTTCTGCTCACATCACTTATAGAGTATCAATCAAAATGACCCCACACATGGAACATGCCAATCTTCCACAGTATGCTTTCCATTGAATAATGCAATAGTGTGTGTTGTACACAACTTCGAGTTCTAACACACACACCACAACTAATCAAACTAGCTGTTATGAATAGTAATACCCACTTTTTGAAATTATATAAATTTTATCATTCAAAATGGAATTCATTTTTGGATTCGTAATATCTAAATTATCCTAGGGTGAATTTTGGTATTTTTCTGAAAACATTCAATTTTTGATGAATAGTGAAAAACACTGAGTTATAGTTTAAAACCAAATTTTTATTTAAATAATTATTTATTTTATTTAAATTTAATTAAGGTCAAAATAGATACATAATACCTATATAAGTTTAATGTAATTCATTGGATTTAGTTTATAATAATTTTAGATATATAAAAAATTTATTGAACTTTTCACTGTCTTTTACCCACCTCCTAGGAGAATTTGGAAATTCACATAAAACTTTATTTTACCGCTTTTGTGAATGGAATTTTGAAAATCTGAGAGACATGGTTAATATCAAGGAGTAAAATTTGGTTCAATGAGATGAAAATAATTTTTGGTGAATAGTACCTTTTTACTTTTATTTACCACGTTTAAAAGTAAATAGAATAATTAAGGGTAAAAATGATATTAATATTACAGTAACACATGTCCTAATTCTATTGGACAAGTGTATCTCGACCAAAAAAACCTTAGGAATAAAATATTATCATTTAGGTCCACTTGGATTAGATTAGGACATTTATTATTATTTAATTCAAAGAAGAGTTAAAAGATTTAAAATCAAAGTTTATCTACTAAAACATTTTTAATATAGGGTTATACATAAGTTAAATTCTATTGTAAATATTAATTATAAATCTAAAACAATTTTCTACATAATGGTATTTTATTTATAATTTTTAGACATTAAATAAATTAATTTATATATGACATAATGGTGATGCAGTAATTACCTAATTAATGATATATTAAAATAATTGATATTATAAATATCAAAATAAATGTAATTTGAGACTTTTTATAAATTCCACTAATTTTCTAGGTTAATATGACATATTATAATTGATTATATAAATTATTTTCGAAGTAATAATGCTTTAATGAATTTATCAAAAACAAAATACCCAATAGTGTCAAAATTGACATAAAAGAGTTTTTAAAAACAATATTATATTATTAATTTATATTCAATTCCTAGAATTCTAAGGTTTGTCCAAGAGACTTATATCATGATAGGTGTATCATTAATGGAAATATTGGGGGTCTTTTGGTGGTATATAGTATGTTTATTAACTATATAATATAAAAATACATAGTGACATGGTAAGTGTAAAACTAATTAACTAAGAGTTAAAACTAAAAGATAAGGTTAATATAATGATACAAACCTGTATAAATTCTATTGGTTGAGTAGTTTTCGACCCATCCCCATCTTAAACTTTAAAAATTCAACTTTGGATCCATTAGAAACTGAATATGAATTTATTATAAAATAATATTTATAGCTTTTCCAAAGGTGCCCCTCACCCCTCTTATAAAAGAGCACTCCTCATTCTCACTAATTCACACATTCAAAGCCTTTTGGCTCGGCCAAACCCTGACCCAATACTCTCTCAACTTCTCTCACTTAAACCTAGAGGCATTAGTTTGATCAGAAAGACAACCTAAGGATCCCTTTTGATCAAATCAAAAGTAAGAACCTGAAGAAGAGGTAATGTTTTCACCACCCTCTTTCAAGTTCCTTTTTCTTCATCTTCTTCTTTCATTGTTATTCCCATTATAAAATAATAACTCCAGTATCTTCTATATAAATTTATGTTTTTATAAATATGGTATGACCATATTCAGTATTCTATCCATCCTTTTAATGACATGTCACCATACGTGGGTACGTACGGCTTACCGTCTCCACGTCGTGGTGTAATTGTTATTCAATAAATTATTATTTGGATGGGTATAATAATGATGTGTAATTCATGTAAATAATCAATATAACATGATAATTATTCTATATATATGATATACCATCCAATTATATATTATTTTAATATCAAAATAATGATATTGTCGCTCGTACGTACGTACGGACTACCGTCTCCATGAATGCGATGAGATTCATTCCCCATCGTATCCATTCAAGACTAATTATCATTTAATTATTAAAAATAAATCTTAAGTAATTCATATCATTATGGATATGAATAATATACAAACTATCCATGACAAACATGGGTTATGTAACAAAAAATATAAAAGAAAACGAGTAAGTTAACACCCGAAACAACGATAATACTAAGATATTATTCACAAATAAATGTTAAAAGATCATATATGATATCATATTAATGTATATTATTCTTATATAATTTAATAAAAATTATTTACCCATTATATAATATGTTAACCTACCCTCAACCAAGGAAAAATACAAGGTAAGTGTTATTTTTCACAATCTCTTCATTATCTGAGGTTGTTTATATGTCATTATCTACTAGGACTTCTTTATCATCCACATCCATGTTTCATAAAAATGTATTTCAAAACATTTTTACTATTTACGATAATATGGGTTAATGTAATTTATACCCTTTTTTGACTTTCTATAAGAGGTTTATAAAGGAATATTTTCATCGTTTTCCAAAAAAGTTCCTTTTTCACCTTTTCGACAGAATTAAGTTAAGAATGTCTTTTTTTAACTTATACAGAAAGTGAGGCTATTTTCCACCATTATAAAATCTTATAAGGTTACCTTAAAATCTTATAAGGATATTTTCAAAGTAAATGTTTTATTTTATAATAATGTGACTTTTAAATGATTTCAAAAAGGAGATATTTCTCTCAAATAGTTTTGATTTCATCTATGTCAACATCCTTTGATGGATTTTAAGCTTATTTGAAGTTTATTTATTTTGATACAAAACTTCCATATTGTATTGATGGTTTTGCGATATGTTTGACTGTGGATGTGTTATTTTTATACCATTTGTGGTTTTCGGAGAAAGTATTGACATTTTGTATTCTAGTTTTAATATGAATGTTTATGTTATGTTTAAACCTTTTCATATGAGGAATGCATTGGACTTAATATGTGATGGGTGGATCCCGCTATAGCTCCTTGATGCATCGGTAGGTCTCATGAGACAAACTAGTTTCTTGGCATAAGGCCTTGACAAAATCTTATTTGTAGTCTTGGCACGAGGCCTTTTCTATGTGGTTATGATAGACTGGCATTATGCATTAAATCATTATGAAAGAGTTTATTGATATTTAATGTGATTATTCGACTTGTAGAATATCCATGTGAATATGTAAATTGAATTATTTCATTTTATCTTTTCTATAATATCCCGAAGTTCAAGTTTAAAAGGCTTTTGTTTTAGTTATACATTGCCTTAAATGTTTATGATTATTTGTGAATGTTTCTTCAATATTGTTATCCTTACTGAGCATCTGAGCTCACCCCTTTCAATGTTTTATGTTTTCCCAAGATGTGAAGAAGTAATTTATGAATGACCTGCCGGGACAGTATGATGGGATATGACGAAAATATGTTGTTGTAGTTTTTTTTGAGTTTATGATGTAATGTAAGACTTATGAATATATTTAGTGTTTCCAAGACTACTAAACTAATAATTCTTTCGAGACTTGAACTTTTGTGATCATGCCAATTTTATTTAATAATGCACCGACTCTGGGTAACGAGGTTCGGGGCATTACAGTTGGTATCATAGGAAGTTTATTACAAACCTTAGAATCTAGATTTAGATAAACTCTGATTAGAGCACATAGATTTAAGATGGACTTTTAGGATTTGTATAGAAGAACTTCCTAGAATTTTGGTATTGTAGAGATTTTGTGAGTTTTCCGGGAAATACATCCCTGTCTGGATACGATCAGGTAGAGGCGGCTCTGGCACAGATGTACCTTGGGGTAAAACCCGAAAACACCGCTTTGAGCTAGACTCGAATGGGAACTGGTGCACGACAACAGGCCTTGCTTCACTCTTGGTTATGACACTCCTAGGGGATATTCTTAGGATAACTATCATTTTCTTTACAAATCATTACGAAGGGTTTATGAGTATATACGTCCTCAAAGAAGACATTTTTATTATTATGGATTATATCCATAAATAGTTCAATTTATGTTAAGTGTTTTATAAGTATTGAATTATGTATTTTGATTCATAAACTGATCTAGTTTATGTCATTGTTTAAAAATGGTGCCTAGTAGAAGAAATGGAAATTGTATCAATCCACACACTCCATGTAGGGATTTCCCTCCTGCTCAAGATAATTATAGTGGAGCTGGTGATGCAATTGGTGCTGATCAACTAATCAACATACTAGGACAACTCACTCAGGTTATGAATAATAACCTTACCCGTATGGAGCACCCTGATCCACAGCATTGAGGATCAATGATAGATAGCTTCATGAGGCAGCGACCACCAACATTCATTGGGAGTAAAAATCCATTAGTAGGTGAGCTATGGATAAGTTCCCTAGAGAAAATATTTCAGGGTTTGGGGAGTAATGAAAGGGAAAATATTTTCATGGAAGTTTATCGCCTCACTGGATATGCCGATCAATGGTGTTCATTGATTAAAAACACGAAGGAAGATGATGAAGTATGAAATTTAGAATAGAGGGAGTTCAAATATCTGTTTTTATAAAAATAATTTCCTCATGACTATCGAGGAGATATGGAGGGCAATTTATGAGTCTGAGACAAAAGGAGGATGAGAATGTCACAAAGTATGAGGCTAACTTTACGAGGTTAGCAAGGTATTCTAGAGATTATATACATAACCCAAGAAGTATGATTGATCATTTATTTGATGGGTTAAAACCATTTCTCCATCGACCATTAGTCTCACAATCCTTCTTGTCGTACGAAGAAATTGTCTCATGTGCTATCAAGACATAAAATGAATTATATAAGTCTTATGCCTTTAAAGAAAAGAAAGATAATAAGAGATCTGTTGATCAATCAGGGAATGGAAATAAGGGGAAGAATCAAAAAGTTGAATATCCATCCTACAGTAAATGTGGGAAGAAACACCCCGGTACTTGCTTAATTGGAATGGGAGTCTTTACAAGTGTGGTGAAAAAGGCCACCATGCTCGTGATTGCAAGGGGAAGAAGGAAGCTACCGATGTCCAATGCTACAATTACAGGGAGATGGGACATTATGCAAATGAATTTCCTAAGCATCAGGGGAACTTACCTCAGAAAATTCCATGGGATCAAGGCCAAGCTTATCCTATGACTACTGCTAAGGTAGAAGCTCCGAAAGACATAGTGGCAGGTAATTTAATGGTTTCCTAAAGTTTATCAAATGCATTATTTGATTCTGGATCATCGCATTCTTTCATATCTTCCCAGTTTGATGAGAACATTAGATATTTCCAATTTGATTTAACAAGGAAGTTGTAAGTTAAAATTCCTAACGGAAGTATCATTGCAATAAAGTTTTGTGAATCAGTCCCCATTAGAGCACATAAATGTTCTTTATCCGTTGATCTCATCGTCATACCTATTATTGAGTTTTATATAATCCTCAGTATGGATTGGATTTTGGACCATGATGAAAATATTTATTGTATGAAGAAGTAGGTTATGATTTTTGATGATGATGATAAGGAACACCTTATTTTTAGAGCAGAATCGTCACCACCTAATTTTTATCTTGATCGAACCCCAGTAGCTCAACTAAATTCAATTATTGGGGAGGAAGAGAATGAAATGACTGTGGATGAGGAAAGGAATGTTCAAACAGAGGATGTACCTATTGTGAAAGAATATGTAGATGTGTTTCTGGAAGATTTACCTGGACATCCTCCAGAACGAGAAGTTCAGTTTTCCATTTATTTAATTCCTGGATCAAGGCCTATATCGAAGACCCCTTATAGAATGGAAACTATGGAATTAGTTGAACTAAAGAAACAATTAGTGGAATTGAGTAATAAGGGATTTATTTTCCCTAGTGTTTCTCCATGGGGAGCCCCTGTTCTTTTTTATTAAAAGAAATATGTATCTATGAGGTTATGTATCGACTACCAAGAGATCAATACTATAACAATAAAGAACAAGTATCCCCTACCACGCATGGATGATTTATTTGACCAACTGCATGGAGGTCAATACTTTTCAATGATTTACATTCGATCTGGAAACCATTAGTTGTGTGTCAAGAAGGAAGACATTCCTGAAGACAACATTTCGAACAAGGTACGGGAATTACGAGTTTATGGTAATTCCTTTTGGGATGACTAATACACCCTTTTTATTTATAGTTCTAATAAATAGAGTTTTCAAGGAATATCTTGATGATTTTGTGGTGGTATTTATTGATGATATATTGGTATACTTTAAAAGCTATGATGATCATGAAAATAACTTGTGCATTATCAAGAAGACTCTAAGAAGACATGAATTATATGGGAAGTTTTGCAAGTGTGAATTCTGGATTCAGGAGATTTCTTTTCTTGGCCATATTGTCTCTAAAGATGGAATCTCGGTTGATCCTACTAAGACCAAGGCAATCCAAGGGTGTCCAGAACCTATGATTATAATTGAGGTACGTAGTTTTATTGGTTTAGAAGGTTATTATCAATGTTTTATCCAGAATTTTGCCTGATTGGCTAACCCATTAACAAAGCTCACACGTAACGGGGTTAAATTTGTTTGGAAAAGAGAGTGTGAAGAATGTTTCGAAGAACCGAAGACAATATTAGTCAATTCTCATATATTGACTCTACCATTGGGGGATGATGGGTTCGTTATTTATAGTGATGCATCGAAGAAAGGACTTGGTTGTGTCCTTATGCAGAATGATAGGGTTATTGCCTATGCATCATGACAGTTGAAAATTCATGAGCAAAACTATTCTACTCATGATCTCGAGTTAGCAGCTATGATATTTGCTTTGAAGATATGGATACACTACCTCTATGGTGAAAAATGGAGATTTATATTGTTCACAAGAGTTTGAAGTATATTTTCTCACAAAAAGAACTCAACATGAGGAAAATAAGATGACTTGAATTACTCAAGGATTATTATTATACGATACACTACCACTCAGGCAAGGAAAATAAGGTGGCAGATGCTTTGAGAAGAAAAGATCATGGAGTTTTGAACAATATGAGAATTTAAAGGGATCAAATTTTCATGGATCTAGTGAAGATGGACAAGGGAATAACCATGGAAGGTGAAACATCAGTGCTTTTTCAAATGGTTTCCAATCCAACTTTACTAGAAAGGAATAAGAGTTCTCAGACCGATGATGAATAATTTCAAAAGAATATTAAAGCTGTTAATGATGGGAGATTGAGAGACTTTGTGTATGAAAATGGAATTTTGAAATTTGGGAAGAGACTTTGTGTTTTCGATATACCTGATCTAAAAAGGTAATTGTTGGACGATGCTCAATGTTCCAATTTCTCTATACACCTAGGGAGAACCAAAATGTATAGAGATTTGAAGGAACATTTGTGGTGGGAAAACATGAAGAGGGAGATTGCTGATTTTGTGTCAAGATGTTTGGTTTGTCAACGACTGAAAGATGGAAGGAAATAGCCTGGAGGAGTCATGCAACCTCTTCCCATACCGGAGTGGAAATAGGACAATATTACGATGACTTTTCCATGGGGATACCAAAGTCTCCTAGAAGGAATGATGCAATATGGGTTATTGTTGATTGTCTTACCAATTCAGCTCATTTTCTTGCTATAAGAGATGATCTACCACTGGAACGTCCAACAAGACTATATATAAATGAAGTGGTGAGACTTCATGAAGTAACGCTATCAATTATTTCTGATCATGATCCCCGTTTTACTTCGAGATTATGGAAGAGTCTTTAGAAATCCCTGGATACTGAACTTCAATTGAGCACTGCCTACCACCCTCAAACAGATGGACAATCAGAACGGACTATTCAAACCTTAGAAGACATGTTGAGATCCTTCTTTCCTGACTTTCAGGGTATGTGGGATCAATATTTACCTCTGGTAGAATTTTCCAATAACAATAGCTTCCATTCGAGTATTCAGATGGCACCATATGAAGCGTTATACAGAAAGAGATGTCGCACACCAACCTGTTGGGATGACGTTTGGGAACGAAAACTTGTAGGCACAAAACTGGTGGAGGAAACAATAGAAAAGGTAAAGGTAATCCAAAACCACATCAAATCAGCTCAAAGTAGGCAGAAGAGCTATTCCAATAACCGAAGGAAGGATTTGGAATTTCATGTAAGAGATCATGTTTTCTTGAAGGTATCTCCATAGAAGGGAGTTATACATTTCGTTAAGAAGGGTAAATTGAGTCCTAGGTACATTGGACTATTTTAAATTCTAGAACTAATTGGGGTTGTAGCTTACTGTTTTTCAATGCCTCACGATGTGTTCCACGTATTGCTGTTGAGGAAATACATCCCTGACCCAATGCATGTACTCACCTATGAGGAATTAGAACTGGAACCCCATCTGTCTTATTGCGAAGAGCCCGTCAGGATTCTTGATACGAGAGAACAAGTACTGAGAAATCGGACGACTCGTCTTGTAAAATATTTGTGGAGAAACCATAAGACAGAAGAGGCAACGTGGGAACCCAAGGAACTTATGATGAAGAACCACCCGAGTCTTTTCATGCGGTAGTATTCTAAAAATTTTGAGGATGAAATTATTTGAAGGAGGGGAGAATGTAACACCCCAAGCTTCAACGGTACGCTTTCCTTTGAATAATACAGTAGCGTGTTTTGTACGCAACTTTGAGTTCTAACACACACACCACGACCAATCAAACTAGACGTTATAAATAGTAACACCCACTTTTTAAAATTTTATAAATTTTATCTTTCAAAATGGACTTCATTTTTCGATTCATAATATCGAAATTAGCCTAGGGTTAAATTTTGGTATTTTTCTGAAAACATTCAATTTTTGATGAATAGTGAAAAAACAATGAGTTATTGTTTAAAACGAAATTTTTATTTAAATAATTATTTATTTTATTTAAATTTAATTAAGGTCAAAATAAATACATAATACCAATATAAGTTCTATGTAATTCATTAGAGTTATTTTAGACTAATTTTAGATATATAAACATTTTATTGAACTTTTCACCGTCTTTTACACTCCTCCTAGGAGAATTTGGAAATTCACATAAAACATAATTTTACCACTTTTGTGAGTGGAATTTAGAAAATACAAGAGACACAGTTAATATCAAGGAGTAAAATGTGGTTCAATGAGATTAAATAATTTTTTGCGAATAGTAACTTTTTACTTTTATTTACCACAGTTAAAAGTAAATAGGATAATTAAGGGTAAAAATGATATTAATATTAACTTAACACATGTCCTAATTCTATTGGAAAAGTGTATCTCGACCAAAAACAGCCTTCGGAATAAAATATTATCATTTAGGTCCACTTGGATTAGATTAGGACATTTATTATTATTTAATTCAAAGAAGAGTTAAAAGATTTAAAATCAAAGTTTATTTACTAAAACATTTTTAATATAGAGGTATACATAAGATAAATTTAATTTTAAATATTAATTATAAAGATAAAAAGATTTCCTACATAATGGTATTTTATTTATAATTATTAGACATTAAATAAGTTAATTTATTTATGACACAATGGTGATGCAGTAATAACCTAATTAATGAAATATTAAATTAATTGATATTATAAATATCTAAATAAATTTAATTTGAGACTTTTTATGAATTACACTAATTTTATAGGTTAATATTACATATTTTAATTGATTATAAATATTTTTTTCAAAGTAATAATGCTGTTATGAGTTTATCAAAAACAAAATACCCAATAGTGTCAAAATTGACATAAAAGAGTTTTTAAAAAAATTATATTATTAATTTATATTCAATTCCTAAAAATCTAGGGTTCGTCCAAGAGACTTATATAATCATATATGTATCATTAATGGACCACTTTGGGGTATCTTGGAGGTAAATATTAAGCTTATTAACTATATAATATAAAAATACAAAGTGACATGGTAACTGTCAATCTAATTAACTAAGAGTTAAAACTAAAAGATAAGGTTAATATAAGGACCCAACCTATTTAAATTATATTGGTTGAGTGTTTTTAGACCCATCCACACCTTATACTTTAAATATTCCACTTTTTAGCTATTAGAAACTGAATATGAATTTATTATAAAATAATATTTCTAGCTTTTCCAAAGGTTCCCCTCACCCCTCTTATAAAAGGGACTCCGCCTTCTCACTAATTCACACATTCAAAGACTTTTGGATCTACCAAACCCCTCCCAAATACTCTCTAAACTTCCCTCACTTCAACCTAGAGGCATTAGTTTGATCAAAAAGCCAACCTAAGGAGCCCTTTTGATCAAATCAAAAGGAAGAACCCGAAGAAGAGGTAATGTTATCAATACCCTCTTTCAAGTTAATTTCTTCTTCAACTTATTCTTTCTTTGTTATTCCCATTATAAAATAATAACTCCAGTATCTTATATATATTTATTTTATTATAAATATGGTACAACCATATTCATTTTTCTATCTATCCTTTGAATTACATGTCACCATACATGCGTACGTACAACTTATCGTCTCCACGTTGTGGTGTAATTGTTATTCAATAAATTATTATTTAGATTGGTATAATAATGATGTTTAATTCATGTAAATAATAAATATAACAAGATAATTATTATATATATATGATATACCATCCAATTATATATTATTTTAATATCAAAAGAATGATATTGCCGCTCGTGCGTACGTACGGACTACCGTCTCCACGAACGCGATGAGATTCATTCCTCATCGTATCCATTCAAGACTAATTCTCATTTAAAAATTAAAAATAATGTTTAAGGACTTGATATCATTCTGTATATTAATAAGATACAACCTATCAATGAGAAGCACGGCTTACGTAACAAAACATATAAAATAAAACGAGTAAGTTAACACCCGAAACAACGAAAATACTAAGATATTATTAACAAATCATTGTTAAAAGATCATATATGATATCATATTAATGTATATGATTCTTTTATAATTTAATAACAATTATTTCACCATTATATAGGAGGTTAATCTACCCTTAACCAAGGAAAAATACAAGGTAAGGGTTAGTTTTTCACATTCTCTTCTTTATCTGAGGTTGTTTATACGTCATTATCTACTGGGACTTCTTTATCATCCACATCCATGTTTCTTAAAAATGTATTTCAAAAAAAATTTACTATTTACTAGAATACAGGTTAAAGTCATTTATACCCTTGTTTTACTTTTTATAAGAGGTTTAAAAAGGAATCTTTCCGTCGTTTTCCAAACAAGGTCCTTTTTATACTTTTAGACATAATTAAGGTAAGAATATCTTTTTTAAACGTATACGGCGAGTGTGGATATTTTCCGCCATTATAATAATCTTTGAAGATTACATTACAAGCTAATAAGGATAATTTCAAAGTAAATGTTTTATTTTATAATTATGTGACTTTCAAATGATTTCAAAAAGGAGATATTTCTCTCAAATAGTTTTGATTTCATCTATGTCCACATCCTTTGATGGATTTTAAGATTATTTGAAGTTTAATTATTATGATACAAAACTTCAATATTGTATTGATGGTTTTGTGATATGTTTGACTGTGGATGTGTTATTTTTATACAAATCTTGGTTTGTGGAGAAATTATTGACATTTTGTATGTTAGTTTTAATACGAATGTTTATGTTATGTTTAAACCTGTTCATATGAGGAATGAATTGGACTTAATATGTGACAGGGGTAGCCCACTATAGATCCTCGATGCATCGGTAGGTCTCATAAAACAGACTAGTGTCTTGGCACAAGTCCGTAACAAAATATTATTTGTAGTCTTGACACGAGGCCTTGGCTATGTGTTTATGATTGTCTGGCATTATGTATTCCATCATTATGAAAGTGGTTATTGATATTGCATGTGATTATTTGACTAGTAGAATATCCACGTGAATAAGTAAATGGCATTATTTCATTTTATCTTTCCAATATTTTGTTGATGTTCAAGTTTAAAAGGATTTTGTTTTAGTTATACGTTGCCTTAAATTTTTATGCTTATTTATGAAATTTTCCACTATATCGTTATCCTTACTGATCATCTATGCTCACCCCTTTCAATGTTTTATTTTTTACCGGGATGTGAAGAAGTAAAATATGAATGACCTGCAGGGATAGTATGATGTGATATGAAGAAAATATTTTGTTGTAGTTTTTTTTTGAGTTTATGATGTAATGTAAGTCTTATGAATATATCTAGTGTTTCCAAGACTACTAAACTAATCCGTCTTTTCAGACTTGATCTTTTGTGATCATACCAATTTTATGTAATAATGGCACGACTCTAGGTAACTATAGTCGGGACGTTACAACACATATATTCCTCCACTAAACCGAACCTAACCAAAAAAGGGAAAAATAAAATAATGCAAGTCACTTGTATCAAATAAAGAAATAGAGAGCTTAGAATCCATATGAATTGTAAATCAAACTATTGATGGTCTGGCCTCTCCACCCCCATAGGTTGGATGTACTTCGTGAAGATGACATGCCCCTATTCCCTGGCATTTCGTATGGGTTCATAGTACAAACTTCCTTGTAGATAAAGACACTCCCTTTCCTAGAGCACCATGTCCACAACCTAGACCGATACAGCCAGTAGAGCTCCAACTGCCATTCAAATATTGGGTTACTGACTCCCAACCTTTACTCTGCTTTGGATTTATCCCTCCATCATTTCCTAACTGTTTAGGGTTCCAAAATAACAATTTCACATTCCCAAAATTTCCACATGCTCGACACTCAATTGGTGGCTAGAGACACAATCTGTATATGTGTCTCGGCCTACCACACTAATAACAGAAGACTAGGTCACTGCTCTGAGAATCTAATTCCCTTTTCTGAAATCACTTTACCCCCACTACATTGGTGGATACTATCAAAACAGTTCTTCTTACCATCATAATTTGCACCACCAGATCTCCCAATTGAATCCTTGCGTCCACCCCTAGGAGCCTTCTTGAGGTTTCTCTCTAAGATAAGGGTATGATACATCACCTCCGTAAACATCCTTAAGAATAGGATATTTACCTACGACATGATTTCATGTCTATGTCCATCATAGTAACATCTATCCATAGCTACCTCATCCTCTACCAATGTCGGAACAAAATTTTGTAAGTCGGTGATACAACTAACATAATTCATCACTGACACAGTACCCAGTGTAAACCTTGTACACTCTTCAGCCTAGAAATTCATAAAGGTATCATGATTTTATTGTTATATAAACTTTTATTGAAATCTCTTCCATATCATACCCTCTACCGGCTTAGTCAGAACTAAGATGTCCAGAAAATGATCTACCTAAACTCACAACATGTAGGATAACATCTTGAATATCTTCTTGAGTGGAATCTAAAAGTGGTGAAGAATCATCTAGATTTCCTCTATCCAGAATATGGATGCCTTTGGACCACCATATCCAATAAATTTCAAATTGTGCTACAACTAAAACTATCTAGTCATCTCAATCATGCTCGATGCAATGCACCCTAGGGTCTTATTCCATAATCTACAAAAAAACGAGTGAAGTTCTCTAAAGAAGCTCCTCTATTATACTACCCTAGCTCACTGGGATCTCTTGATCTAATTCTAGGGGAGTATTACTGATGATATCATATTATTATCCAACTGAAACATGTCACCTTGGTGACATTTCTCTACAATTCTAAACATGAGTCTTTGAACACATAATATAAAGCATCCATAGTTTCCATAAAATACGGATATCTAATATCCATAAGAATTTCATTTCTAAAACACTATCCAACGGACATCATTACACCTAGAACACAACCCTCAACTATCCCTATCACGGGTCATGGTCAACATGGGGTAAACCAACTTACATAGTCACGATCCATTCATTAGACACCATTTCCATTTCACATATTGTTACAACCAAGATTCTAACTCATGTTTATCTTTTCATAAAATAGAATAATTTAACTTTTCTGTCACATTTTTCTATTTAAAAATTTTCATCATTTATATTAGACAAAATTTTATTGAAATTTTCATGGAAGTGAAATGAATTCTACCCTTCATGTCCCACACATCCATATCATGTGTGCATACCATGATTCATGCCACCTAAATCCCTAGGATCCTATAATGATTCATGAATGAATATCCTCATTCCATTTCACCAAAGGTTAATATATCATAAAATAGTGACATCACAAAACAAGTGTATCACCCAATAATGAAATATCATTCAACAATAACAACACACAACAATAACAACAATTACCACCCTTGGTACATGGGTTTCCCTCACACATGGGTTAGCTACTCCCATGAATGAGCCTATTTGCAAGGATGAAAAATTTCTAATATTCAGTTTAAAATTTCAAAATAGAAAGGTACAAAAAATACCTCCTATGATACCACTTTTTGACTTCCCCAACATTGAATCCACTAAACTTCTTCCACAATCTAGGTTACCGCATGACCTTAAGTGTGCCTCCCTATAAGCCAGAGGTTTCTGACTATATGTGAGGATCTGATAGATCATATGGGGAGAATATACCCTCCTTATCATAGTAATCCACATAAAATGATATATGAAATAATTTAAACAATAAAAAATAAACCAAAAACATGCATTGACAACAATTTTCCAAAAACATAGTAAAAATAAAAACGAGAAATTAAATATTTCATGTCATGCTAATAGTTCCAAGGTGATGAAACCCCAGAATAAAGATAAACAATTGAATCCCCAAAACATGTTCTGTCACTATGTCTGGATCCCCATACATGCACATCCCAATCCAAACTCAACCCTCTAGAATAGGTCATGTTCCCTTGTCTTGTCCCTTATCCAAGAAATCTGCTCATATACCCAACGGCGGTCTAAGAATGGTGTGAGTACAACTTAGTTGGCCACCCCCAATGACGTCTACCTTATATCCAATCTAACAAGATAATGTATGCATGTTCTAATATAACAATTAAATGAGGAGAAAAAATATTCCATTTGGAAATCAATATTTAACTAAACCATTATCTTCATTTAAGTCTATGGGTAAGGTGTTCCATTTATTTCACAGTGTCCTAAGTTTTTCAACCACTATGAATATGTTAATAAAACAAGTTCCCTATCTCACTATGGAAACCATCACATAAGAAACCCTATTAAACATACCTTGGAGCATCAGTCCAGGTACTATCAACTAATTTCATCACACTTACCTTAGATCCTCAGTCAAGGTAATCATCCAATGCATCTGTTAAGGGACTATGGCATTATTCTAACTACCTAACTCTTGAATTCTAGTGGTGGGGTTTAGAGCCTCAATCCAACTCGACCTATGAGTGTAGAGCATCATTCAGTACCCAAAAATTCCAATAAATTTAAAAATTCTTAAATTAACCATTAACCATATTTACCATGTCACAAAAAAATAGAATAATTTCACATAACATTCTGAATTCACTACTCAATCAACATATCAATTCATCTTCATGACTTAACTCATGAACATAACCTAATTTCAAAAAAAATGACACATTTGTCACATTCACTTTATTTTATGTAACCCACTCACAATATCCCAAAAAAAACCTTTATACCATTATCAATTTCTAGAAACATCAACCATTAGTGTGTTTCATAATTTAGACTATCTTATCAACACACATATCATGGTGTCTATTTTATTATAACAATTCTTTGTTCAACACCACAATTTTCCATGTTTGGGAAGTTGTATCACCCCATGGGAGACCTTAATATCTGTCAAATCAACGTCAATGCATCACACGAGGATCACGAGGGGTCCAATTCATCGTTTTTTCAACCATTTTACTAAATCCTGCCAATATCATCAAATTGAAAATAAGAGATAATAAAAATCACAACCACACATACACAAACAAACTTCAATGCTATATGATATAACACATAGACCACCAACCTTGATTTCGAATAATAATACTTGATTAACCATATACTTTGAATTATATTCAAGAACACTTTAAATCATAAACATAATATCCTCTAAAAAAGTGGGTTGTAGGTAATCAGGAGAAGAACAAAAAAAAACAAGCCCTAATCTGGAAAATAGAGAAAAGAAAAGTGTAAAATTTACCCAGGAGATTTGACCTACACCCCACAACACTCTAAATAGCCTAGAAACGAAGGATATCAATACTTGGGAATCCTTGGTCATTTTGGTTTTTCATTAGGCTTAATAGAGAACAAATAGGGGTATAAATTGGGTAGATCACTAAAAATATCAAGGGGGTTTGGTAAAAACCTATTTTAAAGGGGAGAATGGTTTGGCTTCCTTATTTTCCAAACTACATTCTAACTTTGATCAATCCTCTGTTCAAGATTGGTTCAGGTCAAATGGTTACCTAATGACCCTGCAAGATTTGATAAATCATGTGTCAACCATGCAGAATGCCTCTATAACAAAATGCATAATTTGGAATCCCCCTATATGGTGTACATGTCTTCTAGGATAGTACTTTTTGGGAACACTGTTACACCAAACTGGGTGCTAACCATGAAACCTAGAGAGGATGGCCCAATTTCCCCTTCCACCCATGTCCCAAACCCCCCAAAACACCCCTAAGCTTCCCATTATTCCTATTAACTGTTTAATTTTTCATCATTAGGGGATTTAAACCAAAAGTAAAACAAAAAAAATACCTTCATGATTTTTGTTATCTTACAGTTAATCATTACATAATTAATAGATATAAAATACTTACATTATATTTAATTTTTATTTAATTAACAGTTAATCAGTAAGTAAATATATTTTAATCACACTTTACTTATTAGTTAATCATATTTGATTCATTTTTTAATCATTAGATAATCATTAATCCTGAATTAGTTAATCATATATGAATTATTCATTAATCATTCAATAATCACTAGGTAATCATTACTTGATTATGTGGTTACTTTATAGCTAATGGTATGTTAATGAATAGTTAATAATTAATTATTTATTTTTTAATCATATGTTATTTATTAGTTAGTCATTAAATAATCATAAGATAAATATTAGATAATCCTATATTAATAATTCCTTAATCAATTTTTTAATCACTAGTTAATCATTACCAAATTAATAGATTTAAAATTGTTACATTATATCTAATTATTAATTAATTAATAGTTAATCATTAAGTAATTATTCGTTAGTAATTCTATACTCATTTGTTAGTCATATATTATTCATGAATTAATTATTATCTAATCATTAGTTAAGCGTTAGTTAATCATATATTAATTATTCATTAATCATTCAATAATCACAAGTTAATCATATATTATTAATTTGTTATTTATTAGATAATTATTAGTTAATAATTTTTTAATCCTAAATATTCATTAATCATTCGTTAAAAACTTTTTAATCATTACTTAATTAATAAATATCATGTAGTTACTTTGTAGCTAATTATTAGTTAATTAAAAGTTAATTATTAAGTAATTACTAGTTAATTATTAATTAATAATTAGTTAATCAAATTTTATTAATTACATAATTATTAGATAATACTTATCTAATTATTATTTAATCCTAAGTTATTCATTGGTTAATCAATACATAATCATTACTTTATCATTAGTTAATTACTAGTTATTTAATTTTTAATTATTATTTAACCATTACTTCACTAATATTAACTCATCATCACATTAAAATTAATTCCTAATTATGTCACTAATATTTAAAAAATAATAATTTATACTAAATAATAATCTTATTACAATAATAAATCCATTACTAATACTAATGATAAATTCTTTACTCTGAATTCATAAATAAATAATAATATTTATTTTACTAATATAAATTATTATTTCTAAACTATATCTAACTAACTATACTAATAAGTAAATAAAATTTATTAAAATATGTAAATTAAAATAAATTAAAAAATAAATAATTTAAAATAAAAAATAATAATACCTCTAAATGATGCTTTGTGTAATTTGACACTCCTTTTAGACCACCAAAATTGTTGCGCACAATGGAAAAAAATTGGGAAAAGTGTACAAAGATAAGAAGTGGAATTGGATAGAGAGGTTTTTAAATCAGTAAGGAGAAGGGGGTGGGGTTGGGTGCCTATTTATAAGGGGTTGGGGAAAATTAGGCCTCTCTAGTGATTCTTTTGACACATCATCGATCTGGTTCGATGAATGGAAAAGAAAGCATTGTCCTTTCCTACTTCATACATAACTAAAAGGCGGCATCATCGATGATGTATTTCTAAACAAATTTTCAAGAAATTTACCTCGTATTAATTTAAAAAATATTTTTTTTAAATGTAGAATAAAAACTCTTCCCTCTTCGATGGTATGGTGACCCTCTGAATGTCAAAAATAGTTCCTTAACCTCTGAAATGCCTCCAACCTCCTTCTCAACACCACCATGCCTTGGAAATAATTTAAGGTAGAACCTCTAGGACTACAGATACTCACATACCTTTTGCCAATATAATTATCAAATGAGAAAAATACTTCCAGATCAGCTATCTTTCACATGTCAAATTGTTTTATCAGGGATCAAATTTCTTATCCTCTGTTCAATGTATCTTCTGAAGAACAAGAATTTTCTATTTTCTATAATATATTAAAAAATAAATAAATTTTTATTATTTAACAATAGTTTTCATGATACCCTATAACATTAAAACAACTTTTTCAAAGTCAGCTTATAATTGTATGTATATCATTAAATGAAACATCCAAACAAGAGAATTTTTATTTAAATAAATAACTTATTTACAATATTAGAAGGTTTTGATG
This sequence comes from Viscum album, assembly GCA_963277665.1. Lineage (NCBI taxonomy): Eukaryota > Viridiplantae > Streptophyta > Magnoliopsida > Santalales > Viscaceae > Viscum > Viscum album. Next base: position 71,680,306 of record OY728154.1, read on the forward strand.
AAGCTAAAATCTATTACAACAAACTTACAATATTTTTTACCACATTGTGATAAAGAAATGATCTAATTATTATATTTTCATTCCATATTTTAAAAGGATTATTTTATTTATTATTGGATTTAATTTCTATGGAGAGTTCAAATTCACAATGATAAGCTATAGTATAAGAACACTGATGTATGTGTGAATAATTTTTTTTACTTTATTATTCAAGATCAATCTTCTATAAAAGAAATATTTTATCATATACTACTATTGTGATTTCAAAGTCTATTTCCTATAATCAAATAACCTTTAGAGCTACTCATTGAGGTTATTATATCTTTGTGGATGTTTCATCATCTGTTAGTTATTTCTTTCATTTATTTATTGAACCCATATCACTCTATTAATTTCTTATTTTTAATTTTTTTTACTTATTAAAATATGTTTTGAATTATAATAGATATGTATCATTTAGGAAAATCCCATTTAAAATATTTTAAACATTTTTACCAAGGGAAGTCCACTTGAAATCTTTTAAGAAACCCTCATAAATTGTGTTAGTCTAGAGAAATCAACAAACCTGAGGAGTAAATTGTTGGTGAAGTGGATTGGAGGATCTTTATGCCCTTAAACACTATAAATTAATTATTTCCTACTCATTCATTTATTATATTTTATTCTAATTCTTATTTTTTATCAAAAAATATCAAAAAAACTCATATCATAATAAAGGGATGTTTTTTATAGAGACAATTTTAAGAAATCAACCCCCCCCCATGTTATTTCAAAACACATGAACAACCAACATATTTAAAATCAGTAATATGACTCCCAAATCTCACCATTATTCAAAATTTATTTGTTTATAGATATCATCCACTAAATATTATATAGATGTAATGATTTAACAAAACCCCAAAAGTGAAGTAAACATAAGGTTAATATAGGATTTTATCTTATATGATATGATTGATAGGTTCTTATGTATGGTTTTCCAAAGTATTATTAAAATGTTTAATAATATAATATGTTTCATATAAGAGAAAATATTTACTTTTATATTCTTCTATGTTCATTTTATATATGTATATATTGATATATATTTCATGAAATGAATTGATAATTAACCTCTCAAAGTATAACTTTGAGTGATCCAAAATCGATGTTCGTCATGAATTATTGTCTGTTGTAATGAAATGGTAAGGTTATCATGAGTTTGATTCTTGTATAAAGATGAAAAATATGTTCATTGGGCACAAGAATGGTTTTTTTTATGGATAACCCATGAAGTCTTCCACATGGGGTTTCACACACTTTTTATTTAGTATACTAGGTGTGCATGAATCATATTTAAAGTCTATGATAAATACATTGGGTGAGATACCTTGATTTATAACATTTATACTTTCACACTTTTCTTACACAATCCTTAAATATTAGAAAATTAAAGGCCTTTGTGAAGGTTTATGATCATTAAATTTATTAGAGATCAATAATGGTGGGATTTTCCCCATATATATCCAGTTAGATGTGTAGGCCCTCGATTGAAACTGATTGAGGACTGTGTGACCACAACTAGATAATAAATATGATGTTCTTATCTATTTTGGTGTGGGATATTTGATGTGATCTTATATAAAGGTGAATGAAATTTGATGTATTCATCACTCTAGCCAGTTTATACTCATAGAATCGATAATATATGAGTTTGATATATGGGATTAAAAAAATTCATGTCTCATGATCACATGATGTCTTGGACATAGGGAAAATATGATAAATAATGATAGAATATGATTCAAATAGGGTAAAATATATTAAAGATACTTATGTTTGATAGAGATCATGCTAGATAAATTTATCAATTGAGTAGAATCGATGCTTCGCTAGAGGATTATTTTTTTACTTTCTTCTATAAATTTGGAGATTCATATTTTTTCAATGTTACAATGGACCGTATTTTCAATGTTTGTTGTTGATTGAATAGGGATTATATTTTGACTAATGTATCTTATCTAAATGTGTTTTAGAGTAAATAAAAAATTGTTTTGGATGTGTATTTAAAGGTATTTCATATGATGTGATACATTGTGAAATTTGTGACAACATTCCAAAATTATTTTGGAGGATATCCAAAAAGTTTTTAGATTTTATTTTATAAGTTATCATATAAGATATTATATAATGTGAAATGGAATTTAAGTCTACTAGGATTTAGTAAAAGTTATATGTTGAAAAATATATTTTTTTAATTCAATTTGTCTTGTGATGTAATTGGTCATATCATATTGTATTATATGGAAATATCATAATGTATGTAATGATGTAACTTAGCCTTTGGAAAATCAAAATGTATGATCTTTATTGAAAGTGTTATAAGTATATATTATCCATTATTAAAATTATAAATCTGAATTAATAAACCCTTAAATCCTATTACACCATGTGTTTAAATCTCAAATCATATAATACTAAAAATTAAGATGTGTTCCTTACACCATAGAATGTCTTCTCCCATATTATTTAATCAGTGTTTGTTTATAATCACTAAAGAACAACCAAAATATTCTTCTATATAAAGTGTATCCAAATATTTCACTAAATACCCCCAAACACATTTACTGGATTTATTCAACATTAATTATATGATAGTATCTCAAAAAAATATGGTTGAAGTTTATCCTTGTGAGGGGAGATTTTTTGGAAAGTGGTTTTTCAAGGATTACATAGACACTATCTAAGGAAAAGACCTCTTTATATTGGATTATAGTGATTTTCTCTTACCCATTAATTTCCTTGTACTTTTCGTAACCATATGAGTGAATCCTTTAGTTACATCTCACATAAACCTCGGCCAAATACTATCATCTATTTCATTTTATGAAGCATCTTATCAATAAAATCCAATGCATTGGGGATTTTAAATTCAAACTCTTTAACATTTCAGAGGTTGAGTGAATTATAAAAATTAAAATGCATATAGACATCCAATTCATGGAATTATAAGTAAATCATATCATATAATATGATATATCCATGTATCATGTATAAGATATCTCTTTATCAAAAAATATGACTATTAAAGATAGACATTATGACATCCTCATATCATTAAATAGAACATATTAATATTCTAGGATATAAAATTTTTTCCACATTCTTATCATAATTTAAAACAATTCTTGTCATTTTAATTGATATCTATGGATTTAGGGAAAATCCCTATTATTCTACACCTTACACTAAATATGAAAATTATTTTGTTCTATTTTACAATATTTCATATCATATATAACAACTTGTGAAACCATTTTCATAGCTTCATTTTATATCATCTAATACACTTCATGAAAGCTATTATTTCACCTTATATGATATCATATTCAAAGACCATGTAAAAATATTATCAAAAAATATTTTGGATAAAACACGCATACAAAGAAGCTCTTTTCATAAAGCTCAATCCCAATTTATTAAACCCTAAAGTGTGACCACGCAAACCTCTATATCATAAAAAATATGAATCAAAGGATCCATAAATTAAACCAAATACTGTACCATTGAAAAAAATGAATGAAACTCTATCAATAAATGGATCTGAAATGATATCCATAAAACATATGTTTCTCAATACTTGTGTCTACTAGCCGCATCCTAGGATAGCGTGAATTTTCATAAATTTCCTTTTTCTATGAAATTGAGTTACCATGAGACATGGTTTATGTCAATCACATATATCTCCCTCAAAAATTTGTTTCCATCCAAGTGTGTGTTGACTAGTTTGATGAATATATCAAGTGTCGTCGATCAAGTAGATGAGAATATCATATTCCCTTTATTCATATAGAAAATCAAATTTTATGTACCTTCTAATTATGTCAATACATCTATTAAATATATATAAATATAGGGACCTTATGTCATACTAGTCATAGGAGAGAAAAATTTCATCTTGGTTGATCTACAATTGATGACATGATCAACAACATACCCAATCACTCCAAATTATCTTATCCTCATGGATTTCATAAGAAATGTTTCAACTTATGAAGTTTCTCATGATATGTATATGACCAACTCATGTTTGTGGGATAAAAATATAAACACAACTTCCATAATATAATAAAGACACATTTTAGGCCACTACATATGGTATAATTCCTGAATCATCTAGAAAAAAACATTTTTATGCCTCATGAGAATATTTTGTTTTGTTATAAAAAAATACTACTCACAAGAACCTTCACATTTCTATATAACTTATAATACTGCATAAGGAGAATCATATAGAGATAAATAAAAGTCATATATTGATAGGTTTATTATCATTTAACTTTATAAAATATATATCTTTATATGCATATATATTTCAAACATTTAATAATGATTAAGTAATGATTTCCTTTTATATGATACATTTATATTTATGAACACTTTTAAGAATAATTTAAAAAACCATGTATAAAAACCTATAAAATATATCATAAATTACATATTTCTCTATCATAGTTATTTTTTATTAATTTCTATTGTTTTTGTAACTAATAACATATATATGTATTTTCTATCACATATTTATATGATTTTTTGATAAGATATTATCGCTAAACTTTTTATTGAGTAAAATCTAGAATAACCCAATTTGAATAATTATGATACTTTGTAAACATATTCATAATTTTTAACTCCTAAAATCCAAAACGTCCCATGTTACAGTGGTAATAACCTCTATTGTCTATTTGGAACATTTTTTAGTACATCATCATTATTCTTGGAATGATTTCCATAAATAATTTTCATTGAAATATACTAGAAAATATTGTAAATCATTAAATTTTTCATTAGAAATATATCCTAATAAATTTAGGATATCAATTATTATCCATTTTATTATGGTTACTAATGTGACTTTTATATTTTTCTTCATCTTCATACACCAAAACATTTTGGATATCATGTGAAATTAATTTTTAACTTTTATAGGAATGATTATTTATTTTTAAAAATTAAACCTATAATGTCAAAATGTACTCCAATTATCCTCTTAGAAAATATATGTTTTTCAAAACATCATTATGAGATTCAAAAAAATTATTTTTATTTAGAAAATAACTATTAGTCTATTTTTTTGTGAGAATACTTATCAAGTAAACTATCATTTTTATATCATATATAGTATTATAAGTGTTTATAAATTTAATGAAAGTAAGAATTTATCAAATATTACATTATTAGTTGGGGAATCATATTCTATTATATTTTTGGATAAAAATATTTACTTGGATAAAACCACTTTTAGAAATTTCTATTTTTACTCATTTTATAGAATTTATTAAACCAAAAAAAGTGTATAAAAAGATGCATCTCATTCATTTAGGAAACAATTGTTTTTAGGCTCTACTAAAGAGAAAATTAGACAAATAATACACATATTTTTAAAAAATCATCCAATCAAGAAGAGATAATTTCATCCAAGTCCTAAATGAAGAAACTCTTTACTCCATTACTTGATAACAAGAATCAACCTATTATCTTAAAGTATATTTCACTACTAAACTTCTGTATATTTAAAACCCTTATAAAAATATATTTGGTATCATATACCATTCAAAATGAAATAATTTAACTCTCTAACATCAATTCTTGAGGTTGAACCTAATCATGGTTTCATGAAATAATAAAGTATTCCAAAAGCATTATTTTAAAATTTCTAGTTTATCTATAATTAATGTAATTTCCTTCCTTCATTTTCATTGATTTAGGGGGTGTGATAGACTCTCTATGGCCTCTTCTCTTCTCCTAATATTAAATTTTTTTATTTTTATAATTATGGACTATCATAATAGAACTTGATCATAGGCCTCTCATATCTTGATCATATATCTTCTACATATTAATGAAATTATATAAACCTTTATTGAGATCATTTATATTGTAATTCACAATAAAATATCAAAAACTTTTGGTATTAATTATAAAGTGAATTATGAGGAAATATCAATACTAATAAGTGAACGCATCCTCTCTAAGTCATTGATTTTCCCAATAATATTGACAACATGAGTTGATATTCAGGTTCCTTCCACCATTTTACACCAAATCAGTTTGTTCAATACATCAAACATCTAACAACTATTTTATTCTTAATAAAGTGTTTTTAATTTTTCTATCATTTTAATGAATATATTTCTCATGTTTGTTTTAAATTAATTTCTATTGTCAATAGCATGATTATATATATTTCCATTGAATACTTTAGATACTTATCATAAAAATATAACTATATTTAATACAACATTTCACAAGTAGGTTTATTAGTAATTGGCTCTCCCAACACATAGAATTTTCCTTCTTTTTTGAGAACTCTTCTCATGTTCAAATACCAGTTGATGAAGTTACTACAATTTATTTTTTCAGCTTAAAATATTGACCTTAATAAAATCTTGATAATGATAATTATAGTGACTCAATATTTAAATATGTATTACTTTATAATCTTTATAATGATTTTACAACAAATACATGCTAATGATATATAGGTATAGTGAATTTGTAATATTAGACAAAAAAATTGCAACACCTTAAACCTAAAAACCTCATATTTTTTTAAACTCAAAATAGTGTTCCTAACTCCCATATAACTTCTAAAACTATATAGGATATCCTAGAGGAAAGTTCATATGGAAAAGGGTGAGCTAGAAATTCCATTAAGGGGATAAACATGGAAATAAATCATAACATGAGATTCTAAAGTCATAACACAATTTCATAAATGGGGTGATCATAATCATAGAGAAATAGAATAAAAAATTATATCACAAGATCATAAACATTTTGAAATGACAAAAAACTTGATATCGTAAACATAAGTCTAGGGTAACACCCATGACTATTATCACAAAGTGAGAAAAGTCTCATAGTGGATTAGGTTAACTCTCTAATCCCTTCCAAAACATCTCAGAAGGTATAAAGATTTACTAAATGATTAGAATGGATATATATATATATATATATATATATATATATCTAGTCTCTCCCATAACATAAATTAAAATCTTACATACACATGACACATTCGTAAAATAAATCCTTAATATATCATAATCAAGATCAAATACATGAGAAAAAATTGGGTTTCATAATTCTAATTCAAGGAATCACCTAATGTTAAAAAATATATATTTACAATATAAAAATAAATTAAAATATAAATATTTTAATATTTGAAAATAAAAAACATTTCTTGATAATTGTTCCCTAATATATAGATTTCATTATAGGGGATTATGAGAAGAAAGAATAAAAATGTACCACTTGGGTGAAGCTTTATGAAATAAGAAAAGAATATATTTACAGAAGGAAAGACTTTAATAATTTTCGTGAATCCCAAATTGATCCAAAGGTGTTCTACAAAAATAATTATGGTATTTAAAATCCATATATGGTATAAAATAATTGATATGGGTGATTCTCCATATGAGATTAAAAGTAGAAATTTCAAAGGCAACTACAAACTTGTACAACCCCATTGATAAAAAGTCTATTTTACTACGTATATATTTAAGGTAAATATAAAAAAAGAATAGTCAATGATAATACTATTTCATAAAATGTATACAAAAGAGTAATTCATAACAAGAAAGTTGTGAAGGAGTTATTAAATACCCTTTACCAAGTTCCAAAAATCACTCTGCACTTGCACTTATATTACCTAATAATCAAATATAGTTTATTAAAAAGATTCATATTAATATTTTCCCCAATATTTATTTTTTTAATTTATATTTATCATAATGTGTCACTAATTTATTACACTATTTTTTTCTTATGTCAGTTACTTAATGTTCATCGGTCAATTTCTCAGAAACATTCATGATATATGAACCAAGGTCAAGTGTTTTAAAATATTTCAATTATCTAATTAATTTTATATTCATATTTTTTTATTAAATTATCAAATAATTTATAAAGTTAATTAGATTTTACATGAAGGGAATCAAATTAGAATAGTTATAATGGTATGTCCTTTTAGTGGATAAATTTTCTATAACAATTAATTTCTAATATTACTTATGTAATTTATAATATTATTATTCTATAATATTAATGGTATATTAAATAAAATTTTATGCATTAAATAAATTTTTATTAAATGATGTTAATCTGAATGGAAAATGAAATAGAAATATCCTCATGTGGGTGTGGTATCCCACATGTACACAAAGACAAATCTCTCCTTTTTTATAATAAAATGAAGGTAGAAAATAAAATATCATATAATTTAAAAATCATTAAAATGTTATAAATATCATATTGTATTATTACATAAACGTTTTCAACCATCCAGAAAAGGCCATGATGGAATGTGGAACATGTAAATCATAGAGGCGGTAGTCCATACATAAGAATAACAACGTTTTCAATTTTATCAATGATTTTAGTGTAATGTATAAAACGGATGTTACATTTCTATGAAAAAATAAAAAATAAAAATACTGATGTTACCAATCCCTATTAGATATATTATGTTTGGGGTGTTAGTAATAGTAAATAATTAAGAAGGTGTAGTGGAAAATATTATATATCTATTTATAATTTTTTCATTAGTCACCGCCTTAAGAAACATTATATTAGACTTATAGAAATGAAAATTATTCAATGACATGGGTGGAGGGTTTATGAATGTACTATGGCAGATTTTGGGTCGATATTAAAAGTACTAGAATAGTGGAGAGGTGGAGGGATTGTGTTTCCTTTTTTAATTAAATAGAAGGCCATATTTGTCACATATAACTTTTTAATAAAAAGATAGCATATTTTCGACATGGAAATTAGAAAAAAAAAAGTGGGAAATAATAGAGTTCTGGAAGGTTTAAGGGTTATAAATCCTCAATAGCTATTTTTTACAGTTGTTTTAAGAATTTTTTAATTTCATTTACTCTTATATTATTACTTTTTCTATTTTGGGTTTTTACTGAGGTAACTAATTTTTACTTATGTAATTTATTTTTAATGAATAAAAATATAATGATATTTTTTATATAATTTTATCCTAGCGATTATAAATATAAAATAAAATATATAAAATAAAATATATATTTTTATGTAATTTTATTTTAACATTTCACATCTAATGCGCAAATAATCGTCTATATAAAAAATGTATTTTTAGGAATAAGTTATATATTTAGGATAAAATTAAAAAAATTTATAGATTATATTGAAAATAAAAATTTTAATGATATTAAAATAATTTTTAATTAACATTAAAATAATTTTAAAATTTAATTCAACCATATAATAATTATATTAAGAAAAAGATAACTAAAAAATTTTCATTAAAAAGTTACATAAATTTTAGAAAATAATAAGTGTGGGTATTACATATCAACATATTATATTTAAGAAATTAAATTTTAAAAATATATTTTCTTTAGTAAAAATAGTTTTAAAACATTTATGGAATTATTGTATAATAAATTCATAAAATTGATAATATTAATTAAATCGATATTTTTCACTATTTACTTAAAAAGCTATAATTTTATAAAAATATAAAAAAATAATAAATCTAAGATAATTTTAACATTTTAAATACAAAAATGATGTTATAATTATCTAATTTATATGATATAATTTTAAAATTTATCTATTAAAAGAAAATAAAAAATATTAACAAAAAATGATTTTATTGAAAAATGATTTTTTAAAAAATTAAGTGTTCTTAATATTATTTCATATCAATATATAATTTAAAATATGCCAATATTTTAGTTAATATATAATATTTTTTTTTTAATTTAATTTACTATGATAAAATATGCATTACCTAAAAATAGTTTTATGAAAAAAATATTTGTTTTATACTAAATACTCTTTAACAAGAGCCATTAAAAACAATTATATATATTATAAAATTTATTTTCACAAATCAATTGATATTAAACTATTTTTTTTGATTTTATATATATATTATATAATATTTTAATATTATTATTATTATTATTATTTATTCATAATGCATATATTTATATAATTTTTTAATATCAATTTTTTATTTCATTTTGATTTATATTATTTTAAACTTACTACTTACAAATTATTGAATTTAGTATACCTGTTGGATATATAACCAATGACTTTATTTAAAATGACGATATTTCCAATGACTATATTTATAACGATCAGATTGCATTTGTATATATAGACTTACTAAATCATTTGTTTATTACTATTTCTGATGATGGTCTACCACCCAATGATTGTTTGTAGGGGGTTGAGTTTTATATAATCAACTATTTCAGGTTTACTGCTTCTTAACGGTCTCCAATGGGTTTTGTTCATAGATCTAGAATTACCCAACAGCTCTAACATATAAGATGAATCATGGACCTAATTTCCAAAGGCAAACATTAATTAGGGAACATGTGCAACGGTACTTAATAACTCACACTGGTCAAGAGGATGGGAAGTCAGTCTCATAACACCCTATTAGTGGGAACTATTTCCTATGTCAAGACTCTCTGTTAGATTTATCATATGTGTTTGAATCCATTTTTCATTCCTAGTTATATGTGGATCACCATGAGGTAAAGATAAAATATAAAAATTCATGGGTCTAGAATATTCTTTATATATCTGAGGTTCACCACTACTAGGGATATTTTATTATTATAAAGATTTAAATTAATGGTACCATTTTTTATAGGGATTCTTTAATCTTTGGTCACTCATTAGGATGCAGCTAGTTTAGTGCCACCTGGTGAGGCACACTACAACTTTTTGTCAACCAGGGAGACGAATGTTGTTTTCATGTCTGGTTCAAACCCATAATTTGGGATTTTAAGTTATCCTCATGAGGGGAATTAGAAACCACATATTTAGTTTCAAATTAAAAGGACACATCACCTTTTAGGTTTGTGTGATGAGGACTAAACATTATTGTTTAACATCATGTGACAAGGACATCCATGTGAAAGGATCCTAGTAAAAGTTTGTTGGGGGACTTATGTCAAGGCATCCCAACATACCTAGAAGAGATGTGGTCTCTCAATTCAATATGTATCTACTGGGAATGTGTCCTAGAGAATATTAGGGTGAATTTGGGTTTTATGTTTGGACCTCAGGGAGGCTTCCTACATATACTAGTTCGTTAGGAATCAAAGACCGCATAGTTCGGTAAGGGTTGGGGATTATACTTGGAAGGATTCCCACTGAACATGATTGTGGATTATACTATATAAGAGGCTCATATGGGGTTTCTCCATTGGGAATATGGCCCTTTAAAGTTTTAGGCATTGATTTGTGTCTTACATCATATAAGGGTCCCATTGAGCATGATTGAGGCTTATACCATTTCAGAGGGCCATAGAGAATTATTGGGGATTATATCATATAATATCCACATGGATCATTTCATTTCATGTGTGTATCATAATTTCTACTAATATCTTCAACCACATGACTCATGTGTAGTGTGAGAAACAATATGAAGTAGTATATCTAAAGACCACACAATCCATTTCTTTCCACTACTGGACGGATGATAAAGCCTAATGGAAGAGGGAGGGGGATTTGAGTGTTTTCATCTCCTCTTTAATTTTGGTAACTGAGATAGACATGTCTAGTGACCCACCCAAGTGCATCCAAGGCTGGAAATGAGTGTCTAGAGTGTTTCCTATTACAAGAAAATATAGGGGCTTACCCCATTATGGATTCTATTTTGTTTTTAATGGTCCTCTCATTATTATTACATGAGGAATCTAAATCTTAGTGCATAAGGCATATTTTTTCATCACATGAGGCATCCAATGTTTTTCATATAGTGTATACTATAGTTTTAATTCATGTAGTGAGTACTAATGTATTAGGGTTTAACCACATGTTACAGGGATGAGGGTATCATAGTTTATCATCATGTTGTGGGGAAAAGATAACTATAGTTTAACATCATGTTGTGGGGATGATGGAATCATGGTTTAATGTTAGTTTGCAGGGAGGAGTTTCATAAATTTTAACATCATGTGGTTAGGATGACTAAGAGGAAGATTCTTAGCAATTTCTAGAATGATAATTATCCAAGAGAGGTCCTTTTTAGTTCATCTTATCATAGGGGTCGAGTGATGTGATTTTAGAAGGTGTGTGAGGAATGTTTCGAATCAGGGTATTATATATCGTGGATGTTAGGGTCATATAAGGTGGAACCAATTTTTTTTGATACATCCCAAAAAGTTTATGGGGTAACACACCATTTTTCATAGGGATCTGTGATTGTAGTGAAGGTACTGAACTAAATGTTTAAGACCGCAGCATGACACTATTTCCGAGTGAGGGTGCGGGGGTGAATCCTCTATGGTATGGACTAGTGGAAGAGAACCGTTGGATGAGTAGAATATGGATGCATAAGGATGGCTTCATAGGAGCCTATTGCATAGGATCTGGCCACATAGAATCATCTTTGAGGGAGCGTCAATGAAATTTTGTCCATGAAGTGTTTCCCAAAATGGTCAACCAGAATGTATTCCTCGTAAAGGGTTACCCTCAAAGGGTTTGCTGCAAAACATTTCCCATGATGTTTTTCGGAAAAAGGGTCGTATATGTAGCATCCCTGTGAAGGGTTCCCGAAAAGTGTTGTCCAAAAAGCATTTACTATGAAGGGTTTCCCACAAAGTGTCACATGTAATGCATTTCCCCTAAGGGAGTCTGCAAAGGGTTGGACATAAATGGTCTGTCCGTGAAAAAATTTGTTTTTTCTCAGGGGTAGAAAACAACACATCATGCCACAAATAATGCATCCTCCACATGGAATCTTCTCCAGAGGGTCTTCAAAATTGGGGATTTTTTAAAGTAAAATCCACATATGGTTTATGATATTGTTTTCAGGAATAATTTTACATAAATGGATGGTCAAGTGATTTTAGTTCCAAGAATTATTTCTCCAAAACCTTCCCACAACTTTTCATATGTCTTCTCCTAAGCTTCCCCTCTCTAATTTTTATAGATGATCGGTACAACTAACTACTCGATTGTACAATCATAGTAGGTCATAGGGTTTATATTTTCAGGATCCCAGGACGAATTCCCCACACTAAGAATTATTTCATTCAATAGGTATAGAAAAGAACATCTCCACCAGTAAACGATTTATTGTTCATGGGGTTGATCATTCATCGAGCTGAAAATCATTGTCTGGAACGAAAAAAAACATCGTTTCATTTATGGGTATTTGTATTTCATAGTATGTCTCACAGAGTGGAAGAAATCCATGCAGAGCGGTATTCTATATATCATTTTCGAATTTTAGGGAACAATCCTTCTACTACAGTATCCATTTCTTTGATCATTTACTTCAAAATATTATTTGTGTTTTTTATTTTATCCTTTTCCAAATTCATGGAATTATCATCTTCTTGCATGTGAGATTTTTAAGACCCAATAATTACACTTTAACTTATTAAGGAATATTTATAATTTCATATTATATATTTTGAATAATTTTTTATCTTTTAATGGTGCACTTCCTCAATATATGTTTTTTTTCTATTGTTGATCCTCAAGGTTGAAGATGGTCCAAGATATTTCATAGCCATAAAGATTTTATAAATTTTAATATATTATCACCAATTTATCCATACACTTTTAATATATGTAATTCACCCAAATATAGTAACAATCCATGGGGTGAATAACTTACTTTTATGTCCTTCTGTTATAACGTATCACTTATAAATGAATAATGTGTATCTAGTTTGGTTTATATCTTACAGGGAAAAACTTATAATCCTGTTTTAAAAATTATCAAAGAATAGGGAAAAATTATAACACCCCAAAAATCTAAAACAAGAACAATTTATTCGATATCACATGTGACATAGAATACCACGTTTAAACAACCCATGAAATATATTTCATAAAAGTTAATCTCTTCAATATCTTGTGAAACACGCACCCCTGAGTCTAAATGAACTAAAATATAGTAAAGAATTATAAACAGGCCATTAAATTATTCATTATGAATTATAATAACTAAATTATTAAAATTTTGGTTATCTATTTACTATAAATAAAATAAGAATCATTTTAAAGGAAGAGAAAATTCTTAAAAATATTATTTTTTTCTATAAGATGGTCTCATCATGCATTGCGCATAGAATTTAAAATTAATTTCTAACACTTATAGAAACTTTATTTAATACAATAAACTTTTTTTAAATTTTCCTCTTAAAAAATAGGCACTGTTTTTTGATTTTTCTGAAATATTTCATTTTTCGTTGAATAGTAAAAAATACAATATTTTAATTGAAAAATAACTTTTCATTAAAATTGTTTATATAGTAAAATTATATTTTTAATTGCTTTAAAAGTAAAATTAGTTCAATTATATATCTATTAAAATAATTTAAGTCATTTTAATAATTTCTATAATTTTGTTTGACATAGAAAACATTGTAATCTCTTGAACATTTTCTCTTTGAGAAACTCGATTTATCATCACATCTGTAAGATTAATTATAAATTAATTTTTAATTAATTATGTAAATGGAATTTGGAAAAATAAATTTCAAATTTTGAATAATAATAATTTATATGTATTATAGGGTCAAAAAAATTACAAAAACAAATAGTGAAAATAGTAAAAATAAATTATCACGGTTAAAGTAAAATTGGATTTTACTGGGGTTAAACTAAACATATAATGGTTAAAATGACCTAAACACTTTTCTAAATTATATTTCACTAAAATATTTAAACCATATAATGTATAAGGCTCTATAAAAATCTATTTTTGACCATTTTCCATTTTAAAAATGAGGGTACACCTTTTTCTTTCAGACAATTACAAGTGCGCCCCTCACCTCACTTATAAAAGGACACCCCCTATACTCTATTATTCACACCTTAAAAACAATTTTAGTTAGGAAAATAACGGACCGAATAAGATAAAAAATTCAATAATATTATCATATAATCCTTATTTTTGTGAAAAAAAACCTATCGAGGAATGCTCTTCGTGCAAACCCAAAAAGGATGCACGAAGAACAAGTAATGTTCTTCAATGAGATTTTTTATTTTATTTATTCCTTCACATAATTAAATTTATATTAAACCATAATGATATAATAATTGAGGTATATTAAATATTATTATATTTTCTTTATCTTATTTTAATGATATAAAACCTTCCCCACTTTCATCCAATGGGTTACGAAATAATTATTCGTGTGTATAGAAGACTACAGCCTCATGAATGAATTTCATTCATTGTTTCATTACAAACTCTAACAGTTGGGTATGATTATGGATATAAAGTATATATATGATATTATTAACATAATTATACTAATATATTAATTTCACTATATATTACATTTTACATTCCATTTCTTAGGGGATACGATAATGTCACATGTGTTTACAGCGGACTATCACCTCACGAAGTGATGTGATTTTTCTTTGAATAATGCATTACATGGAGTGTAATAAGTATAATTTTAATAAATATAAGTTATAAACATGAAATAAATTTTATATTCATGAAATATTTATCATTCTTAAAAGGTAATATATTATTTATTTTTTTCACTAAAAAAGGATAACATCGTTCATGTACATGTGGACTGCCACCATTACAAAGTGATATAATTATATTTTAATCTCCACACCAAAATAATGATGTGTATATATAAGTATATTTAAAAATTTTATATATAATATTATTATAATTAGGGAAAATTAAAATATTACTTACCTCCTTTCCATAATGATTGTTGAAAATAGATACTTTACTCATGCGTATGTATGGCCTATCATCTCCATGATCGTAACATACATCATTTTTCATAACCATATTTAATGAATGGTTTAAAAATTATAATTTATATCTAAATATGAAAATATTTTAATGATTATTATTTTGGATATTATGGAACTATATAATATGCATATGAGCCATAACTTTCATAATAAATCACAAATAAGAAAAGAGTGCAATTAACACCTAAAACAATGAAAAAAATATTACTATTAAACGGGTGATAATGTGTTATAATATGATTAAATATGATATTATAAATATTAATACAGTTCTTTAATAATATAATACCATTTTTAAAACCACTATACAAGTGTGTAATTTCCTTTGATTATTTTATGTTGTATTTACACTTTTTTTATATGTATTTACATATGATACACAAAATGTAATTTTTGACTAATTCTCAATTCAACATTGTGATCATTGTAAGGGTTTATGTCACAATATCATTCCCGTTGAGAGTGTTTATTCTTGAATTTATATTGAAGGAAATTATTTAATCATTGAATAGTAAACCTATAAAATTTTCTCCTACTCTATTTATTCATGCTATTTTCAATTAATAGTACCATTTTCCTCTCTTTGGTAGAAAACAATTATGACAATCTGACATCGTTTCGGTCTTTGATAGGAAATATATTTTATAACAAAATACTATTTTATAAAATTATTTTAAAAAATGTTTTTAACCCTTTTATAAATTATTTATTAAAGACAATTTTTCCCATTTGAACTTTTTAAAAATTATTTTTAAAGCAATATTCATGTCATTTTCAAAACAATTCTTGGTTGACATTCACCAATAAAGTGATAGGATTTATTTTAATGTGTATCACATGAATTAAATATAATGCCATAATGACCACTATAATGTTTTAAATATTATTTTATATGTTTTGGACGTAATTTTAAAATAAAATTATTTTTAATTTGTGTTGTGAAATATTAATTTTAAAATGACATTTTAAAAATGAAAATGATATTTTCCTCATGAATGTTTTTAAAGAACATTTTATGTTATTTATAATAATAAATGAAAAAATATCCTTTATTCTTACTTAAAAGGTTATATGTTGTATTGATGAAATCCTTATTCATCTTTTAGATGGTTTATGAGTTTTTTGACTATGTAAAGTTATTGGTCAGAGTGAGTATCTCTAGAGGGGGTTGAATTAAGTACCCAATAAAATGTTCTATAAAAATTGGATTATTTTTAAATCCCCCAAATTTTCAAATAAAACCAAATTTATCAAAATATGTAGTATTATATAGATATCTATATTTATAAATATTTCGATAAATATTGATTAGTCCTCAGATGATTAAAATATAATATTATTGGATCCTTTGAAATAAATTTAATTGATCAAAATACTATATGAACACTAATTAATAAAAACTATAAATGTATATATTTTTTATAGTTTAAAAAATAGTTTTAAAGAGAGAAAAAAGTAAAATAAAATTGAAGCAGATATTAGAAAGAATGAATACAAGAGGTTTAATATCAAGTAGAAAATTAGTCCTCTCTACTTTTTGACCACCCGCTACTAAGAAGTTTATATAAAATAAACAATATGATTCACAACCTTCATCTAGTTTTATAATAGTTTAAAACTATCTAGGTCACACATGACCTCTTCCATAGTTATATGTAGTAGTAAAAATAAACAAACCACACAAGAACCTCTACCAATCTTATCTGTGGGAGTATAAGTGTATGAAAAAATGAAATGATATACTATTATATAATAGTTCAGTATAGGATACCACGTGCATATATACAAATATAGTATAACCCAAATTGCTCAAAATGTAATAAAAAAAATAGAATATATCAATCTAGAAGTGAGTATTTTGTAAATTCTCGGTCTGTTTCATTGTAGTTTGTGAATCTAGATTTGATTATGTAGTGAATATTGAGTCAGTTTTTCTAGAAATCTTCTAGAAAACAGAGTGTCACAACCTCTTGTTCTTGGACTAATGGAAATCACGGGATGTGATGATGTAGTTTGGATTCCCAGACATTTTTTTAATAGGCGAGATCTTCTTGTTTGCAACTGGGTTTAGTTCTAGGTATGTTCATGAAGATAGATCTCTCAACTAGCTATCAGTCCACTTGATCCACAATTGTATCTCATAATTCACGATTCAGTGTGATACACTTTTATTAGTAGTATCAATGTGAATATTCAGATCAACTTCTTCATTATATTTTATATTTTGATACTCTCTTCAATACTTTCTATCTAAAATTTAAGAGGCAGTAATTAAAATAATAAATTGAATTAAATTTGATAAATAGATCCTTTATAATAATTTTCTTCAAAAAGATATTCTAGCAAACCAGTTTCATTGTATTATACTATCAGTGAATCAAAATCAGACAGTATCTCACTCTGGTGGTAAGTTTTTCGGGTGGTACGATATAGGGAGTGTCTTATACTTAGCCAAATTTCCATTATGTTGGTGGTGTCTCAACTAGTAGTGATTTTTCTAGTAGTGTTTGGTCTGGAAGTATCTTAGACTTAGAAGTAATTCATTTTTAGGGGTGTTACATTAGTGGTGGCTTATCTGGTGATTTTTTATACTTAACCAAGTTTTCATTTTTGTGGCATGACATCCTCATTGTGTATTGATTGATGGTGTCTCAGAATTTAGTAATTTTTCAGATCAACGGTATGACATTCTGGTGGTGTGATATCCAGGTGTTTCTCATACTTATAAAATTTTATTGCATATCGTAGATTAAATGAGTACATAAAGAAAACATGAACCTCACTAATTACATCAGAATCTTGATTTTTTGATAATTAAAACTATGAGGTCAACAATTTCCTCCTTTTTATGATATCAAATTTGGGCATAAAAATAATTACAAAAGATTATACCTGATATCCATGGTAATATAAATCAGAACATTTCTTTCCCAGTAAGTGTTGATGGTATTATTGAAAAATAAGAAAAGAGTGAGTATCCAAGTTAAGTATCCTAAATAGAAAAATAAAAAAATAGTATCATAGATAACATAGAAACATAATCTCATAAAGTTATCTAAGATATATATTCTATAATAATTCTCCCCCTTTTGGGATTATCAAAAAGTAAAATATTTTGAGTGTTATTATAATAATGGCGGTAAAAGTAAACATGAATAATAAGAGTAATAAATACATTGAACAAGATTTGAAAAATTTTATTTCAATCCAACTCCCATAAAATACATACTATCTAGGAAATAAAAGAAGTTTTTTTATGGTTTTTTAGTGGGATCCATTGGGGATTTGCCTTTATACTTGTATTTTTCATTATTTTTATCTAAGGTAGCAGGATCAGCCCAGGTAAAATATAAGGCACACAAAATGAGAGTTCGGCTATAGTATAAGGATGGTCTTCCACTATAACAGCTGCTTGGAGGTGTCTCAAATCTTGAGTAGGAGAATTTGAAAAAGACTGGAAACTGGCCAGAAAAGGTGATATAGGATCCCTAGTAACTTCTGTTCTGAGGGAAAACTAGGGAGTAATTGGAACATATTCCTGAGATATAACTTCTTATCAATGAACATGAATAAAAGGGCTCATGATATTGATAAAATCCATGATTATTTGTCCACCCCTTTCCATTTCACTAAATAAATCATATTTTTCTTCCATAAAATGGTTCAAAACTTGGGTCATTTTTTTAATGGTTGGGGATGATGCCTCAATTTATTATTTAAAGCAAAGACCTCTTTAGAATGGTTATAGGGAGACCTATTACATAGCCCGAAGGCCCAATAGTAAGTGGCCTGAATACAAGGCTTGAAAGCCCATTAAATGGCCCAAAAGACCCCTCGGTGAAAAGTACTGCTACAGTTCCCATGCTACTACAGTGTCAGCTACAGTACAAAACCACTACAGTACCTGCTACAGTCTTACTTTTTCTTTGAAATCCTGAGTCATAGGAGGTATTCTTAAATTGTCATCTAAGAATTTTAAATTTTTGTCTATTTAATTCATATAATAAATCATTGATAGATAAAACATGATGGACATTGTAATGCTTTCTCTGTTGGATTTCATGTCATGGGAATAGTTCTTAATCAACATAAGAACATGATCTGAGTTATATTAAATTATGGTCAAGGTCTCTTGGGGATGATCAGTGACACTACCGGAATCACTGGATAAATAATCTTGTAGCTCATCTATGACACATATTCTTATCTAATCAATAAACACTACTAATGGAAAAGGAATAGAAGATTATAAAATTTTAAACTCACTAATTTTAAGGATATCATCCATAGAAGCAATAAAGGATGACTTCAGGTTCCTGAGAATAGACTTGAAGGACTCCAATTCACTTCAAATTATCATATTCTCAATATCATCTTCCCATATGTGATGAAGCATATTTGGTTGGATATATTGAATAACCAACTCTAAAATGTATCTTTCATATATCTCAAAGATGAAATTTTCTTAAGGAGGTCAATAATTTAACATTAAAAGCAAAATTATTCTTCAACGTTTTACCAAAAGCATCCAAGTCACCTTTAGTGACTATATTAACTATAATAATATGAGTATTTGGGTTAACTAGTTCAGGTGAAGTAGGTTTCATAGAAGAAAACTTCTCTTAAATACCATCAATGTATACTTGACTTATCAAATATACATTTAAGATCACATTTAACTCAAACCTCAGGTCCACCATTATTTCCTAGACTCCTTAAAACATTGGAGTACCTTCCCAATTTTTATTCCAAAGGTTCAAAACACCTATTCAGTAAGATATCTAAAACAGATTAATTTGAAGGAGACACAACAACAGTAGGTACAACAAACACTTAAATATTATTTTATCCATTAGAACATTCTATAGTTGAGGTGTGTTCAATGCTGGGAGGTTTATCTTCAATGTTTTTAACAATAGGATGCACCACTATTACTTTAGCAATATCCTTTTTAAAATCAACTATTGGACTGAAATTCATATAGCTGTCAAATTGTGTCTCATCAGTAGCCAAAATATCAATCTGAAAATCATTTTCATGTTCATAAGAATGAATCTCTATTATTTATTTCTCAACCACTTGTTGTCTTACAGTAGCAATAACTCTCATCTACTCCGTCGTAATAGATTCAGAAACTTCTTGACCAGTGGTAACAGAATTGTCTTCAACTTCATCAGCCACTGGAGCTTCATTAATTATCTCAATAGATGGTTATTTCTCCCCCTAAACAAGTTCATCCTTTATCTCTGGAGGAATCTTCACTTACTTCCTCTTAATTCGTCCACTAACACCATTAGGTTCAGAATCATCTATATCATCGCTTCTTCCATAATCAGTATCCATTTCATTACCACTATAATTTTTACCATTTCTATTATCATATCCTTATTCATTTTCTTCCTCCTCATTATCAAGATCATCTTCTTCATCAAGGGATTTGTAACTGTTATACTACTCCTCTCTGGAGACCCCAGTCTCTTCTTCGTCAATTTTAAAAATCTTTTATCTTTTGGAAATACTATTATGTGGACTATGAGATCCATCTGTAATAGGTAATGGTCTTTGAGGAATGTTAGGATCACTCCCTTCATCAACAGAAGGTTCTTTTCCGCTTATTCAGAAATAGATTCTTCCTTTTTCTCATTAGATTATTCAAAAAAAACATAGTAGGCTCCAAGCCTGGATAAACATTATCCCTTGGTCTGGTTGTATAATCAACCAGATTATACTCATCATATAACATATCAAAATATCTAACCCACAATCTCTTACATGGGTCCTATCAAATATTTATCCTTGAACAAGTATCTCTTGAAAGTTAAAATTCATTATAGCCAGCAAGAGACACTTCATGCTCAGCTACAAGGCCATTGGCCTTCAACATGGTAGAAATAATCTTTGAGTAGATTAAATAATTTGATCTTGATGATGGATTAGTCATCTCAATCATATTCACAATGATATATCTATATAAAATTATCATATGAAATTATTTTATAAGATATAAAAGATAAAAAAATTACCTTAAATTTGTGAAATGACCATTTCTTGGGCATAACATGTGCTACAATAACTTAAAGAGAATCATACATTCTTTGTTAAGCTCTGAGTAAATAGGTCTTTTGGTTACAATATATCATGTCAGTTCTTTCAAAGCTTATTTATACACAAAAATATCACTAGAATCATGAATTCTTCCTTGATAATCCTTAAATACTATTTCATGAGGTACATTCAAAAAATTTGCCAATTTCTTTGATGCAAACCCAAATAGGTTCCCTTTTACACTAATTTTTTTTCAATCGGTACCATATTCATCAAAAGTAAACATAACATTCAAATACAATTCATAACCCATATTATGGTATAAGGGTCTCTTGTTAAGGGAAAGCCACTCTAACCATCATTGATTCGGGAGTACATTTCATACTAGAGAATTTTTAGAAAACAATAACTTTGATTTGAATTCCCTTTCTGCAATAATAACTCTGATGGAAAGCTTAGGATTAACTAGTAAAACTAGAGAAAATGGAGAAGGTACACTCAACTCTTTCTTCTGATTATTTCACGATTCTGATTTGTCTACGAAGATATTAAATCCCGCTTTTTTCTTGGAATGTATAATTGGTTCCAAAATCATTTTTGAGAGTATGGAGAAGGATTGAAAAGAAAAAGGCAAATGGTTTCATAGGTTTTGAGAGTGAAAGATACAAGAGTATCATGGTGGGATCAAGGTGTGTTGGGAATAGAAAATATTCCATTTCAAAACTAGATTCATTTTCATCATGAGTATAATAATCCTAATTTAGTTATATACTTGAGGTATTTTAACATTATTTTAGTAGAAACATGTTGTAAATATTTTGGAGTTTCTTCAAAATGATCACACATACATACACAAAATATAATATTTGTTTAGTTATCATCCAAGTAGAGAATACTTTCCATAAAACCACTATAACTGGTTTGGTCAATTATTTTCGTAGTTTCATTTAGATCCAATTTACAGGTGGTACTCATAGAAGTATCACTACTCTTAGTGTTATTCATGTTAAAAAAATTAAAAATATATATTTTTATATTTAATTTGAGTTAAAATAATTCATGTCTTGTTTTGAAAGATTTTAAATCCAAGGAATAATTTGAGTTCATCCATTAAACTCATTTCAAATTCATTTTTCATCATATTAGAAAAATAAGATTGTAAATAATTTTTTGATGATCAAAAAAAATCATCATCATATATTTTTACTACTAATATATATTTTAAAATTAATATTATGAAAAATATTAGGGTCATCTATACCTTTTAAAAAACCATTTGAAAGATGAAACTTGTTGAGCCTATCACATCAAGATCATGGAGATTCTTGTAAACTATATAAATAATTATTTAATTTAAAAACAATTATTTGGAAAATCAGAATTTGGAGAACTATGTGGTTGTTTAACAAAAAAATCATCAACTATAAAATTATTCATGAATAAATTCTAAACCTACATTTGATAATTATTGAAGTATATATGCGCTGTATAAGAAAATAGGATTATTATGGATTCAAGTCTGGCTACAAGTGCAATGGTTTACTCATAGTTTATTCCTTATTAAGGAATATAACCTTATGAAGATAATCTATAATTTTTAATGAATTTAGTTCCAGATATTTCAATTTATTACTAAAACCCCATTTAGTTCTACTAGTCATGGTTTCCTTGGGTCTATCTGTAAGTATCCATAATTTTTTTCTTTCAAACTGATTTAATTATTCTTGTATAGATATTACCCAAATTCATAACTAATTGTGTCACAACCCCATACATCTAAAGATACCCCTCCTAGGCTGGAAATGAAGAAATATAGATATTAAACCCCGATCCCCGCCTCTAGTAGGCCCCTGGGTGGTGATCAACACCAAGGGTATACAAAAATGGGAGGAATTTCCCTTTTTAAAGAAACAGTATCCAGAGATAAAATCCTCTGTCACAAAAAAAATCCATGATATATATATATATATATGAAATTCAAATCCTTCCAACATGAATGATTAAACAAAAACTGTTACAAATACAATGAAAAATCCCAATTAAATACCCAAATAAAATTAAGCATCAAAACGAAAAATACCTCAAATTCTGAGATAATAAGGTCTAACACGGTCCAATTAATCATCTTGGAAAACAAAAATCGGTTTTATATATGTAGGGTGAGCATAAATTGTACTCATTAGGAAAACTAATATCTCTTTGTACAGATTTTTAAGAAGAATACTAATTACCCCTATGAGAAAATAGCAGAACCAAAAAGAACCTAAGAAGGTATACTAACCGCCACAACCTTACCAAGTCACACTCACCAAATAACCCAATTAATATAAAAAAATATAATAATAAAATTGATGATAGGGTACAACACACCACTTACTACTGGCTTGGCTAGTCTTTCCTAATGGACAATTTCCTCCCAGTCCCACCTCTCTTAAACACACCACATTACAACCCACCTGTAGACACCTGGGACTCCCAACCACAACTCGTCCCATCAATGGGGCTATGAGCCACATCAAATCTCACCCATAGACACCTGGGCCACATTCCACATCACATCCCTCTCACAAACACATGGACCACATACCACATCACATCCAGAAAACACCGGAGAAAGCTCAACACATCTCATCCTGAAGATGCCTAGGAAAGCACAACACATCTCATCCAAAAGACACCTGGGAAAACACCACTCACCCGTACACACCTGGGACCCAAAAATAACTACCTAAATGAAACATATTACGTTACCACCTCCTGGAACGAGTATAGAAGAGTGGGCGGCTATCCATCCGTCCTACCACATGGATGTTTGGGGAAATACCCTCCCCGTGATGATGGAATTATTCAAAACATAATTCTCAAATAGGGTTGGTGTGTATAGAAATCAAAAAAGAAATATATTTATATATAGATATAATACAAAATACCCATGCCCAACAAATGGGTTCTCAATCAAATAACCTTCTCACAATATTGACAACTTCGTTGTTACCTCTATGGTAATCATCACTCAATAATACACATCTTCTTTCCAATTACCAAACCATTTTTTAAACCATTACAATTATTAATTAACAAATCATTTATTCATTCCATTCACCAAACCAACCCAAGATAGTTCCAAAATTTATTAACCAATTATATATTCTCCAATTTCAATACTATCTAAAAAACTACCAAGCACAACACATAACTAAAAACAAAATAACGCAGCACCTCACATCCCAATTGTATCCCTTCTATGAAACACTTCTCATCCAATCCACAATCAATCAATCTCTCAACCTGAGATTCCATTACACCACTCAAACCACCCCACATCAAATAGTCATGCCCACAGCCCTACTATAGCAGAACTCAGAACAATCACACACATAGCACACCATTTCAAGAACTAAGGAAAGACATATTCAGATTTAGAAAGGCATCCCTCACTCAATTATCACTTATCAATTCAAGGGTTGTCACTAAAATTGTTTCATCCTGGGGAATCCATTTATTATCCGAGTGTATTTGGTTAACTGATTCCATAACAATTTTTTGACAAAAAACTAAACAACATGAATTCTAGAATCATTACACAATGAGAAATAAAGTAACACCAATGAAAAAAAATTTCAGTGGAGTTTTTATCCCGTATAGATCATAATATAATCAAAAGAACAAATAACACAGTAAAACATAAATTACTTTTCAAACCCCCAATTTAAAAATTTAAAACTGATTCAATTGTCTTTATTAATCCTGGATCAACCATTATCAGACAATATACATCGATATACCTATCTCACATGATGCATGAATAAGAATCATGAAGGAAGCCCTACCTGAAAGAAAAGGTTATCAGTGAATCCTGATTACACCAAGACAGGGGCGTGTCTACAATAGGTAACTACAAAGAAAACACACAAATATTGGTACAACATAAAAACATGAATCCTATTTTGAGAAAGGTTCTGGTCACCTTTCACAAAGAGATAACAAGAATTAAATAACAATGAGAAAGGTCTCTCTTCTTTTAGAAGATCTAAAATAGGTTTGTGGTTAGATACATCATTAATTTTCCAATATAGTCGGATCCAACCAAGAGTACATGATTTGACCAATTAAAACCCCCCATGCTCCTAAGAATTTATTTATATGACTCATATCCCATGAAACTGCTCCAAAATCACTTAAATATGGTATTAAACTCATTTTAGGTCCATGAAAGTCGTCCAAAGGGAAAAACTAAAAAACATGATAAATGGGCAAAAAGGGAAATGGTTGGAATGGATAGTTGTTAGGTGAGTCGTCGTTGAGACTCAACAGTGCAAGTCACTATTCGGGGAGTCACTGGTGCGAGTCACCAATGGTTAATTACCATTTTTATTCACCATTGTGAGTCACTGTTGAGAGTCACCGTCATGGCACGCCATCATAAAACACTATTCTGACTCACCGTCCTAGCTCATTGTTCTAACCCACTGTCCGGATGCACCATCCTAACCCATTGTCCTGACCCACCATCCTGACACAGCATCCTAATGCATCTTCCTTACTCAGTGTGTTAACCCACTGTCCTGACACGTTATCCTGAACCACCGTCTGAAATCACCGTTCTGACCCACAGTCCTAACCCGCTGTTGGAGAACTTGAAAAATGTGGATTTTATTAAAAGCTTTGAAATAAGTCACCTTGACCTCCCAGAACAATTTAACACTTAATATTCATGAAATAATGGATTAGAGAGGTCCATTCCATTACATAGGATACCAATCAAACTATTCTTTCCCTCAATAATTTCAAACCAAAACCTAGAAGGTAAAATGGGCTTGAACAACCACCCTGCAATATACCTCTCAAGACTATTATCACTCTTCAAGCACTATCACCATCTGAACCTGCCAACCTAAATGATCAAAAAACACACCATAAATGAATGAAAACCATGTTATATCAAACACATGAATCATGTAATCTCATCCTCCATTTGAAGATACTATTAGCTCTAGGAAGCACTGACTCACCTGTATGGGTTTAATCGCATTCCCTATAATGTGTTTCGATTAGGAGTATGTTCTTCCATTTTCATATGTTAGCAAATTATCACAAATTACACCAGATAATGTCGACTCAAGTTACATATCTAACTTCATAAAACAAGGATCAGATATTACTTCACAAGGCCAAATAAAATAAGTCAAATCTCAAAACAACTTTGGGAACTAGGTATGCATTTGTGCTGCTTTCTCCCGTGTAATCTTCTCTAGACTACCATGCCACCACAACATGCGAACCAAAGGAATTTTCCATAAATGAAGCACCTAATCCCAATGATCTTGGATCTCTAATGGTCTTTCCATGTATGTCGCTTCATCCTAGATATCCAACTCTCTCCAGTCAAGGACATGGGAGTCATCAGAAGATACCAACGAAGTTGAGAGACATGGAAGAAGTCATGGATACTCTCCATCTATGGTGGAAATTCCAACTCGTATTCAACTTTTCCAACTCATCCCAACACCTCAATGTTTTCCAAGAATATGGGAGATATCTTTCTCCCTATTCCAAAACTCTTCTTCCCACGTTAAGTGGAAACCTTCAAGAAACCATGGCCCCCAACCTCAAACTCCAAGGGCCTCCTCCTATGATTGGCACATGAATTCTTCCAGTCCTACACCTCTTCCATCCTATAACCAATGAGATGAACCTTATTTTTCATTCTCTACACTACCTTAGGGCCAATAATAGCTATCTCCAAATCCTCTATCATCCATATAAGTAAATGACATGGTCTTCCATACAAAACCTTAAATGTATTCATGCCAATAAAAGAGTGATAACTATTATTATAAGAAAACTCCACCTAGGTAAAGTGTCACACCCAAGATCCAACAATGCCCAAGATGTATTCTCACAAAATACCCTCTAGTGTTTTTATAGTTTGTTCTATCTACCCATCTATATGAGGGTGGAAGGTAGTGAAGAGCCGTAACTGGGTGCCAAAATTGTGTTGTAGTACCCTCTAAGATTGAGAGGTAAAACATGTGTCCTGATCAGAGAAAACGGCCCTTTGAACACCATGAAACTATACCAACTCCACTAGAAATATCGTTGCTAATTTTTATACTATGTTCGACTCCTTGATCACTATGAATTGATCCAATCTCGTTAGCTAATCCATTACAACCCAAATAGACTCATAGCCTCCATGAGCCTTGGGTAACCCTGTGATGCAATCCATCAATATTTCATCCCATTTTCACTTGGGAACATCCAAGGGCTACAACAAACCACCAATAACATAATTCCCAACATTTAACTACTATAAAACGAAGCACTTCTCCAAAAAACGCTTTCATTGCCTACTTCATCTCTGGACACTAAAACCGTATCCTGAAGCCACGGTACTTATTATAAATACCAAGGTTAACCTATGAAGGTGAGTTATAAAACTCATGAAGAACTCCCTCACGCAATGCTACTGGAAAAAACAACTACCCATGGAACAAAATCTTGTTCTTGCTGTCCTCTAACCATCCCTCTAGAGTGTCACCCTGGCCAACATAGTCAGGCAACACATATGCCTCCAAATATTTCCACTGATACTCTTCAACCTATTGCATCAAAGAAAACTACACTATCATTGAGAAAAAATATCCTCTACCACTATCCATTTCTGTATATAAGTGAAAGGATTCCAACTCCTCTATCACATTCCAAGCCTTCTTAGATTCTTGAACAACATCCTTCTGTGACTTTTTTCTCCAATAGTGAGCCCGGAAATATCCATTTAATGTGGGTAGGTGATCTCAAAATCATAGTTCGGAAGAAACTCTATCCACTTCTCCTATCATAGATTTATATATCACTAAGAGAAGATTTACCTCAAGCTCTCTTGGTCCATAATGATCACAAATTGCTCCCTAATATGGTAATGCCACCACAGCTTCAACACGAAAGAAAATGTTGCTAACTCCAGATCGTGGGTGGTGTAGTAATGCTCAGGGGGAAATAACTACATGAACCCATATGAGATCACTCCCCACTGCTATGTATCCATGTATCCCTAACCCATATCTAAATAATCACAAATCACCTCAAACATCACCCCTTCCTCTAGAAACCACATCACTAGAGAACTAACCAACTTCCACTTCAGATAACTGATCGATGTATGATACTACTCACTCCACAAAAAATATTTGTCACTTTATAGTCAGAGTTGTCAATAGAGCTACAACTCGAGATAAATTAGGTACAAACAGTTGATAATAGCCTATAAGACCAAAGAAAACTATTAAATTCTACCACATTCATAGGTTATTTCCATGAAAGGAATGATTCAAACTTTGATGAGTCCATCTCTACACCCTACTAAGACACCAAACGTATGAGAAAATGTACCTCCTGGGTCAAAAACATACACTTGGAAAACTTTCTGTAGATCTGCTGGCATCGAAGAACCTGTTGGATAGTTTGGAGATGCTCGACATGATTCTCCTCTTACTTCGTGTAAATAAATATATAATCAATGAATATGATGGTGAACTGATCCAAGAACTCTCAGAATATGTAGTTCTTGAGTCCCATGAATATGTCTAGGGTGTTCATAACACCGAAATGCATGAATATGAAATCATATTTTTCTCACATGCATTAAAAAAGTTGTATTTAGACTATTTCCCTCCTTCACCCTTACCTGCTGATATGAAAACAGCATATCAATCATAGAAAACCAACCTGGCCTGCTCAGGTGGTATAAAAGATATTATATCCTTAGAAGGGGTTAATAGTTCATTACTGTCACCTAATTAAACCATGAGTAGTCCATACAGAACCTCAGACTACTGTCCTTCTTTTTTAAGAAAAACATCAGAGCACCCCATGGTTAAACACTGGTCGGGATAAATCCCTTATTTATCAAATCAAAAATCTGAATACTCAATTCCCACAACTCATAAGATTTCATCAGATAAGGAGTCGTCAAAATCAAAGAATCACCGGGCTACAGACCTATCCAAAACATGGTGTCACTTCAAGGGGGTATCATCACAACCTCTGTGGAAAACATCCAGGAACTTGTTAATGACCCTGGGGACTTCCACCATAATAGTGTCCACTTATTTATCTAACTTCCCGTCCAACAAGGAATTAAGAGGCACCACACACCAACTGACTACCTAACAACCTTTCTTGCCAATGAAGGCCACACACTGACCATCCACATATGAAAATAAAAAAATTCCTCTGGAATCAATAAATAACATCGTCCACAAAATGAAACCAATTGATGCCAATAATTACATCATATAATTTCATTAATATAAAGAAGAGATCCCCATGGAACTGATGTGGTCCAATCATCAGTCCGCACCCCTAGAACACATCAAACAATCTGTTTTGGCCTCCAATTGGTGTTCTCAAAACTAGTGAACAATGATGCATCTCTACATCTAGTCCTATATAAAGGGATAGAGTGGGTGAAACAAAGGATTATGAATCTCCTGAATCAAAAAAAGGTCAAGAAAGGGTACTAAAAAAACTGATTATACCTCTAACGATCTATGGTCCTATCAGAACTCCTATCTCTAATGTGTGAAACTAACCATTCCCAAGTACTCTACCCCTATAATGATGACCACCTCCCTGACCATTCCCAGTTCAAGGTCCCTGAGGAACACCTTGAGGTCTGCCCCTACCTACTCCATCTCACCTCAGCAGTGAAAAATCCTATTGTCCTTACTACTGAAACTTCCTAACTAGAAACTATTGTCGAGGTTAGCACAGAACCTTTCCTCCTCCACCAAACTGAGCTCAAGAATCCAATGTTCACTAACTCTGAAGATAGATTTAGATCCAATACAAGAAACAAATCATCCCCAATCCCACAGAAAGGGAACGAGAACCACTAGAACCATAATTCTATAAGGGAATCTATGGAGGTCGACTCCCTGCCAGTCGAAAACTCAAAGGCCATAGCACCTACAACCTACCACTGACAACCCTACCCCATAAAGGAATCTTCTCGATCCCTCCTCATAGTATACCTTCTCTTGAGTGCATCTTCTCAATTACCTCAACGTTTTTTTGAACCTCCAAATATTTTGGAAATGTTGAAGGAGTAACAACATACTAGATAGAAGGGTGGAGGGCCTTTTCAAGCCATCTCACATGAGACTCATCATCCAAAAAATTGATCTGGGGTGAAGATAAGAATATCCTTGAACTTGATCACAAGTTCCCACACTAACATACTCCCCTACAAAAAGGATATTAGATCTTGATTCTTGTCATCATTCATAGTTGATGAAAGTAACTCTGGCCAGATCTCCTTCAAAAATTCATCCCACAACACGTATGTCTCCTTCCACTCCCCTAGATAAAGCATCCGCCACTGATGTGTAGATATGTGAATCTGACTAATTTCCAGAAAACCTAGTAATCTATCAGATCTCGGATCAAAATGAATGTGATCTCAAGCTCATTGATCCATATCTCCATAACTATGTCTAAAAAACTACCCTCAAATGTTCCCAAGACAAACCGCAGGAAAGCACATAATGTCCTTTTCCACTGGTCATCCTCCTCCACTAGATCAACCCTCCGTCGATCAATCGAATCAGCCTGCTAATACTTAACCAACTAATCTACACATGGACGATGATCGGGTGCCATAACCAAAAGGTAGACAAGGAATTCCTATGCTAGAGTAGTATGGAACTTTATTTACGATTCATTTTAATTCATTATTTTCATCCCATCCGTTTTAACCTTCCAAAAACAACCCAATTAAGATAAGAACCCAAGTCATTATGATTATTGTACCTTTCCTTGGTCTCTACACAATAAACTGTGTAGCCTCACTTGGTCGTTCGATAAGACCAGTGTCTTGCATTGGATCATGGGGGCATAAAATTCCCTTTCCTAGCTGGTCTTCCCTGGCCTATGTCACACACCAAGATCACCTAAAACTATTTCCAAACAAACCAATGAAATCCTCACTATGCCTAACTCCAAAATCCATCCTATCTCCCAAACATGACCTCTGTTATCATTCTATCATGACCCCTCCCTCAAAATATACACCTCTTGGGATGACAATAAAGAATGTGATATAATTAATCTCAATTCCCGCCTCTAATAGGACTTACGGTGGTGACCAGTACCAGGGGTATATAAGGATCGCAACATGGGAGGAATTTCTCTTTTTAAAGAAACAAGATTAGGAGATATGATTTTTTATCCCTAAACAACTATAAGATATATATATATATATATATATATATAAGAAATAAAAAACCATACCACATGAATTTTTAAAACAAAACTGTTACAAATACAATTATAACTCCAAAGTAAATACCAAAATAAAGCTAATTAGTGACACGGAAATTTTCCCAAAGTCTAAGCTAGTAAGGTCTAGCATGTTCCATGTAATCATCTTGGAAAAAAGAAGTGGTTTTATATATGTAGGTTGATCATACAGGTATACTCATTAGGAAACCAAGGTCCCTTGTCCACATGTGAATGAAGCATACTAATGCCCCTATGAGAAAATAGAAGAACCAAACCGCACATAAGCAGGTATACTAACCACCTCAACCTCAACAAAGAATTATCACCAAATAAATAAAGTATTTTAAAGTAACATAGTAACCACATAAATGATAGGGTACTCTGCAACACTTTCCACTGGTTTATCCACTCTTACCTAACAGAAAATTCCCCGACACTCCCACAACAGCCAAACACACTACATAAAAACCCTACCTCACACAATTGGGCCTCACAACCACACCTCATCCCATCACTAGAGCCACAAGACCCATAACAACTCATCCATAGACAATTGGTCCTTGTACCACAAAATATCCCACTCGCTGACAATTGGGCCCCATACCATGTCAATCCTATAAACACCTAGGAAAGAATAACACATTTCATTCTGAGGAAACCTCAGAAAGCACAAAACATCTCATCCCGACATCACATGGGAATACAAAACTCACCCATACACACTTGGTCCCCACAAACCACAACCTACCTGAAAAATATTAGGCTATTGCCACCTAGAATAAGGAGAAGTGAATAGAGTGTGGCCAACCATTCGTCCTCCCACTGGTATGTTTGGGAAGGACACCTACCCCGTGACAATGGGGGTGTTCAGCACATAGTGCTCAACTGTACTGGGGTGTGCCTAGAAATACCAAAGGAAATACATGTATATATAGATATAACACAAAACACTCTTACCAAACCTATGGGTTCTCAAAAAAACAACTAATTCACAACAATTAAAAAATCATTGATACCTCTTATGAAATCACCACACAAAAAGCCAAAAATTCTTTCCAATTCCCAACCCATTTATTTAAACCATTACCATTATTTATTCACAACTCATTTATTCATTCTATTCCAAAAACCAACCCGAGCTAGTTCCAAAATTTATTATCCAATTATTTATTCATATATTCCTTTACAATTGGGGAAACTACCTTGCACAAAAAATGATAAGAAACACAAAAACACATCACCTCATAGCCTGATCGAAACCTCAGTGTGCAACACTTCTCGTCCATCCCACAATCAATCAATATCTCAACCAGAGATTCCATTACACCACCCAAACCACCCCACATCAAACAGCCATGACCACAACCCTACTAAATCACAAGTAAAAACAATCCCACACATAGGACACAACCATAAAAACCAAGGAATATAATATTCAGATTTAACAAGGCATTCCTCACTCAATTTCCACTAGTTAAGTCAGGGGTTATCATAGATACAATTTGATCCTGGGAAATTCATTTATTATCCATGTGTATGTGGTTAACCAATTCTATAACAATTTTTTAACATAAAAATAAACAACATGGATTATAGAATTATTACTTGGTTCACAAACAAGGACCACCATAGACCATGATTTATAGTGGGGTGTTTAGCCCATATAGATCATAATATCAAAAAAAAATAACACAATAAAACATATGTTACTTTCCCAACACATATTTATTAATTTAAAATTGATTCAATTATCTTTATTAATCATGGATCAAATATTTAAAAAAACACATTCATATACCCATCCCATATGACATAAAACTATGAAATATTAAATAAAACACTACCTAAATAAAGGGTGGTTGGAACTTCCTTATTCCACCAAGATAGGGGAACATATGCAACAAGAAAATATAATGAAGACACGAACCAATTGGTGAATCACAAAGGGATGACTCCTATAGGAAGAAACGTTTTGGGCATCTCATACCAAGAGATAAAAAGAATTAAATAACAAGGATAAAGGTTTTTCTCCCCTTCCAAGACCTAAAATAGTTCTGTGATTTATATATATCTTTAATTTGACATCAAAGTCATACCGAGTCAAGATTATGTTCTTTGACCAATTATAATCCCCCAAAATCATATGAATTAAAAGATATGACTCATAGACCTTGAAATGGCTCCAAAACCAAATAATTATGGTATTAAACTCATTTTACATCAAATATATTCATCAAAAGGGAAAATCTAGAAAACATGAGAAACTGGGTTAAAAAGGGGAAAAATTGGAATGACTGACTATTAGGTGATTCACTGGTGCAAGTCACCAATGTGAGTCATTAGTGCAAGTCACCATTCGGTGAGTCACTAGTGTGAGTCACTATTGGTCATCACAATTGGAAAGAAATGGCTGTGATTCACCCGTATGAGTCGCCATTGCGAGTCACTATTGCGATTCACCATCACGATTCACTGACACGAGTCAATATCAAGAGTCACTATCCTGACTCAACTTTCTAACCCACTATCCTAACACACCACCATGACTCACTGTATGGATGCACCATCCTAACCCACCTTCCTAACTCACCATCCAGAACCACCATCCTGACTCGCCATTCTGATCCCTCATCCTGACCCACCATCCAAACCCACCATCCTTACTCACCGTTCAGACCCACCATCATGACACACCATTGGAGAAGATGAAAAATTGGGGATTTTTGAAAACTTTTGAAATAAGTCACCTTTACCTCCCAAAACACTTCAAACACTAGATTTCTACAAATTAAGGGAATTCAGATGTCTAAGCGATTACAAATAGCTTCATTGATGTTCTTAGCTTCAAGATGAGAAAAGAATGATTGATGTTCAACATGATTTCTTAAAGAATCTATGAACTTTGTTTATCTATTTAGATCACCTATAACAAAATCTAAAGGATGGTACTTAATGGTTTTAAAAGATTTGGAGAAAGATGGACCGGTCACCCTCGGATTTTCAGGTTTAGGTTCTATAAGTTCTGGAAATTATTCATAACTATATGATTTCTATGGATATTTGACAGTAGCATCTAACGGTTTAGAATTTCATTTATAGAAGGTAAATCATCATAAAGGGTTTCTAAGAAGGTTTTAGGCTCATTTGGATCAGTCTCATCAAACATGACATTAATTTATTCTACCATTGTTTTGAAATTCATACAAAAAAACATTATATGCTTTTTTAGAGATTGAATAACCAAGGAAAATTCCTTTATCACTTTTAGAATAAAAAATTTCAACATTATACTAATTATTAATAATAAAGACTTTGTAACCAAAAACACTAAAGTAATTAACCATAGGTTTTAAATTTTTCCACAGATCATAAGTGTTATTCTCAATGATAGGTCTGGTCAAGACTCTTTTGATGATATGGTAGGTTGTATTGACATATTTAGCCCAAAAATAGATATTAAGGTCACACCTATTCAACATAGTCTGAGCTATCTCTTGTTGAGTTATATTTCTCCTTTCAACAAATCAATTTTGTTGGGATGTCCTAGGATAAATGAAGTAATGATTGTTTCCATATTGTGAGAAAAATATACAAAATATTGATTTTAAAAATCACAGCCATGGTCACTTCTTAAGGTATTAATCTTAATTCCACTAAAAGTTTCTACATACTTAGAATACTTAGTAAAATAAGAGAATGATTCACTTTTGTGTGATAGAAAGGATACTCATGTATAGATAGAATAATCATCTACTAGAACATAAACAAATTGATTCCCACTAAGACTTGAAAATCTAGATGGTCCAAAAAAATCCATGCGAATGAACTCAAGGGGTTGAGAAGTTGACACTTTGTTCGTTAATTTAAAAGAAACATTATGTTGTTTCCTTTTCCGATATGGTTTACAGGATTTATCTATTGGGAACTCAAGATTAGGTATATCCTTAACTAACCATTTTCTAGTTACCCTTCTATGTTCATGAATGTTCAAATGGATTAGTTTTATATTCTAAATCCTTGAATAATTGTGAAAGGCACTTAAGACTAAAACATTTTGAGAGGTCAAAGAATTTAAATCTACCGCATTGAAATTGTTATTTCTCAAAGAAGTATGAATAATAGTATTTTTTGAATAAAAATCATTACAAGAATAATTATCAAACATATCCTAAAAACCATCTTCACATAATAAACAAATGCGTAAAAGATTATAATCTAAACCATCAACATAAAATAACTTAGAAATTAAAACAAACTTTTTGTTAACAATATGGCCTAGGCCGATGATCATTCCATTATAATTATCACCAAAGGTGACATGGACACCATAAACCTTAATAAGGATCATGAATAAAGAATAATCTCTTATCATGTTCCTTGAAAAACCAATGTCCAAGTAGAAGATAATTCTACTGGAACAATTCAAGAATCTTTCCAAAAAAATAGATTTTATGCAATAAATTATTTTTGTACCTAGATATGTTTGGGTCTTGAAATGTTAAAAATTAGATATTTGGGAACCCAAAATTGGCTCATGGTTTTCCTATAAACAGATTGCATACATTTTGAAATAAAAACTCTATTAGGTCCTTTTGATAAATGATTGGAAGAATAAATTTTAGGTCTGAACTTTAGTACAAAATTACTCTTAGATATTCATACCTTCCCATCACTACTACAAAAATGGGCAATGGAAGGGCCTCATTTTATTAGTGCTAAGAAAAAGGTGTTCATAAATGAACCCTTTATAAGCACTAAAATTTTATCGCTAATAAAGGGCTTCTTTATAAGCGCAAATAATTTAGCACTTATAAAGGATATGATTTATAAGTACATAAAAAGAACTGGTAATGAAATCTTTTATCAGTGCTAAAAAAGCATTGAAAAAGGATTCCTTTATCATCACTAAAATTTTAGTGCTGATAAATGATTCCTTTATCATTGCTTTTTTATCATTGATAAAACCATAGTCCCATATTTTATAAAATTGGGTGCAGAGTATCCTCTATTTTATCGCACCCTCAAGCCCTTGTCGTACTGTACCCCATTAAAAACTCCCCCCCCCCCAATATTCTCTTTGTCGGACCTCCTCCACTCTCCCTACTCCTTATCCTCCCCCTCAGACCACTTCCACATATCCTCCTCCCCGCAAACCCTACTTCTCCTCCTCTCCGTTGGACCCTAATCCCTGCAAACCCTACTCCTCCATTTCTCAATGGTTGGCGGCTCCCCCCATGCACCTCCCCCTCTAGCGGTCACACCTTCCCCTCCCGACGTAGCGCAGAAGGCTCAATGAGTACTCTACGCTTCTTTTCTCCCTCCATCATGCGTACGATCTAATCTAGGTTAGTCTCTCACTTCTCTTTTTAGGATTATTTTTCCTTGATAGGTTTTTCGTGAGTATTTTTTATTAGGGTGGTGTTTGGATTATTCCCCATGATAACCACCATTGGATTAGATGCTAACTAACATTGAGTTCTAACAATCTATATCTCGAAATAACACACGTAGTGGATTGTTATACTTGGTTTGTAGATGATTTGAACTAAAGTATGACTTTTTTATGATTCCACATGGGTCCCTATGATGTTTGGAACTAGAATTTATTTTTCACCAAGTGTCATATGTATGATGTTTTGATATTATCTTGCAACCTCAAGATAGACCTTGTAATACCTGAATATTCTATTAATGTTGAGTGTTTTTTAGTCATCCTTCTAGTGGAGTGGGTTTATCTATATAGGGGAAAGTGGTCTTTTTGTAAACCCCTTCATGAAAAAGAAGAGTTTTGATTGTACCAGACTCGTTATTAATTAGTTACACTTTGTGGGTGTCATGATGTGTTTGTGATTGTGTTTATGGGGAAGGTTCTATTTATGATAGTGATTAGGACCCCTCAAATATATATGGTGTATCCAACCCTGGGGATGTTAATTTATATTTCCCTTAGTTGGTGAGTATGGTTTTATTTGATGTGTGCAAGAAGAATACTTTTATTCCCTATGAATGTCGAGGAATTCTAGAATGCTTTATAAGGGAGACTTATAGTTAACTTTTGCTAAGGATATGGTGTATGCATCAACCCATATACCAGATATGATGAGTGTCTTTGTGAACATATAGTGTTCTAAATTTAATCCCTCCTTGAGACAGTTCATAGTAGATCCTATAAGTCGTATAGGATCATTTATTATTAAACAAATATTCCTAGAGTGGCCTCTAGTCATACTGCACTTAGGTCATAGAAGATGAGGAGATCAGAGTAGTGCATCCATGGAAAGGTGAATGGTATTCATTGGAAAGGGATTGTGGCTTTAGATAGTGGTATGAACATGTGACAAGTTGTATTCGGGTGGTTAATTATTTTTAGGATTGTGGGATGTTTCTTGACTTTGATCAATGGTAAATTCCACACATATTTAATTTATGTGAAGGATAATTTTAGGGTGGTGTAAACTTAGTGAACATATATAACATGTTGTTTCTAGGTGATAGTATAGAAGGTTTTTTCTTAAAAATAGGGTGATACCATGCACTTTCTTGGGTAGATAGTGATTCTTCCCTGATACCTATTATGGGTATCATGATTGTTATTTTGAATGGAGACTGCTCTATTAATGAACTACCCTTGGTGTGTCAGGCCAAGTGATTTTGGTTAATTACACCTACACTATAGAGAACCCTATTACATGATGGGGGATTAATTTATTATCTGGAGATTTTAAATTTCTTTCACTTGGTTGGATTGTATTTCAACTCTTTTTATTAAATTCATTAATTTATGTTGATCAATTCATAGACCGACCTCTAGTGGTTTGGGGGAATTAAAAATGTAATAATATTATTTGGATGGATATTTTAGTGTTTTATGATTATTCCTATAGTTTGAGTTGATATCATAGTCTTATAAGGTACTGATCTTCTGGGATGTAGGGTTAGTAGCACCTACCCACAGTAGGTGTGTGATGCAAGTCTCATCTCAGGAGGCACTATCATCCATTGGTACCTCAAGGATAGCCAATTAATCCAAGGAATTTAATATGAATCTAATGGGTATAGACATATCACATTTCAGTTTCTTAACATTCATGCTACAATCAGAGAGCCAGTAGACAAATAGCCTAGGAAAATGAAGGAACTGGAGAAAAGAGGTATGCACAACACTAAAGTGACAAAGGAGATTGGGGAGCAGCATGAGGTATATAGTACTTTCGTTTGATTCTATTAACACTTCCCCTAAGTATACCACTCATGTTTTGGAAAGTTAGTGGTTCAAATCTTGGATAGTTGTGGTCATTAGAGCCTTATTACCAGGAGGTTCCATGAGTGTTTGGAGGTACAATCTATGTTTGTTATACTTTTCTTGTAGTACTATTAGAAAAAGGTACAAGAAACTATTTTTCCTAATTTTTTAAATTATTTTCATGGTATATGGTCAGTGTTGGTAGATACCTATGTTAGTGATAGAGAGTTATTTCATTTTCTTTAGATGTTCATGGTAGAATTTATGTTCACTAACCTTAATTTTCTAGATCTCTTTTTATATAGACAATTATGATTTTATATTTATAGTTAGATATTGTTATATTTTTTAAAAATTATATTTTTCATTAATATCATTAAAGGTGTATTGTAACAAGTTGCAGTATTCAAATAATTATTCATTTGACAAATTATTATCATTATGTTCATTTTCTGAAATATCAGAATTATGGATAAGCAGAATATTAGTAACAATTGGTAAATTAAGTACCTCACTAAATTTATTCATGAAACACATATTGGATTTGTCTGAATTATCTTATGGTTATGCATCATAGTCATTGGATCCATCCTATGAAGCACTCTTTATTTACTTCATGGAATATTTATATCTCATGTCCTTATCCACATATTTATTTTTTTACATAAGAATTGGATATTAATATTTTATGTTTCATTTTCTCTTACATTCATTGTAAACAAATTCTTTTGGATCATCATTTTTATTCCAAAATTTCTTTCATTTTTCTCTATTTTTATACATTCTTTTATAGTTGGATTTTCTAAATAACTTTTTCTTTCAGTAATATTTCTTTAGTCTTCTATCTAGGGGAGTCATCTCCTCATCACTATTAAAAGGTGATTCACTATCACTAGAGCTAGAATATTATACTTCCTATTTACATTTTTTCCTTTTTTTTTGTTTGAAGATAGTAATCTTGAAAGATACTGACATTAGTTTAGGATCCTCATATTTTTTATGGTTTACCTTAAATTCCCCTTCATAAATTATAGGCATCCTAATCAAATCCTTAATAGGCAGCTTTCTTATGGTTCACGATTCTCTGATGGAGATAGATGTGTCTCTTCATCTTTCTTGTAAGAATTTGAGTAATCACATAATTTGTTCCTTCTATGATACAAGATTTCCATGTGAGATCATTGGATTCAAAATCTCATTGAACCTAAGATACATTTCAGAAATTGGTTCATCAGGCTTAATCTTAAAATTATCATACTTAATAGTATAATTATTAAGACTAATATCTTAAACATTTGATGTTTCCTCATGAGAAATAGAAAAAGTATATCAAATCACATAATTATTTTTATAAGAATATATTCTATTTAACTCTGCATTTTTAATTAACTATAAAAATAATTCATTTCTTTAAAATCATTATTGTATGAATGATTTGTAGCATCATCTCAAGTATTTTTAGTAGTATCAGGAAAAACATGTTCCTCTTCAATAGAAGACCAAATTTCAAAACACATGCCCTCTATATGAATTTTTATTTTAATTTTTCATTAGGAATAATTTGTACCATTAAATAAATGAGTTTTTTTGAGTATTATAACCTTCTTGACAATAATCCACTTAAATAAAAAAATTAAAATAACATAAATTTGATATCTTTAAAGTAAAAAATTAAAATCATAGTTGAAAAGAATTTGAAAAACATTAAAAACAAAAAAAAAAGAATCAGTTGGATACAAAATGTTGGTCAGAGTGAGTATCTTAAGAGGGGGAGAATTGAGAACCCACTAAAAATTTATGTCGAAAATGGATTATTTTTAAAACCCCCGAATGTTGAAATATGACTGAATTTATCAAAATGTGTTATACGATATAGATCTAAATATTTAAAAATATTAATATAAATATTTATTAGGTATCAATTTAATGACATAAAATATTATTGGATCCTTTGAAATCAATTTACCTAATAAAAATACCAAATAAAAACAGATTAATATAAACTATCAATGTATATATTTTGTTTACAGTTAAAATAATTGTCATTTTTAAAGCATAAATAAAGTAGAACCAAATTAAATCATATAATGGAAAGAATGGAAACAAGATATTCAGTCTCAAGTCAATAATTATTCATCTCCACTTAATGATCACCCACAAAAAAGTTGTTTATATAAAATAAAAAAATGATCCACAACATGGATCTTGTTTTATAATATTTTACAAACATTACATCTACACACGAAATCCTCCACAGTTATACATAAGAGTCAAAATAAACAGAACACATAATGAACATTACTGATCTTATCTATCAGATTACAGGTGTAAGAAAATATGAGAAGATACATTTGTATCATCTAGTTAAGTATATGGGATAGTGTGCATAAAAAATAGAGTATAACACACACTGTTGAAAATGTAAAAAAACTATACATAACATAGAAATATTAAATTTTTGAGTTTATAAATTCTTGGTCTATTTCAATTAATCTTTTGAATATAGATTTGATTTTTCAGTGAACCTTGAGTCGAGTTGTCTTCAAAAAATTAATAAAAAATAGTGTCACGGAATCTTTTTCATTGAATAAAAGAAATAACTGGATGTGATGATGTAGTTCTTCTTCCTAGTAATGTTCTTGTAACAGATGAGATCTTATGGTATTTATCTATGTTGAGTTCTTTGTGTGTCTAAAAATCTCAAGCTCTCGACTTGTTATTGGTCCACTTCATACACTATTACATCTCCCACTGCATCAGTGAGTGTTTTGCACTTTTATTAGCAACAGAAAATAGAATATCTGTATCAGCTGCTTCCTCGTACCTCACATTATGATACTCTCTTTAATGATTTTTATTGATCATTTAAGAGATAGTCATTAAAATAATAAATGGAAATAAATTCTGATAAATATAGCTGTTAGAATAATGTAATTCAAAAATATAAGTTAGAAAAATAGTGGTGACATATTAGACTGGTGGTGAATCAAGATCTAGTGGTATCTCGTTATGGTTGTAAGTATTTCTAGAGTTTTCTTAGACTTATCCAAATTTCTAGTACACTAGTGGTGTATCAACTAGTGGTGATTATTCTATATTTGTGTGGTCTTATGGTCTCTTAGAATTAGAAACAATTATTCATAGACGGTATGACATTAGTGGTTCCTCATATGAAGATATCTCTTACATTAACAAATTTTCATTCTGGAAGAATGGCATCTTGAATATGGGTTGAGTGACATTGTCTTAGACTTTGTCAAATCTTTGGATTAGCGATACGACATTATAGTGGTGTTATATCCTCCTGGCTACGTCTCATACATAGAAAATTTTATCACCTCTCTCAGATTAATGGAGTGCTACAGGAGAACATGAAATTCGTTAATAACATCAGAATCATGATTTTTTTATCATTAAAAATTGGTGTTTAGAAAAATTATTTGAATTAAATTACACGATTCAATTTCTACATTCATTAACATTCCTTTTAATTATTCACTTTCTTGTGGACATTAAATTTCCCATAAATATCTATATTATTTATCATGGATATCTTTTTCTTAAATTTTATATCATTTTTACATATATTTTTTTACATTGAAATTTATTTGTTTATCTTAGGAAATAATGATGAATCTATATTTCATAATCAATATGTATTAAATCAATTATTCTATATATGAGGAGTGATTTGGAAATGCAGACATGGGTGGGGCTTGGTTATAGAAACCCCTTGATGCAGTGATTTTATCATGAGCTAAATTAATAAGATAGAATAAATCATTTTTGTCAAACCCAATGATTCTTTACCTAGTTCTTGTAAATTGTATTGAGGATATATCCTGACAGAAGTGGTATCATGTTCTTGAGACATAATGTCCAATAATTAGTCATTTCCTTTATGAAAAATTTAGTTATTATTATCCATGATATTTTCACAATTATATTATCTAAGGATGCTTTTAATTCTCAATTATTTATTATGTGGAATGTGAATTAAATTATTTAAATTAACATATTGATTATACCTTATTTGGTTATGATAGTCATGTTATTTATTAAATGGAATGTCTTTTAGGGATTTACCTTACCATATTGATTATTTTATGTGAAATTTGGAAATGATATTATACATGGATGTACTTATTTCTAATTTTATTGATTACATAAAATCTGTGTTCAATCATTTACACTTCCATATTAATTATTATTATTTATTCATGATTACTTTGGTTATACATAAACATTACAAATAATTTGAGCTCAATTTTCGTTTCTAATCCCTAG
Organism: Viscum album; assembly: GCA_963277665.1. Lineage (NCBI taxonomy): Eukaryota > Viridiplantae > Streptophyta > Magnoliopsida > Santalales > Viscaceae > Viscum > Viscum album. The sequence continues at coordinate 71,723,963 of OY728154.1, forward strand.
GATTACATGAAGTGCACTATGATTAATGTTTAAGGATATGCTAGAGGAAATAATTTTATTATCTAAACACATTATGTACTAATTTTTATATTCAAATATAATATGAGACTCAAGTATTTATTTAGTTTACCAAGACCACAAAATTGTTTGGTCCTTCTACATGTGATTCATTGTGTTATTCCAATTTAATAAATCGTGCACTGGCTCTGGGATACATGGGATATGATTTCTATTGTTAGTATCAGATGATGTTTGGTATAATATTTGGTAACTAAATTTATGAAAACATTGATTTGGTAATATAACCCATGATAAACTTCGAGGATAATATAGAATAACATCCTAATGTTTTGGTAAGGTATAGATTATATTTTTTTTCTTCTAATACATAGATATATGTATACTATAAGTGGACATGGTTATAGAATAGATATACCGAGTGGTAATAAATCCAAAAAAATGGCTCATTGGTCTTGAATCCGTCATAAAGTAGTGTATGATAATGGACATTATTGCACACCTAGTTTGACAGCCCCATGGGATATGCATAGGATAACTCACAATTTCTTTACAAACTAGTCTAAAATATTCGAATAAATGATCAAAATGAATGACCTAGGTTAAACATAAGGTGTCTTGGATTAAAAAAGGATTCATGATTTAAACATCCTATAAATTATTATGTTGTTTTCCCAATATGATTATTGTTGCCTATAATATAATTTTTATTTTAGTCAAAGGATGGAAACCAAAGTAATCATGTTGACATTGAATATGAAATAAAGTTTAGTGAATATAATCAAAAAAATGGGATGATGAATGGAGTGAAAGATATATTTATAATGCCGAATCAGTTTTCATAAAATATGATTTAAACATATACCTTAACCAACTCCCAGACTCACCAAAGAATACAAGTATAGAGTTGTCTATGATCTCAATTGATGGATACCATGGAAGAAAGAATTATCTATTTAAACAATCTATGAAATGAGGAATGAAAAAACCAATAATGTTATACAATGGAATAATAAAATTATTTATGTGTGGATATAAATGGAATAAGAAAAGAACTATTGAGGAAAAATGAAGAGTGTGATTGAAGGAAATATATCTCATAATAGGGATTCGTTTACAGTTTATTATCATTAATGTGGAGAACCTAGGAATTATCCAAGTCAATTCCATATTTTTAAAGATATACTCTATACCAAGGAAAAACCAATTTCGGAATAAAGTTTATGACGTATTTATGTATTAGGTTCAATAATTAAATTTTAGAAGTATGTTTTTAAAAAATTGTATTTTTATGACAATAATATTGAAACATATAGTATTATGATAAATTTAGATGCATATGTGTCTTAATTAACAAAAAAGTTATGGATACAATTAGTGGTCTGTTATTTTAAGTGTGATCCTAAATTTTAAGTCTTAAACATTTATTTTGGAGTTTTATGTGATGAGATTCTACTAATATTATTGATATTTTGGGAGAAATTTATATAAGTATATGTTTTAGTAGAAATTTTATTTTAGTAATAATGGTTTTACATTTTATAGACACGATTTTAAAGGTGTTTCTAACCTTTAGGGTTAATATGAACACAAATTAAATTTTAATAACAGTCAAATAAGACTATTAGACTTTGTGAAACAAAGTTGATGTTAAAAACCCTAGTAAAAGGATGTTTAATTGTTAATTTTATTTGAATGATGCCCATCCTATTTTTTGTAACATTTTAGTAATTTTATTAATATCATTTAAGAAAAAGTACAACCCACATGTTGGGTGACATCACATCATTCCCAATAAGGTCTCCGTGCTTGAACCCATGACCCAATGGTGAAAAGTGTTTAGCAACTTCAAATAGACTACATTATATACTGGTTAATATGAAATTAGTTAAATTATTTGATGAATAAATATTAATTATGAAACAATGGTGTTACTTTTGAGGTTTAGATATTAATGTATTATATTAGATAACTTTTTCTAATTATAGTTTTTTTGGAAAATATTTAGAGACAATTGGAAAGGATTTCCCTCATTATAGATCTTATAATCAATTAAAAGTTAATTTTTGATTCATAGGGATTAAATAAAATTCAATTTTAAATATTAATTTCTTAGATTAATGGATGAATTTTAAATTTATCTAAGAAGATCAAAATGATAAAATTATTCTTATGATTTTGAAATGTATCAATTAAGTATATTTCCTTATATTCTTAGACATCAAATATTTCCTCAACTTTAGTAAAATATCTTGAAACAAAAGTTTTAACATATTTTATTCATATCCTACGAATAAAATAGTATTTTAAATCATCGGATATTTATGGTTTTGAGGACCTTAATATTCCACTGATCATTCAATAAGGTTTGATCAATGACCTCAATAACTCTGTATAATGTCATGCACTTTTACTCTATGTCCATATATTAAATTTCCACCAATGTTATCCTATATGAAAATATAGTTATGTGTTATTCAATATGGCCTTGGTAATTCCCTTTCTCTCTCATTAAGAGTATATTTTATTAACCCTTTTATGATGTGGGTTTTTAACAGAATGATTTTTAAAAATGAGACCCTTGATTACAAGATCAAGTTTAAATTGTGAGGATGTAATTTATTTGAAGTGGGGAGAATTTAATACACTAAAATTATAAAAGAATAACATTTTTTCAATACCATATATGACATTCTACACTGATCTTAAACAACCAATGAAATGTATTTCTTTAAATTTAATAACATGGATAGCTTGTGGAACACACAACCCTGAGTTTAAATAAAAAATAATATATTATACCATTATGACCTGGATATAAAATTTAAAATTATGAATAGTAATAATTAAATTTTAAAAATTATGGGTATTATATTTATTAGAAATAAAATAAAAATCATTTGAAAGGAAAAAATGTTTCCTAAAAAATATATTTTTTCTAAAAGATGGTTTAGTCGCACTTTGCACACCTAATTTAAAATTAATTATTTTCAATTATGGAAATTTTATTTAATAAAATTAAATTAATTTTTGAAATATTAATTTCAATATTATATAATGGTGAAACTGTTATATTTTTATAAAATATTTCATTTTTTATGGAAAATAAAAAATACTGAATTTTAATTGAAAACTATAGTTTCATTTAAATTATTTATAAAATTACATAATATTTTGAATTAGTTTTAAATAAAATTTTAATGAATTATATATCTATCTTAATAATTTATATCATTGGAATCATTTTTATATAGAATTTTTCTATAAAAACAATGTACACTTTTGAATATTTTCTCTTTGAAAATCCCACATTCTTGTCACATCTATAGGATTAATTTTAAATTTAATTTTTTCACTTATGTGAATCAAATTTTGAATATAGAATAAAGTTTAGAACCAATAAAGTTTATATTTTCTAATATGGAAAACTTATATTTTACCAAAATGAATATGTAAAATATTAACAATTAATTTCCAAGGTTAATGTAAAAATGAATTTACCTTGGGTTAAACAAAAATTATAAGCATTAAAATGTCCTAAAAACATGTCTAAAATATATTTTAAGGCTATATTTCGATCCTTTAATGCCTATGTATTTATAATACTCCATTTTAATCCCTTTTTGAATATTAAAAACATGATTCCAACTTTTTCTTTCAAAAAATAGAAGTGTTCCACTCACCTCAATTATAAAAGGCCACCCCCTCTTATCTTTTCTTCACACCTTAATACCCTTTTGGTTCATAAAATAATGGGCCAAATAACATCCCAAATTACCTAATGTCATCATAAAATTATTATTTTTGGCATAAATCAAACGTAATAAGGATTTTAGTGAAAACCCAAAGAGGATACCCAAATAAGAGGCAACATTATTTAATGAGCATTTTTATTTTGTTTCTTCCTCCACCTACATAGATTATTATTAAACCATAATAATATATTAAACTCACTATATTATATAAAATTATTTATTTTTATATTATTTCCATGACTTAAAACCACCCACTCTTCCATAAAATGGGTCACAAAATCATCATTTGTGCGTACGGTGGACTATAACCTCACAAACCGATGACATTCATTTTTCCATTACCACCTCTCACATTTGAGTATTATTATAGAAATAAAGTATATATGTCATATTTATAGCATACCTATTCCAATATAATTATTATATCATATATTCCTTTCTTAATTTCCATTCTATAGGGTATGTGATAAAGTCGCTCCTGTGTATGGTGGACTACCGCATCACAAAGCAATGTGATTATTATTTCACTAATTCTGTACATGGAATGTAATAATGATAACTTTAATAATTATAATTTATATAAATTATATAATTATTATATTTAAAATATATTTCACATCTTTAAATTATAATATATCATTTTCTTTTTTACATTGAGAATTGATAACATCATTCATGTGTGTGTGGACTACCGCCTTCACGATGTTATGTGACTCTCTTTTCATCACCATGACACATGGAAAATATATATAAGTATATTTAAAAAATAAAATGGAATATAATATATTATGATCATTCAATAAAATATAAACATTACTTATCTTCTTTCCATAATGATTGTTGAAAAATTGAAACATTACTCATGCGCACTTATGGCCTACCGTCTCCATGATCGTAACATACTTCATTGTTCATAGCCATATTTTCTGATTGGGTTTAAAAGTAAAATTGACAAACAAATATAATAATAATTTAATTATTATTATTATAGGTATGATGAAACTAAAAAATATTCACAAGAATTGGTACTTTTATAACAAATCACAAATGATAAAACAAGGTAATTACCACATGAAATGATGAAAAAATATTATTAATTATTGGGTACTAAGATGTTATAAAAGGATAGTATATACAATTATAAATATTAATATGGTTATATAATAAGATAATACCACATTTAAAACCACTAAAAATGATTTAAAATCATGTTCATCCAAAAGGAAGTGCGAGGTAATGGATTTCATAACTCAATTTTCATTCATTAGGTTAAACTTATACTTAATTGACTATCTCACACTAAGATTATGTGTGAAATGAAATAATTTAATTTTATGTTATATTTAAAATTGTTTTATATGGATTTAAATTTTATACCCATAATATCTTCTTTGACTAATTCCCACTTCTATTATATGATCATTGTAAGGGTTTATGTCACAATCTCATTCTCATCAAGAATGTTTGTTCCTAAATTTCAGCTAAAGGAAATTATTTGATCATTTCATAATAAATCCTTATAATTGTTTACTTTTATGTTTATTCATGTTATTTTTAAGTAATATTTTTATTTTCCAATATTTTTTACTTCCAATAATTGAGAAATTTTTTTAAAAAAAATCTGACTTCATTTTTCTCTTCAGTCCAAAATCTATTTTCTATCAAAACACTATTTTCTAAAAAAATTCAAATTTTTTTATCACTTCTAAAAATTATTTATTAATTGAATTATTACCCATACTTATCTTTTTAGAAAAAATTTGGTATGAAATATTCTTTTTATTTTCAAAAAAATTATTGTTTATATTTTACCAAAATATTGAATAGAATATTTGTTTCAACATGTACGACATGAAAACATTTCCAGCTATCATGGCCACTAAAATATTTTAAATATTCTTTTATAAGATTCAAAGGGTATTTTTGTAAGAAGAAATCGTGTCCTAAAAATATTCCAAATTCTTTTATATATGATCCAAGATCGTAGCCCGTTTCACAAGCTTCGATTTGACAGTTCGTAGAGCCCGAATAGAGTTACAGATTAAGAGTTATGGACATTTGATGTTAGGCTGGAAAACTAGTTCACAGATCCCATAAGTGAAGCTCTCTCCACAATCGCAGAGCATAAGAACTTGACCGGAGCCTCCATGAGCACCATGAAGCTCAATAACAGTCGACTCCGTGGTTACGAAGAACTTGAGGCATCTTGACCGAATCCTCCATGAGCACCGCGAAGTTCGATGACTGTCAGCTCCACAATTACGAGAAACTTTAGGGAACTCCCTCTAGTTGTGGAGTGTGATTTACTTTGTGGCATGATTTTCACTTTGAGACATGCCTTTGTTCTTCATGGCACACTCCGCCAACCTCTATCACCTATAAATAGCTGGGTCATCCACATTAATAAAGACAGTCACGCCACCCCTTGGGCAGCTGATCTCCCATTTCACGGAGCTCCAGGGCACTGTGAAGTGATGAACTTCGCAAAGGTCTCTGTGAGTCGTTTTTCTCCACAAGAGGCTTTGCTCCGCAAGATGTTTTTCCCTCTGAGAATCTTTTCTCCATGAGACACTTTGATCCATGAGACACTTTGCTCCGCGAGACCCTTTTCTCCGTGACCAAATTCACTCTACGAGTCCCTTTGCTCCACGAGTCCATGCTTTGCGAGTAGCTCTCATTCGTGAAGCTGCTTCATGAGACCCCATGCTCTGCGATCCCCTTTTCTCCGCGAAGCTACCTCACGAAGACCTATCCCTTGAGAACCTCCTACCCTCATACCCTCTAATACATACTGCTAGGGATTTTACCCCACACCCCTGCTCAAGATCAGTGTCAGGTTGTGGTCATGGCCCTCCGTGCTAACCCATTCACTTCAATCATAGACCCCCATGAAAAATGGAGATTTGCACTGCGAATATTTTGGGCCGCGGCGTCGATATTTTTCTATTGCGCCCTTATGCGCAGCCATCTTCCACCAATGGAATACCAAGATTCGAGATACTCCTCCAAACATCACAAAATACCTTGAGTCGACATATTACTCTTGGTCCCTTTCTCATGTCATGAGTTGAGATTCCCATCGACAATTCGCAAGTATATTGAGTTGAACCATTATTAAAGTAACTCATCCAAACCCCATCACTTGACTGATATTCCAGGTTAAACCAAAAAGGGCAGCTCTTTTGTAACTCCCAACACCATCCATTGCTAGGAGACTTATGCTTAATAGTCCAATCTACAGGACTACAAACTATAGTACACCCTATATGACAAAAATAGGATGCCTCGTACTCCAAATAAGAGATTACTTATGCGCCAAGCATAAGATGCCTACTTGTCCTCTCTACATGACTATAAACAAAACTTCATCCTATTCTTTGTCTGAAGGGACCCCCTAACAACTTGGCCCCATACTGCATCGGCCCACCTACCGTTTTGGTCAAATTCCCCGAAAGACTTTGGACGACACTACAATTCATGTCTTGTGTTTCGAACATTGTCAACTGTCAACCCTCATTTGTTTCTTCCCACTTCAGGATAACATGATATGGATGCTATGTTTTGAACATGGTCAATAGTTATCCTCAATCTCCATTCCACCCTCATTGCATTAGGAATTTCGAGCATGTGATGCACACTTTTCATCTCCCTTTTTCCGAATTGATTCCAATGCCATTGGAGTTATCCCTTTTGTGCACTAGCGCATAAGTGTAGTCCTCAATTATATGCCTCGATCCACAAGTTAGATGATATTCCCTCATGATCAGACATGAGGAAGACACCTAGACAGATTCCTTGCATAATCCTCATTCACCATTTTCTCTCCATAGCGGCACCCGATCATCTTCCTTGTGTAAGCCTCATTCACCATTGACACTCTATAGAGACACCAGGGCATCTTCCTTGCATAATCCCCAATTACCATTGCTGCTGCATAGAGGCACCTGGGTAGCTTCCTTACATATGCTACATTCACCATTGATGCTCTATAGCGGCACCTAGGCAGCTTCCTTGCATAAGCCCTATTCACCATTTCCACTTCATAGCGGCACCAGGGAAGCTTCCTTGAATTATCCCCATTCACCATTGCCTCTCCATAGAAGCACCATGTCATCTTCCTTGCATAAGCCCCATTCATCATTGTCGCTCCATAGCTACACTCAGGCAGCTTCCTTGTGTAATCCCCATTCACCATTACCGCTCCATAGTGGCTCCCGGGCAGCATCCTAACATAATCCCCATTCACCATTGTCACTCCATAGTGTCACTAGGGAATCTTCTTTTCATAAGCCCCATTCACCATTGTCGCTCTATAGAATCTCCCATAAAACTTCCTTGCATAATCCACATTCACCACCCTTCATGGATTCACCTTTTCACCGTGATGGTCAGGTACTTTCCGCCTCTTGTTTCTCACACCGAGCATGACTCACGTGGGCTTAGAGAAGTAATGTTTGACTATGGTATTCCACCTGGGCCACCCTAGAGTGTAATTGCCAACACAACTTTTATACTACAGAGACTTTGGTCCCTTCCCAAGAATGGTATGTAGGAAGACTCCCTGAGGTTCAATCCAAACAACCATTGGTCCCAACCCCCTTCATGTAGGTTCACCAACACCTCTTTAGAACTACATGGACATTGATCATTGCCAAGGCAAGGTATATAGGAATCCTCCCTAAGGTTCAAGCCCAATACCCATTCATACCGAACACTCTACATCAGTCCACCCACGTCCTACAAAATGTTAAACTATATGCCCCTTTTGTACCGCATGACACTAAAATGTCCCCTATTTAGTGGTAATTCATTATGATCCCCATTCAGCGGTAAACCATTTTCAAACCCATGCAGTAGTAAGATGTTGTCAACCCCATGAAGTGGTAAGCCATTCTCAACCCCATAAAATGGTAATCTGTTGTCATCTCATTCATTGGGACCCGCATATCTGGTCTTCCCTAGTGGTGTCAGACCAACCAGGTTGCTGACCACGTGTAAGACCCAACATATCGTCGGGTCATTTTCATTATATGCTCACCCTGATTCAATACCCTGATCCTGAACTACGTGGACTTTGATTCCCTACCTCGGGGATACATATAAAGCCTTCCTTAGGTTCAATCCCATCACCCATGTCCCATCATTGTCTCTCCCTCAAGCCTATGTGTTTTGGAAAGGTCATGACCAAACTTATACGTTCTACTTCCTTTGGGTCCCATACATGCATCAATTCCCATGGGTCACCTCATTAGGTGTCCCATCGACTCACTGAACTGCACAGACATTGATTCCCTACCACGAGGAAACGTAAGAAGTCTCTTCGGGGCTCAAGCCCAACACTATCATCGCCTTTATGATAGTTCCATATTGTTTTCCTTCCACTTAATTCAACTCTCCAGCATCCATCCTAAATCACACCTGGGCCGCCACATCCTGGTGAGATCATGACATTCATCACAGTGTCGCTCCTTGCGGCACTCGGGCAGCCAACCATGCATTAGCCCCACAACATCCATAACCATTCACCCAAGAGAATTCCTCTTGTGATGGGATGCTTTCCAGGCTTACGCCCTAGTATGTATCTGGGTTGTTTTCCAATATGTACACCACAATTAATCACCCCTTTAAACTACGTGGTTTTTTATCCATGTCATCTACACAATGTACGTAGAAAACCTCCTTGAGGTTCAATCGCATTCAATGTTAAACCTTGGTGTCCCCCCATTATTGGGGTGCACACTCCCTAATCCACCCTCAGTGGTTTCCAGGGCATCCTTCACGGTGTGACATATTCCCATTATGGAACACACCATACTGGGTCTGCTCTTATTGAGTGTTCTGATCCATCCAACTTGTAAGTACTCCTGGCGCTCCCTCCTAGGGATGTACCAATCTGATCTGTCTCTATGGGATGTTCTGATCAACCTCATTCTGTCTCTTCAAGACATCATACTCGCATCCTACCTCATGTTAAACATGAGTTGCCTAAGGAAAATATCAGAAGACATGTATTTGGAATAACCGCCTCCGCAAGACATTAAAATCTCAACATACCCCATGTTAATCATGGAAAGCTGAAGAAACCTCATAGACATACCTTCGGCATGACATACCCCACGATCGAACAAGGATACCTTGGGTTCTATTCCCTTGAGATTCCATCTTATGAAAAATAATACAGGTTCCCCAATGTCTAGGAACCCAAAAATTCCCCAACATGCATGATGTTGTCATCTACTTTGACCAAAGGTTTCTACCAGGTCAAGACACCATGGAATGTCCTGAAAAGAGTTGTGTAATTAACCGGCATCCACAAAGATATGGCACTAGGAATGAGATTAAAGAACCACGTCTTAATATATGAGGGATACCCAGACTAGGTAATGAGTTCCGAGGAGGAATCCATGGATGGAGGAACCGACATCCCATCATCTCATTTTGATCAAGGAGAAACCATCTATGAATAAGCGACGAATGCCAACCATCATTGGAAATCAAGAATGCGGGGTAATAGTCATCACATCCTCATCCTATGAAATAGATGTATGTGCACGCCCCGATGAAATCATCAGAAACAGGTATTTTCAAAGAAAATTATTTTCAAAAAAATTGTGAAATTTTGATTTCAAAAGGTTATTTTCATAATGAAAATGATATGTTCCTCAAATTTTTTTTAAAAGATCTTCTTATCATATTTCAATTACTAAATGAAAAAGACCCCTTATTCTTACTCCAATGGGTTTATATTGTATTGATACTATAATAATTAATTCTCTAGATGGTTCATTTTCATTTTGACCAAGGAAAGTATTAAACATTCACTTCCATGATTCATTTCTGTACTCATTAAATTTAGCTTGAATTATTTACTTTTATATGGACATTAAATTTCAGTTAAATATCCATATTATTTATCATGGATATGTTTATTTCCTAAACCATATATTATTTATAAATATGGTTTTCTACATTTAAAGTTAGTATTCTTTTTGGGAAATATTGGTAAATCGGTATTCCTTACTCAAAACATATATTTCATGATAAGGCACATTTTTCATGAATTAAATAGATTTTTTGATATATGAGAAAAGATTTAGACATGAAGACATGGGTGGGGTCTGGTTATAGATATCCCCTCAATAAATCAGTAATATCATGAGGTGAATTAGTAATCTATAATAAAATCATTTCGCCAAACCCAATAGGTTTGAACCCATTAGTATTAAACTATATTATGGATATATCTTAATACTAGAGGTATCATGTTCTAAAGACATGACATATAATAATTTAGTATTTCCTTCATTAATTATTTAGTTATTATTATCTATAAGATTTTTGAAATGATATTATCTATTAATTCATTTTATTCTCAATTATTAAATTCAAGGATTGTGTGTTTAGTTATCTACCTTTTTATATTGATTATGCCCTATTCGCTTATAATAGTCATGTTGTTGATTAAATAGAATGTTTTTTTAGTTATTAACCTTGTCATGCTGATTATTTTCTAATATATGTTTTCATTGATATTATATATGGATGCACTTCCTTCTTAATTTATTGAATACATGTAATGTGTGTTCAGTTATTTATATTTTAATATTGACTATGCTTATTGATTCATTATTTATTCTGATATATGTAACCCTTACTGAGCATTAGAGATCACCTTTATTTTGTTTCCTTTCTCTAAGATTCCTTGAAGTGTTAAATGATTTACATGAAAACATAATCCAGAAGGAATACTGTTATTCGTAGAAAAACAATGTTGTGATTTTTATATTCAATTGTAATATGGGACTTTGAATGTATCTAGTTTTCCAATACTAATAAAATATTTAGTCCATCGGGATAAAGTTAATTATATCTTATGCTGGTGTAATAATGTTGACACTATACTTGGTCAACTAGGTTTTTGTTTTCTATAAACAATATTTAAAATTATAGACATAAATAAATATAATAATATCACCAAAACCTGGTGTGTTACATTCTCTCTAACATAAATAATTTACATTCATTAAATTTAAATTATTACTTACTAAAGATGTTAGATAAAGAAATATAAAAAGTAATTTGAGATTTAGTTTTTTGAATAGGTAATAATCACATCTATTTACATATGATAATAATAATCCCTTTATTAGGTTTCTTCCTAACAATTTAAGTTAAATAACGCATATTGTTTAGTGTTAAGACCCATTTTATTTTATTTATTTATTGAGTTTCTAGCCAAATATTTTGTGATAAATTATCATAAATGGTATAAGGTTTGAAATTTAATTCAATATTTTTATAATAGATACACCATACACACCTATCTCTCATCCCCTGTGGTTTTTCAATGTGGAAATATCGATGGAAAGTTGAGGTTGAATGATGAAGTTGATGAAGAATGCTCATCCTCATCCTCAAAATGATCATTGATATCCATGATCAACCACCTCTAATACCTTTTGGAAGTATCCACCACTACTACATGATCCTACACCCTCTTCATATTATCACATGCCTATGTCGCATGCCTAAACAAATTACCACCCATACGCCCACCTTCTTGTTTCACCAGTCCCTAAATTTTCTTCTTTATGAATCTATTATAGATAATGTTTTTTGGGGAATGTATTATCCGCTACGCATTCTATGGGTAGCTATTAATATTCTGAAACATGGAAATCCAAGACCTGAAATATTTCCTGTAAATGCTATTTGGGATCGCGTGCTCTGAGGAAAAAAACTAACTCTCGAACTACTCCCAACCTCGAGGTCACTAGGCATGGTAACTTTTTTTACTAACCACCATGTCCTATTGAAATAAATAATATAGTGGAGGGTTGAATTATATATTAACCATTGGCATTGAACATTCAGCCTCTCTAGAAATATTGGGTCTTACACATGATGATGGTGCATTCATGGATGATGATGAAGATGACAAGATGGTGTTGTCTATTTTTTTAGGGACATTAAGATACATATTTGGTAGATTATAGTTAATTTCTCTACCCCCATCCATTTTTTTCAAAATGATGGACATTATGGGTAATATAACTATAATTGGTGAATATGGATCATATGTTTAAATAGTTAATCTATTACTAGAATCACATCAAATCCATCTAAAATAAACATAAGAAGATTTATATTTTTATGAAAATAAATTTAAAAATTAAACTATAAAACAACTAAATGTATAATTTGATAAAGGATACATTAAATTGGTATACATAGAAAACACTTCAAGAGACATAGACTGGTTAGAATAATTATATCATAATAAAAATTACAAAATAGAAGATTTAGTTATTTCAATCCACCTCATCAGTAGTTGTTGAACATACTCCTCCTTATTCTCAGGGTTGTTGTGGTTATTCATGTATTTCATTCTTATCATCATTTGATTTATGAAAATGACTTTGGAAATGTCAATTTTTTCCACACTTAATGCATTTTATCATTTCTTGAGATTTTAGATGCATGATTTCTTCCCCTAATCATGTTTATCAACCTATTTATATTTCTATAATTGATTAATGCTTGATGACCCAGATTCGCTCGTTATCTTGTGGTGTGAAAAAAAAATATTTCCTTGGTATAGTATATTTGGTTAAAGATAGGTTGTTTCTAAAATAGGATAATAGAACAAAACATTTCTTTCACTTTTATATTGTTTAAGAAAACTGATATGATTTGGGTTGTGAATTTGAAATTTTTTGAAAGTGGATTAAAGTTTTATTTTTTTTAAAATTCAATGAGAATCATTGATTCAGTTGGTCTTGGCTTTCCATTAATTTAATTAAATCATATTTTTCTCATTTTGAGCTAATATTATTTTACTAAACTATTAAGAAAGAGATTTATTGATTGATCATTATCTCTCCCTTTTACAAATAGTGAAAATGAGAATATCATTAACTACAACCTTGGGTTAGTCTACCATCCATCCTATGTGCATGATAATTGCAGTAGTTCCTCTTGATTAGTTAGAAAAATCCTCAACCGAGTATTTTTATTCCTTAACTAAAAATAGTTCCTTCCAAAATTATGAACATGTTCCAGTAATATTCAATCACTCCCCACCTTAACCCATTCTTCTCTAATATATATATATCATAATTGGGTTGAGGTAGATTTTGGATCAATAACCAGGGTAATTAAAATTAACAGAATAAAAAACTAACACAATTGTTGTTTTTATTTTAAAATAAAAATTAAGAATTGGAACCAAATAGAATAAGAAATAAAGGGATAGATAAATTTAAGAACATAGGCTCAATGATTACAAATTGGTCCATGATTCCCTTTACCAACCACTAGATGATTTTACCCCTCCATATGAAGAGTAAATGAGAATATTCAGGAGGAAGAAGGCATCATAAGAATAAAATAAAAAAGGAATGATAATTGAAAGATAAAGAAACACTAGGTCATCATCTAGATCTTCTCCTCACTAAGAAATTATACCCATGTGTTTCAATGTGTCTCTATACATATAAACCTCTATGTAAAAAACCATTATATCTGGAATTAAATATTCCTTGACTTCAGATTTACGATATAAATAGGATATTTATATCATTAATGGAGTGGTTCCCATAAATTCCATCGATGAATATATGATGTAAATGGGGTTTCACAATATGAATGGTATGGGCCTCAGTTTCTTCATCACCCAAATTATGTCATAAATAATATTTATGAAGTAAATTATTTCCTTACTACTTGAAACATGTTATGAATCAAATTTTCCAATGTAAGGAGGTGGCAAAAATCTCAGAATGTCTTTGCCTTAGTTGGTTCACCACATTAAATGTGTAACTACAATAAATAGTAGTTACATGAAACATATTTCTTGATCATTGATTTCCTATATAGTTATTTATTGATAATTTCATCAGTGTAGAAAGATTAAAAATTCCCCACTTTGGTGAAACATTATAAAATAAGTAAAGGATACTTTTAATGAAGGAAATACCTTATTTTTTCCACAAAACCAAAATTGAATTAATAGGATTCATTATAAATAATGGTAGATTTTTTATGCGATTAATGGTTTAAAAACATTTAAGGGGGTAATTCTCAATGTGAGATAATAAATATGAATGTTTACATAAATGTGTGAATTTTTATGGGAACTTATAACAACCACGAGCCCGCACTCTTGGACCGAGTGTTGAAATCATAGAATTTACATTTCCGTATTTGATATTGATAGTTGTGACCTAATTTTTTTCATCCAAACATTATTAAATCAAAATAAAAAGTTGGATCACTTACATTCTCAAGGACCTTTAGGTTTATAGTTTTAGATAATTATGAAAAAATACAAAATAAATAATAATAATAATAATCTCATTAAATGAGTATTTATCACATATATTATATCTTTTCTTATTTAACATAAATTCATCTTCATCATCATCCATATAAAATATCATCTAGAAAAAATCAATTCAACATCATTTTATGATAACTTGGGGAAAAAGAAAACATAAGAGGATTAAGATCAAATTATTATTAAATTTAAATGTAGACATTAACAAGTGAATCTCTTCAATGAACATAATAAGTGAATAAGGGTATAACAACATAATTAGGGTGCATGGAACAATCATTAAATAATGAATACCCATCAATTCTAGAATCATCAGTTATGAAACATGGAATATAGATTTAAAAAAGAAGGATTCATCAAAATCAATATTCATTATCCATGTGATATTAATCTTGATAAAAGTAAAAACTATAAACCCAGAACAAGAATAGATAAAATGTGTTGGTATCTTGGAACATCATCATATAAATTGAATAAAGATATAGCCAACATCCAATATAACTCTCTATAGAATATAATAATTACCAAATGCAATGGAGTGATATCTGGGCACACCCATCGTTTAATATATATCGGTCTCACATGGAAAAATTTGGGAACACCCATAGTATAGGCTATATTGGGATTGATTGATGTTATCTAAGAACACCCACCATTTATAAAGTACAAGAACCAAAACATAAATAAATTACATATTTATTTCATAAATTCATAGAAACAAACATTATTCATTTTATAACTAGATTAACCCATGTAAAATAAATTGGTTTCATGGGAATATATTTGAACTTTATTAACCGTTGGAAATGAAATATGTTCTATAACAATCTATTTAAAACACGGTTAACCCATGGATAACAAATGGGTTTTAAAATAATATCTTTGAAACAATGTTAACATGTGTAAAATGAACAACTTCCATAAAAATATCTTTGAAATATGATTAACTCATATGAAAGAAATGGGTTCCCTTTTAATATCATTGAAACAATATAAATCTATATTAAGAAATAATAAGAAGGTATCATTGCAAGATATTAATGTTAGAGAATAAGTAACAATAAGGGTTATTGGATTTCATAAATGAAGATACCATTAAATTATCATTAATAAATTTGGAGGAAAATAACCCAATCATTTTTTTAAAAACCAATTATGAAAAAAAATTCAAAAAAATTAAAAATCGTTATTTTAAAAAACCTTGAAAACATATAAAGGAAAATTTAAAAATCATTTAAAACCATCATTGAGAAAAATATCTATTCCATTTTGAAAAACACTATTTAAAAAATTTTGAAATTACTTTTCTTTGAAAAAAAACTTGCAAATTTATAAAGTAATACTCAATTTAACTAATGGTCATGATAGAGGAAAATTCCATTCATATCACACATGTTAAAAAACGATTCCTTTCTCATTTTGGGTATAGTCCAAAGGGAATTTTTTGGAAAACCAAATGAAGATTCATTTAAAAAATTAAAAAATAAATTATGGTTAAAATATATTTAATAAATCATTTTAATAATTCTAAAAAAATATTTTATTATATTTTAATAAAACAGTTATGGAATAAAAAGGGTTTTCAGCCGAAGAGAGAAATAAAGATATTTTTTCTTAAAATATTTTTCTCAATTATTTTAAGTACAAAATAGTGATAAATGGTTATATTACATTAAAATATAATTAATAAAAAAATTAGAATAAAAATTTTATGAATAAATTATATTTAGATAATAATATTTCAACATTGGAGACTTAATCATAAATAATACCGATAATTTACGTGATTGTAACATAAAACTCATACCAATTTGGTAAGTTTGAATGTTAAGACTCATGAAATAATAAAATTAAATTAAACTAAGTTTATCATGATAATAAATAAATTCATGATATTATATTTCCATTGGTATTTATATACACCTTATAAAATAATATAGGTTCATAATATGATATAAGTGCCAAAAAAGAAAAATTGAGAAAAAGTTAACATACAAAGATCATATCATTGAAGTGAGGATTAATAAATTAATTGATTGTGTTTATTAAATGTAAATACACATAAAACAAGAATAAATACAAGATAAAATAATAAAATTTCATTACACACACAATCTTAGCATGACTTAATCAGTGAAGTAGAATTTTAACCTAATGAATGGAAATTGAGTTAAGAAATCCCTTAACTCACAATTCCATTTGAATTATTTTAATTAAAACTAATTTATAGGGACTTTAAATATTTTATTAAATTATTAAATAACCATATTAATATTTATAATATCAAATATTATCCTATTATAACACATTATCACTTGTTCATTAATAATCTTTTATTATTTTAATTATTTCATTTTTTAATTTCCATGTTTTCTCATCCGTGATTTGTTATAAAATCTCTAGTTCTTATTCATATTATATATTGGTATCATATCCCGAATAATAATCATGAAATAAAAATAATTTTTATAGATAAATTATAATTTTTAATACTATTTATGATATATGGGTTTGATAAATGAAGGTGGGAGTCCCCACGTACACGAATGATGTAATCATATTTCATTGAGTTAAAGGGTAAGACGCGAAAATGATATATTGTATATTAATAATTATAAATATTTCATTAATATAATAATTTTTTAATTAATATCACAAATATTCATTAAATTTATTATTATTACCTTCCATGTAAAGTGTTAGTGAAAAAATGAATCTTATCATTACGTGAGGAGGTAGTGTGCCATACACACGAGTGACGTTATCGTATCCCCAATAGAATGGAATGTAAAAAAAATATATTATATAATCAATAAAGTGTTATACTTATTCTATAAATAAAATATATATATATATATATACTTTATAACTATCTTCATACTCAATCATGAGAGGCGGTAATGGAAAAATGAATGATATCGATTCGTGAGGTGGTAGTTCGTCGTACACACGAGTGATGGTTTTGTAACCCATTTGATAGAAGATGATAAAGAGATAGGTTATTAAATTGAAATAATAATATATAATTATTTTAAATATACTTATGTTATTATATAATCATGTTTTAATAATAATTTAAATAGTTGGAGGAATATATAAAATCAAAACGCTCGTTGAAGAAAATTACCTCTTCTTTTGGTAACTTCTTTGGTCTGCCTCAAGGTCCTTCCCTGGTAATATTTCATAATAAAATAAGGATTATAGGATGATATTAGTTAAGGAAATAATTTATTTGTGTATTATGTTCTTATCCAATGGGTTTTTATTGTATGAAGAGAGGAGGATAGAGGGTGGCCTTTTATAATGGAGGTGAGTGGAATACTTGTAATGTTTTAAAATAATAAATTAAAACCTTGTTTTTATTCATGTCAAACAACACTAATAATATAAAATTATATACAATAGAAGTTATATTTTATAAATATTTTTATAAAATATAATTTATACCAGTTTTTATGTCATTTTAGCCCTTATCTTTTTAGTTTGACCCCAGATAAACCCATTTTTATCTTAACGGTAGTAATTAATTTTTAATTTTTTCGATATTAATTTTGGTAAAAAATTAATTTGAACTTATATGATAATAAAAATATTATGAAGCCAAATATGGAATAAATTTTTTAAAATTAAATTCACATAATTTACAAAATTTAATTTAAAATTAATCATGTAGAGGGAACAAGAATGAGGGTTTTCAAAGAGAAAATGTTCAAATGTTTACAAACTGTTTTACCCAATTTCAATATACAATTAATTAAAATGACCTAAATTGTATTAATAGATAAATAATTAAAGTAAATTTACTTGAAAACTAATTTAAAATATAATTTATCTTTATATATAATTCAAATGAAAAGGCAGTTTTCAATTAAAATTCATTGTTTTTTACTATTCATAAAAAATAAATATTTTTATGAAATTATCAACAATTTACCATAACATAATTTTAAAATAATGATTTAAAAAATTAATATTATCATTTCAAATAAATTAATAAATATATAAAATATTTTTATTTAAAATAAAACCCATATATGCGATTAAAAAGCATGTTATCGAGAAGTATTTTTTTCAAGCACAATATGATTTTATATTAACATTATGTCTAATAATAATAATTGTATGAATATAAATTAAAGTTTTATTATAAATTAAATATAAATTTCATTTAAAAAATTATTCATTAGGTATTTTTTTATTTAATTAAAATAGAGAAACATTATTCACTTTAAAAGGTTTTAAGAAAAAAACCACGTTTTTAAACCTAAAAACAAACCTATACTAAAATAAAATATAATTATTATTAAAATGTGATTTATTAGATAAAATATTACTAATTAATAATTATTTAACTTGAAATAATATTCAAAAAAAATTACTGGAAAATTACTTATTTTATTGAATATAAATGTTGGTTTTTAAAAACAATATTCGTAATATTTACTAAAAAAATGTTTAATAAAATACCAAAATTTAACCCAAAATAAATTTTTATATTATTATATAAAAATGAATTTAATTTTATCAAATAAATTTTATAGTTTTTCCAAAATTTAGTTATTATTTTTTATGAAAATCAATAAAAATCATTTTTGATCAAAACGTATTTTTAAGGATAAATTTACTTAACTAAAAATTGATATATTATTT
The DNA here is from genome assembly GCA_963277665.1 of Viscum album. Lineage (NCBI taxonomy): Eukaryota > Viridiplantae > Streptophyta > Magnoliopsida > Santalales > Viscaceae > Viscum > Viscum album. The sequence goes on from OY728154.1 coordinate 71,743,724, forward strand.
AATCAAAATTATTCAATAATTTATATATTGTATTAAATAAATATATATATATATATATATCATAATGTAGTTAATACTATTCATACCCTACAATTTAACGGTTTGGTTATAACGGTTATATATATCATGGGTTGTATAATCCTACTGTTGTGTGTTGAATATGTTATCGAACATAGAAATCTTGAGGTTACTTATACCGAAATATATCAAAGAAATTAAATTAATTTAAAAATAAATATATTTTGAAGTATCAAGGATTTAAACTATCATCTATAATTAGATTCTTATGTCGTTTACGCTATCAAACATAATTATTTTTTAAAATATCAGGGTTTTACATCCTTCACACACCTTAGAAAATTACATCCTCTCCAATTGGATTCTATATATATAATCAAATGAATGAAATTTGAAAATACTTTTTTTGTAAAACCACATTTTAAATACGGTAAATAAATCATATTATTCATAAAATTGAAAGGGAAGTACAATGGTCATATTGAATGACCCAGTGTCGATTTCTAAATAGGATAGCATAGGTGAGAAGTGAATATTTGGACATGGAAGAAAAGTGTAAATAATTATGGAAATTGATTGTGGTAATTTATCACAAATACGTTAATGATAAATGGAAATTAATGGGACTTAAAACCTTACATCTATGATGTTTGAAGAGACTATTTGACTCATCATATATGAATGTAATAGGATAGCATTTTTATAAAGATGATTTTTCTAATTTTTAAGAAATATTTCACCATATAAACCTAAAACATAATGAAATTTACTTACTTCACAAGTATAATTTAATACTTTAACCAATTCCTACAAAAATATATTTTATTTTTTCTTTATATGAAGAGTATTAAAGATAAAATTTTCATGTCTGAATCACTAAAAATCAACTTTTAATGGATCATGTAACCAAAAAAGTGAAAACTATCTATTCTGCATTTCATTTGACTTTAACCAAAACCAAAAAATGGTTAAGACATGGTAATATAATTTCGAAAATGAATAAACCTTTATATGATTAAATAATTCAGTAACCTCCAAAATTCAATAGTAATATCCAAATTTCAAACTAAATAATTCCTAAAAACCCTAAAAATTAAATATTATTTTAACCAAAAATGTTATCTCATAACTTCAAACTTTAAAACCGAAAATATGGTTATATGTTTCTTTAAATAATCTTAATCACTTTGTTACCCAATCACTTTTCAATTTCTTTGTTATATATATGATAAAACATGCATTACCAAAATTACCACAATATCCATGATTATATAGACCCTAAAGGATATCATTTCTGTAAATATTATTTATGTATAATTTAAATACATACTTCATGTTAAACAAATTATTAAATATAATTCAACCTAATAAAAAATCTCTTAAAGTTTCATTAATCACTTCATCACTTTAAACTTCAGTAGGAGTGTCTGAGACTTTGAACATTTCATCATCCTTAATTTTATAGACCTATGATGGTATTCATACCTCTTAAGACAAACTCACATGATAAAATCCTAATATCTAAATTTTTCTCAACCTTTCCTTTGACACCAACTATAACAACCCAAAACCTACAATCCCAGATTCAATGTTGAAATCAAAAACTTTTCATTTCTGGATTTGATACTAATAATTGTGACCGAATTTTTTCCCACCAATACCTTACAACATCAAAAGGAAAAATTTTATCACATTTATTCTGAATGAAATTTTAGTTTTAGAGTTTTATATATTTAGGAAAAACTCCAACATAAACAATACACATGTCATTAAATAACAGTTTCTTCTACTTAACTTAGCTTTTATTATATTACATTAATTCATAATTATCAACTATATAAAATATCTTCAAGACATAATTGGTATAACATTATTTCTTAATAACATGGATAAAATGAAACATGATAAGGGTGAGCTAAAATTCTCATTAAGGGTGAACATTAACATTAAATAGTGAATTTCATCAATGACCAGAAGATGTTCATAATTGTACGATGACATAATCAGAGTGCATGAGAGAATCATAAAATCTCACATACCCACCAATTAGTGAATCATTAATAATAAAACATGGAATAAGGATTTAAAAAAACAAGATTCATCAGTATCAATAATCATAAACCATGTTATATAAATATTGATCAAAGTAAACACTATAGACTCATAGAAAGCATAGATAAAAAATTTCAGTATATTGGAAAATCATCATCATAGAATACTTATAGAAACCTTTCAAAGAACTTAAAAATGTAATAACCATACGGTTGACATTCAATATAATTATATGTAGAAAATAATCATTGATAATTTTATTGGAGTGTTATCTGTGCACACCCATCATTTATGATATATTGGGATCACCCAACACTATCTGGGTGCACCCATCATATATAACATCCAAGAACCACAACATGAATAATGTAAATAGATATTTTATCATAAAACTCATAGAAAAAATTATTATTTCCTTTATAAATTGATTACCCCAGGAAAAGAAATGGGTTTCATGTCAATATCTTTAAATTTTTATTAACCCATGGAAAAGAAAGGGTCTATAAAAATATCTCTTTCAAATTTGGTTAACCTGTGGAAAACAAACAGGTTCCATAATAATCTCATTGAAACACGTGATATATGTATATCATTCATATATTTTATGGTATTTAATATATTGATTTATATATTTTATTGATTATTCTTTCCATTCTGTGAACAGTTTAACTTGTTTTATGTTTTATTGTAGGATTTAAAAAATCATGGAAAATGAAAAAAAAAAGAGGTGAATTTTTAAGCTGAAAGACACTTCATGCCATGAGCGAAGAAAAGTTTCATGACACCAGATTTTTTAGGATGATAACAAAGAATATATAAGTAAAATAACGAAATAACTAAGTCAAAATAAAGATTTCATAGATGAAAATGACATTACACATCATGTAATCATTACAAGTCGTGTACTAGTGCAAGTAATGAAAAGATGGACATGTCATGATGTGAATAAAATCAACTTTAAAATTTACATGTGGTGTAATAATTTACACAGCGTGTAAATTTTCTAGATGGGATTTAAGTTCCCAGGTTTAGAATATCTTCAATTTTGGACAAAATCTATGAAATCGAACCCATTACATACCACCTTTGTACCAATTCATAATGATATACATTAATATTGTATCCCATTTAGAGCCTATAAATGGAGTTATATCCTGTTTGTAATGACTCGGACCTCTCGGGTACATTACTCTGTGAAAATACTATTGATGAACTATTTTGGGAGTTTAAGGTGACTTATTTAAACACTTTGATAAATTTCCATTTTTCCAGGTTCTCCAATGGTAGGTCGCTGACAGTAGGTCATGAAGGGAGTCTCAATGGCGAATCACACAGGTATCTTGAGACGGTGAGTTTAAATGGTGAGTCATGATGGTGAGTCACGATGGTGACTATAAATTGTGAATCACACTAGTAGCTCATGATGGTCAGTCAGAATGGTGATTCAGAATGGTGAGTGGGAATGGTCAGTCGGAACGGTGAGTCGGAATGGTGAGTCGTGACGATGAGTCATGATGGTGACTCGTGATGGTTACTTGCACTAGTAGATCAATGAATGGTAACCCACACTTATATCTTCCCAAATGGTGACTCTTAGTGGTGACTCACACCGGTGACTTTCACCGGTGACTCATTTAATTGGGTGTCATTTCCAACAATTTTTCTTTTTTCTATTTTTTTCAGTCTTGACCTTTTTAAATATTTTTTGTCGTGAAATGTGTTTAATACCATATTAAAGTGGTTTTTAATCCATTTCAAGTTATATGAGTCATACCTTTAAATCCCTAAGAGTCTTGGGATTTTAATTTCTCAAATTTCATAGTTTTTTTATATCCAAATTTAATGGAAATTTAAAACTATTCATATCCCATGAGTCTCATATCTAATACATCTAAGCTGAGGTCCTTCCCTTTATTCTTTAATTCTAATTTCTCTTCATACCGAATGTTTCCATAACGTTTATTCCCCAAGGAGTCATGCATTGTGTTGAAACTGTTTAATCTCTTTTTTCCTAGGAAATTTTCCTACTACATGCGCCTGCACTTGTTTCAGAGCCACTAGGATGTGTCGATCATCTCCTCTTCTAGGTAAGGATTTTTTTTATCTCTCTTAATTGTGTATCATGTGGGTTGGGTATAAGAGTGTGTCCTTCTGAATATAGTTAAATCAAAATTCAATAAATATAATTGAATCAGTTTCAAATTAATAAACAGGGGTTGTGGATGGTGACATATTATCATACTATTTTATTGATATTTTGATAAATGTTTTAAATTGTATGGTCTATATGTCAACTGAAAATTATGTTCATCGATGGTCATTGGTAGCACACATAATTTTTTTGAAAGCATTCTTTCTAATTCTCATTAAACAAATGCATGGAATCTGTTAACCACATATATTTAGTTAAAATAAATGTATACCAAAGGATCAAACTATTTTTGTGATAACTCCTGAATTAAAAATTTTATATTGAGTAAGGAATACCTTGTTAAATCTGAATAGGCCTTTCCTTGGTTCATGTGATGGTGTTTTGTGCATGGGTTTCTTCTGACTTGTGTTATAGTAGGGTTTTGGGCATAAATATGTGATGTGGGGTGGTTTTGAAGGTGGAATGAAATCTTAGGTTTAGATATTGATTGATTATGGAATGGATGGATAGTGTTTTGAATCAAGGATACAATTTGTTTGTGCTATGATTTGTGTTGTTGTGTGTGAATGTGAGTTGGGGGTTATTTGATAAGAGGATGGATTAGGTAGAATGAATTTGAATAATGATGATGGTAGTGGTTTTCAAGGGTTCTTCTCCAATTAATTACCTATTGAAATCTTTATTTTATCTCATGATCAGTATGTTATGTACAGAATGGGTGTTAATCTGAGAGGAATTTGAAGTGATTTAATTTACCCTAGTTATTCTTTCTTTGTGAGACTTTTTCTATGTGGATTGATGTGATTTTTAAATAGTAGTTTCCCAGTTATTGATGAATAACTAAATGATGTGTTTAATAAATAATTATAATTGGTTAATTGAATTTTTAGGGGGTATGAATTGAATTTTTTAGATGGTTGTGTGGTTTTGAATTTAGAGGTAAAAGCAAAGGGGGTATTATGAGCTAATTGTTTACTTCAAACCCCATAGGTTGGGCTTGAGTGCTTGGTATAATATGTGTATTACTTTTATTTTTTCCATGTAATTTCTATATGCACCCCACCCTAGTTGAGAAATGTGTTCTAAATATCCACATCCTCATGAGGTAGGGTGACTTTCCCAAACATCCTTATGGGAGGATGGATAGCTAGCTACCCGCTCTTTCCTATTCCATCTTTGAGGTCGTGATAACCCAATATTCCTTGTGCAGGTTATAGTTTATGGGGTTCATGTGTGTGCGGTCAAGTTGTGTTTTTCCTAGGTGTATTTGGGGATGAGATGTTTTGTACATACCCATGTGTTTTTAGGATGTGACGTGGTATGTATCTCTGGTGTCTGTGGGCGGGATTTGATGTGGAATGGGACCCATGTGTTTTCATTTGGGATGTGATGTGTTTTTTTGCCTAGGATATGGGACTAACTGTGAGACATAGGTGTTTGTGGGAGGTATGTGATGTGCTTCATTTTCCAAGGTGACATGACTAGTTGTGAGGATCATGTGTGTGAGGGAGGGTTGTGACGTGGTACTATCAGAAGATTTGGGAGGTTGAGGACATTTTCCGTTAGGCAATATCGGTTAAACGAGTAGGAAGTGATGTGGGGTACCAAAATCATTTATATTATTACTATATTTTTTTAATTTACTTGTATTACTTAGTGAGTCTACCTTGGTGAGGTTGGGATGGCTATTATACATTTTTAGGTGCTCTTGGGTTCTGTTGTTTTCTCACAGGGGCATTAGTATGCTTCTGTCACTTATGCATGAGAGACTTTGGTTTTTCATACTAAGTATACTTTTAAGATCACCAGGTGTATATAAAATTTCTTTTAGGTTTCTAGGAGGAATACGTGGACCAAGATGGACCTTTTTAGATTGAATGATGGGACAGTCATTATGTCACTACTTAGCTTTTCTTTTGGAATTTACTTTGGAGTTTCATTTTTTAATAGTTATATTTTAAACATGCATGTGAGATGGATTTTTTCTTTTTTATATATAAATATTACTTGGAGTTGTCTTGGAATGGATAATCTTATCACCATATTTAATTTTTTTTAAGTCAAATGCCTCTCTTTTTGTGAGATTTTATACCCTTGGTGTTAGTCACCACCCTAAGGCCCACTAAAGGTTATACTCAGGGGTAATTATCTCCCTTTCATCATTTCCTACACTGTAGGGGAGTCTTTGGAGGAAGGGGGTCATGACAGAATGGTATTATATTTGATGGTTAAAATATAGGATAAATTTTGGAGTTAGGCACAATGAGGATTTCATGGGTTGGTAGGGAAATAGTGTTAGGTGACCTCAGTACATGACATAGTCAGGGGAAGACTAGCTAGTACACAATATTTTAGGGCCCATTGTGATCTAAGGTAAGGACTATAGGTATACCAAATAGCCAAGTGAGCCTCCTCTGTTTACAGTTTTGATACCCTCTCGAAGGTGTATTCATCATAATGACTTGTGTTCTTTTTTATTTGGTTGTTTTGGGGGATATTAAATGGATGAAAATGAGTAAAATGAGTTAAAATGAATCTTAAATAAAATTCCATACTACTATGGTATAGGAATTCCTTGTTTACTTTTTTTAGCTATGAAAATCGGTTATCATTCACATGTGGCTCGGGTAGTTTTGGCTCAATAGGCATGTATGATTGATCAGTGCAGGGTTGATCTAGTGGAGGAGGATGACCAGTGGAAGATAAATTTATATAATTTCTAGTGACAGGACTTGTTAAATTATGAGGTAAGTGTTTCAGACATGGAGACGGAGAGCTGGCTCAAAGAAATTGAGATCACCTTTAGTTTGATCTGGGTTCTGAAAGGGTACTGGGTTCCTTTTAAAGTGATCTATAATTGAGGATATGTGCATCAAAGGTGGATGTTATATCTGGGAGAGAGAATGGAGGCATACTTGTTGTGGGTAAACTTTCTGAGAGAGTTTCGAGTGGAGTTCATTTTCTCAACTATGAAGGTTAAGAAGAGGAAAGAGATAATCTCCCTTCAGTAGGGGGTATGTCAGTGTGGGAACTTGGTATAAAGTTAAAGGTCCACCTCCATTTTTTTGGAGATCTCTTTCTGGATGATGAGTCCTGTGAGAGATTCCTAAAGGAGGTACTCCATCCATTTATCTAGTACGTGGTTACTACCTTTATGATTTTGACATATATCGATGTTCAGAATAATGACTAAATGATTTAGCAGATGCACTCATGGGAAGGTCTACCACGAGGGGGGAGCTAGCAGGGTTTTTCATGATGGAAGGCTAATAGTAGTAGATCTTGCGTTCTAGGTCATTCTAGGTTTCGACCAGTAGGGATTCAAACTCAGTAATTTCCAATTTGAATTTATTTTCCTCTTTCGTTTTCTGTGAACATGGGACTGAGGTGTTTCATCAGTGGATTCTAGGGGAATATTTGGAACTAGTGCCCAATGATCGTTCGAGCTTTGTATGGTATAGCTTGGTAGGTTCAGCGCTAGCCTCAACAGTAGTTTCCAGCTAGTCCATTTCAGTAGTCGGGATAGCAGGATCATGGTCCACTGAGGGAAGATGGATCAGGTAGAGGCAGACCTCAGAGTTTTCCTTAGGGACCTCATCCTGGCACGGTTGTGGAGGTGGTCATTTAAAGAGGTGAATAATAGCAAGTCATGGTTAGTTTCATGCCATAAAATCCTTAGTTTCAGTAGGGCCATATATTGGTAAAGGTACAATCGTCTTATTTAGTACCCTCGATTATTTTCTTTTTGATTTAGGATCTTCATACTCCGTTATCATACCTACTCTACTCTATGCTCTAGAACTAGACATATAGAGTCTTCCCATGCCCTTGGTGTTGAGTATTCCCATCAGAGTCCAGACCATCTTGTTTGATGTGTTATAGGAATTTATACTAATGATGAGGCCACATAAGTCCTATGGTGATCCTTTACTATTATAGATGAAACCATATGATGTCATTCTCAGCATTAATTGGTTGTATTCCATGCACGCTATTATTTACTGCTTCCAAAGAAGAGTCGTTTTTTCAGGCGTGTATAAAAGGCATGTGGTTTTCATTGGTGATCGGAGCTGTTAGGTGGGTAGTTGGCATATAGAGCCTATTCCTTCCTTATTGGCTGAGTTTTCAAAGAAATCTGCAATCCTCAAGACAGTGGAAGTTCCATGACTTTTTGGGGAGTTCCTGGATGTTTTTTCTAAGGTGGTTTTGACTCAACCCCCTTGAAGTGATGTTTAGTTCAGGATAGAATGGTAGTCTCGTGATTCTCTGATCTCAATGGCTTCTTATCATATGGAACCTTCTGAGTTATGTGAGTTGAGGTTTCAAATTGATGAATAATGGATTTATCTGGACTATTGTGTCATTGTGGGGCACTCTAGTGTTGTTCGCAATGAAGGAAGTTGGTTGTTTGAGGTTGTGCATGGACTAAAGGAGGATATATTAGGTGATAGTCAAGAATTGTTACCTTCTTCCAAGGATAGACAATCTTTTTAACCAATATATATTGGAAATTTGGTTTTCTATGATCGATCTATGGTCTGGATATCACCAGCTGTGGGTAAAGTAGGGTGATATCCTGAAGGTTACATTCATATGCAGGTATGGGAACATAGAGTTTGTATTCATGCCTTTTAGTATTATGAACACACCATCCTTATTCATGGGTCTCATGAACTCTGTATTCTATGAGTTCCTAGATTTATTTTTCATCGTATTCATTGATGATATCTTGATTTAATTGATCTTAGAAGAGGAGCATACCGATAATCTCAGAAACTATCTTGCAAGTTCTTTGATGCCACTAGATCTATGTATAATTATCCAAGTGTATTTTTTTAAATAGGATTTTCATTTCCATGAACATTTGGTGTCACATAAGGGTGTATCATTGGTCCCTATTAAGGTTGAAATAGTTTTTTCTTGGGTGGCACCCAACAATGTGGTAGTGGTTCTCAGTTTTATTGGTCATGCAGGCTATTTCCTGAGGTTTGTACCATATTTCTCTTAATTTTAAACTCTGTTGAAAAATTTGACTGGAAAGGACCAAGATTTTGTGTTGAGATATCAGTTTCAAGTATTTTTCGGTTATCTTAAGGGTAAGTTGTTAAGTGATCTAGTGTACTAGTTTCCATAGGATGCGTGATGTTTTAGGTGCTCTGTGATTCTTACCATCTGGTCTTGGTATGTACCTTGATGTAGTAATAGGTAGTTATCTCTTATGGTTCTAGTCAGTTACATCCCCAAAAATGTAATTATTCTGCCCATGATTTGGAGAAATCAGTGGTCTTGTTTCCACTGAAGTTGTGGTGGAATTATCTCATTGGGGATCAATTTTTTGTCTTCACATATCAGAAGAGTTTGTGTAATATCTTTTCCAAACAATATCTAAAATTGTGATAGTGGAGGTGGATAAAGATTCTTCAGAAATAGAATTTGGGATCTCCTACACCTTAGGAAAGGTTAATTTCATGGTCGATTCCTTGAGGAGTATATCATAGAAGGGGTTTTTTTGGGAATCTTCAGACACTTGGATGGAAATGGAGGAGTTAGTAGCCTTTCACCTCGATGAATGGCGGGACAGTGGTAGAGGCTGTTTTTTATGATGGTGTAGTCTTTTCTAATATAGTTGGTTGAGGAGTCTTATGGGAGAGACTCATATGTATAGGTGATGTGTGATCGTGTTATCCATGGTGATGCTTTAGAGTGATTGTTAGAGGATGGAAAAAATCATATTTTGTTCCATGGAAAGATATTTTTTATAGTGGTGATGCATAAGGTATTCCTTCATGATTTAAATAACTCACCCTTAGTGATACACCCATGAGTTCCCAACATGTACCATGGCTTGAGGATGCAGTTTTGGATGTCTAGGATGAAACAGGAAGTGGTAGAGTTTGTGGGAAAATGCTTAGTGTGCCCACTTGTGAAGGCTAATAACCATGTTCCTGGTGGTTTCTTGTAGCACTTAGATGTCCCTGAGTGGAAGTGGGATAACGTATCAATTACTTTTTTCACAAGTTTACCCAGATATTAGGGAGGTTATAATGTTATCTGGGTAGTAGTGGATCAGATGAATAAATCATCCCACTTATTAGTGATCAAGGAGTTGGGTGTAATGGATGCCTTGGAAAATAGATATGTAGATGAGGTGATGTGGATGAATGGAGTTATTAGATCCATTATCTTAGATTAGGATACATGTTTTTTCTCACAGGTCTATAGTGGATTGTAGAAGGATTTTGGAACCTAGATACACCATAGTTCTTCCTTCCACCCTCATATATATGGGCAGACAGAACGCACTATTCAGACAGTGGAGTACATGTTGTGAGATTGCATCTTGGACTTTTGTTGATCTTGGGTGTGAAACTTTTCTTTATTAGAGTTTTCTTACAATAATAACTATAACTCTTCCATTGTAATGATTCCATTTGAATAATTGTACAAAAAAACCCTATTGTTCACATTTATAGTAGATAGAGGTTGGGGACACAACTGTTCAAAGCCCCATGGTGGTGAAAAGAATGACAGAGACCATTCAGCTTGTTTCTGATTGATGAACGTTTCATTGGACTGACATAAGTCGTATGTCGATCGCATTAGGAGGCACTTAGATTTTGAGGTTGGAGACCATGTTTTCTTGAATACTTCCCCTATATGTGGGAAGCATGGGTTTGGTAGAGGTTAAGATTTAACCTAGGTTTATCAGACCGTTTTTTGTGTTGGGGAATATCAACAAGGTGTTATACTAGTTGGCACTACCACTGTAGTTGGATAGGATCCAAGCTGTATTTCACATCTCTCAACAATGTCTGTATCTTCATGATGACTCCAATTTCACTAAATGGGGAGAGTTGGATATCAAGGTTGACAGAAAATATATGGAAATACTTGTAGATATCCAGGATCGTCTAGATAAGGTGTTATGTGTGTGGAAAATTATTTTGGTTCGCTTGTCATGAAGGTATGGTGACCTGGAGGATAGTACTTGGGAGAAGGAAATGAATATTCATGCCCAATATTCATAGTTGTTTTGAGTTTTTCCATGTTCTATCATTCCTTGTGATGTGATTTTTCAACATTGTTCTATGAAATAAGTTGTTTTCCCTTGAGTTTACATGTGTGTGGTACAATTTGTGATGAATTCCAGAAATGTGAAAAGGGGTGGACCATATTCTTAATCGAGGCACATTAACTATGATGCGATTAAACTCATATGGGAAAGTCAGATATACCCAGAGTATATAGTATCTTTACATGGAAAATGGAATTTCCTGATTTGTGTGTTCAGGATAGCTTTATTGTTGTGCTTGTGTGGTGTGTCTTCTAGTCAGTTTGGTTAGAATATGTTTAAGGGGTATTCATAGATTCCAATTTTTCACTCCATCTTTCAAACAACACAAGGTTTATTATTTTTAAACATTTATGTCTGTATCAACATTTCGAGCATAGAATGATCCTTGAGAGGTATCTCCCAGGGTTTTTTTGGATCCCTCTTTCTTCTAGGATTTTTTTTGGATTCTCTATGGAGATAATAGTTTTATAGGTATCTAATGTAATATCTTAGACCAATATGATCCTTTACATTTTAAAAATATGGCAGTGAAAGTGTTTTAGGAGATCAAGGAAACTTATTTAAACACCTACAAAATTTCACGTTTTTCAAGTTCCCCAATGGTAGGTCGCTCATAGTAGGTTGCAATGGTGAGTGGAAATAGTGACTCGTACTAGTATCTCATAGTTGTGAGTCTGAATGGTGATTTATGATGGCGACTCACACTGGTGGCTCGCGATGGGGAGTCGGAACAATGAGTTGGAATGGTGAGTATAAATGGTGAATCGCAATGGTGAGTCACGACGGTGACTCATGACGGGGACTCACAATAGTGACTCACATCGGTAGATCTCTAAATGGTTACTCTCATTGATATCTCATTGAATGGTGACTAACACTGGTGACTCGCATCGGTGAATCATCTAATGATGAGTCATTTCTGATAATTTCCAATTTTTCTAGTTCTTCATACTATGACATATTTTTTTGATATTAAATGAGTTTAATACCACATTAAAGTGTTTTTTAATCCTTTACAGAGGATATGAGTCGTATATTTTAATCCAAATGATTCTAGGGTATTTATATTGGTCTAACCGTGCAGTTTTTCTAAGATTCGAATTTAGTAAAAATTCAAAACTCTTTCATATAGTGAGACTCTTGGATCTAATACTTCTAATATGAGGTCCTTCCCTTAATTCATTACTTCTCCTTATCTTGATATTGGATGTCCCTAGAACCTTTATTCCCTGAGGAGTCAAGCATAGTGCAGTAGATTTTAGATCTCATTTTCCCTGGGGGGGGGGTATTTTCTGCTGCATGCACGCTACCCTAGTTTAGTGCCCCCAAGAAGTGGTGATCATCCCTTCTTCCAGGTAGGGATCAATTCCTATCTCTTAATTATGTATCATGAAGATTTGGTGTATGAATGTCTCTTGGTAAATGTTGTTGAATCCAAATTTAATAAAGAAAATCGAATCAGTTTCATATCAAAAAAAGGGTCTGGGGGAGGTGACATTTGATCGTACTTTTTTATTGATATTTTTATCAATGTTGTGAATTGTATGGGATATATGCGTACTTAAAATAGTGTCTGTTGGTGGTCCTTGGTTTCTCATAGTATATTTTTGAATGCATGGTTGCATTATTATCATTAAACAAATACATGGAATCTATTATCCATGTATATTTGTCTAAAATAAATGGATATATCATGATCAAACTATTTCTGTGATAACCCCTAAATTAACAAGTGGAAATTGAGTAAGGAATTCCTTGTTAAATCTAAATATTCCTTCCCCTGGTTTGTTATATGTTTTTTTGTGTCTAGTTTTGTTTTGAATTGTGTTGTAGTAGGGTTTTGGACATGGATGTGTGATGTTGGGTGGATCGAAAGGTGTAATGGAATCTCAGGATGAGATATTGATTTATTTTGGATTATATGGGAATGTTGTGTAGTAGGGATATGAATGGGTTGTACTATGATTTGTGTTTTTGGGTGCAACTATAAATTGGGGGTTCAGTTTGGTGATAGGATGGATTGGGAGGAATGACGTTAAAGAACAATGATAGTAGTGGTTGGAATGGTTTCTTCAATAATTAATAACTTGTTGAAATATTTCTAATATCTCGGGATTAGTATTTTATGTCATGAATGGGTGTTAAATGAAGTGGAATATGAAGTGGGTTAATTTACCATGGTTATTCATCCTCTGTGTGACTTTTTTTATGTTGATTGTTGTGATTTTTGACTAGTAGTTTCCCAGTTAGTGATGCAATGAATAAATTAATTCTTTAATAAAAATGATAATTGGTTAACTGAATTGGCTAGTTGTATGAATTTAGTTTTTGTATAGTTGTGTGGTTTTGAATTTAGATATAGAACCAATGATGATATTGTGAGATGGTTGTTTTTTTGAAAACCCTTAGGTTGGTATTGAGTGTTTTGTATCATATATGTATAAATTTTATTTTATTTCCTTTTAATTTCTATATTTACCCCACCCTAGTTGAGAACTATGTTCTGAACACCCCCATCATCATGAGGGAGGGTGTATTTCCCAAACATCCTGATTGGAGGATAGATGGTTGGCCACCCCCCCTTCCCTACTCCCTCTTCCTGGAAGTGATATACTAAGATTCTTTGGGCGGGTTGTGATTTGTGGGGCCTAGGTGTGTGTGGGTTAGATTTGTTTCACGTGTCTTTGTGATGAGATACATTATGCTTCCCCATGTTTTTTAATGATTTGATGTGGTATGTGTCCCAGGTGTCTGTGGGCAAGATGAGATGTGGTATGGGACCCAGGTATATCTGATTAGGATGTGATGTGATTCCTTTTACCAGGTGATGGGACTAGCTGTGAGGCCCAGATGTGTGCGAGCAGGATGTGATGCACTTCATTTGTCCAGATGATGGGACTAGCTCGGAGGCCCAGGTATGAACGGGTGGTTTGTGACGTGGAACCTTTAGAAGTGGTGGGAATGTGAGGTTATTTTCCATTATGAAATAGTGGTTAAACCAGTGGGAAGTGGTGCAGGGTAGCCAAATCATCGATGTTCTTACTGTATTACTTTAATTGATTAACGTTACGTAGTGAGTGTGCCTTGGTGAGGATTGGAGGGCTAGTATTCCATGTTAGGTTATGTTGGGTTCTGTTATTTTCTCACAGGGGAATCAATATTCTTCTCTCACTTGTGCATGAGAGACTTTGGTTTTCCCCACTGATTATACTTGTATTCTCACCCGGCATATATAAAACATATTTTAGGTTTCTAGGAGGACTATGTGGATCATGCTCGACCTTACTAGGTCGAATGTTGGGACAGTTTTTGTGTCTTTCCTTAGGTTTTCATTTGGTATTTACTTTGGAATTTCATTGTTGTTTTGTAACAGTTGTATTTTAAACATGCTTCTGGGAGGGATTTTGTTTTTATTTTATATATATATTACTTATAGTTTTTTTGGGATGGACGATCTTATCTCTTGATTTTGTTTTCTTTAAAAATGGAAATCCCTCCGATTTTGTGAGGTAGTCTACCCTTGGATCTAGTCACCACCCAGCGGCCTACTAGGGGTGGGACTTGGTGGGTCATTATCCCCATTTCATCAATTCCAATCCAGGAGGGGCATCTTTACGGGAAGCGTCGTGAAACTACTATTATTGGAGGATAGTCGGATACCAAAGCATAGAGTGAGAGGCTACATTGTGTAGGGTCCTCCTCAAGTTCATATCCCTTTCCATTATACCTTGTTTTTATTTTCTCTTTACATATAATCCTCTCATAACTATGATGGGGGCGGTGGTAATCTCACCTTGTTCTAGGATTATTTAATAAAAGGGGAAGGTGCGTTGGATTAATTTCTTTTTATTCTATTCATGTATTTGGTTTTCATCAATTTAATCTTCAAATTATAATTCCTTTATTATTCCTCTATTATGACCATAGGTATTTTAATATAATATGAACTTTAAAATTGAATAACTAAAACCCAAAAGAAGGCATGGTCATTATCAGCTTTAGGGGGAATCAGTTCTAAATATGTTATCAAGAAAAACTTGATTCCAGAAAACCCCAAATTACGGGATCAAGGGAAATAGGGTACCATGTTAAAGAGTGGATACCATGACCATTTGATATTCCTCATATCAAATATTACACCAATCATGAATTAATCAACATATTTTCTTAAATAAAATTTCACTTGAACCCTGAAATTATAAAATCTTGGAATGATTTTTAAAATTTGATGTAAAAAAATCATTCAATTTTCATTCATTCTTTTATTACTTCAAATAAATGAAACCAATTCTTATCACAAATTTATTTAATCTAATAAAATAACATCTTTTAAAAACTAATAAAAATAATTACATCATATATATGGATCGATCTCTACCTAATTATCCACTCATTTTACTTAATTAGTTGCATCTGTTGAGATTTTATAGATTTTTGTTTTTCATAGACAAGTAGGTAATTAACGATTCCCCCAGGTCCAATCAAAATTATTAACCCATAGAAAATAAATGGGTTCGATAATAATTCCATTGAAATATTATTAACCCAAGTGAAATAAACTGGTTCAATAAAAATTTCTTTGAGACAATATTAATCCATCTAGAGAATGAATGAGGATGGTATCATTACAAAATATCATAATTGGATCATATGTAACCATGTTGGTTGTTGATGTTGAAGAATGGGGATACCATTAAAATATCATTAAAGACATTTGGAGTTAAATAAGATTTATATTTTGAAAAAAAAATACTTTTTAAAAACTAAAAATTCATAAAATATTTTGAAAATCCTTCTCTTTGAAACCACCTTGAAAACATATAAAGGAAGCTCTAAAAATAATTAATAACATTTCATAAAGAAAATATACATTACATTTTAAAAAATGTCTAATTTTTTTAAAACCATTTTTTTTGAAAATAAAATTGAAAACTTATAGAGGAAACATAAAATAAAATAATTTTTATGATGGTGGAAAATTACATTGATGTGATACATGTTAAAACAGATATTCCTTTCACAGTTTTTTAGAAAAAGTCAAATAGGAATTGTTTGGAAAATTACATTAATATTCCTTTAAAAACATTTTTTAAAAATTAAAACATAGGTAAAAGTTTCTTTAATAAATAATTTGAATAATTATAAATACATTTTTCTAAAAAAATTAGAAAACAAGGTTTTGGAATAAAAATGGGTTTTGAATAAAAAGATATATAAATATGATTTTTCTTTAAACTTTTTTTCAATTATTATAATTTTAAAAGAGTGGTAAAATGGTACTATTACATGAAACTTTCATTAATAATAATATTATAAAAAAAAGTAGGAAAATACATGAGATTTAGATCATAATATTTTAATATTTGATACTTAATCATAAATTTTCTATATAATCGACGAGATTGTAACATAACATTCTTACAGCTTTGGTAACTTTGAATCATAATCCCCATGAAAGGATAACATTAAATTAGGCATTAAATATCATTAGAATAAATAAATTAATGATATTACATGTAAAATGGGATATATATATATATATATATACCTTTTAGAAAAAGATACATCCATACCATGACATAAGTCTCAAAGAAGGAAAATTCTTATAACAATCTGTTAGAAAGATCATATCATTAAAGTGGGGATTATAAATGTATTGATTCTGTTTATAAAATTTAAATACACATAAAAAATTGGAAATAAAAAATAAAATAATTAAATTTTTTACACAAACAATCTTATTATGACATAATCAATGAAGAACAAATTTAACCTAATGAATGGAACTTTTCTTAATAAAACTTTTACCTCACGCTTACTTTTGGTTGAATGTTATTTATCCTCTTGTATAGTGTGTTTGAAACATGTTATTAACTTATTAAATATCCATATTAATAATTATAATATCATATATATTATCCTTTTATGACATCTCATCACTTGTCCGTTAATAATATCCCATTATTTTCATTGTTTCTGGTGTTAATTACCTTTCTTTATCATTCGTGATTTGTTATAAAAGTTCTTTTTCTTGTGAAAATAATATAGTTTTATCATATATAAAATAATAATGATTAAATATTTATCATATTTATTTATCAATAATAATTTTAAGATTAATTGTGAAATATGGTTTTGAAAAATGAATTATATTATAATCATTGAGACGAAAGGTCATATGTACGCATGAGTAATGTTTCCTTTTTTCAATAATCATAATGAAAAGAACATAAGTAAAATTTTATATTTAAATAATGATAATAATATATTAAATAACATATTATTACTTTAAATATACTTATATATATCATCCATGTTGTTTGGTGAAAATAGAGAGTGTAACATCACTTTGTGAAGGAAGTATTTTACGCTTACACGAACGACGTTATCATCTTTTAGTGAGTGAAACGGTAAGATACATAATGATATATTATATTTTTAGAATGATAAATATGTCATTTATAATATAATGATTTCATTTATATTAAATATATTAATTAACATTATCCTTATTACCCTTCATGTAAAGTATTAGTGAAAAATGAATCACATTGCTTCATGAGGTGGTTGTCTGTCATACACACAATTGATGTTTTCCTAACCCCTATGGAATAGAAGGTAATAAAGTTATATATTATATAAAAACTAAATAAGTATAATTATATTATAAAAAAAATATGTATACACATTATATCTATCATCTTACCTGACCATGAGAGGTGGTAATGGAAAAATGAATGACATCAATTCGCGAGCCAGTAGTCCACCATACGCAAGAATGATGATTTCACAACCCATTTAGAGAAATATAAGAATTATTTAGCTTATTAAATTAATATAATAACATATAAATATCTGTAGTATAATGAGGCTATTATATAATCATTTTTAGGAATAATTTAAGGACATGGAAGAAGAAATAAAATAAAAATGTTGGTTAAAGAAAGTTACCTCTTATTTGGGTAAATTATTTTGGTTTTCACAAAAAATACTTCATTGGTTATCTTTATTCTCACACTAAGGATTCTAAGATAATGGTATGGAATTAGATAATTTATTTTTTTCATTTAATTTCTTAACCAATTGGTTTCTAATGTGTAATGATAATAGGATAGGGGTGGCATTTTATAAGTGAGGTGAGTGGAACACTTGTAATTTATGAAAGGAATGAATTTCACCCTAGTTTCTTCAAGTAAAATGTATTCAATAATGGACTGTTATATATACTAGAAGGTATAGTGTATAAATATTACCATACAATATAATTTCAATAATTTTTAAGTTTTTTTTATTCATTATCTTTTTATTTTAACCCATCAGTAAACCAATTTTTACTATACATGTGGTAATTATTTTTTTTATTTTCACAATTCATTTTGGTTAAAAGTTAAGTTGACCAAATTATTTAATATAAATTATTTATATTCTTAATATAGAATCTATTATTCATCCATCTAATGGCCTGAAGGCCTTCATTGTTTATTGATTTTTGATAATCCACCTTTCAAGGGGTGAGGTGGAACCCTTACAAGGACCGTAGGCGTAAATATTACACGGCCCATAGGCCTTAGAGGAATTCATTTCCAGTAGGTTTCAAAAATTACATATAACCTAGACTAACTACTTGGAACTGCTCTTCTCCAGCATCTTCATCGTGAAATCATCTCTCCACCTTCACATGGATATTTGGCTAGGCTATCCCGTGCATGAACAGGATTGTCCCGATGGCAAGTGACATACCGTCTCATTCATGCAATCCGTGTAGATTATGTTGTTCTAAAAGCTCCCTGCTCATCCTTCTATAGAGCTTGTTTTTTGTAGGTTGTCTAGTTTGCATCAGTACTTAAGGTGACCCGAAGGCCTTGAGGTGGCCTGAAGGCCTTACTGGCCCGAAGGATTGGGTGGCCAGAAGGTATTAAAGGACTTGAGGACCAAATCAATGGCCTGAAGGCCCAAATGAGGGTAAAATCTCACCTGCTACAGTGCCACATATTGCTTACTACAGTTCCCATAGTAGTACTGCTACAGTACCAACTACAGTACCTTCTACAGTACTACACAATATGATTTTATATTAACACTATGTCTAAAAATAAAAATTTTATGAATATAAATTAAAATTTAATTATTTATAATCTATAAATTTTATTTATAATATTCCAAAATATGTATTATTTTAATTAATTAAAAATAAAAAATATTATGCACTTTAAAATAGTTTTCAGAAAAAAAAAATTTAAACCTAAAAACCATACACTAAAATACAATATAATAATTATTCAAATGTAATTATGTGAATTAAATATAATAATTGAAAACCCAGACTCCTGGATTTGGTGATGAAATTGTACACTTTACATTTTCAATTTTGAGGTCAATAATTGTGACTCAATTTTTTCATCCAAACCTTAAATCATCAAAAGTTAAATTTAAATCACCTAACTTTTTAGGAAATTTTAGCTTTACAGTTTTATATAATTAGGAACAACTCCTACATAAACAATTCACATGATATTAAATGATCTTTTCTCCCACTTAACTAGGATTTTCTTTTTTACATTAACACATAATCATCATCTATATAAAATACCTTCTGTAAATAATTCTTTTAACCATGTTATTTATAAACTAGATAAAAGGAAACATACTGGGGGTGTGCTAAAATTCTCAGTAATGGAAAACATAATAATTATAAATTTAATTTAATCAATGATCATAAGGTGTGCATAATTTTATGATGTAATAGTCAGAGTGAATGAGTAAATTAGAAAACAACTCATACCCATCAATATATGGATCATAAAACAAGAAATCATGGAAAAGGAAAGACTCATCATAATCAATAATCCTGAGACATGTCATAATAACATTAACCATAAGAAACACTATAAACCCATAATAATAACCACAAAAATGTGTTGGTATCTAGGAACATTTCTCTTCATAACCAATGTTAAACTTGTTTTAGAAATAATTGGAGCCCATTTATATCTATAGTAGAAACCATCAGGTTACTCCCTCCTTCATTCTAGTCAATAAATGGTTAATTACCCAATTTATTGGAGATCTATCTCAGAGAAACCATTTTATAATATATAATGGGCTCACTCGGGGCTATCTAGGTCACCCCATTGTATTTTCTATAACAAACTCACCCTATGATATTTGGGTCACCCCATCTTATAAGCTATAGCAGGCTCACCTGATTCTATTTGGGTCTCCCGATAGTATAATATTCCCAATAACTACAACATGGATAAATTACATAGATATTTGATAATAAAACTCATATAAAAAAATTATTCATTTTATAACTTGGTTAACTAGTAGAAAAGAAATGGGTTCCATAACAATATCTTTGAAACATGATTAACCCATGGAAAAGAAACAAGTTTCAAAATATATTTTGAAAGATGATTAACCTTGTAAAATAAACCAATTAAAAAATATTTTAAACATGATTAACCTATGTAAAATAAAAATTTTTTATAACAATCTATTTGAAAATTGATTAACCTGTGGAAGAGAAACGGGTTCCTTAATAATCTCATTGAAACAATCTTAATCTATCAAAATAAATATGAAGATGGTATCAATATCAAATATCCCTAGTGGTGGATATGTAAAAATGAGGGTTTATGACATTTACAAATGGAAATAACATTAAAATATCATTAAAAAAATTCTTGAGGAAAATATCCTTATCATTTTGAAAATCACTTTTTAAAACACAAAACATATTGAAAATAATTTTCTTTAAAAAGTTTGGAAAAATATAAAAAAAATTATTTAAAACTTTTATTGAGTAAAATATAATTTTGTCTTTTTAAAAAATTTTTAAAAATATTTTTGAAAATATTTTTAGACAACATGGTTTGGAAGAAAACATATTTCTGACCGAAGAGATAAATAAATAAGGATTATCTTAAAAACGTTTTCAAAACAGTTTTATATACTAATAAGTGGGAAAATATAATATTAATTTTAATAATATTAATAACCAGAGTATAAGAAAACTCATTAGTTAATTGAGAGATGTATCATAATATCTCATCATTGGAAGCATAATCATTAATAATCCTAATCAAGGATGAGATTGTAACATAAGTCTCTTACCAAATTTGTATCTTTGAATTGTAAGCCACGTGAAAGGATTAGATTAAATTAAAAATAAAATACCATGATAATAAATAAATTCATGAAATCACATGTCAAATTTTATGTACGTACACCTCATAAAACAAGGTAGGTGCATACAATGACATAAGACTCAAAGAATGCAAATTATGACAAAAATACATTACCTATTTGGTAATTTTTAAACCTTAAACCCCATGAAATAAATATTCTAAAATGTATATAAAAAATCCAAATAAATTTAAGTACTGGAATCATAAAATACATTTATGTCTAGTATATACACCACACAACAAAAATAATTTTTTAATGTGGCATATATCTCACAAAAATAAAAGTGTGACCAGAAAACCCTTACCATGAGTTTGATTCATCATGCATGTTCTCTATATTCCTAAACAATAAAATTATATAAACTATCTATTTTAATTAGAAACTTTTTAAATTTTATTATTACTTTTATTTCACTTATAAACATGTTATATAAAATTATTTAATTGATTTGATTTAATTCAGATGTTTTGACCATATTCACCTTATGTGTCAAAAATGACTTTGGTTGATATACTATGGACTGAAAGGTAATTATTTAAACATATACATAACAATAATAATGAAATAATCATTATATTTATACATAAATTATAACTTTAAAACCAATCATAAAATATTTTTTATGAAAAATGAGCTAACGTTATGATCTTGAAGATGGTTGGTCGTACATACACATGAGTAACGTTTCCATTTTTGATAACCATTATAGCAGGAAAGAAAGTAAAATTTATATTTATAGAATTTTAATAACATAATAAACACCATATTATTTAATTATATATAATTATATATATAAATATTGTTATGTGGTGATTAAAAAATCACATTTCTTCAAGGAGGTGGTATTCCACGCATCCACGAACAACGTTATGGTTTTTATAGTGAGTAAAAGATTAAAAATAAAATAATATAATCTATTTAAAAATGATATATATGTTTTTAATATATTAAATATTTCATTTATATCACATACATTTATTATCTTTACCCTTATTACCTTCCTTGTAACACGTTAGTGAAAAATGAATCACAACGCTTCGCGAGATGATAATCCACCATACACATGAGTAACATAGTCGTATCCATTAAAAATGGAATATAAAAAGGTTATATATGGTAAAATGAATATAGAGGTATAATTATTTTATAAATATAATATATAAATATTATATCTATCATCATACTCAACTGTGAGGTGGTAATGCAAAAAATGAATGACATTGTTTCATGAGGTGGCAGTCCGTTGTGCACAGGAATAATGATTTCATAACCCATTTGATGAAATTTTGTGTGATTATAGGTCATATAAATAACATAAAAACTTATAATTATATGTAGGATACTTCTTTATTATATCATAATTTTATAATAATAATTGAAGGATGTGGAGAAAGAAGTAAAATAAAGACGCTCCTTGAAGTATATTTCCACTTCTTCAGGTATCCTCCGTAGGTTTCCACTAAATCTTTGAGTGGTTGGTTTTATTCTCAACGTAATAATTATATTATTATTATAGGTAGGTTTTAAATTTACTTGGGTAGGGTTTTTATGATCCAAATATCTTGAGATGTGTGAATAAGTGAGGGGAGTGAGTTCCCTTTTATATCTGGGGAGGAGTGGCAGTCTTGTAAATACTCAAAAGTATTTACTATTGGGTGGTTAATATTACCTAAAGTGTCTACAAAATTTATAATTAAAGGTTTATATATATTATATGGTTTAAAAACACCTCCACTAAACCATTAAACACATGCTGTAAATAGTTTGTTCCTTAAATCCTGAGGGTCCTTATTTCTTCATTTTATTTTTTCATTATGGTAACTGGTTTTCTAACCGAAGTAATATTTCCATTAAGACTGAATTAAAGATATAATTATTAGATAATATGTAATAAAAATTTATAAATATTAAATACAATTTATCTATTAAAAAATACTATGTTTGTTGGAAGTTAACTTTAACACAAGTGAAAGTAATGTGAAAAAACATCGCTTTTACCTTAACCTCACTAACTATGTTTTTTACTAATTAGTAGTCAATATATAAATTATAAAAGAACAATTGGTCCATTTATGGGACACATTTTATAATTATTAATATTTTCAGATAAGTTTTTATAATATTTTATTTTTATAAATTTTAAATCATAGAATTAATTATAATTTATTATAAATTAACATTAATGACAATTTTGACATTATTCATTTAATTTGAATTTTAAAATATCAATAAAATCATGTAATTATAATATATTATTATAAAACATTTTTAACATGATATTTGTTTTCTAAAAAATTAATTTAACACAATAATCCACTCAATTTTATTTAATTTCAATAATTTTAGTATCATTTGTTTTAGTTTGTTATTAACTACATAATTATTGTATTAACATTTATTATGTATTTAAAGTAACTAATTATTATATAAAAAAATTAGAATAAATTATCATGATATAAAAAATATTATCTTTCAAAATAATATTTATAACTTAACTTATTTTTTTGTCCTTATCCCAAATCTTTAATGAAATTAAAAAGAAAAATGATTCCTTTTTTACTCTTTCTTTAATTAACTTATCATATAGGTCACTTTCATGAAAATGTGTCCCCAATAATAATAAAAATATATAATAAGTTTATAAGGGTCTAAATATATCCATAAAAGTGGTTTCGGAAAAATTTATATGACATTTTTTCACATAAGTTTAAAGGTTAATCCCAGGGTAAAGTCATTTTTACCTGAATCATTGTGATTAATTTTAACTATTTTCACCAATCATTATAGTAAAAAAAATTAAGTTTTAATTATTATAAATTATAATATATTATGAACCAAAAAAGTTAATAGATTTTTCTAAATTAAATTTATATATGTTTCATCATTTAAGTTAATTTTAATGGCCCGGACCTCTCCGGTCCATTTCTTTGTAAAAAAATTTGATGTGGTCAAACACGACACGTGTTGTAATAATAATTTTTTTATAATAATAATTGATAATAGTGGCGTGAAAATATTTGGTGTTAATTAGATAAAATGGTTTTAATTTAATCATTGTAAAATATAAGAAATAAAATAGAATATATTTAATAAAATGATGGTAGGCGCATGGAATAAGTTATAAAGGAATAAATTACAATAAATGAGGCTCATGTAATAAATTATAAAGGAATGAAATGCATGGGGTGCATGGGTGTGACCTTGTACAGGAGGCGTTGTGCGGTTCTCCACAATTAAAGTTGGAATTGTGTTAATAACATTAAAAGGGTATTATTATATAATAATTTGTTATAATAATAATAACGTGAAGAGGAACGTGAATGGGGTTCCCAACCATGCGTGAATATAATGTTATGGGATATATGGAGTAATTATATGAAAATAATGGGCGTCAATAATAATAATAATAATTAATGTTAATGATGGGGACCCGTTGATGAAATTGAAAGAGGATTTATTACTATGGAATTAAATAATAATGATAAAGGTGACAGAAATATGTGTTTGATTGGTAAATTAAATTAAATGGGTTTAATTTTTGGTTAGTAAATTAAATTATTTGAATTTAATTAAATGGAATGGTTTTAACTTAATAACCATGGTAAACTAATTTAATGGGATTAAATTAGTACATTAATTATGGGTGTTATTATTATTAATTTTATTAAATAATAAAGTTGAAGTGATAATGGAGTTTGGGGTGTTCCACATGGAGTAAAAGAAATGGGAGGTGCCACTTTTGGTGGTGGGAGAGAATCATGAAAGAAAAAAAATAGATTGGAGAGAGAAACAAAAAATAATAATAAGAGAAATAAAATTAAAAGACAAATAAATGAAAAAGGAGGAATTGTTGCTTAATTATAGCGCCCATGAAGACTCCAAAACGTGATTGCTTTTGGAGTTATGAAAAATAAATAAATAATTGATTAATAATAATAATAAAATATTGTTATTATTAATTTTGTTGATAAAACACATTTTTGTCTGTAACTTCTTCGTGCGACCTCGGTTTCACGAACCGTCAGTGGCAGTGCGACCCTGACTACGAGACGAAAATTATGAGTCCAATATTGGATGTCTTTTTCGGGTTTTCGGATTGGCTACCTGAAATTCTCATGAATTAATAGATTTAATATTGTTATTATTACGGGATCTTGTATCCAACATATCTCCCTCATACGGTATCGGATTGACGATCCGTCAGCGACAGCGTAACCCTGAAGTTATGACGGTCATTTTAAGACCATTAATGAGCTACTTTTATGACTCATGCCTCGGGTCAACGAAACACCACATATTGATAGAATTATCATTATTATTAAAACGCGTGGAAACCGCGTGACGTGTTAACCAATCAAAACATGTAACGTATGTACGATCACATAGTGTATTCATTAATGCACGCTGAATACGGATTTACCTATTCGTTGCCTATATAAGAACGAGGTCATGTTTTATCTTCCATATCAATCGCTTCTTTGTCGCACGACGACACTCTTGGACAATCGAGAATTATTCCTCCTCTAACTTCTTTGTCCGAGCTCCGAATTACGATCCGTCAGCGGCCACAGGATCGTAGAGACGAGACGAAGCTTCTAAGCCCGGACTTGTCACCTTTCCTTCCGGCCTTCCTTCTCCAGCTTACATCCTAGGAGGCGTTTGTCGGGTTTGGCGAAGGCGGAGGACACCGAAGGACGTCATCGGAAGCGACGTGATCGGGACCTTTTGAGGTAGGGGTTTACCTTCGTCTCTCTATTTGGTGCAACATGCGGGGTGGGATATTTATCTTTTGTTCCATGGGATGCAGTTGAACTTTAAATAAAGATAATAACCGGATAAAGAAGGGTTTGGGGTTTTGTGCTGTTTCTATTGCCTTCAAGTTTCTTTATCTTCTGATTGTGATTTTGGATTGAAAGGCCTTTGCCTACTGAAAATCAAGGACGTTGGTGGCCTTTGCGTGTGCAATTGATATCTGAATTGTTTTTGGTTGGTTTTGTTAAAACATGGAAAATTGATAAGCACGTAAAGACTGGCTGATTAAATGAGAATGAAAACCTTGTGTGATCACCCCGGTTGAACAAAATTGGAATAATGAACATGTGGTGGTTTGGTTGTTTTTTGGGAAATGTTTTTGTAAACGATGGGGTTGAAATGGGAAGTGGTTGGTTGTGGAAAATGCCTTTATTTATGATAAGTGTTTTGATTATGAAAAGTGTTTTGGAAGTAAAAGGTGTTTTCAAATGCGGAAATGTTTTATGTGTGGAAAGGGTTTTATGTGTGGAACTTTGAAATAAATGAATGATGGAATGTTGTATGGTTGTGATAATATTTTGTAAATGAAATGGCATGTGGTTGCTTGCGTTTTACCTAACCTTGGTTGTGGATGGCAGGGATATGTTTGTGAAAGGTTTTGTCTGGATGATAGTTGCCTAGTAGTAATAATTTTTTTAAACCATTGCATGAAACATGAAAACCTAAATGGGGTTGGGGGATGATTGTTTGGTTGTTGATTCATGATTCGTGGTAGCAGTGCCGAGGCACATGCTCAGTTTCTCTTTTTAAGAAGTCATAGGTTGGGCTGTGTGTTTTATATATGTATATATATAATTGTATCTTTGTGTTTTGTCGCATCACACCCATGTCAAGCACCTAGTACCGAACACTCCCATTTTATGGGAGAGGGTGTTCCCCCTTAGTTACTAGCTCCTTCCTGCTCCTTCTTCCATAGGCTATGATGGCTTGAGGTGACCTTACACCCAAGACTCTTCGGGTAGGTCTCGGAGGCTGTGATGGCTTGAGGCGAACTTTAGCCCAAGACTCTTCGGGCAGGCCTACCGTTCCCAAGAACCTTCGGGATGAGGCCCTGGTGTCTGCGGGCGGGTTAGTGGTTGTGGCCCATGTGTGTGCGGGCGAGATGCGTGGTTGTCAGGCCCAGGTGTGTGCGGGAGGGATGCGTGGTTTGGACCAGGTGCGTGCGGGCGGGAAGAGTGTGGTAGCGTCAGGACGTTTGCCGTTAGGAAGAGAAGCATCTAATTAAGTGGGAAATGGTGCGGGGTACCCAATACTTTTGTTCTGTATATATACTAAACTTGTTTGTGTTACTTGGTGAGTGTGACCAGTGAGGCTGGGTGGATAGTTTTTCCTTGTTAGTTTCTGGTTCTTCTGTTTTCTCACGGGACCTTAGGGTGTCTGCCCACTTGTGCATGAGAGCTTTAGGTTCTCTACTGAGTATACTTGTATGCTCGCCCTACGTTGTTTCAAGTTTTCAGGAGGACTACTAGGGCTGTGCGGGACCCTACTAGTCAGGCAGTGGGAGCTGTGCAGTTGCTGTTTTCTTGTTTTTATTTTGGTACTGTACTCACTTGTACTTTCAGCTTATTTGTACTTGTAACTGTTTCAGTTTATTTATACATGCATATGGGACTGGTTTGGGTTTCTTTTCAGCACCTTGTTCTTTTCTCTTTTTGGTGGTTGACTTGTCCTATTTCCTGATCAAAAATAATGAAAAGGGTAATGCCTCCCATATTTGTGTAAACTCATACCCTTGGTGCTAGTCGCCACCCCAGGGCCTACTGGAGGCGGGACTCGGGGGTCATTATCTCCCTTTCACCATTTCCAGGTGAGGAGGGGCATCATTGATGGAAGGGGGTCGTGACATTAATATTAATCTTGAAGACACAATGAGAAAGCTGCTTATCAGAGTGAAACTTTTCAAACATTTACAAACGTTTTATATCTAATTTCAATATGAAATTCATTAAAATGGCCTAAATTGGTGTAATATATGTATATTTCAACTAATTATACATTAATACCAATTTAAAATATAATTTAACTTTATAAAGAATCTAAAAAAAGACAAATTTTAATTAAAATTCATTATTTTTTACTATTCATAAAAAAATTAAACATTTTAGAAACATAAAAACAATTATCACTAAGATATTTTGGTATCATAATTTAAAAGATAAGTTAATTTTATCAAATAAACTTTATAAAAGTTCCAATAATTTATTATAATTTTTCACATGAAAATCAATAAGAATTATTTTTGAAAAAAACATATTTTGATGAATAAAATCACTTTAGTAAGAAATATTGGATTATTTTACTAAACAATTATCAATAATTACTATTAAGTAAGAAATATATATATATATATTATAAATTAGTTAATATTGTTCATACATACCAATTTAATGGATATTTTATATCAGTAATATATATCATGGGTCGTTTATGTTCGGTGTTGCATGTTTGATATTCCATCAAACCTAAAAATATCAAAGTTGTGTATAATGTAAGATGAACTGTGTGTTATATGTAACACAAGATAAAATCCATTTTTTATATCCTTTATGCTATCAAAAATAATTTTATCCTTTTAAAATCACATGGTGTTACATCCTCCTCCTTTTAATAAATCGTGTCCTCTCAATTTGAACATTATCTCAACAATAAAAGGTTGGACATTTGAAAATAATTTTACTATAAAGACACGTCATAAAAAGGGTTTATAAAACATAATATTAATAATAGAGATATATTATTATATATTCCATTTGTAATAACACATAACTAGGTTTCTAAATAGTAGAACATAGGTAGGAATAGTGGAAAATAATAAATAATTGAAGAGAGTGATTGAGGTCATTGATCACAAGAAATAGAATGCTCAATTAAAGTTAAGGGCCTCAAAACCATAAATATGTGATGATCAAAAAGTACATTAGTTCATAAGAAATAAATTTACTAGGATAACATTTTTTATTCAAGATCCTTTTCCTGGAGTTATGGAATTCTCTTACTATCACAACTAAGGGAATATACAATTATACTTACATGGTTAGTAGAATTTCATATTTGAACCAATTTCCACAAGAATGACATATTTTTTTCTAAACGGTGTTTATTCATGATTAATTTTTAATTATTTAAGAACTAAATTAGATATTAAAAGACCACATATCCATAAAAATGATAAAATTTTATTCATCCTATCTTTTGACATTAACTAAAACCTAAACAGTTAGCACGTGGTAAGATAATTCCCAAAATTATTAAACCTTCATAAGATACATTATTCATCAAAATTCAACAAGAATACCCAAATTTCAAACTAAATAATTCCAAAATAACCTAAATATAAAAGTTTGTTTTGTCCAGAAATTTTGTCTAATACCTTTCATCTTCCTTGCCCAATAATATTGTGATATCTCCTTTTTTTAATATTACTTTTCAATATTATGGTTATGAATACGATAAAACTTTTGTTCCCATGATCACCTAAATATCCAAGATCATATAAACCATAAATGTTATTAATAACTTAAAACATATTACCACAAAATTTAAATGAATACTTCACATTAAATTAAATATGTACATACACTTTAACCAGATAATTCATCTCCTAAAGTGACATTGATCACTTTAAGATCATATCACATGAAACCTAAAAGGTGTATCTAAGACATTGAACTTGTTATCAGCTATAATAATATAAATCTAATATGGTATCCATTGAACATAAGATAACCTCACATGATAACATATTAATCTCCAAATATATCTAAACTGACCTCTGATACCAACTATAATAGCCAAGAACCCACACTCCTGGATTTTGTGCTGAAATTGTAAACTTAAAATTTATAGCAATGATGAGAATAATTGTGACTCAATTTCTTCCATCCAAACACTATATCATCAAAAGGAAAATTCGGATCACTTAAATCCTTGAGAAACTTTTATGTTTATAGTTTTATATAATTATGAAAAATTCCTACGTAAAAATTTGCGTGGCATTAAATGAGAATTTATCCCACCTAACATAACTTTTATTTTTCTCTTTAATACAACATCATAATCCATAAGAAATACCTTCTAGATCAAATTCATTCAACCTCATTATTTATAACACATGGAAAATAAATCATAAGAAGTTTGAGCTTAAATTTTTAATAAGGTTAAACATAAGCATTAGTAATTTAATGTCATCAATGAGCATAAGAAGTGTGTAAGGGTATGATGACAAAATCTGAGTGCTTGAGAGAATCATAAAAGACTTCATACCCATAAATACCTATATCATCAAACATGAAAACATGGGAGTGTAAATGTTCATAAAAATCAATAATCATGAGCCATGTGATATCAATATTGACCATAAGAAATTGTATAAACCCACAACAATCATCAAAAAAATGTGTTGGTATCTCAAAACAATACTCTTTATTACCCATGATAAGCTTGTGTAAAAAAATAACTAGATCCTAGTTAAATATATATGAGAAACTCTCTGGTAACACCCTCTTAGTTCCTCTCAATAAAATCTTAATTATTCCTTGCATTCGAGTATTATCTAGATGCATCTATTATATAATCCTTAACTGGGTCACTCGGATCTATTTGGGTTACCCCATCATATAAGTTGTAACAGGATCACATAGTGCTATCTCGGCTGACCCATCATATAATTTATAACAATATAACCTAAAACTATCTTGGACTCCCCATAGTATAATATTTATAAGAACTACAACATAAATAATGTACATAGTTCTTCAATCATAAAAATCATAGAAACAATCATAATTCCTTTTATAACTTAATTAAACCTATAGAAAAGAAAGATGTTCCATAAAAATTTCTATAAGACATGATTAACTTGATTAAAAGAAATGGGTCCCATAATAATATCTTTAAAATGTGATTAACCTGGGGAAAATAGTTTCTAAAATAATCTCTTTCAAATATGAATAACTCGTGGAAAGGAAATGGCTGTTAGGTCAGAATAGCTGTAGTGATATCATAAGAAGGGGTGAATTGTGTTCTTTTTAAAATTTTCACAATTATATCGATTAACATCAATAGTGGAAAGAGCTACCGGTGTTTCTATATGAGAATATATATGCATCGGATAATAAACATAGGACAAGGCACAATAATTTATAGTGGTTCGGGGCACAAAGGTCCCCTAGTACACTCCACTAATCACCCTCTATGTGGGCTTGGTGAATTTCACTTGTAAGATCCTCGTATCATAATACTGATCCACAACTGAGTGCAGGAAGTTAACACCCTAACAAACAACCGCTTAAAAATAGTTATGTATAGTTCTTTTAAAATCAATGCTTAGTGAATGAAGCTAACACTTCACCATGAATGAATAGGAGCAGTTGAAACTCAACATAGATAAGATGTAGTTTGGTAACAAATAGATTTAGCTCGTAGTTGCAGCAACATGAAACTGATAAAATATGAATCTTGAATTCAGAATAATAGTAATCTTGAAATATATCTTAAGATATTAGGTTACATAAGAGATCTTTGATTTTAATAATAGAAACAAAAAACTGAGCACTGTGATTTCAGATATGAACATGTATATCTCTAATAATGTAGTCCTTATATCTGAGATTCTTGACCATTGTAGCAGTGAATCAATTTATACAATAAATCTTAAAAATAAGAATTATATATATAGCCAAGAAATATCCAGATCATCATGTCAGAATATCTGATGTAGAAAGATATATATAATAATATATCTTCTATCAATATTTAATATCTGCCAAATATGCCTAATAAATCAAGTGAATTCAAATTCAAATAATGTAGCTATGAGTAATCACAACTTCTCTTAAGAATAAGAGAGAAAATATCTATTGTAAACATCTCTTTAAATCATTTTAAATGAGCTTTGAATCAAATGAAATCATGTTTTAAATATCTCTGACATTCCACAAAGGCTATTGAAAAATTCTTCGAAAAAGATGTAAATTCAAATCTATGACATTGAAATGTCAAACATATGGCTCCTTCAAAAAATGAAATAATAAAAAATGTAGGGTTCATCTTCATAACGTAGGGTTGATGATCCATACGTTTATCCATGTCAGCAAATATTTTTTAACATAACATTTATTATCCATTAATCCACTTTTACAAACGTAAGGTTGACAACATAAGGATGATCATAAAAGTAAGGTTTATGGTCCATACATTTTTAAAGTTCCATACACACGTGGGGTTCTTTAACCATACTTTTTATTTATGGAAAACATAAGGTTCTTATCCAAACGTAATGATCCTTAACCATAAGTTTCTTCAAATGTAATGTTGATTAACTATAAGTTCTTTTCTTTCAACATAAATGTTAGTTTTTTTCCACACATTACTTTCTTCGATGTATAGAATGAATAGTATTTCTAGTAAACTACAAACTGTGAACACTGTTTCCCAAATATGTTCAAGAGAGTTCCGAAAACATTAACAAATATTTGTCTCAAATAAATAGTTGAATATTAATTCAAGATAGGAATATATAAAGAATTTAAATTTTCTAAAATACACTCAAAATAAAATAATTAGTAAAACAAACAAGGGTATTTGTGAGCATCAAAATCTTTAATATTTATAGAGAATTATTGAGACAATTCATGACCAAAAATATCCACCTTTTTTATGATCACAAAACCCATAAATTAAAATTATAATCTTTGAGAAAATAATTTAGAAATTTGTAAACCTTATAAGAAAAGAATTTTTATTTGACAGAATTATTTCTTAAAGAAGAAATATTTGAATTTCTCCCCCAACGATAGATTTCAAAGAAATTTTTGAATTTATCTAAATAAAATTTTGTGTCATATAATTTACCCCAAATAAAATTATGAATTATTTAAATAAAGGATAAATATTTTAATTTCTCGAATAAAATAAATGTTTTGTTTATCTAATTTTTTCCCAAATAAAATTATGAATTATTTCAATAAAAACAAATATTTGAATTTCTCAAATAAAATAAATGGTGTATTTATCTAATTTCTCCCCATTTTTTGATATCAAAAAAATTATTGAAACAGATTATAACACATTTAATATTGAATATAATGAGAATTGAAAGTTATAAGTGACTATAATAAATAAAGAGAAATCGATTTTGGATATCAGAAAAAAATAGAAAAGAAAATATAAAAATATAACACATAGATGTAATAAAAACTCATTAATTAATAAATACATGAATACAATAGAGTTTGTGACTGAGAAACAAAAAAATTAATTTCCATGGGTAAGGGTAGGAAAGAAAACTAAGGCTATGGATTGGATGGATGAGAATTCGGTATGGCTTCAAACATGTCCTTCAGATCAGTCATCTACAATATTAGATTCTTTATCAAACTATCTCCTAGTTGAATTATCAATAGCCTAGAATCATTATTGACATACAGATTATCTAAAATGTTGAATTTTAGAAACTCATGAAGACTCTCCTCTTGCTTCATGAATAGCTCCAACTACTCTGAAAACATTCTCAACATCAATCAAATGTTTGGTTCCCCCTGAGTTAACTGATCCATAAGAAATTTTTTATTATCTAATAAAATTAATAAAGGATAAATATTTCATTTAAGATCCTAAATTAGAATATTCATATTTTCCATAATGGATGTAATGGCTGGAAATATTCTGATTAAATCTGTACTTGTTGTAGGGGTAGGAGTAGTGTCACTAGCCTGATTCATTGAACCGTTCACAAATTCAAACTGAATTTCCAAGTACCATTTTAATTTTTCAAAAAATTTTTTTGACATATATTATGATCTGATCTTTCCAATATCATGTAACGTGTCTCTCTTGATGGCATAAAAATCCCTTCTACAAAAAATTTTCTCAATAATCTCTTGAAGCTTTTTCTTTTCAATTTATGGTTCCTACCACAGATTGTCATTCTCCTCTTCAGACTTATTTAATTTAATCACAACTTCTTAAACTTGATGAGATAATGAATCAAATGTTCCCTCATATTCATTCATATCCTGATTTTCATTTTCAGTAGGCAAGGGATCATCCAATATTTTCATTACAGATTCTCACAATAAAATGACTCATTATCCAAAACTTCAGTCGGCCCACCAGAAATACAATCGGACTCTCCTACATTCCGATCTACAATTAGAGGTTGATTTTCTATAATTTATTCTTATAAAATCATCCCTTCTTGAAAATTTCCTTGTTCAATAACTTCTTCACTAACAAACTTTGATTGAACATTTTCAGATTTAATTTTTTGTTCTTGAACTATGTCCACTAAAATGATTTCTACTATCAATTCATTCTCCAGAGATACAATATCAAGCTCTCTAGCTTGAATCTCCACACAAAATTCCTATTCAATAATTTTTTCTTCCAAATGAACTGAGTATATTACTTCTCTATAAGCCCACATTTTCTCTTCAACATGAGAAGAATCTCTTATTCTTGGTTTCATAACAATAAGTTCTTGAATTTATTCTTCCTCTTCATCTTCTTCAGTGTTAAATTTAAGACTTCTCTTGGATGGTTGTGAAATTGTATCTATTCGAGATTCAATTACTCCCTCATTTCAAACACATTCTTTCTCCCACTGAGGAAATGCTTCTGAACTCCGTTCTTCATAATCTCTAATAGGTAAAAATTTTCTTTTCATAGTGCTCTAGAAAAACCCATGTTTTCTTAACATTCTAGCATTCAACACATTACTATGATGAAATTTTACTATTGCATCAACCAGTCTGATCAAATCTTTCTTAAAAAAAATCCTTGAAATTATCCATCCATATGGATAAACGTTAATTCTCTCATCTTCTGAACAATAGTAATAAAGATATCTAAATATATATATTGGGAAATTTAATTTGATATCACTCAGAAAAAGAAACATGATATACTTGTCTGGGTAAAATATTTTCTCCATCTCAGACATCCTTGCTGCTATTCTAGTCCGAATAAATTTCACTAGAATCTGATGGTCAGGTTTTAAATCCTTAACAATCATATTTTTTATGTGTGTTTAGTTGAATAGAAAAGACATAATTTATTTGGAATAATGGTCCTTATATCCAATCGACTTAATCTCAAAATGGAAAACTCATTCACGTGTAAAGTTCAAAATCTTCACAACCACAGTAGAATTAATAAAGAAATCCATATCTTTGATACTAGATAAAATCATGTAATCTGTATTTCAGAAACTAAACTTCACACTCTTATAAAAATAATTCAATTATACTTCATAGATAAATTCTGATTTTATGTCCTTAAAATATGTCTAGAGACCTTGAAAATGCATTTCTTATTTTAGGAGAATATTATATTGGTATAACCGTTCAAGATTAATCACATTTCCCTGAAGAATTTTTCTACCTGAAATTTTTTGATGTCTTAGTTCACTTTCTTCACTTTCTTCTATTCTCTTGGTTTTTGACATTCATAAATATATAAAAATATAATATTTTTGTCTTCTAGGTTTTTAAAGTATGATTGAAGATTGATGGTTTTTCAAAGTGGTTTTTTTGTTTTGGGTAAACAAGATTTGAAAGAGGAGGGGTTTGAAAAAAAAATGGTTTCTAATAGATGACATGTGTCCTCATTTCCTGTGTCACAGAGTACCTTTGAAAAAAAATTCATAATTATGTGGTGTAAATAAATTTAAGATAACATATATTAACTAAAATATTGTAATATAAAAGTAATAGAAGTAAATAAAATTTACAGAAATAAATTAGACATAAAATAAATTAAAATAAAATAAATGTAAATAAAAAAAATAAAATAAAATTTTAATTAAAAATTATATAAAATTATGTCCTCCTTAATAAAATAAAAACAAGCAGTGGAAAGTGGTTTTGTAAAAATATCATATAATTGATATTTAGTATTACCAAATTCTAAAGATGTGTTCTTTTTAAGAACAAGATCTCTTATAAAATGATGTCTAATATCAGTATGCTTTGATCTAAATAACTTATTAGATTTTTTAAAATGTTTATAGAACTTGTATTATAACATAAAATAGGTTTATTATTAAAATTAAGTCAAAATTCTATTAGATTTTTTTTCATCTATATCACTTGTGCACAACCACTGCCTGTAGATACATACTCTGCTTCGGCGGTTGATAGTGCAACCGAGTGTTGCTTCTTACTTGACCATAACACTAACGATTTTACTAATAAGTGATAGCTTCCTGATGTACCTTTTCTATCTAATGTAAATCCTCTAAAATTTATATTTGAATAAGATTATAAATTAAAATCACATGTTTTTTGATAAAGAAGATATCGAATAACTATTCCTTTTAAATATCTAAAAATTCTTTTTTACACCAGAAAGATGGGATTCTTTTGAATTTCATTGAAATATTGAACAAAGACATACTAAAAACATAATATCTTGTCTTCTATTAGTAATATATAGTAAACTTTCAATCATACCTCTATATAATTTTTTTTCTACTGGTTTTCCAGCTTCATCCAAGCCATGTTTAATATTAGAACACATTGGAGTTGAATATGTCTTGTTGTTATCAAGACCGACCTTTTTCAATAAATTAGTAATGTATTTAATTTTATTTAATACATTTCCATAATATTTTTGATAAATTTGTACACCTAAAAAGAAATTTAATTCTCCCATAATGGTCTTTTCAAATTCTTTTTGCGTATGTTCTGAAACATTATTGTAATGTTTTTTTATTTGTTGATCCATAAATAACCTCATCATCATAGATTTAAAATAATAATAAATTAGAACAATTTTTTTTATTAAAGAGGGTTGGGTCTGGAAAACCAATAGTGAAATCATTTAAAAAATGAACTTAATATTTCATACCATGCTCTAGGTTCTTGTTTAAGTCCATATAGAGATTTAATAAGTTTGAAAACAATTTTTTTTGGAGAATTTTCAAAACTATGAGGTTTCTCAACATAAACTTTCTCAATTAAATATCCCTTAAAAAAGTTGATTTTACATCCATCTGATATAATTTATAATTCATATGAGATGCATAGGAAAAAATAATTCTAATTTCCTCTACTATAGATATGGGATCAAAGGTTTCATCATACTCTATACACTCTTCTTGATTATACCCTTTATCTATCAGC
This sequence comes from Viscum album, assembly GCA_963277665.1. NCBI lineage: Eukaryota > Viridiplantae > Streptophyta > Magnoliopsida > Santalales > Viscaceae > Viscum > Viscum album. The sequence continues at coordinate 71,781,147 of OY728154.1, forward strand.
CTAGATTTTTTTCTATTTATAATTCCCTGATCATCTTGTTTGTTCATAAAGACCCATTTAGTTCCTATAACTGGATAATTAGATTTTTTTCAATAATTTCCATACTTTTTTTCTTTTAAACTAATTTAGCTTTTCTTTTATTGCTAACAACCAACTTTCATCAACAAGGGCTTCTTTAAAAGACATAGGATCAAGCTAGGATCGAAAAGAAGAAAATTAATGTAGGTTTCCTATACTTATTCTAGTTTTTATTCAGATGTCTAGATTTCCTATAACAGTCTCTAACAGGTGATTCTTTAGGATTCTAGAATTTCTAGGAAGAGCACTTTTAGGTTCATTAATATCATGTTATTTGGAATTAGATTGATTTTTATTATATTTTCAAAATCATTTTTCAAGTTATCAAGTATCATATTGTTAGAAGAATCATCAGTTTCATCTATTTGACCTTTCTCTTTATTCAAACAAACCAGTTTCATCAAACTTCACATGAACTGATTCATCAACAGTCCTTGAATTTTTATTAAATACACTATAAGCTTTCAAAGTTGTAGAATTTCCAAAGAATATTCCTTCATCAGCTTTTGGATCTAACTTTACAAGATAATCCTTGGTGTTCATGATATAAACCTTCCATACAAAAACCTTAAAGTACTTCACCTTTGAATTTTAGTTATTCCAAATTTCATAAAGATACTTTTTGAAAATAGTTCAAATTAAAAATATATTTATAATATATCATTTTGTTCTTACAGCTTCTTCCGGAAATTAGGTCAGAAGAGTGTATTAATTTAGCATTGTTCTAGACATTTCTTCAATAGTTCTGTTTTTTCTTTCAGAAATTCCATTGTGTTAAGGTGTTCTTGGTGAATAAAATGTGTGTTTAATACCCATATTTGAGAAAAAAGAATTAAATTGTTGATTCTAAAATTCTCAACCATGATCACTTCATAGTAAAATTATCTTAAAACCTTTTTCATTTTCAACTAATTTATAAAAACATTCAAAAATCAAAAAGGATTCATTTTTTAGTTTTAGAAAATATACCCAAGTAAATATAGAATAATCATTCACTAATACATATACATTTAATTTAAAAGCTATAATTTCTATTTTAGATGGTCCAAATAAATCCATATGAATAAGTTCTAGGGTATTTGAAGTATCAATTTAGTTTTTTCATATTTAAAGGAAGATTTGTGTTTCTTTCCAATCGGGCATGCATTATATAATCTACCACTATAAAATTTTCGAATAGGTAAATTTGAAACTAATTGTTTTTAGATAACTTATGTAAAGAAAAAATATTAAAAGACCAAGTCTTCTATTCCAAATTCATGACTCATATACATTAGTGGTTAAATAGTTCACTTTCTATTTACACAAAGAATTTAAAACCAATGTGTAGACATTATCTTTTCTTGGTGCTCTAATTTTAAGTAAATTATTTTTAAAAACAAAATAGTAAGTATTAGAAAAATCAATATAGTATCCATCATCACATAGTTGAGAGATGCTTATCATATTGTGCTTCAATTATTTTATATAGATTACTTTATTAATTGAGACAATATCTGGATCTCTAGATATTCCAAGTCCAGTAATTTTTCCTTTGGCATTTTCACCGAAGGTGACTAGGACCCTTTCTATTTTAGTCAGATTACCGAAATTTGATGATTCCAATCATATTTATTGAAAACCCACTATTCATATACCATATATTTTTTACTCTTCTTTGACCGATTACCTACAATATCAAATTAAACCAAGATTTTTTTGGTACCGATATCTTTTTGGGTCCAGCGGTGTTAGATATCAAAGACAAAAGAATCCAAATAGATCTATTTGATCAACACTGTTATAATTAAAATTAGATAAATCTTTTGAATAATGAACATGTTTAACACCACATAATTTAGGTTTTATGAAATATAAATCATTATCATAATGTCCATTAATACCACAATAAAAACATTTCACAATATAAATTCTTTTGTTGTTAAAACTAGGAACAAAATATTTTTTTCACAGTTTGGAGTTTTCTCCCATACTGTTTATACCAAATCATTACTTTTTAATTAAATTTTTACCAATAATTACATTTTGTAAATTTTCTCCTTTTTTAAATATAATAGAATAACTTTTATAAGTATCTACTTCATCCTGTAGTTTTTTAATCTTATTTTCATGATTAGTGCAATTTGTAGTAGATAAACTAAGTTTCTCAATTAATTTTTGATTATATTTAAGTAAAGTGTCCCTTTCTCCTAAAATAGTATTTTGAATATTTTTTAAATATTTTTGTTTCTTTAATAGGGATTCATATGTTTATTCTTGAATAGTTAAGTAGGTAGTCATTTTATCATTTGAGTTACTAGAAACAAAATCAGATGAATAATTGGACTATACTTTCTCTTCTTTAGCCATAAAGAACATATTAGATTTCAGATTCAATTAATCCTTATCTAAATCATATTTTGATGAGATAATATAGTCTTCATAAACACTCTAAGTAGACTTCATATTTCTTTTGTCCTTTTTCTCATAATCTGCATTCTTCTGATATTTATTATTTGTCTTTCTCTTCTATCCTATCAATTGAGGAGAATCAGGTCTTATATGACCCAATTCATTGCATTCATAAGATCTTACTTACCTTGAGTCTTTATTATACTTTTTTAAGGTTCTTAAAAGTCCTTTCTTCTTCCTATAAAATTTACTAAATTTTCTAGCTATTTCAGCCAACTCAATTTCTTAGTCAGATGAGTATGGATTTCATTCTTTTTGTTTCAGTTTTATATTATGATTTTTTTATACATCATTTAAAGAAGTGTTATCCTTTTTTACTAGGACCTTGTGATATTCAAATTCATATTCCATTTCAGCCTCATACATTATTAACATTCTAACAAATTATCTCATTTTCAGATTCATGACAGGTGCAGAATGGTGGATTGTAACAGAAATTTCATTCCACTTTGCAGGTAGAACACTTAGAACACTCAAAGCATGATCGTTTTGGATGATACGCTCACCAAAATATGTTATATTATTAAGAATTTCTTTCATCCTTCCATTCATCTATGTTATTATCTCTCTATCATACATTCTGAAAGTATCAAACTTTAATTTCGTTGTAGCATATCTCATTTGTCTAACATTGTCAGTACCTTCATAGGCTACCGCAATTGTCTGCCACATTTCATAGGTTTTTGGTCATTATGATACATGGTTCAATTCATCTTGTCTAGGACTACAAATAATGGCATTCATTTATTTTTAATTCGTATCATACTTAGCCTTTATAGTGGTAAACCAAGTTTCTGGTTTTTTAAGAATTCAATAATGAGTAGCAGTCTTTGAGTATTCTCTAAATCAATGATTTTTAAAGAATATTATCATTTATTACTTCTAGCATCTATAATTCTCACCATTGAAATATGAAGCATGAACCATTGACACTCCTTCTTTGGGATTCACCATTTCCATCACTAATATAGATCTTATGACTTTATCTTGTTTTAGCTCTATTGAAAATCTCAACCTATGATACCAAATGTTAGGTCAGAATAGCTATAGTGATAATAGAAGAGGGGGGTTAATTGTGTCCTTTTTAAAACATTCACTATTCTGTCGATTCACATCAATCGTAGAAAGAGATGGAGGTGTTTCTGTATGAGAATATATATGTAGTGGATAATAAATAGAGAAAAAGGCCCAAAAATTTATAGTGGTTCGGGGCACGAAGATCCCCTAGTCCACTCCACCAATCTCCCTCTCTGTGGTCTTGGTGAATTTCACTAGTAAGTTCCCCATATCATAATACCAATCCACAACTGAGTGCAGGCATTTTTCTCCCTTAAAAACAAAGTCTTAAAAAACAAAGCCCTCTAGTTCTTTTAAAACCATATCTTAGTGTGAGATTATAACACTCCACCACATCATAATATGAGTAGTCAAAACTCAAAATAAATAAGATATTGTTTGGTAACAAAAATAAGTAGCTCGCTGTTTCAGCAACATGCAACTAATAAATCATGAATTTTGTCTTTAAAAGAATAATAACATTGAAATTTATCTGGAGTGATTAGGTTTCACAAGAGATCATTGATTTTAAGAATATAAAAAAATAGACCATCGTGATTCCATATTTTAACATGTATATCTCTAAAATTGTAGTCCATGAATCTAATATTCATGATTGTTGTAGCATTGAATCATTTTTTATAATAAATCTTCAAGAATAAGAATTATATATACATCCAGGAAATATCTTGATTTTCATGTAAAAATATCCGATGCATAAAGATATATATAACAATCTATCACGTATAAATATTTCAAATCCACAAAATATGCCTAATAGATCAAGTGAATTAAAATTCAAAGAATAAAGATCAAAGTAATCGCAATTTCCAATAAGAATAGAAGCTAAAATCTCCACTGTAAATGGCTCTTGAAATCATTTAAAATGAGCTTTGAATCAATTGAAATCGAGTTTTAAATCTCCCAGAAAATCCACAAAAACTATCACAAAATGCTCTAATAAATATATAAATTCAAATCTCTATTGTTGAAAAGTAAAACATATGGTTCCTTCACAAAACAAAAAAATAAAAAACATAGGGTTCATCTTCATAATGTTGGGTTGATGATCCATATGTTTATCCATTTTAGCAAATATTTTTAAACATAACATTGATTTTCCTTTCATCCACTTTTCCAAACGTAAGGTTTACAACGTAAGGTTGATCATAAAATTAAGGTTGATGATCCATACATTTGTAAAGTTACATACATACGTAGGGTTCTTTAACCATAATTTTTCTTTCTATAAAATTTAAGGTTCTTATCCAAACATAATGTTCCTTAACCAAATGTTTCTTCAAATGTAAGGTTGATTAACCACACGCACTAATATTTCAACATAAACGTAAGGTTTGTTAAATTTGTTACTTTCTTCGATGTATTGAATGAATATTATTTCTAGTAAATGAAAAATGGTGAACTATTTTTCCAGAATACATTTAAGAGCATTACAAACACTTTAACGAATATTTCTCACAAATAAATAGTTTAATATTATTTCAATATAAGAATCTATAAATTATATATATTTCATAAAATACACTAAAAATAAAAGAATTATTAAAACAAACAAGGGTATTTATGAGCATCAAAATTTTTAATATTTAAAAGATTATTTTGGAGAAAATACATTCTCAACAATGGTTTCCATAAAAATATCTTTGAAATGTGATTAACCCATGGATAAGAAATGGGTTCCCTAACAGTCTCTTTTAAAAAATATTAATCCATCCTGAAAAAAATAAGGATAGTATCAATAAACATTATCACTATTTTAGGATAAGTAAAATAAAGTATTTTTTATGTTGATAAATGAAAATAAAACTAAAGGATAAATAAAAACATTCCTGAGTAAAATATCATTTTCATTTTCATAATCACTTTTAAAAACAAAAAACATTTTGTAAATAATTTTATTTAAAAACAACCTTGGAGAAATTTAAAAGTTATTTAAAAAATATTTTAAAACATTATTTGAGGAATATATCCTTTATTATTTTAAAAAAACTTTTTTAAACATTTTTTAAAACATTTTTAGAAAACATGGTTTTATAATAAAATGAATTTCTGACTGAAGAGAGAAATAAAGTACGACTCTCTTAAAACATTTTATCAAAACATTTATGTACCAAGGAGTTATAAAAAGGTAATATTAATTTTAATATCATGAATAAATCATGGATAATAAAATTCATGAAATTCTTAAGATATTTATTAGAATATCTCATCATTGGAAGTATAATCATAAATAATCTCGTTAAAGATGAGATTATTACATAAGACTATTAACACGTTAGTATCTTTAAATCAAAAGAACCAAGAAATTATTACACTAAATGAAACATAAAATAACATGATAAAAAAAAATGTTATTCTATGTCAAATGGGTTTTACATACACCTCATAAAATAAGATAGGGGCATAACATGACATAAGTCCCAAAGAAGGTAAATTGTTACAAAAAAAACCATTACCGCTTTGGTAACTTTGAAACTATAAACCCCATGAAATAGATATCTTAAAATTGATAAATAAATCCCCATAAAATTTTTTATTGTTTAATAAAATTAATTAATGGTCATTATATACACCACAAAATAAAAATAAGTGGTTAATAAGGAATGTATATTACATAAATAAAACTGAGACGAGAAAAAACCCTTACCTTGAATTTGATTCATCACACTTGTTCTTCATCATCATGAATAATTAACATATGTTAATTATTTACATTAATGATATATTTTTTAGATATTATTATTACTTTTATTTCACTTATAAAAATGTTATATATAATTACTTAATCTATTAAGTTTAATTTGGATGTTTTGACCATATTCAGCTTATGAGTCATAAATGACTTTGGTTTGTTGACTATGGTCAATGTGGTCATTATTTAAATATAAAAAATAATAATATTTATAAAATATTTATCAAATTTACAAATAAATTATAACTTCAAACCCAATCATGAAAATGGTTATGAAAAATGAGCTAACACTACCATCATGGATACGGTATGTGGTAGGTACGCATGAGTAACGATTCCATTTTTCTATGATCATTATTGAAAGAAGTTAAGTAAAATTTTACATTATATAATGATAATAATATCATAAATAAAATATTTTTTAAATTATATATAATTATATATATCATTCTTATGATGTGGTGATGAAATGAAATCGCATCACTTCAAGGAGGTGGTAATCCACACGTCCATGAATGATGTTGTCATTTTTTCATGAGTGAAAGGGTAAAAATAAAATTATATATTGTATTTAAATAATTATATATATATCATTAATATCATAAATAATTCATTTATATTGCATATATTAATTTTCATTACCCTCATTACCTTCCATGAAATGTGTTAGTTAAAAATGGATCACATCGCTTCAGGAGGAGGTAATCTGTCGTACACAAGAGCGATGTTATCACATCAATTATTGAATGGAATATAAAATGGGTATATATGATATAATTACCCTAAATTTATAATTATTTCATAAATATTATATATAAACTTTATATCCATCATCATACAAAACCATGGTGTGGTAATGCAAAAATGAATGACATCATTTCCTGAGGCGGTAGTCCGCTGTACATATGAATGATGACTTCATAAACCATTTTGATATAAGTGTGTGTGGTTTTATGTCGTAGCCTTAACATAACAAAATATTAGTATATTTAAGATAATTAGGTTATTATATCATCAGGGTATAATAATAATTGGTGGTGGTGGAGAAATAAATAATATAAATACACTTGTTGAAGAACATTACCACTTCTTCAGGTATCCTCCTTAGGTTTGCATTAAATACTTGATAGGTTTAATTTATAACCAAAAAAAGTCTTCTAGGATTAGGTTATGGAAGTTTTAAATTTATTTTGTAAGGTTTTTAATGATAAAAATTTCTTTATATCTATGAATATGTGAGGGGAGACAATGCCCTTTTACATTTGAGGAGTAGTATTCATATAAATACTAAACATTATTCAATATTGGTAGGTCAATATTACCTAATGTGGATCAAAAATTGATAATAAATTTTTTTTGGGATTATATATTATATACTCACCTACTCCACACAATTAGACACATTTTCGAACCATTTTGTTCATTAACTCCTAAGTTTCCTTATTTTTTCATTTTGTTTTTTCATTATTGTAACCAATTTTCTAACCTAAGTAAATTATCTATTAATAATAAATTAAAGTGATACATATTAAATAATCTAGAATTTTTATTATAAATATTAAATCCAATTTATCAATTAAAAATCATATGTTTGATGGAATTTAAATTTAACCCAAGTGCAAGTATCGTGCAAAAATACATCTTTAACCGTAACTGCACTAACAGAGTTTTTTACTAATTAGGGGTAAATATATAATTATAAAATAAAAATATATCCATTAATGGGAAATATTTTACTATTAATAATGTTTCAAAATAACTTAGAATAATATATGATTTTTGGAAATTTTAAACCGTTTAATAAAATATAATTTATTGTAAAATTATAATAATGACAGTTTTGACATTATTCATTTAATTTGAATTTAAAAATATCAAGACAATGACGAAATTAGAATAAAATATGATCAAAACTCTATAATATTATATATTCATATAATAAATAATGTAACATAATAATTCACTCAATTTAATTAACTATTAATATTTCTAGTATCATTTATTTTAGTTAATTATTAACTAAATAATTATTACATTGGCATTTCTTAAGTATTTAAAGAAATTAATTCATCTGTAATAAAATTAAAATAAATTAACATGGTATAAAAAACTCATTTATCTCTAAAAATAATATTTATTTACAAACCATTATTCTTTTTCTCACTATCCTGATGATTTATAAAACATAAAAGAAAAAAGGTCCATTGTGTCTTCTTCTTTACTTAAATTATTATATAGGTCAATTTCATATAAAAGTGTCCCAAAAATTAAAAAAAATAAATAATAAGTTAATAAGGGTATAAATATTTATACTAAATTGGTGTTGTAAACGTTTCTAGGTCATTTTTCCCTTAATATGAATTCTTAATCCCTCAGTAAGCTAATTTTTATCTTAATCGATCTGATTAAGTTTAACTATCTTCACAAATAATTATATTAAAATTTTAATTTTTTCTTATTTGAAATTATAAATTATTATAATTCCAAATAATGAAACCAATTATTCAAATTCAATTCACAAAAATGGAATAATTAAATTTAGTATTAATCTCACTAACATGATGAGAAAGCGGGTTTACAAAGAGAAATATTTCAAAAGTTTTTAAAGTTTTTAAATCCAATTTAAATATTAAATTCATTCAAATGAACTAAATTTTATTAATATATTTATAATTGATCTCATTATACATTATCATTCATTTAAAATATAATTTAACTTTATGAAAAATTAAATAAAGAGACAGATTTCATTTAAAATTCAGTATTTTTAACTATCCATCAAAAATTGAATCTTTTCATAAAAATAAAATCAATTCACACTAAGATAATTTTGGTATTAAAATTTTAAAAATGAATTTAACTTTATAAATTACAATTTATAAAAGTTAAAAAAAATATTATAATATTTTTTCCATGAAAAGGAATAACATTCATTTTTGAAGAGAACATATTTTTGAAGAATAAAAAAACTTTACTAAAAAAATTGATTGGTTATTCTAATAAATATTTATCAATAATTAATAATAATTAAGATATATATATATTAAATTATTTAATACTATCCATACCCTCCAATTTAACAACTATGTTATAATAGTAATATATATCATAGGTCATTTAAGTTCAGTGTTGCAGGTTAAATATGATATAAAACATAAAAATTTTGGAGTTTCTTTTAACAAAGTTCTACAAAATGTTGCGTTTAACGCAAGATAAACTCAGTGTTGTGTGTCCTTTATGGTATAAAATAGAATTTTATTCTTTTAAAATATAAGGATGTTACATTAAATATAACTAAAAAATAATTATGTAGATTGAAATCATATTTAAAACATAATTTATCATTTAAGTTCTATAATTTATTGAAAATAAATATCATTTTTACCACAATCGATATTTTTTCACTATTAAATGAAAATAAATATTTCTTGAAAAATAATAAAAATTCACCCAAAATAAATTTTAATATTATTCTTTCAAAAATTTATTTAATTTATCAAATTTATTTTATAAATACTTCAAAAAATAATTATAATATTTTTTTCATGAAAATAAATAAAAAACATTTTTTAAGAAAATATATTTTTGAAAAATAAAATTACATTAATAACAAATTATTAATTTTGTACTAAATATTTATCAATAATTTATATTGAGTATGAAATTTATATATATATATATATACATATATATTGTAGTTAATATTTTTCATACATTCCAAATTAATGGTTGTGTTATAATGGTTATATATATCGTGGATCATTTAAGCTTGGTGTTGTGTGTTGAATATGCTATCAAACAAAAAAATATCAATTTTACATGTACCGAAATATATTTAATAGATTAAATTTATTTAAAAATAAATATATCATAATGTCTCTAGGAATTACAGTATCATCTAAGCTCGGTGTTGCCTGTCATATACGCAATCAAACATAATCTTATTATTTTAAAATATCAGGGTGTTATAGATCTAAAAACTTGTTTAACCATAGAAATGAAAAGTAATTTTTCCTTGGTATATATTTAATTTAAATATATACAAAAATATTAGAGATAAATGAGAACAATATTTCATAAATGGTAGAAAAATAAAGACAATATGTAACTGGAAAGTCACAAAGGAGTTACAAAAGATTTCATACCTCATGTTTGAATGTGATCTAAACATGAACATAACATTCTGGATAATAAAATTAGGTTCATTAAAACAATTCCTTAGAACCTTATCTATCTATTTTTTTATAAGGTCTATTTATCATCTTGTGTTACCAATTTATTACATTGTTACCCCTTATGTCGGTTAATTAAAGTTCTTTGTTCAATTTCTCAAATTCATTCATGGTATTCTAACCAAGGTAATATTTTGTAAAATAGTTTCATTATCTCTATAATTTAATATTTTTATGTCCTTTATTATTCCGTGATCACATAATTTATAAATTTTCATAGGTTTTCCATGAATGGATGCATATTAGAAAAAGTTTTTTGATATATCCTTTTTAGAGATTAAATTTTTTATCACTATTTATTGTTAATATTATTTATGAAATGTATAATGATATCATTAAAAAAAATTAATGCTTTTTTAAATAATTTTTTTATGAATTACATATATGTTTTATTCCATCTATCTTATTCTTTATAGAAAATGAAAGATAAACATCATCACATGGACGCAGTAGTCTACATTTACACATACACAGGGCTATCATTTTTTCAAAAAATAAGGAAGGTAGAAAATAATATATATTATAAATTAATAATAATTTAAATTTAATAAATATTATATTGTATTAAAAAAATTCAACCATCCATTAAAGGAAGTGATGGAAAATGGAACAAATCTTTCAATGAGGCGGTAGTCCGCTCACCCGTATGACGGCGTTTTCATTATTATCAATGTTTTTTTAGGAAGGAAGAAATTGTATTTTTCCCCATTGTAAAGAAATAAATTTATATTGATAATATTTGTGTTATAATACTCTAATTTATAGAATATTTTTGGTGTGGTAAAATTATAAACTAATTAAAAATGTGTGGTGGAAAATATTACCTCTTACTTTGGATGTTCAATTTTGGTCACCACCTTGTGGCACCTTATCTTGGTATTTTAGAACACCAATTCTTCTAATATTTGGGTATATGGTTTATTATATATTATATTAGATTTTTGGTCTATCATAATAGTATTGGTTGGTGTGTAATGGTTAAGGGGTGGTGGTTCCATTTATAATTGAAGTGAATGTCATTTTGGGCACATATAACTATATAATTGAACAGAGAACATGATTCAAATGTAATGTGACTAAAAAAAGAAAATATAATATATTTTTTGAAGTGATAATATAGATATATTATCATAAAAACTTTTCCACATGTTTTTAAACATGTTTTTATGTCATTTACTCTTAGTTTTTATTATTACCATTTTTTATATTTAACAAGGTAACTAATTTTTACCTATGTAATTTATTTTTAATAGTTAAAAATAAAATTATTCTTATCATGTAATTCAAACCTTATTATTCTTAACATTAAATACAATCTACCAAATAAATTATATGTGTAATGGAAATTAATTTTCTTATTAACGCATGTAATGTGAAAAAATCAGTTTTTATAAAGTATTTTTAGGCATAAGTTTTATGTTTAATATAAAATTATCTGTGTTATTGATTGTGTTAACACTAAAATGTTCATTGTAAATAAAATAATATTTAATTAACATTAAAATAAGTTATATAACTAATTCCACCATGATAAAAATTTATTAAGAGAAAGTAACGAAAAACAGTTTTCATTAAAACATTACCTAAATTTTATAAAATATTATGCATGAATTTATATATAAATTTTTTATTTTTAAATAAATAGTTTAAATTTATAAAATATATTTTTTAAATCAAATGGTGTTTTAGAAAAATTCATGTAATTCTTGTATAATAATATCATAAAAGTTACAATATCAGTAAAATCAGTATTTTTCACTACACCTAAAAATCAATTATTTTTGAATAATATAAAAAATTCATTATAAGGTAATTTTGAAATTAAAAATAGAAAACATAATTTATATTTATCTAATTTATATTCTAAAATTTATAAATATATTTTTTAAATGAAAAACAAAATATAAAGGAAATACTTTTATTGAAAAATGAGGTTTTTTAAACATTAAGTGTTCTTAATATTATTTCATATGAGTAACTAATTTTAAAGATTATAATATTTTATTTTATGTATAATATTTGAAATTTTTTAAATTTAATCTATAAGGATAAAATATACAATACTTAAAAAAATAGTTCTTTGAAAAAAAATATTCCTTTTATACTGAATACACTTTAACAAATATCATTTAAAAATTTTATTTATATTCTAAAATTTATTTTTCCCAGTATATGGATATTGAAATAATTATTTTCATTTTATTTATAAATGATATCATATTTTAACATTATTATTATTATTATTGTTATTATTCATTTGTAATATATTAATATATTTATTTATAATATTCTTATATCATTTTCATATTTCATTGTGAGTTATATTATTTTAAATTTACAACTTAACAATACATAAAATTATTATTACTATTAAATATATGAACAATGTCTATATTTTTAATGACTATATTTTCAAAAACCATTTTTATAATGGTAATATTTCATTAATATATATAGACATACTATTTAATTTTTTCATTCCACTCTCACATTGTGAGATGTAATTCTTATTTCATAACATAGATTTAGTATAAATATTTTTTCCTTTCATAGTCATATTTATCATTATTGGTTTTTTATATTACTGTTACCCAAGGTTTAATATGATCTTGGATATTTTTTAGTTATGAAAATTTTATTAATTTATATATATTTTTTCCTATTTATTTATGTAGTATTGATGGTTGCACTTTATCCATGGTGAGTAATAAGACATGGTGTGAGGTACTTAGTTTTATGTACTTTTATTATAATAGCATACATATAAATGAATAAAGTGTATTTAGTTTGGTTAATATCTTTTAGAGAACATTTTCTAATTTTTTTTACCCTATAGAAATAATATAGAAACATTATTTAAAATTATAAGTATAAATAATAATAATAATAATAATAATGTCTCCAATAACATGGGGTGTTACATCCTCCCCATATTTAATAAATTTTATCTTTGCATTTAAATAATTACATACCTATGATGTTAGCTAAGGGAATCTATAAGGACACTCAATATTTAATTTTCTATATAGGTAAGAATCAAATATATCTACTTATAATAAAAATAATCCATATATTATGTTTCTTCATAACCATTTGAGTTAAATACCTCTTTGGATTTACTATCAAGTCCTGTTTTTTTTCTTGATTCATATTCAAACATCTAGTGACATATTTTCATAAATTGGACTGAGTTGAAAAATTTTATTTCTTATTTTAATAATAGATACACCACATGCACATATCTCTTTTCCCTCAAGGTTATTCAATTTGGAAGTGTCAATGGAAGGTTGATTCTAAATGATGAAGTCAATAAAGAATGTCCCTTTTCCTCATAAGGCTCATTAAGATCCATGTTTAGACACATCCAATCACTATACAATATATCCTCCTCTACCACATTAGATTTTTTCCTCTCTATATTATCTATTACCTGTATCACCAGCCTCAATAGATGGCAACTTATCTATTAGCCTACTTGTTGCACCAGTCTCTAGGTTTCTTTCTCTATGATTACATGTTGGGCAAAGGTTAATGGGTGATGGATTCCCCCAACGTATAATATTTTTGGAACTTCAAGTTCTAAACACGGACTTCTAAGACATTAATTATTTCCTATACACACTAAATGGGCTTACTTGATCTGGGTCATTAAACCTGATTCTCAAACTACACCCATATTTGAGGTCACTAGGTGGAATCCCCCTTTTTCATAACCACTATATCATATTTCATTAGTATTGTTGGAAGAGGGTTTTATTCTAAATCAACCATTAGCATGGAATTTTCAACCACTCAAAAAACATTAGGTCCTACACATGGTAGCGATGTATTGATAGATGATGATGATGATGACAATATTTTGACATTTTCTATAATTTCACTAACAATAAAATTACTCCATGGTTATTATGGGTTATTTTCTCTATCCCTATCCATTTTTTCAATAAGTAGGATATAGTGGGTATTATTACCATGATAATTGAGTAAGGAGTCTATGTTGAAATATTTAATCCATTACTATAATCACATTTCATCCATCTATAATACCCATATTATGATTTTGTATCTATAAACTTAAATTAAAAAATTCTTCTAGAATAAAACTAGATTTTTTTATCTAATAAATGATACATAAATTTACTAGAATTTAAAAACACTTAATGAAAATTAGAGTGGATATAATAAATAACCCATATTAATAATTTTGAAGTGAAGAATTTAGTTAACATAATCTACCTCATGGGAAATAATTTAATTGTCTCTTCCTTATTGTCATGGTTGTGGTGGTTGTTCATTACCATTATTCTTATCACCTTGGGATTTATGAAACTGACATGTGAAATATCAAATTTTTTCACACATAAGGCATTAGAACTTTAGTGGTTCTTTTGGATGTATTCTTTCTACTCCCATAGTTTTAACTAACCTCTTCGTATTTCTATACAATTTTAATTATTGATGACCAACTCTTCCATTAGTTTATAATTTTACAGCCCCATTGTGATAATTTCCTTTGTGTACCTTCCCACATTTATGACATATAGGTGGAAAATATGATTTATTTTATCATCTTTATTGCCTGAATTTTAATAATCATGCATCCTTATCATCTTTGGTGCACTCAAGATTAAAACTATAGTTATAATGTTAATCATGTCTTGAGATATTTGGTTGGTAATAACCACCAAATTACTCAGTCCATCTCTCATTATAGAAGGTTATGTTTTTAGTAAACCATCGCATTTTCTCTCATACATAAAGTTTACTCAGTTCCTTGTGGTTACATCTATCACTATAATGAAAAGGGTAAACATTAGTGTTGAACATTTAACATCATAGGGGTATTATCATAATCAATAACATAAAATGGATTCATCCTTAAAACCTTTTACCACTTGTCATCATCACATTACACCATAATTATATTAGTTCATCCTATATCACTCTTACATTAACATAGGTTACTTTAAGGTGTGTTATATTATACCTCTAAATATATTTCATTAAAGTAAATAGAAATTAAATATGTTATAGTAGTTCTTAAAGACCATATGATTAATCAAATCATATCACTAGGGAGTGTCTATTCATGTTTGTAGTTATGCCTCATTATTTTTCACCATGTAATGGTTGAGTTAATTCCCAATGCTCCATCTTCTGGGTTATTACCCCTAGGTATAATTGTGCCAAAGCCTTCATCCACATTCTAATATCAAAATATGGATGTAATTACAAGTAAATCAACACAATCTCTATGTTATAAAAATTCTATAATGTTCTCATATACTTAGGTTTCTCCTATAGACTTATTTCTTGGTTTCACACTATGTTTATATCATACTAAACTTAAAAAATAACTGTACCTTTCTTTGATACCAAATATAGTGACCCATGCCTTAAAAACATATTATTTTCTAATTGTTAGCTCAATTTTACAAATTATTTAAGTTGAGGATCTAGAGGTCTAATGTCTTTGTAATATAATACATATATACACATCCTCTTAAACATAAAAACATTATCTATATTTCAAATTCAACATATTACTCCTAACTCAGATAGATCTTAAAAAAATAAAAATTATATCCTAAGGAAAATACATAATGAAAATTGAGAGCTAGAAATACTAGTAAGATGATAAACATAGAAATAAATCATAAAATGAGATTCAAACACTACTAGAAAACTGTGTTTATCTGGTTCTAGGGACTTAACATCATAAGTTAAAAACGATGTTAAATACACATTTTTTAGTGCTATTAAAGGGGGTATTTAACTACAATTTTTTTAGAACTTTTAAAGGGGGCCTTTAACAGTGCTAAAAAATTGATGATAAATGGGTTCATTTTTTATAACATGTATAAAATCACCGATAAAGAGGGGGTTTATCTATGATTTTTTAGAAGCACTGATAAAGACCCCCCATTTATCAGTGCTTTTGTATAAGTACTGATAATAATATAGTTCAAAAAATATAAATTTAATTTAAAAAAATATATGAATATATAAATATATTTATGGTGATATAAATATAATATATTTTTTAAAATATATTTTAGATAAGGTAAATAGATATTTTCACTTAATATTAATTTATTTAGTGAAAATTTAGTATAAAATAGTTGAAAAAAATATTTTTAATTAATAATCTACTTATTATTACAAAGTTATAGTAATTTAATATTAATTTAAATATAAAAAAATAAAAATATTAATAAAATATATAAAATTAGTTGAAAACATAACTCAAAATTCAAACAGCCATAACTTTTGATCAGGGTGTTTTTTGGGAAATACCATATATCAATTCCAATCCTGGGAAGAGCTATACGCCCTATTAATTTTGGGGAAAACCTTTAGTCACATTTTTTTAGGCCATAAAAGGCCCAGAATGACTCTAAAACTTATTTTTTATTTTGGGTACCTTAATGTTTTAAAAATTGATTGATGTTAATCCTCGTTTAAGGGGGTATTTTTTCACTTTTTAGTGGGGACTAAATTTATTTTTGGGTCTTACATTCATATTAATATTATGGATTTTAAATTTTATCACTTTTCAAAATGTAATTTTATTTGTAATTAAATATATGAATGTATTCTTATATTTGCTTATAATTAATCACTCATATAAATACATATATCCACACATTTATATAAAATTATATATTCTAATATATGTAAATAAATAAATCCTCTAAAAATGTATTTAAAACAATATCTACCCATTTTTAACATTATAGATACATATACATATATGTTTTTATTAATAAATATGTATATATTTATATTATACTCTAGTATATGTAAATGAATATAATATATAATATATTTAAATAAATATTTGTCTATATATCACATAAAAACACATATATTGTATAAATTTATTTAAAAATAATTATAAAAATATATGTATATATATAAATAATATATCATTAAATAGAAAGAAAAACAACAAGGTGTAGTTGTAAAGGAATTCAATCTTTGAAGGAGAGGTGCATGGTTTAAATCCAGGTGGGCACGTAAGAGGTTAATAATTTTCAAGGAGCTGAAAATTGGGGTTAAAAGAGCTGATAAAGTGGGGGTGGAGCGCTGTAAAAGGGGTCTTGGAAGCACTGATAAAGGTTTTGGACAATCATGGATGTCTGAAAAAAATGAAATCCTTTGACAGCGCTGCTTTTACCAGTTCTAAAAAATCACTTTTAAAGGCCCTCTTTAATGACACTGTTAAAAGGTCCCTTTAATATTTCTAAAAAGCCCTATTAAAGGGCCCTTTTAAAAGATATTTTTTTATCACTAATAAAAGTTTCTATATTTTAACCTCGCTTATATTATCATTGCTTTTTGTGGAAATAAATGCATATTCTAGATCTCTTAAAGGCCTTTTTTGTAGTAGTGAAGATCCATAACATGATATCACAAAGAGTATGTTCATAAGCCTAGATACATATAATAGTGAAATGATTTCATAATATTATAAACATGTGGAAGTAATATATAATATTATATCATAAACATAAGTCAAGGGTCACTCCCATGACCATCATTATAAAGTTTAAAAAGACCCATGGGGGATTAGGTTCACTCTTCAATCCCTTAAACAATATCTCATGAAATATAATGATTTACTCAATGCATTAGAGGTACATATACTTCTGGTCCCACCCATCACATAAATAAAAATCAATCATAAATTTTCTACATATGGAAAATAATTTACACATAAATCTTAATCTTGATCAAACCTGTAAGAAATAAGTAGGTTACATAATTATGATTCAAGGAACAACCGAAGGATAAAATATACAAATTACAAATAAAATAGTGAATTAAATAATTTTGATGGTAATATTTCAAATTGAAACATATTTCTTTATCATTGACCTCCAATATAGATATTTCTTGAGAAATTCCTAGGAGAATAAAGAATAAAAACATACCACTTTGGTGAAGCCTTATGAAATAAGTATAGGGTCTTTTTAAAGAAAGAAATACATTATTTTTTTATATGAACCCAAAATCAAAGAAATAGTTTTATTCATAAAATAATGAGGTTTTTTAGAAGATATTAATGTTTTAGAAACATTTTATGTGGGTTATTCTCGATGTGAGATAAGAAATAGAAATGTTCCCTTAAACCAAGATTACTTTAAAGTGGAAATTTAGTAGGGGACATGTATAACCCTTAAAATTTAAAGAATATTTAACTAGGTATATATTAAATGTTCATATATACAAAGAAAATATAAGATTTATATAAGAATAATATTTTATTAAAGGGATAAAAGGAAAGATAATGAGTAACCAAAAAGTCGTAAAGGAGAAATGGAAGATCCCTTACTTCGTGTCTTAATTCTTTATGGGCTTTCACTTAATTTCTTGAATAATTAAATTAATTTTACTAAAAAAATTCATAATAAACATATATATATATTTATATGGTCTATGTATTGTCATGTGTCACCAATTTATTATATATTTTTTTCTTATGTTGGTTACATGAAGTTCTTATATTGATTTATTATAAATATTCATGATATGTTAACCGATGTCAATTTTTTGTAATATAGTTCCATAATCTATAAAAAAAATTATTATGACATTTATAATTAAACTTATTCTTACATTTTTTTACAATAACATATAATTTAAAAAGGATTTCTATGAATAGAAATAAATTATAAAAGGTAATTTTATATGACTTTTTTGTTGATAAATATACTAGAAACATTTATTATGTAAATTATATACAGAATATCTCATATTATCATTATATAATTCATAAAGTTTAGAAAATAAAATTTTATAAATTAAATACATTTTCATTCAACCCATTTCAGTCTATATAAAAAACTAAAGGGAAGTATCATCATGTGGAGGCGGTAGTGTTTAAGTAAAAACAGACGACGCTCTCATTTTTATAGAAAAGAAGTAATGTATAAAATAATATATATTACCATTTTATAGTCACTAAAATGTTATAAATATCATTTTATATTAGTAAATAACGTTTTTAATCTATCTATAAATTATTATTATGGAAAACTGAACATGTCGTTTTTGGAGGTAGTAGTCCGCACACACGCATGATGACGTATACATTTTTTCAAATGATTTTGGATGAAGGTATAATATAGTTGTTAATTTAGTATAAAAAATTACTTGAATATTAATAATACTATTTTTAACATATTCTCATAGATATAATAAGAATGGCATGGAAGACTTAGAAAAAAATAAGAATGTACGGTGGAAAATATTAACACTCACTTTGAATGTCCTCCTTTGTTCACTACCTTATGTAACATTAGTTGGTCTTTTAAAAATACCATGAATTATTTTTTCACGAACTAGCCCAGGTACCCTGGTAACCTGATAACCGATATTTCCTTGACATATCCTGAAGGACGTTCCTGATACCCACAGGTGGGCGACTAGCACCTATCATCGTACAACATGCAAGTGGGAACAGATTTTCCACAAAACATAGTGGAAGAAAAAGACATAAGACCGTATGCATATCAAAAGAGAAAACTCTATTAGGATTAATGTACCAGAATAAAAAAGGCATAAAAATTATAATGTAATAGAAAAGAAGAGTACCAAAATTAAAGAAAACATCCCAAGTCCCAATGGACACAAATCACCATGACCAAGTTTTAACAGCTGGATCCACCTCTAGGAGATCTTTTCCCCTTGCTTGAACCAGGAAGAAAAAATTCTACAAACACCCAAAGGTAAAATTAGGGTTTCATCCTAAGCCCATTAAGATATCACTAAAGATTCCATAACAAATTCCAAATATATATTATCCCAAATAAAGTCTTTAAATTTTCAAAACAGATATGGAATTTTAAAATTATATTTAAACAAAATATGATATACATTTTCAAAATGATAGAAAATAATTTTAATTAAAAAGATTTACTTTAAAAGATATGGGATATTTCTAAAACCATGGAATCAATAAATATTTACATCAAATAATTTATTTAAATCTATAAATGGCATGTAATTCAGTTTTACAACATTGGCATACATTTATATCCCATATATAAATAATAAAGTTAGCAACATGGTCATCTTCCAAAATTTATGATAGTATTTATAGCTATAGAAATTTAAACTCTCTAAGTGATCTCAGAAATATGTGCGAACACACAACCCCATGACACTATCTAGATTTAACTCATCACCCTTTCATCAGGTATGTGACCCGCCACATGTATGTTTTAGAATGTTGTAATATCATAGAATGTGTCCAAATAACTAAACACCTACCTAAGGCTTTCATGTGCTCTTACACAATCAATAATGGGAAATTTAATTTAAGACTGCATAATATATAATTAAATCCTGTTATTCCATTTAAATTCAATTTTTTCAATTAAAACCAAAATGGGTTTTATTAAAAAACACTCCTCTTTCACAAGGTAAAACCATTAGGTTTCTATCAAATCATTTGACGCCATTTTCAAAAGATTTAAATCCATTAAAAACAAATTCCAAACTTTTAAAAATATATTTCCATAATTAAATTCAAAATTTTAATTGAAAAAATTTCTATCAAATCCACAATATAAATGCCACAATTTAAATCATCCAATTTCCATAAACACGCTCCAATTAAATGGAATTGGGGTTATTCCAAATTTTTGTACCAATACCATTTCAAATCTCACGATTCACGGAAATCAAGTTTTATCAATTTAATTGAAATAAAATGTGAATAATTGAATTTAAATTAGAAATTGAAATAAATCAATAAATTTAGGTATAATCAATTTGGCTAATTAGGATGAAACCACATACTTCTTTCCTAAAACTCAACACTCTCAATGACACCCGTCAATAGGAATGGACGTTGGTTAGATCTCAAAAACCAACCTAGAAAGAAGATCCAACAAAAAAAAGTGTATACCTGTCAATTAAAAGATTATCCATTGAAACCTCAAAAGAGGAGAAAGATATAAATATGAAGAACAAGGGAAACCACTCATTTGATAATCACACCACAAGTGAAAAAATGATCAAGCACTGAAGGAATGGATCTAAAATGGTTGGATAGATTCGAGATCACATGATAAAGGCTTTGGTCAAGAGAGAAAGAACTGGAGAGGATCCTAAAATAATTAATCAATCGCACACACTGTTTTTAAAAATGATATCAGGGTATTACATATTGTGTAATACCAATACAAAATGAGTAATACTTATGTTTTCGAACCATCAAAACATCTACCATTTTTTATTAAAATCTGACACAACTGGTTAAAACCAATCATTAATTCCATCATGATGTGTAGTTACAACACACGATATGTACCTCTCATAGTGTAAAGCTGATCATGACCTATTTATAAGACCATTACACAATGTGTAAGCATGTTAAATGGCATGTAACCCTCTAGAATTAGCATGACAAGTCTATTTGAAGGTAAGAATCCAAAAAATATCTAAATTAACCATAATAGGTATCCTCCAAATCCAAAATACACCCTACCCCATCAATGAAAAGGAAAACTAAGACAAGTATTAAGGTATCAAAGTTAAATGGTAACGGAATGTTACACCCTCCCCACCATAAAAACATTCTTCCCCCATAAAGATAATGAAGAATCTTCCATGTCATGGAGATGAATCTACTACTCTCTCCTCAGTGCCTCATGTTCCCACATCTCATGACTAACATAACCATGCTCCCATATCACACAAACCTATGGTTTCATCCTCCTATGAAGTACCTTGGTTTTTGAATCAACTATCATGAATAGATGCTCAGTCAAAGATAAATCAGTTTTAATATCAAGATCACTCCATCTTAAAACATGAGATATATAATTTAGATAAATTATCAGCTGTGATACATAGAACATGTTATGTATCGATGTAAAATATGGTGGAATTTCCAAATATTAAGAAAAATTTTCCACCTTCTCAATAACCTCGAAAGGTCCCACAAAATGAGGAGAAATATTTTCTAGCCTCAAAAGCCATTGATAACCCAACTGGGGTGAAACTTTTAAGAATAGTTGATCACCAACTTAAAACCCTAAAGTTTTATGACATCGGTCATAATAATACTTATATCGTCTCTCTGTTGTCAACATTCTATAAAGAATAAATTGAATCTTAGTTGTCATCTCCTGCACCAAGCATGGTCTAACCAAAGAACTTTCACCAACCTCTGACTAGCATAACAAAGATTTACAAGGCCTCAAAATAAGCCATCCTAATTTCATAATGGGAAATATTGTTAGGATAGAAATAAACAGCCCCAAGTGATCATCCCAAGCCCTATAGAAGTCAAGAAGACAAGCATTAATCATATCATCGAGAACCTGTATAGTTCTCTCTATCTAGACATCTGACTATATGTGATAGGTCGTGATCAAAGGAACCTGAGATCTCATTGCCTCTTGAAGGCCTATCCAAAATAAATAAGTAAACCTAGTATTACTATCATAGACAATAGTATATAGAACTCCATGAAAATGAACAATTTTTTCACATAGAGACTTCCCAACTCCTCAAATTTGGTTGTATCTCAAACGAGTATAATGTGAGTCAACTTGGTCAGCCTTTTGATCACGAAACATATTGAATTATTTTTTTCTCTGGGTAAGAGACAACCCAAACACAAAGTCCAGAAAAAATTTCATCTCACTTCCAAGTAGGGATTGAAAGTGGTTGATGAAAATCTAAAGGTTTCTGGTTCTCGGCTTTCACCTACTGTCATGTATAGAAATGGGAAACAAACTCAGCAATGACTCATATCATACCATGACAATAGAACTACCACCTCATGTTATAGAATATCTTAGTGGTTCTTAGGGGAACATCCCCTTGGGAAATATGTAAATCCCTCATCATAGCCTTCCTTGCAACTAAAGGCATAATTAAAGTATTCTGATAGCATAGAACACCGTCTTTGGAGAACTACCACTGGGAAACTATCTTTTCACCACAAAGAGAGTCCCTAATGCTACATAATTCATCATCAAGTTGTTGATCTTGAGTAATCATCTTGAGAAGAGAGGATGATAACTGAATTCTGGAAAAAAAAACTTCAACCCATTTCTCTCAAACTCTGATATGAAACTATGAAAAGAGTTCTACAGAATTCCACTCTTCAGAAGATTATTTCACTTCCTAGGTTGTAAGTTTAATACTTAACACATCTGCAATAACATTCACTTTTCCACAGGGTATAATCGGTGTTAATTTCGAATGACTACAGCTACTCCACCTAATGCCTCTATTGAAGATTTAAATATTTTTGAGAGAGTATATAACTCAGTCTTTGGTGGTCCAAAATCATGGTAAACCTTTCTCCATAAAGTTAATGTTGTAAAATCTTAAATGTGTGAATTATAGCTTCAAGATCAAGGTTATGGGTAGGTAAAGTTTTCTCATGTGGCCTAATCTTATGAGATTAATAAGAAACAACATGGTAACCATTCATAATAACACAACCCAATCCTGAACCCAATATATCACAAAAGTCCACATAGCCCGAACCTTCCTCTAGAAGAGTCAACACCAATGGAGTAGTCAAAATATGTTTCATCTTAAAAAAAGTACTCTAAAATATATCATCCCAAAAAAACTTCACCTTATTTTGATTTAGGGTAGTCATCATAGAATCCAACATTGATAAGTTTATCATAGACATCTGGTAATATCCGGCTAATCCCAAGAAGCTCTAAATCCCAAATACATTTTGTGGTCTCTACCAAGTCATAATAGTCTTCACCTTATCAAGATCAGATGATATACCCTATTCTGAAAACATGTGTCCCAATAATAATAGTTCCCAAATCTAGAAGACACATTTCAAGAGCTTGGCATAGAGTTAGTGACTTCTCAATATACTCTGAATAGTTCATAGATGATGAACCTGTTCCTACTTATATTTAGAGTAAACAAGGATTTCTTCCTCAAAGAACACTGCAAAAGTATCGAGATTCTCATGAAAGATCATGTTTATCAAATCCATGAAATGTTTAGGATAATTTTTTAGAAAAAAGGGGAAAAAGGTACTCATTGTTTCCCAATCTACTCTGAAATACTATTTTTTGAATGCTAGATTATTTTATCCTTAATGTATGTTAACTAGACCAAAGATCGATTTTTTAAAACCACTTCTCACCTTTCAGATTTTAAAATATATAATCAATACATGGAAATAGATACTTGTTATCTATAATATCTCCATTACGTTTCAGATAATCAACACATAAGAAAATAGACAATCATCATTCTTAGCAAAGAGAACCGATGTCGCCCAATGTGACACACTCAGGCATATAAATACTTTCATGATAAGATCATATGACTAAGACTTCATCTCATTCATTTCAGATAGTGCCATGTGTTAAGAGGTAATTGAAACCGTTTGAGTACCTTTATTTAAGTTAATGGGTAACTCAACTTCCCTTACCGCTGGCAGACCACAGAAATCCGAAAGAAACATATCGGAAAACTCAACAATGACTGGAGGGAGATCACTACTCAAAGATTCCCACTCCAAATCAAAAGCAAACACTAATATAACTTTTAGAAACTTTGGATAAGATGGTTTGTCTCTACTCGATCTCAGGTCCCAAACTCCTTGAAAGAAAAGAGACGCACCACTGGGTGCAGTAAAGTAAACTCATCGAAGATATAAAAAAATGAGATATTTATTGGCAATGATCCAATCCATCCCGAATATAATATTAATATATTTCATATCAAGAACTATAAAACTCTAAACTAATTCAACATCTAATAGAGAGAATACACAAGAATAGAAACAGAGACCCTACTCTCCCTTTGTACCAAGGGGTGTAGTAATATCCATTGCATAAGATAAAATATTAATAGAAAGATTTATAAAATTTACAATACAGGTTGAAATAAATGAATGAGATTCACTAGTATCAAATAGATAAGTCACTAATTACTATTCAATTTTAATGATACCTCTCTTGGTTGTTGGACCCATGTTTTCTTCTTCTAGAGCCTCTTCCACTGTGTGAAGAAGCTTCTTTCTTGATGCTTGTGGCTGGAACCCTTTTTTATCTGAATCATATGTTATCCCCATAGTTTTAAGAGTAGATTAGGATCTTTTACCACTACATGGGGTATAGAAGTGATGAAAGAATATCTGTAAGTTTCTGGAACATCCATAGGGCCTATAAGTATTAGTTGCCTCAGTGGAAACCCTCTAAGAATGTCCAGGATTTCCACACTAATATCCAATCAAATAATTTCCTATCGGTGTTGTAGTAAGTATATAAAAACTCTACCTTCAAAAATATCCATGATAACCATCACTCTTCCATTTTTTTTTGAAGGAACCAATACTTCCATTGGGAGAAATGGGAACTCTAGTCAACCCTAACTTTCTAGTTGGGTCCATCTCAACCATCATTTCCATATCTGTCACATATTCATAAGTGGGATGCTTTAGTATGAAATCCTGGAAATGAATAATTGATCAGCATCCAAACTTGAACCATTGAGTATTAATTCTCTCATTATATACAATCTAATGTAAAAACTGCAAAAGCTCATTAAATAGATTTGAATACCCAATTACAGATTTTTTAGACTGAGCAAGCATGAAAAAATCCACAGTCTTATCCAACACCATTGACTCTGGATAAAACTATTTGGTTAAAAGAACCTCAAAGCATTTCAATGTCAATCCCTCATGTTTCCTTTCCATCACCATAGTGTCCCATAATCTACTTCTCAATCCCTCTAGCATGAAGGTGGAACACTTTACCTTCATCACGTCCGAAGTTTCCCAGAACTCAAACAATTGTTCAATCTTTCCCAAGCATTCCTCGTCATGTTGGGGGTTAGTGGAGCCTTTGAAAATTTTTGTCTTCTTATGAAGGAATTCTTGAGAAATATTTTAAAGAACATGCCCCTATAGATCCACCACTAGATCCAGATAAAAAACTAGATGTGGTGCCTATCCAAGAGCTTGGAAAGTGCACACAATCACCTCTACTAGATTTGGGTCCACTAAAGATTCTCTTACTGTGGTTCTACAAAAAAACTCCTCCTAGATCTGATTTTCACGTCTTCTCAGAGGCATTATTCTACACAACATCAGCAGATATCCCTGAAGATATTAGAGAATGCTCAAATAAAATAATGAGGAAAACATAAATCCCATCAGTTATGATAATATGATTTGGATTTCACTCTATCCAAATCAAAAATATGTAATATACTAGAACTAGTTCAGAAGATGTCATTCCTTAATAAAACATGTGACTTTAGGTTCATTGTGGAGGGATATATCCAAGAACTCAATCGCAACTACCTCTTAAGTCTCGAAAATAATACTCAAATGCATATCATCAAGGTATGATGCTTAAACTACAACTTTGATACTATTTTTTCACAAACTAGCTTGGTTACCCTGGTGAGCTGATAATCAATATGGCCATTACATAACCTGAAGGGTGTTCCTGATCTCCATGGGTTAGCGACTAGTATCTGGTATCATACAACATGCATGTGGGAATAAATGTTCCACAAAACATAGTAGAATAAAAATAGATAAGATAGTATGCATATCAAAAGAGAAAACTCAATTGGGAGTAAAGTACCAAAACAAAATAAGGCATAAAAATTCCAAAGTAATACAAAACAAGTACCAAAACTATGGAAAACATTCCATGTACCTAAGGAAAAAACTCACCACAGCCAAGTATCAATATCTAGATCCACCTCCATGAGATCATTTCCTCATACTCAAACCTGTAAGAAGAAATTCTACAAACACCTGAAGGAAAAATTCGGGTGTGAACCTAATCCTAGAAGGATACCCCAAATTATTTCATAATAAATTCCAAATATATATTATCTTAAATAAGGAATTTCAATTTTCTAAAAAAATAGTTGTGTAAATTTAAAATTATATTTAATAAAACATGATATAGAGTTTCAAAATGATGTAAAATACTTTTAAAATACATGATATACATTAAAAGAGATGGAATATTTAAAAAACAACAGATTAAATAAATATTTACAAAAATTAGTTTATTTAAATCTAGTATACTCATCCAATGTAGTTTTACAACATTTATATACATTTACATCTCAAAAATAAATAAAAAAGATCGAAACATGACCATATGACAAAAGGTACGACATTATTTCTCGTTATAGGACTCGGTACTATCTAAGTGATCTTAGAAATATGTGTGGACACAATTCACCCTTACTCTATCTATAAGAAACTCATCACCCTCTTTTTAGGAATATGACCCACCACATGTGTGTTTTAAAATGTTGTAATATTATAGAGTGTGTCCAAATAACTCACCAACTACCTAAGGCTTTCATGTTCTCTTACATAATCAATGATTGTAAATTTATTTTAAGACTTCTTAAAATAAAATAAAATCCTATTCTTCCATTTAAATTCTGATTTTTCATTTAAAACCAAAATGTGTTTTATTAAAAAAATGCTACTTTCACAAGATAAAACCATTGGTTTTCTTTTAAATTTTTTTAATCTATGTTCACAAGTTTTAAATACATTAAAATCTAATTCCATCCTTTTCACAATTAATATCCCCAAATAAATTAAACAATTTAATTGAAATCATTTCCATAAAATTCAGAATTTAAATGAAATAATTTAAATCGGTTAATTTCCAAAAACGCACCCCAATTAAATGGAATTGTGAGTTTTCCATATTTCTTTTCCAAAACCATTTCAAATATACCAATTTACTAGACTCATATTTTATCAATTTAATTGAAATTAAATGTTAGAAACTAAATTTAAATCAACTTTTGAAATAAATATATAACAATTTAGGAATAATCAATTTGGCTCATCAGGATGGAACCACCTAGCTCTTTCCAGAAACCCAACACTCGCAATGGAACCCATCAATGAGAAAGAAGGTGGGGTAGATCTCAAAACCCATCCTAGAAGAAATATCCAACACCATAGGGCATAGATAAATCAATTCCAAGATGATCTATAGAAAATACAAGAGACTAGAAACATAGAAACACAAAGAATGAGGGAAAAACATACCCAGGAATCACACCGCAAGAAAAGTGGAAATAGAACACTAAAGGAATGGATCCAGAAAGGTTTGAAATATTCGATATCTCTAGGGAAAGGATTTGGTCAAGAGGGAAGAAACATGATTGGAGAAAAAAGGAATTAACCAGCCTCACTACCTATTTTTAAAAATGTACTCGAGGTATTACACAATGTGTAATACTAATACACGATGTGTAATACTTAATTTTTTTAACGATTAAAACACATATAATTTTTCATTAAAAACTGACACTCTAGGTTAAAACTGGTCATTAATTACTTCATGATGTATAATGGCATCTCACAAAATGTACCTGTCATAGAGTGAAGTTGATCATGACCTATTTACTGGACCATTAAATGACCTGTAAGCATGTTACATGGTGTGTAACCCTCTGGTAGTCTTCCTGAAAAGTTTATTTTAATGTGATAATCCAACAAATCTTTGACTTCACCAATATAGGTATCCTCCGAATCCATAATCCACCAAACCCCATCAAAGAAAAGGAAAATTAATAAAAAATTTAAGACATGCCTGTTAAAATAGTAGTGGGATAATACATTTTTGATGTGAGGAGAGGGTTTAGGAGAGTCTAGGGAAGAGTTTTTTTTTTGAGATTATGGGGCTTTTGAAGTGTGGATAGGTAGAGGTGTGGTAGTTTCTTTAATAATTGAACTGAAGTAAAATTTTGGAACATAACTATTTAATTTAAAGGTAGTACATATATTACATAGAATGTGATGAAGAGGTGGAAATAATTGAAAAACCCGGAAATTTTATGAAATATTTTTTTCAAATAAATTTAATTTTTTGATAGTTTGTGGTATACGCAACATCGAGTTTTTACAAACTAAAATTTACATTTAATATTATTATTTAAACATGAATGTTATAAACTTACCATTAAACATGGAGGTATGAATACAAATAGAAAATTTTAAATTATTACGTATAATGATTTTATATAAGGAAAAAATATTGATAAAAACTAATTAATTTTTAGTAAAGTCATTATATGTTTTGAAAGTACTATTTTTGAAAAAAAATGTTTTTAATAATTTTTTTGAAAAAATAATAATCGTAATTTTTGAAACATTTAGAAAAATTATTTGAAAAAAAATCATTTTTGAAATCAAAATTTCAAAATTATCATATCATGAAATTTTGATAATTTTTAAAAAAGATAAAATTTTCTACAGATAGTGAAAAATACTGATTTTTATTAAAAACATCACATTCGTTTAAAGATATTCTATAGTTCCATCTTGATTTAAAAAAATTAAAAGTTATATTACTTACATTATTTTATTATTAATATAATTTAGTTTATTTGAATTAAATTCATGTTGATTTTATTATAAAAACATTCTATAATTATGAAACTTTTCTCTTTGGGAAACTGCTTATTCATGACCTCTACATGTTTAATTTTAAATCAAAATTTTCCAGTTTTGTTTATGGAGTTTTAGAAAAAATTAAATATTTTCAATTATCATAATTATTATTATATTATAGTTTTATCTTAATTTTTGGTAAAAAATAACTCTGTAAACAGTAAATGTTAATTATCACGATAAAGGTTAGGACCTGTTTACCATGCATTAAACTAAAAATATAAGGGTTGAAATGGATCAAATACTTATCTAAATTGTATTATCTATAAATATTTAGACCCTTATTACCTAAATACTAATTTTTATATTATTTTTGGACACTTTTCCATGAAATTTAACAATATAATAATTTAAGTAAAGAAAAAGACAAAATGTCACCTTCTTGATTTTAAATTTCAATTATGTGTTCACATATGGAAAAAAATAAGATTTCAGTTAATATTGATAGACCTTTTGTGAGTAAAGATACAAATTTAATGTGGTTAATTTATTTCTAATTTTTAATAATCATATAATTTCATTAAATACTTAATAAATTCTAACGCATTAATTATTTAATTAATAGAAAATAAACTAAATGACACTAAAAATATTAAAAGTAATATAAATTGAATGAATTATTATAATACATAAATTTTTTAGATAATTATAACATGATAGATAGGTTTTAATATAATATATTTGAATTCCACTTTTGTTTTGATTTTTTTAAATTCAAATTAAATTAATAGAGTCAAAATTGACAATAATGTTATTTTATAATAAATAATTATTTATTAAATGATCTAAAAATAATAAAAATTATATCCTCTAAAAATTTATTGATATATTATTAAAAATATAAACCATAGTCAATTAACTGACCAATGGCCCTTTTATAATAACTTTATTGATCCTTAATTAGTAAAAACATGGTTACCGTGTTAAAGGGTAAAATAAGGTTCTCTGCATTACACGTGATAGTGTTGAAATTAATTTTTCACACACATTAGATTTTTAATTTATAAATTTTATTTAGTACTTAAAACCATTGGTTAAAAATTATATAATTATGATCATTTATTTATATTATTAAATGATAAATTATGAAGGTACACTAACTAGTTACCAAAGTGAAAACTAAAATGGTAAAAGTTAGGAAACATAGATGTTAAAGAATAATAAGTTTAAAACATGTGATATTTTTGTGTGTTGTAAGTGTATATAAACAAAATATTCCATCCATTAATTTAAATATCAAATATTGAGTCCCTTTTGTGGAGAGTGAATTTGAATTATTGAATAGATTTGGGTATTTATAAAAATTCCACTCCTCCTCAATTATAAAATAACACTTCATTCCCTCACTTCTTCACATTTTTTATGCACTTTGGATATAACAAAAACCCTAAAAATGTCTCCCCAAAATCCTTATATATGTTCTATATATTATTTCATTCTGAAGATAAAAACCCTAATACCCATAAAAAGATATCCAAAAGAGGTTATTCTAAGTGAAAGTAATTTTCTTCACTAAGATCTTTATTTTTTATCATCCTCTTACCACATTAATTCATGTATTAATAATTAAATATAATAAAACCATTATAAAACATATAATTATATGTAACTATGTTAAATTCAAAACATATATCCATCTAATCTTCCATCAAATGGGAAACAAAATCGTGGATCATGTTAACGGAGGACTACCACCTCAAAAAGCGAAGGGATTAGATTTCCACATATGATTTACATAGAAGGTAATAATGATAAATTTAATTAATATATATGATTTATATAAAATAATAATGAATCATT
This sequence comes from Viscum album, assembly GCA_963277665.1. Classification (NCBI taxonomy): domain Eukaryota; kingdom Viridiplantae; phylum Streptophyta; class Magnoliopsida; order Santalales; family Viscaceae; genus Viscum; species Viscum album. The sequence goes on from OY728154.1 coordinate 71,812,942, forward strand.
AAAGGTGATATATTATTTACCTTTCTTTTATTCCGTCTATTGATAAAATGGAAATAGTATTCATGTGTACGTACGGCCAACCATCTCCATGAACGGTGTAATTCATCTTCTATTTATAACATTAATGTTTTAATATAAATAAATATATGATTTATTATATGATATGTATATATAATATTTAAAATTATTTATATTATGTATCCATGATCAAATTTAAATGACCAAATATACTGAACCAAAACATACCAGAAAAATTATTCATTTATTACTTAAATTGTTATTTTAATAAGGAATTGTTAATAAAATTAAAATAAAAGGTCAAAATTAAATCATATATAGTATGATAAATATTATTATTTTTATGTAATATGAGTATAATAATCATATATTTATTATACATGAGGTTCTAATGTGTATTAAGGGGTTTTTGACTTGAAGTAAGGGATTTCTAGTATATCATTTATTTCTGGGAGACATATACCAAATTCACCACTCTTTTATTTTTTGTGGTGTATATAATTCCCCTTTGACATATTATATCATGAATATAATTTTATAATTCAAAGGTAATGAAAATGTTAAGTTATTTTCTTCTCACTTTTATTTCTGTGAGACTCATTCCATATTCACCACTTATTTCTTTTATATGGTGTATATACTACCTATGAATTTATATGATGATTATTCTCATGGAATTATATTATATACATATCCATATAATTTTATTTATTTAATGTTTTTTACGATTCAAAATATACAGAAGTGTTAATATTCTTATGTTATAATCCCATTATTTATCAAGATTATTTAAGATTAAGTTCCTGATGATGAAATATTGTGATCTAAATTTTCATAACTTGTGAATTTTATTATACTATTGTTATTTATTAAAATTAAATGCTTTACATTAATTTTAATCTTTTTATCTACTCAATATTTCAAAATAATTTTATCAAGTAAAAATTGAATTTATTTCTCTCTTCAGTCAAAAAACCATTTCCTTCCATGTTCATATTTTATAAAAAAAATTAATTTTTTTTTTATAATTCTCCAATTATTGGTTAAAGATGTTTTTACACATGTATTATTTTTAAAAATGATTCAAAAATAATTTTACAACTGTTTTCCAAAAATTTATCTTGTGGATTTTACCAAAAATATGAAAGGATTTTTTTATTTAACATGTACAGCATGAATGTAATTTATCGCCATCATAGATACCTGATATTTTAAAGATTACTTTATAAAATTCAAAGGTTATTTTCAAATAAAATATTTTATTTAATATTTATGAAGTTTTTAGATTTTAAAGAAGTTATTTCAAAGTGGAAAGGATATTTTTTTCAAGAAATGTTCTAAGTGATCTTTCAAAACCATTTCCACCTAAAATGAAATCCTTTTATGTTTTTAATGATTTACTGGGGATATAATCCAATTATGTTATCCTTATTCATTAATTATATGGTTATGATTACGTTGAAGATATTTTTATAAAACCCATTATTTTTCCATAGGTTATGATATGATGGATTAATTCGATGTTTTTGTAAACCATTTTATTTCTATGGGTTATGATATTATGTGATGTTTTTTAATCCCATTTCATTTATATGGTTTATACTAGGATGAAATGTTTCAGAAACTAATTTAATTTCTATGTTTTATGCCATGATGAAATTTTTATGAATCCCATTCCATGTCAATGGGTCATGATATGATGAAAGGTTTATGAATCCCATTTAATTTCAGTGGGTTATGCTATGATGAAATGTTTATAAAACCCATTTACTTTTTATGAGTTATGATATAGTAGATGTTTTATGATATTATGAAACACAAATGTATAGATTATTTAATAGATGGGAACTATATCTCCCTCTAATGCTTTGGGAAAATTTTAAATCTCATGATATGATGATGGGAAACAATCTGATGTGCTTGATCATCTATGAGAAAATGGCAGATGGGCTTGATCCACTTTTGGAAATAGGTTATAATGCATAATACATTATAAAATGGGAAGTAGGTGGTGATGCATGATCTTTTATAAAATGAAAAAATAGAAATGATGCTTAATCATTTATAAAATGGTAAATAAGTGTTGTTGCTTGATCTGTTATGATTTTATGGTCTCATATGTTAACCTTGAAATATGAAATGGTATATATACATATGATGGTGACACACTTATATGAACTAAATTTATGTTTCAGGATTGATTTAGGATTATTTATTACTCATAGGGTTCATGTTTTTTAAAATGACAATGTTTTATTCTAGGGATCGTGTTTATGATCTATCATATATTGGGTATAAACATTGTAAGTTAATTCATAATATTACGCTCTTATGATTATCTTATACATTCATATGATCATCAATTGATATCTTCCAAGTTTACCCTTATTGAAAATATGATCTCAGCCTTTCATATGTTTCATTTCCCCAGGTTATGGATAAATGTTTAATTAGGGTGAAAAATATGCAGATATGTGAGAGAGATGTTGATGATCATTCATTAAATAAGATGATTTTTTATGTATTCTCAAAATATACTAAACCATTTTGGAACTCATGAACATATTTATAAAATTTATTGAATATACATCTAAATAAATTTAATATTTATATATAAAAACCCCAGGTCATTATAGTTGGTATTATAAGAAAATTTTAGTTGACCTTTGGAAGTAAGATGACAAAACATTAGTAAGATCCCTAAGGATATATCGAAACATATTTATAAGGATATTTCTAAGGATATTTCTAGAGATATGTCTAAGCATAACACTAAGGATAATTATAAGTATTGGAAAATATCCTAGAATTTTGTTGATGGGTAATGTAAGTGATTTCAAGAAATTACATCCCTGTTAGGATTTTACAAGTGGATGTGGATATCAAATAGAAAGTATTAAAGAATAAGATAATGAAGTGTAGTTAATGGATTGAAAATGATGTGTAATTATTAATTTTTTTTATTCATTATAATTAAAGAATAATATTGTTTGAATCGTCAAATATATATAAGGATTATTCTGTAGATTTTTTTATTATGTATTTTCATCTTCTAAGGCATAAATTTTAGAGTTAAACCTATCATGGAAGTTTCTCATGAGTTTATTTACGATGGTATAATATTCAAAGATATCTCCAAATCATACAATGTTTTGAAAACTACATTAATTATAGTAAATCACTCATCAACATTATATTCATCTCTCATTTTGATATCTCCAAACTTGCATTACTAGATTTCTAACTCTGATGACCTAGAAAAATGATTCAATGACGAAGTGATATTTGATGGAAAACACATGATTAATAGAATATACACCATAATATGTTCCTAATAATGAAAAAATAATATTTAGTTTGGATAAAGAGATAGTTGATATGGATAAAGTAAATTAGATAGTATTAAAAACAAGGGAACTAATTAATGATCCACTTGTGCAGAAAATTATTTTTACGTTGGTTAGTTTTTTATTTTTTATGTTGGTTTTCATATGAACTTATTAAAGGAGACATTATAAATATTGTTTTTTACATCGGTTATTTTAAAAAAAAACGTTAAAATCATAAATCTAAAGCGTTTTTTATGAAATATCATAAATAACAAACATGAAAAATACTTCAAAGTAATTATTTATTATGTCGGTTATTTAAGAACCAACATAGTGTATGGGTTATTACATTTTTTATATAATAACCTATGTAATAAATCACACCTCTGAAGTGATTTTCACATCGGTTATTTTAGAACTGATGTGAAAAATGCACTGTTTTTATTTATTTTATTTTTATAACTGATGTGAAAAACCATTCTGTGAATAATTGTTCTTATTTTTTATACAATAACCAACATAAAATGATATACGATTCCGGTTATTAAATTATCGATGTAAAAACCATTCCCCATTAATTTATTACGTTGGTTATTAAATAACCAATGCAAAAACCCATTCATAGGCATTTATTACATCGGTTATAAAATAACCGACATAAATAAAAAAATTAATAAAAATGTGAAACTATTACTATTCTCTACCAAATTAGACATGAAACAAGTAGAAGTTGGACCAAAAGAAGACCAAAACCAGACCAGAATTCGTGCTATAAAAACATCAAAACTATACCAAAACAAGAAGAACTAGAGAAAAATTAAAAATTCACATATATAATATTCAAAACATATAATGTCAACTTAAAAAACTAAATCCATCCCAAACAACTAAAAAATACACAATTACAATTACAATATTCAAAATTACATTTTACCCTACAAAAAAACTAAAATCCAATCAAACTGGTAAAATAATTTTACCATTCCAATTTTATGTATTTGACCTCTAGAGAACTATTGGGTTGAGGGTCATAAAATAGCTATATATTAAAAGTAAAGTGGTTAACATGGATAATGAATAAATCAAATGAAATATTATGGAAAGTTTATAAGTAAATCTAACCTGTTCAAACATCAAAAGTGTTCCAGTTGTAATTATTTCATACATAAATAGTAACATAAAATATCTGCATTCGATGATGCCTTGTTGTTTATGAAATTTCTATTTAAATGAGTGTCAATTAAAAATATCCTTTTTATGAAATATATCCAAAAGTAAAAATAATTAACAATTTATATTAACAATTTCTTTTACATATTTGATCTTGGCACACTTTCTCTTTGTGGTTTTTAAAAATTGGGCCCAACCCCTATTAGAAAATAATATGAATAGAATAAATTAAAAATTCATTATAATATAAAAAACTATTAATAAATTGAAACTTATATTTTAAACATATTTTTAAAACTTCCATGCACATCTCCATAGATATAGCATATCCAATAATGTTTTTTATCCCATGAAAAAAACACCTAACATTCAATGATCACTAATATAAAAGAAAATTTAAGGTTATTGGTTTTTTATGTTAAAAGATAAAGAAAAATTTCCCAGATATATGTTTCATACCTCTCACAAAAAGGCATTATCCAACATTATGTGATTGTACTCTGTTCAAATCATTTAGCAGTATAAAGTGTTATTTATTCCTCATCCACTGCATGTTCTTCCGGGGAAATCATATACGGGTCCATGAATCCATATAAATCTATATTCTCATTCTTCTTACACATGTTATAAAGATATGTAATACAAAATAGACAAAAGTATACATTTTTAATAAATTTAATGCAGGGAAAGGTGTTAATACTTACATGGAAAAAATCTGCACCACATTGATTCCCAAATTATCTCCTATAACAAGCTCCATGATATCATTTTTCACAATCCCCTCATTATTTCACATCCACAAACATGAGATTCCATTGTAAACAAATAATTATCCACTAATAAATTTGAATATCTTGACAATCTATCAAGACTGCAAGAATCTTTATCTGATGTCATATCCATTTGTCTTTGTTGTTGTCGATACAGAATTTCTTTACCTTTTATGTAATCCTATAAATAAATAGAAAAATATATTACATTTCAAATGTTATAAAAACTTTAATAAAATATATATATATATATATATCATACATACCTCTATGATAATGAGTCACAGAAGTCTGGATGGCCAAACTAAAAAGTGGTTGATACCATGTCCAACTATCATCACCTCATCTATAGGTAAGGGTACTCAAGATGATCTATCTATAATATCATGTACAGTGACCCTATGATGATCTACCACTAACTGTTGATGATTAATTATATTTTTTATACAATATACCACCTCATATGCATCTTTATGATTATGAGGATCATCAATATACAACTCACAATAAGTAGGAATTTGTGGCGGAGGAGTAGGGTAAAAAATGGGTTATGTAGGATGAGGTGGCAGATAAATAGTGGGGTCTGGAGGTGGGGGAGTGGGAGCTTCCGGCAGAGGTGGAGGATAAATAATGGGGTCTATAGTGGAGGTGGAGGAGTGGGAGCTGCAGTCTAAAATTGTTTTTGCATGTCTGCAAACATAGACTGTAATGATGCTCTAATCGTCTCCTCCATCATCGCATTAATTTTAGGAAATTCATCCTTTAAGGAGTCTATTTTCTTATAAACATCCTTAATGGAAGAAGATTAAGAATATGGTGACACGTTTCTTACTAATACGCCCATCGGGTATCCTCATACACGACTAGGGTGTTCTGGCTTTCCTAATGCTGTAGAGAAAATATATTTCCTCCAATCAGCAACAAATATCCCATGTGTTATATGCTCCTCAAGAGAATCATATATTAATTAATTTAAAATTTCATTAATGATACAATGTATTTAAAGAATCTAATTAACTTAACTAAATAAAATAAATATCTTACAATCCTCTCAGCTATGATTCTCGATTCTTCTGAAAGATATTGCCCCTTTTTCCCATTAGTTCTCTCTTACATTTTTCATGTCTATAGAGAGGGGATGGAGGGGAAACCACTCCAGAGCATAAAGACAGAGACTTAATTTTTTGTAATTTTTCTTCCATCATTTGTTGTTCAAATAAATTATACCATCCCCCAGATAAACTATGAGGGTATACATTTTTAGATTGGATCTCTGGATGAGATATCCTTGTTTTCTATAAATTAAGAATAATAAATTATTAGAAAAAACTTTAATAAGATAATTTATATAAGAAAGATTATAAAATTTCACATTTCCATACCAAGAATTATTCTTTTATTCAAATTTCAACAAATTGTTTCCATGTGTCTACATATATGAAAGGATATATATAACATGGATTTTCAAGTTTCCTATGATCAAAAATGAAATCAGACATGAGGGTTGATTTGAAATCCCTCCATCTCCTAGTAGCCATCATTAGAAATTTACACATGATCCCTCTAGTGTTAGGAATATCAAAATTCATATGATAAAGAAGATTTAAAACATATTATACTATAAAAATTTAAAGATTAGTCAAACAATAGAAAAATATCTTACCAAAATTGTCTCCCATAACTAAGCTATTATCTCTTTTTCCACACTTCTACAATAATTATATGAAATGATTACTTTTATTTTACCCCCAGTTGATTCAAAACACTAAAAATAGTTTTCATTTGGACCTCTAGGAATATCATTCTCATCAAACTCAATGAGTATCCTCTGGTCCTAGCTAAGGTCAAGTGATAATTTTGGTAAACGCGTGCTTCTACATTTACCAACACTTGAACTCTTCTTTTTCATTATGGGAGCACATGAAGAAGATTTGGGAACACTAATAGGAGCATGTGAATGTTCCTCCCCAAAGGTGTGATCATGATGCTCATCTCCAAAATCATGTGTTTGACCAACTGATTGATCTATCATTAACCTTAAAATCAAAAAATCAAACATTAGTTCTCAAATATTCAAATTAAAATATTACAATACTGATGTAAATATATGAAAACCTGAACTATGTTACATAATAATAGACATGGTAAAAATGGTAATCATGTAATGAAATGGTAAAGATGGTAAACATGGTAAATATGGTAGTGTAATTGTCATTAAACCAAATCAATAAATATATAAGTTATGTAAAGGTAAACTATGGTAAACTATGGTAATCATGGTAAACATGGTAAACATGTTAATCATGGTAAACATGGTAATGTAATTGTCATTCAACAATAGATATATAAGGTATGTAGTGGTAAACATGATAAAATATACTAAATAGAACTATAATAAACAAACATTTCTACTTATTTGTTTTAATACGCATTTTAATAAAGAAAAAAATTAAAATATCTAACATTTTATGGAATTAATTAATGTAAAAAAGAAATAAACATATGTTACCTATAATATTATGAATGTAAAAATGGATTTTTTTTCACCCAAATTCCTTCGTCTTGATCGTTACTAATGGCACAAACCATGTCTTCAACATGCTCATCATTATTTTCTACTAATCTTTCCATTTAAGTAGGGATCTCATATAAATCAGTATCTTCATCAAGTTGATTCTCACCAACATATTGTTTTCTCTTATAAAATAATAAACCATTGCGTATTTGATTGATCAACAACATACGGAATCTGTTTTTCATGTGTTTCTATTATAAAATAATTTTCTATGTCTTCCAATCTATTCATATTAACAACTATCATTCCAAATTCATCATGTATGACACTATTATTACCAATAAACCACTTGTAGTTAAAAAGGAACTTTGATTTTAAATTAATCAAACTCCCATATTTCTTCAATGACTTAATAATATGCACTTAATTCAGAAATTGGGGTTTTATGTTTAGAACTTAGAAAATGTATTACTTCAAGAAACACCAATACACCACTATTTTGAACTGAACTTATATTGTCTTAATCTTTCATATGAAATTTATAGCGATTAATGTCATACGCAGACCATGTTATCACATTTCAACTTAGACCGCCTACTAACCATCTTAATGTATCTCAAACATCTGATTTCCCAATAAATGACTTTTTAAACTGTGGAAAAAATTGTGCTTATTAGAAATCCACTTTTCATTCTTCTTTGGATGACATTGTTTCACCTCATTAATATGAAATGTGATATATGGTTGAGCATCATCTATGTTATTCAAGATGTATAAATGTACCTTCATCATCTTTTCATCTAACAATGATTTTACTTTCAATCAATGAATCCCATTTCCATCATTATTAATTCATTCATGGAAAGATGGAGGCAAACCTATGTGCTCCGCTACATCCAAGTAGCTCGTACAAAACTCTGCAACTTCCTCGGAAATATAATTTTCAATAATGGAGGCTTCAGGTCAATATGGATTCTTAACATACCCCATAAATATTTTCATTTACTTTTCAAAAGATACATCCAATGAAGATATACAGGTCCACAAATATTTATTTCTCGAACCAGATAAACCATTAAATGCACTATTATATCAGAAAAAGATGGAGGAAAATACATTTCCAATTGAAAATGTATAGATATTTCATCCTTTTCCAAAATTCTCAAATCACTCACATCAATAACCTTATTAAAAATTGAATTGAAAAAATAACACACCATCATTATAGTATTTCTAACACGAATGGGAAATATTACACACAATGAAACTGGTAGAAGTGTTTGCATCATGACATGACAATCATGAGATTTCATACCTATCAAATTAAAAGACTTCAAAGAGAAAAATGATATATTAAAGGAAGAAGGTGTTAAGGAATAAGATAATGAAAGCGATTTTAAGAAATTAAATCCCTGTAAGGATTTTACAAACTGGATGTGGCTCATATTGAAGGGAAAAGGTATTAAAGAATAAGATAATGACCTCGGATTTTTAAGAAATTACATCCCTGTTAGAATTTTTTTGTTGATAATGAATATACTACAAATGACATATTAAAGGAAGAAGGTATTAAGGAATAATATAATGAAGTTTAGTTAATGGATTGAGAATGACCTGTAATGATTAATGTTTTTATGCATTAGAATTAAATAATTATGTTGTTTGAATCGTCAAATATATATAAGGATTATTCTGTAGATTTTTTTATTTTGGATTTTCATCCTCTAAGGCATAAATTTTAGAGTTAAACCTATCATGGAATTTTTTTCATGCGTGTATTTACGATGGGATAACCTTCCAGGATATCTCCAAATCAACCAATGTTGTGAAAACTACATTAACTCTAGTAAATAACTCATCAATATTATATTCATCTCTCATTTTGATATCTTCAAACTTGCTTTACTAGACTTCTAACTCCAATGACCTGGAAAAATTATTTAATGACGAAGTGATATTTGATGGAAAACAAAAGATTAATAGAATATAGACTTTGATATGTTTCTAATATTGAAAAAATAATGTTTGGTTTGGATAAAGAGATAGTTGATATGGATAAAGTAAATTAGATAGTATTAAAAACCAGGGAACTAATTAATGATCCACTTGTGCATAAAAATATTTTTACGTCAGTTATTTTTTATTTTTTATGTTTGTTTTTAGACGACTTTATTAAAGGCGACATTATAAATATTGTTTTTTACATTGGTTATTTTAAAACCCACATTAAAAACATAAATATTAAGCATTTTGTGTGTCGTTTCTTAAATAACCAACATGAAAAATGTTTCAAAGTTGTTATTTATTACGTCGGTTATTTAAGAACCGACATTGTGTATAGGTTATTACATATGTTATATAATAATTGATGTAATAAATGACACCTCAGAAGTTATTTTCACATCGATTATTTAAGAACCGATGTGAAAAATGCATTTTTTATGTCTTTTAATTTTATAATCGATGTGAAAAACAATTCTGTGAAGCATTTTTCATTTTTTTTATACAATAACTGACATAAAAATGATATATGATGATAGTTATTAAATTACCAATGTAAAAAACCATTCCCTATGAATTTATTATGTCGGTTATTAAATAACCAACATAAAAACCCATTCCTAATCATTTATCACATAGGTTTTAAAATAACCTACATAAATACAATTTTTTTAATAAAACTATGAAACTATTACTATTATCTGCCAAATTAAACCTGAAACAAGTAGAAGTTGGACCAAAAGTAGACCAAAACCATACCAGAATTTGTGCTATAAAAACATCAAAACTATACCAAAACAAGAAGAACAAGAGAAAAATTAAACATTCACATTTATAACATTCAAAACATACAATTTCAACTAAAAAACCTAAATCCAACGCAAACAACTATTAAATACTCAATTACAATTATAATATTCAAAATTACATTTTACACTACAAAAAAACTAAAATTCAATCAAAATTGTAAAATAATCTTACCATTCCAAATGTAAGTATTTGACCTCTAGAGAACTATTGGGTTGAGGGTCATAAAATAGCTAAAAATTTAAAGGAAAGTAGTTAACATGTATAATTAATAAATCAAATGAAATATTATGGAAATTTTATAAGGAAATCTAACCTGGTCAAAACTTCAAAAGTGTTCCAGTTGTAATTATTTCGTACATAAATCATAACACAAAATATCGGCATTCGATGACGCCTTGTTGTTTATGAAATTTCTGTTTAAATGAGTGTCAATTAAAAATATCATTTTTATGCAATATATCAAAAGGTACAAATTATATATTAATATTAACCTTTTATTTTACATATTTGATCTTGGCACTATTTTTCTTTGTGGTTTTTAGAAATTGCACCCATCCCCTATTAGAAAATAATATGAATAGGATAAATTTAAAATTCATTATAATATAAACAACTATTAAAAAATTTAAACTTACAATTTAAACATATTCTTGAAACTTCCCTCCACATCTCCATGGATAGTGTATATCCAATAAAGTATTTTATCCCTTCGAAAAAAACACCTAACAGTCAATGATCACTAATATAAAAGAAAATTTAGGGTTACAGGTTTTTTATGTTAATATATAAAGAACACTTTTCTAGATAAATGTTTCATACCTCTCACAAAAAAGAATCATCCAACACTATGTGATTGTACTCTGTTCAAATCATTCAGCAATATAAAGTGTTATTTATTCCTCATCCAATGCATATGCTTCAGTGGAAATCATATACGGGTCCATGAATCCATATTTATTTATCTAATCATTCTTCTTACACATGTTATAAAGATATGTAATACAAAACAGACAAAAGTATACATTTTTAATAAATTTAACGCAGTGAAAGGTGTTAATACATACAGGGAAAAAATCTACACCACATTGATTCCCAAATTATCTCCTCTAATAAGCTCCATGATATCATTTTTCATAATTCTTACATTTATTTCAAATCCACAAACATGATCTTCCATTATAAATGAATAATGATCCCCTAATAAATTTTAGTATCTTGACAATCTGTCAAGACTACAAAAATATTTATCAGATGTCATATCCATTTTTATTTATTGTTGTCTATACAAAATTTCTTTACCATTTTTTATTCCTATAAATAAATAGAAAAATGTATTATGTTTAAAATTTTATAACAAATTTAATAAAAAAATGATATAACACACATACCTCTAAGGTAATCAGTCACAGAAGTCTGAATGGAAAAACTAAAAAGTGGTTGATACCATGTCCAACTATCGTCACCTCATCTGTAGGTAAGGGTACTCAAGATGATCTATCTATAATATCCTATACAGTGACCCTATAATGATCTACCTAAAACTCTTGATGCTGAATTATATCTTTTATACAATATACTAGCTCATATGCAACTATATGACTATGAGGCTCATCAATATACAAATAACAATAAGTAGGAATTTGTGGCAGAGGAGTAGGGTAAAAAATGGGGTCTATAGGCTAAGGTGGTGGATAAATAGTTGGGTCTGGATTTGGGGGAGTGGGAGCTTATGAAGGAGGTGGAGGATAAATAATGGGGTCTGTAGGGGGAGGTGGAGGAGTGGGATCTGTAGTGTAAAATTGTATTTGCATGTCTACAAACATAGACTGTAACGATTCTATAATCTTCTCCTCCATCATCGCAATAATTTTATGAACTTCATCCTCTAAGAATTCTATTTTATTATAAACACCTATAATGGAATAATTTTAAGAATGTGGTAACACTTTTCTTACCGATACACATGTTGGGTATCCTCATACACTACTAGGGTGTTCAGGATTTCCCAATGCTGTAGATAAAATATATTTCCCCCAATCAGTAAAAAATATCATATGTATTCTATACTCCTTAAGAGAATCCTATATTAATTAATTGAACATTTCTTTAACGATTTAAAGAATTTAAAGAATCAAATTAACTTAACCAAACAAAATAAATATCTTACAATCCTCTCAACTATGATTCTCGATTCTTCAGAAAGATATTTCCCCTTTTCCAATTATTTTTCTCTTCCATTTTTCATGTCTATAGGGAGGGTATGGAGGGGAAACCTCTCCAGAGCATGAATACTGAGCTTTAAGTTTTTGTAATTTTTCCTCCATAATTTATTCTTCCAAAATATTATACCCTCCTCAAGATAAACTATGAGGGTGTAAAATTTTAGATTGGATATCTAGATGATATATCCTTGTTTGCAGTAAATTAATAACAATAAATCATTAGAAAAACATTAATAAGATCATTTTTATAAGAAATTTTATAAAATATTACATTTCCCTTACCAATAATGATTCTTTTCTTTTAATTTCCAAAAATTGTTTCCATGTTTCCACATATATGAAAGGATATATATGACATGGATTGTCATGTTTCCTATGACCAAAAATTAAATCAGATGTGAGTGTTGATTTGAAATACCTCCATCTTCTAGCATCCATCATTATACATTTACTCCTAATCCCTCTAGTGTCAGGAATATCAAAATTCGTATGATAAAGAAGAGTTAAAACATATTATACAATAAACATTTAAAGATTAGTCAAACAATTGCAGAAGATATTACAAAAATTGTCTCCCATAACTGAGCTATTATAGCTTTTTCCACACATCTCCAATAATTATACGAAATGATTACTTTTATTTTACACTGATTTGATACAAAAATCGAAAAATATTTTGAATTTGGACCTCTAGGAATATAATTCTCATAAAATTAAATTAGTATCCTCTGGTACTAGATACAGTCAAGTGATAAGTTTGGTAAAATTGTGCTTCTACATTTACCAACACTTGAACTCTTCTTTGTCGTTATGGGAGCACATAAGGAAGATTTTGGAACACTAAGAGGAGCATGTGAATGTTCCTCCCCAAAGGTGTGATCATGATTCTCATCTCCAAAATCATGTGTTTGATCAACAGATTGATCTATCATTAACCTTCAAATCAAAAAATAAAACATTAGTTCTCAAATATTAAAATTAAAATATTACAATACTAATGTAAAAAAAATTAAAAACTGAACTATGTTACATAATAGTAAACATGGTAAAAATGGTAATCATGTTAAGCAATGGTAAATAAGGTAATCATGGTAAACATGGTAGTGTGATTGTCATTCAAAAAAATCAATAAATATATAATTTATGTAAAGGTAAACTATTGTAATCATGGTAAACATGGTAATCTTGGTAAACATGGTAAATTAATTGTCATTCAACAATAGATATATAAGGTACATAATGGTAAACATGATAAAATAAACTAAATAAAACTATAATAAACAAAAATTTATACTTATTTGTTTTAATACGCATTTTAATAATAAAAAAATATCTAACATTTTATGAAATTAATAAATGTAAAAAATAAATAAACATATGTTACCTGTAATATTACGAATGTAAAAATGGATTTTTTTTTTTTTCAAATTCCTTCATCTTGATCGTTACTTATGGCACAAAACCTTTCTTCAACATGATCATCATTATTTTCTGTTAATCTTTCCATGTAAGTAGCGATCTTATATAAATCAGCATCTTCATCAAGTTGATTCTCACCAACATAATGTTTTTTTCTTGTAAAATAATAAACCACTGCGTATTTGATTGATCAACAACAAATGAAATCTGTTTTGCATGTATTTCCATTATAAAATAAATTTCTTATGTCTTCCAATCTATTCAGATTAACAACTATAATTCCAAATTCATCATGTATGACACTATTGTTACCGATAAACCATTTTTAGTTAAAAACAGGAACTTTCAATTTAAATTAATCAAACTCCCGTATTTCTTCAATGACTCAATAATATGCACTTAATTCAGAAATTGGTTTTTTATCTTCAGAACTCAGAAAATGTATTGGTTCTACAAACACTAATACACCACTATTTTGAACTGCACTTCTGTTGTCCTAATATTTCGTATGTAATGTATAGCCATTAATGTCAACCTAAACCATGTTATCACATTTTAACTTAGACCACCTACTAACCATCTTAATGTATCTCATACATATGGTCTACTAATAAATTTATTTTTAAACCATGGAAGAAATTTTTTGTTGTGCTTATTAAAACCCCACTTTTCTTTCTTCTTTGGATGACATTGTTTCATCTCATTAATATGAAATGTGATTTATGGTTGAGAATCGTTTATGTTATTCAATATGTATATATATAACTTCTTCATCTGTTTAGTTAAAAATTATTTTACTTTCAATCCACGAATTCCCTTTCAATCATTATTAACTCATTCATGGAAAGATAGAGACAAACCTATGTGCTCTGTCACAGCCAAGTGGCTCGTACAAAACTCCGCAACTACCTCAGAAATATACTTTTCAATAATTGATGATTCAGGTCAACATGGATTCTTAACATACCCCTTCAATATTTTTATTTACCTTTCAAAAGGATACATCCAATGAAAATATACAAGTCCACACAGATTTATCTCTCGAACCAGATAAACCATTAAATGCACTATTATATCAAAAAAATGATGGAGAAAAATACATTTCCAATTGAAAAAGTATAGATATTGCATCCTTTTCCAAAATTCTCAAATCATTCACATCAATCACCTTATTAAAAATTGAATTGAAAAAATAACACACCTTTTTTATAGTCTTTCTAACACGAATGGAAAATATTCCATGTAATGAAACTGGTAGAAGTGTTTTCATCATGACATGACAATAATTAGATTTTATACCTATCAAATTCAAATAATTCAAAGAGAAAAAATGTTTTACATTTTAAGAATAACCTTGAGGAACTTTGATATCATGAAGACACTGAAAAAATATATTTTTCTCCCTCTTGGATAATTTATGACAAGCTGGGGGAAGAAAGCTTCATATTCTATTAGGAGTGGGAGCTAACTCCAAACGTAGTTCTATTAATAGTAAGTCTAATCTTGTATTCAACCTATATTTATTATTTCCTTTAATATCTAACAATGTTCCTATAAAATTGTGGTAGATATTTTTCTCCACGTGCATGAAATCAATATTATGTTTCACTTCATGATATCTCCCATATGGTAGCTCAAAAAATATTGACATTTTCTTCCAAATATGTCTATCATTACCAAAGTTAGGTATCTTTACCAATGTCACATCAAGGTTTTTCACCCTCTCAAAATAAACCTCATGGGATAAAGGTTTTGGAGAAATATCAAATTCTTGTGAGCCATTGAATGCCTTTTTTAGTCTTCTATAAGAGAGATCCATAGGGAAAAACTTTCAATGACCCATGTATACTATTTTACTCCCATAATGTAATTGACAATATGAAGTCTGTTGTTCTCAAATTGGACATGATTTATTCCCCATAACACTGTATCGAGACAAATTTTCATACACTAGGAAGTTATTTATACTGAACATAAGAACTACATACAGTTGAAAATATTCCATTTTATAAGAATCATACACCCAAATACCATCCTCCCATAAAATATTCAAATCATCAATAAATGGTGACATGAAAACATAAATATCATTTCTGGGTTGCTTTGGACCAGAGATCATTATAATCAACATGAAAGTTTTTTTCTTCATACAAACTTTAGGAGAGATGTTGTAAATTACCAATAAAATAGGCCATGAACTATGTGTGCTACTGAGGCTTTGATATGGATTCATTCCATCTATGCCCAACCCAAGTTTGAGATTTTTAATTTAATTTCTGAATTTTGGATACTACTCATCAATTTTATTCCATTGTGGACAATCAGCTGAATGACGTATTTTTTCATTACAT
This sequence comes from Viscum album, assembly GCA_963277665.1. Lineage (NCBI taxonomy): Eukaryota > Viridiplantae > Streptophyta > Magnoliopsida > Santalales > Viscaceae > Viscum > Viscum album. The sequence goes on from OY728154.1 coordinate 71,829,547, forward strand.
ATCTGCTCATCAGTTTGTCATATTAACATTTTTGCATCATAATAATTAGAAAATTAACATTTAAAATGATGAATTATAGGAAGATACCAAAATAGATTGGTAGGTATCTCTGTAATCTCTACATTTTCAAGTGATTTTTTGTTTAACTTATACTGTGATGTCCCACATTTAGGACACTCTGAAAGAAATTCATATTCCTTCTTATATATCATATAGTCATTTAGATAGGCATGTATTTTCTTATATCCCAATCCCATTGGGCATAATATTTTCTTCGCCTTATAATGTGAATCTGGAAGATTATTGTCTTTTGGAAGAATATACTTCAATAATTATAGCAGCTCTGTAAAAATTATGTTACTCCATCCATGTTTCACCTTCAGGTTAATCAATATTAACACCAATAAAAAAACTCTAAAATACGTACAACCAGGATACAATGGTTTTTCAGACTCATCATATAGATGTGCAACTATCGGATATATATCAATTTGTTATTCTACAACATCATGAATCATTTATTCAATTCCATAAGAGTTACCCTCTTGAAAATAATCATCATCAATAGATCTAACATTATTTTCAGTTTCACCATGGCAAATCCTAGGGATATAACTTGGATTAAAACCATGAAAAAATTATATGATATTTGATCTCTATACTTTTCAATTTCTTTACATTCAAATATTTTTAGCATGGAAAAAAATTCTTCTTGGAACATTTCATTTAGAAAATTCCAAAAAGGCATCAACACCTTCCCCATATTCATTACTCATTTTATGTGTCGTAATCCAACTTCAACTCATTATTACCTATAAAAAATATCAAAATTATACATATTTTTATGATATTCCACTTTTTTATTTATATGAAAAATATTATAATTTAAATGTAAAAAAAATTTTAAATATAAAACAAATATATGCATATTTGAAAAATATATGCATGGAAATAATTTTAAAAAGAAAATATAGTTATATATAATAGTTTTATATTTTATGAAAAATGACATATTTGAAAGTAAAACAATTTTGTAAAAAAAATTGGGAATAGATGTGTTATTAATCAGGGATTGGGGAACATTCAAAGGAAAGATTATACTCGATTTCTATCTATTTATAAAATTTAGTCATCTCATAGAAAAGTGTCTAATGAAATTAATATTTGATGATGATAAAAAACGCATGAAAAATAGTCAAAGGGTGTGAAAGTAAAGTGTAATTTAGAATATAAATCCTTTATAATGAAGAACTTACATTCCCACGAAGATGGTATCTCCAAATAATTTGAATTAGAGGTATTTAAAACTATAAATATATATGGTAATAATTTATTACCTCATTCATAAACAAAAAAATCCTTTATGAAATTAATTATGAAATCTCAAATGTTGATGGAAGAGTAAACCTTGTTGTTAAATTAGAATATTCTCTTGGATATATCAATGTTTGGAGGGATAGTATGAAAATTATTTTAGGATTATATATATCTCTCATATATATCTTGATATAATAGTATAAATTCATCTTGGATCCTTTCTTCTTATAGTACACAATGAATACATCCTGGTGAAACTGGATACCAAATTCACCCTTCTATAAACATGAAATATTATATATAAATATTAAAATATGTATACATCTACCATCATGATCCAAATAAACTGGTATTCATGGGTTAACATCTCTAGTGATCTCTCAAATATCTTCCTCAATAATAATCCTTGTATGTAAAATAATGAAATACCATGTAAATCTTCATATACTCTCTAATGAGGAATTTAAAATCACATAACCCATTCATTCGATGATATTATGAGCTCTTATCCATAAAAAAATACATTATTAAAGTCTTTAATTTCTATAAACTCTTATTAAACATGTAAATAGATGTAAAAAATAATATATGATATAATGGGATATCATTATTTTTGAAAAATATAACAATCCTTATCATTGAATGACTACCCACATAAGAAATATTTACAATCATTCACCTTCAATTTATTTTTCTTCAATAAATTCTAGAGACAACCAGAGAGGATTACATAGCTCAATATAATGACTATATTTACCTTTATATCTCTTGTTTATAATCAATATTAGTTTTAAATATAAGGGTATAGTAAGTTAGTTTATATTCAAACACTAAATAAGGATTTTTATCGTATATGGAAAAAAATATTGAATATAAAAGGAATTTTATTTTGAATATATTACCAAAATTAAGAATTGAAAAATGATACAATTATTGATGGAAAACAAAAATATTGAATAACTTCCTTGGTTATATTATTTTAGGGTAGAACATTCACGATAATGATTTCAAGGTAGCACACACATGGAAATACACACACACACACATGATAGAACATACATGGGGGAAACAAAAATCATAAAACATGCATGATATCACTCCCATGTTTTATTTTTCTAGAAAATAAAGTATCATAGTATAAAATAACACTATGACACATACCATGATATCAAGAACAATGATAGAAAAATTATATCTCAAAACATAAATTTTGGGCATCATGAAAAATAATGAATAAAACTAAGGCGTGTGAGGCTTACTTGATTATTATGAGTCAACCAGATAGATCTGGTGATAATGAAGATGATGAATGATGTTGGAAAAACAAGGTTAGAGGGCACAACTTTGAAGAATTTTTTATAGGTTTTATGCGTGAGAGAGACGAGTTGCAGGTCGCCCGATCGAAGAAAATGGAATGACAGAATACAGGGCCCAATATATCATTTAAAAGCTTTATCACATCGCTTATTTAATAACCGATGTCATAAACTATTTTTTATGTTTATCACATCGGTTTTTAAATAACCGACGTAGAAAAGTGTCTTTATCACAATAGTTACTTTATAACTGATGTGATAAATCGCCGAGATTTGATTTCTCATGTCGGTTATTTTATAACCGATGTGATAAAGCACCGAGATTCAATCTTTGATGTCGGTAATAAAATAACTGATGTGATAAATAAAATCTTGGTATTTTTTATGTTGATTATAAAATAACGGCCATTATAAATAGATTCACAAAATTTATTATGTCGGTTGAAAAATAACCAATGTGATAATCAAATTTTTACATCTTTTCACGTCAGTTATATATAACCAATGTTGTAAACATTTTCTTCACTAGTGTGATTTTTTGAAAATGTATTTTATGTTATAATTGATGGATTTTATAATATATTTTAATTTCTATAATATATTCAATAGTATGTGATTTTATTTGTGGAATAAATACAATTTTAATTTTTTTAATCATCCATGTTTTCCATAAGGTTTTATGTTAATTAAAGTTATTACCATGTTTTAGGAGAATACATGGTCGAGGTATTCACATGTTTGGTATGTGATATTTAAGATGTTATTTTTGGGATTAATGTTAAGTTTATTTTTGTAACATAGGGACTTTATTTCTATTTTTTGTATTTTGAGCTTGTTCGGACATATTTTGAAAGGTTGTTAAGGATAAAAATTTATGGCTTGGATTAAGTTGAACTTTGGGTTTTATTATTGATTACTTACAAGTTAATGTATTTTTTTATCCATACTGGATATATTATCCTGAAAATTTTTCTTTTTTTAATAAATATAGATAGAATTAATGTATTATAATTATTTTATATATATTATGATCCATTAAAATTTAATTTTAGTGATTAGGAGAAGAAACATTTATCCAGAATTTTTATTTATTTGAATAATAGATGTAGTGTAAATCTATCATAGCACAACCAAGTAATGATATTATTTCTATGAAATTGAAATAAATCAAGTGAGTTTATTTTATCGTGTTCCTTATAATTATAGTAAAAATTCACTAAACTTTAGTAAAAAGTTTCTTAGGAAAAAATTTTTGTCCTATTACATACATTTCTGATGGATTAATGGTTTTCTCCTAACCTCTTTGGTTTATGATTTTTTTGTCATTAACATTATCATGATCATTCACTTTCTTGTGATCAATGATCATTAAAAATTACATTTCATCCATATACATATATTCATGTACAAATTTTTTTTCATATTTGGAAACCCAGTTATGTATCATTCTAGATTACCTTCATATTTCTCTTTCCCTTTATTTTTAATAGGATGTTTTATCAACCCTTTTATGATGTGGGTTTTTCGTAAAAGGAATTTTCAAATCTCAAACCCTTTATTACTAATATCAAGTTCAAACTGAGATGATGAAATTTTTTTAAGAGGGTATAATGTAACACCCTGATATTTTAACAAATATTTTTTTCAAATAAATTTTATTTTTTTGATAGCTTATATTACACTCAATCATGAGTTTTGATGAACCGCAACACACCATTTATAAAATTATTCAAAAAAATACCATTATAACATAGCTGTTAAACATATAAGTATGAATAAGAACAAATAAATTTTAAAAATAAAGTATAATGGTTTTATATAAATAAAATGTATTGTTAAAAATGCTAAATTTTTATTGAAGTCTTTTTTTGTTTTGAAAGTATTATTTTCTCAAAAAATTAATCTATTTCTTTTTATGAATAAATAATAAAATTAATTTTTGGAAGAGTTAGAAAATTTATATTAAAAATTAAAATTTATTTTTGAAATCAACATGTTAAAATTATCTTAAGATTAACTTTTTATAATTTTATAAAAAGATTAGTTTTTCCATGAATAGTGAAAAATACCAATTTTTATTAAAAAATGTATTTTTTTTGAATCATTTACAAATATCCTTATGATTTAAAAATTATTCAAAATTAAAAAAATTAATTATTTTATTATTAATCTAATTTATTTAATTATAATCAAATTCATGTTGATTTTAGAAATTAAAACATTATATACTTGTGAAAAGTTTTTTTTTAAAAAACACTTTTAATCATGTTTACATGTTTAATTTTAAATTAAATGTTTCCATTTATATGGATGGAATTTGAAAAAATTTATTTTATATTTGGAATCAAAATAATTAAAATTATATTCTATGTTTAACATAATATTTGGTCAAAATGAATAGTGAAAACAATAAAAATTAATTGTTCCTATTAAGGATAAAACAGGTTTACCTAAGGTTAAAATAAAATGATAAATGATAAAATGAACCAAATACTTGTATAAATTATATTTTATAGACTTATTTAGACTATTATTACTTTATTTTCTATTTTAATGGTATTTTGGTATAATTTTCCATGAAATTTACGAATATAATAATTTAAGTAAAGAAAAACAAAAAATATCACCTTATTGATTTAAAATTTAAATTATATGTCCACATAGGTAAAAATAAAGATGTTTATGTATATTGATGGTAATATTGAGAATCATGAAATTAATTTCATGAGGGTAATTTCTGTTGAATTTTAAGTAATTATATAATTAATTTAAATATTGAAACAACACCAATGTAGTAATTATTTAATTAATAGAAAAATAAAATAAATGATACTAAAAATATTAAAAGTTATATAAATTGAATGAATTATTGTATTCAATTAATTGTATATATTAATATATCATTATATATAGGTTATAAAATAACATATCCTAATTAGAACTTTATCATGATGATTTAAAGTCGAATTAAATGAATAGTGTCAAAATTGGCATTGACATTATTTTATAATAAATAATATTTTATTGAATGATTTAATATTAAGACAAATAATATCCTCTAAAATTTTATTTTTATATGTTTAATGATATCAAACATAGTCCATTAATGTACCAATGGTCCTTTTATAATAATTATATTGACCCCCAATTAGTAAAAACTTCATTAGTATTGTAAGGGGTAAAACAGAGTTTTACATGATATCTGTGCTTGTGTTAAAATTAATGTTTTACACAAAAAGTATTTTTATTTTATAAAATTTTTTATATATATAAATAATTAGTACTAATTATCTAATTAGTATCATTTATTTATAGTCATAAATGAAAAATTACCAAGATAAAAGAATTAGTTCTTGTAATGAAAACTAAAATGGTAAAAGTTAGAAAAATTAAAAGTTATGGAATGGTATGTTTAAAACATGTTTTTTATTGTTTGTTGAAGGTTTTTATTTATCATATAATCTATATAATAATTTAATTAAAAATATTTGAGGCACTTCATGTAATATTGAAATCTCATTGTTGAATAGTTTTGGATATTTACAAAAAATTCAGTCCTCCTCAATTATAAAAGGGAACACCCCCCCCCCCTAACATCTTGACACCTATTAATCCCTTTAACTTGAAAAACACAAAAACAAATCTCTCCCCAAAATACGTATACATGTTCTATAGATTCATTATTCCCAAAATACCCACCCTACGGTCTTTAATAGCATATCCAAAGCATTTTGTTGTAAGAGAAGGTAATTGTCCTAACTAAGATCTTTCTTTTAACTCCTCCTCCTACCACAATAATTCATGTATTAATAATTAAAATATAATAACACAATTATATATTATATAATTAGTTGTTATTATGTTTAAGTTATATCATATATCTGTCTCTTCTTCCATCAAATGTGAAATAAAATTGTCGATCATGTGTACGACTGATATCACCTCACGAAGCAATGTAATTCAATTTCCAAGTATGCTTTACGTTGAAGGTAATAGGGATAAATTTAAAAAATATATGTGATATATATGGAATCATAATTAATATTCAATGTTGATATATTATTTATCATTTTTTCATTCTTTCCATCGAGAGAACTAAAATAGTGTTTATTAGTTCGTACGACCTACCGTCTCCATAAACGGTGTAATTAATTTTCAATATCTAAATTTAATGGATTACTATAAATATATATATATATATATATATATTATTTATATAATTATAAAAACTCAGATTGTTACGTAACCATGATAAAATTAAAAGGACCAAAAAAAACAACCAAAAACATACATGAAAAAAAACGACAGTTATTAACCAAAACATGATTTTAATAAGGAATTGTTAATAAATGGGTAAAAAGGACAAAATTAAATCAAATATGGTATGATAAATAATATTGTGGTTATAAATAGAATAATAATTAATTAATATTTTTTATATAGTAGGTTATAATATGCATGAAGGGAGTTGATACTTAATGTATGAGATTTTTAGTCTCTCTTTTATTTCTAGGGAACATATTCCAAATTCACCACTTGTTTACTTTTTGTGGCCTATATTATTCCCATTTGACATGTTATACCATGAATATATATTTTTTAATTATATTTTATGTTTCATTAGATTTTATTCTATATTGGGTATTATGATTCAAAAGTTACCAAAGCGGTAATGGATTTTCATCTCACTTTTATTTATGTGGGACTCCTGCCATATTCACCAATTGTTTGTTTTGTGTAGTGTATATAATAACCATTAATTTAATTTATTATTAATCTAAAGTAATAATGGAATATAAATATCCATATATTTTTATTTATTTTATGATTCTTACGATTCAAAATTTTCCAAATTAGTAATGGTTTTAAGTTAAAATCCCATTGATTATCGGGATTATTTAAGATTAATTTTTGTATGATGAAATACCATGATATACTTTTCAATAAACTAATGAATTTTATTCTAATATGGTTATTTATTTAAATTAAATGTTTTAATTTTATTTTACCCTCTTTATTTAATCAATATTTCAAAAGAGTTATTTTAATGAAAAATTAAATTTATTAATCTTTTTGGTTAAAAAACCTTTTTCCATGTCCATGTTCAATAAAAATGTTTTAAATAAATTTTTTACTATTATCAAATGATTGGTTAAATATGTTTTTACCCATGTTTTAATTTTTAAAAAATATTTTAAAATTAATCTTCATGTACTTTCCCAAACAGTCTACTTTTGGATTTTACTAAAAATGTGAAAGTAATTTGTGTTTTAACGTGTATGGAATGAATGGAATTTCCCACCATCATAAAAATACAATGTTTTAATGATTTATTTATAAGTTTCAAAAAAAAATTAATATAAAATGATTTATTTAATATTCTTAACGTTTTTTTATATTTTAAAGAATATATTTCAAAGTGGAAAGGATATTTTATTCAAGAAATGTTCTAAATCATCTCTCAAAATCATTTTCCATCTAAGATGAAATCCTTTGATATCATTTATCAATTACTAGGGATATAATCCAATTGTAACATTATTATTATTTATCTTTATGTTTTATTTTTATGAGGAATATATTTTAGTGAAACTCATTCCTTTTCCATAGGTTATACTATGATGAGTTGGTAATATGATTATGAAACCATTTCATTTCTATGGTTTATGTTATAATGATATGTTTACGAAACCCATTTTGTTTCTATGAGTTATGATATGATGAAATATTTATGAAATCTATTTTTTATATGGGTTTTGTTATGATGAAATATTTATGAAACCCATTTCTTTTCTATTGGTTATTCTATAATGAAAAATTTATGAAACCCATTTTGTTTCAATGGGTTCGGCTATGATAAAATGTTTATGAAAACCATTTACTTTCTATGTGTTATGCTATGGTTAATGTTTTATGATCTTGTAGCATAAAAATATATGGATTATGTGATGTGTGGTACATATATCTCCATTCAATTCATTTTTTAATGTTTTATACCTTCTGGGATACTTAGAAGAAACTAGTCGATGTGCTTGATCTGCAATGGGAAGCAGGACAATGTTCTTGATACACTATAGAAAATTGTTTGATGGGACTGATTCAATATGGGAAATAGGTGATGATTCATAATCTGTAATGAAATGGGAAGCAGTTGCTGATTCCTTATCCATTATGAAATAGGAAATAGGTAATGATGTATGCTTCGTTATGAAATGGGAAATAGGTGTCGATTTTTGGTCCATTATAATTGGATGGTTTCAGATGTTAACCATGACATATGAAATGGTTTTTATACTTATTATGGTACCATAATTATATGATATGAACTTATCTTTCATGATTGATTTATGATGATTTCTCACTCTTATGGTTTATGTATTTTGAAATGATAATGTTTTTTTTCATGGATCATGGTTATGATCTATGATACATTATGTATGAACTTTGTAAGTATTATTCCCAATATCATAGACTTATTTTTATCTTATTCTTTCATATTATCATTGTTTGATATCTTCTATGTTTACCCTTACTGAGCATCTGATCTCACCATTTGTTATGTTTCCTTTCACTAGGTTATATAAAAACATTTATGTAGGTAATTTCTAGGAAGAGTAATAAATAGGGATATATATATATGGGACATGTTAATGATATTTAATGAAATAATAAAATTTTGTATCTCGTTTCCAAAGACACTAAACCATTATGGCCATTGCGCAAGTATTAGTGAAATGTATTGAATATTCATATAATGAGATGTAGTATTTATTTATGAATAGTCTGGGTCATTATTATAATAGATTTTAGGAAGGGTAATGTAAATTAATCCTCAACCACACTTTTTAAAAAAAGAAATATATTTTAAATTTATTTACTCTTAGATTGTTTAATTTTACAAATTTTTCAAGATAACTAATTTTTAACTAGGTAATTATTTTTAATACCTAAAATAAAATGATCCTCATTAGTTAATATAAACCAATTGATTATAAATATGAAATCTAATTTGTTAAAAAAATAAATGTGAAATCAAATTTAATTTTATCACTAGTGCATGTAACACACAAAACCCTGTTTTCATTATAATTGTATTTTTAAGCATAATTTTTATATTTAGGATAAAATTATCATTTTTATTAATTCTATTTACATTAAAATAATTAATATTATTCAAATAATATTTAATTGGCATTAAAATAAGTCAAAAACCATATTCTACCATGAGAAAATATTATCAAGAGAAATAGATGAAAAACTATTATCTTTAAAACATTACCTAAATTTTATAAAATGTTAAGAATGGGTTTTATATGTTAATATTATATATTTAAATAATTAATTTAACTTTATAAAATATATTTTATATAGTTAAAATTTATTCAAAAACATTCGTGGAATTATTGTATAATAATATCATGAAGGTGATAATATTAGTAAAATTGTTATTTTTCACTAATTACCTAGAAATAAATTAGTTTCTAAAAAAAGAAAAAATTCATGCTTAGATAGTTTTGAAAGAATATGTCAAAAAAATAATTTATATTTATTTGATTTAAAATTTAAAATTTATAAATTTATCTTTTAAATGGAAATAGAAAATATAAAGAAAAAATAATTTTATTAAAAGAAGTTTATACGTTATATCATATAAAAAAATTTAAATGTATTCAATTTAATCGACTAGTATAAAATATAAATTACATAACAATATTTATATTTGATGAAAAAAAGAAATATTAATTTTATAATAATTAAACTTTAATAAATACCGTAAAAAATAAATATTTAGATTCTAAATTTTATTTTTACTAATCTATTGATATTAAAATATTTATTTAATTTTTATAAAAATATCCTATCATATTTTAATAATATTATAATTAATATTTATACATAAATCATAAATATATATTTATAATATTTTAATATAATTATTTTACTTTCTTTTTCTTTATATTATTTTAAATTTACTACTAAACAATACTAAAAATTAGTAAACATATTGTACATATGACGAACGACCATATTTTCAATGACCATATTTACAGTGACCATATTTTTAATGGATAGATATCATTTCTATATATAGACTTTCTAAATCATTTGTTCATTTCACTCTCACTTTTCAAGGCACGATTCTTATTTTATATTACAGATTTTTTATAATGCTTTCTCATTTCATGGTACTCTTCTTCATTATAGGATTGTTTGTGGTGATTATTGAGCTTGAAGATGATCAAGGATATTTACTAGTAATGAAGATTTTTTTCTTTTCTATTTATTTCACCAATTGATTCATGGTATTTTAATGTATACACTTCATCTATGATGAGTAATAATAAATGGTGTGTAATACTTATTTTAATGTGATTTTTGCTGTAATGTCCCAGTTATGAATGAAGAATGTGAATTTAGTTTGGTTTATATCTTGAATGGAACATTTTATTATCAAGTTTCATTCATTTTTAATGAATAAATAAATGTTATTTAAAATTATAGACATAAATAATAATAATAATAATAAACATAAAAAACAACCAAAATAATTATAATAATTATACTAATGGATTCTAGAACACGGGGTGTTAAAATAATTCTATTTTCTACAACAAAATATTTTATTAAATAAGTATAATGTTTTATATTTACTTAATAAGTAATTTTAGTAAAAGTGCTCCCACTAATCATGATAACCCCATACATCATATTAAATTAGTGATATAATACATGTATCTCATCATGACTTATAAATATTTATGAATATAAATAATCTTTGACTATATCATGTAGAAATTAATTTTAAATCATATCATGTATGCCTATTTGTTATTATATAGGATAAGTCTTTATCCAAATCCATCATATGGATTCACTGAACTATACTCATTGAGTATCCTAAACATTTGGGTTTCCCAGTTATGTGTAACCTAAAGAAAACACCAAGAACAATACACATATTCATTAAGGTTAACTCATTACATTATTTCCTTGCAAAAGATAAGCCATGGGCACCAAACTGTTAGGGTTACCCATACTGAATAATTGAGGTCTTGATAAGTTTAACTTTTGAACGAATCTCACACATTGTATTTTTGAGGTTTTCTTTTAAAGTCTCTCCAATTCAATATAAATAATATGTATATTAAAATCATTGAATCACGTGAAATCATTTTCATATCATGTTTCATTCATTTATGTATTCATTTTTATAACAACTTAGTTTTGTAATCCCTATTCCATCAAACAAATTAATATGTTCACATCATATTAATGTGCAACTCTTTACACAACCCACAGTATGTGATACTCACAAACAAATTAAATCTAAACATATTCATAAATATTAAAATACATCCCAAGAAAAATGTACATGAAATATTCTTGTAAAAGTTTATAATTATATAAAATTGATAATATTTTTATGAGTAAGATTGGAGTTATTGATATCCAACCCTTTCCATTCTTAAACAAGGCATAAGACTCTTGGATAGTGGGAAGTTTGATCCAAATTCCTTCAACCCAGGGGTACTTTACTGAAGATAGAATCTAATACATCATAATTATAATGCCTAATATGTATAAAGTATTTAAACAAATAAATTTGAGCTAATAACATTAATTACAAACCATGATCGTGGTATAAGATAATTAAATCGTATGATGTCATACCTAGAATGTAATGCATGGTTTGATGATTTTTAAGAAGAAATTTGTTAAAAAAATTAAAACATACCCAACATTGATATTTTATAAAAAAAATAATATGCATGAATATTCTAAAGGAATAAATAAAATAGTTATTTATTTTTTCAAACCTGAGATATTCATTTTTGAAAAATTTATAAATTAACAGTTATAAAAACATAATAATTCATTATGGGCATTTCATTATTTGATAAATATAAAAACTTTATATATACTTCCATTATAAAATCATTCATATTAAATATTAGATGTAATTTAGTTTAAATATATGATATTTTTATGTAATATAAACGTTTTATATTTTAATTTATATTATGTAAACATTTTACATAATCTAAACATTACTTATAAATATTATTTGAACCTTATATCATATCATCAATCCAAAATATTTTAATAAGGTTTAAATTATTTCCAAATAAGGCTCTTTAAATTTTAATGATTCAAATTAAACATTACGATAAATTATTAATTCACTACTACAAAAAATCTATAACATTTTTGTGAAACCATTCATATAGGCCCTCACCCCATGGTTATAGCCTGTACCAATGATTTGATAATTCTTTGGTTTTTTTAACATTGTTAAATACCTATACCAATGATTTTTTCAAAATTTTGGTATAGGTAATTTCATAGGAAGGATCTATACCAATGGATTGGTTAAATCATTGGTATAGGTATTCTATTTAAAATTTTATCTCTGAGTTTTGATCTAAGAACCGTCAAATTATTTTCCAAAGACTTTACCATACTACTACAAGAACTTTGATGTTCATATATACATACATACATATATATATATGTTCATAAATTTAGCTATTAATTTTTATGTATTTGTTATTAATATTATTATTGTTACACATAAATAATGGAGTCACCTATAGAAATGGTTTATTGAAACCATTAGTACAAGTGGATAGAAGCAAAACATATACCAACATTTTAAAAAAACTATTGGTGTAGGTGGTGAAAACCCATACTTTAACTAACGGTTTGGTCAAACCGTTACTATTGGTATTTTGGTATAAATCAAATTTTCAGCAGTTATATTTAAGTATAGGCAATTTATATTTTTCCTTCTTTTTGTAATTTAAAAACTTTTATAAATTATACTTATAATTTCTATATTAAATTTTTATATCTAAATGATTAATTATTCTATATAATATTGAAATTTTATAATAATATTAACATTAAATATTATAGAAATATTATTAGAAAATGTTTCAGAGTCATTTAATTAATTAAAAATAAAATATTTATAATTAATTTATTTATAAAAAACAAAAATAAAGAAATATCCTAAAATTACTTTAATTATAATCTATAAACAATTTAAAAATTATATAATTTAATTTATAATTAAAAATAATGAAAATAAATGTTTCTCAATGAATAATATATAATGATATAAGGATTAATTATATGATACAATTGATCACCCCCATCGCATAAACCCTTTAAGAGCTATCATCCTTACTATAAGATTGATAGTTTGGTCATTAAATATAATAAGTAGTCATATTTTATTATTCAATATATGTTTTTAAAAATAGTTTAGAAAAAATAGTTTTTTAAAAATAAAAAAAAGATAAATAAAACATTAAAGAGGAAATTCAGTACAAAATAATTGATAAAGGATTTTGATATAAGAAATATCATTTCTCTGATGAATATTTTAAGAAATAAAATACATGTTCATATTTTATTAACTTATTTTCATTTAATCCAAATCAACAATTAGATTTTATTCTTGTACTTTTATGTTTATAATAATAAGTATATACAATGCTAATTTTAAGATTAATGGATTTTCAAGTCCACAAACTAATGACTCATTCATATACAGTGAATGGAGGGTTAAATGGAAAATGTTTTCAAAGTGGGATTCCTATAAAATTTATAAAGGTGGTATAAATTTGAAAATGATAATGTATGAGAGAATAAAATAAGAAAAATTTGGTAAATTGAAGGAAGTATTGTTCTCAGTAAATGGAGATTGTGATTTTTGAGTTATGGATTTGATAATTTCGTCTCATCTATGTCATAATTTCTAGTTCTTATTATTATAAATGGAAAATATTTCCTCAATCCCTTATATGTGTTCTTGGATCTTATGGTTTATAGTTTTGATCATTATAAAATAATATAAATATCATCAAGAAAACATTCATTTTTTGACCAATAAGATCATAACTGGGTATGAACATCATTATTGATCAATTAGAGTCATTGAGGGTCACATTTAATTTAGTTAAATATTATTCAATAATTTCATATTCCTTCATTGTTAATTTTCAAACTTAAGTGGACGATACAAAAGATATTGAGTTCCATAAGTAGTACTTATTTTCTATATAGATAAAGTTATAATAAATAAAAAATGTTTCAGATAATGTTAAATTTAGTCTTCATAAGATAAAACACATTTTATAAAACCATTTTTGGAGGGTTTTTTTATTTTAAACACTTCAAACTAAAATAATAATAACTTTTTTTCCTAGTGATTAGTTAAATCATTTTCAAAGGTTTCATAATTTAAATAATAAAATTAATAAGCTAAATGAAACAATTAGTAATAAATATATCTATATTATAACTATCAAAACTATGAATTTGGAAGATTACATTAATGAAATTAATCAATAAAAAATTTATTCTATTAAATATCAAAATAGTTCATGTAAGTGAGTGAAATGATAATGTAATTATAACATAAATATACACATGTTTGGTGTTTTTATTTTCATTGGTAAATAAACATATATATATATAACAACAAATTATTCTAACATGAAATATAAATTATTGTTCTTCTTTAAATGGTACATTATTTCATAATTAATCTTAATGTTTTTAAAAGTAATTAATATTACAAAAATTAACATTATTAAAAAATAATACATATATAAATTAGAATTATTTATTGTTTTTCATATATAAATAAAACTAATAATGGTTGTTAAATTATGAACAATTATATTAATAAATTATATAAATATAAAAAAAATAGGTGGATGATTAATAAAAATCATATAGTAATGAATTTCCATTTTCCAATAAATACTATTATAGTATCCAATTTCCAATAGATTGAAAAATTATTTTCTCATAATTTGAGAGAAAATTAAATTTATCATTCGATAAGTTTTGTTATGAAATATTTTAAAAATATATTTTTTAAAATATAAAAAATCATAACATTACATATTCAAATAATATAAAAATAAATTTTAATAGTTATGATAAATCGTAAACCCTCATCAGCCTCTATAACTGTGAACACATTACCTCTAGGTAGCCCACCTTCAACAAGTGAAACTATCTTCAAAACCCCACCTTCATAATCCTCTATTACATTGGGTTTTTTAAACCTAAAAAAAATCCATAACACCTACACTTAACACCAACCAAAAAAAACAAAAAACTCATCCACGAAAAAAAACATAAGATGAAAATAAAAAAAACAAACCCCAAAAAAATACATAGGGAACCCTATAAATATAACATAAAACACACAATATAATAACAAAACATTATCACCCACCAGATGAATAAAACCAACATATAATACTCATTTCTCTCAAATTTTTCAATTCAGCATCCCCACACCTTATAATGTGATTAAATTCACTATTTAAAATATCTAAATATTTTATTTAGGTCCTTGATTAACTTTTCTCGGTTTTTATGGTCTTTTAAACTAGTTTCTTGATTCTTTAAAATTAAATTTCAATATAAAATCATTATTATTAAAATTAAATATATAATTAATAAAATATAGGAAGTCAAAGGTTTCATATCAAGGATTTTATTCCATATGTTAATTTTTTTGTTGATTTTATCAAATTCTAAATAGGATTGTGAAATATTTATTTATCACATATTGTTATTAATAAAAGGGATATTGAATATTTTCATTAAAAAAAAATTATATATATTCATTTTTTTTATATTTTATCCTTTAATAATAATTTATGTCCTTCGATTTTTTTTACATTATACATGATTTTTGTGGGATTTATTGGATTTTTTTGTGTGTGTATAGCTTGATTTAGACAAGATTCACATGATATTCTCTTGATATATGAAAATTATAAAAATTTATTTTTATTTGGGTTTACATGGAATGGTTGAAGAAATTTATTTTTCAATGATTACTATTTCACATGAAAATACACTTAATAATGAATTGATGCATATTTATTCTAATTTTTAAGGAATATAGATTTGTGAGGTGTGGTGATTTTTTTATAATTAGTTTCTTCAGATGGTTAAATTTTCTGGTCCTTTTATAGATGTAGGGTGTATTTTTGAAAGATCCACATAAAATTTTAATGTTTTATGGTCCATTGTAGTAATTTCTAGAAGTTATGTCTCTAAAATATACAATTTTATGAACTAGATGGAGCTAGACGCTCCCTTAAAATGGAAATTTGAAGTTAGGAAAATGGGAGTAGTTGAGTGGATGTTAACGTAGAAGTCATAGTGGCAACAATAGTGGTGTTTCTAGTGTGGGAATGTAGGTGTGAAATTCATCCACATGAACTTGGGGTGTGGGACACATTTGAGAGGAATGAGTGGTGAAAATGGAAGGGATATTATAGATGAAATAAAAATTATTGAGGGATGTGGATGTGAAATAGTTCATATGGAATTTGTTCCATTGGAAGAGGATCCATTAGAAGATGATTCTAGGTGATGAGGAGTGTTTATAAGAAAATTAATTGTGTAAGGGTGGACTTTCAGTGTTTCTCGACGTTAGTACCGATCACCATGAGGAATATAAAAGGAATCAATTTCATTAAATGGAGTGGATGGGTGATCGTGAATATTAAATTAGGGTGGCATTCCCTCTATGAAGATCAGAAGGTGGTGCAACTGGAATTTATTGACTAGATATTGTGGAGTTCATCTATAAGGACGAGTTGAGGTGCACAATTTTAGTGAGTTTGTTGAGAATGATCATGAAGAGTAGAGCATCAGCAGTTTATATAGCACCAAATGTTGATGAGGACATGATTTGTTTCCCCATGGGAGTTCTTCCCCATGTATCTTTTGTTGTTGGAAGTATTCATCGGATGACTTTTCTACTGTTCTTAAAGTAGGGTGTCCTAATGGATGGTTCCCATTGTAACTCAAGATGGGAAGGGTTACTTGATGTTATGGTCTCACTTTTAATTTAGTTTCTTCCTTAATGAGAAAAGAAGCATTGTGTTCCCATGCGAAGTGGAACTAATATCTGAACCACGTAATTTATGTTCATTTTTTACTTTCTATTCATGTAATTTGGTTTGTTTCTTACTTATTCATTGTATTTGGATGGAACTAATTATTTTTCCATGAGGTGATTGGAAGTAGATAGAGGATCAGATCTGTGTGGTGGATGGGTTTCCTAGACTTCCTAGATCTAGATATTGAATTTTGGGGGATTTCTCAATCAAGAAGTTATAACTTCTAGTGATTGAAAGTTAACCCAAATCCAAAAATATATCATCTTTTGAAATAGTGAAACCATAGATTCCATGTATCCCACCTTCAACATGTGTGACTGTGTTAAAGTATCCGCTGAACAAATCTGATTTAATACATATTGCCTTATTGAACCCATAAACAATTCAAAGAATCTTAAACTAAAAACCAAACATAATCACCCCAAGTCTATCTATGTCCAAATTTATAATATTAGAATTAAAAACCCCAAATAAAATTAACAAAAATAGTAAAGATAAAACGTAAAACATGAAACCAATAACAAAAAAAAGTACCACTAGGTAGACGAATAAAACCCTCCTAGAATAATAATTTACTGGAAATGATTTAATTTTTTATTCCCACCCCTTCTAAAATTAAAAGTACAACTTTTTAAATATCTAAATATTTGAGTTATGTGATTGAATAATGGAAGCCAGTTTTGGTTTATTTTTAAAAATGCTTCTTGATTCTTCAGAATCCAATTTCAACATAACATCATCATTATTTAAATAAAATATGTAATTAGTCAATGAAAATAAAACAAATATTTCAGAATAAGGATTTGATACCATATGTTAATTTTTATCCATAATTTTTTCAAATTCTAAAAGGGATTTTGAAATAATTAGTTATAAAATATAATTATAAATAAAATGGATATAAAAGAGTTTCATTAAAAATTATATAGATACATTGATTCCTTGAGTGTATTTTCTACTTTAAAAATGTTTTTATCCTTTTATTATTGTTTTTTTTTCACTTTTGATGGGATGTATAGGATGGTTTGGTGAATTTGCAGCCTGATTTCATAAAACAAATCACCTAAGATACACATGAAATGTGGAAAATATGATTTTTTTATGTGGGTACCCATAAAAAGGTTAAATAAATTTATTTTACACCGATCCTTGTTTCCCATGAAAAATTGATACATGAATAATTGATGCATATTTGTATTATTTTATAGAGAGTTTAAATTTTTGTGGTGTCATGATTTTTCCCTCTAATATCATTCTAAATATAATTAAATTAATTATTCCTCTTGAGGTCATAGGTTGAATGTTTTCATGAGTCATGTCAAATTTTTGATAGTTTCATTTCATGAAAATATAATTGAACATAAATTACCTTGACATTGAAATTAAATAGATAATTATTTCCAAAATATTTAATTATTTATTTATTTATAGTTGGTTACATGTGAAATAAATTCAAAGGGAAAATGATGAAAAGAATATAGATTTGGGATGTGAATTGATGCTCTATGATGTATGATAAGTCAAGGATCGAGTTTACAGATTATAATTAATGATTCAAGAAAAAAACAAAGCCAGGTATTCTAAAAAAACATGTCATGAATAACCTATTTAAAATTTGAAATTCATCTAAAATCCATTACGAGAGAAAAAAATGAAAAAATAATCCTTGGTAAGGAGGTTGAAAAATCACAGCCTGACATTGTATGCATGCCCTGAAACATGCTGTAAAATATTTTCTTTTCTGGTTTTCTACATTTTAAATCTAGGACCCATATTTAAATGTATCATAACCCCTATGGTTAAATTTGTTATATATAAAGGATGATTTTAGGGAATTTAATTCACTTAAGGTTCATTTGTTCCTATAAATACTAGGGTAACATGATCCTCCAAATACATCATTCCAAGATGGACGTTGGACATGGGTGAAAGTGCTATATTGAATACTTTTCCACCAATTTACTCTATAATTCTCATAGGATTTATTTTCACTTTTTTCCTCTCTCACCATATCAAGACCAGTGTGAGGGAGTGATCTTATATTGTTTCTTGTGGTGTGATCATAAGGGGAATGTACTAATACATATTTTTTCTTTTATTTTAGTTTATATTGGTTTGTAAGTTCACATCTCAATTCGAACTCTTTACCTTTCTTTAAACATGTAAAATGATAACTGAATCAAGAAGAATTCTCAAATATATGACTAATTAACCTTATTCATCCAATACTATTGTACAAATTTAGATAATTAGGATTAAAAATATATTAGTGGTGTTAATTTTAGTTTTAAAATAAATTAGTAATTTTCATTATCCCCAAAGAATTTAAAAATTCTCTTCTGGACGGTCAAATTTATAGAATATTTTTCAAGTATGGTCGACGATTATGATTAGGTTAATTATAAATAGTTCAAATTATATTTATTTTAGTTCTCTATTTTAAAATTTTTCTTTTATGTTTTCTCCTCAGATGGATGGCTACTCCACTCGTGGTAAAGAAAAATAATTCAACCTCACGAATGATCCCAAGTTATAAAGAAACATATTGAATAAGAAAAGGAACTAATAAGACGGTTTGGATTGAAAATAAATACACCATATGGTTAGATGAGTACCATACGGACCACTAGAGATTAATACACAAATGGACTACAACACACCCTCTTTTTTGGATTCATCCTATAATTCTAGTACCATCAATCATAGAACATAAATTTGAAACAAAACAAGATATAATTTAGATTAAGTAAAATAAGATCCCGTTTTTTTGGTTTCTACATAATGACTCAAATTCTCACATATGGAGTTTCCATGAAATATATGATACTTTTAAATTTTATAGCATCTCAATATTATTGGTAAAACTATGATTATTTTAGATTTTATTAATATAAAATTTATGTGATTGGATTAAAATCCTCCAACCTCATTCAATCCCTACATGGGATGAGTTGGTGATAAACTCCATGAAATGGTTCTTTCTACCATAAAAATCTACGAATATAAGAGTTTATATCATCAATTTTAATAAATTTTATGATGAATCTATTTAAAAAGACTTGGAAATATTTAAATATTTAATTTGAAAATTAAAAAATAATTTTATAGAAATATGGGTTTTAATTTAGACATTTTATAAATAATTTTCATGGACAAATAGGTATATCATCGATCCCATAGTGGGTGGATCATTAATCAGGAAATCTCTTAAAGAGATCTATAAAATTTGGATAAGATGACTAGAAATAGTTTTCAATGGTAGAAATAAGGAATTCAATTATGAGGGGTGAATATGATAAACAACCAAAGATGGATATTATCCTAGATATAATCCATGAAAAGAAAATTGGATATACTAATAACTCCTCCTGACCCCCAAGGTATGTATATTGATGATATCAATTATATTGATAATGATCGCTAAAATGATTTTCGTAAGTGGAGTCCATAACAACGAAAAGAACAAGTATTTTATCTAAGACAGTAGGGATATCGACAACAAGTATCACAAGGTCCCTCACTCACAAGCCAAATGTACTCTTTATAAGATACATTGGCCAGCTTCATGACAATCACTAAAGAATTTATCAAAGAACTCAAAATTTATTCAAAAACTCAAGAAAAATATCATATGAAATTTTATTTTCAAAGTGGGTAAGGTCACTAAACACCTTTGAGAGAGGTCGAGGGGAGTGCTTCTAGGAATCCAAGAAAACAATACATGCTGAGAAGTTAAGGAAATCACTTTAAGAAGATGTAAAATCACCCAAGTCTATCCTAAACCAATCATGAATCCGTAAGAACAATAATTTGAATAAGAAATTTAATATTGAGAAAACAAATAAGGAATGAGTAAGGGAGAAACCACCACCACTATTTAATCCACAATTACCATTTTTATAGAGAGTAAAACATGACAACCTTGAAGTGCATAGAGGTAAGTTTATGGAATAATTCAAAAAGTTATATAATAATAATCGTTTTGTAGAATAATTATCCAACATTATAATTTACTCAAAGTTTATGATAGAACTAGTGTTGAAAAAAAAGAAATCTGGAAGAAATTGGATTGATACCACTCACGAGAGAGTAATGTAGGTTCTGGGTGCAGGGGAAGTGTGTGATGGGTAGTTCCCAGCTTTTCTTTTGTCAAGTTCAATGATCAATCTGAGTTCTAAATGACGATAAATGCTAAGATCTACATAATTGAATCAATGAAAATAGACAAGGGGAATCATACTGGAACCATGGAGAGGATTATCACATATTATTTATGACTGATTTATTTAAATAAATAATTAACTTTGAGGAATTATTTATTCATTGATGAATCCGGTGATAGATCATCAGTCCACCACCATTTCATTTTTTATACCAAGTGTAGATTTACTCTATAGTTGATCCATATGTGATCCATAAATATACATATGTTGCCGAAAGAATCTTTGGGTGATATCCGGGCAGATCCTTGCACATGCATCATTCGCCTTTGAACACTTCTAGAACCACTTCAAAAGTATTCTCTGTGATCTGGTAAAGGAGGATTTATTTCTATTATTGGGATAATTCTTAGAAAAGGGAGCTCCCTAGGCCTGAGAGGATTTTTCAAATTTTTTGGGCACAACCAAGACAAAATAACTTTCTAGATGAGAAGATAAAATAACTGGGTTTATATGTCGCTATGGTTAAAATAAAATAATTTTAAAAATGAGCATAATTATTTATTTATTACTAGAAAAACCTCGTGTCCAATAATAATAATAATTTCATTATTTCTTAATATGTTCTTAACTTTAGAATTATAATTTAATATTATTTAATAAAATAATATTTATTATTTATTATTTTTCACTGGACTTAAAAACTCAATCCTTTATTACTCTATAATATTTATCGGACCTTGAATAATTTCTATTTATTTATTAAATAAATATCACTTCATTATTCACCAATAAATAAATAAATATTATTTTTACTAAATAGAAAATAAATATTTATATGCGATAAAAAATACATGAATAATTATTAAACCAAGTACGGGGATAATATTTATTCAACCTATTTAAAAAAATAATATATATTATTTAACTGATATTCTAGATACACTTAGTGTGTGGACCTCTAGGCCTCTTTTTCTGTGGAATTAGGTGAAGAAACCTAAATTACAAGGTTACTGTCCAACAACATGTCAAGGAACCCATAGAGAAAGAAGTTAATGTTAAAACAACATGCCACCTCATATAGATTCTTACTGTGTAATATAATCTTGTTATCGTGATATCTAAAATAAAGAAGGTTGAATGTCAGTGTCATCAACCCATGTGCTCAATGTATCTTTCATTGAATTTCTAGAATTTCAAGTTTTCTATAAAACACCATGGCCATGGATTTATTTATGCTATATCATTTCCATCAAAGGGCTTAAGATATTAACTTATATTAATAAATAGAAGATACAAATAATTTCTTGCATTGTTCATTAATGAAATATTACTCGTGATGCACCCAACATATCCTTCTTCACCGTAAACATATAACACCACGGTTTTCACTAATAAATCTAAGTGTGTTGATCATAATACTCATTAATATTAATGTTAATGTCTATGGACCAATACACACGTCTGTAGATAGAAACATCCAATAAAACATATAAATATGGATTTCTTACTGGAGGGTCTTATTCTCATAATATCTTATTGAATATTACTAGAGGCGTACACCATGAGAATTTTCCTCAAAGTCATATGAGTCTCCAACTATAATATCTTATATCATTTTTGTCCCTCAAATGATATCATCTTGCTATATAACATTTATTCAAGAACTATGTCATAGAACTTCTGAGTTCTCATCGTCGTAGGGAACTGCTATGACATTTTAGTGCGACATATACTCTAAAACAATTATCACATACTATTTCATGAATAATAATAATAAATATTTGATAATAAGTTTATTAACATTAAAAATCATCAATACAAGTTATCATAAAGTACATAAAATTTGGTTCTAGGGAACCAATTCCAATATACTACCACTTTCACTAGATCCAACTTCTAATAAACTTCATTCTGCTTGCTCTCACATAATACTTATGATTCTACTGAGATAGGAATTTATTAGAGTAGTCTTCCAAGTTCCCTTATATTAATACTCTGATTACTATAACTTCACCTCTATGATATAAATCCCTCAAGGGTTGATACTTATGAATTATGTAATTTGTTTTTTGGTGTGACCTTCTCTCTTTTGAAAGAGACACCACTATAGTATTATCACAGTACAATGCAATAGATTCATTAATACTTGGTACCACATAAATCTCCTTGAAAATTTTATGAATTTAAATGGATTCATTAGATTCATAATAAGTAGCTATAAACTCATACTTCACTACAGAATTAGCGATAACTTTCTACTTTGAACTCTTCCATATCACAGCTCCTCTGTTCAGATAGAAAACATATCCTGATTCTGAATTCATATCATTCTTATCTATATAAAAACTATCATTTTTATAACCTTTGGAAACCATCTCTTCGTATCCTCTATAAATTAGTAACATATAATTATTTATTCTCATATAATTAAGTAAATATTTAACATAAGTGAAATTTTATTCTCCTGGATATTTTTATATCTTCCTACCATGTTTAGTGAATTGGAAATATCAAGTCTAGTACATAATGTAGCATTCATGGTTTATCATATTACTGAAGTATATAGGATCTTACTCATTATCTCTTTCTGATGTTGTTTTTGAGGACACATTTTCTTAAAAAGATATAAACCATGTGACATTGGAACCAATCCCCTATTGTATTGTTCTATACTAAATCTCTTTAGTAACTTGTCAATATATATACGTTGACTTAGTCCATGTATCATATTAGATCAATCAGGAATGATTTTGATCCCTATAATATAGGTTTATTCACCTATGTCCTTTACGGAGAAATTTTTTTTAACCATTCCTTAATTGATTATAAGACTGGTATATAGTTTCCAATAATTAATATTTCATCAACATATAATACTAGGATACTAACCGCATTCCCACTAAACCTGTTATAAACACATGGCTGACATTCATTCATAATGAAACCAAATTATTTTAAGGATTCATTAAATAAAATTTTCCATTACATGGATGATTTTAAACATCTATAAATGGATCTCTGCAACTTGAAAATCTTTTTGGTATCACTTAGAGTCACAAACCCTTCTGGTTGTGTCATATAGACATCTTCCTGATGGTTCCCATTAATTAATGTAGTTTTTAAATCCATATTCCAAATCTCATAGTGATGGTAATATTCTATATAAAGTATAATTATAGTGGATTTAAAAATGGAAACTACTAAAAAGATTTCATCTTAGTCAATTCCTTCATGTTGTTTAAACCCATTAGTCATTATCCTTGCTTTATAGGTATTTACTTTAACTTCCATGTCCAGTTTCTCTTGAATACCCATTTGAATCCAACATTTTTAAAATCAATTGGTGCATCGACTAGAACCCAAATGTGGTTCTGATACATAGAATTAATTTTATAATCCATGGATTCTATCCATATTACAGATTCTAAGCTTTCTACTTCCTCCTTATAGGATAGAGGTTCATCATTATCAACCCATAATGAGCCACAATCCTTGGTGACTATAAAATTATATCTATCTGGTTCTATTACCTCTCTCATGCTTCTACCTAGTACTTGTGTTTCAGGAACTACATATTCCACAGGGACCTATGGATTCTGTTCATGTTCCAACTCTTGCATATCTTGAGAATCAACTTCGTCTAAGTCAATCTTACTCCCACTATACTTTTTGAGTATCTAATTACTCTCCTGAAATATGGCTTCTCTGGTGATAATTGCTTTCTTTTATGAGATTTTGTATAGTTAGTGTCCCCTTATTTCCTTAGGATACCCTATAAAGATACATTTTGTACCTTAGGGAATTAGTTTTTTTCTCGATAAGTCCTTAACAAATGCTTCTCAACCCCATAAATGTTTATGTGAAAAGATGGGTTTATTTCCACTATGCATCTCCAAAAAAATTCCATTTTCTGATTTAGTTAGAACTCGGTTTAATGTGTATACCCTAGTTTGTAATGGGTACCCCCAAAAGGATAATGGAGGATTTGCATGACTCTTCATTGACCATACCATATCTAAAAATGTAATATTTCTCCTTTCACTAACACCATTCCACTATGTTGTCTTTGGTGCGGTGATTTGAGATAGAATCACAAACTCCATTAAATATTCAATGAACTCCTGGTTAATATATTCATCACATCGATTTGATTGAAGCTTATTTATCTTCTTACCAATTTGATTCTCTACATCATTCTTGAATTCATTAAATTTCTCAAAGGACTCGAACTTATACCTTATCAAGTAGATATATACATATCTACTCAAGTCATCATTAATGTTTATTAAGTGAGAATATCAAACTCTAGATTCTACAGGAAATTGTCCACATACATCAGGGTGTACCAATCCTATAATATCTGTGTCCCTTTCACCCTATCCAAAAATGCTGGTTTGCTCATTTTTCCTTATAAACAATAATTAAATATTTCAAGTGGTTTTAGCTCAAAATAGTCTAAATATTCATCTTGTAAGAGCTTTTTCAAATGCTTCTCATCTACATGACCAAGATAGTGATGCCAAATTTGGGTGTTATATGAGTTCTGTGAACATTATTCCTTATAAATTTCCAACACTGGGTTTTCTTTATTTAATACATAATGACCATTATTTAAATGTTCTATACTATAACATATATTTTCTTTATAAAAGAAACAACTTTTATTTAAAATTTTGAAAATAAACCTATTTTTATCTAGGCATGATATATAAATTGTGTTTTTATAACTTTATGTTCAAAATATAAATCTTTCAAAACCAAAATCATTCTCATTGGAACAAAGAGGTGGTAGTCACTAATGGCCAGAGTAACCATCCTCTCACCATCATAAGCTCTTAGATCCACCTCTCCTCTTGATACATTTCATAATTTACTTGGTTTCTGCATTTGTATACAAATGTGAGACCCATAATCTATATCTAATACCCAATGTGTAGATATTGAAATATTATATTTGATAACAAACGCACCTTTAGATTCCCTTTACTTTTGTATGTAGTTCCTCTTCCAGTGTCCTAACTTGATACATAAAAAACATAATTCCTTATTTTCCTTTCCCTACCTCTAAATATTCTTATACTTTAAAGTACGGTGCATGGGATCCTTAGACTATTTATAATTATTGGGTTCATTTTTTATTCTTATTTTTATTATTCACTATAAATACTATGAGTTTTTAACCCCTCGTGTCCTTATCTACTTGGATAATCAAAGAAATAAGTTTTGAAAGTCACTTATCATTATTTATCATGTTGTAATTAATAATAAAACTTTAGAAGGTCTTTGGAATTGATGAAAGTATGAGATATGTATGCAAATCATCTGGTAATTTAATCCCTAAGATGTCCAGGCATTCAATATAGCCAATAATATTTACTACATGAGGCTAAGCTGGCACAAAATCTCCAATATTAGTTGTAAACAAAGTATTGTAGATCTCATAGCTCTCTTTTTCATGACCCATCCCCTGGGGCCCGTTTCGTGACTACCCCAAGCCCTCCTTCCACAGGCCAGGGACTGGTGACTAGCACCAGGAAGTCATATCCCAAAAAGGGAAGGCATTACCATTAAACCTTAACACACACAGATAGAGAATACCACACAAACCAAACCATAAAGGAAAGAAAGTAGTACAACCACCAAAAAGCATCACTACTGAGAGTAAAGTGTGTAAACTGAAACCTACAACAACTACAAGTACTATAGGAAGTAAAAGGGGACAGAAAACAAGACCAACTGAAATGAAAGTATATAAAAAGATGTTCAATCTCTAAAGGTCATCCACCAAGGATCCTACCTTAAGGGTAGGTAAAAATTACTATTGTATGTCACTGCAGCACACCACGTCTGTCAATCCACCACCGAGCACCCTCTAGCCCTAGCTACCCAAAGTCCCAGTCAATGTTGTTTGTCATCTACACCAGACATAATAGGTGCAGGCCAAGACCATGCAGGGGTGATTATAGCAATACTCAGTAGGGACTCTAATACCCCCGAAGGTCTCTCAGTAATCCACAAAGGAAAACACCAAAAATGAAATACCACAGAGTTAATACCACCAAGAATGATCTCAAAAACATATCACAAAGTAGAATATGTGACTCACACCTAGTATAACTTAAGTACATAAGTAAGGATAATTTTTCGTAAATCTAGACCATCTTATTCTATCGAGAGGATCTACTCTCGATCCACACAAGGTCTCTAGGTGTTGACCCATATAGAATTTCTTGGTGATGACCCATACAATATCGCTATGTGATCACCCACATAGGATCGCTAGGTGCTGACCCACATAGGATCGATAGGTTCTGACCCACCTAGGATCACTAGGTGTTGGCCCACACAGGATCGTTATTCATTCTTCACATCAAATTTAGTCACATGATTACTGCACTTAGCATTCTTGAGTTCTAAAGGATCTTCTCCTCAATCCATAGGTCATATCTCAACCACCACAAATTCCCACCTAGAGTAAACCAAAGGATCATCTCATCATAAGGCTCCCAACAAAATAGATGGATCATCATTTGGATGCCCAATCTATAAGTTATAGGCCTTTTATTAAAAAAGTCCCAGTTGGATTAAAGTATGATCTAACCTAGATGTACACCAAATTCTACCAAAACTCATGTAGAGTATCTTAGAAGGATCTCCCTTTGGAAAGGTCCCAACGTTCCTGACGGCACATCAATCAGACGTGAAGTTTGAAAGATACAGGGGTTTAAGTAAACAGGGGGCCAGTTGTGTATGGGCCTAGTCTGACCCAGTCAGACCAACCCAACCAACCCGGCCTAGGGTTCTCCAAATACCTTAGTTAAATTGGATAGAATCGAGAAAACCGGGTTTGGGTCAGGGTCAGTCAAGTACATCCTGACCAGTGGCCCAGAGCCAACGGACCTCGCTAGACCCATACCGATTTGGATAAGGGTCGAGCATGCTAGGTCGCCCAAAAACTTGGTCTCATCCAGCCCAGCCAAAAGGGTGCAGGTTTGGCCTGTCGGCGCAGATACGGCCCGTTGGGTGTGGATCCAGCCCATCTACGTGGGTCCGGCCCGCTGGGTGCAAGTCCTGCCCGCTATCCTGAGGCCTGGCTATAAGGGCGGATAGTGGTGTGTCCTTTGGCTAGGACACGGTTGTTGTGCCACGTCCAGCCCCACTATCCCCGTAGACGTGGGGCCTCCTCCATCAGCGATCAACGAACTGTGGGTCTCCATCCACCAAACGGCCCGG
The DNA here is from genome assembly GCA_963277665.1 of Viscum album. NCBI lineage: Eukaryota > Viridiplantae > Streptophyta > Magnoliopsida > Santalales > Viscaceae > Viscum > Viscum album. The sequence goes on from OY728154.1 coordinate 71,858,521, forward strand.
GTGCAGGCCATCCCTCCACGCGGTACTCGACGTCGTGTCTCCTCTTTGCCACGGAACATCAACGGGAGTGCCTCCACCCTCCACCAGCAGCCGCTGCCATGAGCCACCAGAATTACTCAGGTGGTTCCTTTTTAGATTCGTCTATGCGGACGATCTCTATTGGGCGCCACCATCACTGTGAAGCCTTCTAATTCTCCTTTCTAAAAAGTTGATGGGTTGACTTCGAATAACGCACCAAGAATGACTATGGCATAGGGATTGAGCCTTATTTGGGTTATCCCATTCCCTCCTTGTTATAGTTTAGTCATTGTGATAAATATGATGATTACCACACAACTTGAAAAACCCCAAATCAAACCCCCGCACAATATCAACCCATAAGAATGAGCGATTCCCAGATCAAACCATTAGTCAGTTGATCTGCATTTATCATTAATTTTTAAGAATGAGGAAGAAAACATCAAATTCTTAGAATGCACAAACCCCTACCTCATTGATGTTTGATGCCAAAGCGTTTTTCCTTGAGGTTTCAATATGTTGATGTCACTTTTGGCTACATTTTTCGAGGCACATCAAAGATGATGTAGTCTCATCGGTGTTCATTATTATTTGGGGAGGAATTTCATTGGAGGTTCATCAGAGGATCCTCACCGATTAGTCCTAATCCCACCAATCCATTAAACAATTAAAAGGAAAACAGATGGCATCATTTCAGTAACATTGCGATGTCGCGTCGTTACACTGTTTCATTTATGAAACAGCATCGCGGTTATGCTTCCTTTTTTCATTGCTAGGCTACATGATAGGGGCCATTAATGAGCCTCATTAATGTGCCTCATCACCAACTCGTCACTACACCACACTGTTGCATTCCTCCAGTCAAAAGTGAGAAAAGAAATAAAATAATTCCTTTAAATTATTTTATTATTTTTTCTGGAAATGTCCAAAAAATAACTTTTCTACTCAGCCCTAGTCGTCTGAAGTTAAGTCATTTATAGGAGAATCTTCGTGTTCTAAGTTCAACAGTTCCCTTGGATTTTGGATCCAAGCACGAGTTAAATTTTTTAAAAAATCACTTGCATGTTTACTGAACGTACCATAAAAAAAGTTCAAAAAAATTAACTTTCACCCTTGACCCCCACCATTTGAGGTTAGGCTCCACCTAAAGGGAACACAAACTCACTATCTCAATGGTACTCTCTGATTTTCAATCCAAGTTACCATTTAATAGTTATAAGGATTTAAAAATAAAATAATTATTACTTAATTATTTTATTTACAGCCAAAAGCTAACTTCCAATATTGGACTGCGCCATCCATTGTTAGGATCCGCTTAAGGAAAGAATACCCTCACGAGCTCAGCGATGGTCTTGAATTTTTAATCTCGGTCACCCTTCATTAGTTATAAACATTTGAAAAAAAATAATTTCTTTATAATTATTTTATTTAAGGTTATGCGATTTTCAGGTTTTCTCACTAAAGGGATGTGCGAACTAAACATAAGTCATACCTATGGTAAACCTACCATCTTGAATTTAATGGTGCTCTCATATTTTTGATTTGGGCACCAATTTATGAGTTATTCTACTTTTTTAGTAAAACCACTCACACATGCTATTTAATGCTCAACATTTTCGACGGATCATTTTGGGAACTTCGGACCTCAGAATCGCACGTCGTCTCACCACCTGGTCTCAAAAAAATTTTATATAAAAAAATTACATGTAAATTCTAGGATATTACATTCTCCCCACCTTAGGGATTTACATCCCTAAAAGCCAAAATAAAGGCCAATCAAAATAATGGGGATACTGAGCACAAATCTAAGCCTCCCGCTCTCACGTTCTCTCATGTAGATTATTGTGATATCACTGAACGTGTACCAGAGGAATCGACCATCCATGAAAGACCCTATCTTATCAATCCTCTATACCCACTGAGAACTCCACAAACGTCTCCCCATCATCAATGTCCTACTCTCCACAGTCGATGACGTGCGATGGATCATCCATGTACCATCTCAGTTGTGACACGTGGAATTAATCATGCACCTAGTGTATCTTTGGGGGAATAGCTAGGAAGTACACCACCTATAAAACTCTTTAAGGATCTGAAAAGGTCTGATGAACCTTATAGATATTTGGTCGCCCCGACCAAATCTCTACAATCATCAATGGGGTAAGACTCTAAGGAACACATGATCTCCCTCCTCAAACTCCAAGGGTCTCCATATCCTATAGACATAAGACTTATTCATTCTCTATGAAGTCCTCATACTCTTCTGGATGATCTAAACCTTATCAGTGGTATCCCATACCAAATTTGGATCCATGAGTGATGACTCCCCTGGTTCTGTCTAGCATAGGGGTGATCTACAAGGTTGCTCGTACAGGGCCTCAAATGGTGTCATGCCAATGGTGGAGTTATTGATGTTTTTTACACAAAATACAACAATGGTGGGTGGTCCTCCTAACTATGACCAAATTTCAGGACACAATAATGAAGCATGTCCTCCGAGGTATGTATGGTCTTCTCTGTCTGACCATCAATCTGTGGGTAAAAAGCAGTAATCTAGCACAGCTGAGTCCCGAACACCTCCTATAATCCACTCTACAATTGGGATGTAAAGTTTAAATCATGGTCTAAGATGATCAAAGGCAGTCCATGGAGCCAAACTATCTCCTTAATGTAGAGGCTTCTTTGTCCCTCTACCGATCCCTTCTCTCAGATGGGTAGGAAGTGGGCCGACTTGGTGATTCGGTCAATGATCACCCAGATAGAATCATGAACCCTGGAAGTATGTGGTAACCCCATCATGAAGTCCATAAAGATACCATCCCAATACCATTCAGGTATATCAAATGGTTTTTCCATGCCTGTTTTGACATGATCCTCAGCCTTCACTTGTTAACAAGTGAGGCATTGTGAAATGAACTCTTCCACTACTCTCTTTATCCCCGGCCACCGTTACTAATGTCAGAGGTCCTGGTACATATTCACCACACCATGATGTATCACCAAAAGGGATTTATGGAACTCCCTCAACACTTCCTCCCATAATTTCACCAGTACTATGGTGTGTCCTTTGAAAATTATGACATGCTCCCCACCTATCGAAAATCCATTAGGAGATTTTACTGAGGATAATTTAGCATGTTGTGCCTCGCAGTCAACATCCATAAATTGTACCACCCTGACTCGCTATTAGAGTGTAACAGTGATAGTAGTTGACTAAAAGTAACCTTCTCCATCATTATCCATGATGGATATCTACATCAACGCTAGCTTATATGTCGCCTCACTCAGCAGCTGTAAATCAGACATCCTGCTGAGCGCATATGCCACCAAGTCCTCCTTCCCAGGAGTATATAATATCTCAAATTCATAGTCTTGGATGAACTCCAACCATCGTCGTTGTCTCGACATCTGAAAATCCTACAGGCACCTTTCCATCCATGTGAAAGGCTACCCCTTTTAACTGATTGATGTTTCCCTCAACCGTTTGGTTGTGGGTACTCATTATCCACAGAAACTTGGTTAAAGTACCAGTAATCCAAAAATAAACTCAAGAAATGGTTCTTACTAAGCCCTTCCCCTAAAATTCCCCAACCTACTCCCCCTGATCACGAAGCTCTACAAAGGCCCCCTGATATACTGATGGTGATATCAGTGCCATCTCAGGGTGTAGAATGATGCAGGAGTTCCTCTCCCTATAGGGAGGTAATTCTAGAACATATTTTGAATGGATGTTCCCGTACTCCGCCACTACTATTAGGAACTAAAAACTAAAAACATTTGTTTCCGCGAGGGTAAGTTTGGCTGACTCAAGAGTGATCGGTTGCACCCTCTTTTTCATGAGTTTATCTCATGATACCTGGGTTTCCTTTTTTTCACTGACCATGGAAAACCTTATTCTAACACTATAGATATACCGAATCCTTTTTACTAAAAAAGTTTGTCTAAGCATGAATTGTGGATGACCAGTCCATACCCAAACTAATGTCATAAGGCCTCGATGCTGCCACCAAGAGGTTACAACCGAAAATCTCGCCTCAAGATAAAGATCACACTGTCGGTATAAGTGTGATTATTGAGTCTCCTCCAATAGGTATCTACAGACGTAAAGATCATCTCAATGATTTAACTAAAAACTCTAGGTATTGAACAAGATTCGTGACCTGAAGGAATTATTATTACCTATGTTTATTTGTAAAACGGCATGTAGTGGACACAAAATTTTCCTCAAATCATTTCTAGATCCCTTGGTTCATACTTCTTGATCGCATGTAGCAACTCCCTTCCCCTGTCCTCCATCTCCCTAAGCCTAGTGGGGACCACATTTTGGTGGTGGTTGAAACATGTCGAAATATATACCACCTCCTGATTCCCTCCTAGATCCTCTTCCACATCTGCTGCCCTGAAGATTCATTTGTCCCAAAACACATCTCACTCAGAGGTCTGATCCATGAATCACTAGTCGTATCATATTAATTGAGTACCTGGAATAGTCAGTATGCCTCGATGAATACTATGATACTAACATGTCATTCAGAAAAATCCGTACAAGCTCTTGGGAACACATACCCCTTAGCTTTTTATAGTAATAGACCCCTTCTCTGAGTATGGTTCTCAAGTTATTTCCAAGGAAGAGTCACCTCATCGTAAGATCAGGGTAATATAAACCCTTCCAACACCCTGTTGAGCCGCATAGAAGGCTCACTTCAAGGACTTCCATCTGATCTAATGGTTCCATAGCAAGATGGAAACTTGGTCACCACCTCAATCCAGTTTTTAGCCGACTGTGAGTCGAGATCACCTCGGAATCTAAGGGTATATATTGTTGGAAATCATGTAAGGCATTGATCCTACATGTTTCCTATAATAGTAGTGTCGGTAGTAACTGTTGACCAATGGGCAGTGTAATTGCTGGGACACCGCCCGAAGGTACCATCTCTGGGAATAGTCCATATAATGAATCCTCATCACTCTGTGGACTATCCTTATGGTCACGCACTGGAATCCTGGCTAGCTGTCTGCATGGAGGCATATTAAAACAAAATCAAGATGAACCACAGTCAATAAGTTATACCTACTGAGCTGACTTAAAATAGATCAAGAGGAAAACATTTCCAGAACACATATAATAGGTGTTTACATGTTCCAAGTCAGGAAACAGAATTTAGGGTCTTGGTGTATGGATACGTCAGTCACCGCACCAACACCAGACTCCCTGGATAGAAAGAAAAACTCAAGATAGTTAACACAATTACCCCCAATTCAAATAAACACTCTTAGTTCTTCTGGTATAACCAACCTCCCTCTGATACCACTTTTTCATGACCCATCCCCCAGGGCCCATTCCGTGATTACCCCCAAGACTACCTTCTATAGGCCATAAAATTATGACTAGCACTGAAAAGGAATATCCCAAAAAGAGAATCCATTTCCTTTAAACTTGTAGACACACAGATAGGGAATAACACACAAAGAAAACAACGAAGTAAAGAAAGTAGTAAAACCACCACAAAGTATCATAACTGAGAGTAAAGTGTGTAAACTGAAACAAAAAACCACTACAAGTACTATAATAAGTAAAAGGGTCTTGAATACAATCCCAACTAAAAGTAAAGTACAGAAATAGAACTTCGAGCTCCGGAGGTCATAGACCAAGGATCCTACCTGAAGGGTAGGTACAACTCACTTTCGGATGTCACTACAGCACACCACATCTATCGGTCCACCTATGGAAACCCTGTTTCCCTGGATCCCCAAATTACTAATCAAATTTGTCTTTCATTTGCATAAGACACAATAAGTGCATGTGAAGACCGTGATGTGATGAGTATAACAATACTCAGTAAGGACCCCAAGACCCTCAAGGTCTCTCGGTAATCCATGAAGTAAAACACTACAAAGGAAATACCATATAGTTAATACCACCAATCATGATATCAAACACCTACAAAAAAGTAAAATAAATAGCTCACACAAGGTATAACATAATTATATAAGTAAATATGATTATTCGTAAAGCTAGATCATCTTATTCTGTAAAGAGGCTATGCTGACCCACAGAGGATCTCTAGGTGTTGACCCATTTAGGATCGATTGGTGTTGACCCACACAGGATCTCTATGTGCTGACCACATAGGATCACTATGTGCAGACCCACACAGGATAGCTAGGTGCTGACCCACACAGGATCGCTAAGTACTGACCCACACAGGATAACCATTCATTCTCCACGTCACAGCCAGCCACTAGATTTTCGAACATATAATTATTGAGTTCTGATGGTTTTTATCCTCAATACATTGGTTATATTTCAACCGATACTAAGTCCAACACAGATTAACCCCAAAGTACCATCTTTTCATATGGGTCCCAATGCAACAAACAATGTGTTGTTCAGATGCTCGGACTGCAAGTTGTGGGCCTTTTAGTAAAAAGGGCCTGGTTGGATTCGAGACTGATCCAACTTGGACATACGAGTATCTCAGAAGGACCACATCGTCGCAAGGGTCCCAACTCCCCTGATGACGCATCAATCGGACGCACGGTTTGCAAGAAACGGGCGTTTTAGTAAATAGGGGGTCGGTTGTGTCTGGGAACAATCCAACACAGTCAGACCGAACCAACCAACGTGGCCCAAGGGTCCCCAAATACCTCAGTTCAATTATATGGACTTGGCCTGACTCGGTTTGGGTTGGGGTTGGTTTGGTACGGCCTGGCCAGCGGGCCAGGCCCACCGGGCCTCGCTGGACTCGGCCCCGTTTGGCTGAGGGTCCAGACCGTTGGGTCGCCCGATGACCTCGTCTCATCCTGCCCTGATCAAATGGCATAGGTTTAGCCTACTAGGATGGATCTGGACCGCTGGGTGTGGGTCCGGCCCACTGGGCACGGGACAGGCTCGCTGGTTGGGGCGCATCCCGCCAGCCCGAGGCCCGGCCGTAAGTGCAGTCTGTGGTGCACCGTCCAGCCGGTATGCGGCAGCAACACCACGTCCGGCCCCGTTGATGCGGGGCCTCCACCATCCATGGTTGGTGGAGCAAGGCTCTCCAACCACAGGATGGCCCAGGCGCTGGTTGTCCCTCCATGTGGCGGCTCGCGCCACACCTCTTCACCACCATAGTCATCCAACCATGGCTTTCCACCACCACGGCGCATTGACAGACATGTTTCCACCCTCTTCCCGTGGCCGCTGCCACTGACAGTGCCTTCAATGGACCACCAGAATCGCTCTGGTGGTATATTTTTGGATCTATCTCCACCAACGATCTCTGTAAGGGGCCACCATCACCACAAAGCCTTTTAATTCGCATTGCTAAAAAGTTGACCGACAGACTTTGAAGAACGCAACAAGAATGAATATTGAGGATGGACTGGGACTTGTTTGGGTCGGCTCATGCCCTCCGTGTTAGAGTTTAATCATGGGGATAAACATGATGATAACCACACTGCTTTAAAAACCCCAAATCAAACCCCCACACAATATACACCTGCAACAATGAGGGATTCACAGATCAACCAATTAGTCAGTTGATTCGCATTCATCATTAATTTTCAAGATTGACGAATAAGACATAAAATTATTAGAATGCATAAACTCATACCTCATTTATGTTCAATTCCAAAGCATTCCTCCTTGAGGTTTCAAGATGTTGACGTTGCTTCTAGCTCCATTCTTTGATGCATGTCAAAGATGATGAAGTCTCTCTGGAATTTTTCATTCTTAATTGGGAAGTAAGTTCATTAGAGGTTCATCAGAGGATCCTCACCAGTTAATCCTCGTCCCACCAACGCATAAAACAATTAAAATGAAAATACGTCTCAGTGTTTCAGTTTCGTTGTGACGTCACGTCGTTATGTTGTTTCATATATGAAACAGTGTCATTCTTACACTTCCTTTATTTCATCATTACATTACGTGATATGGGACATTAGTGATCCTCAGTAATGTGCCTCGTTTTCGCCTCATCGCTGCACCATATCATCACCATCTACCACTCAATGGTGATAAAATAAATAAAATAATTCCTTTAAATTATTCTATTATATTTCTAAAAAAGTCTGAAAAATAAATTTTTCTCTTGACCCTTATCGGCCGAAATTAAGTCGTTTTATAAGAGAATCATAGAATTATGAGTTCATAGTTTCTCTCATACTTTCGATCCGAGCACCAGTTCAAAAGTTAAAAAATCCTTCTCACATGTTTACTGAACATACCTTAAAAAAAAGATCAAAAAATTAACTTTTATCCTCAACCCATGTCGGTCAAGGCTAGGCTCCATGTAAGGGGAACATGCCCTTATGATCTCAATAGTACTCTGTAATTTTCAATATGAGTTACCGTTTATGAGTAATAAGGATTTGACAATTAAATAATTGTTAAATAATTATTTTATTTATGACCAAAAACTAAAATCCACTATTGGATATGTTGGCCAATGTTAAGAACTACCTAAGGAGAGAATACCCTCACGATCTCAATGGTGGTCTCGTATTTTCAATTCGAGTCTCCATTTGTGAGTTATAATCATATGAAGAATAAAATAATTTTTATATTATTATTTTATTTATAGTTATTCAATTTTCAGGTGTTCTCACTGGAGGGATGTTCCGACTAAAATTAGGTCATGCCTATGGTAAACCCGCCATCTTGAATGCAACGGTACCCTCAAATGTTTTATGCGAGCACCTATTTAAGAGTTATTCCTCATTTCTAGAAAAATTGCTCACATGCTCTAATTAAAGATTATCATTTTTGATGGATCATTCAGGGAACTCCAGGCCTCGGAATCACATGTTGTCTTAGTGACTGGTCTAAAAATAATTCCATATAAAAAAATTAAACAAAAAATCTGAGACATTACACTCTTGTCCCGCCTTCTCTTGATAGAGATCCTGAAGGTGAGACATTATTCTATAGGCATACATATCCTCATGTTTCTTGAAAATCTCATTAGACATGGATGATAGCATGAAACATTGAACATATGTAGCATCATTTAGATTTTTCTCATAGAGGGATAATTCTTCATCACTTTCCTCATACCAGATGAAACTAGAAAATGTTTTCCATCACATATAATTTCCTTTCATGGTGAAGGATGGAACATAGGTTCTTTTTCTATTCTTGTAAATTTGTTACAATGAAGATTTTATCCTTCTCAAGTAAGGATCACGATGAAATTTTTGATTTCATTTAATGAAATTTATTCAAAATAAGATAAGTATAATTTAAGTACATTATCTGATAAAAGTAAGAAAAATAAATAAGTATTATATTTATTAGTCTCCCACTATTTTTTCAAAACCCAATAACCCTCACCATTGGATTCAGAATATCCTTTAGCTTGTACATTCTAGTGGCAGGGATCTATATTCTCCTTCTCATTAACCCAACCTGGGTTGGTCAAGAAACATGAATGGTTTTAGGTAGGCATTCCAAATTCCAACCTCATTAACTCACAATTCCTTGATCCTCTGACTGGACTCCCCAATCCTAAAATCCTTAAAATGGATTTCCTCAACCTTTTCCTCTCAGTCAAACAAATTCATTCTTATCCAGTCAACCCTTGATGTAAACTAAGTTATATCAACCCAAAACATCAATTTATAATTCCCCGGTAATTGAAAGCACTCAAACTTGGGTTGATCAAACACTTTAAACTATGCTTTGATTTTAACTCAATTAATGGAAGGCTATACTGACATAATATTTTGTTGGGGTATTTTATCCTTTTATACATAAATTTCCAATTATTATCTTTTTCACATGCTTATTAATATTATGTGGGTTTACATAAGTGATTAATCATGTCTTGGATAATATTTATACGTAAACTAGTTTATTTTAGTTTTATCTTATATGATTATTAATTCATTAATTATGTGATTGTGATAATACATCAATATTGAAATAGTTATGTAACATGAAATAATAAAATAATAAATGGTATGATATTGATCTTATAGTAATTGTTAGTTTATCTAGCCATTTATAAACAAACCACCGACCTAGGGAAAAACTCCTTGAAGAGATTAAGGTTCTTATTACAGCTTTTCAACCATTCACCTATGTATCTCCTTGGATTGGTTTCACCTTGGCTCTGAACATGAACCGCCTACCCTAGCTTGGGAACTCCATCCTTTACATATGCCTTTTAGCTTACAGAAAAGTGAGGATGGAAAGGGGTCTACATAAAGGAAACCATGGGCACATGGTACGTATATAATAAGATGACATAATGTCTATAGACCAAAAATTTAATTTAATAATAAATTAAATGTAACCAATAACATACAAAGGTCTAGTCTAGATAATGATCATCCACATGTGTGAAACGAATTACACATTTAACAAAAATAGAATTCAATTTTTAATCATTCTTATTTAAGATAAATTGTGATTGAATCAATTAATTATTGTCTTTAATTAGTATATTATTTTATCTTAATTCTCATCTTAATATCCTTGAGATTCTAAAACATTATAATTTTATTAAAATTAAATAAATTCATTTAAAATTAACTGTGTGAATAAATGAACCTTGGAGGCAACATAATGAATACATGTATGATTCTACCCATCATGTATTATACTCGTATAATATTTTACTCTTGTGGAATATAAAACACAATACTTTTCATGTACATTCACAATAAGTACTTCACAGATGATTACATGAATTACATTATTTTTAGGTCATGTGTTATGATTCAATGCATGCATAGTAACAACTTGTAATATGGATCATACATGATATGAAGATATGAACATTACGTAGATATTAATTAAACATTTATATATATTTTTTATTAAAACCTATCACATGGAGTGTCTTGTATTTATGACCACATGTAAGTAGATGTCTCGAGGTTTAAACTGTATAAAAAAATTAAACCTATGTGACTTGGTATAGGTATACGGAATGTTCATCCGAGCTACACGACTTGTACATCTCTCACCTTCTATCTGAGGTGCACACATAGGGAATCATCTTGTGAATCGTACCTTGGAAACTGGAGTACATAGAATTTCCAATGGGATACACACCATGTGATCTCAAAATTACACGGTCACTAGTCAGGTAGGCTATGTATTGAAATAAACGGCTCGCCTTTGACTCAAAATGACTACATGTTGTGTTCATGGGATACATGGCATGTAATCTGGATGATCGTGCACTACTATCTTCAATTCAACACACAGTGAATTTAAAGCATGTAATTAATGTATAATCATGAAATAATTTTGGTATTAATTTTGATACATTGAACAAGACTACACAGCGTATATCTCCGATTAATGGGTATATTGTCTTGTTTTGTCTGGATATATACCTTTCCAGCTTTGGATTACTTCCTCAATTTTATTTTAATCAAAAAATTAATCATCTTAATTAGATCTATGAGAAATTAAGGAGGAATAAGAAGATATCATGATTCATATTAAAATAATGATTACACTTGAATTGAAAATTTAAATTAAAAATGCATAAATCACTGCTGGTCTTTAAATAATTATAAATAATAATGTCAATGCTCGGATACCTCTTATAGGTTCTGGTTCTAGTATAAGTGTGTGATGGGTAGTTACCATCATTTTTCTTGTCATTATTTATGATCAATGTGAGATATGAATGATGATAAATGATGAGATCTATGGAATTTAATCAAAGAAAACAGACAAGAGAAATCATGTTGGAACCAGAGGGAGGATCATCACATATTATTTATAATTTATTTAATTAAATAAATAATTACCTTTAAAGAATTCATTCTTAATTGATGAATCCGATGACAGACGTGTAGTTCACCATCATTGTGTTGTAGAAATAAAGTGTATATTTCCTCTATCAGTGATCCACACTTGTTCCATGAATCACCAAACTTCCCTAAAGAAATATCTTGGTTTTATCACGAGAGATCCTTGCACTTGCATAATCCACCTTTGATAAATTCAAGAACGACTTCCAAATCCTTTTCCCTGATCTAATGGAGGATTATTTCTCTCTATTATAGGGAGCATTCATGGAGAAAAGATCTTTCTTGGCATTGAGAGGATTCTACAAAACCATTGCGCACAACCAAGACAAATGAATTGGGTTAATGAGAAAATAAAATATCTATGTTTATATATCACTATGGTTAAAATGAAATAATTGAATAAGATACCTAAATTATTTATTTAATCCTAGTGAAACCCCATGTCAAATAATAATAATATCATTATTTGTCGAAATGTTCTTAAAATGTGAATTATAATAAAATAGTATTTAATAAAATAAGATTCAATATTTATTATTTCTCACCAGACCTAAAATCTCGGTCCTCCACTCCTCCATAATATTTTTCAGACCTTGAATAATGACTACATATTTATTAAATAAATATCACTGCATTATTCACTAATAAATAAAAAATATTATATTTACTTAATTTAAAATAAATATTTATATGTGACCAAGAATACATGATATTATTAAACAATGTACTTGATTAATATTTATTAAAAAAAATTTAATAATAAATAATATATATTATTTAACTAAGATTCTAGATTCACTTCGTGTGTAACCCTCTAGGCCTCTTTCTCACTGTCATTAGGTGAAGTAGCCTAGAGTCTAATATTAGCATCTAGAAACAAGAAATGGTTCCCATAAAGATATAAGATAATGCTACAATGATATATCACCTCATACAGACACTAAATTTTTAATATAATCCCTTTATCATGATATCTCAAATCAAGTAGGTAAAAAGCCAGTTCCATCAACCCATGTTCTCGATGTCTCTTTATTTGAATTCCTGAAATTTGAAATTTCCTATAGAACACCATGGCCATAGATTTATTTAGGATATATCATTTCTAACAAAGGGACTGAGATATCAACTTCAATAAATAAACATAAGGTACAAATCCTTTATCACATTATTCATTAATACAATATTACTCGTGACACACCCATCATATCCTACTTCGCCATGAACATCTGTCAACATGGTTTTCATCAATACATCAATGTGTCTGACTCATAATACTCATTTATAAAAATATTAATGTATAAGAACTAAAACACATGTCTGTAGATAGTAACATCCAATGACACATATAAATGTGTATTCCATACTGGTGGGTCTCATTCTCATAATATCCTACTAGATATTAATAAAGGCATACACCATGAGAAGGTGCCTCAAAGTCATATGAGTCTCCACCCCTAATAGCATATATCATTTGTGTCCCTAAAATGATATCATCTAGTTATATAACATATATTCAAGAACAGTGTCATAGCACTTTTAGGTTCCCATCATAGTAGGGAACTACTATGACCTTTTTTGTGTAACAGCTACTCTTAGGACATTATCACATACTATGGAATGCAGAAGAACATTCATGATGTGATAATAATTTTATTAATATTGAAAATCATGAATACAATTTATCATAAAGTACATAAAAGTTGGTTCTAGGGCACCAAATCCAACATGTACTCTGTTGTAGTGTCTAGGGATCTACTAAAAGAGAAACAAGACATAAGTATTTTTTTTATTCCTATTTATATTGGATCTAATACATTTGGAAACTCATTTTGTGATTTAGGTGCATGATTAAATAGCATATTCTACACCACCTTCAAAATCTGGGGATATGAGGATCTAATAAGTTTTTAAAATCATTATGTAATTAATGTGTATGAGCCAATATCATATCCTAAAAAATTTCAAAAGCATTAGACTTGAGGACTAGAAGCTCACAATATTTTTACTTAAACTAGTAGATTCAATAGTGAAACACCCATGAGGATTTATTGAAGAAGTTCAAATTAATGTGGAAAAGTTTAACTTCCCCGTGGATTTTTTGGTGCAAGATATGGATGAGGAGTGGACACCTCTCATTCTTGGGGGACCATTTTTGGTGGCTGTAAGAGCGCTAATTGATGTGAAAGGTGGTGTTTTGTTCTGAAAGTGGGAAATTAGAAAGTTATTTTCAACATACTCTAAGTAATGAGGAACTACGTCATGAGGAAGGATGACTTTCAAGAAGATAAAAAGTTTTATGTTTAAGATGTTACCATCATAAAAGAAAATCAAGAGATGCATATTATCTAGAATAATGAAGAACGAGGGAAATCTAAGAAGAAAAGTAGGAAGATAAAAAGACAAGATCACCAATTATGAAGGGATAGTTGGAACATATAAATTTGATGAAATTCATTAAGTATTTATGGTACAAAAATAGGGCTCTAGATTTTCTAGTCTAAAATGAATTGATGGATAGGCCCTATGAAGGTCGAGAGGGTTCAACCCAATAGAAGAATGAAGTTTTTTCATAAGAAGGAAGAAGGTCCCTTTATGTTTGTAGGTCACAACTGAGGTTATTTATGGGTATGGACTAGGTATAATCTATCCATTTTTCTTTCACCTAAGCTAAAGAGGTAATCTTGATCCAATGATGTTAAAAAAAGTGCATTCTTGAAACAACTTGAGTTTTCTTTATGATTTTTTATTTCATTTTTAGTCACTTCCCCCAAAAAAAATTTAATTTTATTGAAATAGTACATGAAGCATCCCATGTGTATTTTGATTTTTTAGTTCTAAAATGAGGGAAAACATTTTGTAGAAATTTAACCATCAAAATTTCCAGCCACAAGCTAAAGAACACAATGTAATTTATTAGTATGAGTTTTAATTTTTGTATTTTCCAATTCTCCCCAACATTTATACTTATGAACTTTTAATTGGAAAACACATGCCCGCATTTGACTTTTTTATTTTAATCATTGTTTAAGAAGACAAATACTATGAGGATAACTTCATTCCATATTTTAAATTTAATTATCAATAATTTAAATGAATAAAATGGGAAAATAAATAAGTAGAGATAAACTTGAGGATTTGGATATGATGAATAATTATTTGGGGAACTGGTTAATTTTATTAAATGATTTTTTTGTTGATATTTCCCATGATTTGAAAATATTTAATTTTTATTGATTGAATTATTTTTGTGTAAATTTATTTGAGTGATTTTACCAATTATATGTTCTCATTTTTGATAATTTTATAATAATTTTTTTTCAATTCATTATTGAGCATATTTCTTGAGTGAGACTCATTCATGCTTACTTCTAAATAGTTCTATGAATCTTATTGAATCTACTTTTGTACAAATTGAAATTTAATATGACTGGGGTATACTTTTATTAATACTTTATCCTGATACCTACCTTTACATTAATCCTTATTAAACTCGTAGAATGCATAAATATCCTAATTATGGAAGAGAAACATTACAATCCTAATTTATCTTTTCCTACTGTACTCTATTCATTTTTCATTATTATCCAAAAGATGAGAATTGGGGTTACTGCCATAGTGGAAGGGATGTTTTTATTGAAACACATAAGTGTGGGGGTGTTTTCTTGTGAATTTTGTAAAATTTTCATGATTATTGATTTATTATACTCTATTGTATACCATCTTACTAATAAATTAAAAATAATTAAAAATGTGTTTTGATAGGGTCAGAAAACAACCTTTACTTGACCAATGATTTTAATCATTTGGGGTTGGGTGGTGGATGTGAGACTTATCCAAACTCAACTTTCAAAAAAATCAAGATGGTGTTTAATTCAGTATATGTCATTGATTCATGATCTTTCTTTTAGTTTTGGTAAAGTGGAAGATTTATCTTGTAAGAGAGAATTTTTAATTGATCTTTTACTGATTATCATGAATAATTCCTTATATATTAAACTCCTTTACATATTTACTTATTTTTAAATGGTTACCAACCTAACCTAAAACTTCAGAGTTGTTTTTTCTAAATAGTCACTCCCTCGTGATTAATTGTGATTTTTTTCTTCATGGGTTAGAGAAATTAGATGCATTTCAAGCCTATGTAAAGGTTCATGATTTGAGGTATGAGTAAAAATCCATTTACATTTTTACCATAAATGATGGGTTAAAATAATTCAAAGTGAGGTAAATTGAAATTGGTATGAATATTAACATGTAATTAAAAATATGAATGTAATAAAGGAGATACATGATTAAATGGAAAGAGAAAATGTAAAATAAATTTTTTATTTGTGTATATAGAAAATGGGGATTTGATGAATTTTTTCAATGTAATTATTGAGTATTAAATTCTTTAATTAATCACTAGATTTTATTGAAATTGATATTTTATTTATTGTTATAGTGAGCATCCTTTTAAATTTTTTATATTTCATTCTTAAGGAAAATAAAGAGTTCAAGTGTAGGTGGATTTAATAGCTTCATTTAATGTATATATTTTTTAATATGAAATACATATATTTTTTAATTAAAATGATAACTCCTAGAATAATTTTTAATAATTCATTAATTTGTGGAAGGTTACATGTGAAATAAATACAAAAGGAAAATAACCAAAATGAGATAGATTCTTTACATAAAATGATGTTTCATTATGTGTGATGATACAAATCTTGAGTTTTATACTCGTTATTGAAGAATCAAGAAACAAACAAAGTAAAATATGTTGGAAAACAACGTTTGATGTCATGATTCACATATTAATGATGTGAAATTCATCATAAATTCATGATGGGAGAAGAAACTATGAAAAATGGATCCCAGGGAAGGATCCTAAAAAATCATAGTGTAACACTATATGTTGTTGGGAAAGATGGAAAGTGAAGAATGTGAAAATGAACACCAAAGAGAATTTATAGTGGAAAAACATTTCTTTCCCTTCAAACAACCCTCCAAAAATTAAAGAGGGTTCATAATGACCAAATATATATACATAAAAAATAAATTTTGAAACTAGAACTTTTTAACGTGGGAAACCCAATAAGGGAAAAACCATAAGATCTATTCCAAAAAAAATCCACTATAATCAATGAGTACACGATAGAGACTCCCAAAAATGAAAGGCATCTCAAAATTAATACTCATATAAAATAGCGGATCAAATATAGAATGAAGCTGCAGATTGTAAGAAATATGAAATTAAGAACATAGCCTAATAAATAAATCTAAATAGATCTGATCATAAATAGTATATGTTTTTTGAGCAGATAAAAGATAAAAATGAAAAACACCAGGATTGTATCAACGAGAACCATGGTTTAAAGATAATCAAATCAAAATAAATTATCCAGCTAAAATCTAAAAACCACTATCAAAAATTAACTGTATCATAATACCAAATAGAGTAAGAGTAGCACATCACCAAGGATGCAGATAGCCGCACTCCCATGGCCTAAAAATTCCTACCTATAAAAAACCTATAAATCCCCTTATTTTTGTATTTTATGTATTTTTTTCTATTATTTTAATTTGGAATATGAGGTAGCCCAAGTGAGGAGGTTCCCCCAAAAAACTCCCCCTATGACTCAATTGGGGATCATCTCAAACCATGAAATCAATATAAAATTCTCAAATTTACTTATAGGTAAACTATTCGCCAACATATTTGACCCATTAGCATTGGTGTGGATCTTCTTGAGCTCTAACTATATCAAATAAATAATGTCACGGATCCAATGATATCGAACATCAATATGTTTAAACATTCCATAAAAAGGTGGGATTATTTCCAAAACTAATAGTAATTTAACTTTCACAAAATGAATCATTCCTAACCTCATTCATTTTGATCTATCAAATAATAGTTTTAATATAAAACAATTCTATCAATTAATTTGTAGCAGGAATATTCTCAGAATCAGTGGTAGATGAAGCAACACATCTTTGAAATATATATTTCCAAGATACAACTCCCCCTACAAAAGTTATCAAATAGCATGGAGTAGATTTCCTCTAATCCATATTTATTTCCATATCTAAATGTATAAATCTATAGAGCATAGGTTTGTCATTTACAAAATATAATCTCATATCATAAGTACCACAAGAATAACAAAATATACACTTCACTTCTCTCCAATTATCTCTACCTGGATTAGATAGAAAATGAATAACCACACAAACTTCATGAGTTGTATCAGGTTTGCTACATACCACCAATTCTATCAAATAGATAATGATAGATGAACAAGTAGTGTGTTTCATCTTCTATATCACTTCATTGATAGTAGGTTACTAACTGGTACTGAGCTTAAAATTTAAAGTAGGAGAAGTAATAAACAATTTCACTCTTCCTATAGAAAATATCTAAAGAACCTTCTAAATATATATCTCCTAAGAAAACCATAATTTCATATCCTTTCTATATTGGGAGATTAACATGCCAAGAATCGGTCGTTCTGGACCCAAGTCATTCATAACAAAATATAGATAAATATCCTTCTTCAATCTATCAATTCTAGAATCATCAGGGCCAACAATGAGAATATCATCAACATAAAGAAACTATACAATTTCCCCCACTATTGGTGGTGGGTGGTAAGGGCTTGGGGTGATGGGCAGGTCGCGAGGTCAAGTCCCCGGGATTTGATTTACATATAGTTTTCTTCCTTGCATGTGTGCCGCTTTCTCGGTTGTACCCAATTTTTTTTAAATAAACTATACAATAAAATCATCATCACTAAACATATGAACAAAAAATAATGATCATAAGATGTCTTCCTAAAACCCAAATGAAAATGAAATATTCAAACACCTTATAACACTAGCTTAGAGCTTTCATAAAACCATAGAAACTCTTCCTTAACCCGAAAACATGATTCTATTTACCTGTTTCAATAAAACCCTCTTGATGATTCATATAAATATACTCCTCTAAATATACATGGAGGAAATATTTTAAACTGGACCTAAAACTTTCATCACAAAATAATGACTAAGATACTTCTTTAGCCTGTCAATTATATAAGCATCATGTCCAACAATGAGTATATCATCAATATAAAGAATCAATATAATAAAATCACCATCAGTAAATATCTGAACAAAAACACAACAATTAGAAAATTTCTTCCTAAAACCCTGATAAAAATGATATATTCAAACTTCATATACCACTACATAGGAGCTTTATTCAAACCATACAAACTCTTCTTTAACCTATAGAAATGATTCTATTTACCTATTCCAACATAACCCTCTAACTTATCCATATAAATATCCTCCTCCAAATCTATATGAAGGAATGTTTTATTCACATCTATCAACTCAATCTTCATATACAAACTATAAGTCAGACCAACAACAAATGGAATATAAGACTTTTACAATAGTTGAGAAAATATCATCAAAATCGATACATTTCTTATGATGGATTCCTTTAACAACTAACCTTGTCTTATATCTTGGAACAAAAATGGATTATTCATTTTTAATCTGATAAATCCATTGATTTTACAAATCTCTCTTACCTATAGTAACTTCACTAGGTAAAAAGTATGGTTTTCATAAAATAATATCATCTTTTAATCCATTTCTACAACCTAGTTTTTTCTTATAGTCACATTACATCACCTCATCAACAAATTCTGGTTATCTCCCTTCAGCAATGATCACATACTCATCAGGTGAATACGAAGTAGAAATGGTATGATTTCAAGAAGACCTTCAAAGTAGAACTACAGGTTCATTAATAACCCCTAGAACTGGATCATAAAAAAGGTGCATGGGAAACATTAACTCCAACATTTTCACCCTAAATATCATTATACACATAAAAAAGATCATCATAATCAACAATATGAGGCAAATGTGAATCAGAAACTAGCTCAAAACTAATAAATCCATCAAAAGTTAGAGAAGTATATTTTTCTCACTTATAAATATTTGTAATAGCATGATTCTCTTTAAACATGACATCACTCCTGATAATTTTATTCAAAGAAATATCATAAAACCTATATCTAAACTCATCATGTCCATATCCAATAAATATACATTATTGTGACTTGTCATCCAGTTTGGACCTCTCATCTCTAGTCACATGAACAAAACCTTTGAAACAAAAAACACATAAATGATCACAATTGATCTATTTTCTATGCCAAAACTTGATGGTGTTGTCTTTCTACTAAGAAACTATAAGTGATAAACAGATAATATAAGCAACAGTAAATAAATCCTCACCCCTAAAATGTCCAAGAAAATTTACTTCTGAAAATAAAAAATAAACTCTTTCCAAAAATGTCATGTTCATCCTCTTAAATAAACCATTTAGTTGAGGTGTGTTAGGAGGAATCTTATGATGCTTAACACCTTTCTTCCTATAATACTGATCAAACTGACCACAATACTCACCCCCATTATCAATGTGAATACATTTCAACTTCATACCAGATTCCCTCTCAGCCGAATCATAATATTGATTACAAACCCTGACCACCTGAATTTTGGTATTCAAAACATAAACTCAAATCTTACATGAGTATTCATGAATAAACCGCACAAAATAAATTCCAACCCTAAAGATTTTAGATTTCAAAGGACCAAAAACATCAGAATGAACTAATTTATGTACCTGTGACTTCTTGTAGAAAGGGTGATTTTTGAAACCCATTCTTATCAATTTTCTAACAATAAAGTGGTCACATATGTCCAATTTTACAGTATTCAAATCTGGACATATATTTATCTTGTCCATACAACCAAGACCATTGTCACTAATGTGGTTGGGCCTTATATTCCATAACTTCAAAGACAAAATGTACCCAACAACTCAAGTAGTATCACAATAAATAAAATATCCAGACCAGTAAAAACCTAAATTAATATTCTCCTGATCCACAATCAAGGATTACTTGGAAATATCCCATTGACCATCACAAAAATTACTAATAAAACAATAATCATTATGAACACTTTTAGAAATAATATTCAGATGATCCTTGGGTGCATGTCTAAAATTCCTCAAAATCAGCTTACTTCATGTGATGGTCGCTAAATAAATAGTCATGAAACCTGAAACATCATCATGAACATTATTAACCATCTTCAAAATACCAATTTTAAATGGGTTATATGATTTAATAACTCCTTCCTCAATTTCATGTGAAAATAGGCACCATTATCAAAAGCTGAGTAAGAATCATTATAAGATATATTAATGGAGTAATAAACAATAATAAGATCACCCATATAGTAGAATCAACATTAGCATCTCCATATACATTATTATTATACTAATTTTTCGTTATCATTTTTTATCCTTTAAACTAATAATAAAACTTCTTAACATGACCATTCTTACAACAATGATGATATTCAAAATCTCTCTACATTGACTTGGATTTTCTTCTGCATTTTCTCTTACCTCAACTATGTTGAGTCAATAAGGTTTTCCTTATGACTTTTCAATTTCTTCATGTTTGGGGAGATTGTTAATTCAATAAGGTTTCCTTATGACTTTACCATTCTTTCTAGTTTTGAAAATCACAAACGCCTTATCTTAAGGAAATTTTTATTTAATCATAGTTTTAATTCTATAAGGAATTTTTTCCTTCCCCAAGGAAATTTATCCTCACCATGTTTTTCATTGCTCATTATCTTGTCTAAGTGTAAAATTAAGTTTTATATCTAAAACATCAGAATCATATAATACTCAGATAAAGAGTATTCTATTTTCAGGATCCAAATTTAGACTCCGAGTTCTATGAATTCAGACGTCGAACTCTTATGAGTTCTGACTCCGAATCATAAAGAATTCTGACTCTGAACATTGTAAGTTCTGACTCAAAATTCTAATGAATTCTAACTTTGAACTTTGTAAGTTCTATCTCCAAATTCTTATGAACTCTGACTCTGAACTTAGTAAGTACAGGTTCCGAATTATTTATAATCCATATTACAAATTTCATTGAAATTTAGACTCTTCAATTCTATAGATTTCTAGTCCTGAATTCCATAGAAAACAGAATCCAAATATCCTTGTATTATAGACACAAAATATGTTTTTGGTTAGACTTCGAAATTTTATTTTCTTACATTCCCAATATTTGTTTTTGGTTATGTAATCATATTCTTTCTTACACTTTTTTTTCTATAAAAATATGTCATGCATTCAGTTACTAATTAACTATTGTTTGAGTGACATGTGTACAGGTCCCTCTAAAATTCAAGGAAAAATATGACCGTTGGAGGAGGGATCCGACCATTGAAGTCATGCCTATAAATAGAAGCTCATTTGAAAGAGCTCACAACAAGTTGATCAATCTAGAGATTACATGCTATTGAAGTGATTTTTAGAGAGAGAGACTTTATTGCTTTGTGTGTACTGAACATATTGTTCATAATTGCTTCGTGTGACTTTGAATGATTCAGAGTACATTCGAGGGCTTCCGGGGATAGGAAGACAGAGGTGTCGACTACCTTAAAGTTTGAGGACTTCCTTGGTGAGGAAGACAGAGGTGCCGACTAAAATCAAGGGACCTTTATCCAAGGTTGTTGGATACCCTTCTCTTTGGGTTAAAAGACTTATTACTTGTTACTTATTTGTTTCAAGTTTTATGATGATTTTTATTTTTAAGGAAAGTATAACTATATTATACTTCCTTATACCTGTATACTTTGATTTAGTAAGATTATATACACTTTAAGGTAGAATATTTATCTTTGTAAACTTTTGTTAAGTTTCATTTTCCAGATCCAACTTTTCCATAATCACTTTCTCATAATCATATTTTCGGAATCTAGCAAGTGTATAGAACTAGAGGTTTTGTGAATTACCTTGTTTAACCTTGTTAAACATAATCATCTTTAGAAGTTCCCAATGAATTTTTATAAAGTATGAAATTCACCCCCCCCCCCTCTTGTATATTCAGTATCTACATCATTACTGATACTACAATCAGTAACTTTTCGATCCGTCTATTGGTATCATTAGAGAATATCACACTCTATACCAACCTAACAATTGGTATCAGAGGATTGGTTCAATCTGAATTAATCTCACGATTAGATTCAGGAGAGAATTTATCTTCTTCTTATTTTAAAAATCATCTTTTCGGACTCATAATGTTCGAATTCATATTTTTCTTAGAGATGCTCTTGTTCTATATTTTTCTTGATGTGGAATATTTTCATTATTTACAATCGTTTATTACTAACGAGTGTGTGTGGAAAGATTTTCTTTAAGATGGAAGGAATCAATGTTGGTTCCATTGAAAAACTAAATCTAACTAGACCACCTATTTTTAATGGTAATTATTACAAATATTAGAGATATCGCATGAATACATTCATTATCAATACTGGAGTAGACAATTTTTTCATTCTTACTAGAGGATATAAAATTCCTGACAAGGAAGTTAGTTCTTTCACTAATCAATAAAAGCATGAATATCAACTGAATTATAAGGTACACAATACATTTCTCTGTTCCATGACTAGAAATATATATAGCCAAATTTTATCTTGTGAAGAAGCATATTGTATATGGAAGAAACTTGATGTTACACACTTTGGAACTTCCAAAGTCATTGAAACTAGAAGATCCATGCTCAAAGCTGAATACTATGGTTTCTTCTTTCCTTATGGAGAACCCATATCTAAGTTGTAATAGAGATTCATGACTATTGTTAATAGTTTAAAATATATGGGTGAGAAAGGATTAAATGATGAATCTCTTATGGATAAAATCATAGACATCATGCTTAATAAGTGAGAATCTAGGAGAACATCTATTGATGAGAATAGAAAGGTTACTCATATTACTCTTGATGAAATTTATGGAACTCTTCATCAATATGAGACTATAATGAAGAGAGATGCTGATAACATTAATAAGAATAATGTGAATGGTAGTGTTGCTTTTACTACAACTTCAAATCATATGAAATCCACGACTCTTGAGAGAGTTACTAGATCCAAATCTAAGAATATTTTTACACAATCCCAATCTAGTGGAAGTTAATATTCAGAAAATGAACTTTCCAATCTTGCTCTAAGGATGAACAAGATAGTTGTATAGAAGAACTTTCAATCCAGATACAAGAAGAAAGGAAAGATATGAAAGATTCAGAAGTTACATGTTATGAATTCAAGAGAGATGGTCATATAATACCGGATTGCCCTATTCTTAAATGAAAATAATTAAAGGAAAATAATTCTGAGATAAACATAAAGAAGTACTACAAAGCTAAATTTAATAAATTTCTGAAAGCTAATGATACCTGGAGTGCCAGTGGTGGAGACTCTTCAGATGAATCATCATATTACGAAACTTCTAGATAGAAGAATCTTGGTCTAATATCCATACTACCTATTGAAAACCATTTCTTAATGGCTAAGGTACACAATGTTCAATCAATGACCAATTTTTCCTTGAATTAAAATTATAGTAATGGTAAATACTATGAATATTCAGATGAAGAATCTTCTTCTGATAAAGATAACAATTTACTTACCTATGAAGAAGTTTATAAGTTTGCTAAGCTCCTTGAGAATGAGAATTCAAAACTCAAGAAAAATCTTGATAATGAAAATTCTAGAAATATTATTTTTACTAAAGAAATATTATATATTTCTAAAGATCTTGATAAGAAAACTCTTGATTTTGAAAATATTTCAAAAAATCTTGAGGAAGTAAATTCTGAGAAGGATAAACTTTCTATAGATCTAGAAAACGTAATCTATAAGAAAAATGTTTTCGAGTGTAACTCTAGTTCTAAAGATAATGTTTTTGAAGATAAAAACTTAGCTATTAGATTAAAGTCCGAAATTGTTTCCTTGAGGAAGTTTTTTTTCAATCATTACCTTAGGTAAGGAAAATTTTGACAAAATGTATTCACAAATATGACCTCTAAGGAATAATTCTGGATTTGGTTATACTAGTTCTAAACCGATTTTTAGTAAGAATTATTTTGTTCCTCAAAGTCCTCCATTTTTTACTAAGTGTCAGTGTGATGTACACTAGGAAAAAAATTTTCTTAAACAAAACCTAGTCTTTAGGATTTCATAAAGCCTATTTTTCAAAGAAATTGTTGGTGCCTAAAATTTTGCTTTCAATAATTTCCAGATCCAAGAAATTTTGGGTTTTGAAAGTCTAACTCTTTTTTTATGGAAAGTAAAGAAAGTACCAACATCAATATATGGTACATGGATAGTGGATGTTCCTGGAATATGATTGGTAACAAGAACTTCTTTGAAAATATTATCAAGACAAAATGAGGGAAAGTAACTTTTAGAGATAATGCTAAGGGAGAAATTATTGGTATAGGTAACATTGTTCTTCTTGGAAAAACATTGATTTCAAATGTTTTGTTTGTAAAGGGTTTTAACCACAACCTCATTAGCATAAGATAATTATGTGATGAAGGTTACCTTGTGAATTTGAGTAATGAAAAATGTTTAGTACACAATTACATGGAAGATGTTGTTCTTTCTGCCAATAGGCAAGAGAATGTTTACACACTAAACATAAAAGACCATAGGATCCAAGACCGACCTGGACTTAGTGCATTGTAAGATCATTATTGGTTTTGGTATAGAAGGTTAGGTCACTATAACCTTAAAAACCTATGTAAACTCTCTAAGAAAAGATTAGTTAAGGATCTAATGGAACTTAGATTTGATTCTTCA
This sequence comes from Viscum album, assembly GCA_963277665.1. NCBI lineage: Eukaryota > Viridiplantae > Streptophyta > Magnoliopsida > Santalales > Viscaceae > Viscum > Viscum album. The sequence continues at coordinate 71,884,024 of OY728154.1, forward strand.
AAAGTCTGTGATCCTTGTCAATATGGAAAGCAACATAAATAAAGTTTTAAACCAGTCGGTGAAGTCTCAACCACTGATGCATTACTATTAGTGCATATGGATCTTTTTGTACCAACAAAAATTAGAAGCATTGGAGGAAACTATTATGTATTTTTCTTAGTTGATGATTACACTGTCTTTACATGGATCTATTTTCTAGAAAAGAAATATGAAGTTTTTTTATTTCAAAAGTTTTAAAGCCCAAGTGAAAAATGAGAAAAAACTTCCTTTGATAACTATTCGTAGTGATCATAGAGGATAATTTCAAAATTCTGAGTTTGAAACTTTTTATAGTAGAAAAGGAATTACTCATAACTTCTCAGTACCAAGAACACCTCAACAGAATGGTGTTGTTGAATGAAGAAATATAATTCTTCAAGAGATAACAAGATCCATGTTGAGTGAGTATTCTATAGCCAAAAAATTTTTGGCTGAAGCTGTAAGTACTTCTTGTTATACTATAGATCAAGTTTTGATTAGACCTTTTCTTAATAAAACTCCTTATGAGTTATGGAATGGTAGAAAACCTAGACTTTCCTACTTCAATGTTTTTGGTTGCAAAGTTTTCATTCTGAGTACTAAAGATAATCTTCCCAAATTTGCACCAAAATCTGATGAAGTAATTTTCTTAGGCTACTCCACAAATTATAATGCTTATAGGTTTTTCAATAAAAACACTTGTACTGTTGAAGAGACAGTACATGTCAAATTTGATGAAATGGACCCCTTTGTTTTTAAATAACCCCAACTTACATCTTCGGATGTGTTTTCAAAAATTGATTATCAACCCATGATAGAAGACCTTCTGACAAGGAAAATGTCTAAGAAGATAATTCTGAAACATTTAACCCGGAAGATTTCCTACCCTGTTTTGATAAACAGGTCTTACAAAACCCAAATCAGTTGTTTCTAAAGAATCATCCCAGTGATAGTATCATTTGTGATGTGAATCAACCTATAAGGATTAGAAGTTCATTATGTAATGAAGTAGAAAATCTAGCATTCCATTCCCAACTAGAACCAAAAAGCACTGATAAAGATTTAGGTGATGATGATTGGATAAAATCTATGCAAGATGAACTAAATGAATTTGAAAGGAATAAAGTCTTGACCTTGGTTGAAAGACCTAAGGAAACTTCTATTATTGGTGTAAAATGGGTCTTCATAAATAAGTGTGATGAAAATGAAATCATAGTAATAAATAAAGCTAGATTGTTTACTAAAGGATATAATCAACAAGACAGAATAGACTATAAAGAAACCTATGCTTTAGTATCTAGACTTGAATCTATTAGTATTTTACTTTCCTTTGTAGAATTATTCAATTTCAAACATTTTCAAATGGATGTGAAATGTGATTTCCTTAATGGTTTTGTACAAGAGGAAGTTTTTGTTGAAAAAAACTTCTTCTTTTGAAGATAAAAAACATCCTTAATATGTTTATAAACTTACCAAATCATTGTATGGACTTAAGAAATCCCCTCGAGCTTGGTATGATAGGCTTACAAGATTTTTGATTCAAAATAATTATGTTAAGGGAAATTCAGATCCAAACCTTTTTATAATAAAAGATAAGAAAAATGTTTTTATTTTTCAAATTTATGTTGATGACATTATATTTGGTTCAAACTCAGAAATATTTAACTGATTCCTTTGCAGAACTAATGAAATCTGAGTTTTAAATGAGTTTGATGGATGAGTTAACTTTTCTTCTTGGTTTTAAAATTTCTCAAAAACCAGAAGGAATCTATATATCCCATTATAAGTATATTAAATATCTTCATAAAAATTATGGATATGAAAACACTAAGAGTATAAGTACTCCCATTTCTACCTCAAACACTCTTGATCTTGATAAAGTTGGGAAACTGGTAGATCAAACATCTTTTAGAGGTATGATAGGAAGTCTACTTTACATGACAGTTAGTCATCTGACGTAATGTTTTCAGTATTCTTAACTGAAAGATATCAATCCAATCCTAAGGAATCTCATTTAAAGGTAGTGAAAAGAATTTTTTGCTACTTAAAGGGAACCATGGATCTTGGACTCTTTTATACTTCTGGAAATTATTTTATTCTAAAACATTTTTCAGATGATGAATTTGGTGGATGTATAATGGATAGAAAGAGTACATTATGAACATTTCATTTCTTAGGAGATTCATTAGTTTCTTGGTCATGAAAGAAGCAACACTCAATAGCACTTTCCACTGCTGAAGTTGAATATGTATCAGCTAGAAGTTGTTGAGCTCAAGTGTTGTGGATTCAACACACACTCACAGACTATGGTGTGAGTTTTAGCAAAACACAAATTCTGTGTGATAATACTAGTTCCATTGATTTAAGAAAAAACCATGCACATCACTATCGTGAAAAACACATAGATATTAGGTATCACTTTCTTAGGGATAACACACAAAAAGAAGACATCATTATTCAATTTATCGGAACACAAGATCAACTTGCTGATATTTTCACAAAATTTTTACCCTCTGATATATTTGAGTACATTAAACAGAAGATAGGAATGATAACCATAAAGTAATCATACTTATTAGCTTCCTGTTAAAATTATTCTCCTTACAGTAATAAACTCTTTTTCATAGGGGGAGTACATTTTCTTGTTAGTTAAATGAAAATTTTCATCATCAGTTTGTTTTTTTTTAAATCGTAATGAAAATTTTCATAGTCATTCTATGAAGATTTTTGTAATAAAATTTTCATAATGATGATTTCCATACTCAGAATTTTCATAATGAAGATTTTTTCGTATTTAGTATTTTCGTAATAATGTCTTTTCGTAGTCATTTTTTTCCAGAAATCTAAATTTCTCCAAGAAAATTTTTCCTCAATACGAATATTCTTCTTAGCAGTCCGAAAGGAATGTTTCCTTTCTTATGTTTTCATAATCATAATTTACTTTCTGGTATTTTCATTTGTTTTTAAATTTTTCAGATTATCTTTTCCTTAATTCTGAATGTTTTTCTTAAAATCCACAAAAGATGAGATTCTATCAAGTTTTCCTTGCGGCTATCAGATCAACTGTCAAATCTAATCAGAAGAGTTTTCAGCCATTGGATTGAGTTTGGAAGTTGAATTTTCACTTTCAAAACCTATATAAAGGACCCACGAAGGGTTTTCCTACATCGATCTCAAGCTCTCACGTGCTGAAGTTATGACCCTCTACTTAAGCTCGTTCCAAACTTCTCAGAGTTTCTTAATTCTGGATGTCTGTAGAAGAATCATCTCAGAAAGATATGTCTACTATCAATCCAATTCTGGAGTGGCAGATGAACTAGAAAAATAAGCCTCACCTAGTAAAGTTTTAGATTCGGAATCATCGTCTCTAGTACATGATTTTGTTATGCAGCCATTGAAGAAGTTGTTTGGGACCATTCTGATTTTCCCAAGCATATACTCGAGATGTCAGATGCTTCAACACACACTAAATCAAAAATCGGAATCAGTGTCCATGGTGATGGAAAAATGTGTGAATCTTTATGCTGATTTCAATAATTTTTTCATTAAATATGAATCCCACAAGAGATCCTATAAGAAGATGACTGCTTGGGCTAGGAAAACTATAGAAGATATGCAGATTATTGATGAATTTCAAGAAAGTGTCAAGGATGATTTTGGCACTGAAGATACTAAGATCAAGGACCTCACAAGCTCTTTTGAGGAAAAGATTTCTTTGGAACAAAATTCTTGGATTCAAGAAGTGAAGGATTTGAATGGAAAGTTGTATTCAGTTTCCCAAAGCTGGAAGAGAGAAAGTGATCTACGGATTGAGATTGAAGAAAATATTGTCAAGCAAGAAGAAGTCTTGAAGGCTTAGGAAGAGTCTCTCAAGGCTCAGGAAGAAATAATCAAGGATTTAGAGAAGAAAGATGAGGATCACAAAAAAAATATTAAGAGAATAGAAGAAGATCATAAGGAGCTCAAGAAGCTGAAGACAATAATCAAGAAGTTGATGTCGAAGGAAAATGATAACTGTGTTCCAATATGATATTTTGTTATATTTTTCTTCCTTCTACAAATTCATTCTAAACATAACAAAATATTTTGGTTTCCTGCCTTTTAGTTTTTTTGTACTAATCTTTCAGGTACCATAATTTCTTTTCCATTCCCTCGAATTATTTTTAAAAATCACAAAAGGGGAGAAAGGAAAAATAATACTAAGTAAAGAAGAAATATCCCTAAGTAAGGGGAAGTCTATCAAAGGGAGAGTTTTCATTACAGAGATTTTCGTACTCAAGAGAATGGAAAAATCTCATTCCAGAAATCTAGAATATGATCCTTAGTGTTCCAAAACCTAAGGGGGAGTTAGTCGTATTCATATTTTCCCATATGATAAGGGATATAAGTTTTATTTTAAATGTCTAGAAAAATATTTTCTATGTCCTTATATTCTTTTTCATAAGGATGTTCGTGCTTTCCAAAAAGGGGGATATTTTTGAGTCAATAAGGTTTTCTTTATGAATTTTCCATTTCTTCATGTTTGGGGAGATTCTTAATTCAATAAGGTTTCCTTATAACTTTACCATTGTTTCTTGTTTTGAAAATCACAAACACCTTATCTTAAGGCAAATTTCATTTACTATATATTTTTCTTCTATAACGAAACTTTTCCTTCCCAAATGAAATTTATCCTCACCATGTTTTTCATTGTTCATTATCTTGTCTATTTGTAAAAATTGGTTTTATATCTAAAACCTCGTAATCATATAATACTCAGATAAAGAGAATTTTATTTTCAGGATCTGAATTTAGACTTCGAGTTCTCTGAATTCAGACTCCAAACTCTTATGAGTTATGACTCTGAAATTTGTAAGTTCAGACTCTTAATTCTAATGAATTCTGACTCCAAACTTTGTAAATTATAACTCTGAATTCTCATGAACTCTGACTCCAAACTTTGTAATCACAGGTTCTGAATTCTTATGAATCCAGTTACCAAATTTCCTAAAAATTTAGAATCTGGAATTCTATAGAGTTCAGGTCCTGAATTCCTTATAAAACAGAATCCGAATATCCTTGTATTATAGACACCAAATATGATTTTGTTTAGACTCTGAACTTTTATTTTCTTACATTCCGAATATTTGTTTTTTGGTTATGTAATCATATTCCTACCTACACGTGTTTTTGATATAAATTGATGTCATGCATTCAGTTACTAATTAACTGTTGTTTGAGTGACACATGTACATGTCCCTCTGAAATTCAAGGAAAAATATTACCATTGGAGGAGGGAGTCGACCATTTAAGTCGTGCCTATAAATAGGATCTCATTTGAAAGTGCTCACAATAAGTTGATCAGTCTAGAGATTACATGATGCTGAAGTGATTTCTAGAGATAGATAATTTATTATTTTGTGTGGATTGAATGTCTTGTTAAGAATTGCTTCGTGTGACTCTGAATTTTGTTGAGTACATTTGAGGGCTTCTGGGGATAAGAAGACAGAGGTTCTGACTACCTTAAAGTTCGAGGGCTTCCTTGCTGAGGAAGACAGTGGTGCCGACTACCTTGAAGTTGAGGGCTTGTGTGGATAGCAAGACATACTCTGATCTTCGTATCGAGGGATTACCCTAGTGTGGGTAAGATAGACTTCCTTGAAAGTATAAATTAAGGGACCTTTATCCAAGGTTATTGGATACCCTTTTCTTTGGTTTAAAATACTTGTTACTTGTTACTTGTTTGTTTCAATTTTTCCACTAATTTTTATTGTTGAGGAAAGTATAACTATCTTATAATTATACTTGTATAATCTGATTTAGTAAGATTCTATATGCTTTAAGGTAGAATATTTATATTTTTAAACTTTTGTTAAGTTTCATTTTCCAAAACCATCTTTTCTAGAGTCACTTTCTCAAAATCATATTCACGGAATCTATTAAGTGTTTAGAACTAGAGGTTTTGTGAATTAAATTGTTTAAACTTGTTAAAAATAATCATCTTTAAAATTTCCCAAATAATTTTTAAGTATAAAATTCACCCCCCCCCCCCCCCCCCGCTTTTATGTTGAGTATCTATATCATTACTGATACTACAATCAGTAACTTTTCGATCCTTCTGTTGGTATCATTAGAGAATATAACACTAAATACCAACCTAACAAACTACACTATCCATAATTATTTTCCTAACTTCTACCCCTATTCTCTATGATTAAAAGATATAAATATAAACTATCTTGAGGTCATATCCTAACATCTTAATTAAAAATAGAATACTTAACAAAATTAAATTTCACAACACCATTCAGAGAAGAATCAGTTAGAGTAACCCTCAAATTCTCCCAAGAATCGACTAAAGTATTGACCATAAAAATAACTAAACCCATATATTTTAAAGTAATACCCATAACATAAAATTGATCAAAACATCACTTAAATTTACACAAATAGTTAGAAGTAGACATACCTTTTTTACCTCAAATTCATCAATTATTTGAGGAGAAATAATTTATTCTTTCCTCTATTAGAATAATAGGTATATCAAGCTTCTACAACAAAGTTTTGGCATGAGAGTTGTGGAAATTATGGTCCACCATGTTTTATTTTACCCACTAACAAATGAAACCACAAAACATCTCATGATCAAACTCTAATTCTTTAGCAGACGTTATTTTTTGATTTTGAGTACTAAACATCAGAAGATTCATTCACTTAACAAAATGTAGATCCTTCATTTTTAATCACTACAAATTTTAGTTGGTACCATTACAAAAATCATGCGACTATAATTTGATTCCATAATTTATCAAAATAAAAAAACCCTCTGGTAACAGATGATGTAAAATACAGAAAGTGACGAATGTGAAAATAAACACTAAAGTGAATTCATAGTGGAAATAAATTTCTTTCCCTTAAAACAAGCCTATAAAAAATTAAAGCGGATGTGTAGTGACCAAATATATTTTTGAAAAAATTAATGTTGACACCAGAAAGTTTTAACGTGGAAACTCCAATGTGGAAAAAACCATGATACCTATTCCATAAAGCATATCCACTATAATCGGTGAGTACATGGTAGAGAATCCCAAAAATGAAATGGACCTAAAAAGAAATACTCAGATAAAATATAGGTTAAAATAGAGAAATCAGATAAAGTATCAAGGTAGCTTAAAATGAATAACAGAGCCTAATAAATAAATCCAAATAGATCAAAATGTAAAGAGAATATGTTCGTTGTCTGAATAAAAGGTGTAGATAAAAAAATATATACTGTGATCAGATCAAAGAGAACCAAAGATTGAAATCCAATTAGATCGGAAGAAATTTATTGGTTTTAGATGTTAAAACTACTATCAAAACCTAATTGTTTCATAATACCAAATAGAGGAAGAGCATCACCTTGCTTGGGATGAAGATAGCCACACTCCCGAGCCCTAAAACATCTGCTAACCCATAACACTACTTCTTTATATCTTTTTTTGTATTATTTTTCTTTTATTTAAAATTGGAACATGATGTGTCCCCAGTCACTAACATAGATAGTCCCTTTTACATCACATAAAATATACTTTAACAATGCTAAAAACACTATTGTCCTCAGCTATGTTAAAGGGGGTCCCATTTGTCAATGCTAAAAAAGCGCTGATAAAGGACACCCTTTATCTATGTTTTTTAAGTACAAAAAAAGTCACCCTTTTAAAAATGCTTTCATTAATACTAATAAATTCCCCCATTTATCAACAATTTCAAAAGAACTAATAAATTTCACCCTTTATCAGCTCTAGAAATAGTGCTAATAAATTCCCAACCTATTGCGGTGTGTTGTATGAATAACAATATGTTGTAGAAAATACTAGTAACCTGAAATAAAATATATAATTTAATTGAGATAAATTTTACATCAAAAATAAAAAAAATTGTATATATACACTTTAAACAATGTTTTGTATAATTACATTTATAATTAATATCCAAAAACATTTGAAAATATTAATTTTTCATCATCTTTGGCACTCGTGATCCCCTCTCAAAAAAGTCTAACCATGGTGTTTGTTTCCGAAAAAATAACCCCAACCTAAGAAAAAGAATCCACATATATAAGAAAACAAATCTTATGTTAGCTATACTATAAAGAAATAAATTGAACATTAATATGAAATAATACATTAATAAAATGTCAATTTCAAATAAAAAGATGCTCTCTGAGTTATATTGGTCGTGTCAAGAATAGTATTAAGGTGTGGTTGATTCTTACATGTAAAAAATGAATTATGGATAATTTTCCTAAATTATCAATCAATCTAAATTCATTTTCTGTGTTTTTAGTATGTTACATGTTCTTTTTACTAAAATTAAAGTCGATTTTAAATAAAAAGACACACTTGAACTTATACCTGTCACATCGTCCATCGAATTGAGGTGGGTCGAATTCTTACACATAAAATTTACTTATGAATTTTTTTCCTAATTTTTTAAAACAATCTAAATATTTTTTTATCATTTTTGATTATTTCACTTGTGCTTTTTACTAAAATATCATTTTAAATTATAAACTTGTACTTTGAGTTATACTAGTCACATTGTGTGTCGGTTTGATGTGAGACTACTTAATACATGTCAAAAATGAATTATGAATAATTTTAATAAATTATCAAGACAATTGGAGTGAATTTTCTTGGTTTTCAATTAGTCACAAACGTTTTTAACTAAAATTCCAATTTCAAACTAAAAATGGACACTTTGGGTCATATCGGTCACACCATGAATCTGATTGAAGTGTGGTTGATTCCTACACATCAAAAATGACATATGTATTATTATAATAAAGTTTAAAATAATAATAATTTATTTTATTTGGTTTCAATATGTCACTTGTTCTTTTTACTAAAATTAATGTCAATTTGAAATAAAAAGACACACTTCGAGTCATATCAGTCATATTCTGCTTCTTATTGAGGAGATGTTGATTCCTACAAGTCAAAAATGACTTAGGGATAATTTTCAAAATGAATCAAAATAATATGAATTCATTTCTTCAGTTTTCAGTATGTCACTTGTTCTTTTTACTAAAATTAATGTGAATTTTAAATAAAAATACACAATTAGAGTTATACTGATCACATTGTGCATCATATTGAGGTGAAGTTAATGTCTACACATCAAAAATAACTTATGGATCATTTTCCTAGAGTATAAAATAAATCTAAATTTTTTTCTTGGTTTTTAGTATGTCTCTTATTATTTTAACTAAAATTAATGAAAATATTAAATAAATAGACAAAACTGAAATTTTACAAGCCACACTGTGTGTTGGATTAAGGTGATGATGATTTCTAATGGTGAAAAATGACTAACGGGTCATTTTCCTAATGTATCCAAATAATATAAATGTGTTTTCTTATTTTTGAGTATGTCACTTTTGTTTTTTATTAAAATGACATTTAAAACTAGTAACATGCACTTTGACTCATATCAGACACATCATGGGGTGTTTTGATTTGAGATTGCTCATATACATAAAAATTGAATTATAAATAATTTTCCAAAATTATCAAGACTATATGAGGGTGTTTTATTATTTTTCAGGGAGTGATATATTTTGAACTAAAATTTAAATTTTAAACTGATAACGGACATTTGGAGTCATACTGGTCACATCATATTTCATATTAAGGTGCGGTTAATTCTGACACAACAAAAATGACTTATGGGTCATTTTCCTAAAGTATCAAAATAATTTGACTTTATTTTATCAGTTATCAGTAAGTCACTTGTTCATTTTACCAAAATTAATGTCATTTTTAAATAAAAAGACACACATTGTGTTATACAGGTCACACCAAGCATCATATTGAGGTGGGGTTGATTCTTACATGTAATAAATGACATATGGATCATTTTTCTAAAGTATCAAAATAATTTGACTATATTTTCGTGGTTTTCAGTTTGTCACTTTTTCTTTTTAATAAAATGTCATTTCAAACTAGAAACACACACTTTGAGTCATATCAGTCACCTCGTGTATCGGTTTTATGGGACACTACTTCCAACATATCACCACTAGATTATTAATTATTTTAATAAATTATCAAGATAAATGAAGAAAAATTGATTGGTTTTCAATGACTAACACACTTTATGAACTAAAATTTCGATTTTAAATTGATAATGGGGACTTTGTGTCATAATAGTTGTATCATGAATCAGATTGAGGTGTGGTTCATTCCAAGTCATCAAAAATGACTTTTGGATCATTTTACTAAAGTATTAAAACAATTTCAATGCATTTTATAAGTTTTCAGTATGTCACTTCTTCTTTTTTATAAAATTAATGTCAATTTTAAATAAAAAAGACACACTTGGAGTCATAACGGTCACACCATGTGTCGGATTGAGGTTAGTTTGAAACATATATGTCAAAAATAACATATAAATAATTTTCCTAAAGTATAAAAATAATATAAATGTGTTTTCAATATTTTTATCATGTCACTTGTTATTTTTACTAAAATTAATGTGAACTTTAAATAAAAAGAAACACTTTGTTTCATATAGGTCACAACATGAATTGCATTGATCTTTGGTTAATTCTTAAACATCAAAAATTACTTATTGATGATTTTCATAAAGTATCAAAATAATTTGAATGCATTTTATTATTTTTTAGTATGTTGATTATTATTTTTATTAATATTAATGATTATTTTAAATAAAAATAAACACTTCGAGTTATACTAGACACACAATGTGTTGGATTGATATGAGGATGATTCCTAAACATTAGAAATGAATTATATATCATTTTACTAAAGTATCAAAACAATATAAATGTGTTTCAGTGCTTTTCAATATGTCACTTGTTCGTTTTATTGAAATTAATGTCAATTTTAAATTAAAAAATGCACTTCAGTATATGATGTGTATTTTGAACTAAAATTTAAATTATAAACTAAAAACATACAATATGAGTCATTACAAGAACATTTTATATCAAATTTAGGTGTAGTTGATTGATTATGTGATATTTGTTTTGTTTTCAACTATGTGAAAAAAAGTCAGAAAAGAGAGAACATGTCCCATTCTAATTAAAGAGAAACCCCATGATCCCTAAAAAACATATGTTTTAGGAAGCATGTGGTTTCCTCTTCCATCATTAATTAACATTTTCTATCGTTTTAGGTTTTTTTCATATACATGAAATCAAAATATGACTTTCCTAAAAATCTGTGAAAAACACTAAACAAGTATTAGAAAAAAATGACAAGGAAATTAACTTACAAATAGTAGATAAAATGATGAAAAATTAAATAATTAATTTGAATACATCTTTTTATGATGGTGGTATACATTCTTGAACAATTTTATTATTATAATTATCTCAGTTGTATCCTATATTTACAATCTATCATGAGCATGATAGGAATTAAACCAACCACCACAAGATGAAAAAATAATACCCTTGTATTATATAGTAATTATTATGTGAGTATTCCTAAGAAGAAATAAATTAAACAGTAATATTAAACAATACATAACTTATTTTAAAAATGATTTTACTTTAAAAACATCAAGATTGCATCTATAAGTGAACAGAGATAGTGTTTTTTCTCTTCCTTCAAAGTTAATGGAGACAACTTGAAGGAAAGTGATAAATGATAACACTATATGGGTGAAAATAGTTTTAGGAATAAGAAGTGTGTGTATGTATTGGTGCATAAAGGCATGAATGATGCACTAAAATCTTCTAAAATAAATTAACTCTTTAAGGAATAATGAAAATAAAATCAATGTTTCATTTTATAAATTTTTAGTGAAATTGTGAAAGTATATCATAACATTACATTTACATATTTTGAAAGTGTTTCCTTCATTATGGTATATTCTTATACAGGATTGGTAACATCGTCATATGTAGAAGAAATTTTCTACATGAGTAGTGAGACATTTATTTTAGATTATGAAAATATAGTAGAGAAAATATAATATTATTATGGAAAACATAGTATATTAAAAAAAAATTTAACCTTCTCATTGAACTCTATTTAATTTTTTAAAGGTGGTAGGAATTCACCTTTTCAGGATGGTTGTATACATTCTTGACTGATTTCCTTATTGTAATTATTTAAATTGCATCCTCAAGTCTAATCTTTCATGTGATTATTTATTTATGATCCCCATAAAAATTAACAAAATAAGTATTAGATATAAATTCTAAGGGAATTAAATAAGAAAATAGATAAAATGACGATAAAATGAACAAAATAAAAATTATGAAGTCACATATTCATTATATTTATGTACATTATGCCATCGGGTATACTACCCATTCATTTTAAATAAATATAGTTTTTATTAATAATATGAGGATTTTATAATGTCATACTAGTACTTGAAAAATATAAATACACATAATATTAATAAATATTTTAAATGAAATAGTATTAATCTTAGAAAATTTCACTTAGGGGATGCTAGATTGTTGATGGTATATGATATCTCTCATAAATTTACAAACATAATAACTGGAATATTTTTCATTTTTTTATTTTATAATCTATAGAAACATTGAGAAAAACAAGTAATATATTTTTATATGTGTTTGAATAGTGAAATATTAGTATATATACCCTGATACCTGTCCATTTTTATAACTTTTTAGGATCCTTATGCACACTGAATGTCCTATTTCCATGATTTTGATGATATTTAAACACATCTATATTATAATATAATTATCATTAAAACATAATATAAAATATATAACTTTAATTTTAGATCTAAAATGTTGGATGTAGTTTATTAAAAATTAACAAAACGTCATCACGTGTGGTCGTATTTTTTGGTATCCATATTGTGAATCTAGAAAATAAATATTTGGAGTATCAAAATTGATCACAATGAGTATCCAATGTTTCCTAAAAACACAAAAAGGAATAAGTAATGAAAGGACTGAAAATTTATAGGGTATTATTAAACTGTATAGTTTTACCCCTGCATCATTGATATTAATAAGAGTCTGTCATCTGTAAGTTTTCAAAAAATTCAACCAGTTTTTCTATTATTTCATCCATTTTTTATTATATTTATTTTTTGTCATTATAAGTGATGTTATTACTAATGATTCCATATTTATATTCATGGGGTAATCCATTCAATTGATATTTATATATACACTTGAAAAAAAATATGAAATTTATTTAGTCATAATTAACATTAGGTATCAACTATTGGAAACAAAATCATGAAAATTCCCCTCATGTTTACACTTACAACTGAGAATCCTAGTCATTCATACTTAAAGATTTTATTTAAATTTGGAAGATAAATTTATTCCATAATAACCTCTCCTTACGTTTGTTCTTAAAAATCAACAATGTGATTACTACTACTTTGTAACTTTATATCTGAATGAACCTTCAATGATAGTAAATGTGTATATTTAATGGGATGGGTAAACATTATTTCTGATGATATTTTTGATTGTTTGGTTGATCCTTTATATGTTTTTAATTTATATTTTTGTTTCACACCCTTCCATTTTTCCGTATGTAATAATATTTATCAGTTCAGACCTTTTTTCATTAATTTCTAATGATTTATCATTAAAAATAAATTATAAATGAATAAATCCTTATTGACATGTTTTATAAAAGATCTAATGGCCATGGTAGTAATGTTTCAATATCTTGATCGACCATATAAATATCTACATCATCAATTTGAATGGGTAGCTCGTCACTTATATTATGAGCTATGGTAATCCCCAATATCACATGACCTGTTGGAAGTGATCTATTGGGTAAACTGTCTTCTGGGATATTGAACACGATATCCATCACAACAAGGTGATGGGTGGGTGTTGATAGTTATAAATCACATTTATTTTTTTAGTATAGAATATTAGTATAAAAATTGTATCAGTTTCTTTTTTATTCACATTTCATATAAATAATTATGATAATATTTATTCCCTCATATAAGAAAGTTATTTAAGGAGAATGGATTGCCTCAAAATGTATAGGAGTGGGGCGAGATCTCTATGTAGAGGTTGTTCTTGAGTTTATTCTTCTCATTGATTCCCTCCCATAACATTTTATAGAAACTTAGACTATTAATGAAATTTTTCTTCAAGGGAAGCTAATCTTGATTTAATCTCTTCTATTTCTTTATCAGTATCCCCCTACTCTTTTTTTTCTCAAAATATGTTCGAGGTGTCACCCCAAAACCTACACCACAGACGCGGCCATACTGTTCCAGTTGCTCCAACGATAGTAGGTGTTCATCTAGTCCACCTGTTGATGATTCCTATGTCTAAGTCAGATAAACAATATAGAAAAATAATTAATCATTGTTATGTAATAGATATTTATAGAGAAAAAAATTATTATGTCATACTTTCACATTTTTTCCATCACTTTTTGCTTTGTTTCATCTATTAGTATCACATCTTTATTTACAAAAGTCACTTTACATATAACATGATGTGGGATGGAAGTGGATTTGGATTTTTATTCATCAATATTCATATAACCATAAAAACATAATTATGTTATTTTTTCATTTCACATGAAAGTTTTATAGTATTTTTAAAATACATACCATTTTTTAAAGTGAATTTTACCCTCATCCTTACTTAATTGTAAGGGTATGTTGGTTTTTCTTCCCATTCCTTATTTTCATCCCTCAGTTACTATTACATAAATTAAAAATTCTTAATCAAAGTGATCAATACATGTATTATCAAAAATTGTCTTACCAACCACAATTTACCTTAAAATATATCTCCCCATAATAAATATTAAACCCACCCCACGCTTCTTTTCTTATCAGTTTTGTATACATATGTTGTGGGTGCAGGTTTATTTTCCTTATGCATCTTTCAGATTAAATTTTTTTATAATTTTGCAAAAGCCTCTATGGGACTTTCTGGAAATCAGTAATAAAAATTTCTTATGGGAGTCATCTACTATAAATGAACTCTTCAAGGGATAATGAAGAGTAATTTAATGTTTTATTATTTTATTTTTTAGTAAAATATAGAAATTATATCATAATGTTACCCTAGTTTCTTCCAAAATCATTGTCTTAATCATGGTAACAACATGGTTCCACAATGCTATATCAATTGGCATGTTCTATCGAGGGGTCATACAAATGAAACTATTTAACATGGAATTGATTGGGTTAACAGGATAGTCATGTGCATTTCATCTAACCTCTAATTTTATGCCTTTGAGTTTCACCTTAACAATTTTGGTTGACACCATCATGCTATACTTCTCTAGTTTTTTTAGTGACATCATTTCTTCAGCATCTACCATTTCTATGGGTTCAACATCATCAATATATTGTTCCTCAATATTAGTAGCATTGTCATTTGTACAATTTCATTGTTCCTCTACACTGGGAGTAGCAACAGGTTTAGAAAACAATTGTTCCTCGGAATTGGGATCATCAATACATCCAAAAGTCATTATCTACAGAAGTGGTTTAATTTTTAATTTAGATTATGTAAATTCAATATTGAATAGATAATTAAATGAGTTAATGCAATGTATATTACAAAAAGTATATAAAAATTTATTATTAAACTCTCTTTTTTAAAATTATTCAAGTGATTTGACCCTTCTATCAAGTATCATAATATCTTCATTGTGGTCTTCTCTGACATAAAAGACTTCGTCTACATTGTTAATACTATGAAATGATTACGATGGTCTAATTAAAATTCACCCTTAGATTAATTTTCATATGACCCTTTAGTGGTTTTAGTCGATTATAGAACAATTAACCACTTTTAGTTTTTGGGATTTGGAACATAAAATACTTGTACTTCTTGTGATTCCATTATAAACTATTTTTATTTGTACCCTTCCTTACTAAAATCCACTTTAACAAATCCCAATTCATTTATTTTTAGATTAATCCTATTATTAACCAATGTACATTGAAAAATAATCACTTGTAATTTTTTATAATCCAACTCCCATAATTGTTTGATGATGTCGAAGTACGATATATTCATATAAATTGGATTTGTGTCCTTGGTAGCAGATACATGAATCGCTTCAGCCACATGTGTAACAACACTATTTTTCATGGTACTATATTCATCATGTTCTTTTTTGTATAATGTATAACAATTAATTACATAACCATTATAATATAATACATGCACACTTAGTCCTCTAGTAAGACATCAATGTAAATATTAAATTGAATCTGCATTTCCATCTAACTGCTTAAAAATATGGTCTCAAAACCAACTTCTAAACAATTGATTATGTGTATTTGATATCCAACTTTCATTCCTTGATGGATTCAAATGCCTAGGAATTTTTTTGTGAGTTTAAACATATGGGGAAACCTATAAACTATTATTCAAAATGTAAAGTTGGTCCTACGTGTGATCTATAATAGTTATTGTGACAATATCTATTCTACACATTCCATCACCCTAAATCCACCCAGTGTGAGAAGATTTTGGTGGACCAATGTTTTCCACACCAAATATGTATTCAGTATAAAATTCAACATCTTCCTCAATAATATATCTCTCAACAATACAACACTCTATCGGACTTCTATTTTTGACATAACCTTTCAAAATATTCATGTACCATTAAATGTGTTACATACATCTATAATTTATAGAACCACATATTTTAATCTATCTCACCAAGAAAACCATCAAGTGAACCATAATATCAAAGAAATTTGGTGGGAAGAATATTTCCAATTCACATAATATGATATAAATTTCCTTTTCCATAGTTGGAAATTTCACCATGTCTATAATATTGATGCATATACCTTTGAAAAAAATATATCTTGATTAATTTATGACGTACATTATTGGGAAAAATGAAATGTAAATATATAGGCATTATATCTTACATCAAAACATGAATTTCATGAGATTTTTGACCCTTTAACTTTAAATCACTCATTTATATGATATTATTTATATTCTATGAATACCCGTATGAATATTTTTCATCATTCAATAAGTTTCAAGACTGATATCTTTCATTCCTAGAAAGAGTGTAAGTATTTGGAGGAAGAAAATTCAATTTTCACCCTTTACTAGCACCAACTATTCTTGTATTTCCATGTCAATAATGTCCAAACTAGCCTGGATTCCATCCTTTTTTTGGGTGCATTTATTAATTTTTCAATGACACTGTCACATAAATTTTTTTCAACATTAATAACATCAGGAAACTTTATGACATATAAAAAATTATAGTACAGTAAATCAAAAAACCGATCAATTTTTCCAACCATTTTTTGAAAGGTTTTTCAAAAAATGTTTTCCAAAATAAGTTTCCATATATTTTACATTCTCATTTTGTTGATAACCTGTTATTGTAGTTTGTGTTGTGCATTCTCTAAAACTCCCATCGAATGATGTCTTCCAAGATCAGTACTTTTATCATCGGGGTAGAAATCTGTTATGTCCTAGAAACATAGTCATTGATGAAGGTTTAAACCTAATTGACTATGTACCTTGTTTGCAAATGGGACACCATTTACTTCCTTTTAATGGTATGTCTTATCAAATTTTCATAAGATGTAAAATAATCTATCATCCTATATAACATGGCTCTCAATGTGAAATCTTCATTTAGGTAGGAATAATACAACATAACACCTGAATCCTATAATAATTTCAAATATTCAATCAATAGATCCAAATAAACAAAAATATAATTACCTAGTTGTTTTGGACCTGATATAATCATAGATAACATAATGTATTTTCATTTCAGGCATAACCATGGTGGATGGTTATAATTTACCGACAAAACTGGCCATTTACTTTGAGTGCTTCTATGAAAACCAAATGGATTCACTCCATCTGTAGATAGCATAGGAGAATGGTTTCTCTTCTCATTTCCAAATTCATGATACTTGTGATTAATTCCCTTCCACTGAATATAGTTTTCCAGGTGACTAACTTTATTATATTTATTTATTGTATCTATATGACACATCAATTACCTAGTATTCCTCCTACTTCCATATAATCATCTAAACCTCAAAATGATTGGAAAGTTCCATAAAACATTTGTATGACCTGATTCATCTTTATTTTATCAAGAAGAACCACAATTTGGTTATAATTTAAGATATTTTTGGTCCTTGAGAAATATTATATAGTCATTTGGATAGGCATTTATTCTTTCATAGATCATACACATTGAGAATATCATTTTTTTAAGATCATATGTCTGGCAAGGAATCTCATTATCTTTTGAGAGAATATCATTAAAAAGAGAAAGTAGTTTAGTAAAACTGGTGTCACTCTATAATATTCTAGCTTTTGAATTATAAAGATTCATTATGGATGATAATAGTGTATATTTATTACAACTAGCATGTAATGGAATCTTTTCATGACATTTAACTTCTCAAAAAAAATTGGACAATCACGATGTTTATATTCAACTATCATTTTCATTTACTCAATATTATATTCATAATCATTTTTATTTGTAATCACGTCCTCGATACAGTCTTCTTCATTGACCAAACTTTTAATCCAACCAGATGATCTATAAAATGTACTAGTGTTATCCCAGCCACTACTTAAATTTACTTTTTCCTCATGTTTAGTCTAACATTTATAACATTGATCTATTCTATGATATATCAAGTAGTCTTCTAACTCCTCTGAACTAATTAGTCTTGAATAACAATAACTTCAATGTGGAAAAAGGATTTCAAAAGGTTCATTTACTTGATCTTTTTTAAATTTGATGAACTATTTCACCCCATCTTCATACTCTTTTTTCATATGATTAGTATCCATCCATTTTCAACTCATATTCACCCTTTTTGATTTGATAATATTAATTATTAAAAAAAATTTAAAAAATGGTTCTTTCAAATAAGGGGACCCCAACATTTGAATGTTTAAAATAATTTCATTATGCTTTGAATGAAATGGGTAATTGAATTTAACAAAAGAATTACTCCACTAGTAGTAGGTATTATCCTCTAAATTCTTCCCAATTTTCACTAGTACCTACTATGTTATGGATAACAATAATATTCGTTCATGCTACATAGTTGCATTTCTAAAAGATATGGGGGATGAGTCTCAGGGAAAAAAAATGAAATGATAACTATTTTGGAGATGAAGCTGATGAGGATGATATTTATTGTTGAATTTTATTACTTGAGACTCATCCACTAAAAAGCTAACACCAAATCATAGAAAATAAATATGTTTGGAGGACTCCCCTAATTTAAACCATGCATGTGACGTTGGATGAAAATTAAGTGTAATGTTTTCAATGGGTTTAAACATTAATTCACCTTTTGTGGGGGTAAGGTCGTGATGGATATCCTATGGGTTTGATAGAGTTAGTGACATTCCATTTACATGGTGTTATTATCAATCTGTATTATATAGTAGGTGAGATTATTTGTATCTAGGAGGTCTCAAAAGGTTAAAATGCTCATCTAAATATATATATAACCCTTTATGATTAAACCATGGTCAACCGATGCAATTATAAAAAATAATCGAATAAGTTCCCCCTTAGATACATTGTTGAACATGAAATCCAAAAAACTAAGCTAATTTTGAAACTTATTCAATGCTCATTTAAAAGAATACATCTAACTTCTATATTTTAGGATTTAAAATCATTAAATATTTTATATAATAAAATAACTCTTAATTATCCAAATGAATTTTCTGAAAAAATAATGAGCATACAAAAAATTTATAAAAATATAAATGTGTAATTTATAGAAATAAAATTTACGAAAGTATAAAAGTAATAAACTGTTGATAATTTGGAAAGAAATTATACAAGTATAAAAGTATAAATTGAACATCTATATATATTTATATCAGTATATAAAATTATAAAATTATATATAAGTATAAAATTATATAAAATTTATAAAAGAATATATATTTTATAGAAATACACATGATTTATAAATATATGTAAATTTATAAAAATATATAAAAGTACATATATGTTATAAAAGTATTCATAATTTTTATAGGAGTATAGTTTTGAAAATTTAAAAATTTATAAAATTATAATATTTAAATGTAAAATTTATGAAAGTATAAAAGTATAATAATTTAAAATGAATAAAACTATAATTTTATATTAATTTATAAATCTAGAAAACTATAAAAGTATAAATAATTAATAAAATTTTATGTTTAAACTATATATGTAAATATTATATATAATAAAATTTATTAAATTATACAAATTTATAAATGAATAAAACTAAAAAAGAATAAATATTTAATAAAAAATTATTATTAAATTATATTAGACTATATGAGTGGTAAATTTTTTATCAAGGGAGTAGGAAGAGGCCCCTAGATTCTACAATTAGTAAATATGAAACTATTTTAATTATTATTCTATTAGGAATTAAATTTTTTAAAAAAAAGTGGCATTTTATTCCTTAATTTGAAGTAGAAAGATCATTTATCCCAATACAACTGAGTTGGATGGAGTATACCTCATTTTGATTTAATTACATGAACACTATATTTATCCCAAAAAGGGTAATTTATCATAATTAATCACCAATACATGTTTTTCCTATAACAATAGAGAATTGAGGAGACAATTACCGTGTGCATATTTTTTTAAGAGACACATTGAAGTGGTTTCTAGACCCACCTCTCATGTTTTTACATTTCCTTGTGCTAGATTTGTTTCATTATAATTATAATTTTAAGGAATTATAAAGATCAATTATCTTATTTTATAATAATCAAGGAAAATTTGTATAAATTTTATTGATTTCTAGAAGATGAGGTTTGGATAAAACCCTTATAATGGATTTTTGGGGAGAGATTACTTTTAAATTTACTATTATTTTACACCTGTAATGAATCCTTATTCACAATAAGATCTATATGATCTAATAAATGAATAACCCTTAATGGGAGAATTATTAGATGAGTTTCTTCATATAATTTTGAGTGAAGATAAAATGATAAGTTATATGACCAATGTGTTTATAAGGAGAGATAATAATTTCAGTTTAATTGTTACTCATGAAGACCTGAATGGTTTCAAATTATATATGTTACATCTATTGAATATTTATTTTAATGAATTTAATGAATTTAATGAATAGTGTTCGTATGAAATGGTATAATAAATCATTATGTATACCAATGTTATAGTTTTTTTTAATGGTTGGGGTTGAAGCCTCATTTTATTATTTAAAGAAAAGACCTCTTTAGACTGGGTAGAGGGAGACCCATGATGAGAGTTGTTTGTCGAGAACCGCAATTCAATTAAATTCTTATTTACCTAAAAATGTACCATAGTGGCACACCCTAGGGTCGATCATAAGGAGTTCGCTCACACGCACTATTTTCCTATTGTAACTATTATAAACTAACTAATATAGAATTAGATACTAATATAAATATGGGAGATAATTGAAATAAATAATATATAAATAAAATATAAATATGAAAATATATGAAAATATAAAACAAAAATAAAAGGAATAAAAGACACAAAGATGTTAGAAGAAGAAAACCATTGTCCTTGGGGTTTCATGGTGTAATTATCATTATTATTCAAAATATCAATCAATGAATTATTCAATGTGGAGATCAAGACCTGTCACTCCACACCCTCTCATTTGAAATGTATTACCCTACACCAAGACCTCTACATGTAGGATTAATATCTTCCACATCAATATCCAATCCAAACTCAACAGTTTGAATGAATTGGTAATCGATGGGAAGGAAAAGTAATAAACGAGGAGGAAGAAGACAATAGTAGAGAAAGTGGGGTGACCGCTCACCACAATCATTTATCCACCACTGATTTATTAGAACAAAACATGATAAATCAGTAATGCACAATAAACTCAAATACCACCACTTCCCCCCTCGAACAATAGTGAGGGTTAGCTCTCCATAATCATGGAGTTAGAAAGAAGCACGGTGGGAGAAACACATAAAATAAAAGAAATGAAAGAAAATAAGAAATGAACAGAAGAAGAAGAAAGCTATACTAATATATATTATAACTATACAGAACGAATACAGAAACAAAACTCAACCTTTCCCCCTTGAAATGGCTATCCTTGTAAAAGAGAGAAGAGGCACATATTTATAGGTAACATGGGTGAGGAAAACTCGCTCAAATTTTGTCCTCCGGATGTCATCGACTTTTAGGTCCATTAAATGGCATAATTGGTACTTGGTCCCTTCTTTAACGTTGTTCCATATAGTCTTCCGCGTCCCTATAAAACATTTTGTCCTCATTGGTCCACGTATGAAGGAGTTATGGAATATTTAGTGTGGCACATTTAATCTGTCAAAGTGACTCTTCATCTTCCACAACTCCGACTTCCAATGCCATTAAGACCTTGAAACAAGCCGATTCAGACGTGGATTCCTCAATTAAAGATGTTCATTAATTACTCCTACAGATCCCTGTTGAATTTCAGATCCATATAACCATCATACGACTAGATAAAAGCCCATATTTAAAACATTCCAAATCTGTGTACAATTTTTGAGGCACGGATTGTGAGCTGATTTGGGGCCTCCAAAATGATTGATTGAGCTGGGACTCCAGAAGGAAGAAATGAGGCACATTATGTAAGGAAACCTAAAAAAAGGAATTTCATAATTTGGTTCAGTGGGGAAAATAATATATCCGAAATAATGAAGCTAAATAAAACAGTTAAACACCAAAATTAAGCCATTTTTTTCATTTGAGCTCAAAATACCACTAAAACATAAATATGGGACAATTGACCATAAAATAACACTTTGGTGGGGTTTAGAACATTGGAATACAGTATATAATATGTTAAAATTCATGATTTATCAACCCATTACATAGCCCAAAGGCCCAAGTCCAAGTGTCCTGAATACAAGGCTTGAAAGTCCATATTTTTGCCCAAAGAGCCCCTCGACGAATAGTACTGCTACAGTACCTGAGCTGCTACATTACCGTCGCCGCTACAGTTTCTACAACAGTGCCTCCACCGCTACAGTGTCTCCGTCTCTACAGTCACCGCTTCTATAGTGCTGCTTCACATGAAATTCAAAATATTTCAAAAAATATATTTAGGGACCATGACATTGGATGATGTATAGAAAGAAATAATTGATGTTTAAAGGGAAATTGCTATCAAAAAGAAACTAGAAAAATCCCAAAATCCTCCAATAACCACCTTACATTGAAATATTACTTCATATGATGTTTTCTCCAACATTGGATGTATATGATCTTACTGTACAGATCATGCATATGACATTTAAATGGATGTTTGAAGTAAAATTGACTTGTAGCATATTAATAATGGTGATGGAATCCACTATTAATAGTATTTAGAATCATTCTAATATAGAGATGAATAATCATGCTTCTGTAGTATATATAATGATTCTTACCTATGGTAAAAATATTGATATTGAAATTACTTGTCATTTTTTCCAATATCAATAGTTAATAAAGTTTTTTAAAAAAATTGGCGTTCAATTTAATATTCAAACTAACACGCATAATCAATAAATGTTTTGAGGTGTGATTTTGGAATTCCTAAAGTAACTTTATATTATAATAACCAATTTTTCTATATGGATTCAATTGGATAAATTTATAAAAGTTTTCTAAATCTAGGTATTTATCTAAGACCTCAATTTAAATATACACTACACTTATTCAAAATTGTATACAATTAATGTTTCAATTATTTAAAGGGATAAGGAAGATATATTTTATTTATAAAAATTCTAATATTAATTTTATTTCTACTAATTTTTAAATGGATATATATTAAATACTTTTTAATAGTCAATTATACACATAAAATGAAATTTATTATGATAATTTAGAGAGATGGAATATTTAAATACAGTGAAATCCAAGGAAGAAAAATAATAAGTACTTTTAAATTGATAATTACAAAAAGTATAACTTATAAATTTATAAAGGACTCCCATTAGGTCATGATATTGGTTATGTTTTTATTTACAAGAGGAAAAAATATGCACTCCCTATTATATTAAATCAGATAAAGAGGAGTTCTAACTAATACCTAGAAGATCATCTAATACGAATCTTGGGATATTGCTAAATTATTAATTGGAATAAAAGTTTTAAACTCCCATATAAAAATTATTTAAAAAACACTATGAAAATAAAATATTACACCTCATTTCCTCACATAATGGTTTTCATGTAGGAAATAGGTAAGCCGGGGTGGTGTGATTTGGTGTGGTGGTGGTGGGATGTGGTGTAGGGATATAATGAGGTTTATTGATTCATCACATACCTTATATTTTGAATGATATAGGTAGAAACATAGGGATTATTGTTTGATGAGAGTGGTGGTACAATGAAATGAGATTTTGGCGAGAGCAACAATGGCAATGGGAGTAGGGTTTGGTGAGAGCAGTCGCACAGTGATGTGGTGGTAGTGGGGTTTCATGAGAGCATGAGGTGTTTGAGAGAGAAGACATCCAGTTAGGGTTATTTAATAATATCATGTAATGATTTGATATGTTCTTTCTAAAAAGTGCAGATAAAGATTAGTTTTATCAACTCTATAATAGAAAGCACTTATAAAATTACTTTTTAGCAGTTTTTTTTAGTACTAATAAAGATACCCCTTTATCAATGCTAAAAAATAACTTATAAATATTAAATCTTCATATTTTATTTATATTATTATATATATTTATAAAATTATATATAAAATAATTAATTATGTATAAGTTAAACTATTTTGATAAATTCAATAAATACATGAATGAAGTTGAGAGCCATCTTGGTAAGAATATTAAGAAACTTTACTTAGACTGTGGTGGATCATATCTTAATCAAGATTTCATTAGTTATTTTTGGGAGTTTGGGATTTTATCTCAAATAAATACTCCTTGTACACCTTAATGTAATTGTGTAATAAAAAAGTTTGAATCAAACCTTTTTGGACATGGTGAGATCAATGATGAGTCATGAAAGTCTTCTATTATCTTTTTGGGGATATACGTTAAAAATAGAAGCATACATACTAAAAAAAATTCCAGCTTAAGTAATAGATGGTATATCATACCAATTATGGAATGGAAAGAAACATGTGTTGTATTAATTACATGTGTAGGGTTGCAAAGAATTTTTTAAGGCCTCTTCAGGTAACAATATTACACTCGGGGCACAATGTGTATCTTTATAGGATTTCTTAAAGAAAAAAAGGGATACTATCAATAAAATCCTTTAGAAAAAATGTTTGAAGTTGATAGGTGTCCCACCTTTCATGAGGGGGATTTTTTCTCTAAAATAAATAGTGGGAGTGAGATAGACTTCAATGAAGTACAGGATCAATATACACAAGAGTTGGCACCGGAATAAATTCCAAAAAGCCCCATAGAAGAAGAAATTCTTCCAAAGATAGAATTAATGTGTAGGAGTACTAGAGTGGATAGATAACCCAAATGGTAATGTTTTCTATTCACTGATTATGGTGACTCATTATTAGGTGATAATAATGATCCTTTAACTTACAAGGAATAAGTAAGTGGCATAGATGTTTCCAAGTGGAAAGAATCCATGAATTCTGATATGGATTCCATATACCAAAACCAAGTCTGGATTTTGTTATACCCTTCAGTAGAAGGAAATCCCATTTTTTGTAAAGGGTTATTAAAGAATAAACTTGATAAGAAGGACCATTAAGTACCTATAAGGTGTGATTGTTTCAAAAGGGTTTGAACTGCGTCAAGGCATTGACTATAAAGACTACGATGAAACCTTTTCACCAGTTGCAATGCTGAAATACATTAGAATTATACTTTCCATTTCATGTTTCCATGATTATGAGATTCGAGAAATGGATATAAAAATAAAATTACTTAATGGGAACCTTTAGGAAGATGTCAATATGACCCAACCTGAAGGGTTTGGGACTCTAAGGATGCCAACAAGGTATGCAAGATGAAAAGATCTATTTATAGATTAAATTAAAAATCCAGGTCATGGAACATTAATTTGGATGAGACCCTAATAGAATTTGGTTTCATAAATATCGAATGTGAGTCATGTGTCTATAAATGGTTTAGAGGGAGTACAATCATTTTATTAATAGTATATGTTGATGAAATATTACTCATTAGAAACAAAATATTAGTCTTACAGTATGTTTTAGGTGTGGTTGAATAAATTATTCTCTATGAAGGACTCGGGTGAGGTAGCATATAACCTTGGGATCATAATCCATCATGATAGATCCAATAGGATGCTCGACTTAAGTCAAAGTACATAAATTGAACAGATACTGAAGATATTTGGTACGGAACAATCCCAAATGGGATTGTTTCCAATGTCCCATGGAATTCAACTTTCTAGGAAAATGTTTCCTCAGACACATGAGTAAATAAATAGAATAACAAATATTCCATGTGCATAAAAGATTTGTCCAGTCATGTATTCTATGCTATTTAATATTCTAGATGTCACCTATGCATTAAGTGTGGTGGTAAGATATCAAGCAGATCCCAAAGACTTCCATTGGATGGTATTCAATAATATCCTTATGTTTCTTAGGTGTACTAAGGATATGTTCTTAGTTTATAGATGAGATGAAAAACTAGGCATCAGAGGATATGAATATTCTAGTTTCCAAACTCATCAAGATGATATGAAGTCACAAACAGGATAAATATTAACTTTTACTAGAGATGTTGTGAGCTAGAAGAGCTCAAATAAGGCTATGGTTTTAGATTATACAATAGAGTCTGAGTATATTACGGCTTATAAGTTAGCTAAAGAAGCAATATGGATACACAACTTCATCCAATATCTTGATGTTTTATCTAGAAGTATTGATCCAATCACACTCTATTATGAGAATACTTCAGTAGTGGGTCTTGAAAAAGAGTCAAGGCCACATCAACGAACGAAGAACATACTTCAGACGTATCATCTCTTGAGGTATTTGTCTTAGAGAGCTGAATTTTTAGTGAGTAGTATTTCCACAGAAGACAATGTGGATGACTTTTTGACTAGGGCTTTGACTCAGAAGAAACATGACTATCGTGTGAGGTCTAGTAGACTAAAGGTCATAGGCAGTTGGCTCTAGTTCAAGTGAGAGTTTTTTGGAGTTGGTGTTCTAGGACCAATAGTTTTTAATTTGATATCATGTATATTTGATGTATTGAATATTAATAAAACTTATTATTACATATTTTTTCTTGTTATTCATGAATCTAATGTAATAATGACCATGAGTATATTTCTCATTGATAAGTTCATATAATTTCCACACTAGGATGAGAACCTTGATGTATTATGATGATATTCTCAAATAATGTTCAGTGGTTGGATAACATACTATGATGGGACACATATTACATAGACTATCAGGTGTGAGTACTCATAAATAGATGAGTATTATTCTCATGAAATTCACACATGGTAATCTCCAAAATGAGAGGTAATGATAATAGACTCTCCAGTAGGAATTCCGCATCTTATGGTGTCATCATATATTCATATATACAAGCATGTGTGATGGTATTTATACATTAATATTATTATTAATTCATGTTACAATTCATGTACTTAGATTTATTTCATAAACTAGGATGATAATAGTTCATGGATAAGTTGAATATGTTGGGTGTATTATGAGTGAAATTTCATTAATGAATAATTTGGGAAAGGATTTGTACCTTGAATATTTATAGAAGATGATATATCTACCCTTTTTGGAATAGAACTGTCGCATTAAATTCAATGTTCAAAGTATAACAATGTTCTTATTTAAGATAGTCAAAGAAATACATATCAAGCATATAGATTGGTGACACTGATGTGGATCCTTCTTGATGAGATATTGTGAAAAAGGGATTATATTTCATAGTGATCATAAATATTTTGTTTTTGACATTGTGACATTATGTTCTTTTTCTTGGGTGCCTTGACCCATTCTAGACAATAATCTTAGACTTTAAGAAAACTTTCCTAATGCCAATGAGAAGGAATCCTAGAGAGTCACACACTAAGTGTTTTTTTTATATAAATTGAATTACATTTTAGTTTAATTAATGTAATAGATATTATTCTCATGTTCGGGGAATAATTTTATTCAATTTATATTGATCTCATAAATTAAATAAATATTTATTCTATGAAAAGTGAATAAAATATTTATTTAACTCAATAAATATTTTATTAAATATTTATTCACTAGATTGTGAATAAAATATTTATTTAGGAATAAAATATTTACTTGGTTTTTCAATAAATGCTATAGGGGTTCAAACGGATAAAGACCAAGTCTGGTGATAAGGATTAATTAAAAAGAGCGTTATGTAATATTTTTTATTGTGAAAGTTGGAACATACCAAAAAATAATAATTATATAATTATTATTATACGGTATGAGATTTATTAAAGTTAATAAATGTTATTTAATGGTCGGTGTTTAATTAAATAATATTTTAACTTAAATACCTACTCTATAAATATGCGGGTATGTCTATTGTGAAGAGAATCAAAAATTGAGATTAGATAATTGTTATGCACAATAAGTTTTCACTCAAATACTTCTTCTCTATCCCTCTCAATAATGATAAGTGCAGGAGATATTTGTTCAATATTGAAGAATGAATGATCAAGAACAAACAACGCAAGACACTTGACTTGCCACACTAGCACTTGGAGATCGTGTGGTGTTTCTTGGAGATCATAGAAGTATGTATAGATCACCACTAGAGGGATTATATCCTTGGATCCTTAAATTTCATAAAAGGTAATTATAAAGGGTCTTTTAGGATGATCAACATTCACCAACAAAGAAATTTCCTAAGATTGAGAATTTATTTCTTCAAGTATTAAATAAATTAATTATAGATTTTTCATTAGAGATCATCACTCTTGGTTACAGGAAATGATTATTAAAATAAATTTTAATATATCACCCACCTCTACATGATTCTGTTATTACCAGAACCATCAAAAAATCCCCAAAATGACAATGGAATATTTTCATGAATCATCATTTACCTTACCATTTCTAACAAGGCATGGTTCTTCTTTTCACTAACACCATTCCACTATTGTGTGTAAGGTTGAGTGAGTTGAGATTGAATCCCAATATCCAATAGAAATTTGATAAAATATTAGTTAATATATTCACCACCTTGATCTAATCAAAGCTTAATTATTATATTTCTATGTTGATTGTCTACTTCATTATTTAATTATTTTAATTTCTCAAAGTACTCAGACTTATACCTCATCAAATAGACATAGCCATATCTACTCAAGTCATAAGTAAAAGTTATGATGTAATGATACATACTTATATCTTCTAATAGAAATGGAATACACACATAAGTGTGTAACAGTCCTAGAATATATGTGGCCCTTTCACCATGTCCATTGAATTGAGGTTTGGCCATTTTTCCTTGTAAACAAGCATGGAATCTTTGAAGTGGTTTTATCTCCTAAGAGTCTAAATAACCATCTTGATATATATTTTTCAAATGATTCTCATTTACCAGACTAATGTGGTAATTCCATAGTTTAGTGTCAATTGAGTCATGTGAACATGATTTTTTCTCATTTCACAATACTTGGTTTCCATAATTTAATACATAAAAATTATTATTTAAATGTTCCATACCATAACATAAGTTGTATTTATGAAAGAAACAAATTTTATTTTCAAACATAAAAATAAAACCAACTTCATCTAGGCATGACATAGAAATTTTGTTCTTGGAAATATTTTGTACATTATAACAATAAATTAAAACCAATATCATTCTCATTGTTAATGAAAGGTGGTAGTCACCAATGGTTGGATCAGCCAACATCGCACCATTGGAAAATCCAAAATCCAACTCTCCTCTAGAAATCCTTCAGAATCTATATGGATATTATTTTTGGATATATATATATATATGAGAACCAAAATATAAATATAATAATCAGTGTTTAGAAACTGAAAGATTACACTTGATAATGAATAGACATTTAGCTTCTCCTTGATTCTAAGTTTATTTCTTCTTCCAGTGGCCTTTCTTGCCACCTACAAAACATATTGCCTCATTTTCCTTACCATGCCTCTGGATCTTCCTATTATTGGAAGTACAATGCTTAGTAGATTTAGAATTTTTATGATTCTTAGTACCATTCTCCTTATTTTTAATTTTCTTATTCACCATAAGGATCGTGTATTTGTCACACCCCATGTCCTTATCCACTTGGAGAATCGAAGTAAGAAGTTATAAAAGACACTTCTCATTATTTCCCATGTTATAATTAACAATAAAAAAATATATGATATTGGTTAGTGATAAAAGGATGATATATATGCACAAATCATTTGGGAATTTATTCCCTAATATATCTAAGAATTCAATTTTTCCAATAAGCTTAACTAAATAAGGCCTAGATGGTTCTAACTCTCAAATATTAGTTGTAAAAAATAATTGGAGATATCATTTATATCCTGTCTCTCCTTCTCTTGATAGATATTATAATGGTGAGACATCATGTTATATGAATCCATGTCCTCATATTGATTTAAAAGATCATTGGTTAGGGATGATAGCATGAAACATCGAATATATGTAGCATCATTCAAATGTTTCTCATAAAGAGACAACTCTTCCTCACTATCCTCATTTCTAGGTTAATCATGAATAGGTTTTTCTAGAACATATATTTTCCTTTCATGGTATAAGATAATATGTAAGTGCCTTTGACACTCTTGGAAAATTGTGCCATTGATATGGTTATCCTTCGAAGTTATGGATCCCAATGATATGTTTGATGTCATTTTATTTTGTTTCTACAAATAAGATGATAATAATTTTAGTACATTATCTGATAAAATTTAAACAAATAAATAAATATTATATTTATTAATCTCCTACTATTTTATTGAATCCCAAAAGCCATCATCATTGGATTCAGAATATCTTCTTTCTTGGAAATTCTAGTAGAAAGGATCTACATTCCCCTTATTATCGCCCCAATTTGGTTTGTCAAACAATTTGAAGGGTTTTAGGTGGGAATTACTAATTCCAACCACATTAACTCACGGTTCCTTAATCTGTTGAGTGGACTCCCTGATCCTAAAATACATAAATTAGATTTACTCAACCCTTTAGTCTCAGTTACACCAATTCTTGTTTTGGATATCAACCCTTGGTGTGAACTAAGTTAAGTTAACCCAAAAACGTCATGTTATAATTCCTTGATAATTTAAATCACCCCAAATTTGGTTGGCCATGCACTTTGAACTATGGTTTGATTTTAACTAAATTAGTGGATGTCTATACCAATATAACATTTATAATTTAGGGATTTTATATTTCATGTGTAAATTATCCATTATTATCTTTATTACATGATTATTAATATAAATTTGATTTACATAAGTGATTTAACCATGTCTTAGACATTATTTATGCATAAGGTAATTTATTTTAGTTATATCTTACATGATTTTTAATTAAATGATTCATGATATCATGAAAAAACATCCAAAATGAAATAACCAGGAAACTTGATAGAAATAAAATAAGAAAGTGGTATGATCATGATATTTTACTAATGGTAAGTTTATCTAGAGGATGATAAACTGACCATTGACCGAGGGGGAAAACACCTTGGACCATTTATGGTTCATGATACAGTTTTCCACTTATTGACCTATGTATCTCTCTTGGATTAGTATCACCTTAGCTTCAAATATGAACCACGTCCACTATCTTGGGAGCTCCATCCATTACATATTCTTTTACTCACATGTTGATGAGGGTAAGGGGTTTATATAAAAGAAACCATGGGCACACTAGCCCTTATATAATAAGAGGAGATATAGTATGTGGGAAAATAGTTTAATTTAATAATAAATTAAATGAAACCAATCGCATACCGTGGTCTGGTCTAGGCTTATGATCATCCGTATACAAGAAAAAAATTAAGAATTTAATATAATTAGCATTCGATTATTAATCTTTCTTATTTAAGATAAATCACGCTCAAATAAATAAATTATCTTCTTTAATTAATCAATTATTTTATCTTAATTCTCATCAGAATTTCCTTGATATTCTCATCCTTCATAGTTTTAAACAAAATAAATAAATTTATTTTAAATTATTTATGTATAATAAAAATGTACCATGGAGGTAACACGGTGAGTATCCATCTAAACTACCCAACATGTATTATACTTATATATTATTTACTCTTACAACATATAGAAAACATGACTTATCACATACTTTCATGATGTGTACTATCAACTTAATGATTACACATATTTCATGATTTATTTATCATGTGTTATGCTTCAATGCACGTAGAGTAATAACTGTAATATTACTCATACATGATATGCATATTGGAAAATTACATAGATATTAATTAATATATATATATATATATTAAAACCTATCACATGGAGTGTCCTATCAACTTAATAACCACACGTAGGTCCATGTTGATAATGTTTCAATAGTATAATAAATTAATTTTAATTTTTTGAAATTTAGTAAAATTACACAATGTGTACCTTGGATCTACATGTAATGTATATTTTCTCATTGTCTATCCACAGCACACGCCTAGGGAATCGGTGTATAACTTCTCCGTATAAAAATATATAGTGCACGACATATACATGGGATACACATTTTTCGGTATCTAAGTTACACAGTCACTAGTCGGGTAGGCCATGTTAGAAGATACACAGCCCATCAGTGACTAAATGACTATACATCAGGTATGACATTAACATGGCGTGTACTCTGGAAAACTATGTTCTAGGATGGCTAGGTCAACGCAAAATTTATTACTAAATGCATCGTGTGTAATAAATTCACACACTTTGAATTAATTCTAGATTAATTCTTGGTGAATTCAACACAAGTACATGAAATGTACCGCTGGGTTACACTGCATGCACTATTATGTTATCCGACCAGATTCCTCACACCTCCGAATGAAATATTAAATTTTATTTCTTTCATAAAATTAATTGATCTGATTATATTTATGAGAAATGAAGAGGAATAAATAGATCTCACAATTAGTATTATAGAACAATTAAACTAGAATTTAAAACCAATTAATTATCTCTAAATGAATCAATGATATTTAAATAATTATAATTAATTATGTTACCCCTCTCATACCACTTGATGGTTTCTGGCATAGTGGAAGTGTGTGATGGGTTATGACCGACATTTATTTTTTTTCAAGATTGATGATCAATATAATATTTACATGATGATAAACACCATGATCAATGGAATTTAATCAAAGAAAATATAAAATGGATAAAATTTCAGAACAAAGTGCATGATCATAACATATTATTTAAAAATAATTTAAGAAATTAAAGAAATGACTTGTGAGAATTCTTTCTTTCTTGATGGATCTAAAAAATGGATCTACACCATACCATCGTTTCATTATAGGAATCAAGGGAATATTTCATTTATCAATGATCTATAATTGTTCATAAAATCATTGAATGTTGTTGTAGGAATCCATGGGTCATTTCAGGATAGATCCTAATACTTGTATCATTAACCTTTGATTACCTTGAGAATCACTTCCAGGGGATTATTCTTGATATTTCTATACTCAATAGTGGAAGGTGGAGGAAGATTTATCTCTAATATTGGGAGTGTTCATGGAGAAGGGAGCTCTCTAGAGCTTTGGGAGGATTCTTTAGATTCATTGTTTCCAACAAATGAATTTTATCTCTTGAAAAATAATTTAATTTGGTTTATATACTACAAGGGTTATAAATAAATAATTAAAAAGTTACATTTAAAATTTTTTTAATCACTAAATAACCTCATGTCTATAAAATAAATGATTATTATTTCTTGACATGCTCAAACCTACAAGTTAAAATAAAATATTATTTATTCAAATAATATTCAATATATATTATTTCTCACAAGAACATTAAAATCAGTCTTCCATTCCTCCACCATATTTATTGGGACTTGAATGTTGAATATTTAATTAATAAATAAATATCAATTCATTATTTATCAATAAATAAATAAATATTATATTCACTATATATAAAAAAAAATATGTATTAAATATTCTGTTCACATAATATTCACTAAAATAACTGGTGACGGGATATATGATATCAAGCCAACATGAATAATTGTTAAACCACTTGAAAGGAAAATATTCATTCATATTTTTAAATAATAAATAATAATATATTATTTAAATGAGATTCTGGATACACTTTGTGTATGAACCTCTAGGCCTCTTTCCCAGTGGCATTAAGTGAAGCATCCCAAAGTCCAATGTTAGAATATAGAAACTCACCAAGGCACCCATAAAGAAATATGTTAATGAATAAATGACATAACAAATCATATAGACACTCAGTGTATAATATAATCTCTTTAACATGATATCTCTAATCAAGTTGGTTTCATGCTGGTGTCGTCAATCTATATGATCAATGTATCATTCTTTAAATTTTTTGAAATCAAACATTCATATAGAACACAGTGTCCATGGATTTATTTAGGCTCTATCATTTCCATAAAAGGGCCAGATATATCATGTTCTGTTAAAGAATAGAATGGATTTTGGTGCCAAAATGGGAGAAGAAGACGAAGAAACGGAAAGCCTCAAGCGGATGCCTTGTGAAGACCATTCGCAGAGCCCCAATCAAACCGCACCCGCCACAGAGCAAGAAGGAGGGCTACTCCATGAAAATATTTGATGTTATCAAGGCCACTGCGGAGCAAGGATGTGGAAATGCTCCATGATTTCCTTTGACGTTCAAGAGCCCACCACCGTGCAAGGAGGTGGGATGCTCCGCGACCACATTTGACGTTTACGATCCCACCGTGGAGCACGCTCCATCTTTACACCGAGCATGCTATACTTCGCGGCACCTCTCCCTTATAAATACCAGCCTCCCCCAAGTCTCGGAGGTGTATCATCTGACCTTTAAACTTCCTAGCTCCTGAATCTTGAAGCGTCTTCTTCTCTGCGAACCATGTGTTGTTCGAGGTACTTCTTCTCTACGAAGTGCCTCCCCTTTCCCTTACTTTAATCCCCTCTTCCGAGATCGATGCCTTTTATGGAGCCTAAGGTCCTCCGTGAAGGAAGGGTATCCCCAAGGGGACCCGGGTCATTGCGAAGCATTTATGCTTTGTGAAACACCCTTCATGTACACGTGATCAACATGCTAAGGCAGGGTCACTGTACATTGTGAAGCACATTGCTTCACGATGCCTTACTTCACGAGGCACCTTTTCTCTAAAAGTCAATGCTCCTAGAATGCCTTTCCACTTCGCAATGCACCTATTATACTCACCTCTACCCTATGATTAGGCTGAGGCACCCCACTTTGTGAAACACACCTCTTCGCAAGTACCCTCCACCATGCAAAGCAGCAGAGTTTGACAAGGCCCCTGCCTATGAACCCATATTCTTTGCAATTCCTTTTCCCGTGTGACCCTCCAGGTTTGCACGATGTGATTTAAAATACCCTTGGATGATACTACCCATTGTGTTTCTTCTCCCCATGCTTCTTCGCATAGGCACGCTAACAGCTATTGATTCTTCATATAGCCACGCTAACGTGGACCCCCCAATGGTTCACTCCATAACACCCCCTAGCCACGGAATTTCCTATCCCTTATCTTTACAAGGGAGTAGAGGGTACCGGTTATGTAAGTATTAGGGGTGTGGAGAAAACCCGCCTCGTCTGAGCTGCAGGACGTTAAACTGCCAGGCACCATCGTCCTCTGCACATGACGTTAAACTGTGGCTTTTCCCTGTCCCTCGCACATGGTGTTCCCCCACCTTGGAAATTCTCCACACCCACTGGTCTCCATGAGGATGAGATCTTCCATCACATGTGATGATTTCCTCCTTATCATAGTGGCGTTTTTCCGTGGGCAAAGGGAGACCATCTCGGTGTAAGCCCCCTAGCTTTCTTGAAGGAGGCAGCGTCCCTACTCCTCCTTTCTTCTACGATCCCAAGGACCAAGGGGGGGGAATGGACACCAGACCCCTATTTTCTTCAGTACCAAAACCCTCTATCACTAGGCTTTTTCACCATCAGGCCTCCATCCCGGAGTAAGTCCTACCCTCTTCGGGACACTAACTACAAGTAAGACCCACTTCACCTCCCACGGACGCACCTTTCATGACGCAATCGTCAGGTCTCTGATACCTCTTGTTTGTCACACCAATCATGACTAATGTGGGTGTAGAGTAAGCACTGACCATGAAATCTCACCCAGGAAGCTTAGAGTGTAATCCCCACACCCACCGGAACTATGCGGTCTTTGATCCCTACTAAGGAAGGGTACATAGGAATCCTCCACGAGGTTCAAGCCCACCACCCATTGGATCCCAAGTCCACACTCACATCAGTTCACTAACCCTCATGAACTAAATGGTCTTTGATCCCTTCTAAGGAAGGGTACATAGGAAGCCTCCACGAGGTTCAATCCCACCACCCATTGGACTCCAGTTCCTCACTCACATCGGTTCACTGACCCTCATAAACTATGTGGTCTTTGAACCTTGCTAAGGAAAGGTATGTAGGAAGCCTCCGCGAGGTTCAAGACAAACATCCATTGGTCATCCTGACCCTCTTCATGTCGGTTCACCAACACCTTGGCCCGCCTCAGAGCGTAAGCCCCAAATTCCACCATTGGAACTATGAGGTCTTTGATCCTTGCCAAGGCAAGGTACGTAGGAAGCCTCCCTGATATTGAAGCCCAAAATTTTCACCTGAACTACGTGGTCTTTGATCCTTGCCAAGGAAAGGTACATAGGAAGCCTCTCTGAGGTTCAAGCCCAACTTTTTCACATGAACTATGTGGTATTTGATCCTTTCCAAGGAAAGGTATATAAGAAGCCTCCCTAAGTTTCAAGACCAACTTATTCACCTGAACTACGTGGTCTTTGATCCTTGCCAAGGCAAGGTATGTAGGAAACCTCCCATAGGTTCAAGCCCAATAGCAATTGGTTTCGACCCCCTTCATGTCGGTTCACAAACACTCCCAGCATCCTAGAGTGTAATCCCCACACCAACCTAAACTACATGGTCTTTGATCCTTTCAATGAAAGGTACGTAAGAAGCCTCCCTGAGGTTCAAGCCCAATAGCCATTGGCCCCTACCATCTTCACATCAGTTTTTCCCCGTCCCGCATGATGTTAAATTGTGGACCTCTTTCAGCGGTAAGTCGTTGTCACTCAATTCACTGTTAAGCCATTGTCACTCCATTCAGTGGTAATCTATTGTCACTCTATTCAGCGGTAATCCATTTTCACTCCATTCAACGGTAATCTTATGTCACTCCATTCATCGGTAAGTCATTGTCACTGCATTCAGCGGTAATCCATTGTTACTTCATTCAGCGGTAAGCCTTTGGAACCCCAATCGGCGGTAAGTCGTCATCAGATGAACTACGTAGACTTTGATTCCCCACCATAGGGATACATAGTAATCCTCTTCAAGGCTCAAGCACAAAACTAGCGTCATCCTCATGGAGTTTCCATCCTATTCATCATCCACTTCAGTCAACTGCTCCATCATCCATTCAGATTCTTACTCAGGACGCCACATCCTGGTGGGATCATACCGCCTCATACCCCATTTTCCTAAATAGTAACCGGAAGGTCAACCACGTGTTGGCCCCAACATCATTCTTCCCTTCGAGGGTTTCACTCATCAGATCCACTCTAATCAGAGTTCTGATCAGTCTAATCCGTCTTCATCAGATGTTAAACTTGCGGCATACCCTGTGTTAAACATGGGAAGCTGAAGAAAACATCATATGAATTCCCATGGAATATGATTCCCCATTATCGATGTGGGATGCCTCGAGCTACCGTGCCCTCGAGAAGCCCTATAATAAGGGATAGAAGATAGACGCGCCAGTGTCCCAGCACCTAGAAATTCTAGTGATGCCCAATGTGACTACTCCCCTGAATGAAGGTTACTACCCTGACTGGACCCCTTGGAATGTTCTGATAGAAGCAGTGTAATTAACTAGTGTCCATGAAGATATGGAACTAGGTAGAGTTTCACGAACAACGTCTTAAGTCTATAAGGGAGACTCGGACATGGTGATGAGTTCCATGGAGGAATCCATGGAAGGAAGAACTGAAATCCCATAATCTCGTTTCAATCAAGGAGAAAACATCCCTAAATAAGTGACGGATGTTGCCCACCTTTGGAAAGTGGGAATGCGGGGAAAAAATCTGCGCGCCCTCCCCAGAGAGATGTGCGCGCCCCGACGAAAGCGTCGAAAACAGAAATGGTGAAACCAACATAAAATTATTCTTCTCAATATGGAGATTAGTAGCACTTGAGGCATCAATGGATTGATGTGTCACCATATCCAGTTATCCAGTGTCGGGTCCCGCCAAGCAAATAGCGGGCCTAGCATGAAACTCACCAGAAGTTGGGGCATTAGAACGTTGGACATCCCGTTCTGTGACATCGTCAGCGTGGATCCCTCTTACCGGATGTGGGAGGCAGTATTGTGCTAGGGAATTGGTTGTTAACTTGTTTTTCTTTTAGCATTGACAAGTTAATATCCCTGCTCCCAGGAATCAAGTTACTGCCATAGGGACACGATCACTATGTGCCCATCGACGCAGGGGCAGAGGCAGCACCAACACGGTCATTCAATGTGGCTTAACCTCTCCCACGATAGCCTCTACATCTATGACCATGGGGCGCTCACGCCCCCTCTCCCCATCTGAGGTCATTCAACATAGGGTAATCAATGACCTCGTGCATCGTTACGAGGAGGAGGGAATAATCCCGACCTAGGATATGGCCCGCCTGGATCTGGTGGCTTCTATGACTTGTCACCAAAGCCACCCCCAAGGGCCGCACAGGGAGCCATTGTTCCCCACCCCGATGTACAACCATTTCGGGAGCCTTTCCCTTGAGCACTTTGACGAATCCCAGCCATACACTGACGAGGTAGGTGACATTCGGCCCAGCCCGATCATTGTCCCCTTCCAGGGGCTCCCAGTGAGGGCTCTCACCTAGGCGCGTCAGTGCCGCTGCCCGGTCTTACTAGAAGAATAGTAGGTAAGCTACATACCCGCACCACCAGCCCCAGTTTTTCCGACCCGATGCCAGCATCAGGCACAATCTGAGGAGGACTCCCGTCAAGGGGCGTCAATGTCAATGGCTATGGTGGCCCGATCCACCGCCGACACATATCATCAGTTCCCTGCATAAAATGAGCAGGGGTGCTTATACGCCCAACCAGGATCAAGGCCCCAACCACCCCACGGGCAGGCTGGGTCGACTCTCTTGGTCACTGGAATAAGCAGTGGACACCATGATCCAACCCGCAGCGATGTCACCCAGTACGGAGGTCCTTCCCGTACCACTACCACAGAATGCACAGGCCTTCCCCGCTTCGAGGCTCGACATGGAGGTCTTCCCCGGGTCACCCCCAATCCAAATGAGGGTCTTCCCTATGGTAGTGATACTCGGAACGGAAGCCTATCCCATGCCCATTACACTGGGTATGGATTCATTCCTCCTATTCCTGACCGCTGGTGTAGGGACATTTCACATTCGGTCTCTCTTCAATGTGGGGATCCTCCCCATTTCCTCTCAGCAGGTGGTGAAGGTCCTCCTCTCCTTGGAAAATATAGGGGTGAAGTCCAACCTCACTCCACTCATACCCAGCACGGGGGGTCCTTCCCGTGTTCAGCTAGACTAGTACAAGGACCCTCCTCATACTTAGGTCACCCAGAAAAACAAGCATAGAGGTTATCTCCATGATTTTTCTAGTTCCAGCAGTGGTATTTCTCACTCCAGTGCTACCCATGGAGGTCCTCCCCATGTACCCTTTGACATTTTTTCTGTTTCTCCTCGCACCCCGGCTTTCTCAGATGGAAATCCTCTCTTCCCCAGCACCAGTGTGGCCGAAGGACCCCGTGTCAAAAATTTAACCTATCTCGAGGATCCACCCAAGGTCAAGAAGGCAGGTCATCGCCACCATAAAGGGAATTTCGAGAAGTTCTGGACATGGATCATACTATTCCACTTCTCCGACTCTGATTCGGAGTACGACTCAGTGTGGGAACCTTCCTCTAGCTCATCTGAGTCAAGGGCCGGGGCAAGGACAAGGCGCATCAGCCTGGTGATCCCAGAATGTGAGGTCCATCGGATTCCCACATCCCTCCATAGATATATCCAGGAGGATAAAAAATCTAGCGACCCCACAGGTTACGGTCATGCAATCACCACCATCGTCACCAGAAGTGCTCTCTACCTCGACAAGAGATCACTGAGAGCTATTCTGGGGACCAACGGTAGGCGAGTAGCATCGCGGCCAATCACCAGTGGCCCTAGCCCCTGAGCTGGGAACTGCATCCATCAGCCTGTCCTATCATGACGTAGCATCTAGGTCACTACACTCTTCGGAAGATAGCCCGAGATTCAGCAGCCAGTCAGCATGTTCGCCATACTCTCCACCGGTCAGCCTGTCGTCCCAGCAGTCTGCCTCAGTACCGCTACCAGTTCCACAGCCACCCCCAGTTGAGGAGTGGGTAAATCAAGGGTTAGACCATGAATCTAAGATGAGGAGTTTATGGAACATCCTTTTAGTTGACCACTCACCTAAGATGTTTTGGCCCATGGAATCACTGAATTTCTGCATACTAGAATCCCTCACCCTGGAAGAAGTTGATTTTTTCCACCACACCCTCTGGGTGATGCATTTTAGTCCTGGACATGGTCAAGGGTTTTCTCCAAAGAGCCAATATCATTTCAAATACATTAGGGGACAATGTCATCTGGTCGATTTGGCCGCACTCCCTGTGGCCCAGTACCCCGAGTCACCGGGTCGTCGTGAGGCCCTCTAGTAGCAATGCGTTCAGAATATCAAGGTATTATGAAAAATTATCAAGGAGGCTACCCCCCACATGAAAATTCGTGGTTGGGGCCAGTATGATTCCCTCCTCTTCAGTCCTATTCGGAGGCTATCCGACTCGTTAGGCGACATCGAAGACATGCCCCCGGGAAGGGTCACGGTCAACAAGGCCGAAATAGTGGACAAGGAGGACAAGTTGGATCTTCTCAATGGAGACTCACCCCCTGAGGGAGTGCCACAACTATTGGACCCATTATTAAGGATTACTAATCATTAAAGTAACCTACTTGGTCTCCCTGCACCCGCCGAGGCATTGGTACTCATCAGGAATTCTGGTAAGGGAAAAGAGCACGTCAGAGCTTCCAAGCACTCTGACCCATCCTCTTTAGTGTAGAAGATGGAGGAAGACCCTGAGAAGGCCACATTGCACTGAGAACATGTTGAGAAAAATAATTTGGTCGATGAACTTTTGGATGAATGCATTTTAGAGCGACGGCCTGACTGCGACAATCCTAGGCCAGTACAGTAGGGGCAGGAACAACTTCCCCTCAGCGAGCTGCCCCCAGGAAAGCCTGGTCATGATGCTCCTGCGAACAGGGTTGAAGACAGAGCTCATGGAAAAATGGTGCGGTATGTCTCGCCAAACCCTCTGGAATGGCACGATAATCCTAGGAACCCATCTCGGGTTCCCCCAGCTGCCCTGTAGGTCACCCCGCCAGCCGCTCCATGAGCCTCTAAGCCTGTTTACTATGTTGAAGAACCCGCCAATGTGCTCGTAGTTAGGGTTCCCCATCAATATAGGAACCCCCCACCCAGATGATCTAATGGCAGCACTCATTTCCCTCCTGGAGGCA
The DNA here is from genome assembly GCA_963277665.1 of Viscum album. Lineage (NCBI taxonomy): Eukaryota > Viridiplantae > Streptophyta > Magnoliopsida > Santalales > Viscaceae > Viscum > Viscum album. The sequence goes on from OY728154.1 coordinate 71,925,793, forward strand.
TTAGAAACACGACAGGTGGCAATCCCACCTGATGGTAAGCGATACCCGGCATGGGTGGATGATATTACGGCACCTCCAGGTTTCGGGAATCCCACCTTCTCCCCCTTTAACGGGATGGGGGACCCACTGCAGTACCTGGCCCACTTTAACTCAAGTTTTGGGCCCATGTTAGGGACTCTAGCGCAGGAGGAGGCTGCCAATCTCCATTGTTTTGTTCATACATTGGAGGGGCCGGCATTCGTCTGGTATAGCCAGCTCCTCGTCGGATCTGTAACTAGATGGGAGGAACTTCGCATGAAATTCCTATACCAGTTCAATCCCACCAGATGGAAAACAATTATTTCAGGCCTTTTCAAGTGCAAAAAAAGGCCTGATGAACGTGTCGCGGACTTTATTGTCGGGTGGAAAGGGCTCACATTCTCCCCTGACATGCCACTGACTCAGGAGCAGTTATAGATGATGTGTTTAGGGAACGTCAAGACGGAACTGGTTCCTTCTCTAATCACCCAGAACTAACCTGGAAGATTCCGAGACTTCTCCGATAAGGCCCAGTGCCTAGAGGAAGACCTGTAATAGGCCATCTAGGAACATCTGTTTCCCCCTGTAATTCCAGCAAGGAGGGCTACTAGAGATGAGCCCGCCGTGGTGGACCAAATAGAAGCCCTTAGGAAACTAGAATTACTACTAGTGGCACCAGTCCCATATACTCGTAGAGTCCCTCCACCTCAGGTGCGGCCTCCAGCTCAGCAGCATCTGCCTCAGAATCGGCAGGTGCCCCCGCGTAATGTGCCGCCACCACCCAAGCAGGAAAATCAGGGTCCACCTCCTCAACAGGCTTCTCCATCTCCTCGTCAGGGTTAGGCTCTAAGGGCCCCCTTCCTGTACAAGAGAACCCAAACCTACTCGTTTAATGAGAATTAGGCCCCTAGTTACTACTGTAGTGCCTTAGAGTAGGGGATTGCACTCTTGCCTGAGTGTAGAAGGCCGGAAGAGGCGAATCTCACTGATCGGCCTAACTACTGCCCCTATCATCCAATTTTTAGGCACACCCTCAATCAGTTATATGTGTTCAAAGACTGGATTTAAGAAAAGTTCAATAAAAACATATTCAGGTTGGTCCTGGCACCGCCATAAGTGGCATGCATCTTCGTAAAGCCAGACAGCATCAGCGACGGTAAGAGTGAGTGACAGCAGGTTTATAACCACGATTTGTAGAAGTATGACTACTGGATGGATCACAAAATAGTTTTTCATGCCCATGGTATCATTCGTGCATTCCTGAATCAGCCAGAGCCTTCAGAGGCTACAGCCGTTTCTTCTCTGTTTTCGTCTCAGCCAACCTCTTCCCAAAATAACAAGCATCGGCGACGCAAGGGAAAGCAATGCACCCCACCAATGCCATCGTCATCCCGCACTCTCAGCGACTTCATTCCCCCTAATATGGGGATTCATCCCAGAATCCACCCATTAGTGGATGAATCTTCAAGTGATAGTTAAGGGTATGCTTCGGTTAATACCGTGGAATTGGAAAACCCCTATATGACTCCCGATGATGGGAAGCGCCTGGAAAACCTCCCCAACATCCCTAGCTAACGCTAATTCCAGCGGAGCCGCAGCTATATAGGTCGTCGAGGTACATCAATTGGTGCCTCCAACCAGGCCGTGCATGCCACTGAGACCAGATAATAGGCCTGGTGTAGAACTTTGCACACCCAACCTTTTCATCCGGTATTTTTAGGCCCACCTCCACCAAAATTTTTGTTATTGGATAAGACAGAGCTACCTCAACCATGCCACAACTATGCTCACCCTACTACAGGACATTATCAGTCGTCTAGTCTTTATTCGGTAGCTACTCCTCGGGCATCGACTAGTGAACAACGGGACATGCCCAGCACCAGCCAGCTTCTAGTCCAGCCGGTAGGGCCCACCATGCCTCCTGTCACTAAGAGGCCTCCTGCAAGCATAAGTTCGCATGTGGAACAAAAATATTATGTCCTTAAGAACCTTTCCAGCATCCCAGTGAGGATTTCCATCCTCGAGGCCCTTCTCCTATCGTCAGATATATGAGAGACCCTCACTGAGTCTTTAAGAAGCCCCCTACAGTTTGAGATGGAGGTAGTAGCGGTAGAAGATTTTCATGCTGAGGCGATTGAGAACGTCGAATGTCAGACCATCATTTCGTTCTCTGGAGAAGATGAAGGCTCTCCCATACAGGGGTACATCTTCTCACTATAAATCACAATCCAATTTAACAGCATGGAGGTTCTCTGCTGTCTGGTTGACATTGGCTCTGACATTAACCTTATCCCGATGTGGACACTGCAGAAGCTGGGGTTATCCAAAGATGACCTAAATCCATCCGATTTAAGAATCCAGGGATACGACAGGACGGAGCAGACCCTAGTCATTAAAATCCTTTTGAATACTCAGTTCAGTGGCCTAATTTCCAACACCGAGTTTAGTATTGTCTCCCAGGACACCGTGTACAATGCATTGATGGGAAGACCATAGCTTCACCTGCTTGTGGAGGTCCCCTCATTGTATCAATAGTTCCTCAAGTACTCCCTTAATGGTCGAGTAGGAAAAATCCAAGGTGATTCATCTCCTTTCTCTCTTGTGAAGCCTGCTACATGCATGTTGACTATTACAAGAGCAAGGACAAACATATTCATGTGAGTGAGGTTGAGCCCACCACGGTCGCAACTAACCCCTGGGCAGGTATGGATGATGCTTATGTCTTCCGAATCCATCGATTGGAGGCCACTACCCCTAACAGGGGGAAATTTTTGTTGTCTCTGGTACAAGAGGTAATCATATTCCCAAGTCCAAGAGATGGAGGAAAATCACCTCGTACTCCTACAAAAACTAGGCTTATGTGATCCCGGATCCTCCTACCCCCGTACGGTATCAGGATTTCTGCCCCATGGACATGGAATTACATCATACATGTCTGTTTCTCCGGGATGGGATTAACTGGATCAAGAAGACGCACCACCATTGCTTTGATATCATCATGCATGGCCCCTTGGGCCGAAGACCAGATGGGATCGGATCAACTTCCTTCATTGTTATGGTTTTAGCAGCACGTGAATCTCCAGATATGATGTCCAACGCTGCCCAGGTAGGTACCAGCCTCCTGTTGGGATCTACCGACCCAGAGGAGGCTTCCCCCACTAGATATCCCCCTATTTAAGTGAATAAGAGAACCTGTAGGATGCTCCTCCCGCCTTTGAAGAGGGAACCTCTGCCACGGTCGATGAACTGGTGCATGTGAACCTTCGTAGCGAGGTAGACCTGAGACCCACATTGATCAGTGCCACCATGTCCCTCAATGAGCAGCAGCGGTACATAGATTTCCTGAAGCAGCATCGTGATTTATTCTCCTGGATCTATGACCAGATGTCGGGACAAGATCCTCAGGAGGTCATCCACTGCCTTAGTCTCCCTACAAATCATTACAGGTTCAAGCATCCTCCCAGAAAAATGCACCCTTCTCATGGTTCCATGTTTCAGGACGAAGTTGACAAGATTATCAGAGCCAACTTCATCAAGGATCTCTAGTACCCCATGTGGCTAGCCAAAATTATGCCAGTTAGGAATAAGAATGGACAGATCAGGGTCTGCATCAACTTCCTAGATCTCAACCATCACTGTCCAAAGGATGATTTTCCCCTTCTAGTGACAAAATTTTTGATCAATGCTACAGATGGGTTCTAAGCCCTCTTCTTCATCGATGGTTACTCTGGATACAGCCAGATCCGAATGGCCCCCAAGGATGAGGATTCCACATCTTTCGGGTCACCCCAAGGTACTTTTTGTTACCAGGTTATGCCCTTCATCTTGAAGAATGCAGGTGCCACTTATCAGTGGGTCATGCACCGCATATTCAATCCAATCCTCAAGACATTGGTGGAATTCTATGTGGATGATCTAGTGGTCAAATCTTTCCAATTCCAGGACCATCTCAAGGACCTTGATAAAGTATACGGCTTCCTCCATTCCCACCACCTGAAGATGATCCCATTGAAGTGTGCCTTTGGGGTCACCACCGGGAAGTTTCTTGTCATTGTTGTCAGGTACCGAGGCATCGGGATCGACCCAGATAAGATCAAGGCCATCAGCAAGATGCCTCCCCTGAGTAATATTTGGGATATTTGAGGTTTCCAAGGCCACTTAGCCTACATACACCGATTCATTGCGAATCTGGCTAGAAATTATAAGCTATTTTCTCAGCTCATGAAGAAAGGATCTGCCTACAAGTCGGACGAAGAGTGCCAGACCACATTTGAGGAAATCAAGTAGTATCTGCTCCATGCTCCGGTCCTAATGCAAGTCATCTTTGTAAAACCACTAATGTTGTACGTGACTACTGTATAATGATCTCTCAGTACCCTCCTTTCCTAGAAGAATAATGAAGGAACTGAAAATAGCCTCTACTACCCCAGCTGCATGCTCCTCGATAAGGAGACCAGATACTCCCCCATCAAAAAGAGCTGCCTTGCATAGGTATTCGCAGTACAGAAATTGTGACACTACCTACAACACCATGAGGTACAATTGGTATCTCGGTTAGACCTACTAAATTATATTCTGAACCTCTCCATGTTTACCGACTGTCTAGAATGGTGGGCAGTAATCCTCCAGAATTTCGATATTAGTTTCGTGCCTCAGAAGGCTGTTAGGTGACAAACATTAGAATATTTTATAGCAGACCATCCAACCCCTGTGTACCAGTCTCATGACCTGGATTCTATCGATGAGGCGATCCTCTCGGTAGATCATGTCATCCCATATTGGCAGATTCACTTTGATGGTGCCTCCTGGAGCCCCACCGACAAGAGGCTCAATGATCCTAGACTCAACAAAGTAGGCCTGTGAATTTTCCTTATTACCCCAGTGAAAGCCATCCTACCATACTCATTCCTATTTTTAGATGGCTACACCGACAATGAGGCAGAGTATCAGGGTCTTATCACTGTCCTTGAGCTGGCCCTCAAGATAGATGTGCCCCATTTTCATGTGAAAGAAGATTCTGAACTAGTTATCAAGAAAATTAACAATGACTACATTGTCATAAAGGACGATCTCGTACCATTGTTGGAGCACACCCTCCATATAATGGCCTAGTTTCTATCTCAGCCGGAAGTTAATCATGTCCCTCAATCTCAGAATGGTTGAGCTGATGCCCTGGCCGTCCTGGCTGTATCACTTGCAGAACCCGAGTAGGATGATCTGATTATACACGTGGCACATCGGAGATTCATGGCTCTCGTCACCCCAAATGATGAAAACAGCCTACGAGTTAGCCATATTACCATCAGAGCCTCCACATCATGACCCCCAGGTTCATCAAATGCAGTGGTTGAAGCGACCCCGGACTAGACAGCCCCCTTTGTCGAGTATCTCCAAAATGGTTACCTCCCGACTGATTGGGCCGAGCGTGAGTGCATCCTACGTCGTGTGCTGCAGTTTACCCTCCATAGTGGTCCCAGTATTGATAAGATACTCTAAAAGTGTGGGATAGATGGTGTTCTCCTCCGTTTCATCCAAGGAGTCAAGATTTCTCAGTTCATTCATGAGGTTCACACTGGTTCCTGTGGGGCTCACCAGATTGGGCCGAAGGTGTCCCATCAGATCTGGAGACTGGGGTACTTATGGCCCTCCATGATCCATGACTGCATCGAGTTCACCAAGAGATGTCAAACATGCCAAATTCATGCTAACTTCTTGCATCGGCCGCCATATCCTCTCCACTCCAATAAGTACTCTTGGTCATACGCGTTATGGGGACTCGATGTTGTGGGACCATATCCACCGGCGACATCTCACCAGTGTAGGTTCGTCCTGACCACCACGGATTTCTTTTCCAAGTGGGAAAAAGTAGTTCTGCTCAAGGAGGTCAAGTCCCGTTCTATCATTGACTTCGTAAGCTCCAATATCATATACCGGTTTGGAGTCCCTCACACCGTCCTCACTAATAATGGAACCAACTTTCGTGCTGTTGAGATGAAGAAATTTTATGCAAAGTACCAAATCCATTCGAACCATACCTCTCGCTATCACGTGAAAGCAAATGGACAGATCAAGGCATTCCACAAAACCCTCTCTAAAATATTTCAAAAAATGGTTGGTCAGGACAAGAAGAGTTGGCCGGAAAAGCTCCCCTACACCCTCTGGGCTTATCAGACGATAGCTCATAATTCCACAAAGGTGGCCCCATATTCCCTAGTGTATGGAGCTAAGGCCATCCTACCCATCGAGATCCAGCTTCCTTCATTACTCATAGAATTTTTTGACCAGTAGGCACCAGATAAGGTAGCCGAAATTCGTCTGGATGAATTGGAAGCACTTGACGAGAATAGGCTTCGTGCCCTGCACAATTTGGAAAGTCATCATAGTAAGATAGCTAGATCCTTCAACAAGAAGGTTCGCCTCCACTCTTTCCTACAAGGAGACTTGTTATTGTCCCTCCGGACAACAATGATCCCTGGCAGGAAACAACCCAAGTTGGATCCCAAATGGGAAGGACCTTACATAATTCACAGGGTTTACCCCAATGTAGCATACTCCCTGGTGACCATGGATGGTGAGCGTATAACTCCTCCCACAAAAGCCAAGTTTCTCAAGTGATACTTTGCCTAAGCCAGCTGGTCCAACATGACCTTAAACTATCCAGTCCTACAGGACATTAAACTGTGTGTCATCCTGCACGATGTTAAACTGCATCTTCAGAACTATGTGTGGCTTGATTCCCATCCGAATGGGATACGTAGGAATGCTCAAGCGTTTCGTCTTGAGCCCATCCCCAAACTCTTCTCTTTGACTATTCCCCCTGGTTATAGTCCTCGCAAAGGATCCTTTCATGATATGGTGTAGGCTTCCTTAGCCCCACTCATGCTAGGATTATAACAATCGCACCATATTCCCGCTCCATCTTCTTCTATCCTCCCACGTCCTCACCTCATGATGTTAAACTGCACAGCCTTCAAGAACTACGTATGGCTTGATTACCATCCTTATGGGATACGTAGGAACACCCAAACATTTCGTCTGTTGTCCAAGACCAAACACCAGAACCTCCCATCAGGTCAAGACATATGGTGTGGTGCAGGTTCTTACCTCAATACACATTGAGCTCATATCGATTCTTCCGTACGTCCCACTCCCAAGAGGTGTATACCTCTTTCACCACCCTTCTTGACTTTAAAATGTATGGGTAAAGCTATGCTTCACCCACTCCGTTGATTGGGACTCCATCATCCTTCCCATCCAGAAGGGCCCCCGAACAGTAGGGATTCTAGGCCCAAGGTCTCTCCTACCACTTCGGGCCAACGCCCTCGAGGATGTTGAGCAACAAATTGATACAAGTCACGTATTGCGAGTATAGTCAATGATCAATGATCATTTCTTGTTCCCATTCTAGGTCACTATAAGGATGTTGTTTTTCAAACATGGTCAACACCTATCCTTTGTCATTAGAGCCACCTCAAGATGTCTTAAACATCGAGCGTAATGGTTCATTTTGCCCCATTTTATATCCAAGTGACAAACTCCCCTTAGGCGATGTCAGCTATTAGACCCCCATATGACGGGGAAAGCAGAGTCTGACTCCTTTTTTCCCACACCGAGCACTGCTCACGTTGGCTTAAGAGCTTTGATGAGGCAGTAACCGCACAAGAGGTCTTATGGCTACCGTTGGCTAGGACGCCCAGCCTCAGGCCCCTTGGCCTTTTCAGGCCCCTGGCCCAAGTTCCTATTTAGGTTTGTATGGTGTGTTATGGTATTATGTCCTCATTCACATCAGGTTACTCGCCACGCCATATACCTCCCTTGTTTGGGGTATCTTACCCCTCTCTTCATCCTCACTGCAAGACGTTAAACTGTGAATTGATTGGGCCTTCCCATCTGAGGACTAGCCTCAATCCCCTTCTTCTTTTTGGGACCCTGACCCAAGTTTATATTTAGGTTTGTATGGTATGGTATGGTATTATGTCCTCATTCACGTCGGGTTACTCACCGCACCATACACCTCCCTTGTTTGGGGTATCTTACCCCTCTCTTCATCCTCACTGCAAGATGTTAAACTGAAAATTGATCGGGACTTCCCATTCGAGGCCCATCCTCAGGCCCCTTGGCCTTTTCAGGCCCTAACCCATGTTTCTATTTTGGGTTGTATGGTGTGGTATGGGATTATGTACTCATTCACATCAGTTACTCGTTGCGTCATACACCCCCCTTGTTAGGGTATCTTACCCCTATGTGCGATTCTAGAACTATGTATGGATTGATTCCCATTCTCATGGGATACGTAGGACTACCTATGCTTCTATTCTTTACGTCTAGCCCCACCTTGGCCCCTTGGCCTGCATTCCCCCAAATAGAGGAATATATGGTGTGGTATGGGATTATGTTCTCACTCATGTCGGGTGATATAACAACCATACCATTTACCTTTGCCTCCTGAGAGTTTTCCATCCCCTTGTGTTATCCTCATATTTTCAAACCGGCCACTCTCAAGATGAGACCCTCGTCCCTCTTCGGTGATTCACCAATGTGCCTAAAGGTACTCTGGTTTAGTACCTGGAATGTCGGACTCTACTCAGACACAATTTCACCCATTTTTCAGGCTTCTTGTTCTCCCTCATTAGGGCTTCCATCACGTTTCTCATCCAAAGGGACCCCCTAATGGCATGGATTCTCAGCCCAAGGGACCTCCTACAATTATGGAACAATGTACTCCAGGGTTCTGGACAACGAATCAATACAATTCCCACATTGCGAATATGGTCGGCAGTCAGCGCTCATTTGTTTGTCCCCATTTTCGGCTAACGTGATTTGGATGCTGTGTTTAGAACACGGTCAACGGTTATCCTCCATCATCACAACAACCCCATTAAGCCCAAAATGTCGCTTACATGATCCACATCCTTCTCCACCTCATCATGTCCATGTAGAACTTTGAAATTCTTGGTACTATTCCTTAGTGCACATTTTCACATTAAGAGGAAAAAAGTCGTGATAAGGCACTCATTCGGGGCTCCACCAATTTCCCTTTTTCATATATTTCTCATATTTCAAATACCTTATCCACACTTGTTTCCTACACCGAGTTCGACTCATGTAGTCTTAGGGATTGGGTTAAGGTATACCTTTACTTGGGATAGTCCATCTTCTCCACGGTCCGAGTTCTAAGACCTTAAACTAAGATCTTTTCATATTTCCCCTTTGTAGAACTACGTACAGCTTGATTCTCATCCTCCTAGGATATGTAGGAATGCCAGAACATCTAGACTTCGGGTCTAGCCCCATCTCTCAGAAATCTCCCTTTCACCTTGGCCCCTTAGCCTACCCTTTCTCGGGGAGGGGAGTATATGGTGTGGTATGGGACTATGTCCTCATTCACGTAGGGTTTTGATGAACACACCACGTACCTCTCCCTCCAGGGAGTTATCTATCCCTTTATTTTATACTCATCCCTTAAAATTGGTTACTCTCAAGTTGAGCGCCCTCCTCAACCCTCGTCGGTGATGCACAAATCTGTTTAAGAGTACTCTGGTTCAGAGTTTGGAGTGTCGGATTTTACGTGGACATGCTTTCACCCATTTTTCAGGATCTTTGTTCCCATTGATTTGGGATTCCATAATTTTCCACACCCAAAGGGACCCCCAAATGGCATGGATTCTAGGTCTAAGGTCTCTCCTACCATCACGGTCCAACGTCCTCGAGGGTTTTTCAGACCGAAAATCGATACAAGTCTCGCCTTGCGAATATGGTCATCGACTGACACTCATTTGTTTATCCTCATTATAGGCTAACGTGATATGGGTGTTATCTTTCGAACATGGTCAAAAGTCATCCTCCATCGTCACGCCAGCCCCAGTAAACCTTGAATGTTGGTTACATGATTCAAATAATTATCCACCCCCATCATGTCCAAGTGGAATTTTAACACTCCTGACACTATACCTCAGTGCACATTTGCATGTTAGGAGGAAAAATTCATGGTAAAGGCGTCATTCGAGGCTCCTCACCAACATCCCTTCTCCTTGGTCTGAGCTCTAAGACCATAAACTAAGACCTCTTTTAGAACTACATGTGGCTTGATTCCCATCCTCATGGGATACGTAGAAACACCCAAACGTCTCGTTTTTGGGTCCATCTCAATTGGGAGCTAGTTTCTTCTGCCCCTTACCCTATTACCTATATTTTGGACCTTTGGACCGAGGTTTCTTTCACAGAATCACGTACGGTGTGGTATATGATTATGTCCTCATTCACATCGGGTTTGTTTTATTACACTGTGAAAATTCTACCTTTAGCCTCGTCTCTACTATGTCTGTGCCACATGATGTTAAAATAAACTCCTGGTCCCATCACATGACCCTAAACTGTGACATTATTGTCCTTGCCACAAGATGAAAAATGGCACTACATTGTGACAACCTCACTCAAGGGGACACCATGTTTGGTATCGGTCACATGCCATACCATTTTCCAACGCATGCATACTACTTGATTCTTGTGGAAATGCCAGGACTTTCTATCCTAGGTCTGTCACTTCACAAAAAAACCATTAACCTTAAAGGACAAACAAGATACATCAAATACTTCTTCTTTTGGTGCGAGGGTCACACCCGCACACCCCTTTTATCCCTGGAACTGGTACCTTGTCGTGCCACCCCTTAGAACTATGTACGGCTTGATTATCATTCTAATAAGATATGTAGGAATTCCTGAGAACTTCCCCACGAGCCTAGTCTAACTTTTTTGTTTGGTCCCTTGACCTAAACACTTCCCTAAGGAACACATGGTAATCTGGACTTCGGGTCCTCATTCACGTCGGGTTTTATAATTACCCCACCAGGTGTCTCCTGCGTTTCCTACCATCCATTGTCCGATCTCTATGACCATAAACTAAGACCCCTATGCATCCTTTCAGCAAGGCCTTAAACTACACAACATCTTCTAGAACTACCTATGTCTTGATTACCATCCTCATGGGATACGTAGAGACACCCAAGCATTTCTCCTTAGGTCCAGCCCTAGGAATCATAAATCTTATTCATCCTCATTTCCGGCTCCCACGCCAGAGAGGTCCTATCTAAAATAAGGAATGATCCATGATCAAACCGATGCGCACATCTAATGTGCTTCCACCATGGTGGCGTAATTTCGAGAGTGTTGGATTCTGTTTGAAAAAACCATCACTCCACATTCCATGATTTGTGTGCCTCTTATTCGGACCCTCATCCTCTTTCATGTCTAAGGGAACCCCATAACAGTATGCATTCTCGGCCTATGGCCCACCTATTATCCTGGTCCAACATTCCGTAAGACTAATGGATTACATTTTGAGTCATTCCCTGTGTTTCGAACGTGGTCAGCGGTTGGCCCTCATTTGTTATCCCCCTTCTATGCTAAAACAATAAGGATATTGTGTTTCGAATGTGGTCAAAAGTTGTTCTGCATTGTCACGCCACCCCCACAGTGTTCTGAATCCTGGGTATTGTGATTCACACCTTCCATTCCCATTTGTTCGGATTGATTCATGCACCCTTGGAATTACCCCGTTCGTGCACAAGATCACACTGGGAAAACGGTAATTCGGTTGTTTCGAGAGATCCATTCATTAGTCAGGTATCTCCCATTTCCTCCGGGAAATCCAGGCTGATTTTTCAAACCACGAAATCCCAAATCCAAGTTTTCACTCCTACATTTTGATAGGGGTGATAAGGTGGTCATCCTTGTTTCTCACATCGGGCCTGACCCACGTGATCTTAGGGAATGATCGTTGGACGATCAATGAATATCATGAGAATGTAATAAACCAATGTAAACAATGGAACTCATGCATGTTATGGCATCAAACAATCAATGCATAAAAGTATGTTGGAGGTTTTGTAATCATTACAGTACCCGAGGGTCGTTTCCCCCCATGGTCGGGTTAACCTGGTCAAAAGAGCATAGCAGCTCCCCCACCCTCTGGCTGGTGGCGTCCAGGAGTTGTTGCCTCCTGTTAAGCTCCTGCTCCTCCTCGAAAGTGATGGGGCGCAATTCATTGGCCACAATCTGGGCCCTCTCTACATCGGTCTGAATGATTTTAATCTCCTAAGAGGCTCACTTCATGCCCTCTTCTAGCTGGGCTTTTAGCCGTGATATGAGATATGATTGTGTGTCAAGGGAAGTGGAATGATCATCCGCCCGGGCCTGTAGCTGTTGAACCTCATCTTCAGCCTCCTGGAGCCTCTTAATGTTTACCGCTTTCCTCCACTGCCATCCCACGTTGATTCCACGGTCATAATCCCAAATCTTATCCACCATAAGATCTCAGATGAGAACTAGGGATGCAGGGCATCCACTCCCCCAACACACAGTTCGCGCAGTCACGAGCGAAGTCAATCCACCTCGCGATCCCTCTTCGTGGTACAACTTCGTGAATGATCGAGGAATTTGGTGATTGACCCGCAGACTTCGACCCTCGATTTCTCCGCGGCTCCAAGTCTGAGGGGGGAATTCGTTGGCACCAAAATGGGAGAAGAAGACAAAGAAACAGAAACCTCAAGGGGATTCCTTATGAAGACCATTCATGGAGCCCTGATCACACCGCGCCCGCAAGAGAGAAAGGAGGTGGGATTCTCCATGAACGGATTTGATATTCACGAGGCCTCCACAGAGAAAGGAGGTGGTAACTCTCCGAGATCACCCTTCACATTCGTGATCCCGCCGCCCAGTAAGGAGGCGGGATGCTCCGTGACCGCATTTAACGTTCACGAGCCCGCCGCAGAGCAGGCACAGTCTTTGTGCCGAGCGAGCTCTGCTTCATGGCGCCTCTCCCTTATAAATACTAGCCTCCCCCTAGTCCTGAAGGCAGATCATACAACCTTTCAACTTCCTAGCTCATGAATCGTGAAGCGGCCTCTGCTCTGTGAACCATGAACTGTGCAAGGTTCTTCTACTCTGTAAAGTGACTCCCCTTTGCCTTGATTTAACTCCCTCTTTTGAGAGGGATGCCTTTCACGGAGCCTAAGGGACTCCGTGAAGGAAGGGGATCCCCAAGGGGACACGGGTCATCGCGGAGCATTTATGCTTCACGAAATACCCATCATGTACACATGAGCCACATGCTAAGGCGGGGTCACAGTACTTTGCGAACCATATTGCTTCATGATAACTTGCTTCGCGAAGCACCTTTTTTCTACAAAGCAGTGCTCCACTAATGTCTTCCCACTTCTCGAAGCACCGCATATACTGACCTCTACCCTATGCTTAGGCTGAGGCTCCCCACTTCACAAAGCACACCTCTTTGGAAGTACCCTTCTCTACGCAAAGTAGTACAGTTTCACAAGGACCCTGCCTATGAACACCTCTGCTTTGAAATTCCTTTTACCTTATGACCCTATAGGTTTTTATAATGTGATTTCAAAGTCCCTTGGATGATACTTCCCATTGTGTTGCTTCGCCTCATGATTCTTCGCATAGGCACGCTAACGGCTATTGCTTCTTCGCATAGCCGCTCTATTGTGGAACCCCCAATGGTTTTTTCCATAACACCCCTAGCAACGGCATTGCCTATCCCTTCTATTAACCAAGGAAAAGATCATACTGGTTATGTAAGTCCTAGGGGTGCAGAGCAAACCCACCTCGTCTGAGCTGCTGGACGTTAAACTATCAGGCACCATCGTCCACTGCACATGATGTTAAACTGTGGCTTCTCCCCATGCCTCTCACATGGGGTGCCCCCACCTTGGACATTATTTGTGGCCACTGGTCTCTATTAGGATGAGATCTTCCCTCAAAAGGGATGATATCCTTTTTACCGGAGTGACGTTCATCCTTGGGGAAAGGGCGACCATCTCGGTGTAAGGCCCCTAGCTTTCTTACAGGAGGCAGCATCCATGCTCCTCCTTTCTTCTTCGGTCGCAAGGACCAAGGGGGGGATGGACATTGGACCCCTCCTTTCTTTGGTACCAAATCCCTCTTTTTCTAGGATTTTTCGCCACTGGGCCTCCATCCCAGAGTAAGTCCCAACCTCTTCGGGCCGCTAACTACGTGTAAGCCCCACTTCACCTCCCACAGATGCACCTTTCATGACGTGATCGTCAGGTCTCTACTACCTCTTGTTTCTCGCACCGAGAATGGCTCATGTGGGCTTAGAGTGAGCACCGACCATGACATCTCACCCGGGCCGCTTAGAGTGTAATCCCCACACCCACCTGAATTGCGTGGTCTTTGATCCCTACTAAGGTAGGGTACGTAGGAAGCATCCACGAGGTTCAAGCCCACCACCCATTAGACCCCAAGTCCTCACTCACATCGGTTCACCAACCCTCATGAACTATGTGGTCTTTGATCCTTGCTAAGGTAGGGTACATAGGAAGCCTCCATGAGGTTCAATCCCACCTCCCATTAAACCCCAGGTCCTCACTCACATCGATTCACTGACCCTCATGAACTACGTGGTTTTTTATCCTTGTTAAGACAAGGTACATAGGAAGCCTCCATGAGGTTCAAGCCCACCATCCATTGGTCATCCCGACCCCCTTCATGTCGATTCACCAACACCTTAGTCCGCCTTAGATCTTAAGCCCCAATTTCCACCATTTGAACTATGAGGTCTTTATCCTTTCCAAGGCAAGGTACATATGAAGCCTCCCTAAGGTTCAAGCCCAATTTTTTCACCTGAACTATTTGGTATTTGATCCTTTCCAAGGCAAGGTACATAGGAATACTTCCTGAGGTTCAAGCCCAACTTTTTCACCTGAACTTCATGGTCTTTAATCCTTTCCAAGGCAAGGTACGTAGGAAGCCTCCCTGATCTTCAAGCCCAACTTTTTCTCCAGAAAGATGTGGTCTTTGATCCTTTCCAAGGAAACTTACATAGAAAGCCTCCCTGAGGTTCAAGCCTAATAGTCATTGGTTCTGACCCCCTTCACGTTGGTTCACCAAAACTCCAAGCAGCCTAGAGTGTAATCCCCACACCAACCTGAACTATGTGGTCCTTGATCCTTTCCATGGAAAGGTACATAAGAAGCCTCCTTGAGGTTCAAGCCCAATAGCCATTGGCCCCGAAAATCTTCATGTTAGTTCACCCCCTGTCCTGCATGACGTTAAACTATGGACCTCTTTTAGCGTTAAGCTGTTGTCACTCCATTCAGCAGTAAGTCGTTGTCACTCCATTCAGCAGTAAGCCGTTGTCACTCCATTCAGCGGTAAGCTTTTGTCACTCCATTAAACAGTAAGTCATTGTTACTCCATTTAGTGGTAATCCATTGGAACCCCAATCGATGTTAAGATGTCGTCAGATGAACTGTGTAGACTTTGATTCCCTACCATGGGGATACATAGAAATCCTCTTCGAGGCTCAAGGCCAAAACTATCATCATCTTCATGGTGGTTTCATCCCATTCACTATCCACTTCATTCAACCGCTCCATCATCCATACTGATTCTTACCCAGTCCACCACATCCCGGTGGGATCATGCCGCCTCATACCCCATTCCCCTCAATAGTAACCAGGAGTTCAACCATGTGTTATCCCCAACATCAGTGTTCCCTCCAGGAGTCGCACTCATCTGATCCACTCTAATCAGTGTTCTGATCAGTCTGATCTGTCTCCGTCGGATGTTAAACTTGTAGCATACCCTGTGTTAAACATGGGAAGCTGAGGTAAACCTCAGATAAATTTCCATGGCATATGATTTCCCATAATCGATGTGGGATTCCTCGGGCTTCCATGCCCTCAAGAATCCCTATAATAAGGGACAGAAGATAGACGCGCTAGTGTCCCACCACCCAGACACACCAGTGATTCCCAACGTGACTACTCCCCTGACTGAAGGTTTCTTCACTAACCGGACCCCTTGGAATTTTCCAATAGAAGCAGTGTAATTAATTTGTGTCCATTAAGATATGGCACTAGGAAGAGTTTCACGAACAACGTCTTAAGTCTATAAGGGAGACCCTAACTATGTGACGAGTTCCGAGGATGAATCCACGGAAGAAAGAACCGACATCCCATCATCCCGTTTTGATCAAGGAATAAACATCCCTGAATAAGAGACGGATTTCGGTCGCCTTTGGAAAGCGGGAATGCAGGGAAACAAGCTGTTCTTCCTCCCCAGACAGATGTGCGCACCCCGACGAAAGCGTCGGAAACAATTGAAAAATAATTTCTCACATTATTTATATAATTAATATTATGTGTGATGCACCAAACATATATTACCTCTTCACAAACATATATCATCATGGTTTTTGTCAATACATTAAATCTCATGATATTTAATACTCATTAATAATAATATTAAGATCTATGGATCAATAAACACATACATAGATATAAACATCCAATGAAACATATAAATTTGGATTTCTACTGGTGGGTCTCTTTCTCATAATATCCTATAATGGATATTGCTAATGGAGTACATCATGAGAAGGTACCTCAAAATCCTATGAGTCTCCACCCCTGATAGAATATATTATTTGTATACCTCAAATGATTTATTCCATCTATAGAACATATATTTAAGAGTAATATCATGGAACATCTAGGTTCTCATCATAGCGGGGAACTTCTTTGACCTTTGAATGTGATATCTACTCTTAGGACATTATCACATACTATGTTATGAATAAGAACAATCATGATGTGATAAGAATTTTATTAATATTCAAAACAATGAATACATATTATCATGAAGCATAGAAAATTAGGTTCTAGGAAACCAACTCCAATAGGATGAAGATAGTCCTACTCCCATGATCTAAAAATGTCATCTTGGAAAAAACTAATAACTTGCTTTTATATATATATATATATATATATATATTAATTTTGTTTTATTTTATTTTAAAGTGGAATGTGAGGTGGCCCAAGTGAAGAAAATCCCCAACATATGTCACACTTTAAAACATTATAACAGGAATTTTATTTTCCTGTTTTATTTATTTTTAGTTCATTCCCTTGATTTAATTTTTTTAATCCCATGTTTAACTTTACCATACATAAAGGATGATTTTGTGCCATTTAAGCCACCTCGGGTGTATTTATGCCTATAAATTCAAGGATATGTTCCTCTTTTAAATACACCATTCTAAGATGAAACCAATCCCTGATTATGAAGTGTCATATCACGAACACTATCATTAGTCTATTCCATCATTCTCTTATGATTTATTTCCTTTTTGCCCCTCCCACGCTTTAATGACAAGCATAGGGAGAAATTTTCTTATGTGTTAGGTGATGTAATCGTAAGGTAAATATGATGATGAATGTTTTTTATTTTATTTTATTTTATGTTGAGTTTCATTTTTTCACCTCAATTCAACTTTTTCTCGTTATTTATTCATGACTATTGATGATTAAATTGTGAATAATCATCAATCATAGGAATAATTAACCAAGTCCATGCATGACCATTGTAAAAATCTTGATAATTATGATTAAACATGGTTTTTAATGACCAATTGAATAAATGAAATTAATTAATTCTAGGAAAATCAATAAGACCAAGGGTGTTATTAGATTCAATTCCATTGATAACCTAACTAATAAGATTTTAATTATTAATCCACAAGAACATGATTCTAAAAATTATTTAACTTGATATGTTTTCTCTAATTGCTTTCAAATGATTTTTTTTCTCTAGCCTCTTTCTCATTAAAATAAAATCAATTATTTTTATTTTTTCCTAAATATTTTCATAGTTTTCTTTATGTTTTTTCATCAAACTCATCGAGTAATACATTAAATCAAATAGTACTGCTGGTTTGGGTATTAAAATAAATTATTAAATTTGATTATCCCTTTAAAATTTAAGGACTCCCTTTGGACTGGTCAATTTTTATGTTCATTTTTTCCTTAATTACTTTGATTTCAATTATAACATTGGAATATTTAAATCAATACTACATATATTCCATTTAATGGCGTGAAAAATGTATTTTAATAGAGCTAAAAAAACATTGTAAATCTCAACACTGTTAAAGGGGGTCCCTTTTATCATCACTAAGAAAGTGCTAATAAATTCCACCCATTATCAGTGTTATTTATAGAACTAATAAAGGTCACACTTTATCAGTGCTTTCAATAGAACTGATAAATAGGATTCTTTTTCAATGCTATAAATAGTGCTGAAAGGGCCCCATCTACTACAATGTGTTGTTTTTATAACAACATGTTGTAACAACCTCCTGTAACATTTACAAAAAATATATAATTAAATTGAAATAAATTTTACATCATGAATACAAAAGAAAAAAACTGCAACATACATTTCAAACAAAGTTTTGGATAATTACATTTACAATTATTATCCACAAACAATTTAAAACATTAATATTTCATTGTATTTGGCACCCATTATCCCCTCTCAAAAATGTCTGCCCATGGTATCTGCTACCAAGAAAATAACCTATACCCGAGAAAAATAATCTACTTATATAATAAAATATATATTATGTTAGTAATATTATAAAGAATTAAATTAATCATTAATATCAAATAATGCATTAAAAATTTCAACTTTAAATTAAATGACACACTTTGAGTTATACCGGTCACACTGTGCACTTTATTGAGGTGTGGTTGATTTTAACATGTCACAAATTAGGTATAGATAATTTCCATAATTTATCGAAACTATTTGAATTAAATTTCTTGGTTTTGAGTATGTCACTTTTCTTTTTAATGAAATTAATGTCAATTTTAAATAAATACACATTTGGAGTAATTATGGTCACACCATGCATGGGATTGAGGTGAAGATAATTATTATATGTCAAAAATTACTTATGGATCATTCTTCTAAAGTATCAAAACAATCCAAATACATTTTCTTGGTTTTTAGTATTTCACATTTATTTTTTACTAAAATTTCATTTCAAACTATAAACATGCACTTTGAGTAATACATGTCACATCATGTGTTGGTTTGACATGAGAATATTTCAAACATGTAAAAATGACTTATGAATTGTTTTCCTAAATTATCAAGTAAATTAGAGAACATTTTCAGGGTTTTTAGTGAGTGACACAAATTTTGAAATAAAATGTCAATTTTATAATGATAATGGGATTTTTGAGTCATACTGGTAACAATGTGTATCATATTGAGGTGTGGGTGATTCATAAAGGTCACAAATGACTCATGGAATGTTTTTATAAAGTATCAAAACAATCTGAATTCATTTTATTAGTTTTCAGTATGTCACTTGTTCCTTTTGCTAAAATTAATGTCAATTTAAAATAAAAAGATGCTCTTTGAGTCATACTGATCTCACCGTGTATCGGATTAGGGTATAGTGGATTCACACATGTCAAAAATAAAGTATGGATCATTTTATAAAGTTTTAAAACAATCAGAATGAATTTTATCAGATTTGAGTAGGTTAGTTGTCCTTTTTACTAAAATTGATTTCAATTTTATATAAGAAGACACACTATGAGTCATATCAACCACTCCATGCATCATATTGAGGTGTTTATAATTCCTACACATATCAAATGGATGATAAAATATTTTTCTAAAGTTTTAATAAAATATGAATGTGTTTTCTTGGTTTTGAGTAGGTAAGTTGTCCTTTGTACTAAAATTAGTGTAAATTTTAAATAAAAAGATGCACATGGAGTCACACTAGTAACATCGTGCATTTTATTGAGGTTCGGATGATTCCTACATATCCCAAATGACTCATGGATCGTTTCCATAAATTATCAAATAGATTTGAATATGTTTTCTCAAATTTCAGTATGTCAATTGTTCCTTTTGGTAAAAATACTGTCAATTTAAAATAAAAAGACACACATGGATTCATATCGGTCACACCTTGTGTCGTACTGAGTTTTGGTTGATTCCTACTCATCAAAAATGAATTTTGGATCATTTTCATTAAGTATAAAAACAATATAAAAGCATTTTATCAGTTTTAAGTAGCTCAGTTGTTATTTTTACGAAAACTGATGTCAATTTTAAATAAAAAGACACATTTGGAGTAATACCAGTCACACCATGTGTCGGATTGATGTGAAGTTGATTCCTACAAATAAGAAATGAATTATAGATTTTTTTTCTAAAGTATAAAAACAATATGAATCCATTTTCTTGGTTTCGAGTAGCTCAGTTGTCTATTTTACTAAAATTTATGACGATTTTAAATAAAAAGACAAACATGGAGTTATACCAGTCACACCATACATCATATTGAGATTAAGATGATTTCTAAACATCCCAAATGACTCATTGATATTTTTTCAAAGAATAAAAACAATCATAATTCTTTTCTTGGTTTTCATTATGTCACTTGTCCCTTTTGATAAAATTAATGTCAATTTAAAATAAAAAAGATACACTTGGAGTCATATCGATCACATCGTGCATTAGATTGAGGTTCAGTTGATTTATACACATAAAAATGACCTCTATATCATTTTATTAAATTATAAAAACATTAATATTCTGTTTTATTTATTTTGAGTTGGTCATTTTTCTTTTTTACTAAAATTGATATTAATTTTAAATAAAAAAGGTCCACTTGGAGTCACACCTATCACACCATGCCTCAGATTGAGATGAGGTTGATTCCTACATGTCAAAAATTACTCATGGATCTTTCAACAAAATTATAAAAAGAATACGGATGAATTTTTTCATTTTTCAATACATCACTTGTTCTTTTTTGTTAAAATTGATGTCAATTTTAAATAAAAACATTCACTTGGAGTCATACCAGTCACACTATGTGTCATATTGTGGTTCAGTTGATTCCTACACATCATAAATGACTTATCTATTGTTTTATTAAAGTATAAAAACAATCTGAATGAATTTTCTTGGTTTTTAGTAGGTTAGTTGTCCTTTTTACTAAAATTCATGTTAACTTAAAATAAAAAATATATATTCACTTGGAGTCATACCGGTCACACCGTGCATTGGATTGAGGTGTGTCTAATTCATACACATCCCAAATGACTTATGGATAATTTATCTAAAGTATCAAAAGAATATGATTGTTTTTTATTGGTTTTTAGTACATCACTTGTTCCTTTTTACTAAAATTGATATCAATTTAAAATAAAAAGATGCACTTTGAGTCATACTGGTCACACCGTGCATCGAATTGAGGTGTGGTTGATTCCTACACTTTCCAAATGACTCGTGGATCATTTTCATAAGGTATAAAAATAATATTAATGTGTTTTATCAGTTTTGAGTATCTCAATTGTCTTTTTACTAAAATTAAAATAAATTTAAAATAAAAAAGACTCAATTTGAGTCATACCCATCATGCCTCATATTGTGGCGCATCTGATTCTTACACATCTCAAATGACCCTTTGATATTTTATATAAAGTACCAAAATAATAAGAATGTGTTTTCTATCTTTTTAGTACATCACTTATTCCTTTTAACTAAAATTTGTGTCAATTTTATATAAAAAGATGTACTTGGAATCATATCGGTCACACCATACATCGGATTGAGGTGAG
Organism: Viscum album; assembly: GCA_963277665.1. NCBI lineage: Eukaryota > Viridiplantae > Streptophyta > Magnoliopsida > Santalales > Viscaceae > Viscum > Viscum album. The sequence goes on from OY728154.1 coordinate 71,947,287, forward strand.
ACTTATTCCTATATGTCCCAAACGACTCATGGATCATTTTCTTAATGTATCAAAATAATATGAATGTTTTTTATCACTTTTCAGTGTGTCTCTTATCTTTTTTACTAAAATGTCATTTGAAACTGGAAACAAAAACTTTGACTCATACTAGTCACACCATGTATCATTTTGACATGAGACTAATTCTTACAAATCATAAATGATTTATTAATTTATTTATTAAATTATCAATAAGATATGAATTTGTTTTCTTATTTTTTATTTAGTGACACTTTTTGAACTAAAGTACTGATTTTAAACTGATAACGGACACTTTGAGTCATACTAGTCACACTGTGCATCAAATTGGGGCAAAGATAATTTATACATGTCCTAAATGAGTTATAGATCATTTTACTAAAGTATAAAAATAATAAAAATGTGTTTGTTTGGTTTTGAGAATATCAGTTGTCTATTTTACTAAACTTAATGTCAATTTTCAACAAAAAGATGCACCTGGAGTCGTACAGTTCACACCGTGTATTGGATTGAGGTGCTGCTGATTACTACACTTCCCAAAGTCTTAAAAAAATTAACTGCAAATGTTACTAGGATTTATATTTTCATTCTTTTTAAAACTTCCAACACTGTGTATTGAGTTGATAAAATATTTTCGTCTAAGAACATTGAATCAATATGCAGTGTTTGCATCTTTACAAAGAAAAGCAATGGAAAGTGTGGTAACATTGGTTGAAAGTAAAATATTTTCACTTCTATGGAATGTTTTATATTGTCAAAATAAAAATATGACTCCCAAAAATATTGATGAAAACAACAAAATAAGTATTGTATAAAGATGATAGGGAAAATAATTTAAAAAAAAATAGATAAAATGATGAAAAAATTAATTAAATAATTAGTAGGAATTCATCTTTTCATGGTGGTTGTATACATTCTTAACCCATAAATATGAAAGGAATCAATAAGTATAGGAAAACAATTCTTATGTGAGTAATAATAAAAATAAATAAATTAAACATAAATATGAAACAATTCATTACTTCAATAGAATTCACATATTCATGTTATTTGTGTGCATTATGTGATGAGGTGTGCTTCCCATTCATTTCTAAGAAAGTCTATATAATCTTGTGAATACTATTTTTTATAGTCATAGTTGTACTAGAAAAATATAAATACACAAAGTATTAATAAATATTTTCAAGGAATGCTAATTATATTTGAAAATACCTCTTTAATGATGCATGTTGGTTGATGGAATATGATCTCTCTAAAAAATTTACAAACATAATAACTAAATTTTTTTCAATTTTTTGTTTTAAACACTTCAGAAAAATTAAATAAAATAATTAATTTCTTTTTATATGTGTTTGGATAGAGAAATATTATTATATATACCTTGATACTTATCGAGTTGTAGAACTTTCTAGGGTCTTTGTGTGTAATTATTGTCCTTATTTCATGATTTTTATGATATTTACACACCTCCCTATCATAATAGAAATATCATTAAAACATAATATAAATTATATAATGTGAAAGTTTAGTTCTAAAACGTTTGATGTATTCTATTACAAATTAACAAACTCCATCATATGTGGTTAGTTTTTGAGAATCTATATAGTAAATCTAGGAAATAAATCTTTGGAGTATCCAAATTGACAAAAATGAGCATTCAATGTTTCTTAATAACAAAAATAAATAAATAATGAATGATATGAGAATATATTAGATATTATTAAATTTTAGATTTTTACCCCTGTAATCATTGGAATTAATAATATTCTGTCATCCCCAAGTTTTCTTTCAAATTATTTCACCAGGTTTTTCACTATTTCATCCTTTTTTTATTCTATTTTTGTTTGTTCTATAGAGGTGGCGTGAGGTCTAATGAGTACATAGTTTTTTTCATGGGTAAATACCTTCAATTGGTATTGATATATACACCTACAAAAAATATGAAATGTATTTAGTCAAAATTAACATAGTATATCATCTTTTAGAAACTTAAATTATGAAACCATACCTCATGTATACATTTTAAACTGAGGCTCCTAACTATCATAGTTGAGGATTTCATTCAAATTCTCAAAAGAAATATCATCAGTACCTTCCTCTCCATACATGTTTTATTAAAAATCAACTATGTGACTACTACTACTTTGTATTTTTTTTATATGCATAAACCTTTAATTTTATTGAATAAGCATATTCAATGGGTGGGGAAAAGTGATTTTAGAATATCTTTTTGATTAGTTGGTTGATATTTTAGATGTTTTTGAGTCAACCTTTCATTTCACCCCATTCCCTTTGTCTTTCTATAATAAAATTCATCATTTCAGACCTTTTTACATTAATTGTTATAGGTTTAGAATTGAAAATAAATTGGAAATAAATACCTCCTTTTTGAAATGTGTTTTTACTAGATCTAAAAACCATGAAATGAATGTACCAATAGCTTAGTTGACCTTATTGATATATTCTTTTTGACGTGGAATAGGTATCTCGACACTCAGATCATGAGCTATGATAATAACCACTCTCACATGACCTTTTGGATGTGTTCTATTCTTTAGCATGTCGTCTTGGATATTGAACGCCATATCCCTTGATACAATAGGATGGGTAGGTGTTGATAGATATAAATCATTATCATTTTTACCATATATAATATCAGTATAGGAAAGGTATCAGGGTCTGTCTGATCCATGTTTCACAAAAACAATTATTATAATATTGATTACCTCAACTAAGAGAACTCTTTGAGGGGAATGGCTCACCTCAAATATGGTGGGGGTGTGGTTGGTCTTCACGCACTGGTTGTTCTTGAGTTTTTTCTTCTATTTTCTTCCCCTCATAACATTTACTAGCAACTTAGTCTATTAATTAAATCATTATTCAAGGGTATCTAATCATCTTTTCATCTTTGTCATTTATTTATCTTTATCCTCCTCTTGTTGTTTTTTCAAAATATCTTCGGGGTGTCTGTTGATGCTCCGTTCCATCACAGAATCCAATGATTGACTAAAGGAGAGCACCTTGAGAAAAGAAGAGGGAAGATTAATCAAATATTGCAAAGGAATTAAGGCGCTCATGTATACCTGTACACCCTAAGTGAAATTTCGCCCAAACCACAGGTGTCCTATAAATACCATCTGTGGGCCCCCCATTTCGAGGACGAAAAATCCACAACTCAGATTCAAGGTATGGTCACCCAAGTCTCTGTCTGAAGTCTTCTTAACACTTCTAAGGTAATTCTTTACCTATAATGGAATCTCTAAATAGGATTAATAAGGCCTAAGTATTAGAACTCATCAATACTTGCACGCCTAAGTGTCCAACCCTTAAGAGAAATGGAGACACTTGCGCGCCGCCTTGTCCCCTCATGGAAACTTGCGTGCCACCCTTCTGAAAGCATCTAGGGATAATACTAAGGTCTTGAGCCAAGTCTCTCCCAAGTATTACCCTACAGGTTTTTCATCAACCAAGTTGAATCATGTCACGCAAGTATACTTGCGTGACCAGGACTTGCGCGCCAGACCAATACTTGCGCACCTCCTTCCAATTCACTTCCTTTCCTCAAATCCACCTTTCCACTTCAAAGACAGCCTTCAAAACCATCTTCAAATCCATTTTCATCATAGTTCCATTGTTGGCTTCTTTATCTGAAAATAATTATATAGAAAATATCTCTAAAACTCAAGATTTTCATAACTTTATGTCACTAAGGTTAGATATTTCCTTCATTCAACCTCATCATTTCAGATGACAAGATCCCTAATTTGGGCCTCCTTCTCAGGAGTAAGTCCCAATCATAATTTCCTTTAACTTTGGGCCTCCTTCTCAGGATTAAGCCCCAGGTAATAAGTTCCCTTTAATTGGGCCTCATTCTCAGGATTAAGACCCAATCATAATTTCCTCTTGATTTGGGCTTCCTTTCCAAGAATAAAACCCAATCATAAGTCCCCTTAACCTTGGGAATCCTTCTCAAGAGTAAGCCCCAATCATCAGTTAGAATTCCCCCTTAATCTGAGCATCCTCCTTAGGAGTAAGCCCCAAATTAAGAATCTTAATCTCCATAAAACACAAATACTTTTGTGGACCCTATTAATTGGCATCCTTTTTATGAGTAAGCCCCAAGTCCCCCTAATTTGGGCATCCTCCTCAGGAGTAAGCCCCAAGTTAGAGTACCCAAATCTCCATAAAGCACGAATATCTTTATGGACCGTGTTCCTAGGATTCTTTCTGGATGTAAATCCTAGTCTTCACATACTTGGGAAGTCACACATACATATGTCCCATATCATTCCTTGTGACCACATCTTCCATGACAGAAATCATCAGGTTTATTGATACCTCTTGTTTCTCACATTGAGCATGACTCACGTGAGCTTAGAGCGTAAAATTATCCACGACACATCTCTTTGGGCCGTTAATCATACGTAAGCCCCATACTTCTTAGTTGAACTAAGTTGACTTTTATCTTTTCCTTAAAAGTAGAGTACGTAGGAAGCCTTTCTAAGGTTCAAGCCCATCACCCATTAATTATCATTCGTCCCATATTTCGTTAAACTATATCTTAATTCCTGAACTACATGGGTTTTGATTTCTCTTTAACAAGGATACGTAGGTAGCCCATATGTAGTTACGATCTCAACTTTGAAATAATCCTTGTCTTTTTTAATGACAATGAACTTCAAGTGCCCCACTGAGTGGCTTTAAAACAAGTATGGTTATCAAAATGACCAAGATATTTATATATAATTTATTGATGGATACCATTGACTAAGGATCTATAATACATACATATAATTCTCCATCTATGAAGAACCTCAAATACATATAATAGATTCTCTAAAGCCTATAAATATCAATCATTGATTGCAAGATATAAAGGAAAAACTCATTTTCATGCCTGGTAAATTAATAAGGATTTGTTAACATAACTTAAATCTATAAGAGAGTCCCGGAGTAGACAATAATTCCCCCCAAAAAGGTTTGATGAGTCTGACCTCCCATCCTCTCGACCAATGCAAATTATTAAGCCTCATCAATCTCCAACTAATGAGCACCTACATCTGGAAAGTATGTCTAAATGGATATAGAATCATTGGATGTTTTCGGTTCTATAAATAAACCCATTAGAAATCGATTGGAAAGTTTGAACCTTAAACAAACAAGGTCATCCCCATTTTGTGGAGAAACAATAAATGGTGAACCCGACATGAATCCTTAAACAAGTTAAAATGATGTTTTACTTATTCGTTAGGCCCCTATTAAACTCAATATGAGGGCCAAAAAAGCAGTCAATAACATAAGTGCTCATCCAAAAGATGTAGTCTATCCAAACTTATCTTGATTATGTATTCTATATCAAACAGGCACTCTTTTCCAAGATCTCTCTACATTACAAAAATGGATTCTTTAAAATTCACACCCATGAATGCTTTGGCCGCTACTCCTGTTGGATCCTCGTCCACTCTGAGGATGAAATCACCTACTCAGTGTCTTCAGTGCTGGGTCTCAAATGCGTTGGTGAGGGAATACTGTCAACACAGTACCATCTAGAATCTTGAGGCCTCTCTATAAGCCCTCCAAGTTAACAACTCACCATGGATGTCCGGACAGTGACGACCAGTAATCAAGAAGCAGGCAGTGCTAACCACCATCTCCAACCATTTCGGGTCGTTATTCCCAGATCACAACAACCAGTCCCTCCCATATTACAAGGAGGTGAATGAAGAGGTCACTCAAGGACTCAGTTCATGAAGAAAAAAGTCCTTCCAGAGGACTCCCACCAAGAATCTCCGCTAGACTCGTGCGGTAGTTCACTCTCAACATGATGAGGGTATCACCTCTAGATGTTTGGCTCAAGTTCCTCAGACCCGAGCATGCAAGATGAACCACCAGAGGTGAAATTCATCCAACAGGGAGTATATTATTACCTCTACCCCTCCAAAGAAGTCCATCAACCTAACTTTATGGCAAGAAACAAGTGGGCACACACACCCGTCCGTTCTAATCTCGCTGTCTTGCAGACTCGTTTGGCAGCAACCCACCAATCCCATCAAAACATTCTGATAGAGTACTATAGGTAGGAACATAAACCTATTTATAATTCATCATCCAGTTAGCAGGATCGTTTAACTTCATCCAAAGAAGCTCTTCAAACAAATGTGGTGACCACCTGTAAACAGGCACATACACCTGCTTACAATCACCAATTCTTTCAGCAGTCTCGTCTGCCAGTATTGAAGGAAAACCATCAGCCATACTTGAAGGGGAAAATACTAAAAACACATACACCTACTAGTGTTCATCAAGTCTGCCAACAGTCTCATTTGGTAGCACCTGGAGAAGTCAGTTGGAAAGCTCCGACGACAAATTTGGAGCTTACTCAACTCTCTGCCCCTATGTATAAGTACTGTCAATATCCGTTGACAGGAAAAGGAGGACAGGAGAAGGAACATACACCTACTCCAGACACAGAATGGACTTATATTCCCATTCCGGTAGCTAAATTCACCAAGCACATTCTATAAATGGTGAAAGAGTAGAAGAAAATCTCTGCCCATATTCTGGATACCTGTCAGAATATTATAACAACTTCAGTAGTATCACAAGGAAAGAATCATAAATCTATCCCTATCAGTGGAGTGACTCATCAACATGTTACTCCAGAGTAGATACACACCTCTGTTCTAGTCCATGAGGTTCATGGGGCATACTCTCCTAAGTCATACAGACAATCAAGCCAGGCACATACACCCAATTTGAATGGAGATAATTCGCCTAACCTGACCATTTCTCCTGATCAGGCACATAAACCTTCCCATAATAACCACTTTCATCAACAAGTGGTTTCCAAAGTGAGTAAGAAGGCGTCTAAGAAAAATACTCATCCAGCACAATTGAGAAATCAAGAGCCAATCTGCAATAAGGCCTTGCTCGATGCTGGAGTTCTTGATGCACTCAAACAATTGTCTATTGCAACTCAATATTTTACTCTCTCATTTCTAGATTCTGAAAGTAACAAAAATTCTGAAGGTCTTCATCAGACATTTCCTCATGAAGGCTTGCTTCATGAAAGTTCGGTCTATCTTAAAGTATCATCTTCAGATGAGAGCCACGATAACCCTCTTCGTGGCCAGAAGACCAAGGAGAAATAGGTTTCTTCTTTTTATGTAACCCACTATGGTGGTCCTCCCCATGATGATGAATTTAGCTACAAAAGTCATCTCTGCATTAGTAATTCACATTTCCTGGAAAATTATTCAAAGGACAATGTAGTAACGATAAATCCATCTTATCTTGAAGCACTTGAAAATGTGAATCCATTCATGTATGATGCTTTACCATTAGCATGTGAAATACTTTGTCAATAAAAAGATAGCCCGGGGTGTAGTTCATTCTCTGAACCACCCCCGGGCCATTCATCTTCTAATTTGATAAATGAATTCTCTTCCAATATTGTTGAATCTGATGGAGCAACAAAGAAGTACCATCTTTGGTCTAATCAGGTAGAAGAATCTTCATCTAATGATAAGGAGGAAGTGCTAAATATGATAAAACAACTGGAAAAAGGAGAAGTACCCTTCATATTTTGGCCTTTGGATGACTCTCAGTATGATATTCCAGAAATGTTGATTGAATATTGCATTCATGATATTTGTCTAAACATATTTAAAACTCTTTGTCACTTAAAATAAAAATTATTATCTTATGATGAATATCAAAATCATTTCAAGATAATATAAGGGTTGAAACACCAAATTGACTTGGCATCTCTCTCAGTTTCCTGACATCCAAAGGTTGAAAATCAGCAGAGATCCCTTCAGTGTTAATGCGTTGGTGTGTTAAAAAGATTGTGCCAGTTAATTACCAATGCCCCATCTTGTTTTTATATCATGGGATGGGGTGTTGATGGAGCATTCCATTTTACTGTGCTCTCCAGCCAACAAAGCCCACCAAAAGTGGTCTCATGAAATTTTATTTCCCATGGCTGGCCACATCCAACTAGTTTTGTGTGTAATCAGATGCTTGCTCAAGAACAGGCCTCAACTAGTTCTTCCCAAAGTCATGCATATAAAGAAAAAGTTGCTGAATTAATCTTTCATCAAGCAAATGAGAATATAGAATAGGCTTCTCGTTTATATCAGGCACATCATCATGTGACAGAAGTGTCAGAAATAATCCAATGGTCATCTGAGCCAGGTGATTTGAGTGGATGTAGGACGATCCATCCGGCCAATTTCTAGACTAAAGTCCTCAAAATCAGGAGAGATTTTAAGAAAGTCTCAGATGTAACAGCTCAAGAACCACCTCATCCTTCTAGGCTGGGGGCTCTTTTAATCCAACCCTCGGAATCAACAGACATGATTTGAGGAGTTGAGCAGGAAAAACAGGAAGAGCCCCAATCCAACTGACTGGGGACTTTTTCAAATCATCAATCTCTTCCTCAGAGAAATTCAGTCTTCTATCGATTAGGGAAGAAGCCAAAAGAGGAACGCATATCCAAATTATCATGAGACTTCCTCTAAATTACAGTTCATCAAGAAGTTCCCGAGGGATCAAACAAACAAAAGGAAATGTCTCATAAAGAACATGGAAGAAGACAGTATCGCAGAAGCACTGATAGAAGAGCTACAATGCATTATGCATCGATAAATGTCATCAATGTTGTTGTCACCGATCCCCTAGAACCTGAGGATCACTCAAGGGAATCAGATGAAGAAGTTATTGTTCAAGAGGTTGTACACATAGAGAAAAATTATGTTGGGTACTGGGACTGCGCAGCAGAAGCCGATGGGCCGGGATTGTAAAATTTTTCTGCTTCACTGGAGTGACATAACCCTGTCAACTCTGGTGATCTAGTCCCGTCTTAGTCCGAGGATCTCGTAAGGTTCTTTAAGAGCACAAAATTAACTTGAACATTTACCTTGTTCAGAATTGACGTGCGGGACTCCCGCGATTGTTGCTCAAAGACTCCGACGTCAAATCCCTCTAAGCCCTTATCTCAATAGCAGTGAATAATATCACCAACCTAGAGAGGGGTCTAGAAACCCAACGAGGCCCCTATAGAGATAAGGAAAATTCAAAGTAATGACTGTCTTCCTACGAACACGGTCCGTGTAATCAAATCTCTTTGTCATCGATATCTCAAAAAAGCAAAATGCATACTCAGTGTCATCATTCTTCATTTTCTTTATTTTGTTTGTTGATTTGTCTGAATGGTCTTACCTTCCACTAACATGGCCATGGATTTAATGAAGGTGCAACCATCCTAATCAACTAGGCCCGAGATATCTCTTCCTAAACTTGAAAGCGAAAAATCCTTTCTCGGTCATTCAATCAGTGTCATGCCATTAATGACGTACCCGATATAAACTACCTCACCATGACTTATCGCAATGGTTTTCGCCTTATATCAAATTTACGTAATTAGGTGACATTCATTGATAATGATCTCAAGTCAGGAGACCATTACACATGTCCGTATATAGGAACGACCAATGATACCAGAAACATGCGGTGTTCCTATTAAACGGGTATGTCCTCATGATCTCGATAGCTATAGATCATCAAGTGCGAACTTCATTCGATTAAGTCTCAATACTTATGAGATCCCAGCACCTGATGGTCACACATCATTTGTGTCCTTTCAGAATGATATAACTGGACCATAGGATGTTACTTTAAGATTACTTTCATGGAATCTCAGGGTTCTCATTATAGCATGGGACCTACTATAACCATATGATGCGACAGGTAATCTAAGGACATTGCCATTAATATTGTGGATGCAGAAGTATCTACACTATCATGGAAAGATAAACACATGTATAAAACAACCTGAATACATGTAACAGTAATCAAAGTACAGTATAATTTGGGTCTAGGGCACCCACATTCAACACTCCCACTTTCACTAGATCCAACTGCTAACAGGTTTCAATCCGCTAGCTCTCACATGTGAATCATGCTTCTACTGAGAAATGGATTTAGTCAGGGGGTCTTCCATGTTTTCCTCTGTGGCTACTCTATTAACTGTCCCTTCACCTCTTTGAGTAAAATCCCTCAAGAGATGAAACTTTCAAAGAATATTCTTTGTCCTCTGGTGAGACCTGGGCTCCTTGGCAAGCACCACTACAATAGTATTATCACAATATACTAGAACAGGGTCTGCACTGCTAGGTATAACACCAATGTCTGAGATAAAGCTACGTATCAAGACTGCTTCCTTTTCTACATCGGAAGCCACAATATATTCGGACTCTGCTGTAGAATCAGTAACCACAGCTTTTTTGAGCTTCTCTATCTCACTGCACCACCATTCAGGCAGAAGATGTATCCTGACTGCGATTTCATATCATCATGATCTATCTGGAAACTATCATCAGTGTATCCCCTCACAAATAGTTCCCTATCTCCTCCATACACCAGGAACATATCCTTAGTATGCCTCAAGTACTTAAGGATAGTTTTAACGGTTGTCCAGTGCATCTCTCCAAGATTGTCTTGATATCTACCCACCATTCTTAAAGAGAAGGCAATATCAAACCTGGTACATAGCATGGAATACATGATATAACCCACTACCAAAGCATAAGGGACTTTACACATTCTGTAAATCTCCTCCTGTGTTTGTGCACACATTTTATTAGAGAGATTTACACCATGTGAGGTTGGTAATAATTCTCTCTTGTATTGTTCCATATTGTACTTTTTGAGTAACTTGTCAATATATGTACTTTGACTTGGGCCAAGCATCCTTTGAGATCTATCTCAATAGAACTTAATCCCTAGGATGTAGGCTGATTCACCTAAGTCTTTCATGGAGAAGAATTCATTTAACCAAGTCTTAACTGACTGTAAGACTTATACCTCGTTTCCCATGATTAATATGTCCTCAACATATAAAACTAGGAAAACGTTAGCATTCCCTTCAACCTTTTTATAGCCACAAGGCTCACTTTCATTTTTGACAAAACCAAAATCTCTTATGGACTCATCAAAGCGTACATTCCATGATCTTGATGCCTACTTCAATCCATAAATGGATCTCTGCAACTTGCATACTTTATTGGAATTCTTTGACTTAACAAACCATTCGGGTTGAGTCATATAGATGTCTTCAACCAACTTCCCATTTAGAAAAGTAGTTTTGACATCCATTTTCCAAATTTCATAATCATGAAAGGCTGCTATTGCAAGAAATATTCTGATGGATTTAAGCATTGCCACTGGTGAGAAGGTTTCATCATAGTCAATGCCTTGACGTTGTCTGAAACCCTTTGCAACCAGTCTTGATTTAAAGGTATTAACCTTACCATCAATGTCCAGATTTTTCTTGAATACCCATTTTCAACCAATGGGTTTTACATCAGCTGGAGGGTCTACCAAAATCCAAACTTGATTTTGGTACATGGACTCCATCTCAAAATTCATGGCTTTTTGCCATGTAGCAGCTTCTTTTCCTTCTACTACTTCCTTTTAGGTTAGAGGTTCATCATCCCCAAGAATTATTGTGTCATCTGAATCGGTGACAAGAAAACCATAAATCTCTGGTTCTCAAACCTCTCGCGTAGACCAACGCAGTATCTGTGTCCCAGGAACAATTTCATCTTCCACTTTCTCTTGTGGAGATTGTTCCTCTACCAACTCTTGTGCATCTGGATCATTAACTTCATCTAAGTCAATCTTGGCCCCACTATTTCCAATAGAAATGTGATCCCTTTCTAGAAATGTGGTGTATCATGTCACAATGACTTTTCTATCTAAATGGTTATATAGGTAGTATCCTCTAGTTTCCTTAGGATAACCTATAAATATACACTTAGTGCTTCTAGATGCTAATTTTTCACTTGGTAAAGTCTTGACAAATGCCTCGCACCCCCATACACGCATGTGTGTCATATTGGGTTTCTTTCCATACCATAACTGATATTGAATCCCATCTGTAGCTTTACTTGGTACTCAGTTAATGGTATATGCTACGGTCTGTAAGGCATATCCCCAAAAGGATAATGGAATATTTTCATGACTCATCATTGATCTGACCATGTCAAGAAAGGTCCTATTTTCCCTTTCACTAATACCATTCCATTGTGGTGTATAAGGAGGAGTGAGTTGGGATACTATCCCACACTCCTTCAAGTGATCAATGGAAGCTTGGTTAAGATATTCTCCACCTCGGTCTGAGCGAAGTGCTTTTATCTTCTTACCAAGTTGGTTTTCTACTTCATTTTGGTATTCCATAAAAAAATGAAAGGAATCTGACTTATACCACATTAAGTATATATAGCCATACCTACTATAATCATCGGTAAAAGTGATGAAGTATAGAAAACCACCCCTTGCCTCTACTGGAAATGGACCACATACATCGGTATGTATTAATTACAGTACTGCATTGGCTCTTTCTCCCTTTCCTAGGAAAGGTACTTTGGTCATATTTCCTTGTAAACAAGCTTGACATACATCTAAGGGTTCTAACTGTACCAAGTTTAGATACCCTTCTTGATTTAATCTTTTTAATCACTTCTCGTTTACATGACCAAGACTGAAGAGCCATAGGCATGTGTTATTTGAGTCATGTTGGTTGTTTTTGTCATTGATAGCCATTACTGGATTTTCTAGTTCTAGTATATATAAACCTTTGTTAAGATGAGCCATACCATAACATATGTTATCCCTATAAAAGAGACAACTTTTATTTCCAAACTTGAAATAAAAACCCATAGTGACTAAAAATGACACAGAGATAATGTTTCTGGTAACAGACGGTATATAATAGCAATTGTTTAAAACAAGAACCAAACCAGTTGGTAAATTCAAGTGATAGTCTCCCACTTCCAAGGCCGCCAGACTTACACTATTTTCATCTCGGAGATCCACTTGACCTTTTTCAATATTCTTAAACCTACTTGGTTCCTGTATATGAATACAAATGTGTGATCCACATGCCGTATCCAATACCCAACTTGTAGATAAAGATAGATTGCATTCAATGAAAAAAATACCTGAAGTAGAAGCGTCATCTTGCTTCTTCATCCCATCTCTGCAATTCTTCTTCCAGTGGCCTTTCTTGCCACATCCAAAGAAGACAGCTTCCTACTCATTACTTTGCCTCTAAATCTTTGGCTTCTTGGTAGGATGATGCATTGGTGTCTTTGGCCTTGACTTGGCCTTAGACCCCTTTCCCTTGACCTTGTTTTTCTTTTTCACCATAAGGACAGATGAATTGGTTTTTTTCATGTCCTTATCATCTTGGTAAACTAAATCCAAAAGATCTGGGAGCGACTTTTTCATATAATTCATATTATAATTGACAATGAAAGTCGAGAAGCTTGATGGTAAAGAGGCAAGAATAAGATCCACTCCTAGTTCTTGGTTCAGTTTGAACCTAAGGTCATCAAGCCTCTCAATATACTCAATAATCATGAGTATGTGAGGACCGTCTTGGTTCCCTTCTTCTATCCTGCACTTATAAAGTGCACTTGAGATCTCATACCTTTCATGCCTAGCCCTCTCCTCATATAGTTCTTGGAGATGTGAAAGCATCTTGTAGGAATCCTCTTCCTCATGCATTTTATGCAATTGGCTGGACATGGATGACAACATGATTCATTGTACATCAAGCGCATATTCTATATGATTTTTTCATTTATCTTTTTCCATCTTGCTTGCTCCCTGAGGAGGCTCAGTAGGAATTGGGGATTCCATCACATATAACTTCTTTTCTTGGCGTAGTACTATGCGCAAGTTCCTGTATCACTCCTGGAAGTTATTGTCGGTCAGGATATTTTCTTTATCCAAGATCGATCGCAGTGATAAAGTACTTGTGGTGTTGGTGATTTCCATTTTGAATCTACATCGGATAAACATTTAGCAGTTAGTACATTGTCTTGGTTACCTTTTTGACATTTTATGATTAATAAAATATTATATCATTTAATATCTCCCACTATTTTAACGAACCTTAATATCCCTCTCCATTAGATTCAGAATACTCTATCACTTGATCATTCTAGTGGCAAGGATCCTTGAAACCCCTTTCGTAGTCTACATGATAGGGCTACGACACTACTTGGAGGGTTTCAAGGTAGGCGCTATGCTGGCCAACCACTTGTTCTTGTGGTTCCTTGTGTAGTTGATTAAAGTCACAGCTTTTGGAATCTGAACTTCATTACCTTAACCTCTTGCATCTAAAGTGATAGAAAGTTAGCTAAGGCTAATCCTTGACTACTCACTTTAGTTAAGTCGACCCATTTCTCACATGAAAATGCCCTGGTAGTAAGAGGCACTCTCAATTGAGGCTGATGAGCACCCAAACATCCGGTTTTGTTTAGATGTGAGAAATGGAAGGAATTTTGGACTTAATATATCTTTGAGGGATTTTTTTAATATTAACTGATGAATATAATCATTTTCTATTTATTATGTTCAAACTGGGTTGTCGCGCTCAGAACTGAACATTCAATAGAATATTTTATTCGTCACAACTTTATTCATTTTATCTTGTTTACTATCATATGTGAACATGCAATAATCATGCAGACACATAAAATAATAAACTGTGCATAAAGTAAATCATTCATTCCGACTGGTCTTGAGAATTCTATAATGATTGATCGATAACTGATCAATCAACACTTAGGGGCATCCATACCTGAGTCGATACATGACTCGTATCGCTCCTGGCCCCAGTGCAAAGCGTCCAACTCCTGTCTGGACTACCACCTCATCTTGGAGGGGTCTGCCTCTCGGATCGTCACCGAATAAATACAAATATACTCGCACGCAGGCGAGGGGGTCTAGGGTACAAAATACAAGTTGTGCAATGGACACACAGGCCCTTAAACATATTTGAATTAAAATATGATTCGTAGACCGTCATTTGTCTAATTAAATATTAAAATCATCGCATGCATTGAATAAATAATTAAATAAATAAATACAAGTCAGACATACATAGATCGGTCAATAGCTCAAGACCAGTCAGGGTAAAAGCGCAATAAAATTAAATTGAAATAAATTTAAATTATGTGAGGGTGTTCTAATAAATTAAATGAATTTGATTAAATTCAAATAATTGATTTTTATCGGTTCTTTTTGTTTAATTTAATTTTAATTCCAAAATTTAAATTAAATTAAACCATTAATTTAATTCTTAAGCTTAAATTAAATTAATATTTCGGATTAAAATAATTTAAACCCCTAAATTAATTCCAATTAATTTAATTTAAAAAAATTAATTAATTAAAATTAATTCATTACAGGGTTACCTCGAGCCGGAGAGGAGTCTGGCGGGACTGCGTACTGTCGTGGGATGTCGTCCTGGAACCGCGGCGTGACCGAGGTGTGACCGCGGTGTGATAGCGGCATCCAGTGATTCCCGTGACGGCTGCATCGCCCGGCAGCCCACTGCTCCGGCGAGCCGGCAAAGTTGTTGTCCGGTCTGGCGTGGGCTCGGGTCGGCTAGACGGAACCGGTCCGGCGCGGTGGAGGAGCCCGGCGAGGGATCGGGGTGCCCGGAGGGTGCCGGTCTAGCGAGGCCCAGAGGAGAAGGAGGCCAGCGAAGGTCTGGGGTGGCCGAATGGAGCCGGTATGGCGCAGCCCGGAGGAGGAGGCCGGTGAGGGGAGGAGGCCGCCGGGCATGGCAGTCCGGCGAAGGGGAGGCTGGCGCGGAGGGCGGCGGCCGGCCGGAGGTGTCTCGACTTGGGGTCGGGGCGGCCGGCGCGCATGGGGTAGAGGCAAGGAGGCCGGTGCGAGGGTGTTCCATTGAAGGGAAGGCCTACGCGGAGGGTGGCGCCCGACATGAAGCTAGTCCGGCGGAGGTGGGTGGCTGGTCGGCGGCGGCGCGACATGGAGCCGGACCGGCAAAGGGGAAAGAGGGAGGCCTAGGGTTTTGGCCTCCCTTGGTGCGCCGCGGGAGAGAAGACCTGTAAGGGTCTTCCTCCCCCTTTTTTATTATTATTTTTGTCCTCTAGACAAAAATTGTCCAGCCCCTTTTTTTATTAAAAACAAAAAGGAGAAGACCCCATTTTGGGGTTTTTTCTTCTCTCTTTTTTTAATTAAAAGGAGGAAGACCTCCATTTGGGGTCTTGGTATTCTTCCTTTTATTTATTTTATTATTATAAAATTATAATAAAATATTTATTATAAACATAATAAAATATTTATTATAAAATTTTATAATTAAAAATATTTTTGATGTTAATTCTCAATCTGAGATAAACATCAAATAAACCGAAAACTTGCAACGTCGATCCGATAAATTTTTTTCAAATGATCGTATCTTGGTCATTCAAAATCGAAACGATGCGCGGTCGAATCTGAATGAACCATTTTAACACCCCGTAATTAAATTTAATTCATTTTAATGTTTTTGACTCAGAAAAACATTGCGTTCCCTCTGATACCACTGTTAGGTATCGGGACTGCGCAGCGGAAGCCGGTGGGCGGAGATTTTAAAACTTTTCTGCTTCACTAGAGTGACATAACCCTGTCAACTCCGGTGATATAGTCCCAGCTTAGTCTGAGGATATCACAAGGTTCCTTAGGAGCACAAAATTAACTTGAACATTTACCTTGTTCAGAATTGACGTGCAGGACGCCGACGATCGTTGCTCGAAGACTCCGACGTCGAAGCCCCCTAAGCCCTTATCTCAATAGCAGTGAATAATATCACCAACCTAGAGAGGGGTCTAGAAACCCATCGAGGCCCCTATAGAGATAAGGAAAAGTCAAAGCAACGACTGCCTTCTTACAAACACGGTCTGTGTAATCTAATCTCTTTGTCATCGATATTTCAATAAAGCAGAATGCATACTCACCGTCATCATTCTTCATTTTCATTATTTTGTTTGTTGATTTTTCTGGACGGTCTTACCTTCCACTACCATGGACATGGATTTGATGAAGGTGCAACCATCCTAATCAACCAGGCCCAAGATATCTCTTCCTAAACTCGAAAGCGACAAATCCTTTCTCGATCATTAAATCAATGTCATGCCATTAATGACGTACATGATATAAACTACCTCACCACAACTTGTCTCCATGGTTTTCGCCTTATATCAAATGTATGTAATTAGGTGACATTCATTAATAATGATCTCAAGTTAGGAGACAATTACACATGTCCATAGATAGGAATGACCAATGACACGAGAAACATGTGGTGTTCCTATTAAGCGGGTTTGTCCTCATGATCTTGATAGCTAGAGATCATCAAGTGTGAACTTCATGAGATGAAGTCTCAATGCTTATGAGCCCCCAGCACCTGATGGTCACACATCATCTGTGTCCTTTCAGAATGATTGTTTCGCGTGGAATCCGGGGATGACCTCCTGGACGGGAGATTCAAACGTTCCGATCGGTTTCTAACGGGTTTGTTCGTAGAACCGGAAACATCCAATGATTCCACATCCGTTTGGACCTACTTTCCAAAGGCAGGCGCTCATTAGCTTGTGGGCTAATGAGGCTTGGGAATTTTCATTGGTCGAGAGGATGGGAGGTCGGACTCATCACGCCTTTTTGAGGGGAATTATTGTCTACTCCGGGACTCTCTTTATAGATTTAAGTTATGTTCGTGAATCCTTATTACATTACCAAGTATAAAATGTGCTTTCCTTTAGTTTTAACAATCAATGATTAAATATGCAAGAAATTTAGAGAATCTTTTATAGGTATTCGAGGTTCTTCATAAATAGAGAATCATCTATATCTGTTTAGAGATTCTTGGTCAATGGTATCCTTTAAAACATTTATATAAAAGTCTCTTGGTCATTTATGATGACCAGGCTGGTTTTAAAGCCACTCAGTGGGGCACTTGAAGTTTATTGTCATTCAGAAGGACAGAGATTATTTCAAAGTTGGGATCGAACCCATAAATGGGCTACCTACGTATCCTTTCTTTTGAAAAAGGAATCAGAACCCACGTAGTTCGAGGAATGGGATATGATGTTTATGATTGATGGCTCAAAGATGAATGTCATAATCACTTTTACACTCTAATCTCACGTGAGTCATGCTCGGTGTGAGAAACAAGAGGTATTGGGAAAATTTAGACAATTGTGCCATAAAAGATGCAATCATAAGAATTTGTTTTGGGGATTATGTATAGATGACTGCCCAGATAGACGAAGGTTTAGGATTTACTTTTAGGGAGAAAATCCATGAACAGGGTCCACAAAGTTATATGTGCTTCATGGAGATTTGAATACTCTAATCTTGGGGCTTACTCCTAAGGAGGATGCCCAAGTTAGGAGGAGACTTATGATTGGGTTTTATTCCTGAAAAGGAAACCCAAATCAAAGGTAATTTATGACTGGTTAAGAGAAGTTTAAGGGTACTTGGGGCTTATTCCTGAAAAGGAAGCCCAAGGTTATGACTGAGTCTTATTCCTGAAAAGGAAACCCAGGTTAAGGATTAAGATTTGGGGCTTACTCCTGAGGAGGATGCCCAGATCAAAGGTTTTATAACTGGGGATTATTCCTGAAAAGGAGACCCAAGTTAGGATTTTCTCATCTTAAAGGATGAGGTTGAATGAATGAACTCCCCGTATTTTAGTGACATAAGGATATTTAAATCACTAGACTTTGAGAGATATTTCACAGAATTCCTTTCAGATAAGAAAGTCAAATCAAGAATTCATGCCATAAATGGTTTTGAAGAGTGTCTTGAAGACTGAATCTTAAAAAGGAAAGGTGAAATGGCTGAAGAGGGGTAAAATGGGCAAGATGGGCACCCAAAAAGATAGGGGCGCGCAAGTCTTGAAAGGCGCGCAAGTCCTGCGGAGGCGCGCAAGTATTGGTCGCGCAAGTATACTTGCGCGACACATGGTGTACTTGCGCGATTTTCAATCAGAATTGAAATACTTGAGCGACTCTTGATAAAACCCTTTAGAATCCCCTTGAGGTTCTTCCAGAAAAGGGACGCGCAAGTTATATTGAAGGAATTAAGTCGGCGCGCAAGTGTTTGATAAGTTTCAACACTTAGGCCTTCCTTCTTCTCTTTAGATCTTCCGTTCTAGGTAAGAAATTACCTTAGAAGTGTTCCGGAAGCTTTGAGAAGAGACTTGGGCGTCGGGAGCTTCAATCCGAGTTTCTGAAAAAAGATCTTCTCGAATGGGGGGCCCACAGGGTCTATTTATAGGCAAAAGAAGACCCAGGGCGGTTACTGGGCGGTTACCAATTAGGTCACGCAAGTCACCTGCGCGACCAAGGTAGCCGCGCAAGTATACTTGCGCGGCAGTGGTATCACTTGCGTGGTGGATTTGCTATTGATCCTTTGTTCAGGCCTTTGTCGATTTTTGATGTTTTCTTCAAAGGATGAATCACTTTCAGCTGAGATATTCCCTTTTCCGATCTTTAGATTCTGTGACGAA
Organism: Viscum album; assembly: GCA_963277665.1. Taxonomy (NCBI): domain Eukaryota; kingdom Viridiplantae; phylum Streptophyta; class Magnoliopsida; order Santalales; family Viscaceae; genus Viscum; species Viscum album. The sequence continues at coordinate 71,966,680 of OY728154.1, forward strand.
AGGAGCGTCAACAAAAGTCCCCCCTCAGAGTTGGATCCGAAGAGAAATGAGGATTTGACTCTGAGGAAATCAAATCCTTCCAAAGGAAAAGGGAGGCGCGCAAGTTTTTCAGTACGCAGAGGGTGGCGCGCAAGTCTGCGTCGCGCAGGCTTTAAAGCGCTCTGGGTGTGGCGCGCAGGTAGGCTTCCTGGCCTATAAATACACGGCCTCACCTCCGTATAAGTATCCGGATTTCCGGACTTCATCCCTTCTCGAGCTCTCGCCGCGCAGGTCACCTTGACCGCGTAGGTTGCTCTATTTTCTAGTGTTTTCCTTAATGTCGCGCCACTGTAAAGGTATTTGTACTTGCGCGGTTTATACTTGCGCGTCAACAACTAGCGCGACACACGAATACTTGCGCGCCATGTTTAGACTTGCGCGACTTAAATGCCTTAGCCATTTTTCCAAATTTCTTTACAAATTTTATGAAAAGAAACCCATTTAAGAGTTAGTTTATTCATCTTTTGTGCAGATTCAGTGGTTCCCAAGGGAATTGAAACGGCTGATGAACTGGCTAGCAAGCGGATTGAGGACATGATGAACATTATTGGCCATGATTACTATGATATCTGCGACAGCACTTTCCCAGATTTGGATAAGTATTTGAAGAAATATCATCTTAATTTCCCACAGAGCATCTACCTGTCTCTGTGTGTTCATGGTCATCTGCAAGGAGTCAATGTTCCAAATGCAAACAATTATACACCTGAGATGCAGCTGCACTGCTACTTCTCTATTTCGGTTATGTTGTGCATTAAGAGTAACAACAATGGTGTGAACTTTCAAATTCTTCCTCCATGTCATTCCCTTGCAGATATGAAAATGGAAAACCCATGGGCTGAAATGTTTTCCACTGCCGGTTGGTGGAGAGAAGACAAACATGGTATTAGAGAAATATCTGAAAAGAGTACTCTCTCCAAATGGCTCTTTACTTCCAATGCTCCATTCTCAAATCCACGTATCCATCTTCCAAGTCTCTTGGACAGAAACAGAGTCACTGTTTGATTAGCAGAAAATTTTCTCAAACCGCACTCAAGAACATCCTTTTACAATTGTTCCAAGAAGAGCTGGTATCACTGCATCTCTTATTGTATCCAGTTGAATGAATGAATTCTAGGTGGTTGCTAATGAAGATCGGGATGTCGTAAATCAAATGAAGTGTTATGTTGAAAGCCTCTTGTAATTATTGAAAGAAAAGAAGAGACTCCAGTCTGTGGATGTCCTTCTAACTCTTGTGTATCAATGAAAAACACTTTTGTCTTCAATCATTTGTACCTGCATTCTTCCATTACCTGTTTCAAATTTACTTAAGCCAATGGGCCTAGTAAGCATAGTTTGATTTTTTCTAGGATTATTACAAATAACCCTACAAACTTTGAACCTTTTAACTGCTCAATATTACCTAAATCATACAAAAAATGTATATTTAGTGAGCTGGAACTTGACTTTTATTCAGAGTTCCTTTGTCTTTTGTGTGGGCAGTTTAAAGTCATACACGCCGGACATAAAGTGGCTAATGTTTAAGGTCGAAATAGCTTTGACCGAAAATGGATTAAAATGGATTCAATTCCTTGACAATTTATCTGAAAACATATTTACCATACTCAAGTATGAGGGAAAAAATGTAAACTATGGCTTAAGAATATTTGAATCTGAGGAATGATATGAAAAAAGAGCTAAAAGGCATTAGAAGAAGTAGTTTCCAAGAATGAAGTTACTATTATTTAACAGAACCCGTTAGGGGGTTGAAATATGCAGGGCCACCTATGGGCATTGGCTGCATAGTCAAATAAAATAGCATCTTTTGGCTGACAAGTCTGTTATGTGGACTGTTTATGCAAGGCCACCTATGGGCACGTGCTGCATAGTCAGGCAAAAGAACTCCCAGAAATTTACTTTCCTAGTGCTAAAAGCCAGTGGAAGTTTATGGAGATTCAAATTTTCTAAAGCATAGAGTTTGTTGTATGGAAAGAGGTACTTGAATATGGAGAAGATATTTCCAAACAATAATATCGAAGAACTGGATGAATATCACTCCTACGAAGGTCTGACCCAAACGTAGGGAAGAAGAATAAACCATAGACTTGAATACTTTCAGATCATGAAAAAGGATATGGGACAAATATGTTAAGGATGGCTATTTTTTGCGGATCCCTACATACTGTCGTTTTAAGACAAATAAGGACAAAAGAGGCATTCTTCCCAAGAATGAAGTTACTATTATCTAACAAAACCCGTTAGGGGGTTGAAATATGCAGGGCCACCTATGGGCATTGGCTGCATAGTCAAATAAAATAGCATCTTTTGGCTGACAAGTCTGTTATGTGGACTGTTTATGCAAGGCCACCTATGGGCACGTGCTACATAGTCAGGCAAAAGAATTCTCAGAAGTTTGACATTTTTGTGACTAGAAGTCATGAAAAGGGTTATGAAGATCTGAAAATATTTAAGGTTAGGATTATAACACATAAATATGGGTATTGTCCAATGTATATAGAGATACATAGGTCAATGAAAACCATAATCATGTTTGTGGCTGGGTCCTAAATTGAAATTTTGGACTTCACTACGTATCTCATAAGAATGAGAATCAAGCCATACGTAGTTCTTGAAATGTAGTTTAACGTCGTGCAGGACGAAAGTATGAGTGATCTTAGTTTAAGGTCATATAATTCGGACCATAATAATGAATACACAGTGTGTGTTTTCATGAAGACTTTTCAGCCAAGGGACTGAAAGTGAAATTTGGGGTTAGGCCCAAAAGACTTGGGACTGGATTCGAGGGACACTCGAATGTTCCTACGTATCCCATAAGGATGGGAATCAATTCCACGTAGTTCTAGAACTACCCTTTGTAAAAATTTGGTTCGTACATGTGAAGGGTGAAAGGGGACTTTAGTGCAATGATGGTTTTAACCTAAGATAAAAAGTTTAGGCATTACCATGTATGTACGTAGTCTTTTGAAAATGAAAACCATGATTGAAAAAGAATCAATGTTAATAATGGTTCCTTCTCAAATGAGGAAATCAAAGAATATTGTAGTTTATTGTCGTACCAGACAAAAGTGTTGTATAGTTTAACGTCATATAACAAGGACGAAAGTGAATCAATGTAAAGATATTGATTCTAGGGGTGGTTTCACAAATCATCATCATATGAGATGGTGGTGAACCGATGTGAAGAGATTGTTTTTGGGCTTGAACCTTGGGAGGTTGCCTACATACCCAGCCTGGAGGGCAAGGATCAAAGTCCGTGTAGTTCAATTAAAGAATGAATCAATGATCAAGTTGTTCTTGTGGACAATGATCTAATAAAAAATATTGTTGGGACTTACACATGGTTAGTGGCCCAAAGGGAGTGTTATGGTTGATGTTCGCTCTAAGCTCACGTGAGTCATACTCGGTGTGAGAAACAAGAGGTAATAAAAACCTTAACGATGTACAGTTTAATGTCATGTAGGACATAAAAAAGGGGACTATGCAGTTTAAAGTCTTGCAGTTAGGACTATTGGTGCTGCACAGTTTAGTGTCATGTAGCAGGGACAAAATACAGTTTAATGTCATGTAGGACCTATCAAGGATTTTCTGTACAGTTTAGCGTCATGTAGTTAGGACGATGGGGATAAAATAGTTTAACGTCATATTGGACGAAAGGGGGACTGTGCAGTTTAATGTCATGCAGTAAGGACAAAAGAGTGTATCATTTTAACGTCATGTCGGACGAAGGTGCGAATAGTTTAAGGTCATATGCATGGACCGTGAATGGTGTAGTTTAATGTCATACTGGACTTTTGAGATTATATAGTTTAACTTCTTTCCGGACGTGAGGGACTTTTATACAGTTTAGCGTCATGTAATTTAGGACGTCACAGTTTAACGTCTTACTGGACATAAGGGATTTGCAAATAGTTTGTGGTCATATACATGGACCAGGGATGATGCAGTTTAAGGTCATACTGGAAGGTTTAGGGAACTTTTTCACAGTTTAATGTCGTGTGGGACGAAGTTGCAGTTTAAAGTCATACTGGACCATTGCTGTATAGTTTAACGTCATATAGCAAGGACGAACTGGTGCTGTACAGTTTAAAGTCATGTATCTAGGACTAAGGTGAACCAATATGAGGATATCAATTCTGGAGACTTTTTACAGTTTAACGTCATGCTGGACAATGAAAGTGCCACACAGTTTAATGTTATGTTGCTAGGACACAATATAGTTTAATGTCATCTTGGACATTGAAGTGACACAGTTTAACATCATGTTGGACGACATATAGTTTAATGTCATCTCGGACAAATAAGGAACTTCTGTACAGTTTAATGTCATGTAGAGATGACATTATACAGTTTAATGTCATGTAGGACATTGAAGGTGACACAGTTTAACGTCATGTTGGACGAAGTTGCAGTTTAAGGTCATACTGGACCATTGCTGTATGAACCAAATGTAAGAGTCTTGGTTCTGGGAACAATATTTTGTGTTTATACAAAATAATTCTTCAGAAATCTGGCATTAGTTGGAGTCGTGATGTGTTCTCCATCCATTGAGATCAGAGAATACGCTCCATTGGAGTAGACCTTATGTATTGAATAAGGTCCTTCCAATTTTGGTTCAAGCTTGGGAGGCTTCTTTCCTGGTATCATTGGTGTTCAGAGAACCAATACCAATTCTCCCTGAATGAATGAATGAAGACGAACTTTTTTGTTAAAAGCTCGTGCTATCCGATTATGATAGATTTCCAAGTGGTGCAAAGTGCACAATCTCTTCTCATCTAACTGTTCCAATTCATTCAACCATTTTTGGGATTGCTCATCTGTTGATAACTGATCACAAATGGCTATTCTGAGTGAGGGAAATTGAACTTCAATTGGCAAGACTGCTTCTGTTCCATATACCAATGAATATGGAGTAGACCGCGTTGCATTGCGAGTGGTAGTCAGATAAGCCCATAAAGAATGATAGAGTTTACCAGGCCATGACCTCTTATCTTTATCTAACATCTTTTGCAGTATATTTGAAAGAGTCTTGTTGAAGGCCTCTATCTGGCCATTAGCCGCTGCATGATATCGAGATGAATGGTTGGACTTAATGTTGTATTCTTGATACAATTTCTTTACCTCAGAAGAACAGAAGTTGGTGTCGTTGTCCATTAATATGGTATGAGCGACACCAAATCTAGTAATGATGTTAGACTTGATGAAGCTAACAATGCATTTAGAACTGACTTCTTTGAGAGGTACTGCCTCTTCCCATTTGGAAAAGAAATCAGTAGCAGTAAGAATGTACTTAAACTGCTTGGCCGTAGCTGAAGGGTAAGGTCCCACCACATCCATTCCCCATGTGTAAAATGGCCATGAGTATTTAGTTGTATGAAGCAACTCTGGAGGTTGATGAATGAAGTTGGCATATACTTGGCATGAATGACACTTCTTTGTGAAATTAACACAATCTTGTATCATTGAAGGCCAGAAGTATCCAAGCCTTCGAATTTGATCAGACAATCTATGTCCAGACTGGTGGGAACCACAGACTCCTGCATGCACTTCTTTTATGACAGCCATTGTCTCTTCACCATCAATACATCTGAAGAGAACTCCATCAAAACCACGTTTGTAGAGAATTTTCTCGAGGTGGTTTGGACCATCATAAAGAGTAAAATTGACCACACTTCGCCGAATTTGTTCTTTCTCGGCTCTATCAGGTGGAAGTGTTCCATTTTGAAGGTATTCCTTGATAGGTGACATCCATCCTGTAGTATGACCATACGGTTCAGGAATGGGACTAATTTCATTAATTTCCTCTGTTTTGAATTGAACATAAGGTGAAATTGCACGACGGTGGGCAATACAGATGGTTGTCTCGTCCCGATTTGGATTTGCTAAAGCTGTGGCTATATTAGCCAGTGCATCAGCTTGAGCATTTTGTGATCTTGGGACATAAGAAAATGTCGGTTCTGAAGGGAATTCCGACATTAACTCTCTGACGTAATCATACAAAGGGATTAATTCTTCTTTTCTGATGGCATTATCCCCATTGATTTGTTTGATTACCAGGTCTGAATCACCTTTCACCTTTAAGTGATTCACTTGTGCTTGAAGCACTAACTCCAATCCTGTAATGAGAGCTTGGTATTCAGCTTCATTATTGGTACCACCTTCCCACAACAAAAAGGAATAAGGTAACACTGCCTTATCTAGAGAAATGAGCACAATTCCTAAACCAACTTTGTTGAATTTAGGATTTTCCATTTTCTTCCCTGTTGGACTTCTAGAAGCACCATCAAAATACATTTCCCATGTTTGAGGACTCTCTTGAATAGAAAAAAACTTCTTCATCAGGGAGTTCGATATCTGAATACGTGTCTTCCACTGAAGGGTGTTCAGCCAGGAAATCAGCCAGAGCTTGGCCCTTAATTGCCTTTTGAGACACATGCTGGATGTCGAACTGCTGTAGAATAACCGCCCACCTTGCCAGACGTCCTGTAAGCATTGGACGACTAAGGATGAATTTGAGTGGATTATTACGAGATACCAATTGGACCTCGTGATGTTGCAGGTAGTGTCTCAGTTTCTGAACTGCAAAGATTAATGCTAGGCAGCACTTTTCAATACTCGAATACCGGGTTTCTGCTTCAAGCATAGTTCTACTGAGATAGTAGAGACTATTTTCATTCCCAGCATCATTCTTTTGAGCGAGAAAGGCACCCAGTGATCGCTCTAAAGCTGTCACATAGAGGATAAGAGGCCTACCCTCAACAGGTGGCATGAGTACTGGTGGACTCAAGAGGTATTTCTTGAGAACATCAAATGCTTCTTGACATTCTTTAGTCCACTGGTAAGTGACTCCTTTCTTCAATAATTTGGTAAAGGGTAAACTTTTGCCTGCCAAATTGGCGATGAAACGCCGAATATAGGCTAAGTGTCCTTGAAGTCCTCTTAATTCTTTCAAATTCTGAGGAGGTGACATACCAAGGATTGATTTGGTCTTCTCAGGATCGACTTCAATACCACGATGGCGTACAACAAAGCCGAGGAATTTTCCTGAGGTTACCCCAAAAGCACATTTTAAGGGGTTCATCTTCAAATTATGTTGTCGAAGCTTGTGGAATATGATTTCCAAATCATCCAAGTGATCAAAACGTTGTTTGGATTTAACCACCAAATCATCTACATAGCATTCAACAAATTTCCCTAGAAAAGGTTTGAAGATACGATGCATGGCGCGTTGATATGTTGCACCTGCATTCTTTAAACCAAAGGGCATCACCCGGTAACAAAACACACCTTGAGGAGCTCTGAAGGCTATATATTCCTCATCTTCTGGGGCCATTCGGATCTGATTATATCCAGAATATCCATCCATGAAAGAAAGTACTTCATAGCCAGCCGTCGCATCAATTAAGAGTTCTGTAATCGGAACTGGAAAATCATCTTTGGGACAATACCTATTAAGATCTCTAAAATCGATGCAAACCCTAATTTGTCCGTTCTTCTTCTTTATAGGGACAATATTAGCCAACCACTTTGGATATTGAACTTCTCTGACGAAGTTCGCTTTGATAAGCTTATCCACTTCAGCCTTGATTTTGGAAGCATAGGTTGGGTGTGTTCTTCTCGCGGCTTGCTTGAATCCTCGATGTTCTTTTGGCAAACCCAAATGATGGGTGGCAACATCAGGATCAAGATCAGGCATCTCTGTATAATTCCAAGCAAAAATATCTTTATTTTGCTTTATAAAAGAAATATACATCTCTTGTTCTTCAAGGGTCATGGCCGCACTAATTAAAGTGGGGCGTGGATCTTTCTCTGTACCCAGATTTACTTCTCTGAGTTCATCCACAGTGGTAGAGATACCCTCTTCAAATGCTGGAGGAGCATCTCTAAGATCTTCCTCTTCCTCTTCATCATGTGTTATTTCTTCCGTTTCTACTTGCAAAGTAGATGAAAAAATGAAATTCTCATGACCATAAGAGATGTCAAAATTTTCACATTTTGAAGAAGAAGCTTCCATTTCCGACCCTATTAATGATAAAGGGTCTTCTTTGGGAATTAAAGAGGAGATGATGGATTGAGAATCGACATCAATATTCACCTCTGGTGTTGCTATAACTTCTTCTGGCCTGATTAGCGAAGTATAGACTTGTTGGATTTCAGCAGACGAAATGAAAACGTCACCACTTATGCTTTCATCACTGCTTGTTAAGTTACCAATTTCTCCCATGTTGTCTGGCTCGATTGCCGTAATTGACATTATGGATCTTTCCATAAGAGTATTTTGATTTGGGCCTATTTTGTCAATTTGACTGATAGGTAACACATAATCTGTACTCACATGTGAAAATGGATTTATTGGAATTTTTTCCAAACCATATGGAGCATTAACTTTGGTAATTTCCTTCATTGTAGATTTTTCTCTTCCTTTCATGTGATAAAATTCCGCCTCAATGAATTGAGACTCACATGTCTTGAGCGGGGCCTTATCACCATACAATGTTCCAACTTGACCATCGAAACAGTATTTGAGACATTGATGGTATGATGAAGGAATAGCTGCATGCTGATGTAGCCAGGGTCTTCCAAGCAAGATATTGAAAGCTGAGTCTTGATCAACAATCATGAAATCCGAATTGGAAACAAGATCTCCAAACTGAGTTCTGAGCGTAACTTCTCCCAGTGGTTCTTGTTCATTTTTATCATATCCTTGCAACATCATGGTAGAAGGAGATAAATCAGATTCCGTGAGGCCCAATCGACGGAGTGTACGAATGGGCATGAGGTTGACTCCTGAACCATTGTCAATAAAAGCTCTTCGAACATCTATACCATTGACTTTGCCAGATAAGTACAAAGGTTTTATGTGCCCATGCACAACATTATCTTCATCTTTATCAGTAAAAGATATCACTGCATGACATTCTGCAGGATTATTCTCTATGTGATAAATTTCAGCTGCAGCAATTTCAGCTTCAAACTCCTGAGGACTTGACAAAGCTTCGATGAGTGCTTCCCGAAGATCTCTTGATAGATTCAAAGCATACAAAATTGATAATTTGGCTGGTACTTGGGCCAAGTGTTTCAATATATCATACTTTTGATCTAGAGGCCTGCGTTTCCCAATAGGAATATGCGGTTTAGCAGGTACCTTGGAAGTAGATGCTTTGGAAGCTGATGCATCTTGTATTGAAGTTGGCAACATCTTTTGTTTTGGAAAATTAGACTGATTAGATCCATTTACTTGCTGAGATAAAGAAGATGGAACATTTAATCGATCTTCCAAAATAACTGTGCCGAATCTGAGTTGGCCATTGGAAGAAGAACTTGCTTGTTCTTTTTGAGCTCGCTGAAGGGATCTACCACGAGTTTCTGCTGCGTATACAGTGATAGCAGGGGTAGAATTAGAGTAGTGGCTTCGGAAAGATCCACGTCTTCCCCTATATCCTGAACCTCTAGAACTTCCTAGGGTTCCTTTATTTGATACAGGGAATTCAGGCTTATCAAGACTGAAATATGAATCTGTTAATTGAATCATATTAACAGAACCAAAGATTAACTCTTCGTCTGATAAAGACTCTGCCTGGTTAGCCTGTTTAGGCTGTGCCGTTTGATGGGGCGGTGCCCGTTGCTTTGAAATAGATGGCATGAAATCTGCCAGAGTCAAAGACAATTTAGGCTTTGATGCATACTCATCTTCTCCTGATTCCTCTTTCTTCTTTGAATTGTGCTGCCCTTTTGAGGATTTGTCCTTTGATGGAGGCTTTACTGCATCTTTTGTAGGAGACACAATTGGCTTCTTCAATTGTGTTCGCAAAATGGAATGGGTCCGATTGATTGTCTTTCTGACCATCCAATCATCATATTTTTTCGCAGTTTTGCTTTTGACTTCCTGCCACTCGCCTCCTTCTTCTGGATCTGTAACGGTAATACACGCTACATGAGCTGAAGAACCTTTCAATTTGACTTGTCCCAAGTCGACCATCTTTTGCAGGAGGTCTATAAAGACAAAACACTCCTGGATGGGATGCCCCAACATTTGATGAAAGGGACAATAATTGGGACGGTCTTCATCTCCTTCCTTGTTTGGCCTCTTGGGCACTGGTAATTGAACCAAATTATTTTCCAGAGCTGAAATGAAGTAACCAGGAACTTGCTCACTTCAGAAAGAGTATGTTTTACTCTTCATATCCTCAAATTGTTTTCGTCGTTGATCTTTTTGATCATTTGGACGAAATAGCCTTTGTTGTTGGCGTTCAGGAGGTGGAGCTCTTCGAGAAGATGAAGGTTTTGAAGTAGAAATAGGTACAGGTGCCTGTTTAAGCATAACTGTAGCAGTTTCTGCTTTACCCATTCTTCTTCCTGGAGCTGATGGAATTACACGAGATTTAACCTTAGCCTGTATAAGGGAATCTTTAATCTGTTGAGCGATTGAAGTAAGGTCTCGAAACCCTCCTGTGTATTTCACAGGGATCAATGGCGTGCGTAATTCGTCATGCAAATTTGCCACACAGATTGGCAACAATTCTTCCTGAGGGAGTGATAAACTCAAGGAATACGTTAATCCCTTCCAACGAGCAATGAAATCAGAGACTCTTTCATTCTCCCTTTGCTTGCAGTTTGTAAGATCGAAAACTATCGTTTTTGGCAAAGTTGAGCTAAACTGAAGAAGGAATTTTTGACGAAGATCCTCCCATCCGATGACTGACCGGGATTTCAAGCTTGTATACCAGACAAAAGCTGGTCCTTGCAAGGTTCGCACGAAGCATCTGAGTTTCACTGCTTCTTGCTGCTCTGGAGTTCCCATCATAGGATCACAACAAGATACGTAATGCGTCAAATGTTGTTCAGGGTCGCCTGATCCATTGAAAGTAGGGAAAATAGGGTTTCCAAAACTGGATGGAGGAGAAATTGAATCTACCCATTCAGGGTAAACTTTCTTTTCAGGTTGAACTTGCGCCCGTTTCCCTTCCATAGTTTCTAACCGAGCTGTTAATGACTCAATAGTAGTTATTAACTTTTGAGAAACGTCAGGTTGAACTTGGTTTTGGGTAGGTGCAATGAATGGAGCTTGGACAGACGTGGTGGTTGGTGCTGCAACTGATGGTAGTGCTGCCAACCGTTGTTGTGTTTGACCCGTAGGATTAGACCTCTGTGGGTGTACTGACAAAGGAGGATATTCTTGATCCATCTCAGTAGTTACAACAAATTCCTTCGGCTGTCGGACTTCAGCATTCTTAAGAAGAAGACTATTCTGAAGTAGTTCTGCATTCAACCTTCTTAATTCTTTCATTTCTTCCTCCTGTTGTGCAAACCTTTGCTCTAATGAGAGCGATTGACCTCCTTCAGAGGAAGGGTGAGAAGTAACCTGATTCTTACCTTTCCCCTTATTGGATCCTTTTCGGAGAGGGGGAAGTAGGTTACTTGAAGGAATACCCAGATTTTGGGTAAGCCTTTGATTACGTGTGCGCACACCTTCTTCATTTAGGTCTGTGTGCGCGACTTCTTGAGCAGGAACCTCTTCGTCTGATCCCTCTGATTGAGGCTCATCTGGTGAATCAGCAGCAACGACATTGATGACATTAATGGATTCATATTGCATGGAATCCTTTCTATCAGCATTTCTGTGATATTTTCTCCTTCTACGTCCATGATGAGACATGGCATTCCGTTGACTTGATCCCTCAGGAATTTCTTGGAGAACTGTCACTTGGAGAGAATATCCTGACATCTTGGCTCTTCGTTCCTCTTGAGGCTTATTCCCTAATCGAGAGAATACTGACTTTCTCTGAGGGAGGGATTGAAGATTTAAAAAAGTCCCCAGTCCGGTGGACTGGGGGTGTTCCTGTTGCTTCCGCTCAACTCCTCGAATCCCATTCGTTGATTCTAAGGGTTGGGTTAGAGAAGTCCCCAGTCTGGCAAGCTGGGGTGTCTCTTGACATGCTATGTCTGAGATCTTTTTGAAATCTCTCTTGATCTTGCGAATCTTAGTTCGGAAATTAGCTGGATGCATTAACCTGTATCCACTTTTATCACCTGGTTCAACAGACCGTTGGATGATTTCCGAAACTTCTGTCATTTGATGACGTGTTTGCTCCAGACGAGAGGCTTGTGCAATATTCTCACCTGCTTGATGTAAGAGCAATTCAACAACTTGTTCTCTATATACTTGATTTTGAGAGGAACTAGTTGAAGCTTGATCTCGAGCAAGCTTTTGATTATGAACAAAGACCATTGACTGTGGCCGGCCATGGGCAATAACATTGCATGAGACCATTTTCGGCGGGCTTTGCTGACCGGAAAGCACTGTGAAATGTAGTGCTCCGTGAACACCCCATCCTCTGATATGAACATTAGATGGAGCATTGGAAATTAACTGACGCAATCTTCTTAGTGCGCCAAGGCATGAACGTTGAAGGGTTCTCTATTGCTTTTCAGCCTTCGGATACCGAGAGACTGATAGAGATGCCAAATCAATCTGGCGTTGTAACCCTTCTATTATCTTAAGATGATTTTCATATTCATCGTAAGATAATACCTTCTTCTTTAATTGACAAAGAGTTTTCCATATGTTGAGACGAATATCATGGATTCCATTATCCGTCAACATCTTTGGAATGTCGTACTGGGAATCAGCCAAAGGCCAAAACATGACTGGTACTTCACCTTTTGCCAGTTTTTTCCTCATGTTCAGCATTTCCTCTTTATCATTAAATGAAGATTCTTCTACCTGTTTGGACCAGAGTTGGTGTTTCCTTATTGGTTCATCGGATTCAACAAGATTGGTAGAGAAATCACTATTCATGCTGGAAGATGAATGACCCAGGGAAGGTTCGGAGAATAACTTGAACCCCAAGCTATCTTCTGATGGAGAAAGAGTTTCACCTGCCGATAGTAAAGCATCAGACATGACTGGTTTTACGTTTGCAAGTGCCTCGAGATAGGAGGGCTTTCTCGTCACTACATTGCCTTCTGAAGAATTTTCGAGACAACGTGAATCACTACTGCGGAGAGGACTTTCGCAGCGAAGTTCATCACCATGAGGAGGACCGTCATGATGGGTTACAGCAAAAGATGAAATCTCTTGATCCTTGGCCTTCTGACCACACAGAGGGTTCCTGTGGCTCTCATCTGAAGAAGAAACTTCAAGATTGACCGAATTTTCATGAAGCAAGTTTTCATGAGGAAGTGTCTGTTGAAGACCTTCAGAATTAATGTTCCCGTTATTGGGAACTGAGGGAGTAGAATCTTGAATTCCGACAGATAAATGTCTGAGGGCTTCAAGAACTCCAGCATCGAGCAAGGCTTGGTTACAGATTGGCCTTTGATCTCCTGACTGTGCTGGGCGGATCTTTTTCTTAGATGCCTTCTTACTCGCTTTAGAAACCACTTGATGACGAAAGTGATTGCTCTGAGCAGGTGTATGTGCCTGATCAGGAAAGATGGTCAGGTTAGGCTGACGATCATCGCTCAAATCAGGTGTATGTGCCTGACTTGGTTGTCCATATGATATGGGGGAGTATGCCCCATAACCCTCTTGGACTGGAACAGATGTGTGTGTCTGTTCCGGAGTGAATTGTTGATGTGTCACTCCACTGCTAGGGATAGATTTATGTGTCTGTCCCTGAGATGATGCTGAAGATGTTATGATATCCTGGCAAGCATCCGGAATATGAGCAGGAATTTGCTTCTGCTCTTTCACCATTTACAAAATATGCTTGGTGACTTCAGCCGCCGGAACAGGGATATACGTCCATTCCGGGCTTGGAGTAGGTGTATGTGCCTGATCCTGTCCTCCTTTTCCTGTCACTGAATCCTGACAGTACTCAAGTGTGGAGGTAGAGAGTTTAGTCTACCCCCTGTTTGTCGTCGGGACTTTCTGACTGACTTCTCCGTGCGCTACCAAGCGAGACTGTTGGTAGGCCTGATTAGTATTAGCAGGTGTATGTGCCTGCTGATTACACTTCGCCAAACGCGGTTGACGAGATCCACCATATGTAGTCAGATGAGCCTGCTGACTAACTGGTGATGTATAAGCAGGTGTATGTTCCTGCCTATGGTACTCCGCCGGAATTGTCTGGCGGGATCGGCTTGATGCTGTCAGACGAGTCTGCTGGACAGCTGAATTAAAACGGGCAGGTGTGTGTGCCTGCTCGTTGTTTGCCACCAAGTTAGGTTGGTGGACTTCTCCGGAGATGGCAGGGATGACAACCTGCCTATTGTTAACCGGATTCCGTCTCTGGCGGTTCATCTTGCCTGCTCGGGTTCGAGGAACCTGAGCTGAATGCCTGGAGTCGGTACCCTCATCATGTTGAGGGCGCACTACCGCACGAGTCTGGCGGCGATTGTTGATGGGAGCTCTTGAGAAGGACTCCTGTCTTTTTGAATTAAGGCCCCGAGGGACCTGCTCATTCACTTCCTCGGAATAAGGGAGTGAATGGAAATTGTGTTCCGGGGATAACGACCCGAAACGGTTGGAGACGGTAGTCAGCACCGCCTGCTTCTTGATTGCTGGTCGTCGTTGTCCGGAAGACCAGGTAGAATTGTTAACTTGGAGGGCTTGACGAGCGGCCTCCAGAGTTGGGATAGTACCGTTGCGACGGTACTCCTTAACCAGTGCATTAGAAACACAGCGTTGAAGACGCTGAGTTGGTGATGTCATCCTCAGAGCGGATGACGTTCCAGCAGGAGTAGCAGCATTGGTTTTCACAGCAGCAGACCTCACAGTAGAGGTGTTCACAGCAGCAGTATTCACAGGGGTGAATTTAAGGAAAGCCATTTTTGCAGAAGATCTTGAAAAAAGAGTGCCTGTTTCATGTAACAGACATAATCAAGATGAATCCGGCTACTGCATCTTTTGGATGATCATATGTCAATGATTGCCTTGTTGGCCCAAGGGGCCTAACAGATAAGAAGAACATCACTTTCACTTGGTTAAGGATTCACGTCGGGTTCACCATTTTTGTTTCGCGCGGAATCCGAGGATGACCTCCTGGACGGGAGATTCAAACGTTCCGATCGGTTTCTAACGGGTTTGTTCATAGAACCGGAAACATCCAATGATTCCACATCCGTTTGGACCTACTTTCCAAAGGCAGGCGCTCATTACCTTGTGGGCTAATGAGGCTTGGGAATTTGCATTGGTCGAGAGGATGGGAGGTCGGACTCATCACGCCTTTTTGAGGGGAATTATTGTCTACTCCGGGACTCTCTTTATAGATTTAAGTTATGTTCGTGAATCCTTATTACATTACCAAGTATAAAATGTGCTTTCCTTTAGTTTTAACAATCAATGATTAAATATGCAAGAAATTTAGAGAATCTTTTATAGGTATTCGAGGTTCTTCATCAATAGAGAATCATCTATATCTGTTTAGAGATTCTTGGTCAATGGTATCCTTCAAAACATTTATATAAAAGTCTCTTGGTCATTTATGATGACCAGGCTGGTTTTAAAGCCACTCAGTGGGGCACTTGAAGTTTATTGTCATTCAGAAGGACTGAGATTATTTCAAAGTTGGGATCGAACCCATAAATGGGCTACCTACGTATCCTTTCTTTTGGAAAAGGAATCATAACCCACGTAGTTCGAGGAATGGGATATGATGTTTATGATTGATGGCTCAAAGATGAATGTCATAATTACTTTTACACTCTAAGCTCACGTGAGTCATGCTCGATGTGAGAAACAAGAGGTATTGGTAAAATTTAGACAATTGTGCCATAAAAGATGCAATCATAAGAATTTGTTTTGGGGCTTATGTATAGATGACTGCCCAGATAGACGAAGGTTTAGGATTTACTTTTAGGGAGAAAATCCATGAACAGGGTCCACAAAGTTATATGTGCTTCATGGAGATTTGAATACTCTAATCTTGGGGCTTACTCCTAAGGAGGATGCCCAAGTTAGGAGGGGACTTATGATTGGGTTTTATTCCTGAAAAGGAAACCCAAATCAAAGGTAATTTATGACTGGTTAAGAGAAGTTTAAGGGGACTTGGGGCTTATTCCTGAAAAGGAAGCCCAAGGTTATGACTGAGTCTTATTCCTGAAAAGGAAACCCAGGTTAAGGATTAAGATTTGGGGCTTACTCCTGAGGAGGATGCCCAGATCAAAGGTTTTATAACTGGGGATTATTCCTAAAAAGGAGACCCAAGTTAGGATTTTCTCATCTTAAAGGATGAGGTTGAATGAATGAACTCCCCGTATTTTAGTGACATAAGGATATTTAAATCACTAGACTTTGAGAGAGATTTCACAGAATTCCTTTCAGATAAGAAAGTCAAATCAAGAATTCATGCCATAAATGGTTTTGAAGAGTGTCTTGAAGACTGAATCTTAAAAAGGAAAGGTGAAATGGCTGAAGAGGGGTAAAATGGGCAAGATGGGCACCCAAAAAGATAGGGGCGCGCAAGTCTTGAAAGGCGCGCAAGTCCTGCGGAGGCGCGCAAGTATTGGTCGCGCAAGTATACTTGCGCGACACATGGTGTACTTGCGCGATTTTCAATCAGAATTGAAATACTTGAGCGACTCTTGATAAAATCCTTTAGAATCCCCTTGAGGTTCTTCCAGAAAAGGGACGCGCAAGTTATATTGAAGGAATTAAGTCGGCGCGCAAGTGTTTGATAAGTTTCAACACTTAGGCCTTCCTTCTTCTCTTTAGATCTTCCGTTCTAGGTAAGAAATTACCTTAGAAGTGTTCCGGAAGCTTTGAGAAGAGACTTGGGTGTCGGGAGCTTCAATCCGAGTTTCTAAAAAAAGATCTTCTCGAATGGGGGGCCCACAGGGTCTATTTATAGGCAAAAGAAGACCCAGGGCGGTTACCAGGCGGTTACCAATTAGGTCGCGCAAGTCACCTACGCGACCAAGGTAGCCGCGCAAGTATACTTGCGCGGCAGTGGTATCACTTGCGCGGTGGATTTGCTGTTGATCCTTTGTTCAGGCCTTTGTCGATTTTTGATGTTTTCTTCAAAGGATGAATCACTTTCAGCTGAGATATTCCCTTTTCCGATCTTTAGATTCTGTGACGAAAGGAGCGTCAACAATGATGTAATTGGACCATTGGACGTTACATTAAAATTACTGTCATGGCATCTCAGGGTTCTCATTATAGTCTAGGACCTGCTATAACCATATGATGAGACAGGTAATCTAAAGACATTGCCATTAATAAAGTGGAAGCAGAAGTATCTACACTATCATGGAAAGATAAACACATGTATGAAACAACCTGAAAACATGTAACAGTAATCAAAGTACAGTATAAGTTGGGTCTAGGGCACCCACTTTCAACAAATGAAGAATGTGTGCATACCAGAAATCAAAGGCTTACCCAAAATTTAGGTATTCCTTCAAATAACCAACTTCCCCCTCTCTGAAAGGCATCCAACAAGGGAAAAGGAAAAAATTCAGGTTACATTCCACCCTAACTCAGGAGAAGGCTAATCACTCTCATTAGAGGAAAGGTTTGCACAGCAAGAGGAAGAAATGAAGGAGTTATGAAGGTTAAATTCAGAACCACTTCAAGGTAGTCTTCCTCCTAAGCATGTTGGAGTTAATCAATCAAGGAAATTTTTTGCATCTACTGGGATGGATCAAGAATATCCCTCTTTGCAAGTACACCCTCATAGGTCTAATCCTATGTGTCCTACGCAACAGAAACTGCCAATACTACCATCAGTGGCAGTACCGGCTGCCATACCTGTCCAAACTCCAGTTCTTGCACCTACATAGGTCCGAGATCAACCAGATGTTAATCAAAAATTAATGACTACTATTGAGTCATTAACAGCTCAGTTGGAAGTTATGGAAGGAAATCGTGCACCATTTCAACCGGAGAAGAGATCATACCCTGAATGGGTGGATGCAATTCCCCCCCCATCAAATTTTTCGAGTACCACATTCCCAATTTTTAATGTTTTAGGTGATCCATAACAACACTTAACAAATTTTGTTTCTCGTTTTGATCCTATTATGGTAACTCCTCAACAACAAGAACCATTTAAGCTCAGGTGTTTTGTACAGTCATTACAAGGACCTGCTTTTGTCTGGTATACAAGCTTGAAATCTCGGTCTATTACTGGGTGGGAGGATCTCCGTCAAAAATTCCTTCTTCAATTCAGCTCAAATTTTCCAAAGACGATAGTTTTTTATCTTAATAATTGTAAGAAAAGGGAAAATGAAATATTTTCAGATTTCATTGCTCGCTAGAAGGGATTAACATATTTATTAAGTTTACCACTCCCTTAAGAAGAGTTTCTTCCAATCTATGTGGCAAATATTCATGATGAATTATGCACACCGTTGATCCCTGTGAAATAAACAGTAGAGTTTCGAGACCTTACTTCAATTGCTCAGCAAATAGAGGACTCTCTTATGAAGACTAAGGCTAAAACTCATGTAATTTCATCAGTTCCATGAAGGAGAATAAAGAAAGAAGAGGCTTCTATAGTTACACTTAAACAAACACCTGTACCTACTTCCACTTCAAAGTCATCATCATATCGAAGGGCTCCACATCTTGAACATCAAAAAAATGGATGCCTCATCAAGATGATCAAAAAGATAAAAGACAGAAACAATTTGAAGATTTGAAGAACAAAGTTTATTCTTTCCAGAATGAACAAGTTCCTGGATACTTCATCTCGGCTGTGGAAAATAACCTAGTTCAGTTTCCAAGGCCCAAAATTCCGAACAAGGAAGGAGATGAAGACCTCCCTAACTATTTCTCATTTCATCAGATGTTGGGGCATCCTATTCAGGAGTGTTTTGTCTTCAAAGACCTCCTTCAAAAGATGGTGGACTCTGGATAGGTAAAATTGAAAGGTTCTTCAGCCTAGGTAGCATGTGTTACTACTACTGGTCCAGAAGAAGAAGGTAAGTAGCATGAAGTCAAAAGTAAAAATGCACAGAAATATGATGATTGTATGGTCAGGAAAATGATCCACTGAACTCATGCCATTTTACGAACACAATTGAATCAACCAACTTTGTCTTCTACTATGAATTCCACAGAAAAATCCCCTTCATTAGAAGGAAAATCTTCAAAGTGGTGGCATAATTAAAAGAAAGAAGAATAGTCAGAAGAAGAAAAGTTCCTGTAAAAGCCTAAATTGTCTTTGAATCTGGCAGATTTTATGCCATCTACTTCAAAAGCATAGGCACCGCCCCACCAAACAGCACAGCCTGAACTGGATATTCAGGTAGAATATTCATCAGATGAAGAATTTATATTTGGTTCGGTTAACATGATTCATTTAACAAATCCTTATGCCAATGACAGTTTTGATTTTGATGAGCCTAAGTTCCCTATATCAAAAAAAGGAATTAGAGGAAGAGATAGAGTTCTAGGATACAGGTGAATATGTGGATATTCCAAAAGCCACTATTTCAATCTTACCCCTTCCAGAACTGTATATGCGGTTGAAACTCATGGAAAATCCCTTCAGTGGGCTCAACAGGAACAAGAAAGTTCTTCCATACATGGCAGATTCAGTCCTGACACAGTTATTTTGGAGGACCAGTTAGAGGTTACACCTTCTTCCTCTCATCAAATAGATAGACCTAGTTGGTCTAATATACCAAATCCATGAGTATTTTCAACTCCTACCCTGATACAGTATGCATCTACTGCCAAAGCATCAACTTCCAAGGCACCTGAAAAACCACATTTTCCTGATGGGAAACGCAGACCTTTGGACCAAAAATATAATTTCTTGAAATATTTGGCCTAAGTACCGGCCAGGTAATCAATTATGGATGCCTTGAATCTATCAAAAGATCTTCAGGAGGTGCTTATTTAGGCTTTGTCAAGTCCTCAAGAATTCGAAACTGAAATTGTTGCGGCTGAGTCCTACCATATAGAGAATGATCCTGCAGAATTCCATGTAGTAATATCTTTTACATATGAAGATGAAGATGATGTTGTATATAGACATATCAAACCTTTGTATCTATCTGTAAAAGTCAATTATATAGACATCCGACGAGCTTTTATTGTTAATGGCTTAGGAGTCAATCTCATTCCTATTATTACACTTCATCGATTGGGCCTCACCGAATCTGATTTATCTCCTTCTACTTTGATTTTTAAAGGATATGATAAGAATTAACAAGACCCTATGGGCGAAATTACACTCAGAATTCAGTTTGGAGATCTTGTTTCTAATTCAGATTTCATGGTTTTTCGTCAAGACACAGCCTTCAACATTTTTCTTGGAAGACCTTGGCTACATCAACATGCAGTCGTACCTTCGTCGTACCATCAGTGTCTCAAATATTGTTTCAATGGTCAAATTGAGAAATTTTATGGTGACAAAGCCCCATTAAAAACATGTGAATCTCAATACATTGAGGCAGATTTTTATCACATGGAGGGAAAGGAAAAATACACGGTAAAGAAGGTCACCAAAATTAATGCTCCATATGGTTTGGAAAAGATTTCAGTAAACCCGTTCATAAATGCGAGTACAGATTATGAGTTTCCTATCAGTCAAATTGACTGGATAGACCTAAATCCAAATACTCTTATAGAAACTTCCATAATTTCAATTACAGAAACCAAGCCAGACACCATGGTAGAAATTGTTGATTCACCAGGAAATGATGAAAGCTCAAATGGAGATGTCTTCATTTCATCTGCTGAAATCCAACAATTCTATACTTCATCAACCAGGCTTGGAGAAGTTATATCAATGCCAGAGATGAACGATTATATCGATTCTAAATCCATCATATCCTCTCTATCACCTTAAAAAGACCCTTCATCATCAATAGGGTCAGAAATGGAAACCTCTTCTCCAAGATGTTCAAATTTTAACTTCTCCCCTAACCATGGAAATTATTCTTTGTAATTTAATATGCAAGTAGAAATAGAGAAAGTAACACATGTTGAAGAAGAAGAATAAGATCTTAGATATGCTCCTCCAGCATTTGAAGAGGGTATCTCTACCAATGTGGATGAACTCAGAGAAATAAATCTGGGTACAAAAGAAGATCCACACCCCCACTTGAATTAGTACGGCCATGACTCTTGAAGATAAATAAATGTATACTCCATTTTTAAAGAAAATCAAGATGTATTTTCTTGGAACTATACAGAAATACCAGGTCTTGATCCTGATGTTTCCACTCATTATTTGGGTTTTCCAGAAGAACATTGGGGATTCAAGCAAGCCACAAGAAGAACACACCCAACTTATGCCTCCAAAATTGAAGCTAAAGTTGATAATCTTATCAGGGATAAATTCATCATAGAAGTTCAATATCCAAAATGTCTGGCTAATATTGTCCCTGTGAAAAACAATAATGGAAAAATTATAGTTTTCATTGATTTCAGTGATCTTAATCGGTATTGTCCCAAAGACGATTTTCCTATCCCAATAACAGAACTCTTAATTGATGCAACATCTAGATATGAAGCTCTTTCCTTCATGGATGGTTATTCTGGGTACAATCAAATACAAATGGCCCTAGAGTATGAGGATTCTACAGCATTCAGAGCTCCTCAAGGTTCGTTTTTCTATCGGGTAATGCCCTTTGGCCTGAAGAATGCAGGTGCAACGTATCAACATGCCATGCACCATATCTTCAAACCCTTTTTAGGGAAATTTTTTGAATGTTATGTGGATGACTTGGTGGTTAAATCTAGAAAACATTCTGATCACTTGGATGATTTAAAAATCATATTCCACAAACTTCGACAACACAATTTGAAGATGAACCCCTTGAAATGTGCTTTTGGGGTAACCTTATGAAAATTTCTCAGCTTTTTTATAAGACATCGTGGTATTGAAGTTGATCCTGAGAAGAAAAAATCAATCCTTAGTATGTCACCTCCTTGAAACTTGAAATAATTAAGAGGACTTCAAGGACACTTGGCCTATATTTAGCATTTCATTGCCAATTTGGAAGGTAAGTGTTTACCCTTCACCAAATTAATGAAGAAGGGAGTCACCTACTAGTGGACTGAAGAATGTCAATAAGCATTCGATATTCTCAAGAGATATCTCTTGAGTCTTCCAGTATTAATACCACCTATTGAAGGAAGACCATTTATTCTCTATGTGATATCTTTAGAGAAATCATCGGGTGCCTTCCTTGCCCAAAAGAATGATGTTGTTAATGAAAATATCTTTTACTATCTTAGTCGGACTATACGTGAGGCATAAAATCGATATTCAAGTATTGAAAAGTGCTGCCTAGAGTTAATATTTGCAGTTCAAAAATTGAGACACTATCTGCAACATCATGAGGTCCAATCGGTATCTCGCAGTAACCCGCTCAAATTTATCCTTAGTCGTCCAATGCTTATAGGACGTCTGGCAAGGTGGGTAGTTATTTTGTAGCAGTTTGATATCCAATACGTGTCTCAAAAGGCAATAAAGGGCCAAGATTTGGCGATTTCCTTGTTGAACACCCATCTATAGAAGATACATCTTTAAATGTTGAACTTCCTGATGAGGAAGTCTTCTCTATTTGAGATAATCCTCAAACATGGGAAATGTACTTTGATGGTGCCTCCAGAAGTCCAATAGAGAAGAAAATGGATGATCCTAAATTCAAAAAAGTTGGGTTAGGAATTGTGCTTATTTCCCCAGAAAAGGCATCGTTACCCTATTATTTCTTATTTTTGGGAGGTGGTACAAATAATAAAGCAGAATATCAAGATCTCATTGCAGGTTTAGAATTGGTGCATCAGTCACAGGTGAATCACTTAAAGTTTAAAGGTGATTCAGAATTGGTAATCAAACAAGTCAATGGGGACTATGCCATCAGAAAAGAAGATTTAATCCCTTTGTATGATTATGTCAGAGAGTTAATGGCAGAATTTCCTTCGAAATCGATATTTTCTTATGTCCCGCGATCACAAAATGCTCAAGATGATGCACTGGATAATGTAGCCACAGCTATGGCATATCCATATCGGGATGAAACAATCATCAGTATTGCCCACTATCGTGTAGTTTCACCTTTTTTTCAAATCAGAACAGAGGAAATCAATGAAATTAGTCCCATTTCTAAACCATATGGTCATACTATAAGATGGATGACACCCATCAGGGAATACCTTCAAAATGGAACACTCCCACCTGATAGAGCCAGGAAAGAACAAATCTGGCGATGTGTGGTCAATTTTACTCTTTATGATATCCCAGATCGCCTAGAAAAAATTCTATACAAGCGAGGTTTTGATGGTATTTTCTTTAGATGTATTGATGGTGAAGAAAAAATGGTTTTCATTAAAGAAGTACATGTAGGAGTCTGTGGTGACCATCAGTCTGGACATAGATTGTCTGATCAAATCTGAAGGCTTGGATACTTCTGGCCTTCAATGATAAAAGATTGTGTTCATTTCACTAGGAAGTTTCATTCTTTCCATGTATGTTCCAACTTCATTCATCAACCCTCAGAGTTTCTTCATACAACTAAATACTCATGGCCATTTTCCACATGGGGAATGGATATAGTAGGACCTTATCCTCCAGCTACATCCAAGCAGTTTAAGTATATTCTTACTGCTACTGACTTCTTTTCCAAATGGGCAGAGGCAATACCTCTCAAAGAAGTTAGTTTTAAAAGAATTGTTAGCTTCGTCAAGTCTAACATCATTACCAGATTAGGTGTCCCTCATACCATATTGATGGACAATGGCACCAACTTTTGTTCATCTGAGGTGAGAAAGTTATATCAAGAATACAACATCAAATCCAAGAATTCATCTCGGTATCATGCAGCGGACAATGGCCAAATAGAGGCCTTCAATAAGACTCTTTCAAACATACTGCAATATATGGTGGATAAAGATAAGAAATCATAGCCTGATAAAATTTTTCATGCTTTATGAACTTATCAGACCACCACCCACACTGCTACGTGGTCGACTCCATATTCATTGGTATATGAAAAAGAAGCAGTAATGCCCATTGAGGTTCAATTACCTTCGCTCAGAGTAGCCATTTGTGATCAGTCATCTACAAATGAACAATCTCAAAAGCGATTGGATGAATTTGAACAATTAGATGAAAAAATATTATACACGCTGCACCACTTGGAAGTCTATTAGAATCGAATAGTAGAGGCTTTCAACAAAAAATTTCATCTTCGTTTATTCATTTAAGGAGAATTGGTATTAGTCCTCATAACTCCAATGATACCAGGGAAGAAGCCTCCAAAGCTTGAGCCAAAGTGGGAAGGACCTTACTCAATACATAAGGTCTACTCCAATGGAGCTTATTCTTTAATTTCAATGGATGGAGAACTCATTAAAACTCTAACCAATGCAAGATTCTTGAAGAATTATTTTGTGTAACACAAATACATCCTTCTTTTTTCATAGCTACAGGATGCTAAACTATGCAGCACTAGTCCATGCATATGACCTTAAACTATTTTTGTCTTTACTACAAGACATTAAACTGCATGGTCCCTTTTTTACTAGATACATGATGATAAACTCTGCAGCACTGGTCCATGCATGTGACCTTAAACTATTTTAGTCCTTACTGCAAGACTTTACACTGCATGGTCCCTTTTTTCCTAGATACATGATGCTAAACTGTGCAGCACTGGTCCATGCATATGACCTTAAACAATTTTAGTCCTTACTAAAAGACTTTAAATAGCATGGTCCCTTTTTCCCTTGTTGTAGGAAATTAAATTGCATGTCCCCTCTATCGTCAAACATGACGTTAAACTGTGTCTCCTTTTGTCGTCCAACATGACGTTATACTGTTCGTCCGAGCTACAAGACGTTAAACTGCCAAGCACCCCATGTATGTGACACATGTCATTTAAACTGTGAAATAATACCTTATATGTCCTACATGATGTTAAATTGTGCATTGTTAGGTTTGTTGCTACCTCTTTTTTCTCACACCAAGCATGAATCACGTGAGATTAGAGTAATATTCAGTCATAACACCCTCTCTGGGCCGCTAACCATGCGTAAGTCCCCACACCATCTTCGGTTTGTCCTTAAGTACAACTTGATCATCAATTCATTCTTAAATTGAACTGCGTGGACTTTGATCCTTTCCTTATAGGCTGGGTACGTAGGCAACCTCCTGAGGTTCAAGCCCAAAACCAATATCTTTACATCGGTTCACCTCTATCTCATACGATGTTGATCCGTGAATCCCCCCTCCGAAACCAATATATTCACATTGGTTCATCATCGTCCTTGCTATATGTCGTTAAACTATATAGTCCCCCATTGTCCTCAC
Source organism: Viscum album (assembly GCA_963277665.1). Classification (NCBI taxonomy): domain Eukaryota; kingdom Viridiplantae; phylum Streptophyta; class Magnoliopsida; order Santalales; family Viscaceae; genus Viscum; species Viscum album. The sequence goes on from OY728154.1 coordinate 71,991,933, forward strand.
TGCAAGACATTAAACTGCATAGCCATATATCTTAGTTACATGATGCTAAACTATGAAGTACCGGTCCATGCAAATGACCTTAAACTATTCGCACTTTTGTCTTGTATGACAATAAACTACAACATTCTTTGACACCCTAATCTGAGAGAATATCATTATTGACATTGATCTCCAATCATGTTATATTCCAAAGACTACGTGTATACATGGAAATGCCTGAATGTTTAATCTTGGATCCAACCATCATTGCACTAAAGTCCCTTTTCACCCTTCACATGTACGAACCAAATATTTACAAAGGGTATTTCAAGAACTATGTATGGCTTGATTACCATCATTATGGGATACGTAGTAATGTTAGAGCATCCCTCAAATCTAGCCCCAAGTCTTTGAACCTAACCCCAAATTCCACTTTTAGTCCCTTGGCTGAAAAGTCCCCCTTTGAAAACATGAATGTGGTATAAAAACCCTAGTCTCCATTCACATCAGGTTTATAAAACACACTATGTGTATTCCTCATTATGGGCTAAAATCTATGACCCTAAACTAATATCTCCTATACTCTCGTCCCACATAATGTTAAACTATATTTCAAGAACTATGTATGGTTTTATTCCCATCCTTATGGGATATGTAGTGAAGTCCAGCATCTCAATTTAGGACCCAACCACAACATGATTATGGTTATCATTGGTTTGTGTATCTCCTTTAAGCATTGGAAAATGCCCATTTTTATGTGTCATACACATAACCTTAAATACTTTCAGATCTCCATAACCCTTTTCTTGACTTATGGTCACAAAATGTATGATACCTAAGAATTATGTTTCCTGACTATAAAAAATGTGCCCCTAGGTGGCCTTGCATAAGTAGTCTACATAACGGACCTATCAGCCAAAAGATGTTATTATTTGACTATGCATTCAATTCCCTTAAATGGACCTGCATAATTCAACCCCCTAACGGGTTTGTCGAATAGTGGTAACTGCATTCTTGGGAGAAAACCCTCTTTTTTCCTTATTTGTTTTAACGACAATATGTATGGATCCGAAAAAATATCCATCCTTAAAATATTTGTCCCATACTCTTTTTCATGATTTAAAAGTATTTAAGTCTATGGTTTATATTTCCCTTCCCTACGTTTGGGTCAGACCTTCGCAGGAGTGACATTCATCCAATTCTTTCAAAATATTCATTGGAAATATCCTCTCCATATTCAAGTACCTCTCTCCATATAACAGACTCTATGCTTTGGAAAATTGTAATCTCTATAAACTTTCACTGTCTTTTATCAATAGAAAAGTAAAATTTCTGAGAGTTCTTTTTCTTGACTATACAACACGTGCCCCTAGGTGGCCTTGCATAAGTAGTCTACATAATAGACCTATCAGCCAAAAGATGATATTATTTGAATATGCATCCAATTCCATTAAGTGGCCCTGCATAATTCAACCCCCTAATGGGTTTGTTAAATAATGGTAACTTCACTCTTAGTAAATACTTCCTCTAATGCCTTTTATCCTTTTTTTCATATCATTCCTCATATTCAAAAATTATTAAGTCATAGTTTACATGTTTTCCCCCATACTTGAATGTGGTATTATGTTTTCAAATAAATTATTAAGGAATTGAGTCAATTTTAATCCATTTGTTCAAAGCTATTCGACCTTAAACATCAGCCTTTTTATGTCAAACGTGCATGACTTTAAACTTCCCACAAAAGATAAGGGAACTCTGAACAAAAGAAAATTCCCAGATCACTAAACATACATTTTATATGATTTAGGTAATATTGAGCAATTAAAAGATGAAAAGTTTTTGGGGTTGTTTGTATCGCCCTAGAAAAAATCAAATTATGATTACTAGGCCCATTGGCTTAGGTAAAAATTTAAAGCAAGTAGAAATAGGATGTAGGTAAAAATGATTAAAGGTGAAATGTCCTTTTCATTTATTCACAAGAGTTAGAAGGACATCCACAGATTGGAGTCTCTTCTCTTTTTCAAGAATTACAATAGGCTTTCAACATAACTTTTCATTTGATTTACGGTATTCCAAGATTCATCAGCAGCCACCTAGAATTCATTCATTCAACTGGATACAATAAGAGACACAGTGATACCAAATCTTCTTGGAACAATTGTAAAAGAATGTTCTTGAGTGCGGTTTGAGAAAAAAAATTACTGATCAAACAGTGAATCTGTTTCTGTCCAAGAGACTTGGAAGATGGATACATGGATTTGAGAATGGAGCATTGGATGTAAAGAGCCATTTGGAGAGAATACTCTTTTTAGATATTGTTCTAATGTCATGATAGTCTTCTCTACACCAACCAAAAGCGGAAAACATATCATCCCATGGGTTTTCTATTTTCATATCTATAAGGAAATGGCATGGAGGAAAATTTTTAAAGGTCACACCATTGTTGCTGCTCTTAATGCACAACATAACCGAAATAGAGAGGTAACAGTGCAGCTGCATCTTAGGAATATGAGGCTTCAAATCTGGGTCACATGGGCTATGATGCATTATGAATGCCTTCTCCAATATCCCATCATTGAAAAATGATTCTGCAACTGAGACATTTGCTGAAGAACAATTGGTGTAAGTATGAAAATAATAATTCGAGAGATAGTTCTTTGGTTCTGGAACATTGACTCCTTGCAAATGACCATGGCCATATAAAGGCAAGTAAATGCTCTGTGGGAAATTGACATGATATTTCTTCAAGTACTTGGCCAAATCTGGGAGAGTACTATTGCAGATATCATAATAGTCATGGCCAACTATGTTCATCATATCATCAATTCTCTTTATATCCAACTCATCAACCGATCCAATTCTTTTTGGAGCCACTGAAATCTGCAAAAAGATTGAATAATTAACTTATAAGTAAGTTGGTTTTTCATAAAATTTTTGAAGGAATTGAAAAAAATGGCTAAGGCATTAAGGCATGCAAGTCTAATCTTGGCGTGAAAGTCTAAGTCAGTCATGCAAGTTTTACCGCGCTAGTACTGGCGTGCAAGTCAGAAACAGACTACAGAAACGCGACACAACAAACAGAAGCGTGAACAAGTGAAATCCAAGCTACTTGCGTGCCGAGAGCTCAGAAGCATTTGAAGCCAGGTGCTTTGCATGAAGTGACACCCACATATTTATAGGCGAAATAGTACCCCTGCATGCTGTGATCTGCGCACCTCGCACCTACACGTCGATACCTGTGCACTAAAAACCTGTGCGCCCAAAATCCTTGGTTTTATCCTTTACCTCAGAGTCAAATCCTCTTTCCTTTTTCGGATCCAAATCTGAGGGGGAAATTTTTTTGATGCTCTGTTCCGTCACGGAGTCCAAAGATTGACTAAAGGAGAGTACATCAAGCAAAGAAGAGGGAATATTCATCAAATATTACAAATTCATTAAGGTGTGCATGTATCCTTGGGCATGCAAGTCACTTGCGTTCTAGATATGAGGTGCGCAAGTCACTTGTGCATCCTAAGTGAAATTTATCCCAAACCTTAGGTGGCCTATAAATACCCCCTGTGGTCCCCCCATTTCGAAGACGAAAAATCCAAAACTCAGATTCAAGCTCTGGTTACCCAAGTCTCTGTCTGAAGTCTTTTGAACACTTCTAAGGTAATCCTTTACCTAGAATGGAAGATCTAAAGAGGAAGAATAAGGCCTAAGTATTAGAACTCATCAATACTTGCGTGCCTAAGTGTCCAACCCTTAAGGGAAATGGAGACACTTGCGTGCCGCCTTGTCCTCTCATGGAAACTTGTGCACTGCCCTTCTGGAAGAATCTAGTGATAATACTAAGGGCTTGAGCCAAGTCTCGCCCAAGTATTAACCTACAGGTTCTCTGTCTCCCAAGTTGACTCATGTCGATCAAGTATACTTATGCGACCAAGACTTTCGCGCCTCCTTCCAATTCAATTCCCTTCCTCAAATCCACCTGTCCTCTTCAAATACATCCTTTAAAACACTCTTCAAATCCATTTGCGGCATGGTTCCTTTGTTGTCTTCCTTATCTGAAAGGAATTCTGTGGAACATCTCTCAAAACCTCATGATTTACATAACTTTATGTCACTATGGTTAGAGATTTCATTCATTAAACCTCATCCTTTAAGATGATAAGATCCCTAATCTGGGTGTCCTTCTAAGGAGTAAGTCCCAATCATAATTTTCTTTAACTTTGGGCCTCCTTCTCAGGATTAAGCCCCAGGTTATAAGTTCCCTTTAATTGGGCCTCCTTCTCAGAAGTAACTCCCAATCATAATTTCCTTTTTATTTGGGCTTCCTTTTCAGGAATAAAACCCAATCATAAGTCCCCTTAACCTTGGGCATCCTTCTCAGGAGTAAGCCCCAATCATAAGTTAAAATTCCACCTTAATCTGGGCATCCTCCTTAGGAGTAAGCCCCAAATTAAGAATCTAAATATCCATAAAGCACAAATTCCTTTGTGGACCCTGTTAATGGGAATCCTCCTTAGGAATAATCCCCAAGTAACCCCTAATTTGGGAATCCTCCTTAGGAGTAAGCCCCTATATAGAGAACCCAAATCTCTATAAAGCACGAATATCTTTATGGACCTTGTTCCTAGACTTCTTTCCAGAAGTAAATCCTAGTCTTCACCTACTTGGGAAGTCACACATACATAAGTCCCATATCATTCCTTGTGACCGCATCTTCCATGGAAAAAATCATCAGGTTTATTGATACCTCTTGTTTCTCACACCGAGCATGACTCATGTGAGTTTAGAGTGTAAAACTAACCACGACACATCTCTTTGGGATGTTAATTATACGTAAGCCGCACACTTCTTAATCGAACTACGTGGACTTTGATCTCTTCCTTAAAAGTAGAGTATGTAGGAATCCTTTCTAAGGTTCAAGCCCATCACCCATTAATTCTCATTCGTCCCATATGACGTTAAACTATATCTTAATTCCCAAACTACGTGGGTCCCGATTCCTCTTTAACAAGGATACGTAGGTAGCCCATCTGCGGGTACGATCCCAACTTTGAAATAATCCCTATCTTTCTGAACGACAATAAACTTCAAGTTCCCCACTGAGTGGCTTTAAAACCAGTATGGATATCATAATGACCAAGATATTTCTATATAATTTATTGAAGGATACAATTTACTAAGGATATCTAATACATACAGATGATTCTACATTGATGAAGAACCTCAAATACATATAATAGATTCTCTAAATCCCATACATATCAATCATTGATTGTAAGATCTAAAGGTAAAACACATTTTGATGCTTGGTAAATTCATAAGGATTCATGAACATAACTAAAATATATAAGAGAGTCTCGGAGTAGACAATAATTCCCCCCAAAAATGTGTGATGAGTCTGACCTCCCATCCTCTCGACCAATGAAAATTTTTAAGCCTCATCAGTCCACAAATAATGAGCACCTACCTTTATAAAGTAGGTCCAAATGGATATAGAATCATTGGATGTTTCCAGTTCTATGAATAAACCCGTTAGAAACCAATTGGAAATTTTGAACCTTAAACAAACAAGTTCATACCCATTTCCAGGAGAAATAGTGTCACCCCAAAACACGCATATATAATGCATCCATACTGTTTTGTGCACTTTAAGGCCACCGATAGTAGGTGTTCATTTGGTATTGGTGTTGAGGATTCTTGTGACTATTTTAGATACAAAATATAAGAAAATAAGTGATCATTGTCATGTAATAGTGATTTAAAGTAAAATAATTTTTTAGTTTTTCATACTTACATATGTTTCCTAGACTTTTTTTATGTTTTCATCTATTTTTATTCCATATTTATTTGCACGTGACTCCTTCCATAACACATGGTGTGGGATGGAAGTGTCTTTGGATTTGGATTCATCAATATGCATATAAACATAGGAATTTAAATATGTTGTTGTTTCATGTTACATAAAATTATTATGGTAGATTTAAAATGTGTAATAATTTTTTAAGTGAGGCATACCCCATTCTTTCTTTACAATAGGGGTACATTTATTTTGATGAATTTTCCTTATTTTCAACACTCAGTTGTTATTTCATAAAAACAAAATTCTCAATTAAAGTGATGAATACACATATTTTTAAACTATATATTACAAAACACAAGGTACCTGAAAATATATCTCCCCACGATGGCCAGTAAATGCATCCCATACTTCTTAGGTTATCAAGTGTGCATACATAAGTAGTGGGATTGGGTTAATTTTTTCTTCAACATATTTTAGATGATATCTTGTTATAATTATGAGAAATCATCTTTGAATACTTCCAACAAGAATTAATACATATTTCTTATGGGAGTCATATAATATAAATTCACTCTATGAGGGGTGATGGATAGTAAATAAATGTTTCATTATTATATTTTTTACTAAAATAAATATATGATGTCAGAATTTTTTTGTAATATATTATTAAATTACTGTCTTAAGTTTGGGCATAACATGGTTCCATGAATCTACATCAGTTGATATGTGTTATTGAGTGATGAGTCTAGTGTAACTACTAAACATGGCCTTGTTAGGGTTAACATGCTGGACCCATGCATTCCATCTAACCACAAATTTTATGTCTTTTCTTTTCACCTTAATGATTTTTGGTAACACTGACAAACCATGGCGCTCCTATTTTTCCTGCATCACATTTCCTTCTTTGCTTACTATTTCCTCGAATTCAACATTGTAAATATGTTGTTCCTATGGATTGATAGCACCGGCATGTGTGTAAGGTCATTATACCTCTACATTGGGAGCAGAAATAGGTGGATAAACATGTTGTTTCTCTTGAGAAGTAGCATCAATATGTTCAGAACGTTGTTTTTCCTCTACACTGGAAGAAGAAACAGTTTGAGACACATATTGTTTCTCATGATTGGGAGCACCAGAATGCACAAAAGTCATTATATATAGAAGTGGTTTACAATTTAATTTAGATTACATAAATTCAGAAGAAAACAAATAATAACATTAGGTAATTCAATGTATATTACAAAAAATATATAACCAGGTTATTTAAATATTTTTTAAGGATGAAGGGATTTTACCCCTCTATCGAGTATCCAAATCCCTTCATTATTTTCTAATATAACATACAAAACCCCTTTTACATTGGGACCTATGAAAAATTATTGTGATGTCCCAATAAAAGGGTCATTCTCAATTGAATTTTCATCTAACCCTTTAGTGGTTTTGGTTGGTAACAGAACAATTGAACACATTCGGTTTGTGGGATCTAGAATATAAAATACTTGTACTACCTGTGATGCCATTATAAATGGTTCATATTTTTACCCTTCCTTAATAAATCAATTTTCATGAATCCCAATTCATCTATTTTAATAAAACTCCAATTATCAACCCACTTGCATTGAAAAATTGGCACTTAGAATTTTGTATAATCCAACTCCCATATTTGTTTGATGAAGCCGAATTATAACATATTCACATAAATTATATTTTTCCCTATTACTAGAAACATGCATCGCTTTAGCTATAAGTGTAACTTCATTATTGTTCATGGTACTATCTTCATCATGTACATTTTTATAAAATGTATTACCATTAATTACATCACTATTGTATGTTAATACATAAAACTGGGTCTTCTGGATAGCCATTGAATTCATTATGAAATTGAATCCATATTTTCATCTGACTCCTTAAAAATATGGTCCCAAACCATCTTATAAACTATTTATTATGTGTGTTTGTTATCCATCATTCATCCATTGATGGATTCAAATTCCTAAGAATTTTTTTGTGGGTTTCAACATATAGGGAATCCTATAAATTTTTACGAAATACATAAAGGTGGGACTAATTCCAATCTATAATATTGTTTGTTAAAACAACTCTTCTAGAAATTACGTTACCCAAAATCCACCCAATGTGATGATATTTTGGTAGACCAATACTTTCTACACTGTACAGGAATTTAGTAAGGAATTCAACGGCTTCCTCAGCAATATATCACTCTGTAATACAATCTTATCTCCGAGTTAAATTTTTGAAATAACCTTTCTAAATATTTATATACCATTCAATGGGGTACATTCATCTACACTGTATTGGACCACATAGTCAAATCACTCTCACCAAGTGAATAATCAAGTGAACCATAATATAAAATAATTCCGGTGAGAAAAACATTTCCAATTCACATAATATACGATCATTTTATCTTTCTATAGTCAGCAAGTTATCTAGGTATATAATTTTTTTGTATATTGCTTTGAAGAATAAACAAATATTGGTTAATGTATGATGGATATTCTTGGGAAAATTCAATTTAAAGAAATAATATTTAGATCTTGAATCTAAACATGGTAGTCATGTGATTTCAGACCTTTTAACTTTAAATCGACCATTAACAGAATATTATTTATATTCAATGAATACCCCTCTATAACATTTATGTCATTAAAGAAGTTAAGAAACTAATATATCGCATTCCTGGAAAGATTGTAAGTAGTTGGAGGAAGAAAATTCCATTATTCACCCTTCACTAGCACCAACTTTTCTTGTATTCCCATGTTAACCATGTACAACATTGCCTTAATTCCATACCTTTTTCAGGTTTATTTAGAAATTTTTTTTATGACACTATCACATACATTTTTTAAAACATGAATTAAATCAAGAAAATATTAGACATACTGATAGTTCCAGTATGGTAATTCAAAAAAATGATCACTTTTTCCAACTGGTTTTTGAAAGGTTTTTCAAAAAAGGTTTACCAAAATTACTGTCCGAATTTTTATTTCTAAAACAGTTGATCACCTATTAGTGGAGAAAGTTTTTTACATTATTCTAAACTTCCATCAAATGATATCGTCCAAGATCGGTACTTATTCTATCGGGGTAGAAATTTTCAATGTCCTAGAAACAGAGTCTTCAATGAATGTTTCAACCTAATTGACTTTGTACCTTATTCGTAAATGGGACACCCTTGAGTTACATTATTGTTATATCCTAAAAACCTTACATAAGAAGGATTTTCATTTATCATCTTGTACAAGATGGATCTTAATGTGAAATCTTCATTTATGTAAGAATCGTACAATGTAACACCTGAATCCCACAATAATTTAAAATCATCAATCAATGGATCCAAATAAACATAAATATCATTACCCAGTTGTTTTTTTTCAAGATATAAGCATATATAACATGATGTGTTTTCATTTCATGCATAACCATGATTGAAAGTAATAATTTACCGACATAATTTTCCATGTACTATGAGTGTTGCTTTGAAAAAAAAAGGATTCACTCCATCTACAGATAATGAAATATGAATGTTTCTTAGATCGTTTCCAAATTCAAAATACTCATGATAAATTCTCTTCCAATAAGGAGAGTGTGTCAGGTGACTTAGTTTCCCATCTTTATTTCTAGTATCTATATGTCACATTAATTTTACTACAGTATCCTCACTTCCATATAGGTGCCTAAATATTTGAATGATTGGAATGTTTCATACAACATTTGTAGGACCGAATTCATCTTTCTTGTATCAAGAAGCACCACACTTTGAGCATTCTATAAGTGATGTTTGATCCTAACAAAATCGTATACAGTCATTTAGGTTGTCTTATATTCTTTCAGAGATCATACCCATCAAGCATGAGATTTATTTGGCATTGTATCTTCAGCTAGAGAGCTTATTATCTTCGAGGAGCATGTCATTCAAGAAAGAAAATAGTTCCATAAAACTATAATCACTCTATCCATTGTCTAATTTCAAATTATATAGCATTAGTATGGCTGAAAATTATATATATTTAGTGAAACTAGTATAAAATGGATTCTTTTCACAACTCTTTAACTTCTAAAACAATTTTGGGCAATCACGATGTTCATCTTCAACTATCCTTATCATTTCCCCAATACAATCTTCATCGTCATTCACATCTGTAATCACATCCTTAATACAATATTCTTCATTTTCTACACTTGTAATCATATCAGATGATCCATAAAACACTATGTTATCCTATCCACTAGCTCCATTTTATTTTTCCCCATGTTTATTACAACATTTATAACTTTGATCTATTTTGTGACTCATCAAGTGTTCTTACAACTTCTCTAGACTAATTATTCTTGAATAACAACAGCATAAATATGGAAAAATGATTTGATAAGTGTTATATACATGATCTTTTGTAAACTTGATGAACTATTTCAATCCATCTTCATACTCTTTTCTCATACAATTGGCATCCATCCATTATTTATTCATATCCATCCTATTTGATTTAGTAATATTAATATTTAATAAAATAAATACACAAAATATGTTCAATTGAAATCTCTCCAAAAAATGGTTAGTGAGTGTACTACAAAAAGACTTAAGGGTTTTTTATTAAATTAGAACGATTTTGAAGTTTTTTAAGGTTCATTAATAAAATAAATATTATTTAGTATTATTTATTTAAGACATTTGTTTCGGTTACAGGCATGCTTTAATGGTGTTAAAACATTTATAAATTCCAATTTTTTGAGCTAATAAAGCTTAATCATTTGTAAGTTCAAGAGTATAAACTTTTATAGAGATACACATTATTCATGATATATATATATATATATATCAAAATACTTGTATAACAAATAGACATTCTTTGAGATTATTATATGGATTGTTGTGATATTTCATTTGCATGTAGGATAATGGGGGATATTTTATAACAATAAAAATTATTTTTACTAAGAACTCACTATAATGTAAATCACTTAAAAATCACAAACCCACTATAAGCTCATCAAGAACACCAACCAAAAAATAATAATCACCTCAAACCACTCAGGAGTTTCTGACTATGAAAATTTCTAATGATGACTAGAAAATTCCATAACCTCATGAGGATCTTGGTCACCATGAAAAAGGAAGTATGATGACTCAATAATTCATAGGGTGAAAAAGATAATTCCCCTACCACTTCTTTTAAAGTTTGGGGAAATCCAATCACTTGAAAAAAATACATTAAAATAATAAGAGGATTTTCCCTAAATCATATCCTCGGAATGGACTTTCTACCACATATCATGACATTTCAGGGATATGAAATAAAGGAACATGAAACATGTATCTATCTTTTTCATGTTTTAAAAGACACTCAAATCATATAGTCCAAGTGCACACCAAGGGTTCATATCCCAATGTGTAATCCACATATGAAAAAATACAAAAAAAATTCAAAATTTTCATTTTCTTTAAAATCACACCCTTATCCCAAGAGGGTTGGAATAATTTTTCAAATACATGCACATTTTGAAAGGAATCCAAATTATTAAAAATGAAATTCAACTATTCAGGTTAAATCATTTCCACAAATTTCAAATATGTTCTCAAATTTTCCATAATTAAATCAACCACATATCAAACATTTCAAATTAAATAAATTCCTTTTTATAAGTAAATATTCACATATAGTTTAAAAAATTAATGCATTTCTCAAATTCACATTTTAATTTCAATACCAAAAAATTCCATGTAAAAATGAAAAAAGAATAGAAACCATATTTAAAACATTTCAAAACTATTAAAATACTTTTCATTCCCTTACAAATTTTTTTTGAAAATCAACTCACTCAATAAAATCTCTTTTTCCATTCAAAAATAAATATTATTCCCAACACAAAATAATTTTTTAATCCCTAAAGCTAAATAAAATTTATATGGAACCATGAAATTTAAGAACTCTTGCATGCAAGTGATTATAAATCACTTCATTTAAATAAAAAATAATTATACCATATATAAACTAATATAAGAATTAAAAAAGAATTGACTAACATCATAAGAACAAAACATTTCTTAACAATAGAAGAACAATGAGCATAATCATTCAAGAATAATTGAATTATTATAATATAATAAATATAATTAAAAAATTAAAATAAAAATAGGTAAAAAGAAGATAATACCTTTGATTTGGAGGTATGGTGGCAACAGTAGAGCGTGGCGGTAGGGGCAGCGGAGGTGGACGTGGCGATAGGGGCAGCAGAGGTGGCGGTGGGGGCAGCGGAGGTAACGACAACAGAGGTGGGGGCAGCAGACACCGCAGTGGGCGAGGTGGGGGCAGTGGATGTGGCAACGGGGGAAGCATAGGCGGTGGAAATAGTGGCAGTGGAGGCGGCAGTAGCGGAGGCGATGGAAGAGCTCTAGTTTCGGGAAATCTTAAGGCGCGAGCAGGGCAAGGTTATGAGAAGGTTGCACATACAAAAATAGGAAAGGGTTTTATCAACGCTTCTTAAAAAGTGTTAAAAAGGAGGTTTTTATCAGTGCTAAGATAGAAAGCGCTAATAAAAAAGACCTTTTATCAGCACTAAAAACGTTGATAAAGACCTTATTATAATAAATTATTCGTAATTATAAAATTATAATAAATATATATAATTAAATATATAATTTTATAATTAAATATGATAAATATATTAATTATATATAATTATAAAATTATAAATATAATAAATATATTTATTATAATTTTATAATTATTTAAGTAAATATATATTTATTCATAATTATATATATATTAATATATTTATAATATTTGTGTATATATATATAATTATATGTATTTATATAATTATATATAATTATAAAAATATTTATAAAAATGTTTATTATGATTTTATAATTATAAATAATTATTTATTTATTTATAGTTACAATTTTCAATAAATATTTATTTATTTAAATAATTATAAGTTTATAATAAATATATTTATTATATTTATGATTTTATTATATATTTTTACAAATTATAAATATAATAAATATATTTATTATATTCTTATAATTATTTCAATAAATATATATTTATTTATACTAATTACTATAAATAATAATTTATTTATTTATAATTATAGAATCATAATAATTATATTTATTAAATTTATAATTTTGTAATGATATATAATAAATATATTTATTATAATTTTATAATTATTTACATATATATATTATATATAATTATAATTATAAATAATTGTATTTATTTATAAATATTTTTATACATTTATATAATTATATATATTTATAAAATTATAAATATTATAAATATATTAACATATATATATTTATTTATTAATATATAAATATTTATTTATTTATAAAATTATTATAAATGTGTTTATATATATATATAATTATAAATAAATTATAAATAAATATATTTTAAAAATATTTATATACATAATTAAAATTTTATAATTATCAATATAATAAATATATTTATTGTAATTTTATAAGTATTTATAAGAACATAATAAGTTCATGGGTATAACATGAATGAATCTTGCGAACATTCATAATAATGAATATATGTATATGTGTGTGGTATCATAATATAGGTAATCCAAACATTTGGAACATAACTCACAATCACATCCATAAATATACTTTATTGTCATATATAATCAATTATACTCATGTATTAATATATAAACATAAATATATATATATATATCAATTATTTATAAACTTATTAATACTTTTTTAAAACATTATATATATATATATATTTGAATTATTAAAAAATATATATTATAATATATCAAATTTGTATTAATTATAAACAAGCGTTTTTTAATTAATGTATACAAATAAATATTTCTTTACTTTTTTTTAGAGGTCGACGTCGAAGCCTCATTTATTATTTAAAGCAAATACCTCTTTCTGACTAGGTAGAGGGAGACCCATTACATAGCCCGAAAGCTCGGGACCAAGTAATCTGAATACAGGGCCCGAAAGCCCTTTTTAGGCCCAAATAGCCCTTCGGTGAATAAAACTGCTACAGTACCCAGGCTGCTACAGTCCTGCTATAGTACTGCCACTGCTACAATAACCTTCGCTGCTATAGTTTCGCCGCTGCTACAGTTCTGCTGCTCCTACAGTACTTGGGAATTCCTCCCCTGCCCAGAATTGATCCACGGTCTTTTTGATACCAAGCGGAAGCCTCTAATAATGATTTATTTAATATAAATATATTAATTTTATATATATTAATAATATTTTTTATTAAAATATTTTATCAGCGCTAATAAATAGATGATCAAGCTATCCTTTATCAATTCTTAAAAAGAACTGATAAAAGAAGCACCTTTATGAGCACTATTTTTAATGTTGATAAATGTGACCTTTATCAGTGCCTTTAGCTACCACTGATAAAGGTGGGGGTTTTATCAGTGCTTTTTTTCCATACACCAATACAATTTGGTGCATATTTTTTCTTAAATCTATATGGTAGTGAATGACACATTATGACGAGTGCATAATATTTAAAATAAGATTAAACTAGTAAGTTTCTATGGTTTTTACGATGTCAAAATCCATCAATTTGACTATATTAATCATTGCAATTATTTATTTTTTATTAAACTAATATTACATATTACACGGAAAAGGTTTGGGATAATATTGAATGGAATTTTTATGCATTTTACATGGGGGGGGACAACATCATCGACATCACCTGATAAAAGAACGAGTTCCACACAAGCCTCCATTTTTGATATTTTGTTTGTTATATTACACAAAGACAAAGAGGGGCTAAGGGAGAACTTGAAAAAATAAATATTTAGGCACGTAAGGATTTGGATGGGTGAGTTAATGGGTGCTCTTGTGGGGTGAGTCTTTGGAGTTAACAATGGGAAACTCATGGAGGATGAATTCCTCCAACTTCGATGGCAACGACGACTGCTCCCTAGTTTTGTCCCATATGACAGAGTAGAAGCTAAGGGCAGTGAAGATAGCTCCAAGGAGGTTTCCAAGGTGGATCTATTCATTAAGTAAAATAAAGATGATGTTGATGGTTATAATCATGGCCACAGGAAAGAACACTGTTGTGAAGATGGGGGCTTGATCCCTCCTCACCACGCCTTGCACGTAGTATTCCAAATGACAGGACAAGGTACTCATAATGGTCGTAGCTTATATAAAAGGTAGTTTTATAAATGTCATGTTCTTTTATTCTAAGATAATGGTAACTAGATCAAATATCAGTCTTAGAAAACCACTTCTCCCCTTTCAACTGATCAAACAGATCATCGATTCCTGTTAACAGATATGTGTTATTTATCGTGACTCTATTGAGTTTTCAATAATCAACACAATGGTGAATCGAACCATCATCATTATTAGAAAAGGGAACTGGTTCCTTCCAAGGTGACACGCCCAGGTGTATAAATCCTTTCTTTAAAAGATCATCCAACCTAGTCTTCAACTATTTCATTTCAGCTAGTGCCATGTGGTAAGAAGGAATAGACATTGGTTGAGTACCCAACACTAAATTGATAAAAAAAACTCTACCTCCCTTATTAGTGTAAAACTAAATAAGTCAAAAGGAATAACATCGATAATATTGATGAAAACTTGAGGGATTTTATTGCTCAACGATTCTTGATATAAGAAAAAAGTTAACACTGGTATTATTTTCACAACTCTGGATAAGAAGGTACAAATCTACTCGACCTCAAGTCCCACTCTCCCCGGAGGATATGGTACACTTCATCAGGTGTACTAAAGGAGACAATTCAAAGATAAAAATAAATTTAGAATTTATTTTCAACAACCCAATCCATTATGAAAATTACGTCAAGTGGTTTCATGAAGAGAACAGGAAAACTCCATGGAATCACGATATATGATAATGAGAAAACATAATAAGTACTACAGAGACACTTCTCTCTCTTCATTCAAAGGGACATAGTAATATCCATCACATAAAATAAAATATTCATATGAATATTAAGTAGATTCGTAATACATGTTGAAATAAATGATTGATATTCACTAATATTGAATAAAGTAATCACTAATGATGAAGCTATAGTGATGGTTCTACTCAAAGTCACTGAACCCATATCTTCTACCTCTAGAGACACTTCCACTACGTGAAGAAGCCTTGTTCAGTATTTCTATGGTTGGAACCCCATTGTTCATGAGGCATCTGATTATACCATATTTTTAGAAATTTATGATGATTTGGTTCCACTACATAGACTTAAATAAGCATATCAAAACTTTTTTAAGTGACCTGAGCATCCGTCGGAACCACATATTTTGAGTTCCTCAGTGAAATCCCATTTTGAATGAATGGGTTTTCCACATTGGTAAAAAATAAAAGGGCCTATGATGAGTACTATAGAAGTTATATAAACCCCTTATATCAAGAAACTCCATGAAAATCATCACAATTCCCCTTCCATTTAGAGGAATCCACAGAACTTCCACTAAGAGAAAAAGGAACTTCCGTCGAGACCGACTTACCATCCATGTCTATTTTTATCATCAAAACTCTATCAAGAGCATTAGTATAAGAAGACTGATTCAGTAAGAAAATTTATAAAAAAATATCATATCGAATTCCCATGTAAACCCATCAATTCATCATATTCTCATTCAATACAATCTCAGGGAAAACTGCACAAGATCAGCAAAGAGATTTTCATAATCTTTCATGATCTTGTTTTCCTATTTGAGTGTGAAGAACTCTAAAGGCTTGGCCAACACCATCAACTCTATATAGAACTAGTCAGTGATAATAAATTTAAAGTATTTCCACTCAAATACCTCATGCTTCTTCACCATCACCATTGTGTCCCATTATCTTATATTAGTCCCCTCTATCTTGAAGGTGACACATTTCACATTGATTTCATCGTGAATTTTTAAAACCCAAAACAGATGTTCGATATCTCTCAACCAATCCTAATCCTTTTGTGTATCTTTTTATCCATTTAATTCTAGAGAATTTTAGAGAAGGAACTTCTAAGAACGATTCTATAAATCATCCATTTGAGATTCCACAACTAGAGCCTGAATGGGAAGGTGCTTTTCCTAGAGCATGGATAGCACACAAAATACAATCACCCAGATTCAGGTCCAAGAGAGGATTTTCTTACTGAGGTTCATCAGAATCTTCCTCCTAGGTTTAATTTTAATGCCTTCTTGAAGGAATTATGCTACATAATCGCAAAATAAAAAATTGAATACATCATATTCACAATCAAATAGAGCAAAAAGGGAAATTAATCCCACCAAATGGATAAACAAGATTTTGATTTCAATATATCCAAATAAAAATTGGGAAAAGACTAGAACTAATCCTCAAGAATACTTTCCCAAACCACCATTGGTGACTTAAAGCACATTATGATGAGAGATGTTCAGTACCTCAATCGAAACATCCTCCTATGTCCTGACTAGATTAATCAACTGCATACTGACATCAAGGAAAGATTATTAACTTTCACCTTTGTTACCACTTTTTTATAAACCATCCCAGATATCATGGTACCCTAATAACTAAGTCTATCCTGGCATAGCCCTAAGGGAGTTCCCAATCCTCATGGGTTGGATACTAGCACCTTACGTTATATAAGATAAAATAGGGAACATTTTTTCTACATAAATAGTGGAAGAAACAGCTATAGTGGAATAAACAGTTACAAGTCAGTATGCTCAAAATAAAACTCCATAGGGAGAACTTTACCATAAGTCAAACAGGTGAAAAAACCCAAAGTTACAATTGAAAAGTACCAAAAAACGGACAAATAACCCAAGTCCCAACAAAAACAACTCTCCAAACCCGAGGATCAATAGTAAAAACCACCTCTATCTGTCACTTTACCCTTGATTTAACATGGAATAAGATAATATACATACACCCAAAGGCATGGTTAGCGTGTGAGATAAAATACCGGTAGGGTCTCACCAAGGATTATGTAACATGATGACTCATTGATTAACCGAATATAGCTTTCAATTTTAAATAAAAAGGCATGTAATTTCAAAACATATTTAAAGAAAATAAAGTTTTCCATTACAAATGATGGAAAATATTTCTAAAAAATTGCTTAATAAAAATTTTATATAAAATATTTTATATGAATTCATAAGTAATTTGTAAAATAGTTTACAAATAATTGAATATATATCAAAATAATGAAAAATGAGCAACATGGTCATCTTCAAAATGGCAAGATAGTTCCAAGCTACGGGATCCCCACACACTTGAATATTGATCATCATAATATGTGTCCACACATCCCTCAGTCACTGGCTGAAGAGGACTCATCACCATCCCATTAGGGATGTTGTTAGGTACACTAGGTGAAATACCCTGAGAGGGGGGTGAATGAGGGTATGATATATTAAAACAACTACCCATTTTGATCTTGTTTCTTTGTTAAACAAATATATCCTCTCTCTATTTCCCAATATAAAATTATGAACCCAAATTAAAGCATAAATGAGACACAAAAATTTTTACTTGGTTCACCCTCACTGGGCTACGTCCAAGGAGCATACAACGACACCGTTTCGATGTACCAAATCCACTAAAAGTGCACTGATGATTTGAATGATTGGAGTGGACTCACTATCCCACATGGTTTGAAACCAATCAAAATTGGGAATATCATTTATCTCTCTATTAAAGTGTGCACACTACTTCTTCAGAATATCTATTCACATTTTATAGACTCATAGGTCCCTTAATTATCTCAAATGAATGCATCCTTCACTGTATATAGATGCTCTATTGATGTCCCACTTTCATCCAATGATGAATATTACTTTATAGAATATGTACTAGGAAATTTCAAATCTTTCATGAAACACTTATTGAACCTTGCATACAAGTTTTATACTTTTCACGCAAAACCTCCTCTTACACGAAACTTCAATCTTATGCACAAATTCAATCTTACACGCAATTGACTTAGCTTGTGTGAAACTCTAATTCTTTCGAGAAACTCCATTTTCATGCAATTATTATGTGATCTGGATCTCATAATATCTCTAAGTGATGAGATTTATCTAATGGGGGGTCACCTCTTATTTATAGGAATCACTAACCCCTACATGGAATATTTGATGTGTCGTGCAAGATCCCCTCTATGCGTGAAAATCCCAATTTGACGTCGAATTGGGTGCGGATGTTTATTTCACACAACCTAATCTTTCGTATACATTTATAAATCTTTCACACACATCATGCCTTTTCCATTTTTCACTGTTCGGATCCTAAAACAATCCTTAAGTTCAAGTTTTCATACCATCTTTAATCTTGCATGCAACTAAAATTTCCAAAAACACCTTTCTCTATTTTCTTGATTTTGAGGCCCAAAATTTTGGAAAAAACTAGAAAACTATGCCACCTTATATTTGTTAATTTTATACCACATCCTAATCGTTATTTAATTTATCATGGTTATTTTTCAATGTATATTTTCAGTAATATCTTTGGAACACCACAACTAAACAAGGAAACCCTCTTTTTCAAAAAACATAATCAACAAAAAAAATCTTCAATGGTACCTTGAGGGATTTTTTCCCAAAAGATGTAACATATTACATATTTTTATTTTGAGTTTTAAAGCATCAATAGAGTGTTGTCTTGAATAACTCACTAACTACCTAGGATTTCATGTCCTCTAACAACATTCAATAATGGGAAATTTACTTCAAAACATTTTAAAATAAAATTCATCCCATTTCCAATTTCAATATTCAAATTTCAATTTAAAATCCCAAAACATGTTTTTAATCAAATCATTCCTTTTCCATGATAAAACAAATGTGTTTATATCAAAATGAATTAATCCATTTTTATCATATAAACATTTTAAATAAATTTCACAAATCAATTTTAAAATTCAATTTTACAATTTAAATTTCCACAATTTTCCATCAAATATAAATCGCACCCCAATTTAATGGAATTGGGTATTTTTTCCCATTTCATGCAAAATACAATTCAAAAACCCAACTCAATTGAATTTGGTTATTAACAATCCAATTGAAAGGGATTAAATTTAAATTAATCAATTTAATTAAAATCAGTCAATTTAGGGATAATAAAATGGAAAATCTTAAACAGAATCACATACCGTAGATCATGGGATCACAAACACAACACTCACAATAGGAAAATCCAACGAAGAATGTTGGAAAATGATATATGAGAATAAAACCTAGATTCAAGTTCTAAAAAACTTATTTTAGATCCTCAAACAACACATATATCTAAGAAACCTTAAGTAAGAGAGATGATGAGATTGGGAGAGAAGGAATAGAGAGAGGAAACTTACCAGGAAAGAATAAATATCACCTAGCTTTGATCCACCTTGGAAGGGGTTTGGAGGATCCAAAATAGATCCTTGAGAGCTACAATTACCTAGGAAAATGTTCTAGGTCAATTTAATCCCATTAAAGGGATAAAAATGGGGTTCAATAATTTTTAATTAATTTTTGGAATTGTAAAAATTCATGTGCATAGTTTCCTAGGAAGTGACGCACGATTAGACAATCTATGTTCCCTAGTCGTGCACCCCAACTCATGGGGTTTCACGGTTTCTCCTTGGTGGGTGCATGGTTTTTCAAACCGTGCAAACCTTTTCTAATGGGTTTTTTATGATTTCCACTAGCAGGGTGCATGGTTTGGGAAAACCATGCGCTAACTGTGCACAGCCCAAAATCCCATCAAAATTTATAAAATTTCACCCAAATAATCCCCAAGAAAAACCTAACCAAAACATGATCAAAATATGGGTTGAGGAGTACCTGAAAATAGTAAAATGATGTTACACATAAGGATATCAAAAATGTGATATTATTCTCTATTTTTAAAACTCAAAAAAGTATAATCATAAAATATGATACATAAATAATGTAAGATATTAATTCTATAAAACAAGGGGTTTTTAGTAAATTGTAGGTTATAATATCCCATATCATTAGTTGGGATTTAATCAGGAAGAATAAATTATCTATAATATTTTATGACTAGAAATATGATAGTTATTATGTTTTTGAAAAACTTTATTTCTCAAATTATTTTAGGAATAAAAATGAATAGAAAGGATCTAATTCATTTGAAAGGTTTCTAGGAATAGATAAACCATTAATCAAAGAAATAGAACTGATTGGGAAACCTTTAAAACCAAGGACACAATATGTTTTAATATGAAATCATGTGATACTGGAAATGAAAACTCACACATTACACCATGTGATTCCAATGATTTCTTCCTTCAATCAGTGATTGGGGATGATCCCCAATGAATAACCAATAGGTTATTACCTCAAAATTGTATCCAAATATTACATAGAATCACCCAAACACTTTTAGTGGGATTATCTAACCATTACGATATTCTAGTATCTCAAAAGAAAAGAAAGTGGAATGAAGATAGATTCAGGAGGATAGGGCCTCAACTAGTGGTTGTTCAAGGATTTCACACACACTTCCCTTGGAAAAAAATCTTTATATAATCTTATAAGGATGATCCCTATTCTATGAATTTACTTACACATTTTATAAATGTATGATTAAATATTTGGGTTACATCCCTTGTAAGCCTCGGCTAATTACTCTCTCATGTGTTTCATCCTATGAAATAGGTTTTCAATAATAGATAAATTATTGAAGATTCAGAAGATAAACTCTTCAATGTTTGGGAGGTTGAATGTGTCATAGAAATGAAAAATGAATTTGAACCATTTGATTCTTGGAATTATGGATCAACCATATCATGTATTGTGATATATTTATATAGTATTCATATGATATCGCATTGTCGTAAAATACAACTACCTGAGATAGTCTTAATGAAATCCACATATCATCAAATATGGCATGGACATTTTCTTGGATATAAGGCTTTTCTTATGTTATTATTGTACTTTATAATAATAATTACTTTATTATATAATATACAAGAATTTGGGGTATATTTAAATCAAAAAAGAAACTACCTAACCCAACCGTATTGAATGATCGGTTGGTAATTTATAGTGTTTTGAGTAAAATTGAATGGTATGATATACACATACATCCTATTATAGAAATGGAGTCCTAACATTTTGTGTTAATTTTTGAGTGATCTTCTGCATTGTATATCATAAAAGAGTCATTTTATAAGATAAAATAGATGATAATTCATCACATTCATGCAAGGGCTTCATGAACCAGCTGAGGATTTTACTCATATGTTATGATGTATGAGGAAATGAATGAACTCTTAATGAGATTTCTTGAGGTATTTATAAAGATCCCACTACTATGAGATGGTGTGCATGTAATTCTTCCCAAACCATGACTGAAACACCTTCACCTCGATGCACTCTTCACCTTCCTCCTTTAAAATATGAGTCACTAACATGCCACGGGGGTGGAGGATCTTGATAATACAATGAATAATTATTCCCAACCGATGGATAACCCCATATGAGGGATTTTATTTTGATTACTCTTATGTGGTCTTTATTAAAAACATTATATATAGAAAAATTCAATGCATATCCTTTGTGAAAGGTACACAATTTATTTATTTAGATTTTATACATGATTTTGTGAATATTTAAGGATCGATCATGAATTTGGATTTCTATATTTCATCCACTGTGTTTAATAAGTGTTGTTATATTCTTTGAAACATAATACTATTTCCTAAATGGAATCTTTAAGAGAGTCCTGGACTAAATATTTTTATAATTTTAATTTTTATAACCCTTTCACAATAATTTTAATTGAAATATATTTTGAATATTGTAAAATTAAATTTGAAAATATTTTAAACTATTAAATATAAATTTTAATAATATGATTATCCAAAAAAATGTTTTTCACTATATTTTTATAAAATTATTTTGGAACAAATAAGGTTTTTTAAAATAAAAATAGATAAATAAAACATTAAAGAGGTAAGTAGGAACAAAATAATTGATAAAGAATTTTGATATAATAAATCTCATTTCTCTAATGAATTTATTAACAAAGTAAATCAAAAATCTTATTATATTAACTTATTTTAATTTAATCCAAATAGAAAAGAGGATCTTATTCACGGATATGGTAGGTTATAATAGTATGTATAACCAATGATCATTTTTAGAATAATGGATTTTCAAGTCAACAAACCAAGAACTCATTCATCTATAATGAAAGGCGATTTGAATAGAAAATGTTTTCAAAGTGGGGTTCTTATAAAATTTTGAAGGGTAGTATAACTTTTCAAATGATGAGGTATGAGAGAATAAAACAAGAAAAATTTTGGTACATTGAAGAAAGGATTTTTATAATTAAATGGATATTGTTATTTTAGAGTTATATATTTAATAATATTGATTTTTATATGTCACAATTTCATGTTTTTGTTGTTATAAATGGAAAATATTTATTCATTCCCTTTTATGGATATTTGGATCTGATGGTTGATAGTTTTTACCATTATAAAATAATAGAAATATCATCAATAATATATTCATTGTTTGACCAATAGGATCATAAATGAGTATGAACATCATTATTGATCAATCATAATTATTCAGATTCATAATTACTTCAGTGAAAAATTAGATAATAATTTCATATTTCTTCACTGTCAACTGTCCAACTTCAATGGATGATTCAAAAGATATTGAGTTTTATAAGTAGTGATACTTTTCTACAGACATGAAGTCTCTTGAAACTTTAAATTGTTCAGAAAATTTTAACCTTAGTATTCATAATATAGAAAAAAATTTAGATATCTTTGTTTGGATTTATTTTGTTAGTTTATCACTTCAAATTAAAAAAAAACTTGTGTTTTCTAATGACTAGTTTAATAATTTTCATAGGTTTCATACATTAAATAAAAACATTAATAACCATTACTACAAATATATCCGTTAACAATACTAGTAAATGGATTTATCAGCACTTTAGAAGCACTGATAACGCGAGTGATGTTAGGGTTGGATTTAACAGTGCTAAAAAACACTATTAAAGGCCCCCTTTAACAGTGCTAAATAAATCACTAATAAAGGACCCACTGATAAAGGGGGATAATTTTTTTATTCAAACCTCTTCCCACCCCACATTTTATCAATGATTCCCACCACCTTTATCAGTGCTTTAGATAATTCCACCCTCCTACACATTCCCCTGACTCTAACCCGTTTGGAACCCAAGACCTCCTGCTCGTATCCATGTGCCTTTTCCACTCCTATATATTGTTTTGTCTTCCATTTTATGATATATTTGTATATCTATATATATTTCATTATATGTTTTAATCCAAATATTTATATATATGTTTATATATATTAAAATACATATATAAAATATGTTTTTTGTATGTGTGAATATATAAAGAATATGTATATATTGATATATATTTGATTATAAATAATAATAAATTGTAAAAAATGATAAAAATTCAAAACCATAATATCAATATGAATGTAATACCTATAAATAAATTCTGTCCCCACTAAAAAAAATACAATAATACCCCCTTAAAAGAGGCTTAAATTTCATCATATGTTAAAATATTGGGATACCCTGATTAAAAACTCTATTTTAGAGGCCTTCTAGGCCACTTATGACCTTAAAACAATAGTGATTTATGTTCCCTCTGACAAAATGGAATATATCTCATCGTAGGATTTTATTTGATATATGGTAGATCCCAAACCAATACTTGAATCAAAAGTTTTTGTTGTTTAAAGTTCGAGTTATGTTTTCAACTTATTTTAAAAAAATTATTGATTTGTTGATTTTTTTATCTTCAAATTGTTATAAAATGAATATTACATGATAATAATAAGAAAATTACTAATTAAAAATATTTTTTTAATTATTTTATTATTCATTTTCACTAAATATCATATATATTAAGTGTAAATGCCTATTTATCCTTATATAAAACATATTTAAAAAATATATAATATATTTATATCAATATAAATATATTTATATATTATAATATTATTTTAAATGATTTTTTTTAATATAACCTCTATCAGTGATAATAAAAAGCACTGATAAAGGATCCCCTTTATCGTCACTTTTTTACTAGTTCTGTTAAAGGGGGGCCTTTTATCAGTGCTTTTTTATTAATATTGATAGAGGGGCCCCTTTAAGAGTGCTTTTTTAGTACTGACAATAGAGGTCTTTAATAACACTTTTATCTAACACTTTTAATGCCCTAGCACTAGATATACCCAGTTTTGTAATAGTGAACATCAATGAAACTATTAATAATAATTATATGTATATTATGATTATCAAAACTCTGAATTTGGAAGATGCGATTAATGAAATGAATCAACATTAAACTTGATATAAATAAAATAATAAAATTGTATTATCATGAGATTTTACTAATGGTTAGTTTATCTAAAGGATGATAAACTAACCATTGACCTAGGGGAAAACACTTTGAACCATTTATAGTTTATGTTGTAGATTTGCACTTCTCCACTTGTGTATCTCTCTTAGGTTGGTTTCTCCTCAACTCCAAACTTGAACTGCCTCCTGTAGCTTGAGATCTCCATCCATTACACATGATTTTACTCACACACGGTGATGGGTAGGGGTTTTTCATAAAAGAAAACATGGGAACGTAGGACCTGACATAATAAGCGGTGTGATAGAACACACACCAATAATTTAATTTAATAATAAATTAAATGAAACCAATCTCATACCATGGTCTGGTCTAGGCTCATGATCATCCACATGCATGAAACAAATTACACATTTAATAAAATTAGCATTTAATTCTTAATCAATCTTATTTAAGATAAATCACACTTGAATCAATTAATTATCTTCCTTAATTAGTCAATTTTTTTATCTAATTTCTCATTCAGATTTACTTCAGATTCTCATGTATCATAACTTTAAACAAATTAAATAAATTTATTTAAAATTAATTATGTACAATAAAAATGTACCTTGGAGGAAACATGGTGTGTACCCATCCAAACTACCCAACATGTATTATACTGTTTACTCTTGCGGCATATGGCCTACATGACTTATCACATGTTTTAATGATGAGTACTATAAACTTAATTATTACACAGGTTACATGATTTTTTCCACATGTTATGCTACAATTCACGTAGAGTAATAACTGTAATACGACTTGTACATGATATAAAGATTCAAACATTATATAGAAATTAATTAAACATTTATATATATTAAAACTCATCGCATGGTGTTTCCTACAACTTAATGATGGAACGCAAGTACATGTTGATAAGGTTTTCATATTATGATAAATTAATATTAATTCTGCATAATTTGGTTAAAGTACATGATGTGTACATTGAAGCTACATGGCATGTATGATTTCTCACCACCTATATGCAACACACGCCTAGGGACTCAGTGTGTAATTGTTCCATAGAAAAACATGGAGTACACAGTGTGTACATGGGATACATGTCATGTGGTCTCCAAGTTACACAATCACTAGATAGGTAGGTCGTGTAAGAAGATGCACAAACCGTCTGTGACTAAAGGACTACACGTAGTGTACAATAGTAACACGGCATGTAAACCAGTTGACTGTGTTCTAGTATGACCTAGTCAACACATGGTTTATAATTAAATGCACTGTGTTTAATGAATGCACAAGCCTTGAATTAATTCTTAATTAATTCTTGGTGCATTAAACACTAGTACACAAAATGTACTCCAGGTTACACAACATGTACTCTTGGGTTATCCGGTCAGATTCCTCATCACTTTTAGATGAGATATTTGAATTTATTTCATTTAAAAAATTAATCTATTTGATTATATTTATTAGAAATGAATAGGAATAAAAAAAATTCACAATTTAGATTAAAAATGATTAAATAGGAATTGAAAACAAATTAATTATGTGTAAATAAATCAATGATATTTAAATAATTATAAATAATCATATGACCCACTTGATATGAATTGAATATTTCGGGCCCAGTGGAAGCATGTAATGGGCCATGACCAACATTTATTTTTGTCAAGATCGACGATCAATCCGAGATTTACATGACGATAAACACCATGATCAACAGAATTAAATAAAATAATACAAAAAATGGATAAAATGATGGACCCAAGCATAGGATCACCACATATTATTTATAATTAATTTAATAAATTAAATAATTTCCTATCAAGAATTATTTCTTCATTGATGGATCTGACAAAGGATCTACGTTATTATGCCGTTACGTTATAGGAATCAATGGGAAAATTTCATATAGTGATGATCCACACGTGTTCCGTAATTCTCTGAACGTCACTGTAGAAATCTCCAAGTGCTAGTGTGGAAGATCCTAATGATTTTATTTTTTTCCTTTGATCTCCTGAAGAATCACTTCTAAATTATTCTTCTTGATCTCACGAGAGTCGATAGTGGAAGGTGTAGGAAGAATGTTCTCCGTTCTTAGAAGCGTTCATGGAGAAGCGATCTCTCTAGGGCTTTTGGAGGATTCTCTAGATTTTTTGTGTACAACAAATGAATTATCTATCTTGAAAAATAATATAATTGGGTTTATATACCGGTGGGGTTAGAAATAAATAATTGCACAGGTGCCCTTTAATATTTATTTAATCCTTACAGAACCCCACGTCTACAATAATAATAATAATATTATTTCTTGAAATGTACTAACTTGTAAATTAAAATTAAATTTTATTTATTCAAATAATATTCAATATATATTATTTCTCACCTAGCCATTAAACTCAGCCTGTCATTCCTCCACCATAATTATTAGGCCTTGAATAATGTCTATTTATTTAATAAATAAATATCACTACATTACTCACTAATTAGTAAATATATATTATATTCACTAAATATAAAATAAAAATTTCTTAAATATTACCAGAAAATCTAGGAACCGGTGGAAACTGATCCTAAGGAGAATATATATATATATATAAAGAGATAAAGAGTTAAGCGTTACAAGGGGTTATTACAAATACATGAATGAATTTTGCCACACATGTCAGCCTCCAACAATGGGGCAAAATAAACCGAGCAGTGAATGAAAACATCGTAGTCATGCCCATAATGGCTCTCTTCGACAGAACATCAGCCACATGATTAGCCTATTTGTAAGCATGGGATACCACCAAATTAAGTCGGGATACTTTATCAAGTCATTGAATCCAATGAGGTAATAAGAGCCAAGGAACATTGTGAGTTCTTCTTCATAGAGCCTACACTGCAGTTTTAGAGTCAGATTCCATCCATAAAATGGTCCATTTATACTGGAAAGAATATCCAACCGCATGTATCATTGCCCATAGCTCAACTTCATAAGAAACCCCAACACCAGTATAATGGTAGAAACTCCCATTCACAAATCCACTGTAACTTCAAATGACGCCTCCACAACCAGATGGTCCCGGCGTGCCAGAGGCTACCCCATCAATGATAAATTTGAGTCGGGGGATGATTGGTGGTATCAATCGGATATATTTGACCATTTTTTGTGTTCTTGGCTGACTCGACAAACCCAAGAGGTGAATAATGTTTAAGTCCTGCAAGGTAATTTCTTAAATATTCCCCTCACATAATATTCTCTAGAATAACTGCTGGAAAAATATATACGATCAATCAAACATGAATATTTTTTAAACAACGTATGAGAATAATATGTATTCACCTTTTTAAATAATAATTAATAACATGTTATTTAACTGATATTCTAGATATTCTTATTTTATATCCCTTTAGACCTCTTTCGTAGTGGAATTAGGTGAAACTGCCTAAAGTCCTAGGTTAGCATCTAGAAACACGCCAAGATACCCACAGAGAAATAGGTTAATTTCACAATGACATAATACCTGAAATTGACGCTCACTGTATAATATAATCTTTTTATCATGATATCTCTAATTAAGAAGGTTGCATGCTTGTGCCATCAACTTACATGCTCGATGTCACTTTCATTGAATTTTTGAAAATCGAACTTACTTATAGAACACCATGATCATGGATTTATTTACACTATATCAATTTCATCAAAGGTTCTTAGATATCGACATTTTTTAAAAAATAGAAGAGACAAATCCTTTTTTGAATTATTCTTTAATACAATATTACTCCGGACGCACCCAACGTATCCTACCTCACTGTGAACTTATGTCATCATTGTTTCCATAAATACATCAAAGCAATTGAATTATAGTACTCATTAATAATAATCTTAAACTCTAATGATCAATACACATGTCCGTAGATAGAAAAATCCAATGACCCAAATAAATATAGATTTCTTTCTAACGGGCCACGTTTTCATAATATCCTACAATGGATATTACCAAAGGCGTACACTATGAGAAGGTTCCTTAATGTCCTTTGAGTCTCCACCCATGATAGTTTGTATCATTTGTGTCCCTCGAATTATTTCTTCTAGCTATAGAACATATATTTAAGAATACTATCATGACACTTCTAAGTTCATATCATAGTGGAGAATTGGTTTGATATTTGAGTGAGGAAACGACTCTTAGGACATTATCACATATTATGTTATGCTGAAGAACAATCATGATGTGATAAAAAGTTTATTAATACTCAGAACTATGAATACATGTTATCATAAGGAACACAGAAGTGTGTTCTAGGGAACCACCTTCAACAAGATGAAGATAGTTGCGCTCCCAAGCCCTAAAAACATTCGCCTAGAAAAAACCCATAACTCCCATTCTTTATATATATTTTTTTATATTTTTTTCTTTTATTTTAAAGTGGCATGTGAGGCGGGCCAAGTAAGGAGGCCCCGAAATATATGTCAGGTCGTGAAACATGATTGTAGGAATTTTATTTTCAAATTTTTTTCATTTTTAGGTTGCTCCCTACATTTAAATGTTTTGTAACCCCTGTGGTTGACTTTATTCCATATAAAGGATGCTTTTATTATATTTAAGTCACTCGGGGTGCATTTACGCCTATAAGCACAAGGCTATGGTGCTCCTTCAAAGACATCATTCCAAGACGAATTTTAAGGTTGATTACGAAGTGTTGCATTGTGAAGTTTGTTTCTAGTTTGTTCCATAATTCTTGTATGATTTCTTTTCTTTTTTCTCCCTCTTTCACCCTATCGTGACTAGCATGGAGGGAAATTTCATTATGTGTTGGGTGATATAATCATAAGGGGGGTTGTGATGATGAATGTTTTTTCTTCTATTTTAGTTTATGTTGAGTTTTATACTCGCATCCCAATTCTACCTTTTTCTCTTTCTTTTGTCATGACCATTGATGATTGAATTGTGAAGAATCGTTAAACATATGACTAATTAACCTAATCCATGAATGACCAATGCACAAATCCTGATATTTGTGCTTAAAAATGGTTTTGAATCACCTAATTAAAAAAGGAAATTATTGAATTTGTGGAAAAGCAACAAGACCAAGGATGGTCTTAGATTCAATTCTTGCGATAACCTAACTAAGTGGGATTAATCGTTAATCGAGTAGCACATGATCCTGAAAATTACTCAACTTGACTCGTTTTCTTTAATTGGGTTCAAACCAATTTTTTTTCTCTCTCATTCAAATTCAACCAGTCTTTTTTATTTTTCCCTAAATATTCCCAAAGTTGTCTTTAGGGTTTGGCCTCAAACTCATCACATACAACATTAAATCAGTTAGAAGTGTTGGTTTGAGTAGTCAAATACAATATTAAATTTGATTAACCTTGTAAAATTTAATGATGCCCTTCGGACCAGTCATTTTTTATGTTCAGATATTTTTGTTAATTATTTTTATTTTAATTATAACATTGGTATAGGTTAATGAGACATTATGACCAGTGCATAATCTTTTAAATAAGAATAAACTAGTTAGTTGTTTCTATGGTTTTTACGATGTAAAAATACATCAATTTGACTATATGAATCCTTCCCATTATTTATTTTTTATTAAACTAATATTCCACATTACAAGGAAAAGGTCCGGGATGAGATTGAACAGAAGGTTTATGCTTTTTGGATGGGGGGAATCACATCATCAGCGTGACTTGATAAAAGTAGGAGTCCCGCATAGGAATTGAAAACAAATTACTTATGCATAAATCAATAAATGATATTTAAATAATTATAAATAATAATGTGAACCATTTGATATGACTTCAATATTTTGGGCACAGTGGAAGCATGTGAAGGGCCATGACCAACATTTCTTTCTATCAAGATCGACGGTCAATCTGATATTTACATGACGATAAACACCATGATCAACATAATTGAATAAAAGAATGCAAAAAATGGATTAAATAACGGATCCAAGCATAGGATCACCACATATTATTTATAATTAATTTAAGTAATTAAAGAATTGCCTTTCAAGAATTCTTTCTTCGTTGATGGATCTGACAACTGATCTATGTCGTTCTTCCGTTACGTTATAGGAATCAAGGGAATATTTCTTATAGCGGTGATCCACACGTGTTTCAAAAATCTCTGAATGTCACTATAGGAATCTAAAAGTGTTATCGTAAAAGATCCTAACGCTTTCATTGTTTTCCTTTGATCCCCTGAAGAATCACTT
Source organism: Viscum album (assembly GCA_963277665.1). Lineage (NCBI taxonomy): Eukaryota > Viridiplantae > Streptophyta > Magnoliopsida > Santalales > Viscaceae > Viscum > Viscum album. The sequence continues at coordinate 72,023,299 of OY728154.1, forward strand.
CTAAATTATTCTTCTTGATTTCTAGAGAGTCGATAGTGGAAGGTGGAGGAAGAATGTTCTCCGTTCTTAGAAGTGTTCATGCATAAGCGATCTCTCTAGGGCTTTGAGAGGATTATCTGGATTCGTTGTGCACAAAAAATGAATTATCTCTCTTGAAAAATAATATAATTGGGTTTATATACCAGTGGGGTTAGAAATAAATAATTGCACAAGTTCCCTTTAATATTTATTTAATCCTTGCAGAACCCCACGTCTACAATAATAATATAATTATTATTTCTTGACACGTGCTAACTTGCGAATTAAAATTAAATATTATTTATTCAAAAAATGTTCAATATATATTATTTCTTACCTAACCATTAAACTTGGTCTTTCATTCCTCCACCATATTTATCGGGCCTTGAATAATGTCTATTTATTTTATAAATAAATATCACTACACTACTCACTAATAAATAAATAAATATTATATTCACTAAATATAAAATAAACATTTCTTAAATATTACCAGAAAATCTAGGAACCGGTGTATGTCAGCATCCAACATTGGGGAACAATAAACCGAGGTAGTGAAAACCTACATCGTAGTCATGCCCATAATGCCTCTCTTTGACAGAACATCAACCACATGATTATCCTCCCTTTAAGCATGGGATACCACCAAATTAAGTCGGGAAAATTTATCAATGCATTCAATCCAATGAGGTAATAGGTGCCAAGGAACATTGTGGGTTCTTGTTCTTAGAGCCTACACCGTAGTTTCAGAGTCAGATTCCATCCATAAAAAGGTCCAGTTATACCGGACAACATATCCAACCGCAAGTATCATTACCCATAGCACAGCTTCATAAGAAACCCCAACACCAGTATAATGGTAGAAACACCCCTTCACAAAGCCACAAAAAATTTTAAAGACACCTCCACAACTAGATGGTCCCGATGTGCTAGAGGCCGCCCCATAAATGTTAACTTTGAGCCAGGGGCTGATTGGTGGTATCAATCAGATGTATTTGACCATTTTTGGTGTTCTTGGCCGACCCGACACACCCAAGAGGCGAAGAATGTTTAAGTCCTGGAAGGTAATTTCTAAAATATTCCTCTCACATAATATTCTCTTGAATAACTGGTGACAAAATATATGTGATCAATCAAACATGAATATTTTTTAAACAACATATGTGAATAATATTTATTCAACTTTGTAAATAATAATTAATAATATATTATTTAACTGAGATTCTAGATATGCTTATTGTATATCCCTTTAGACATCTTTCGCAGTGGCATTATGTGAAGTAGCCTAACGTCCAAGGTTAGCCTCTAGAAACACAACAAGACACCCATAGAGAAATAAGTTAATTTCATAATGACATAATACATGACATCAGCGCTCACTGTATAATATAATCTTTTTATCATGATAGCTCTAATTAAGAAGGTTTCATGCTAGTGCCATCAACTTACGTGCTTGATGTCACTTCCATTGATTTCTCAAAAATCATACTTGCTTATAGAACACCATGGTCATGGATTTATTTAGGCTATATCAATTTCATCCAAGGTTCTGAGATATCAACTTCTGTTAAAAAATAGAAGAGACAAATCATTTTTCAAATTATTCTTTAATACAATATTACTCCGGACGCACCCAACGTATTCTACCTCACTGTGAACTTATGTCATCACGGTTTCTATCAATACATCAAAGCACTCAAATTATAATACTCATTAATAATAATCTTAAACTCTAAGGATCAATACACATGTCCGTAGATAGGAAAATCTAATGACACATATAAATATATATTTCTTACTAGCGGGTTTCGTTCTCATAATATCCTACAATGGATATTACCAAAGTCGTACACTATGAGAAGGTTCTTTAAAGTCCTTTGAGTCTCCACCCATGATAGTCTGTATCATTTGTGTCCCTCAAATTATTTCTTCTCGTTATAGAACATATATTTAAAAATACTATCGTGGCACTTCTATGTTCTTATCATAGTGGAGAATTGGTTTGACCTTTTAGTGAGGAAATTACTCTTAGGACATTATCACATAATATGTTTTGGTGAAGAACAATCATGATGTGATAAGAAGTTTATTAATACTCAGAACTACGAATACATGTTATCATAAGGCACACAGAAGTGCGTTCTAGGGCACCAACTCCAACAAGATGAAGATAGTTGCGCTCCCATGCCCTAAAAACATCTGCCTAGAAAAACCCATAACTCCCATTCTTTATATCTTTTTTTATATTTTGTTTTCTTTTATTTTAAAGTGGCATGTGAGGCGGCCCAAGTGAGAAGGCTCCCAAACATATGTCTGGCTGTGAAACATGATTGTAGGAATTTTCTTTTCAATCTTTTTCATTTTTAGGTTGGGCCCTACATTTAAATGTTTCATAACCCTTTTGGTTGACTTTATTGCATATAAATGATGCTTTTATTCCATTTAAGTCACTCGGGGTGCCTTTACGCCTATAAACACAAGGCTATGGTGCTCCTTCAAAGACATCATTCCAAGACGAATGTTAAGGTTGATTATGAAGTGTTGCATTGCGAAGTTTGTTGTTAGGTTGTTCCATCATTCTTGTATGGTTTCTTTTCTTTTTTCTCCCTCTTTCACCCTCTCGTGACTAGCATGGAGGGCAATTTTCATTATGTGTTGGGTGATGTAATCGTAAGGGGGGTTGTGATGATGAATGTTTTTTCTTTTCTATTATTTTATGTTGAGTTGTATGCTCGCATCCCAATTCAACCTTTTTCTCTTTCTTTTGTCATGACCATTGACGATTGAATTGTGAAGAATCGTTAACCATATGACTAATTAACCTAATCCAGGAATGACCAATGCACAAATCCAGATATTTGTGCTTATACATGGTTTTGAATCACCTAATTAAAAAAAGGAAATTAATGAATTTGAAGAAAAGCAACAAGACCAAGGATGGTCTTAGATTCAATTATTGCGATAACCAAACTAAGTGGGCTTAATTGTTAATCCAGTAGCACATGATCCTGAAAATTACTCAACTTGACACGTTTTCTCCCATTGGTTAGAAACCAAATTTTTTGTGCTATCTCATTCAAATTCAACCAATCATTTTTATTTTTTCCTAAATATTCTCAAAGTTGTCTTCAGGGTTCGATCTCGATGACGTTACATAGGACATTAAATCAGTTAGAAGTGTTGGTTTGAGTAGTAAAATACATTATTAAATTTGATTAGCCTTTAACGATGCCCTTCGGAACGGTCATTTTTGATGTTCAGATATTTTTGTTAATTATTTTGATGTTAATTATAACGTTGGAATACGTTAACCAGACATTATGACCAGTGCATAATCTTTTAAATAAGATTAAACTAGTTAGTTGTTGCTATGGTTTTTACGATGTCAAAATCTATCAATTTGACTATATGAATCCTTCCCATTATTTATTTTTTATTAAAGTAACATTCCATATTACACGGAGAAGGTCCGGGATGAGAGTGAACGGAAGGTTTAGGCTTTTTTGATGGGGGGGAATGGCATCATCGGCGTGACTTGATAAAAGCAGGAGTCCCGCACAGGCCTCCATTCTCGAGCTTTTGTTTGTTATATTACACAGAGAAAGAGACGGAGACGGTGCCGAGGGAGAACCCGAACAAATAAATATACAGGCTTGGAAGGATTCGGAAGGGTGAGTTAATGTCCGATCTTGTGGGGCGCGGCTTTCGAGTTGACAACGGGCAATTCATGGCAGCTGCCTTCCGCCGACTTGGATGGCGACGGAGACTGCTCCCTGCTTTTGCCCCAAACGACGGAGTAGAGGCCGAGGACAATGGTGATGGCTCCAATGAGACTGCCGAGCCGGATCTGTTCATTGAGGAGAATGGAGCCGAGGGCGACGGTGATGATCATGGACAGAGGAAAGAACGCGGTCGTGAAGACAGGGCCTCGATCCCGGCTCACCACGCCTTGCACGTAGTACGCCAATCCAGAGCAAATGAACCCCTACAACCCACACCCTTTACTTCATTAAAAGTTACTAATCCAAAAAAAAAAAAAAAAAAAAAGCAGGGAGGCGTGGGTAGATATACAGAGTAAACGCAGGCGAGCAGCCTGGAATCCCAACCCATCGCCCATGCTCTGCGATCCTTTTCCATCACCAGCGCCACCGCCGCCCCTTCACCCACCCCCACCACGCATATCAAACTCGTCAGCGACAGCTCCGCCGGATACCTTTCCAACGTGAATGTCTGTTGTGTCTCGTACCACACCCAGATCACCATCAGATTGATTTTAACTCGTATTATTATTTAGTAGGGGAGCTGACCAGTAAAATGAAGAAGGCGGACCAACTGGTGGTGCTGCCCAGGAGGAGGAGAGCCCCCGCCAACCAGTGCTGGTCGGCGACGGGTTCCAGGGTTCCGCCGTGGCGGTGGAAGAGGGACACGCCGCCCCTCCACGGAAACTCCACCGTGGGGCCTTTGTACGCCGCCATTATCATCGCGCCGGTCAGCGTCGCCACCGTCCCGACGACCTTCGCTTGACTCGACCTTTCCCTAACTCGTATCCGCTCCAACCTGCCGTCGCGTCGCGCGCACACAAACTGTGTTATCTTTAAAAGCCAAGTGCTTTTCACTGAAACCCAGCGATGGTGGAGAAAAAGGTTCGCGCTGGAAAGTGGTTTTCTTACCTGAAGATGACTGCCATGACAAAGGTGAGGGCGGGGACGACGTTGGCGGCGACCGACGCATATGATGCGGACGTGTACTTCATCCCCAGGAAGTACATGTTCTGATCGAGAACGGGCCTGCCCAGGCACCAACATGTTATTCGAATGAATGAAGCGACATAAGAAGGGTTTGGTTTAAGAGAGAGAGATATATATATATATATACTCCAGCAAGCCCAGCGCTAATATCCTCAGAAAAACGGCGAGCGTCATTTTGGGCCTCTTTTTCCTGCCATATATGGTCATAAATAAGCTACCGGATGATACAAATATCAAGCAGACAACTTTGTAAAAGCAACCTCTCGAGGAGAAGAGCGAAGGGGGCGATGGCGAGGGTGGCTGCAGCGTGGCGGTAGACGACGAAGATGTAGTGGCTGAGGCCGCGGTGGAGGGAGAAGGTGCTGATGAGGTACATGCCGGCAAACCCAAACTGCAGCGCCACCACCGCCACGTATGACATGAGCCCCCGCCGCCCACCCATGCTGAACTTGTTTCTGTTGGGGCGGGTACGGAGTGGTGGTCGCCGCACCCTTTCTTATATAGTTGCCCGGAAGCCCACTTTTGCACTCCATGGCATGCATATGCAAGCTGCCACCACCACCACTCTGAAAAAAGGCGGTTTCAAAACCGTGCACGGATGAATGAGTGGGTCGTTTCATTGGCTTTACTCCAGACGTTGAGAGGTTAATGCATACCTCCAACAACATTAAAATTGGAGGTCGAAGCCTCAGTTTATTCCAGAGAGCATCTACGGTACACAGAAAAATCAAATTTAGCAGAGAAAAATTTAGACACAGTTTTTTAACACCCGTTCAATACTTAAGAAAAATCAAATTTAGCAGTCTTTTTAAAAATCGTCACTAACACTAATACACATATTCCTTTAAACTGTGGGCAAAATGGATTTTAACAGCGTTAAAAAAAACGTTGTTAATCACAGTGTTGTTAAAGGACCCTCTTTATCAGTGCTCTAAATAGCGTTGATAAAAGGCTTAACTTTCTTCAATGTGTTGTTATATTAACACCACGCCCTGTAAAAACATGCAATTTTAAACAATGCTATATATATTTAACGTGATACCATGAATACAAAAATGTCCGCTTATGGTATATACAAAAATAACACTGCTATATACATTTCAAATAATGTTTTATATAATTACATTTACAATTTTCCAACAAATATTTAAAAATATTAATGTCTCATCTTTTGATATCGGTGATCCCCTCTCAAAAATGTCCACCCACAATATTAGTTCTTGAACACATCATCTCAACCCGAACAAAAGATTCTGCCTATATAAAAACATATTATGTTAGTAATACTATAAATAAATAAACAAAGCATTCATATAAATGAATACATTAATAAAATGTCAATATTTAATAAAAAAACACTTTGGGTGTTATACCAGTCACACCGTGCATCGTACTGAGGTGAGGTTGACTCCTACACATCACAAATGACTCATAGATCACTGTCTTAAAGTATCTAAACAATCTGAATGTGTTTTCTTGATTTTCAGTATGCATGTTTGGTTTTTTACTAAAATTTCATTTCAAACTAGAAATATGCATTTTGAGTCATACCGGTCGCATCATGCGTCAGTTTCATGTGTGATTGCTTCATAAACATCAGAAATTACCTATGAATCACTGTCCTAAATTACCAAGATAATCAGAGCATGTTTGCTTGGTTTTCAATTAGTGACACGTTTTGAACAAAAATGTCAATTTTAAACTGATAACGAACACTTTTAGTCATACCGATCACACCGTGCGTCGAATTAAGGTGGAGTTGATTCCTACACGTAAAAAATAACTCATGGATCATTTTCCTAAATTATCACAACAATCTGAATGTGTTAGCTTGATTTTCAGTATGCAAGTTGTATTTTTTTTACTAAAATGTCATTTCAAACTCATAAAACGCATTTTGAGTCATATCGATCGCATCGTGCGTCGATTTGACATGAGACTACTTCAAACACGTTACAAATGACTTATGAATCGTTTTCCAAAATTATCAAAACAATCAGAACACATTTTCTTGGTTTTCAGTGAGTGAAACGTTTTGAACTAAAATATCAATTTTAAACTGATAAGAGATAATTTTATTCATACCAGTCACACCCTTCATTGGATTGATGTGAGGTAAATTCCTATACGTCACAAATGACTCATGGATCATTTTTCCAAAAAATTATAATAATATGAACACATTATCTCAATTTTCAGCATGTCACTTGTTCTTTTTACTAAAATTATGGTCAATTATAAATAGAAAGATACATTTTCTTTCATACAGGTCACATTGTGTGTTGTATTTGATGTGTGGTTAACTCTTACATGTCACAAATGACTCATGGATCGTTTTCCTAAAGTATCAAGATAATATGAACTTGTTTTGTCGATTTTCAGTATGCAAGTTGTGTTTTTTTACTAAAATGTCATTTTAAACTGGAAACACGTATTTTTAGTCATACTGGATGCATTGTGCATCAATTTGACATGAGGATACTTCATACACATCCAAAATGACTTATGAATCACCGTACTAAATTATTAAGACAACCAGAGTGCATTTTCTTGGTTTTCAGTGAGTGACACATTTTCAAAATGTTAATTTTAAACTGATAACAAATAATTTTAGTCATACTGTTCATATAATGCATCAGATTAACGTGGGGTTGTTTCCTACATGTCAAAAATGACACAAGGATCTTTGTTCTAAAGTATCAAAACAATCTTAATGTGTTTGTTCAATTTTCAGTATTTCACTTCTTCTTTTTACTACAATTAATGTCAAATTTGAATAAAAACACAGTTGGAGTCATACTAGTCACACTGTGCATCGTATTGAGGCGTGATTGACTCTTACATATCACAAATGACTCATGGATGTAGTGACCTAGCCACAGATAGCTTGAAGTCGGTGTCTACTGTCAATTACATTGGCATGATTACATGGTATCAAGCCCCAAAGGACCAACCAGTTTAATAGTCTTGGTAAACCAGATAAATAAATGAGTATGGTATTAAAAATGAATAAATTGATTACAACATATTTTATTCTTCTTTTTAAATAAGTAAATCCTAGGATAACTCTAATCCATCTACTAAATCCATGCATATCTTTCTTAGTATGCTTCTTGGATTCCTCGGGAAAGAAACATAATAAGGGTGACCTAAAATGCTGAGTAAGGGAAAAATATAGTGGAAACAATACTAAATCAATGATAATAGTCAATATAGAAAGGGGAATAACTAAACGCACATGCCATATAATCAATAAATTGAATGGATGTATGTAAGAAATGTGGAAAAGTAATAATTGGAAGCACATGTGATTCAAATAACTAGATAAAGAAATGTCAATATGAAATGTTAAGAAACTGAAACACATGCCATTTATTCAATAAACAAAAAATTAAATGTATCCATAGATATGTCGACACATTATCTCATGGATGAATAATAATTGAATCCTGAAAATTTAACACATCTATAGATATGTCGATGCAAAATCTCATGGACGAATAATATAATAATATTAATGAAGGAAATGCTTAATTATTGGACGAAATGTTTCCTTGGTACATGGTACCTTTACTATCAAGGCCTTTCATAAGACAGTTTACCAAATATAGGGTAAAAACTCATCTAAGATGGCTAGCCAAATGACTCATCCCGTGAGACTACCGATACATCGAGGTGCTATCTATAATCAGGCCCTGCCCATGTCGTATCTGTCCAAAACATTCCTGATCTATCAAATAATCAATTTAAAAATGTTCCTTATGTAATATCCCATATGGATTAGAAGATATGGATTAATCAAACAACACTCAAATTATACACCGTATACAAAATGGTATACATTTTAGGCAATAGTACTATTCATGATAAATGAAAAGTATAATTAAGGGAAAATTCAATGTTCAATGATCATAAGAGATTGAAGATTTCAAGGGGACTAATTAATAAATCAAGGAAGTGGATGTGAATACTATCCTTGGAAAAATATTTTATAAACAATCTAGATAAAGTTTAAGGATCGTATCTATACAACAAATCCCATGTGGAGTAAAAATAGAGGTTTATCGTCATTGATGAAATAAAATGATAGTTTTTTGAAATATTTTTGTCAAAAATATCCATTGCTTTTGAAAAACCTTTTGAAAATATTTTTTGTTGAAAACCCCTTTTAAGAACATTTTCATTAAAAATAAAACATTTGAAAATGGGAAGAAGGCTTCAATGAAATGTTGGTGAATATAACCGTACATGTCGTATGAGGTAAAAAGAATATTCATTTTGTATGAAAAAAGGTTAAAAAATACCTCATTTGGAAAGAGACAATAATATTCCTTCTAATAGATTGGTAAAATATAAAAAAGGTAAAAGCGTCTTTACTAAATAATTTTCAAAACATTTAAATAAAACATGGTTTTTAGAAGAATACAGGTTCTCCAACTAAAGAGAGAATATAAAGTCGGGTTTTCTTAAAAATGTTGTCTTAAACACTTTGAGTACCAATGAATGGAAAAATGGTAATAATACTTGAAAATGGTCATGAATAACCATATAATAATTAATTGTATTTTTGAACAATGTTTATATAATTTCATTGAATGGAAATTCCATTAAAAGTTCATTTGGATTAATCTTGAGGAAAATAATCTTTAAGCATTCCAAAGTGTCCCATACCACTTTGAAACATTTTTAAATCATAATCCTCATAAAAGAATAATATTAAATGAAATTATTAAATACCATGAAGAAAAATGAATTCATGATATAATATATCAAAATTTCTAGTAGGTACACCACACAAAAAAAGCAAGTGGTGAATATGATATTTATCCCACAGATGTAAAAAGTGAGATGGAAATCCTTACTGATGTAGTAACAAATGGATTGGAAAACCCAAAGGTAATAATCCTTAAATAAAAAATTTAAATAACATGAAGATAATATAATTCATGATATTATATTTCAATTTGGAAATAAGTACACCATATATAATAAATTATGTGTACAACAATCAAGTATGCCTCGAGTAATTAAAATGAGATAAGAATCTCTAACATTAAGATTCCATTTAGGTGAACATCCTTTAAATTTGTATATAATAAAAATATGTTAATTTTATACTTAATTAAAAAACATTTTTATGTTTATAATTACTTTTATTTCACTTATTACCATGTTGTGTACAACTTCTCAAACAATTATGTTTACATCGGTTGTTTTTAACCAAATTCGGTTTCTCTGTCAAAACAACTATTGTTGGTCCACTATTGTCATAGGGTTAATTATATAAAATCCAACGAATAATAAATATGACATAATTATCATATTTATACATCAATTATACTTTTAAAATCAATCATTAAATATGGTTATGAAAAATGAATTAACGTTAAAATCATGAAGACGGTAGGCTGTACATACGCATGAGTAACATTAACATATTTCAATGGTTGTTATTGAAAGAAGGTAAGTGACACCATATCATTCCATAATTATCATTATATAATAAATAAAATATTGTTTAATCATACATACTTATATAAAGAATTATTTTCTGCAAAAGTAATGACATCATGTTGAGGAGGCGGTAGTCCACACATCCACGAACGACGTTGTCTCTTTTAAAGATTGTGAAAGGGTAATAAAGAAGATGATATATATATATATATATATTATATCTCTAGAAATATAATTATTTCATTAATATCATATATTTTTTTTTATGTCTCATATGTTTAATTAAAACCATCCTTTATACATTCCATGTTTAGTATGAACGAATCACAACGCTTTGAGGGGGAGGTAGTCCACACTTTCTCAAATGATGGTATAATATTAACATAAAATGGAATGTATTAAATGAAGGTGTAATAAAAGGATTAAATAAGTATAAATACTCAATAAATATCATATAAAATATATATAAATAGAGTTTCCATCATAATAGACACAATAAGAGGTGGTAATGGATAATTGAACAATCATCGTTTCGTGAGGCAGTAGTTCACCGTACACAGAAACATTATGTTCGTTACCCATTAGATGGTGGTGTGTGTAAGTGTAAGTATACTATGATAATAAAATTATCCTAGTATATTTATTATACTGTTGTTGTTATACAGGAACAAAATAATAATATTTTAGGGGTTGAATAATGGAAATGAAACTAGAGAGATTGAGAAAAGAAATTACCATTTAATTATGTAACTTCTTTTGGTTTAAACCAAAAGGCATACATGGATGCTATTATTCCCAGAGGGAGGATTATAACTAGAGTAGAGATATTTTTTGAGGCCATTTTATCATATAATGGTATAACTTAAGAGGTTGGAGAGGCATGAGGAAAGGGTAGAGGTGGTGGCCTTTTATAGGGAAGGAAAACGACTCACATGGTATTCTTGAAAATAAGTTAGGTGTACACATGTTATTTCCTAAAAAAAGTCATAAAAATCCCCCAAAAATCATTAATGAAAGGTTAATGGATTAAATATGTCAATAAAATGGGTGTTGGACAAGTTGCTAGGTCATTTGAGCCCTTAAAATTATGGTTTTAGTCCATTTTAAGCCTAATTACACCTTAATCAATGTAATTAATTTTAATCACTTTCACTAATAATTTTATTTCAAAAATTAAGTTGATATTATTAGACAAAAAATATTATATTTAATACAATGGTGTATGTAATATTTTCAAAATTCAAATCACAGAAGCGAAAAAATTTAGATTAATGCAAAACTCTCAGCCATACAGATTAACTAGTTCTAGTAGAAAAATGTTCAAAAGATTGTATGTTTTTATATTCAATTTAAAAGTTAAATTGATTATAATGAAATAAATATTATTAATATATTAGTAATTTATCCAATGTGACTTTAAAACAAATTTAGAATATAATTTAACATTAATAATTATTTAAACGAAAGGCCGGTTTTAACTAAAACACAGTATTTTTCACTATTCACTAAAAAATGATGTTTCTCAGAAAAATCCCAAAAATTAATCCTAAGATAATTTGGACATTATGAATTAAAAAATAAAGTTTATTTTATCAAATTAAATTTATAAGAGTTTCAAAATTAATATTTAAAATGGGTTCGCCGTTAAAAGGCGGTAAAATTACCTTTATAAAAATATAGTTTTTATGTGAAATATTGGCTTTTCTCTTATATTATGATTAACAAATATATTATATGAATATAAAAAATAATTTATTGAATATGTAACATATTTATTACATTAATATCACTCACTAACTTTAATTAATTTAATCTATTAGGGTAAAATAGCTTTGTGAGCATAAAAATAGTTCTCTATAAAAAAATCATTTTAATATTCAATATGTTCTTATATTCATTTATAATTTATTTTTAACCAATTATTTAGTTGTCCAAATCATATATTTTCATAAGTCAGTTAATAATTTTCATAACAGCTAGTTTATGTCTTATTATATTAAATAATAATGTTTTAGTTACAGATTATTTCTTGGTAAGACTCAATATTGGGTATAGAGAAAGCCATCGAAGAAGGTATCTTTTGCGTGTAATGAAAGATATAGAGGAATTTATTTGTTGCATATGATTTAATATAACTCATTGTCGTGTACATTGTAATCTAACTTGGTGTTTCATGCGTTGAAATATATAGAATATATTTTAAATAGTAAATATATTATAAAGTATATGAATATTATATTACCTTATGTATTCGTTGTCGCATGTCATACATGCTATCGAATACAAGGTTCTTAATTTCTTTTTTAGGGCATCACATTCTCCCCACCTTATTTATATTGTATCCTTGAAATTTAAAATAAATCATGGTGATAGATTGTTTTGATACTTCCTATGTTTGAAATCCCACATCATGAGAAGGGTTCAAAAGTAATCTTCAATAAAAAAGAGAATTTAAAGTACAAAGGTCGCACGGAATACCATGTAACTAGGTCTATAAGTAGGATAACATCAGTAGAATATAAAGATACATAATTGGAGGAAAATGTAAATATTTATAGGGATTGAATAAGGTCATCAATAAAAAACAAGTTAATGATCACTAGAATGTTGAGGGCCTAAAATCCATAAATCATTGATGATTTAGAAGGACATCACTTCAACAAAAATTTAGGTAATAGGAAAACATTTTATTCCTAAGTTGTTTTACTAATGTTGGGTAATTATTTTAATGAACAAGAATATCAAAAAAATTTCTTACTGGATAGGTTTCAATCTCATATGAAAAATAATAACTTTTTGTTAGGCTCTAATCAAATTCTAATTCATCCCTTTACTCCCAAAAATTAATTACCAACAATGCATTTTTATGTCTGAAGCACTAAAGGAAACTTTTAAAGGGTCATAAGGATTATAAAAGAGCGACAAGTGTTACTTTCTGTCTTTAACTATCTCCCAAAATAAATATAGTTAATAGATTTATTTCTAATCCTCAAAACTATTACTAATGGATTATAATTAATATTTATTAATTAAATTGTTTAACTAAAACAATGAAAAATTAACCAGGAGATTGCGTAGGTTAGTGGTTGGAATGAAACCCTTATCATACTTCGGTCATGGGTTCAAGTCCCGTGGCCTTGATAGATTTTATTTGTTGTCACCTCACTTATAGGTTGTCCTTTTTAAAACCATATTAATATAACATCCAAATATAAATTTGATGGAAATCCTTGAAATTAATTCAATATCTAAATAGAAATTCAACTAAGGTTTTCAATACAACCTCAATACATAAAAACATGATCCAATTTATTTAAACATAGGTCCTTCATTGATCTAAGTATTATCCATAATATCAATAGTTTTATTTCTAAATCATGAAACCTTATCTTCAATATAAAACTCCTTAGGTTTAACCTAGTTTAATAATTATGTATCCAAATCCTTCATAATGGTTTGTAAAGGAAAAGTGTATTATCCTATACATATCCCTTGGGAGTGTCAAATCATGTGCACATTAAGGCTCATTGTTGAGTACCAGGTTACCCTGAGTCAAGCCCAAAACACCTTGTCGGAGTTGTTACTCCTAGGTACATATGTGCTGGAACCATGCCCACTTGTAGTATCTTGACATAGATTTATTGCTAGGAAGACCCAAAAAATATATAATTTACCAAAATTAAAGGGTTTTCATTTATAATTCTTCAAATTCTACCTTAGGGTTATGTTTTCTAAAATAGGGTTTCCTAAATCCAGTTCCCAAGGTTTCTAATAAACTTCTAATGATACTAACTGTAGTGAACCCTCCCCATATAGCATGAATTCAATGTCTATTATCAATTACATTGGCATGATTACAAGGAATCAATCCCCGAAGGACCGATCCATTTAGTAGTCTTGGTAAACCAGTTGATTACATCATATTTTGTTCTTCTTTCTAAAAAAGTAACTCCAAGTATAGCTCTAATACATCTATAAAACCCATACATATATTTCATAGTACACTTCTTGGATTCTTGGGGAAAGAAACATAATAAGGGTGAGCTCAAATTCTCAGTAAGGGAAAAATATAGTGGAAGAAATAATGAATCAATGAGTATAGTCCATATGGAAATGTGAATAATTTAACACACATTCCATGTAATTAATAAACTGAATGGAATCACGTAAGCAAAATGGAAAGGTAATAACTGGAAGCACATTCGATTCAAATAACTATATTTCAATATCAATATGGAAAGTTAGGAAACTGAAACACTTGCCATTTATTCAATGAGGTTAAAATGAAATGTATCCATAGATATATTGACGCATTATCTCATGGATGAATAATTATTGATTCCTGATAATGAAATGCATCCATATATATATCGACATATAATCTCATGTATGAATAATATTAGAATATAAATGAAGTAAATTATTAATTATGGGATTCCATGTTTCTTAGGTACATGGTACCTTTACCATCAAGACCTTTCATAAGGCGGTTTACAAAATGTAGGTTAAAAACCCATCTAATTCGGCTATCCAAATGGCTCATCCCATGAGACTACCAATGCATCGAGGGGATATCTATAACCGAACCTCGCCCATGTCGTACCGGTCAAAAACATTCCGCATCTATCAAATAATCGATTTAACAATGTTCCTTATATAATATTCATATGGATTAGAAGATACAGATTAATAAAAAAACATTAAAAGTATACACCATTTGTAAAATGGTATATGGTTTAGGAAATAGTAATATTTATAATAAATTAAATGGATAATTTATGGGAAATTCAATTTTCAATGATCATAAGAGATTAAAGATTTCAAGGTTACTAATAAATAAATAAAGTGAATGTGAATACTATCATTAGAAAAATCATTCATAAACCATCCAAAGAAATATGAAGTATAGTATCAACACAACAAATCCCATGTGGAGTAAAAAAAGAGGGTTGTTGTCATTGATGAAATAAAAGAATATATTTTTAAAATATTTTTGAGGAAAATACCCTTTGCTTTTGAAAAATATTTTGAAAATATTTTTTTATTTAAATCCCCTTTTAAAAACACTTTCATTAAAAATAAAATTTTTTAAATGTAGAAGGATTCTTTAAAGAAATCATAACAAATAGATCCGTACATGTCGTACGAGGTAAAAATAATATTCCTTTTGTATGAAAAAGGTTTGGAAATTCATAGTTTGGAAAGAAACAAGATGATTACTTATAAGATATTGGTAAAAGAAAAAAAGTGTAAAAGTGCCTTTACCAAATCATTTTAAAATAATTTTTGAAATCATTTTAATAAAACATGGTTTTTATAAGAAATCAGGTTCTCTGACTAAAGAGATAATATAAAGGTGGGTTTTCATAAAAACATTTTCTAAAACACTTTGAGTAACAAAGAGTGGAGGAATGATACTAATACTTGAAAATGGTCATGAATAACCATAGATTAATGAAAGGTATTATTGAATAATGGTTATATAATTTCCTAGAATTGAAATTCAATTGAAATATAATTAGTATTAGTCTTGAGGAAAATAATCTTTAAGCATTCCCAAGTGTACCATAACACTTTGAAACAATTTTAAATCATAAAACTCATGAAAAAATAATATTAAACTAAAGTGTTAAATACCATGAAGTAAAATTAATTCATGATATAATATATCAAAATGTCTAGTAGGTACACCACATAAAAGAAGTAAGTGGTGAATATGATATTTATCCTACTGATGTAAAAAGTGAGATGTAGATCCTTACTAATGTAATAAAAAATGGATTGTAAAAACCAAAGGTAATAATAATTAAATAAAAAATTTAAATACCATGAATACAATATAATTAATGATATTTTATGTAAATGTGGTTTTAAGTACACTATATATATGAAAGTAGGTGTACACTAATTAAGTATGCCTCTTATAATGAAAATGAGACAAGAATCCCTGACCTTGCATTTCCTTTCGGGTGAACGTACTTTAAATTATTGTATAATAAACTTATGTTAATTTTATACTTTCTTTAGAAATTTTTTCAGGTTTATAATTACTTTTATTTTATTTATTACAATGTTTTTTACAACTACTCAAATAATTATGTTTACATCGGGTGTTTTTAGCCAAATTCGGTTTCTGTGTCAAAACAACTATTGTTGGTCCACTATTGTCATAGGGTTAATTATATAACATCCCATGAATAATAAATATGACATAATTATCATATTTATACATACATTATACTTTTAAAATCAATCATCAAATATGGTTATGAAAAATGAATTAATATTAATATCATGGAGATGGTAGGTCGTACGTATGCATGAGTAACGTTTCCATTTTTCAATAGTTGTTATGGAATGATGGTAAGTAACACCATATCATTCCAAAATTATCATTATATAATAAATAAAAAATTATTTAATCGTAAATACTTATATAAAGAATTATGTTATGTAAAATAAATCACATCATGTCGAGGAGACAATAGTCCATAGGTCCACGAATGACATTTTCACTTTTAAAGAGTGTGAAAGCATAATAAAGGATATGATGTATATATATATATATATTATATTTATAGAAATAAAAATATTTCATGAATATCATATATATGTTTTTTATGTCTCATATGTTTAATTAAAACCATCATTTATACATTCCATGTTTAGTGTGAATGAATCACAATGCTTTGAGGGGGCGGTAGTCGACACTTCCTCAAACGATGTTATCGTATTAATGTAAAATGGAAAGTTTTAAATGGAGGTGTAATGAAAATATTAAAAAATTATTAGAACACAATAAATATAATTTATAATATACATAAACATATTTTCCATCATAATTTACACCATAATAGTTGGTGATGGAGAATTGAACCATCATCGATTCGTGAGGCAGTAGTTCGTCGTACATAGAAACATTATGTTGGTTACTGATTAGATAGTGTTGTGTGTAATTTTAGGTATACTATAATTATAAAAACATCCAAGTATATCGAGGAGACTTTTTTTATACAATAAGATAATAAGAATATTTTAGGTGTTGGATAATGGAAATGAAACTAGGTAGATTGTGAAAAGACATTACCTTTTAATCGGGTAACTTCTTTTGGTTTAAACCAAAAGGAATCCATAAAAGGTATTATGCCCAATGATAGAATTATAGGTCTAGTAGATGGATGTTGGAAGGCCATTTTGGTAGATCTTGTCCGAAATTAAGAGTTTGGAGAGGTGTGAGGAATGGGTAGAGATGGTGGCCTTTTATAGGGAAGGAAAAGCACTCACATGGTATTATTGAAAAGAAGTTAGGTGCAAACATGTTATTACAAAAAAAGTAAAAAAAACCAAAACTCATGAATGGAAGGTTAATGGACTAAATATTTCCAGACAATGGGTGTTGGATAAGTGTCTAGGTCATTTAGGCCCTTAAAATTAGGGGTTTAGTATATTTTTAAGCCTAATTACACCTTATTAACGGTAATTAATTTCAATCACTTTCACAAATAATTTTTTTCAAAAATTAAGTTGATATCATTAGAATAAAAAAATTATCTTTATTACAATTTTTTATGTTGGATTCTCAAAATTCAAATCACATAAGTGGTAAAATCAGGATTAATGCAAATCTCGCAAACAGACGAATTAACTAGTTTTAGTAGAAAAATGTTCAATAGATTGTTATGTTTTTATATTAAATTTAAAAGTTAAATTAATTATAATGAAATAAATTTTATTAACAGATGAATAATTGATCCAATGTGACTTTTAAAAAATTTATAATATAATTTAACATTAATAATTATTTAAATGGAAAGACAATTTTTAACTAAAACACAATATTTTTCAGTATTCACTAAAAAATGAAGTTTCTCAGAAAAATCCAAACAATTCATCCTAATATAATTTTGAAATTATGAATTAAAAAATAAAGTTTATTTTATCAAATTAAATTGATAACAGGGTCAAAATTAATATTTAAAATGGGTTCTCTATTAAAAGGTGGTAAAATTTCATTTATAAAAATAAAGGTTTTTATGTGAAATATTGGGTTTGCACTTATATTATGCTTACCAAATATATTGGATGAATATAAAAAATAATTTATTGAATATGTAATATATTTTTTAAATTAATATCACTCACTAACTGTAATTAATTTAATCTATTAGGGTAAAACAACTTTGTGAGCATAAAAATAGTTCTCTATAAAAATTTCCTTTTAATATTCAATGGGTTCTTATATTCATTACTAATTCATTTGTAACCATTGATTTAGTTTTATAAACCATATATTTTCTTAAGTTAGTTAATATTATTCATAATGGCTAGTTTATATCTTATTATATTAAATAATAATGTTTTAATTATATATTTTTTCTCAGTAAGACACAATATTATGTATATAGAATGCCGTCAAAGAAGGTCGCTTTTGCTTGTAACACAAGCTATATAAGAAGGTATTTGTTGCATATGATGTATGATAACTCAGTGTCGTGTTCATTGAAATCTAACTCGATTTTTTATGCATTGAAATATATAGAATATATTTTAAATAATAAATATATTATAAAGTAAATGGGTATTATATTACCTTATGTGCTTGCTGTTGAGTGTCATACACGCTATCAAATACAAGGTTATTACTTTAGTTTTTTGAGGTGACACAATGGACCGTTGTTCTAATGTATCAAAACAACATGAATGTGTTTTCTTGATTTTTAGTATGAAAGTTCTATTTTTTTACAAAACGTTCATTTCAAACTGGAAAGACGTATTTTGAGTCATATTGGTCACATAATGTATCATTTTAACATAAGAATACTTCAGACACTTCACAAATGAATTATGAATCAATGTCCTAAATTATCAAAAAAATTGGAGTGTGTTTGATTGGTTTTCAGTGAATGACACATTTTGAACTAAAATATTAATATTAAACTGATAACGGACACTTTTAGACTTACCGGTCACACTGTTCATCTAATTGAGGTGAGGTTGATTCCTACACGTCAAAAATGACATATAGATCATTTTCATAAAGTATATAATCAATTTGAATGTGTTTTATCAGTTTTTAGTATGTCCTTTTTTATTTTTTACTTTAAATTAATGTCACTTTTAAATTAAAAGAAACACTTAGAGTCATACTAGTCACACTATTCATCTTATTAAGGTTTAGTTAACTCCTACATGTCATAAATGACTCATGAATCATTTTACTAGAGAATAAAAATAATATGAATGTTCTTGATTAGTTTTCAATATGCAAGTTGTGTTTTTTAATAAAATGTAACTTCAAACTGGAAACACAGATTTTGAGTTATATCAAACACATCATACGTTGGTTTGATGTGAGACTACTTCATACATGTCAAAAATGACTTATGAATTGCTATCCTAAATTATCAAACAAATTGGAGCATGTCTGATAGGTTTTTAGTCAGTGACAAATTTTGAACTAAAATTTCAATTTTAAACTGATAACAAACACTTTTAGTCTTACACATTACAAATACTCATGGATCATTATCCTAAAGTATAAAAACAATTCAAATGTATTTCTTAGTTTTTAGTTAGTGAGTTGTCTTTTTTAGAAAAAGTAATGTCACTTTTAAATTAAAATATTCACATATATTATGTTAATGAAGTAGAGAATATATAATATTATGAGTAAAAAGATAGTATATTTCAAAAACTTTACTATCTCATTGAATTGTGTGTTACAACCTCAAATTACTCTCTCACTAGCATGATAATCTTCAAACAAACCACCCCAACCCGAACAAAGTAACCCACCTATATAAGAAAAAAGTTCTTGTGTGAGTAATAGTAAAAATAATTAAATTAAACATAGATATGAAACAATTCACTACTTTTATGGAAGTCACATCTTCATGATATGTGTGTACATTCTTCCATCAGGTATGCTTCCCATTCATTTATAATAAAATCTATATCATCTTGTCAATATGAGTCTTTTCGATAATCATACTAGTACTGAAAAAATATAAATACAAAAATGATTAATAAATATTTTAAATGAAATAGTAATTATCTTCGAAAATTCTTTTTTGGGGATGCTAGTTTGTTGATGGAATATGACCTATCTCATAAATTTACAGACATAATTACCATAATCTTTTCCAACTGTTTGTTTCAGATACTATAGAAACATTTAGAAGAATAAGTAATTTTTATTGATATGTGTTTGGATAGTGAAATATTATTATATATACCCTAATACTTTTCCAGACATAGAACTTTTCATGGTCCTTAGGCTTATCCCCTAGCCTCCTTCTTTATTTTCATGATATTGATGCACTGCCCTATTGTAATAACCCGATATTTTATGATAAGTATTCTTTTTTAATTTATTTGATTTCATGTGTTTTATGCTACAACAAGATTATCGTGTACTATATGCAACACCGTATTAGCTTGCAGTATACACAACACTATTCTTAGATTGTGTTACACACAATTTCAAGTTCATTTGATAATAGTCATTTTACTCAACATTGAGTATATATATATGTATAAATGAAAAATGGTTGGATTCAATTATAACGAAACAACAAAGGAGTCTTACACAACACACAACCTTATCTTGGATTGCATTACACGCAATCACGACCTTCCTCGATAGTGTGTGTTGTATGCAATACCGAGTTTCATTAAACAACGACATGCTATTAAAATATTATTAAAACTAGCCATTATGAATAGTAATAACCACTTTTTCAAATTTTGTAAATTTCATCTTTCAAAATGGACTTCATTTTTTATTCGGAATATCAAAATTATCCTAGGGGGAAATTTTGGTGTTTTTCTGAAAATTTTCAATTTTTGATGAATAGTGAAAACACTGGGTTACTATTTAAAAACCGACTTTTTATTTAAATAATTATTTATTTTATTTAATTTAATTTTAGGTAAAAATTGATACATAATACTTATATAAGTTCAAAGTAATTCATTGGAGTCATTTTATAATAAGTTTAGATATATAAAAATTTTAATGAACTTTTCACCGTCTATTACCCACCTCCTAGGAGAATTTGCAAATTTATATAAAACATAATTTTTCCACTTTTGTGAATATATTTTCAAAAATCTGGGAGACACAGTTGATGTCATTAAGTAAAATTTGGTTCAATGAGATAAAAATAATTTTTGGTGAATAGTAACGTTTTACTTTTTTTTACCACGGTTAAAAATAAATAGGGTAATTACGGGTAAAAATGATATTATTATTACCCTAACACATGTACTAATTCTATGAGATAAGTTTAATTCAAACAAAAACAACCTTAAGAATAAACTATGACCATTTAGGCCCACTTGAATTAGATTAGGACATTTAATATTAATTTATTTAAAGAAGGGTTAAAATAGTTAGAATCAAAGTTTAATAAGTAAATCATTTTTAATATAGGGTTATCCATAAGATAAATTCGACTATAAATATTAATTATAAATATAAAAAGATTTCCTACATAATTGTATTTTATTTATAATTTTTAGACATTATATATTTTAACTTATTTATGACCCAAAGATGATGCAGTAATTATCTTATTAATGAAATATTGACATAATTGATGTTATAAATACCCAAATAAATGTAATTTGAGACTTTTTATGAATTACACCAATTTTCTAGGTTAATATGACATGTTATTATTGATTTAATTAACTTTGGTCGAACTAATCATTCTGTTATGATTTTCACAAAAATCAATTACTAAATAGTGTCAAAATTGACATAAAATAGTTTTTAAAACAAATATTATATTATTAATTGATATTTTATTCCTAAAAAACTAAGTTTAGGCCAAATTACTTATATAAGGTTATATATATTAATAATAAACAACTTGGGGTTCTTTTGGCTTGTTATAGTAAGTTTATTAACCTTATAGTGTAAGAAAACAAGAAGACAAGGTAAGAGTAAAATTATTTAACTTAAAGTTAAATCTAAATGATAAGGTTAAAATAGAAACCTAAACTTGTCTAAATTATATTGGATGAGATGATTTGGACCCATCCCCACATTATCTTAGAAATAAATCAATTTGGAGATATTTAAAACCGAATATGACTTTATAATAAAATAATATTTTTAGTTTTTCCAAAGGTGCCCCTCTCCTCCCTTATAAAAGGGCACCTCCTCCCTCTCTTCCTCACACCACTTTGAGCCTTAAAGCTCGGCCAAAAACTGAAAATTTCTACTCTACACTTCCCTAGAGACATCCTAGAGGTCCTTTTATTCTTCAAATACCAATTTTATTGCCCTAAGAGGAGGTCTCAAAGAGCCACTTCAAAGAAGAGGTAATGTCCGTTACCAATTCTTTCAACTTTATTTCTTCTACCACTTATTATTCGTTAGTTGTTTTATTATGAAGTAATAACATCAGTATCACTAATATACTGATATGTTATTATAAGTATGAAACAACCCTATTTCATCATCTATCCACCCTACGGAAAACGAAATCACCGCGCGTGCGTACGTACGGAATACCGTCTCCACGCCGTGGTGTAATCTATTTTCCACCTCCACCTTACTTGGATGGGTATAATGGTGTAAATAATGACTATATATGATTATTTTAAAGTGATATTGATTCTGAAATATTATACATACACTTCAATACAATTCCACGATCATGGTAATGATATCATCGCTCGTGCGTACGTACGGACTACCGTCTCCACGACGTGATGAGATTCATTCTCAATGATTAACCATTCAAGAATGATTATAAAGTATATATAATAAGTAATCATGAAATATATTACATAATAATGATACTGGATTTATTTATATATATATGTATTTCATCTACTTAATTCCATTCAATTCAACAAGGAAACGAAAATAGCATTCATGCGTACGTACGGGCTACCGTGTCCATGAACGGTGTATTTCTTTCCATTTATCGATCTATTATATATATGTTTATTATGAATATATATTATATATAAATCATGTTTTACATTCTTTATTTAAGTAACCATGATCTAAGTAATCATATGAATAATTACAAGTTAAAACACGAACGACAAATGAAACGATTTTACCCAAAACGTTACTTTAACATTAATTTATAAAAGAATGAGTAATATAAAGTCATAAGTGAACCATATATGATATCATAACAATGAATATTATTCTGTAATAATTAAATGACACTATTTAAATCATTATATAGGAGGTTCGGATACATACGAAGCATATCAAACGTAAGGTAAGGGAAATATCACAATCTCATTTTTATCTGAGATTGTTTATACTTTGGAATTTACTGGGGTGTATTTTATCATCCACATCCATGTTTCCTCAATATGTAATATTATTTCCATCCACCTACAATTTTTTAAATCCAATTTTACCCTTCGGTGAGTTTTTAGTAAAAGATATGAAAGGAATCTTTTGTCGTTTTTTGTACGAGGTACTTTTTGACTTTTTTGAAAAAAGTACGAGAAGAATGTTTTTTTAACTTATACAGCATGAAAGGATTTTTACGGTTTTATAAAGACTTATTTTCATGAAGATTCATAAAAATTATTTCATGAATATTTTCAACAAAATCCTTTTCTTTTAAAATTGCATGACATTTTTTGAAAAGAGAATGATTTTGAAGAAGAAAGGATATTTTCCTCAAGAATTCATTTCAAGTGTTTTATCAAAACCATTTTCCTTCTAAGATGACATTATTTCATATGTGTATGTTTCAAGTATCATGTCTCTATGATTTACATGGTTTCAATTTTCTTATTATGAAATGATATCCATTTCTTTTATATGGATTATGTGATGATGGAATGATGTTTATGAAACCCATTTTATTTATTGGGTTATTATGAATGATGTATGTCTATTTTGTGGCACAAGTAAGAATGATTTAATTATGAGATGGGTGGGACCTATATCTCCCTACAATTCATTGGGTAAAGATTTTATATCTCATGAGATAGACATGTCTGGAACGGTAAGTTAATCCGCTTCAGTGTTACAATACTGAAACGAGGAGTGAACTCGATTCTGAAAGGGACTTTGTCCACTAAGATGGTCATGACAGTAATGCCTTGGCTACTATGGAAATCATTACATGTGCTTAATGTATGCCACAATTACATGATTTATTCATATGCTATTTTATCATGATTGATGATCCATTATGATCTATGCCTTACGTACTGCCATGTTTTATGTCATTGCTCAAGATTTTTATGTTTAAATATTATGTTCATGTTTTTAAGTTCAAATGTATATGGTTTGTTTTATTTTCTCCATGCTTACCCTTACTGAGCATTTGAGCTCATCCTTTTTATTTTTTCTTTTCCCCCATGATTAAAATAAAGCTTTTAGGTAAGGAAACAAAAAGGAGAGAATCATTATGGGAGATGTTGAAGATCTTTCAACATGATTAGAAGTTTGTATTCCAAGTTTCAAAAGACACTAAACTATTACGGTCCTTGTGTGTCTGTTTTTGTTATGTATTAGATATTCTGAAAAAGTAATGTAATGTCCATGTACGTCAAGCTTCGGGCCTCTACAGTTGGTATCAGAGGAAAGGTTTAGTCAACCTTTGGAAACTAGGATGAAAAAATGTTAGTAAGATCCCTAGAGATATTTCTAAGGTATGTCTAGGGATGTCCCTAAGGATAAGTATATGTATAGGATATAGTCCTAGAACTAAGATAACAATATTAGAATTTAACCTAAGATGTTAGATATTAATGGTACTCCCCCTTTATTATGTTTTTTTCTCTAGCATGATTTTTTCCTCTCACACTATTCTTTTTGGGTTTTAGACGATGGCTAGAACCCGAAGGAACCATTTTGATCAATGTAATGGACAATGCAATGATTGTCCTCTTGACCAAACCAATGTTATGGGAGATGGAGTGCAAAATCTTATTTCTATACTTACACAAGCTATGAATCATTCTGGAATTCCAAATGAGCAGATAAGAGAATAATATTCTATTGAGTCCTTCATGAGGCAACGTCCACATTCTTTCAGTGGGTCTTCCGATCCACTTGTTGCTGAACAATAGATCAGTACCACTAAAAAGATATTTTCAGTTCTTCAGTGTTCGGAACATGATAAAGTCATCTTAGCAGTATATCGTTTGGAAGGTGATGCTGATCAATGGTGGAATCTTATCAAGAATACGAGGCCAAGAGATGAAATTTAGTCCATGGAATGGGACGAGTTCAAGAACTTATTTTTCAATAAGTACTTCCCTCATATTCTTTGAACAAAGATGGAGAAGGAGTTTCTTGAACTAAAGCAAAAGGATGATGAATCTGTTGGTATATACGAAGCGAATTTTACAAGGCTTGAAAGGTATGCATCTGGCATTATCATCCAACCTGAAATTAATATTGATCGATTCTTTAGTGGATTAAAACCAAATCTTTGAAGGGAATTAGCTATAAGAGACTTCAGTAGCTATGAAGAAATTGTGCGTTGTGCTATCAAGGTAGAAATGGAAGTTGGTGTTACATATCCATCTCATGGTTTTGACAAGAAACGAAAGATGGATTTCTAGGAGAAATCTCATAATAATGGTGAAAAGAAGATGAATGTTTCCTTATGCTCAAAGTGTGGAAATAAGCATGGTGGAGATTGTCTTAAAGGGACTAGAAAATGTTTTAAGTGTGGAAAATAAGGTCATCGAGCAGCTGAGTGTTGAAGTAATGGAAAAAGGGTTGATAATGGTATGAGTAAAGAAAAGACTGCAGAGAACACACCACCAACACTTCAATGCTTCAGGTGCAATGAAATGGGGCATTATGCTAATCAATTCCCTAATCCAAGGGTTAATGATGATTGACACGAGCAACCACTTAAGGCAAAGGACAAAGGGAAGTCACATGCGATCACTATTGGCAATGTTGAATATGACAACGATGTGGTGGAATGATTAAGTGTTTATGTAATGGGATTCCAAAATAATGTTGTATATTGTATCATGGAATATTGGAATATTTATGTATTGGTCTATTGTGGTTTTCAATAATTTTATGGTACCGGTAACCATGGAAAGTGATTGAGATATTTTTGGAAAAAAAGATGATATGCGCATAATGAAGGGATGAGGAGAAAATGAAATGTTTGACAGTATTCATAATCTCATGGATGATATAAGTAAATAGTAGGAAATAGATATATCATGGTTTGAGTATATATAATTTTGGGTTTTTGGTATGTGGAAAGAGTTAACTATTGACAGCACTCATGTTTTCATTTAGATTAAATGGGTATTCATTTTTCAAGAGAATACATGATTAAGGCCTTTGAATATTTGAAATGTGACCAACAAGACATATCTTATGATATATGGGGATCAACGATGGTATTAACATGCTTGTTATATGAAATCTCTGGTAATCGTTTTCACTATATTATGAGAATGGACTGCAGTCTTATGGATAAGCCTAAAGATTGGAATGGATTATGTTGGACATAAGTTAGTATTGTTTAAGGATAGAAGTTTTTTTTGATATTATTGATGGGATGTTATAGTAATTTAGTTTTAGAAAAAGGAAAACCTGCAGGACGGGCGACAACCCATCGCGTCAGACAAGGCTTTGGGAATCGAACCCACAACCAAAGTGCGACTGGCCTTTATCACATACCACTGGCCTACAGGAAGTCTCTGGTTAGTAGAAACTAGTTTTATTTTATTAAGCGGTAAAATATATGAAGTATAAGTTCATTTTTGGAATCGTATACGATTAACCTCACCATAGATGAACTTATGTATATTTGATAACTTTTTCTAACCTTTTGTTTGAAACTAATGGAATGACCCATCATTCTATCACATGATCTGTTAACACTTCACGAATAACAAATTCAACTTCATTTCTTTAAGAGATGAAGTGGAAATTGTTCAAAGCATGAACAACAGTGATATTGTACCAAAATCAAGTAAGTATTTCTTATAATTTAAAATTTTCAACTTTAGGGAAATGATATTGAAAACCAAAAATGTGGTCCTAGTGATCTTATATCTGATGAATCAGATGGTACCCTAGATCATCACAAATTTATGGATTTGTGATTGTTGGATTTTTCATATCCATGTTCTCTACCACTCTCCATCAGAAAATGATGATTATATTTCTCTTCCATATCCATATTTTCACCTATGTTCTCCTATGTGGAAACCCAGTGATTAGTTAACTTGGGTAACCGTTACGTTTCATACTTTAGTTTTTAAAGTTATGTTTTGGTATTTCATTTTATGATGTGGGTTTCAATTAAAGAAACTTTCAAGTAGAAAACCATGTATAACCCCAACGAATTTCGAGGGCAAAATTCATTTTAAGGGGGGTAGAATGTAACAACCCGATATTTTATGATAAGTATTCTTTTTTAATTTATTTGATTTCATGTGTTTTATGCTACAACAAGATTATCGTGTTCTATAAACAACACCGTATTAGCTTACAGTATACGCAACACTATTCTTAGATTATGTTACACACAATTTCAAGTTCGTTTGATAATAGTCATTCTACTCAACATTGAGTATATATATATATGTGTATAAATGAAAAATGGTTGGATTCTGTTATAACGAAACAACAAAGGAGTCTTGCACAACACACAACCTTATCTTGGCTTTCATTACACGCAATCGCGATCTTCCTCGATAGCGTGTGTTGTACGCAATACCGAGTTTCACTAAACAATGATATGCTATTAAAATATTATTAAAACTTGCCGTTATGAATAGTAACAACCACTTTTTGAAAATTTTTAAATTTCATATTTCAAAATGGACTTCATTTTTGATTCTGAATATCAAAATTAGCCTAGGGTGAAATTTTGGTATTTTTCTGAAAACTTTCAATTTTTGATGAATAGTGAAAACACTGGGTTACTATTTAAAAACCGACTTTTTATTTAAATAGTTATTTATTTTATTTAATTTCATTTTAGTTCAAAATTGATACATAATACTTATATAAGTTCAAAGTAATTCATTGGAGTCATTTTATAATAATTTTAGATATATAAAAATTTTATTGAACTTTTCACCGTCTTTTACCCACCTCCTAGGAGAATTTGCAAATTTACATAAAACTTAATTTTACCACTTCTGTAAATGTAATTTCAAAAATCTGAGAGACACGGTTGATGTCAGTAAGTAAAATGTGGTTCAATGAGATAAAAATAATTTTTGGTGAATTGTAACTTTTTACTTTTTTTACCACGGCTAAAAGTAAATAGGGTAATTACGGGTAAAAATGATATTATTATTACCCTAACACATGTCCTAATTCTATTGTATAAGTTTAATTCGACCAAAAACAGCCTTAGGAATAAAATATGACCATTTAGGCCCACTTGGATTAGATTAGGACATTTAATATTAATTTATTTAAAGAAGGGTTAAAATAGTTAAAATCAAAGTTTAATAAGTAAAGCATTTTTAATATAGGGTTATACATAATATAAATTCAACTATAAATATTCATTAGAAATCTAAAAAGATTTCCTACATAATGGTATTTTATTTATAATTTTTATACATTAAATATTTTAATTTATTTATGACACAAAGATGATGTAGTAATTATCTTATTAATGAAGTATTGACATAATTGATGTTATAAATACCCAAATAAATGTAATTTGAGACTTTTTAGGAATTACACTAATTTTCAAGGTTAATATGACATGTTAGTATTGATTTAATTAACTTTGGTCGAACTAATCATTCTATTATGATTTTCACAAAAAATCAATTACTAAATAGTGTCAAAATTGACATAAAATAGTTTTTAAAACAAATATTATATTATTAATTGATTTTTTATTCCTAAAAATATAAGGTTAGGCCAAATGACTTAGATAAGGTTATATATATTAATAATAAACAACTTGGGGTTCTTTTAGCTTTTTATAGTAAGTTTATTAACCTTATAGTGTAAGAAAATAAGAAGACAAGGTAAGAGTAAAATTATTTAACTTAAAGTTAAATCTAAATGATAAGGTTAAAATAGAAACCTAAAATTGTCTAAATTCTATTGGATGAGAGTATTTATACCCATACCCACATTAGATTCGAAATAAATCAATTTGGAGCCATTTAAAACCGAATATGACTTTATAATAAAATAATATTTTTAGTTTTTCCAAAGGTACCCCTCTCCTCCCTTATAAAAGGAAACCTCCTCCCTCTCTTCCTCACACAACTTTGAGCCTTAAAGCTCGGCCAAAACCTGCCAATTTCTCCTCTAAACTTTCCTAGAGACATCCTAGAGTTCCTATTATTCTTCAAATACCAATTTTAGTTCCCTAAGAGGAGGTCTCAAAGAGGCGCTTCAAAGAAGAGGTAATGTCCGTTACCAATTCTTTCAACTTTATTTCTTCTTCCGCTTCTTCTTCTTTAGTTGTTTCATTATGAAGTAATAACATCAGTATCACTATTATACTGATATTTTATTATAAGTATGAAACAACCCTATTTCACCATCTATCCATCCTACGGAAAACGAAATCGCCGCGTGTGCATACGTACGGAATACCGTCTTCACGCCGTGGTGTAATCTATTTTCCACCACCACCTTACTTGGATGGGTATAATGGTATAAATAATGACTATATATGATTATTGTAAAGTGATATTGATTCTGGAATATTATAAATACACTTAAATACAATTCCACGATCATGGTAATGATATCATCACTCATGCGTACGTACGGACTACCGTCTCCACGACACGATGAGATTCATTGTCAATGATTAACCATTCATGAATGATTATAAAGTATATATAATAAGTAATCATGAAATATATGACATAATAATGATACTGGATTTATGTATATATATATATATGTATGTCATCGACTTAATTCCATTCAATTCAATAAGGAAATGAAAACAGCGTTCATGCGTACGTACAACCTACCGTCTCCATGAATGGTGTATTTATTTCCATTTATTGATCTATTATATATATGTATATTCTGAATATATATTATATATAAATCATGTTTTACATTATATATTTAAGTAACCATGATCTAAGTAATCATATGAATAATTACAAGTTAAAACACGAACGGCAAATGAAACGATTTTACCCAAAACGTTACTTTAACATTAATTTACAAACGAATGGGTAATATAAAGTCATAAGTAAACCATATATGATATCATAATAATAAATATGATTCTGTAATACGTCAATGACATTATTTAAATCATTATACAGGAGGTTCAGATACATACGAAGCATATCAGTCGTAAGGTAAGGGAAATATCACAATCTCATTTTTATCTGAGATTGTTTATACTTTGGAATTTAATGGGGTGTATTTTATCATCCACATCCTTGTTTCCTCAATATTTAATATTATTTCCATCCACCTACAATTTTTTAAATCCAATTTTACCCTTCGGTGTATTTTTATTAAAATATATGAAAGGAATCTTTTATCGTTTTTCGTAGGAGGTATTTTTTGACTTTTCCGACAAAAGTATGAGAAGAATGTTTTTTTAACTTATACGGAATGAAAGGATTTTTATGGTTTTATAAAGCCTTATTTTCATGAAGCATCCTAAAAAAGATTTCATGAATATTTTCAACAAAATCCTTTTCTTTTAAAATAGCATGACATTTTTTGAAAAGAGAATGATTTTGAAGAAGAAAAGATATTTTCCTCAAGAATTCATTTCAAGTGTTTTATCAAAACCATTTTCCATCTAAGATGACATTATTTCATATGTGTATGTTTCAAGTATCATGTCTCTATGATTTACATGGTTTCACTTTTCTTATTATGAAATGATATCCATTTCTTTTATATGGATTATGTGATGATGGAATGATGTTTATGAAACCCATTTTATTTATTGGGTTATTATGAATGATGTATGTTTATTTTGTGGCACAAGTAAGAATTATTTCATTATGAGATGGGTGGGACCTATATCTCCCTCCAATGCATTGGGTAAAGATTTTATATCTCATGAGATAGACATGGCTGGAATGGTAAGTTAATCCGGTTCAGTGTTACAGGACTGAAACAAGGAGTGAACTCGATTCAGAAAGGGGCTTTGTCCACTAAGATGGTCATGACAGTAATGCCTTGGCTACTATGGAAATAATTACATGTTCTTAATGGATGACACAATTACATGCTTTATTCATATGCTATTTTATCATGATTGATGATCCATTATGATCTATGCCTTACGTACTGCCATGTTTAATGTCATTGCTCAAGATTTTGATGTTTAAATATTATGTTCATGTTTTTTAAGTTCAAATGTATATGGTTTGTTTTATTTTCTCCATGCTTACCCTTACTGAGCATTTGAGCTCACCCTTTTTATGTTTTCTTTTCCCCCAGGATTAAAAGAAAGGTTGTAGGTAAGGAAACAAAAAGGGGAGAATCGTTATGGGAGATGTTGAAGATCTTTCAACATGATTAGAAGTTTATATTCCAAGTTTCCAAAGACACTAAACTATTACGGTCCTTGTGTTTCTGTTTTTGTTATGTATTAGATATTCTATAAAAGTAATGTAATGTCCATGTACGTCAAGCTTCGGGCCTCTATACCAATCATAATAGAATATGCCTTAAAACATAATATAAATTATATATCTTGATGTTTAGTTCTAAAATGTTGGATGTAGTGTATTAAAAATTAACAAACACCATAATGTGTTCTTGGTTTGTTGGATATCCATGCATTTAATCCTTGAAATAAATCTTTGGTGTATCCAAATTGACCGTAATGAGCATCCAATGTTGCCTTAAAACACAAAAAATAATAAGTAATGAATGAAATTAAAATATATTTTATATGATTAAATTGTAGAGTTTTACCCCTGGATCGTTGGTATTAAGAAGTGTTTGTCATCTTTAAGTTTGTTTTAAAATGATTTGACTCGGACTGCCACTATATCATTCTTTTTATGGTATCCATTTTTGGATGTTTTTTATAGGATATGTGAGGACTAACGAGTCCATAATTGTTTTTCATTGGGAAATCCCTTCAATTGTTTTTGATATATATGCCTGTAAAAAATATAAAATGTATTTAGTCATAATTAACGTAATATATCAAATTTTGGAAAATCAAATCATGAAAACATATCTCAAGTGTATATTTACAACTGAGCCACCTATCCAATCATAGGTGAGGATTTTAATTACATTCTCAACACCAATGAAGTATTGAACTTCCTATCTATACATATTTTCATCAAAATAAACTAAATGAGTAAAAACATTTTTTTAACTTTGTATCCACATGAACTTTTAATGATAGTAAATGATGATATAGAATGGGTGTGGTAAAGGTCATTTCAATAGATCTTTCCAATCGGTTGGTCGATCCTTTAGATGCTTTGGAGATAATATTTCATTTCACCCCTTCCCTCTTTCCATATATAATAAAATTCATCAGTTTAAACCTTTTTCATTAATTTTTAAAGGGTTATCTTGAAAAATAAATTGGAAATGAATACCTCCTTATCAACATGAATTTTTAAAAGATGTGATGTCCATGTGATTAATGTTAAAACAACATTTTTAACCTTATGAATATCTTCCTCGTCAATTGGAATAGGTAGCTTAGTGCCCGGATTATGGGCTATGCTAATCAACACTCTCACATGACCTGTTGGAAGTGGTCTATTGTGTAGCACACCCTTTTGGATATTGAACACCGTAGATCTCAATACAAAGAGATGGATGGGTGTTGATAGATATAAATAATAGTCATTATCACCCCTGTTGAATATCAATATAGGAACGGTATACATTTCTATCTGATTTATATTTCATAGAAATAATTATTAGAACATTGATTTCTTGGGCTAATATAGTTTTTGAGGGGAATTTCTTGCCTCAAAGCTGGTGGGGTGTGGGGTAGGATCTTTACATGATGGTTGTTCTTGAGTTGTTGCTTCTCTTTATTCCCCCCATAAAAAGTTTCTATCAACACTCTCTTCTAATGGATTTTTTCTTCAAGGGTTTATATTATTTATCTCATCTGTATCATTTCTTCACTTTGATCCTCTTTTTTTTTCTCAAAATATGTTCGGGGTGTCACCCCAAAACACTCACCTCTGACGTGACCATGCTGTTCGGGCCACTTCAAGGCCACCGATAGTAGGTGGTAATTCGGTACAGGTGTTTTTAACTCCTGTGAATATTTCAGATAGACAATATTGGGAAATAAGTAATCATTTTTATGTAATAAAGATTTAAATAATTTTTTTATTTTGTCATACTTACACATGTTTCCCACACTTTTTGTGTGCTTTCATCAACTAGTATCCCATCTTTATTTACACACGCTTCATTCTATAACACATGTCAGGGGATATAAGTGTCTTTGTATTTGGAGTCATCAATATTTATATAAATAAAAGAACATAATTATTTTTTTATTTCCTGTAACATAAAAGTATTATGATAGATTTAACATATGTACAATTTTTTTTTCAATTGAAGTGTACCCCATACTTACCTTATGGTAGAGGTAAGTTAGTTTTACTACCTGTTCCTTATTTCCAACACTTAGTTATTGTTTCATAAATAAAATATTTTCATTAAAAGTGATGAATCCATGTATCATCAAACTATATATTACTAGACACAATTTATCTTAAAAGAAACATCTGCATTACGACTAGTAAACACATCCCACACTTCTTGGGTTATCAGGCGTGCATAGATAAGTGTTGGGTGCATGTTTATTTTACCTTCAACATCTTTAAGATAATGTCTCGTTAAAATGGGGTGAAAGAATCTACGAATCCTTCCAGAAATAATTAATACATATTTATTATTTGGATCATCTACTATTAAATAAACTCTATTAGGGATGATGAAGATTAAGTTAATGTTTCATTATTTTATTTTTTAGTATAATAAAGAAATGATATCATAATGTTTTTGTAATCTCTTCCCAGCTCATTGTCTTAAGATTGAACAAAACCTGATGCCACACATCTACATCAATCAACACATGTTTTCAAGTGAAAATTCCAATTTAACTATTGAACATGTACTTTTTAGGGTTAACATGCTGTCCCCATGCATTCCATATGACCTAGTATTATATGCCTTTGATTTTCATCTTAATTATTTTTACTAACACCGTCAAACTAAGATGCTCCTATTTTTTTACATCATTGGTCCTTCATTTCATACCATTTTCTCAAATTCAACATCATCAATATGTTCCTTTGGAGTGGTAACATCAACATGTGAAAATGGTCATTGTACCTCTACACTGGTAGTAACATCAGGTTGAGAAATCAATTTTTCCTTGGGAGCAGCAACACATGTAAAAGGTCATTGTTCCTCAACACTGTGAGCATCAGATGGTTCAGAGACCTATTGTTTCTTGGGATTGGGAGCACCTACATGTGAAAAAGTCATTATCTACATAAATGTATTAACATTTAATTTAGAGTACATAAATACAGTAGAAAATGGATAATAACATGATATACCA
This sequence comes from Viscum album, assembly GCA_963277665.1. Classification (NCBI taxonomy): domain Eukaryota; kingdom Viridiplantae; phylum Streptophyta; class Magnoliopsida; order Santalales; family Viscaceae; genus Viscum; species Viscum album. Next base: position 72,058,037 of record OY728154.1, read on the forward strand.
TGGTGTATATTACAAAATATATAAAACCTAATTATTGAACTCTAATTTTTTATAAATGATGAAGGGATATTACCCCTCTATCGACTATCCAAATACCATCATTGTGGTCTCCTATAAAATACAAAACACCATCTACATTGGGACCACTATGAAATGATTGTGACGTATCAATGAAAGAAACAACCTTACTTGAATTTTCTTTTGACCCTTAGGTGGTTTTAGTCGATAACATAAAAATTGACCACGTTCGATTTATAGGATCTGGAACATAAAATACTTTTACTACTTGTGATTTCATTATAAATGGTTCGTATTTGTACACTTCTTCACTAAAATCAACTTTCATGAATCCCAATTAATCTATTTTAACAACAATCCAGTTATCAACCCACTTTCATTGAAAACAAAGAACTTGGAATGATGTATAATATAAATCCCATATTTGTTTTATGATTCCAAAGTATGAAATCTTTGTGTCAATTGGATTTCTATACTTAGTACCAGAAACATGCATCACTTCAGCCACATGTGTAACTCCACTATTTTGGATGGTACTATCTTCATCATTATCATTTGTATAGAACACATAACCATTAATTACATAACCATTGTAAGATAATACACATACACTTGGTCCTTTGTCTATCCATCGAATTCTTTCTGAAATTGAATCCATATTTTCATCCAACTCATTTAAAATATAGTCCTGAAACCATCCTATCAATTGTTTATTATGTGTATTTGAAATCCATATTTTATCCCTTGATGGATTCAAATGCCTAATAATTTCTTTGTGGGTTTCAACATATGGGGAAACCTCCAAATTATTTTGCAAAACATAAATGTGGGCCTGCTCCCAATCTGTAATATTGGTTGGGATAATATCTCTTATAGATATTTTTTCACCCATAAACCAACCAATGTGATGATATTTTGATAGAACAATGATTTCCACACTAGATAGGTATTTGGTATAGAATTCAATGGATTCCTCCACAATATATCACTCTGTAATACAACCCTTTGGACAACTTTGAATTTTGAAATACCCTTTCAAAAGCTTCATATACCGTTCAATGGGGTACATCTATCTATAGTGTATAGGACCGCATAGTCGAATCTCTTTCACCGTATGAATTATCAAATGAACCATCATATTAAATAATGTTAGTGGGAATAATATTTCCAATTCATATAATAAAATGGAAATTTCACATTCCATAGTCGGTAATTTCACCGGGTCTATAAATTTGTTGCATATATCTTGGAAAAAGAAAACTATCTTGATTAATGCATGAAAGACATTCTTGGAAGAAATGCAACGTAAAGACATAGAAATTGGATCTTTCATCAAAACATGGCATTCATGTGATTTTAGAAACTTTAACTTTAAATCGGTAATTAACATGATGTTCTTGATATTCGATGAATACCCCACTTAAGCTAACACCAAACCAGAAAGAAGATGTAATTATAGAGACTCCCCAAATTTTAATCATGCAGGTGATGTTAGATGAAAATTAGGTTTAGTATTTTCAATGGGTTTAAACATTAATTCACCTTTTGCAAGAGTTAGGTCATGATGAATATTCTATGGGTTAGATAGAGTTATTGGCTTGCCCTTTCCATGGTGTTATTATAAATCTAATTTTCTTCCCTATATAATGAAATGGTTTTCTTAATTCTATAAAAATATAAACTTAAAATATTATGGAAATAAAATATTTCAGGTGTCCTTTGAAAACTATTTATAAAGTCACACTTGAAATACATTTAAGAAAACCAACCATTTACACAAATTCCTCTTTAAAATTACACACATTTTTTAAAATAGACTAATCAATTCCAAGAACTCTTTCAAAAAACCATAATTCATTTTTTAATAATTCAAGTAAACTTTATGACCCAATAGTCTCAATCATTTAAAATGAGAGAAAACCATCTATATTTTAAAATTTTTCATTTGAAACCTCACACACCCCTTGTGAAAATGAAACCAGTATTAAATATGCTTTCAAAACATTCACAACCCTTTATGAAAGTTAATAGGGTGAGTTAACCAACACTTGACATGAAACCTAAGTCCATTCCAAGTCTTTAAATAGTTTTAAAGCTATTTACAACCAAAAAAGGATATATTGAACACACATAATTTTTTAATTAACATTTCAAAACACTTAAATCATTTTAAAAGAGCCACTTAGGAATTTTAAAAAAGACATAAATCCCAAGAGAGGCACTTTATATAAGATACATGAATAAAAAATAACCAATATTTTATAAAATATGAAGCTATAAAAGGTGTACACATAATCAAAAAAATATAATGTTAAACCAAAAATAAATTTATTTTCAGAAGAGACACTTTATAGTAAATATCTTAAAATAACACAAAATGAAAATTGTCTCTTTATTCTCTATAGTGACCTCTACATCCCATTATCATTATATTTTTAAGAAGTGAATATAGAACACCACTATAAAAGTGTGACCATTTCCTTTTACCTATATCATATACAACTTAGTTTATATATTCACCAATGTGTATATGTATGGAGTGATCAAAGAGCATAGTAAGATATCATCAAATATTTTATATCATTAATGTTTTATGACAAACCAAAAAATCCCAGTTTTAGGGAAAATGAAGAAAATAATTTTATTACACAGGGTTGAGTAAATAAAACTAAAAAAACATATATATATATATATATATTTTAAATCAAATAAAATTTACCAATATACAACCATAATATAAAATAATAATAAAATATCAAGCATCAACAGTTAAGGGGTACCTACCAAAGGCCTAAGGAGATAATCTAAGTTTAAAAATTAATGGAATCATCACACTAGAATATTGTTGCAATACAAATGAAAAATAATCAACTTACCATTAATGGAATCATCAAGAAGGAAATTCCAGTAGCGGGTGTGAGAACTAAGATAGGGGTACTATAAATGTGTGACTATAATATTATAACTCATGTATCTAGAATTCCCACATCTCTAGCTAAACATTCCCATGATGTTTTTCTTAAATACCAACACTAATAATTGATGAAACACATTTATATAACTATCATGTCAACATGTTATAACATCAATTGAATAATCCACTTACACATCGACACCCATGATTAAACATGATAAAATTTCAAATATATATTAGAAAAACATACATAGAAAACACCTAAATTCATCCCAAATAAATCATCAAAATGTTAATCAAAACCCAAACATATATCCCACTTTTACTATAATTTCCAAATAAAATGTGTTTTATATTATTTATCCATTGATAAAATTATATTTTATCTAAACTACTAACCATAATAACTCCATTATAATACCAATCATGATACTTTTCACCTAAAACATTCCCTATAATGTTTCTAATATATCAAACCACCTCAGCCAAACATGTTATGACATTTTGATCAATCAAAATTCATAAATTTAAATTGTACCAAGGTCTTAGACAACTATACATAGAAAATTATAAGACATTTCCTATAATATGACCAAAAAGTCAATCAAACACTTCACCAATTAAAAAACCATTATCTCACACTAATGAATCAAACCATACACATAATTCATACATCAAAATATTTCAAACACTAAAACCGTATAATTAATTTTTCACTATCTAAGTATTACGAATCAAATAAGAACATACTTTAGATTTAGAGTTTCAGAGGAAGTAGTAGGCTATAGTGGTGGAAGAGTCATGGTAGGCGGTGGTGGTGGAGACTATGGAGGGGTTCACGGTGGAGATGGGGTTCACGGAAGAGGTGGGTTCACAAAGGAGGAGGGGTTCATGGTAGAGGCGGGGTTTAGAAGTAGAGGTGGGGTTCACAGTGGAGGTGGGTTCGCGGTGGAGGTGGGTTTGCAGTGGAGGATGGGTTCATGGTGGAGGTGCGGTTCAACGCATGATGGTGGTGGGGTTCATGACAGAGGTGGGGTTTGCGGTAGAGGAGGGATTTGCAGTAGTGTAGGAGGGATTCAAAGAAACATAGGAGGGGTCATGGAAGTGTAGGTGTTAGTGGCAGAGGAGGGGTCGATAGTGGCTTAGGAGGGGTTAGGGCAGAGGATGGGTCTGTGGAGGCAGAGGAGGGGTTGGCCGTGACAGAGTACATCTTTCGAGAGATCTTGAGGCATATGATATAAGAATGAGACTGTTAGGGTTAATTTATTAAATTGGGTATAGCTTTTATCATCACTTTTTATCACTGATAAAGATAGGCCTTTATCAGTGCTAAAATCATAGCACCGATAAAGGCATAATTTATCAGTTCTTTTTTAGCACTGATAAAGGCCTATATTTATTAGCACTAAAATAACACTGGTAAATCTTTAATGTTAAGAATATATTTATATTTTTATATAAACTAAAATAGTTTGGGGGCCATCCCCTTTATTAAAAAATAAAAAGTAAAATAGGAATCCCTTTGGAACTGGGTTAAGGGAGAACCCATTACAAGCATGAAGGCTATTGGCTTACAAACTAATATTTGAGTGGAAAGAGCCCAATGGTACAATGCCTATTACAAAAAAACACAAAAAACGTGTCCAAAAAATCTTTGACAGGCCCAACACAACTCCAAAATCACTATAGAATCATGGTCCACACCTCTTCCTCCATTCGATGATGTCACCGCCTGAACACACCATACTGCCTCCACACCATCATGACATCCACTGAGAACCCACTATAAATCCTCCTATCACTGGATGAGGCCTCTGAGGAATGTCCATCCCCTTGATTGACCCACAGACCACCACCTTCCCAGACCATCACCTCGTCACTGAAGATCCTACACCCTTGTCGATCTGAACAAAAGGATGATGTCGTCATCAGATCTGGAACATATATGGATGTGAGACACCAAATCACCAAAGGACATTGCACCATCACCCGTAATAACTGAAGTCTATGACCACAACATCACCGCCAAGGACCACCATAGATCCAACACCCAAGACTCATTCCATTCCACCAAAGACCCACCATGAGGGCTCATTTAAAGATGCCATTGAATATGAGAAGCTAAAAACCCGGGGGTCTAAACCATAGAGAGCTGAAGAGCACTCTGCCCATATTATTATATATATTTATAAAATTATACTTATAATAAATAAATTAATATTTAGTTATAATTATAACTATAAATATATATATTTATTATTAATATATATATATATATATAATATTTATATATTTTTATATATTATATAAATTTATAAATATTATAAATAATTATTTTTTATTTATAATTATAATATTATATTAAATATATTTATAATTATATATATAAAAATATATAATTAATATATTTCTATAATATAATTATAAATATATATTTATTTATATTTATAACTATTAATTTATAAATATTTATTTAAATAATCAGGTGGCTATGGTTTCTTCAAACGATCATGTGGGGAATTGTCTCATGGATGTTGCATCTCTTAACCCTAATTGGGTGTTGTCTGCCACTGATGTTGTGGTATCTTCAGTCAATCGGGTTGGGGATCAACTCACAGATAACACATCTCAGAACCCTAATTGGTTATTTACTGATGCTAATGTTGTGGTTTCTTCAGTTGATCTGGCTGGGGTTTGAGATCTAGATGCCCCATGTGTGGATGTCACTTATTTGAACCCTAATTCACCTTCTACATCTGGTAATGTTGATTGGTTGTTGTCTACCACAAGCGATGCTGTGTTCTACTCAAACGATCTTGTTAGTGTTTTAAATCCTATGAGGAAGGGTGTCTCTTTTGGGGAGATTTTATCTAGGAAGGCTGAAGATTCCTCATATTTGATTGCAAATGAACAACGAATCTCTAGAAACGAGCATGATAGATTTATTATCTCTTTTGATTGATCTATATTGCAGGAAAGACTTGATAAATATCAATTTTCAGTAATTGGTTGATTGATACTTTTCAAAGGCGACAAAAAAATTAATGAGGATGATTTGAAACAATATCTTGGATGAATCTTGGGCTTCAATGGGTGGAAAATAATTCCAATTTTCAAGGGATATTTCAATTTTATTTTTAATTCTGAATTTTATTGTTCTTATTCTTAGAGATTTATCTTCTTTAATCTTAATCTAGGTGCCTTATGAGTTTCTTCATGGGAGCTTGATTTTAATCCTTATAATCGAAAGCATACTAATGCATACATCTGGCTATGCATTCGTGGGCACATTTGGGTTCTTTGGAATCCAAAAATATTATATGAAGTTGCTTCTTATATAGGGGAACCTATGAAGCTTGATGATAATACCATTATAGTAAAATATGGGTATTATGGAAGGATTTTGGTTGAGGTCGATCTTCTGCATCTAAGGCCAAACAATTCCTCTTTATTGGTTGATGGATTAAATATTGATGTTGAGTTTGAATATGAAGTTGTTACCTCTTTTTGGGATTTCTGAAAAGTGTTTTTACATCATGTTTCAGGTTTTAGATATGTTATTAGAATCTTAAAAAATAAAGTTGGTTTTACCAAGCATAAGGAAGCTGAGAATTTAAGAAATTAAAGGCTGGGAACTGAGACTTCTTCTAAGAATAAATAAGATAATGTGGGAAAAGAGGTGTTTTCTCCTTTTTTAGGGATTCCACTGAAAGGCCTCCAGATCTCCCTAAAAGGGATGATACCATGGTCGATAAAGAGTGGGACTCCCATATTGAGGAGGAAAATGTTCAGGGTGATAAGGAGGATTAGGGAAACTCTACTAGAGCATTTATTTGTATTTCTGGGGATCCCACAAGTCCCAAATCTTACAGTAAGTACTAAGTAACTATGGTTAGATGCTCGAGTCATGATGATTTTGTGAAGGAACATGTAGTGCTGGGTGAACCAGTGCATGAAATTGGTTAATCTGATTTTGAAAGGGCTATATAAAACAAAGTGGATAAAGAACTGGTGAAAGAGTGATCCTTATCCAGCAAAGGAAAGAGTATTATGGGGACATATGTCTCGCCAGAAATGAAGAATGTTTCACACAGGGCATCTCTTCACTCTAAGGGGAATAATCTTATGGAGAATGTTTCTCATTTGGAGGGGGATGAACCAGAAGGGGCTTAGAAGCAAACTAAGACATGGAAATAGGGTCGTCATCCAAAAAACCATGGTTGAGGATGTGGTAGAGATGATTGGGCTAGTAGGTGTGTCTAGTCTACCATGTATTGTTCTAAGGAGATCACTTTGGAGTAGGTTAAAATTTGTGAAAAGTACTATATACTCTTAAATTAGATGAATTCACAATAAGAGTGGGAATCTGCTGATGATATCTCAGATCATGGGGATGATCCTGTTTCTCCTCATTTGTAGTTTTCTATTTTAGATAAATGTTTTCCCTATGTTTGAGACCATCAATTATCTCTTTATGTTTGAATATATACTTTAATCTCTTATCATAAATATATTTTGGACACTTTTTACATAAAGATAATAAATCTATATCTTTAATGAAAATATTACTGTTTCTATCTAAAAATCAGTAATTAGGTATTTTTTCTCATAATCCTTTAATTGACATGAGGAACAAGCTACCATCTTGTATTTTTTAATGGGGACATATCCCAATAACTTATTGGATGCATCACTATATATCGCAAACCCTTCTCCACTATAGGGTAGCATGAGTACAAGTGTAGTGACCAACACTCTCTTAAGTTCCTTGAAGTTTTCTTCATATTCATCAATCCAAATATACTTTAATCCCTTCAAAGTTTACTTTGTTTATAGATTTTATTTTTGTAAGAAATGTTTCAAAAAGTGTTGATAGTATCCACCCAATATAATAAAAATACTAATTTCTTTTATAATGGTTGGTTTGTTCAATTATTCAATCACCATTTCCTTTAAAGAATCCATAAATTTACCCTCACTTATGATTACTTATCCTATCAAGAATTCATACATTATAAATTTAGTATAAAGTTTCTCCTTCTATTAGTCTTTATCATAATCCTTAAATAATCCTTATGCTCTTCCTCAATCTTGGAATATATGATTATATAGTCTAAAAAAACTACCAAAAATTTGTATAGGTAATTTTTAAAGACACTATTCATATGAAACATGAATATAGTAGAGTAATTTGTAAGTTCAAATGACATAAATATTAATTGATAGTGTCTATATCTTATAGATTAGTCTGTCTTGGATACATCCTCCCTTTTCAACATTAATTGATGATATATAGATCAAAGTTCAATCTTTGATAAGTATTTTTCCACTTGTAGTGGATCAAAAAAGTTATCAATATATGATTGATGATACATTTTCTTTATTACAATCTTGTAAATTTTATGTTGATTAATGCATAAACATATTAATCCATTTTTATTTTTAACAAAAGTTCTGGTTTACCCTATGGTGAATCACAAAAGTGTACAAAACCCTTATGTCGATTCTCTAGGAGATTATTCTTCAATTACTCTAATTCAATTATTTCCATTCTATATGGATCCTTAAATATATGCATAACAACATGTATGATTTCTATAGAAAACTCTACCTCATGATCAAGGTGAATACTATCTAAATATTCTAGAAATACATTGACATATATCTTCACAGTAAAAATATAATTAATATTATGTTTCCCTAATAATTTGAGATAAATATCCCCCATTATTAGGTAATAAAACCAATAAAATATAATTAAATTCCATAAAATTTTTTATAGCACCCTGAGATTTTAAAAAAACATTTTTTTCGATAACTTACGTTCCACATAACACTGATCTTAAACAAACTTGAAAATATTATTATTTTAACAAGACCATTATAAAATAGATGTAAAATTGGCAGGTTTGAATAATATTAACTATATATTATTAAAGAAATATGAATTTATTATTCAATTCAAATTTAATTATTCTTAGGATATGAACACATAATTTTTATGAAAGTCAATTTATTCTTCAAATATATTTATTCTTCAAAAAGATATTTTTATTGATTTCTATGAGAAAATAAATCTAATTAATTTTTTATAGTTTTATAAAATTTATTTGAAAAAATAAGCTTCTATTTTGGATTCATAATGTCAAAATTTTCTTAGGGTAAAATTTTGAATTTTCTAAAAAGTAGATTTTGGGGTGAAAAAGTGAAATTATTATTTTTACAAAATACCATAACTCTTATGAAATAATTATTATATGATCATGATTTTAATTTTTTAATCAAAATATATTTATATAATTACATAATACATAATGTGTTAAATTTATAAAAACATGATTAGTAATTTTGAAAACCAGGATTTTAACCTTAAAAATATTGTATTTATGAGTTATACACATAACATTTTTAGATCTGATTTTTTTACTTTTATAAATTAAATAAAGTAAAATTGATTCTATATTTGGAATAAAAAATTCCAAAATAGATTATAAGGTCATTTTTGTTTTTAGGAATAAAAAATTTCTATGGTAAAAAAAATATTTACTGCAATATTGGTAAAATAATGTAACTGGATACAGTTAAAAGGTAAAGGATATATAGAATTAAATGGGTGTTTTATGTGTTTCTAAAACATAACTAGAATTTAAAAAATTAATTTTTAATCTAAATATTTTGAATTACTTCCACCAAAATGTGATTGGATTTAAATATAAACTAATCATCATTTAGTCACTTAAAACCACCCCTCCTCAAGTATAAATACCACCCCTCACCACCCATTTTCTCCTCAAAAGACTTGAAGATCCTAAAATATCTAAAAAATCAACCCCTACCCACTATCCCCACATAAAATTACTTATAGTCTCACTAAAATACCAATTCCAAGGTCTTTAAGGGATCCTTCAAAGAGGTTATGTTCTGCAGGTAAATTTCTCAAACCACCTCTCTTATTTTCATTTCTTATTATACCTTCTCATAAAATCATTCACCCATCATGGAATAATAAATACAAAATCATGTATATAATTTAATTTTATTTTTATAATGGAATATCTTATATACATCCCTTTTATTACCTCCTCTTATTCAATGAAATTAAACCATTGTCCAAATTATGGCTGTTAATCGTCTCTATGGATAATGATTTTGTTTTTTTAATTACCTCCTTTAAGGATGGTCATAAAATTATTATTATAGTTAAATAATATTTGAATAATTATATTATAACATATTTCATGTTCTTCAAATAATATAAAAAAATAAATTTTGATGGTCAGAAAAACCTCAAAATAAACTAAACATTTATCATTAAAATTTTATCAAATAAATTATCCTCATGTAAGATATAAAAATGATATATGGGACCATAAAAATTATATAAGTAAATGAATAAAATTTAATTGCACTTATAGAGTTTTATTTTCATTTTTGAAGAAAATATATAATTATACACAAGTGAACTATTCATTCAACCATGAAACGAACACACCTAAAACAATGATAATAATGAAATATTAGTTATGAATGGATGGTTAGATGTTATAAATGTATCATATAAGATTTTATAAATATTATTATATTTATTTAATGAATTAGTAACATTATTTAAACCTTTTTTAATGAGGTTAATGTATTCAAAACCATAAGGAAGCATGAGGTAAGAGTTTCTCATCTCAGTTTTACATATGTAAGATAGATGACTTATTCACCGCTTATTTATTTTGTGTGGTGTATATACTACCCTTTGATATATAATATCATGAATATTGTTATATTCATTGAATTAAATGTTTTATTCAATAATTATTACTTTTATGGGGAATACGATTCGACTAATTATAAGTTGTAAGGGATTTCCTAACTCAATTTCTATTCATTAGGTTAATCTTATACTTTATTGATTATGTCATACTAAGATTATATGTGAAATGAATTTTGATTATCTTATGATTCATTTACAATTTTTTATATAAATTCATGTCTGATACATATAATCTAATCATTTTATTAATGCTCAATTAAATGATATGATATTTTTAAGAGACTTTCTTTTTTTAAAAACAATCATTTTAAAACATTCCTTAATACTCTCTTTTTCTTCCATGACCATGTTTTATAAAATTATTTCCAAAAATGATGTTAATATTATACTATGAGTATTGAAATTCATTTTTAATCATGCTTTAATTTTTAGAAAACGTTTTTAAAATTATATTTTTCTGTTTTATAAATATGGTTCATTGATACTTTTCCAACAAAAATAGAGAAGGAATGTTTTTCTTTAATTTCTATGACTTGTGTGGATTTTCATACCATCATGAGACATTAATGATTTAAATATTCCACTAAAATTTTACATGGTTATTTTATAATTTTTTTCCTTTTATAATTTCAAAATGTTTTAAAAATATGTTATTTTCATAGTGAAAAAGGGTATTTTACCCAATAATTTTTCAATGACATCATTTAGAGTAATTTATTATTTTTCAAAATCATTTGATGAATATTATAATTCAGTGAGGTTGATATATTATGGTACCATATTCCTTATTTTACATAATGGTTTATGATCATTTTGACTAGGGATATACTATTTTGATACCATTCACCATATTACTCTAGACAGTTTATGATTATAAAAATTATTACCTTTTTGTATGAAATTTTCAATTTGAATTTTTATATTAACTATGTTTCACCCATTTCATATTAGGATTTCATTGGAATTTGTAATTTCTGGGAGGGGTCCCCTATAGCCTCCCAATGCATCGGTAGATATCATGAGATAAACTAGTTTTGGTATTGGCAGATGTATTACCCATTTTTGTATGGTGTATTGGATAAAGCCTTGATGGTATGTTTATAATGTTCTGAATTATGAATTACGTATTCATGAGATTATTTATTGATTTCAAATTGATTATTCAATTAGTAGAATATACATGGTTATGGTTTCTAGTGAATGTGATTATTTATATGGTATTATTTGGTCATCTTTTATTCCATCCATATTATGATCAAGTTATTGATTAAATGTAATGTGTTTCAGTTATTTACATTTCAATAATTTTTATTGATTATTTATGATAACTTCAAATATATTACTGAGAATATGATCTCACCCATTTCTTATGTTTTATTTTTCTCAGGATTCCAAGAAGTTTATTATGGTTGATATATAGGATTAAACTAGGAGAATAATGGTGTTCTAAAATTATTTTCCATGTTGTATTTTATATTTTAAATTTCATTGTAAAGTTCATGTATATATATAGTTTTTTAAAACTTCTAAACTATTAATTCATTCAGGATGTGATTCCTTATATATTATTCCAATGTATAAAGTAACTATCGACTGTGGGCTTATAGGGTCAGGGACTTTAAATTTATAGCCAACCTTGTAATGATTGACGATCATGGGTTTATTTTTGATATGAAATGTGATTTAATTTTACTATTAATTAATATAGTCTCTATGTAGATATCCTATCCATTCCCAAAATCATATCAAATTTTACTAAATGGAGAATAATAAAAATTTTAAGAAGAAAATTCCCACAAACAACTATCATAGAGGAGTCATATAGTTAAGATGAGATCATCACACCTCTAAGGGTATTTATCAATAACTAAATATATAATCATATGGGATATGAATTAATATTCTTAAATAATTTTTAATATATAAAATATTTTATATAATTATGCTCAAATAAGATATTTTCAAGATTGAGAGAACCTATAACCACCCTAATTACACGATTTTGTCTTCAGTACCATAATAAAAAAATATGTTTAGTGTGAGTATTAAACAATAATAAACAGATTAGTAAACCATATAATAATGATAATTAATCCTAATATGTCCAAAACTATGACATGTTCATTTCAACATATTACACCTTAGGTTAAACTAATATCTATTTTGGTTCAATATAGGTTATTTTAAGTTCTATTGGTGAAGCTCATATATAAAAAAAAATTATTTTAAAATCCATTATTTTAATTTCAATAAATTTTATTTTAAGGGTAATTGTTTCATTTTTAGTGTTTTAGAATAATTTTAGCATTATTATTAAATTATTTTATTCTTTGATTTTTATATCAGATTTTTATTTTAGCCATAAAATTTTATACACTAATCCAAATTGTAATTTTTTAGGATTCTATATTCATTTTAAATCATTTAATTAAAATATACCTAAATATAAATCTAACAATAGATGAACCAAATGAAGCATGTAATTGGGTCCTCAATATTTGTGTATAGTTTGGATAATATTTGATGATAATTATGAATCTCCCCAAGTACTGATCCGCATTAGACAAAATATTAAAATAGAAAGAGGATAAGATAATGAAAAAATTAATTAACTATGTTTACTCATGATTAATCCATTTTCAAGGTCATAAATTAATGGGAAACTAGAGCATAGGATTTCAAACAATATTCTAGTTCTGAAACATTTTCTTTAGTAATATGACCATTACTTTGGAGAAACATGTCCAAAGGAGCTCCAATATTGTGTGAGAAAACAGAAGAGATAAAGAAACATCATAAAATAAAACTTTCCAATTTTCATCCATTTAATTATCCTACCACATTATAAATTTTATAGTATAGATATGGAGTGAAAATTATTCACCCCTCTTTCATATAAATGTGTACTTCCAATTCCCCTCTAAATAGTTAGGCACTTTTAATTATTTAAGGTGAGGTTTTTGTTATTTAATAGTATTATACATTTTTAATATATATTATTCTTATTTTTATCTCTTTTTTTCATTTCACTTTTGTGTTTTTCCACACCCAACCTTCTAAAATTCATGAAAATAGGGAACTAACTTCATAAATTTTTTAAATAAAAATAATAGTGGATTATTGAGTTATTTTTCTTAAATGTATCTATTCATTATTTTATATAAATTTTAATAGTGGTAAAATCAATTATGGTGAGTTTTCTCTCCATATTATCAACTATTTTTATTTTATTCATTGTTATAAATATTCTTTTCCCTCATTATTTAAGTCATTCATATAGTGGAGTTGGGATTAAATAGTGTCGTTTGGTGAAGAGGTATCTTATATATATTTAGGAAGAGTATTTTCCCTCATGGAGAGGTCTTGGTTTAGGAAAATCACATTACAATCAAGGGGGTTTTGAGAGGCTATTCTTGATCTTAATATTAGATATAATATTGAGATTAATTTAAGAGAACAATGATAACACCACTGTGAATAAACCACCTAATAGATTGACCCTAGTATTGAAGTAACTCTTATTATTAGTAAAATAGGAAATATATTGAGTTGGGATTCATGAAAAATACCTATGCATGAATTTTGTTCCATTTATGTGGAGGAACTAAACTTACACTCACTATTTTTAGAAAAATCACCAAAAAATCATAAAATTTTAAAAACTAAAAAAATAAAATTTCATTATATATATTTTATTTAATAGGTAAATATGAATATTTTTAGTTACTTTTCATATGATTGTATTGAAGTTGTTCTAGATGGGAAGATTCTATGAATATTCAAGTAGAGAAAAATTTTAGAATGTTTGAAGGAGCGAAGAACCATTCCACTTATGTCGTCAAAATTAAAGCTTTATGGATGGAATAGAAAAAGAAATATTAAGAATTCCTAAATATTGTTTTACCTATATTCCTAATTCATAAACCCAAGGAGGCCTCTAGGAAAGTTATTTATGATCCATTAGACCATTCTAAAAAATTTCTAGAAGTTGTCTCTAAAATTGAAATATGAGATATTTCACATGTGGGAGATTGAGATGAATTGTATGAATATATATATGATTTTATAGAATATGAAAAATAATGTGATTATCCAATATTTGAAAATAAAAAATCATCACATATCTACATGTTCTTTTTTTTACAAGAATACACCATTGGAGTGGTGGTATTTTAAGAAAATATTAAGGAGATTGACTATCAGCCTCTAACTCTAACAAACCAACTCCAAGAGTTGATAAAAAAATAAAAGGATTTGAAGGATGAACAACTACAAGGGGATAATAGTTTCTTGAAATAATTTCATCATAATTTTATTTAAAATCAGTTGAGTATTATATAGCACTGTATTGATTCATTATATTTTTCCAACACATGGATTTCTATGGAGGATGATGATGAATAATAAGATTCGTTTCCTGAGATTTAGTTTCTAGTGGTCCTTCTAGAAGAAATCAAGTTTCATGTTGAACTACCTAAAAGGGAACACCTCTATATTAATTATTCATGCTTTAATTCTATTCAAATTTTTCTTTTAAATAATTTGATTTTTTTGATTTTTTTGACACAAGACATATGAATTAGGCCTTGGATTTTGAAAAGGACAATGAATTTGTGGTTTAAATAAAGTATAAACCATATTTTTCTTCATAAACATTGTATGATATACTAATTTTTTAAGGATATGGAATCATAAAGTTTATATACAACCACTATTAATGACTATATATTAGACAAAAAAAATATAGGGGTTTGAATAAAACAAACCACATCCAATATCTGATTTTGTGAGATAAACAGAACTACCAACTAGTGAAATTAAAAAATGAGTACTCAATTGGTGTTTGAAACCAAGAATTCATTTTACTTTCTATTTCTTTATCTTTATTGTTATTTTAAAAAATTTCTCAAGTTTTTCAATTTATTTATTTTTTGTCTAAAGTGGAATCATTTTGAAGCTTAACTCGATACTTCCACTATCTAAATAAACTCAAGTTGTGTATTTTACTCTCTTTGGGGTTTCTAAAATATTATTTTATTATTTTGAGATTAAATTAAATTTGGTTATATCTTAAGTGTGTGGGGGAGTTTCAACCTTCTTAAGATTTTGTGTATTATATTTGAATTGTTTTTCATCTTTTTTATGATTTGTTAACTCCATATAATACTTTGTTAAATTCAGACCATTTTTTTATTTTTATCACATTTCAAGATTTCAATATTAAGGTATTTAAATGATTTATAATATTGATTTTACCTCCAATTTCCAATATATTAATTTAATGAAGTTAGATTAATTGTGAAACTCATGTGAACTATTACTATCCAAATTTTTTATATTTCCTAACCTATGAGGTTTCTAAACCTTTTTAACATATTATTTATATTTCAATTTTTCTTAGTTTCTTTTTTCTTATTTTTGGGATCCAAAAAATTCTATTTTTTTATTTTTTATATTCATTTGAGTTCATGGAATGTGTCATGTACGATTGAGTCACCATTTTGAATGAACCCTTTTACATATAGCTCTTATTTTACTATACACTTGCATATGACCATTTTTAATCCATAAATAGCCAAATTACACCTTTTTAAGAAGCCAAATTATAATAATTTTATCCAATTCCAACTTACTAAAGAGGTAAAATATATTATTATTATTGAACTTAAGTGTGTGCGAGGGAGAAATTAACTGTATTATGATATATTGGAAGAATATATTTTAGATTAAATGAAAATTTCAACCTATTTTTACTATTATTTAGGTGATAAATATTTTTATGGATATATGTATGTTTATTTAAAATATTATTCAAAAACTGGGTTGGAATTTCACTATTTTTTAAAGACCAAAAAAATTCTCTATTCCCTCAAAAACAGAAATTTATGTTGAAATTACAAATCTAAAATAAAGGAATAAAAGATGATGAAATAAGGGAAGAGGGAGGAAATATATATTTACTCTTGAAATGATCATGTGTGTATGTCCCAAGGAATAATAAAGAGGTGTTTAGAGGTATTTAATTTTCAAGTTTAGTGAGGATAACATATTTCTTACGTAAAACTACTTTAATGCATTTAATTTTCTTTATTACCTAGGCCTACTCATTCTATGTTAAGAATACTAAAGTATTTAGTTGTATTATTTAAAAATAAGTTATGGTTTTTTGATGATATTAATATGTGTTGATGTAGCAAAGGTGGAGTTGTATACACCATAGAACAAGGTGTTTTGTTGTGAAAATTTAGAACATGGAAAATATGAAATAGGAATCAACATTATGATTCCTATGGTGGATTTCCATGATATCTGTGCAATATATACAAGAAACAATGTTCATAGAGAATTTTATATTGGCTATGGTTAATGTGATGGACAATAGGATGAATACTGTCATTGCACTGGGCATGGTGATTGATGAGTTTCCTTATGTAACATATGGTTGGGAAAAATGGAAAACATGGGTATAGAGGGGCCATGGTTAATACATGGATGTATTAAAGATCAATATGGTCATCATGGTTATAAGTTGGTTACAAAACCACTTCTTATACACCGATGAGTGAAAAAAACCATGTTTTTATTACTATGGAACAGAGTTGGGGGTGTTGAGTTGTGGTTCCACCTATAAGACACAATGTGCCCAAAATAGAAGTAGTGCTCCCTGTGGTGAGTTAAGTATAATTATAACATTTCATATTATTTCAGTGTAAGGAAAAATGGATGACATTCCATATAGTAGGGTGTGTTAAAGGGAATTTAACCTAAGGACTATGTTGACCATGCCATGGTTTTTGGAAGAATTCTATGTTGGTGGGTGTGTCGATAGGAGACGCACCAAATGAAGAGGAGTTGATTTAAAAGATGTGTGAATTGTTATTAAATGATTGAATAGTCACATTCCTTTATTTTAATCCTTTATTCTATAAGTATTAAAAGGTGTTGACCAATGGTTATTTAATTAAATTAAATGATATTAATTGATACTACAATAGAGAGAATATTGAGCCATGAAAAAGTTATGGCTTATACTATAAAAGTTTTTTAGGAGTAATGGGTGGTTTCTTTAATGACTCATAATGTGATGACAGGTGGCCAATTAATTGGAAATTTTTTGAATTTGAAATATGATAATAAACACTATTGTCCATCATGTGAGTGAGTACTTGCATGAGTGTGTACCTGCGTGAATAAGAACACCGAGGGAGATTGATACACAACAATATTTAGTTGAGTAATTGACCTGAAGCTAGGAGTCCTTGAAAGAGATCTACCTGAGTATTTAATAAGTTAGTAGATTCTAGATTGAACCAGAACTATAAGGAGGTTCTATACCAAAAAATTGAGGATCATCATCTACCATTGAATATATTTAAGAGAATGTATATGTGCAGATCTATTGATCTATCTATTTATAATGGAGAACTTTCATCAATAATTGAAGAGATCACTATATGTAGAGGTTTTTATTTTTTAAATCATATTTTTATTAGAAGTGTATCTTCTAGTGGACTTTGTAAGAGGATATAACATAATGGATTAAGTGTTGTAATACATTCTTAAAATTACAGAGAATCCAAATTGGGGGGACTAACTAACATGGAAAGAGTAGGCATGGTTATATGAACCATGTAACTACCATGTGATTTTTTCATTCTTTATTTATGCATAAGAGTAATGGTTGATATATTATATTTAGTGAATAAAGAACCTTTATAGGTTCATAATGTATTTTGAAAGGGAAAGAATCATAAGTTAAATGAGATCATTAATTCACCCCCTCACCATCTCAATGATCTAATCAGATTCTGGACTAACAAGTGGTATTAAAGGGCAGTTAACTTTAAAGATCAAGGTTTTGTAAATAATATCAACTCTACGAATAGTCAATAATTTCCTACTATTAATGTCACTAAAAACTATATATCTAGGAATATCATTCTTCCCTACCTACTTTCACTTGGATTTGAGGTACGAGATGCTTCTACAGTTGGCTTTAAAGATATTTTTGAAATTGTTCATATGACTTAAGATAATAAATTTAATATAGTGATGGATGGAATGGGAAAATTTTCATTTTTATGTCCTTATAAGTGAATTATTACATCAAGGTAATGGGTTTAGCAACTGTAAAAGAAATATGGAAAAAATTGAGAAGTAGTTAGGAAGGAAAG
The DNA here is from genome assembly GCA_963277665.1 of Viscum album. Classification (NCBI taxonomy): domain Eukaryota; kingdom Viridiplantae; phylum Streptophyta; class Magnoliopsida; order Santalales; family Viscaceae; genus Viscum; species Viscum album. The sequence goes on from OY728154.1 coordinate 72,076,908, forward strand.
ATCAAATTGAGGGAAACGATGATAAAATTTTAGAGGCATATATTTGAGGACACTAATATGTATTATGTTGAAAATATTGATAGCAATTTCACTCAATTAAATGAAATAGTCAAAAATATTAATATATTTGGGGAATAAATATAATACTCTACTATTGTGAATAAGATTATAAGGAACTTTCTATATTGGTTTGATTCCAAAGAATTTGCTTTGGAAGATCGAGAATAACTTTAATTTTATGAACACAAAAATATTATTATTGCATATGATGTGAGGAAATACATTTCTTAATACCCATATCCATATAACTTACCCTATTAATCCAAATGTTGTGGGTGAAATATAATGGGAACTGATGAATCACTATCCACCTCTACCCCTAAGAGTGTATCTAATGGGTGAAGAGACACAAATAATCAAGTGATAATTGGATACCAAGATAAGAAATTATAAACTTGATTATTAATGATTATACCCTGAATAGTTGGGGATAAGATATAGAACCATGAACCTTATCAACCATGTTACATTATGGTTGTTGTTTTTAATAACTATCAATCAACTATATCGACAATACAATGATCAATCACACATGAAGAGTTCTATAAAAAGAGAACAATTAGTCAAAATTAAAACTAGATCCTTTATTATTTCATTGATTCTATCATTTACCAATCCTTAATGAGTTATTAATCACTTTAAACTATTGTCAACCAACAAAAAACATTTCCATAGTGTTTTCCATTTCAATATTCCACACCTTTCATATAAAAGAAAATAATTACATAATAATTATTTTATTAATATAAAAAAATTATATAATTAATTGTATTGTTTATTAATTCCATCAATTAATGTTCCACAATTGTCAGTATCACCTATGGAGTGCCTCATCAATGTTTCGTACACAACTAACTTTATTTATCACTTAGAGAATCCTTTTTTCTTATAAATTCCTCACATTCATCCTTTTAAAATCCTATATTCATACCAAACTATTTACTAATAATATTAGAGTATCGAGTGGTTCTAATAGAGGTTTTTAGGGAAAAATAGCCCATACACTCACCCCATGTGAAAGGGGTTGGTTCCGCTAGTGGGGTGTGTCGAATGGAACCCCCACATGCCACCTCCGATGGATTTGGACATATCATCCCATGCCATCTCATGGTGGATGTCAAATATTTGATCAGTAATATTGATATATATTTCTTGAATTATTCCATTTCAGCTCCCATAAGGCCAACGTGGCCACATGAGATGTCATTCAATTTAAATGATCTAACAATTTTTATTTTTAAAGGGGGAGAGACTGGGTAGCTGATATAGAAATTTTGGGTGCCATCAATTTTTGGTTGATAAGCTATAATAAATCTCAAATATGAATCAAATTATTGTTAAATACTTATAAAAAAAGGTAAACCTTATATCTCGATCAGATATAATTGAGAGTTCTACTCCATGTTGTATAACCACTTCATTTATGTATATCTTGGAAATTTGATTGGGTGAGAAATATTCTCAAATAACAATGTAATGATCTAACTTCGTAAGTTGATAAATTATAACTCAAATTGAATGATGAGATTCATAGGTATTAGGAATACCTATAATTAAATTTATGGTAATATTATCTCTTTTTCATTTAGGTATGGGGAATGGTTGCATCACCCCCTTATAATTCAATCATTCCACCATAATGTTCTGGCATACCAAGCATCAATATATTAAATCTCCCATCTATCCCTATTTATATTTCATACCTAAAAAGTATCCATGATATATCTATACATATTTTTTTTTTCTTCTAAGACAAATCAAGAATGATAAGCTATGTGAATTATCCAACATATTTGTCCTTTATTTTGGAATTGAAGGGAAACATATTCATTTAACATGTATTACAATTCAAAAAATGTGATCATTGAACACTATAATATTCCATACCTTACTATATATCCCTATATATTCCATATTTTCCTCCTTAAACTCTACATTGATGGACAATTGAGCACTCATTTGGGAAAGATAGGATTTCTCCCCTTTATTATTTCTATGTTTATTCTTTGAAAATCAGTGAGTATTGGATATATTTCAATCATAATCATGGATAAGGTTGCATTATTAATACTAATAAGACAATTATCTACTTTTTTTCCTTCCTAAGGCGGTAATGTATTGAGAATTCATAGTATTTGATCAACTCTAACCATCTCTCATTTAGAACATGTTCAACTACTTTAGTATGAATATATACTTTATTTTCATATCATTAGTATATATTTCATATTTTTTACCATAGAGATAATTTCGACATATTTTTAATGAAAATATTACAATTATAATATTAAAATGACATGATAGTTATTTTTCTCATAAACCATTAATTAACATAATTCATACATAAGCACCATGTAATTTTGAATGAGAAAACATCCTAATCCCTTATTTAATGCATCACTACATATCACAAAACCTTCTACACTATAGGGTAGTGTGAGTAAAAATTTTGTAAATAACTTTATCTTAAGATCCATGAAGTTTTCTTCACATTAATCCATCCAAATAAACTTAAATCCCTTCTAATTTTATATGGTTTGTAGATTTGATTATTGTAATAAGTTCTTTCAGAAAGTGTTGATAGTATCCAAACAATCTAAGAAAAATAAAAAATTCTATCATAATGGTTGGTATGGTCTATTCATAAACCACCCCTTTCTTTGAAGTATCCATAGATATACCCTCACTTATGATTTCTTGACATAAGAATGATTCTTTCTATAGACATAATTACTACTTTCTAAATTTGGTATAAAGTTTCACTTTCTCCAGGTCTTTAGAAAAATCCTTAAATGATCATTATTCTCTTACTCACTCTTGAAATATATTATAATATCAACTATAAATACTATAAAAAATTGATAGAGGTAATTTATAAATACTACATTCATCATATCCTTGAATATATCATGGGAATTTTTAATTTCTAGTGGTATCACTATAAATTCTTAGCATCCATATATTGTATAGTAGATTTCATTGGATATATAATTCATTTTCACCCTTAATCGAGGAAATACAGATTTAAGGTCAATATTTGAGAAGTATTGAGTCATAAATAATTGATTGAAAAAGTCATCAATATATGATTGATGATACTTTTTCTCAATTAAGACCCTGTTAAGTTCATAATAATTAGTGTTGAATGTATTGATATATCATTATTCTTAAAAAAAGGTTTAGTTCACCCTATGGTGAATCAATTATGTGTATAAAACCCTCATCAAAATTATTTAGTAGCTACTTAATTATTTACTCATATTCAATTTAGTTCATTCTATAAATAGCCTTTGATATAGGCATAACACTTAGTTTTATTTCTATAGAAAACTCAACCTCATGATCTAGGGGAAGACTAGGTAACTATTTTATAAATACATCGACATATACCCTCACAGTAGACATATATTTTATATTATTTTATCCATACTCATATGACATAAATATACCTTATTATTTTGTAAAAAGATCCATACTTGGGATATTACTTATATAGGGAGTTTATAGTCATCCATTCATTGATATATGATCATGGGTTAATTTGGGATATGAAATGAGATTTACATATCCTAGTAATTAATATTTTATTTATTTAGAGAGTCATTACATTCCCAAAATCTCATCAAATTTGAATAAAGGGAGGATAATATAATTTGTAGGAATCACATTCCAAAAAACATATATCACAGAGTAATTGGGATAAAATAATCATACTATTAGGAGTTTTGATCAATACCTCAATATCCAATGGTTGGGGATATAAATTTTTAGTCATGAATTATTTTCAAGATATAAAAGATTTCAAAGAACTAATGTTAAATAAGTTATTTTCAATATTGATTGCACCTATTGCCACCCTAATTACATGATTTTGTCTTCTATCCATTACTAAAACCAATATGGTTACAGTGAGTATTAAATAATAATCACTAAATTAAGAAGTCATATAATAATGAAAATTAATCCTAACATGTCCTAAACAATGATAACTTTATTTCAACATATTACAGGTTAGATCTATATCAATTTAGGTTTAACATATTTGTTTTTTTGAATTTTACTGGAAAAGATCACATTTTCATAAATTTAATTTTATTATTTGATGTTTTAATCACAAAAAATTGTTATTTTAAGGGAAATTGTCACATTTTTTGGTTTTTGGTATAATTTAATCCTTATTTTGAAATTATTTTATTTTTTAATTTTTATATCAGCTTCATATTTTATCAATAAAATTTAATAGACTGATCCAAATTATGAAATCATTTTTGAATAATTTTATATTCATTAGGCTTCATTTCATTAAACTAGACCTAAAGCTGAATCTAACCACAGATTAAACATATGCCGATGTAATATGGGATTCCAAATATGTGCACAATTTTTATGAATTTTAAAGGTAAGACCATATCTCGTAAAGTATAGATCCACATGATTTTTCACTTTGAATGAAGATATATGACAGGCTGATGAATGAATTCATTAAATATAGAAACTTGAAATTAAGAATATATCAAGTTCATAAATTCATGTGTATCTGAATCATGGGAATTCAAATAGTTTACCAGGACATAAACGTTTACTTTATTAATATAGTAATAACATTGGATACCCATGTCTAAAGAAGCTCATATTTTATTGGATAATAAATAAGACATGGAAAAACAACTTCAAAGAAGAACACTTTCCAATATACATCCATTTATTTTTCCAAAACATGCCAAATTTTAGAGAATATATTTGGAGTAAAAATTGTACACCCTTTTTTCCTATACATGTGCACTTCCTCTTCCCTTAAAATAAGATATGAATTTTTCATTTTCTAAGGAGGGTTTTTACTACTTTAAGATCATTGTAAATTTTTAATATATATTAGTCTCCTTATTATTAATTTTTTTGTTTCTATTTTGTGTTTAACCACACAATAAATTCTTAATTCAATGAAAATAGAGAACCTACTCTTGTTTTGTTTTGAAGAAAAATTATAGTGGATTCTCGAGTTCACATGCTTCGATTTCTCTCTTTATTCTTTTATAAGAATTAAAATAGTGGTTAAATCAATTATGATGAGTTGTCTCCTAATTTTCTATCATATCATGTTCTTCTTCCTTGTTATTAATATTATTTCCCTTCATTATTTATGACATTCATATGGAGGAGTTTATATTAAATAGTGTTGGTTGGTTAATAGGTTTCCCATTCAGATTTAGGAAGAGTTTCTCCCCATATGGAGTGTTGGTGTATGGAAATCACATTTTAGAAAAGAGACTATTGAGTGACTATTCTTGATATCAACATTGGATATGATAATGAGTATTATTTAAAGAATATTTATAACAACACTATGAAATTTTGAGATAATTAATATTCATTATCACTAGCATTTTCATTTATAATTTTATCTTTTACTAGAATCTATATTTTTATTTACAATTCATTTTTATAAAACCCCCAATATTTCAATGTTATGTTTTTATTGAGAGTATATTTTAAAATATAATAATAATAATAATAATAGAGAAATGGTGTGTGATAATGACCTTATTATGAGATCAATGTTGGGATTAATGTATGCCACATTCTTAGGAAAATAATAAATATATTGAGTTTTGATTCATTAAAAATCCTCACATATGAATTTGGAACCATTTTTAGGAAAACCATAAGCTTACACTCACTATTTTTTAAAAAAATCACAAAAAAATCATAAATTTTAAAAAGCATAAAAAATATAAATTCAATATATATATATTTTATTTCATATGTAAGGATGGATATTTTTAGTGATTTTTATATGCTTGGACTGATATTGATTCCAGTAGGGATGTTTCATTGAATATACACGCAGAAAAAATGTTTAGAATGATTAAAGGAGTGAGTAAATAGATGAAGAACCTTCCCAATTATATTTTGGAAATTAAATCTTTGTGGATGGAATAGTAAAATAAATTTTAAGAACATCTAAATCTTATTCCACCTATATTCCTAGTTCAATAACATGAGTAGACCTTAAGAGAAGTTATTGTAACCTCTTGAACCGATTGACCACTAAACAGATAGCTGGACCAGTCACCACATGGCCAAAAGTGTACCTCCCCATATTTCAAAGGCTACCAACTTGTAGGTAGGGTCAAATAGTGGTATGGTGGGTATACTATACACTCATGTCAAAGTCACACATTAGTATAATAATAAAGTACAATAAAAAACAATGGAAGTAGTAAAAAAAATTCAAGAGCATTGGAAGAATAATATAACAACTGAAATAAATATCAAAATCCCAAATTTACAACTATGAATGAATTTCCATGTGATTATATATAGTATAAGTAATAAACATATATTAAAAAGCATAGATAAGTATAAAAAATGGAAAAAGTGAACACTAGACCCTCAGGATAGCTCCATGATTATCCTGAGCTCCAATGTAGTCCTGTGCTCCCAATTCCCAAGTGTAATGAACAACACAGGAAAAAATTAATAGAATTGTGAACAAGATAACTAATTGGGTATCCCAGTGTAATGGAGTCCTGAGCAGGGTGTGAAATATTCTCAGTAGGCGACCACCAATGGTGTCTAGATCAATCCAATTAATGAAAATATAAAATGCACAATGTTCCATAATAAATATAAAGTAGTAAATAAAATATACACATCGGTCTAGGTTCTCCATGAATACCCAACCATTTCTACTTGCTTCAGCCTAAACTATATGTACAAACCAAAAAGAACCTATAAAAAAGTTATAAGGTGTGCATGCAGGCTATCATAAAGGAATCATCAAATGTGGACCATCCTCAATATTGTGATTTGCTTTGGCAGACGCATCCCTATAATATTAGACAATAATTATCGCAATTTAATAATAATTATGTTGGACTCATCATGTATTAATCATGTTTTAATGATCACAAATCTTTTTAAACCTAGTTAAATCCTGTCAATTATATCACAATCATTTTTATTCATGTGTATTCATGTGTATTATTTTCTAAGTAATCTCATGCTTTAAGAAGATCCATTCAAGATTTTAATTTCTCTACACTATCTTTGATTTACTCTCATAATACCTTCTTTGAATAATGCTTAAGTATAATCTATTCTATTATCATCATTACTTAAGTCTGAACAAGTTACTTTGAAATGTTTGAGACATCGTAAGTATGCTACTGGTTATGTCTTTCTGACACCATGAATCATACACCGTGAAGAATCAGACACCGTGAAGATTCAAACACTGTGAAGAATCAGACACTGTGAAGAATCAGACACCGTGAAGAATCAGACACCATGAAGAATCAGACACCGTGAAGAATCAGACACCGTGAAGAATCAGACACCGTGAAGAATCAGACACGATGAAGAATCAGACACCGTGAAGAATCAGACACCATGAAGAATCAGACACCGTGAAGAATTAGGCACCCTGAAGAATTAGACACCGTGAAGAAGCATACACCGTGAAGCAGACACCGTGAAGAAGACACCGTGGACAAGACACTGTGAACAAGACACCGTGACCACAAGGTACCATTATCAATCAAGACACCATGTGAAGGAGACACCGTGTGAAGGAGACACCGTTTCCATGATTTACTGTGACCCTGTTTCTTAAACTATTTTTTCGTCTTTAAATTTACTCTCTAACAGTCATATTTGAAGATTTTAAATGCACTGACATAATTAATGTTTCTTTGTAGACATATCATCTGACAATACAAGGTACGAGGTGTGGTATCCATGAAACCTGTCGGCTACAACACATGAATTCCAAGATAAAAGCAAAGTTTGGGAAAGAATCATAGCGCGATATATAGAATGAAAAACAAGGTTGTGAGCACAATAACAAAGAGCACACTTAGAGAAAGTATAAAAAATAAAGGCCTACTACAAGTAACTCGACACTTCTGAAGAACACACGAAGCATATTTGAACTTAGAGAACATCTTATCACTATCAAAACTTATGAATAAAACAAGATGAATCACGACAATCTGTTTTATAGATGATGACTCAAACACTGCATCTATTTCATCTTAGAAGTCCAAAGCTGAAAAGACCAACACTTAGAGCACTTCTAAACCCATCTCCATATTTCTGCTCTGTTGTGTATCTATTTATTAACTTTTTAGTAGTGTGTGTTTTTGTATAATAACACACTTTGTCTCATGAATTAAACTGAAGATATAAGATATCCTTACTCAAACCTCTATTTAATCTTGGATACCCATGAAAACTATGTAAGAAGTCCCTGTGTGGCCTCTTTTTTTTATACCCATGAAAACTATTGAAGAGGTCTCCATGAGACCTGGACAGTCTGTGTACTACTGTTAACCTTGATCTAGGGTGTGGATCAAAGTTTATTTATATAAAATTCTTGGTGGCAAGTGATCACCAAGTGGAGTAGATTAGGTCTTGACTTGAGACTGAACCACTTGTTTCATATCAGTTGTGCTGCTAGATTTAGTTTTCTATGTTTTATTGCTTTACTGTATAATTCATAAATCACTAATATCACTTTGATAGTTAGTATTGGAAAGAATTTATAACTGAATCATCTTAGTAGAATAACTTCAAAAGTAATATTAATAACACAAATTAAGATTGCTGATAATTAATCAATCTTCTAAGAAGTTACTTAAATAGTCAAACTCTTATAACAGTATAACCTTGATCAACCGGGCTATATTTAATATTTGGGAAAACCTTTTTAGAAATAATTTTTATAGAAATTTTTATATTTACTCAATTCACCCCTCCCTTCTTGATTAATCTACTTCGACCAATATTTGGTATCAGAGGTAGTTTATTAGGACCCTGTGTAATCTTATTCAACTATGATTGTAGTTCTACTTTAAAGATCTGTAAATTTCTGTTAATTCTAAATTTATGGATTTTTTAAATTAATACTTTATTATGGATAATATATTGAAAGGTGCTACAACCAACATTCCACCATTATTTAATGGAACCAACTATGCTCAATGGAAACTTAAAATGAAAATGCATTTAGAGAGTATGAGTTTTGAAATTTGGTCATACATTATATATGAATACAGAATTCCTAAAAATGATAAAACCACATGAGATGAACCTGCCAAAACTACCTACAATAACAATTACAAAGCTATAAATGCTTTATACTACTTCTTAGGAGATGAAGAGTTTAATAGAATTCATGCTTGTAAGACTGCCCATGAAATTTGGGATACCCTATCTGTCTCACATGAAGGGACATCTAGTGTAAAAGAAATGAGACTTAATACTTATACCATCAAATATGAAAATTTTAAAATGAAACCTGATGACCCTATTTATGACATGTATCTTAGTTTCAATGAGATTGTCAACACAATGATTTCTCTTTGAAGTGAAGTCACTTTCAAGGAACAGATCATGAGAATCCTTAGATGTCTACCTGATAGTTGGAGGAGAACCTCCGTCTCTATTAGAGAATCATGTGACATCAGCAATATACCTATAAAAGAACTCACTGTAAAACTGATGATGTATGAAGAAGAACTGAAAGTCCACAATGAAGAGTAGGATAAACCAAAGAGAAAATCTGTTGTTTTCAAGACCACCACCTCTAACACAAAGACAAAGGAAAACTGGAAGCTTCGGTAGAAAGCTCCACCAGTGAACAATAATCACCTGATAGTGATGAGGAGATGGATAAACTATCTAGAAGATTCAAACATTTTTACAAAAAGAATAAATTTCTCAAAAAGCCTAACTTTAAGGGAAAATATGACCAAAAAGGAAACTGGAAGAAGGACTGGAAACGAAGTGACAAGACTGATGAAATTGTCTGATATGAATGTAAGCACAAAATACATATAAAAGATAACTGTCCAAATCTCAAGTACAAAAATAAATATGAGGACAAGGATATGAAGTACAAAAAGGCAATGAAAGCAATCTGGAGTGCTTCTGAGGATAGTTCAAGCGACTCAGAGACATCAAATGATGAAAAAGATAACAAATACAATATGTGTTTTCTGACAAACACATCTGAGGTAACACTGGACTCTTATATGCATAATTCATACTATTCTAAATATTTGAGTGACTATGAAAATATGACTAATGAATAAATGTTTGAATACTATAAAATTCTTTAGGAAACATGAAATGAACTAAAATAAAAATATAAATCATTAAAGAAACAACATGCTCATACCATAATTTTTAAATCTTAACTCACAACTGAAAAGGATAAAATGCTTAACTTCTCAAAGAAAACAATGAATTAAAAATTTCTAATGGGCAATTAAAGAGTGAATGATAAAATCTTACTAATGGGAAAAATACCCTTACACGAATGCTAGGGAAAAAATTGCCCCTAAATACCACATTGGCATTGGTTATCAACCTGGTAAAAGAAACCTTGGTAGAACAAATTTTGTTTCAAAATCTAGGACATATAGTTTTACTCCTAGTTCTGGACTCAAATCAACTAATTCAATCTATGATACATATTCTACTGTTTCATGTTTTTGTGGACTAAATATAGTTTATTTTTTAAATACTTTAAATAATGCTTATAGGAAACATATGAGGTAAATATGGGTTCCTAAGGAACTTATTACTAATATTACTAGACCCAAACAAGAATGGGTACAATAATATGTCTTTTCGTAATCTTTTTGAAGGAAAGATTCTTAAAGAGCTCCTGTGAAAGTCTATGGTACTTGGATAGTGGATGTTCAAGGCACAAGATAGGAGACTACTCATGCTTCAAGAACATGATAAAATTAGATGGAGGACATGTCACATTTGGTAACAATGCCAAGGGAAAGATTATTGGACTTGTCCAAATCGGTAACTCTAACTCAATTTTAATTTATAAAGTACTATTTTTTGATGGTTTAAAATATAATCTACTTAGTATTTCATAATTATGTGATGATGAATTTCATGTTAGATTTTAAAATGATGCTTGTAGTGTCTTTAATTATAAAGATGAATTAGTATTTTTTATATTAAGAAATGAAAATGTTTATTCTATTAATTTAGATTCTTTAGCTTCTCAAAATGATTCATGATTAAGTGTGTTTCATAAATAATCTTAGCTATCACATAGGAGACTAGGACATTGTAATGTTCACTCCCTTAGAAAGCCAACCAGAAAAATCCTAGTTAAAGACTTACCCAAACTTGAGTTTCCAAATGACAAAGTGTGTAATCCTGGTCAAAAGGGAAAACAACACAAAGTTTCCTTCAAACCAAAGAATGAAGTGTCAACTTCTCAACCTCTCGAACTGGTTCACATGGATTTTTTTGGACCATATAGAGTTTCTAGTTTAAATGGGAATCACTATGTTTATGTTCTTGTAGATGACTTTTCTAGATATAATTAGACCTTCTTTATGGCTCACAAAAGTGAAGCCTGCTCTTATTTTACAAAATATTCTAAGTCTGTAGAAAATCTTAGTGGACTTAGAATTAAATCATTAAGAAGTGATCATGGTCATGAGTTTGAAAATCAAGAGTTTGAATCCTTTTTCTCACAAAATGGTTAAAATAAAAATTTCTCTGCCCCTAGAAAACCTCAGTAGAATTGAGTTATAGAGAGAAGAAGTAGAAACCTGAAAAAAGTTGCTAGAAAAATTATTAGTGAATATGACCTACCTATTTATTTTTGGGCTGAAGTTGTCAATAAAGCGTGCTACATAATCAATAAAGTATTGATCAGACCTATTCTTAAGAGGACTCCTTACGAATTATGGAAAAATAGAAAAACCAAGGTTATCTACTTCAAAGTTTTTTGTTGAAAAGTCTATATTTTTAATACCAAAGACAATCTTGAAAATTTTGCATCCAAAAGTGATGAAGGTATATTTTTAGGATATTCCATGTCTAGTAAAGCCTATAGAGTGTTCAATAAAAGAAATAAATTTGTGGAAGAATCTGTTCATGTCAAATTGGATGAAACAGATCCACATGAGCCTAAAACCATCCTAGAGAATCTGGAGGATGATGTATCAAATCTGAATATAAATTCAAAATCCTCAAATTCTTCTATGAAAGAATCTGTGAAAACATACAACTTTGGAAATTCCCTAGAATCAAGTCACAATGAACCAAAATCTGTTGATGAACCTAAAATCATTAGTCCCTCTTTTTTTAGAACTGTTATAACCCTTAAGAACCATCTCATAGATGCTGTTGTAGGAGACTTAGACAAAGGAACTCAAACTAGAGCTTCTCTTATGAGTCAAGTGGAACATCAAGTCTTCTTGTCACAAATTGAACTAAAAAATATTAATGATGTTATCAATGATGAATTTTGGGTGATGGATATGAAAGAAGAACTTAATCAGTTTGAAAGAAACAAAGTTTGGAAACTTGTTGAAAGACCCAAGGAAACATTCACCACATGCACTAAATTGGTGTTCAGGATTAAGGTAGACGAATCTGGTAACATAGTTTGAAATAAGGCTAGATTATTTTCATAAGGCTATAGTCAAAAAGAAGGAATTGAATATGAGGAGACCTTTGCACAAATAGACAAACTTGAATCCAACAGAATCCTGCTTGCCTATGCTGCACATCTGAATTTTAAACTATATCAAATGGATGTTAAGAGGGAATTCTTAAATGGGTATATAACTGAGGATTTTTTTTCTGAAAAACCCCCTAGATTTAAAAACCCCCATTTTAAAAATCATAATTTTAAACTATAAAAAGATTTATATGGTTTAAAGCAAGCTCCAAGAGCTTGGTATAATAGATTGAGTACATTTATTATTTCAAAGGTTTTACAAAAGGAATACATGATCCCACACTTTTCATAAAATGAATTTCTGATGATGTTTTAGTTGATAAAATCAATGTAGATGACATTATTTTTGGATCTTCGAAGAGTTATTTATGTGTTGATTTTTCAAAAATGAAGCAAAACGAATTTGAAATGAGTTTAATGGGTGAACTAAAATTATTTCTTGGATTTCAAATCTTTCAAAATAATGATGGAATTGTTTTAACTCAAATTAAATATACTAGATATCTTCTAAAACAGTTTGGAATAGATAGCACTAAAATTAGTGACACTCCCATGAGTACAACTTGTATGGTGGATCTTGATGAAGATGGAAAATCTGTTGATCAAACCACTTATAGAGGAATGGTTGGAATTTTACTCTACTTAACTACTAGATGTCTTGAAATTATGTTTAGTGTGTGTATGTGTGCTAGTTTTCAAGAAAATCCTAAGTAATATCATTTAAATGATGTAAAGATAATTTTCATATACCTCAATCATACACCCAATCTTGGACTATTTTATCCTAAAAGACAATCATTTAAATTAGTTAGTTATTATGATGATGACTTTAGTGGCTGTAAGTTAGATAGAAAAGGAACCTCTGGAAAATGTCACCTTTTAGGCAAGTCACTAGTATCATGGTGTAGTAAGAAACACAATTTTGTTGCATTATCTACTGCAAAAGTTGAATATATAGCTATTGGAAGTTGTTGTGCACAAATTTTGTGGATGAAACACACATTAATAGATTATGGATATCAATTCAAACATGTACCTATAAATTGTGACAACACAAGTGCTATTAACATATCAAAAAATCTTGTTTCACATTCTAGGACAAAGCACATTGATGTAATACATCACTTTCTGAGAGATCATTATCAAAAAGGTTATATCATTTTGAAATTCATTGGTACTGAATATCAGCTTATTGATATATTCACCAAACTATTAAATTTTTAAAGAATAGACTACATTACACATGAACTAGGAATGATAAACCTCAAATAGATATATTACTATTTCAGGTATTACTATTCGATATCTTACTGTTTCAGGTCTTACTATTTGATATCTTACTATTTTATACTTTACTGTTTCATGATTACGGTTTCTTAGCTAGTGTTTCATTTACTATCTCACTGTAATGTTCATGTTCACTGTCTCACTGTAATGTTCATGTTCACTGTATCATTGTAAACTTCATGTTTACTATCTCACCATAAAGTTCATGTTCATGGTCTCACCATGAATCTCATTCACTGTCTCAAAGTAACATGCATTTACTGTCTCATCATAATGACCAGAAACGGTCTCACCGTAATTTTTTTTTTAATTTTTTTGTTTTTGTAAAAACCCGTATCGCGGTAATTATTATTTTCCACTCTTTATTTTCCCATGTTTTTATTTTTTGCGACGTTTGGTATTCCTAATTGATAAAATAGAGAAAGTTTCACTCAATTCTTCACTCGGGGTGTCTTCTACTTACTCACTTCAAACCCTTATTCATCCCTGTAACCCTCCTCTCACTCTAAAATTTAGTTAATGCCAAGAATAAAATGTCCTTCATCATCGACACCTGAGAATAGAATCTCAAAGAAGAAGAATATTACACATAAGTGAGCACCCAAAGGACCTTTAAATCCGAATCTGGTAAACCACGTTGTTGTACCTGAGAAAGAGATTTTCCCCAAATGGCTTTTGTTTAGTAAGTCTATGGTATTGAAAGTGTTAGAACAACAAGTCTGGTTAGAGTGGTTCTCGAGGGAAGATAGACCCATATACCCTATGTTAGTGGCTCAGTTTTACCATTATGTACAATTCTCTTTTGATTCTGGTTATATTTATGTTGTAAGAAGCTAGGTAAATAGCCAGAGATTCTCATTTTCTTTGTTGTTATGGGCTACATGCCTTATGATACCTCATGAAGGCATCTGTGAGGATTATAAGAGAGGACCTCTACCTTCAACCAAATTCTTTGATTTGGAAGATGCTCTGAAAGTCTTAACTGTAAATAGAACCTAGAGGAGAGAAATTACTGATGAACTAGATAGAGAATCAATGATTCTATTCAAGTTTATATAGAATCTGGTTAGTCGCAGAAAAGGTGATTTTTCTTTTTTGAAATATCAGGATGTGTTTCTGATCCACCTTATGAAAAATGGGCATAAGATCAACCTGTGAAAGTATATCATACACCATATGTTTGAGCTGATCAAAGTCACATCCAAGTCAACTTTCCTATTTTAATCTCGGTTAACCTTAGCCATGCTTCCTGCCAAAGGTATGGTTGGACCTAATAAGAAAGTGATTAATGATTGTGAATTCTGACTCTCAAAAGCCACTATCAAAAGAATAATGATAAATTGGAATCCTTGGAAAAATGAATGGGTGGAATACAATGATAGAATTTATGATAAATTCAATACAGTGGAACATACCTCAAGATCAAAAAAATATTTCTGATTCTAGTTTGGAACCAGATGAGATTGTTGAGTATCCTAAATAAGAGGAAGAAGAGGATGAAATGTCTCCTAGGGTAGCTATTTTTGTTGAGGAGGACAAGACTACTGTTCCTCATGAAGTTCTTAAAGAATAACTCCTTGTTCCTAATGAAGCTATTAATCTGTAAACTCAACCTGAGGCTAAAATAGAATCAGTTGCCATAGAATTTGAAAATCATTCCATGGAAGAACCTATAGTGGAAGAACCACCTGTTATACAAGAATCTAGACTTCAGGAACTCCCAGTGGAACAATCTGTTCCTTAAATCAACCCCTCGGCTGAAGAATGGAAAGAGCTAGATTTTTAGCTGGCTAGACATGAAATGAGTGAGGAATATAGTGTTGAGTTTGTGGAATTAGAATGAGATCCTAATACTCTCAGTCCTGAGAAGGAGGTATTTTTTGAGGGGGAGAAAACCCCAAATATCGAGTCTATTGAATCTTTAAATACGACTGAGTCAAGTCCTATAGACACTCAGTATAAATTCCCTAGTTTCTATGATGTGGACGAATCTCAGCGGGTTATAGCAACCAGACTTGATCTTTCCTCTATATTCCATTTGAAATCAGTCTCTAATATCACACCTGAGAAGGAACTTGATCCTGTACCAGTCCCTATTCTTGAACCTTTATTTGAACAACCATATTTGGTGAGTAAGGATGATCTGAAGAAATTTAGTGCTACTCCCTTGTCTGGAGTTGAAAAACTCTTGAATACCTAACCTATTTCTGTGACCAATTTAAGTGAGCGAGATACCTCACTATTATTTGAGAAAGTAATTTGGAAAACACAACCTAAAATTCTTCATGAGATTCAAGAAGTAAGAGTTGAAAATAAGCTGCTCAGTGATGAAGTGCAGACTCTGAGAGGTATGATTGAGGACATGCAAAAAGAGATGCACAAGAGATCATAGCCTGTTTCTCCTCCTATAGAACCTACTTTTACTCAAATCCCATAGGTTGTTGTGCGAGATATTCAACCTTATCTAGATTATTTAGATGAAAATGTGACTAAAAGGAACAAACAAATTGTGAAGGAAATGAGAGAGCTTCTTTTCAATCTTAATAAACTCACTGATGAGTATACTCGGTGTCTTAAGAAGGTGCTTAATCAACTCAAATATCTGACCACAACTGTCAATGACTCTAAAGAATCTGTTCAATCCTCTAAACCCTCCTTGGTCAATGATCTACTCATAACTGTAGTCAAAGAAGAGCTTCAGAATGTACTCAGTGGTTTCAATATGACATCTCTATCTGAAGTTGTCAAGAACAGTGATAGAGTTCTTGACCTAGTCCAAATCCAATCAAAAATTACTAATGATTCTCAACAATATATTTTCAAGAAAGTGTATTTATACTTTAAGAGAATCTTCTCCATGACTAATATGACAATTCATTTCAATTATCTTGTAGAAAATATATGGATTCCTTCTATGACTCAAGATTTCAAGACCCAAGTCCAGAAGGTCACATAGTTTACTCGATTGTTGGAAACATTTATGGAGAACAAGGATGATTTTGAGAAATCCATGAAGTATGGTGGAGAGATCATTACAGATTTCATCAAACCCCTGAGGCCCTATATTCATTTACATAGTACAACCATTTTTGCTCCAGTGGCTGCACCTCTAAGACTTGGGATGCCTACCTTCACTTCTTCCCTAGCCTCCACTACTATGTATGTCAGCCAAGCCCTGAGTTAGAGTAGGCATGTGATTCTCTATAAACAACTACCTAGATCTTCTACTACTCCTACTTTGTCTCCCTCAGCCTTTGAGGGCCTTCCTCTACCCTCTTTATCAACCACCTCTTCTGCCACTGCTGCTAAAGGTAAAGAGAAGGCCAGCTCTTGAAGAAGAACAGTGATTACTCCTTTTTGATAGGAATGATGTTGCTTTTGTTTTGATCTTTTATATTTGTACTGAACCTTATTTTCTATTAATATAATGTGAAATTTTTTATTCTATTATTCCATATTTTTGATATTCCCAACATGGGGAGAAATTTTTATATGTTATCCATTTATCTCTATAGTTAAATCCAATATAAACTTTAACTTTACATGATTTGTGATCATAAAAAAGGTGAAGATTTTTGGACTCCTCATGTATTAATCATGTTTTAATGATCAAAAAACTTATTAAACCTGGTTAAATCTTGTCAATTATATCACAATCATGTGTATTCATGTGTGTCCATGTGTATTATTGTATAAGTAATCTCATGCTTTAAGAAGATCCATTCAAGATTTTAATTGCTCTACACTATCTTTGATTTACTCTCATAAAACCTTCTTTGATAGATGCTTAAGTATAATCCTTTATATTATCATCATTACTTATGTCTGAACACAGTTACTTTGAAAAGTCTGAGCCACCGTAAGTCTACTACTGGTTATGTCTTTCTGACTCCTTGAATCAGACACCGTGAAGAATCAGAAACCGTGAAGAATCAAACACCGTGAAGAAGACACTGTGAACAAGACACCGTGAACAAGAACCCGTGACCACAAGACACTGTGATCAATCTAGACACCATGTAAAGGAGACACCGTTTCTATGACTTACCGTGACACCATTTCTTAAACTATTTTATCATCTTTCAATTTACTCTTTAATAGATATATTTGAAGATTTTAAATGCACTGACATAATTTATGTTTATTTTTAGACATATTATAAGGCCCCAGCCTTAAACCTTACTTAATCTTGAATTATTACAAGATTACACATTGATGATCTTTTTAGGTTTATAGTTTTAGAGAATTAGATCATAAAACTTTCATTACATTCCATATTTAAACAAAGTGGTTACATAAAATATAGTATTCATTTTTTCCCATCAACGGAAACATATTTAAAAAATAAAGCATGGATTATTTCTTGACACTTCCTTGACACTATCATTATATCATGTACCTTTCCCTTGACCTGTGAAAAACATTTAAAAAAAATTGGGATGAACATAAAAAGATCAGTAAGGGTTATAAAAATATGGAAAAGAAACATGAGTTCATATATAAATAAGAATGAAATAATACTTTACCCATAAAACATAGGCACTTTAAAATACCTCATAAAATCATGAATAAATCATAGAAATCATAAGACATAAAAGGTAACTTGGGGCATTCATAGCATTCTTACGTAGGGAGTAACCCTCTTGGTTACGTTTGGAATACCCACCACAGTATATTCCCTAAATCTCTTCAGAGAAACCTTAATGTTTCACTCCTTCGCATTACCCAATGCATTAGAGAGCTATATCGGGCTCACCCGCCCTTCGTTTATCATGGAACCACCAGTCTTTATAACAATGCCCAAGAACCATAACATAAACTTATCACATAAAACATGCATAAAAGAAAACTTAACATTTCCACATTTCAATAACAAGATATCAATACAACACATTGATATAAAAACATTATGAAAACCATTTTCAATACCAAAATAAAATAAAAGTAAGTATGGTATTTATTTTTCTTTTAAAAAGAAGGTATGGCTTGTAGAGGAAGCCGAAACTTAAATAATGGTCACGGCGGCGGAGAAGTCATTGTCGCCGCATACATATGACAAAAACAACCCCTTTTGTCATTTAGTAAATGCTTTGTATAAAAAAGATTCCTTTTGAATAAACATAAAAGTAAAAGGGGTTTATACACCGTATAAAAGAAATTTGTGTATAAAACAAAATATGCCTCAATGAAAGGAGATTGAGATGAGGTCCCATACAAAGACGGTATCCTTGGATTAAGGATAAATCAGTTACATAATTATGTGTGATAAACGAGTAGATGAAATATAAGTGGGTATTAAGTGTAAAACAATCATAGGACATTCAAACATAATCATAGAATGACATATTAAAGGTGTACAAGTTTATCCCAAAGAATCAAAATTGGGTTAAGAAGTTCCCTTGCACAAATTTGACAGCCTAACGGCGTCACTTCAAAATTCAGAAAAAGAGTTGATGAGAGATAAAAAGGGTATCTCATCACTTGGTCATAAATTTTACATCAATAAGGATATATAAGAACATATACCAACATAATAGTATGTGAATTAAAAGACATCAAAATAAGTCTTTTAAAAAAGAGGAGGGTGAAAGGTTCCCTTACCGACTTGGGTAACTTTCGAAACGTACACCCCATTGAAGAAGGGTCATACAATAAATATATAAATACCCATAAATGAAATTTTATTACACAAAGAGTATAATAATGGGAAGTAAATACACAATTCAAAGGAAATGGTGGCAAATGTAGCATAAATCTCACGGGACTAAAAGTGAGATGAAAAATCCCTTACGAAAACTCGACAGCCTAACGACGCCACTTAAAACTTCCAAAATGGATTGATGAGATAAAATAGGGTCTCTCATCATATGAAAATAAAAATTACAGTAATATTAATATGAAATAACAACCCAATCATAAGTAATATGATCTTAAAAGGAATGACATAAAATAGTGTACTTAAAAAGAAAGAGAGGGGTAGGTTCCCTTACCTCGGGTCCAACTTGACTTGATCATTCTTTAATCTCCTAAATAATAAAATTGAGTTAATTTCTACTTCCTTAAGAACATTTTTCATGTTCATTATTCCTTTTATATCACTTATTACCATGTCATGAACACTATGTTATTATTTAAGCTAATAACGGTCGTTTTAACGATTATTGGTACTTGAGTCAAAAATAAACTCTTTATAATTACAAGTTGTTCATGTGGTAAAATATCCATTATATCCAGAATTGTATTAATGATATAGATATCATATATATCATATATATCCAGTATATTAATGCATTTATAATATTACATAACATTTAGAGTTAAGAAATGAAATGCACCGTTCATGGAGACAGTAAGCTGTACGTACGCATGAACGCTACTTCCATTTCTATTTCATATTTAATGGAATTAAAACGTAATGATAAAAAATATTATTTTAATTCCAGTATGGTATCATATATAATATCATTAAATATATCCTTTATACGTACCACATATGGTATTAATGAATCAAATCACTTTGAGGGGGCGGTAGTCTGCACTTCCTAAAATGAAGATATCGCGTATACTCATAATGGAAGCCATAAAGGTATACCATAAATGAAAAATACAGAAGCTTAAGGAAAACATAAACATATTATATATCATATATAAATATAGTGACATCTTAATGGCCACCATGAAAGGTGTTAAGAGAAGATTGAACAATCATCGTTTCGTGAGGCAGTAATTCGTCATCCACAGAAACAGTATGTTCTTTAACCATTAGACGAAGGTGTGTGTAAGTGTATCAAGAATCATTAACGTAACAACATACTAGTATATTGAAGATACTGTTGTTGTTACAAAAGAAAGTAATAAAAAGATTTTAGGGGGGTTGAGAAGCAAAATAAAACAAAAGGACTCAAGCGAAGACATTACCTTAAAATCGGGTAACTCCCTTTGGTTTGAGCTCAAAGTCTTCCTTGGGAAGACTTCTGGACAAAGTGAGTTTTATAAGAGTTAGAGAGGTATTTGGAGAGACAAAATGGGCAAGGTTTGGCTGAGTCAAAGTCTTTGTAAGTGTGGGTAAGGAGGTAGAGGTGGGGGCCTTTTATAAGAGGAGAGGAGGGGCACTCTTGGAAAGTAAAGAAATGTTACATTATTTTAGAATGAGTTTCGGATTTTAATGATCCCACATTGATGTTTTTAGAGGATAAGGTTATAAGGGTTCGAAATCCACCCATCCAATAGGTTTTGGATATGTGTAGGTCTTAGAGTTTACATTATCTTTCCATTTTATTTAAATCGTTAAATAATGAGGTCATCACTGCATCATCATGATGTCATAAATAATTTAATTTATTTAATGTCTAAAAATTATAAAAAATATACTATTATGTAGGAAATCTTTTTATCTTTCCAATTAATATTAATAGTCAAAAATCTGACTTGTATAACCCCATGTAAAAATTGTTTTAGTTAAACAACTCATGTTTGTGACATTTTAATTTTAACATTAAATAAAAAGGTATTTATGTCATTTTCCAACCAAAGTGGCTCCATGGGGTCCCCAAGTTGACCCATGGATTTTCGTGGTCGGCCATGACTCATCCAATGAGGGTAGGACATGTGTATAGGTCATTTAATATTATTAAAAAAATTATTTTTACCTTAAATTACACTAATTACCTCTAATCGCGATTAAAAACTTAATAAGTTACTATTCACCAAAAAAATTATTTTAATCTCATTGAATCACATTTTACTTATTAATGACAACCATGTATGTTGGATTTTTTAAATTCAAAACACAAAGGTGGAAAAATTTCATTTAAACGGAAAATCAGTTTTTATAAGTACCACTTAGTGGTTTCACTATTCATCAAAAATTGAAGTTTTTCAGAAAATTACCAAATATTCACCCTAAGATATATTTGATATTCTGAATTCAAAAATGATGTCTATTTTACAAAATTCATAACATATAAGTTACATTAATTAATTTAATAATTAATTCCCGCTGTCAGAACAAAGAGCATGTTTTTATGAAACAATATATATCAAAAGATTGATACTAGTTTAAGTCAAATTTCAAAGTGAAATTAATTCCAATGAACACTATTTGATTAAATGGTAAAAATATATTCTAATTTCACTTTAAAATCAATTAAAAAGATAATCTAATCATATAAATAAATTATATTAAAAAGAGGTTTTGAATTAAAATACAACATTTTTCACTATTTATTAAAAATTGAACTTTTTCAGAAAAATACCAAAAATTTACAAAAAGTAAATTTTTATGTCCCGATTCTAAAGAAGAATTTTATTTTGTCAAATATAACACATATAATTGTCAAAAAGTTGATTTAAAAGAGGTTCGCCATCAAAAGGCAGTTAATCGACCTTTTAAAGAATATTAGAATGTTTACGCTTAAAATTGGATTCATTCGCATTTTTAATCCTCTAACATTTATTGTAAAAAGTAAAAATATTTGACAAACATATATAATCATTTTGTATTTAGTTCTATTCATTCCCTCCATCACAATAGCTAGGCGTTAACTATCATTTAAAATAATATTATTTTATTATTAGAGTGCAACGTAAGATTCCCAAGAAACTCATTGTTGCGTGTTAGGTACGCCATCGAGCATAGCGTCCCCTTTAAAGTTATATTAATATTTTATTCACAAATATGGATAAATGTGAAGATATCATACTCTTTATTTACCTGGGGTGTTACATCCTTCCCCCCTTTTGGGAATTGCGTCCTCGCAATTTTAAAATTGGGCTTGGAAACTTCATTGAAAATCCCATATCGGAACAAGAGTCAGTAAAACAATCACTTTAAAATAAAGAAAGAGAAGTACAAAGTTCACCCGAGTTAACCCATACTAGGATTCAAAGTATGAAAATATGGAAATGGAGGAAAAAACAAAGGGTCATGTTCTGATGGAGAGTGATAGTAAACATGTCTAGGAGAAAGTTAACTATAAGAAAATCACAAACTTGTGATGGGTTAAACAATATTCAATTCCCCAGTAGGAAAAGTTAACAGACAACATTTTTTTTATGTTACTTTTCATTGAGGAATTTATTTTTGAGCTTAACTAAGTCATAATGAAACATACTTACTTGTCATGTAGACTTTCAACATTTACTAGATTCCTTAATCAAACTCATATTTTCTCCAAAAGATGAGTATTTAGGAAGACTTGTTCACATTAAGAGTACTGTAATCAATTTCTAGAGAATCACCTAATCCAAAAAAGAGAACTATATACTTACCATGTCTTTAGACTCTAACCAAAACAAAACCAAAAAGGTTAGTACAAGATCAGATAATCTAGAAAAGGATAACCCTTTATAAAAAGAAAATCTATTCTTAATCTCCAAAATTTGTCCAACAAAACCCAAAGTCCAACGAGGACCATTAGATAAACAATTTGTCCATAAAATTCTTCAAAGTAAACCAAACTAAGATTGAAACCCAAATATTTGAAGGATTTATTCACATAGTCTTCCAAGTTAAATCGTAACATTTATCTCCAAACAACATCAGTTGATCCTAAAGTCTTGTATTGAAAAGTAATTAACCTCATCACATATCCTCCATGACAGGTTAATAATTTTCATAAATAACCCAAAATCAACTTACTCTTAATTCATAAAGTCACCTAACTAAAAATAATAAGTCATACACTACTAGAAAATATGGTTTTGGAGGCGGGGCACCTATAGCAGCCGCCATTTCGCGGTCGTTGCAATTTTTCCTAAAAAAACCCTTATTTTCCCCTCCCTCCCCTCCCTCCCCTCCCCGAACCCGCGACCCCCCATTCCCCGACCCCGCGACCCTGACCCCGACCCCCAGCGACTCTCCCCGACCCTGACCCCCAGCGACCCTCCCCGACCCCCGGCGACCCCTCCCCGACCCCCGACGACCCTCCCCGACCCCCGGAGACCCGACCCCCGTCGACCCCGACCCCTGGCGATCCCCACCCCCTTGCCTCTGTGCAGCACCAACAGAAACCCCGACAACCCCCACTACCTTGCCTCCAAGCTACGCCCCCGTGACCCAGACAACCCCTGCCCACGATGCACCCCGGCGACCCCCACCGTCTTGCCTCCGCGCTGCGCCCCCGTGACCCCGACACCCCCACGACCCGACAACCCCCACCCCTGCCCGCACTGCACCTTTGGATAGCCCCACCGCCGCTGTCCCCTTGAGGCCCCGTTGCATCCCTCCGGCAAGTCCTCCTGCCTCTGTTGGACCCTTCCGGTCCATTTTGCCCCGCCATGTAGAACCCTCCACACTTCATCCAACGGTTCCGCTCCTTTCGAGTCTGGACGTCGAACCTCTGTCGTCAAGTCACTGCGCCGTCACAGATCCGCAATCGAGTCAGAACCCGTTACCCGCGGTCGATTCCTCCGTAGGTAATGTTATTTATCCTAATTTGGTTTTTAAATTTTAATGATATGTGTTTTTTGAGAATTTAAATAAGATATTTCACTTTTGATTTCTATTAAATACAGATATCGATAGGAGTTGGATTGATATGCAAGATAGATTTTCAGCTGAATATTATGAGGGGATTAAGCGATTTATGGATTTCACCAACAAATTTCCAAGCGATTTGATTAGTTGTCCATGCAGAAAATGTTCAAATAGATATCTCTTCAAACGAGATAGTGTTAGAGAACATTTGTTTTTGAATGGGTTTTTGAAAAACTATAAGACATGGATGCGTCATGGAGAAGATTCTATTTCATGTCATTGCTCAGAAAATATTCTTATGAATGTTGATTCAAGAACAGTTGATCCGATGAACATAATACTGAATGATATGATGCGTCAGTTTCAATCTGAGGACAGTAATGTCATAAATGACGATATTGGATTGAGTAATCCTCGTTCTTCTGTAGATGGAGAATCATTGAAATTCTTTGAAATTCTTGACGATGTGAATACTGAATTATATCTTGAATGCACTAAATTTATTAAACTATCGTTCATCATTGAATTGTTACACCTGAAGGCCTTGAACCAGTGGTCAGACACCTCATTCGACATGTTGTTGGTATTATTGAAGAAGGTACTCCCTGCTAGAGTGAAGATTCCGGAGTCATTCTGTCAAGCTCGCAAGTTAATCGATGATCTTGGTTTTACATATGATACAATTGATGCATGTCGTAATAATTGTATGTTGTTTAGAAAAGAGAATGCGCAATTAAATAATTGCACTGTTTGCTATACATCCAGGTGGAAGACCAATGAGATTAATCAAGGTAGTCAGATTCTTCCTGGGAGAGTCTTGAATCAAGGGAAAAAAGTTGCCGCTAAATAGATGCGTTATTTTCCACTGAAACTGAGACTGAAGAGATTCTTCTTGTCCACTAAAATTGCTAAATTGATGACTTGGCATTCAGAGAGAAAGAAAGAGGTTGATAAATTAACTCACCCGGCAGATTCTTTGGCATGGAAAGTGTTTGATCAGAGACACCCATAATTTTCCTGAGATGGTCGTAATATTCAACTGGGTTTGGCAGCAGATGGTTTTAACCCATTTAGGTCCATGGTTGGTGCGACACATAGTACATGTCCAGTGGTGTTGGTTCCATACAACATTCCCCCATGGGTATGTATGAAGAAACCTTTTTTGTTACTGTCAATTCTAATTGATGGACTGAGAGGACCTGGTGATAAAATCGATGTTTATATGCAACCTTTGATTGATGAGCTGCAATAATTTTGGGCCGATTGTGTAATGAATTTTGACTCGGCAGCAAATGAAATGTTTAGACTTCGGGCCGCTTTATTATGGAAAATTAATGATTTCCCAGAGTATGCTAACTTATTAGGTTGGAGTACAAAAAGAGAATTTGCTTTCCCTTGTTGTAATAAGAGTAAGAAATCTATATGGATTAATCACTGTATAAAGTGGGAATATCATGGTCACAGAAGCTTTCTTCCTCCATTGCACAGGTTCAGAAAAGACTGTGTATCATTTGATGGGAATAGAGAGTTTGACCCATCACCACAAATACTGTCTGGGGTTGAAATTTGTGCACAACTTGATGAATAAAACATCCGTACAATGTATGATTTTCATGATTTATTGGTTCCTGCATTGCCTTCTATTCATGCTGCAAATAGACAGCGAAGTCATAATTAGAAGAAATGAAGTATTTTTTTGAATTGCCTTATTGGAAATATAATATTTTAAGGCATAATTTAGATGTGATGCACATTGAAAAAAATTTATGTGATAATATTTTGTGCACCATTTTAGGCATCAAGGGGAAATCAAAGGACAATGCTAATGCTCGACGTGATTTGCAAGAAATGGGATTGAGAAAACCTTTACATTTATAGCTGGGTGAAGGTAATCGGGCATACAAGCCTGCTGCGCAGTACACAATGAGTAAAAAATAGAAACAAACATTTTTATCAATTTTGAAAACTGTTAAGGTGCCAGATGGTTGTTGATCTAATATTTCGAAGCGCGTGAATATGACGATCATGACATTACAGGGATTGAAAAGTCATGATAGTCATATTATGCTTCAATAGTTAATTCCTATATCATTTCGTTATTGCTTACCTTCCCAGGTTGTTGAGCCGTTGATTAGAGTTTCTAATTTTTTCAGACAGATCTGTTCTAGGAATCATCGCATGAGTGATTTAAAAAAGCTACTGGATAAGATTGTACTTGCACTATGTCACCTAGAAAAACTCTTTCCGCCGTCTTTTTTTGATATCATGGTTCACTTGACCATGGCGGTCCCGTGTAATTCAGGTGGATGTATCCAATAGAGCGATACTTAAATACATTGAAACACTATGTGCACAACAAAGCTCATCTAGAAGAATCAATTTCCAAGGGATATTTAATGGATGAGTGTACTAATTTCTGTGCTTCATATATTGATGAGGTTGAAACAAAGATAGATAAACCGTCCCAGACTGATGAGGGTCCAATTGGAGAAGGAATAAAATTTGATATGGGGAACGACGAGTGGGTTCAAGCTCATCGATATGTGTTGTTCAACACTCCATCAGTTATGCCATTGATACAGTAAGTTTCATAGTTGATGTTTATTTTGTTTGTATATTTATTTTATTGCTTACCTTATATTGTGTTGTGATTTAGGATGCATATCGCTGAGTTGAAACGTGAAAGGCCCTGTGCAACTGAGTATCAAATCCAAAAACATCATTTTAACACATTTCATGAGTGGTTCAAGACTCATGTACATATAATTGATTTAATATTTTTATAGTGCAACATAGTTGTATTTTCACAATCCTTTATTCATTAAACTATATATGTGAAATTTGCAGATTCAAAAGTTACGTGATTTAACCCAGCATGTAAGCAAAGAACTCAACCAACTAGCTTATGGTCCATTTATTACAGCTCGTCGCTACAAGTCTTTGGATGCTAATGGATTCCGATTTCGTATTAGCGATGTTGACATGAACCGAGCCACACAAAATAGTGGCGTTGGTTGTTCTTTTGTTGGTGCGGGTTATTATTATGGATTGTTGAGAGATATTGTTGAGGTTATTTATGATCATGGCTTAAAACACATATTGTTAAGGTGTGATTGGGTCGATCCAGTTCATGGAACGAAAGTTGATAAATTCCAATTTACATTAGTAAACTTTAACAATATTCTATATAAAGATTACCGGGTTAGCAATGAGCCCTTCATACTGACATCACAAGCAGAACAAGTGTACTTTTTCGGCATTGATTCTGATTGGAAAGTTGTGGTGAAAATGTCTAGAAGAGGGGTTTTTTTGATTGACCAAGAGGAACCTGAAGTTGTCGCATTTCCTGATCAAACAGTTGACCAAACAACAGTAGCTGTATGAGATGAAGATATACAATGGACGAGAGAGACAGTTAAAGGAGATACGATAGACTTGCATGATTAGTGGAAATTGTAATTATATTCCTAGTTATTATTTGTAAAAATATTTATGAGTTATATATGTATAAAAATTGCTTGATTTAACTATAATTTCTTTTAATGTAGGTATGTCACAGGGTGGTCATAGTGGTTCACCTGATGTTGTTGGTATGTATGTTTTCATTTTTCTAAATTAATTGATTGCAATTTTCTATTTATATTTCTCGAACTGTTTCTAATCATTAATTTATATTGTAATTGAATTATGAATTTATGTTTATCAGGATCTACTGCTTCTTCCAGCAGAAGCAGGGGTCCTGGTAGAGGGGTTCGATCCTGGAACTCTGGATCCCGATTGGATGTGTTATTTGACAACACATTTCATCTATTTGGAGATAGTGCTACTGCATTGAGTCGTCAGTTTGGGCATATGATACGAGACTCACACAGACTCCCTCTGACGACTCGTGACTGGAGTTCTTTCCCTCATGATATGATGGACAGATTATGGAGGGAGGTTCAGGTAAATTCAATGTTTAATTTTTCATGATATTGTTATTATTATTGTCCCATTTACTGACAATATTTTTAACAGGATAATTTGACATCCTGTCCAGATGAGTTTCGGGCTGTTTGTACATCCAAATGCCGAAAATTATGGAAGGATTACAAGTCAAGGGTGAAGAGAGATCACTGGACACCATTTACGGGTGTTCCAGACATTCTACAGCGAGTCCCTCCGGGCATTCTTCCTGCGCAGTGGCAGGATTTGGTTGCGTTTTGGTCGAGTGAGGTAGCGATGGTAAGATTTATTACTTTTAATCTATAAATGACTAATTTGTCAAATGTTTATTACTAAATACGTCGAATGTAGACCGAGTCTACTCGTCATTCACATAATCGGGCGATGTAGGCCACGCCTTCCAGACTTGGCACTCGACATGTGTCACAGCTCAGACATGATGTAATTTCAGATTTCACTGTTTCATTCATATTTTAAAAATATTGTAGTATAACATGGTGAACCCCTTTATTATAGTTACACCAACACGATGAGCCAATCGATCGGATGTCCATATGGATGAGGACTCGTAGGGAGGGTGATCCTGATGTTGCCGGTGTTATAGTAAGAAAATTATTTACTAATTAATAATGTTTTTTTTATATAAATTATTCATATTTGTTCATTGATTCATTATATGATACAAGATCAGTTTGATGCTCAGTTAGCAGAGTTTTCAGAGGAGCAACATCGTAGTATTGTGCGTAGAGATGAAATATTTCACCGTGTCATGGGGCGTGATAGTCATGGTTATTCTTTGACTTATAGCGGTGGTGTCCCACGACATGCAGTTGTTAGAGCAGATGTGATGGCTGCATGCAGAGAGTCAGGGATGCACACACAGGCAGAGATAGATGCTTCCATGCAAGATATGCAGCACAATTTTGATTCACAGTTTCAGCAATTACGTGAAGAGTATGAGGAGAGGTTGTCACAGATGTCATCACGTCTCGATGAAATGACGACACAACAAGTGGCACCACAGGTAAACAATAAAACAAACCATACTCAGATTGAATTTTATTGATATGTTTAAGATACAAAATATTGATATATATTATAGGGATTCAAATACATCTGGTGGACATCACAATGATATTGGTGATCTAGATGAGAATGAACCCCATGCATGAGGTAATTTCATTTGTCTGGATGAATTCTTTAGAATTTTTTATATCCTTGATGAATATAATTTTCCTTTTTTACATAGATTAGTTTGTTTTAATATTGTGGGTGACATATTCGTGCACTATAAGAGTGATTATGATCATACCCAACATCTTGAAATCATATAGATTACACTTATTGACTATACGTCAAGTTATATATATGTCAGTTTTGTATTGATTATATAGGTACAGTTATTGGGTCAAATAATTTCAGAGGAAGGTGTGTTAGTGGATGGAGAGAAACTCCAGACTGTTGTTTCTTGGGAGAAGCCCAAGAACTCTTTCATTATCAGTATCTTTTTAGGGTGAGTTAATTGTGATGTGCACGTGTAGACGACACGTCAATCGGATGTTCGGTCTGCACGGTAGGGCTCATTATGTGTTCTTTAAGTGTTGCACGCGCTTGATAAACGCACGTGGGGGGGGGGGGGGGGTCCAAATAGGCCGAACGAAGTCCGAATGACCTGAAATTGGACGACATCAAAGGGTGAGTGAATTGTGATGTGGTCGAGCAGACGGCACGTCAATCAGACGTGTCGTGTGCCTGTGGTGACCGGGAACGCCGTTCTGGTGTCATAAATGGCCAAAACGGGCGTATAACGGTCAAACTCATAGCGGACGACATCGCATTGACCTGAAATCATAGGAAAACAATCCAATTATTATTCGCGACGTGCACGCGCAGATGTCACGTCAATCGGATGTGCGGTCTGCGCCATAGGGCTCATTATGTGTTCTTTAAGTGTTGCGTGCGCTTGATAAACGCGCGTAGGGGGGGTCCAAATGAGCCGAACGAAGTCAGAATGTCCTGAAATCGGACGACATCAATGGGCGAGGTGAATTGTGATGTGTTCGAGTAGAAGACACGTCAATCGGACGTGCCATGTGCCCGCGGTGACTGGGAACGCCATTCTGGTGTCATAAACGGCCAAAACGGGCGTTTAACGGTCAAAATCATAGAGGACGACATCGGATTGACCTGAAATCACAGGAAAACAATAAAATTATTATTCACGACGTGCACACACAGATGGAACGTCAATCAAACGTGCGGTCTGCGCGGTAGGGCTCATTATGCGTTCTTTAAGTGTTGCGCGCGCTTGATAAACGCGTGTGGGGGTTCCAAATGGGCCGAACGAAGTCCGAATGGCCTGAAATTAGACGAAATCAAAGGGTGAGTGAATTGTGATGTGGCCGAGCAGACAACACGTCAATTGGACGTGCCGTGTGCCCACGGTGACCGGGAACGCCGTTCTTGTGTCATAAACGGCCAAAAACGGGCGTCTAACGGTCAAACTCATAGTGGACGACATCGAATTGACCTGAAATCATAGGAAAACAATCCAATTATTATTCTTGACATGCACGGGCAGACGACACAATTAATTGGACGTGCGGTCTGCGTCGTAGGGCTCATTATGCGTTCTTTAAGTGTTTGTGCGCGCTTGATAAACACGTGTGGGGGGGTCCAAACGGGCCGAACAAAGTCCGAATGGCCTAAAAATCGGACGACATCAATGGGTGTGTGGAATTGTGCTGTGGTCGAGGCAGACGGAACGTCAATCGTATGTGCCGTGTGCCCCGCGGTGACCGGGAACTCCGTTCTGGTGTCATAAACGGCCAAAACGGGCGTCTAATGGTCAAACTCATAGCGGACGACATTGGATTGACCCAAAATCATAGGAAAACAATCCAATTATTATTCGCGACGTGCACGCATAGACGGAACATCAATCGGACTTGTGGTCTGCGCGGTAGGGCTCATTATGCATTCTTTAAGTGTTGCACGCGCTTGATAAACGCGCGTGTGTGTGGGGGGGGGGGGGGTCCAGATGGGCCAAACAAAGTCCCGAATGGCCTGAAATCAGACGACATCAATGGGTGAGTGAATTGTGATGTGGTAGAGTAGACAGAAAATCAATCGGACGTGCTGTGTGCTCGCGGTGACCGAGAACACCGTTCTGGTGTCATAAACGGCCAAAACGGGCGTCTAACGGTCAAAATCATAGCGGACAACATTGGATTGACCTGAAATCACAGGAAAACAATCCAATCATCATTCGAGACATGCAAACCCAGACGGAACATCAATTAGACGTGCGGTCTGTGCGGTAGGTCTCATTATGCGTTCTTTAAGTGTTGCGTGCGCTCGATAAACGCGCGTGGGGGGTCCAAACGGGCCGAACGATGTCCGAATGGACTAAAATCGGACGACATCAATGGGTGAGTGGATTTTGATGTGGTTGAGTATACAGAACATCAATCGGATGTGCCGTGTGCCCATGGTGATCGGGAACGCCGTTCTGGTGTCACAAACGGCCAAAACCGGCGTCTAACGGTCAAACTCATAGAGGATGACATCAGATTGACTTGAAATCATAGGAAAACAATCCAATTATTATTAACGATGTGTACGTACAGACGACACATCAATCGGACATGCGGTCTATGCGGTAGGGCTCATTATGCGTTCTTTAAGTGTTGTGCGCACTTGATAAATGTGCGTGGGGGGTCCAGACAGGCCGAACGAAGTCCGAATAGCCTGAAATCAGACGAAAATCAAAGGGTGAGTGAATTGTGATTTGGTAGAGTAGACGACACATCAATCGGACGTGCCGTGTGCCAGCGGTGACCGCGAACGCTGTTCTGGTGTCATAAACGGCCAAAACGGGCATCTAACGGTCAAACTCATAGCAGATGACATCAGATTGACATGAAATCACAGGAAAACAATCCAATTATTATTCGCGACGTGCACGCATAGACAGAACATCAACCGGACGTGCGGTATGCGTGGTAGGGACTCATTATGCGTTCTTTAAGTGTTGGGCGCGCTTGAGTAAACGCGCGTGGGGGGGGGGGGGTCCAGATGGGCCGAACAAAATCCGAATGGCCTGAAATCGGACGACATCAATGGGTGAGTGAATTGTGATGTGGTAGAGTAGACGGAATGTCAATCAGACTCGCCGTGTGCCCGCGGTGACTGGGAACGCCGTTCTGGTATCATAAACGGCCAAAACGGGCGTCTAACGGTCAAACTCATAGCGGATGACATCGGATTGACCTGAAATCACAGGACAAAAATAAAATTATTATCGCGACGTACACGCATAGACGGAACGTCAATCAGACTTGCGGTCTGTGCCGTAGGGCTCATTATGCGTTCTTTAAGTGTTGCGCGCGTTTGATAAACGCGCGTGGGGGGGGGGGGATCGAAATGGGCCGAACGAAGTCCCGAATGAACTGTAATCGGACAGCATCAATGTGTGAGTGAATTGTGATGTGGTCGAGCAGACGTCACGTCAATCGGACATGCCGTGTTTCCCGCGGTGACCGGGAATGCTGTTCTGGTGTCATAAACGGCCAAAACGGGCGTCTAACGGTCAAAATCATAGAGGACGACATCAGATTGACCTGAAATCACAGAACAAAAATCCAATTATTATTCATGACGTGCACGCATAAGCAGCACGTCAATCAGACGTGCGGTCTGCATGGTAGTGCTCATTATGCATTCTTTAAGTGTTGCGCGCGCTTGATAAACGCGCGTGGGGGGGGGGGGGGGGGGTCCAGATGGGCCGAACGAAGTTCAAAAGGCCTGGAATTAGACGACATCAATGGGTGAGTTAATTGTGATGTGGTCAAGTAGACGGCACATCAATCGGACGTGTCATGTTCCCACGGTGACCGGGAACGCCGTTCTGGTGTCATAAACGGCCAAAACAGGCGTCTAACAGTCAAACACAAAGCGGACGACATCGGATTGACCTGAAATCACTGGGACAATAATAAAATTATTATTCTCGATGTGCAAGCGAAGGCGGCACATCAATCAGACGTGCGTTCTGCGTGGTAGGGCTCATTATGCGTTCTTTAAGTGTTGCACGTGCTTGATAAACGCGCGTGGGGGGGGGGGGGTCCAGACGGTCCGAACGAAGTCCCGAATTCCCTGAAATCAGACAACATCAATGGGTGAGTGAATTTTGCTATGGTCGAGCAGACGGCATGTCAATCGGGGGACGTTCCGTGTGCCCGCGGTGACCGTGAAGGCCGTTCTATGTGTCACAAACAGCCAAAATGGGCATCTAATGGTCAAACTCATAGCAGACGACATCGGATTGACCTGAAATCACAGGAAAACAATCCAATTATTATTCGTGACGTGCATGGACAGACGGAAAATCAATCAGGACGTTCGGTCTGCGCGGTAGGGCTCATTATGCGTTCTTTAAGTGTTGCGCGCGCTTGATAAGCGCGCGTGGAGGGGATCCAGACGGGCCGAACTAAGTCCGAATGGCCTGAAATCGGACGACATCAATGGGTGAGTGAATTTTGATGTGTTCAAGTAGACGGAACATCAATCGGACATGCCGTGTGCCCGCGGTGACCAGGAACGCCGTTCTGGTGTCAAAAAGCGGCCAAAACGGGCGTCTAACGGTCAAACTCATAGAGGACGACATCGGATTGACCTGAAATAATAGGAAAACAATCCAATTATTATTCTCAATGTGCACGTGCAGACGGACACATCAATAGGATGTGCGGGTCTGCGTGGTAGGGGCTCATTATGCGTTCTTTAAGTGTTGCGCGCGCTTGATAAACGCACGTGGGGGGGTCCCAGACGGGCCGAACGAAGTCCAAATGGCGTGAAATCGGACGAAATCAATGGGTGAGTGAATTGTGATGGGGTCGAGTAGACGACATGTCAATCGGATGCACCATGTGCCCGCAGTGATCGGGAACGCCTTTCTGGTGTCATAAACGGCCAAAACGGGCGTCTAATGGTCAAACTCCTGAAATCATAGGACAACAATCCATTTATTATTCGCGATGTGCACGCATAGACGGAACGTCAATCGGACGTGCGGTCTGCGCCGTATGGTTCATTATGCGTTCTTTAAGTGTTGCGCGCGCTTGATAAACGTGCGTTGGGGGGGGGGGGGGGGGTCCAAACGGGCCGAACGAAGTCCGAGTGGCCTAAAATCGGACGACATCAATGGGTGAGTGAATTGTGATGTGGTCGAGTAGACAACACGTCAATCGGACATGCCGTGTGCCCGCGGTGACTGGGAACGCCGTTCTGGTGTCATAAACGGCCAAAACGGGCGTCTAACGGTCAAACTCATAGCGGACGACATCGGATTGACCTGAAATCACAGTACACCAATACAATTATTATTTGCGACGTGCAAGCATAGACAGTATGTCAATCAGACATGCGGTCTGCGCGGTAGGGCTCATTACGCGTTCTTTAAGTGTTGGGCATGCTTGATAAACGCACGTGAGGGGGTCTAGATGGGCCGAACAAAGTATTAATGGCCCAAAATCGGACGAAATCTATGGGTGAGTGAATTCTGATGTGGTCGAGCAGACGACACATCAATCGGACGTGCCGTGTGCCCGCGGTGACCGTGAACGCTGTTCTGGTGTCATAAACGGGCAAAACGGGCGTCTAATGATCAAACTCGTAGCGGACGACTTCATATTGACCTGAAATCACATGACAACAATCCAATTATTATTTTCGACGTGCACGCGCAGACGGCACATCAATCGGATGTGCGGTCTGCGCGGTAGGGCTCATTATGCGTTCTTTAAGTGTTGCGCGCGCTTGATAAACATGTGTGGGGGGTCCAAATGGGCCCGAACGAAGTCCGAATGACCTAAAATCGGATGACATCAATGGGTGAGTGAATTTGATGTGGTAGAGCATATGACACATCAATCGGACATGCCGTTTGCCCGCCGGTGACCGGTAACACCGTTCTGGTGTCATAAACGGCCAAAAACGGGCGGTGTAACGGTCAAACTCATAGCGGACAAAATCAGATTGACCTGAAATCACAGGACAACAATCCAATTATTATTCGCGACGTGCACACATAGATGACACAGCAATCGGACATGCGGTCTGTGTCGTAGGGCTCATTATGCATTCTTTAAGTGTTGCGCGCGCTTGATAAACACCCGTGGGGGGGGGGGGGTCCAAACTGGCCGAACAAAGTTTGAATGGCCTGAAATCGGACGACATAAATGGGTGAGTGAAATTGTGATGTGGTCGAGTAGACGACACGTCAATCGGACGTGCCCTGTGCCCGTGGTGATTGGGAACGCCGTTCTGGTGTCATAAACGTCAAAAACGGGCATCTAACGGTCAACTCATAGCGGACGACATCAGATTGACATGAAATTACTGGACTACAATCCAATTATTATTTCTCATCGTGCATGCGTAGACGGAATGTCAATCGGACATGCGGTCTACGCGGTAGGGCTCATTATGCGTTCATTAAGTGTTGTGCGCGCTTGATAAACGCGCGTAGGGGGGTCCAAATGGGCCGAACGAAGTCCGAATGGCCTGAAATAGGACGACATCAATGGGTGAGTGAATTGTGATGTGGTCTAGCAGACGACACATCAATCGGATGTTCCGTGTGCCCGCGGTGACCAGGAACGCTGTTCTGGTGTCATAAATGGCCAAAACGGGCGTCATAACGGTCAAACTCATAGCGGACGGCATCAGATTGACCTGAAATCACTATACAATAATAAAATTAGAACAATAGAATTAATGATTTTAAAATTTTAAATGGTAATCAAGATTATGAATATTATTTAGAAAATCAAATACTTTAGATCTGTTACAGTATGTTTGAAGTTAACTTTTTGTTTTCTAGGTTTATTCGGTACTAAGTTTGTTATTAAATTTTGTTATGCAGTTATATGTGATGATGGATGCGGAGCATGGAAGATGACAGCTAGGATTTATTTGGGTATATTAATTTATAATTTATTTTTTTTTAAAAAAAATTAAAATTTAATAGTGGACGCCCAATGGCGGCTGCTAAAGCCCATCCCGGCTTACCTACAGTATCCGCCAACTGGCGGTCGCTGATAGTAACAACGACGGGGCAAAAGCGGACGCAGTTTGGCGGCCACTAGGTGTCCGCTATAGGCCTTTAGTGACGACTTTTGGTGGCCGCTAGAGATCATTCTTGTACTACTGATACTAACCAGGGAATTCACGTAGTCCAGTGGTAGGCGATAAAATACCGAGTTGCACTTTGGTTGTGGGTTCGATTCCCACAGTTTTGTCCGACACAATGGGTTTTCACACGGTCTGCATGTTTTCATTTTTCCAAACTATATAATCTCAATCATTCCCCAGAAGAGATAAAATCATCAAAAATAACCATAACATATTTAACTTCAATTTTATCTCATGCCTTTCACTTCCATCATAACATATACTAACCCATATTACCTCAAAAGTAAGGATCATATAAACCCAAATGGTTCTTTATAACTATGTCCACAAAAGAACAGATAACTATTCCTTGAATAAAATTTTCATATATTAAACATCAGGGTTACACATACTATAAAAATTCTTCTAATGTAACCCCATAATCAAAAGAGACTTAATACTCTTAAGAATTTCACCATAACTCTTGGAGCCCTTATATGTTGACTTCTTACTCATTCAACATTCTTCATGATCCATTAACCATTCCTTTCCAACTTATTTTGAAATACTTATTTCCTACAAACAAAATCATGAATCATATCCTAAGATTCCAAAATAGGAAAACAAAAGTTATGAAATAATCCATACCTTTGATTGGTCATTGTCAGTTTCTTTATCCTCAATCGGAATGGAATTAGGTATTGGTAAACGAGTATTTGTACGATCTTGGTGATCCCATTAATGAAACTTCTTCATAGGACATGTGTTTGCATAATGACCATGCACACCACATTTAAAACATTCAATTGATTCCTCAGAAAGAACTTCTTTCCCTTTCCTCGAGTCAACTGGACGCTTCCTTTTTCCATGGTAGGTTCTTGCTTTATGACCTTCATTTCCACATCTATAGCATATTTCTGTCCCTCTGAAACATTTTCCTAGGTGTTTCTTTCCACATCTTTGACACATAGGTTTTTGAACACACATACCTTTATAATTGTTACCTGTAGTTCCGTAGGGATTTGTTTCTCGCATATATGATGCCTTAGAGAAATAACTAAGGTTTAGGTGGTCAATCATGACTCCAGATAGTTGGTTGAGGATAAACACAAGAGTTCTCATTGCAGCTCCAATATCATTCAGTTGCTTGCTCAAAAAACTGTCACAGTTTCCTTCACATCCACTGTTACTTTGGTGCCTGCTAGATCCATCCATTTACTAAAACCAAAAAGGTCAGTGTGAGTATATCAACAAAACCATCATGTACTAATGAGGAAGATAAACACTAAGATATACTTACTCATTCACTTTATCTAAAATTAGGACTCTTTCTGAAATCCTAACCATTATGGTAATGTCACTTATGCTTAATGAATACCCTAACCTCTAAAGTTATCTAAACCGACCTCTGATACCAACTATAAGGCCCCAGCCTTAAACCTTACTTAAACATGAGTTATTACAAGATTACACATTGAGGATCTCTTCAGGTTTAGAGTTTTAGATAATTAGATCATAAAACTTGCATTACATTCCACATTTAAACAAAGTGGTTACATAAAATACTGTATTCATTTTTTTACCATCAATGGAAACATATTTAAAAAATAAAGCATGGATTATTTCTTGACACTTCCTTGACACTATCATCATATCATGTAACTTTCCCTTGACCTGTGAAAAACATTTAAAAAAAACTTGGGATGAGCATAAAAAGCTCAGTAAGGGTTATAAAAATATGGAAAAGAAACATGAGTTCATATATATATAAGAATGAAATCATACTTTACCCATAAAACATAGGCACTTTAACATACCTCATCAAATCATGAATAAATCATAGAAATCATAAGACATAAAAGGTAACTTGAGGCATTCATAACATTCTTATGTAGGGAGTAACCCTCTTGGTTACGTTTGGAATACCCACCACAGTATATTCCCTAAATCTCTTCGGAGAAACCTTAACATTTCACTCCTTCACGTTACCCAATGCATTGGAGAGCTATATCGGGCTCACCCTCCCTTAGTTTATCACGGAACCACCCATCTTCATAACAATGCCCAAGAACCATAACATAAACTTATCACATAAAACATGTATAAAGGAAATATAACATTTCCACCTTTCAATAACAAGATATCAATACAAAACATTGATATAAAAACATTATGAAAACCATTTTAAATACCAAAATAAAAGAAAATTAAAGCATGGTATTTATTTTTCTTTTAAAAAGAAGGTATGGATTGTAGAGGAAGCCAAAAAACTCAAATAATGGTCACGGCGGCGGAGAAGTCATTGTCACCGCATACGTATGACAAAAACATTCCATTTTGTCGTTTAGTAAATGATTCGTAGAAAAAAGATTCCTTTTGAATAAATGTAAAAGTCAAAGGGGTTTATACACCATATAAAAGAAAGTTGTGTATAAAACAGAATATGCCTCAATGAAAGGAGATTGAGACGAAGTCCCATACAAAGACGGTATCCTTGGATTAAGGATAAATCAGTTAAATAATTATGTGTGACAAACAAATACATGAAATATAAGTGGGTATTAAGTGTAAAAAATAAGAGGACATTCACACATAATCATATAATTACATATTCAAGGTGTACAAGTTTATCCCAAAGAATCAAAATTGGGTTAAGAAGTTCCCTTGCAAACATTCGACAGCCTAACGGTGTCACTTCAAAATTCAGAAAACGAGTTGACGAGAGATAAAAAGGGTATCTCATCACTTGGTCATAAATTTTAAATCAATAAGGATATATAAGAACATATCCCAACATAATAGTATGTGAATTAAAATACATAACAAAATAAGTCTTTTAAAAAAGAGGAGGGTGAAAGGTTCCCTTACCGACTTGGGTAACTTTCGAAACATACACCCCATTGAACAAGGGTCATACAATAAATATTTAAATACCCATAAATGAAATTTTATTACACAAAGAGTATAATAATGGGAAGTACATACACCATTCAAAGGAAATGGTGGAAAATGTAGCATAAATCTCACAGGACTAAAAGTGAGATGAAAAAATCCCTTACGAAAACTCGGCAGCCTAACGACGCCACTTAAAACTTCTAAAATGGATTGATGAGAGAAAATAGGGTCTCTCATCATATGAACATAAAAATTACAGTAATAGTACTATAAAAGAACATCCCAATCATAAGTAAGATGAGCTTAAAAGTAATGACATAAAAGAGTGTACTTAAAAAGAAAGAGAGGGGTAGGTTCCCTTACCTCAGGTCCGACTTGACTCGATCATTCTTTAATATCCTGAATAATAAACTTGAGTTAATTTCTACTTCCTTAAGAACCTTTTTAAATTTAATTATTCCTTTTATATCACTTATTACCATGTCATGAACACTATGTTATTATTTAAGCTAATAACGGTCGTTTTAACGATTATTGGTACTTGAGTCAAAAATAAACTCTTTATAATTACAAGTTGTTCATGTGGTAAAATATCTATTATATCCAGAATTGTATTAATTATATAGATATCATATATATCATATATATCCATTATATTCATTCATTTATAATATTACATAACATTTAGAGTTAAGAAATGAAATGCACTGTTCATGGAGACAGTAAGCTATACGTACGCATGAACGCTACTTCCATTTCTATTTCATATTTAATGGAATTAAAATGTAATGATAAAAAATATTATTTTAATTCCAGTATGTTATCATATATAATATCATTAAATATATCCTTTATACGTACCACATATGGTATTAATGAATCAAATCACTTTGAGGGGGCGGTAGTCTACACTTCCTAAAATGAAGATATCACGTATACTCATAATGGAAGCCATAAAGGTATACCATAAATGAAAAATACAGAAGCTTAAGGAAAACATAAACATATTATATATCATATATAAATATAGTTACATCTTAATGGCCACCATGAAAGGTGTTAAGAGAAGATTGAACAATCATCGTTTCGTGAGGCAGTAATTCGCCATCCACAGAAACAGTATGTTCTTTAACCATTAGACGAAGGTGTGTGTAAGTGTATCAAGAATCATTAACATAACAACATACTAGTATATTGAAGATACTGGTGTTGTTACAAAAGAAAGTATTAAAAAGATTTTAGGGGGGTTGAGAAGCAAAATAAAACAAAAGGACTCAAGTGAAGACATTACCTTAAAATCAGGTAACTCCCTTTGGTTTGAGCTCAAAGGCTTACTTGGGAAGACTTCTGGCCAAAGTGAGTTTTATAAGAGTTAGAGAGGTATTTGGAGAGACAAAATGGGCAAGGTTTGGCCGAGTCAAAGTCTTTGGAAGTGTGGGTAAGGAGGTAGAGGTGGGGGCCTTTTATAAGAGGAGAGGAGGGGCACTCTTGGAAAGTAAAGAAATGTTACATTATTTTAGAATGAGTTTCGGATTTTAATGATACCACATTGATGGTTTTAGAGGATAAGGTGATAAGGGTTCGAAATCCACCCATCCAATAGGTTTTGGATATGTGTAGGTCTTAGAGTTTACATTATCTTTCCATTTTATTTAAATCGTTAAATAATGAGGTCATCACTGCATCATCATGATGTCATAAATAATTTAATTTATTTAATGTCTAAAAATTATAAAAAAGATACTATTATGTAGGAAATCTTTTTATCTTTCCAATTACTATTAATAGTCAAAAATATGACTTGTATAACCCCATGTAACAATTGTTTTAGATAAACAACTCATGTTTGTGACATTTTAATTTTAACATTAAATAAAAAGGTATTTATGTCATTTTCCAACCAAAGTGGCTCCATGGGGTCCCCAAGTTGACCCATGGATTGTATTGGTCGGCCATGACTCATCCAATGAGGGTAGGACATGTTTCTAGGTCATTTCATATTATTAAAACATTATTTTTACCTTAAACTACACTAATTACCTCTAATCGCGATTAAAAACTTAATAAGTTACTATTCACCAAAAAAATTATTTTAATCACATTGAACCACATTTTACTTATTAATGAAAACCATGTATGTCGTATTTTTTAAATTAAAAAGACAAAGGTGGCAAAATTTCATTTAAACGGAAAATCAGTTTTTATAAGTACCACTTAGTGGTTTCACTATTCATAAAAAATTGAAGTTTTTCAGAAAATTACCAAAAATTCACCCTAAGTTATATTTGATATTCCGAATTCAAAAACGATGTCTATTTTAAAAAATTCATAACATATAAGTTACATTAATTAATTTAATAATTAATTCCCGCTGTCAGAACAAATAGCGTGTTTTTATGAAACAATATATATCAAAAGATTGACACTAGTTTTAGTCAAATTTCAAAGTGAAATTAATTCCAATGACCACTATTTGATTAAATGGTAAAAATATATTATAATTTCACTTTAAAACCAATTCAAAAGATAATATAATAATATAAATAAATTAGATTAAAAAGTGGTTTTGAATTAGAATACAACATTTTTCACTATTCATTAAAAATTGAACCTTTTCTGAAAAATACCAAAAATTTACACAAAGTAAATTTTGATGTCCTGATTCTAAAGAAAAATTTTATTTTGTCAAATATAACACATAAAATTGTCAAAAATTGGATTTAAAAGAGGTTCACCATCAAATGGCGGTTAATCGACCTTTTAAAGAATATTAGAATGTTTACGCTTAAAATTGGATTCATTCGCATTTTTAATCCTCTATAATTTATTGTAAAAATTAAAAATATTTGACAAACATATATAATCATTTTTTAGTTAGTTCTATTCATTCCCGCCATCACAAAAGCTAGGCGTTAACTACCATTTGAAATAATATTATTTTATTATTAGAGTGCAACGTAAGATTCTCAAGAAACTCGTTGTTGCGTGTTGGGTACGCCATAAAGCATAGCGTCCACTTTAAAGATATATTAATATTTTATTCAAAAATATGGATAAATATGAAAATGTCACACTCTTTATTTACTTGGGGTGTTACACATATCATCTGACAGTATGAGGTATGAGGTGTGATATCCATGAAACCTATCGGCTCTAACACATGCATTCCAAGATAAAAGTGAAGTGTGGCCAAGAATTATAGCACAATATACAGAACAAGAAACAATATTGTGATCATGATAACGAATAACACACTTAGATCAAGTTTCAAAAAGAAAGGCCTACTGCATGCAACTCGACACTGCTGAAGAACACACGAAGAATATTTGAAGCTTAAAGAAAATCTTCGCACTGTCAAACCTCACGAATAACACAAGATGAATTGTGACACTATGTTTTATAGACGAGGACTCGAACGCTACATTTGTTTCATCTCAGAAGTCCAAAACTACAATGACCATCACTCAAATCACTTCTAAACCCATCTCCATATTTCGGCTCTGTTGTGTATCAGTTTATTAACTTTCAAGCAGTGTGTGTTTCTGTATAACAACACACTCTGTATCCTAGATTAAACTGAAGGATATAAGATATCCTCACTCAAACCTCTATTTACTCTTGGATACCCACAAAAACTGTGGAAGAGGTCCCTATGTGGACTGTTTTTTTTTGTACCCTTGAAAACTATGTAAGAGGTTCCTTTGTGACCTAGACAGTCTGTGTACTGTTGTTAACCCCGATCTAGGGTGTGAATCAAGGTTTATTTTTATAAAATTCTTGGTGGAAGGCGATCACCAAGTATAGTGGATTAGGTCTCAACTTGAGACTA
The DNA here is from genome assembly GCA_963277665.1 of Viscum album. Classification (NCBI taxonomy): domain Eukaryota; kingdom Viridiplantae; phylum Streptophyta; class Magnoliopsida; order Santalales; family Viscaceae; genus Viscum; species Viscum album. Next base: position 72,120,084 of record OY728154.1, read on the forward strand.
AAGTACTTGTTTCCTATCTGCTGTGCTGCTATATTTAGTTTTCTCTATTTTATTGCTTTACTATATAATTCATTAATCACTAATTTCACTTTGATTTTTAGTCTTAGAAAGAAGTTATAACTAGCTTGTCTTAGTAGAATAACTTCAAAAGTAATATTAATAACACAAATTAAGATTACTAAGAATTAATCAATCTTCTAAGAATTTAATTAAACATTCAAACTCTTATAATAGTATAACCTTGATTAACTGAGCTGTATTTAATCTTTGGGAAAATCTTTTTAGAAATAATTTTTATAGAAATTTTTATAGTTACTCAATTCACCCCTCCCCTCTTGAGTAATCTACTCTGACAAAAAAATTAATCAAACATAAACCAAGAAAATTAATCCATAAAATCTAGTATGAAATCATAAGCCCATCTAAGGTGATCTATGAGGGATCCCAAGGGTCACTATAGGAGTTCCTGAAATACCCAATACCATAGAACCCATCTGAGGTAACCCATGTAGGCATCCCTTGTATCACTCTTGGCATGGTGTAAGCATATACTCTGTTCCCATTTCAAGAATCTCACATAGGTGAATGAGTATCACCCTAGGTATGGTATAACCAAATTTCTAATGAGATAGTCTATGGTTTCTCCCCTAGGGAACTGGTGTTATTAATGGGTATAAATAATCTTCCCACAGATCCCATCCAGGGAAACCTAAGAGTCTCTACTAGAATGTCTAACAGATCCAAATCTGAGCATGACGAGTCCATCCAGATCATCCTTTAGTCGACACCTATTTTTTCTCCCAGCTTTAAAGCAGGAAAAGTATGAAAATCACAACCATATATTATCAACAATGCATTTCATGTACGGAAAGATACAAATTCTAGCCAAAGAATTTCACTCAAGATGAAAACTCTGAAATAAAAGATATGGATATAAGAACAAGACATATGACACAATCTTAAATCATAATATATAAGGTATGAAACTTAATGAATAAGGATTATGGGATTAAATCATAGCCTATTATTCTTCTTAATTAAATTCATCAATTTTAGGAATTACATTTATGACATGATAAACAGGTATTTCCAAGCATTTAATCTAAGACAACATCCATGGCATAAGGCAACATAACATAAAAAATTAGGCATATGACATGGTTTATAAGGAAAAAGGGCCTACTCATGACCATTTTATTCTTATTCCAATTCAAATAATTTGTTCAAGGAATTTATGACAAGAAACACACCTCGATAGGTTTTCTAACCAAAAAGGCAATGGGAAAGAAGGATAATAAGGGAACACCCATAAGGGTGGACTGCCTCAAGGAAATCAACCTATGGTGTGCTTCTCTATAATATAAGATCACAATAAACATGGAAAACCCTTTAAATTTATTTATTTAACGTTTTATAGGCATTTCTGGAAAGGTCTAGGGCACGACACAAAGGTGCATAACATAAATGAAATGAAGCTTAAAGGAAAAAAGCCAGGCCAAGTACCTTATACCAAGGATAACCCATACTCCCAATATCGAGTCTTGATTTATCCTAGATCGAGAGAAAATGAAGAAAAAAATTAATTCCTTGAAAATAGTGTAAATTTTGTCACACCAAAATAATAGAGGAGGGATGATAAATGATGAATAGAAGCAAGATAATTAAATATCCTAGCATTGTAGCTCCAATACACCTGATTTAAATTGATTCCAACACCGAATGGGGGAGATAGATCCATGCCTATAAGGAGGCCAAAGGAGAGATCAATGAGAGGGGATAAGTTATACATGTGGGAGAATAAAAGAGTAGGAGGAGAAAATAATAAAAGAGGTGAAAAAGGGTATTTTCACACTGTTTAACAAGGCACACTATGTGGACACATGGTTATCCAAACATGTGCCGGTTGTGCTCATGATACTACCTATGTTGGAAGGTCTCACAATTTTTGTCCATGATTTGGGAAACCATTTACAATCCATGTATTTCCTCTCTATCCAAGATTTGTAGCAAGGTGCGTAGCTTTGTAGAACTTATCTCATGGTTAGAACAAAACGTGTGGGACCTTCGATCCACTAGATTAGATATATAGTTTTCTCTGGTGGGATACAGAGTTTTAGAAAAACTGTACAACCCAACCAGTTCTTCCCAATTATGAGTTTTTTAGAGCCCAACACTCCCAAAACTCAACAAAACACCCGAGGGTACCCTCATGCTTTCAACCAAGTATAAAAACAACACTTTTAAGTGTTCTAAATCTCATATTTAGATTTTGAATCTCTGTTTACAAAATGTATCATCTACTAAATGGAAAAATTCAAATTTCCTTGGAATTTCTTCTGGTCTATAAAAACATGACACTAAAATCTCCCAACCATAAAACTTATCATCCCCGAGAAGCATTGGAGAAAAAAAAAATATTATCTAACCTTCTCAGGTCATGATTTTATGTACAAATGACTACATTTTATTTTAGAATTCCCAATGCACATCCAATCATCACTTAAGAATATGGTATATAAGTTATAGAAACTCAACCCAACGCTCATATTTAAAACTAAAACATCAAGATAGAGAATCCCTAATCCCTTCAATTTGAATACATAATTGCATCATTGTCTCTCTAAATATCTGACCTATGACGCTTCCACCATTGGTTCTATCATTTAAAAGGCCAATTCTAAGTCACGGTATCTCCATCTTTGGAATTTTACGTTTAAACATTCCCTTAATGGTTTTTACCATTTTTTAACATACTATATTGACATATGTATCACACCCACATTTACCTGACAACATGCCTGAAATGGTTCCTCACTGATTGCATTGAACAATACTAGAGGATAACTAGTCAAGACACTTCCAACCGACTATTCTCAAAATGATCGTCTTAAATGGATGTCCTAGAACAACCTAAAATATGATGCCTTTCACTAAGGCACCTTGTAATTACTTTGAACACACCCAATACATCCCATAACCATATTCCAGTGACATATCAGGCTAAAACATCCATTTATGAAGTCATGAACCAGTACGAATGTGGGTGTAAAAATGAAGGATCTCATCAAATGCAGATCATAATCTAATGCTTACAAGTGAGACATCAGTACATAGTCGAGATTCCCACCTATAAAGATCTATAACCAAGCCCCAATAAGCACTTTCTTGGTTTTCAAGTCAATCATAGACTGGTGTCTATGAGTCTATAAAAGGCATTCCTACTTGATAACCTAAGCATCACTGAGGACCAACCATGCCCTAATAATAGCCACACTTTTGGAGTGAAACTCTAATGGATACCACTTACCAAACCAATGAATTTTAAATTTAGAATAACAAATAACTGATAATCTCTTAGTGTTCTCAGATGATTTTAAAATAGGGGACATGATCATCATTTAACTGAGAGTACACTAAGAGGTTTTGAAATATTTCAAAAAAGGATATGAAACACTTTTTTTATAAAATAGAAGAAGTGATCAATACGGTTTTGAACCAACCATGTCAAACCAAATATGTAAATGAAGAGCAGTTGAACCATTACTGGGAAACATCTTTTATAGGAATGTTTAACTCACCTACCAACATATCTCTATTTAAGAATCATGATTCCCTCACCACTAAGTTATCTCATCCATGCTTAAACACAACCACTCAAGTATATCCCCAACTAACCGTGTTTACAAAGGTTTCACATACATCTAAACACAACATCATTTCACTCTATTTCATGTTTCAACTTAAATCAAAAAGTTACTAGCCACAAGGGTACACTAAGCAAGACTGACCATTTAAAAATGGTCTTTTCATAGTTGTGTTCCCTCTACTTGGAGGAAAAGCTATAACACTTATGATATTGTAAAGACCCGGAAATTTCAAGGAAATTTTTTTCTTAATTTTCTTTGGAATTTTACAAGAACACAGTTTCTGACGACGCCTGATTCTGAGGCCCGGTGTGCCCGGAATTAATTTCCGAAGTTTGGCTCGGGTACGTTCAGTGAACGAACGAGCGGGAATTTCTAACTTTTGAACCGGTGCCCGAAATCGAATTCCGAGGGCACCAATGAACTCGCAGAGCCGATATTCGCTTAAGGAGACCTTTTCCGAGGTTGCGTTTTATGCGGGTTGAGAGTTAGTTTTTGGAAATTTTAAATGAAGTTAAATAAAATGTGGAAACACATTTTATTTTTTATCCAAGTTGGTTATAACCTATCAAAGGGAGTTAGGGGTGGGACCCACATCCACTTAACCTCCCTTGAGAGGATGAAGTGTGGTGGGGCCCACACGAACCCTAACACTTCATCTTCCCTTTTAAACTCCCTGTAACTCCTCTTTAATTAATCTTGACAACTTGGGTTATTAATTGAGGAGAGTTATCTTAATTTCAAACTTTTGAAATTCTTGCCAACACTTTGCATTTAATTAATTAAACCAACTTAATTAATTATTTTGAGTGTTTGATTTCTTTTGAAATCATTTTTCCAACATTAAAATGAGAGATTATGTTCTTCTCTTTGGGTTGGCATAAACTTTGTGGGGGAGAACTAAGGAGAGGAGAAGAACTTTTGGAAGACCTTCAACCTCTCGACGAAGAACGTTCCCCATCTCCGAAGAACGTGAAGCAACATCTTCTTCATCGTTCTTCAATCAAGGTAAGGAAAGGGAAGCGACGCCCGCGACATCTCCAACGGCCTTCATCCGCGTCAAAGGAGAAAACGTCGCCTGTGAAGAACGTCGACAATGACGACGTCACCTCCGAACGCTCGTCCTCCAACGACGAGTATTCTTCTTCCTTTCCGACGCATGAGCGTGAGAATTGAGAGTGTGTGACGAATACGACAATTAAGAGGTAGGGGATTGTTGTTGTTTTATTTAATTATTTACATTCTTGATTCTAGAATGTCGAAATTCGAGGATAACGAATAAATGTTATCGTTTAATGAGAGGGGGGGCCGGACCGCACAAACATGGCCGAACCCCCTCCTATGTTCATATTTGTTTCCTTGCAGATGGAACGGGATGGCGTGGTGCCGTCGCACCACGCGGGAATCACACGGAAATTATTGCGCGGCGCCGTCGCGCCGCACCGAGGAATGAAATTCAGGTACCCGACAACGTCGCGCCGCGTCAAAATAAATCGAAGGCGCTGCGGCCGGAGCGGGGCCGCGGCGGAACAAGATGACCGGCGGCCAGACGGGCTGCCAGTGTCGGAAGCCGGAAGGGGACCGGCCTTTGCCGGTCCCATAGAGGAAGAACCGGCCGTCTAGGTCGGGCCGGCTGGAAAGGAGAAGAACCGGGGGAATTTAATTCCCCCGGCCGGCAAACCGGCCCCCCATAATGAGGGGGGGGGGGCAGGTTCACAAAAGGGGGGGGGGGAGGCTTTGCCCCGCGCGCGCGGCGGACACGCGACGCCCTGTCCGCGCCGCCGCGCCGGTCCGCGCCGCCACCGGCCAGGCCGGATTTTCCGAGTTGGGCTGGGTCGTCGGGTCGGGTCATCGCCCGGGCCGGGTCGACCCGGTTCGGCCGACCCAGGGGGGTCGGGCCGGGTCGGCCCGGGCCCAGACCCCCCGGTTTCGGACCACTTTCGGTAAAATGCCTATAACTTGGGCTGCGTGCCTCCAAACGACTCACCGTCAGCGGAAACACGATCCTTGGATCGAGACGGTCGTTTCGGTATATCGCACTCAAGGTTTCGGTGAACTTTGGGTTTGGCCGGGTTGGTTCGTACACGAAACCAACCCGGCCCTCGGAGCGGAAACACTCATATCTTGAGCTACGAACGTCCGATTGACGTGCCGTCAGCTTTGTTGAATTCCTCTAAGTGAGATAGATCTTTTTGCTTACTCTGCTCGAGGTTTGGATGCCTTCGGAGTGCGGTCGGGTTGGTTCACTCACGAAACCAACCGGGCCCCTAGAACGAAAAGGCTAATAACTCACAGACCGGGCGTCCGATTGACGCGCCGTCTGTTTCGTTGAATTCCTCTTGATGAGACGTACCTTTTGGCATACTTCGCCCGAGTTTTGGATATGGTTGGTATTGGCCGGGTTGGATCGCACCCAAAATCCAACCGGGCCCCTAGAACAGAAAACCTGATATCTTTCAGACTGGACGTCCGTTTGACGAACCGTCAGCGGTGTTGGTGATCACGTTGAGAAACGGTCCCTATGAGCATACCCTATGAGAGTTCGGGGAATAGTTGAGATACGGCCGGGGTTGGTTCGCTCACGAAACCAACCGAGCCCCTGGGACGAAAAGGCTAATAACTAACAGACCGGGCGTCCGATTGACGCACCGTCTGTTGCGTTGAGACCCCTATGACAAGGCGGTCCTTTGTGATACTTCTTCGTGGGACTTTGAGATACTTGGAGTATCGACTTGTGGCTCATGGAGCGGACCCTCCTAGAGACGAGTGTATGGAGTACGGAGACCGTATAGCCGATAGAGACCTGAAGACTGCTTGTCTGATTCGATTCGGAGTGACTTACGTAGCCCAGTGGGGAGCACTACTTTGTGAGGTGGCAGACCCACAACGGAGGAGCACTACTATGTGAGGTGGCAGACCCGCGATACTCGATAGGAGGAGTACCTCTGTAGGCTATGAGGGGGGAGCACTACTGTGTTGGGTAGCAGACCCGGCGGGAAGCACTACTGTGTGAGGTGGCAGGCCCGCGGTACTCGACAGGAGGAGTAACTCAGCAGTCTTAGGTTAGTGAGCAGTACCTCGGAGTCGTAACAGGACCACTGTACACTCCAGAGATGGAGCTCTTCAGCAGTTACGGTTTCGATAATGAAAATCCTGGTTTGAGCTGAGACTTTTGACCTTTGTGTTTACCTCATGATTGAGATGGGTCTCTTGATAACTTAGGTATATGTATGGGTATATACCTGGGTAGTGGTTATCCGTTGATTTCATGATCCTTGTGTTTCCTCATGATTGAGATGGGTTACTTGATAACTTAGGTATATGTATGGGCATATACCTAAGTAGAGGTTATCTGTTGAGATCTTCTTTGTGGTTATCCTTGTTGGTTTTAGTGAGACCTTGAGGGTCTTGGGGTCCCTACTAAGTATCGTTATACTTATCCCTGCACGGGCTATGCCCGCACCTCATTGTGTTGGTTGCAGACGACGGGCAGTGCTGACGGAGGCCGAGTGTTTGAGGACTGGATGGTACCCGGAGGTGGACTACATGACGAGTCAGTACCCGGAGGTGGACTACACGACGTGACGACTCACAGAGGAGGTTGACGGACGAGAGCATGGAGGAGGCTATCTGTACCTACCTTTCAGGTAGGATCCGAGGAGGACAACCCAGGAGCTGCTTCCTACTACCAGCTATTTTTCTTTTTGCTGTTGTACCTTGTTCAGGTGTAGTCGTACTTTCTTTTGGGTTTGTATTCTGGCCCATTTACTTTTCAACTTTTCTTTTGTACTTAGTGTTTTGATTCCGCTTGTACTCTATGGTGCTTGTTTCCTTTTATAAAGGAAATGCCTTCCCAGTTATCGGGATTTTACGTCTTTGGTGCTAGTCACCAGCCCCTGGCCTATGGAAGGCGGGCTTGGGGTAGTCACGGCACGGGCCCCTAGGACGGGTCGTGACAAATTGGTATCAAAGGAGTTCGGTTCTACTACAGAACTAATAACTCTGATGTTTCTTTCTGTGAAGCAATAGTGTTAAGAGTACCGAGTGTGGTTTTCAGTTCAGGGAGTCCAGTGTTGGTGCGGGTGGCCGACGTAACCATACACCCGGACCCTGACAACTGATTTCTGACTTTGTGCATGAAAACACTGATTACGTGTGTGTTTCCAGATGTTTTTGAATATCAGCTCAAACCAGGTCAGCTCACCAGGTATAAATCTTTTGACCATGTCACGTTGTTTCTTTCAGGATGCCTCCCCGTGGACGACCAGCTAGAGCCCCGAGAGTGGTGCGTACTGACAGCCCGCCGAGCGACGAGGCCTCAGTACAGGGCCCTATTCGAGTTGAGGCACCAGCGGAGGCACCAGCGGTACTACTACCCGTTGGGCCACCGATGCCACCAGCCCCAGCAGTAGAGGATGCACGTCTCTTGAGCGCACTACATGCGTTCCAGCACCAGAGGCCACCCAGGTTTCAAGGAGGGACGGACCCACAGGTGGCTGAGGATTGGATGGAGGTTGTGGTGAGAGTCTTCAGGCTAGTGGGGATGCCGACAGATTTCATGGTGATCCTTGCTGCCATCCTTCTTCAGGCAGCAGCAGGCATATGGTGGAGCCTGATGCTTCAGATGCATGACGAGGTGACACTTCTATGGGAAGAGTTCAAGAGCATGTTCCAGGAAGAGTTTGTACCATCCACCCTTCGAGCGGTGCGTATACAGGAGCTACTTCAGCTGCGGCAGGGCAACATGTCAGTGGCGCAGTACTCAGCGAGACTCACAGACCTCTCGCGCTACTCCACAGATATGGTACGAGACCCGTTCTTCAGGGCCCGAACCTTCGAGCAGGGGATCAGGCGGGAGATCAGAGCTTCGGTTGTATCACACAACATTCCGACGCAGACAGGAGTGTTGGAGCGAGCCCTCTTAGTGGAGAGTTTCCTTGCTGAGTAGTCTCTAGCAGTAGGACCCACCACTAGCCGGCATGCGGCAGAGTCTTCCGTAGTGGGAAGTAGACAGATGACGCAGGGGTCCAAGAGGACCATAACTACAGGTGGTTGACCGTGTGACTCAGGGTCGGTAGTGCGAGGCACTGAGGGAAGTGATAGAGCCAGACCTACCATGAAGTTTTACTCCTGCAGCGGAATTGGTCACATGGAACATGACTGTCCGACTCGCCATGCAGATGACCCGCAGTTAAATGAAGAACCTCCGAGGCAGAGGCAGAGGTTCGATCAGGGCGGACCGCAAGGAGCAGGCGGCCATGGCAGAGGAGCTGGCCGTGCATCTGGAGGTGGACGATGCTTCGGGATGTTGCCACCACCACCAGGAGGCCCACCCCGACCGCAGGGGATAGGAGGACATGGGAGAGCTCAGTTTCAGGCAGCTGAGGCCTATGGTCATGGAGCTCCGGAAGAAGATGGACATGAGTGGGACTAGCTTCCGACCTGGAGGCTATTGATTCTGTTGCTTCTAGTTTTGTTGATCTTTGTCTATAGTTGCTTTGTGTCTTGTACTATGAGCTGCAATAATAAAAAGACACTTATCATTGTTTGCTTTCCTGTCCTTTTGTTGGGTTGATACTGAGAGGTCCCGGTTAAAACTGTTGACTTGACCCTCACTTTAGAGATTTCTACTAAAGGAGACCTAGTGACCACACACTGATGCCAACAGTGTGACTCGACCCTTGGAGGCGAGAGTGACAGTTGGATCTCTTGGTCGTTACGTCGAGGCCTTACGACGTCATCCATGGCATTAATGCATCATTCATGTCAGGATTGACTGTATTAGGCAACGAATGTGGTTCATCCAGGGGATGAGACCGGATTTCTCTTATCTGCAAAGAAGAAATCATAGCAGCTCTTATGAGACTAGAGAAGGTCCAGGTCATCCAAGAGTTGATGAGAACGACAAAGGGCCGACAGAAGCCTTATGCTGACAGGGCTTGGAGGCCTCTAGAGTTCAAGGATGACCTTCACATCCTTATACGAGTCTCACCTCGATGAGGTTTACGGAGATGTGGCCAGGGAGGCAAGTTATCTCCGAGGTTCAACGGACCTTTCTAGGTCCTCAGCTCGGTAGGCGAGGTGGTTTACCGCTTGACCCATCCACTTCAGTTCCACTAGGTGCACGACATTTTTCCACGTATCTCAATTGAGGAGATACGTGCTCGACCCTCCGCATATCATCGACCATGAGGATATGGAAAATGGCGATGGGGTGTCATTCACAGAGGTTCCAGTGGGGATCGAGGATCGACATGAGTGGATCCTATGAGGAAGATCGATTCCTTGGGTGATATTTCTATGGCAGTACATGAATCTTCAGGTGAGCACATGGGAGCGGAAGGCTCAGATGCGTGCTCAGTACCGCCTTTGTTTCCCTAAGTTTGTGTTGAAGATTTACGGGGACGTAAAGCCCTGAGGTGGGAGTAATTTAAAGACCTGGAAATTTGAAGGAAATTTTTTTCTTAATTTTCTTTGGAATTTTACAAGAACACAGTTTCTGACGGTGCCTGATTCTGAGGCCCGGTGTGCCCGGAATTAATTTCCGAAGTTTGGATCGGGTACGTTCAGTGAACGAACGAGCGGGAATTTCTAACTTTTCAACCGGTGCCCAAAATCGAATTCCGAGGGCACCGATGAACTCGCAGCACTGATATTCTCTTAGGGATACCTTTTCCAAGGTTGCGTTTTTTGCGGGTTGAGAGTTAGTTTTTGGAAATTTTAAATGAAGTTAAATAAAATGTGGAAACACATTTTATTTTTTATCCAAGTTGGTTATAACCTCCCAAAGGGAGTCAGGGGTGGGCCCACATCCACTTAACCTCCCTTGAGAGGATTAAGTGTGGTGGGGCCCACACGAACCCTAACACTTCATTTTCCCTTTTAAACTCCCTATAACTCCTCTTTAATTAATCTTGACAACTTGGGTTATTAATTGAGGAGAGTTATTTTAATTTCAAACTTTTGAAATTCCTGCCAACACTTTGCATTTAATTAATTAAACCAACTTAATTAATTATTTTGAGTGTTTGATTTCTTTTGAAATCATTTTGCCAACATTAAAATGAGAGATTCTATTCTTCTCTTTGGGTTGGCATAAACTTTGTGGGGAGAACTAAGGAGAGGAGAAGAACTTTTGGAAGACCTTCAACCTCTCGAAGAAGAACGTTCCCCATCTCCGAAGAACGTGAAGCAACATCTTCTTCATCGTTCTTCAACCAAGGTAAGGAAAGGGAAGCGACGCCCGCGACATCTCCAACGACCTTCATCCACATCAAAGGACAAAACGTCGCCTGCGAAGAACGTCAACAACGACGACGTCACCTCCGAACGCTCGTCCACCAACAACGAGTATTCTTCTTCCCTTCCGACGCATGAGCGTGAGAATTGGGAGTGTGTGACGAACACGACAATTATGAGTTAGGAGATTGTTGTTGTTTTATTTAATTATTTCCATTCTTGATTCTAGAAGGTCAAACTTCGAGGATAACAAATAAATGTTATCGTCTAACGAGAGGGGGGTCGGACCGCACAAACACGGCCGAACCCCCTCCTATGTTCATATTTGTTTCCTTGCGGATGTAACGGGATGGCGTGGTGCAGTCGCACCACGCAGAAATCACACGGCAATTATTGCGCTGCGCCGTCGCGCCGCGCCGAGGAATGAAATTCAAGAAAAGAAATCGAAGGCGCCGCGGCCGGAGCGGGGCCGCGGCGGAGGGGCACGGTGCCATCGCACCGCGCCGGACGACGAAAGCCGCGGCCGGTTCCGGGCCACTGCGGAACAAGATGACCGGCGGCCAGCCGGGCCACCGGTGTCGGAAGCCGGAAGGGGGCCGGCCTTTGCCGGTCCCGTTGAGGAAGAACCGGCCGGCCAGGTCGGGCCGACCGGAAGGGAGAAGAACCGGAGGAATTTAATTCCCCCGGCCAGCAAACCGGCCCCCCATAATGAGGGGGGGGGGGTTCACAAAGGGGGGGGGGGATTTGCCCCCCACGCGCGGCGCACACGCGGCACCCAGGCTGCGCCGGACCGCGCCGCTGCGCCGGTCCGCGCCGCCGTGCCGGACCGCGCGGCCGCGCCGGCCTGCGCCGGACCGCGGCGCCGCGCCGCCGGCCGGGCCGGATTTTCCGAGCCAGGCCGGGTCGTCGGGCCAGGTCGCCGCCCGGGCCGGGTCGACCCGGTTCAGCCGACCCAGGGGGGGGGTCGGGCCGGGTCGGCCCGGGCCCAGACCCCCTGGTTTCGGACCACTTTCGGTCAAATGTCTGTAACTTGGTCTGCGGGCCTCCAAACGACTCGCCGTCAGCGGCAACGCGATCCTTGGATCTAGACAGTCGTTTCGGTATATCGCACTCAAGGTTTCGGAGAACTTTGGTTTGGCCGGGTTGGTTCGTACACGAAACCAACCGGGCCCTCGGAGCGGAAACACTCATATCTTGAGCTACGGACGTCCGATTGACGTGCCGTCAGCTTTGTTGAATTCCTCTAAGTGAGACGGATCTTTTTGCTTACTCCGCTCGAGGTTTGGATGCCATCAGAGTGCGGTCAGGTTGGTTCGCTCACGAAACCAACCGGGCCCCTGGAACGAAAAAGGCTAATAACTCACAGACCGGGCGTCCGATTGACGCGCCGTCTGTTTCGTTGAATTCCTCTTGATGAGACGGAACTTTTGTCATACTTCACCCGAGTTTTGGATACTGTTGTTAGTGGCCGGGTTGGATCTCACCCGAAATCCAACCGGGCCCCTGGAACGGAAAAGCTGATATCTTTCAGACTAGACGTCCGTTTGACGAACCGTCAGCGGTGTTGGTGATCACGTTGAGAAACGGTCCCTATGAGCATACCCTATGAGAGTTCGGGGTACAATTGAGATACAGCCAGGGTTGGTTCGCTCACGAAACCAACCGGGCCCCTGGGACGAAAAGGCTAATAACTAACAGACCGGGCGTCCGATTGACGCGCCGTCTGTTGCGTTGAGACCCCTATGACGAGGCAGTCCTTTGTGATACTTCTTCATGGGACTATGAGATACTTGGAGTATCGACTTGTGGATCGTGGAGCGGACCCTCCTAGAGACGAGCGTACGGAGTACGAAGACCGTATAGTCGGCATAGACCTGAAGACTGCTTGTCCGATTCGATTCGGAGTGACTTTCGTAGCCCAGTGGGGAGCACTACTTTGTGAGGTGGCAGACCCACATCGGAGGTGCACTAGTATGTGAGGTGGAAGACCCGCTGTACTCGACAGGAGGAGTACCTCTGTAGGCTATGAGGGGGGGAGCACTACTGTGTTGGGTGGCAGACCCCGGCGGGAAGCACTGCTGTGTGAGGTGGCAGGCCCACGGTACTCGATAGGAGGAGTACCTCAGTAGTCTTAGGTTAGTGAGCAGTACCTCAGAGTCGTGACAGGACCACTGTACACTCCATAGACGGAGCTCTTCAGCAGTTACGGTTTCGATAATGAAAATCATGGTTTGAGCTGAGACTTTTGACCTTTGTGTTTACCTCATGATTGAGATGGGTCGCTTGATAACTTAGGTATATGTATGGGCATATACCTGGGTAGTGGTTATCTGTTGATTTCATGATCCTTGTGTTTCCTCATGATTGAGATGGGTTACTTGATAACTTAGGTATATGTATGGGCATATACCTAAGTAGAGGTTATCTGTTGAGATCTTCTTTGTGGTTATCCTTTTTGGTTTTAGTGAGACCTTGAGGGTCTCGGGGTCCCTACTGAGTATCGTTATACTCACCCCTGCACGGGCTATGCTCGAACCTCGTTGTGTTGGTTGCAGACGACGGGCAGTGCTGACGGAGGCCGAGTGTTCGAGGACTGGACGGTACCCGGAGGTGGACTACACGACGAGTCAGTACCCGGAGGTGGACTACACGACGTGACGACTCACAGAGGAGGTTGACAGACGAGAGCGTGGAGGAGGATATCTGTACCTACCCTTCAGGTAGGATCCGAGGAGGACGACCCAGGAGATGCTTCCTACTACCAGCTGTTTGTCATTTTGCTGTTGTACCTTGTTCAGTTGTAGTCGTACTTTCTTTTGGGTTTTTATTCTGTCCCATTTACTTTTCATCTTTTCTTTTGTACTTAGTGTTTTGCTTCCGCTTGTACTATGTGGTGCTTTTTTTCTTTTATAATGGCAATGCCTTCCCAGTTATCAAGATTTCACGCCTTTGGTGCTAGTTGCCAGCCCCTGGACTATGGAAGGCGGGCTTGGGGTAGTCACGGCATGGGCCCCGAGGACGAGTCGTGATAGATATGATGCTCCCCACCTCAGGATTGTCCTAGTCATCATTTATAGATAAATAGATCTCATCTCATGACACACTCTCTATCAACCACAAACCATGGGTCTTACAGTTGGCCAACACAATTTTAGCAAGTATTAAATTTGAATAAAGAAAAGGATATCATCTTAGAAGTGTTATAGACTAGAAAATATCTAGACATATGCGTGAAAATACTCCTAGGTTATAACGTGTTCCATAAATTTATCAAAAAATCCAAGAACAACCTGACCAGAATATCAAAACTCCCAATCCCCTTTACAAAGTCTTCCCGAGTATTGAAAAAAGATTGATTTTATTAAACATCCAGTTCACCTTCCTATGAAGTTGACCTGAGAAGGTATTGTAACATCTCAAGTCTTAAATTTTTACCACCGAACTCAAATGGTTTATTTCATGATTTTGTAAATCGACAGGTAACACATGTATCAACGCATACTATGCTAAGGGATTACTAACAAAAAAAAAAAAACAAATCCTTGATGATATCCATAAAATTTTCATCCTTATAAATTCTAGTATTTTTTGACCCATAAAATATTTATCCCCAAGTCATACTATCCCATATGACTGAAAAATAGGATAAAAATCCCAAGTCATCCAACACTGAAGAAGGGGAAAAAGGGTCACATGACCTAATAGGTGACTGACCATGCCCTAGCCATGCCTATCCCATTAAAAATGAGCTTTAAATGATGTTGACGCCCTTAATGAGGGTCAAAAATCTTAACAACAACCCATTAAACAAGGGGTCATTTTTAAAATCTATGTGTCCTATAAGAGAAAAATGACACCCGAATAACACATCACATTAAGATATTATCATAAACAACAATCAAGGGAATTAAATATCTAAGGGATCTACCTACAATAGTCCATGAACTTACCAAATCATAAAGCATCAACCCAAAACAGGGCCACACCCACAAAGGACACCAGGATTAAGGGACTATTATTTTAATTCAATTAAAGGAGAATTGGCATATGGAAATTGGCCATGTCTCCATTTTATGTCAAAACTCTTGAAGGATATAAAATAACCTTACATGAGGGTTAAATCTAAGAAAACCTCATCATGTTTCATTTTAAGTAATTATCTTAATTCACTTTTAATTTCTTAATCATATAAATTAACATAAAAAACATTTAAGATGAACATTTATACAAGGTGATTTATTTATAAAACTCCACAAGGCACATGGTAAATTCTATCAAACATATTTTTTAAACAACATTTATTTTACCAAAATCCCATCATAATTAGGAAATTTATCATATAAATTAAATTTTAAAACAATATTTATTTATTTATAAGATTTAAAAGTTGGATTAGTTAATGAATATTTCAATTCCAATCTATAGAGGAAAACACCCTTTACGTTGTAATTATAATTTTAATTAACTATTGCCTCATGTAAGTATAGTTCAAAGACATAAAAAGGTATTTTATTAATTAATAAAGGGAATGGTCAAGTAAGATGTCACCATGCGATTTTATGTAAGTCCATATAGGTGGATGTAAAAAATTAAATAACCATCCATATTTAGCCTAAGTATACCACCATGGGGTTAAGCACCAAGGAATTTCCAAAGAATGGTGACCTATGAGGGCCCCGATCAAGTCACTCTGGGTTCATCAAAATGCAACAACAATTTATTTAAAAATTTAGATTTTTAAACACCCTCCCAGGGTTTATCTCATAAGTGAAAGGAACCATGGCTAACCTACTTGGGTCGAGTTAGGTTTATCTCTTAAGTAACATGACCCAACTAACCTACTTGGGTCTAATTGTGCATTTATGAATTTGGTTATCTGGGTTATTATGCCCAAGTCATAGATGTATAATCCATTAACATGGAAATAAATTTATTCATGACATAATTAGAAATATTTAAATTTATACAACAAATTAAACACACACACACACATATAGTATTATTAGAGAGACGGTTTGACTATATGGGACACCAATCTACAATTTTAAAAGTTCCCATACACTTTTTAGACTGTAAATTTTCTCCCATTTAATCACAACTAGTATGTTCCAGTCCACGAAAATAATGGTAAATGACTTGACCATATCATTTTAGGTTTTTAAATAGAATTTCACCCTAAATATATATAGGAAAACAAAACTTAGATTGATTATGGAATTATATTTTAACTCACCTTTAAATTACAATTTTAAAAAATTCTATAAAAAGTTGTAAATAAAAGTAACCATGCTATGTAAGCATAGAAGAATTGAATATGAGAAAAGCACACTAATTAATCCCATAAACATGTTAATTGGTTGGGTATAATAAACAAATTGCAATGCACGATAAACATATAAACAATACAAGTAGACATTATAAATATGTACAATCATGACAAATAACCATTTAAAGCTACTATGTAAACATAATACACTCATACACGACATTCAAGAAAAGCATAATAATAAATCATAGAAGTATGTTGTACATGAAAACGTAATAAACATATCACACATCATGTTATACAATAAGCATGAAATTTAAATACCTAAGAATATACAACTAAGAATGTTATTAAAAATATTAACATGGTATATTACAATCATGATAATAAACACACAAGGAATCATTTATAATGAACATTAAAATATTAGTACGTTATTTTAGAAACTTCTGCATACTTATTATCTTTTATACTCTTTAATTACAATAATTTATTACACATATTTTAGTTAGTTGTTTATTTTCATCATCAGATGTTAGTAATTTTTATGGTCTTATGTATGTTTAATGATAGGAATTTTGATCCTCATTAATTGATAATAAGTTCTTTATTCCCATATTATTCAATTCATTGTATTTATTTTTTTCGAATGTTTTTGTAGTCCGATGTTCATTGGAGTTATGGGAATGGGTCCTAAGAATGGAATCCACAATGACCAAGTTTGGAGTGATATGCCCACAATAGAAAGTTAGTTCATAATGATCATTCATTGTTTTTAATCATTAAAAAACAATATACATAACATAAATTACTTCTTAATATCATATATTTGAATTATTAATTTATGGAAACTTATTTATGATCGAAATTATTATGTCATTATAACATCATTCATGTTGGTGGTTGAACTAACCTAATCAAGAACATTCTATAATAATGATTGAGTAATAGTTTAAAGATATAAAATAGTAATTCTATTTTGATAAAAGAATAATGATGTTTATATAATATCATTATATTTGAGAATTATATTTATAAATGTTTGAGAAAAGAAGGTAATTGAAAACATAGAGAAGAACTTAGATACTAACTTTGATGGAATGACTCCTCCATGAAATGAGTTCCTTTAGAATGAAGGATTTAATCCTCATTTCTGGGAATATAAACTACCAAACATTCAAAAAATATTTAAGAGGGTGAATTTTTTAATTGATGAAAGAGATAAATTATGAAAAATAGTGGGTTTGGAGGGGGTATAGGAGTGGTCTTTTTATAAGTGAGTATTGAGTTGAATTTTCACAAATAATCATGTATGGTTTTCATTTTATAGGGAAAGTGGATCCAAAGTATAAACATAACGGACATGGGTCACTCTTCACCAAATAAAAAACATTTATAGATAATATAATAGATATTTTAGGCCTTTACCTCTTAAGTTATCCATTTCATCTCATTTTATGTTTATCTTGCTAACCCAATTTTTACATTGGTAACTTTTTTTTCTAAAAAATGAAATTGAAGCTCTTATATATTTTTTATGTGATTATTAAAAATATCTACTCCATATATTATAATATAATTTATAAACATGAAAAATTTAACTTTGAAATGAAAACATAAAATATATAAAAAGGAAACTTTTATAGAGAAATATTCTTTTAAAAATTAAGTGTTCCTAATATTATTTCATATAAATTTCTATGAAAATTAGTCTTAATATATTTTTACATAGAATAATTAGATTTTATTAGAGTAATTATTAAAAAAAGACTTATTTCATTAATTAATATAAAAATACATTACAATTAGAAAAATAATTATTTAAAAGGTAACCATAACATTAAATGATATAAATCAATTACCATTAAAATTAATCATCTATATTATAAAGAATAAATTTTATTGATCCATTGGTATAAGAAATTTTTTCTGAATCTTATAAACACATAAAATCATTATTTGATAATAATAATAATAATAACATGTAATGAATAAAAATACATATTTACATAATAAATTATTTTATTTAATTAATATATTTTAATTCCATTCTAGAAATATTTATTTTATGGGATTTTTTTATTTTTTACTAAAAATTATAGACTTTTAATTAAACTTTTGAATATAACCATATATACAATGATCCTATGTCCAAAAACCATATAATTAATGACTATGTGTATTAATGTCATATTAAATTACAACATATAACCCTACATTCATATCTAAAATCACTCATCTTATTATATAATTTTATTTTATGATGTTTATCATATTTCTAATGTGTTTTATTCTTTATTTAGTTATCATTGGTGGTATTATATTCATGATAGATCATGATGATGAGAATTTCCACCTTGTAATACTTTTATTTACTTGTGGATTCATTCATTTAGAAATTTTACTAATTATGTTTCATTTAGTTATTTTTAATGTATTTCATTTTTAATTATAATATTTTAAAATATTTTAATGATGAATTGTTCATTTGGTTTGGTGTTTTGTGTATCATAAGATATCATACATAGATTATTTATTTATAGGTATAGTCATAATAAAATAATTGGGTGTTAAACACTTTCCATTAATATTTATAATTCCACAATAATTTATTCACTGTGGAAAAATATCATGATCAAATGAAAAAAAACTAAATAAAGGGATAATTTATATAACAACCACATTAAGATTTAAAAAATAACATAATATATAGAATCCTTTAATGGGAAACATGTTAATAAACCTTTACAAATTGATAACAAATATTACTTGAAAATAATTCCATTTAACTCATTGAAATACTAGGATATCAACTTCACCAAACACTTTATATGAATGTAAATAAACCAAAAAATTTATAAAAATTTAATCATTCTCAACACTAATAAATTTTGAAACCAAGAAGTTATAACAACATAGTTAATAAATAATACAAAAAATCATCAAAATATTTATTATAATACCCAAGAAACCTTCTAATTAAATCAGGCACTCATAGTTTATAAAGAAAAGGACTTTAAATAGGGATAATTTATAGAAAATCAGTGAATCCTATTGTAATGGATCTTTATCTACCAAATTAATAAGGATTATATCCTCAATGTACATGAAGAAACCATAACATCACGAGTAAATTATTTAAACATTTGAAAATAAGATCCTTAGGAAACCATGGCATTTATAAGGTAACAGGGTAAAGAAAAAGGGAAGCACATGGAAAAATAAGATGATAAGAACCACTTCTTTGAAGTTAAACTTCATATTTTATTAATAAATATAATAATTGAATCCAAAATAAATAGGTGAGAAGGGATTCAATAATAATAGAGGCTCATGAAGGGTTTTATAAAAATAAGGAAGGGAAATAAGGACTCCATATTTAAAAACTAATTTGAAAAATCCAAAAAATATGAAAAACTTAACAGGCTATGTAGTATACCTATATAGTTGGCTAGACTATACAATAATAATGAAAAAGATAAAATATACTCTTCTTCTTATCCTTCATGATTTTCATGCATGGTCTAGAGACTATATACCACAACTATAAAACAATGAAAACATTTAAATATTCCCATTTTCATCTCTCATGTTTAAAATAACTAATAAGTGAAAGAAATGGGAAAATAAATACCTAATAAAGAAATCATTTTTGCTAACATTATCCCAAACATATCACCAACCACCCCCAAAAATATTTTTAGATATTTATTGATCAATAAATTAGTGATTATAATACCCCCTCATATGTAATTCTTGCTTCTATATTTCAATAGAGTCACCTTATTGTTACCACAAGGCTTAGACAAGATGAATTTATTTTCATCACCACACTTTATTTTGAAATTTGAGAAATTATATTTAATATTAAACTAAGAAAATGAAATTTTCTATCTTAAACTCCACCCAACATAGAATATGAGAAATATCAGAATGATACTTCTTTAAATTGCATACATGGAAGATATTATGGATCATTTCTAATTTATAAGGAAACACCAATTGATATGTGATCTTTGTGATTCTCTCAATAGTCTCAAAGGTACAATGTACCTCAACATCATCTTTCCCTACCTTCCCATACACTGATGACCAAATCAATATGATACTTTTAGAAATAATCAACCACCAACTAATAATTCTAGAGGATTATGAAGATGACCGACATATGATTTTTTATAATTTTAAGTCATCACCAAAAATTTTTTTATTAGAGAAATATTTTCCATATTCTCTTTCATGAAGCTTATCCCCACTAGGTAAGTCCCACAAACATCAACCTAACAGAGTGGAGACTGACATGGATAACTATATAAGGCTTAAAAGGGTTCCATATAAATAATTTATTGACAATATTTTTATACAAAAGTTCAATCAATGATAGTTGGGTATTACATGGTGTTCTGAAATACAACATGTTATCTTGACATATACATTCTATGATTTGGAATGGATACCCCATCTTATTATCTATTTTAAGATGGAATGACATGCTTAGAATCACCTATGATATCATACCCTATTGAAGGAATTTATATAATCATGAGGTTAATTGGGTATCCTTGTAGGAAATAATAATAGAAATCACCCCTTTAAACTTTATTATACCTTGCACATACAACTCCCTCAACCCCATTACCTTGGTGTTATCAATGATTGCTAAAAAAAGGGATGGTTTTTTAGATGATCAATTATTAAGAAAACAACATTTTTTCCCAAGGGGTGTATGGTAATCTAGTCCTAAAATCCAAGGATATATCATTCCATTTCAAAATAGGGATAGTCAGGGTTTGAATCAAAACAGAAGATTTTTATGTCTATATTATATCTACTATTAACATAAACATTTAAACACATAGTGAACTATGTAACTCATCATTATAGAACAAAAAAAATTTGAATTTCATATTGTAATAAATTTTAATTATTAATGGGTGAAATTTTTAATAAGAGTGATTCAAACATTTCATTACTCTCTTCCTTATAGAACATGGAAAAAATAGTTCCTTATAACAAAAATGAATCCATTAGAGGAATAATACTACTCACTCATGGAATCCAAAACAAATATAACTTTATCAAATTAAAAATATTTCTACTATCCTAGTTTATTTTTACAAATAATTTCAAGGAGATAAGACACAATATACCCATTACCTAGGAATAACACATCATTCTCTTATATAATTTGTACGAACATTTCTAACAAGTGAATAATCATGTATCACTCAGTACTCAAATATTAAAACTCTTTTTATTTCAAATACCTACTTAGATCATCAAAAACCACATTATACTTATTAGGTGTATAAATGAGGTTGTAATAAAATGTGTCTAGTTATTTTACCCATATCATTTTTATAAGATTTTAATTATTTTTTTAAAAATATATAACATAATATTTTGTGTTTGGTGTAAACTATAAAATTATCACCAAATAGAAATTGTTGAAAATATTTTTATATCATACATGAAAACTACAATCCCAAGTTCATGAGTCAATTAGTTTATTTATTATGGGAATATTTAGAGAGATCCATAAGATATCACATTATCTCCTTGATTATGTACACAACCCATTCCCATTTCTGAAGAATCAAAATATGCCATATATATATTATTGGGATCAAGGTGAATCAAAAGATTCATGATGGTAATAATTTCTTTAACTCATTTAAGGAATATTGTTATTATAAATTCCATGTGAATTTCAATCATTTATGGTTCAAAAATGTAAAAAATAATGCTACCTTTGAGAAATGATTCAACAAATTATAGTAGTAATATCCTAGAACCAAGATATTATATATCTAAAAGAAATTATTTGAATATTCTGATGGCATGATATATTTTACCTTCTCAGTATCAACTAAAATACTTTTTTCTAACATAAAATTTCCCTAAAACCAAAAATCTTAAATCTAGAAGTGATAATTTACTTACTTCATATAATAGTGATGGTCATAGAGAGTCTATAATATAATTGTTAGGTGATTATCATACTCATAATAAAACATATAACACACACCATGACAAATTATTTAAGGTGTGAAAGAAATATCATATTCATAAGTTTTATAAATACCACATAAGCAATGTTCAATCCAAGTGGAATCACAAGATTTCTAAAATGACCATATCTATATCAGAAATTAGTATTCCATATTTTATTCTCCTTTACCCTAAGTTGAATATAACCTGTTTGAAATTAAATATTTGAAAACCATATCCCCCCATTTAAGTGATCAAAAAGTTCATCAATGTGAGGTAAAGGGAATTTATTCTTAATAGTCACTTAATTAAACCCCTTATTTTTAATGTATAAACATATAGTTCCATCCACCTTATTATTAAAGAATATAATAATGATCTACAATGATACATTGGTAAGAATAAAGTCTTTGGTTTTTAGGTTGTCTAAATGGGTTTTCCATTCCTTCAACTTAGCAAGTACCCTATGATATGTATGTAATGATATCAGTTTCATCCCATGAAAAAGATCAATAAAAAATTAAACTTCTTATTAAAGAGAAATACTTGAAAATTTATTTGAGAACACATCAATAAAATGTTTAACTATAATAGGTGGATCATTTTCTGTAATCTCTTTACTCGAATCTATGAGAAGAGATGACATCACACATGGAAGTTTTCCAACTTTAGGAATGGATGGTCTATCCAGACTATGTATGGGGTCCCATTAAACATTAAATAATTAAAAACATATATATAGTGTAGAAAAGGGCACCCCTTGATAATAATAATAATAAATATTACCATTGAAATCAACCGTCCAAACCATCTTGAAAATGATTTCAAAGGGATCCATCTCAATATTGAAAAATTTCATTGAAAACTAATGCTCAGATAAAGAGATCGATGAAGAAGGATAATGAAACCCATAATCTTTATTCTTTTTAAAGGTAGTTTTTATTTCAATCACATATGTAATGAGATCATACTAAATATTTATAAATTCCATAATATGAGTATATATGAATTATTGAGAGAAACCTATGTAATGTAATGAAAAATATATAAATGATGAAATAAGTAAAGTGCCTAGAACCATTATTAGATCTTCTTTAGATTTTTCATGGGATGGATCTATAGAATAAAACATAATTACTATAGGATTAGTTTTTAATATTCCTTATATATTGAGGGTAATTCATTAGTTTACTTTTACCATGATATGGACATCCCTTTGATAAAATACCTCTATGTAGAGATATAATTTCATTAAAGTCATCCGACTTAAATACTGAACTCCTTAGGGTGGAAAATACTACACCACTTCACATAGGAAAATTAACCCTAAAAAACCTTCATATGTGACCCATTGTCCAATAATCATGATATAATATAATATTTTCCTAAAAATAAGGTTTTGAGTGACATTACTTTCCACATTGACGACATATAAGTGGGCCACTCCACATTTTCATTAATCAAGCTATCTCAGTTAGACAATTTGAGATGCTACCATACCCCCTTATAAATTTATATCAATTTATCTTATTCTATAGAAGATATACTTTACTTAAACAAGGAATAAGAGAATAATAAACCATATTAGAGATATTATCGTTATCCACCTCCAATAATAAGTCACAATCTTCTACCTCACTATAGGTACTAAGTTTCAACATAGGTAATATGATTAGATAATAGACCAAAGTCCCCATTTAAAACTAATATGATTTTAACTTATTATTCAATATTATCTCTAAAACAAATTGAATGAGAATAGTTAATTGGTTTTTATAATCTATAACCATTAAATTTACATGATGGAGATATAAAAACTCCCTCAATTTATCCAATTTCATTATATTTGGGTATAACTACTAGATAAAACTGAATTAAATGTCTTTACATTCTTATTTATCAAATATTTCTTCCTATAAGACTAACTCCACCAACCTTTATAGATCCAATAGTCTTTAATATTTTTATATCATTTAAAATTTATACATATTTTCTTTAGTTTCTTTAGGATCATTGCTTCCTTAAAAATATAGTGATTTATGGAAAAAGAATTCTTGAGATTGATCTTTATCATGGGTTTGACCAGGTCCCTCTTCCTTAGCATGATCTGGACCTAGGCCAAGTCCTTGGTCCATAGACTAAATCACACATACCATTCAATCAATGAGGTTTTAATCGACTAGAGGATTTTATTATGGATATATATCTTCAGATATCATTAGGGGGTTCATAGTAAATCTTATCGGAGTCATGATGATACATAAAATCCAACAATAATTGAAAAAATCTATCAAAATGTAAAAATCCATGTGAAATCACATGAAAAACATCAATTTAAACCCTTAACATTTCTCAAGAGTCATGAAAATGAATTAATGACCATTTTTAAGGAAATAAAAACCATAAAAATACTCTTTCAGGATGAATAATTTCTAAAAATTTGCATCAACTATGCAAGAATTTATTTAGAACTCTATATTAGGTTGCACATTCGACTTGCATAGTCTATATAACGTATACCTTGACCGTTTTCTTTGTAAATTTCTTATAAAATTTGTTTTGACCTAGAATTTCATAAAAATTAATATTAAATGAAATATAGAACCAAAATCAAACAATATAAACATATATTAGAAACACATGTCTTCTCACAACAAGTGTTTTTCAAACACTTATTTGAAAAAATAATTTATTTTCACAACGAATTATGAGTAAATAGATAAAAATAAGTTATGAAAGAATGAAATATAGAAATATAGATATAAATGTGGGTATTATATAGATTAATAATAAATATAAAATTACTATATAGTAGGTGTGAATGCGTTCAACCTAGAGGGAATTTAAGGAAAGGGTTTATTGTACAGACTTACTTATATTGAGATTATTTATGTTTCAGTTTCCCTTGGGGGGAATTTTATATTATATCTATCCAAACAACCATATAATTTATTCTATTTTGGTTATATATATATATTAAAACATTTTTTCAATTTTCCTCTATTTGGTACTCAAATCCATTGAAAGGTTGTTTATAAAAAAAGTTGACCTTATTTATCCTTTTTGGTCAGGAATATTTTTCATTATGATCCAAATTCATTATTTTACTTTAATAATGTTATTATATATATATATAAATGATTTATTAAGATAAAATTATGTTAAATTTTAAATTTGATAAGTTTGTTGTAAAGGAATATGATTTAATATTTTCTTTATAATTAATTTTTTTACTTTCTTTACAAAATTTTGAAAAGAATCCCTTTTTAATATTTTCCATATGAACAGTTTTTACCACCTTAAAAAATATATATCTTTTTTTATCTTCCATTATAGGTTTTTATGTTCCATTAAATTAAAATATATACCGATTATTTTGTTTTTTTAATTAAAATATATTATTTTATTAAAAGTTTTGAAAAGATATTTCATTCCATTTATTTATATTTTTATCTTCCACTCCACATTTTATTACAAAGAATAAATTCTTTCCAAAATTATATTATTATAAATTATTTTTCAATTAATTTTTTAAAATTATCCTTGAGACCTTATGAAATCAATTTTAGAAATTATTAATATCTTTGTTTTTATAACAATGTTACACATGTTTTAGGAAAGTTATTTTGAATGTTTTTCTTAAATTTTCCGCTCTAATTTGAAAAAGAATTTCCTTTAATAAAAAACCTATATTTTTTACGAATTCAAGGTTTTATTTCATACTTCATTTTTTATGGTTAGTATCTTACCTCATATATAAGGATTATTATCATTTTATTTACTACCTTGAAGTTATGTTGTCTATCACTCACCAATATTATATAGACATTATATTGAAATTATATTTACATTATTTTGTATCATATAAATTTTTATCATATAAATATTTTCTTAACCTTATACCATTGGTACACATAATATTACATGAAGGATAATTACTAATGAATTTATTCCACTGACTAGAGTGAATTTATATTTCATATACTTATTTCAATATTTATATTGTTTATTAAAAACGAAATTTTATTATGTATTATATTGATCATTCAATATATAATAAATTAATTGGAAATGTGTAAGTGATGGGTGAGGTTTGATATTATATATCCCCATGATGCCTTGGTAGGAATCATTAGATAATTATTTTTGTCTACCTTATATATTATTTGGGTATTTATTGTATTTCCTACCCAATTAATGAACATGTCTTAGTTGAGGAATTAATAGTAATATTAAGATTTCAAACATTATGCATTGTATAATTGAGAAATAAATTATTATTTTCCATATTATTACTTCAATGTTATTATCCATGGATGAATTTCATGATCAAGTTTTTAATTATATGGAATATATATTGATTATTCACTCTTATATATTCATTATGCCGTATGTATTCATGATATAATTTTATATACGCAATCCTATACTTGAAATATGAGCTCACTATTTATTTGTTTTACTTTCCCTAGGTTATAAAAATGTAATCTAAATGATTTCAGAAAGGGAAAATAATTTTTTTCTACAAGTTTTTACGACCCTTCATAAGATTCAAATGTAAGATGAAAATTATGTAAGAATCCAGTCACCCAAAACTGTTCAACTATTCAATCACATGGGTTGTATTCTCTTATATATTTTACAAATGTAATACAGAAAACACAAGATCTAGGTTATTAGATTAGGTATTTTTACATCACTACATGAAATCATCACATCTATTATCGTTTTTAATTACATAAGAATCCATTATAAATGGTAAAATTTTAAAATTGAAGGAAAATAACTAAGGAAAGATATAATTTATTAAAAACCATTTTAGTATTCCAAAAATAACATAAAACATGGAATTATTTAATGGTAAATCTTTTAATAAATAATTAAAAATTCATAATAGATATTACTTGAAAAAAATTCCCTTTAATTATTTTCAAAATAAGGTTAGGAATTTCATGGGGCACTTTATATAAATCAAAATAAACCAAGTTATTCTTAAAAAATTAAACTTAATTTATGGAAAAATATTTGTAAACCAAGAAGATACAAGAACATAATTGATGAATACATAAAAAATTTATCAATATAGTTTGAATACTACTCAAAACACGTTTTAAATAAATCAATCACTCATGGTTTTTGATGTAAATTAAATTAATAGGACCACCCACTAAAAAATATTGAATCCACATAAAAGGGATGTTAATTCACTAAAGGAAGAAGTAATAAATCCTAAGAGGCCAATAAAAAACCCTAACACCAAGAATCCCAAAATTAAACAAACTAAAATCAGATCCCTTGTCCACCATAGCACTTAGAGGGAAATTTAATGGAGAAAAAGCGTAGAACATGAGGATGGAATAGGATATGTAAAACATAATTGAAGTAAAAAAGTTGATATTTGATAAAGAAATCCAAGGATTGAGGCAAAGGGTAAGATGGGAGATGGGAGTCGAGATGGGGAGAGGCTTGTGGAGGGTTTTTAAAAATTAACAAAGGGAAATGAGGACTCCTTTAAAATTGAATTTTCTAAATCCAAATTTGGTAAAAATTTAATGGGCTACATGATTGACCAACATGGTCAGTCGTACTATGCATCAATTTTGAAAAATGTTCTATCTCCCCACCTATTAACCTAAATATTCATCTTACATTGTGTTAGGATCATGAAACATGATCATGAATGATGGAAAAATTTATCAAATTTCTAATTTTAAACCTTAACATTAAAATATAAACCATGTTGAATAAATGTAAAAATAAATACCTAAAAATGACATTGTGGGTATTACATAGACACATAGGATAATGTATTATTTATTAAACAAAATAGCCACCCACACTTCATATTGATACTATAAATGAGATGAGGTACATGTAACATGGTGTTCCACACCCATGTCAGTGGTATGTGATTATTTTGATTATTTATTTTATTTTAAATATTTTATTTGTTCTAGGGTCAAAAATATAAAAATTTGGGAGACACTGCAGCGTGTACAGTGTGTTCTAACCATCCAACCCTATCGTATATTAGCGGAGAGGGAATTACAAAGGAATGTGCATTGTTGGAACATAGTTTTTGGGGAATCTTTCTTGTAAATCTTCCACTTTTTGTTCATTTATATTTTCTTTATTCACTTATCCCATATTTCTTCCATATTATTATTATTCTATTTCCCTAGTTGGATTTGGTGGATTCTTCTATGGAAAGGGTAATTTTTGAGAATGGATTTATATGTTTATAGGGTTCATGAAGGATTCATATTACCCTATACATATACTATTTGGAGAAAGAAGTTTTTAATTGACTTAGATAGGTTTATCTACATAATTATATTTCCATTGGAATAATTTTGGTAGTTTGATTTTCCATGATATTATTTATACTATAGTATCTATATTAAATTCCTTGGACTAGATTTTAATTATTCTTCATTACTTGTGTTTTTTTAATAATGTGTGTCTTTCTATTGATTCCATGAGTTACTTTTTTTATAAATGAAATGTGTTTTTTAAAATTTATTAAAGGGAATTTAGTGTTTAAATGTATTTCTAAAATTTATATTAAAAGGTGTGTGGTTTCTAAATAAGGTTTTCATAACATATAGTGTGTTATAGTTGTTAAATGCTTACTTAAATAAAGTATTAAATTATATTAATATCATTTATTATTATGTTTTATATTTATAGATGATATTGAATTGATTTTTTAGACTTATATATTAGTGGTTATGTAAAAAGATGTAGTTTTGAGATTGGTTACACATGCGAAACTTGGGTGTTTTCACATGTAATTGGGATGAGTGCTACATGATTTATGATTCCTCTGATACCCATTCACCTAGTCATGATTTTTCTATCAATATGGGATGTTGCTCAATGAGTATTAGAGGGTAATTTTGGGTTAGAGTTTTCCATGTTCACCATAGATAGACTAATATTCCACAAATGACATCCTAGGTTACCACTTTTGAATCAAGATTGAATTTCTCATATTGTGACTAATTTGTGGCATACTTATATTCCAGGAACTATATTACTTATATTTTTTATTAAATATATTTATTATACTTGTTTTCATAAATATACACTTATTTTCTCTCAAAGAAGATAGTTTTTACAAAAAAATTAAACATGACTGGTTTCCTTTACCCATGTATAATTTAAAAGAAAATTATCTTTATAATTATAATCCAAACAAGTACTAATGATTGTTCTAATGAATGGAGTAATTTATATTCATGGTAGAATCCTACTAGGAATTTTATCACAAAAAACATACACCCTTAAAGAGTATGTATACCTTGTTTTATCTGATATTGGTAAAGGAAAAGGATCCACTTCCTTTGGTGGGGCGTCTTTATGACATCATTATCCTTTGGTGATATAGTGATTGAGTGATGATTGTGAGTAACAAAGTGATGTATTATTAGGTTTTTGAGGTATATTTTTACCATATTATAAATATTTATGTAATATCCAATTTGTCACTCTCTTTTTTCTAGATTTCTTTAGTCTCACACTATTTATGTGGATCACTTTTCTCATGTTTATAGAGTTTTTTTGTTATTTTTTATTTGGATTCTATTTACTTATTCCATGTTTGGTTTTAATATATTATGAAAATGATTAAATTATGTATAAAGGATATAAAATGTATGGTTACCTCATTCTGGACTCATTATTGGAGTATATTTCTTATTTACTAAATTTTGAGGGTGGAACCATAAACATTTGGTATGTTTGATGCACTTTGGAACTTGTATCCCACCCATAGAAACTAGGAACATGATTTTGGACATGTGGTTGACTAAATAAAATGTCATAGAAGGTTTAACCATATTGGTTTGTTACATAATGGTATCATATCCCTCATGTGATTTAGGGAGTAATGGTAGATATAAAATTTGACCTTTAGAGCACAAGACATAGGCACGATAAAGTATTCAGACAAATATTCATTGAAGTGAAACTCAAGATATCATTGATGGATGACAAT
This sequence comes from Viscum album, assembly GCA_963277665.1. Taxonomy (NCBI): domain Eukaryota; kingdom Viridiplantae; phylum Streptophyta; class Magnoliopsida; order Santalales; family Viscaceae; genus Viscum; species Viscum album. Next base: position 72,150,223 of record OY728154.1, read on the forward strand.
TTCTTCTTGAATTCAGACCATAATGTTATCATTTTTGAGTTATTTTGATATGGTTTACTAATGTTATGTTTTTTTATACAGGACCCATGAGTTATTTTTGGTGAAATTGTTTTATAAGAGAAAACATGATATGATATACATGGCATCATGGTTAAGATTCATGACTTAAAAAAACTATAGAAAATATTATGGAATGTTTCTAGTGAAACCCACATGGGTGTTTCACATTATACCAAATAATTCATCCAAACCATGCATAGTTGTTAAATTTTGATATTTTTTGGTTTTCACCCCTTTGTACAATATGGAAGTATTTTATAATTATTATAATTTTTTATGATCAATTGAGTGGGTTTTGAAATCTATTACTATTATTTAAAGATATATTATATATTTATTGGATTTTATGTAATATATTTTTATAGATGATGCCTCTAATAAATAACCTAACAAATCAAAGAGAGGGATAAATAGATAATTCTATGCTAGGTGAAACTATTATATACCCAAATATAGTTGTTTCATTTATTTAGAACATTTAATATATGGGTTTGGAAGGTGAGAGATATTATTCTTGGGTCATGGATCGAACCCAATAATTCACCAAGCATAATCTTCCTTTATTCTGTGGTGATTGAGAGTCTCATGAACCTGATGAATGGATGGTTAAATTCAAGTGTATAATTGATTTTATTCATATATTAGAGAAATCCAAAATCATGTTTTCCACAAATATGTTGGAAGGTACAAGTCATCAGTGTTTTGAATTATCTATAAGGGAATAGAGATTTCATCTAGGCTATGTTCAAGAAGATGTTAAACAAGTAATTTTATCCAAAAAACCTAAATATGTATAAGACAAGGGAGTCTATGAATATAAAAAAATGAATCATACTATAATATAATATTCCAAAAGATTTTTAAAGTTTGTTAAATTTTCTATTGAGATTCTCTCAAATTATTAACTCAAGGATAGCTTATTTGAGATATCCTGAAACCATAGACCAGATCATATATAATTTTATTTTTTGTTCCAATATATGTTGCGGTAGCCAATATAGAGGTTCTTGTTGGGAATGACATGGTAGGGTATATTTGAATATGTGGTGACTCAATTACTATAATAAGAAACTAGAGTTCCACATTTGGCCACAAATAGAAGCATGATGAATATGAGAGGGGTAGTAGTGGGAGTGTTCAAAATACATCTACCCACATTACTTCTAAATAATACGAGATAACGTATTCTGTACTCATATAATATTTAAGGCTTGTGAACTATAGTCCCATTTTTTAGGAATCATCAAATACCTTCCATCAGTGTGGGTGACTATCATATATTCAACACTTTTGTAAACAACCTATTTAGAGAACCGATATAGGTTCTTCCTATACCAGAGGCTCCCAAGTACTATTAGTTATATCAAATGGATTAGGTTATCATTATAAAAGACTAGAAAAATTATGTCTGATGAAGGGAAATTATTTTTCTACCAGGAAGTCTTAGGGTCGGGCCAAATTTAGTAACTTATACATTGTAGAGTATGCACTTGTGGAATCATAGTCTAGGATAATAACTATTAAATGTACAATGGTAATTAATAATTATATGATTTTATTATTGTTTAATATAGATGTACCATATTAATTCATATCTTTTTAATTTATTTATTTTTAGGTATTTATTTTCTTGATGTTTATTACTTATTCCATGGTTTTGTTATTGTTTGATATAGAAACATCACTTTCCATCACAAATTTTAAAGTTATTGATTCATTGGGTTTACAATTTCATTTGATTCCTTATATGATGGATCTTATTAATCCTTAATTAAATAAGAAGTAAAATGGATTCATATTCACTTCATGTTAAGTGATGTTCAATGATATAGAAACTATTTGGGATATTATTTTTCTTGACCTAGATGTAATTGAATTTATTTTTGGGATAGATTGAATTATTAATTATAAAGATATGATTGAATTCTATCATAAAAAAATACCATTCCATTATCTTAATGGAAAAAAATAATATTTTCCAAGGTGAGTGGGATCCAATTTCAGGTAACGTGGGAATTATGATTCTAGATATTGGGCGACTTTCATGTCAAATATCCAATTTTATCCTAGAAAAAATTAAAGAGAGTTAAAATGTTTATTTTTCTTCAATGGTGTATAGGTATCCTAAGGTTTTCATATGATTAATTCTCTAGGTCTACACCTGAGATAGGGGGTGAATTTTCTACAGATATTCTTTCAGGAATGATTCCCGCATATTTAACATCAAATTGAATGTCTCGTCAAGATCTCTAAAGTAAGAGTTTAATACTCCCAAAAGATTCACCATGTGTGGACTTAATAATCATTATAAACAAGGTTAATGGATGTTTTTTTATTTTCATTAATTATCAGAAGCTCTACTAGGAGACCATTAAAAATAAATACCTATTACCTTGGAATGATGATATTTTTAATCAACTCAAGTAATATATATAGTTTTCCAAAATTGACATCTGATTGAGATACCATTAATGGAGAGTAAAAAAAGTAAATATTACTAAGACAAAATTTAGAATCATGTACATAAAATATTAATACCTCATGATTTTATTCAATATTATGAATTATACAAGTTTTTTTTGATTTGAGGAAACATTTATTCCACCTATACCTTAACACCTTTGTTTTTTTTTATTTTTTGATGACATCCTAATTTACTCCATGATAGAGGAGTTTCATGAGAGTCAGTCAAATAGTGTTATAAGGTCTTTAATGGAAAATTTATTGAACTAAAAGCTTTTAATTTCTCATTCTGGATTCAATATGTCAATTTCTCGGGTCATGTTATTTCATTAAGGGGTATCTTCAAGGACCCTAAAAAGATTTTAGGGGTTATATCCTAGGAGATACCAATGAATGTGTTTATAATAAAAATATTTCTATGTATGGATGGATATTATAGGTGGTTTGTTAATGAATTTTCTAAATAAAAATCTCCCTTGATGGCCTTGAGTTGAAAGGGTGTGAAATTGGAATAGAGTAAAAAGTGAAAAGAATATTTTGTTAAGATAAAAGAAAATATGACATAGACATCTTATTAGATTCTTCATGAGCCAGGTGAGGGTTATTTTGGGAAATTTTGATGAAAAAATAATGATTTTGTGGTGTTTCTTTATGAAACATGATCATGTTATAGTATAATTGTCTCACCAATTATCTCCTCATGAGTAGAAATATCCCACTCATGAACCGGAACTTGTAATGGTGATGAATGCATTAAAAATATTAACCCAATATCTATTTGGGGATAAGTTCATGGTGTTTACTGGACAAGAAATTTTGAAATATATTTTCTCATATAATATCTAAATCTAAGCCAGAGAGACTAGGTCGAGTACCTATAGATATTTTATTATACCTAAAGTAAAGGGAATATTGTTTCTAAATCCCTCAGTAGGAAATTTCCAATGCAGGATATGATAGAGTTTAAGGAAGAATTACATTTGATGACCCTATTTTTTGAAATAAATATTGACATAAAATAGAATGATAAATAGGCATTATTGGATTGTGTGCAAGCCACACATTATTTGGATGATCAAATACAAAAAGAGAAATTAAGTGATCTAGATTTTTAGTGAATAAATTGAAATATAAATATCAAGGAGAATTCAAGTGAAAAGTATAAATATATAGACTATTCTATTTGTTTTATAACTTTGTTGGTGGTTTCTATATCTATAAAATTGGATGGGGTAAAAAATGGAAACCATTCTACATGGGAATCCCACCTCATTGCTACTAAAATTTTCTATACATAAGGTGATGGTATTGGTATTCAAGGATGAATTAATCTATTTCTAATTATTTATCTTGTTTCCTCAATTTCAAAATATTTAATTCCAAGAATCAAAGTCTCACATGATTATTTCATTCACTTACCATTATTTTCTACAAATGGGATAAAATATCCCTAGAATTCGTCATTGTTCTACTATAATATCATATTGGGAAGGATTCTATTTTTTTGATTAATAATATATTAATGATAACTTTTAAATTTATTACTATAAATTAGATAACAAATGTGGAATATCTAGGGAACATATACCTCCCAGAGACCATGAAGATGCATTTGGTTACATCAACTACCATCTCTGATCAAGAACCATTCATTACTTATTAGGTTTGGAAAGATCTTTAATATGTGAGGGGTTATCACAAGAAGAAAATCATGGATTTTAACTTTCAAATTGATGGTCAGGAATACAGTGTGATTTAAATCCTCGAGGACACACTTTGTGCTTATATGATCGATTTTAAAGGCTCATAGAATAAATATTTATCATTGATTGAATTATCTTATAAAAAATTTATCAATAATCAATAAATATAGGTCATCTTTGAATCCCTTCAAGGATGACCATGATGGTCCCCTCTCGATTAGGATGAAGCGGATGACCTTTTTTGACTAAAAATATTGATGTATTATATGTGTATTAATAGATTAAATACCTTATAAACTAATATTATTTCATTGAGTGGGTTGATTTTGATTTATAACCTAAAGCTAATCTGATTGAGTAATATGTTCATATCCATGAGTATCAGAATAAGATATGATATGGTAAATCTATTTTTATAGTTTGTGTGCATTTAAATCATGGTAAAGATATCCATGAGACATAAAAATGTGTGGTGATTATAAAAGGGAAGTAGCAACACATAGTTTCTATTCAAGATCACTATGAACTTTATGAGTGTAGAAAATGGCATTGTTGGGAGAATTGTGACACCACCACATAACTGGTATGTGTTTATTTTGATTTTTTTAATATTTGGGATTTCAATGGTCGAAAACATAAAAATTATATAAATTGTGTATAGTTTACAATTAGTGTATAGTTAGTGTGAATTGTGTTTACTAGCCATATATAGTGGGACGTACCATTCGAGAGACATGTTTATTTTTGAATAATGATGTCCTTAATCATGTGAAAGGATTGTTTCGATTAATAGATAATTCTAGAGGACATGGAATGGTTAGAACACAGTATCTCAAACTATGCATTATAACCCTGTGATTTTTACATAAATTAAAAGTTTAAATTCACATTCTACCCCTAATTGATTTTAATCCCATTTCCCCCTTATGATGTATCCAAATTGATTGGATTCCCTATATTAATCCCACTTAACCATTAACTTCTATGGTGGTTCTTCAATGATTTTAGTATTATATTTCAAATTAATCATAAAATTCTTCTTGATTTATCCTTCCTTTATTCTCATATCCCATCCTTATTCCATATTCCTCTTATTTGATTAACATAGTTAGCTATGGTGGATTCTTACATAGATAGGGTAAGTTCCAATCTTCAATTTCATGGTTCATAGGGTTTGTAAGGTATCTATATTTTTCTAAAATAATATTATTTAGAGATGGTGACAAGGTTTGAAAACATTTGGGAAGGTGTCTCTACACAATCCAATTTCATTTTTCATTTATATGGGGCTTTTTTTTGAAGTTATTATTGATACTATAGTATCTATATCTAATGTTTTGGTCTAGTTTACAATTATTCTTCATTCATATTTTTTTACAAAGTGGGTCCTTGGATTCCATGTTTTATTTAATCTGAAACATATTTAAACTTATAATGTATTTTCTAAAATACCTAAATGGGGTTTTTGGGTTTAAATGGGCTTCTAAATGGTTTTTGGAAGGGAGTGTGATTTATAAAGAATATTTATCAAACTTATAGTGTGTTATGGCTGATAAATGTTCTTTTGGATAAATAATTAGTTTACATTCATGGTTTTTATTTTTATTGTGCATATCCATAGATATAATTGACTTGATTGTTAGGACTTTAATATTTGTGGTTATGTTATAATATTTAGTTTTGATATTAGATAAACCTTTGAACCTAAAATTATTCTATAATTAATTTTTATTAGTGTTACATGGGTTATGATAATGCTCTGACCCATTTCCCTAGTCATGATTTGTTTCTCACAAGGGGGTTATTGTTCGATGAGGCTAATAGGTTATGTTTGGTACTAGGACTATCAGGTTAACTATAACATGATAGATGTTTTATGTGTGAGATACTTGGTCTTCAATTTTGACTCAAGTTTTGATTTAACATGTTGTGACTTATTGATGACAAAATTCTATTTATTACATTAACGTTATTATATTTTTTATTGCATGTATTTATTATATTTGTTTTCATATACCAAATCCTATTTATCCTCAAAGGAGTATATGTTTACTTAAATGAAGCTCCATTATATGGGTGAATCTTGATTTTTATTTATTTCCATTATTATGTAAATTCAATTTGTGATAAAGATGAATGAATTGATGAGTATACTGCCATTGTACATGAAAAGAAGATCTAATTTCATTATGGAAAAGAAACATATGAAAACGTTTGAGTACAATATCTATAAATATTTAAAAAGAAATGTGTTTTTTAAACTTTTTAATATTATAAATATTGTGTAATTTATGGGTAATAAAGGTTTTAACAGGTTTAATTCATTGGATAAAGTTAGATTGATGTTGGTGGAACCATCCTTGTGTAACTAAGCACAATGACAACTAAATTAGTGAGAAACATACACATGGATGATTGTTTAAGGGTGAATGTGATTTGAATAAGCCAATAATCCATTGAAATAGGTTTTTGATATCTAGAAAAAAATCTAGAAATTTGATAAGTCTATAAATATTATAACTTTGAATATTTTGTATGATTTTTGACGAAGTCGGAAGACTTTAGTTAATTTTATAAGAATTTGACCATTTTTTAAGACTATAAAGGGATATAATATTAAGTAAATTCATTTATTATGAATTTATGCCAAGATTCATGACTTCAAAATTTTTATTTGACTTTACATTTCATAAAAAATATTTGTTTTGGACAAAAACGGAAAAGTAATGAGTTCGTTTGACTTTATTTGAGCACGAATATGAATTTCAGATCATAATTTTAAATGGTGTATGTATTTAGTAATGCATGAATGAATTTGGGAGAGGGATATTTTGAATTTAATATCATTTGAAGATGAAAATGCAAGGGATGAATGTATGACTTCATACTTTGGAAAATTTTGATAATTCCATTCGATAAAAATTTGAGTTTCTTTGTTTGATTATATAAAGTGGAAAATTATTTGGGATGATCCTAGAGATGTGCATTACATTCCTAAAAATCATGAAGATATTTTTATTCTATGATCCAAGACTATTTAGAGTATGATTAAATGATATGAATATGAGAAGATCAAGTGGATGAAATACCTGCTAGAGAAAAATAAACATCATGGGTTTTCAATAATAATGTAGATAGATTTTATAAAATGATCATGAAAATATTTAAAGTCTAAATCACGATATTCGAGCTATTTGAGTGATTTTATAATCTTCATGATTGATAAATAATAGATAATAAAGATATGGAAGGATGAGAATTTATGCAATCATGAAATGAGAATAAATTCTAGATTTAATAAGTTTAGAAAGGAAAAATTAGTTGTTGTATGTGATGCATCTTTCAGTGTTTAAATATCATAGATTTATTTCTGATTCACAAAATATGAGATGAAGAGGTTAAATCTAGGTTTCTATCTAGTTTTTATATATTAAAACCAAATTTTTATAGGGTTCTTATTGAATATATAAAGTTATAAAGTGATGAACAATTCCACCCTTGTCTCTATGTATTTTGTATAGATAGTGAAAATATAGAAGTGTGGATTGATGGATGGATATTTTGAGAATAATATAAACCCAAGCCTATTAGAGATAAAAGAGAATACATACTCACAAAAGTTTTAAAAATGAGAAATAAAGGGAATGGAATTTATATCAACTAGGTTTTTAAGTTGTGAAAAGAAGGTTAATGTGAGATTTTTTGTGAAGAACAGTAAAAATCATGGGATACCAAAAGTGGTTATTTTATATTTTTGATTTTTAAAAGAAAGTGTAAAAGAAATATATTAATTATATTTATGGATGCAGAAAATTAAATGATGAATTAAATATAGCAATACCATAGTGTTATGACCTCAAGGAAGAGAAACAATATAAAAAAGTGAGCCACTTTTAGTGTAAAAAAGAAATCAAGTTGAAAAAACGATAAGCTATAAATGAATTTTTTTTGAATAATATATTGTATTATATAATGGGAAGGAATAGAGTGCATCAAAATTGTGTTTAAGAGAATAAAATGTAGTTATTTCAAATAAGAAAAGTGAAATTTGAGTGAGTTTATTTACTTTTAGTATACAGATTTAGTTGAGGAGAAGAAGGGGAGAAACAGACACACAAGAGTTTACTAGTAGGGAGCAATAATCATTACTATTTTTAGTGTTATATTTTTTGGAAATATTTTGAGTAGCTATGAATTTATTTATATACTAAAATGGTAATATATATTTTTTGAATTCATTGATAAGGTTTTCAATTGTAAAATACATCAAGAAATATTTTATAGAGAATATGGGAAAAACTCATTTTTTATACTTAAACATCCATGTAATTGTTTTATCTACTTAAAAAGAGGTTTGAAACTAAGAGGACCGACTATTGTGATTCAAGTTTCAAGAATATGGGATGCAATATAAAGGTCCCTTCACTTGTGTAATATACTAAAGGCATTAAAATTTCGTAATTGTAATAACATAGTTTCCAGATAATACTTTTAATTTTTTTAATTGATAAAAATATTATAGTGGAGAATTTATGTCTCAATAGGAGTCAAACATGGAAAGGAATAGGTTTTCCACATTGGAGTCAAAAAATATAAAAATATTTCAAGCCAATTTCCTATATATATTCTATCATTCATGTGGTTGTGATTTATTTTTTAAATGATCAAATGATCTATTTGAGTCCTAATTGACCATATTGTTTTAGAATACCAAAGGTTATCAATAAAAATAAAATAAGAAATTAGTTTTTGGGTGAAAATTGGCCACACCTAATTTAACCACTCTCTCAGATGTGTCTTCATCGGTCCACTAGGTCTAACATGTGATATAAAAACTATGGTTCTATCAAAACCCAACACATATGATCCCCGTTTGGGATGTTAGTAAGACATGAGTTACACAAAAACCCTTCCTCCAACAGGCTAGGGAATGCAGAAAAGTTCAAAGTAGTTGTATCAACAAAATGGGAGGCCTTAGCCTCATGTTATAGTAATCATGTACACATAGACATAAAATAAAATAAAACCTAGAGTTTGTAAAAAATGAATAGAACAAACTCTAGGAAATAAATTAGAGTTCAATAGATAAATATAAAATAATTTAAATTGGAAAAAATACCCACCCAACCAAGAATAAGGAAAGTAGGTCCCAAATTTGAAACAACAGAATAAGGGAAAATGTAGAGGAGGGTTTGGCTCATGATCCTTGAGTCTGACCACTAAACATGGATAATTCCTCCTTTCACTACTAATATATACTAATAATATGTACAAAAGGTCATATATAATCTTAATATCATCTGAATAAGAAAATATATGTGTTTTTAAAGCCTATTTCGAGGGGAGTACCAACAAACTCAGTTGGAAACCCTAAAAACAAACAATGAATAAATAAAATATAACATTCAAATCAACCCATAAGTAAAAAAGGAAAAATAAAACCAACATCATATATGATCATAAAGAAACCCCAGTCTAAAGGAGAGGGATCTCAAACTCCATATACATCTAAGGGTGATTAGTCTACCTATAGCTATAAAGGTCCTATCTTCGATGCTAAGCACCCCACACAACCTCAAAAGGAAATAAATATAGGGACCACACCTCACTACTACATACCTTAACTAAGAAATAACACTCTAGTGATGACTCACTCCACACCATAAATCGATTATAGGAGAGTAACACTCCATATATAGACTCACACCATCTATAGTACGGTGGAGTACCGACTCTTCATGTATATAAGATTTAAGGGACCTACACCCTACTATGTTAAGGGAGTACTGACCCCAACATCACACTGATAGTAAACCTATATCACTTTCATCAGCTAATAATTTATTGTATAAGAAATCTACATGTAACATCACATCATATCTATGATGCTGAAACAATGGCCACCATCATGTATGATGAAAAATTTTACTCAGAATTGGTTACTCATGTGTAACACCTTCAAATTTTATGTAATATTTTTTTTAATAAATTTAAATTATATATATCTTTCATTACATGAAACACCAATTTTATCTTGTCTTATACACCAAACTGATTTTAGTTATTTTTACACGCAACATCAATTTTAAATGAAACAAAACACACTATTAAAATATTATTACTTAATATGATAGTTATCACCTATCCATGGGAATGGCTAGAAAGAATAATATTAACTAAATTTGTAAGATATATGGTTTAAACCAATATATAAAAATAATTATTATTTGAATAATTAATTATAAATGAAAATAAGAACCATTAAAAAAAGAAAATATTTTTTTGAAAAACATTGTTTATGCACATGAACGTGTTTTATGTAAATAAATTAAACATATAACTCTCAAAGAAATATTTTAATTAAATAAATATATAATTTATTCATGAAAATTTTTAACATTCATGTATTGTTTTTTAATCATGAGGTATGAATAAGTCATATTATATGCTTAAAAAACTGTATTTTTCTAAAATGACATTTTATTGTCTTTTGCACACTTCTTTTAAAATTAATTTTCATAATTTTTGAAAACTTATTTTAATATTAAAATTAATTTTTAAGTAGTCATTTTAAAATTATCTTAGGGTGAATTCATCAGAATCTTTTGAGAGGCAAAATTTTTGGATGAATAGTGAAAAATATTTGTATTTATTAAGAATTGTCACTTCTATTAAAGAATTTGAAAACAAAAAAAAATTTATGATGGTTTTAAAGGTAATATTAGATAAATTATATATCTATTAATCTAATTTATTTCATTGAATTAAATTTTATATTGAATTTTTTTATAATGTTTTTTAAACTTTTGAAGTATTTATCTTTAGAAAACAACTTTCTCGTCGCCTCTACGGGTTTAATTTTAAATTAAACATTTTAAATTATGTGAATGAAATTTTGAAAAATGGATTCCATATTTTGAATAAAAATAATTAATTTTATTTAATTAATTAGAATTAATATTTTACCATAATGAATAATAAAAGCAGTAAAAATTAATTATTGTGGTTAAGGTTAAAACAGGTTTAATAGGAGTTAAACAAAATAAATAAGGTGTAAAATGAATTAAATTGATTTTCTAACACCCATTTTATGGACATATTTAGACCTTATCACATATAAGGGTCCAAAATGGTCCATTTTTTATCTTATATTATGGTAAAATATTTTTTTACACTTAATTCTTTTTAATATTTCCAAGTGTGTCCTCTCCCCCATTTATAAAATTCCACCACATATTCTCTCCACTTAAAACTTCCTAAAAATTGGTTTAGATTATAAATAACCAAATATATTCATTAAATACCTCCCCAAATCATATATTCCTTTATTAGATTATAAATCCAATCTATGATGGCATTAAGTTAAACATAAACAAGTTTTCAAAGGAAGAGGTAATGTTTTAAACTATTCATTTTTGTTTTAATTATTCTTATAACTTTTTAAAATTTTATTAAATTATGAAGATATTATTTAAAAAAATATCTCACTTATATGGATGTTATATTATTTTAACATCAAAATATATAATATTTCTACTCTTCCATAAAATGGGATACAAAGTTATCATTCTGGTGTAAAGAGGACTATCACCTCAAGAACTGAAGTTATCTGTTTTCCATCACCACCTATAAAGGGTGGATATAATAATGGATTTAATTTTTATATATGAAATATAAAATATTATTATAACTCTATAAATATAATACCACTACAACCTTTTACCTCCCAACCCATTGGAAAAAAATAACGTCGCTTGTGTGTACGGAGGACTATTGCCTCGAGAAGCGATGTGATTCATTTTTCACTAATGATTCTTATATAATGTAATTAAGATAAAGTAAATGAATATATGTGATATATATGACATAAAAATATAATATAATGGTAATATAATATTTAACTCTATTTAATTTCGTCATTTGAGAAAATAGAATCAACATTTGTGTGTATGTACGATATACCGTTTATGGACAGTGCATTTAATTTTATATCACTAACTTTAAGGGATTATTATAAATACATAAATAAAGAATATATAAGATATTTATAACTTGTTTAAGATTATGGATATTATTTAAGCATGGCTAAATTAAGAGGATCAGATGTACTAAATCCAGACATACATGAAAACCATGTAGTTATTATCCAAAACATGATTTTAACATTGAATTGTTAATAAAGAGGTTATAAAAGATAATAATTAAATAATATATGGTGTGATATATATAATTATGGTTCTATAATATATTTATAGTAAAATTGTATTTATTATACAATATTTTTTAACATTTATGAAGGACTTCAAGTCCTAAGGTAAGGGATTTCTTGTCTCTCATTTAGTTTTGGGAGACTTATGCTATATTCACCACTCATTTATTTTTTTGGTGTATATAATAACCATTTGAAATGTTATATCAAAAATCTAATTATTTTCATAATATTTAAATTTTCATTTTATGTTATTATTTAATGGGTCTTATGACTCAGTAACCAAAATGGTAAGGTATTTTTATCTCAATGTTTCTTATTTGAGACATAAGTTATGTTATGGACCTATATTCTCTTATAAGGTGTATAAAAAACCCATTTGACATATAATATATTGAATTTGTTTATTATCATCATATTTATTGTATCATTTAATTTTATTCATTCATGGGAATTATGATTAAATTTTACCCAAGTGGTAAGATTTTTATGTTATGATCTTTATTCATCAATATTATTTATGATTATGCTTTATAGGATGAAATATTATAATCCATAACTCAAGATATTCATGAATTTTATTCAACTCTGATTATGTCATGAGGATAAAAATTTTATCTATATTTGTCTCTCTTTATGTTCTAATTATTCCAAAAATTGTTTTTTAAATATAACCAACGTTATTTATATCTTCTACTAAAAACACTTTTTTTCTTCACTATCCATGTTTTATAAAAAAAATGTTTTAATGAATGTTATTTTTACTCACCAATATGTTTTTAGAGAAATCATACCGATTCTGGATTTTTTAATTTTTTTTAAAATGATTCTTCATGCGTTTTTCAAAACAAGGTCCATCTGAATTTTATCATAAATGTGAAAGGAATATTTGTTTTTGCATGTACGAATTGAATGGAATTTCTACCATTATGACCAATTTTTTTTTAAAGATCCATTTATATGTTTCAAAGATTATTTTAAAAGAAAATTATTTTTTTAAATGTATTATATTTTAAATATATTTTTTTCAATGTGGAATGGATATTTTTATCAATAAATTTTTTAAATGAATTTTAAGTTTTACTTTATAAATTTTCAAGATTACATTAAAATAAAAAAATTTCCAAAATATTTTATGAATTTATTGTTTTAAAAATTTTATACTGAAAGAAATTTTATTTTCCTCAAGAAATGTTTTAAATGATTTTTAAATATTCCTTGATATGATTGAGAGTATATTTTCAAAAGAAATGGATTTTGAAAATATTTTACATTTTAAAAAGTGTTTCTTTCCAAGTGGAATGGCTATTTTTTTGAAGAAATGTTCCAAGTGATTTTAATTTCAAAATTATTTTCCATATAAGATAACATCCTTTAATGATACTTATGATTTACTGGGAATATGATTTAATGATTCCATTATTATTATTTCTTTGAATGGTTTATTTATGAATCAAATTTCCTTTTCATCAGTTATTTCATGATGAATTAATGAAATGATTATGAAACCCATTTCATTTCCATGGGTTATTCTATAATGAAATATTTATAAAACCCATTTCTTTTCAAAGGTATTAATATTATTAATGTTTTATAATATTTTGGTATACAAATGTATTATTTTAATTATGTGATGGGTGGGCCCTATATCCCCTACAATGAATTGGAAAATGATTGATATCTCATTAGATAAAAAGTTATATAATGGGGAGTTAGCCCAATTCATTAAGGGACTTTTCTTACTATAATAGTCTTAGGAGTGAACCCCGACTACTATGATGGTTTGTCAAGTAAACCGATTCCATTATGATAGTTTTGTAAATGAGCATTGAATACTAAGGAAATTATTTTATATGCTTACATGTACAATAAGAATCCATCTCTTATGCTTAATATATATTATGTTCTTTAATTCTTTTTTGATACATATATTATGAACTTCCAATATTTATCTTACATCTTGTGTTTACGATCTATGATATAAAGAGTATTAATTTAAAATGTTACTCTTATCTTATTGAACCCTTAAGATCATGTTATATTGTTATATCCATTGTTTACCTTTTAAAGCATCTATACTCACCCATTCTTATGTTTCCTTTCCCCAGGTTATGATGAATGGTTTTATGTAAGGAATGTATATGAATAGTACTAAATGAGATGATATTTTCCAGGGACTTTTAATATATTGCATGAAATAAAATAATTTTGCATCTAGTCTCCAAACACTAAACCTATATGGTCCAAAATCATGTTTTTTTGAAAGGTATTGAATATTCATATTAAAATATGTAATATTATTATATGAAAAGTTTGGGTCACTATAGTGGGACTTATATAAAAGGGTTAGATAGAATTTGGAAAATAGGATTAGAAAATTTTAGTGAGATCCCTAAGGATATTTATATGGATATGTCTAGTAATAAGTCTAATGATAGTCTAAGGATGAGTCAAAGTATATGAAAATGTCCTAGAATTTGGTAAAGGATAGACGAAGTAGCTTCTATGAAATTACATCCTTGTAAGGATACACTAAGTGGATGTGGATATATTATAGAGGTACCTATGGGTATTAAATCCAAAAGGGTATATTGATATGGACTTTATCATCACACAGTGTGCAAAAACAGGCCTTGCTGTACACCCAATTTGACTTTCCAAGGAGATATGATTTGGTTAATACACATTATCTTTATGAACCATTATAAAATTTTTAAATATATGATGAACATTTATGGCCCATTTTAAACCTAAGGATTCACATATTGAAAATAATGTGTCATGATTTAGAAATATTATAAGTGATTCTTCATGATTATGTGGTTTCCCACTGTGATTATTGTTTCTCACAATATGTGTTTTCGTTTTATTCAATGGGTTGAACAAGAAGAAATTGGGATAATGTTTAATGTTTTATAAAATGTGATGATGATAATAAAATGGGGTTATTATTTGATCAATGTTTATTATTATTATTCCATATTAGTTATCATGATATATTATTAACATATTTAACCTCACTAACTCTCGGACACACCAAAAAACAAGAATGGTAGAGTTGACCAAGAGATTGGGTGGTGGAGACCATGGAGGAATGAAGTATCAATTTAGTATATGTATAGAATATAAGAAGAATCACTCAAGTTAACGTCTCAAAGGTATGAGAATATTTTTTTATTGTGGAAAAAAGACACAAAGAAAGTAATTTCTAAGGAAAAATGAAATGATTGGTTAACACAATGGATGAGAATAATTATTTCTTTAAGGAATCATCAATGGATGAATTTTATAATTGTGGAAAGTAGGGGAATTATAAAAATAAATTTCCTAGGGGTGAATATCATGAATATAATAAGAAAGGTGGTACGTGTAATGGATATATTGTCAATTATGAAGATACCAAAATCATTATATGAAAGGTAGAGGTTATTCTAACCGCACTATTTATATTAAATGTGAGAAAAATGATTAAATCAAGGTTAATTAATCTTATGAAATAATTCATATATAATATTTTAGGGAATAGGTACTAATAAACAAGATTATTAATTCAAGTTAATGGTTTAAGAATAAATTTGAATGATTGAATTGTTTTTATAAGGGAATTCAATAATTATGTTATATAAATCATCAAATATATAGGGATTGTTTGGTAGAAGTTTTTCATTATGGTTTTCAAGAATATGTACAATGGAACTGATTAAATAGAAAATATATTTAATGAAAATGTTGTATTTTATGGAAAACATGTGATTAAGTAAAAATAACCCTTAATATGTTCATGATGTTTATAGAATTACTTTGTGATAAAGAGATGATCAATATGGATAAATTAAACTGGAAATTATTGATTACCTTGGAAATAATTAAGGATTTGATGAGAGAATAGTATATTTTATCATTGATGGAGTTTACAACATTTTTGGATTTAAGTAATATATTTAATAATCAGGGACTTTATTTAAGTAATGAGGAAACAATTAATTTTTGAAAGCCTGTATGTTTTCATCTAAGTTTTATGGTAATTTAGGATATTAACATGTTTTAGGAGAATATATGATCAATATATTCTTATATTTGAAATGTGACATTAAGATCTAATTAATGTTTTTTGGGATATAAATGATAAGTTTATTTAATAAATTTAGTGACCTTATTTTTAATTTTTTGGATTTGAATTTCTTTCAGGCTTGGAGGAGCATTAAGGTTAACTACTTCTGAAATTGATTAAGTTAAACTTTTTATGTTGTTGGATAAATTTTTTCTAACTAATTTTTAGTATTATTACTAGAGATTAAATGAATGGCCCATCATTTTATTATGGATCTTGTGATCCGTTTATGATTTAGGAATAAAAAGTTTATATTTATTCCATAGAGTAATAGATGAAGTGGAAATTGATCAAAGCAGAACCAAAGAATGAAATTATTTTTATGATATAAATGAAAACTAAGACCTATATATATCTATCCATTTACAGTTATTGATCGTATTAGGATCACAGGTTATCGATTTTTTCTTCCACAAAACCTCTCTCAATTTAACGATGTGTTACATATATCTCTCTTGAGAAAGTACATACCTAACCCTTTACATGTACTGAAATCAAAGGTTATACCACTAGAGTAAGATAATTTTTACGATGAATAACAAGTGGATATTTTTGATTGAATAGAGAAAGTTCAATGAAACATGACCACTCACATAATCAATGTTTTGTGGTGAAACCACCAACTTTAGGAAGCTATGTGGGAACCTGAGTGTAACAAACCAAAATTTTATTAATTAAAATTCCTCTTGATCTATATAAATGTTTTATTATGTAAAATAGTTATATAAAAGATACACACTTCCTTGGTTTTATGTTTTTTGATTTATAATACCATTAAGAATTGTTACCATTGATAATATAGTCGTTGAACAGTGATCACATGATTAATATTAATATAGGACTTTAACAAATCCAATTCACTCAAAACAAGGAAGTGATTGACTCATCTAGCAGAATGACTCCATTTTAATCCCATTTTTTTGAGCTCAGAAAGGAGGTAGCATCTATTTGATTTTATCTTGATGAAGCCCAAGCCAAGCTTCAACATGTTAATCTTAAAAGGAACCACCTACGGGAGAAGTGGAAGTTGATAGAGATTACCACCCGAGCGATGTGATCCATGCCACCCCAAGAGTTTGTAAATATCAAAAACCTTACCTTTAGATCTTCTGTAGGTGTTATAAGGGGATATATAACAAGGCCCTAACATAATGATTGTGTGATTTATTTTTTTATAAATAATATATATTTATTTTATTGTTACATTGTAAATGGTTTTTAAAGAACAAATAATATTTTTAGTTAATATTAAATTAAGAAATATATTTTTATGAATTAATGAATTTATGAATTAAATAATATTTTAATTAAATATTATTATTACTAAATTACATTTAATTAAATATAAATTATCGTATAATTTTTATGAATACAATTGTAATTTTATTAATGTTTGAAAGCTGTATTTGTCAAAACCCATGAATTTTTGATAAATGTTGGTTTTTATTTTAAAAGTGAAAATGAAAATATTTAGAATTTTTTTTAGATAAAATGAATATTATTTTTGGAATGAGGATGTCAAAAATTTCCAAAGGTGAATTTTTCTTAATTTTTAGAGAAAACCAATTTTCCGGATAAAAATTAAATACCGTTTAAATATACAATTTGTTTTCTGACATCATTATGAACCAATATTGATTTAATAAAATACTTTAAAATGGATTTTAGTCCAATATATGTTTTACCATCAAAATAATGCGGTTTTAGATTTGTTTGGTTAATTTTATGGTGCCTTAGTGGACCCTCCATGACTTATAAAACATTTTAACTTTTAAAATGATTTCCTTGGGAGTGTGACTCACCTCCACATAAGAAAGAATAATTTTTAATATGTTCAGCCAATTTACTTATAAAATAATATTCTCCACCACAATTTCGAAAAAACTATGTGCAAAAACCATGCGCAAAAACCATGGGTTTGTTTGTGATTTTGATTAGTTTAATGTGTAATGTCCAAAACCTAAATAATAAAGAATTCCCGCTCTTTTTATATATAAACCCATCCGAGATCCCACTTATCTTCATTAAAAACCCTTAGAGCACATACCTACCCTACCCTCGTCTCTATAGTATCCTTTCAAGGCCCCCCAATCTCCCAATAAGCCTCTCTAATTCCTCTCTAAAGCCTTTGGATCACACATCCATGTAAGGGATTTCTTGCTTCCTCATTTTTGTCCAAATTTCATTATATTGTTATACCATTTTGTTTACAACTAAAAATGTTGGGGTATAGTTTAGAAACTCCCCGATACAACCGTAATTATTTTTGATTGATGATAGACCTCTTTTTCTCTCATTAATTCCTCCCATGTACACCCATTACCATGCCGGAATTCTGTAATGAATTTATCTCTCCTCATTTAAATTCAAGCAATTATTTTATATTATGAATCTAAATTCCGTTACATATGTCAGTAAATGTATATATATATTAACTCCTTAATTTACATTTCTTGTAAATATAATGAGATACCCCTTTCTCTCTCATCAACCATATTTATGAATTCTTATGTCACACCATTATGCTATCGAAATTGCACCTTAATTTTCCAAGCCAAAGTCATTGTGTAGTAAATACCATGCCCATTTTTCTATCAAGGGTATTAACCTTCATGAAAGTTTACTTGTTGAATATATAGTTTCATGTATTAATCCCACATTCCTTTATTGTGGAATAAATGATGATGTTTAATGAATCCAGGTTGTATGATCTATGTGGCACACTTATGCATGAAATAAAAAGATTAAGAAGGGTGAATGATGATATCACTTAAATTAATTTGGGAAAGATTAGTATCATGATATTTCAAGTTTAATGATGGTTTACTAAGGCTAATTCAAGTGCAATGAGGGTTTACTCATGATCCATGTGAAAGGAGCCTTGCTTAATACTAATATCATGTTAAATGTTGATGCCACATTTCCATGTTATTATAATCTTGTTTTATCATGCCTTTATGTTCATGTTTCTATTATTCTCCATCTATATTACTATTTCCTAACATGTAATGTATTATTAATTTTATGCCTTATTTAATCCCTTATTGGGCTTTATAGCCCACCCTTTTCCAATGCATGTCCCCAGGTTATCCCATGCAATGCTAAGTATGATGGGATATGTGTGGTCATGTAAAAGAAGTTATCAATAAGGATTTGAATTTAATTTTTTAAGTTGTTATGTAATGTTCCTAATCCCCAAAGACACTACACCTATCGATCTTATATGTTGTATAAAGTGACTATTTTTTTAAATAAGTTATGATTAAGTCTGGAATAAAGAGCATGGTTTTTATAGTTGGTATCAGAGGATAGGTTTAGTTATTTTTGGGATTAGTATTAGAAAACCATAGTGAAATACATAGGTATAAGACTAATTATAATAAAAACATCCCTAAATTTTGGTGAGTATTGAGTAAGTGGTTTATCAAGAAAATACATCCCTATCTGGAAATGAGCAGGTAGAGGCAGCTCTAGCATAGATGTGTCTAGGGGTAAAACTAGAAAACATCACCTTGAACTAGACTCGAATAGAAACCGGTGCATGAAAACAGACCTTTCTTCACTCTTGGTTATGACACTCCCGGGGTATATGCATTGATAAATTCATAAGATTAGTATGGATAATTATTAAGGGAATAAAAAAATTCCCTTAAGAATATATGTTGGGAAGTAGATCATGAATAACATAGATTGAAGCCTATAAATTAATAAGTTAAGGAAATAAAAGTAATTTATAAGTCATCCATTTTTGTGTTTGGATTACCCTTTATGTGTTACCCCTATCTTTCCATTTATTCCAGCCACGGGATGGTAATAGGAGGACTCAAGATAACAACCGATGTGAAGATCAATGTGATAACTGTTCTAATGATATGACCAATTCGATGGGAGTGGGAATAAAGAACTTTTTCATGATACTCTCTCAATTAACTCAAGTTTTAATAGAAACATGGTTCAATAGGAACTTTCAACAACCCTATGAAAGAAAAAGTCACAATCATGAGATTATTGAGACAAAGGCCTCCTACATTTAATAGATCATCTAATCCCTTAATTGAAAAACAATAGATCTACTCCATTGAAATGATATTCTTCATCATTCAATGTTACGAACAAGAGAAGGTTCTTCTAGATTCTTATCGTATGGAGGGATAACTTGATCAATGGTAAACATTAATAAAAAATATGAATCCTAAGGAGGAGACCAAGGTGTTAGATTGAAAGGATTTCTATATAATGTTTTTTGATAAATATTTTCCTCACATCCTCTAACTTAAGATGGAAAGGGAATTACTTGACCTCATGAAAAAAGACAAATAATCCATCAGAGCATACAAGGAAAACTTCACAAGGATTTCATGATATGCCTTCAACATTGTCGTTAACTCAAAATGCATGGTTGGCCACTTCTTTGGTGGGATAAAAACTAGCCTATAGAAATCCCAAGAGATCCATGAATTCGAGAGCTATGAGGAAATTGTATGATGTACCCTGAAGGTTGAAATGGATATTGAAGAATCTTTGGGGTATCATGGAGATACAAATAATAAGGTGGAATTTAATTCTGGAGGTCCAATGGATAAATGCAATGGTGCTAAAAAAATACAACACCCCACTTGCCAAAGGTGCAAAAAGAAGCACCCCATAAATTTCCTAAAGGGGAAAAGGAAATTATTTATGTGTGTAAGAGAAGGGAACCTGACCATTACCTATCGACAAGAAAAACCATTAGTTGTTACAAATGATAGGAACAATCCCGTAGAGCCTCAATTCATTGTTAATTGCCTCAAATATAATAAATTAGAGAACTTTTCAAACCAGTTACCTAATCCAAGGGTTTTCAGAGGAAATCAACAACCTCCAAGGCAGAAAAGGTGAGATTTTTCAATCACTACTGCCAAAGTGAATCCCAACATCAATGTGGTGATAAGTATGCTAGTTATTCATTCATGAATAGAGAAAATGAATTTCTATTTTGGTTTTATGAATTCTTTTATATCCCAAATGTTTAGTATAATAATCCTGACACCACCACAAATCATGGAAGTAAATATGTTGGTGAGAATGAAAAATGGGGAAATCATTGCAACCCATAAATATAACCCCTCCCTTGTCACAATATTTGGATTGAACTTCCCAAAGAACCTCATCATACTCCTTCTGGTAAAATTTTCTGAAATTCTTGGCATGGATTGGATTTCTCTATATAGAGACAACATACATTTTCATGAGAGGGAAATCACTCCATATGGACAATCTACCCCCAATTATATACAAGAAAGGAGGATGATGAATCTTATTTAACACCATCATATCAAGCATGAATATTAATACCCTATGAGCATTCATATCTTTCTCAGATGATTTAGTCTAAGGAAGCAACCATCGTTAAATACATGCCTATTTTGAGGGAATTCATTTAAGTGTTTCTCGAGGAATTGTCTGGTATTCTTCAAAGAAGAGATATTGAATTCTAAATTGATCTTATACCCAGGGCATTTCCAAAATTGAAGAATCTGTATAGAATGGCTATTATGGAGCTTGAGGAGATGAAGAAACTATTATAGGAGAATCTGGATAAAGGTTTTATACACCCAAGTGCTTCACCATGGGGTGCACCAGTCCTCCTCATTAAGAAGAAGGATGAGGAAATGTGCCTTTGCATTGATTATCGAGAGCTCAACAAAATCAAGATAAAAAAAAGTATCCTGTACCACAAATTGATGACTTTTTTGATCAACTATGTGGAGAAAAATACTTCTCCAAGGTGGATTTTTGGCTAGGATATTACCATGTAAGGGTGAAGAAGGAAGATATCCCCAAGATTTATTTTTGTACAAGGTACGAGCACTATGAATTCATAGTAATGCCTTTCAGAATCACCAATGATCCAGAAATATTGATGGACTTGATGAATAGAGTCTTTAGAGATTATCTTGAAAGATTTTTGGTAGTCTTTATAGATTATATTCTAATATACTCCAAAACCAAGGAGGAGCATCTAAGCACTATAATAGAGATCTTGCAAAAGGAAAATATCTATGAAAAGTACAAAAAGTGTGAGTTCTATTTGAAGGAAGTCTCATTATTGGGTTATATAATCACAAGAAATGGGATATTTGTGGATCCCTCCAAGAAAGATGCAATTGAGGGATCGCCGAGGCTGACATTGGTAATAGATATCTATAGCTTCCTGGGGTTAGAGGGATATTATCATCAATTTGTGAGAAATTTATCATAATATTCCAACCCTCTTACCAAGATAACTTAGAGGGGAGTAATGTTTTCTTGGAGTGATAAATGTGAATATAGATTCATGGAGTTGAAAATGAGACATATCACTACACCCATGCTCACACTACCCAAAAGAGAAGAACTCTTTTTGTTACTCAGTGATGCTTTTAAAAAGGGCATGGGTTGTGTGTTGATTAAAAATGAAATAAATCATTGTCTATGCTTCAAATAAATTGAAAGTTCATGAGAAAAACTATGAAACATATGGTTTGTAATTGGCTGTAGTAATCTACTCTTTAAAAATTTGGTGACATTAACTCTTTGGGGAGAAGTGTGAAATATATATAGATCTAAAAATCATAATGTACATATTCAAACAAAAAGAGTTAAACATGCGCCAATGAAGATGGTTAGAACTAATTAAAGACTATGAATGATCAATCCATTACCACCCTAGGAAAGTGAAAAATGTGGTAGATTATCTAAGTAGAAAGGACCGAGTGATTCTATCATTGATGATAATTGAAAAGGATCCAATATTCTTAGATTTTATGAATATTGACATGAGAATCATAAAGAAAGAAATATCATAAATCCATTCACAAATGATTGATAAACTATCTATTTTAAAATGGTTAATGTATACTTAAAAAGATGATGTGTGAATTCATAAGAAAGTGGAAACTAACAGAAAAGGGATATCTTTGGGGATCAATGTTAATGAATATAGAATTGTGAGATTTGGGACAAGACTTTGTGTTCCATCAAATAGAGAGTTAAAGAATGAACTTTTGGATGATAAAAATAGTTCAAATTTCTCCATTCACTTGGGAAATAAAAAGATGTATCTAGATGTTCGAGAGAATTATTAGTGGGATAACACGAATAAGGAGATCATTGAATACACATAAAAGTTCCTGGTATGCTGGCAAGCGAAGGTTGAGAGGCAGTATTCTAAGGGGAAGATGCAACCATTACCCATACCAGCATGGAAATGGGAGAACATCACTATGGAATTTTTCACCGGACTTCCGAAGACATATATAGAAGAAAATTCTATCTATGTTTTTTTAAATATTCTTACAAAAGTTGCACACTTTATTATAATTTGTGAGGATTTATCTTTGGATTAACTGGAATTGATATATATCAAAGAAGTGGTGAGGCTTCATGGAGTACCACTATCTATTGTATCCGATTGATATCCAAGATTCACCTCTAAGTTTTGGAAGAGTCTTCAACATACTATGAATACTAATATGAACTTCAGCATGGATTATCATCCTAAAACTGATGGATAATATGAGTGGACTATACAAACATTTGAGGAAATGTTGAGAGCATGCTCAATGGACTTCGAAGGTGGATGGTATTAATATATTCTTATGATTGAGTTCTCTTACAATAATAGTTTCAAGTCAAGCATCCAAATGGATCCTTATAAATCCCTTTATGGGAAGAGGTATAAAACACCGACATGTTGGGATGAAGTTGGGGAGTGAAAACTCCTAGGTCTAGAAATGCTTGAAGAAATGGTAGAGAATGCTAAGACCATCCAACAATACATTAAAGATGATTAGAGTCGAAAAAAGATCTAAGCTGATAATCATCGATGAAACATAGAGTTTAATGTTTGAGACATGGTATTCCTCCACATATTACTATGGAAGAGAGTTAAGAGATTTGGGAAGAAGGAAATACTTAGTTCAAGGCACATCGACCCTTTTGAGAACCTTGATCGCATTGGAGTAGTGGCCTATCGACTAGAACTCCTACCAAACTTATCTCAAGTACATGATGTATTCCATGTATCACTCATAAGGAATTACATACCTGACCCATCACATGTACTCAATCCAGAGGTGGTACCATTGGAGAATTAACTGTCCTATAAAGAGAAGGTGGTAAAGATCTAAGATTGAAGGAAAAAAGTTCTATGAAATAAGATACTTCCCCTCATCAAGGTGTTGTGGTGAAACCATAAGTTTGAAGAGGCAACATGGGAATCAGAGGAAGTGATGAAGTAGAGTTACCCACATCTGTTTTAGTGTGGGAAAAATAAATTTTGATGGTGAAATTTTTTAAGTGGGGAATATTTTAACGATCACAAATTTTATTAATGAAAATTCCTCTTGATATATTTAAATGTATTATTATGTAATATGGTTATATAAAACATATGAACATCCATGGTTTTATGTTTTTTGATTTTAAAATACAATAAAAAATTGTTTCCATTTATAATATAATCGTTGAACAGTGATCACATGATTAGTATAAATATTGGGCTCTAACAAATACAATTTACTCAGACAAAGGAAGTGATGGAATCATCCAGTATAATTTCTCTATACGAATCCCACTTGTCAGATCTTGGAAAAGATGTAGTTTCTCTTGGCTTTTCTCTTGATCTGGCCGAAGCCTAGCTTCAACACATTAAGCTTTAACAGAATTTCCTATGGTAGAAGTGGAAGTTGATAGAGATTACCACCCGAGTGATGTAATACAAGCCACTCTAAGAGTCTGTCACCATCGCACACCTTACCCTAAGGAATTATTCATGTGTTATAAGGGGATATGTAACAAGACCCTAGAACCATGATTATGTGCTTTATTTTTTTATAAATAATGTACATTTATTTTATTATTACTTTGTAAATGGTTTTTAAAGCACAAATAATATTTTTAGTTAATATTAAATTAAGAAATATATTTTGATGAATTAAAGGATTTTTGAATTAAATAATATATTAATAAAATATTATTATTACTAAATTAATTTTCATTAAATATAAATGATCATATAATTTTTATGAATACAATTTTAATTTTAATAAATATTTGAAAGATATATTTGTCAAAACCCATGATTTTTTTTATTAATGTCAGTTTTTATTTTAAAATTGAAAATGAACATATTTAGAAATTTATTTAGATAAAATCAATATTATTTTTTTAATCAGGACTTTGAATGTTTCCAATGGCGAATTTTCATAATTTTCTCAGAGAGTTGATTTTTTGGGTTAAAATTAAATACCGTTTAAATATATAATGTGTTTTATGACATCATAATAACCCAATAGTGTTGAATAAAATATTATAAAATGGTTATTCTGCCAATATATGTTTTACATTTAAAATAATGTGATTTTATATTTGTTTTATTAATTTTATGGTGCCTTAGTGGACCCTCCGAGGCTTATAATGCATTTTAACATTTAAAATGACTTCTTTGAGAGGGTGACTCAACTCCACATAATAAAGCCTAATATATTAATATGTTTTGACATTGTTCTTATAAATTAATTTTCCACACCCCACTTTAGAAAAATCCAGGTGAAAAAACCATGGGTTGGTTTGTGGTTTTGATTAGTTTAATATGTGGTGTCTAAAACCTAAAGAATAAAGAATTCCCTCTATTTTCCCTTATAAACCCACAAAAGTCCCACTTATCCTCACTGAAAACCCTTAGAGAACGTACATAACCTTACTTGCTCTATATAGTATCCTCCCAAGGTGCCCCAATATCCCAATAAGCCTCTCTCAAGCCTCTCCCAAGCCTTTGATTAACACTTCCAAGGTATTTCTTCCATTCTCATTTTTTCCAATTTTTATTATGTTCTTATACTAATTTTTTTAATTAAAAAAGTTGGGTTATGATTTCTCACTTCTCCCATACTTCTGTACTTATGTTTTAATGATGAGAGAATTTTTTATCTCTCATTAATGCCTCCCATGTACACCCATTACCATGCTGAAATTCCATAAGGAATTTCTCTCTCCTCAGTTACATTCAAGCAATTATTTTATATTTTGAATAGAAATTCCATTACATATATCAATAAATGTATCTATATTACCCCATTACTTACCATTTTATGTACATATGATGTGATACCCCTTTATCTCTCATCTACAATTTTTGTGAATTCTTATGTCATGCCGTTATGCTACCGAAATGGCACCATGATTTTCCAAGCCAAAGTCATTGTGTAGTGAATACAAAGCCCATTTCTCTGTGAAGGGTATTCACCTTCATAAACGTTTACTTTTTAGTTATAGAGTTTCATGTATGAATTCCAAATTACTTTTTCATGTAATAAAAAGATGATTTTTAATGAATCAATATTGTATGATCGATGTGGCACAATTATCCAGGAAATGAAATGATTAAGAAGGGTGTGCCATGATATCTCTCCAATGCATTCGGTAAAGATTATTGTCATGATACATCAACTGAAATAGGGATTTAGTCATCATAATTAAATTTTAATGAGGGTTTACTCGTGCTCAATTTTCAATGAGCATTGTCTCATGATAATATCATGTTAAATGTTGATGCCATATTTTCATGTTATGATAATCATGCTATATCATGAATTTTTGTTCATGTTTCTCTTATGATCCATTAATATGATTGTTGCCTAAAATATACTATATTCTTCATGTTATTAATTGTTTAATCCCTTATTGGGATTTATATCTCTCCCTTTTCTATGCATGTCCTCAGGTTATCCCAAACAATGTTAAGTATGAAGGAATGTGTGTGGTCGTGTAAAAGTTGTTTTCAATAAAGATGTGTATTTCATGTTTTAAGTTGATATGTAATGTTTCTAATCCCCAAATACACTAGTCCTATCGATCTTCTATATTGTATCAAGTGAGGATTTAATGTAATAAGTTATGTTTACGTGTGAAATTAAGAGCAGGGTTGTTATATTGAGGATGTAATGAGTTATAAGTATCCTCAGTATTTTTACCAAAGTGATGAAATTTTAAGGGAAATATTTCTTTAAAGGGGGTAGAATATAACACTATGACATTTTATGAAAAACATTTTTTCCAATAAATTTATTTATTTTTGATAACTTTCAATACATGTAACATTAAGTTTAGCTTTTGTTACACCCAATTCCAATTTAATCATTTGTTTCACACAAAAAAGAGTTTAAATTAATCATGTAATAATATTAAAGTATTATTATTTAATATGATAGTTTCAACCAACTATTGACATAACAGGTATAAATATGATAAACTAAAATTTTAAAATATATGGTTTAAGACTATATATAAAATTAATTATTTTATGACCAAATATTTTGAAATTAAAATAAAAACCATTAGAAAATAAAAGAAATATTTTAATAAAAAACCAAATTTATGTGCAAGAAAATGTTTTATCATAAAAAATTAGAAAATAAATCTTGGTGAATTATATTAAAAAAATTTATATATTATATATTCAATAAAATTATTGACATTAGTCTTATGTGTTTTCTAATTATGAGACAAGAATAAATCCAATTTAATTCTTTAAAACTCTATTTTTATAAAAAGTAGTTTTTTTTCCTTCGGCACACTTATTTTAAAATTAAATTTAAAATTCTTATGATTTTTTAAAAAAAAATTAAAATAATATTTGAAATAATAATTTTAAAATTATCATAGGTTTAATTTTGGAAAATTTTATAAGAAGATAATTTTTTGATGAAAAGTGAAAATACTGGTTTTTATTAAGTATTTTTGTTTCTTTTAAAGCATTAAAAAACATAAAACATAATTTATTATGTATTTAAATGTAAAATTACTTCAATTATATTCCTATTAATAACATTTAGGTCATGGGAATCAAATTCATATTTAATTTTTATATAAAAATATGTTAAACATCTAAATATTTTCTCTTGGGTAAACAACTTTCTCATCGCATTTACGGGTTTAATTTCAAATTAGTATTTTCCAATTTTGTGAATAAAATTAAGAAAAATGTATTCCATATTTGGAATCAAAATAAATAATATTAAATAATAAGGTCAAATTAATTTTTTTCCATAATGAATAGTAAAAGAATTAAAAATTAATCACCCCAGTTATGGTTAAAACTGGTTTATCGGAGGTTAAATTTAAAAAATATGATGTAAAATGACCTAGAAACTAGTACAGAACCCAAATTATAGACATATTTAGATATTATATCCTATAATGTTTAATAATATCACATGTTTTTTTCTTTTTTCTATTGTAACAACATAGGTACACTTTATTCGTTTCCAAAATTCTGAGTGTATCCTCTCCCTACTTATAAATGGTCACACCCTCTCTTATCGTATTACCGATAAGAAAACTCATTGGCTAATCAATCATAGAATAAATATATTCACTAAATCCCTCTATATATAATATTTTCCTTGGGGATATCTTAACGCCACTCTAGTAAGGCTTTTGGTTAACCCTAAAGTGGTTGTCCAAAGAAGTGGTAAAGTTTAAAACTATGCATTTTTATATTACTTATTCTTGTAAATAATTAAAATATTAAAAAATTATAATTATATAATAAAAATACAATAAAAATTATTTTTTATGTTATTATTTTAATGTAACAACTTACATCCATATCCACTTCCATCATATGGGATACAAAATCATCATTTGTGTGTATGGTGGATTACTTCCCTCTGACCGATGTTATTTGTTTTCCACCACCTCCAATAGAGAATTCATATAATGATTGATTTAATGATTATATATAATATTTATGATATTAATATACATATTTAATTACAATAACACATCTACCTACTTACATCCCACCTGTTGGAAAATAATAACATCCCTCCTGTGTACGTGGGACTACTGCCCCATGAAGAGATGCAATTAATTTTTCTCTAACAGTTTTCATGGAAGTTAATTAGGGTAAATTTAATGAATATATGTGATATATATGAAATAAAAACTAATATTTAATGGAAATATAATATTTTAATTTATTTCGTTTAACTTATTTAGAAAATAAAAACAACGTTCATGTGTACGTACAACCTACTCTCTCCATGAAGAGTGTATTTCATTTTCTATCACTAAATTTAATTGATTGATACAAATAAATATATAATAAATATATATGATATTTATTTAATGGTTATAATTCTTTATATTATTTAACCATGATTAAAGTAAGAGGTCCTAACATACCAAATCAATATACATGAAAAACAACGTAGTTATTACCTAAAGCATTAATTTAACATGGAATTGTTAATAAATGGGTAATAAAAGGTCATAAGTAAATCATATATGGTATGAAATTTATAGTAATTGTTCTGTAATATATTTATAATAAATTTATATTTCTTACACATGAGTTTTGAATGTGTTTGAAGAAATTTGAGACTTATGTTAAGGGATTTCTAGTCTATCATTGATTTCTAGGATACTTATGCCATATTTAGCAGTCGTTTATTTTGTGTGGTGTATATACTACCCGTTTGACATGTTATATAATAACTATAATTATTTTAATAATATTTAATGTTTAATTTTTATGTTATTATTTAATGGGGCTTACGACGTAGTATATTACCAAAGTGGTAAGGTATTTTTTACTTAATCTGTCTTCTTTGGGACATACGTTTTTGTTATGCACCTATATTATTTTATGAGGTGTATATAAAACCCCTTCGATATGAGATATCATGAGTCTATTTATTTTCATGATATTTTATGTTTCATTTAATTTTATTCTCGTATGGTTCTTTCAATTCAATGTTACAAAAGTGGTAATTTTTTTATGTTACAATCTCATTGTTCATCTGGATTATTTATAATTATGATTTTGATGAGTAAATATATTGATATATCTCTCAAGAGACTCATGTAATTTATTTTCCTCTGGTTATTTCATGAGAATAAATTTTATCCATGCATTATGTCTAAGATGGATTACGTTAATTAATTCCTTTATGATTCATTTCTTATGAACTACCAGGATTTATTTCATGTATCATGTTTATAAAATATGATATATAAGTCATGGTTTTCAAATTTTATTATAATATTCTCATACTATTATGATTTGGTTATATTGATATCTCCCTTGTTAACCCTTACTAAGAATCCAAGCTCCATATTTCATATATTCCTTTCCCTAGGTCATAAAGTAAGGTTTCAAGTAGGGTATGTCAATGAAGAGTAATAAATAGGTTGATATTTTTTAAACAAATTTAAGATCTTTTATGGAATCAGAATATAGTGTTTCTAGTCTCCAAAGAATCTAAACCTATGCAGTCTATGAGAATATATTTTTGAGATGTATTGAATATTCATATAATAATATGTAATATTCATATATGATAATTGTGGGTTTCTAAATAGTGGGCCAAAATTAATGTACTGAAGAAGGATATACCTAAGGAAGGCTATTCTATGGGAATTACATGTCATGTGAATTAGAAAAGATGATATTTGGTACCATCTATGGACCTATGAATGTTCTTACTTGGACATAGATTAGATAGCCATGTTCCTTCACATGGTGTGTCCTTAAGTGGACATGACACGTATAGTCACCAGGTTCTTGAATATGTTCTATTTTCACATAGATTGGCCACTTTGGTTGTATCACACAAATTGTGGGCCTAAACTCCAATATGATATATTTAACTCACACCAAAACCCTAACCTCTGTAGGAAAAGGGACCACACAACATGTGTTCTTCCAAAACGCATTATGTATTGATGGTTTTTACACAAGAAGTAAATTTTGGTTTCATGTTCATCATGTGATTCACTAGATCAAACTAATATACCTTAAACCATGACTATAAACCCCCACTTCATTATTTACCCTCATTAATGGATATATGGAAGGTATATTTTGAATAATCTTCACAAAATAACCATTATTCTACCACATCTGTTGTCCCCATATTATCAAAATTAGGAATAATCCCTATTGGATACTTCATTTATCTCAATCCCACCAATGTCTCTTGAATTACCAAGCACCACAATCATAAAATTCATCCACACATAATAAAATTCAAATATGGGGGTTCGATTATGATTATAACCAGATCAAAAATCAGTGAATTGCCACACAAAATGTGGTTGGTGGTGAAGAAAGAAAATAAAATAGAGAGAAAGAAGAATAACTAAAAAATGAGGATCATCACTGGTCAATGAATCAAGAAAAATGATCTTCATTTTATAAACTGAAGAATATATAAGAATCTTCATAAAAAAAATCACGTAATAAACCAGTTGTGCTATAAAAATATAAATACATAACTAAATTTATAGCAGATCAATTATTTCCATCTAGAAATTATAAACAATATGAATTAATCTATAAAATATCAATAACTACCTCATGAATGGATCAAACATTAGTGAAGAACACATTTTCTAGTAATTTACTTTAATATTATCTTATATTCTTCATTTGTCCCTCGAATCTCTTCAATTATTCATCATTGATCCCTGATCTCGATCTCATCATTGCCAATAGTGGACCATATCCTCCACCCCTCGAATATCATAGGGCTATGAAGCTAACCTTGGAGGTTTTCTATTACTGTATATTTATATAGGTTATGGATAGGTTAATGCATTAAATACAATAAATAAATAAATTATTTAATTTATTTAATGCACTTTCCAATAAATGCACTTCAACATAACATCCGATAATGACCAAACTTAAATAACTACTTGGGTACACCCCATATCTATAATTATAAAAGGTATCATATTTACATTCCAAGGTTACAATAAATGGGAAAACTATTTATTATGTGAAATTTTATACACAAGATTTAATAAACATATAATTTTTAATATACTAATCCCGGGGTCTTATGGAACCTAAAATTCCATACCAATGTGAAATTAAAACCCCAATATATTTATATAATTATTCAAAGTGTCAAAATATAAATGATAGATTTGTCACATTTTCCCCACATTCAAGTATTTTCACCTTGAAAAGCATAAGCTACATAAAAAGGTGATGTTACTAAGTGATCATATAGCTCTTTCACTCCTAGGATCTCTCCAAGATGTTCCCATGCTACAAAAGGATACTTACTAGTGGAATGATCTACCCACTTAGGATCTTACCATATTGTTCCTTGATCATCATTGGGTACTATTAGAAGTTGGATCATTCCATGATGCCCAACTCACCCCTTCCAAAAATGTGTGATAGGGCATGAATGTATCTCCTCTGTTGTGACACATGGAAGACATCATTCACTTGGTCCAAATTTAGGGGCATTTCCAATCAATAAGAAACCTTACCAACCCTCTATAGAATCTGGAATGGTCCAATGAACCTTGAGGATAATGTTTTACCTATAAAAAATATTTTAAATCCTCATTGTGGGAAGACTCTTAGGAATACATGGCATCCCTTCTCAAACTCCAATTGACTATAATTTCAATCTGTGTAAGACTTATACTAACTCTGAGCTATCCTAATATGTTCATGGAGCACTTGAACCTTATCTATCATCACATACACTACTTATGGACCAATAAGAGTTGTATAACCAATCTCAAATGAACTAAAGGGTGACCTAAAAGGTCTACAATATAGTTACTTAAATGGTTACATGATGATAGTGAATTATTATACGTTATTATAAGTAGACTCCACTAATGGTAATTGATCCTCCCATATCATAATGAAAAACAACAAAAAGGATGTCAGTATATATTATAAAAACTATATAGTTCACTCAATCCGGCTATTTCACTAGGGGTTAAATGTTGCGAAAATATGTAACTATGTCTTGAAAGCCTCTTAAAAATATACCCAAAAAAATTATTTGAACTAAGAATCCAAGATGGAGATGATCTTTGTGGGAACCCCATAAAGTTGGGCAATCTTCTGTATGTAAAGACACCCCAAACTCTCAACCGAACTCTACTCCTGAATGGAAAATAAGTGTAGCGACAAGGAAAGTCAGTTAAAAATTTCCCACAAAGCATTATGACCTCTCATTGTTTGTAGAATCCACTTTAAAAAAATCCATCGATATGTCATTTCCCTTCCATTCTAGGATCTCAATAGGTTATGTTAGAGGTACTAGAACCTAACTTCAAGCCTTTACCTACAAAAATTTGAGGCATAAAGACATAAAATTAGAAACACTATGCCCTATGTCATCTAAACAAAACCACTAATGAAGGTCTTTGTAAATATTTTCCACTCCTATATGTACTGCTAAGGGGTAGTTATAAAACTTCCTCAGTACCTCCTCATGCAATGAGCTAAAACTACTATCCATCTATGGAAAAATATAATGTGCTCTCCACCATCAGAAAATACATCTAGTTCATTACATGAGGATATATTAATGTGAATAACTTCATAGTTGACATCACACAACTAAGAAACACTCACATACAGATGAAGTGGTGGATTCATCTACATCGAATGTTGATAAAGTTTCCTTCCTCTACCAAGGTCATTTTTAAAGAGGCCATCTACTCAAATTCCTCTTCAATCAAGAATGGAATTTTTTCTAATGGAATCTTCCATCACTTTTCCATTCATTTGAATATAGATTATATATAAGTAATAGTGCTATATAAACTCCATCTAAAAACTCTATATTTAGCGGAGGTATCTCTGAGTAATGATTCACCTAAGACTCAGGTGGTCCGAGTAAAAAATAAAATACTTGTTTAGAAGATAATGTCTTTACATATTCAAGGTGAATACTACCACTTTGAATTCAAAGTTACGAGTCATGTAGTTTTGGTCATTTGGTCTCAAATACCTTGACGCATAAGCAACCATTTTCTATCTCTTCTTCAAAATACATCTCAGAAAAACTCTAGAGGTTTTAAAAAACACCATGTAACTAACACCCTTCTCTGGTATTATTAAAATAGAAGTATTGTTCAACCTTTGTATCAACTCTTGAAATGTTTTCTAGCACATCTTAGTCTAAAAAAATGGTTTCGATTTTTGTATCATGTTTTTCAAAGGGGATGCTGTCCTAGAAATTTCTACCACAAACCTCTGATAGTTCCTTTTGAAATCATGGATAATTTTCACATCTAACACACTCTTGTGTGGTGACCAAGAAATAACAACATTAGTTTTCAATGGGTCAACTACTATGTCATGATCATAGATGACATGCCTCATAAATTGGACCTATCAAATCCAAAACTAACACTTTAAGAGATTACTATAAAATTAATTCACTGAGAGTAAGTCTAGGACAATCATAAAATGCTATGTATTCTCCTCCTAAGATAAAAATTATATGAAAATGTATTTGATAAAGACAACCACAAACCATTCCATGAATGGCTAGAAAATCCAAATCACAAGTTTCATGAATAAAATGGGTGCATTCATCACACCAAAAGGAAGCACCCAAAACTCATAATTCCCATAGAGATATCAAAATTCCATCATCAGAATATCATCCTTATAAACCCTCAAATGATGGTCACCATCCCTAAGATCAATCTTTGAGAACCATTTTTCACCTTTCAACTGGTCGAAGAGGTCATTGATCCTCAACAAGTGTAATTATTTTTTATGTTCCCATAATTCATGTAATGATAATAAATTTATAGACTCAATATCCCATTTTACATCTTAATGAACAAAATTAGATCCACCCAGAGGGACACACTAGGTCTTTTAAAACCATTCTCAAGAAGTATTTCCAACTACAACCACATCTTAAAGAGCTTAGAAAGGGCTATATGATATGCTGCATAAGATATCAAGGTAGTAACAGGGTGAAATTTAAGGTATAATTAAATATAAAACCTTGAAATTAGTCCCAAAAGATTTTCAAAAATTATGTCTATATAATCCTTCACTTCCGCTTGAAGCTATATGTCTAAAGTGCCCACTGCACTAAGGGACAAACTCATTAACTGATGACTATTAGGATAGAATTTACTGATCAGAATCCCCACTCAATAATTCAAAAAGGCCATTATCACCATTGAAGGACAACCTTGCCCAATCATATTATAGGATTCTAACCCTCATTTTATAACAATATATATAGGAACACACTATGAACAACTATTTTATATCCAAGATAGCGTCATAATTTTTCATCACAGTATAAAATAGGTCCCATTATAAATTATGTCCATTTATTACTGACTCACACTATCATTAGATTTGTGAAATGTAATAGACACGCCCTGAAAGAACCTTTAGCCACATATGAGAGGCTAAATACTGTATAAGAATATCATTCTTTTGCACATGTGATATGGGAATGAAAGAATGACCCACCCCTATGTCTACAAGTACAAGATCTAAAGTCTAGATGACACATATCATACATAAAATCATCTCATTCATAGTCTGGTCATATCCTTCCATAGCCTATAACTAACAATGTCCACAACCACTATTCCTCTAAGCTTGGTACAAGAAACATGGTGGTTTATGGTAGTAGTGGTTGTGGGAGTAGTACATAGTGTCATCATCCACTAATATCTCTTAATTATAGGGATTATATTATCCATATATCTACACAAACTCAGTGGAGACCACCCTGATCATGCCATAGATATCCCTGACCATGACACTACCTCAACTAAGGAGGTCAATCCACTCTTGCCCCACTAACTATAGAGTGTCAGGTTGGGAAATCATGATCCATGTGACCTCACACATCACAATCATAACCTCACCCATCCCTAGTATGAATGGTCCCATTGTGTGATCCTTGAACTGTAGATCTTGATTTCTGAGACTCAACATGTGTATTCCACCTGTGTTGAGACCCTGATGGTTGAATCCTATAAGCTGCTATAGACAAATTGGATCCATGATTTCCACTGTCTACTCCATCAACCTGACACCCCTCTAATAAAAAACTCATTATAACCCTAGCACTCTCTAATACTCCAGTATAAGTGGGAATGTATAATGATACCACACTATCCTATTTTTCCCTACAAAGGCCCTTATTGAAATTATATTATTGGAAGTCCCTATGTCACACCATATTGAGAGTGTACCATATGGGGTTTGGAAACCTAGACCCATACTCTAGAACTGACAGATTTCTATTATACAAATAAAGAAAGTTCTAGATGCACATATAGAGGAAAAATTAAGTATAATACTCTTTATGGATTAAGAACTAAAAGTTTTTCAACAAAATAATCACCTCATCATGGGTATGAGTGATCAATCCCCACCAGTTTCCTACCACTACATAAAAAAGGCTGGTTGTGGGAATAACCATACGATTGGTCAGGGTCTGTACTACCTGAAAAACTTAGATCACTGACTCAATCTATCAATTTTATTTTGAAGGGTCCAAATTTACATGAGAATTGTGCGGTCTCTTTCACTAGAATTTGTGAAATATATTATGTCTTCATGAATCATCATCATAACATAAAAAAGATATAATCCCCTCAACATGAAACTGACCATATACCTGAACCACTATGGGTGGGTCTAAAAACTATCCATCAGGTGGAAGAAATTTTCTATGATTTCCTAGAGGTAACACATCAACAAAATGACCCTATATAGAGGTCACGACCATTAACTAGTCATCATCATAACCCTATTTAAAAATCCTATCTATCTATCATTGAAGAGGCATCCTAATAATTAATAAGACGTGCTAGGGTTAGATGATCATATCTAGGGAGAAGACTTAGGAAGGACATGTAATTAAAAATATCCAATCCTATATGATTCATTTACTCTTGGTTTCTATATAATCATAGATTCAGTATTCTTAATCTACTATGACAAAGTTAGAGTACTAGTGTATGTATATGTCACCTCCCACACAACCATCGAGGCCACTTTCTTGAGATCTGAACTCAAGAAACTTGAACACCACTGCACTAAGTTCCCCCAAAAAACCATACAACAAGAATAAATCCTAACACTATCCCTAGGATAAACCCTTTCTAAGACCCATTTTTTAGGACTCGAACCACTGAAGCTGCACTAGTCTAGAAAATATATTAAGGGTGATACACCAATACTACCTTTAATAAGACATGGGCTGGCAACAAGCACCTAGTGTGCATATCACTATAATTAGAGGCATTATCATAATATTCATGTATACACATATATAAACTGATCCATGTATCAGTGAAAATATGTAATAAAACAAAACCTTGAATTCTTGAATAATTCATTCCAAAACCAATATGAAATCAATTTGAATACGAAAGACAAATATCCAAGAATTTAAAAGGGAAAATATACATGCCCAACCAATAAAGAGGAAAGTAAATCCAAACCTAAAAAAAACTAAATAATAGAAAAATAATAGGATTTCATGAATCAATATCCATGAGTCTAACCCTAGAATATAGTCATCACCTCCACATACTGCTATTATCTACCAAAACTAGGTATACCAAGGTCACCACTAATATTCCTTCCATCTACATAAGACATGTCACATATAGGAAAAATCCAAACATGGGTTTGTAAAAACATACTTTGTAGGTTTACCCAAAAAACTAAGAGGGATGAAATATAATATAATAGTTTTATTAGCCCATAATCCAAAGAGGGGAAAACCCAACATTATATATGCTTATTAAGAAACCCCAGTTGAAAAGAGAGGGATCTCAAACTCCACATCCATACAAGGATAATGTGTATTCCGATATATCAAAAGGTACCATATTAAATGATAATAACCTATAAAAACCTCAAAAGGATCTAAATGGAGGGTTTTATTCTCACTAATACATACCATAGCTGAGAGATCACACTCCAGTAGAGGACTCGCTCCCCACTAGAGCTCGATGATGGGAGGAGTATCACTCCATAGATAAAGGACAAACACACTCTATAGTGTGGGGATGTATTGATTGTACATATATATTGGATATGGGGGACCCTTTCATTACAATTCAATGGGAGTATTAACCCTGAATTCACTCTGATGATCAAACTTGATCACTACCATTAGTTAAGAATAATTAAAGGAAGTTTCCCACTTGTATCAAATTACTTATTTTCTATGATTCCAAAATAGATGATTCCATAAAATCCTATATAGAATTATACACATAATGGTATAATTATATGCCCAAATATGAGTCCTAAAGAAGGATATATGTAAGGAAGAATATTCTTGATGAAGAAAATGATGTGTGAATTGGAGAACAAGATCTGTGTATGACCTATAAACCTGGGTTCATTTTTCCCTATACATGTCTTAGTTATCCATATTCATCCACATGAAATGTAATTAGGGGTACATGGTGTATATTTTCACCCTGGGTTTCAAATATGTACTTTTATAACATCAATCTAATGCTTGGGTAGTATCACACAATATGTGGGCCTGACCACATGACATGTGATATTTAAATTTCATTGAATTTCTAGACACCATATGAAAACAAACTACATGGAGTGTGTTATTCTGAAACACAAAAAATGTACTTGAGTTTTACATAGATAGTAAATCATGTTCTCCTAGTTGTCACATGCTTCATCAAATCTACCAAATATGCCAAAAATTATGTTTAGAAACACTTTTATTTGGATTGATCTTCATCAATGGCTATAAAAAATTTGGGTTCTGACAGTTATTAACTAGCAAATCAATCCGCTACCTCTTTCATCACTCCCATATGACCAAACATGGGAATAATAATTCCAAAGTCTTACAAGGAACTTGATACTTACAATGGATTTTGATTCACTAAGAACCACAACTATCATATTCATTTTTAGCTTAGAAAATCCAAATATGGGGGTTTGATCGTGATTTGAACCAAACTAGA
Source organism: Viscum album (assembly GCA_963277665.1). NCBI lineage: Eukaryota > Viridiplantae > Streptophyta > Magnoliopsida > Santalales > Viscaceae > Viscum > Viscum album. The sequence goes on from OY728154.1 coordinate 72,189,563, forward strand.
AATAGTTAAACCACCACTAGAAACATGGTCAATAATGAAGAACTTCACTAATAGTGGGAGAAATGAAAACAACCATTATGTATGGAGTATAATTGGATGAAGTCTCACGACCAATGCTTTTCATTACAGGAAATGAATAATAGAGTCCAATTAAAATAAAAAAAATATACCAATAAAATGATTGGGCCTTGTGAATACAAATACATAATGAAATTCATAAAAGATAAATTATTTCATACTATAAATAATAAAAAACATTCAATAATCAACAAAATATCACGCTCTACCTTGATAAAGGTTCATTCATTTGTGAAAAAGAAATTATCTATAAGGGTCATTAAAGTTTTTGTTGCATTCTCCTTTCATTCCACGAATGTACATGAATAATAGTGGTTGATCTATGTTATTGAGATCATCAATTACAAGGTGTATTAAAACATGAGGTATGTTTTATTAAAAGTTAAATTACCGATTCTTAATATGCTAGTCAACCCCATGGTTCTCTATAAATCTTATGGGAAGAATATTTCAATTCATCAAATATACTTGAGGTTTTAGACAAGTAGTCCCTCTATAACATATTTTATTTTATTTTATACTATGATATTATTAGAAGGAATTTTAATAATTTCATCCCCATATAAATGGTGGACTTGTCCAAGGGGAATCCAAACACACTTTATTTATCCAACTTATTTTTTATATATGAAATTCTATTCTTTCATAATGGAAAATAGAAATTAATCAAATATTTCAAGGAAATTCTATAATAATAAGAAACGTATATTCGAAAATAAAACATACCACTGAAAATTAGTATTTTCATTTCATTAAGATACTTGATTTGGTATTATAAAATGATTAATAGATAGATTAGTTTCTCAAGAGGATGTATCCCCATAGAATATCTAGATTCCCAAATTTCAACCGAAGGAATCCATATTAAAAACTTTTAATAATACGATCCATATAATCATGGGGAATAACTTAAACTAGAATAACCATCTCCTTTACTTTGGTGGTAGACTGAATCTATTCAACAATGTCCTTTCCTACTTGTTGATGTACAATATCTTAGTTTTCAAGATACCCAATGCTTTTATAAAGAGTAAGGATAACATATTCTCTTTGTTCCTTTGGGACATATAGTTGAAGGTTCATATCCAAATGTTGAAATAGAAACATATGTCAAAACCCATATATTATTGTGGAATTAACATAAAGAGTCCTAATGTATCCACAAATATTATATATTCCAAACTCACCTAGTATTCCATCATGTAGAAATTTCTATGGGATCAGTTGATCAAAAAATAATATAGTAAACTTGTTGAAATTTTCCATAATGTGAACCCTTCAACATACCATCTCTATCATATCCTCTAGGGTGGTATTCAATCCATGTTGGATCATTCATTATGAATAATTGTTATATGAGAGATTATGTTTTGGAAGGAATACTTGGTATGATATTAGTTTTAATTTTCTGGATTCCCAACATGAAACTTAACATTCATGATTTTAATTAACAACATGATTTTATTTAACAAAATACTTTATAAGACATTATTGAATTTTTTCAAAACATTAAAGAGGATGACAACTATATTTTAACACTAGAGTTTATAGTGTAACTTTCAATGATTTATGATTGATTTTATAGGATACTAACAATAATAATTAACATCATACATGATCTATTAGAATAACTCACAAAAATTTTACGAGTCTATTTTTGATCTATGACATCATACCATTAATCTAGGGACACAAATAATACCATGCTCTTTATAACATAACATTGTCCATAAATCATACTCATAACAATTTTGAATATAGGGATTGTTGGAAACTACCCATGCATGGATATAAATTAAACCATGATGGATCATGTATAAGTGGATCCATGTGAGATAATGGGGTGTTCAAGACCTTATGGGAAGGGATTAGTATTTACAACATATAGTTATTTATATTGTAATATAATCCTAACCATTTTGAAATAAAGGGATATCCTCACTAGGGTTTCACTTTATTGATACTAGAACATCATTTTAACTATGGTGGAATCAAGTTCAAATCTTACTATTAAGTTCCTCTCCAAGAAAATCAAGATCAACTGGTTAGTTATTATAATTTTAAGAGAGTGCAGAAGGATGTTTAAAAAATATGTGGGGATCTCATACATCTGGCATGAAACAAATATATTAGAGGAATATCTAGTATCTTGAGGGAACCCGGATAAACAATGTATCATGTTTTTTAGTTTAGGTTCCCTCCCCCTAGACTACACTAGCATTGTGATTGGTGGTTCCTTTAACATTCACTATTTCATCCCCTAATGTATTATCTAATAAGTGGATCCTTTTTGAATAAAAATTTATGTTTGGTGATAGTGATAGAATTTTATATATATATATATATAATATAATTATAAATATGTTATTACATGTATAATTAAATTATTATATAAATATGTACAAAAAAAATAAAGTATATAATACAAAGTGAAGTGCCTAGAACCTTTCTCCTATGTGATCTACCACATTTAGGGGAAAGTGTTTGAATATAACCCTTTTCAAATAAAATATATTTCTTGTGATGGGCCAGGGAGGGTCTAAAAAGAGTGATTTATTCCAACCCAGACAATAAAAAATAAAAATAATAAAAAAATTTAAAAAAATTAGTATGTTTAAATATTTAAATTAAATAATTGTTGAAAATACACTATGAAGTAATTACTAACATATATATCCATTAAGGTTTCTAGAAATCACTATAAATCATTTATAAATGGTTTATACTATTGATAAATTTGAAAAACCCTTCTTCAATTCCTCATTTTCTTATAGTGATCCATGAATTCATAAATGAATGCTGTGGAATTTTTCATATAAAGAAAATGGATATACATATTCAATAAATAATATTTCAACATTATAACCTAAATTCAATTAATAATAACATAGAGAAATATAAAAATTAAATTTTAGGGAAAATACTTACAACAATCAAATTATGAGCTTATGAGATATAAGAAGCTCTATAATATCCTTCTTCACTATAGTCCTTATATAATATTATTTGGAAATTTCTATAACCTGTGTAAACTGATAATAATTCTCAAAAATAATATATTTCATCGATAATATAGATAGTATTTTCTATACACAATATTTTTTATGGCACTGGAAACCGAGGTTGTTGAAAATTTAACACTGACTATTTACATGTGATATAAATATAAAATCTTTTATATAAAAATATTCAATTTAATTTATAAATAATGATAAATAATAATATACACAATGAACCTATCTTATAAAATGTATTAGGTTTATTGTTTAACAAAAAAATAAATCTTTTGAATCTTGACAAAATGTTGGTCACCTCACCGGAAGGTAATAACTCCAAAGTAGATACATCTATAATATCCGGTACAATCCCATTTTGATGATATGAATCCATATGTTGAAGATATACCTGGAAATCTTAATCAGAGGAAAGCCTTTGACCATTTATTAAAGAAATGAAAAATACAACATGCAAGTTAAACAAAGTGAAAAGACCATTACAGATCATAGTAGTCAGACCCATCACCATACCCATGATAGATTACTTCATCCGCAGTAGCCGATTCCTACTCTGAACTATCATGCTGCCTCAAAATATTGGTGTACTTACTTCTATGGTTTAACTTCTCCAAAGAGACAAATTCTTTAGATGACTGCGTAGCCCAGCATTCCCTCCCAACGGAAGTCCTGGTGGTCATTGGATTTTGTAGATGAGAATAATCCCTCCTCGACCTTTTTCTTGGTGGGGAAGTCATCTCTTCCGCATTACCAGACACCTTGTTTTTCCCACACTGGACAACTTCACTTTAGGATGTCCGGACCATCCCACATTCATTTTCCTTGTCACTATCAAGACAATCTCCCCATTTTCCAGAAATGCGCACATCACGGTAACCCTCTTCCACACCATGTTCCTGCTGATATTGGATGTTATTATCAAGCATGTCAATACACTATGAGTGACCCACAAGAACGCATCCATCATTTATCACTTTCTTCACAATATCATCACCAGCTACAACCTCCTGATAAGCACTTCCATCTTCATTGACATCATCCTGCCCTTGAAATGGTACAACATAAACACCTAGATCTGCGACACCTTGCCCGTCCGAAGCTTTTTCACCCAAATACACAACTCCATCTTAGTGAAACTCTAATTCATACATAAAAAATACATAAAAAATGGTTACTAATCTCAATTCTATCCACCTGCTTCAAAGATCGTGGCTGCAACCCGATTGGGAACTTCACCTGCACACCACTCCCATCGATAACCTGCTTCACAGAACTAGGATCAGCAGAGGGATCTTTCTCTATTCCCTCCTCCACAAAACCTACATTGATGATGACTATATCCTGCGAGACAGAACCCTCCATCACTATTGACAAGGCCTCAAGAACCATATTTTCAGAATGATTGCAGCTCAACATTCAAACAAAATTAATAGGACTTTTGTTCATAGCTTCCCGATCAACCTCCACAGTGACCAAATGCTCCTCAAAGAGAACCGACTGAAAATGGAAAGCACTACCCTAAACCGTATACCTGGACTCAACTCCAAGATCACCCATTAGTCTATCAAACACTTGCATTACTGATGGGTTCAAAGATGCCTGCATCATCTTTAGCCCACATGCAAGGCTCAATACATCAGCAAGAGGAACCTTCCTCATCTCCCTCTCTGCATGACCATCAGGTTTCTTTTCAACCAAATCACCTTCTGTGCAAGAAGAGTCCAGTTGGTCTCCTTTCCCAGATGCACCTCCAAATCTGATAAACATTGCGAATTCCACAGGGTCATCCTTCACACCCGCTTGAGTCATCCTCATAGCATCACGCACCCCACAATCATCCCCACTTTGTCCATCCATCCCTTGCAAGTTAACATCTGGTCGTCCCCTACGACAAACAACCTTTAAATTCCCAAACTGTCTACACTAAACATAGAAATTCATCCACGACTAAAAAACAACCTCTTTTATCCATATAAACACTTTCTCATCAGTAATCCAAACACAACACACAGGAGGTCTCGCAGCATCGACATCAACACATATACGCGGACAAATTGGGTGAGACACAGACTCAATCCATTGATTAGAACAAAGAAATCGTCCAATCATATTGCCAATTCATAGAGAATCGAAGGTTTTTGAAAATAATGGGGGAGAATAGGGAGACTTACCCATGTAGCAATCGATAAAGGGTCACACTACATAGGAAAGTCAAAGCCCTATCAGAAAAAATAAAAGGAAGAATCACCGCACCTTTTAGGATCCCTGGACCAAGCGGTAATCAAATCTTCCTCCAATCCAAACCGATCCATAATATGTCTTCGATCAAGTAACCTAATGCCCGAATGGTCATGATGTTCCCAATATTTTGAGATGACCTGAGGAAACACTTCCTCTAATAGTCGATGAGGACAAAAACGAGCCCGCATAGTATACTTGGACAGATCTGCAGCACAGTTTAGCTCTATCGAGAGCATAGATACCTGGGGCACCTCTCGGAAGAGAATAGAAACTTTTGGGGAGATAGGGATTTTAGGAAAGGGAGGATAAGGATCTTCCATCCCATGAGACAATGAACGGGAAACTCCCCCCCACCAGTAGGTAGGGGGGGAGCAGATCCCGACGGTATGAATTAGGTCATCAAAAGGGGGAAGACTCAAGCTGATGATAAGGATATTCCATCCCATCTGTTGAATATATAAAATATCCTTAATATAATATATCATCATGTATTATATAATATGATATTTGGGGTCCTTAGGGTATAACTCAAAGTGGATTTGATCATAAGTAAGTTGTGGAGGATTAGAATGGGCAGGCAGAGACTATTCATATATCTCAGAAAACATTTATTGAGTCATTGATCTAATCTGATCATTCAATGAATGATCCAATTGATTAAATTTATTCATTACATTATCTATTACACCATGCCAGTTTCCACTCTTAAATCTCTACTGTGAATCCCAAAAATGTTACAAATATTTACACCAGCTACATATCCCAATGCACGACCCGATATCTAATCTTTTTCAAAATTCAATGCAAAGTTTTCCTTCCTTCCCATAGGTACGATGACCCCTTTTATATCTTTCACTTGAATAAAATCCCAAAATAAATATTAAATTTAGATATCTTTAATAAATTATAAAAAATAAAAATGGAATAGAAATAATTCATTTCATGGTGAGATTTCCTCAATGACTATTAATTAAGATATAATCAATCGATATTTGAATTTTTATTGAATAATGAAATTTATTTAATTAATATTAAGAATATTGAACATAAAAAATTTATCCGCTAGTCTACTAGAAATTAAATTAACCCACATCTATTCATCTATAAATCCATAGTTTTTTTCATTAAAATTTATTACTTCCCTAAAAAAATAATTCCAAATTAATATAGACTTGATATCTCCCTATCTCTTTACTATTAAAGTAAGCTACAATCACCGACTTCCTTTTATAGCAGGTATATCAAATTTTAAATAATGTTTATATAATATAGTTAATAATTTTAATAAAAATTGAGAATTTCGATAAATTTAATATTTTATTATTATAATCCAACATAACTAATCTCATTCTATTTGACCAACACTCCTCTGATCGAAATATAAGATTATATTTTTGATTCATCTATATAATTCCATTAAACTTATAATTTTTTCTATCATTTGGACCAATAGGATTACCATCATAAACAAGCTTAATATATGTACAAGGATACTTCTTTTGAATAAGTGAAAACATAATATACACATTATACTATGTTTACTAACACCAGAAATCTTATCCTATTAAGAAGGAAAAATCTTATCTGGATGATAAATTATAACCCCAAAAATCAATTAAATAATCAATTTATATATAAATATAATATAAATTAATATAACATTAATATATAAAGAAATTAAAACTATTACAAAAAATGTGTAGTGGAATGTAAATAGAAAAACTAAATCAAAGTGAAATTAAATTCTATATAAATAAAATTTTAAAAAAATAACCTTAAAAAATTATATTATAAGAAATTTGAAAAAAATAAAATTTATTAAAAATGAGAATAATAGAAGTTAATTTAACATTGATTAAAATTAGTTTTTAAAATAAATATATGTAGATAATCAAATTCCAAAAATTATATAAATTTGTTTTAGTAATTATAAAAATAATTAGTTGAACAAATATTTTTAAAAATATTGTGTTCTAGAGATTTAATAATTGTTTATATAAATCTAAATAATTATAAATTACTTAAACTATTAAATGATTGATAAAACATTTATTTTTATACATCTTTCCCATGATTATTTTGTATAGCATGAACTGTTTCTATGTCAGATCATCTCACTTGTACTTTTTCTATTATTTTTAATAAATGGCTAGAAGTTTAGCCTCTAGCTGTAGTTTTTGGTTTATTTGATATCATAGAAAATTTGTTTTACATGTGTAAATATGATAAAAGAGTAATCCTTTCCCCCAAAATTTTAAAATCTATTAGAGTAAATATAAATATATCATAATTAGAGACACAATTACCATAATACTTGTTACACATGAACATTGGTACACACAGTTTCATGTCATCAATATCTAAAATATCTTGAACAATTCCAAAATAATAAATTGATGCATATATTGACTTTCAACTTGTTCATTAGAAAAAATGAAATAATTCAACAAAAACATTACTCTACTTGTTGGAATTATAAATTTACTATCTTGATCTTTCTTTTAAAATTTTTAACCACCAATGACAGACTCTTATGATCACATCAAAACATCATCTTCCAGGTAACAACCTAAAAGTTTTTGATGAATCAATATCATAATCATATTCATCTTAAACCACGTATAAGTTTTTTTAAAACTCATTCATCAGCCACATATCATTTTTCATTCGATATCACAGGTTATGTGCATTAATAATTTGGGTTATATATGGATAAACATCATCTACATTGTTTATAATTTGTAAATGTTTGTATATTATTTCATTATGTGTCATCAAATTTACTTTTAAGGTAAGAATATTATTTCATTTGACAGATAATCCCATGTGGAAAGATGTTGGGAGACCAAAACTCTATATATCATCAAAGAATTATACACTAAACCCAAACACCTCCTCATATAATTAATTTTCAATAAAAAAGGTACCTAGTTGATGTTTATTCATAAAAAATGACTTTAGAATCTTAATATACAATTCAAAATGATAAATCAAATATTAATATAATGGTCATTTTAACTTTATTTATATAAAAATATCATTAGATGTACCATGAGATCAAAAAATTAGGGAAGAAAATACCAATCAAGCAAAAAAAAATTATTGTTAGATTTACTCTGAAAATTGTAATGAATTTCTATCCCCATATTAACTATAAATAGTACTAAAAAATTACCCATCTTAATAATAGTCATTCTAAAATAGGATAAAAGTATTCTATATAGTGAAATAAGAAGTAGCTATTGATCAAAAAATATATAATTACTCTATTTTATAACTATTAACAACAAATATTTTAATGACACTAAATTTTTTACTTTAATAATACACTTTAGGTACATTATTATAATTGAAATAATTAAATTAACAATTTTTATCTTTCTAGGACCATTTAAGAATATTTGGTTGAAATTTTATTTTTTCCTTTAGGTCTAGGAGAAAATATAATATATCCCCATTTATTGTAAGTATAATATTTCATTAAATATATACTTAATAAATTGATTAACATTTAATGAAATTATAATAAAACCATCATATATATGTTTTTTAATATTAAAGACATTGATATTATGTTTCACCAGAAGATATGTTTAATAAGGAATATCAGATAATATGGATAACTTCCTCTATATATTTTTACCATTATCCCATATTTATTTCTTCTCAAATGTTTTCAAACTAAATTTCAACATATAAGAATAATGATTGGTTGATGAATGATGTATTGTGAAATTATATTTTACTAGTTGTTTTATGTTTTTTAATATTCTATATGGGTGATCTGTAACACCCACTATGTCACTATTTGGTATCTAATTTGTTATATATTAATTTTATAGTTTTCCTTGAGTTTTGAGTAAAAATTTGATGTTTTTTCCAGAAATTTCCAGGCTATTTGAATAGAGAACATTGATTTGATAATTATGTATAAGATAAATCCATATTTTGACACCTTTAACCAAGACCACTTGACCTATGTCTGGTTCAAAGAGATAATGAGACATCAGATATGCCTCTCTCTATCCTCGATGCCAATGAAAAATAATAGGGGTATATAGTGTTATTGTGGAGAGAATATACCCCCATATTAGTGCATGTAATAATATAAAAATAAACCTAAAATCATCCATAAAATATATCATATTATATAAATTAAATAAAGATATCACTCTATGATAAATTTCATGTGGTAGAAAATAGTTATTCAAACTCACGGTCATTCCAGAATACACCATTGATCAACCATTGAGAAAGTCACATATAAAAAATAAATAAAAAATTAATTGAGGGTGTAATATCATTATCGAGACAAACCTCATACTAGTGTCCAATATTATCTCAATTATCTCACTAAATCAAGCTACTTAGGGCTTCTTCCCAAACTGAACCTATAATAACTGAAGTCTACTTTGGTGCCCAAATGCTATGGGTGCCCGAGTAGGGTGTGAGTAAATCTTAGTAGAGAACCAAAAAATTTAATCATATGTATAATAATAAAAGGAAATGAATTTACATGTGGTATTCTCAACAAAATAAATAAATAATTTTTGTTAGAGTAAATCAATAACCAATGTCGATCCTTATGTTCTAACATGATACATGGGATTGTCCCAAACATGATTCAACAACCGTTAGAGTCTCTATGAGAATTTCGTATGTCAATAATAATTAATATTAGTCCCATGGTAAATTTTTAGGTTAATCTAAAAGTAAATATGATAATATTACGATCAATATACGTTTCTTATGATAATTTCTTGGGAATCCAAAATCATGTCTGGAGGAAACCTAGGAGGGTTTCATCTTTTACCATGATTCAAATGAAAACGTCCATTGTACTAAAAATCATGTCCAAAGTCTATATATGAGGGTCTGATTCCTTAACATGATCCCAAGGAACATGTTCAATAAAATATAAATTTTAGTCTCAATAGCCAAATATTAAGAGTTCATCCCTAGTCATTCTATAGTAGCAGATACGAAGGTGAGATCCAAGGATTTAGTCCATGGAATCCCATGTACCTCAATACATCTCAGAGGGTAGTTCAAACCACCCAAATAATCCCATTTAATAGTCACCACATTTTCATTAATATTACATTGTGGATTATAATTCTAAGGTGATACCCAAAAATCATCACTACCAATTCTCACATATATCCTTTCAAGGATAAATATATCTCTGGGGAACTCACTGGGGATTCCTAGATCACATCATAGATCATATTCCCGACATGGGATCCCCATGCTCAGTCTTGTCTCTAAGGTCAACACTCTATGCTAAGTGGGAATACCATCCCTCTATATCATCATAGACACATCACACTCTCACTAGCCTCATAGGTAAAGACACATAAGGGAGATGGATCTAAGATAATCATCTTCCCAATTCACCCTTGGATGGTTCTCACACCCAACTTCTCTGCTAATCTCTACTTGGTCGGCCCACTGAGGTAATATGATCTCAGTGGGGTAGAACCACTTATCCCTTGCTCATTTCATGAGCCATAAGGCTCGATACATATCATAGTTCCCACATGGAAAACATATCCAATCAACCTAAACCAGTACTTTCCTATATAATGATGCGTTTGAAGCTCTTATAATAAATACACTATGTCTAATTAGTCCATTCACACCCATTTATGGTCTAAATTTATGAAGTAATAAAATTATAGTCAAGGATTCAAACATCAATGGATTATGTATCAATTTAGTTCATAATATCCCTTGTGGCCTAATAACCTTATTCAATTATTTCATAGAATATAATGATTAAATTAAACAATTTATTTGATAAAAATGGGTTAATTTCCAATAACAGTGAGACCACACATATCACATCCCATATATATATAATAAATATTACCAAAAGGGCATGATAAAGGATCAAATACTTCATATAAAGACAATTCCTTCAGAATTTATAGCCCATCTTCCCTTTACTAAGATAATACAGGTCTAATCATCCATCTTCTGAACAACTGAGGGACTAAGTCAAATCATAAAATCCAATAATTAATTATAAAAATTCATAAATAATTATTTAACTAATTTTATCCTAATTTATAAAATGATTCCAAATAAAATTATTTTTCATAATTTCCTTAAACTCACTAGTTAACCCCATCATAATTAAATTGTAATCAACTAGCTGTAGAAGGTCCATGGTTCTTTTCTAGCACTATCATGGAAAAAATACCTAATTTAGAACACCAATTCGATAGCCAATTTCACCTAATTTTTGAAAAAACCCTACACAAAATCACATTGTGATGTATTTCAATTAAAATTATGTTTTAAAACCTATAAACTTCATCATTGGATATTCTATAGACAATAAATATGAAATCCCCATCAAAATCGATTGATTTCACCATGGTCCAGTGAAATGGGCATTAAACCCCTAAACTAAAGAAACCAAAACTAGAAACAAAGGATGAATGATATAAACATGTGACAGTATAGGAGTGAAAATACCTTAAATCATTTAAGAACAATAATATAAATATCCCACGATTAAGGGGGAATCAAGATAATGGAGAGGGAGGAGTGGTGGTTGGATCATGCACATGAGGGGGTGGAAAAAAGATAGGGGATTAAATAGTCAGAGGGGAAATTGGGTAATTTTATCTTTTTTAATGAGTAACTTTCCAAGAAAACCACCCTAACATAGTTGATATGAATGGTTAGAAAAACCATTCCCCTACTATACAAGCACCTATATAATAAGAATGATAGACCCCTCATGATTTTTCTACAACCATGTGGTGTCCATGCACCACCCCCTGAATAAAACAATGTCATATGGTTTACCTGTATAGTTATCATTATCATGTGGTAATTGTGGAAGGTGAAAAATATTTCCAAAAATTAATGAATTTCAAATTAAAACTACAAAGACCCACCTAAGTACTTGGGGAACCTATGGAGCCTCAATCCATATCCAAAGTTATCACCTCAGGACACTCCAACTCTCAAAACTCAAATCTAAATTTTAATTTCTCAAATAAACAATGCTCTAGAATTATGGAAATTTAAATTCTCATAGAAAATCATCACTCACAAAGGATTGGGGTTTTATTACCTCACCACCATATATCATTTCATATCCAAGAAGCCTCGATGATCCTTAACCATATATCACAATCTACCTCAGTCATCAATTCATAAATAACTCATCATGTTATACTCTGGAATACCAAACCGTCTTTCACCACACTACTCCAAACACAGGCCACATTATTTATCAAAGTCATAGTCATAACTTTACACCATCACCAAAACATTGAAATGATGCTAACCCGTGACCATTTATCTTGAGAAACCTAAGTGTTATCAAAAAATTCATACCTAGACCAATGGTTCTCCCCACAATGAGGCTCAACTCATAAAGGATGATTTCAAGTTACTATGATCCACATCATCATAATTACATAAAAAAATACACTCATAGTAATCCAAAGATGTGATTAGTGAAGTTTCTGTGTCTCCACACCCAATAATAAGAAAACAAATCGATCAAAATCTTGTACCACTCCAATTCTCAATTTTAAACCAAATCAGATGAGTTTCTACTACCCAATAATAAGCTATGATACACCAAATTTCCCTTGAGAGGCTCAATTATTCCTCAATACACCTATATCTTATTCAACATGATATACATATTATTAGTTCTCACCCACTATATCAAATTCTGTGAGGAACCACTAATTGGATCTCTTTTGGATTATAAGTTCCAAAAAACACTTAATCACACCTACCAACACACTATCAAACCACCAAATCATGATGCCTCAACCCTCAAAGGAATACTAATTTTATTTTCACACCCATACGAAAGTATAATCCCAATATTTAGTATAATTTCATAGTTGGATCCTTAGATAACCCAACCTATCATCATACTCCACTCATGACCACAAGTGCAATTTAGATCTAAATCACCCTATGATCGAATCCTAGGAATCCCAAGCGTGATAACATTGCACAAACTCTAGAAAACATATCATCTAAATCTAAAATATAATATTCCCTATATTACTAGATAAAACTATATCCACTATTTCACTGACATTGGAAATGCATCTCGACTATCTTACAACCAATCTCATCACATCCATGACTCTATACACTTGATATCCAACCTCCTCAACCAATATTCTACCAATTACCACACATAATTACTAGATGTAACAATCCAACTCATAATCGGTAATCAATAAGAAAAATAAATTATTATATATTCTTAACATACTAGGAATTCCATCCTTAACATCTATCGAATTTCATCTATAATAAGGGGAACACCCTCTATGGCCACCAGTATACTCCCAACAACATTGATTCCCTTATATCACTCATTTACAGTAACCTTAGTAAGTTATATCCACATATTTGTGTGTCACTATACTAGATCAATGCTCAACCATCTTGTCAATACATAACATAGATCAAATTGAATTATTTTTACCACTACACCTTGTCTATTTATAATGCCTCCTCTAAAAGAAAGGGGCATTTACCCTATCCATTAATACCACAAGAAAAAAAATCCTATAATATTTTCTTCAAGCTAGTGGTCTTTGACCTATACACAGTCAATCACTAGTCTTTAACTGATATTAGACCATTCATAACAAGTGTTTTATTCCTAATTCTCATAAAAATCCAATAGGTGTATAATTTAGTATGACACAATCACAGAGTTAGAATCATGATACCAAGAGTATTAAATCATTGAATCCTAGGATAAAATATCTGAAACACCAAACATGATCCTTTTCTTGTTTGTCTCATCTATCCATATCACCCTTGATGCTCCTCTTTAAAATCGTACATCAAACCCATTTTCTGATCTACTGCACGACCACCCTTTAATTGATATTTCGACTAAATAGAATAATATAATAAAAATATATACATACTAGAGTAGACTATCTCAGATCATTATCTACCATCTCTTTGGTAACTATGTTTGAAAACACTAGGGTTAGGTATCCTTCTAATTCCTTCCATCAAAACCAAACATTAATACTAAAATATCCTGAATTTATTTACATCATTGAAACTCAATGAATCACTGTGCTTATATCATATACCCAATAACACCTCCATTGCAACTTCTCATAATTGATTCATCTTACCATTATTCCCATCCCTAATAACAATCACAAGCATGGTATAAACCTATCACATAGTTTAACCCTCTCTCCTAGGTTAACCTTGAGTACATCCCTCAACTCACGAACATCCTGAGTAAAATCTTATGAACTAGGCTCTGCTTCCTAGCAGATAAGTCATACCAAATGTATGCCATAACTCCCAACAAACACCTTCCTATTCCCAAAATATTAGTCTACTCGTTGTAAATAATTCCCACCAAGCATCTATTTACATGACTACCCCTAAAGAATCATGATCTCTAGTTAATCATCCCTAGTAATCTATATACTGGAGTCACCCCTAGGGGATCATGTTCACATCTACAATCATTTTTATATTTGTATAATGGATTTTTTTTTAAATGAACCATATTGAATATAACATTTTCATAAATTTCAGTAAAGTATAATTCCACCAAAAAACTATATGGGAAAATAACATATAGTTTGTCGTTGATACATTAAATAACTGAATCCATTTATTTCAGAACATGTACTATAAGTTCCCATAAGGGGTTCATCATTATGGAATCCAATGCTTGTACCAACATACTAAGGGTCACTATATATACCTTATAAGAGGAACTATATATCCATCACCATCAACCATATCTCCATAAAATCCATATGACCTATCATCAAATAAAATATATCATGATCCGGTTTAGTTGAATTTCACCAAAAAATTTCATGTGAAATGGTATATAAGTTGTTACTAATAGGTTAAATAACCAAACCATTTCATCAATGAAATCAATCAATCACATTAAAAATATCTCATATGAATCCTATATTCCAAATATAATGCATGTCCGTGGCATCTCTCCAATAGTAATAGAGAAAAAAACTCATAAATCATAAATTCTAAAAACCCATGTGTGTCATGTTTGGTGAAATAATAAAATCATAAAATCAGAAAATAAAAATCCACTAAGAATAATTTTAACAATATAAAAATTAGTATGAAATTCATCACATGATCAGACATATTTATATGCCACTTATCTACCATCTCCCTGAATAGAAAGGCAAAATAAAAATTCTAGCACACTTTTTTTATTACTCACCTAAAATATCGAATATCACTTTATAATGACTTGAACCCAGAAAACATTACTTTTTTCCAATATAGAGAGAAACTAGGACCTCATGCATGACTCTTTATATTCCAGAGGTGGTCCAAGTTGTTACTATGGGGAGGATATACCGCCACATGAGACTACCTAATAATATACCGATAAACTAAAAATCATTCATAATGTAACATCTCCACTTTTTATAGATGTAAAAAATAATTTAAATTTGGTTAAACCCTTTTTAATTTTGTCTTTCAGCTTAATCATTAGTAACTATGGATTTTGTCCAATTGGTAATTTTTGGAAAGGAATGTAGTGGAGGGCTAGAAACAGGCTACAGAAAAATTTATGAGGTGAATTAAATTCATGACATAAATTCAATTTATGAAGTGAATTGGTCTGGATAAAACTAATTCATGATATGAATTGGTTTTTTATGGAAGGGGAAATCCATGGAATTCATGAAAATAATTATATTCACATCATGAATATGTCATGGCCTATTTTTTTATAAAAATGGGAAGAAATATTCTTTTTCATGAAACTTGTTTCTTTTTCCGAAAAACTCATTGGGAGATCTTCTTATTCACCTCCAACCAAGTATTTGAGGTAACTTCCTTTTCTAGAATCCAATAAATCCATTATACATCTTTTTGGATCCCTCATGGAATGATCTTTCATCCACATCATTCTTTTCTATGGTTATTTTTCTATATTCAATACTGTTTTAGTGTGAGTTAATATGCCCGATTTTTAGGGAATTTTTATATTTTGTAGATTTATTCTATTCTAGATCTATTTAAAAGACAATAATGATTAAGTTATTGTCTACCACCATATATTATGTGGTCTAGTATTTTTCCCTTAAAGTTGAGTCATTTTATAACATGTGATATTGTGCCACACACCAGACTTTATATGTGTTGCTTTAAAATTTAAAGTAATTATTTTAAAATTATTTCTATGTTATAAGTGCCACATGTACTCCTGTTTGTGGATTAAGTATTCACACCCCAACTAGTTACTCCCCTTAGGATGTTCTCTTGTGATATCCATTAATTATTAAATGTTAATATGACCACTCTACTTTCTAAGTGGCATCAATTGGTACCAAATTGGATGGAACATTAAAATTTAAGGGAAATAGATTGATAAAACCAATTCAAAGGTATTCCCTATAGTTATGGATAATACCCTTAGTTAAAAGGCATGATAAAAATGTTGTAATTTTATCCTTGTATTATCATAAATAATGGAAAACCTTATATAAATATGATACTCAGTAATGGCATCCCTTCTATTTGTGATACTCAGGCATTAAATCAATTATATTTGTGTTATATAGGAAATGTGTCCTATATATTTTCGATACTTAGGTAAGGAGACTCACATAAATGTTATTAAAGGTCAAGGAGATCCTAATTAAATGTGATAATATTAGAAGACATCACAAATGAAATATGATATGTGGGCATGGCATCCCTTTACCGTTTATGAGATTCATACAACTACCCATGGATGAATGAGTTACATTTAAGGTGCTAGATAGTAATAGTATATATATAAATTTATATAAATGTCACTACATATGTAGACCATATATATGTATTTACCTAGTAATCTGTTCATATATTATTCATCTTAGGATGAAGTAGGTAGTGTGTTCATGATGTCCTTTAGGAACCAGGTCCGGCCTATTTATAGATTATATTCTTTTTTACCATTTTTATACCTGAAAAAGATTCATTTATATGCACTTATTGGATGTTAATAGACACTATTAGTGGTTTACTATTAAGTAAATCAAAAACCCTATTTGGGATATTGGTTGGTACGCAAATAGATCTCATGGATTTATATAGGGACATAGGGAAGCATTTAGCTTTGTATGCTTGATTTTATGCTTAGGTTTAAGTATAGGAGTAGGGGACCACATTTTCTCTCATGATTCTAGTATAGATATTCTTTGTATTTTTTTTAATATTTTATGGCATGATTTATATCCCAATATCATTATTTTTAATCACATGGGATTACATCATTTTTTGTAGGACATTTCTTCTATTCTACATGTTGATTATATTTGGATGATTTATTATTTTTCCATTAATGATTGTGTATTACTATTTAGAGAACATTCTATTATTATATACCATTGTGTTACACTTTTATCATGGGGGTATAATCTCCCCAAAATAACATCATTGACCCCCACTACTAGTAAGCATCAACTGACATATGGGATGGTAGACTTAAAGACATGTGGCCAATAGGGTTTGCTTACTTATTGGGTTTGCATACTTTTAGCATCATGTGAGATGCTAAAAGTGGTATTAGAAGGATATTTTTTTATTTTTTCTTACTTTTTTGGTATTAGATAGGATACATGTAATTTTCCAAGATTTTGAAATGAACTTATTTCTATGAGTAGCTTACCCAAAAATAGGGGAATTCTAAATTACATAGGATGGGATATTGATGTTTTGGTTTGTGCCTATTAAAATCGATCAGATTTCACTATTGGGTTATGTACATGACTTGTGAGGTTATTACTGTTATTATTATGATGGATTATAGTTTAACTTGGGATGATGAGGAAAATTGGTATCATATCATTCATCATTATATGCAATTGAAAATTCACTTGTCATGCATTATGCCATGCCATATCAGTGTATATTGTTGGTTTCATTTCCTATATTGAATTTGATTTTTTTTGAGTGACTTGACTGTTAAATATGGAAACATGATATATTTTATTATATGGATAAATTAATTTGATACATTAAATTTTAAGCATAAAAAAATGTTTTTTCACATACAGATTGATGATGGAGCCTTAATTAAACAATTAGACAAGGCTTCAACCATAGACCAATGGTTCTATGGGATGAAACATTTTTTGATTTGATTACATTATTGATAATTTTAATTTATGAAGCAAGTACTTATATAAATTGGGAATGATGATTTGTTTAATAAAATAATTTCATCTGACCTATTATATCTTGATACTATATGTAAGGGTTACATCATAGTTACACGACATACCAATTATAATATATAATGATAATATGATTTTATAAACTGGGAATGCTGATGCATCTGATTTGGATGTGGTATATATATATAAATGATTAAAAACTTCAATGTATTTAAAATTTTAAATTAAATTGTTACCATTAAATGGGTATTCCAATTGCTATGTAAGGCGTGTTTTCCTTTATACAATGCAATTGATACTCTATATACCATAAACCCTAGGGCATTATGTGAGGCCCTGAACCTAACTCGATCATAGTAGTGGGAATTAGGTATTGTATCTTTTGAATTTTTTTACCTTTCATATCACCTAGAAATAGATTTAGGAGTAGGTAGAGAGGAGTGGATAATTTATAGGATAGAATTGTACCTATCCATTTCTGTTATCAATGATTCTATCTATTGTTAATTCTTATCTGAGGTGTGAATTTAGAAACTGTAGAGCTATGATTCCATGAATTACATGGGTGGTGTTCTAGGAGGGTGGGAAGGATCATGCTTTAGAGGTGGTGGGCCCTAGGACACTGAAATTACCTATGGTTGTGCCACTTTAGGCACCTCACATTGTTCCTAATATGGTCATTGATTCTCGGTTTCAGGATAGCTTCTCAAACATCATATTGTCTATACAGGGAGATCTACGACCTATATATTCTAGGTTAGAGTTGATGTGTGAATTCAAATAGTAAAATTCTACCACCATCAAGTGGGATGGAAGCCACTAGGTTGCTGAGTCATGGATAAAGGCCATGTTATCCATATTTGAGCATCTAGTGAACCCTCCAGAGTGGAGGGTAAATATTTTGAATTATCTTCATATCAAATATTCCAATCATTGGTATGAAGTGATTACCTAGGTAGGTCTAAATCAAAGTCTATCCAGGGAAGACTTTTAGACTGCATTCTTTGATTACTTCTTTCGATAGATGCTGAGAACATGATATGATATAATGTTTTTGTATCTTCATTTGGTTTCTGTGTCTCTTATGGAATATTCAGCTAGTTTCAATAAGCTTTATAACTTCACAAAAACACTTACTGATGATGAGTTGAAGACAAATAGATGTTTTGAGGATGGACTTGTATATGCCATATGATCAGAGGTGAATTTATTTTAATTGTCCATCATTTATGAGATATTAATTTAGGCCTTCATCACTGAGTAGAACCTTAGGGAAAATAATGGTGTGGGCTAGGATGGTTCCCTACAAAGATAAGAGAGTAGTTATTTAAGTGTTCAAAAGCATCTCTTTGATTCAATAAATAGGGTAAGAAGTAGTCAGATAACACACAATTATCATTATAAAGTGTTCCACCGGTGTAGAAATCCACGATATAAGAAGCCCCAATGTCCCAAAGATCCCATTAAATTCCAAGGTCACAAAATTTTGGTGAATAATCAACACTTCAGTTGGACTCTTATTTCTATTCCTAGAGGGTGAGGATATCTATCAGTTCTTCCATCTAGATTAATAGAACCTCATTTGGAAGGTAGTTAGTGTACTTCCATCTGATCGGGCCAAGGAGTTTTTGTTTTTGAGGTAGTCAGACTTTAGACATTCAACTCTAATAAAGAGGACCTACTAAGGGTAGCCAGGTTGTATCTTAGGGATGCAAATATTTCTATATCTATAGAGTACAACCTACTCTTGAGAACAAGATTATCAGAATATCTATAGTTAGAGGTATTGTTCTAGTATCCTCTACTTAGTGTCATCCTTATTTGATACAGGTGACTTATACTCTTTTAGGTATGAAAAAATTATGGAATGTATGGTACTATGGATAGAATGCTTTTGTGGTGTGATTACTCTCAACACACCATTAGGGATTTGATCAAAGAGTGTGCACTATTGAAAAAATTACCCCTTGCGATAGGTGGGTACCGATTCTTATGGAACCTGTTAATCCTTGAGATGAAAGTTTTATAAATAAAACTTGGAAATTATGGGTTAATACCTTAACATTATAATGATGATTTCTATCATCATAGGGTGTAATTTACATAACCTGAAGGTAGTACCTACATTAATAAGGTTAGATGGGATGTCTTGGTGAGTTAATTTATACTAGAGAATGATGTTATTGGTAGTGTGACAACCCAAAAAATATAGTTTCATTGAGGGAAATTGGGGAACTCAATGTATAGAATTCCCATTTATAGTGGATTGTGATAGGGTCATATTCCCTGATGAATATTCTAGTTCACCACTTTTGAGATAAGTAGAGTTCACTATTGAAATATTGTTAGGAGTGGAACTAGTGTTCATTAATCCTTATATGATGAAACTTATGAGATCATTAGGAACTCCAGAATAAGTTAGAGGACTTGGAAGATAAGGTTTTTATATGAAACAGTACTTCATAATGGGGTTAACCTATCCTTTTCTTAAAGGAGGAAGACAATAACCTCAAATTATTTGTGGATTATTTTCAATAGAACCAGATTATGGTTAAGAACGTTTATCCACTACATTGTATTGATAACCTATTCAACTAACTCTAAGGAGAAACGATTTTCTCTAAAATCAATTTGAGGTTAGTCTACCATCACGTGTGTGCAATACCATTAGAAAAAACATATATAGTATTATAGATTATATATAACCTATATGGTTATTTGGTTATATTATTGAATCTTTTGAATACACTAGATGTTTTTATGGCTTTGATGAATCAGGTTTTCCATTAATATTTGGATTTATTTGTGGTGGTCACCATGGATGATATCTTTCCTTATTCTCAAACTTGACATGACCATGCCAAACATATTGATAATGTGATAAATACATTGAGAGAGAACCATATGTATTCTAATATCACAAAATAAAAATTTTGGATCAATAAGGATTTCTTCTTGGGTCACAAAATTTCTTAGAGGGGATTATCAATTGACCTGGAGAAAGTGAGTACCATAGTTTCTGGGGAGTATCCCAAGAACATCTTGGAAATTTGTAGTTTATTATAGCTAGATGGATATTTCAGAAATTTTATTCTGGTCTTTTCATTCTTAGAAGAAGCTCCCATAGTCTTGAATAAAAATGTTTCTATATTTTATGGCTAGAAACATGTGAGAAAACATTTCCGGAGGAGGAAAAAAGACTGAATTATTCACTGATCCTAGTTCTTATAGATATGGGAGAAATATATACAATATTTTCAATGCTATAGGAATCAGTCTAAGATTAGTTATGATGTAGGTATTTTGAGTTTTATCATATTCAATCCACTAGATGAGATCTAATGAGTGGAATTTCCCTACACCTAAACTCAAGATGGAAATTTTGGTTCACACTATATGCTGTTGGAGGAATTATATATTGGTGGAGTGGTTTGTTGTTTATACAAATTAGAAAAGTCTCAAAACAATTTACACATAGTGTTATTTGAATCTCAGGAACCACTGTTGGGTTGAATACTTGCATTCATTTGACATTGAGATTTCTTATATGAATATAAAGTAAAATACAATGGCTGATTCCCTCAGTTCAGAGTCTCAGATACAGGATGTATAAGATGCCAATTATGAGTGGTAGTTAATGAGCCAATTTTAAATGATGTACCTTGAGGTTCGAGAGTGATATGTGAAACCTATTTTAGTATATTTGGAAGTAAAATCCTCCATTATCTAATGGGTAAGGATGAGAGAGATTTTAGATTATAAGGTCTTATTCCCAATAGAGAGTGTTTCTTACAAAAAACCATAACCTAAATGGGTTATCGATGAAGATGAGATTCTACACATCCATAGATGTATCTGGGTTCCATCAAACATACGAGAAGACTTGATGTGGTAATATCATACAACAATTTGGGAAGTACAGCCTATACTTAACAAGATGTACTGAGATTCACATCGTCAGTATTGGTGGCTGGGTATAAAGATATTGATTATAGGGTTTAACAAATGGAGTTCCACCTATCAGTAGGTAATGGTGTATCCCTAGAGAAATGTAGAAATTCTACAACCTTTACTAATTTCAGATTGAATATGGAATAAAATCACCATGAATTTAATGATGGGATTAATGATATCTTCTTGAGGAAGCGATTTAATATGGGTGATTATTGAAATTTTGACTAAGGTGTCTCATTTTATTCTAATTAATGAGTATATTTCAATAGATTATCTTAGGAGGATTTAACATTGTGATTTCGTACGCCTTCATGGTGTTCCTAATTCTTTCATAGCACAAAAGGAAACTCAATTTACATCATGGTTTTGGAAAGTGTTATAGAGAGAACTGGGTTTATAGGTGCACCTATGTACCATGTACCACCCTCATATTTATGGTTAAAAAGATCATATGATACAAGTATTAAAGGATATGATTCTGGAATGCATCCTTTTTTAAGAGGTTCTTGGGAGAAGCACTACCGGTCCTCAAATATTCCAATAATAAAATATTTTAGTAAAGTATTTATATGTCTCTCTATTAGGTCCTATACTGTAGGACATTCTATTCACCCCTATGTTTCTAAGAGGGAGGTGAGGAATTTCTACTAGCACATCATCTTGTTTAGGATACTTGAGAGTAGGTACGACTTATTCAGAAGCATATGAGTATAGCTCAGTCTCATCAAAATTATTATACCCATCATCATTTCTGACCTCTAGAGTTTGAGGTAGGTCATCAGATCTTTCTATGAGTTTATCTTAGACTGGTTCATATATGTATTTATATACAAGGTAATATATTACCTTGTTAGGTTGGTTCTTATGAGACATTAGAGAGAGTCGGGCCAATAGTCTTTTAGTTATCCCTATCTTATAGGTACTAGGCCATTCATGACGTCTTCAATGTATCAAAGATTTACTATTATTATTCTAACCCACCATAGTTTTTTGATCCCGAGAATATATAGATGGAGACTGATGTGTCATTTGAGGAGAATCTAGTATGTATCATTGATTAGAGAAAAAAGGTCCTACAAGGTAGGTTAGTTCCACTAGTATGAGTGCTATTGTAGCAATAAATTATATAGGATGAGACATGGGAAAGATAGGCCAATGTACGTGCTTAATTGCTAGAAATTTTTTCATATCATGTTTTACCACCCTTGAAAGGGAAACTCGGGGATGATTTGTTTTATGGAGGATAGGTTGTAACATCTCATATTTTTAGAGAGGTACATATTATTTTAAATTTTGTTAAACCCTTGTTATATTTTCTTTTCATATTAATCCCTAATAACCATGCCTTTAGGACTATCAGTTGTTTTTGGAATGGAAGGTATTAGAGTACTAGAGCGAGGATATCGAACCAATTCACAACATGAATTAAATTGATGATGTGATTTATATTCATGATGGGAATTAGTTTGGATAGAATTTGTTCATGATGTGAATTGGTTTTTTCTAAAAGGGGAAACCCATGAAATTCATTATGTGAATTATATTCATGTCAAAAATATGCCATGGCCTATTTAATTTTTTTTAAAAAGTCACCAAACACTTATTTTTTATAAAACCCTATTATTTTAAGACAACATCTCATCAGGAGAGCTTTCCCTTCACCTACTACCTAGGATTTTAGGAAACTTCCTCATACATACTACGATTATGCCACCATATATCTCATTGGACCCATTTTAGTAAGAGATTTGATCAACTTCATTTTTTCAGTTGTTTATCCCACAATCTTTGGCACTGGTTTTGTTCAAGCTAATGAACCCTATTTTTATTTAATTTGACTATTTTTATGATTTATTACATTATAGAGACATTTAAATGACAATAATGGTTGAAGGACAGTCTAATTCTATAAGGAAGGTGGTCTTATATTTTTACCCTGCATACACGTCATTTTATAACATGAGCTGTTGTTCCTCATTCTAAACATTCTATGTATTTCCTCATATTATATTATTTTCTATGTTGGAAGTACTACATGTATAATTTTTTTTGGCCATAGGTTTCCCACCTCGACTAGTTACACCCCTTAGGTTGTGATCATATGATTTCCTTTAATTATTAAATGTTCATATGGACATACCACGTTCTATGTGGTGTTTATTGGAACCAAATTGGATGGATCATTATATTTAAAGGGTAAGAGACCGGTGTGACAAATTCACATGTCATCCCAATTGTTAAAAATAATCCCCTTATTTAAAAGGAATGATAAATGAATTGTAATTAAATACATATATTTCCATAAATATTGATTGACCATATATAATTATGCTACATGGGCTTGGAATTCCTTCTATTTATGGTACTAAGTCATGAAGTCCATTCTATTTATACTTCTCAAGCATGGAATACCTTCTATTTGTGATAATCAAGAATAGAGTCAATTCATGTTGTGATACTCATTCATGAACTCCCTTATATTTAGGGTACTCAAGAATATAGTCCCTTCTATTTGTGATACTCAGGAAAGGAAACCCATATACTTGTGATTACAAGATAAGGAGTCCCCAATGAAATATGTTAACAAGGTAAGGCATGTAAAATCCTAGGTAAATAAATAGTAAGAAATTTTCATATTTATTAATATTTTTTAATTAGATATTAATTTTACTTTAAAGTGGATGATATTTTCAATGGTGTACCAGATACTAAACAACGAGTTTATTTGAAATATTACGTTTCACACAATGTTGAGTTATACAAGAAAATAATTATATAATGTTATTATTTTAAATGGTAGTTAGCGCATAGCTGTTGTATTGGCGGGAATGAATAGAACTAAATAAAATATTATTATACATGTTTGTTAAATGTCTTTACCATTATAAAATAAAAGTTAGAGGCTTAAAATGTGAATGAATCTAATTTTAAGCATAAACACTCTAATATTCTTTAAAAGTTCGATTTATCACCTTTTGAGGGAGAACCCTTTTTAAATATAGTTTTTTTAACTTTAGTATATTCTATTTGAAAAAAATAAACTTATTCTGTAGAAGTGGGACAACAGAATTTAATTTGGGTAAACTTTTGGTATTTTTCTGATAAAGTTAATTTTTTAATAAATAGTGAAAAATTATGCATTTTATTTCAAAACTGCCTTTTAATCAAATTTATTTATATGGTTATATTGTCTTTTTAATTGGTTTTAAAGTTTAATTAGATTATATTTTTACCATTTAATCCAATTTTTGTCATCGTATGTAATTTCACTTTGAAGGTGGACATAAAAAAATGTCAATCTTTTGGTAGTTATTATTTCTTAAAAACACGCTTTATTGTTTTGACAATGAGAATTAATTTTAAATTAATTAACACAAATTATATGTTTTGAATTTGAAAAAATTGACATCATTTTTTGATTTGGAATATCAAATTTAACTTAGGGTGATTTTTTGGTATTTTTCTGAAAACTTTCAATTTTTGATGAATAGTGAAAAATACTACTATGTAGTTAAAACTAACTGTTTCATTTAAATGAAATTTTACCACTTCTGTGAAATCGAAAATTAGTTTATAATAAAATAATATTTTCATACTTTCTTAAAGAGCCCCTCCACCCCCTTATAAAAGGTCATCACCTATATCCCATTACCCACACCTATAAAGCCCCTTGTATTATTATTAATCTTACCAAATAAGCTCCCAAGATCCATCTATTCCACCTAGAAGCCTTACCTAAGGCAGAAGGAACTTCAATAAAGCCTTTTGGTTCAAACAAAAGGGAGTTACCCGATTTAAAGATAATGTCTTCGCTCCAGTTATCTTCTTTTATTTTACTTCTTCACTCCCTATGCGCTTTTTATTCATTTTTTACATAAAAAAAACCAGTATAATCAATATAATAGGTTGTTATTATAATAATTATTTGAACTAACTTTTCACACACCTCCATCTAATGGGTATATAACATAATTTTTCTGTGGACGACGAACTACTGCCTCACGAAACAATAATTGTTCAATATTGTCCTAACACCTATTTTGGTGGACATTATGATGGAACTATAATTATATATGATATTCATGATATTTTTTTATCTTTATTCTTCTTTAACTCTCTTTTATAACATACCTTTATTCTTTTCAAGTTGTATATATATTATAAATTCATTTGAGGAAGTGCAGACTACTGCCCCCTCAAAGTGATATGACTCATTCATACCATACAAGGAACATATAAAAGATGGTGTTAATGAACTTACATAATGTATATAAAATATTATATTATTCAGGAATAATAATATACCTTTGTATCATTTGTTTTTCTTTCCTTTTAAAATGGAAAAAATGAAATGGAAGTAGCATTCATGTGTACGTATGGCCTACCGTATCCATGAACGGTGCATTTCATTTTCATATATCCAAATGATATGAACTATTATAAATACATATATACTGGATATATATGATTTATATGACATATAAATCATTAATATTATTCTAGAGATAATAGATGTTTGAGAACATGGACAAATTATAATTATAATAAGTTCATTTTTGACTCAAGTTCCGAACATCAACAAAATGTCTAATATGAAATCAAATAATTAACTAACTATTATAGCATGGTAATAAGTGATATAAAAGGAATTAAAAACTTGAAAAATCTTCTTAAGAAATTTCAAATTAACTTAAGTTTATTATTCAGGAAATTAAATAATGAACGGGTCATGTCGGACATGAGGCAAGAGATATCATATCAATATCCTTTAATTGAGGAATTTTTTCATAATATACACCACCTTATATTATAAACAATATAATAAACCCCTTTTAATTTTTATTTCATTTAAATGGAATCATTTTTCTATGAATTTTTTTACTAAATAACAAAAGGAATGTTTTTAACGTTTTCGGTGACAATGACCTCTCCGCCTCCGTAATCGTTAATTGGCTTCCTCTATAAGATTTAATGTTTTTAAAAGGAAAAGAAGTATATTATTCCATTTTTGGGTGTTTTGGAATTGGAAATGGTTTATAAAATAAATTTATTTTTTTAATATCTTGAAATTATTTTTGGTGATTGAAAATGAAATGTTATTTGTGAAATGTAATATTTTATGTGTTATTATTTTATAATGGTACATGGAAATTTGATGGGTAGTTACGTAATAGACCAAATGACAGGAGGTTCCGTGATAAACCAGGATGAGTGGTTACATTATAGCCTTCAATTCATTAGGTATGGATGTCGAATGTATGGATATTCCATTTTGTGATATGTGTGGAAATTGACCTTATGGTTATTCCATTTAATTATGATAATGTCCCAAGTTACCTTTATATGTTATGTGTTTTTTCTATGGGTTTTATGATAATATTTTGGTTAAAAAAGGGTAATCAATGATCTTTTATTTAGCGAAGAGTATTTACTACTTTAAAAAAGTGAAAAGTACTACTTATGATAAAGTATTCATGGTTAACATGTAGTTTTGAAAAACTAATAGCTTTCATACTTTGTGTATCCCTTACTGAGATTTTCATGCTCATCCCTAGTTTTTTGAAATGTTTTTAATAGGACTTAAATATGTACAGGATCAAGGATGGGATCAATGAAAGGTCATGATACTTAAAATAAGGAACTAGACATGAATCTTTTTTTTATAATTTTTTTTATGAAAAAATGGATATTGAGCAGAAGTGTCTAAATGTAATATTTCAAATTATTATATATATGTTATGAAATAATTATCTAAATATTTTAAACATTAAAATATCCTCAATGTGAATTGTTAACTTAATTCAAGATTATGTATTGTTTAAGGTTGTGGATTTATAGTTGGAATAAGAGGTTGGTTTAGACCACTTTACGAGTTAGGGTACTGTTAAATTAACATCCATAAATTAATTTATGGTAATATTGAAATGATATGGCATTTAAAGATTACCATGTTGCTTTGCCTAGGATATTTCTTTGTTCATAATGGTTTTCCATAGAGGAAACAAGGAATCTATGTTGGGAAGGCATACAAAGGAGAATAACCTTCAAAATCAGTATCTTCAGATGGTCAGAATCAGAACTGAACAGTTTGATGCAGTAATGGAATAACTGAATTAGGATATAAGTGGTGGTGGGATACATGCATGAGACCAACCAAATAAAAACCATAAGAACATGTCTAAAGTGGATCATTTCATGAGGAAAAGTACCTCATCATTCAGAGGATCATCTGACCTTTTTCAAGCTGAAGGGTGGATCAATGCACTGAAAAAATTAATATGATGGGTTGTATAGAAAATAAAAATGTTCGTATTGATGTTTACCATTTTGAAGGTGTAGATGATCAGTGGTGGTCGATGGTAAAAAATATCAAGGATAGTGAAGAGATTGATGCTCGTGGTTGGGACAAATTCAAAGGTATGTTTCTTGAGAAAAATTTTCCTAAGGTGGTTCAACTTAATATGGAAAAATATTATTTGAATTGAGGTAAGAGGATGACTCAATGGATGCTTATGAATAAAAGTTCACTCGACTGGCATGGTATGCTCCAAATTTCATCTGAGATCTTAGTGGTAAGATAAATCGATTTTAATCTGGACTGAAGCTGCGATATCAAAGAGAATAGCATCCCATTAATTCAAAAGCTATGAGAAACTATTAATATGTGCTAAGAAGGTAGAAATGGAATTTTTTGATGATCAGGTGTTCCAAGAGAGAAAAAAAAGAAGAAGTCTAGTTGGCAGTCAAAGGGAATGAATTCAACAAAGAATCCTAGAGGCAAGAAAATTAAATATCCATCTTGTGAGAAGTGTGATAAAAAGAATCCTGGGGAATGTTTATCAAAGTATGGAATGTTCTTCCGGTGTGGTATGTCAGGTCATATTTCTTGTAACTATAAGTAATATGATCAAGCAGGCAATGAAAAGCTAGCGGTAAGATGTTTTAAGTGCAATGAAATGGGTCATAATGCAAATGGGTGTCCAATGAAGAACTCAACTGATGGAAAGTAGCCTAACTATAAGGAAAAAGTGGTGGTGAAATACTTTATAACTACTTCAATATATGTTGGTATATAGAATGAAGTAGTATCAGGTACACTGTTGGTTTATTCAGATTATACCAATGTGTTCTTTGATTTACTGTCTACACATTCTTTCATTTCTGATAAATTTTCTAGTAAATTGGGAATTACCTCTCCAGATATAAATTATGAACATATGGTAAAAACATTATAAGTAAATGTTAAAACAAAATGAAATTATATGAACCTTCCTGTCATTTTGTGTGGAAATAATCTCCCTACAAACCTTATTGTTTTTCCTCTTGTAGATTTTGATGTTATTTTGGGAATGGATTGGCTTTTCGTTTATGATACTAAGATTGACTATAGATCTAAAGTGGTTTATTTTCAAAAACAATTTCAGTTTGTGTACAATAATGAACCTTTACTTTTGATAACATACCAGGAAGCTGAGAAACTAGTGAAAGATGGAAATAAATGTTACCTTGCACATATTGTTGAAAACAAATGAAATGTTTAGATTAATGGTGTCCCAATATTAAATGATTATCTTGATATTTTTTCTAATAAGTTTCCTGGTATAATACCTGATTAAGAGGTTGAATTTACTATTTACTTAGTTCCAGATGCTAAGCTAGTTTCAAAACCCCCTTATCGAATCACTCAAATGGAAATTTTAGAGTTAAAATAAATTTAAAGAGTTATTAGATAAAGGTTTCATTAAATATTGCACATCACCATGTGGTGTTCCTATCTTGTTTGTTAAAAATAAATATGGTTCAATGAGGCTTTGAATTGATTATATAGAATTGAATAACATCACTGTTAAGAGCAAGTATCCTTTTCCTCATATCGATGATTTGTTTGATCAGCTCTAGGGAGCTCAGTATTTTTCGAAGATTGAATTGATGTCTTGGTACCATCAGTTGAAAGTAATGGAAATAGACATTCTGAAGACCACATTTCATACTAGATATGGCCATTATGAATTTGTAGTTATGCCTTTTGGGTTAACCTATGCACTATCTGTATTCAAGGATCTTATGATTAGATTTTTCCATGAGTTATTGGATAAGATTGTGGTTGTGTTTATTAATGGTATTTTGGTGTATTCTAAAAGTAAATAGGAATACAAACGTCATTTAAGTGTTTTTTTGAAATACTTAAAAGAAAAGAGACTATATGGGAAATTCTATAAGTGTGAGTTTTGGTTATAACAAATTTTTTTCCTTGGTCCTATTGTTTCAAAAAAATGGCATAACTGTTGATCCTTCTAAAAAAAAAGTTGTAGAAGAATGGAAAAGACCTACCAATATCACATATATTTGTATTTTTCTTGTTTTAAAAGGTTTTTACCGATGGTTTGTTGAAAATGTTTAATAGTTATCTAGCCCAATGACTAAGTTAACACAAAAAGGTGTTAAGTTCATTCAGATAAAAGAATATGATGATTATTTTCAAGAATTTAAAATAAATCGGTGAATGCTCCAGTTTTGGAACTACCTTCCCGAGATGGTGAATTTGTTATCTACAGTGATGATTCGTTGAAAGGACTTGGATGTGTCCTAATGAAGAATGATCAGATAATTTCTTATACATTATGTCAGTTGAAACTTCATGAGTTAAATTACCCTACACATGATTTTGAATTAGATTCTATTGTTTTTGTTTTAAAAATTTGGAGGCATCATCTATAAGGAGTAAAATTTGAAATATATACTGACCACAAAAGTTTTAAGTATATATTTACTCAGAAAGAATTAAACATGAGACAGAGGATATAGTTATAAATAATCAAGGATAATGATTTCACGATCCATTACCATCCAGGAAAGGAAAATAAATTGGATGATTCTTTGAGTCAGAAGAGTAATGCTACCTTAAACATTTTAAGTTTGGAACGAGATACTTTGGTTTTTGATTTGATGAATTTCAGATTGGAAGTTATTGGTGCAGGAAATTCCTCTATTTTATGTCAGGATTTAGTACAATCATACATAGAAGATAGAATAAAGAAATCATAGAAAGATGACAACAAGTTACAGAAAAAGGTAGAATTGGTCAGAAGGGTAGGTTACCTAAGTTTAATATTGATATGGACTTTTGAGGTTTGGAAATAGACTATCTATGCCTTTTGATTCACAATTTAAGAAAGTGTTGTTATGTGAAGCTCATAGTTTTCCGTTTTTAGTTCATCCAGGCATTATTAAGATGTACAAAGATATTCGGGAGTATTATTGGTGAGATGGAATGAAAAGAGATATTATTGACTTCACTATGAAGTGTTTGACTTGTCAATAGGTTAAAGCAGATTGATAGTTACCGAAAGGAATGCTTCAGCCTTTACCGATGCTAGAGTGGAAATTGGAAAATATATCCATGGACTTCATTGTGGGATTACCAAAGTCATACCATGGTAAAAATTCAATCTGGGTTATTGTTGATCGATTGAATAAAACTACCCATTTTATTTCTATTCGAGATACATTGTCTCTAGATCAACTTTCTCAGTTGTATGTTAAAGAGATTGTCAGGTTACATGGAGTTTCCCTCTCCATTGTATCTAATCACGATCTTAGGTTTACTTATAACTTTTGGAAAGGACTTCCGAAGTCATTGGGTACTAAATTTAATTATATTACAACTTTTCATCCATAATCAGAAGAGCAGTCAGAACAAACAATTAAGAATTTGGAAGATATGCTAGGTGCTTATTCAATGGATTACCAAAGAAGTTAAGACCATCATATTTCTTTGGTAGAATTTTCTTATAATAAAAGTTTTAATTCCAGTATACAGATGGCTCCGTTTGAGGAATTATATATAAAGTGTTGTTGAACTACACCTTTTTGGGATGATTTAGGTGAAAGGAAGCTGATGGGACCCGAATTGGTAGAAGAGATGGCAGAGAAAGTTCATTTGATCTAGAAGCACATGAGAATAGCTCAGAGTAGGTAGAAATGTTATGTGGGTAACTGGATAAAGGATCTTTCTTTTGAGATAGATGATCATGTCTTTCTTAAAGTTTGTCCATGGAAAAGTGTGATGCGTTTTGGTAAGAAGGGAAAGTTGAGTCAGAGGTTCATTGGACCCTATGAAATCCTAGATAAAGTTGGATCAGTTGCCTATAGAGTGGATTTACATTCAATTTTGTCCCAAGTACATAATTTTTTTTTCATATTTCAATGTTAAGAAAGTATACGCTGGATCCATCTCATGTTTTGAGTCCCGAAGTAGTTCGGTTGGGATAAAATTTTTCTTATGAGGAACAACCAGTATAGATTCTTGACCTAAGAGAGAAAGTGTTTCAGAATAAGGTAATTCATCAGGTAATGGTTTTGTGGAAAAACCATATGGTTGAAGATGAAATGTGGGAATCTGAAAATGATATGATGGATAAACACCCCCATTTATTTGAAAAGTGAATAAAATTGGGAGGACACAATTTCAAAAAGGGGGGAATGATATAACATCCCAGGTAAATAAAGAGTAACATCTTTTCATATCTATTAATATTTGTGAATTAAATATTAATTTTACTTTAAAGAGGATTCTATTTTTGATGGCATACCTGATACACAACAACGAGTTTATTTGAAATCTTTCGTTGCACAAAATGTTGAGTTATACTAAAAAATAATAATACAATATTATTATTTTAAATGGTAGTTAACACCTAGATATTGTATAGGAAGGAATGATTATAAATAACTAAAATATGAATATACATGTTTGTTAAATGTCGTTAACTTTATCCAATAAAAGTTAGGGGCTTAAAATGTGAATGAATCCAATTTTAAGCATAAATACTCTAATATTCTTTAGAAGGTTGATTTACTGCCTTTTGATAGAGAACCCTTTTTAAATATAGTTTTTATCACTTTTATATGTTCTATTTGAAAAAATAAACTTCTTTTTTAGAATTAGGACAAAAAATTTACTTTGGGTAAATTTTTTGTATTTTTTTGATAAAGGTCATTTTTTAATAAATAGTGAAAAATACTGCATTTTAATTCAAAACTGCATTTTAATCTAATTTATTTATATGGTTAGATTGTCTTTTTAATTGGTTTTAAAGGATAATTAGATTATATTTTTACCATTTATTCTAATTTTTTTCATTTGATGTAATTTCACTTTGAAATTGGTCAAACAAATGTCAATCTTTTTCATAGTTATTATTTCTTAAAAACACATTTTCTTATTTTGACAATGGGAATTAATCTTAAATTTATTAACACAAATTCTATGTTTTGAATTTGAAAAAATCTACATCATTTTTGGTTTTGGAATATCAAATTTATCTTAGGGTGACTGTTTGGTATTTTTCTGAAAACCTTCAATTTTTGATGAATAGAGAAAAATTCACCTTAGTAGTTACAAACTTACTTTTTCATTTAAATGAATTTTTACCACTTATTTGAATTGAATTTAAAAAAATTGATATACATGGTTGTCATCAGTAAGTAAAATTTGGTTCAATGGGATGAAAATAATTTTTTATGAATAGTAACTTTTTATTTTTATTTACCACAGTTAAGGGTAAATAGGGTAATTCAAGGTAAAAATTATATTATAGTAATATAAAATTACCTTAACACTTTTCCTAACCTTATAGGATTAGTAATGGCAGACCAATAAAATATTTGGGTGAAACTGTTGGACATTGAAAGCCACTTGGGTAAGATAATTACATTAAAAATGTTTTATTTAAAGTAAAAAATAAAAATATCATAAACATGTATTTTTTTCCTCATACAATTTTAATTTGGGGTTATATAATTGATATATCTGACTTCAAATATTAATTAGAAATCTAAAATAGTTTCCTACATCATGGTAGTTTATTTATAATTTTTAGACATCAAAAAAAAATTATTTATGACACAATGATGGTGTAATAATTTTCTCATTAATGAATGTATTAAATAAATGAGATTATAAATGTTAAAATAAATTTATTTTGAAACTTTTTATTCCATATAAGAATTTTAGGGATTAATATGACTTATAATTTTTGATTTATTGTAGGTTGTTTGAAATAATCAAGTTTCTAATGATTTTTTAAAAGTCTTGATATGAATAGTATTTAAATTGACATAAATGAGTTTTTATATAAATCAATATATTATTTAATGATGTAATAATCCTAAAAATATAAGATTCAGAAAAATTAATTAGATAAGGTTAATAATTTAATTAATTAAC
The DNA here is from genome assembly GCA_963277665.1 of Viscum album. Lineage (NCBI taxonomy): Eukaryota > Viridiplantae > Streptophyta > Magnoliopsida > Santalales > Viscaceae > Viscum > Viscum album. Next base: position 72,224,269 of record OY728154.1, read on the forward strand.
CACTAGCTTTTCTATTTTCATTTTATAGTAACTATATTAACTATATAGTATGAATATATAAGAGAACGCGGTAAAAGTTAAATAAGTTTTCTAAGGGTTAAATAAAAAAAGATAAGGATTAAAAATTATCCAAAAACTGTCTAATTCTTATTGGATTATTTTATTTAAACTTATATTCAACTTAAATCAGAATTAAATTTGTTTTGGACCTTTTGAAACAGAAAATCAGTTTATAATAAAATAATATTTTCAAACATTCCTAAAGAGGACCTCCCCCCTTATAAAAGGCCATCACCTCTAACCCATTAATCACACCTCTCAAGCCCATTGACTAGTTAAAAATATACCCAAATATTCTCCCAAGATCCCTTTCATCCACCTAGAAGCCTGACATTAGGCACAAGGCACATCAATAAAGCCTTTTTGGTACATACCAAAGGGAGTTACCCGATTTAAAGGTAAAGTCTTCCCTCAAGTTCTCATCTTTTATTTTACTTCTCTACTTCCTATGCTATTTTTATTCTTTTTTTTACATAACAACACCATCATATAAAATATACTAGGTTTTTTTATGAGAATTATTCAATCTACACTTATACACACCTCCATCTAATTGGTATATAACATAATGTTTCTGTGGACGACGAACTACTACCTAACGAAACGATGATTGTTCAATCTTATCATACCACCTCTTATAGTGGCCATTATGATGGAACTGTTATTAGACATGATATATATGATATTTATTTTTTCTATATGATTATTTAATTTTCATTTATAACATACCTTTATGATTTTCATGTTGTATATATATATATATATATGATAATTTAATTTGAGGAAGTGCTGACTACCGCCCCTCATAGTAATATGACTCGTTCATACTATATATGGAATGTATAAAGGATGGTGTTACTTAACTTACACAACATATGTAAAATATTATATTATACTCTTATAATAATATATCTATGTATCATTTGGTTTTCATTACTTTTAAAATTAATAAATGAAATGGAAGTAGCGTTCATGCCTACGTACGACTTACCGTCTCCATGAATGGTGCATTTCATTTTCATATATGAAAATGAAATGGAATATTATAAATAAATATATACTAGATATATATGATATATATGATATATAAATCATGAATATGATTCTGGAGATAATGTAATTTCAACTACAAGGACAATTTATAATTATAAAAAGTTCATTTTTGACTCAAGTTCTGAACATCAAAAAAATGTCCTATATGAACTCAAATAATTATCAAATTGTTATAGAAAGGTAATAAGTGATATAAAAGGAATAATAAACATGAAAAAGGTTCTTAATCAAGTATAAATTAACTTAAGTTTATTATTCATGAAATTAAATAATTAATGGGTCAAGTTAGACATGAGCTAAGGGACTTCGTTTCAATCTCATTTCATTGAGGCATGTTTTGATAATATACACATCCTTCTTTTATACGATATATAATAAAACAATTTGAACTTTTAATTTAATTAAAATGGAATATTTTTTATATGAATCATTTTATTAAACATCAAAAGGAATGTTTTTATCGTTAGCGGTGATAATGACCTCTTCACCACTATAACCGTTAATTGGCTTCCTCTATAAGAATTAATTTTTTAAAAGGAAAATAAATCCCTTATTCCATTTTTTGGTGTTTTGGTATTGAAAATGGTTTTTGAAATAGATTTATTTTTTAAATATATTAAAATTATTTCTTGTGATTACAAGTGAAATGTTATTAGTGAAATGAAATATTTTATGGGTTATGATTTTATAATGGTTCTTAGACATTTGACGGGTGGTTACGTGAAAAACCAAATAACTGGTAGTGACATGATAAACTAGGATAGGTAGATACATTATAAACTCCAATGAATTGGGTATGGAAGTCTACTGTATGGCTATTCCATTAATTAATATGTGTGGAAGTCAACCATATGGTTATTCCATTTAAGTATATTTATTTCTCAAGTTACCTTTATATGTTATGTGTTCTATCTATAGGTTTTATGGTAATATTTTGGTTACAAAAGGGTAATAAATGATCTTTTATTTAGTGAAGAGTATTTACTACTTCATAAAGGTGAAAATTACTATTTATGATAAAATATTCATAGTTTACTTGTAGTTTTGAAAAACTAACAGTTTTCCTACTTTGTGTATCCCTTTATAAGCATTTTATACTCATCCCAAGTTTTTTGAAATGTTTTTTCATGGGACTTAAATATTAATAGGGTCAAGGATAGGATCAAGGAAAAGTCATGTTGTCTGAAATAAGGAACTAGACATGACTCTTTTTTTCACGAGTTTTTATTTTATGAAAAAATGGATACTAAGTAGAAGTGTCTACATGTAATATTCTAAATTGTTATGTATATGTTATGACATAATTATCTAGTTCTATAAACAAAAAATATATATAATTAATTTGAATTGTTAACTTAATTCAAGTTTATGTAATGTTTAAGGTCGAGGCATTATAAGGCATCCCAAATGAAATAGGATATAGGGGCAATGAATCAATTGACATTCTGTGATATTCATAATACTACCCATGGATACCCGAGTTTTGTATTGGGTACTAAATAGTATTAGTGTCCAGATACATGGATATAAATATCACTACATTTATATACTATATATATTTATGTATATATATGGTTATCTATTTTGATATTACCCATCTTAGGCTGAAGTAATTAGTGTCTTCCTTGTGTAATTTAGGAACTAGATATGACCTGTTTTTAACTTATATTCTTGATTACCTTTTTTATAAATGAACACTATTCATTTCATAAGAGTTATATATATTTTACTAGACATAATTGGTGGTGACCTACTAATTATTTCTCACTCCCTATCAGGGGTATCAGTTGGTACCTAAAAGTATCTAATGGATGCAGGTAAGTACAATTGGAAGCATCTGTCGGTTGATGCTTGATTTTCTTCTTAGGATGAAGTACAAGAGTATAGGATTGGGATTTTTCTCACTATTCTAGTATAGTTAATATTTGTTTTTTAATTTTGTAATGTATGGTGTATATTCCTCTATCTATTTTTTTAATATCACATGGACTAGAATGATTTTTGTAGGAAATTTCTTATATTCTTTTTGTTGATTATGCTTAGATGATTTATTATTGTTGTGTTGCTAATTTTTTATTACTATTTATAATAATTATTATTATTCTATACCTCTATGTTACACTTTGATCATGACGGTATAGTATCACCACTATACCATTATTTACACCCACTACTATTCAATAACCTCTCGCATATGGGAAAGAACATTTGAGGTCATGTGGACAACGGAGTTCTGTTAATTATGAGTGAACCGAGTTCAGGACAGTACACATCACATTCATCAGGGTATGAAGAATCAAAATAGATATCATAATATAATAAATTTCATGTGGAATTAAACATTTATACAATCTCACATTCATTAAAGTAAACAACATTAACCACTCATTAGGATGATCACATATACAAAATAAATAAAAGAATAAAATTCACTAAGGCTTTACTATCACCCCAAGCCTCATCGCATCCCTGTATATAATCCCATCCAAGTTATATTACTTGATCAAGATAATTTAGGCCTCTACCCAACATAAAATTATGAGTAGTGATGTCTACATAGGTACCCAAGTGCCATGGGTTCTTGAGAAGTGCGTGAGTACAACCCAGTAGGGAACTAATAACATGGTCCCATACATAAGTAGAAAAATATATGTATTTTCATGTGAAATGATAGATTGAATAACTAAATAGATTTTATAATCATAAATATATAAGTCTATTAATCCCTAGTTTCTAAAATGACGCCCATGATCACCTCAAACTTGATCTATCTAGTGCTGGAGTGTATGTGAGCATGCTATACAATAATCCCAACCAATATAAGGTTCATGTCTGATTTATAAGAGAACGTCCCAAATCATATAGTAGTATCAAGAACAATGAATTATTTTTATGAGTATGTCCTAATACATATAAATCAAGCATAGAATCTACTTGGGAGGGTCACATCCCATACATGGTTATATGTAACAGGTTTATTGAAATCCAAATCTCAAGTCTAATTGTCAATTCCTAGGTGATCAACCCTAGGTATTCCCTTGTAGTAGGAATGATTTCTAGCTCCAAGGAGATAGTCCAAGCCATCCTATGTATCTAAATGAAACTTAGTGGGTAGTTCACACCGCCTAAATCAGCTCATTTCATAGTCACCATAGCCTCATCTCGATCACATCAACGATTCAAGTTTTAAAGTGACACTCACAATCACTACAACCCTTTATCACATAAAACCTTTTAGGGGTTAATATATCTCTATGAACTCACTAGGGAACCCTAGGTCAAATCAAAGAAAAAACACCTGACATGGTATCCCCAACAATAATCTCATGTCATGAGTCAACACCCGACAATAAAAAGGCATAACACACCTTAGAATTATCATAGTAACATCACTATCTCAATAGCCTCATATAGAAAGTTACAAAATGGAGATAACCATAATCTAATTCCATTCTCATGTTACCCTAGGATGGTCCTCACATCTAACCTATCCACCAGAATACATAGGGTCTTTCCACCTAGATAATATCATATGTGTGGGGGGGGGGATTTCTCACCCCTTTATCATCTCACTGGGCATAAGTATCTAATATTTCCAATATGGTTTACTCGACCAATCATCCCAAACTAACACTCTCTTATACAAGGAGGTTTCTAAAGATCCTGTACTAAATCAACTATATTCACTTAATAAACTCACAATCTTCTAGGCCCTGTGTGTCCTAAGGAATTAAATTTTAATATAGGATTCGTCCATTGATGGTCGGGGAATCAATCCAGTGCTCAAGGTTACTTTTGGCCTTGGAACCTTGTTCAGTTCATAAATAGGAATTATATTTAAATTAAGAAATCTATTAGATAAAAATTGGTTTACTACCTATATTAGAGATTCCAAACATATCACATTCCATATAAATAAAATATATAATACCAAAGGGGTATTATCAAGGATCACCTACCACGTATAAATCCAATTATTTAGAATTCGTAACCCAACACCCCTATCCCTTGTTTTCTAGGTCCAACTAACTATTTTTTGAACACCTAAGGCATTATCTCAAATAATAAAATCCAATAATTAATTATAAAGAATTTATAAATAAACATTTATCCCATTTTATCAAAACTTATAAAAATATTCAAGTTAAAATAATTAGGTATAATTTACTAAAACTCATCAGTTAACCACATATCATACAAAACACAACAAACCACTATCAAAAGGCCCATGGTACATTCCAATCACAATCCAATGAAAAATTACTAACATTTGACACCGATTAAATAGATAATTTTCTTTAATTTAGGTTCAAACCCTAAATAAAATCATATTGTGATGTACCTCCATGAAAATGATGTGTGAAGGCATGTAGATATCATTTTAGGTTATCATATAGAAATACTATGTGAATTACCCATCAAAACCATCCAATTCCACCATGATTTAGAAGAATCAGCACCATAGCCCTGAACCACAGAAACCAAAATTATAAGAAAATGAAGATGGAGATAAGAAGGGGAATGAAAAGGAGGGAAAAAACATAAATCATAGATGAAAAAACCAAAAAAACTATAAGACGAATAGGAAATTGATATAAATGAAAGGGAGGATGGGTGGTCAGCCTGTGTGTGTAAGGGAAAAAAAGCAGGGAGTGGCATAAAAATGTTGGAGGGGAGAATGGTTCATTTTATAATTTTTAATTACAAAAATTGTTTGAATTCATAGTTTTCTAAAAAATGTGTGAAATTATTTGTCCAAACTATCAAAGAATAACACCCTCAAACAATTTGTCAGCATAGTTATACAAATCATGTGAAAACCAAATAAAACTACTATATATAACAAAATTCCTCGACCACATATTGTTTTTATAAAAGTTTGTAGTGACTATACACACCCTTGGAAAAATCAATTCCACAAGGTTTACATACATTGTTTCTTCTAACCATGTGGTTAGTATGGAAAATGAAAAAGACTTACAAAATTCCTAAAATGAAATACAAATCTTTTAAGATTCACTAGAGCAGTTGAATCACGTCCCATACCTTGGTCCATATCCAAAATATTCACCCCATGAAACTCAATCTCAATCATTTCCAACCCATATGTCAATTTATAAAATGAATCTTCGTCTGAAATTTCAATAAATTTAAATTATCATTGAAAACAAAAACTTAGAAAGGAATGGAGTGTTACACATTCTAAGAAATATTTTTAGCAGCTATTCATTATTAGATGCATTGTTTTTCTAACCTCGTATCCCCTTAAAGTTTTAAATATTATTTTTATCAATTAAATTTAAATAAAAACAATTTATTTAAACCCATTGGGTTGAGAATGTGATAGAAATTATATCCCATGTATTTTCTATTTCTATAGATTTTTATTGGTGATTTCATCATCATTTTGGATTTATTTGGCTATGTTTATTAAAAATATATGTCTTCCTCCATTCATTACTCCCCTATTTGTGCAATATTACTCTCCTATCATGGAAATGGTGGCCAAAAGTTTCTCTAGGAATAAATTCTATTTGGGGGTATTATTTTTCAGGGCTTCAATAATCTCTTATGGACTCCTCTTTATTCCAATCCGGGAAATAACATTTTTACCACAAAGTTAACCCCTTAACAGCATGTGTTATTATGCATCTATATTTATTATAAAACCATGTTTACTTGAATATTTAAAATGGGATTCTCAATATAATTCAATTTATATTTCATATGTATGAGGATATTATGATAGAGATATTTTTTCATTCAATTTAATCATGATATAAGAAAGAGGTTTCATAATTGTTTTTTTTATTTTCTAAAAATGTTATGTTTTTCACTCTTAGTGATTGATTAAATAAAAATCCTTTATTTATAGAAAATAATTAGAATTATTTTAATGCAATGTTTCATCATGATTTATAAATTATGAGTATCCAGATTTTATAGATAAATTCATTGAATAAATATTAATTTATATTTATTAAAGAATGTTACTTATATGGATTATCCCCAAGTGTTTTTCTACCCTTTAATTATAATTGGTCAAATGAAATTGTGATATATTTATAGTTGATGGATAATTGTAAAGTGAATATTTCCCTAAATGGTATTTAGAGGTATAATAAGTTACTATTAAATGCATTTTACTATATTATATGATATTCATTTGAAGTAATTTTTATAGGAATAACTTGGATCCCCTCGGTAGGTAGTCTACTAAAAATCACACCTCTATGTTGTTATGCCACTCAACCTACCTTTAATAACCTTATAGTTAAGATTAGACTCTTGTTAGGATGGGATAATTAGAATTATAATTTGTATAGTAACATTTCTTGTTCTTTTATCTACTTTAGAATAGTACTCTGGTTTGTATATTCCAACTTGTTTAGGATGATGATCTAATTAGTAACTTGTATGTTTAAGATTTATTGATTTAGTGAGGGGATACTAGAATTTCATTCCCTATCCCCATATTAGTATCCTAGGATACTTTGATATAGATGGTAATACATATTTATTTTCATTTATGCATTTATTTACATCAATTTATTACCTTGACAAAAATTGGGTAACTTTTTTTCCTTAAAAGAAATGGTGTAAATATTTTATTAAATGTCAATTTTTTCCAAAAAACTAAAATAGTAATTTGTTATTTTTTAAAACTAGCATAGTAAGGTTTATTTTCTAAATTTTATGTATATAAAATGTATTATTAACCTACTAAGAATATTTCTTCCAAACCTATATACACACTATATGTGTGTGTAGAATTGGTCTACTTTATTATGGTTTCAGGAAAGGATTCACTTTATGTTAACATAGATTTATTTTTTTGTCTTATAGGAGGTGAAAAGTGGTTAATTAAAATGTATAATATGAATATGGGTTGAATTAGGTTATTTTTTCTCATGCCTTTGGTTATATATTTTTCATTTAAATTTAGATTGGCCATATCAGTTTTTTATCCCTTTTGTCTCTCATTTTAGATTGTATATATTAGGTTTAAAAGTATATAAGAGTTGATGGTTATGTTTTCATTATATTTATTTATATTTTTTTAATTATTTAGTTAATATTTATGTTATTCCTTATTTGTATTTTATTTATTTTAAAGGAGTTCATATTATGTTTGTGATTTTACCAATATATAGAGTTTCCATACACAATTTCCAATTTGAATCCTTTATTTGGGTTTATAATTCAATTGGAAAAATTATTCCCAAAGTATAAATTGACTCCCTTGGAACTTTTTTCTAGACCATGCTGACTTAGAACATGTTTTGGGCCTTGTGACCAGCCAATATTGAGTATTAGGACAAAGTATCCCATGTTAGTTCATTATATAGACCATATAAAAAAAATCATAGATTAGTTATGTAAACTATATTTCTACCACATTTTATTTGATGATATGAAATATGTTTCTTATATATTATACTTTCTATATATATCCTTTAACACTCTATCTTGATAAGTTTTCATATATCTAGAAATTGTTTATAGTAAAAATTATCACAGTGTGCAATTTAAAAAATTATTTTTATATGTATCTATTAATTTGAATGATTTATCTCATAACAATTCTAAATAATCAATCAATGGTGAAAGTTTGACATCAATATAATTTATAGGATATTTTAGTTAAGAAATTATCAAGAACAATATAATATATTTATTATTCATAAATATAAAATAGAAAAATATTTTAATTACCAACATAATCCATCATGAACTATATTAGTTACTAAGGCTTTGATAAAAATTAATTCCATATATACGCTATCTTTGTATAATATTTATAAAATCATTTCCAAAATTACATTATTTTTCGGAAATTATTCAATTTTTTTAAATATTTTTGATGATGTAGTTTTCCATTGAATATTCAGTCAAATTCTTGTGATCATAACCATTTTCAATATTAAAATACATAAATAAAGTCATAAAAAAATAATTATAATATTGTAATAAAATTTCATTTTGAGGTTTATTACCTGACATAAGAGATGAATCCACATGATATCATTCTTTTGTTTTATATCGTGATGGCCTATATCTTGGATATTTTAACATACCATCCTATTCCTTTTTATACAACCCATAATCGTTAGGGGAATACATTTTACTTCTTATATATTAATTTCATTTGAAATCCATTTTTTTAATAGTAATTTTAATATGGTAGAAAATTAATTGTCATCTTAAGAACTTATATGCAACTCTAGTTTTTTAACTAATTTCTTTCATCTATGTTAACCAATATTAATACTATGAATAAAATTTTAAATTTAATTCAACATAAATACCAATGGTTTTCAAAATTATCATATAATCACACAAATGCATATGTTTTATCAATAGTTTCCACTTATACATCACAAATCACTCAAATAAATATGATATCTCATATTGAAAATATCAATAATTATAAGATATTGAATAATATACTATTTTTTTAAATATTTATATTATGTATTTGATTATTCAATAATATTTCTATATCTTAAATTCAAGTGATTTAATGATTTTTTATAGTGTATCTTGATTATCTACTTGAATAAGTTTTAATGATTTTGAAGACTGATAGAAAAAATCATTATGTATTGGAAGTTATTATAGCATGATTATTTTTAAACATAAAAAAAATAATGTAGTGGATAATATTATAGAATTAAGCGTATTTAAACTCATGTAATATTTAAAAAATATTGAATTTAAATTTTTGATGAAGAATGATTTATGATATTATAAGAGTAATTATTGAACCATTAATGTTTTTGTAGGAATTAGCTTTTAGAAAAAAGTTAATATATCATGACATAATGAATTGAGATTAATGTAAAATATTAAAGTCCCACATCATTTAGATTTATGTTTTATTTTAATTTTTTTAAATTAATGTATTGATTTGGGTAATATTGAGCTTGAGGAGTCTTAGAGGATAAAATAGAAAGGGTAAATGATGAAAAAGGAATAGATTTATGCAAACGAGTGAACTAGGTACCCAATGGTAGGGTATCTTATACCTAGTAGTGCCTAATAGAGTTGAAATATATATAAGGTTTTATAAATGGTACTTTACAACTTGTAAAAGGCTTCGCATTGTCTATCAGGTAGTCAATGGTCCAATACCATTTACTCAGTAGGTGCTAAATTAGTTTTATATAAAAACCTAAAAAAACTATCAATTTACATAAAATATATAACCCATTTAAATTATTTTTAGGATTATCTAGTAACCCACCTTCCAAAGCTTACCCAAATTCCATCTTTTATACCTTCTTATATTATAATATTATTCCATTATCAGGCTTCCTTTTATCCCGTTCAAATATATTATTAGGGATCTTCATTTGAAAGTACAAGATAATCCCTCTATTTTCTCCGGATTTCTATAAAATTGATATATAGTAAACTAAATACCTAATTTCCGTATCTTATTTCTATTTAATACCTTTATCATTTTTGATCAATTCAACTACCAAAATTTTATAATAATTATCATACAACATAGTTATATTAGGGAAACCTTCTTCTTCCCTAGGTTCTTATTCCTTTTAGTTTTTTATAAAATATTTAATATTACTTGGTAATAGGATTCTAAGATTCATTTAATGGATGATATTATTCTTCATTCGGGTCTTAAATTAGGTTTCGGTGGGTAATATGATATGAGACTCTCCTTATCGCTCGTATTATTTTAGAGTAATAGTTGGTTGTGACATGGTGTAGAGTGAGTCTCATCTTGTATTGAAATTGTCTCATAAATAAATGTTTTATTAAAATTGGTTATTATATAATAGGGATAAAATCAGCTAATTATTTCAAATGATTTGTGTTTTAAATGTTTTCAATGATATAATTAAATAAAATCTATTAATTATTGATTTCATTATTATTTTGGTGTATTCCTATTATTCTAAAATCACCAGTAGCTTGAATATATCTATATAAATTCCCTAGGTGGGTTACATTGGCCTTTGATAACTTTTCATATATGATTATATTGCTATCCCTGCTATATTTTCCCCTTTTTATTATGAATATTTTATGTTATTTCATTTAATAGGTATGTTAAATGGAGATGTTTTATAAATTACTTGCATGTTACTTGGGTCCTTGATATAGTTTCCTAGGATGTTCTATAAAGATGTTCATCTATTATGTGAGATATTTTCCAATAAAAAAGGAGGATGTAGTTACCATTCAATGAGATATGTTTACCCCCCTATGAGAATTTACTCCCCATTTCCCCAAAAATTCATTTTACCTATGGGATGATATATTCTTCATGTTCCTTTTCCATATTGGTTTAGAAAATGAGGTTATCATCCCCATTCATGGATTCTATTATTTACATGAAATTGATATAACCAATGTATTAGGTATCTTGGTTAGAATGAGGAAACTGACACCCAAGGTAAAGTATTTTATTTATTTTTATCACCCATGTGATAAAAATTATACTTTTATATTTTTATTACTTTCTTAATTTATTCAATTATTGTTCATATTTTTTATTTTAGTAGATATGTATGGTTTGTGTAATGGAAAAATATTAGGTATTATATACTCACACCCTATATAAATATACCTTGGTATGCACATATATTTATTATTTATGATCAATGGTAGGTAAAGTCCAACCAAATGATGGTTTTCTAATATATGAGATAGAATTAAGAGTGGTTAGTGGAGTTGGTAATAGTACCTTATATAGAGAATAAACTTAATCTATTTTTATATACCAGTTTGGTATATTAAATATTTGTTTTTTCATTAGTCATGAATTGTGCATATCTTCCTATATTTTATCACATGTATATGTTTTATTACCTACTATGGAAATATTTTATATTTTCTGTTGTCTATATTTTATAGAAATGTCATTATGTTTCTAATTTAACAATTATTATTATACGAAGAGGTTAAATCACTTCCCAGATTATTTTATTTATCCCTTAGTGTTTACATTATCTTATAAAGGATAAAAATTATGCACATGGTGTTTTTTCAAATTGGGATTGAAATTTTGATCCAGAACTCCTCATTACAAAAAATTCAATAGAAATTAAATCACACATCCATAAACCACATATTACAGTGTAATTGGTTAATTATAGAGATAAATTCAATGGGAATATATAGTAGAATGATATGTACACATTTCCTTTATTTTAGATATTTATAAATAATATGATGTAAATAAATAGATTAAATATAAACTTGGTAGATAATAATTTTTAGAAAGGGGGAAGATGAAAGGGATTAATAGGGATGAAATTAGAAAATAGAGGGTGGTGAGAGGAATCAATATTGGTGTATTTTAAACTAATTTATATTTTTATCTATTTTATAATTACCTTTATCACTAGTTTAGTTGAATGGTTCCCTTTATTCTCTCTTATAACCTTTGCCTTCATATGTACCACATCCACACACACACACAAACACAATGAGATATAAGAATTTTCAAGGTTTATCTTTCAAGATGAAAGGATAATCCATGGTGTAAACTAGTAAAACCTAGGATCACACAACACACTAGTAAAATACAATGATATTTACACTATTTCACCTAAAAATGTTTAATGTTCATCTTCAATACTTTTTGGAGAAACCTGAACTCATGTATATCACTTACATTTACAATTTTATGAGGATAAATATGAGATTTTCTATCACCAATTTGGAATTATAATAAGTTTTTAGTGTGATTATTGTTTCTTCTTCTTCTTATATTACATAGTAGCAATCCATCCTTTTCTATTTGTATGCACAATACTTTATATAACAACAATAACAACAAAACCCCCAATTCGGTTTCCTCTTATTCTTTAACTTCTCTCTTCTTATAACTATTTCTCAATGAAACATAAAATAATTGGATATTATTTCTTGAAATTAAATCATATAATATATGATAATTATAATATATTCATATCTCTCTTTCTTAAAACAATGAATTTTGATCAGGGAAGTGTAGTGTCATGCACCACACAACCTTTCTTCAACAGTATGTAATATTTTTATTTTCAAAAATAACTATAATAAATGTATGTTGTTCTTTAGTTTCTTCATTATTGTATATATTATTGATGCTATGTGAATACCATAATTCAAATATAATAATTTTTCAGAAATTAAATACTCTTATAATATTGGATATGGGATATCCCATTATTCTTCTTTCTTAACTACTCATAACTACATAAAATATAAAATAATTGTTATGGTACTTATATTCCATAATATTGGAATTATTCCTCCTTTTACGGTTTATAATTCATCTAATTATGGTGGAAATATCCCAAAAATATCTTCTTTTTCTATAATCTTGGTACTCTTCTTCATTAATAAATCAAAACTGCACCTCATTCTTTCTATGAGGGACCATGAATCAAGATCATTATTTATACATAACATAATGAACATTATTATCATCATCGTTTTCTTCTCTTTATGATAATTCATATTAATTCATAACTGTATATGAATGAATTAAACTATACTCATGGAGTCATCTTTTGTATAAAAAACCTCCCCAAAAATACTCCTTCATTTTTATTGATGCATGATTCATGATATAACTGATCATGAAATTTATTTTCATCAATCACTTGATTAAGTAGTATCAACTGAGTTAATATGTGATTAATGTCACAAAAAAATCTCCTTAATTTTCAGTGTATAATATTTCCATTTTTTCAAGCCTGTGAATATCAATGTAATCTTGAGTGATGTTTATGCTATTAATGTTTATGAACATAATTTTTTATAACCGATTCTTACAAAGTAACGTTTACAGTGAAAAAAATGATTCAAAAATATAGGCTAAATCATGCCTACACACTTTAAAAGTGTCTCCACAAAGTTCTCCATAATATTTTTTACTTAAGTGATATTCTAATTCTTTTATGGTGTAGTTTGGGTATCACCTTTATGTATACGAATTTAATGGATAAACCATGTGATTAGAAAATTTAATTCAATGATTTACTATAAGAACAAGCTAATTGATTGTTCCTATATGACTAAACCTGATATTAGACTATAGTAAGTAGAAAATAGACCACATAGATGGATCAATCGCATGTACAAAATAATTGACCATGAATTAATGACTAACGATGAGGATCAACTATAAGATTAAGACAAGTGACCATATCATTGGATAAAATTCATGTGAAAACCAATTGGTCTTACCCATCTTGAAGCAACCATGTGAATTGTATTGGCTACATGGATTGACCGTGAGGATAAACTATGGTATGTTACTGTATATTTAAACCATATACATAAATTCATTCAATCGTGCTCTTCATAATCAACCATATTAACAAACTAACCCATATAGAAGTCTGTTTCCTTCCAGACTTCATATTCTTTCCTATAAGAAAACATCATGATAAAAAATATAATGATATATATATATATACTTTTTTAATAACAATTAACTTTATATCATTAAAATTGACCTCATTCCATTTGGGCTTCTCTTCCATTCTTCCAACACATCTCTATACTTATGAATACTATTTTTCTATTCTTTTAAACCACATGTAAGCAAGTATAGAATTTAATAATCCTTATATGAACTACAATATAAAATAAGGATGTTTAGATTGATTTTGCTCCTAATTTAATAGAGGAAAATGACATAAAAATAATTAGATCAATATATATCACTGTTGTTTGAAGATAAAGACTATAACACCTAGATTATGTTTGAGGTTGATACCTCACAATATTAAAATGATTAATAATAAACTATTATGTGAATCCTTTATGAAATTTATTAATAACATATAGTGTATCATCAAGGTACCATTTAATTCAAAACTAGAGTTAGTGCTCTCTAGGGACATGTTGTGCTAACCCACATTGTGTAATCCAAGCACCAAATTTCAATATGCACCCTTTACTCAGGTGTTGACCCATACATGGGATATTATTATTCACCCATCCCTTCATGGATGGAAATTTAACCTTATATCATGTCTAGGAAATCCCCTTGGGACAACCTGGATTCTCAGGTCTATGGATGGCTTTGAACATGGATTTTTTTTGCGAACCACCTTTTTGTTTCTTTTCTAAGAAACAACTAGTATAAAAATGAAAATAACTAACAAAAGATTCCATATTCTTATTTTATTATTCATGAATACTTCACCATTACCATAATTTTAAATTTAATTTTTTATATATAAATTATCCAAGAAAATTTATTTATTTTTAAATATTTTCCTTTATTATGAAATAATCATTCACACTCTTCTAAAGGTAAGACATTATTCTTACTTAAATTCATATTAATTTTATATTATCATCAAGAATCATTGATACTTTGTTGAAAATAATTTAAAATTAACAAAATACATAAAAACCTATCTTAAACTCAACCTTTTTGTTTTTTGGTAATACATTATAAATTATAGATCAATATATTCTCCCTCTCCCACTGATTTTCTTATCAATATTTCATTTCACTTTATACGCACCTTGTTGAAAAGAAATAAAAATGACTTGGAAAATTATTATCAATTAATAATTAAGAAAATTTTCCTTAAACATTCCACTCCAATTCTACATGATTCATGCTAAGTGTAGAAAACATGAGGGTTTGATTTAGACAACAAACCTCTCCCTTATAAATAAATAATACTAAATGAAATGAGACACTCTTTAACTTGCTCAAAAGTTGTGAAATATTTTTAAGCTAATACAACTCATGATGCACATTGAGATACAATATTTCTCATGAAATAAATCAGGCTACATTTTAACACATATTTTATAACACAGGTCAAAAAATTCAGGTATAAATTAGGAAAGAAACTCTAGAGAATGAATCTAAATTTTCTTCAATTGTTTTATTTTATTCCAATGATTAAAAAAATTCCCACTTTAATGTAAAAACGTGATTTTTTATTTCATAGGATTAGATATTTATGAAATCATACTTTTCTCAATGATATAACTTCAAGTACAGTCTAGAATATTTTAATTTTCATGAAATTATAATTATGGAAACCACTTATTAATTATTCTTCATTTTTAACCCCCTAAAAGAGAAAATACATTTAATATTCATAATGTAATAATTCTTCAATGGATAAATTAGTTGACATTCCATGTTTAAAACACACCAAAATTGAACTTTTTATATAGTTATAAAAATGTTGACAACTTCCACACCTTCACTAAGGATGAAATCATTATAAAATTTTATTTCTAAAACCATTTAATAAATCAATATAACATGGTTTATTCTTCACTTTGTTATCAAATATTTTTAAAAACCACTAAATTTTATATTTACCCCTAATGAAATACTACACCATTTGTTTCCTATATTGTATTTATAAATAAAAAAACAATGATTGATGGAAAAAGGTGGTAACTCTTTTCTTCTCAATGTGGATAATTAGGTTGATAGGTCTTTAATAACCATGTTTCTCCACTATTAAGAAACCCATATATTATCTTCAAATATTATTTTTTTGGTAGAATAATATATCTCATTACTTAGTTTTCTTATTTGTGTAGAATAATATTCTTTTCAACAGTCTTTATTAGTACCGAATTCTTAATTATTTTAATGGATAATGGTAAGACATCTTCTACAATTTTCTCTATCTTTAATTAATCTCCCATATAGTTCTTATTTAACATAAGGATTTTTATTTGTTATCAACCTCTCACGAAATTTTACTTCTTCATATAGAATTTAATCTCTTTATTTGACAGTAGCTTTTTCTTATGCCCCTATCATCTTTCTTTCCTTATAAAATCTATTAGATAAATTACTAAGATATTTTTGGTTACATTGTAAATATTATTGGATTCGAAAAATGTAATATTTGGAGTGACTTTATTCTCATTATTACATTTAGATAATGAAATACTCTTGAACTTATGGGTTTTATTACAAAAGGATCTCTCATTTATGTTCTTTATCACATTCTTGGGAGTATCTTGATTTAAAGATTCCTTCCATTTCTTTCCCAAGGATATATATTATTTTTTCCTTAACTTTTATGTTATTTTTTAATCCATTTACTTTTATACATACTTAGATATACATGAACCATTTCTGTGTACACAATCACTATAACAATTAAATATATTTTGTAGTTTCCCATATCTTTTTGAGGTAGAAAGATTCATATTAATTTGTAGATGTTACTGCTTCTCCATCCATATCCCTCTCGAAGTGGGATTTCATTGTTCATATAAAATTAATGGATTCTACCAAAAATCTAATTAAAATTTCAGAGAATATTTTCACCCTTGAAATTTCCCAAGAAACCTTGAGTTTCTTTTATCTATCATATATTTTCTAGATATTCCAATACTATGAGTATTTAGTTTTTGGGATTTCTCAACAAATATTTCATATTATTTTAAATAACTAGTCTCTATTTTCATTTTTTTATCCATGATAGCCACTTTTGTATACTTATATTTATTTCAATTGACCTATGAATTTTTAAATTTTGAATTTAAACATGAATTTCTCATAAAATTAGATTTAGAACTATCATTAAAAATATATTTGGATGGTTACTATTCCATTATTGTTTAATAAAAATGGTCATTTAATGATTCAGTGAAGTTCTTTCGATATAATTGAGATATTGTATCCCAATAATTATTCTTAAAACAATCCATGGTAGCACCTCTTATAACATTATATTCTTGTAAATATATAGCTTAAGTAGTCTAAAAATATTTAAATTTAATATCACCTTTAAGGAACATAATTAATATAATATATTTATCATTTTCAAATTCCTAAAATATATATTCACATTAATTATATATCATTTAGACATAATAATCATGTAATTTGAGTATTTTCTGTAACAATGTACTATTATCCTTAATCATATTGGAATTGACATCAATTTGAGAATTATTGATAGAAATATCTTATTCAAATTCATGGTTCCTTTTCCAACACTCTTTAGTGGATTCATTGTTTTTAAGGATGGTATTTATCTACTCTTATTCGAGTGTTTAACATCTCTCTTCAAGATCCTCAATCATATATTCTTTGGAATTATATTTTTTGTATAGATTTATACAGGTTAGATCTATTTCTCTTAAATATTTCTAAAAGTTATTTTCCTCACCTTTAATCTGTGTGATATTATATTACTATTTTTCAAAAATCCCACAAATAAAATAAATAATTTATCTTTGAAAATAATTCAACTTATAATTTAGTATTCATAAAGAAATATCTTGTGAATCAGAAAATGTATGATCAATCCCAAAAATTATTTTATATTCTTTATGATATATTGAGAATGAATTTTTAGATACTATAATATCACTTGAACTCCTTGATCCTATTGACATGGAAGGCTATCCAACATCAATTCTAATATATTTTTACAAGTCCTAAATTTTTCATTATAATGAGGAACATAAATTTATTCTTCTCTTGAAAATATGGATAAATTTGACATCTTCATTCAAAGTGGAGAATTTTACTATGGAAGATAATACAAGAGGAAAAAAATACATTAAATCTACGGAAGCCTAAAATATTGGATCCCAAGAGCATCAACCTGAACAATGGAAGCACACATTTTGGGAAAGTAACTGTGGTAAGAATAAATAAGAAGCAGCTTTTCCTGGGTACCCTTATTGCCATAAAGTCTACCACATTATTACCTTCATTCCTGATATCTGATAATTTTGTATGAAAAATATAGGACTTTCACCTTAGAATTGTATAGATAAAATATTATAGAGTGACATACCTCCCTTGGAGAGATTTGAGGAGGACCATAGAATCAGTATTAACCACCAACGTGGTAATGTTATAGGATCGAAATACCTCCAATCCATTCAAAAAATCATCGGACTCTTATAGAAGGATAAATCTTGCATCTTATTCATCACTTTTTATCTCATTTTCATCATGGTATTCATAGATATATAATTTTTATTTGATTTAGATTGATCTTCATTATAAATTTAAAAATAAAATATAAATATTAGAAGATATAAATTTCAAAATAATAGAACCTAATATGTGAAGAATGAGTCTCTAATACCAATTAAAGGGGACTAATAAGAATGAAGTCAACACTAATGTTATGGGATGGGGGGGGGGGTGAATCATTGATGGTGTTTTTTAACCAAATTAAACTTTTATCACTTATTTATTTACCTGTATCACTGTTTAAGGTTAATGGTCATATTTTTTTCACTCCTATTAAATTTTTATTTGCATGCACCACATCCAAAAACACACACACACATGAACACAAAATGAGATATTAATTTGAAATGTTCACCTTTATATATGAACATATAATCCTTATCTTGAACAAATAAAACTCAGGATCACACAACCCATTAATAAAACGCTATGAGAGTTACACTATTTCCCCCCAATAGTGTAGAATAATCATCCTATGAACTTGTTTGGTGTATCCCACAGTGAAGTATATCATGTAATATTATAATGATTTTGTACTACCTCTTTATTATTTATTTTTCTTCCCATTAATAGTAGAAATTCACAATTTTCTATTTTTATACACAATACTAGATATAACCAATTTGTCTTTGTTATTTTTATTCTTTGTGAACTGGAGTGTGAAAATATCATATTATATTGGTTAAATTCAAGAACATCTTGATTATATATTAGTCTTAAATAATATATTACTCTTCATATCTTCTTAAATAATATATATACCTCACTAGATCTTATTTCCTGACTTTTATTGATATAATATATAAGGATAGTTACAGTTTTGGATCTATTTTTCATTACAAAAAGAGTATTTGTCAGTGAATTTTAGTGTCATACCTCACAAGACCTTTATTTGACAATCATTATTATTTATATTTTCATAAAAAATAGTAAGCAGTTCCAGTTATGATTTCTTATCTTCAACCTCTTCCATATTCAAAATACTATTTGAATACCATAGTTCAAATTTACCGATTTATTAGAAACACCAATATATTATAATATCAGATATGTGATTTTACATAGTACCTCCTTTATAACATCTCATAAATAAATAAAAAATATAGTAACTATTTTGGGATTACTTTTCCCTATTCTTTTCATTCTCCCTTATTCTACATGTGTGGATTCCTCCTCTTGTGGAATATATATCCTAGAAAGAGCTTCTCCTTATATAATATTGAATTTATTCCTATTTAATCTATTAAACATAAATCTCATTCTTTCTATTATATTCCTTGCATTTATGATCACCTTATTTTCATGAAATAATGAAAAATATTATCATGGACTTCCCCTTTTCTCCATAAATATTCATATGAATTCATAACTACATATACAAAAGTGTGATTGTGGTTATAGAACATCCTTTGCAGCAAAAATATCCCAATAAATAATCTTTCATATTTATTATTTCACAAATCTAAATATAAATCATCTTGAAATTTATTTTCATTAAATATATATTTACTAGGAAACGAACTGGTTAATATTTGATAATTTCAAAAACACTTATCCTTAATTTGGTATGAAAATATTATTTTTATTTATTTATAAATGATACAATTAATGTTGACATGAGCGATGTTTATTCTCATGATGTTTATGCACATGATTATTACATAATATATGTCTATATAGTGATGTTTATGCACAAAACACATGATTAATACATAGTTTCTAAATAAATATCACACAATTTATAAGAATCCATGTAATATTTTTTTAAGTATTTGGTACTTATTATATGATCCTATTAATCATTGAAGTAGATTGGGTATCCCATTTATACAACTAAATTTATTTGATTGATCACGTTAATTAGAAAAGAAACCATGTGGATTAATCACATAATCGTAACAATTGACCATTCATTTATGACTCAATGTGAGAGTCACCAATAAGAAACAGACAAGAGAATGTATCTATTTATTGACTATATCAACAAACCAATTGACTATACCTATCAAAATGACCACGAGGATTCACAATTAAAAGTATGCAAGAGACTATATCTGGGGATCATATACAAGTACAAACCAATCAATCATTCTTGTCTTGAAGAAACCACATGAATTAGATCGACCATATGTATTGACCATGAGGATAAACCATATAAAGTAACCATTTTATTTGATCACACATATAGATTCATTATATAATTCTCTTTGGAATAAACCTGATGAAAAAACTAACATATAAAAAACTAATGTTCCTTTCATTCTTATACCTATCTTCAATAAGAAAACATCACAATAAAATATATCATAATATTTTTAGGAACAGTTCATTTTGAATTATCTGAATTTATCTCCTTCATTATGGGATTCATTTTCATTCTTCTAATACCTATAAATGATTATAAAATACTTATTTTTAGTCTTTGAAACCTCTAGTAATCATGAATGAAACTTATGAATTCATTGTAGAACTACATTTTGAAATATGGAAGTGAATTTTGAGTTTAATCCTTCTTTAATTTAGGAAAATGACTTAAGTATAATCATCTTGAAATGTATCAGTATTCTGTGAAAAATATCAATATAGTACATGAATCAAGTTAAAACATGATAACTATAGGTATTTAAATGCTTAAAATTACCTTTTTAACACATCCCATACTGAAAATTCATTCAATATACAATTCATTAATAAGATATAGTTTTTCATTAGTATATTTTTGAAATTCAAACTAGTTCTAGAGATCTCTAGGGATGTTCTGTTATAACCTATATAGTGAAGGATATGAACCAAATTACACTCGAAAAACTTTAATCCTATGCTGAACAACAAGGGGGATATTCATTCTTTCCCTACCACTCTTATCAAGTTGGTTCACCTTCATACTTGTCTATGGAATCCCATTAGGATAAATTGGTTTCTCAGGTGTTTAGATGACCTTTATCTATTCATTTTTTCATTTAACTCCTTTATCATTTCATTTATAAAATATAACCAATCTAGTAATGATAAAAACTGAAAAAATATAACATATTTTCTTATTATTTATCTATACTTTATCATTACCATCATTCTGATAAAGTATTTTTCATTTAGAAATTATCCTTTGGAATAAATTTGTTCAATCAATTGTTTTCATTAATATGAATTAATCCTCCACACTCATATGAAGGTAATAACTCCTTGATAATTAAATTTTACTTCCTTCCATATTTAAATTTGGAATAATTGATACTTCATTGTCAATAATTGACTAAAAATATAATACATACAAATTGGGCTCAACAAAACAGAGGATGATGATGCAAGAATGTAAGATGAAATTAAAGAGATACATATATTACAATATACAGCATATTAGTAACCCTTGAATTTCAAGGTAGTATATATTTTAGTGTTTTTGACTTTAAATGGATGTTTAGATAATTTTTATAATTTTTCATGTCTTATGAGATTTTTCATTTAAAGAACTTTTGTTTGGAAGACATAGAGTGAGATTTTACAAAAAGTTTATTTTCATGAATAAATTAAGTATTATTCTTAATATATTATCCTTATTTATGATTTATAATTAATTTGAGGTAATTTATTAATTTATTATTTATTATATAAAATTCATTTGTAATTATATGTATTAAGGAATAAAAACATTAGTGTAGAAATATGGGTATATAATAGATGATTAAATTTCTTTAAGAGAGTTTTTTTTAGTTTATTATCATATAATGATTAATTTGATCATCATATTATCTATTAAATATTTTAGAAAAGTTTTTATATATTAAAAATACCATTATAATACAGAGTAATTTTGATTATGAAAGTATCCTTTATAGAGTTTTCTTATAATATTAGGTATCACCACAACATAATTTAAATATATAAATTTGGTTATAAAAATTTGATAAAACTAGGATATAAATGATTGAAATTTATATAATAGATTTTATTTATTTGAAAAATAATTCAACTATTTAAATTATACTCACAAGTGAATGAAGTCATTTTATTGGAAATCCTCATATTGATATTAATGAACATTTTTTCTTAAATTATATGATGTAAATAGTTAAAAAGTTTTTTTTTATTTTTGACTAAATTTTAAATTATAATTTAAGAATTAAACCATCAATGATTTGTTATAATATATGATTTTTGGTTGTATGAATTTATCTATGGATTTTGCTTAATATTTAAGATATACTATATTTTTGTAATTTAGTTTTGGGAACTGAGCATTATAAATTATAAAGCCTTAATGATTGTTGGAATTAATGAAACTAGCAGCTACATAAAGTATTGTGGGGTCATTAAAAATGAATATATAAAAATAAAAATTAACTTGATAACTTAGGAATTAATTATTTTATTAAGTCAATAATTGTATTGTCTTTTTAATATTTTCATGTTTTTTTCTTTTTACAGGTGTGTTTTCCTGTTTTTCATCTCACAGGTCAAAAGTGAAAGGCCGGAACACCTACCACTTGGTCAAGAAGTGATTATTATAATAGACTTTAAAATTACATTCATTACATTAATAAATAGCTTTTTAAACTCTATTTATAAGTGACAGATGAATGAATCCATCTCAGAATAAATGAGCGTGTAATTGGATAACTAGTTGAGGATGTTCCATGGATATAAATACAAAGGACTATAGAAGATTACATAAAACCTTTGATCTAAGGGGTTGGAAAAAGTATTAAGAGACTATTTATTAAATAAAAAATATTATTCAAAAGATAAGTTTACTTAATATGATTCAAAATTATGGATTGGTTGGTGGAATTATAAGAAAAATAGCTTCATGGATATATTTATATATTTTTATAATATATATAAAAATTTCAATACCAATGGTGTTTTTGATGATATAATAAGGAAATGATAATTTCATTTTTAAAAAAAGGATAGGTATATTGATTTTTTAAATGGAAGGATAGCCATATCCATTTCCAAAATTGAATGAATTAATACTCATATTTCTCGAAAATTAAATCTCCCCATAAAAAGTATGAAACTTGTTAAGGATATTGAACACTTTAAAAAATATGATGATAATTAAACATTTTATGTGCGAGATAATGATAATAAGACGATGAGAAGGTTCCCTATTTATGAGTTAACCCTTTGGATGCAACTCTAGATTTCTTATTATTTATTACATCCCAATTTGAGAGTATTTGACAATGCTTCTTCGAGAAGAGGTTTGATGAAAAAAGAATTGTTTCTTATCAATAAATTTTGGATGGTTTATAAAGTGATTTATTTAAATATCATGAATAATTTGGTTAAATAAAATAATGAAATAATTAGGTGTAAGAGAGTAATCATTTTACAGATGCATCCATAGCCTTTTCTAACTAATTGGAAGCATTGTTAATAATAAAAATTACAAGAGAACCACTTGAAATATAACCACATTCAGGCGATTTATATAGTGGAACACTAAAATTGTTATATTTTCCAAAATAAAAGATAGTAGAGGAAATTTTTGTGGGTTATATACAACCACATCTCTTTTAAAATAAACATGAAAAAATAAAGGTAAGGAAGTCTAAACTAAGGTTTTCAAAAACAAGGAGTAAGGACACAATTTAACCATAATCATGGTTATTTGAGGTTTTCCCAAGGAAAGAATAACCCTAAGCCTGTATCTGCAATATTTAATTCTACATGATTGAAAATGAATTAGTATCCTTCTCTAATAAGATTATCATAAAACCCATGAACCTCAGACCTCATCAAAACATTTTGTGACCCACTATATTGAAAAAACGAATATCACTTTACCTAGGTTGTGAAAACATTACAAATGTATAATATACATTGAATAACTACTAATAATATCTTAGGAAAACTAAATATAAATTATTATTGGTATTATAAAAAATCTATATGAAACCACCCAATACATTATTACGAAACACCATGGTTTTGATGGAGGAGGTAGTGACTACGCCATTGAGGATTTGAAGAGAGTTAAGGGAGAAAGAAACATCCCATGGAATGAAAGAGAGTTAAAGAAAATTGAAACCACCTAAAATAAAGTTTTTGTTGATGAAAAAAATCTATATGAAAAAAATAAATATCACTAATGTAATAAATATAGGTGGTTGAGGTGGACGATACATGAACATGAACATATACTCTAAATAAGCCAATTGTGTACCCTTACTGGCCAACCCTTCCTTTCCCAGAGAGAAGGAACCATGGTAAGGTGGAAGATTAATATATATATATATATATATATATATTTGAAGATATTTAAGGAATTTCAAAACAATATACCATAATATGACGTAATTTCACTAATGTGATATCCCTAGATTTTAAAACAACACTATGTTCAACATCATATACACATGCAACACTGATCTTAAATGAACCATGAAATATCAATATTTAAATGTTACAATTATAACCAAGACATTAAAATGGAGGAAATAGATATGAAAAACCAAATTATGATATATATATATATATAAAAGTCTTACTCAATACAAATGTATTGATTAATTCTTAATAAATAAAAACTCAATTTTTCAGTGAAGTCATTTTATGCGTAAAAAATATGCTCTCTTTAAAAATAGTTTTTATTGATTTTTGTGAGAGAATTTTATAATAATTCTATGGAACTTATCTAAATTTTGTTTGATTTAAATTATTTCATTTTTTAAATCATAATATAAAAATTAGTTTAGGGGAAATTTATAATTTTTCTAAAAATAATGGTTTTTCAGTGAATAGTGAAAATGATGATTTTTACAAAAGCATGATCTATATTACTTAAAATGTCCCATAATTATTTTAATTTTATATCAAATCAACATATGAATTCATTAATTTTATACAGTATAATTAATTAGATTTTAATCAAAATTATTCTTTATTTTGTACAAGTTCATTTTTTCTATTAAAACACATTTCTCTAAAACATATTCATTATATTTTTAAAATTATATATAAATATATTTTTATAACTTTTAAAATTGATTAATGAAACATAGATCTCATATTTTTAACTAGGAGGTTCAAATTTTGTAAATAAGTCCCTTTTAGTTTTGGTCATTATGAATAGTGATCATTGTAAAAATTATTTAACACTGTAATGGTAAATATAACATGACAAGGGCTAATGAATATTAATATCCCTTTCCTTTAATATATTTTATGGGTGGGGTTTTACCATACTCATAAAAGATTCCAATTGAAGTTAATTGTGAGCCATTTTTCTTTGAAAATGAATTATATGTATATATATATTACTTAATGTAAATATAAGTCTAAATTATTAGTTTCTTGATTTTAATACATATAATATTTTGTCATAAGGGTAAAAATAATATATATTAGGTTATACCTAGTTATTTGTAAGATACATTATTTTTTTCCATGGTAACTTATTTTAAAATTTTAATGATGAAATATTTACCTTAAATGCTTATACAATGCTAATGCGGTGCTTGTCAAAGTAGTAGAAAAATAAAATAAATGATTTTATAAAATCTAAATGTAATATTTTTTTGTTAATTTATAGTGTCACAAAAATTTTATATTTAAATATAATAAAATATGTTTTTTAAAGGTTTATATTTTAAATACATTACTGTCTTTTTATCTTTAAATTCAAAGTAAATTAATTTGATCAAAAATAACATTAATGATATTTAATTTCAAATAACATTTAATTGAATTATTATAAGTTTATAAAAATCTTAAAAGAGGACAATTATGAAGATAAATAATAAAAAATTTCATCCCTTGGAAATTTATGAACTAATTTTCACCTTAGAAGTAAAATTATATCCCATTAATAATGAAGTATTTTTCACTATAGTTAATGTTAAAATTGGATAAATAAATGGTTAAAAAATATGGTTTAAAATTATTTCAAAATCCATATAAAAATTAATCATGTAATTATCTTAAAACCATATCTTCCTTATATTCAAATCCATATCATTTTAGAACCATTTTACATGGGTTAGATATATATTAAATTATAATATCTCATGTTTTTATAAAAACTCAATTAATGATATTTCCTAATAAAAAATATACTATAAAATGATTTAAAATTAATGAAAATTCTATATTTAGAAAATTTAATGAGATATGCTTTAAAATATCATTGGTGGTCCATTTATGTGTAATTTATCCATTTATAATAAATTTCTTGACCTGTAAATAATAAAAATTTTTGATATCATAATAATTGCCAAAAGGGTTAAAAGGGGGTTAAAAATTAGACAAGGGTAGAAATATCACCAAAAAATTTTCAAATTTTAATTATGATAGTATTTCACCAAAATCACACTATATATTTGATTTATATCAATTTTAAACTACCTTTACATGAAAATAAATTTATATTAATTTAATACTATAAGAAACTCCAAGAATGCCCCTTCCCTCACTTATAAAAGGGAACCTCCTCTCCACTCCGATACACACTTCAAGAGAAATTTTTTTCAGAAATTTTTTTCCCAGATATTTAAAAAAAATATCTCCATGTTATATGTAATGATATGGCCTAGCCAGCCCCACTTGGTCAATATAAGACTGATCCACTACAACCCCAAGACCACATCCCTAGGCGATGGTCTGTTGACTGGTTGTCACTATCTCCATTTCCCACTTGAACATGTTGGTTTATTTGTGCTCTTTGATTGCACCACATTCCCCAGTTTCAGTGTATATGATCGATTTAATGACCGGATTGTGGTATTGGTTTTGTGTTATTGTCCCTAGGAATTGTATAGCGACCTGGACTTTTCTTTCATTACTATTACATCATTTCAAAGATAAACAACATAATAGTATTACACATGGAGGATCCAGAGGATTAGTGTCTTGGGCAAACTAGGACTACACATAACAAGTACAACATCAAGCATAAAAATTCATTTAATCTCTTCTTCTATAGCTTCTTAGTAGCACTTGTCCTCTCCTTAGTACATGTATCCACCTAAGGATATACATCAAAAGGGGTGAGCTAAAATCCCAGTAAGAGGGTAGATAAGAACAATATAGCATGGGGTGAGCATAATCATGAAGAAGATCTTGAACATGAGAGGAGCATAAACAATAAACTTGAAATGTGGCAAAGCATAAAAATGAAACATAATGTATTAGTGGTTAACTACCACACATACTTTTGAACAAAGATAGAATCATTTTCATGCATCATTTCACATTTACTCATGAGATTAATCACTTTACCCAATGCATTGGAGCACTATATAATTCCGGGCGCACCCGTCACATTTAAACATTCATATTGCGCTATATAATTCCGGGCACACCCTTCACATCATAACATTATCATTATCATGCTTTCCACATAGAACACATATCAAACATGTACATAAATAACCCATGTAAAGGAATGGGTTTCATCTCATAATAAAAAATTCATAAGCTTTGGGTTCCCAAAAGAAAGAGGGAACAACACACTTGATATAAGAACCATCAACCTTGAATGAGAGGTAAAAGGTGAGATATTGAAAGAAGATTTCTTTTGGAAAAAATTTTTATGGACATAAAAACTAGTGACAAACATGTATATCCCAGAAAAGTAATGGAAATGATGAACAAAAGATCTTCTAGGAGTAACCATCTCAAAAATGGAGTGAAAGAGGGAGAACCCGAAGGAAGAAAATTGGGTTCGAGATTTCCCCTTACCTTGTACTCGAATGCCTCCTTCTCTTTAATTTCATGTATAATTACATTATATTCATTAATTAGAAATTCCATAACCTTTTATAAATTAATAGGATTCATTCTGGTTTCATTATTTCATATTATATTCCTTTGGATGACTTATAGAGTTTAAAAACATTGATCGGGGATGTTCGTTTTCATGGTTTTCTTGAGCGGTCCACTTGTATTATTAATTTGATATTTGGGTAGATCATGGGTAAACATCCAGAATTGATATTACATGTAATTAATGATATTACAGAAGCTTGAATGATTTTATAATGAGTTATATTATATCCATGTGGATGAATCATTAGATAAGATTTTAATGATGGTTATTTGGGTAAATTTGGGCGGTTTTTGGATCACAACAAACACATTTTAACATTTAACTTAGTAATATGGCCATATGTAATTTCCAGAACTTAAAATATAACATAATACATATAAAATATTCTGGTTCAACCATAAAAATGGTTTCATGACCAGATTTAAGATAGAAATGGGAGAAGAGAACATGTCGTTTTTGAAGGTGATAAATTCAAACCACATGAACAACGTTCTCTTTAATAAAATACAAGGAAGAGGGAAAGGGTGTGGGGTGATATAATAAAACATTAGAATCATAATATTATAGTATATATATAATACTGGATTTACAGAACAATTTGGATGAAGATATATAGAGAGAGATCAATAAAGGAACTTGAACTTGAAAGGAAATTAAAGGAGAACAGAGAGAGAAATTACCTTTAGAATCCTTCTCTTGAGATCCTCTTTAAGGAAGTTAGGTTTGGTATTTTTATGAGACCAGCAGCTTTTTTACGTGGGGGATGAGCTAGGGAAAGTGTTTGGGCAGAGTTTAGGGAAGGCTTGGAGCTTGAGAGGTGTGAGGAAAAGAGGGAGTGAAGGGTGGCTTTTATAGTGGTGGGGAGAGGGGTTTCCTTAATATAAAATTTATTAGTTTATTAATTCCACCAAAGACAAGGAATAGTGAGTCTTGGATGAAAAATAATAGTAATTTTATAATGTAATCCCGAAACAAGTGGTCTTACATCAGCAGAACATCATCGATGACTCAATTAATACATTATTTAGGTTTTATTTTGAATTATCGAATTCCACTATTCATAAAAAAAATCAAGTATCTCAGAAAATTTCCAAAAATTTACCCCAACCATTTTTGGACGTGTAGAATACAGAAATGAATTCCATTTTTCAACAATAATTTTCTAAATATTATTAATTTAATATTTAACTAAGTCATAATTTACTTAAAAAACAGTTTTTAAAATTAAAACTGATTTTGTAGTTCTTTCAAAAATTACTTAGGGTCTTATAAAATTATCTAAAAACTATTAGACATTGATTCAATAATTTATGAATATATTTCAGGAAAATAAATATTCTTTTAAATTAATTAATTAATTACAATTAATTATTTATTACTTATAAAATACCAAAAATGTTTACTAAGGTCAAATTATCACTTTCTATGATGTCTAAATTTTATTTTATTATTCATAGGTAATGTTACTCTTATTTACTATTCATAAGGTTCATATTAGTATTCATAAGGGTAGGTTACTATTCATAAGGGTAGGTTACTATTCACCAAAATTATTTTTGTATCATTAGACTCCAAAAACTATCTTGAACACAACTGTGTATGTCGGTTTTTTAAAATTCCAAACATAGGGGTGACAAAATTATGTTTAAAGGTCACTTATAACTTAGTAGTTCATTATTTTGTGTTTTTATGACATAGATATAAGAAGGTATTTTTCTATTGAAATATTTTGGGTCGTTACATTCTTCCCCCCTTAATAAATTTCGCCCCTAAAAGTTCACTTTACACAAACAGGTGAGGGTAATTCTCCTTCATTGCCTCTTCCGGTTCCCAAGTTGCTTCCTCAAACTTTTGGTTCCTCCACAACACTTTGAAAAGGCGAGTTGTCTTGTTGAGTAGAACCTTATCACTTCGGTCCAGAATTTTTACCGGCTGCTCCTCATAGGAGAGATCATCTTCCAGCTGTACCACCTCTGATTTTAGTACATGTGAGGTGTCTGAAATGTACTTCCTCAGTAGTGATACGTGAAACACATCATGAACTTGAGCCATATTCAGTGGAAGTGCCAGACGATATGCCACGGCTCCTATACGATCAAGGATCTCAAAGGGGCCAATGTACCTTGGGCTTAGCTTCCCTTTCTTTCCGAATCTCATGAATCTCTTCCATAAAGATATTCAAAGGAAGAATTTATCTCCAACGTCGAACTCCAAGTCCCTTCGACGATTGTCAGCATAGCTCTTTTGACGACTTTGAGCAGTTTTGATGTGTTTCTGGATGACTTGAACCTTCTCTGTCATCTCTTTCACAAGATCGGGTCCAAGTAGATTTTGTTCTCCAACTTCATCCCAACAGGTTGGAGTTCTACATCGCTTCCCATAAAGAGCTTTATAAGGAGCCATCTGAATACTCGAGTGGAATCTATTGTTGTATGAGAACTCAACCAATGGGAGGTGCTGATCCCATCCACCTTTGAATTCTAGAGAGCATGCTCTTAGCATATCTTCGAGCGTCTGAATAGTCCTTTCAGACTGGCCTTCGGTTTGGGGGTGACAGGCCGTGATGAAATTTAATTCAGTACTCAAAGCATGTTGAAGGCTCCTCCAGAATTTAGATGTGAACATTGGGTCACGGTCAGAGACAATCGAGAGAGGAACACCGTGAAATCTCACTAATTCCTTCACATATATCCTTGGAAGTTGTTCAAGTGAGAGATCTTCCCGAATAGCGATAAAATGGGCAGTCTTGATGAGTCGATCAACCACAACCCATATCGCATTATTTCCTCTTGATGTTTTCGGGAGACCCATGACAAATTCCATAGTAACATTTTTCCATTTCCACATGGGTATAGGCAATGGATTCATCATACCTTTGGACATTTTCCGCTCAGCTTTAACTTGCTGACATACCAAGCACCTTGATATATATTCTGCAATCTCCTTCTTCATGTTATCCCACCAAAAGTGTTCTCAGAGATCACGATACATCTTGGTACTTCCAGGATGAATAGAGAAAGTTGAGCTATGTGCATTATCCAATAACTCCTTCTTTATTCCGGGTTATGAAGGCACACAAAGCCGCCTTCCAAACTGAATCACACCATCATAGTCGATATGGAACTCTTGCAGCTTCCCTTCCTTTAATGCATTCACCCTCTTTTGTATCTCCACATCATCCCTTTGTGCTTCCTTAGTCTTTTGTTGGATGGATAGTTGCGCAATCATTTGGGCAAGGTAGGATGTATCCCCTTCCCTTACGATTCCCAAATCCATCCTTTGCATATCCAAGAAGATAGGGTCTTTCTCAATCCTCAACATGGATAGAGTAGCAGTTTCTTTCCTGCTTAGAGCATCAGCTACCTTGTTCGCCTTTCCAGGATGATAGTGAATAGAGCAATCGTAATCCTTGATTAGATCTAACCATATACTTTGACGCATGTTGAGATCCTTTTGTGTGAATATATACTTTAGGCTCTTGTGGTCGGTGTATATGTCACACTTCTCGCCATAAAGGTAGTGCCGCCAGATTTTCAAGGCAAAAATCACTGCTGTCAGCTCTAGATTGTGCGTCGGTTAGTTTTTCTCATGGATCTTCAACTGTCGTGAGGCGTAGGCTATCAAATTATCATTTTTCCTGAGTACACAACCCAAGACTTTCTTTAAAGCATCACTGTATATCACAAAAATTTCTCCACTTTTCGGTAGTGTGAGTACAGGTGCAGTGATCAGCCTTCTCTTTAGCTCCTTGAAGCTTCCCTCACAATCTTATGTCCATACATACTTTACCCCTTTCCTTGTTAACTTAGTTAGCGGGCTTTCCAATCGTGAGAATTTTCTCACAAAACGTCGGTAGTACCCAGCTAATCCAAGAAAACTACGGATTTCTGTGACACTAGAGGGCTTGGGCCATTTTTCAATCGCCTTTTTCTTTGAAGGGTCCACAGAAATTCCCTCGCTTGTGATCACATGTCCCAAGAATGTGACTTGATTCATCCAAAAGTCACACTTTCTGAACTTGGCGTACAACTTCTCCTTTCTCAATGTCGCCAACAAAAGTCTTATATGTTCTTCATGTTCCTCCTTGCTCTTGGAGTAGATGAGAATATCATCGATAAACACTACCAAAAATTTGTCGAGGTAATGTCTAAAGACTCTATTCATCAAATCCATGAACATTGCTGGGGCATTAGTAAGTCCGAAGGGCATCACCAAAAACTCATAGTGCCCATACCTTGTACGGAAGGTAGTCTTCTGAATATCTTCCTTCTTCACCTTTACTTGATGATATCCATAACGAAGATCCACCTTTGAGAAGTATTGAGATCCTCTTAACTGATCAAACAAGTCATCAATCCTTGGGAGAGGATACTTGTTCTTTATGGTGATCTTGTTGAGTTCCCGATAATTGATACACAGCCGCATGGTACCATCCTTCTTCTTTAAAATGAGCACTGGCGCACCCCAAGGTGATGCACTAGGGCATATGAACCCTTTGTCCAGATGCTCTTGTAGCTGCTTCTTTAACTCCTCCAGTTTGATAGGAGCCATCCTATAGGGGCAATTTGAGATAGGAGTAGCTCCGGGTATGAGTTCAATTGAGAACTCTACCTCACGATCCGGGGAAATTCCGGGTAACTCTTCGGGAAATACATCATCGTATTCCCTTACGATGGACATTTCCTCAAGGTTGGAACTTTCCTTTGACTCAAATATTTGGGTGAGGTATGCTTCTTCATAGGGAATCATCACCCACACCATTGAAGGATTTTTCAAAGGATATTCATGATCTTCCTTGCATTTTTAGAGGAGCATGGGATGGTTCGGAATATGAAAATATATTTCCTTTTCCCGACAGTTGATATGTGCTCTATATAACGAGAGCCAATCCATTCCAATTATAGCATCAAATTCCACTAAGGTAAGTATTACAAGATTTTCCAGAAGAATCTTCCCACATACATCAACAGGAGAAGAATCAAACACTTGGGTTGCAATGATTGCACCACTTGATGATTTTATAGATATCTATACTTCAAGGTTTTGGGGCTTCGATTCAATAGTTCTAGAAAACTTGCAAGATATAAAGGAATGCGTAGAACCAGAATCAAAGAATACTTTTTCCATTCTTGAGTGAATAGAAAGTGTACCTGGTACGACTTTATTATCATGTTCCACCTCCACAGTAGTGATGGCATAAGCCTTCCCTTTTTCCTTTGTCTTAGGTGGTTGTTGGCGCTGATTACCCTCGAAAGCTCGAGGTTTAGTGCATTGGTTTGAATAGTGCCCTAGCTCCTTACAGTTGTAGCATTGAACCATGAGTGGTTCTCTCCTTTTATCGGCTACATTATCCTTCCTTTTCATGTCTCTTCGACACTCGTGAGCTAGGTGTCCTTCTTTCCCACACTTGAAGCATTTACCCGTCCCTTTGAGGCAGTTCCCATTGTGCAACTTCCCACATTTTTGGCAAGTGGGTCGTTGTGTTTTCTTCCCATCTTTATCACTAGATCCGCCATCTTGAAACTCCATCTTTCTTTTCTTATCACCATAGCCATGGGACCATTCTACAAACTCCATCACCACTTTGAGAGCACACCGAACAAATTCTTCATAACTCCCAAAGTCTCGAATTGCAAGAGCTTTTCGAAGATGTGGTTTTAATCCACTAAAGAATCTATCAATTTTGCTATCATTACTGATAACAAAACCCGAAGCATACCTTGCGAGCCTTGTGAAATTTTCTTCATAGGTTGTGACAGATTCTCCTTCTTTTTTTCTTGAGCTCTATGAATTCTCTCTCCATCTTCGTGCGAAGAGTTATTGGGAAGTACTTATTAAGAAACATTATCTTAAAGTCTTCCCATTCCATCTCTTCAATTTCCTCCCTTGGCTTGGTGTTCTTAATCAAATCCCACCATTGATCAGCTTCTCCATCTAGACGATAAACGACTAGAGTCACCTTCTCCATCTCTTAATAGTGAAGAATAGAAAAGATCTTTTCCATGGAGTTGGCCTACTGTTCTGCAACTAGTGGATCAGAAGATCCACAAAATGTCGGTGGTCTTTGTCGCATAAAACATTCGTTAGCTAGCTGATCCCTCTTTGGTGAAGGAGGACGTTACCCATTATTATGGTTATTATTCATAACTCGAGATAATTGGGTGAGCATCACCATGAAATTTTGAACTCCACCTCCAAAATCATTGGGGATGTCGTTCGGGCAATCGTTGCATTGGCCCTCGCAAGAGTTGTTGGCCTGATTTCTCCTGGTTCCCACCATTTCCTAAAATAGAAAAGGTTAGAAAAAAATATAAGTAAACAAGTCATGAATAAATTATTCATTTAAACAATTATACCAAAAACATAACATATGGGATCCCTAGGTAAATATCCTTGTGTGTATATTTGTACTTAGTCTCATGCTAGAGGTTTTCTTTAGCGTTCACTAATCCTAATTCCCAAATTAACTAAACCTTTCCTCTGATACCAACTATAGAGACCTGGCCTTTTCTTTCATTACTATTACATCATTTCAAAGATAAACAACATAATAGTATTACACATGGAGGATCCAAAGGTTTAGTGTCTTGGGAAAACTAGGACTACACATAACAAGTACAACATTAAGCATAAAAATTCAGTTAATCTCTTCTTCTATAGCTTCTTAGTAGCACTTGTCCTCTCCTTAGTACATGTAGACACCTGAGGATATACATCAAAAGGGGTGAGCTAAAAGCCCAGTAAGAGGGTAGATAAGAATAATATAGCATGGGGTGAGCATAATCATGAAGAAAATCTTGAACATGAGAGGAGCATAAACAATAAACTTGAAATGTGGAAAAGCATAAAAATGAAACATCATGTATTAGTAGTTAACTACCACACATACTTGTGAAAAAAGCCAGCATCATGTTAACGCATCATTTAACATTTACTCATGAGATTCATCACTTTACCCAATGCATTGGAGCACTATATAATTCTGGGCGCACCCATCACATTTAAACATTCATATTGCGCTATATAATTCCGGGCGCACCCGTCACATGATAACATTATCATTATCATGCTTGCCACATAGAACACATATCAAACATGTACATAAATAAACCATGGAAAGGAATGGGTTTCATCTCATAATAACAGATTCATAAGCTTTGGGTTCCCAAAAGAAAGAGGGAACAACACACTTGATATAAGAACCATCAACCTTGAATGAGAGGTAAAAGGTGAGATCTTGAAAGAAGAGTTATCTTGGAAAACATTTTGATGGATATAAAAACTAGTGACAAACATGTATATCCCATAAAAGTAAAGGAAATGATGAACAAAAGATCTTTGAGGAGTAACCATATAAAAAATGGAGTGAAAGAGGGAGAACTCGAAGGAAGAAAATTGGGTTCGAGATTTCCCCTTACCTTCTACTCGAATGCCTCCTTCTCTTTAATGTCCCATGTAATGACATTATATTCATTAATTAGAAATTACAGAACCTTTTATACATTAATAGGGTTCATTCTGATTTCATTATTTCATATTATGTTCCTTTTCATTACTTATAGAGTTTAAAAACATTGATCAGGGATGTTTGTTTTCATGGTTTTCTTGAGCGGTCCACTTGTATTCTTAATTTGATGTTTGGGTAGATCATGGGTAAACATCCAGAATTGATTTTAAATGTAATTAATGATATTACAAAAGCTTGAATGATTTTATAATGAGTTATATTTAATCCATGTGGACGAATCATTAGATAAGATTTTAATGATGGTTATTTGGGTAAATTTGGGCGGTTTTTGGATCACAACAAACTTGTTTTAACATTTAACTTAGTAATATGGCCATAGGTTATTTACAGAACATAAAATATAACATAATACATATAAAATATTCTGGTTCAACCATAAAAATGGTTTCATGACCATATTGAAGGTATAAATGGGAGAAGAGAACATGTCATTTTTGAAGGTGATAAATTATCACCACATGAACAACGTTCTCTTTAATAAAATACAAGGAAGAGGGAAAGGGTGTGGGGTGATATAATATAACATTAGAATCATAATATTACAGTATATATATAATACTAGATTTACAGAACAATTTGGATGAAGATAGATAGAGAGAGATCAAGAAAGAAACTTGAACATGAAATGAAATTAAAGGAGAAGAGAGAGAGAAATTACCTTTAGAATCCTCCTCTTGAGATCCTCATTAAGGAAGCTAGGTTTGGAATTTTGATGAGACCAGAAGCTTCTGGACGTGGGGGATGAGCTAGGGAAGGTGTTTGGGCAGAGTTTAGAGAAGTCTTGGAGCTTGAGAGGTGTGAGGAAAAGAGGGAGTGAAGGGTGGCTTTTATAGTGGTGGGGAGAGGGGTTTCCTTAATATAAAAATGATTAGTTTATTAATTCCACAAAAGACAAGGAATAGTGAGTCTTGGATGACAAATAATAGTAATTTTATAATTTAATCCCGAACCAAGTGGGCTTACATCAGCAAAACATCATCGATGACTCAATTAATACATTATTTAGCTTTTATTTTGAATTATCGGATTCCACTATTCATAAAACATTCATGTACCTCAGAAAATACCCAACAATTTACCCCAACCATTTTTCGACGTGTACAATCCACAAATGAAGTCCATTTTTCAAAAATAATTTTCTAAATATTATTAATTTAACATTTAATTAAAATCATAATTTACTTAAGAAACAGTTTTTAAAATTAAAACTGATTTTGCAGTTCTTTCAAAAATTACTTAAGGTCTTATAAAATTATCTAAAAACTATTAGAAATTGATTCAATAATTTATGAATATATTTCAGGAAAATAAATATTCTTTTAAATTAATTAATTAATTATAATTAATTATTTATGACTTATAAAATACCAAAAACGTTTACTAAGGTCAAATTATCACTTTCTATGATGTCTAAATTTTATTTTATTATTCATAGGTATTGTTACTCTTATTTACTATTCATAAGGTTCATATTACTATTCATAAGGGTAGGTTACTATTCATAAGGGTAGGTTACTATTCACTAAAAATTATTTTTGTATCATTAGACTCCAAAAACTATCTTGAACACAACCGTGTATGTCAGATTTTTAAAATTCCAAACATAGGGGTGACAAAATTATGTTTAAAGGTCACTTATCACATAGTACTTCATTATTTTGTGTTTTTATGACATAGATATAAGAAGGGATTTTTCTATTGAAATACTTTGGGTCATTACAAATTGAGGGTCCATTATCCTAAGAAATCTGGTGAAATCGATCTCAAGATTTGGTCTCACCTACTCTTGATTTGGTTTTGGGATCATTCTCCTACAATTCCCATTGTTGCATCATCATTAAGGTTTCAGTAGACATCCTGAGCGACGATGTAACAACAATTCATCTAATTCTTCAGTCATCATTCTTCATTTCCATAGAATATTAAAATTTCGGTTTGGGATCACTCATTTCATCTCACCTAATCTAAAATTGTATTTGGTATCATTCTCCTCTATCAGCCATCATTGCATTGTCATTTGGGTTTCGATTGAATTCTAGAGAGGCATTGCAACAATGGTTAAACTAATTCTTCAGAGACCATCATTCATCATTTCCATAGAATAGAAAAATTTAAGGATTTATGGATTCAACAACCAAATATTAATTCTTCTAGAAAATTCACTACAAACCATTATTTATGGTCCCTTTGTGATATTTTCAGTAGGAATATGCTACAATTATAATTTAAAATGTATATGTTTTCTTAAAATACTTGGTGTTCATTACTGTTACCCAAATAGAGATGATAAAAATTCATTTTTCAAAATGACTATCGCTGAAAAATAAATTGTGTGAATAATTTATTTTCTATATAAATTAAAAATGGAATTGTTATTGAATGTTTTCTTTAGAATATGTAGTTGTAGAGGGTTCTACAAGTTGTTCGATTAGAACACAGTGTGAGGACTGTAGATATGGAAAGAAATCATCAATAAATTTATCAAATACTAAAATAAATATTTCTTGATTATTTTCCTCCAATTTAAGTAATAAATTTGGGGTTTCCAGTGGTTAGAACCCCCACATGAATTTGAAAGTATGGCAAGCAACAATGATGATATAATTGTGGTCCAATGTCTGTCACAAATGAAACAACAGAGGAATGTTATTAAAAATTAAGTATAAAGTTATGGAGATAAAATATCAAGTCGATGGGATAAAGATTAATTTGTTATAGGGTTTTGTACTTTTCATTATTCTACTTATACTTATGGTCATTATTATAATAAAAAAATTGTAATTGTTACACCTATAAATGTGTGATGTAAAAAGAAGTTCTTTGATGGAATTTGTCAAACTTGAAACTATTAAGTCTTACTATTTGTAATTATAATTTATTAGTGATGTGTTAACAATCTTAACGTCTAGAATTTTATTTATATTGAAAATACCCTATAGGATTTTTGTAGTATCATAATTGGGAATTTCTTAATGGGAATTGTAGTGTACAAGATTCCCATTGTTGAACTTGTTATAGTACTTGGAAATTTTTTATGAAGATTGAAGTCCGGTATAATAAAAAGTCTCAAAATTATATAAAAAATTATTTTTAAGGTTTTTTTTACTTTTAATACAACAAAATATCATAATATAATAAATCCCATATAGGGGATTTTCTGCCCCATAACTGGAAATCTCTACCTAAGGTTTCTAGTCTAATACCTTCCCTTTAATGAAACACTAATAGTGTCAGGTACATTATTTTTAAGTTACACGTTTTTTAGTGAAATTCTCCACATTATTTTCAAAAATATTTCTTCCAGTTGTTGTCCCTATAATCCAACAACATACAACTACAGTGAAAATACCCTACAAGGGATTTGTAGCATCACAATTGGAAATATCCACCCATCGTTTCTAGTGGAACCAATTCTATTGGTACCAATTCCCTTTTATTATAAGGCCTGACATGATGTTATAATTTATTTTTTATGGTTTTTATCTTTATAATACAATAAAATTCAATGATGGGGAGAATCCCCTATAAGGGATTTAGATCTTGAGAACTGGGAATCTCCACCTTTGGAATCTATTCTACCTGATTCCCTTTCTTGGTCCAGTAGTTATGCATGGTATTTCTATTTGAAGATGTAACTATGTTATTGTAAAATGAAACAAAATTATGTATAAATTTATTTTTAATGTATTTGTAATTATATTCCAAAAAAATTTAATGATCCTGTAAATCTACTTCAGAGAATTTTATGTATCAACACTAAATATCTCCACATGAGGATTCTACTATATCCATTACCCGTTTAAGAACCAGTGATAGTGCACAATATTTTCTTTGAATTTGAAACTATGGTATACTAAAAAGTGACACATGATGTAAAAACTTGTTTTTTGAGGATGTTGTCCCTACAATCTAATGACATTGAATTAGGTCAAAAATAACATTCATGGGATTTACAGCACCACAAATGGGAATGTCCGCCTGAGGATTCTATTGTAAATGATCCCCTATTAATAAATACTAATACCACCACATAATTTCCTTTGAATCTTGAATTCTGATATAGTATAAGGACAAACATGATGTACTATTATTTAAGGTTGTTTTCTTTATAATAAATGAAAATTTAAGGACACTATAATCCCCCTAAATAGAATTTTAAGCTTTATAAGTGGTAATATCCACCTGTGGATTTTACTCTAGCTGGTTACATTTAATAAACTAGTGATAATGTACTATAAACGTGTTTTGTGTCCCAAATATCATATAGTAAAATTACCCACATGATGTAGAAATTTATTTATTAAAGTTTTTTTGTTTTTAATCAAACAAAATGTAATGATGTTGCAAATACCTTGTTGGGACTTTTCATGACTAGAATTATAAATATCTTTCCAGGGATTAATGTATAGTTTCTTCCCTTTGAGGAACCAGTGATATTGCTTGATATTTATCTATGCGGTTGGAATTTTGTATATTGGATATTGGTTCTATAATGTATTACTTTGGTATTTCTTATATATAGATGCACATGTGGAAACAACTTCCAAGAGAGGTACACTATATTATCAATTAAAAAATACAATCTATTCAACATTTATTAATGAAAATTCACCCTATCATCACAAAAAACCATAACCCATCATTAAAGGAAACACCTTTTTTTTAATGTTTTAATTATATTTTAAAAGACAAGGTCTCATATTCCAAAACACAGAGGCCTGCAAATGTTGTGATTTTCCTCATGCAATTGTATAATAGAAAAACAAAGAAGTTCAATATTTGGGGAGAAGAGATAGAATATCTTGAAGATTATATTTGTAGAATATTTGGAATCAATGATGGAGAAATCCTAATAAGTGAATAATATACTTACAAACCAAAAAACTCATAGATCATGCTAAAAATATTTAGTAGATGTGGAAGGATGCTAACTTATAATGCAATTAGGAATTCTATTACACAAGAGGTACAATTAAAGGATTTGTAGACTATAATGAAATTTCATAATTATAATTTCTTTATGCATGTAGAACCTTATTTTCCCCTCACAATGGTAACTATCTAAAATGGAGTTCTATTAACATCATAGATAATGAACATGGCATGAAACTGTAGCATGGACACAAGCTATTCATTAATATCTCATGTCATCTTTATAGTCTCCCAAATGGGAATGTATATAGATTATTTGTATCATTATTGGTAAGTTTCAAAAATATTTTACTTTTTATGACATTTTCAAACTATTTATTCATGTACAAATTTTGATCCTTTTCAATATGCAGTGTTGGTTTTGTAAGGTCGTTAAAATTATAAAACCAAA
The DNA here is from genome assembly GCA_963277665.1 of Viscum album. NCBI lineage: Eukaryota > Viridiplantae > Streptophyta > Magnoliopsida > Santalales > Viscaceae > Viscum > Viscum album. The sequence goes on from OY728154.1 coordinate 72,265,970, forward strand.
GGGAAGTGGCTGAAAAGATACATTCACAATGTGGAACCTAAGTGCACTAAATTCCTAATTGAAGAATTAGTATGAGTATGTATGTGAAATGTCTACTAAGATACTTGAATTTTCCCAAAAATAGAAGAAATTATAGAACACGTTACTCTAGAAGGAAATATAGTGGAATAAATATAGGTCTAAATTGAAAATCTAAAGAAGGTTTTATAGAAACTTTATAATTTGTTTGAAAAAAATATTTTTTTGTTCTAGATTATGTTAAATAAAAAAGTAATTCCTCTACAAAGAGAGATGAAAGATGATGTAATGTAGCAAGTCCTTCTAAAAGAAAACCTAGGATGATTTCTTTCATTATAGAAGAATCTCAATCAAATAGTCAAGATGGGAAAACATCGCTGACTTTTCTTGATTGAGTATTGGTATTATCCCATGGGAATTAAAATATAATTCATACATGTTAAATGATTAAGATGGTTAAGTCTAGGTTATGAAAGAAAAAAACTGGACCCGACATATGTCTACATCCTTGGACCAAGAAAGATATAGTGGATAAACTCACCCCAACTAAGAGTTTCTGTTCAATGTTTATCTACTACTATTAGCATTCTCCAATGTTTAAGGAAAAAAACAACCTTACAACTTTTTCCCATTGTACTTTTTAATAAATAATGAAAAAAGAACATGATTAGTAAGTAATTATAACATTATTTTCCCTATGTATCCAAATAAAATACTTATATGTAGTTTACATACCCTCATTATAACAATTCTGATATGTACAGGCTGTATGTGTGGGAGTCATGTGATATAAATCAATGAGTATTGATGATATACATTATAAAATTAATATATAAGGGGATGACATCTGATTGTGTGATTGTTACCCAAATTCTTTTAAATAATGATCATAATAAGTTGTTTTATAAATATTTTCTCATTTGGTTATTAATTCCTACAATGATATCATTAAGGTTAAGTGTAATGAAGTTGGGGCTGCAAATACTTTCCACAAATGAATTCTCAATTAAAAGTGATTGTATCATAAGTATGAATATTTTTGAATTTAGATGTAGGTGATTAAAAGAAATATTTATTAGCACTGAATATTTTGTATTGTATAATATAATCAAGGGGAAGAATGAATGATTGATAAGAACCCTGATCGAAAACCCAATTCTAGAGTCAGTGCAATCAACTCAATTCTTATTCATTAATATCAATACAACAAACTTGCATTATACATTAACTATTTTGGATATATAATAAAATGTTTTTTATACATCATTTCAATGGAACCAAATGTAAGGATGATAGGTAGAGATATATATATAGAAAGATCTATGACAGTGGTAATAATTTTAATTTTTAGATTCAACTTGGTAGATAAGTATATAATCACTATTGAGTTCTAACAAAAAACGTTAACACTATTTTGTAGAAATCCTACATTGATAAGTTTATTGGGAATTAAGAATAAAATTTAAATAACTATAATGTTTTAATTGATATATTAGTTGAAGAAACTCCACAAAAAGATACCATAAGTTTGGATTGTGGAATTATTGTTTGTTATTTTATTGATAGAATAGCATCTGGTTTGGAGATATCCCCTTTATTATCATAGAACAACATAGATGATATAGGGGTCTCAATGCTGTAGAAATTCCTAACTCATATAAGGTTGAGATGGATTGAGGCTAACTTTTGTATAAGGAGATGTTTTGAAACATCATGGGACATGTAGAAGGAAAGAAAATACTTGCATATGGTTTTGTAATCAACTTAGGAACATGTGTGTCATTATTCTTTTATAAAGAATAGAATTTACACATTATGTTTTTTAATTTTTTATTTCATGAGTCAATTCATTAATAGAAAGAAGAGTTTTTTTATAAATAAAATTTGATATAAAATGAACAATCTCATTAAAATTGGACTCATAAATTGTTTTTTGAAACAAGAGACCTTTTTATAAAATTCACTTTTAGGAAAAAAGGCTTTGAACATGTTTATAGGAGACATACCTATAGTTTTAGAGTCTTATAGCTAATTTAATTCCTTCCTAGACATGAAAAAACAAAACATTCTGTTTCCTATTTTTAAATTGAAAAAATAGAAACATACATTTTCAACAATTTTTCCTTTATTATCTTTGTGTTGTTTATGTTTCCTAGGATTTTTTCTCTCGAAACCAAATTAGACATGATCTCCTCCTCTTGAGGCGGATTCATTTTAGGTTTAATAACTTTACCAAATGTAAGAGCATTGTAGGAACATTATAAGCTGGTGTATAGATATTAATGTTATTCATGTTTCATGAAAAGGTTTTAAGGTTTGCAAGACCTACCTCATAGCCCCTATCGGTTTCACATGCCACTGCTCTGAGTTTTATTTCCATTACTCCTCCAATGGCCTGTGGGATATAATTTTTTATTATAATAATAAAAGTACCTTTTAAGGGAAGAAGTATGAACCCTAATAGACATCATGGACTTAAAAGATTACGCTGCCTAAAGATCTTAGGGAACTAAAACTAGACTAAACACTAGGAGCTTCCACTATCCATCATAAGAAATGTGATGAGGCCCTCCATCGATGTATTACTATTCATCTAGAAGGGTGTTGTCTCAAATAATAGGCCCAATATGATGGCTACTTCCATACCCCATCAAACATCCAAATCCAAAAAACCCTATATAGGTTAACCACCTTCTATTAATACTCCTATGGGGCCTAGTACTTGTGATCAAGTCCAATTGCATATTAAAATTGAGGGGTCCAAATTCCTATCCAGCAACAAATGAAACTATGTCTCACAGACCTTGGAGGTTCTCAAAACAACCTTCACATGACAATAACCACCTCTGCATGCCATAAGAACCACCCCGATCACAGACTCAACAAAAAAATAGGAATCACAAAGAGTAGACCAGCAAGATGACCACAAGATCACCAAAAGTTTGAACCAAAAGACCCTCCCCCCTTTGCACTGCCCTGGGGATGACATCAAGACACACCAATGAAAACCAAAAACAATCCTTTGACCACACCCACTAGGCTAGGAAATAGTGAAAAGGCATCTCTACACATCAGATCTGTATCATTTGTTGGCTGAGGCCTTCACCCACTGAGAGGTGATGGAGACGACACATCTCCTGAGCTGACAAGGCTGGAGGAATCCAAATAATATTCATGTAGTTCACCAGACAAGTCCATCACTCGCCGAGACGTGACAAAGACAACACCTCTCCTGAGTTGATGAATCTAGAAGCATCCAAATTGATCCACACCATGATGAGATAATGGACGCTAACGCCAAGCCTAAGACGCCGATGCCGAGATGAAGGAAGCAGTTACTAAGCTAACTGAGATTCCAAAGGAGGGAAGAAAGAGACTCAAAAGGTGAATTCCTAGCCCCACAAGAAAGGGAGATCTCCACCACTTAGAGGGTCCAAAAAAAAACTCCTCTATTTAATTTTTTTTCATTTCCATTTGAGATAGTTCTTTGTAACATTTTTCTTGTAAGTAAATTCTTATCAATATATTTATCAAAATGGTCACCTTAACCAATGTAGAGTTTCACACATTTTTGTACACCTCTTCAAAATTTAATTTTCTAAAATAAATCTCACATCATGTCACTCAATTTTTTTTTAAAATAAGCCAATAAAAAATTCCAACCAATTTAATTTTTATATAACAATACTTCACCATTCTAACTCATTGATCATATAAAATCTGAAACTCTATTTCAGACCCTAGAATTCCAAAAACATATGAGTATGGGATATAAATTTAATTATATTATTTAAGAAAAAAATTCCCAACAAGTTGATATTCATTCTAAAATTTCGGAATTTTATTTGGATTGTATGCATCTGAAATTTGTGTAGCCAATGGATATAATGGTAGCATAATTCATGGACATTTTTTTTTCATACTTTAGAAGTCAGATTTTATTTCTCGATATCTATACATATTAGAAACTTGCTAAAATTTCTTAAAAAGATCACCAATACTCGGTCTATAATGAATTGAATCTTTTAAGACACTATTAAAACTTTCACTTAATTGCCTGCCATGTATCTGCAATGTTAATTTATTATAAAAAAATCATTGATCCCATTTTAACCTAAAAGTTTAAACATCATCCAACCAAGATGATTTACCTTCACTAAATAAAATTTTAAGAGACATATATTCTTCCTCCAAATCAACTACATTGTGGTACTCAAACATGAATTTCCTAAAAGGATAATGGAAACATGAACCATCATTCATTAATCTACCCAGGTGTTTTTTTCCATTGTTTATTAGAAAACATGTACATAGTCTATAATGAGTATTGGGAAGTACCTTGGATATTTATTTTACAATAGCTTCATCTTGATCATTAAATAGAGTCCAAGATCTCTTCATATTGTGCAACACAACACATTTCTAAAATAACCATGAAACAAAACTAGTGGTTTCACCATAAATCAATTACTCACAAAAAATTATAGTTTCCATAGAATTATTAAATCCCACAAAAAATATCCAGAGGTATTAATTTTTTTTGTACTAAATGTGGAATCGAACAAAATTACATCTCCAAAATTTTCAAAATCAAGCCTCATTTTTGGGTAAACCCAAAATATATTTGAAATTATCGCATTCGTGTCAAATTTAATGGCATAAAAAAAAGAAGTATTGACCTAGAATGGTTGTTCCAAATACTCCAACATGACTACACAACCCCCACAATCAAATAACATTTATGTTTCAATTGAAGAAATTTCATTTGGTTAACTCGGGTATAACCTAAAACATCTTGACCCCCTGAAAGAGTCACTGCCAAAGAGAAGGAATCAACCTATCTTATTGCATCCAATGAATTAACTTCCAACTCCATATAATAAACTTCATTTAACATTCTTTGGGATCTCATAAAATTATAAGAGTCAGTAGAATACAATGGATGATTGTGAGAATCTACAAATAAATTACATGAATATTCCCCCAGAGGACAACATACTAATAGACATATGGGAATAAAAACATATCATTGTCTCTTCAAATGTATTTTTTTAAAATACATTAAACTTTTTTGACCTTCCATACTATAAGAATAAATAACTGATGTAATTATTATTTTGTACTTATAAATATTATTTTCATATTGAAGATACACACTAAAACAAATTCTTATATCATAACAAATATATAATATACAGACATTAGAAAGATCTTTGAAAGTAATTCCTATTTTGGTTCTCTATTATAGACACACAATACACTATCTATTGCATGATTACCACATTGACACAATATAGGTACCTAAAGATTAACGGTATTCAGGTATTCACAAATCTGGCACTATAGATCCAATCAATAGAGATATAATATAATAAAAAATAAAATAGAAAGAAAAAAAACTCTTCAAAATTTTTCTTTTCCACATCAATGTTGGACAACATCATGGTAAAATTCAAATAAATAAAGATGATAATTGTAAAATCATATAAAATAGAGCTTTGTTTTCCATCTCCTAAAGCTACGATTCTACCACCTCTAATCATCCACTGTAATGACTGTGTTGGTGTTATCCCAGATTTGATTTTTTGTGTCATGTATTTTAGTTCGACTTGGAATAATTTTTGAAAAACTGTAAGGTGGGAAATTTTTTAATCCAGCCTAATAGAAATTCCACAATATATGGTCACAATTTTTATTTTTGCAGGGGAGATATTCTGATGAGATCTATGGTGGGAAACCATTTAATCTAATGTGGTATAAACACTTCACAGATTTACATCACCGTTGTTATTCCAATAGGATTCCTTTGAAAACTAGGATAGGGAATGATAATTGTGGTTTTTTCCTCTCAATTAATTATTCTGAATTACTATGATGGTATTAAAAAACACACTTTTGGCAGCTCAGCGGATCAGCTGCCACGTTGTGAGGGGGTATGTCAAACAATCAAAGGGAAAAAATTAGTCCACCTGTTCATATTGGAAATGGAGACAACGTTAATCAACTAGGGACAAGAACTAATAATTTATAACAAAATAGGAGGCATTTTCCTAATGTACTTGTACACATTCATCCAACTATCTCTATTAAAAAGAGAAGAGGTATAAAAATAAAATATAGTAATATATAGAGTAGAAACTATGCATGTAATAGCCTTTAGGGAATAAAAAAGTGTATGAAAGAATAATCCAAAATAAAATGAAAAAATACATGCCCATCTAGAAAGGATGTCACAACCTGATAATAATTGGAATACAAAACATACGTGAGAGCCAGAATCATGATCTCCATGACCCAATCATTATAATTGGTAAATTCACTTGAGTATTCATTTGAACCTCTAAAATCACCAAAAATATTTTCATTGGTTGCATAAGACATGACACATGAAGCAAAATACCATACAGGTGTGAGTACATACATACTTAGTAGGAAACCCTAAAAAATGATGAAGGAGAAATAGAAGACATGATAGAAGTAGTCATCTCAACCGAAACTAAGAGGTAATCAAAATAAAACATCATATATACATACATACTTACACACACACACATATATGCTCTTATACGAAACTAAGATGAAAGAGAAATGAGATCAAAATCTTACAACCCATCCCAAGTTGATGATTCTTCCAACATCACCAAGAAGTATGTATTCAATTCCCAACATCTCATGTGTCAGAAGAAGTAACCGTGTAGAGGAACCACACATCACCACTGTGCCAAACAGTTGAGGGGGAACAATATACATCTATAGGATACCCGCCCTAGTGTGTCAGGGGGTTCCACTCAATAGGTATATAGAGGACCAATGCACTAGTTCATCAATGGGGTTCCACTCAGTAGGTAGAGGACCCACACCCTAGTTTGTCAAAAGGTTCCACTCTGTAGATAGAGGAACAATGTCCTTGTCCTTCAAGGAGGTTCTATAGAGAATATAGAGGACCCCTGACCTAGTTCGACAGGGGAATGAAACTAAGTAGGTAGAGGAACCACACCCCTGTACATTAGGGGGTTCCACTCAGACTTGTTTGAGGAGTATGAGGGACCCGAAAGCTTGTATGATAGGATAGTTTCCAAACCCAAACTCTTTATAATGAAACTACCCAATCACTACCACCATCAAGAATCTCTTAAAGAAGAACCACACATAGAACAATGCCCATCATATCTTGAAATCCACTATGAAGGCTATCATTGTGTTATACATGAAAAACTTCTCAGGATAGGCCAATTTTGATCCACAATATGAGTCCATACAAAGGAGATAAAAATGGTGTAAGTTTCTAAAAATAAAATGGGGATAGATGTAACGTAAGTGTTCCAAACAGTGTGTGGTCCTACTCCATTTCCCGATCGTGTTTTCCTCTAGATGTTGATCAATGTCCATTTCACCATAAATGGTGTGTACATAGCCCACATGGAATGTCTTGTCCACCCAAGGATTTTGTGTGTGCTCATAGCCATGCCCTTGTCTGGTAGGCCACGTTGTGTACCTGACTATGTTCTTGGTCGTGGATGGGTACCAACACATGACCAAGTACTCCTAGAGTACATGGTGTGTACTCCCATAAGTATTCCAATCCATTTTAAGATGACACATGGACCATACACTCATAGAGGGTTACACAATGTGTGGCCCCAACCACCCAGTGTGTGATTATTATCTCGACCCAAAACCCTAGCACCACAACTAGGGGGAACTACACAACATCTGCTAATCAGAATACATATCACTTAGTCGGGTTTTCAACTGAATATCATGTTCTATATGTGAATTCTAGATACGTGGAATCTAGAATGATTATATCTATTTGAAAACTAGAAACAAGTGGGGTTCACCTTCAACCATCGAGTTCAGCTATCTAATGGCTAAAAATAGGATCCTAATTTCCCGTAGTGGTCTGTCATGTGTCATGTATGCCTCTTGTCTCCAATCTATCATCTCAGATCTTAGATCAATTGAATAAATCTCCCAAATATTGAAATGAATCTCAATCCATATTCAAATCTTCATCCCAATCATTATTCTCACAAACACAATGAATCTAGGGGTTTGATCATGCTCAAACTCTCCCTATAAATGTTTAACTATGGACCTATTGGAAAATAGTGAAGATCTAGAAGAAAGATTTGGGAAAAGAATAATAAAGCGGGTGATAAAAATCATAGACCAAGAGTACCTAGAAAAAAACTAGAAGACGAGGAGTCCAAGGTGATTTCACAATATAAAAGAATAAATTGAATAAAAAAATTTAATTTGACAATGGGATCATGATAAGGGTGGTAATATATAGGTCAAAAGTAGATAATCAAATATCTATGATAAAAATTTTAATCATGGTAGGAAACCAAAATTTAATATCCATACATCTAGTATTAATCTACCATTGATAAAAAAATGTATTTCTAATGATAAGTATGATGAGTTTCATCCCCTGTCTTTGAAACTACCTAGATCCGATCACCAATCATTGTTCAATGTCAATTTACTAATGAAGATCATTAGATAACCTCTCAATTATCATAGCAGTTATGTGGATAATCATGAATAATTTTTATAATGGAGAATTTATAGATAATTTAATAAAATAAATAAATAAATAAATAAATAAATTATTTATTTTAATTAAACACACCTGTTGAAGGCTACCTCAACCAGATTTCTAATGCTGACCAACCTTAGGTTACACCTAGGGTAAAAATTTCTCTTTGGATTTAACCCTTGTCTTATATTTTATAACTGAGACTCCTTTCAGAATATATTCCATTATTTATGAAAAAAATATTTTCATGTGATAAAAATATATTTAATATTTTTATAAAATTAATTCTTAGCTCACCGATCCTCAGAATCTCATTCCTTCACAGTGTTTGGCTTTGAAAATATTCATTGATATATTTTAAGGGATTATAAGAAATAAATAATGTCATTATATTATTCTCTCTTTTAAATATTTTCTTCCCTAAAAAAGAACAAACTAAATAAAAATTTGGGGATACTGATCCCATACATGGATCTCCAATTCCCAAGATCTATCCTTCATGCTCTCATGCTACCACAACACATGACCTAAGAGAATGATCCATCCAAAAAGGATCCTCTCCTACTGATCCTCGGTCACCACCGTGCACTCTATAATGGTGGATCCATCCATGTTGTCCAGTTTTCCCTAGTCTATAATGTGCATAGGATCATGCCTATATCTCCTCAGATGAATCAAAATGAAGAAATCATGGACCCTCTCCAACTGTTAGGTTTAGCCTAGGTCATAATAAACACCCCAACCCTTCATAAGATCTTGAATGACCTAAAAAACCTTGAGGATAGCTTTCCTCCCCAAACAATCCTCCAAAATCCTCATCGTGGGGTGACTCTTAGGGAAACATTATCTCACTACTAAAACTACAATGTGATATGATATTGGTCTATGTTATAATTTTTCCTTCTCTCAACTATCTTCATCTTCTCGTGGATCAGCAAGACCTTCTCTATCATCACATACACCACCACCCTCCCAGAAAGAGACACCTCACTGATCATAGTCCATCATAATGGTGACCTGTAGGGCCTCCCATATAGGGACATGAAAGGCGCAATGATGATAGTAGAGTGATAATAATTATTATTAGATACCTATACCAATGTTAAGTGATTCTCCTAGGTTAGACTAATGTATAACATGAAATAACTCAAAAAATTCCTTAACACCTAGATAGTGCACTCTGGTTTCCCATCCATATGGGGGTGAAAAGATGTACTCATCCTCAACTGGGTAAAAACAATATCATACATGAATCTCTATAATAGTGAAATTAACTATGAATCATGGTCGATTCTAATAATCAAGGGAACCCCATGAATATTTATGATCCACCACACATAAAACTTCCTTAAACTCTCCACCAAACTCCACTCCTTAATGTCAAGGAAGTGCACTAACTTGATTTTTCAATCAACTATCTATCAGATGGAATCATTCACTCTCACTGTCTATGGAATCCCTATCATAGAGTCCATTGATATTCCATCCCATTCCTACTTTAGGATCTCAAGAGGATGAAACACTTCTACCAGAACCAAGTGCTCACCCTTCTTTTATAGATATGTGGGAAATTGAATGATATACTCAACCATGATCTACCTCTTGAAATTCCAAAAAAAACTAATAGAAATGGTCTTTGTAAATAATCCCTATAATGGGATGTACAACCAAAGTAATTAACTCCATTTAATAAAGATAATATGCACCCATATCCTCTACCAAGGTCATCTATGAAGAATCCAACTACTAGATGATTCCTCCACCAGATGGGAATGTGAAATCTTACTACTATAATATGGCACCATGTTTCAATTCCTAGGAATATATAATATATTCAAGTCATATCCCTACAATAAATCCAAATATTGCCACTGTCTTAGGTTCATATCTCTCTGAGTGAATACATACATGAGTCTCTGATGGTTTGAGTAAAAAACAAATCACTCTCCTAGAAGATAGTGCCTCCACATCCTCAGAGCCAAGACTACTATGGACAACTCCATATCATGAGTCACATATTTATTCTTGTGGTTATCAATTACCTAATCCCATATGAAATCACTATCTACCTCTACATCAACACATATATGAGCCTAGATCCAGAGGCATTGCAATACACAATGTAACCCTTTCCATCCTCTGATAGTCTCAAAAATGGTGCACTAGTCAGCCTCAGTCTCAACTCCTTAAAGGATCTCAAACACTACTTATTATAGGTAAATAAATTCCCTTTCCATGTTAGAGTTGTCAAAGGGGGATATAATGTTAGAGAAATCTTCCATGAACCTACTATAGTTTCAAGCCAAAACATGAAAACTCCACAAATTTGACACAGTCTTGGGTGTCTTGAAAGAAATAAATTGATCAAAATTTTATGGTTCAAAAGTTAAACCATGATCAGAAATGACATTCCCCAAAATTTGGAACTCATGGATCAAAAATTAGAACTTCATGAGATTACTATAAAGTTAGTGCTACCAAAGTATTTCTAGGATCATCATCAAGTGATATGTAAGCTCCTCCTATGACACAGAGTACATGAGAATTCTATTAATGAAGACAACAAATAATTGGTCCATGTATGGATGGAAAATATAGTTCATGAATTCCACAAACATAATGGCGGAATTCATCACACCAATAGTCATCACCAAGAGTTGACAGTGTCTATAGAAACATGATATTGATATATTTAGAATATCTACCTCTTGACCTTGAATTGCTGGTATCCGGACCAAAGATCAATATTCAATAATTACCTCATGCGTCACAACTGATCAAAGAGTTTTTAAATACTCATAAATGGGTATATGTTATTTATCATGGTCTGGTTTAGGTAATGATAATCAACAAAAAACCTTCATATCCCATCCACCTTTTAATGAATAAACAAGAGCTTCATAGAGGGACACACTATTTTTGATAAAACCCTTCCCTTAAGGGTCCTCCAACAAGACCATTAGCTCCCAAATCTTGGTAGGATCCATATGATATGTCACAGAAGATATAAGAGTGTTCCCTCAGTGGATGTTGTTGAAAGAAATATATACTTGGCTTTAGAGGTATGCTCAGAACATCCATAGGGAAGATATCCATTTAATACTCTACAACTAATGGAAGCCAAATTCTTGATGAACTTACTGATCCATGGGATAAACTCTCCAGATAATGGGTGATAGGTTACAACTTATTTTTTTCAAGACCCACCCACTATTACATGAGATCTATCACACCCAAAATGGAGAATATAACTCCATCTATCTGAAGGATTCATGATCATATATGGTGATAGTCAATATAGGCTTGAACTATGGACAACTAGTCTGTAAACAAGATGAAATCGTAATTTAGTTTTATAGAGACTAGGAGGTACCATTAGAAAATATCACCACCAATAAAAATATTTGTCTAATGGAAGACAAGTGATATAAAAAAAATCAATCCACGTAGGAACCTCAAGCCAACGATGCTTGGGTAAACTATCAACTAGGATCTCCATCTCTCTCACCAAGTGTGAGGAGATGAATGAATGAACTTAACATGTGTCAAATAGTATATAATAAAGAGTATAATAAACATATCTTATACCTATGATCATCTCTTGAGCTATCTGTTAATATGGATCATTATTCAATAGTTGCTCGTGGCTCCAACCATTAGCTCCTTGAACATGGACTGGGCCTCCTATTAGTGGTTGAAGAAGTATCTCATAATGTCACCACCACCACCACTAGTTTCTCTCTTCAGATCTATGCCTAATCCTCTACCATCAACTCATACTTAGTGGCCTATATATCTTCACATAGGAGATCCATGATCATGTTGCTACCTCTTTTGTGGGGGACCATCCGATGTCTACCTATCCTCCTTAATACGTTTTTTAAGAAATAACATGCCATGTGACATCACCTTTCACATGCCTAACATCATTCCTATTCGGGATACCACAGTTCTCTACGTGGTCCTTATGACATATGACCATATTCTCGAGTCCAGCCATGAGAAGGTCTCATACCCCAAGACCATACCAAATATCACCTACTAGCTACTGCAAACAAATCATCCCCATGATGCCCACTTCCAGCCCCAAATACATGACTTATCTCAGATAAAAATACCTCTATAACTAATGCCCACTATAGAACTCTTGTATATGTGGGAATACACATGGGTACCACAATGGAATGAGTTTCTCAATGGAGAACCTAATTGAATTGTTTTTCGAGGAAGTAACCATCCTGAATAATTTTAAAGGATTGCCAAATAAGTTCAATGAACCTCATGGAATACTCAGAAACTGACATCCCTCCCTACTACAACTCCAAAAGCTCTTGAATCTGAAGTGAGAAATAGTATGATGTGTAGTACTCCTCATGAAATATCTCCTAGAAGTTAGACCATGAGAGAGAGAACTCATTATGTTCCTATCCTATAAGAATCCACCAGTTCCCAACTAAACTATGGAAAATAATGGATTCCATTACAACCACCTGATCAGTTGGGGTATATAAAAGTCTAAAAAAATGTATCACTAACTCATGAAAATCCAATACTACCTATGGATCTGAATCGATACATAAACTCAGTAGCCTTTGGCATTAGAACTCATGGAGCGTGTTAAGAGTACATAAAAATCCATCCTTCTCTAATAGTACAATATGCTTATCGAAAGGAGGGGATGTTGCAACCTTCCCTCTCAGAGGAAATACCTTAAGAGATGCCCCCTAATCTCAGGCCTCATCATTATTGTATTATTGTCAAAATCCTAAATAGGTAACCTGGCTGGTTGTCTTCACAATGGAAACCTGAAATTAATCAAGAAATACCAAGATCAGATGAGAAGATATATATATATATATATATATATGGGAAGTTAACTCAAGAAGGAAAGTCAAAGGGATCAATGTAATATGATCCATGTACCATTGTTCCCTACAACGAATGTATTGATATGTAGATTATATAAGTAGATAGTCAGAGTCCTAGTGTATGTATACATCTTTCACTACCCCAACACTAGGTTCTTTGGCCCAAAATCTACAATCAAGGCACCTTGACACTGTTTCCCTAAATTTAATACAAAAATTAATAAAGGGATAACACTCTAATCACCATCCCGAGGTCAAACCACCTTTGATACCGCTTTGTAATGACCTGAATCACCAGGGATCACCAAGTTGGTGGAAGACCAAGATTCTTTGACCCCAATACATCCTCTATAGTCTAGGGGTAGGAAATAATCCTTGAGATGGAATAAATGAAATTTGGGGCCCTTACCTAAAGTACCTGTATGAACGCACCCAACCATCTGAATGTAGGAGTGTGGTGGAATAAAAATAAAATAGTTTAACATATAGAGTAAAGAACATGCATGCAATAACCAATTTGGAATACAAAATAGTGAGAGAGAGCAATCCAAAATGAAAATGAAAAAATATACACCCACCAAGGAATGATTTCCCAACCTGAAAACAGCTAGAATAGAATATATCTGAGATATCTTGGCTCATGATCTCCAAGACTAGACCACACACATAGTCAACGCACATGAATATCCCAATGATCCTATAAAATAAATCTCAATCTATACATTATATATATAAGACACGAGTATGCTAGAAAATCCATTGTAGGGGTGAGTATATACATACCCAGTAGGATTCCCTAAAAACATAAGAGTGGAAAATAAAATGTACAATAGAGGTAGTCATCACAACCCAAATCAAGAGTGAATAGAAAACCATAATAATAAATATTTATATGAACTTATAATAAATCTAGATCATAGATAAAGTGGATATCCTTCTCACATCCTAGACCAAGTCTATGAATCTTTCAACAACTCAAAGAAGTCTGTCTCTGATGAACAACATCTCATGTGTCAGAATAAGTAACCTTATGAAGGACCCACACCTTGCTATTGTGCTGTAAAATAGAGGAGGGGGGGGGGGGTAAAATCTATATGCAGAGTACAAGTTCTATATTAAATCAAGGGGTGACAATCAATATGTAGATAGAGGAATCACACCATAGTTTATTAGGGGGTTCTACTCAGTAGGTAGAGGACCCATGCCATAATGCGTCAATGGGGTGCCAATCTATTGGTAATGAATACATACCCTAGTTAATCAGGAGGGTGCCACTCAAACTAGTGGAAGGAGTATGGGGACCCACACCTTAGTATGAAAGGGTGTTTCTAACCCCAACATATCTCTTATGATCCTACCTGATCACTATCATTTTCATGCATCACTATTGACACCTTAAAATTTGTTCCATACACTTTTCTTCATAATTCACGATGTGACCCTCACATAGACATAAAATATTGATTTTGAGTTTAAATGGAACATAATTCTAAAATAAGGAATCAATTAGGTTCCATGTATCACAACCCAAAATGTCCTTGACCTAACCAAAAAATTTAATAGGGTACCTACAACAGGTACCTACACCATGAACCTGTGGGGGGTGACTCATTCGACAAGGGTCTCCTATTTTACTACAAATAAAACCAAAGGGGTACTCATTTCCAAAAAAGTAAAACCAAAAGAATCCCTAAATCTTTGGTCATGTATCCCATTAACCTAGGTCCTCCAAAATCCCCCAGGTAACCCTCTAGAACCTGATATAAGTGGTAATTAAGGGGGATAGGTAGATCAAAGTCTGTCCCTGGTCTGTTACACAAGACACCTTCATGGTTACTACATTTCCACTAACTAGAAACCACATGTGTGAAGGTCCCTCCCCTAACGTAGGAACTATGGGACACCCTTATGGGGACACCTAATGATACAATTAGTGCATAGAGAAAGGACTCACCCAAGTGAAGTCAACTGGGTTAACCATGACCTAAATCACTTCTCGCTCATGTGGGCCTGCCCACCTATGCGAAGCACTTCTAGATCCACCCCGACCTTATGTGAAGTGACCCTTCTCATCAATAAAAGACCTATATGAGAACCTTATTAGACCTCTTCTAATACACTAATGGTAGAGATCCCTCTAGTTTCGATACATCATCTGAGGGGGACTAAATTGAAACCTACTCTAGAGCATCCGAACATAAAATTAAATGGTAGGAGGAACACCAATATGTCTCACACATGAATATGAATTCCTTCAGTCAGAGGTGTCCCGTACTTATCCTACCAGATGGGTAGGGTCCTCAGGATGCATGTGGATATAAATTCCTTTAGTCACAAGGATCCTAAACCTGGGGTTAGTGTTAGTGAAATCACTATCTCATGTACAAGGGTTAAGACCATTTCATTCCCTAGTTTTATATAATACAAGGGAAGTTTATTTCTAGGAATGGAGGGAAAGGATAACAATTTTTATTCCCTTTGAGGTTTAATGTTATGTCCTCATCTCTTACCTCGAACCAATTTCTAGGTAATACTTGATGGAGTAATCCCCTAGCCTTCCTTGCATGACCTCTTCTACTTCATTACATCCTCATTATCCCTGACCATGGGATGTATCCACATGGATAGTCAGACATGACTACCAAAGATACAATGATGAGAGGGAATGGGTATGCCAAATCCATTTCTTATTCTTCAATTACCACAAACTATTCCACTAGTGGAAGAAGGATTGTGTGGTATGATGGATCTCCACTTGACCTTGTTTATCACATTCGATCATGAATCATGTGGGATTATAGATTATATATAATCATGGTATTCACAAGTTCAAATGCATGCCTTGGTAAAGAATAAAATTTGAAATCTTCCTCTTTCCTTGATTTACAGGGCCTCTATAGGCATGGTTCCTCAAAGAAATGTGTCTCAACCAAGAACTAGGGAATCATCATAGGTTAACGGTCTAAATAAGTCCTCTAAAAGGCCTATATTGTTCTATAGAAAAATCCTTTATAGGGCCTTCTTAGTCATGGGTCCTCACCATCAAACTATGTGGGATTTGATTCTCATCCAAATGGGATACGCAAGGAGCCTCCATGAGGTCCAAACGCAAAAACCCCAATTAAAACCTAATTTTCTATGGGACAAATTTTTAGTAGGGTCATTTCTAATCTATGAGTCCATATCCCCTCTAGGTTCCATGGTTCACCTCACGGTAAGTCTGACACCAAAATTTTACTATGAACCTTTCTCCAAGACATCCTAGATGCATGATGTTAAAATTAATAGTTTGGACCTTATAATATGACTTATAAAGTTGTGATGTTACCTGTTAAGTGGAAAAAAATATATGGGTTCTAATTCCTTTCATGAGGATATATAGGAATCTCATATCAAGGGTTTGATCCCAACATTAAAACAACTCCCATATCCTTGGATGATGATACACTCCAGAGAGCCACACTATATAGATCAAAATCAATGTAATAATAATAAATGATAAAAGAATATCTAATCCATTCACAAAAGGGTTTCATTGATGGAGAACCTCAGATACATAGAAATATTTCTATCATTGAATAACCTCATATACATTAAAATTCTTAATTCCATATGTGCAAGTAATTGAATGTTAATTCAATGGTGACCTAAGTCATACTTAGGAGTCAATGAAGGATTTTTAACACGTCTTATAACTTTAAGAGAGACTCAAAGTAGGAAATATTTCCACCCAAAAGGGTTTGAGGAGCCCAAATTCCCATCGTATTGACAATTGTGAGTCCCCAGGTTTTGATGGATCATTTCCCAATACCTACATACCTTTGGAAAGAAGGTTTGAATAAGGGAAATATTTGGTGTTTCTAGCTCCATAAACAAGAATTGTTGGAGGTTATTCAAAAATAAGAAACCATACATGAATGATTTTACAAAACACACCCCTTATAATCAATAATTTGTTGGGAACTAGATTTTTACCAAAAACATTAACATAAAGAAGTATCATGCTTGAAACATTCCATGTTGTATCTTGAAATCCATTATGATGGCTAAAATAATGTTCTATATGGAAGACTACATAGGATATTATACACACAGTCCAAAATCCATGTATAGATGAAGGGGTAAAAAATTTGAATGTTTATAAAAAATTAGGATACATGGTGTTTAAGGTGTCTACCCAACATGTGGTCTCACTCCACTACCTAGTCGTATTCTCATAATACCATGACTTGATGTCCATTTCATTGTACATGGAATGTATGAGACCTACAAGGTGTGTATTGAACACCAAGGGAATACCTGTGTTCTCCCATATGTGCATATACTTGTCAGGTTGTGTCGTGTAGTTTTTATTATACATATCAATGCCTTAGTACTTACACATGCATGTATACTCCCAGAGTACACGATGTGTCCTCCGATATAGATTCCTAGATATGTGAAGTGAGAACATTGACCAACCACCTGAGGTGGGTCAAATGGTGTTCCTACCTAACCACATGATATATTATCATTATCTCTTCAAAAAACCCTAGTGCAACATTCAAGGTATAATACATGGCATGTGTTCCATAAAATACAGACTATATAGCTGAGTTTTCCATAAAAGCTCAATTTCTTAAAAAAGATTATAGATTCCAAGATACCACTTTGATTCCCTCTAATTTACCACTTGAATCCATTAGGGTTCACCTTATTCCATTGATTCTGGCCTCTGATGTCTAGAAATGGTATCCTAATCCATAGGGGTGTCCCATCGTGCCTCTAGTACGTATCCTGTTGCCCGCCAGTCATCCTAAATCCTAGATATATTGAAAAATTCACCTAAATCCCAGAACAAATCTCTCTCCATCCACAAATATCTATCCAATTCATTGTTTTAACAACCTCAAAAAATAAAATGGTTTTATTGTGCTCAAATTGATATCAACAAAGTCAAACTGTGACACTATATGCCAACGGTGAAGAACATGATGAACAACAGGGAAAAAGAACAATAACAAGGGTGAAAAAAATAATTTTCCAAGAATTATAATCCAATTAAAGAAAATTTCATAATATTTACTGATATCATTTCAAAAAATAATTAATTGAATAAAATTATTTAATTAAACAATATGATCATGTGAAGGGCAAGAATACGTAGATCAAAAGAAAAAACAATCAAATATTCCTGTTCAAAAGTTTAATTAAGGATTAAAACCCCAAATATTGAATCCTACATTAATTATGGATCAATATTTGTCTAATAACATGTTTTTTAGTAATAAGGATGATCTATTGTGTCTATTGTCTGTCGATCCATCATGATCCTATAACCGCTCGTTGCTTGGTGTCAATTTTGCACTGTAGGTCACTCGAGATCCTCTCAATTATACCAGGGTTTTTTCAAATAACACTAGATAATTTTTATAATGGATTATTTATAGTGTATTTAATAAATTCATCTAATAATAATAAAAATAATAATTTAAATATTGATTTTAATTAAACACACCCACCAACGACGGCCTCAACTGGACGTCTGGTGCTGACAAACCTTAGGTCATGCCTAGGGTAAAATATGCTATTCAGATTCAACTATGTTCTTAGATTATTTATCAAAGAATTAATTTAATAGATATTATATTATTTATAAAAAAATTTGTGTTCAATATAAAGATATATTTAATATTTTTATACAATTAATTCCATGCTCACTGGGCCTCAAAATCTCTCACCATCTCACTGCCAGGATCCAAAAACTTCCTTAATATATTTTAAAGTATTACAAGAAAAAATACGATTTTTACATTATAGATGTCTTATTTCCTGAATAACACCCACCATATAGGACTTAAGGTGTAAATAAATGGAGATTTTCTGAAAAAGACCTATAGATTTTGACCAAATGATTTAGTTTGATTTCTCTTCTACCACATTAAAGTGTTTTTCAACAACCTTGATATAATAACATTAGTATAGTTCATATAATAAGATTTTATTATGTTAATGGAATAACCTATATTCATATCCTCTTCCATTAAATGTGAAACAAAATCATCATTCATGTGAACAGTGAACTACCGCCTCGCTAACCGTTGTAATTCATTTTCCATCACCATCTCACATGAATGGTTATAATTATGGATTTAATTCATATATATGATATTTATGAAATATTTATAATTATATAAAGATAATCTATCATCTAATTTCTTAACTTCACATCAATTTAAAAATAATAACATAATTCGTGTGAACTTATGCATTACAACCTCCATGAAGAAATGTGATTTGTTTTTCCAGATATCATCACTTAGATATTATATATAAGTATATATAAATAAATAATATGATGTATATGATATTATCATAATTTTGTAAATATAAAATAATACTTACCATCTTTCATGTTCTTTGAAAGATGGAAATGTTACTCATGCATATGTACAGACTACTGTCACTATGATTATAACATAATTAATTTTCCACAAAAATAATTTAATAGTTAGTTTTAAAAGAAACATTAATGTATAAAATTATAATTATTAAATTATTATTATTATATATATTATGAAAACCTTACCACTTTGACCACAACCAACCTACTGAATTCATTTTCCAACGAAGAACCGAACATCCTCAAAACACCTAACATGCAATTAACTGATTAAGAAATTAAATATTTAATTAAAAAAAATTAAATAAATGGTATAATTATATGGGATTAAAATTATAAATGATATTTAAGAATGAAATTAATTTATATATGTTTATTACAAAGGGTAAAGGGTTATACATGGAAAATTCAGATCAAAGGTAAGGGATTTAAACTCAATTTCCTTTCATTGAAACATATTTTATGATTATGCACATAATTTATTTTATATGTTGTATATGCTACCCCTATTAAATTTTATATATTTAATCCTTCATATATCATGATATATTAGTTTTAAATAAAATTATTTCATCCAAAGGGATTTGACTTGAATGTTTCCAAGTGGAAAAGGGTTTCTTATCTTAATTTCCTTTCACTGGGTTATAAATCATATTAATTGAGTTTTTATGATAATATTATATAATAATTGATATATATATTATTTTAATGTATTTTAACTTGTTTTTGGGGTATTTACAATTGTTACACCTATTATCACTATTGATTAATTCTCAAATTTAATGATATGATATTTTATGGTTTATTTATCTCAAATTTTCCTTATGTTAGAATCAAAATTTAAGAATCTATCTTATTTAATGAGATATATATAATACCCGTTGAATGTTTTCTTTCATTTTTCAAATGACATTCATTGTATTAATTATTTAATTAGAAGTCATTTACTTCCGGGGAATAAGATTCAAAAGTTACCTAAGTGGTAAGGGAACAATGTTTCAATCTCTTTTTGGGTGAGATTGTTTATACTTGAATTTCCATTGAAGAAATTATGTGACCATTAATTTATAAAACTAGTTAATTTCTATTCACCTTTGTTTATTTTTAGAATTTTGATGTTTATTTTCTATTTCTCTCTATTTTATACTCAAAATGTATAAGAGTTTTTTGAAAATCTATCCTAATTTTTCGCCTTTTGGAAAGAAAACATTTTTTTTCAATATCCATATATTTTATAAAATTTCAAAAATGTTTTTGAATATTCATAAATGATTTTTTAAATTTATTTTTACCCATTATTGATGATGTACGACTATTGTGTGGTGGTCAACAAAACAATTTTTCAAACCCACGATAAATGTAGTAGAGTAGGACCCGAGTTGTCTTTGGAGAAGATAGTGTTATTGATGTTTTAAAATATTTTTAATGGTTTTCTATTATTTGAAATAGTATATTTAATTGATTGGTTTTAATATATATTTAAATATTATTAGTCTAGCCTTATATCATTCTCCCATTCTCTTGTTGAATCATTATTCTGTTACTATATATTCTTCCTCTAATAAATTTAAATGTCCTTGATTAATTTTATCTAGTTATTTCTATTTGGGTAGAGAAATATAATGATCACTATATCCACTATCCATTCGTAGCCTAGTTATTAGATATATTCAATAACCCTTGAATTATTCCACTAGTTGCAATCACATGTAGTGATTTAAATTTGAGTGACTTGTGTGTACAATTATGATAACAAGTAGATGAAATTCAAAGCTAAAGTAAGAAGAAAAATCTTATTGATTAAAACCATTAAGATACAAAATAGAATTACCTTAAAAATTCAATTACCAGAATTTATCAATATGGGGAATGAGGGAATTATCCTTGGTGTGACCACAAATATCATATTATGTTATCATTGGAGTAATTATAATCAAAAATAAAAAAAAGAAAAACAACAGAGAGAAGTAAGCGAAGATAGCCTTCATGAGTGAGAAAGAATGAGTGAGTATCTTGAGATATAAGAAAAATTAATGGTGATGTTTTTTTATAAAAGATCCCTTGTTCTTTATATTAATTCTTTGAAATTCACTGAGTTAGAAGAATAGTAATTTCTAATTACATTTGGATTGTTCATTAATTCCAATGTCCTATAGTGATTTCTTCATGGTTGGATGATTAACACACATCCAACTACAAGGGTCTGTAAAATCTTTTCTTGACATTGAGAATCATTAAAAATAGATTCACAATTCTCCCATGATCATTCTCAGTAAATTTGAGGAAAATATCTTCATTACCTCACAATATAATGGATTGTCAAAATTTTCTCTAAGGAAGAACATCGATGTACAAAAATGGACATGGGAAATGATTTTGTGGATCGAAATAGGAAATAAATGGTGGTAATTTGATTTCCTTGAATTTCAAAAAATAGATAAATTAATTTTATAATGAATTATATATATAAATACTTATTTTTATTGTTATATTTTCTTTTTATTTTTTTTACTATATATATATATTACCATTTTTTTATTTTTTTATTAATTATTTTCCTCGATTATTTTTTTATTATTTTTGTGTTGCTATTTCTTCTTCTTCTTAGTGGCACATGAGTCTCCTTGAGTCTTCTCTAGAAACATTTCTCAGTGGTGCTCGACATCTCTAGGAGTGGCGACACAACATCGATAAAAGGTGACTTGGAGATTTATTCACTCAGTGGTACTCAGGTAGCCACCAGTATTTTATAACGCCTTAAAAGGGGGATCCTCAATAGTGGTGGTTCCCAACTTGGTGTTCTTCATCATATCAGGTGTGCAACAATGAGATTTTGGGAGAACATTAGATATATTCTTCTTCATCTACAATGGAACTCATGGCTGGATCTTTCTCAATGACTAGATTTAGATCTCTTCTGAAGAGACAAAAAAATTTAGTGATCTTGGTTGTATATCTAGTGATTATTGAGATTCATTATGTTTGAAAATATTTAATGTGATGAATTAAAAAACCATAATAAAGAGAAGTCGTAGAGAAAAATTTGTTTCAAAAAAAAGTAGATGAGTTGTGACAAAAAAATTATGTAAAAAACAATAATTCTGCCACTGAAATATATTAACATGGAAAAAATGGGCAAACCAGAAGATATAGTCTAGAAAGAGGGATACACTAAAAAACAACAGTACAAATCATAATCTATCAATTATGAGAGGTATCTAGAAAATAATATTGAAATAAAATTTTAGATCAAAGGTATAGAACATATGAAGCCAAGAAATGACCATTGAACAAAGATGATCACCAAATGATTCTCCTCCTCATATTTTTGGTTGTGTCAAAATGAATTCCCCTAGCCTCATTTTTTAAGGAAATATTTCTATAAATAAAGATCACAACACCTCAGAAAAAACTGCATTTTTTACCTCCTTAAAAATAATCAGTGTTTCTCATTTTCAAAGAGATACGTGGGAGATCCATTTGAAGAGGTTCCCATAAAACTCACCCTCTAACTCAATTTGGGATTACTTCCATTCCTACAATCAGTCTAAAAGTCTCCAATTTACCTCTGGGTAAAATATGGGTCAATAAGTATGATCCATTGTCATTAGCATGGATCTTCTCGAGCTCTAACTATATCAAATCAAGGACATTATGGAACCAATGATACCAAACATCGATATGTTTTGACCTGCCATGAAATGTGGAATTCTTTACCGATCAAAAAGATGTATGACTATAAAAAAATACATTCCCTAATTGAAATTGATCTCTTGAATAAAATATTCCATCCACAAAAACTCTGTACAAGCCTCTATTGCTATAATAAACTTTGACTCTATACTAGATAAAGCAACACATATCTTTAATATAAACTATTGAGATACAGATCCTTAAACCAATGTGATCAAATATCCTGAAGTACACTTTATCAAATCAATATCTCCTTCCATATATGAATTTGTAAAGACACAATGCATATAATCTCCTTTTCTAAAACACAATCTCAGATCATAATTACCACGAAGATAAAGAAATATATACTTCAATGCTCTCCAATAATCTCTACTTGGATTGGATAGAAAACAACTAACCATACTAACTATATGAGTTATATCTGGTTTTTTAAATACCAAAAAATTTATCAAAAAACCAATAATTGATTAATAAGGTATGAGCTATATCTTCTCTATCTCTTCACTAGTATATGGTGACTGATTGGTACTCATAATAAAATGTAAATAAATTGGATTAATGACCACTTTTGTTATATCCATAAAAAATCTCTAAAGAACATTATCAATATTTATCTCATAAGATAACCTCAATATCTTGAACTTTTTTTTCATGGGAGATCAATATGCTAAGAATATATCATGCCAGACCCAAGTCTTTTATCACAAAATACTGACAAAGATCCTTCTTCAATCTATCAATTATAGAACTATTTTGGCCAACAAAAATCATATCATTAATATAAATTTATTTTATAATAAAATAAGCATCATTAAATATCTGAGAAAAACATAATGATCATAATATTTCTTCTTAAACCTTTGATGAAAAATGATAGACTCAAACTTCTTCTACCACTTCCTCAAAGCTTGCTTCAAACTATAAAAACTCTTCATTAATCTGTAGATATGATTTTATTTATCTATTTGAACAAACCCCTCTTTCTACTCCATATAAATATCCTCCTCTAAATCTCTATAAATTAAATCTATCTTCAAGTCCATATGCTCAATATGTAGATAAAACTAGAATCCAAACCTAGAACAAACCGAATGGAAGAATTTTTTTTGGAGTTGGTTCCACAGAACCAACTTATTTTCTACTTTAGGATAAACTTATATTCATTTTATGGATATTAATAAACTCCTTATCACATCATGATTTTTCTTATATAAGAAACATTATGTGATAATTTCCTAAGAGTAGTTGTCACAATAAAAGGTCACAGTGAATCCCAACTATGATGAGAACCTGGTAGTTCCATAAAACTATTCTTGAGCATATGTTCTATAGCTTGATGGTATCATTTGAAGGGACAGATATAATACAGGATATCATGGGTGGAGACTCATAGGAATTTTAGGAACCTTCTCATGATGTATGCACATGGTAATGTCTAAGAGAATTTTATGAGAACGAGGCTCGCTAGTAGAAAATCCACATTTATAAGTGTCATTGGATAATCATAAATGTAGACATGATTATTGGTCCTTATACTTTAAGATTATTATTAATGGGTATAATGACATGAAAAATTATATTTATTGGTGAAATTTGTGATGAAATATGTTTACGATGAGGTATGATATGTTGGATGTGTCATGAGTAATACTACATTAATAAATAATGTAGGAAATCTTTTTTTCTTTTCTATTCCATAACAGAAGTTGATATATCAGGGCCTTTGATGGAAGTGATAAATTGAAAATAAATCCATGTCCATGGTGTTCTATAGGCATGTTCAATTTATTAATGTCAAATAATGTGAAATTGAGCACATGCGTTGATTACACTTGCATACAACCTTCTTGATTGGAGATATCGAGACAAAGGGATTACATTATAAGGTAAGAATTTGAAAGAGGTGACATGTCGTTGTGACAATAATTTTTTTCTCTATGGGATCCTTCGCATGTTTCTAGATTCTAACCAAGGACTTTAGGCTGATCCACCTAATTCCACTGATAAATAGGCTTAGAGGGTCTAAAAGTAAGTGTATCCAACATCTCAGTTAAATAATATATATTATTTGTCTTTTAACAAGTTGAATAAAGATTATTAACAATTTTGGTTTGAAAATTATTCATGTATACCTAATCGCATTTATTTCAACACTAGTTATTCAGGAGAATATATTATGGGTGGATTAATTAATAAATATTTATTTTCTATTTAGTGAATATAATATTTATATATTTATTAGTGAATAATATAGTGGTACTTATTTAAAATATAAATAGTCATTTTTTACTGTTAAATAAATATGGTAGATGATTTGCTGATCAAGTTAATGGTCTAGTGAGAAATAAAAATATTGAATATTTTTTTATTAAATAATATTTAATTATAACTTTCAAGATAATCAGATGTTAGGAAATAATAATGTTACTATTATTATTTCAAATGGGAGTTTCACTAGGATTAATAAATTAATTATGGAACTTGGGTAAATTATTTATTATTACCTTAGTAAATTAAATATCCATTTATATTATTCTCTTATTAGCCAAGAAGTATCCAAGGGACATATGTTGGTTGTGCACAATGAATTGGAGAAAATCTCTCAAGCCTATAGATTCCATCCCTCTCTAATAATGCTCTCAAGAATGAGGGAGATCATCCTACATCCAATTAAGGATAATGATTTAGAAGCAGTTCTCAAGGGCATCGAAGGAGGACATTTAAAGTGCAAGGATATTACATGATAGAACTTAGAGACTCCTTTGACGACATCTAAAAATATTTGAAACACATTTGGATCAACACTAGAGGAGTTATACCCTTGATCTCTACAACACAATAGTGGCACACTGTAGATCTGTGATCGAACACATCAATGAAGAAAAAATCACCTTGGAGGTAATTCTTTGATTTTATTAAATTAATTATAAACATAATATGTTGATCCACTATCCTGGTTCAAGGGAAAATTATTCTTTTTTTAAATCCTTGATTCAACTCCATGAATAATGGTATTTATCAACATATGGATCCTTGATTGATGATCGATTATGGAAAAAATGAAAGGTGGGAACCATCCCTTCCACACGTCTGCTACACCTAGAACCTACAATTTGTACAATAGGTAAAAAAATCATCAAAATAAATACCTTTCTTATAATATAAGCCTTTAACAACTAACTATTCAATATTTAATAGAATAGAACTGTATTATTCATTTTTAATCTAATAAATCCACTGATTTTGAAAATCTCTCTTATCTATAGGTATCTTCCTCATCTCAAAAGTATTTTTGTTGTGCTATGATTTCACCTCATCATCCATTACCACAAACCATCCTTACTTAGGTTTTATTTCCACTTTATCGTCAAAATATTTTTTTTCTCCACCTTAACCATATAACACATACTCATCATGTGAATACCGAGTGGAAATGGTACGATACCAAGATGACCTACGGAGTGGAATGACAGGTTCATTGATAACCCATGGAACCAAATCATTAGAAACAAATATTTAATTAGAAACAAAAACTACAATCTGTTTACCTTGAACATCATTATACACATCAACATGATCATCAGAATAAAAAAAATTATGTTAATTTGAATTAGAACCCAACTCAAGACTGATAAAAGCATCAGAAGTGTGAGAATTACATTTATCTATCTTATCAATATCTATAATAGTTTGATCATCCTTAAAAAAACATATCATGGATTCTGATAACTTCTTTTAAAGAAGTCTGATATAACCTATACTGAAACTCATCATGTCAATAGCCCGTACAAATTCATTGGTGTGACTTACCATTTAGCTTGAATCTCTTATCTCAAGACACATGAACAAAAGCCCTGAAACAAAATTCAAAAAAGTGATCGTACCTGATCTATTTTCCATAAAACAACATATTACGAGTGTCTGTCAAAAAAAATAGTTAGGTGATAAATTTATGATATAGTTAGTAGTATGTAATTCCTCTCCCAAAAAATGTCCAAGAAACTTTTCTTCCTAAAGAAAACAATAAACTCTTTATAAAAAAGTATTGTTCATCCACTCAGCCACACCATTTAACTGAGGTGTATTGAGAGTCTCCTTTTGATACTAATGACCTTCTTTCCTACAATACTAATCAAATTAAAAACAATACCCACCCCCTTTTTCACTGTGAATACATTTCAATGTCTTACCAGATTCCCACTCAATAGAAACATGAAATTTCATAAAAACACTATGAACCCAAATTTTGGAATTCAGAATATAAACCAAAATCTTACATGAGTATTCATTAATAAATGTCACAAAAAAAATACCAACACCAATGTCACTAGATTTAAAAGGACCCCAAATGATTGAATTTACTAATTCAGGTACCCGTGACTTACTGTGCAAAGGAAGACTACTGAAACTCACTCTGTACTATTTTCCAACCAAAAAATGATCAAACATGTCCAATTTGACATTCTTAAAATATGGAAGATGATTTATCTTATCCAGAAAACAAAGACCTTTCTCAATGGTGTTAATGAGCCTCTTATTTCATAACATGGATGAAACACTACATTCAACAATGCAAGTAGTGTCATAAGAAATAGAAGCTCTAGTATAGTACAAACCTGACTACTTCTCCCCTCAACCCAAAATGAAAGAACCCTTGGAGGGGTGCCATTGGAAATCAAAAAATGTTCTAATAAAACCATCATCATCAAGAATTCTAGTATAAATATCATTCAAGTGAACATTATGCACATATTAAACATTTTTCCAAATAAGCTTAGTTCCCATACTGGTCTCTAAAAAAACAGTCCCGATAACTAAAACATCAACATGAGAATCATTACCCATATTCGAAATACAAAATTTACATGGGGTGTAATATGTAAAGAGATATTTCCTCGATGTTATGTGAAAATAGGCACCACAATCGACAACCCAATAGAATCATATGATGGAATATTAATGGAGTCATAAAGAATAACAATATCACCTCTATGGTGGTAGAAAAACGATCATCAATAACACCATTTTTCTTCTAATTATTTTCCTTCATTATATTATATATTTTCAGCTGATAACAAAACTTCTTAACATGTCCTTTCATCCCAAAATGATGACAGTAAAATTCTCTCTACCATGATCTACATTTTATTCTTCCTTTGATCTTACTTCAACTATTCTATCCCTAAATCATTTACAAGATTCCCCCTATTCTATGTGAATAAAACTTTTGAATTGGATTTATTTGGAGTAAATCCCTTGAACTCTTCATTAAAAAATATGTCTTATCAAAACTAAATACAACATGCTCATTAGAAGTAGAACCTGTTAGAGTAACATGTAAATTCTCACAAGAATTAGGTAAATTTATAATAAATAAAAGTGCTAAAACCACATCGTCAAAATTAATAACGACACCATAAAATTGATAAAAAAACATCACTGATATTCAATAAAGTAGTCTTAAATAGATGTAAATTTTTTCTACCTCAAATTCAACATTGTTTTAGAAGAAAGAACTTAATATTTCTTACCTTGGAATAATATATATCGTCAAGATTATTCCAAAAAGTTCTGGTGTGATATATGCTGACAATATGGTTCATAACATTATCTTTAACCCATTAGAAAATGAAACCACAAACCATGTCATGCTCTAACACTTATTCTTCATGTGACATCTTTTCTAGATTTTTGGTACTAAACACAAAAAGATTCATTCACTTGAAAAAAATATGATCCTCCATTTTTAGTCACCACATATAATATTTGTTACCGTTCAACAAAATAATTAGACTAGAATTAAATTACATAATAAATATTAAATAAAAAACCAAAACCACTGATACCAAATGTTAGGGAAGATGGAAAGCGATAAAGTTGAAAATAATAACAAAGTGAATATTTAGTGTCAAATTTTATTTCCCTTCTAACAAAAAAATATGCACAATGACCAAACAAATTATATGTGCAGAAAAATAAATGTTAAAATTAGAATTTTTTTAATGTGGATAAACCTAAATGGAAAAACAATGACACCTATTCTAGAAAGAGGGATCCACTACAAATCATGAGTTTAAAGTAGAGACTCTTAAATATGGGAGGGATCTCAAAAATAATACTCAAATAAAATAGGGGATCAAATGTGGAGAGAAAAGTAGAAACAAAAAAATGATCATTAAAAAATCAAATCTCCAAATGAATCACCTCCTCGTATTTTTAGGTGTTTGAAATAGGAGTTCTACTACCTCCTTTATATAGAAATATGTCTACATCAAATGATCATAACAACCAAAGAAACCCACATTTATGAACTCTTAAAAATCAATAATGTTTCTCCTTTTCAAAGATACGCATGAGAGCACCATTTGAGTAGGTTCCCAACACATGGATTTGTGTCAGCACTGATGTGATATAGTGGTGGTTGTGAGCTCTTGGGATTTGGATTGCATTGATAGGTTATGATGTGGCTCTGCAACCATCAAGGATGGAAGGGTAGATATGATGAGTGGGGGCTTGTGATCTATGGCGGTGGATCCATGTAATGGTTATATGAGGATGATAGTACCATGGGAATAAGAAATAAGTTGAAGTGGGACCATTTAGGATGACAGAGTATCATCAACATTGAAAAAGAAAGAAATAGATGTTGTTTTGGGATTATATCTTACGCTAAAATTGAGAAATATTATTCATATTGTTTTCTTTCATAGAAGATTTATTTCTACAATGGGTTAACAATATTGGTATTAAGGGAAAAAGGGGACTGATAGCTCATAACGTGGTAGAAGTGTGCTACCGTTGTGCGGTTGCACAATAGAGGAATGGTAGTTATGTGAAACCATTAGCATACTAGTGGGGGTAGAAATTTACCCTTCCTTTTTTAAAATCAATTTTTTTTTCAATATAGATTTAATTCTAATAAATTTCAAGAATTATAATCAAATTAAAAATAAAATTCAAAATTCCAATATTCAACTCCAAACCCACTTAAATCAATTTCTAAATAATTATCTAAAAGTTTTATTTTCCAAGACATAATTTCAATGTTTTAAAGTTCATATTCATTTTCAATTTTTTATTATAGAAACAAAATCACGTTTTTAATAACTATTTAAATTTAAATTTCAAAATAAATTTAATCATTTCATAAAATTATAAATAATATATTGAAATAATTAATAATAAAAAGAAATACTTTTATCAACTTCAGTTCTAGATTGAATAATTATAATTTAAAATTTCATAGAAAATTTTTCTTACAATGTTTACAAGATAAGAATTATTAAAACATTAACAATAATTATTTAATACATTAAATAATTATGTCTAGAATTTCAAAAGTATCAACAAATGAATATTTGTCCTCATAATTGAATTAAAATAGAGGAATTTTAAATGGTTATTAGACAAAATAGATTGAATTTTCCAACTCACATCACTCATCCACACATAAACTATTGCAGTCTCAGAAAATTTAATTTAATTTAATTTATTCAAATAGAAAAACAAAGAAAGTAATCTTGTTTTGATAAAAATTTATCAGGTAGAGATGAATGTAAACACAGTCAATTCCTTTGTTTGATATATCATGCCTTCTATGTGAATCAAATAACTTTCTCAGTTCAATATAATAAATATTCTAATATAAGATTGGATCAAATAACATTGAAGTGGAATCAAAATTTTAACAAGAGGCACTTTTTTTATCTCTCTGAAATTTCATAAACTATAGTTTAATTTCCCACTATATTGATACAAATAAAATAATTTTTTTATCATTAAATTTTCCCCTTCATGGATTCAATATTCACCTCACCTAAATTAATTCATTTTTAACTAAGGCACTTATTTTTTAATTTTTTCCTATCCATGTATGGGCATAGAACTGTGCAAAAGAACTTATTAAAATTAAAAAAGGGCTAATCACACACACTATTTCATTGTCTCAAAGATCCATTGTTGGTTATAGATTTCCCATTCTAATGCAAGTTCAAAAGTCTTATATCAATTTTATTTTAGTTGGATCCCTAAGGTGTTTTTTTTCAGAAAGTTCAGGTTACCTCATATTAAGTTCAAAATTTCTAGTGCCGTCATGTTAAAGATCTGGTTCCACAATAATCCTTTCACTCACAATCTCTTTCCTAGTTGTAAGACCAAAATTCTATGAAAATAGTGACCATGTAACATAATAATCATATATTTCATACAATTTTAAAACTAGTGAATTACTCCAATTATAGAGTAATATTTTTCAACTAGGCATGATAACTAGAAGTTCATGAAAGGTTGAAAAATCCAAACAAGAACTGTATAAAAGAGTTATTTATTGTATTTATATTCATAAAAATATTTTGTATTATTTTTTTATTTAAATTCTTGGTTCTATAGAGTATAAAAAAAACTATAAAACTATATGAAGGTTCCTTATATTAATGTTTTTTATGTAATATAGAAACAATGATATTTACCCCCTAAAACTCCATTTTCCATCTCCCCTAAGTTTTTTAAAGCATAATTGAAATGGAAATTCAATATAAAATTTTTAATTAAAAATAGTTCAAAATAAAATAACCAGATTGAAAAATATGAGGGAAATAAACAACCTTACCATGCCCTATTTATCATTAGTAGGTTGGAGTTTTGGACTTATACATTGGCTCTTTCCAAAAATCCTCCTGGGATTTTTTCATTTTTTTATCGTCGACCATAAATAGATGTTTTTAACATTCTCCGTCAATTTCAACTACACCAAAATGAAATGTGTTATTTAATACTTATAGACCAACCCACTTGGAATAAAGCTTAATATTGAAGAGCTTCATCATTGAAGAAAAAAACACTTTGTTTATAACTTGGAATTATATTTTCTAGATCAATCTTTCATGATAAAATTTTATTTTCTATTTTAAAAGTTGTGAGTTCTCATATGATTCCTTTATTAGAGCCTCAAGATCCATCATATATATCTTTCTCTATTCTCCAGGTTTTCCAAACTCCAAGTTCACTGTTTTAACAACTCATTATCTCTTGTGCTATAGAACAATAGGAAAGATTAATTTTTTACCATAAATAATCATATAGGGTGAAATACCTAAGGGTATTTTGTAGGAAGTTCTATATGCACACTGTGCATCTTCTAATATCTTACTATATTCTCTATGGTTAGGCTGAACTGTCTTCTCTATAATAATTTTGACTTCTCTATTGGACACCTGAACTATTCCATTTTTCTATGGGGGTAGGAAGTGAAATTTTTATTATGCACTATAAATTTTTTCATGATATATTTAATGCTCTTTCTATATAAGTGGGTTCCTTGGTCATTTATTGTAGCTCGAGAAATTACAACTCCTATAAAAATGTCTGATTTCAAAAATGCAATCACATTTTTTGAATCATCAGTTTAAGTAGATTTGTATTCATTTTACATAGAAACATAGCCCAATTTTAACACAATATAGGAAAATCCAAATGACATAGGAAATTAGCCAATTAAATCAATTCCGTAGACACAAAATATCTCATAAAAAATAAATGGTTTTTGGGGCATCTAAATAATTGTTTAAATCTCACTACAAAACTATAATTTTGGACATTTTTTCAAAACATCCTTTGGATTTTTAAAATTTTAGGTAAAATATCCACCTTTTAAAATTTATCTTACTATTATTTGAGGTAAAAAATTGCATCCATATTCATATATATATAAAAATAAATCATAGATTTTATTTTGATGTCATGGATGCATCTTCTAATGAATTATTCCTTTAAAATTTTCCATAAGAAAGTGTGTTCTCATACATAATATTTTAATTGAAATTTTATTTGAGTAGTTTTATGTTTATAAAATAAAAAAGGTCCAATTATTGTAACTAGAATGTACAGTATGTCAGCATAACAAGGAACATGGGTGAGGATGTATTGTTCCTCACTAGGGAATGAATCACCTAGATTGATCTGGGGTATTTCTTATACCTTAGCACTGTGAGTCAGCCAACTCATGTGGTTAGCCACTATACTTTCATAGCTCTTATTTTCCTTAATATCTAAGTAAAACTATTTAAATAACAACATCCATATCACTTTCTTGGGATTTGGATTAGTTTTCTAAATAAAATATCACAAGGCTACATGATAAGAATAAAAAATTAATTTACACCCTAAAAAGACGAATTAATTTTTTTTATAAATCTACAAAAATAGAAGAAATCATTCTATATTATTGTGTAGTTACTTTGGTCATTCTATTCGAGAGGATTTATCTTTGGATCAACTGGAACAGATATATATCATGGAAGTGGTAAGGTTTCATGGAGTACCACTATCTATTATGTCTGACCAAGATCCAAGATTCACCTCTATGTTTTGGAAGAGTCTTCAACATGCTCTGAATAGTGAACTGAACTTCAGTACGGCCTATCATCCTCAAACTGATAGCCAGTCCGAGCAAACTATCCAAACACTTGAGTATATGTTGAGAGCATGCTCAATGGATTTTAAAGGAGGATGGGATCAATATCTTCTTCTAGTTAAGTTATCTTACAATAATATTTTCCACTCGAGCATCCAAATGGAACCATATGAATCCCTGTATGGGAAAAGGTGCAGAACACCGGCATGTTGGGATGAGGTCGGTGAACATAAGCTGCTTGGACCAGAAATTGTTGAAGAAATGGTAGAGAAGGTGATAACCATTCAGCAGCATATCAAGGAAGCCCAGAGTCGATAGAAGAGTTATGCAGATAATTATCGACGATACCTTTAATTTAAAGTTGGAGACATGGAGTTTTTATGCATATATCATGGAAGAAGTTCATGAGGTTTGGAATGAAAGGGAAGTTAAGTCCAAGGTACATCAGCCCCTTCGAGACTCTTGATCGTGTCGGGGCTTTGGCCTATTGACTAGAACTTCCACCTACTATGGCCAATGTGCATGATGTCATTCATGTATCCCTCTTAAGGAAGTACATACCGGACCCTTCACATGTACTCTCTTCTGAGGTGGTACAATTGGAAGATGATCTTTCTTATGAGGAGAAACCAGTGAAGATCATAGATCGTAGAGAAAAAGTTCTACGAAATAAGACAATGCCCCTCGTCAAGGTTTTCTGGAGAAACAACAAGTTTGAAGAAGAAACTTTGGAATCAGAGGATATGATGAAACTGAGTTAACCACATTTCTTTTAGTGTGGGAAAAGAAAAATTTCAAGGGCGAAATTTCTTAAGGGTGGAATATTGTAACGACCCAATGTTTCATTAATGGAAAATCCATCTTTATCCAGTTAAATGTCTCTTTATAGAAAATGTTTTTATAAGATGTCAAATTCTTTGGTTTTATGATAAGAGTTGTGACCATTACTTTTATAGCTGTTGAAAAGTGATCACATGATTAGTATAAATAAAAGACTTTAACGATCCCAATTAAGAAGCGATGGCCTCATCCAATAGAATTTCTCCATACGAATCCCATTTATCGGAACTCAGAAAAGAGGTGGCGTCTTTGGGATTCACCCTTGACCAAGCCCAAGTTGAGATTCATCATGTCAAGCTCGAACATGACCGTCTATAAGAAAAGTGGAAGTTGATTGGAATTACCACTCGAGCGATGTTATCCGAGCCACCCCAAGAGTCTGTCACCATCGCACACCTTACACTTAGGTCTTATGCAACTATTTTAAGGGGTTATATAACAAATAAGTAGTACTATGTTCATGTACATTTTTTTGTATATAATAATGAATATAATTTGTAGTCATTTTTGATACATTGTAAATAGTTTTTAAAGTAAAAATGGTGTTTTTAGTTATTATTTAAATAAGAATTCATTTTTATTAAATTAAGGGAATTTTGAATTAAATAATATTTTAATAAAATATTATTCTTAATATTAAATTAATTTTTATTAAATAGAAATGATCTTATAAATTTATGAATGCAATTAAAATTTTTATTAAGGTTCGAAAGCCATTTCCGTAAAAACCCGTGAATTTTCGATAAATATTGGTTTTTAGTTTAAAAGTGAAAATTAACATATTTAGAAAAAATTTTAGATAAAATAAATGTAATTTCTAGAATCAGGACGTCAAAATTATCCTATGGTGACTTTTACATAATTTTCTGAGACAGTCAAATTTTTGGGTACAAATTAAATACCGTTTAAATATATAATGTGTTTTATGACATCATAATGACCCAATGGTGATGTAATAAAATACCATAATCCTTATTTTCGTCCAATATATGTTTTATCATTAAAATAATGTGATTTTGGGTTTTTCTGACTTACTTTTCAAAGCATTAATGAACCCCTCAAGACTTATTCAACACTTTGACTTTTTAAATTAATTTCCATGGGAGTGTGACTCACCTCCACATAAGCTACCTTATTATTTTACGAAGTTTGGACTTTTCCCTTATAAAATATTGTTTTCCTCTTCCCTTTTCCAAAAACCATGGGCAAAAACCATGAGATGGTTTGAGTTTTGGATTAATTTAATGTAAGGGGACCCAAACCTAAATAATAAAGAATTCCCTCACCTTTCCTATATAAACCCACCCAAGCTCCCACTTAATCCTCACTAAAATACCTTGGAGTTCGTCCAACCTCTTCCCTACTCTCTCTAGAATCCCCCCAAGGTGCCCAAAGCTCCCAATAATCCCCTCACAAGACTCTCTCTTGCCTTTGGAAGCACACTTCCAAGTAAGGGTTTTTTCTTCTTTTCTCATTTTTGTCAATTTTCTTTAAGTTATATTTCCCTTTTAATTTCTATTATGAATTTTTGGGTATGGTTTATAACCTGCCCCATACTACCCACTTATTGTTTGAATTATGGGAGACCCCTTTCTCTCTCATTAAATGCCTCCAATGTACACCTGTTACTATGCCGAAATTCCGAAAGGAACTTCTCTCTCCTCTTTTATATTCAAGCAATAATTTTTCATCATGAATCTAAATTCCAATAAAATTGTTGGGACATGTATATATATGACCTCCTTAAATTCCATTACATGTAAATATTATTAGTAACCCCTTTCTCTCTCATCAACCTTTTTTATGAATTCTTATGTCACGCCGTTACGCTGCCGAAATCGCACCGATTTTCTAAGCCATTGTCATTGTGTAGTGAATACCATGCCCATTTCTCCATGAAGGGTATTCACATTTATGCACATTTACTTTTTGATTTTAAATTTTCATGTATGAATTCCACATTCATTTATCATGGAATAAATGATTATGTTGTATGAATCCATGTTTTACGATCCATGTGGCACACTTATGCATCCAATGAAATGTTTAAGAAGGGTGTGCCCTTATAGCGCTCCAATGAATTGGTTAAAGTATAGTATAATGATACTTCATGTGCAATGAGTGTTGACTCATGCTAATTCAAGTGCAACAAGGGTTTACTCGTGATTCATGTGCAATGAGGTTTTACTCATGCTCCATGTGCAATGAGCCTTGACTCATGCTAATTCAATGTTAAGTGTTGTTGCCACATTTCCATGTTATGATTATCATGATTTATCATGTATTTTAGTTCATGTTTCTCTTGTGCTCTATTGATATGCCTATTTCCTAACATGTATTGTACTCATCATGTTATTCCATGTGTACTCCCTTGCTGGGCTTTATAGCTCACCGTTTTCTTATGCATGTCCTCAGGTTATCCCATGCACTGCTAAGTACGAGATAATGTAGTGGTCATGTAAACGAATTTTTCAATAAAGATATTGTATTTTATGTTTTATGTTTTTATGTAATGATCCTTATCCCCAAAGACACTAATCCTCTCGATCTTCTTTGTTGTATCAAGTGAAGTTTTATGTAATAAAGCTTGTTTAAGTTGTAATAAAAAGCAAGGTTGTCATATGAAGGTTGTATTATCTTAGTCACATAGATCTATTAGAACCTGAATTCATCTAGAAAATATATCAAGGAAACAATAATGGCCATTCACAGCTAGTCCCTCTAATATTTGTTCATTAAAGGGAATACATAAGCTATATTTTCTGGTCACATAGTTTAATCTCCTATAATATTTTCAATCTATACAACTATTCTGAGTCATTGTGGGTACTAACACATTATTCTCATTTTTCAAAATTTTGTAACCATTATTTTGTGGGAGAATTTTAATGGGACACACCCATTGGGATTTTGTGATGGGATTAATTTTTCTATCCCCTAAAAGTATTTCTACCTCTCCTTTTTTACTTCTATATGGGTTGGGTTAACCCTTCTTGGGGCTGTATTGCTAGTCTGGATTCCTCTTCTAGAAAAATTATATTCTTCTAACTGATAGGGGTCATCCCTAAGATGTACCACAATATTCATCATATTGGAATATTATTATTTTTCATAATTTTAAATCGTTGGTGTTATTGTTTAGGCACTAAATTATCAGAGATTATGATTGATAGTTTCTCATTTTCTTTTTAAAAGGAATATTTGAAGTTTGATGGTAAAAGTTTTAATTATAACTTATGTGGGGATTTCTAGAATGTATCACGCTCAATATTCTTCATATTGGAAACCTATACATGGAATTTAGATTTATTTGAATCAAATTGGTGCAACTCATCAAAAAAACACTCATCAATTTCATCAAATTGTTCAACAATTGAAACCATTTCAAGATTAAGTTCATTTTCAAAAACAATATTCTTCAAAAAGGTTGGGTGTTTCTAAATATTATTATAATATTATTATATCCTCAAATATTTCAATTTCCTCTCTAGAATAAAAAGGTAATTGAAAGTGTTTTAGTGTAAAAACAAAATGAACATATTGTGGGTTTTTCATTGAATCGATGATGTTGAAATCCATAGTTTCCTTACCAAAAGTCATTGATAGGGTTCCATAATTGAAATTTATTACGGTTTTATTAGTATTTTTGAATTTTCAACTTTTAATAATTTGATAGGGATATTTACCTTTTACTTCTTCTATATTGATATTGTAAAAGTCAATAGGGAATGAGTAACCTTATAAACTTAGCAGGATATGTTTAAGAACACCTAATGGGTAGAATGGGGATAAATTGGCAAGTTTAATAATCAATAGAGTGGGATTAAGTTCTAAAATACACATAGAAGAATAAATAGAATAAGGCATCAAATAAATTGAATATCCTAAATCACACAATTAATTATAAAATTTCATCTTACCAATTGTGAAGGGGATAGAAAAAGTACTTCGATCTTAGAACTACTAGGGGATTTGAGTGGTAAAAAGATAAAAAACATTCTTACATAACCTTACCTCTTCCATTACTCATAATCACCTTCAACTACTACACATGTATTTAATGAATTTTTCATACCTTTGAATTTTGAAAATGGATTCTTGTAAAGGGATGTGATCTATGCTTTCTTAAGGACTTCTGGCGTGTCATGGTACAATGATTCATCCACACTTTTCTTGGGTTCTTGTATCAATACGAAGAATGGATTTTTGGTTGAATTGGGTATTCCATTTTGGATTTCCACATGCCTTTCTTCATATGGAGTTCAATCACAAATTCTTCTTTCAGTTCAGTTTCTTAGGGAGATTCTTCAGATTTATGTTGCTGTTCACTTCTATATTCAATCTCTAGGGGTGTTCCTTCATTTTTTTCCATATCCTTTTCCAATCATAAATTTAATATCACTAACATTTCATTTTAGGTTAGAAATTGTTTAAGCATGAATATTACCGGAGCCTTGATTTAGTATGTTATTGAGGGTGGTCATGAGATGACTGAACTGTCCTTTCAATTCCATAAACTGTGATCTATTAGTGGTGAGATTGTTCTATTGGATATTTTGAGATTATTTTACCTATCTATGTACATACTTAATTTAAGGATATTTTTCTTTCACGTTCTAATAAATTATAAATGGTTTGAAACTCTTGTTCGAGAATGGAGGGGTTTGGAAGGGACATTGAAGAGACTGTTGGATTGTTGGCCTTTGAGATTATAGGCTCCAACCTCCAAACCGAGTAGTGATTTGAACTTTGAATCCTTATTTTCCACTTGGTTGGTTCTGGGACTTCCTATGGAACATTGAATCGTGGATTTTAGTCCCATGTACTTGAGGGAATCCATCAGTAAAATTATCTAGAGATTATTATAGCTGGCATACCCTTGGGGGTGTTGTGGGTGATGGTTCATGTACTTTATTCACAATTAGTTATCTCATGATAGATTTTATTTATTCAATTTTATATTCCAATAAATTTTTTGTGGTTTTTTACCGCATATATGCCATTGGATTTAGTTATCATTCCATTTTTGGGGAATTTTTAGAGATTCTCTCAATCAGTTCTCTGTATTCAACTAAAGACTTAACAATTTTTGCTCCTCATTACAAAGAATCATGTAGGATGTAGTCATTTTCCAAAAATCACTAGTAATATAATACCATGAAATGTTGTTATTCGTATGGTTGTTTTGGGAAGGATGTGGTTAGTTTTTTAATTCTTTGATAGAACTCAAAGAGGGTTTCTCTAGTTCCTTGTTTGATTCAGTAGATATCCTTTATATGTTGAGATATCATTGTGGTAAGAAACAATTTCTAAATGAAAGGCCTCTGTAAGTCATCCCATGAGGTGACTTATCTAAGGTTTATTTTGCAGATACACTCCTTGGTTTCTCCTTAATGTGATAAGGGGAAAGACATGTAGCTTATTTTGGCCTTAGTGACTCATATAATTCTAAATACATTATAAACTTCTTAAAACACTCTCATGTGTTTATTGGGGTATTAAAATTATAGTCCATTATACATAGTATTCAACTAATTCATATCTGGAATTCACTACCTTTTTAATTCAATTTTAATTTCAATTTATTGATACTGAAATTTGTTGTGTATATTTCACTCAAATTTCTATTAACGTGAAGAATATTATATTTCATTTTTTTACTTCCTAACGAAGCTTTAGTGGAAGAATAATCTAATTGAGGATATTTTTTCCATGGAATGGTGAAAAAATATCTTTCCTCTTGTTCAATGATTATTAAATTTTGAGGTATAGAAAACCCAATCATCTCAAACTATAGATCAAAACTAGTGATATTGGAAAAACTAGATCATTAAATTTTATACAAAATTAAAAAGAAACACTAGACCCCCTACAAACATTGCTAGGTTTTATGAATTTATATCATAGGAATATTGATAATTGTATTTATAAACTCAAGAAAAATATAGTAGAGTGTAAATCATGTTTTCTCAAGATATGATAGTATTTTAGACATGTAGAAATATTATTTAATGGTTGATATTATTTTAAATTGGAGATGAAATTCATTGGTTTTAATGTCAATTTAAATAGTAGTGGTCCAACCTTATTTCATTTCCCCATTCTCCTATTAAATAATTTTTGAATTACTCCCTATTCCTCCTGTTATTAGTTAAAATATCATAAATTAAATTTCTCTATTTATTTTGGTTTGGATAGAGAAATACCATTATCATTTTATCCCTCATCCTTTTATAGATTTGTGATTTTATATCTATAATCACCCCCAAATTATCTGACTACTTGCTATAGCATGTAGTTGTTTATGTTCGAGTGACTTGTATGTATGATTCTGATAATGATTAGAATAAATTAAAATATAAAATCAGAAGAAACCTATAGTTGGTTAAAAACAATAATATAAACACTAATGTTTATATGAAAATTTGAATGACCAAAAATCATCAAATGGTGGAATAAGGGAATTCACCTTTGCAAGGACACAAATGGCCAAGTGTTCCATAATTGGATTTATTATAATAAAAAAGAAAAAGAAAAAAAGAAACAAACCAGTTTGTGAATAAAACCTTAGAGAGTGAGCAATAATGAGAAAGAATCCATAGATTTAAGCACAAGAAAGATTTATCTTATTTATTTATGGGTACTCAGTATTCTTTGGGATGATTTTAAATTTTCCATGTCTATAACCCATGAATTTCCTATTTCATAAATATTATTCTTTTATTCAAGTGTCTAACAATGAGTTCTTTATGGTTTAATGATCAACACTCATCCAGCTCGAAGTGCCTTGGCCATCTTTTCTTGGAATATATAATCTTCTCAAACTAATTTGTTCTCCTACCATGATCCTAATTCATACCAAGGTGAAAAATTAATTTGTTAATTTGAAGCATAGTAGATTGTAAAAATTTTATATGAGGAAGAACATGAATAAATAAACTAGGATTGGGCCTTGATTCCATTGTTCAAAAGAAGGTAGAAGTCTAGGGAAAAAGATATCACTATGATTAACAAAACATTACATTAAATTATTCTATAATGAAATTATTATATATATAGTTATTATTATGATTATTATCATTCTCCATTTTCATTTTATTTTTAATATATATATATATATATATATATATATATTATTCCTTTTTAATATTTTAATTATTTAATTTTTTATATTATTTGTGTGTGGATAGGTCTTCTTATCAGTGGATTGTGGGTGTCCTCTAGTCTTCTCCATTATGATTTCTCAGCATCACTCAACATATCATGGAGAAACAACATGACATATTTATAAGGCAGTGAAATGATTTATTTATTCAGTGGTGCTCAGGTATCATATAGTCTTCAATAGTGGAACACATAGGGGTTCCTCCACATTGGGGTTTTGTGGCTGTGTGTTCTTCAACATCTCAGGTGTGCGATGATGAGATTTAGGGAGAATGACAACCAGATTATTATTCATCAATTATGACGCACATGGATCAATCCTCTATAGAGATGGAATTAAAATCCTCTCTTGGTGTCATTGTAAAATAGTTATCATAGTTCCAGATCTGGGGAGCAGCAGGCTTACAGGAATCATGGTGGTGACAACAGGAATTGATGGATCTAAAAATCTCAGGGGATGTGGTTGTATAGTTGGTGGTTCAGATGTAGCTATGCTACCCTTAAGGATTACATTATAGTAGAAAGGAGTGAAAACTTTTGGTTTCTTGTGGTGGATCTATTGCATTAGGATGACAGGATTATAGTACTATAGGTATAGGGGATTATTGGAAGTGGAAGAAGAAGTGGTGGTTTAACTATTGAGGATGGAATGATATGGTGAATCCTTTACTCGCACCTGTCTTTTGAAATCCATCCATCCACAGAATACACGCCAATCTACCTGCCATCAACAATCATCACAGAGTATGCTCCAAGATGATCTCACCTATGGTTTTCTCATCGTGATTTTATCTGTTCCCTTGAGGGGTGATAACATTCTTAAACAAGGGTTCTTTTATTCATAAAAATATGATTCCATCAGATTAGATCATCCAGTGAAGATTCATGATGGATCTAAACCTTTCTTCCAGTCTTCCGAATGTGGGGGTGGATATTTATTCTCTTAATGCAAAAAAATCAGAGGTTGAACTAATTCAACACAAAGGTTGTGTTTATCTTTTCATATTCAATGTTGAATTTGTTTTTGAATGGATGAAAATTGGTAAGCACCCCTTAATTTCTTAATTTATTCCATCGAAAGGATCTGAGCCTCTAAAAATAAAAGATTTTGTTTTCCACCTCTTGGAAATTTGGGGTTTCAATGAGTGGAAATATGTCTCGATGGGTATGGGTTTTTTCACCTCCTCTTTCCATCTGATGATATGAAGCTAAAGGAATGGGGGGATGGATTAATCTACCTCAATCCAGGTGTTTTCTATATTCTCTAGTGGGATGAAAACTTCAATCCATTAGAGGTGAGTAACTCTTATGTACGATTGTGGGTTAAATTATTTAGGTTAAACTGGATTTTGTGGAATACAATGATTTTATATTACATTTCCATTTAAATTGGTGTACTGATGAAACTGAAAAAAGATATATATATTTCTAGATTTGGGTACTATGCCTGCTTTCTAGTAAAAGAGGATCTTGGATCCACTTTGGTTAACACAATCTACCTCTCCATTGATTATGATGAAATTACATAGAAAATTGAATTTGAATGGGTGCCTTAATTTTTCTTGGACAACGGGATTATTGGTTAGGAGTTATAAAACTATAAAAATCATTATCTTGGGATCTTTTATGAGTTTTTGGGAATGATATTTCTATATTCTATAAGAAAAATAGGAGTTTTAAATAGTCTGAACATCTTTAACTGCATGATGGGAATATGGATCAGCAAGCTCCAAAATAGATATAAATCAATCATTTAAAAAATTATATAAATATTATAAATATCATATTTACTGATTAGATACATTAATATTACCATTCTAGAATGTTGGTCATGGAAATTGTTTCACATCGCTTTATGAGGCAGTTGTCCGCCACACACACAAGTCACAATATCATATTTTTAACAAAATGAAAAATAAGAAGGAATATATGATATTATAATTCCAAAATTATAATTATATCATAAATGTTATATATAAACATTACATAAATTATTATATCCATCCATGACTAGTTTTTATAGAGAATTAGTTACATTGGTTTGATAGGTGGTAGTCTGGCGCACACACAATCAATGATTTCATTTTTCATTTAATAGAAGAGGAGATAGATATATGATAATCCATTAATATAATAACATCTATGTATATGGTAGATACTGGTTATATTATACTAGAATTATTTAATATTATTTTAATTGGGTGGATGAAAAAATATAATAAAATTGACCGTTTAAGAACGTTATCTATTCTTCAAATGACTAACTTAGGTTTGAACCAAAATCATTCCTATGATAGATTTATTATCAAAAAAAGGGATCTAAGATGTTTGTAGGTGAGAAATTAAGTGATTTGGGTAGGTCCTGATGATCCAAATGGATTTGGAAGTGTGAAGAGGGGAGGATAATGGGTGGCTTTTTATAAGTGGGGGATATGACTAACATATATTTTTTTGAAATGATAAAGTGACACCCATGTTTATA
This sequence comes from Viscum album, assembly GCA_963277665.1. NCBI lineage: Eukaryota > Viridiplantae > Streptophyta > Magnoliopsida > Santalales > Viscaceae > Viscum > Viscum album. The sequence goes on from OY728154.1 coordinate 72,310,376, forward strand.
TCAATAAGAAACCTCCAAAATGGGTAATTCAAAACCATTAGTAGTGATAAAGTTGAAATATGGCCATCCAATGGGTGTTGGAAAAATCTTATGTCATTTTTAACCCTTATCTTCTTAGTTTAACCCCTAGTAAGCTAGTTTTTACCTTAACTATAGTAAATAATTTTTTACTATTTTTACTATTAATATTGGTAAAAAACAATGTTTAACTTATTAGATAATATAAAATATTATTAGAAAAAATATGGAATCTATTTTTCCAAAATTCAGTTTATGGAAGTGGCAGTATCCTATTTAAAATTTACACATAAATGTGATGAAAAGCGAGTTTCCAAAGGGAAAATTATCATAAGTATTGTAGGTTTTAATATCAAAATTCAATATTAAAATAAATACACTAAAATAAATTGTATTTATTTTAAAATATTTTAACTAATGTTACTATAAAACCAATTTTAAAATATAATTTATCATTATAAATAATTTAAATTTAAAATTAATATTTCAATAAAAATCATAAATTTTCACTATTAATTGAAACCTACAACATTTTAGAAAAAATCCAAAAAAATCAACCTAAGATAATTTTGATAATTTGATTTCAAAAATTAAAATCCTTTTATCAAATATATTTTCTAAAAGTTTTAAAAACATTATTATAAGTACAAGAAGTGTAAAAACCTTTTTTAAATATTGTTCTTTAGAAAACATTTCTTTTACATTCAAATGATTTTAATTTTAATTTATAATAAATAGATTAAAAATTAACATGTTTAAACTATATATTTTTAGTAATTCCATTAGTCTTATTTATACCCTTCAATTTAACAACTTTGTTATAATGGTCATGTTTAAATAATAATTTAATAGAGTATTGTATTTCGCTTAATACCTGTGTTACATGCATCAAAATCTATCGAAGTATAAGGCCCCAGCCTTAAACATTACTTAATCTTGAGTTATTACAAGATTACAAATTGAGGATCTTTTCGGGTTTAGAGTTTTAGAGAATTAGATCATAAAACTTTCATTACATTCCACATATAAACAAAGTGGTTACATAAAGATAGTATTCTTCATTCCCATCAATGGAAACATATTTAAAATAAAACATGGATTCTTTCTTGACACTTCCTTGACACTATCATCATATCATGTACCTTTACCTTGACCTGTGAAAAACATTTAAAAAAAACAAACTTGGGATGATCATAAAAAGCTCAGTAAGGGATATAAAAATATGGAAAGGAAACATGGGTACATATATACATAAGGATGAGATCATACTTTACCCATAAAACATAAGCACTTTAACATACCTCATCAAATCATCAATAAATCATAGAAATCATAAGAGATAAAGGTAACTTGAGGCATTAATAACATTCTTACATAGGGAGTAACCCTCTTGGTTACGTTTGGAATACCCATCACAGTATATTCCCTAAAATCTCTTCGAAGAAACCTTAACGTTTCACTCCTTCGCGTTACCCAATGCATTGGAGAGCTATATCGGGCTCACCCGCCCTTAGTTTATCACGGAATCACCCGTCTTCATAATAATGCCCAAGAACCATAACATAATTGTATCACATAAAACATGCATAAAGGAAACATAACATTTCCACATTTCAATCACAATATATCAATACAACACAAAAAACATTGTGAAAACCATTTTCAATACCAAAAGTAAAACATGGTATTTACTTTTCATTTAAAAAAAAGGAATGGCTTGTAGAGGAAGCCGAAACTCAAATAATGGTCACGGCGACGGATAAGTCGTTGTCGCCGCATACAAACAACAAGAAAAACATTCCCTTTTTTCGTTTAGTAAAACGCTTCGTATAAAAAAGATTCCTTTTGAATAAGCGTAAAAGTCAAAGGGGTTTATACACCGTATAAAAGAAGGTTGTGTATAAAATAAAATATGCCTCAATGAAAGGAGATTGAGACGAAGTCCCATACCTCGTGTCTGACTTGACCCGACCGTTCTTTAATCTCCTGAATAATAAACTTGAGTTAATCTCTACTTACTTATGAACGTTTTTCAAGTTCATTATTCCTTTTATACCATGTTATGAACATCATGTAATCATTTAAGTTAATAATGTTCATTTTGTCGGTATTTGGTTCTTAAGTCAAAAATAGACTTCTTACACTTACATGTTATTAATTTGGTCAAAGGTTCGTTATATCCAGAATGATATTAATGATTTGGATAAAATATATATCATATATATTCATCATATACATGTATTTATAATATTACATCACATTTATAGGTAAGAAATGAAATGCACTGTTCATGGAGACGGTAATCCGTACGTACGCATGAACGCTACTTCCATTTCTATTTCATATTTTCTGGAATGGAATAATAATGATATAAGAGTATATTATAATTCCAGTATAATAACATATATAATATCATTAACTTTATCCTTTACACATCCCACATATGGTATTAACGAATCAAATCACTTTCAGGGGGCGGTAGTCCGCACTTCCTCGAATGAAGATATCATGTTTACCCATAATGGAAACCATAAAGGTATGCCCAAAATGAAAAAAAAAACAGAAGCTTAAGGAAAACATAAACATATTATATATCATATATAAAAATAGTGACATCATAATGGCCACCTTTGAAGGTGTTAAATGAGTATTGAACAATCATCGTTTCAGGAGGCAGAATTTCGCCATCCACGGAAACCGTATGTTCTTTAACCATTTGATGTAGTTGTGTGAGAGTGTAGCTCAAATAAATCTTATAACAACATCCTAGTATATTGAAGATACTGGTGTTGTTACAAAAGAAGTAAATAAAAAGAGTTTAGGGGGTTGGAGATTCAAAATAAAACAAATGAACATGAGAGAATGAATTACCTTTAAAAGAGTAACTCCTTTTGATTTGAGCCTAAAGGCTTCCTTTGAAAGGATTCTGCCCAAAGGGAATCCTCTAGGATTAGGAGAGGGATGCGGAGAGAGTAAATGGGCAGGGCTTGGCCGAGCCAAAGGCTTGAGGAGTGTGTGAAATGAGGTAGAGGTGGGGGCCTTTTATAAGAGGAGAGGTGGGCACTTTTGGAAAGTAATGATAAGTTACTTTATTTTAAAAAGCGTTTCGGATTCAAAAGGTCCCACATTGATATAATTCGAGGATAAGGTGATAAGGCTTATAAATCCACTCATCCAATTGGTTTTGGCCATGTGTAGGTTTTAAATTTTTCATTATCTTTCCATTTTATTTAAATCATTAAATAATGAGGTCATCGCTGCATCATCATGATGTTATAAATAATTTAATTTATTTAAAGTCTAAAAATTATAAAAAAATACTATGATGTAGGAAATCTTTGTATCTTTCCAGTGACTATTTATAATAAAAAATATGATCTTTATAACCTCATTTAAAAATTGTTTTCGTAAAACATATTATGTTTGTGTCATTTTTACTTTTACATTAAATAAAAAGTTATTTATGTCATTTCCCAACCAAAGTGGATCCATGGGGTCCCCAAGTTGACCCATGGATTTTCTTGGTCGGACATGACACAACCAATGAGGGTAGGACATGTGTCAAGCTCATCTCATTTTATTAAAGCATTATTTTTACCTTAAACTACACTAATTACCACTAATCGCGATTAAAAACTTAATAAGTTACTATTCACCAAAAAATTATTTTAATCTCATTGAACCACATTTTACATCTTAATGAAAACCATGTATGTTGGATTTTTGAAATTCAAAACACAATGATGGGAAAATTTCATTTAAACGGAAAATCAGTTTTTATAAGTACCACTTAGTGGTTTCACTATTCATCAAAAATTGAAGTTTTTCAGAAAATTACCAAAACTTCACCCTAAGATATATTTGATATTCTGAATTCAAAAATGAAGTCTATTTTACAAAATTAAAATCATATAAGTCACATTAATTAATTTAATAATTAATTCCCGCTGCCAGAGCAAATAGCGTGTTTTTATAAAACAATAAGTATCAAAAGATTGACACCAGTTTAAGTCTAATTTCAAAATGAAATTGATTCCAATGACCACCATTGGATAAAATGGTAAAAATATATTCTAATTTAACTTTAAAACTAATTCAAAAGATAATCTAATCATATAAATAAATTAGATTAAAAATCATTTTTGATGTAAAATGCAGTATTTTTCACTATTCATTAAAAATGAACATTGTCAGAAAAATACCAAAAATTCACACAAAGTAAATATTGATGTTCCAATCATAAAGAATAAGTTTATTTTGACAAAAATAGTTTATAAAATTTTCAAAAGATAGATTTAAAAAGGGGTTTCCATCATAAGGTAGTAAAACAATCTTTTAAGAATATTAGTGTATTCCATGCTTAAGATTGGATTTATTTTCATTTTAAGCCTCTAAAACACTATCTTAATCATTAATAGACATAGATAAAAATATCTATTATTCATTACTTACTTGGGATGTTACATCCTTCCCCCATTTAAAAAATTGCGTCCCCGCAATTTATTTACTTATCGAATAAATGGGGGTACTTATCCCTCATTGCATTTTCAGATTCCCATGTTGCCTCTTCAATCATGTGGTTTTTCCACAAAACCTTTACCTGATGAATCACCTTATTCCGTAACACTTGCTCCCTGTGGTCAAGAATCTGGACCGTTTGTTCCTCATAAGATAGGTTCTCTTCCAGCTGAACTACCTCTGGACTCAAAACATGAGATGGATCTGGCATATACTTTCTCAACATCGAAACGTGAAAAACCTTGTGTACCTGAGATAAAATCGGAGGTAAATCCACTCGGTATGCAACTGATCCAACTCTCTCCAGAATTTCGTATGGTCCAATGAACCTTGGACTCAACTTTCCTTTCTTACCAAATCTCATCACAGTTTTCCAAGGAGAAACCTTGAGAAAAACATGATCACCTACCTCGAAAGATAGATCCTTCCTCCGGTTATCCGCATAACTCTTCTGCCTGCTCTAAGATGTTCTCATGTGCTTCTGAATCAACTCTACATTTTTCTGCAACTCACTGTCTTGCTTCTGTGCTTGCTTGATTCTATCTGATAGAGAAGATCTCACTGATACCTGAAACAAAACAGATTTAATTCCTGCACCAACAACTTCTATGCCAAAGTTCATCAAATCCTTAACCAAATGATCACGTTCCAAATGCAACATTGTTAATGAAGCATTACTTTTTTGACTCAAAGCATCATCCACTTTAGTTGCTTTTCCAGGATGGTAATGAATTGTACAATCATAATCCTTGATTAATTCTAGACATCTCCTCTGTCTCATGTTTAACTCTTTCTGAGTGAATATATACTTTAAACTTTTGTGATCGGTATATATTTCACACTTTACTCCATACAAATGATGCCTCTAAATTTTTAAAGCAAAAACAACAATAGTTAATTCCAAATCATGTGTAGGGTAATTTACCTCATGAGTTTTCAACTGTCGTGAAGCATAAGCAATTACCTGATCATTATGCATTAGGACGCAACCAAGTCCTTTCAATGAAGCATCACTGTATATAACAAACTCACCATTCCTGGAAGGTAGTTCCAAAACTGGAGCATTCACCAATCTTCTTTTTAATTCCTGAAAACAATCATCACATTCTTTTGTCCAGATAAACTTAACACCCTTCCGAGTTAGCTTAGTCATTGGACTAGATAACCGTGAACAATTTCTAACAAACCTTCGGTAATAGACCGCCAAACCAAGGAAGCTACGAATCTCGGTTACATTTGTGGGTCTTGGCCATTCTTCCACAACTTTTGTTTTTGAAGGATCAACAGTTATTCCATATTTAGAAACAATGTGACCAAGGAAAGAAATTTGTTGCAACCAAAACTCACAATTGCTGAATTTCCCATACAGTTTATTTTCTTTTAAGGTTTGCAAGATAACCCTTAAATGTCTTTCATGCTCCTCTTTAATTTTAGAAAACAACAAAATATCATCAATGAAAACCACCACAAACTTATCCAAGAACTCATGGAAAATTCTATTCATTAAGTCCATGAATACAGCAGGTGAATTGGTTAGCCCAAAAGGCATTACTACAAATTCATAATGGCCATATCTCGTACGGAACGCTGTCTTCGGAATATCTGCCTCCTTTACCTTCAGCTGATGGTACCCCGATATCAAGTCAATATTTGAAAAAAACTGAGCTCCCTGGAGCTGATCAAACAAATCATCGATATGAGGCAAAGGATATTTGTTCTTAACAATGATGTTATTCAAGGCTCTATAATCAATGCAATGTCTCATAGAACCATCTTTCTTTTTAACAAATAAAACAGGAGCACCACATGGTGATGTGCTAGGTCTAATGAAACCTTTCTCTAATAAATCTTGTAATTGCTCCTTCAAATCTAAAAGTTCAATTTGTTCCATTAGATAAGGGGGTTTTAAAATTGGCTTAGCATCAGGAACTAAGTCAACAGTAAACTCAACTTCCCGATCTGGTATTATTCCAGCCAACTCATCAGGAAAAACATCAGGATACTCATTTACCACTGGCACATCATCAATCTGAACAGTTCCCTTGTTTTCAACAATATGAGCAAGGTAACATTCATTTCCGTCTTTTATAAGTTTCTCAGCCTCTTGATTAGTTATCAAAAGTAAGGGTTCATTCTTATAAACAAACTGAAAGTCTTTCTGAAAAGAAACTTCTTTAGCTCTACAGTCAATCTTAGCATGGTAAATAGAGAGCCAAATCATACCCAGGATAACATCAAACTCTACTAGAGGTAGAACAATAAGGTTTTCAAGTAGGTTCTTTCCACAGATAAGGATATGAAGATTCTTATAAATTCTTTTTGCCTCAACATTTCCCCCAGGTGTTTTTACCAAAATTTTAGGAGTCATTTCTTGAGCTGGTATTCCCATTTTACTAGAAAAGGTTTCAGAGATGAAAGAATGTGTAGACCCCGAATCAAACAACACACTGGCATAATCTGAAAAAACAAACAAAGTACCTGATACAACTTCATTTGATGGCCCGACATCTTCTGAAGTAGTTGCAAAGGATTTCACCACCCCTTTCTGCTTGTAGTCTAACTACTTCCCATCACTCAAGCTCATTGTCGGACACTCGTTTGCATAGTGACCCATCTCATTGCACTTATAACATTTCACTAACTGTAAATAAAATTTGTTCTTACCTTCACCTTGACCCTTTTCAGTGAAATCACGAGCCTTATGTCCCATCTTACCACATCGGTAGAACTTTCCAGAATTCATAAGACATTCCCCAGCATGCCTTTTTCCACATTTATCACAAACTGGAAACTTAGTTCTCTTATCATCAGACTTTTTTGAAAAATTCTTACCTTTCTCCTGCCACCTCGGTCTCTTCTTCTGCTGGTTGTTATAGAACACTTGGTCATCGGCAAACTCCATTTCCACCTTCTCAGCACATCGGACAAGCTTTTCATAAATTTTGAACTCACGAGAAGCTAATGCCCTTCAATATTTTGGCTTTAATCCTGAGTAAAAACGATTGATTTTACTATCAAGGTCTCGGATAAAATTTTGAGCATACCTTGACAAATGAGTGAACCTTTCTTCATAGGCAGCCACTGAGTCTTCCTCTTGCCTCAATTCCAAGAATTGTTTTTCCATCCTAAGTCGAACAGCCTTAGGAAAATACTTCTCAAGAAACATACCTTTGAATTCATCTCAGTCGAGAGCATCAATCTTATCAGCGTCCCTGATATTTTTAACCATCGACCACCACTGATCTGCCTCACCCTCCAAACGGTAAATAGCAAGACTAACCTTTTGATTGTCTGAACACCCCATGACATAAAACATCTTCTCCAGTTCTTTAATCCACCCTTCAGCTAACACAGGGTCAGATGATCCTCTGAATGATGGTGGATGTTGCCTCATGAAATGTTCCACCACGGACATGTTCTTCTGCGGTTGATCTGGATGATCTCGTGCATGGATACCACCACTATTTATCGCTTGAGTAAACTACGCCATTACTGCAACAAACTGTTCAGTTCCAATTCCGACCATTTCTGGATGCTGATTCGGAAGGTTATTTCCTTATGTATGCCTTCCTAGCACTGCTTCCCTATTTCCTTTGCGGAAAACCATTCTGAACAAACATGTCTTAGATGAAGCAACATGGTAATCTTCAAATGCTATATCGTTTCAAAAATATTTTTTTTGGATAATCATTTAATGGAATTCTAACTCCTAAAGTTATATAAACCTACCTTTTATACCAACTATAAGGCCCCAACCTTAAACCTTACTTAATCTTGAGTTATTACAAGATTACACATTGAGGATCTTTTCGGGTTTAGAGTTTTAGAGAATTAGATCATAAAACTTGAATTACATTCCACATATAAACAAAGTGGTTACATAAAGATAGCATTCTTCATTCCCATCAATGGAAACATATTTAAAATAAAACATGGATTCTTTCTTGACACTTCCTTGACACTATCATCATATCATGTACCTTTCCCTTGACCTGGGAAAAACATTTCAAAAAAAAAAACTTGGGATGAGCATAAAAAGCTCAGTAAGGGATATAAAAATATGGAAAGGAAACATGGGTACATATATACATAAGGATGAGATCATACTTTACCCATAAAACATAAGCACTTTAACATACCTCATCAAATCATGAATAAATCATAGAAATCATAATACATAAAGGTAACTTGAGGCATTCATAACATTATTACGTAGGGAGTAACCCTCTTGGTTACGTTTGGAATACCCATCATAGTATATTCCCTAAAATCTATTCAGAGAAACCTTAACGTTTCACTCCTTCACGTTACCCAATGCATTGGAGAGCTATATCGGGCTCACCTGCCCTTAGTTTATCACAGAACCACCCGTCTTCATAATAATGCCCAAGAACCATAACATAATCGTATCACATAAAACATGCATAAAGGAAATATAAAATTTCCACATTTCAATCACAAGATATCAATACAACACAAAAAACATTGTGAAAACCATTTTCAATACCAAAAGTAAAACATGGTATTTACTTTTCATTTAAAAAAAAGGTATGGCTTGTAGAGGAAGACGAAACTCAAATAATGGTCACGGCGGCGGATAAGTCATTGTCGCCGCATACGTACAACAAGAAAAACATTCCCTTTTGTCGTTTAGTAAAACGCTTCTTATAAAAAAGATTCATTTTGAATAAGCGTAAAAGTCAAAGGGGTTTATACACCGTATAAAAGAAGGTTGTGTATAAAATAAAATATGCCTCAATGAAAGGAGATTGAGACGAAGTCCCATACCTCGTGTCCGACTTGACCCGACCGTTCTTTAATCTCCTAAATAATAAACTTGAGTTAATCTCTACTTTCTTATGAACCTTTTTCAAGTTCATTATTCCTTTTATACCATGTTATGAACATCATGTAATCATTTAAGTTAATAATGTTCATTTTGTCGGTATTTGGTTCTTAAGTCAAAAAATAGACTTCTTACACTTACATGTTGTTAATTTGGTCAATGGTTCGTTATATCCAGAATGATATTAATGATTTGGAAAAAATATATATCATATATATTCATCATATACATGTATTTATAATATTACATCACATTGAGAGGTAATAAATGAAATGCACCGTTCATGGAGACGGTAAGCCGTACGTACGCATGAAGGCTACTTCCATTTCTATTTCGTATTTTCTAGAATGGAATCATAATGATATAAGAGTATATTATAATTCCAGTATAATAACATATATAATATCATTAACTTTATCCTTTACACATCCCACATATGGTATTAATGAATCAAATCACTTTCAGGGGGCGGTAGTCCGCACTTCCTAAAATGAAGATATCGTGTTTACCCATAATGGAAACCATAAAGGTATGCCCAAAATGAAAAAAAACAGAAGATTAAGGAAAACATAAACATATTATATATCATATATAAAAATAGTGACATCATAATGGCCACCTTTTAAGGTGTTAAATGAGTATTGAACAATCATCATTTCGGGAGGCAGAATTTCGCCATCCACGGAAACCGTATGTTCTTCAACCATTTGATGTAGTTGTGTGAGAGTGTAGCTCAAATAAATCTTATAACAACATCCTAGTATATTTAAGATACTGGTGTTGTTACAAAAGAAGTAAATAAAAAGAGTTTAGGGGGTTGGAGAAGCAAAATAAAACAAATTAACATGAGAGAATGAATTACCTTTAAAAGTGTATCTCCTTTTGATTTGAGCCTAAAGGCTTCCTTTGAAAGGATTCTGCCCAAAGAGAATCCTCTAGGATGAGGATAGGGATGTGGAGAGAGTAAATGGGCAGGGGTTGGCCGATCCAAAGGCTTGAGGAGTGTGGGAATGAGGTAGAGGTGGGGGCCTTTTATAAGAGGAGAGGGGGCACTTTTGGAAAGTAAAGATAGGTTACTTTATTTTAAAAAGAGTTTCGGATTCAAAAGGTCCCACATTTCTATAATTAGAGGACAAGGTGATAAGGCTTCGAAATCCACTCATCCAATTGGTTTTGTCCATGTGTAGGTTTTACATGTTTCATTATCTTTCATTTTATTTAAATTGTTAAAAAATGAGGTCATCGCTGCATCATCATGATGTCATAAATAATTTAATTTATTTAAAGTCTAAAAATTATAAAAAAAATACTATGATGTAGGAAATCTTTTTAGATTTCCAATTACTATTTATAATCAAAAATCGGATCTTTATAACCCCATGTAAAAATTGTTTTCATAAAACATATTATGTTTGTGTCATTTTTACTTTTACATTAAAGAAAAAGTTATTTATGTCATTTCCCAACCAAAGTGGATCCATGGGGTCCCCAAGTTGACCCATGGCTTTTCTTGGTCGGCCGTGACACAACCAATGAGGGTAGGACATGTGTCAATCTCATCTCATTTTATTAAATCATTATTTTTACCTTAAACTACACTAATTACCACTAATCGCGATTAAAAACTTAATAGGTCACTATTCACCAAAAAATTATTTTAATCTCATTGAACCACATTTTACATCTTAATGAAAACCATTTATGTTGGATTTTTGAAATTCAAAACACAATGATGGGAAAATTTCATTTAAATGGAAAATCAGTTTTTATAAGTACCACTTAGTGGTTTCACTATTCATCAAAAATTGAAGCTTTTCAGAAAATTACCAAAAATTCACCCTAAGCTATATTTGATATCCCGAATTAAAAAATGAAGTCTATTTTACAAAATTAAAATCATATAATTCACATTAATTAATTTAATAATTAATTCCCTCTGCCAAAGCAAATAGCGTGTTTTTATAAAACAATAAGTATCAAAAGATTGACACCAGTTTAAGTCTAATTTCAAAGTGAAATTGATTCCAATGACCACCATTAGATAAAATGATAAAAATATATTCTAATTTAACTTTAAAACTAATTCAAAAGATAATCTAATCATATAAATAAATTAGATTAAAAATTATTTTTGATGTAAAATGAAGTATTTTTCACTATTCATTAAAAATGAACATTGTCAGAAAAATACCAAAAATTCACAAAAAGTAAATTTTGATGTTCCAATCATAAATAATAAGTTTTTTTTTGACAAACATAGTTTATAAAATTTTCAAAAGATATATTTAAAAAGGGTTTTCCATCATAAGGCAGTAAAACAATCTTTTAAGAATATTAGTGTATTCCATGCTTAAGATTGGATTTATTTTCATTTTAAGCCTCTAAAACACTATCTTAATCAATAATAGACATAGATAAGAATATATATTATTCATTACTTACATGTGATGTTACACGAAGAGATTGAATTTATTTAAAAGAAAATAAATAATAATGTCTTAGGTTGTAAAATTCTTCCCTCATACAAAACTTACTTCCATAAAATTTCAAGTATATTAACTTATAAACAAATGAGGGTAGTTATTCTTCCTGACATTCTATGGTTCCTAAAATAATTCCTCTATTTTGTGATTTCTCCAAAGTACCTTTACTAGTTCCCCAATAATTTTTCTATAGTATACAGAATATGGATAGTCTCTTCCTAGTAAGATAGTTCAAGTTAAAATTATATATATTTATAGGTTAAAACATGTGTTGGGTATAGAATGTACTTCTTTAAAAACTATATATGATACACATTATGTACTTTAGAGAGTCCTAGAAGTATTTAAAAATGATAAGACATAACTCAAATTCTCTCCAAATTTAAAAGGGTCTAATATAATTAGGGCACAGTTTTCCATTATTACCAAACCTAATGGAACCTTTCCATGAATATACTTTCAAGAAAACATGATCACCCACTTGTAATTCCAAATACTTCCTCCTATTGTTGGAATAACTCTTCTTACTAATTTTAGATTATATTATATGGTATTTAATATTCTCTACCTTTATTATTATCACTTTAACAATATTTAGTCCTACATGTTTCATTTCACTAACTTCATCCTAAAATATTACAGTAATACATCTATTTCCATATATTTCCTCACACGACACCATTTGAATACTTTAATAGAATGTATTTTTATTTGTAAACTCAATCAAAGGTAAATAATGATCCCACATACCTTGAAATCCAAGTGATACTGACCTCAGAATGTCTTCCATTATTTGAATAGTCCTTTTAGACTATCCATCAGTTTGAATATAGAAAGTAGTTCTCAAATAAGACCTAATATCAGTATCCTTATTAATACTTCTCCAAAACATAAATTTAATGTGGAAATTTTGGTGCACCAATAATTATTAAAAAATCATCAAAATTTATCCTCATAAGGCACTGAAGAGGTAAATCTTATCTTATAGTAAGGAAATGTAAATATTTGTTTAGGCGATCAACGATAACCCATATTTCATAATTATTCCTAGGAGTATTTGGTATTACTGTGAAAAATTCTATAGTAATGTCATCCCATTTACACATATTAATAGGAATAGGTTTCATAAATCCTATTAGATGTTTTCTCTTATCCTTGACCTATTAAAAAACCATGCATATTAATACATAATCCAGAATTTCCCACTTCATGTTATCTTTCCAAAAACATTCCCTCATATACCTATCCATCTTTGTGCTACAAGGATTAATATATAAATTTTATCCATGAGCATCAACAAACAATTCCATATTTAGCGTAGGTATAATTAGAACACATAATATATTGTCAAGTTTTTATAAAAACATCTTCACAAACAATGTCTGATAAGTTCGAATCATTTACAACTTTCATTTTCTTTTAAAAGTTCTCATCATCAAATTTATAATTTTTTATATATTCCAACAATGTTGGTTTAACCAAAATTTGAAAAGTGGGTGATTTATCCCCTTCCATAATAATTACCACACCCATGTTTACCATATCAATGAAAATAGTGTCCCTATCGATCCTCATTTGGGTAACAACTACATGATATTTCCTACTCAATGAATCAACTACCTTATTTTCCTTCCCTAAGTAGTAATGTATTGGGTAATCATAACCCTTGAGTATCTAGAGCCTTATAGTTTTCCTCATGTTAATATATTTCAATGAAAATAAGTATTTTTTCTTTCTATGATTAGTGTATATCTCACACCATTCACCATATAGACAATGTCTCTATATCTTCAAAGGAAAAATTACAAATTCCTACTCAAGATCATGAGTCAAATATTTTTGTTCATGATTCTTGAATTTACCTAATCCATATGAAATAATTTTTTCATTTTCATTAGTAAAAAACCATTTCTCTTATCTGATTAATCACTATATATAACAAATCCATCATTATTAGATGGTAGAATCAGAATTAAATAATTGACCAATCTCCATTTCTGTTCATTAAAAAATCCTTCACATTCATTTTACCTAATGAACTTAACCCCTTTAGGTGTAGGATTTGTTAATGGGTTAGACAATCAGGAAAAAGTATGAATGAATTTCCGATAGTAACCTCCTAAACCAATGAAAATATATAAATTAGTAATATTCATCAGCATAATCCATTCGTTGTTTGATTTTGTCTACATAGGATCAATTGATATTCTATGATTGAGACAATTTAACCATGAAAAGAAACTTCATGATGTCAAAAATATCACTTAATGATTTTTTTATAAAATTTCCTCATTTAAAGGGTCCAAAGAATGATCCACAAGTGATTCTCACGGTCCTCATAGAGTATATAATACACTAAAATATCATTAATGAATACCACCAAATAATAATGATGGTATTACATTAATACTCTATTAATTATATCCATAGAAAAAGTGGTTGAATTTTTCAATGAAGAAGTAATTACTGTAAAATCATAATCTCTATACCTCATTAAAAATGTTGTCTTTGAAATTTATTCCTTCTTTACTCTAACTTGATGGTACCCAGAACAAAGGTGAATCTTCCAAAAATATTGGGATCTATGAAGTTGATTGAATAATTCATCAATGTGAGTTAGATATACTTATTCATTATCCTAATAACATCGATTTACCTATAATCAATTCACAGACTCATGGATCCATATTTATTCTTAATGAAGGGAACAAGGGATCCCCATTTTTAAATACTAGGGAAAATTAATAATTTATTAAAAAAATCCTCTAGTTTTTCCTTCAAATGTAAAAATTACAAAGTGGTAATTATATATAGAATATTTGATATTGGCCTTTCATTAGGGATTAAAGCAATGGAAAACTCAACTTCACACTCTAGAGGATGCCCAAGTAATTACTTCGGAAATACATCAATGTATTTTTGTACTATAGGTATATCCTCAAGTTGATTTTTACCATATATATCCATAGATATTGGCCACTATTCTTCCCCAAGAATCTCATTTATATGATATACTATAGTGGATCTATATATGACTCATATGATGAAGTATCTACTCTAAAGATAAGGAACTTCATCCCAAATCATAATTTCACATCCCATGTCATAATGTTTTCATCATATTTTGAAAGCCAATACGTACCAAGGATTATATAAAATTTAACTATAGGTATGATAATATAGTTATAAAATATATCATGTTTATGTGAAATAATGGTGATTTATAAAAAAATCATTATTATAGTTAGACTTCAATAAAGAGTTTTGATTAGAAATCCATTTTCAATGTAATTGGGAAATATATAGTTTTCTTGGAAAAAATAGAAGATATAAAAGTGTGTGTGGATCTAGAATAAAAAAAATCTAAAAAAAATCTATGATTAATGTACCTACAACCACATAAATGGGTACTAAAACCTTATCTGTAGTGATCACATAAGGTTTACCTTCTCCCATCATCCTCTTCTATAATAGATTCTATTGATTCATATGGAATTTTTTTTCATAGTGACCCATATCCATACATTTGAAACATTAATTAACAATATTTCATTTCTTACCTTTTCATAATTTACAACAATAGACCTTATCTTCACTCCTATAAAAAACTCCCAATCACTTCAATTATTTCATAGGGCAATTCTTTCGACATTTCTCACAAGGTAAAAATTGATTCATTCTCTTCTTCTTCTTTGACTCAATCCCTTTTTCTTGGTTTCCATTCAACCTATTATTTTCTTGGTTAACATTGAATATATGGAATATAGATAATTAATTATCTATTTTTATGGAACTTAATAATATTTCATTATATGATGAAATATTTGGAGGTCCAGTTTCCTTCATACACATGGATTAATCCCTTTAAATAAATGTTCAATCAAATATTCTATGTTTCATATATAATCCACTACATACATGGATTTATTTTTAAAGGTTACCTCATACCCCATAATAATTTATTCTTTATTTTTCTTTATTCTAAGGAAAAATCTCTTCATTCCAATTTTTCCTCTAGAGTAAAATATTTTTTTGATGAATGAAACCTTAAAATCATTATATTCCACGTGTTTTATTTCTTCATCACTAAATTATTATGGTTCAATGACCACCATTGATCAAAACCGTCTTTAAAATAGTACACTATAAGTGAAGCCTTTTCATTTTTATTACATCCCAAGGCTAAAAATATCTTTTCTAGAGACTTAATCCATTGCTTATCTACCATTATATTAGTAGTACCACCAAATTATGGTGTATTCTATCACATGAAACAATTAAACAAAGGAGAATCATGTCTTAAGATCCAAAACTTTTCTGGAGATGTTTTGATCAAGATTTTAGGTATTATTTTTCCTTATTTTGAGTTTATTTTTGTTTCCATTTTATCTTAGGTTTGTTTGGGTGAAAATTTGAGAAAATAAAAAGGAAAAAGTGTAGTCCATCGTTAGCACATGATTTTACCAAACCATGCACCCTGGACCAACAAACCGAGAAACACCTCACAAAGGGGGATTGAACGGCTGACACATGATTTTTTAAAACATTAACCCTCTTGTAAGAAACCATGAACCTCCTAAAATATACAAACAATTTAGTCATACAATTTGGAAAACAATGTTACCATTTATAGGAAACTATGCACTAGTTTTTATTAACCCAAAACTTGGTTTTAAAATTCTCAACCCCCCATGTTATCCAGAAACAATCCCTCTTAAATAATAACCTATTTATATCATTTGTGGAGGATCCCAGATGAATTCCTAAGTCTCATGACCTTTGTTCTTCATGATTCGAGGTTCGGATTAATGATATTCACCTCTACCAATAAAAAAATATTATCCCATATTGTTTTCTTCTTTTCTTCTCTCTCTCCCTCATTTTTTGGCGGCATATTTTCTTTATTTCACTGCATCCTGATCTATTTCCTTTGGATCTAGATTTAGGTTTTTTGGTTCTAGATATATGTTTGTAGTATTTTAATTAAATTGATTTTGGATCTAGGTTTCATATATATATATATATATATATATATATATATATATATATCTCATTCATCATCATGTTCTCAATCATTCTTCTCCAATTGGGGGTTTCTGTTGGCAAGTGTTGGTAAAATATTTCCAAGTATGTGGCCTATTATTCAAATCCAAAAGTCTTGATTTCAATTATTTTCAGGTAATTTTATAATTTATTTATAATTTTTAGCAATCTAATTTATTTAATTGAATTAATTAATTTGGATAATTAATAAATTAAAGGATTTTGAAATTGGAATAATTAATTATTTAATTAATTAATGGGTTAATGAGTTCAATTAAATTGGTTAATTAATTATTGATTTAATTAATTTTTGTTTTTATTACGAAGATTATTTGGTTAGTTAATTATTGAATTAACTAATGAGATATCAATATTTTGTAATTTATTATAATAATTAATTATTGAATTAATTATTGGGTTTTTTAGATTTTTAAATTAGATTAATAAATTGATTAATTAATTAATGGGAATTATTGTGAGTATGAAATTTATTGAAATGGATGGATTAATTTTTGAATTAAATATAAATTCTTTTATTGAGGAGTGTGATAATAAGGTTAATGTTGATTAACCTTGAATAATGTGATTTATGTCATATATGTTTTTGGTTGAGAAATGGGATGTGAGACTCAAACTAATGATCCAAATAACAATGGGGGTCCTAACCTTATCATTCTCGACCCAAATATATGCATGTGAATATTTTTATGGGATATGGACCGATTCTCCAAATACCCAAGAGGTATGAGATATGGATTGATTCCTTAAATACACATGGGGTGATAGACATGCCATTCTATGTTCAAGAGATCATTATTGGAATATGGTTACAATTGGATGCATTATGAATTGAAATAAAATGGATGATGGAATCCCATTAGTTATAATGAATTATAAATTGATTTGGTGGTATGGTTCAGACTCCAACATAAGCCACAATAGGAATTTAGAGCTTAGGTGTCCTCGGGAACCCAAGGGTTATGTGGTTAAATTAATACTTATTGAATAAATGTAAATTGTTTATTTATTGATTTTATTTATTACTTATAAAACTACATAAACTATTTTGATTGGATGTTATTTTATATGTCGTTGGTGGTGGCCTATTGAGTTGTACTCACACCCTACTAAGGCTGACTGGTTGGTACCCAAATACATTTCATGGTTGTAGGATAGGATAAATGAAAGAGTAATATGTTATATGGATGATTTGGAATGGTTCATTGATGAGGGAACCCAACATAGTTCGACACCCAAATGGGATTTTGTTAGTTTCTCCAATTATTTTGGGATTTCATATTAACAATTCACACATATTGGTATGAAATATCACTGTTTAATTTTTTTTATTGTATTTCCTATTTTGGTCATCAGGTAATAATAGTATATTTTGGTTATTGGCCAAAAAATTTGGTTGATATTTATTTATTTGTTTTGTTTTTTAACATTGATTAAGAGAGTATAGTATCCCCATGATCGGTATTAGACCCTCGTTTCAAGTTGGTAGCCACTGCTATATGGGAAGGTGTTCTTGAGGTCATGTAGCGATTTGGATTAGGGTAATGGTGTGTGGAACTTGGGCCATGACATTACAAAGTTGTATCGGAGGAGTTTTATTTTTTTCCTTCTTTTTACTATTTACAAAAGGTAGATATGAGAATTGGAGGATTTAGGCCTTGGTTAAGATCTCATTCATGGGAATAGCTACCCCATGTATGAGGGAGAAATCCATGTAACTGTGGGGGTATTGTTGTTATTGATATGTGTTGATATAGTTGATGAAATTTCACCACGTGTGACGCACTTGTTGTGTAATGTGATAATTGTTTTTGAAATTTTCTGAGATTTGACTCATGGACCAGTATGATAAGAGAGATGAGTATTCATGCATCATTCTAGTTATTAAATGTGAAATTAAGTCATCAGTGAATATCTTGAGGCTGAAGAATTTTTCAGAAGTGGTGAATCAAGCTGTCATTTGTGAGGGAATCCTAAAGGAGTATTCTAGTGGTAGATAGGTAGTTTATTTTGGACAATCAGTATATGAGGGTAGGAATCATCATTATGACAATTTTGATAAGAGAAATGGGAAGAATATTGTCCAAGGGGATGGAACAGTTACACATGATCTTACTTGAGTGATTTTCCACCAGTCTGATAGGATGGTCATTTATCATATCCATTTTCCTCAACCAACATTAGAGTTATGATCAACCAACAAGATGGGAAATCTATAGTTCTTTTTTAGGAACACATGACATATGGGTAGCGATGGATCATCTAGTCATAACCATAGTGTAAGAAGGGGATCTTCTACACACCATTAGTCTTGCAGTTGGAGTTCTACTGGTCATGGTGGTCGAGGCAGTGGATGTGGTGCTTCTGGGAAAGAGATCCCATATCAGTAGAGTGGTAGAAATTAGGGGACTCAGACAGCATCACATGGAAGAGTGGAAGGAAAGTTTCATTTAGTTTATTCTACACTTGTGGATAGCGAGGCTAGACCTTTGATAAATAGGGTTACTATTCTTGTGGATTATACATTAGCTAGTGCCATATCTGATACTGGTGAATCTCACTCTTTTATATCTAAACAACTTTTGAATGGTTTGATCCTATTAGTAGAGTTAATAAGTGGGTTTATGAAGATAAATACACCTTTGGGAGTATGGTTGAGTGACATCTATTTTTTCAAGGGGGTTTCTCTCATGATTGGGGAGTATCATTTCAGTTGGGATATTTATATCCTTGACATTTCAAGATTTAACCTAATTATGGGTATGGAATAGTTAGTATCAAATTGTGACCACATTGATTGTTATCTCATGACATTAGTGTTAACATCTCATGAGGATGAAAAATATATTCACCATAGAGTGAGGTATATTAAGGCGGGCTATGCATGGCCAGTGAACCAGCAACTGGGGGAACATACAATCCATGTTTCTAGTTATTTTTATTATGATGGATGTATAATTCTAGATGTATTTACACCAGTAGTGGAAATATTTGAGGATTTTTTCCTTGAATATTTCTCTTGGATACCACCTGAGAGAGATGTGGAGTTTATAATTGATCTCATGCCAGTGGATGATCCAATTTCTATTCCACCATAGATAATGGAACCAATAGAGCTTCCAGAGCTCAAGAATCAGTTGTAAGATTTTATGGATAAAGGTTTTATACATCCTAGTACAATACATTGGGGTTCTCCTATTTTGTTTTCTAAGAATGTGGAAAAGATTATGTACTTTTTCTTTGATATCTAGAAGCTAAAACTGATTACAATGAAGAACCATTATCCTATTTAGTGTATCAA
Source organism: Viscum album (assembly GCA_963277665.1). Classification (NCBI taxonomy): domain Eukaryota; kingdom Viridiplantae; phylum Streptophyta; class Magnoliopsida; order Santalales; family Viscaceae; genus Viscum; species Viscum album. Next base: position 72,330,603 of record OY728154.1, read on the forward strand.
TGACCATTTTGACTAGTTAAGGTTTGCTTGTGTACTCTTCAAGATTGAATTGTGATCATGGTATCATTAGCTGAGAGTTTGACCTTCTGATGTATTGATGATTTATTTCAAAAGAAGGTATAGCCTATATGACTTTTTCATAATTCCATTTTGGTTAAAAAAAATTAACCACAATTTTTATCGACTTTATGAATGTAATCATTCATTAAAACCTAGATAAGTTGGTGGTAGTGTTTGTGGATGACATATTGGTATACTCCAAGACTCATGATGATCATTCCCTACATATTGACATCATCATTAGTATATTAAATGAGAACATGCTATATTCCATGATATCTAAAAGTAAAATTTTGATTGATTAGGTACACTTATTGGGTAAGATAATCTCAGAAGAAGTTGTGTCAGTAGACTAAGAGAAAGTTCATGTAGTGGCTTCTTGGGGGCAATGCAAGAACATTTTCAATATCAATAGATTTATGGGATTAGCTAGATATTATAATAGTTTTCTGTAGGACTTTTCTCATTTGGATGCACTAATTTTGGGAATAAAAAAATGGAGTAAAATTTTAATGGATGGAATCAAGTGAAAATTCCTTATAGGAGTTGAATAAAAACTTGAAAATGACACCAATATTAATACTACCTGATCCACATTAGGAGTATATAGTGTTTTGTGATGATTTTGGGTTTGGTCATGGAGTAATGTTGAGGTAGGGAGATTGAGTTTTGACATATAGATCTAAAAAATTTAGGCCACATGAATAGAACAACACTACACAAGACATCAAGTTGGAAATAGTGGTTTATGATTTGATGTGCGGGAAAGAATATCAGTTGGGTGATAATTTTACTATGTATACTAATCACTAGAGCTTAAATTATTATTTTTCACAATGATATTTGAATACTTGGAAGTGGATATGGGTTGAGTATATGCATTCATTTGACTTTGATCTAGAATATACACCTAGGAATAGAAACAATTCTACTAATTATTTAAGTAGGAAAACTCATACTTAGGCTGTTCAAGAGTCTAGTGCTGAGTGGAAGATAATGACTTTACTAGCTGAGATGCATGTTGTAGTTTTGGTGAGTCAAGAGAAGATGAATGTTTTATCAGTTTTAGTGGAGTATACACTTTTTATCATAATTTTAGACATGCGGTATGAAGATCAAGAATGTTTATCCTTGAGGGAAAGCCTAGAAGGTGGGGATTCACCGTTAGATTGGACTATTGATGATGAAGAGATCATCTTTTGTAGGAATCCTATTTTTGTTCCTATGATAATGCAGGAGGAGACGATGCATGAATTTCATTCCTTGAAGTGGGTGGTGCATCTGAGTGTAACCAAAATGTACCATTGCCTATGATGATTGTTTTTGTGTATAGGATTGGAAAAGGAGATTTTAGTATTTGTGAAACGATGCTACACTTGTCAATAGGTGAAGGCTGAGGATTAACCACCTGGTGGTTTACTATAGTTGTTTCCCATTCTAGAATATAAGTGGGATGATGTTACCATAGATTTCATGGTGTGTATCTTGAGGATGGCTTAGAAGAGTTCGGCAAATTGGGTGGTTATGGACCATCTGAATAAATTAGTGCATTTCTTACCGTCTTGTAATACTTTCTCATTGGAGCAGTTGGGAGACATGTACGTTCGGGTGATAGTGAGTTTGCACAGGGTTCTACAGACTTTTATTTCAGACAATGAAAGAAGTTTTACTTTATAATTTTATAAAGGGCCATATAAGGTGCATGTAACATAGGTTTTAATGAGTGTGACATTCCAGCCATAGAAAAATAGATAGTCATAGTATATGATTCACGTTCTTGAAGATATGTTCCAGGCATGGGTCCTAGACTTTGATGGGTGTTTAAAAAAACTAACTTTGGTAGAGTTCACATATTACCTAAATTATTATGAGACTATATAATGAAGATATATAATGATATTCATGGTAGAGCATGTATATCACCAATATACTATTTAGGGCTTGGTGAGTGAGAGTTGTTTGGATCAAGTCTTGTGTAGGAGACATTAGAGTTGGTTCAATGTATTTGGAAGTGTATGGATTTGAATCATAGTATACAGAATTCGTATGATGATAAATGTTGAATAATACTAGTGTTTCAAAAGGGTTTCATTTTATTTATTTTGGTGGTTCCAATATTGGGTCACAAAAAAAAATAGAGATATGGGAATCTGGTGCGAAAGATTGTTGGACCATTTGAGGTTGTGGAGAGAATCGGGTTGGTGGTGCATTGATTGATTCTTCCATAGAGGTATAGTGATATGCATGACATTTTATAGGTGTCACAACTTCAGAGGTATCAACCTCACCCTTCTCATGTGATCTATGTGGATGATGTTGAGCTTTAGATCGATGCATCCTTCAAATATCATTTGAAATATGTGTTGGATCATATTGAGAAAGTGTTCTAGGGAATGACCTTGTTAGTAGGTCGTATATTTTGGAAACATGGTGAAGGAGGAAACTTAGGAGACAGAAATAGATATAAAGGCTCAATGTCCCAAAATTTTTGACTTGGAATCTTAGTGATTCGTGGGTGGTACAACTCATGGATGAGCTATTATTAGGTTGGGATATTGTAAGATATCGACCTTTTCTAGAGTTGTATTGAGCTTTTTAAAGATATTATTTTTCGTAATTTTGAGTTTATTTTTTTAGGATTTATCTTGAGTTCATTATTTTAAAAATTTTAGAACATTGGAAGGAAGAAGGGAAGTTCATGGTTGATTAACAGGTTTTTCAAGTCATTCACCTTGGCCCAACAAACCATGCAACCCCTCATAGAGAGGGATTATAAAGATGATGCACATTTTTCAGAACCATTTGAACTCTTTGGAGAAACTATGAACCCCCTAGAATATGTGCATGGTTTATGTGAATAGATTGTAAAACTATTCTCCCTTTCCAAAGAAACTGTTTATCAATATTTAATTAACCCAAAATTTGGTTTTAAAATTCTCAAACCCCCCATATTAACCTCAAATCTACCCTATTTCAACCATAACCTATTTACCTCATTTTTGAGACACCCAGATAGATTCCCAAGGCTCCCAAACTTTGTTATTCATGATTAAATATATAGATTAAAGATATGAACCTCTATTGATAAGAAGATGTTATCCCATGTGATTTTATTCTCCCCCGTCTCCCCCTTATCTTTTGAAGGGATGTTTTCCCTATTTGGTTGAATATAGAACTACTTCTGTAAGATATTGATCTAGGTTTTTTTGAATATAGATCTACGATTGTATGATGTTGATTCATTTGATTTTGGATCTATGTTTTAGATCTATATCCCATTCATCATTGCATTCTTGGTCATTTCACTCCAATTGGAGATTTCTATTGGCTTCCATTGGTCAACAATTTTGAGGTTAGTGATATATTAATCAAATCCCATAGTCTTGATTTAAATCATGTGTATGTAATAATATAATTTCTATAGAATTTATAGTTATTTAATTTCATTAATTTAATTAAATAATTTAGAGGAATAATTAATTAAAGGATTTTGAAATTGGAATAATTAATTATTTTATTAGTTATTAGGTTATTGAGGCCGTTGAAATGGACTAATTAATTTTCAAATTAATTAACTGATTATTTGATTATGAAATTGATTTGGGTAATTGATTGTTTAATTAAATAATGAGATATTGATATTTTGTATTATACTAGAATAATAATGGTTGAATTAATTATTGAGTTATTGGGATTCTTAAATTGGATTAATTAATTATTGAATTATTTAATGGGAAGTGTTGTGTGTATGCAATTGATTGAAATTGACTAATTAATTTTTGAATTAATTAATAATTTTTTTATTGTTGAATGTGATAATAAAGTTAATGTTGACTAACCTTGAATGATGTGACATATGTGACATATTTGTTTAATTTAGTAATGGGGTGTGGGACACGGACTGATGCTCCAAATACCAATGGGGTCCTAGACAGGGTGTTATAGGTCAAAATCCATGCTGTAAAATATTTTTATTGGTCATGGAATAATGCTCCAAATCCCCATGGGGTGTACGATAGGGATCGATTCTCTAAATACCCATAGGTTTCAAGACATGAAATTCTACACCCATGAGAATAGAAATGGTATATGGTCTCAATTGGACTTATTATGAATCGAAATGAAATGGATTATGAAATCATCTCTATTATAATGAATTGTGAATTGATTATGTGGTATGGTACAAAAAATTTCACAGGTCAAAGAAGGTATTGATAGTTTGGGGGTCCTCAGTAACTGAGGGATTATTTAGTTAAATAAAGAGTAAGTAAATAAATTTAAAATTTTCTTTATTGATTTTCCTTATTCTTTATACAACTGTATAGAATATTTTTACTGGATATTATTTTAAACATTGTTGGTGGTGGAAAAATAAGTTATAATCACACCTTACTTAGGATTCCTGATCGGTACCTAAATAGATTTCATTGTTGTAGGATAGGATAAGGGAATGCTCCATATGTTAGATTGATGTGTATTGATGGAGCATGGATGAGGGAACCACACATAGTTCATGAACCACTTGGGAGTTGTTAGCATCTTCCTTTATTTTGGGTTTTTCATATTGACACTTGACACATATTTTCATGACATATAAACTATTTAGTTTAGGATATTGTATTTTTAGTTTTGGTCATCATATGATATGATTTTATTAGGGTTTTTTATTATAACATTTAGTCAATGTTTATATGTTTTCGCTATTATGATACATAGATAAATATTGTATAGTCTCCCCATGATCGATATTAGACCCTCATATCTAATCAGTAGCCACTGAAATAAAGGGAGGTGCGCTTGAGGTCACACAGTGAACCAACTCAGGGTACTGGTGTGTGAAACCTGGTTTGGGATGTTACACATGTTTTGGAACTATAGGTTGATCTATATAGGGAACTTTATTTATCATAACATGAATAAGATTCCCTAATATAGAAATGATCTCCTGAGTTACAATACCATCTATATTGTATTTATCTTTAGAGAAATCTCTAGATTGTCAATGAGTATTGATACCCTTCTTCCTTCCAAGTTCCATTTATAAATAATGGCACATACTAGATTAACTCATATAATTCTGAATTTTAAATTATATTTTATAATTATAAATATGGTGTAAGACATAACATTTATTAAAAAAGTATTCAATATTAATATTTGAATAATAAACTTGGTATCTTTGGGAAAAATTTAATTTCTAAATACTTTATAATAGTTTGTAATGAAAATCTGTATTATCCTAAGAATATCCCCAAGGAGTGTCAAACCAAGTGTACAGTAAAGGTTGTTTTCATGAATCAGGTGACGATCAGGTCACACCCAATGTGCATTTTGAAATTCATTACCCCTAGGATATTCTTATATAATTATCCTCAAATTATATCATAGGTTTATATTTCATAATCTATATTTTTCATAATCTAGTTCCCATGGTTTCTACTAAATTTTTGTTAATACAACCTATAATGAGCCTGACTCCAGTAACCTGGAGCCAGTACATAATTTATTAAATTGATATCGATACAATGGGTTAAATCCCAATGGACTGACTTGTTTAGTATTTTTGATGAACTAGATACGTAGATGATACCCAATTTCCATTTGGAATGGGCAATAAAACATGAAAAAGTAAATTCTCTGCATCCTTTAAAGACATTCAAAGGATTCATATTCATAACCTAGGGAAAGGAATCAAAATATTGGTGTGCTCAAATTCTCAATAAGCATTGTGTACAATGAAATATATAATGATTCATTAATAAATAGTTAATATCAAATGATAAATAATTTAAAACCCATTCCATTTAATCAATAACTTGACTATCATAATTTGGTAAGGAATAATCAATATGGAATGATAAATTTATGAACACACATTCCATTTAATCAATAAATTGAGAGTAAAATGCATATTGAGAAAATATCATTATGAAAATATAATGTATAATAATAATTTTAGAATTATAAATGAAGTAAATTATTAATTATTGGACTTCAATATCTTATGAATCATGATACCTCTATTTTAGAGACATTTCATGAGAAAATTTAAAAGTATTAGAAAAAACCAATCTAATTTGGCCAACTAATTTGTCTCATGAGACCTACTGATGAATCAAGAGGCTATCTATTTCCAGGACACATCCATATCTTTATTTAGAAATCATTACTCATATATCAAATTATAGACTTATTTCATGAATAATTTTTCTTATCAATCAATTTTTGTATCGAGTAAGTAATATAAATTAACAATGATTTCCTCTGTCAATCGAATAACTTTAAAAAAAAGTACCATATGTCAATATCATATGAAAGTGATCATTTCATGATAAATTAAACAATAAAAAAACAAAATTTAGATTGTACAATAATTTTTTACCACTTTGAAAACTTTCAAATTTTAACCTAATGAAGAGTAAAATTTAAATGAAAGAATAATAATATTGAATAAATAGTTATTCATGTTAAATGTTTCAAATTTTATGTATTTATACCACTTGAATGTGAATATGTGCATATTAACAAATATGTCTCAATGAAATGGAAATTGAGATGGAATCCATTATCTCACACTTTCCTTTAGTTGTACATTTTTTTAACTCATTTATAATGGTTTTAAGAATTTTATTAATTTATAATATAACCATATTAATATTCATAATATCATATATGATCTTATTATAACATTTTACCACTCATTTGTTGATAATATTTCATTAATTTCATTGTTTTGGGTAGTAATTTTCTACGTTTATCATGCATTTTCTATCATGAATGTTCTGGTTCTTGTATCTAAGACCTAGATAAATCATATAAAATGTTTCATAATTTTATGAATATCATATGTAATAATTATATATAGTATTATAACCATTTTTTAATGTTGTTCATTGAAAATGAGTCACATCGCTTCATGGAGATGGTGGGCTGTTTGTACACACAGGCAGTTGTATCATTCCCTTAATGGGTGGAAGGATACACGATTATATGATATATTAAATTAATATAATTTATTTTCCATTATATATATCACATATATTAATTAAACGTATCCTTATTAACTTTCTTTTAAATTTTAACTGAAGAATTGTCGTCTCGCTTTGCAAGGCACTAGTTCGCTATACACATGAGTGACATCATCACATTTTGAAAGAAATGTAATGTAATATAGTATATGCGATATTATAATTATAGAAGTGTAATAAAATATTATATATAAATATTAAACCGATCAGTATATCCATAAGTGAGAGGTGTTGATGGAAAATGCTTTATATCTATTTACGAGGCAGTAGTCCTCTGTACACATGATCAACGATTTGGATTCCAATTTTATAGAAGAGGAGATGGATATATGTTATTAAATAAATATACTAATCTTATTATATTTATGATACAAGTTTTACTAAACTATATTGACTTAATAATATTTTAAGGAGGAAGTAGAAGAAATAAATTAAAAATGATTGTTTAAGTATATTACCTCTTCTTCAAACGACCTCTTTAGGTTTTCCTAAAATCCTTCTTAAGATGTCATTATGATAACAAAAATTGATATAGGATGTTGGTGGTGGATTAAATAATTAATTTATTTAAGTTTTTAATAAAACAAATGGATTTGTAAGTTTGAATAGAGGATAGGCGGTGGCCTTTTATAAGTGGGAGAGAGGGAACACATAGAATTTTTGAAAAGATAAAGTGATACCCACATTTATCTCATGAAATCTATATAAATTGGGTGATTATTAACCCTTAGAGGTTATAAGGTTGAAATATGTTTATACAATGGGTTTTATAAAAGTTTTAAATAATTTTAAACCCTATTGTTTTTAGTTTAACCCTCCAATAAACCATTTTTAACCTTAATTGTGGTAATTAATTTTAAACTGCTTTTATTATTCATAATGGTATAAAAATAAGTTGAGCTTATAATATAATATAAATTATTATTATTAAAAATATGCAATCTATTTTTTCAAATTCATGTTTCATAATTTAATGAATTGAATTTAATATTATACCCACATACATGATGGAGAAGCGGATTTTGAAAGACAAAATTCACATAAGTATTGGAGGTTTTAATAATGAAATTCAATATGAAATTGTTTCAAATAACCTATGTTATATATATTAAAATATAATTAAACTATTTATACTTTAAAAATAATTTTAAAATATAACTTAACTTTCTAAATAATTTAAATGAAAAGACAATTTTCAATAAAAATCACTATTTTTCACTATTCATAGAAAAACAAAACATTTCAAATAAAATCCCAAATATTAAACTTAATATACTACTTACATTATAATTTTAAAAATAAAGATCATATTATATAAATGTTTTTCTAAAAGTCTCAAAAATTAATTTTTTCATAAGTTTTCATGAAGCGACGAAACAATTTTCTTTGAAAAAAAATCGTTTTCTGAAAACATTTCTTTTACTTTAAAAGAATGATTATTTTTATTTATAATTAATAGATTACAACTGAACGTGTGTAAAATATGTTTTTTATAATTTATTTAGTATTATTCATACACACCAATTTATTGGCTAGGCCATAATGGTCATGTTGAAATAATAATTTAATATAGTATCATGTTTTATTTAAACCTAGTGTTGCATGTATCAATAGATATCAAAGTGATTGGACATATTTAAAAATCATAAATCATAAATAATATGTTTTTATAGAGAAAATTATTTCTAAAAATAAATCAATTAATCAATTTCAGTTCCATATTGAATAATTATAATTTCAAATTTCATAAAAAGGTATTCCTTTACAATTTATATAGAAAAATGATTAAACCACTATAAAACATTATTTTGGGAGTTAAATAACAATGTCTAGACTTCATAATTTTTAAGAAAATTAATATTTCACCCCGTATTTGAACTAAAATAAGTTTATTTTCAATGCATAAAAGGAAAGGATGTATTTAGTTTCAACTCACATTGACTGAATTTTTACAAAAAAAATGTCTGAAAATAAAATTCATGTCATTTTATGAAAAATATATTTTTTACTGAAGGTGTAAATAGAATATTTATTTTAACAATTATTACATGGATTAAATTTCTCATTTCCAAGACCAATAAATTATTTAAATATAACTTTATTATATTCTATGGTTATTTTCAAATAAAATGTTTTTTTTACAATTTTAGAAATTTGTAGTTTTAAAAATTGATTTTTAAAGTGGAAAGGTAATTTTCATCAAGAATGTTTGATTGATATTTTTATGGTATTTTTATTCATCAATGAAAATGACACTATATTTTACTCATGATGAACTTGGGTATATTGTAATGAAAACACATTTATTATTTCTCTAGATGAATTATGATTGTTTTAAATAAATTTTCATGAATCACATTACTTTTTCAATTGTTAAAAAATATATAAATGAATGATTTTTGTTTTTTAGGGTGTTCTATTGAAAATTTCCTGATTCTAAATGTTTTTTATGAATGGTACTATGAAATTATATATTAAAATGGGTGAGCCTAATATATATTATATAAAGGGTGAAACTGATACATCTTATTTGATGGGTGACCCAAATATATCACTCAAATGAATTGGGTAATGTTCCGTATCTTTAAAGGTAAAGATAAGGAAGTTAACCATGGTGGTTTATCCTTTGTATTTCACTGGGAACTGGATATTTATTACATGGGTTATGAAGATAATGATCCAATATACCAACACATTTTCTTTATGCCTATTATGGGGATTTTATATTTCCTTTGTTCAATATTGTCATCGCATGGATCAAGATTATTGATTTATATGACACTTTCCTTTGTTGAAGATTTATTCTATGTCACATATTTAATGATCAAGGTATTTATGTGTATGAATTTTCTTATGTTATTCTCATTTACTTTTATTATGAATCATACCCATATACTCATATTATTCTGAGTGATGAAATTAAATTGTTAATGATTATGGTTACACATACTAAGTGTTTGAGCTCAACCTCTTTAGACTTCCTTTTCCCCTTATTATTAATAATGATGTAAATTATTTTTTTCTATAATGTTTTCATTTTTAGAGAATTTTAAGGGTGATTTTGAAGACTTATTGTCAAATAATAAATATTTTATAGATTTGGAAAAATTTTCACTTGAGGAAATGTCTATTGTTGTGTAAGAATTTGTATGAGTTCTATATAACTCCAAAACAAAAAGGTCATAGGGTGTGCAATTGATCCAATATTTGCTTTTGATGTTAAAATTTTCATATGGCTAAAATTCTATCATATTGATCGGTATCATGCCAAAAATGAAAAGAAAATGTTTTAAGCACCGGATCTGGTAGTGTGGGTCTATAGATGTTATAGTTGGTATTAAAGTGGATTTTAGATAAATTTGGTGATAAGTATGCCTTAATGCAAGGTTAAATTAATAGTCATAGATATAATCATGGGATTATATGTTTAAGGTTGATTATAAGTCCAAAGGCATCGATACTAATTCCATGGTTTTATGTGATTAGATTTTAAAGTGATTAATGAAATTTTTTGGAGATGTTTTATTGGATTAAGGTATAAGTAACCCTTAAGTTTATAATTTAGTATAGTTTGGATGATTATTTGGAAAAAATGGTATTATATATTTTGGGACATATACTGAAGGGTATGATATAACCTTTGATGTTAAAAAATTATTTAACACTAATGATATTGAGGTAATTTGTGATATAGGGTTATATATTAATGGAATGATCTAAGTTGAAATTCTGGTGTTAATGTTGAATTATGGATATTAAGAAATTATTTCTACAAATAGAGGTTTATATATGCTAAATATTATCTTATATTGTCCTAAAAGTGTTAGTTTTGGATAACATCCAAAGATAAGAGGAATAGGTTTTTATCCTTTTTTGGATTATTTGATCTATTAGAAGTTGATATTAGTTCTTTAGTTATGAAAACATCATCTTTAATACTCTTAGTTTTGAGTAAAATATTATATAAAGGTGGAAAATTATTAAAACACACAACTAGAGGATGAAAGTTCATGTATTTATTTGAAGAAAATCATATAAGCATATTTCCTGATGTTCTTAGTCTGGATGGTAAAGTAATTTCTCAAAAATAGAAAAATGATCTTGAAAAAACTTTTTTATCATATTACTTTTACTTTTGATAAATCAATGGCCAATTTCACACCCCATTTTTTATGTTTTTGTGGTCATTGAATTTCTCAGGATCATTCACATTCTTATGTTCAATGTTCCCTATCTCTCTTCATCATTATTTGAAATTATGTTTTTCTATCATGTATATTTTTTCACTTCCCACTAATGTTCCCCTATTTTCAAACCTATTATGTGTTACTCAAGATAATGTTTGTATTTCCTTTTCACTATTCTTAAGAGGAATTTTTTTAGCCCTTTTTATAATGTTGGAATTTAAAAATGGTATTTTCCAATATCAAATCCTTGATATCTAGTCTTAAGAGAGTATTTTTAGGATTTAATTTCTTAATGGGGGAGTGTAATATCCTATTATTTTAAAACAATACTTTGTTTAATAGTGTATAAAAAATGAAACATTGAGCTTAAATAAATCATGAAATAATAATATTTAAATGTTATAATTGTAACATAACCTTTTAATTAGAGGGTATATATAAGATTAATAATATTATGAAATATATTTGAAGGCCATACCGACAAAAATTTATTAATTAATGATTAAAAAAAGCCTCAATTTTTAAGTAAATTCATTTTAACTCTAAAAATATGTTTTCTTTAAAAATTGGTTTTATTACTTTTCATGAGTGAGAATTATAATTATTTTCTAGAAATTTTATAAATTTTATTTGATAAAAGTATATACTTTTTTAAATAATAATATTAAAATTAACATTGGGTGATGTTTTGGGATTTTTTTGAAAAGAATTATTTTTCTATGAATAAGGAAAATTAATGTTTTTTGTAAAAATGTCATTGATATCAATAAAAAAAATAAATTTTTTATTTAAATTTTATATTATTGTAACATAGGTTTTCTTTAGTTAGATATAATCTAATTAATTACATTTGAATCCATATTATACTTGATTTTGATAAAAAAAATTCCTAAAAACACATTTTTTCTAAAAACCAATTTTTATATCATTTTTCAAATTTATATTAAATTTAAATATTTTAACTTATTGGAATTTTTTATTTAAAAAATTATCCCATATTTTTTACTTGGAGGTTTAATTTTGGTGAATGAGTTTTCTCTTATTATATATCATTATGAATAGTGACCATGGTAAATTGTGGTTACCATGGTAAAGGTAAATCGGATAATTAAGGTTAAAAAATACCCTAAGGACTATTAATTACCCTAAGTCATAAAACTTAATATATTTTATGAGTGGGGTTAGACCATAATCTTTAAATATTCAAATTTATAGGAATTTTTTTCCATTTATAGTTGAAAATTACTTATATATTTATTTTAGAAACTATAAACTCAAATGGTCACTATCACGATTTTAATATCTATAATATTTTTTGACAGGGATAAAATAATTATGGTTGATTATAAAGTGTTATTTTAAATATAAATTATTTTTTTCATGGTAATTTATTTTTATCATTTAGTGATGAAATAATTACCTTTAATGCTTATACAACACCGATGCAGTGCTTGTGTAAATAGTAGAAAAATCATGTAAATGATATTAAAAATTCTAAAAATAATATTTTTTGGATGGGTTATTGTTTCCTAAAAATTTTATGGAACACTATAACATATTAGGTTATATTTTAAAGGTTTATATTTTAAATCCATTACTATATTATTATATTTAATGCCAAACTAAATGATTCATGTCAAAAATGACATAAATGTTATTTTAGGTTAAATAATATTTTACTAAATTTTTTACAAATAATAATAGTCATTAATTAAGAAAATTAGGATTATAAATGATCTAAAATTGTATCCCTTGGATATTTATTATCCTATTTTTATTTTAGAAGTAAAATGACAACCCTTTGATATTGAAAAAATCATTACCATAATTAAACTTAAAATTGGTTTACCAATGTGTTAATCCAAATGATATGGTTTAAAATGTTATTAAAACCTATAAATATTTTATTGGGTAATTATATTAGGATTATTTATACCTTATATTTGACTAAATTTCAATTTATAAGTATTTTACGTTATTTATTCACATATTATGTTATAATATTTCATGTTTTTATGAAAATGACATTAATGATATTTTATAATAAACCATATTTTATTAAATTATTTAAAATTTATTAAATTAAAATATTTTTCCAAGTGAATTTTAAATGGTTTAAAATTTCAACCATTTTTCTTTTTATGGGTTATTTTTTCTTTTATCGCATCTTATTCGACCTATAAAAATTAAAAAGTTTGATATCACTATAATTGTCGAAAGAGTTAGTGAGGTGTTAAAACAAAGAGATAATGGTTGAAACATAACCAAAAAATGTTCAAAATTATTCAATGGGATTATTTTTATATTTAATAACCTTATATTATAATTATATCAATTTGGAACATTTTTATAAAAGTTAATTTATATTAATTTAATGTTTAGGCATTTCCATGAATGCCCCTCCCCTCACTTATAAAAGGGAACCCTCTCTCCATTTCAATTCACACATAAAAAGAAATTTAGTTTGGAAAATACCTGATTAAATAATTTCATACCACCCCTAAACACGTTTTAAAGGACCTTGTTTGGAAATAATACCAACCATAGAGGACTTATGGTGTGAATAAAAGAAGGTTTTCTGAAGATGATATATAACATTTAACCGAAATATTTAGTTTTATTTATTCTTATAACTCCTTAAAATATTTTTCAAAAATGATGAAATAATATAGTATGTATCTTAAATACACTAATATATTATTATGTTAATTCTATAATATATATACTTATTCTCTTCCATCAATTGGGAAATGAAACCGTCATTCGTGGGTAGAATGAACTACCACCTCGCGAATCGATGTAATTAATTTTCCATCACAGCCACTAAAGCATTGTTATAGTGATATATAATATATATATATATATGATATTCATGAAATATCTGTTGTTCTTTAATTATAATATAAAATATAATTTTTTACCTTTTCATCCATTAAAAAATGATAACGTCGTTCAAGCGTATGTGTAGATTACCACCACTATGAAGCGATGCGTTTTTTTTCAAGACCAAATCACATGGATATTATATATAATTATTTTAAAGAAAAAATTTGATATATATTATATAAAAACAATTATTTAAATATAAAAATGATTCTTTCCATATTTTTTCCGATTTCTATGAAAAATGGAATCGTTACTCATGTGTTCTTACAAACGACAGTCTCTATGATTACATGGTAATTAATTTTTCGCAACCATATATATTGGTTGGTTTTTAAATAATATTTAATTTTTAAAAATATTAATTATATTAGTATTATTGTTCTATATATAATGGAACTTTTACACCTTTTACTACAATCAACATACCAGAGTCAATTTGAAACCATGAACTGAACAACATCAGAACACACGATATAATCTTAATTGACTAAATAATTAAAATTTTAAAAAAAATAATTAAATAAATGGTTTATGTATAAATAACTAAACCTAAAGAAGTTTCTTAAAAAATAAAATAGTTGATATATATTTATCACATAAGAATTAAATTATATATATTGTATTGATCTTGAATTTATTCAATTGAAATTAACTTCTTAAAATTTTTTCACATAGTATAAACAACATAAAATCACATTTTGAACACAATAAAAACATTATAAATGATGAATGATTGACATAAAAGGTATTGATATAAGTTAAGGTACCTGTACCAATGAAATAGTAACTTCACCTTTGGAATAGTAATGTGACACTTATGAATAGTAAACCAGAAAACTGAATTGAAACCTCACCAATGAAAGTTAAAATAAAATTCATCCATGTTATAAGTGAAAATTTGAAGTAATTATATATTAGTATAAAGAAATAAATATTTTAAAAATTATTGACTAAGTGTTGGTATTTTTCTAATTATAAATACTATTTTACAATTTTAAGACTAATTTAATAATTTAATAGAAAATTTATTTTCCTAAAATGTATTAATAAATTAATATTTTTATTTTTATGATTTTAATATAACTTTACAAGACATTAATTTATTTTTCCAAGTGTTATAAAATCGGTTAAAATTTTAAAATCTATATTTTTTTGAGTAAAAGATGATTTTAATTAAAAATTTAGTTTTTCATATATAGAAAATTATTTTCATAAAATGGAGTTGATATTTGAATTCAACACATCAAAAAATGTTTACAATGATTTTTTTTGTATTTTTAGAAAATGCTTGTATTTTTGGGAGGAGAAAAATACGATAGTTTACGGAATTTATAAATTATAAGTTAAATAAAATATTACTTTATTCATCGCTAATATAAGCACCATAATCTCAACCTAATATTAATTATTTTAATATTTTTATTATAATTCTCAATAATTATTATTATTGAGAGAAAAATATTGAACTAATGATTAAAAAAATGAGAAAACACGTCTCACCCACACTATAAATACCACCCCTCACCACCTATTCTCCAGAACATCTCAAGACTTTATCCTTTTCAAAATTCTAATAAAATATTCTACTAAGACCCTACCCAACTTCCATGAGCTTTTAGTTTTAACAGAAGGCCAAAATTAATCACCTAAGAGGTTCTCAAGAAGAAGGAATCAAGAGGTAAAGCCCCCTTTTCTTTTAATTTATTTTCAAGTTCCCCTCTTTTATTTTTCTATTCTAACCTCCCTTAACCCTAATTGTATGATAAATAAATTAAATTAAATATACTGTAATTTTATTATTCTAAGGTAATAATTAATAATCATCTCACTTTCCCCCTCATTTTACACCGAAAATGAAAACATCGTCTGTGATGTGTTAATTTATCGCATTCAAGGATGATGATGTTTTCAATTTCCATTACCTTCTTTAAGACTAGTAATGAAATAATTTATAGGGTTTAAATATATTATAATATATTTATTATATATTATTTAATGTTATAAAGTCATTTTATACACATTATATAAATTTATAAAACCAAATGATTTTTTTGTGATCGAAAACATCCAAAATAAACCCAAATGACTGTCATCAACAATTTATCTAATAATTCATCCTCATTCAATAATAAAATGACATTTAAGAAAAATTTAACCTCTATAATATCATTAATAACATTTATGTCAAATTATGGCTAATTAACCCCACTTTACATGACCTTTCATACATTTATACAACTAAACTGATCCTGAAAACCAAGGAAACCAACACTCCCAAATGATGAAATTGAATCTCTAAACTCACCAAAAAGACCATAAATGAACTTAATAAAGTTACAATAAATAAATTAAATGTATGAAGTGTTCTATAATTATTTATCAATGAATATAATTTTATTATCTAGGACATTAAGATTAATTGATGAACACATTC
This sequence comes from Viscum album, assembly GCA_963277665.1. NCBI lineage: Eukaryota > Viridiplantae > Streptophyta > Magnoliopsida > Santalales > Viscaceae > Viscum > Viscum album. Next base: position 72,347,198 of record OY728154.1, read on the forward strand.
TAACTTATAGTAAGGGATTCTACCCGAACCTCCATTATTCTGTCAGGTTATTATTTCTCTATTTTCACCGAAATGAAATTCTTATTTATTTTTATTTAAATCTTCTAAAAACTATGTATATGTTCCAAAATCATACATCAATATACTTTCATCATTATATTTTGGGGATATACATGTTTTTAAAAGGTTCCTTACTCAATTATTCCTGATAAAAAATCCATATATATGGGAACGTAATGAATTTTAACCCATTTTCAAGTGTACTCCATAATATTTTTTAAGAAACCATTATTTTTATAAAATCAAAAATTTCATTATAAAAACATTCTTGGTTCACTTCGGGTTTTTATATAAAATATTATTCCCTTTTCTGTTTTCAATGCTATTTTGTATTTTCCTTAAACCACACTAAAATGTTTTTTTATAATGTTTATTAAACATCATTTATACATGTATTCACTTAAGTTTAAAATGTATTATCCTGATTTATGAATATTTTCCTTATTAATTTCCATATATGATTTAAATCCTTTATTTCAGGGACACCATTGTGACATTCTCTTAGGTTATACTTTTTTTACAAGATTACGATACCCAATTATAACAATGGGTAACCTATATTTGTATGTTTGATTACTAAAGTATGATTATTCATTAAAAAGAAATATTTATGAACATTTTAAGATTAGTGCACCTAGATATCACTCCAATTAATTGGTTAATTTTTATTCTCATGAGACGTCATGTACAATAGCCTTGGTGGTTAGCCTTGACTCGTGCTCTATGTGAAATGGTCTTTGTGGTTATCCTTGTCTCACACTCCTTAATGTTTAATGAACATTGAATGATGCTTAATTCATGTTTTATGTTGTGGAATCCTATCCTATGATACAATGATTACATATGTTTTTCTTCCTTATGTATATCCAAGCCTTCTATGTCATCTTATGATGCATACTAACCCATGTGGTATATTTATTCTTATGTTTATTACATTTATGAGATTTTTAGCTCATCCCACTATTCATGTTACTCCTAGGTTATACTATGAATATGTAAGGCCTCAAAGGAAGTTAGGAGATCATAATGGATGATAATTGTTTTTTATTTTGTCCCATGAGTTTAGATGTTATGTACCTAGTCTTCCAAATACACACTTTATTCCGATTATTGGCTTGTTATTTGATTGTTAATTATGTTTTAAATCATGCTAAAATATGTGAAAAAGGATGGGATAGCTATATAGGTGAAAATTCTTGACTCATGGTAAGATATTTTGTTTAATTTCCCTTCATTAAGGTTTATTTTAATATTATTCGCCTAATTGTTTTTTATATGGTATATATGTTACCCTGTTTAAATTTAATACAATATACCCTTCATTATTCATGTTATTTTATGTTACAATTAAAATTATACCATAAAATGGTATTTTAGATGAATGTTACTGAGTGGTAAAGGGTTTATTAACTCAATTTTCTTTTAGTGGGTTATAACTCATCTTCACTAAACTAGTTGTGCAGTGATTATGTGTGAATTTATTTAAAACTTATATTATTATTTATTTACACATATTTTTTTTGTATTTAATTTTTTTACATATAATATACCCATTTACCAATTCTAAAATATAATTATATGATCATTGTAGGGGTTATTCATCTCAAAATTTTATTCTTTGGGACATTCTTTTATGTTATGCACCTATATTATTTTATGATATGTATATAAATACCATTAAAATTATTATATAATGTGTCTATTGATATTAATTTTATTCAATGTTTCATTAGTATTCATTTCTTCCATGAGTTTAAGATTCAAAATTCACCAAAGTAGAAAGGCGTTTCGATTTCCATACCAATTTAATTAGTGAATTTACATTGAGGAAATTAAATGATATTTATTTGATAAAACCATTAAATTCTTTCTCCAATATGGATATTTCAGAAATCTTGATGTTTAAGTAACCTTTATCTACCCTTTTAAATCAATATGGTTCAAAAAAGAATTTTTATTTGAAAAACCAACATTATTTATCATATTTTGGTTAGAAATAATTTTTATACCATATCCATATTTTTTAAATATTTTCAAAAATACATTTCAATATTATTTAATGACTGTCTAAATTCAGTTCTATGCATGTTTGAAATTTTCCAAATAATGTTTAAAATAAATCATCTTTCCATTTATTGAACATATTATTTTTTATTGATGGTATAGAAAAATAATTTTTTTTAAAATTATGAAAGAAATAAAATTTCTCACTATCCTAAACACTAAATGGTTAGAATATTCATTAAAATTTCCCATGGTTCATTTGAAAGAGATTGTTTCCAAATATTCTTTATGTTTTTAGTTTTTAAAAGTTATTTTTAAAGTGGATAGGGTATTTTCCTCAAAAATGTTTTTAATAACATTTTTATGTTATTTCTATTTATCAATGAAAAATCCTATATTATGCACATGCTTCAATAGGTATGTGTTCTAATGAAACAAACCTTATTCTTTCTCTGGATACATTATGATTGTTTTATATCAAGAAACCTATTTCTTTTCCACAGTTTAACACTATTAGAGAATGAACATATACACACGGTTTTGGAAAAAGCAGTGGGTATAGGGATTGGTCTGAAAACTATAGCCATGGTTTTGGTAAACCACGGGTATATATTGAAAATTCACACCTATACACATATTTTTTTTAGAATCATGGGAATAGGTCACCCCTATACTCAATGACTTACAAAAATTATGGGTATTGAATTCGGTTCAAGAAATATACACATGGTTTTCCAAATCCCATGGGTAGAGTGTTTTGTTAAAATCTTATACTCATGGTTCTCAAAATAACGTGGGTATAGATTTCCTCTGTAATGGTGGAGAAAACAATTAATGCGATAAAAAAAATTCCGTATGAAAACCTATATCCACCATTTCCACCAATTTTGTTAGTTTAGATAAATATATATAAGTAAATATATATTTATATATTGATAACCAAATATGTTGAAGTAGTTAGGCATGTGAATGGTGTACAGGTGGTCCAGGGATTGAAACCAACGGTGAGTAAGTTTTTTAAATCCTATACCATGTGTTTCAATACTATAGGTATGTAATTAATGAAATGATGATATACACATACTCCCATAGTTCATAATCATTGGAGTAGTATGATCAAATCATGGCTATACATAGAGCTATATTGATGGCCTAAGATCCCACTATTCATTGAGCTGTGGGTAAAACCTATACCCACGGTTTTATTCACTATACTGATGGTTCCAAACCATGGGCTTGTGATCATTTTTCAGTAGTGTAACCAATCTATAAAAGAATGATGGTTTTTTTAGGGGTGTTATGATGAAAAGTGAAATATTATAAATGATTTTGTGAATAGTACTTGGATATTATAGATGATGATGGATGAGCTCTGTATAACTTATACGATGGGTGATCCTGATAAGGCTTATGTAACCTATGAGCTAGATATAGATCTCCAATGCATTGGGTAATATTCTTTGTATTTGGAAAAAGGAGAGAGTTAACATAGGTGGTTTCTCTTATGGATTTAACTAGGATAAATTTATTTTTGACATTGGTTTTGAAAATAATGTTCTAATATACTAAAATATTTTCTTTTTGATTTCCTTGGGTATTTAATCTCTCCTCTGATCAGGTTTTTCATCACATGGATCATAATATCTAATTACTATAACTTTATTATTTTTCAAAGCATTATTCCATGTCACATGTTAATGATCAAATTATTTTTGGGTAAACATTATCTTAAGTTTGGATTGATCACTTTGATTATGTCATAATAATCTTATTCTCATATTTTTCTCACAGATGATATTCAATTATCAATGCTTATATTTAACCTTACTGAATATTTGATCTAAGACTTCTTATGTTTTCGTTTACCCAGGTTATGAATGATGGTGTTAAATGATTTATTTATATAAATAATTCTTATGTGGATAATTTTCTAAGATATATTGGAGAATTATTATTAAATAATAAAAGATGGGTATATTTAAAAAAAATCTCACTTGAGGATATATGTATTTTTATGTAAGCGTTAATCAAGATTATGTAAAACTATAAACCTAAATATTCCTTAGGTATGTAAGTGATCCAAAATTTCCTTTTATTGTTGTAAATTTTGGATGACTAAAATTGGGTCACATTTATCAGCATCAATCTATAATTGTATTTTTTAAAGCACTAGATTTGGGAATACAGGTCCAGGGCTATTATACCAAATAAATACATATATCAAATTACATAAATAATTACTTTAAAGAAAGATAATGTTGGAAAAATATTATTGATTCCCCTTAGTTATAAGTGATTAATTTTTTTTATCTATAGTGGCCCATGGTTTTCATGTATAGATATACATTATTTTTTTCTAAATAATCATTACATTACACAAACACACACATGAGGATCATAAAGGCATAGTGAATTTAGAAAAATGGGAACATAAAAAATTGGTTCATATGTGAACTACATAATCTCTTACTAAGTTATTCATGACTATCATACTTCTTATAAATATCATAAAAAATATAATTCTTTATAACCTGAGGAAATGAAATACAATAATATGTGATCTAAGATGCTTAGTAATGGTAAAAAATATAGGTGTGCAATCATATCATGAATTTAATGGTATGAAAACATGATAATAACATTTAAAAACAATACCTTTCATTTTAAAGATCATGATCTTGAGTCAGGGAATAAATATTCACAATTCACAAGACATGAATTATAAGGAAATCAAAGAATATGAGATATGAGAGCATAATATTGGAATAAGACATAAATTTTTGGTGTACACATAAGCATTGAAAATCATTTCCATAATATTCAAGGATCACTACCAAGGATATCATAGTGAAATTGGTTTACTCCCCAAACCATTATAGTAGTCATTGTTTACTCCCAAGACCATCATAGCAGACAAAGTCCCTTATTAACCGATTTCACTCCCTGTTCCAGTCCTTTATATCTTATGAGATATAAATCATTACCCAATGCATTGGAGGGAGATATAGGTCCCATAAATAACATAATAAAAATATTGTGAATTTTCCTACAAGATTATAAGAAATTTATCATATCATAACCCATGGAATGAGATGGATTTCATTAAAATTTCATCATATCATAAACTATTAAAAAGTTAAATGTTTCATAATCATTTCATCGTTTCATCGCAGCATATCCCATGAATAGAATCACATTTCTTTAGAATTTCCTCATAGTATAAAAAATAGAATATGAATAGGTTTTATAAAAATCATGCCCTTATAAATGAAAAAAATAGTATCCTTGGATCATATATATAGTATGTCCTAGGTAATGTCAAATAATGTCATAAAATATTGAAAATGTATTTGAATGATCATTTAGAACATTTAGTGAGGAAAATATTGTGTTTAATATGACAAACACTTTTTAATACATTAAAAATAATTTTATTTGAAAATAACTTTATATTATTATAATTAAATATTAAATAAATTATTGGTCACAATGACAATAAATTCATTTCATGTAATACACGTTAAAATTAATGTTCCTTTAATTTTTTGGGAAAATACAAATGGTAATTACTTGAAAAAATATATGAACATTCATTTCAAAAAAATTTACAATAAAACTATATCATGCATAATTTTTTTGATAAATCATTTAGGTAAT